>CM041787.1:43299633-46250824 GCA_023375725.1 Nephotettix cincticeps
GTGATATTATTCAGGATTTTTTTCAATTCTTGTGACATTCTCGTTTCCCAAGTCTGTGTGGTTTACTGCTCCGGCATTATTTGTAGATGAATGACAGTCCTTAATTTCACGTTGAGTAGACATGGCCAATGCTTCACAGATTTGTTCAGAGAGCCACTCTTTCCCACGAATGTTCAGATGGATGCCCTGCCTCGTATGATACTCCCTTGCTGCTTTACTGGATTCCACCAGAGAAACTTTGCTATATTCACCGCACAACTTTTTCAATTCACTGTTAGTTTTTGACACCTCTTTGTTTACACAAGACCAATCAGCTAAGTCATATCTGTTAGGAACATCAACAACCACAAAATTTGTGTCTTTTTAGCGAAATCTAAAAAAAAAATGTCAACTTTAATTTTAGCGAATTTCCCATAGGGAAGAAGCTATTACCGTAGGTCTCATGGTGAGACTTAAGCCCAGGACCATATTATTTTTTCTTCTTTAGGTGCCCAGAGTCCAAAAACAATAGTCGTTAAAATTTTTATAAATATATATATATATATATATATATGTATATATAGTGGCGACATCCTGTAATCCAGCTACTTGGAGGTCACGAATTGTGGATAGTTGTGAGAGATGGCGGTGGTTGTGGTGTACTCTTGTGTGGATTAACGTCCGCACTATTGAATACTACGTTAATCCACAAAGACCATCCTCATAATTAGACCAATTCGTAATTCAGAGGGTGTGGTTCGGATTCCACGTTAAACTGTAGGTCCCTCATTTGCCATCGGCTGTTGGGCTATTAATTAACAGTCCTGTCTAAGGAATATGTCGGCCTTAGTCAGTAACAAGACTACAAGATCGCGCCACAATCATCTTACATTCATTCCTCATTCATACTTGGCTTAAAATACCTACCTGGGTAGGTCGCCATTTCAGTTAAAAAGTATAAAGTATATATATATTTATTTATATATATGTCTTTGAACATGATAACTCTCGTAAAAATGGTCCAATCGAGACCAAATATGGTAGAGACGTGTATTCCTACAAATGCTCGTACGAGTTCGTAAACCAGACATATCGGTCAATGGGAACGGATAGTTTGGGGGGGTTTTATACCCCAAAATCAGGTTTTTTGCGCAATGCACATGTAATTTTAAACAATTTCTAATTTTATATTTCACCATTGGAATCAGCTTAAAAAAGTGCACAATTAAGTTCCTTAAAGTTTTTCTCTATCTCCAACGGTTACCGAGATATGAATAAATCTAAACACAGTACGTTGTACTTTATACTTTATACTTTTATCTGAAATGGCGACCTACTCAGGTAGGTATTTTAAGCCAAGTATGAATGAGGAATGAATGTAGGATGATTGTGGCGCGATCTTGTAGTCTTGTTACTGACTAAGGCCGACTTGTTCCTTAGACAGGACTGTTAATTAATAGCCCAACAGCCGATGGCAAATGTATTGTGGGGCTCCAATGTTAATCTTATGGAGGATAGGGAAAATTAATATTTCTCATATTAATCAATATTTTTGGATAAAACTTGATAGTTAGCTTCATGTGGTTGAGATCTATCCATTTATGCTTAAAAATCATAGTTTATGTGTCTATCATGGCAGAAAACCTGCATACTCTTTTCCCATATTAATCATATAGGGATTAGGCAAACTCCTTTATTTATGGACAGATGTTGATGAAATTTGGTATATAAATGTTAAGATAAACATTATTCATGGTAGAAATGCCTACTTTCAGTGTTCCTCACAGCAGCAAACCTGCATACTCTTTTCCCATGTTAATCATATGGAGAATAGGCAAATAATTCTCATGTTTATTGACAGATTTTTTATAAAAATTGTCATATATTATTATTATTATTATGTTATTGATTTGGAAATTCGCTGAGTACGCAGGTCTGCTGCGACGGGGGTATTCTTTTATGGAACATTCAAATAGATATTTCAACTCTTAAATAATAAAAAATTTAGGTGAATACAGAAAACTAAATATAATAAAATGTATATACAAATATTAATATATGTTAATAAAAACATATTTTAAGTGATTTTAATTGTGTTATGCAACGGGTTACATATTTAAATTTAATTCAAAACGGAAGAGAAATAAGGAAGAAATTGACTTTTTGTAATTCGTATAAGGATAGAATTTGTCACCCAAACCATGTACTACTGTGTTCATGCTTGACTGTTAAATTAAGTTATCCACACAACCACTTGTCATAGACAAATTTAAAATACCAAATTGTTATTAGATATTTTGAGCCATTTCCTCTGGTGTAACTAAATTTTATTAAAATTATCAGTTTTTCCATAATGCTCAAAAACTTATTTTTTTCTTCTAAGCTATGGGCTTAGACCTCTTGGATTATTGCTTGTATCCACAGACATGCAAGGGGCATCATATTATTCTCGACATTACATTCTATAAATAATTAAAGTTGAATCAAAATAATTTGTTCAATCATCATTAGTTATAATTTTTTGGGTTTTATTGGGGGGTGGGGTTGAATTACCCGTAAAAAGAAAAAAAACTATAGAGATTTAAGAGACTTAAGCCCAGGACCATGTTATTTTTTCTTCTTTAGGTGCCCAGAGACCAAAAACAATTTATATATAAAAATTTATATATTTAAAATTATATATATAAATTTAAAAAAAATATATATATTTATGTATATATATATTTATATTATGAATATTTATATATATAAATATATATATGTCGTTAAAATTTATATATATATATATATATATTTATATATGTGTGTCTGTGAACACGATAACTCTCGTAAAAATGGTCCGATCGAGACCAAATTTGGTGGAGACATGTATTCCTACAAATGCTCGGACGAGATCATAAACCAGACATATCGGTCAATGGGAACCGGGAAGTTTGGGGGGGTTTTGTACCCCAAAATGGGGTTTTTTGCGTTTTTCACATGTAATTTTTTAATTTTCTAATTTTATATTTCACCATTGGAATCAGCTTAAAAAACTGCACAATTAAGTTTTTCTCTATCTCCAACGGTTACCGAGATATAACAAAATCTAAACACAGTACATTGTATTTTGAGGCTCCAATGTTAATCTTATGGAGGATTAGGAAATATTAATTTTTCACTTATTATCTAATATTTTTGGATGAAACTTGATATTTAGCTTCATGTGGTTGATATCCATACATTTGTGCTAAAAATCATAGTTTATGTGTTTATTATGGCAGCAAACCTGCATACTCTTTTTCCATGTTAATCATATGGAGATTAGGCAAACTCCTTTATTTATGGACAGATGTTGATGAAAGTTGGTATAAATGTTAAAAATAAAATTTTATATGGTATAAATGCCTACTTTCAGTGTTCCTCAATGCAGCAAACCTACTCACTCTTTCCCATTTTAATCTTATGGAGAATAGGCAAATAATTCTCATGTTTATCGACAGATTTTGACCAAACTTGTCATATATTATTATTATTATATTATTGATTTGGAAATTTGCTGAGTACGCAGGTCTGCTGCGACGGGGGTATTTTACATTCAAAACATTTCTAATTCCTGTTAAACATTTATTAGCTTCATTTTTTGAAACATCGTTAGTACCTGTAATGATAACACATACATCCTCCTTTTCCAAGTTTTCATTATTTATATTGTGTATATTTAGGACCTGGTGAAATATAAAATTAGAAATTTTTAAAAATTACATGTGAAAAACGCAAAAAACCCCATTTTGGGGTACAAAACCCCCCCAAACTACCCGTTCCCATTGACCGATATGTCTGGTTTATGATCTCGTCCGAGCATTTGTAGGAATACATGTCTCCACCAAATTTGGTCTCGATCGGACCATTTTTACGAGAGTTATCGTGTTCACAGACACACATATATAAATATATATATATATATAAATTTTAACGACTATTGTTTTTGGACTCTGGGCACCTAAAGACGAAAAAATAACATGGTCTCGGGCTTAAGTCTTACCATGAGACCTACGGTAATAGCTTCTTCCCCATGGGAAATTCGCTAAAAGTAATCCTATGTTTACTACATTAATTATGTGCATAAGCAATGCACACCAAAACGGATATGGATAAATATACACTACTCATTGCACGTTCTGTGCCCCATTCCAATTAAAAGTCTGAACTAGGGCTAAAAGTCATAAATTAGCACTTTTCAACTATGCAATAATAGGAATAATTTTCAATAACCATAATTACAACCGTGTATGCTACCTAAATAGTTGCTACCTTAATAGTATGCAACCTTAATAGTTCATCCATAATATTGGAATATAACTTTACAACTTGAGTACAATTAATTTTGCATCTGCAATCAAAGCCAGTATACTACCCACATTTATAATACATCTAACATGTTCTTAATATGGTTCTTCAATACCCTTATTTGACAATCCCAGTCAAACTTAGTGGCAGCGGTGGGATTGGAACCCACGCCACCAGTCTCTTCGGAGGCGTGGGTTCGAATCCCACCGCTGCCACTAAGTTTGACTGGGACGGTGGCGACGTCCTGTAATCCAGCTACTTGGAGGTCACGAATTGTGGATAGTTGTGAGAGATGGCGGTGGTTGTGGTGTTCTCTTGTGTGGATTAACGTCCGCACTATTGAATACTACGTTAATCCACAAAGACCATCCTCATAATTAGACCAATTCGTAATTCAGAGGCTGTGGTTCGGATTCCACGTTAAACTGTAGGTCCATTAGTTGCCATCGGCTGTTGGGCTATTAATTAACAGTCCTGTCTAAGGACCATGTCAGCCTTAGTCAGTAACAAGACTACAAGATCGCGCCACTATCATTCTACATTCATTTCTCATTCATACTTGGCTTAAAATACCTACCTGGGTAGGTCGCCATTTCAGTTAAAAGTATAAAGTATAAAGATAATAGTGCTGCGACGGGGGTTTACACGGTTTTGTTGTGTACCTGGGTTCTCCCACTCCAAATCCCCACCGCAACGAAGTGTGTGTGGCGCTTAGTCTTGGCCTGGCAGCTGTACAAGATAGAGAATCCCATTGCTTCGCCCGCCAGGTGTGAGCTGTGCTCAGTGATTCGTTTTTGACTGCCAAAAACTTTCCACCCGGGGAAATTCATTCCCAGCTGTGCAAAATATATGGAGAAAAGTGTATGAGCGTACAACATGTGCGCAAATGGTGCAGGGAGTTCAAGAACGGGCGTAACGTCGTCCATGACGAGGAGCGTGCCGCGAAAATTTAAGCAAACGCAAAGGGCCGGCAAAGTCATGGCAACTGTCTTTTGGGACAGGAAAGGCGTATTGTTGTGCGAATTCTTGCCCACCGGTGAAACAAACAACGCTGCCCACTTTTTACTGCGAAACACTGCAAAAACTTCACCGTGCCAGTCAAAACAAGAGGAGGGGTATGCTGTCCAAAGAGGTGCGTTTGCAGTAGGATAATGCTCGACCGCACACCGCTAACGTTTACAACGAACTCATCGCTACATTTGGATGGGATATCGTCAAACACCCACCCTACAGTCCGGACGTAGCCCCCAGCAACTACCACCTCTTCCCTGATATGAAGAAACACTTGGGTGGAACACATTTTGGTGGCCGAGAAGAGGTGGAACAAGCGCTTGTCAGCTAGGTATCTGCACGGCTTGGCGGCAGACTTCTTTGTCTCTGGCATTCGAAAACTGGTACACCGCATGCAAAAATGCATTGACCTCGGTGGCGGATAATTAGAAAAATAGGAAAAAGTCTGAACTTTCTGAATACGTACAAGTTTATGCTAATAAAAATGTTTTTCACTGTAAAAAATCACTGGGAACCTTACTTTATGGACAGCCCTCGTAATTGTAAGAGTTGATAAATGTAATATTTTAGATAAGCCTATAAATGTTAATGGTACTGGAGATGATGTTGATATATTAAATGAATATAAAGATTTAACTCAAGGTATTGGGTGTATTAAAGGTCAGTATGATATCAAGTTGAAAGACAAATATGTACCAAAAATCCATGCATTAAGGAAAGTTCCTTTTGCACTTAAATCCTTGCTTAAAAAGAAGTTGGATGAACTTGTAAGTTTAAAATATCATTGCTAAAGTAGAGAAACTAACTGAACGGGTAAATGCATTAGTCATAGTGCATAAAAATGATAATGATTTAAGAATTTGTCTTGATAATACAGCCCTAAATGATGCAATTGTGCGCCAACACTTTCAGGTTCATTTCATTTTATGAAATAACTAGCTGACCCGGCGAACTTCGTAACGCCTCACAGTAAACACATGTTAAGATTGGCCATGTTCTGAAGTCGAATAGCAATACGGCTTCATTGTGAAAGGTTATATATTCTGGGTCGCTGCATAGTGAAAAAAAATGCTGAAACGATAAAACATATTAATATCATTCCCATAAAACAAATAAATCTGAGTGGATCAATTCACAATTTTCAAATCCAATACAAACCCAAACGAAACCTAACTGTAATCCGGCTTTTATATGAAAGATATACAACAGCTGATTATTATAATAAACGTAATAATATAAACATTGTAATTATCATATAAACACGTGACTTTAATAAGACAGAAAATAAAAATATAAATACATAATCCCCCAAAACCGTTAACTATTAACGTGGTGAATAAAGCCGTTCATTTTTTACAGTACACATTTACTTCATAGTTTAGAGTAGAGTAGAGAAGAGTAGTGATTTATGTACATTTATAACAGCTTTAGGTAGATACAAATTTCTAAGACTACCCTATGGCCTATGTTCATCAAGTGAAATTTTTAGTCAGAAACTGACACTGATTTTAGAGAATATTGAAGATGATATAATAATATGTGGTAAAGATAAGAAAGAACATGATCAGAGAGGCTAGTCTTAGAAAAATTAAGAAAAACGTGAAAATGATGCCTCCTAATGCATAGAATAAATTTGACTGCACCTTTGCGTAGTCTATTGAAAAACGATTCTGAGTTTGTTTGGTCATATGAACATGATATGATATGGCCTTTCTAAAAAATTAAGAATTTTGATCTAATGCTCCAGTTTTACAATTTTTTGATGAAAACCCCTGTAATACTATCAGTAGATTCTGCCAAAGATGGTGTAGGTGCAGTAGCCTTACAAAATGGCTTACCAGCGGCATATGCCTCAAAATCTCAAAGTCTTACACAGCAGTCATATGCTCAAATTAGCTGTGTTGTATGGGTGTGAAAAGTTTCATCAATTTGTTTACGGTACTCATTTTACTGTTGAATCTGACCATTTGCCTCTGTCAAGTATTGTGAAAAAAATATAGAGTCTTGCTCTCCACACATTCAGCGTATGTTATTAAAATTACAAAAATATAATTTTGATTTGATATACAAAAAAGGTAAAGAGTTATACATAGCTGATACACTTTCCAGGGCTTATGACAAATCTGATATGGAGGATGTTTGTATAGATAGTAGTGAAATTGAATCACATGTGAACTTAAGTTATAAGTAATGTAAACATTTCTGAACCTAAATTGTCAAAAATAGTAGAATGTGAATGTACAAGAAATGATATTGAACTAAATTTGTTAAAAAATTGTGTATTGGATGGTTGGTCATCTTATAAAAATGAGTTGCCACTTGAAATTCGAGCATATTGGCATGTTCCAGGGGAAATTTCTTACATTAAAGGTATTATATTTAGAGGTACTGCTATTGTTATTCCTAAAGTCATGAGTCAAGAAATGCTAAGCTGATTACATTGTTCACGCAGTGAAATCTTAGTTGATGGCAAAGGATGTTATTTATTGGCCTAACCTAAACAGTCAGATTGAGGACATGATTTCCAAATGTGAAGCTTGTTCCATGTTTAATAAAATGTATCAAAAAGAGGAACTGATGCCTCATCAGGTACCCTCACTGCCTTGAGAAAAGATTCAAGATTTATTTATTTCCAAAAAAAGTAAAAAATTCATTTGGGTTTATTATTTTAAGTACAGGAAATCTTTTCCTCACAAGACTATTGAGCCTGTATGTGAGGAAGAGTCCAACATCTAATATGTATTAATAGAGTCCCACAAATCAGCAGCAACACTCACAAGAAATAAACTAATTGATATACAGTCATACTGTATATCACAATTAACTGGCTGGGTGGTGTAGTGGTTATAATACCCGCCTTCAAAACTGAAGGTCGCCGGATCGAATCCCGCAAGGGTCGAATCTGGACCCAGTCGCCATTTGTCATTGGGCTACTAATTAATGATGCTTCCTAACAACAGGTCGACGTTAGGTAGTAACAAGACCGGGGTTTGGACCGTTCCCCATAAAAACGTTAAAAAATGCCTCTGGCATTTTTTACAAAAAATAAATAAATAAATACTAATAAAATTAATGGATGGAATACAAGAGAAATAAAACAGATCATAAACAGTATAAAATAATTATAAATCGTCAGAACAAAAGCATTAATCGTCAGAACACTCGAAGTCACAATTACCGGTTCCAAATTTAATGAAATTTAATTAAACATGAAACTAATTTTGAAGTTAGACATTATAAGGGGAAAGGAGGAGCATGTCAGCTGCGGCAGGGCCAATCCGGAGCAGCCAGTCCTCAACCCTCCGCTTGTAAACAGAGAGACTGACCTCATCAGAAGAAGTAATTTCGATTGGTAGATTTCTGTATAACTGGTGTGCTAAGTAGAAAGAATTAAATAAATTTGACCTATAGGTTAGCCTAGGAAAATTTATACTGTGATTTGATTTGTTTCTAGTTTCATACCTATGTTCAGTTGCTTTAAAAATGTGATATTTATTTTCTCAGATGTAAGTTATCAACGTTTTCAAATAAAGTTGTCTAATATTCAAAAAATAATAAATTAGTGGGTTATCTTACATCTTTGTCTAAAATTGTTTTGATTATTGATCTTTGGGTTACGGCCAATGGTCCCAGCACTGAGGAGGAGGCCCCACCCCACGCCAGGATCCCGTACTGCAACACAGACTGCACACAGGCGTAGTACCATAGATGATAGAAGAACTTAAGAACTTAGAAGATAGAAGAAGTTTATTAATAATTTGATTAAAAATAGAAGTTCTTATAACATATTTTATGTGTTTTATACATGGTATGCAGATAAAGATGACAATAAAGAAATTATGTTACTAAACTGAAATATATATGTATATATGCAACACATTATTACAGATAATTATGTACAGGTAATTATTTACATTCCTCTCAACTAAGTTTATCAATAACCTTAATTGATAACAAAGTAATTCAGTGTTACAACTACTAAGTCAGGAAACAGTAGGAAGTAACTGAGAAAATCACAGAAGAAAGTAAAATTGCATAAATTAAAGTTATTGCATTTGTATGAATTGGACTGCAGTAACAAATACATAAATTAGACATACAGTTATATATTGCAATCACATGTTTGGTTTAAATTTAAACTTCACACACTAACTAAAATATTGGTATCAAAAGTACTGCTTCTATACATTGCATAAGTGGAATGTAATATAAATTATATGGATAAAATTGCATTTGCATAAATTAAATTGCATAAACTTAAGACATAAATTAAACACATATTGCAATGTCGTGTGTGGCATGAATTAAAACTGCCAATAAATCTAAGAGTAAAAATAGTTTTTAGTAAATTAAATTGTCAATAAAACAAAAATTAGTTGCACAATTATGAAGTATAACTGTTTCTATAGTTGTATTATGATTATTTCTTCTATATACATTGCTTAAGTCAAATTCTATAAATTGCATGGGTAAAATCTAAATTATGGAAAATAACAGGACTATAAAGTGGTATAGTAAGTACTGGTTTTATACATTGCGTAAGTAAAAATTGGCAAAAGTTATTCCTAAAATAATTTAATAATTAAATATATTTACAGTATTATATATTATTTATATAACAATGTACAACAACAGACAAATAAATATTGGTAATTATAGCAGTTATTAAATACAGTAGCAAGTTGTATCTGTGTATTTAAAAAATACACGGACATTCTATATAACATTTTATGGTGTTTTAGTCAGGAAAATATTAGTTAATAGTGTACAAAACTTTTAGCTCTGTTGTAAATTGCTCGAATTTACAATAAAAAATATAAATTTTAATCATACTGGAGGTACCAAAACATAAATATATGTCAGTTAATAAAAAAAAAAGGTTAAACACTATATTATTTCAAATGAAGTGTATTCAATTAAGGAATATTTAAATCTTTAAACTCTGTTTAATAAAAGTTCTTTTGAGTTTAAAAACAAGTTAAAATTGGCAAAAGTTATTCCTAATATAATTAATAATTAAATATATTTATGGTATATTATATTATTTATATAACAATGTACAACAACAGACAAATAAACATTGGTTATTATAGCAGTAACTAAATTATATGTACTTTACATAAAACAAAAACTGCATATTTCAGTTTTGCATTTAATTAATTGTGAGAAACATTTTTTACTTTTCACAGCTGCTGGTGATTTGTTATATGTCTGAGTTCTCATTGTCCGTGACTCCCAGAGAGTTTGTTTTAAAATTTTTAGTCTCATAGCTCTGTCCAATATGAATTGTCTATGAGTCTGACAAGGTCCATCAGTATCAAGCCATTCAATTTCTAAAATTGAAATTTCTGATTTAGCCAAAGAAACAAGACATTCTTTAATTTTTGGTAGATACTTAATATTTTTGAACTGCTTTTCAAACACAGTAAACATAATATCTGTTGCCATCACCATTGTCGGAGAGGGGGCTGTTAGGTGGCTCACTCCTTCCTTGGTTGAAAATGTTCTGTGGAGGATTAGTAGTTCTTTGGGGTCACTCAACAACACTTCCAAAGTTAAGTCCCTTCTACACTTATCACAGTTAAACTTCTTTATCCCTATCATTGCCAAATAACCAGCAACATACCTGAAAAAAACAATTTCATGCTTAAAATTAAATACAGTAGCAAGTTGTATCTGTGTATTTAAAAATACACAGACATTTTACATAATATTTTATGGTGTTTTATTCAGGAAAATTTTAGTTAATAGTGTACAAAACATTTAGCTCTGTTGTTAATTCCTTGAATTTTCAATAAAAAATATAAATTTTAATCATACTGGAGATACCAAAACAGAAATATATGTCAGTTAATTAAAAAAATAAGGTTAAACACTATATTATTTCAAATGAAGTGTATTCAATTGAGGAATATTTAAATATTTAAACTCTGTTTAATAAAAGTTTTTTTGAGTTTAAGAAAAAACAAAAATTTGATACTATTCAAATATATTTTTAGTGTACATACTGATGAATAAAGAGTATTTTGATACGTTGATTGATTGAATAAAAAATAAAAAATATTGATCTGTTTAAGTAATGATACTGTAGTCTTGACAATATTAAAACAATATTATTAATGATTATTAAAAATTTATAGAATATTTATCATTTGTTTTAAACATTAACAAAAATAAATTAATCTCATAAAAAAATCTTAAACAGGTATCCTTAATTTTATACTTTTGTTAAACTTGTAACTAAGATCGAAATCAGAAAGTTTTAGTTTTTACATTTTGAAGTTTGCTGTGTGTCTCCTCTTTTATATAGGTATCAGTGATATTTTACAGATTATTACCAGTAACTACCAATAACAGCAGCACTGAATGCATGAACAAGCAGTTTCAAATAAAAATTGAGAAAAAATTCATTAATCTGAAAAATAACTCACTGTATGGCACAGGTTTCCAGGGACGGAAGGATAGAAGCGTAGTTGTGATCAGTATTGACCAGCTGTAATGTTGTACTTGAACTAGCTGGAGCAGCATAAGTGTCATGTCCGAGTGATGACCCCTGTTGGTTGACATCAAAATCATCTTCATCGGTGTCAGTGTTAATTTCTGCTGCAAGCTGTGCAGGGTCATCTACATCCTCCTCAACAACTCCTTTAGAATCGGAAACATCAATACTTATCTCATTGCCCGACAAGTCTCCTGTCATCATTGGATCCTCGTCAACCTCACAATTTGATGTTTCAGGCGGTTTCATTTAGTACAACATGGATTCTATACCGCAAGTTGTGTCTGAATTGCATCGCACTGGGATTCCTTTCGTAACCACATCTCTCTGTCTATCAACTGAAAATTCATTTTCTAAAACATCCTGAGTTAACCTGTTGGTAAGAAGGAATTGGTAGCCCTCGGATTTTAGATCTTCCCATAACAGGTCAATGGATGTGATAGTCAACAGCAAACCGTCAAAACAGGGGGGTCTCTCTTTCTCCCTTCGAGATTTTAAATCACTCTTCCATGACTGTATCCACGTCATTGCTGAATTGAGGCATTCTAGAATATTAATTCCAGCAGAATGGTTGGAAATTGCGCAACGTAACGGATTTCTATCAAATGGAGACTTGCTGTTCAAACAGTCAAATAAATCATTAAGTTTGCCAGCAAAATTGGCTGTTTGCAAAGCCTCCTCCGGTAATTGTTTAGTTTCAACAGCAGTGACTATAACTGCTTTTACAGTGCCACTAAATACTTGAGTGGCTAGTTTTACTTTCATTTTATCGAAGGAATTTGGCCATATATGCTTGTTTGTAAGCTTACACAGTGCTCTGGCCTTTCCTCCAGAAACATCTATGTTATACACTTTTTCAATGTGCTCCCATTTGGCCACACCCCCCTTCAAATTTAATAGGTCTTTTCATTAACACATTCCTAACACTCTTTATGAGATGAGGCATTTTACGCCGTCTTCTTCGTAAAAACGGGAGAACTGATTACAATGAAAATTATTTCATGTACAGTATTCTCTTCACTCCTGAGAAGGTTTATAAATGCTTGAAATCGCCCGCCGCCTCTTGAAAAGTAAATAGCAAGTATTTAAAAACCCACTTTTACTCGATATTACTCGCATGTTGATTCAATTTTCAATGAATAACCTACTGGTAATAATCAGCTGTCTTTGTAGTTTAAGGACTTAATAGAGATAAAAACAAACAGCTGTCAAATCAATATTAGTTAGTTTATATTGGTCATTGATTTTAACCCATTTCGAAATCATACTATATTGAAAAGTTATTTTAACTTATAACTATTTATAATAATGGTATAAATGTTCTAATCTATTTAATTAGGATTTCAGGTTTACATTTTGGTATGATAATCTTTCTTCTTTAAACTAAATCCTACAAACCGTACAAAGGACGGGCTTACTGCTACGCTCCTTTCACACTATCCGATTTCAGTCGGCCGACTTTTTGTCGGGCGGTCTGCAACCGTGCGCCCCTTTCACACTATCCGACTTTTAATCGGACGACTAAAAGTCGGCCTCGTATCGACTAGCAGTTCAGTCTGAGTTTGACATGGAACGCGAGCAGATAATTGCGGTGTATTTACTGTATCGTCGTTTAAAACGAAGGCGACGCAATCGTCTACACTGGGTCCATCCTATAAACACGAGAAGGGAAGATGTGGGGTTATTTAGAACACTTTTTGAAGAACTGAGAAATGATGATAAGAAATTCTTCAATTTTTAGAATGTCAGTCAGTAGGATCTTTTGATGCGCTGCTAGACCGATTAAAGAATGTTCTCTTCTGAGAAAATACAACATTCAGGAACAGTATTTCACTAGTAGAAAAGCTAACCATAACCTTAATAAAGAGGGTATTATTCACACAATCTATAACATTACAGTATTGAAAAGATTGTTTCATTGTTTTCACAGTAGTTACTTTAACTTAGCTCTATTATCGTCGGAATTTATTCGAATTTAAATTGATTTTCCTTAATAAATTCTAGAGTCTGAAAACCTAAGTTCCAAGAAAAGAACTAAGAATATCTTTGATTGAAAAGTTCCCTCTCATTTTTACAACCGTATTACAATTAAAACAAAAGTTTTTAAGTTCTTGTAATTAAAGTAATTGCTATAAGTATAAAAGTATATATATAAAAGTAGTATATTTAAAATGATACAGCTATGCATTTATTTAATAACGGTTTATTAATCGAGTCCATAGGTTTCTTATCTTGCCGACAATCCATAAATAGTTGGCAGCACCTCTCCTCTTCTTCCAAAATGTCCATTTTTTGTTCGTACAAAGTTATTCATGTATTATATTTGAAGTTAGCTTTATTATTGTTTAAAAGTTTTATTTATAATACGGCAATTTGCGTATTTCATATAGTTTCATTTCTTGAATATTTGGGAACAGCTTCCTATGTCAATTGACACAATTTCTCCCCTCTTATTTTTGCTTCGAAAAGCTATTTTTAGCGACCCTGCAGGCGACACCAGTTAAAAGGGATGGGCCATAAATTAGACTAGAGCAACAACAAAAGAAGGGAAAGCTCCTTCGTCCTTTGAAGTACGGTAGGTAGCCGCCACTCTCGTAGGTGGTCGAAGCATTGTTAATTTCCAATTTAATGAAATGAATTATTTATTTCTCACATACAGTACAAAATGCAATAAATTTAATCTATTTCTACATTTTTTATAACGACGGCTAAATAATAAATTCTCGTGAAAACACGAGTATTTCGTGTTTTACACGAAATATACTCCTATATATTAGATACATAATATTCAAATATTAACCATTGAAAGCTTTGCAGATTTAAGATGTACCCGAAAGTAACCCCGAATCGGGTTTACTATGTTTTACAAATTGTGGACCAAGTACTGTATAATTAATTTGTTAATGTAATAACAGCTGTGAACGGGATACTAAATATATTAGCTAAATCAATCATTTGCATTGGATTTAAGACTTATCCAGTAGTATAATACGAGCAATGTCTATATATATATATATATATATATATATATATATATATATATATATATATATGTATGTATGTGATTTTACATTCAGAGTAATTATGTGGTTTCATATCTCCTGTGAAATTACATTCACAGTTTTACAGGAGATGTGAGAATACATAATTACTCTCAATGTGGAATCACATCAATTGATATAAATGTACGATAACTTTAACATGAATAAGTATAAATTTTTTAATTAATTATATGGTGAGTACAGGATTTAGTACTTGTGTTATTTAGTGCATTTTTATTAATTTGGAACCGCAATCCCATAGGTTTGGTATGGACAAAAAATCTCCGGCAGCGTCACCCTCCCATAAATATACTACTGTTATTTATTAAATGTGTGTTATTTATTAAATGTACTATGGTATTTTAAATGTGGACTAGAGCCTGTAGCTGTTTTCTTTTAGAATTTAAATTTTAAAACATTATGCTTTTTAAATATGTTTAAAAGGTGCTTTGGTGTTGTTATTAGGTCTGTTACCCGCTTTAATTGAGTTTATTTTTCTAACTGATTGTGATTAGACATTGACTTGCTATCTAGTTAGAAGGACAAGGCCTATTGTAATTGCTATCTAATTATAGAATGACTAATAAATAAGTCTAATGACCTGTTGTTTGATAGTTAATAAAATACCATAATCAATTACAAATTGTAAGTGGGTGTAGATTTGAACCAGCGACCTTTGGATTCAATGTGAGCTCATTACCACTGATTTACCCAGCTCATTAATCAATAAATTTACTTATGCAACAAATGAGAAAGTACAAATACAAAGTACACATGAATAAGTGATGCATTAAAATTTATTCCAAACAGAAATAACAAAACATTTATAAACATAAACATCTGAATGAATATAAGAGAAAAATTAAGTATGCCCATAATATTACAAGAAACACACACACTAATAATGGAATTCAAACTTGAACAAGTAATTGAATACGTATTTATGTACGTATTTTAATCAAACCAATCTTAATTATTGCTAACTTACATACCGGTAATTCAATGTTATATCTACAAAGGTGCAAGCATCTATCAGTCATATCAAATCTACTAATCTACTTGTTACAAAAATATAACTGATTCCATAAATTAATTATGTCACATTACTTTGAAGATTAAGATTAATTTTAGAATCCTCTTACTGAGTTGGGTCAGAAAATGATATGGTTTCCTAAAAATTCAATTATTTTGATATGCGTTGAGATAGATATAAGTATACCACATAGATTTCATGGAACTATTAACTAATGTCTTTTTTTTAATATAGGTTACATTAGCCCGCAACGAAATAACTATTAAATATTGGAATTTAATTTTTATTTATATACATGTAAAACTTACAATGAATTTCAAAAATAATTTACATTTGTGAATTTGAAACCGTTATAACTACAATTATCTTATTGTGTTTTGATTAAACTGCTGTTAAGTAAAATTATATGAATTCTACACTAACAAATTTTTCAAAAAGAAAAACATGATAAGTATATTTTATTTCAATTAACTAATACAAACTGGTCTGTATTTTTAACTACTACTATTCTTTTTGAAAGAGATAACTCTTTAAAGGTATTAAAACTTAATTTATTTTTTACTAGCCAAAGTACCCGTTCTTCGCACGGGCTAAAAAGGTTGAAAGGTGTAGGCTCTACAGATACATTTAAGGTATTGTTAATTAATTCTTCATTGTTTACAAAATGACAAAACAGGAGTGTTTACAACATTTCAAAGTAACATCTGTTAAATATTTGGAGAGGATAAGGATTAATGTAATAGAGACAGTCGTCGGAAAAACTTAAAATCTACCATTCCACTATTTCAAATAATTCACTAATTTCGATCTAGCAGTTTATCTGAAAAATCAACTTTATTTCTTCTTCTTCCCGAACTGTCAAAATATGGTGCAAACGGATGTTGCTATTAGAAAATTTAAACATTGAAACCTAGGACGGTCACGGCAGCTCTTTCTTCTTCTTCTCCTTCTTCTCGAACTGTCAAATTTTAGTATTCACAGCTGTTGACATCCAAGTAATTTTATGTTTTCATTCTCTAAAAATGTAAACATTGAAACTTAGGACGTTCACAGCGTAGCCCGAGAGGATGAAACAGAAAACCACCTCTTCTTTATAATATTACAGATAGAAGATAATAACAACAAACCCACAAACAAACATACAGAAACCACCTCTTCTTTATAATATTATAGATTAAAAATACGTATTTCAATTTGATCAAATGTTGTTTCGTGCAATCTTCCTCTGATCAGAGGAAGATTGCACGAAACAATCACATGCGTAACGAATAGCGATACTAGCGCCGACCTAGCGGATTTCAGTAGTCCCAAACGCCTATTTTATAGCAAAAACCCTGCAATTCAAAAGTTTCAGTAAACATTTTTTTTTTTTTTGGGCAGGTGGTAACTCTTTATGAGTACCCCCGCTCCTGCGAGGGTTATGTGGAGACTCCACCGTTAAGCGGTGTTTACCCAAACTAAACCCACCTTCCCCCATCCGTCCAGACGTGTATGCGCAACTTACATACGGGCGAAAGGACTTCATTTGAGCGAACCACAGCATTAGCGATTACCGCTGTAGCTGCTGGATTACCTCTTGGAATGGCTAAAACAATCAAATCAGAACAGGGCCGTAGCAAGTGTAATATCAGATGTTAATCAAAATATAATAAACACAGACTTAAATTAAGAAGATTCAACACATTGCTGTGACGGGCTTTGGCTGGGCAGGTCATGCTATTCCTGCGGCGGATCATCCAGGATGGCGATGGGCCTGGGACTCCAGACCTCTGCGACATCATGCCGTGTACAGAGTTCCCTGATGTGCTCCAGGCTGGACTCGGCTGCTTTCTGAAACAGTCCATTGGCTTTTGTTCTGTTAAATAAGTCAAGAGTTGGGACTCCCAACGTCCCCATAATTACAGAGTTACTGACGAACCACGGTTGTCGTGTGATTCGTCTCATCGGCTTCGTCTGGATTGCCTCTAGGCGTTTCCTATTGGTCTTGCTGGCCAGAATCCACCATGCTTCTGAAGCATACATGATACAAGAGCGTACAATTAGTAGGAACTTGGTGACCTTCGTCCTGACCGGGATTTGGCTCCTCGCTGAAAGAAGTGGCCACATCAGCCCCCAGGATTGCCGTTGCCTCAGCGACTTTCCTGTCAACATGCTGTTTAAAACACAGTCGTGAGTCCAGGGTGACACCCAAGTACTTCACGGACGTCTTCCAGGGTATTCCCACTCCGTCTAGCTGGATCTCGGGTGGAGCCGCTCTAGGCATTTTTCGCCTCTTCCTGAAACAAATGGCGTTACTTTTTTCCGCGTTGACTTTGATGCGCCACTGGCGGAGCCATGGTGATATGGCGTCCATCTGTTTCTGCATCATCCTCACTGCGTGGATGGGGCGACAGCTTCTGTAGTGCAGCAGTGCGTCATCAGCGTAAAGCGACAATGTTACTCCTGGAACAGTTGGCATATCATTAGTGTAAACAAGGTAGAGAACCGGGCCTAGGACACTGCCCTGGGGTACCCCAGCCTCCACCGGACGTGTCGTAGATAGCGCCCCCTCGACGCATATCTGGAATGGGCGACCCTCTAAGTAAGACTTGAGGAGATGAACTGCTGTTGCCGGAAGCGGAGATTCGCTGAGCTTAAGGAGAAGACCCTCGTGCCAGACCTTGTCAAACGCCTTGCTGACATCCAGTAGCACTGCAACAGAGCACAAGTTAATGTTATGGTTGTCGACTAGCTTCGTAATCACCCGTACCAGCTGTTGCGTGGTGGAGTGTCCACGACGAAATCCAAACTGCTCCGGCCTTATGTATCCATCCAGGAAGGGGGATATCCTGGAAAGGAATAGGCGTTCGAAAAGCTTCGAGATCGCTGAGAGTAGGGAAATGGGGCGATGGTTTACAGGGAACAAAGGATTCTTGCCTGGTTTCGGGATCAAGATTATCTTCGCGGACTTCCACATGGCCGGGAAATAATGGAACCTGAGGGCAGCATTGAAAATTAGTAATAAATATGCAAATATGGGGGCTGGGGCGGCCTGCAGGGCTGTCGTGCCTATCCGGTCGAGGCCAGGAGCTTTTCGTGGCTTGAGCCTTCGAATCGCCAATTCCAGCTCCGACATCGTGAAGGGGTCTAAGCTGTCTCCTGGAGGTTCTAGAAAGTAGTTCTCCATGAAATGCTCAACCCTCTCGCCTTGGACTTCGTCGTAGACATCGTGGTTTGTCTGAAACTGAGCATGCATTGTGTTAGCAAAAGTTTCCGCCTTGTCCTCTGCTGTGTAGACCAGGCCGTGATCACCTTGGAGAGGGCGGGCCGTCGGTTTGGCCCCCATGATCTGCTTAGCTGCCCTCCACACGCTGCCTCCTTCCACGTTCAGCGTTAGCAGGTACTTATTCCAATCCTCAGACCTGAAATTGTTGACAAGTGTTCTGATTAGTCTGTTTTGCCTGTTGAGCTGCCGTCTAAAATCTGGGTGCCTGGTCGCCCGCCATCTGGTCCTCGGTTCCTCAGCTTAATCTCGCGGCGTACGTTGTCCGGCAGGCCGGCTCTGGGTGTCAGGGGTGGCGCCTCGCTGGTCGCATCTGAAATTGACGAGGTTAGAATCTCATGCAATTCCGTCATGACGCATCCGTCGAGTTCCTCCGTGGACGCTGGGTTCCGTGCTGGCGGAAGGCGCTCCGAGACCAGACGTTGGTACTTCTTCCAGTCGGCCCTCATGCGGGCCGTGGCGGGGGGACGGCTCAGTGTCGGGCTGGCATTGATGGTCACGAGAACAGGTAAATGATCTGATGACAGACCGTTGACTGTGCTCGCGACGATCTCGAACGGTAGGTTCCTGCACAGAGCAAAATCAATTACATCAGGTGAGTGACGGGGATTCGTTGGTATGTGCGTCGGCTCGTCGGGGTCCACAGCGTCTGTGCCGGCTCGATTGTCGAGGAAAGCTCTCAGCGCCTTGCCCCTTTCATTTGTGCCTCGTGAGTTCCAAGACGGGTGTTTGGCGTTGAAGTCACCTGCAACAACAATAGGCTCAGGGCCTGTTAGTATATCTGCAAGAGTCTGCACGTCGAGGTGTCTGCCTGGAGGATGGTAGGCCGCGACTAGCTTGAGCTCCATGCCCCCTACGTGCACGATAACACCAGTTGTTTCTAGTAGTCCTGAGGCTGTGTTGCTGGACATGTGAACAAGGCGGCGGTGAACCAAGATAGCCGTGCCCCCTCCCGGGTTGTAGCCGTGCTGTCTAGGTGGGCGATCCGTCCTGTAGATCTCGTAAGATGGTAACCTGAAACAATGACGTTGGGTTAGATGTGTTTCACTGATAAGGGCGACGTCGATGTTCAGCCGTGACAGGAAGAAATGCAGTTCATTCCTTCGGGTCTTCAACCCGTTGGCGTTCCATGCGATGACCCTGACGTCCCTAGGCTCCATTTAAAAGTTCTAGGAGGCTGGACATCAGCTGTACAAGTAGCTCCGGAATGGACTTGTCCTTAGCTGAAATCAGAACTGGAATTGTTTTAGTCAGCCAGGCAATTAGCTGCCTGACTGAGATGGTGTCACCCTGCACCTCAGCGGTTGCTGCAACATATGGTGAGGGAGTGGGATGAGTGGCTGGCTGGGCTGGACTCGCCGTGACTGTGGTCCTGGCAGCTGGTCTGGGGGACCTCGGCGCTACGGGGGGAGCAACGTCCCTCTCATTATCGCTGTCACACGTCTCCATCTCCGAACATGTTACAACAGTATTAGTAGTTAGTATCTTTTTGCGGTCCTTCCTTTTCTTAGACCGTTTCTGGTTGCGGGGCTTCGGCTGCGCGGTTTCAGACACCTTTGGCGCAGCTGGTGGAGCGACCTGTTTTGAGACGGTGGACGGGGGGGCACAGGGAGGCTGTGCCACAGTTGAGGCGGGGGCTGTCACTGCGGTCTTGCTGCCACCTGCAACAAACGCGAACGTCCCCTTAGTGATGCCAGGGGGTGGGACATTCGCCTTCTTCTTGGGTGCAGCTGGCTGCTTTCGCGCGTTCGCAGAACGGCTCCGGGTTTTCGCCTGTCCAGCTGATTTTGCGTTGCGCTGCTTTCTGGTCACCATGGCGTCTCTGTGGGCTTTGCAGCCCCTGTAGTTCGCTGGGTGAGCGCCGCCGCAATTGCAGCACTTGCAATCATCCCCTTTGGGCTGGGGACACGACCTGGCCTCGTGAGCACCGCCACACCGCACGCACCTATAGGGCAAATTGCAGTATACCGAAGAGTGGCCAAAGCGTTGGCAGCGGTAGCATTGTGGGGCACCTACTCTCGGCTCGAACCGATCGACGGTCACCCGTACACCTAAGAGGTGGGTTATTGACCACACCTTCTCCCATTGGCCGATTTTCCTAAATTTACATAAAAAATGAATTAGTAAGGATGCGTGTGCCATTGGCGCGGCGAGGCAGTGGCATCACCAGCGTGGGCTGAAGTCCAAGGCACTCCAGCTGTCTCTGCAGGCAGGTTGGGTCGGTGCTGTGGTGGATGCCCCTGACAACCACCTTTAGCTCTGCCTCCTCCTGCAAAGTAAATGTGTGGAAGGCCACCTTCTTCCCAGTTAGTATTTTTTGGAGAGCCCGAAAGCCATCCACAGTGGCAGCAACAAGATGGAGCCTATCGCCCTTAAAAATGGCGTCGAACTTGATTGACTCGTCATTCAAGTTGCTGATAAAGGACGGCCACGACGAGATGATCGCCTCGGGGGCCACGACTATTGGCGGGATCTTCTCCTTCCGCGCCGAGGGTTTTGGACCTGAAACATTTACAGCATCCATAGATTTAACTGTCTCCGTTGTGGAGACATCAGATTCGTTACCAGATTCACGGCGTTGTCTCTTCTTTTCTCGCCTGCCGCCGACGAGGGTGAACCCTTCGTCGTGGTCAGACATCTCCGACTCGCTGATTGTATGCGCCATTAAGGCCGCATCCCCTGCAATACAGAGACAAGCAGACTAACAAGGGGGACGGAACGCGGCGAATCGAAAAATTCCAGGAACTGAGCCCCTTGACCGGGATTTCCTGTTTAAACTTTCTCCGCGCTACCCTACGGGTGGCTAGCTCTTATAGCAACTAAGTCTACAACATATTTAACTTAAATATTGAGATATGCAACTATTATGCGAGAAGGACAGTTATACTTAACAATAAATAGCACAAATTTGCAAGCTAAAAGTAGCCTATACTATATATGAAATAACTATTAACTAAATAATCGGTGGCAAAAAGAATTAAATGGTTGGATCTCACCAAAGTTGCAGAACAGCGATGGTATCCAATCAAAAACACACTTCACCAACCACAGAGTGTCACTATCACTGTATAAATTAAGCACTGCGCATTAACGGCGAACCGAGTAACGGCAAGCACAAGGAATTAACGGTGCGGTGGGCACAATAGGTCACAGTTACGGACGGAGCGGTGAGACAATAGGTCCTAACTCTGCGACGCCAAGCTGCGGACTCTCAGTAAACATCTATTTTGGGTTAACACTGGTTATGAAAATCATAATCGGTTTGAGAGTCGCCTCAGTTGATACCTAGAAGCAACAGTTGACCCATATACAGGCAACAGGAAACGCCTAGAGGCAATCCAGACGAAGTCGCTGAGACTAATCGCACGACAACCAACAACCGTGGTTCGTCAGGAACTCTATAATATGGGGACGTTGGGAGTCCCAACTCTTGACCTATTTAACAGAACAAAAAGTCAATGCACTTTTTCAGAAAGCAGCCGAGTCCACCCTAGAACACATGAGGGAACTCGCGCTGTACACGGCATGATGTCGCAGAGATCTAGAGGTCCAGGCCTGTCGCCACCCTGGATGATCACCGTAGGTGAACACCTGCCCAGGCAAAGCCTGACACAGCAAAATGCGTTGACTCTTCTTAATTTAAGTTAAATATATTTTGATTAACATCTGATATTTCACTTTCTCCGGCCCTCTGTTCTGATTTGATTGTTTTAGCCACTCCAAGAGGTAATCCAGCAGCTACAGCGGCAAACGCTAATGCAGTGGTTCGCCCAAATGAAGTACTTTCGCCCGTAGGTATGTAAGTTGCTCATACACGTCTGGACGGATGGGGGAAGTTCCTTCATTATATTTTGGCTCTTGAACTGAGGTAGCGATTTTGTTGTCATCCAGGATTTTTGTATCTATCTTTCACTCATCCCTCGCAACGCGCCGGCAGTTTATTCCAATAAATTCACTCAATATGTTAAAATATGCGATACATGCGTTAAATATACCGGACCTACGGTCTAATTATAAAAACATTAAATTTTGATTTCGATATAAACTATATATGTCGTAGCTTTCAACAAGAAAACCTTGTAAATATCATGTCTATCTCAACAACAAATTATTGAAAAATTACAAAAAGGTTTATTAAAATGTTATCAATAAATAGGTTTATATGGCCTATCAAGAGACTATGGTATGCCACAGGCATGTCCCTGGCCTTATATTCAACCCGTACCATCCGATTTTCCAAGATGTCTAAAGTATTGTACAATCCACATGATTGCCAACTGCAATCACCACATTTGGCCTACTGGCCAAATGCAGCAGACTATATATATATATATGTTTTCGTTATTATCAGTTTGATTTTACTCTGTGGTTAGGGATAACTTGTAATCTTAATCTATGAATGAAATATTATTATCATGAAAGGGAGAAATGTTTAATAAAAACTAAAAAAATGAGCCAAAACTTCGTATTGAGTTTAAAGGAAATAGTGAGCACAATAGACCTTGAAATATACATGGAACTGATTAAATTCTTGCAGTCAATCAAAAGAAAAATTTAAACACAACACACCAAAATACATTTATGTTTTTCCAATCCTTGGGTTCTTCCATCCGTGGCCTACCTTTTTCGGGTTAGGACATTGCCTGGTCGGCCCCTGGCAGAGAAGATCTCCTGACCTTCCCTCATATATAATCCATGAACCTTTAGATCCTAAAACAATCCTATCTTTTTACTAACTTACATAAATAGGACACATCAATGATATATATGTTTTGTGACTAACTATCCTATACCTTTTCAGCACAATCCAACTCCAAGAAATGCGTGGCTGAAAAAAGGAAAGAAAAAAAAACTGTAATATCGGACAACCACAAAAATAGTGAACAACGAGGCTTCTTGAATACAATTTCAGGCCGCCCAAGTGGCAAAGAATAAAAAAAAAAGATGGCGTGACCGTCGACCCGTTATCGCTCTCTTTCGTCAAGAATTAATTTAACTTTTGTAATTGTAACTTCATTGTTTGTCTGTTGTTCGTTGTAGTGAACAGTTAATCAAAGTATATTTAACTCGATATATTAATCAATGGTATATATTTCTATTGGGTTATAGTCTAAGTCTATCATAAAACGTTCTATGGAGCTTTTCGGCGATTCCGCCACGGGTAAGTAATAAGCTTTTAATATTTATCTAAAGTGTAAACAAATATTTGATTTTCTCTTCATCGTGGGCCCTGTGGTGGTATTAAAGATATTCTGCTAGTCGCAGACAAACATTTTAACAACATTAAGTAAAGCCATGTTGGTTGGCCAAAGGTTTGCTGCTGTGAGGAACACTGAGAGTAGGCATTTATACCATCAAAAATTTTTATTTTTAACATTTATACAAACTTTCATCAACATCTGTTCATAAATAAAGGGGTTTCCCAATTCTCCATATGATTAACATGGGAAAAGAGTATGCAGGTTTGCTGCCATGATAAACACATAAACTATGATTTTTAAGCATAAATGGATGAACCTTCACCACATGAAGCTAAATATAAAGTTTTATCCAAAAGTATTGGTTAATAAGTGAAATATTAATTTTTCCTTATCCTCCATAAGATTAACATTGGAGCCCCAAAATACAACGTACTGTGTTTAGATTTTTTAATATCTCGGTAACCGTTGGAGATAGAGAAAAACTTTAAGGAACTTAATTGTGCAGTTTTTTAAGCTGATTCTAATGGTGAAAGATAAAATTTGAAATTTTAAAAAATTACACGTGAAAAATGCAAAAAACCCCATTTTGGGGTACAAAACCCCCCCAAACTACCTGTTCCCATTGACTGATATGTCTGGTTTACGAACTCGTCCGAGCATTTGTAGGAATACACGTCTCTACCAAATTTGGTCTTGGTCGGACCATTTTTACGAGAGTTATCGTGTTCACAGACACATATATATATATAAATTTTAACGACTATTGTTTTTGGTCTCTGGGCACCTAAAGACGAAAAAATAACATGGTTCCGGGCTTAAGTCTCGCCATGAGACCTACGGTAATAGCTTCTTCCCTATGGGAAATTCGCTAAAAGGTGTTTCAACTGCAATGACATAGGTCATTTTGCTGCACAATGTAGAAAGAAGAAAATTTGCTCAATATGTAAAAAGAACAATCACTTTGAAAAAGACTGTTTCTTTAGAAAGAAAGATAAAAATTCAAATCAGGTATCTTTTCTAACCTCAAATAACAATTCGTTAAGTAAGTTTAATTCTAATCCAAATGCTATGATTGAGTTTGTGATTGATTCTGGAGCATCCTCACATATGGTTAATAATAGAGAAATTTTAATGAATGTTGAAAAGCAAAATGTAGAAATAGGTGTTGCCAAAATGTATCAGTCAATGA
The DNA here is from genome assembly GCA_023375725.1 of Nephotettix cincticeps. Lineage (NCBI taxonomy): Eukaryota > Metazoa > Arthropoda > Insecta > Hemiptera > Cicadellidae > Nephotettix > Nephotettix cincticeps. The sequence continues at coordinate 43,325,178 of CM041787.1, forward strand.
ATTCAAATTTGAAAGGTAGTGTTATAACTGAAGAGTGTAAATTAAGTGATGTTTTGTATGTTCCTGATCTAAGTAAAAATTTGATTTCTGTGAGTGCTATAACCTCAAAAGGAGGATCAGTAAAGTTTCTAGATGACAGAGTACAAATTAAGAAAGATGATAGTATAATTGAAGGTAAGAAATTAGATAACAATTTGTTTCCTGTTTCCTGTGTTTTTATTTAGTGTTTCATCATAGTGTTTATCATGTGCTTTATTTAGTGTTTCCTGTGAATTTAACTGTGAATAATATGCAAGCTAGTCATGTAGCTGTAAAAGATAATGATGCTCTCACATTTCATAGAAAGATGGGGCATATTGGTTTTAAAAATATGAGTAAGCTTTTGAATTTGAGTCATGGAATGAATGTAAGAAGTAAGGATATATCGGATACTTCAAGTAAAATTTGTGAAACTTGCATAAAAGCTCGCCAAACAAGGCAGCCGTTTAGTAGTATAAGAGAAAGAGCTACTAGGCCACTTCAAATCATTCACACTGATCTTTGTGGGCCAATTGACCCAGTCACTTGGGACAAGAAAAAATATTTCCTTGTACTTCTGGATGATTCTACTCACTTTGTTATGGTATATTTATTACAACAGAAAAGTGAAGTTTTTGATGTCAAAAAAAATTACTCAGCTGAAGTAGAATCAAACTGGAACTTGAAAATAGGTCGTTTTAGGTGTGACAATGGGGGTGAATACTCTTGTAACAATTTAAAAGAGTGGTGTAAGGGAAAAAGTATTGTGCTGGAATATACTGTTCCATATTCACCTGAATTGAATGGGAAATCTGAAAGAATAAATAGGACATTGATTGAGAAGGTAAGGGCTCTTTTATTCGACTCAGGGATAAACAAAGAAATGTGGGGAGAAGCTGTTAGGGTTGCCACCTATCTGATTAATAGAAGTCCCACTGAAACTCTTGAATGTACTCCATTTGAAAAATGGAATTCAAGAAAACCTGATCTTTCCAGACTCCAGATTTTTGGGAGTGATGCATATAGTCATGTACCAGGTCATTTAAAAAATTGGACAGTAGAACTAAAAAAAATATATTCATTGGGTATACTGTAAATGGATATAGGCTGTGGGATTCTGAAGCAAGAAAAATAGTTATTTCTACAAATGTAGTTTTCTCAGAACAAGCTCAATGTAAAATACAATCTGATGTCAGTAATAAGAGTAAAGTGCAAGTAAAAATGATAAATGAAATTCCTAATTGTGACACTGATGATTCTTAGTTGAAATAGTTGATGAGATAAGAGAAAATTGTGAAAATGTAAATCAAGATCAAGTAGGTAATGTGGAAGAAAATGTAGATCAAAACAATGATGTAAGACTTCAAAGAAATAGGAGAATTCCTGTTAGACTTAATGACTATGTATTGCTTACTTATGAGGAAGCTGTAACAGGGAATGATAAGGACTTATGGAAACAAGCAATTGAAGAAGAAAAAATGGCTTTATTGAAGAATAATACTTGGGTGTGTGTTAAGGATAATGATCCTATAAATTCTAAAATAATAAGTAGCAAATGGGTTTTTACTATCAAAGATAGTGGAAAATATAAAGCTAGACTTGTTGCTAGAGGGTTCGAACAAGAGAAGGGAATTGATTACAATGAAACATTTAGTCCTGTAGTTAGTAATGCAGCTTTGAGACTTATTTTTGCTATTGCTGCCAATAAATGTTATAAGATGATGCAATTCGACATCAAGACTGTATTTTTGTATGGTTATCTTGATGAAGAAATATTTGTGAAATTTCCTGAGGGATTTGATGAGAATAAAATTGTAAAAACTCAAAAAAAGTGGTATAAAATTTAAAAAATATAATGAAAATTTGACAATTCAAAATCTGTGATAAATGAGAATTTTTGCTTTTGTTTAAAGATGTATTGTGATGTAGAATAAGTAGTTATAAAAAATTTTTAAGATTGATAAGTTTTAAATAAAATATAATTTGCTAATTCTATGTTACTGAAAAGATAGATTGTGATGAGTAAAAAAATATATATGACAATGTTTATCTAAAATGAAAAAATCAAATCCAAAAATATTGTATAAGTGAAAAAATTAATTTTTTTTAATTATAGATTAACATGGAAAAATAAAAATGTGAGATTTTTTATACAATTGAAGAAGAGAAAAATTTGACTTAATTGTGTATTTTTTAAGTGAATGCAAATAAATGAAAATTAGAAATTTTGATAACTACTTGTAAAAAGAAAAAATTTTGAAAAAAAATTTATTTGCAATGTCATTTTAAACTCGTGCATGTAGGAATAATCTACTTTGCTGTGATTTGAAGTTTATTGTAAATAATAATATTTATACAATATATATACTTAAATATTAAATATAAATATATTTTAAGACATTTTTTTTTGATAAAGAAGAAAAAATATTTGATTTGATGAGAATAATATTCTTTAAAATTCAGCTTTGTATGGTTTAAAACAAGCTCCACTGAAGTGGAATCGGTGTTTTTCAAAAAGTTTAGCGGAGAATGGGTTAATCGCTGTTAGTGTTGAACGTTGTATTTTCAAATGTAGATTCTAAGATAATTTTAGCGCTTTTTGTTGATGATGGTATTGTGATTGGAGAAAATGAAGTAGAAATGAAAAGATTATTGATTAAGTTGAGTGAACAGTTTGAAATAAAAAATCGATTATGAACCTAAATACTTCCTAGGTATGACAAGATGAAAAATCCGATAGAATTGTATTGAAGCAATCAAAGTATGCAAATCTAGTTGTTGACAAGTATAATATGACTGATGCCAAAGTTTCTAGTATTCCTATTTGTCAGGCAAATCAAAATCCAACTAATGATTGTAAAGTCAGTAATTTTCCAATGAGGGAAGCAGTAGGCAGTTTAATTTATCTATCAAGTAAAACTAGACCAGACATTGCTTTGGCAACAAACTTTGAAAGTAGACACTTAGAAAATTTTACAAGTAATGATGTTCTTATGTGACTTATGATGTTCGGTTATTCCTGTTTCTTAAATATGATCTGAAATGATGTAACGTGTAATGTTTTGATAATACTTGTTTTTTTATCTTGTTTGCTAAAAATTGATTTGATGATGTAAGTTTAATAACAAATTGAAAATTAAGGGAGGGTGTTAGAAAGTAATATTCAATTTGTTATGTTGGCACTGGCTGAGGCCAGGTGAGATAGAAATGATGAAGAAGATAAGATGGCGTAATAATTCTCATTGTCGGTTTGAGACGTAAAAATGTTTGTTGTGTGTTGGAAAATAAAATATAGTTAAAGTAAAACGTGTATTAATTACAGTAAAACCCACATTTCACTATTTAGTCAAGTAAAATCTCAACACAGAGAAGGTTTATAAATGCTTGAAATCGCCCGCCGCCCATTGAAAAGTAAATAACGAACATTTAAAACCCAATTTTACGCGATATTACTCATATTTTGATTCAGTTTTCAATGAATAATATACTGATAATAATCAGCTGTCTTAGTTAGCTGTAGTTTAAAGATTTAATAGAAATTAAAACAAACATCTGTCAAATCAATATTAGTTAGTTTATATTGTTCATTGATTTTAAACCATTTCGAAATCATACTATATTAAAAACCTATTTTAACGTATAACTAATTATAATAATGGTATAAATCTATTTAATTAGGATTTCAGGTTTACATTTTGGTATGATAATCTTTCTTCTTTAAACTAAACCGTACAAAGGACGGGCTTACTGCTAGTTTAATTATATGAATCCCATAATTGCACGGGCATAGTAAAGTAATATTATGAGGATTGGTGCTCTGTGGAATAATGTTTCATTATTACTCCTCAGTCCTCACCTAGTCAGCTGTTACCAATGTTGTTAAAAACCTCTGCTAAAATAAGCCTTTTAAAAGTTACCAAAGCCCGGATTCTATTAAAAACCTGTTTCTACCTAAAACCCAGAACCGTAGACAAAAAATCGCTGATCCCCTAAAATAATATACCTGATTCTTAAATATTTTCCATTTCCACGGCCCAATAGCCAGATGCCTGCCGACCTCAATGTTGACTGGATGTTACAGAGTTTTGTATTGTATGTGTGCAGCTGTTTCAGGACTGAGCTGGGGACGATGAGGGGTGCAACTCCGAAAGGGCCCAGTTTCAGATATTAGCGGGCGGAGCAACATTTGTGGAACGGTCGCTAAACTTAGCTTACTTCAGCATTTTGTTTCAGGAGACTCGCTGAGCTCGCAGAAGGAGGGGTTGACCTTTCCTCTTACCTTTACACCTCAACCGATGGAGGTGCTGGAGGCGGTGCAAGGGGCTGTCCAAGCTTCCTTCACTGATGATGCCGCTGTTGAAGGGACATCGAGGGCTGATGTTTCTGGTATGGCGGAAAAAGAAAAGCAGGAACAGGAGTCTGTTCTTGATATCGCAGATGATGCCATCTGGACATCCCTCACCCCAGAACAGAAGAAAAGGCTGTTACATCGCCGGCAGGAGCTGGTCAGGGAAAGAAAGATTAAAGAAGGGACCTGGCTTCCTAAGGGGGGAGTATATAAAAAGCTGATGAAGAGGAAGCAGCTTGAAACCCCCAGGCCCAAGGGAGGGCATGGTGACACTGAAGGTGTGTTTCCTTTGCACAGATAATTTTAATTAATTTAAATTTTTTAATTATTTTTACGTCTCGTGCGTTAGAGAAGCCGAAACCTGTCTTATCTCAATTTTTGTCTGTTTGTCGGTTTGTCTGTTTGTCTGTGACGCTCAAGGAGGCATTTTACGTTGTCTTCTCCGAAAAAAACGAGAGAACTGATTACAATGAAAATTATTTCATGTATTCTCTACATTCCAGAGTGTTAGAGAGTATGATTCTCGTTGACTTGGCAGAGTTTTTGGAGTGTCCATATTGTCTTATAAGAGGGAAAGGTATAGGCTATTGTAGGAATAAAATGGTATGTAGGTCCATAGGATCCATTAAAATTTCATCTTTTCATTGTAATTGAAATTGCCATTGCCTACTTGAAGAATTGTTCATTTTTTAAGCCTTTTGCTGAAAGATATCTAAAAATTAAACATTTGGAAAGATGATAATAATTTTAAGTCATGATTAAAGGTTTATTTTACTACAACTTCTTTTGTTTGGTATAGATCTAAAAGCTTTTGAGAGAAGACTGACAGAGGTTATCGGTCTTCAGCCTGCAACTGTACGCTGGAGAGGTAAGGATTTAACAAGGCTATCCTTTAAAATAAAAAACTTATAGATTTGTTCTGTTTTAACATTAATTCTTTAGTGTTTTATTACTTAACTGATTCTCTTGTAGTCTTATACGACGATTGGAAGATAGCTGTGTTGGATCAGATTATATTGGGGCAACATTTTTGTATATTAGGTTAGGCCTATTTGGTATTTAGTATGTAACTTACCAAAATGCTTAGTTGACCATAATATTCTATTAATAGTAGAGTTGAATATGATATGAATTATTAGTGTTATTGCCTTAATGGTATAGACTCAGGCCAATTTGAGTTAAACACCCTGTAATTCAATTCACTTTCACTATAATGATTCTTGTTACACTGTCAATCGCCGAGTCCGTGCATAACCATGCAGTTGTTCCCCTATAATGTAATATAATTCAAAATTCATTTCACACATTTCATAGAAAGATGGGGCATATTGGTTTTAAAAATATGAGTAAGCTTTTGAATTTGAGTCATGGAATGAATGTAAGAAGTAAGGATATATCGGATACTTCAAGTAAAATTTGTGAAACTTGCATAAAAGCTCGCCAAACAAGGCAGCCGTTTAGTAGTATAAGAGAAAGAGCTACTAGGCCACTTCAAATCATTCACACTGATCTTTGTGGGCCAATTGACCCAGTCACTTGGGACAAGAAAAAATATTTCCTTGTACTTCTGGATGATTCTATTCACTTTGTTATGGTATATTTATTACAACAGAAAAGTGAAGTTTTTGATGTCATAAAAAATTACTCAGCTGAAGTAGAATCAAACTGGAACTTGAAAATAGGTCGTTTTAGGTGTGACAATGGGGGTGAATACTCTTGTAACAATTTAAAAGAGTGGTGTAAGGGAAAAAGTATTGTGCTGGAATATACTGTTCCATATTCACCTGAATTGAATGGGAAATCTGAAAGAATAAATAGGACATTGATTGAGAAGGTAAGGGCTCTTTTATTCGACTCAGGGATAAACAAAGAAATGTGGGGAGAAGCTGTTAGGGTTGCCGCCTATCTGATTAATAGAAGTCCCACTGAAACTCTTGAATGTACTCCATTTGAAAAATGGAATTCAAGAAAACCTGATCTTTCCAGACTCCAGATTTTTGGGAGTGATGCATATAGTCATGTACCAGGTCATTTAAAAAAATTGGACAGTAGAACTAAAAAATATATATTCATTGGGTATACTGTAAATGGATATAGGCTGTGGGATTCTGAAGCAAGAAAAATAGTTATTTCTACAAATGTAGTTTTCTCAGAACAAGCTCAATGTAAAATACAATCTGATGTCAGTAATAAGAGTAAAGTGCAAGTAAAAATGATAAATGAAATTCCTAATTGTGACACTGATGATTCTTAGTTGAAATAGTTGATGAGATAAGAGAAAATTGTGAAAATGTAAATCAAGATCAAGTAGGTAATGTGGAAGAAAATGTAGATCAAAACAATGATGTAAGACTTCAAAGAAATAGGAGAATTCCTGTTAGACTTAATGACTATGTATTGCTTAGGCCTACTTATGAGGAAGCTGTAACAGGGAATGATAAGGACTTATGGAAACAAGCAATTGAAGAAGAAAAAATGGCTTTATTGAAGAATAATACTTGGGTGTGTGTTAAGGATAATGATCCTATAAATTCTAAAATAATAAGTAGCAAATGGGTTTTTACTATCAAAGATAGTGGAAAATATAAAGCTAGACTTGTTGCTAGAGGGTTCGAACAAGAGAAGGGAATTGATTACAATGAAACATTTAGTCCTGTAGTTAGTAATGCAGCTTTGAGACTTATTTTTGCTATTGCTGCCAATAAATGTTATAAGATGATGCAATTCGACATCAAGACTGTATTTTTGTATGGTTATCTTGATGAAGAAATATTTTTGAAATTACCCGAGGGATTTGATGAGAATAAAATTGTAAAACTCAAAAAAGCTTTGTATGGTTTTAAAACAAGCTCCACTGAAGTGGAATCGGTGTTTTTTCAAAAAGTTTAGCGGAGAATGGGTTAATCGCTGTTAGTGTTGAACGTTGTATTTTCAATACTGTAGATTCTAAGATAATTTTAGCGCTTTTTGTTGATGATGGTATTGTGATTGGAGAAAATGAAGTAGAAATGAAAAGATTATTGATTAAGTTGAGTGTACAGTTTGAAATAAAAATCGATTATGAACCTAAATACTTCCTAGGTATGACAAGATGAAAAATCCGATAGAATTGTATTGAAGCAATCAAAGTATGCAAATCAAGTTGTTGACAAGTATAATATGACTGATGCCAAAGTTTCTAGTATTCCTATTTGTCAGGCAAATCAAAATCCAACTAATGATTGTAAAGTCAGTAATTTTCCAATGAGGGAAGCAGTAGGCAGTTTAATTTATCTATCAAGTAAAACTAGACCAGACATTGCTTTGGCAACAAACTTTGAAAGTAGACACTTAGAAAATTTTGTGACTTATGATGTTCGGTTATTCCTGTTTCTTAAATATGATCTGAAATGATGTAACGTGTAATGTTTGATAATACTTGTTTTTTATCTTGTTTGCTAAAAATTGATTTGATGATGTAAGTTTAATAACAAATTGAAAATTAAGGGAGGGTGTTAGAAAGTAATATTCAATTTGTTATGTTGGCACTGGCTGAGGCCAGGTGAGATAGAAATGATGAAGAAGATAAGATGGCGTAATAATTCTCATTGTCGGTTTGAGACGTAAAAATGTTTGTTGTGTGTTGGAAAATAAAATATAGTTAAAGTAAAACGTGTATTAATTACAGTAAAACCCACATTTCACTATTTAGTCAAGTAAAATCTCAACACAGAGAAGGTTTATAAATGCTTGAAATCGCCCGCCGCCCATTGAAAAGTAAATAACGAACATTTAAAACCCAATTTTACGCGATATTACTCATATTTTGATTCAGTTTTCAATGAATAATATACTGATAATAATCAGCTGTCTTAGTTAGCTGTAGTTTAAAGATTTAATAGAAATTAAAACAAACATCTGTCAAATCAATATTAGTTAGTTTATATTGTTCATTGATTTTAAATCCATTTCGAAATCATACTATATTAAAAACCTATTTTAACGTATAACTAATTATAATAATGGTATAAATCTATTTAATTAGGATTTCAGGTTTACATTTTGGTATGATAATCTTTCTTCTTTAAACTAAACCGTACAAAGGACGGGCTTACTGCTAGTTTAATTATATGAATCCCATAATTGCACGGGCATAGTAAAGTAATATTATGAGGATTGGTGCTCTGTGGAATAATGTTTCATTATTACTCCTCAGTCCTCACCTAGTCAGCTGTTACCAATGTTGTTAAAACCTCTGCTAAAATAAGCCTTTTAAAAGTTACCAAAGCCCGGATTCTATTAAAAACCTGTTTCTACCTAAAACCCAGAACCGTAGACAAAAAATCGCTGATCCCCTAAAATAATATACCTGATTCTTAAATATTTTCCATTTCCACGGCCCAATAGCCAGATGCCTGCCGACCTCAATGTTGACTGGATGTTACAGAGTTTTGTATTGTATGTGTGCAGCTGTTTCAGGACTGAGCTGGGGACGATGAGGGGTGCAACTCCGAAAGGGCCCAGTTTCAGATATTAGCGGGCGGAAGCAACATTTGTGGAACGGTCGCTAAACTTAGCTTACTTCAGCATTTTGTTTCAGGAGACTCGCTGAGCTCGCAGAAGGAGGGGTTGACCTTTCCTCTTACCTTTACACCTCAACCGATGGAGGTGCTGGAGGCGGTGCAAGGGGCTGTCCAAGCTTCCTTCACTGATGATGCCGCTGTTGAAGGGACATCGAGGGCTGATGTTTCTGGTATGGCGGAAAAAGAAAAGCAGGAACAGGAGTCTGTTCTTGATATCGCAGATGATGCCATCTGGACATCCCTCACCCCAGAACAGAAGAAAAGGCTGTTACATCGCCGGCAGGAGCTGGTCAGGGAAAGAAAGATTAAAGAAGGGACCTGGCTTCCTAAGGGGGAGTATAAAAAGCTGATGAAGAGGAAGCAGCTTGAAACCCCCAGGCCCAAGGGAGGGCATGGTGACACTGAAGGTGTGTTTCCTTTGCACAGATAATTTTAATTAATTTAAATTTTTTAATTATTTTTACGTCTCGTGCGTTAGAGAAGCCGAAACCTGTCTTATCTCAATTTTTGTCTGTTTGTCGGTTTGTCTGTTTGTCTGTGACGCTCAAGGAGGCATTTTACGTTGTCTTCTCCGAAAAAAAACGAGAGAACTGATTACAATGAAAATTATTTCATGTATTCTCTACATTCCAGAGTGTTAGAGAGTATGATTCTCGTTGACTTGGCAGAGTTTTTGGAGTGTCCATATTGTCTTATAAGAGGGAAAGGTATAGGCTATTGTAGGAATAAAATGGTATGTAGGTCCATAGGATCCATTAAAATTTCATCTTTTCATTGTAATTGAAATTGCCATTTACTTGAAGAATTGTTCATTTTTTAAGCCTTTTGCTGAAAGATATCTAAAAATTCATTTGGAAAGATGATAATAATTTTAAGTCATGATTAAAGGTTTATTTTACTACATTCTTTTGTTTGGTATAGATCTAAAAGCTTTGAGAGAAGACTGACAGAGTTATCTTTCAGCCTGCAACTGTACGCTGGAGAGGTAAGGATTTAACAAGGCTATCCTTTAAAATAAAAAAACTTATAGATTTGTTCTGTTTTAACATTAATTCTTTAGTGTTTTATTACTTAACTGATTCTCTTGTAGTCTTATACGACGATTGGAAGATAGCTGTGTTGGATCAGATTATTTTGGGGCAACATTTTTGTATATTAGGTTAGGCCTATTTGGTATTTAGTATGTAACTTACCAAAATGCTTAGTTGACCATAGATTCTATTAATAGTAGAGTTGAATATGATATGAATTATTAGTGTTATTGCCTTAATGGTATAGACTCAGAATTTGAGTTAAACATGTAATTCAATTCACTTTCACTATAATGATTCTTTGTTACACTGTCAATCGCCGAGTCCGTATAACATGCAGTTGTTCCCTATAATGTAATATAATTCATTCATTTCACACATTCATAGAAAGATGGGGCATATTGGTTTTAAAAATATGAGTAAGCTTTTGAATTTGAGTCATGGAATGAATGTAAGAAGTAAGGATATATCATCTTTCAAGTAAAATTTGTGATTGCATAAAAGCTCGCCAAACAAGGCATTTAGTAGTATAAAAAGAGCTACTAGGATTCAAATCATTCACACTGATCTTTGTAATTGACCCAGTCACTTAAAGAAAAAATATTTCCTTGTACTTCTGGATGATTCTATTCACTTTGTTATGGTATATTTATTACAACAGAAAAGTGAAGTTTTGATGTCATAAAAAATTACTCAGCTGAAGTAGAATCAAACTGGAACTTGAAAATAGGTCGTTTTAGAAATTGGTGAATACTTTGTAACAATTTAAAAGAGTGGTGTAAGAAAAAAGTATTGTGCTGGAATATACTGTTCCATATTCACCTGAATTGTGAAATCTGAAAGAATAATAGGACATTTATTGAGAAGGTACTCTTTTAGACTCAGTATAAACAGAAAGAGAAGCTTTATTGCCGCTATCTGATAATAGAAGTCACTGATCTTGAATGTACTCCATTTGAAAAATGGAATTCAAGAATGTTCTTAGACTGATTTTTAGTGATGCATTAGTCATGTAAATTTAAAAAAAATTGGAAGTAGAACTAAAAAATATATATTCAGATACTGTAAGAATCTGTGGGATCTGAGGAAAAATGTTATTTCTACAATGTAGTCTCAGAAAGCTATGTTTCTGATGTGAATGAAGTGAAAGAATGATAATGAAATTATTGGACACTGATCATTGAATAGGATAATAAGAGAAATTGTGATGTACAAGTCATTTGAAAAAATGTACTCAAAAAATGAGCTTCAGAAAAATGATCTTTCCGTAGATCATTATAGAATGTACATTAAATTTAAAAAAATTAAAAAAAAATATATGATATATGTAAGAAAATGTAATTCTAAAAATGATAAATCTCAGATAGTAAAATTAAGTGATTGTTGAAGTAACAAAAAAATGATAAATGAAATTCCTATTGAACTAATAGAAATAGTAGATGAGAATGCTAAGAGGAATGTGAAAATGAAACAGAGATGAAAAAATGTAGATCAAAAATGATGTAATTCAAAGAATGGAACCTGTAAAAATTGACTGAAATGGGAATGCTGTATGGACACAATTGAAGAAGATAATGGCTTGTTGAGAATTATTGTGATTAAAAAGAAAATGATTAGAAATGAAAATAATAAGAGGTAAATAAAAGATTATGAATAAAAATACTTTTTACAAGAGATGAGAATTGATTACAATCAAAATTTACATATGATTTTGACTATTGATATTTGCTATGTGAATAAATGTAAAAATGATGACATTGTATTTTTGAGAATGAATTTTTTTGAAATTAAGAATTGTTAAAAATTGTAGATTGAAAATTTTATTTATTTAAACATGTGATAGTATGGTGTATTTTCAAAGAGAAATGTTAATGTAGTTTGAACTTGTTTTAGTTTCTAAAAATAATTTGATGATGGTATTTAATCAAATGAAAAAATGAAAAGATTATTAATTAAGTTGTATGACAGTAATAAATGATAAAGATAAGATGTAATTTCTAGGTATGAAAAAAGTTTGTTTGTGTTGAAAATAAAATAAGTAAAATGAAAATGTATTATTTGAAATAAACTATTTTGTAAAGTAAAAAAAAATTATATGCTAAACATTTGAAGTAAATAACTTTAAAAAATTTTACAAAAATGTGTTTTCAAGTAATAATGTAAATGTGTTTATTCTATTTAAAGTTTATGATGTATATGTAATAATATTGTTTTTTAATTGTTTGATAAAATTGATTTACTATATGTAAGTTTTTAAGTAAATAAAAAAAAAAAAAAGTAGGCAGTATGAATCAAATAAATAAAAGATATGCGTAATAATTTTGATGTAAAAATTTTGTTGTGTGTAATAATATATTATAGTATGAATAAATGTTGTATTGAAATAAGTAAAAGTAAAAAATTTATAAATGATAAGAAATTGAAAAAAGGTGTTATATAATAACATTAAAAACGTGATTGATATTTGATTCAGTTTTATTTAATATTCAGCTTTTAGTTAGCATATTAAAGATAACAAAAAAAGTTAGTTATGGAAAAAAAAATAAAAAAAAAAAAAAAAAAAAAAAAAAAAAAAAAAAAAAAAAAAAAAATAAATATAAAATAAATGAGGAATGTGTGGTAATCATTATTACCATAAAAAAATAAAAAAAAAAAAAAAAAAAAATAAAAAAACAAAGCCCGGATAAAAAACTTTAAAAAAAACAAAAAAAAAAAAAAAACTGAGCTGGGGACGATGAGGGGTGCAACTCCGAAAGGGCCCAGTTTCAGATATTAGCGGGCGGAGCAACATTTGTGGAACGGTCGCTAAACTTAGCTTACTTCAGCATTTTGTTTCAGGAGACTCGCTGAGCTCGCAGAAGGAGGGGTTGACCTTTCCTCTTACCTTTACGCCTCAACAGATGGAGGTGCTGGAGGTGCTGGAGGCGGTGACGGGCTGTCCAAGCTTCCTTCACTGATGATGCCGCTGTTGAAGGGACATCGAGGGCTGATGTTTATGGTATGGCGGAAAAAGAAAAGCAGGAACAGGAGTCTCTTCTTGATATCGCAGATGATGCCATCTGGACATCCCTCACCACAGAACAGAAGCAAAGGCTGTTACATCGCCGGCAGGAGCTGGTCAGGGAAAGAAAGATTAAAGAAGGGACCTGGCTTCCTAAGGAGGAGTATAAACAGCTGATGAAGAGGAAGCAGCTTGAAACCCCCAGGCCCAAGGGAGGGCATGGTGACGCTGAAGGTGTGTTTCCTTTGCACAGATAATTTTAATTAATTTAAATTTTTTAATTATTTTTACGTCTCGTGCGTTAGAGAAGCCGAAACCTGTCTTATCTCAATTTTTGTCTGTTTGTCGGTTTGTCTGTTTGTCTGTGACGCTCAAGGAGGCATTTTACGCTGTCTTCTCCGAAAAAAACGAGAGAACTGATTACAATGAAAATTATTTCATGTATTCTCTACATTCCAGAGTGTTAGAGAGTATGATTCTCGTTGACTTGGCAGAGTTTTTGGAGTGTCCATATTGTCTTATAAGAGGGAAAGGTATAGGCTATTGTAGGAATAAAATGGTATGTAGGTCCATAGGATCCATTAAAATTTCATCTTTTCATTGTAATTGAAATTGCCATTGCCTACTTGAAGAATTGTTCATTTTTTAAGCCTTTTGCTGAAAGATATCTAAAAATTAAACATTTGGAAAGATGATAATAATTTTAAGTCATGATTAAAGGTTTATTTTACTACAACTTCTTTTGTTTGGTATAGATCTAAAAGCTTTTGAGAGAAGACTGACAGAGGTTATCGGTCTTCAGCCTGCAACTGTACGCTGGAGAGGTAAGGATTTAACAAGGCTATCCTTTAAAATAAAAAACTTATAGATTTGTTCTGTTTTAACATTAATTCTTTAGTGTTTTATTACTTAACTGATTCTCTTGTAGTCTTATACGACGATTGGAAGATAGCTGTGTTGGATCAGATTATATTGGGGCAACATTTTTGTATATTAGGTTAGGCCTATTTGGTATTTAGTATGTAACTTACCAAAATGCTTAGTTGACCATAATATTCTATTAATAGTAGAGTTGAATATGATATGAATTAATAGTGTTATTGCCTTAATGGTATAGACTCAGGCCAATTTGAGTTAAACACCCTGTAATTCAATTCACTTTCACTATAATGATTCTTGTTACACTGTCAATCGCCGAGTCCGTGCATAACCATGCAGTTGTTCCCCTATAATGTAATATAATTCAAAATTCATTTCACACATTTCATAGAAAGATAGGGCATATTGGTTTTAAAAATATGAGTAAGCTTTTGAATTTGAGTCATGGAATGAATGTAAGAAGTAAGGATATATCGGATACTTCAAGTAAAATTTGTGAAACTTGCATAAAAGCTCGCCAAACAAGGCAGCCGTTTAGTAGTATAAGAGAAAGAGCTACTAGGCCACTTCAAATCATTCACACTGATCTTTGTGGGCCAATTGACCCAGTCACTTGGGACAAGAAAAAATATTTCCTTGTACTTCTGGATGATTCTATTCACTTTGTTATGGTATATTTATTACAACAGAAAAGTGAAGTTTTTGATGTCATAAAAAATTACTCAGCTGAAGTAGAATCAAACTGGAACTTGAAAATAGGTCGTTTTAGGTGTGACAATGGGGGTGAATACTCTTGTAACAATTTAAAAGAGTGGTGTAAGGGAAAAAGTATTGTGCTGGAATATACTGTTCCATATTCACCTGAATTGAATGGGAAATCTGAAAGAATAAATAGGACATTGATTGAGAAGGTAAGGGCTCTTTTATTCGACTCAGGGATAAACAAAGAAATGTGGGGAGAAGCTGTTAGGGTTGCCGCCTATCTGATTAATAGAAGTCCCACTGAAACTCTTGAATGTACTCCATTTGAAAAATGGAATTCAAGAAAACCTGATCTTTCCAGACTCCAGATTTTTGGGAGTGATGCATATAGTCATGTACCAGGTCATTTAAAAAAATTGGACAGTAGAACTAAAAAATATATATTCATTGGGTATACTGTAAATGGATATAGGCTGTGGGATTCTGAAGCAAGAAAAATAGTTATTTCTACAAATGTAGTTTTCTCAGAACAAGCTCAATGTAAAATACAATCTGATGTCAGTAATAAGAGTAAAGTGAAAGTAAAAATGATTAATGAAATTCCTAATTGTGACACTGATGATTCTTAGTTGAAATAGTTGATGAGATAAGAGAAAATTGTGAAAATGTAAATCAAGATCAAGTAGGTAATGTGGAAGAAAATGTAGATCAAAACAATGATGTAAGACTTCAAAGAAATAGGAGAATTCCTGTTAGACTTAATGACTATGTATTGCTTACTTATGAGGAAGCTGTAACAGGGAATGATAAGGACTTATGGAAACAAGCAATTGAAGAAGAAAAAATGGCTTTATTGAAGAATAATACTTGGGTGTGTGTTAAGGATAATGATCCTATAAATTCTAAAATAATAAGTAGCAAATGGGTTTTTACTATCAAAGATAGTGGAAAATATAAAGCTAGACTTGTTGCTAGAGGGTTCGAACAAGAGAAGGGAATTGATTACAATGAAACATTTAGTCCTGTAGTTAGTAATGCAGCTTTGAGACTTATTTTTGCTATTGCTGCCAATAAATGTTATAAGATGATGCAATTCGACATCAAGACTGTATTTTTGTATGGTTATCTTGATGAAGAAATATTTTTGAAATTACCCAAGGGATTTGATGAGAATAAAATTGTAAAACTCAAAAAAGCTTTGTATGGTTTAAAACAAGCTCCACTGAAGTGGAATCGGTGTTTTTCAAAAAGTTTAGCGGAGAATGGGTTAATCGCTGTTAGTGTTGAACGTTGTATTTTCAAGACTGTAGATTCTAAGATAATTTTAGCGCTTTTTGTTGATGATGGTATTGTGATTGGAGAAAATGAAGTAGAAATGAAAAGATTATTGATTAAGTTGAGTGAACAGTTTGAAATAAAAATCGATTATGAACCTAAATACTTCCTAGGTATGACAAGATGAAAAATCCGATAGAATTGTATTGAAGCAATCAAAGTATGTAAATCAAGTTGTTGACAAGTATAATATGACTGATGCCAAAGTTTCTAGTATTCCTATTTGTCAGGCAAATCAAAATCCAACTAATGATTGTAAAGTCAGTAATTTTCCAATGAGGGAAGCAGTAGGCAGTTTAATTTATCTATCAAGTAAAACTAGACCAGACATTGCTTTGGCAACAAACTTTGAAAGTAGACACTTAGAAAATTTTACAAGTAATGATGTTCTGAAATCATGTGACTTATGATGTTCGGTTATTCCTGTTTCTTAAATATGATCTGAAATGATGTAACGTGTAATGTTTGATAATACTTGTTTTTTATCTTGTTTGCTAAAAATTGATTTGATGATGTAAGTTTAATAACAAATTGAAAATTAAGGGAGGGTGTTAGAAAGTAATATTCAATTTATTATGTTGGCACTGGCAGAGGCCAGGTGAGATAGAAATGATGAAGAAGATAAGATGGCGTAATAATTCTCATTGTCGGTTTGAGACGTAAAAATGTTTGTTGTGTGTTGGAAAATAAAATATAGTTAAAGTAAAACGTGTATTAATTACAGTAAAAATCCACATTTCACTATTTAGTAAAGTAAAATCTCAACACAGAGAAGGTTTATAAATGCTTGAAATCGCCCGCCGCCCATTGAAAAGTAAATAACAAACATTTAAAACCCAATTTTACGCGATATTACTCATATTTTGATTCAGTTTTCAATGAATAATATACTGATAATAATCAGCTGTCTTAGTTAGCTGTAGTTTAAAGATTTAATAGAAATTAAAACAAACATCTGTCAAATCAATATTAGTTAGTTTATATTGTTCATTGATTTTAAACCCATTTCGAAATCATACTATATTAAAAACCTATTTTAACGTATAACTAATTATAATAATGGTATAAATCTATTTAATTAGGATTTCAGGTTTACATTTTGGTATGATAATCTTTCTTCTTTAAACTAAACCGTACAAAGGACGGGCTTACTGCTAGTTTAATTATATGAATCCCATAATTGCACGGGCATAGTAAAGTAATATTATGAGGATTGGTGCTCTGTGGAATAATGTTTCATTATTACTCCTCAGTCCTCACCTAGTCAGCTGTTACCAATGTTGTTAAAACCTCTGCTAAAATAAGCCTTTTAAAAGTTACCAAAGCCTGGATTCTATTAAAAACCTGTTTCTCTCTACCTAAAACCCAGAACCGTAGACAAAAAATCGCTGATCCCCTAAAATAATATCCCTGATTCTTAAATATTTTCCATTTCCACGGCCCAATAGCCAGATGCCTGCCGACCTCAATGTTGACTGGATGTTACAGAGTTTTGTATTGTATGTGTGCAGCTGTTTCAGGACTGAGCTGGGGACGATGAGGGGTGCAACTCCGAAAGGGCCCAGTTTCAGATATTAGCGGGCGGAGCAACATTTGTGGAACGGTCGCTAAACTTAGCTTACTTCAGCATTTTGTTTCAGGAGACTCGCTGAGCTCGCAGAAGGAGGGGTTGACCTTTCCTCTTACCTTTACACCTCAACCGATGGAGGTGCTGGAGGCGGTGCACGGGGCTGTCCAAGCTTCCTTCACTGATGATGCCGCTGTTGAAGGGACATCGAGGGCTGATGTTTCTGGTATGGCGGAAAAAGAAAAGCAGGAACAGGAGTCTCTTCTTGATATCGCAGATGATGCCATCTGGTCATCCCTCACCGCAGAACAGAAGAAAGGGCTGTTACATCGCCGGCAGGAGCTGGTCAGGGAAAGAAAGACTAAAGAAGGGACCTGGCTTCCTAAGGAGGAGTATAAAAAGCTGATGAAGAGGAAGCGGCTTGAAACCCCCAGGCCCAAGGAAGAGCATGGTGACACTGAAGGTGTGTTTCCTTTGCACAGAGTGCAGGGTGCTAAGGCTGTGGCTCCAGCTACGAAGAAATCCCGCTGGGATCTTAAACATTTGGCAGGTGGTTCCTTTAGGAACCATGTAATGATGTCGAAAGTTGTTATTGTTCCGACGTCATTTCCGGAGGAGAAATTGTCTGTCGATGACTGTTCTTTGTTGCAGGGGATTCTGTTTGATAAGGTGATCAACCAGAAAGAACCTCTGCAGATGCATAAGACATACCCGGAGTCGGGAGCTCTTGTTGTCGTTTGCGGTAGTGAGGCAACAGGTACTTGGGTCAAGAAGACGATTGACGGGCTCGAGTACAAGGAGGGTGCCAAGGTGGTAGTGGGAGATTACAAGGATTTCCTACGCTCCGTCAAGGTCCTTCTCTGTGCGGAGGGGCACGCTCTTAACCTCTCTCATAAAAAGATCTTGGAGGTTGTGCAGGTTCAGAATCCTGGTATCCAGACGGTATCCTGGCGAGTTGTCAGCTGCAGGAAGGAGGAAACTCATCAGAAGCTGGTGTTAACAATTGACAAGCATAGTGCTCTTCTATTGAAGGAGAGAGATTGGCAGATCTACCTGGGGATCTCGAAAACTACCATGAGGGTACTTTCGGGGTTGGGATCCTCGGAAGATGATGCCAAACATCCTTCAGACAAATCTGCAACACTGTAAGACTGTGACGACAGTCCTACAGAAGGCCACAACTCTAGTAGCTGTGGATTTTGCTCTCATTCAAGAGCCGTGGGTTTTGAATGTGAGAATTTCGGGAATGGGTGCTCTTAGGGTGCACCTAATCTCAGGTTTTGCTTTAAATTCGAGAGCATGTGCGTGGGTCAGGAACTGTCTTGATCATACGCCAGCTCTTGAGTTCTGTTCCAGAGACGTCGCGGCATGGATTGTGTGCGGGTCTTCTGGGAAGCTACTTCTTATAGCTTCAGTCTACATGTCTGGGGATGTGGACGTGGGTCCTCCGGCTGGACTAATGAATCATGAGATGGTAGACCTGGTGGTAGGGTGTCACTCCCATCTCCCAACTCCATCTGGGGCTGCAGGGGAGACCAATTGAAAAGGTAGGTAACTTGTGAAATTCATTTATTCTAGTAATATAGTAAATTGGGGTTGCAAGGAGCTTGATATTTCGGTGAAGCCCTCTAAAGTTGTAGCCCTTTACCAGGAGGAGAAAACTGGCCGGGGTTGGCCCGCTGAGACTGCATGGAAGTGTTATTACCCTATAGGATCAGGAGAAGTATCTTGGGATCATTCTGGATCGGTCACTTCACTGGGAACCTCACTTACAACAGGTTATTGACGGTGGCATGCCATTGAGCCGATTCCCATCCTTGGTAAGATGAAGTGTGTGTCATGGATCAGAAAATGAGGGCGTTCAAGGCAACAGAAAATGGACCTGTGCCAAGCATCGGAAAATTATGGTGAAAACCCATAAATATGTGATATCAAATTATTGTATCTGGTAAATTATTAAGCGGAAAGATCTTTAATGCTAGATAATAATTTCAACTGCACTTAAAAGTTAGTTGACAAGTTATTTGAGGTAATATGATGTTAACTTAAATAAGATTATTTTCAAAGTTATTTTATAGATAAATATATAATCAGAAAGAATTGGTTATGCTTAACAAGTTTATAAAGCCGTGATACTGTTTATTATTTTCTGTAGGAAGGCTACCGAAATAACGTTGTACATAAATTTTGTTGTTAGAAATAAATAATTAAAGTAGTTTAATAAATTTAGAGCAAGCCTAAGTGAAAAGTTCATGTAATTGTACACAAAAAATTATTCTTATTTCAAATAGTCTCGAAGGATCAAATCAGCCTGGTAGTTTAAAAAGTGCTAATAAAACCATTTAAAACAGTCTTAAACGACACAATATAGTTAGGCCTAGTTACCCATGTTAAACTGCCAAGTTAATTAACTTAAAAGCATTATACCCCTGTGGTAGGCTAATAACTTTTATTTCAAACCATTGAATTTTCAGCCGGTTTTATAGTATCATGAATAATTTTGATATTGTGCCTAGTTATAAAATACCAGTTTCCTACAACTTGTTGGTGATAAGTCCAAGTAATAATTAAAACTGGTTACTAACTTTCAAGGATGGTTTTGCACGTTGTTTGTTATTGGTGATTAAGTTATCTAATCCACAAGCAAACCCATAGGCCTATTAATAATAGGCCCTGGGCCTACTTGATACATTTCCCGTTGACTTGGCAGAGTTTTTGGAGTGTCCATATTGTCTTATAAGAGGGAAAGGTATAGGCTATTGTAGGAATAAAATGGTATGTAGGTCCATAGGATCCATTAAAATTTCATCTTTACATTGTAATTGAAATTGCCATTGCCTACTTGAAGAATTGTTCATTTTTTAAGCCTTTTGCTGAAAGATATCTAAAAATTAAACATTTGGAAAGATGATAATAATTTTAAGTCATGATTAAAGGTTTATTTTACTACAACTTCTTTTGTTTGGTATAGATCTAAAAGCTTTTGAGAGAAGACTGACAGAGGTTATCGGTCTTCAGCCTGCAACTGTACGCTGGAGAGGTAAGGATTTAACAAGGCTATCCTTTAAAATAACAAACTTATAGATTTGTTCTGTTTTAACATTAATTCTTTAGTGTTTTATTACTTAACTGATTCTCTTGTAGTCTTATACGACGACTATTTGCATTATTTTTAGTGTTTGTGTCTGTGTGCATAGGGATTGGAGCGTTTACATGGCTCTCAGATACAGATACGTCTGAAGTCTCTCACAAGCAGAATCTATGGAACCACCTGTTCGGGAACGCCACATTGGCTAACTCAGACATTCGCTAACCCTATGTTAAAATGCCATATACAGAAAATTGTTCGTCGGTGACTTTCGCTAACTCGGACGTTGGCTAACCCAAACATCCGCTAACCGGTTAGCGGATGTTGTGGAGCTTCATTTGGCACACTTACATAATATATATGCAATAGATTGCAGGACGAGACTTTGTCACAACGTCGTGGCCTGCAGCCAGGGCTTCAGGAGCTCTCTGTGCATTTCTCTGAGAAATTTTTGCCGACTTAGGGGCTTACAATTTGCTCAGAGACAATTTTTATAAATTTAATACATGTGTATTGTTTTTAAGTGATGTTTATCATGTTATAAAACGTGCATGGCGGCCACCTCCTTGTTTTACGACTGCAGGAAGTGTTACTGTACATTTGGTACAATGCAAATAAATATTTACACTATATACAACATATATTTACAAAATAATGTTTAACTAAAACCATAACACACGAAAAAGCGTAGGTATACTATACTCTGCAATAAGACACCACGATCTACACATGTTGCGATTATGCCGCAAACTGTGCGTTGTTACAAAGGCATAATCGACCTGACAACGGGAACTTAAAAAAACTTTTAAATGAAAATGAAATGAAATGAAATTAAAAACCCGTTAAACAAAGGATGCAAGCAAACACCAACCAGACCCTTTCAATTGTAGGCCAAGACCGACAGCTATTTCTTTTATTTTTTTAATTTTCTGAATTTTAGTGGAGTGGAAGGGGGTAAGGTGTAGAAATGACACCTTGCGCGTTGTCTCTAAGATGAAGCCTTCGTGTTCTAGGATGAAACTGATTTTAGAATATATCAGTTTCATGTATCACTAAACACCTTCAAAAAGAAATAACCTAGTGCTCAAGAAATTTGTCCTTAGGTTCTTAAATGTTAGTTATAAATATTTTGTTACCTTTGTTTTGATCTTTTAAATTCTTAATGTTGTCTAAAACTTATTTTTAAACAATATTTCGGCACTTTGTAATCTCAATGATTGTGTGTAAATAAAGATGATTCTGATACATGTTATTATACATACATACAAGTTTTTTTGTATTATTGCAGTTTGGCTGTGCTTTATGGGCATTCATAAGAGGATCATCATCCCCTTCATCAGGCTCATACTCAGCGATTTTAACATGTTTTGAGAAGACACAGGAAAACTCATTCTTCGCCCACACCCTACCATGACTTGACGCTTCATTTGAACTGCCGACTTCACAACCATTTGTGTAAATCTGTGTAAATAGGTCTCCTTTATGAAATTAAATAATTTTGTACATAGCTTGTTTCATTCATTATTAAGATGGATTCAGTCCATCTTAATAATATGGCCACTCATGAAATATTTACCATGCTGAAAGTTCTAATTCTCTAAAATTTTTTATAGCATAGGTGGAATACAAAATTCTAGAGACTAAGTAAAATATTTTGATTTAAGAAGATTTAAAACTACAGAAGTTTGAGTTATCCAAGTTTCACTGTATAAAAACCACAAAATTATCATTGACAGAAATAGATCTTAATAACAATCAATTACTAGAAAAGAAATCTGTACCTATGATGAAATTTGTATTATAAGGATAGTGTTTTTATATTAAATAAAGCAATAAGAACAAAATGGAAAAAGGCTCAGGCAAGTATACTTTTAGCGAATTTCCCATAGGGAAGAAGCTATTACCGTAGGTCTCATGGTAAGACTTAAGCCCGGGACCATGTTATTTTTTCGTCCTTAGGTGCCCAGAGCCCAAAAACACTAGTCATTAAAATTTTAGCGAATTTCCCATAGGGAAGAAGCTATTACCATAGGTCTCATGGTAAGATTTAAGCCTGAGACCATGTTATTTTTTCTTCTTTAGGTGCCCAGAGACCAAAAACAATAGTCGTTAAAATTTATATATATATATATATATATATATATATATATATATATAATTATTCAACTGGTTTTTGATAGTATAAATGAAAAATGAAAATGAAAAGTTATGCGAATTTTCGTTCAATAAATATGTAAACGTTTTCAAGCATTTAGAAAATAGAGATGATAGAACAATAACAATAACAAACAGTGACTAAATATTTTAACAGGTGATCGATTGTCTAAATAGAAAATTTTAAATATGGAACATATGATTTGGTACATTTCAAAATAAATAAATATAGAGGTTTATACATGTAATTTTTAAAAATGTTAGTTTCACACCAAGTTTGTTAGTATTGTTATGAAGTTTGAGTTATCCAAGTTTCACTGTATAAAAACCACAAAATTATCATTGACAGAAATAGATCTTAATAACAATCAATTACTAGAAAATAAATCTGTACCTATGATGAAATTTGTATTATAAGGATAGTGTTTTTATATTAAATAAAGCAATAAGAACAAAATGGAAAAAGGCTCAGGCAAGTATACTTTTAGCGAATTTCCCATAGGGAAGAAGCTATTACCGTAGGTCTCATGGTAAGACTTAAGCCCGAGACCATGTTATTTTTTCGTCTTTAGGTGCCCAGAGTCCAAAAACAATGGTCGTTAAAATTTATATATATATATATTTATATATGTGTGTATATATGTGTTATATATGTGTAAAAAATTTCTAATTTTATATTTCACCATTGGAATCAGCTTAAAAAAACTACACAATTAAGTTTCTTAAAGTTTTTCTCTATCTCCAACGGTTACCGAGATATTATAAAATCTAAACACAGTATGTTGTATTGTGGGGCTCCAATGTTAATCTTATGGAGGATAGGGAAATATTAATACAGGTTTCCGAAAAAGAATGAAGGGATTTCGAACGGCCGTTGCTTGGGGACTATTCAAGATAACTAAACGATTTAAACGTCAAATTGGAGAGAAAAGAACTAAGTTTTGTTTCCCGCGTAGCATTAGAAGGAGCGTTGACCTTGGTATGCGCAGAACAGCAGAACAGTGCGCGACACACTTAACAACAGGTTTCCAAATGGTTGGATAGGCAGGGGTGCGCCTATTCCCTGGCCTCCCAGGAGTCCTGATTTGACCCCTTTGGATTTTTTTGGTGGGGATACGTAAAGAACATTGTCTATGCTGAGAAAATTCGCGATTTGCAACATCTTCGTTCGCGAATTTCGGATGCGATCGCCGATCGCAACTGTGACACCAGAGATGCTTCACAACACTTGGCGAGAAATCGAATATCGCTTCGATGTATGCAGAGCAACAAATGGAGCTCACATCGAAACATATTAAGGTATGAAAAAAACTTAGTTCTTTTCTCTTCTATTAGGCGTTTAAATCGTTTAGTTATCTTGAATAGTCCCCAAGCAACGGCCGTTCGAAATCCCTTCATTCTTTTTCGGAAACCCTGTATTTCCCATATTAATCAATATTTTTGGATAAAACTTGATATTTAGCTTCATGGGGTTGAGATCTATCCATTTATGCTTAAAAATCATAATTTATGTGTTTATCATGGCAGCAAACCTGCATACTCTTTTCCCATGTTAATCATATAGGGAATAGGCAAAGTCCTTTATTTATGGACAGATGTTGATGAAAGTTGGTATAAATGTTAAGATAAAAATTATTTATGGTAGAAA
Organism: Nephotettix cincticeps; assembly: GCA_023375725.1. Lineage (NCBI taxonomy): Eukaryota > Metazoa > Arthropoda > Insecta > Hemiptera > Cicadellidae > Nephotettix > Nephotettix cincticeps. Next base: position 43,349,511 of record CM041787.1, read on the forward strand.
TGACTACTTTCAGTGTTCCTCACAGCAGCAAACCTGCACACTCTTTGCCATGGTAATCTTATGGAGAATAGGCAAATAATTCTCATGTTTAAGGACAGATTTTTTTTAAACTTGTCATATATTATTTTTATATTATTGATTTGGAAATTCGCTGAATACGCAGGTCTGCTGCGACGGGGGTATTTTAATTTAAGAGGACATCATTCCTCAAAAGAAATTCTAAGAAAATTTAATACATTAGAAAACTTACAACTTACAAGACTGACCTCATCAGAAGAAGTAATTTTGATTGGTAGATTTCTGTATAACTGGTGTGCTAAGTAGAAAGAATTAAATAAATTTGACCTATAGGTTAGCCTAGGAAAATTTATACTGTGATTTGATTTGTTTCTAGTTTCATACCTATGTTCAGTTGCTTTAAAAATGTGATATTTATTTTCTCTGATGTAAGTTATCAACGTTTTCAAATAAAGTTGTCTAATATTCAAAACTGGAAATTCAAAAAATAATAAATTAGTGGGATATCTTACATCTTTGTCTAAAATTGTTTTGATTATTGATCTTTGGGTTACGGCCAATGGTCCCAGCACTGAGGAGGAGGCCCCACCCCACGCCAGGATCCCGTACTGCAACACAGACTGCACACAGGCGTAGTACACCCTCCTACAGCTCTCCACAGTCAGCACCTGCTTCAACTGCCCGAAGGCGTAAATCATCTTTCTCAGTTTTTGCTTAACATATCGAACGTGTGGTTCCCAATTCAGTTTATGATCGATTATTACTGCAAGATACTTGTACTGGGTCACATGCTCAATTACATCGCAAGCACAGGTTGAAGACGTCGGATCGCCGCAGGAGTGTATTTTTAGCATCCTCAAACCTGGACCACTGTCATTCTTGAAATAAATTGGCAAAACCTTAGTTTTATTGATATTAAGAGAGAGGATATTATGATCAAACCAGTTTTAAAGAAGTAGGAGATCCGAGGATGCGTTTTCGTACACGTTATCCCACGTGCTGCCGTGTGATAACAGAGCTGTGTCATCAGCAAAAAGGAAGATCCTGCCCTTAGTTTTTAAATTGGATATGTTGTTAATGTAGATAAGAAATAATAACGGGCCCAAGGTACTTCCTTGAATCACTCCATAATCAACTACAGTGGAAAAAGGTAGGGGTGAATATTTTTCAAATTGGTAACAAATTTTTCATGTTGGTATAATTGATTATTATTCAAAATATATTGAGTTGGTGAAGTTGGCATGTCATTCCAAGGGTAGTATTCTCGGATAATGGTACGCAGTTCACGAGTGCTGTATTTAAGTATTTCGCAAATAAATGGGAATTTGATCACCAAACTTCATCACCTCAATTTCCACAATCTAATGGTATGGTAGAGCGTGCAATCCAGTCAGTCAAATCATTGTTAAAAATGTAAGTATGATGATGGAAGGGATCCATATTTGGCTCTCTTAGAGTTCCGTAACAATCCATTGTCAGAAAAGCTGCCATCGCCAGCAGAAATTCTGTCTTTTGTTGTAATACACATTAATTAAAACTAGAATTGTAGCTAAGGGTGATAAACTTAAGTTTTATATTGTCAAGTCTCCATATAACAAACCCGGATATAGTTCAAAACAGGGCACATATCAAACCTTTGTATGATAGCGTAGGCTATAATAATTCAACCTATGATGATGAATGTCTTGGTAATGACTATGAGTCTTGCAAAATGTCTAATGAAGGTAGGCCCAGTCCTAAAAAATGTTCTCCTTACAAGTCACCTCAATCGGCAAGTTCACCTGGTAAAGTTCTTACCAGACCAAATGTTTATATGAAAAGACCTAAATCTATGCCTCAAAGTTATAAAACACTGGTAGAGAAGTAAGACAACCTGTTAAGCTGGATGATTATGTGTAAAAACACTAACAATGTAAATAAATGTTATCCCCTGTGATAAAATACTGTGCCTGTAAAACTGGGAGTAAACTGTGAATGTAATTTCACACGAGATGTAAAAACAACATAATTAGTCTGAATGTGAAATCACATAAAATGACAGATGTGATTTTACATTCAGAGTAATTATGTGGTTTCATATCTCCTGTGAAATTACATTCACAGTTTTACAGGAGATGTGAGAATACATAATTACTCTCAATGTGGAATCACATCAATTGATATAAATGTACGATAACTTTAACATGAATAAGTATAAATTTTTTAATTAATTATATGGTGAGTACAGGATTAGTACTTGTGTTATTTAGTGCAATTTTATTAATTTGGAACCACAATCCCATAGGTTTGGTATGGACAAAAAATCTCCAGCAGCGCCGCCTCCCTCCCATAAATATACTACTGTTATTTATTAAATGTGTGTTATTTATTAAATGTACTATGGTATTTTAAATGTGGACTAGAGCCTGTAGCTGTTTTCTTTTAGAATTTAAATTTTAAAACATTATGCTTTTTAAATATGTTTAAAAGGTGCTTTGGTGTTGTTATTAGGCCTGTTTATCCGCTTTAATTGAGTTTATTTTTCTAACTGATTGTGATTAGACATTGACTTGCTATCTAGTTAGAAGGACAAGGCCTATTGTAATTACTATCTAATTATAGAATGACTAATAAATAAGTCTAATGACCTGTTGTTTGATAGTTAATAAAATACCATAATCAATTACAAATTGTAAGTGGGTGTAGATTTGAACCAGCGACCTTTGGATTCAATGTGAGCTCATTACCACTGATTTACCCAGCTCATTAATTAATAAATTTACTTATGCAACAAATGAGAAAGTACAAATATATACACATGAATAAGTGATGTATTAAAATTTATTCCAAACAGAAATAACAAAACATTCGTAAACATAAACATTTGAATGAATATAAGAGAAAAAATTAATTATGCCCATAATATTACAAGAAACACACACACTAATAATGGAATTCAAACTTGAACAAGTAATGAAATATACTATTTAAAAATGTGTACGTATTTTATTCAAACCAATCTTTATTATTACTAACTTACATACCGGTAATTCAATGTTATATCACCAAAGGTGCTAGCATCTATCAGTCATATCAAATCTAGTAATCTACTTGTTACAAAAATATAACTGATTCCTAAATTAATTATGTCACATTACTTTGAAGATTAAGTTTAATTTTAGAACCTTACTGAGTTGGGTCAGAAAATGATATGGTTTCCTAAAAATTCAATTATTTTGATATGCGTTGAGATAGATATAAGTATACCACATAGATTTCATGGAACTATTAACTAATGTCTTTTTTTCTAATATAGGTTACATCAGCCTGCAACGAAATAACTATTCAATATTGGAATTTAATTTTTATTTATATACATGTAAAACTTACAATGAATTTCAAATAATTTACATTTGTGAATTTGAAACCGTTATAACTACAATTATCTTATTGTGTTTTGATTAAACTGCTGTTAAGTAAAATTATATGAATTCTAAACCTTGAAAGTCTAAACTAACAAATTTTTCAAAAAGAAAAACATGATAAGTATATTTATATTTCAATTAACTAATACAAACCGGTCTGTATTTTTAACTACTACTATTCTTTTTGGAAAAGATAACTCTTTAAAGTTATGAAAACTTAATTTATTTTTTATTAAAAATACGTATTTCAATTTGATCTAATGTTACATTTCAATTGGATACATGTTTCATTACACCATAGATCGATAATTGCGATGTCATGAACTTAACTCTAGAATAATTCTAATTGACAGATCAATAAATATTAACCATTTATGTTGCAATAAATAATGTGTAATATTTACAAATAATGTTATAGTGGTAAATGCAAAAATAATTCTCTCAATCTCCCATACTTATCACCATGCTTTCCAATCTTAGCACCAAGTAATACTAGACAAACATTATAACGACACATTGTAATATTTCCATTAGAACTAAATTTTATTCTAAGTAAAATTTACAACTGTACTTGGAATTTCACAATTACGTACATAAATTATTGTACTGGTTTTTTTATAAAAAATACAAAATATACACAAAAAAGATCACCTTAACAGAAAACCCTTTGAAAAGTACAATATATGTTGGTAGATAATGAAAAAACGTTATGCCACAACATAGGAAACAATACCTCTTTGGTGCAGTGACAAAATAGCCCGTTGACATATTCCACAGCCTAAACAATACTTGGGTAACATTGGGAAGAGCAAAAGGTTGGATTACGTTTCCCTTTCCTTTGTGTTTTGATTTTGTGTCAGGTCGAATGATTTCAAATCGCGTTTCATCGGTTTAGCAGCCCCATTGATGATATTGTTTTCCAAATCAGCATTCTCCAACTTATTTGATGGCAGAACCACGACTGGATTGGATAGATAAATTGGAGATTTTATTATCGATTCTGTAACTTCTTTATTCGCCTCTTTGTCTTGACTACTTGGGACTTTAACTTCTGGAACAGTTTTGACAGAGGTATTTTTTACTATCTTTTCCACTTTGTTGGTTTCCAAAGGCTTTAACTCGTCAGAAAATTTCATAACAGACTTGTTCTTATCTAGACATTCCTCTACATTTTCCTTAACCTCGTTTACTGATATATTATCGTCTTGTACCTTTGCTCCTGTCTCCATAAAAGGTAAATCTTTTCTCTTAGCCACTTTTTCTAAGTCACTTTCGGACTGAACCACAGAGGGAACCAATTCAACCAATACAGGTTTGACTTCAACATGGTTTATTTTCGAGCTATCATTTAATTCTGACAAATTGCCAACATTTTTCTCCTCATGCTTTTCAATTTTGTCAATAACATGCTCTGTAGCAACAGCGTTATCTCTTTCTACATTATTTCTGGATCCCTTGATATCGAATTCGACAACTTGAACAACATCCCGTTTTTCCCTCTGTTCTCGGATATCGCTATTTCCTAATATTTCTCTTCTCAATACCTTGGAGTCTGGATTTCCCTCTTCAGGATTAGCAAGGTTATTGTCTACTATTTTTGCAGCCTTCACCCCTTGAAGGTGCGGAATCATCTGCTGCACTGCTATAGGCAACGGAACACCCTCAGCCATACTCTTCTTCACAACATCATCTTTAATGATGACCACTGGATCTTTCATCTGTTTTTCTATTTTATTAACAATTGGTGAAATAGCTTCCAGATTACTGGCAGCTGCTGCAATATTAGCAACTTTTTTGGCAACTACATTACTTGGAACATTCTTCTTTTCAATCACTTCATTATGTGCAACGATTCCATCGTTACTTGTTTCTTTTTCAGCTTTTTGAAGCTGCTTATTCTCTTCAACTAACTTCTCCTTTTCCAGTTTGATATCCTGTAATATTTTCTTCTGCTCCTCAAGCAGTTTCTTTTGCTTCTCTTCATTCTCCTCCAACTTCTCGATCAACTCCTCTTTCTTTTTGAAAATTTCTTGCTTATGTACCTCTTTTATCTCATCGTCTTCTTTCTTTATTGCATCGTGGTGGATTGCTTCTTCTTTCTTGGGATCAGCTTTTTCAATTGCCGCTGGAGTTTCTCTTTGCTTCTTTTGCTCTACATTAGGCACATTAGGTACCTCAATTTTCACCCCAGAACTCTCACTGACGACTTTCACCACAGGAGCCTCTGGTACAGGGGGTTCCTTCCTTACATCTGCTTTCTCTTCTACTTTCTCTAGTGGTGGGGCTGCACTTTCTTTTTTCAGCTTTGGAAGCGCTGCCGCAAGTTCTTCTACATTTTTAAGCTCTTTTAGAGTCTCGTCTTTAATTTGTACTGAAAACAGAGAGGGTAGATATATTAATGATAATAGCCTTTATTTATAGAAAAATACAACAATATATAGAAAGAAGTAAAAACAAAAACATAGTACTGGTGTGAAGATGGAATTAATTAACATTTTAAGCCAATTAATTACTGGTTCAGGCAAGGAAAAAAAGGGGAGTACCATCAAACCTGAAAATGAGACTGCAGTCATTATGACACCAAATACTACACAATGCAATCCAGGGGTCAATATTTGAAAGCCACAGGCTTCTTCGTCAGGTCAGCTTGCTTCAGTGAGGATATCGACCTCACTGAAGCAATCGTGTTAATCCCTTAAGATAAAAAAGTTTCAGTTGTTTTCACAAATAAACTTTAAAAATATGATGAAAAAACTAAGCAAAAGAATAATAAAAAATACAGAGTTTAACAAACAATTTAAACCAGATAAAGTATGTAAACTCACCCGGATCCTTGGCATCTTTTGGCATAACGTTGAGTGTAGGTAGTTCCGGAGGCTTGGCAGGGACTAATGGCACTTTGGCGGGGGCCATCAAAGACTGAGGCGGGGCCTCATTGTTGGATATTGCCTGCTCCGTGGCATACAAGTTGGCATAGGATCCGAGCACCATGATCATCAATCCCATGACAAACAGCACCTGGTATATATTTATAGTGAATATCCCAAAAAACTAAAATACATTCATGAGTAGACAATTACAGGTCAGTTAAAAAAATTGAAATCCTTATTAGCTCTTGAAAGTTTATACTGTCACAGTTTGTACAATCAGGGCTCAATATATTCAATTTTTAATGCTCCAAAATTAATTACAGTTCCAACAAATACCAATGTTAAGTTATATTAGATTTAAAATGAGTATGCCTAATTATATCAAAAAGAGCGTAAAGTAAATCTTTTAGCTACTCATAAAGTTTACAGATCCATGGGTTGGGTGTGGGAGGTGAATTATGCTTGAAAAAAAAATTGGCCTTACCGATACATACTGCATACACTCAAACCTTGATATAACGAATCTGAAGGGACTGAATAATAAATACTTTATATCAATGTTATATTGAGGTGAGGTCAGCTAAGAGAGGTTTTGCTATATAGAGGTTCACAACTCTACTTGTTAAAGGTCTTGATAATGAATTGAAGTGGATGTAACTTTGATAAAACACAATTATATGGAGATATACATAACAAAATGAGACTCTTTACAGTTGAAATAGTGTACGCTAGTTTTATTCAAAAATAATAAAAATCAATGAATAAAAAAAAAATATTTAAAGAACAATTAAGTGAACCACTCGATTTAAAAAGAAATAGCTCAACTAACTTGATACTTGATAAAATCTAGGGGAAAGATTGCACCGCGACCTATGAGATCTATTGTGCCCCCGAAACTAGTCTCTAGTTCTTGCCTAGAGAACCCCCTCTAGTCCTAATGCCTTAATAAGGTTTAGTATAACGAGGGGTTCTAACTTTGGAAAATCCTTCACCGCCACCTGGTGTGTTCCCAAGCTTCTGGCTCTCTTCTGACCTATCGCGTCACACTCAGCCAATAGGTGTCTAGGTGTTTCCTCCCCAGATTGGCAGAAGCGGCATTCACCCTCTTGGACAGTGCCCATCTTGCTCAGATGACCCCTGAGCCTACAGTGTCCGGTTAGAAATCCCGTCAGTATCCTTAGATCGTTTTTCTTAAGCCTGATCATGGTCTCAGACCTTCTTATATTATGCACTCCAAGCATTTCCTTAGCCTGTCGGCATCCCGGATGAACGGTCCAGGCTTTCCCTCTGGCTTCCTTCTCTTCCTCCTTTAATTTCTTTTTGAAAAAGGAGTCCTCCAGTGCACAACCTGGCTCCAACAAAGGGGGTGGCTGCCCCTACCCTAGCCAGTTTGTCTGCTACTTCATTCCCCTGGACACCTTGGTGCCCAGGTACCCAAAGTAGTGACAACTTGTTGTTCTTCCCCAATTGATCTAGACTTCTCCGACAGTCCCAGACCATCTTGGATCTGAAGGCTGCTGAGCTCAAGGCTCCAATGGCAGCCTGGCTATCTGACAGGATCATCTAGGGAAATATCCGTCCGCCTGAACAGAGCCCCGCATATCCTGGTAAGGCTACTTACTGCAGGAGGTCGCCCGGTATCCTGCAGGTACCGTTCTAGACACCATATATAAGGCCTGGTGCCATCCACTCCTCGGCACAGTCCACGTGACACCTTGAGTTGGCCTGAAACAAAGCGGAAGAGCAGGGAAGAAGGTGGGAGAAGAAGAAAAGAATGGGTTTGTACAGATAGATGAAGACAGTCTATCCACGCATTGGAGGGGAGAAAAAACGTGGGTAGATAGAAAAGACCCTGCTCAAGAGGAGAGTAGGGAGTCAGGGAGGCTGATTGCAGTGACAGCGCCACTGGGCGGTGGGATCGCCAACCCCTACACCATGAAACTAGCTCAACTAAGCAAATGAAATAGTACATTAAATAGTATTGTATGATCTCTCAACTGTAACTGAAGCGACGATAATAAATATCAACTTAAGTGACGAAACCAATGGAAACTAAAGTAACAGGATGTAAACTATTCTCACATATAATTCAGGATGGAACACATTTGTTTATGTACATTATATTAAAGTTGAGTCGTAGACCATTGAGATAGTCCATAGACATAGAGGTAAAATACGTTATTTGAAGGTCCACCACTATAAAATTCGTTATGTAAATAAATTCATGTTTGCCAGTACTGTTAAAATTTTTAATATCAAGGTTTCAAACATAGTTTATTCGTCATAATCGTTAAATCAAGGAATTCGTTATATTGAAGTTAGATTCAAGGTTTGACTGTAGTAAAGATCTGAAATCAAATCATATTTATTCCATCAAATATACAAGTTTGCATAACATTTCCACATATGAAATACAGGAATTGATTCCTACAAAGACTATTCATCTGTGCGTAGGAATGAGTTTATTAGTAATGGTAAACTTGAACAATAGCTAACTTGAAAATAAATAACTAAGACAAATGAAAATGATCGCTGTTTTAAACCAAACAGTGATTTTAACAAGAGGAAATTACATAGGAAAGACAAAGACAGTAGCCTACGTTATGAGGAAAATTCTATATCGGATTATACGTATCAGTAGGTGGAGTTTACCTGTGCAAGAAGACGTTCATTGTTGTTCTTGGTGGTGAGACACAAGAAGAACGTGGCCGGGATGATGACGCAGATGAGCACGCCGATGGTGGAACCGACGAGCCCGAGGACCAGCTCGATGTTGGGTATGAGCAGTCCGGAGACCAACGACACAGCGACGATAACAAGCGTGATACACTTAAACCTCAGCTCGGGCATGTGGTTGCTCACGGACAGAAGTTCGTGATGGGGTGGGATGCCCCTTCGGAATAGCAAGGAGTGCAGACTTGCGCGACACGGGAAGATGACCAGTGGGAAGCTGACAGCCACACTCAGCACAAAACCCATCTTGATCACTTCGCTAGTCGGAGTAGGAGAGAAGGTCAACATCAGGTTACCTGCGGTGGAACCATCAGGTGATATTTGATAGATAAATTGTCTAGATACAGTATCCGCTATAATGGGTGTCTAAGCGATCGCGGATAAGGCAAACCTAACCTAAAATACACTGGAAATAGTTAAAAATAACCTTGAAAGCAATAATTCCTTAATAACCTTTACTGAGTGTTAGGTTTGATATTGTGAAATACTTCAAATGCAAGATTACCCTTTCATAAACATACAATTTCGTAGACATTATTTTCACATTGGTAAAAAAAAAAACCACTAAAGACAAGTGCAATGAATTACAGGCCTTCATTTTATGTTGCCGTCTTAATTGGCTTTGAGGGATAAATTTAATTTATTTTTGTTTCAAGGCATTTGCTTCCATTATAACAATGGTTGACCAAATTGTTCTAAGTACAAGCGAAGTGTCATATCCCCCTTTTAAGCCCAATAGACCCTTTGGACACCAATAATGACGGGAAGTTACGTATAATGGCTTGACCAAGGCTAAGTGTATTGCGGTAGCTAGAATTTGCAGGCACGAGGATGGACATTTATGCAAATTTTTTTGCCGATCACTGATAAGCCACAACACGGTTAATCCACTTGCGGATAATCGAGAGTCTACTATATTTTGAACATATTTCTTACTTACTCCCATGGCCACGCATATTTAAGGAAATTATTGGGTATAGCCACAATGCCTCTTCATTTTCCTTGGTTCCTTTTAACTTCTCTAGGCGAAAAACTTCACTTGGCTCCACCACTTTTGCTTTGGCCTTCCTCTCGGCATTCTTCCTTTAGTATTTCTAATTACAATTTGTTTCAGCTAACTATCCTCCCCTTCTTCACAGGCTGAGATTCTTATTGGCCCATCTAATTCTTCTGCATTTAACCCTTAAAGCGCTACTGATTAATCACGGTCTCTGCTCATTTAGTGTAAAAAAATCAAAATATTATTTTCCCAATGTTCTTTTTGGAATTAGGTAGCTTGAATAAAGTATAAAACAGAAATTTGCTTCATTTTTGATTAATGAAGATTTTAAGACTATATTTAGGTACAAAAAAAAGATTTTTTCGTCTGGTTAGCCATTTCCGTTAATAATAATTAGTAAATAAATCCTATTCAATAAAAGAATTCTCACAACATACACTATTTACTGCTAAAACACAATTAAAATAAACACATATCGATAAAAAAGTCAATAAGGTTAGCGAAAGTGAAAACAGCTGGCCGTAGTGACTTGCGAGTTTTCTCGATAAAAGCAGTACGGAAGCAGACAAATACGGGCCTAAGTCACCTAGCAACTAATTTCAGTTACTAAATATTTCAACAAAGCTGCCATATTGGTTTTGTGGCTAAAGCAACATAACTATGCACTCTATCAGTTGTTTTGCGAACCACAGCGCAGTAAATGTGGCATAATGATTTATCGCAAATAAACTCGTTTACAGCGCCGTGCGACCCTACTGGGCTGCGAGAAATATCGTCAGCTGCCCGGGTTATGTGGATGGAATATTAATTTCTCATTACAAGACTGGGGAAAGGTGTGGGGTTTTATCAAATTGTTGGACATATTCTGCAAAAGTTAACATGTTTAAAACTTATATATCAGAGAGGGAACGGAATAGGGTCCAGACAGAGGAAATAAAGTTTATAAAAGGCATTAAAGGTAAAAGATGATTATATAGTATGAGGAATGAACAGTTGAGATGGTTTGGCTACTTAAGAAGAATGAAAAATGATAGAATTAAAAAAAAACAAAGAAATCTGTGAGAAAGACCCAGAAGAAGGTGGATTGAACAGGTGAGACAGATCTGGAAGCAAGAGGAGTGCAATGACAGTGTATGGAGGAAGAGGAATTGTGGAGGGACAGAAGTATAAGGAGAGGCCTAGTAAATACCCGGACCCGGAGATAACCGTAACGGGAGAGGATATCTATGTATGAACCTTTACAGACGTTAACACATTTTCCTAATTATTTCATAATGTTTGACAACAGATAAAAATACAAAAGCCTTTCAGAAAATGATTTTTCAGGTTTGTTAAAATCTGTGTTCATTGAGAATAACTTCACTATTGAAGTTGATATAGAAAATTGAATGGTTTTTATTACTACATCTTGGAGCTTAGCATTTTGAAAATATTAAACCTTTTGTTTTTCATATTTATTTCTGTTACTAAAAATATTGCAACTTGTAAGCTAGATGAAAATTTGATTACAGTAAGTAATTTTAATGGTCTAATTTATACACTCAAAAGAACTAACCTGAGAAGGGTTTTGTGCAGAACGCAATGTAACCAAAGCAACCCATAGCAACATACATTAATGTGCATAGATTGACAGCTGAACGAACGATTGCTGTCATTTTGTCTATCGTACCATTGGGAATCGATTCAAATATTTCAAACAATTGGCTGAAACAACAAAATTTACCTTCAGTTTTAAATAGGTTAGCAATAGTTTTGTTTTAATGTTATATATGATCAAAGAAATAACTTGCTAAACAATAAAACCTAAACAAACGTTACATTCTGACCAATATAAAATAAATCAGCTGTTACTGATATGGAACAGTTTTTAATAAAGTTCATTATGTAATTGTTATTCTATCTGAATTCACAACATGAAGTGGCAACGTGTAACTTTGGTGTAATGTTTCTCTGAAGTTGATTATGAAAATGATCAACATACCATTGTCCATTACCAACCATTAAAGAATGGTGTTCTATGTACCATTAATGAAACTATACAACTAAATAAAGAAAATTGTTAATAAAAAGGATTACAAATTCCAAAGTGTACATAAATTTTAAACTTACAAGTCCAAAGTGAAATCGTTCTCTCATATTCCTGATCCTTTTGCATTCACATTCCTTTGCAGGAATTTTTTTAAGTTTGCCACAGGTTTTATTATACGTTTTCAGTACAATGTGCTCAGCAAAGCATGTCCTTCGCCCTAGTGCTAGTGTTGGAATGTCGTAGCTTCTAAATTGTCTCATATTCCTCAACCTTAACCCATTGGGAAGACACAAGCCTGACTCGTAGCGCCGAGCGCGGACTCAATTGAGTCAGACTCATGATCGCTAAATAACAGATGGTATTGCTATGTCCTTCTTCAAAATCTTTTATAAATATTGTTTTCTTGTTTAGCCTACCTTTTGAGTTGTTATTTCGCAATGTTTTGATTTCACGGCTTATAGTCACAATGGTAATTTGCCGGTCTGTGTGTTGTTATCTATTATTTGGTGTGTTTTTATATTTCACTTTTTTTTTCTAAAATAACTTTTTATTATAAATGCATGGTTTTTTAAAATTTTATATATAAAATATACTTTGAAGTTTAAGAAAATGTATGATTCAGGTGGTTTTAAAGTACATTCCAATGAAAAATATAGCCCTTTTTAAGAATTTAAAAAATACAGTCGACTCCCTCTAGCCCGGACTCGGATGGTTCGGACGCCGTATGGTCTGGACTACTTGGAAATGAGTTATCAGTGCACATTCTAATTTTTCATAGCATTAATCGACAGGTATGGACATGTTTGTTTATTTCCGGTCTAAATATAAATGGGAAATGGCAACATTGGTGTGGGAAGCAGAAGAAAATAATAGATTTCTAATAATATGTTGAGTATTGTAAAGCCAAGAGTTTTATTCTTCTTAGGTTACAGTAAATACGTTTGAAATAGTCTTATTAATCTCTATATATAAAATTGAATGTATGTATGTCTGTTATGTCTTTTATGCGTTGCCAAACTACTCATCCGATCGCCATGAAATTTTAGGAAGTTGCTCTACATGTGTCCAGGAAGGTTTTAGTGAAAAATATTTTCAAAAACCCCATAAGTTTCCATTTTATGGCGTTTTAAATTTCTAATGTTAACCTTATGGAGAGTAAGTTTGTTTACAAAATGTCTACAATGAAAACATTTGATTTCTTAGCTACAGCTGATTGGTTTACTTTCCATTACCAATATGCTTTACTATCCCAGGTATGGCCTCATTGTTTGGGGAGGAACTTCGGCAAGAAATCTTCAGAGAGTTTTTATACTGCAAAAGAGGGCTGTAAGAGCCTTAGCTGAGCTAAATTTCAGAGAAAGTTGTAGAGAAGCCTTCAAGACTCTGAAGATTATGACATTAATAAATCTCTATATAAAAGAAGTCATCCTGTATGTCAATGGGAAAACATTTACACAAAATAGACAGTTCCATGGATACAATACTCGACATGGTACAAGATACTGTCTCCCAGCTCACCATCTCACCCAATATGAAAAGAAACCATCCAGTGGTGTAGTGGAGCCGGAGCGGTCCGGCTCATTGACTGAGTTCATGGAAAGAAGACGATAAACATTTTTTTTAACCATCCAGCTGACGCCATTTCAATACTTGATGTATTTTGAAAATAAAGCATATTTTTGTATTTGTATTTGTATCCAATGCCATCTGAATCATTCATTAATGTAAAACTATGAAGTGAATGTGTACTGTAAAAAATGAACAGCTTTATTCGCCACGTTAATAGTTTACGGTGTTGGGGGATTATGTATTTATACTTTTATTTTATTTCTGATTAAAATAACGTGTTTATATGTTGATCAAATAAAAAATAATTACAATTTTTATATATATTACGTTTATTATAATAATCAGCTGTTGTATATCATTCCTACAAAAGCCGTATTACAGTTAGGTTTGGTTTGGGTATGGATTGGATTTAAAAATTGTGAATTAATCCACTCAGATTTATTTGTTTTATGGGAACGTCATTAATATATCTTATCATTTCAGTATTGTTATTCACCATGAACCCCAGAATATGCGACCCAGAATATATAACCTTTCACAATGAAGCCGTAATGCTTTTCGACTTCAGAACATTGCTAATCTTAAAGATAACATGTATTTACTGTCAGGCGTTACGAAGTTTGCAGGGTCAGCTAGTTTAATATAAAGGAGAATTCTGTTCTTTTTCATACTGTAAAATAAATTTGTAAAGATACAGTTTGCGGTGCTTTAAAATTTAATGTTCATTCCTAGATGAAACATATAATTTATCAACGACTAAAAAACTACGATCTGGTAAGTTTGAAACAAAACCCTGTAATGTTTGAGAAAGTATGCTTTGAAATCATCTTAAATTGTGATTTAATTAGGTACTGTACGCTAATACAGGTTGTAATTTATATATTTAAAAAACTGCCGGATGGTACAGAATTTTTTCCCGAGGTATCCGGATTAGAGGAGTCGACAGTAAGATATTTTTATAAACTTTGAACAATTTAAAAATTTACTAACAATTATTATATGATTGATTTATTTAAAACTATTAATAATAGTTTTTGGAAAAAGAACTAAATAATACTATGCCTTTATATATTATCAGTAAACAAAAATATCCACTTATCTTATGTAAGTGATTTTATGCAATTTTTCAAAATACTACAAAATAGGCCATTTTAATTTCTACCCACGATATAACTACTACTTAAATGGGTTAAATTATTTCTGAACTAATTTTGTTACAAAGAATGTAGTTAGTGAAGTAAAATAATGCGCTAGCACAGAATTTTAAGAGACAATTGGTTGACACATCCAGTGAAATGCTTACGTTTGGCAGGAGAGAGCCATGGAGAATATCGGGATACACTGCAGCAGCCCTGAGGGCCTCCAGAGGTAGACTTGGTCGACCCAGTCCCAGGCTACCAGGTGGGTTGTCGCCTCCCCCATAACCTACAAACACCCATGGACTTTGTGTGAAACTTAAGTGTTGTAACATGTGTTACTAATAAGAAAATACAATCAACTCATTTTTTACCACAGTTATACAAGGGGGAACCCAAAAGTAACCAGAATAGCATTTCCTTGGGCAGGGCTTTTGTAGTATAGGATTCTGCCCCAGCGCCTGTCTAGTGCAACTCTTTGCCAGTTTAATACCACGCAGGTTGTTGACCTGGCATGTTCAATTTGTCTGAACTGGCTATTTTTGCTAGTGCTGTTTTACTGCTGCTTCGTTTTAAATGATGGCAAGGGTAAGTGAACAATGTGTTCAATTCAATTTCCAGATTTAAAAATCTGGATGAATAACTTTCACTTTGACAATGACCCTCATAAAACTTGTGCTGTCTATACTACATGAGAATAACGAAGACAAATATCTATAGGGGTTGAAAACAGATTAGATACCTTGTCTCATCCCCAGAGTGAATTCCTGAGAGTCATACCTACAGATAAAAAGGATCAGAATCGAAAGTCAGTACTAAACAATAGAAAGTTTCAAACTTTGTGATAATAGTGACTGCTACCTTCAGTACGAGGCAGATATAGAAGGCAATTGTGGCAGCACTGATGGCAGAGAGACTGTCCACGTTGCGCAGTAATCCAAGTGGCAAAACCACAAAAACTGCTATCCCTGCAGTAACAAATTTTACTAATTAGTGAAAAGTACAGTCTACGTAAGAATGAAAATGATTGTGTTTACTTCCCTGGGAAATAGGTTAGATTATGTATATGTCTAAAGGGAATGTTTTTTTAGCTGTTCTTATAGATAAAAAATTTTGGTCATTGGTGATTGGCGGGATTTGAACCCGGGACATTGGGCACCAAAGCCCCCCGCTACCAATACCCCTCTAGACCGGCGCGCTCCCCAATTGTAAAATTGTAATTTATTGGTTTTGTAGAAAATAAGTAATGATAACTTCGTGAATCAGTAGAGTATCATCAACATAGAAACTCACCAATGAGAACAGTTGCCCTGATAGATTGAGGATTTTCGACTCCAAGAATCGGCCCAAGAATGGCAGGCCCGAGATCTCCGACGACCACAAAGAAAGCGACACACGTGCCCAGCATGAAGCCAATGATGCTTAACTCCACAGTAAGCTTTCCAGTGGGGCCGAAAATGTGAAAGGCTGTGGAAACAAATTATATAATTATGTTTTGTAGTAACTGTTTAAATTTAACTAAACAGCAATGAATCTATAAATTTTTAAAACAAATCCAATATATATATTATAATAATCTAAATATACTCTCATATCTACATATATTTTGTTTAGAAAACTGGAGGTGAGGTGTACCAACCTAAGAACTCAAAATTTCTTCTTCTAGCTAAAATGGCTGACTTCATGAGGTAGTAGCAGGCAAGTCGAGTCATGATGCTACTAATAACCAACATCAGTGTTGCCAGTATGATGCCACACTAAAAAAATACATTTCACAAGTCAGATAAAATAAAACATGACAATTATTTGACCTTCATCCGCTCGTGGGGGTCAAATTGTTGCCCTTTTAAAGTTTTAGCAATTAGGCGGCACGATAAACAATGTACAGGACTACCAACATTACTCATTGAACGTTTTAGCGTATTTCCCTGTTAGTGTCATCAGAAGCTCCAGCCTATTTCTCTCCCATTACAACTATTTACAACTACAACAAGGGGATAGAACTTTATTCTTTCTACCATCGCTATGATGGTCAAACTAATGACCATCACCGTCAGGACACAGTAAACTTACTGTGTCCTGCAGTTATAGACTTGTGCGGGAAAATATATTTTCAAAGGTCACTGCAATGTTACATTCAACAACTAGAACAAAAAATTAGAAGAATATATTAGTAGGCAACAAAAACTGTAAATTGGAAAAAAATGGATTTCTTCGGAAAATGCTTTTTGTTCTTATCTAATCTCACTAAGTTAATAAATGTTATTGGTTAAAAATATCTCTATAATTTTTTTTAGATACCGTACCCTACGTGAAGGTACCAACAATTTGTTACATATAATTGAGTGAAAAACACTTTCACAACCTACAAATTGCAACAGGCAGAAAAATTGCCGCTGGGTGAGCACTCATGTTCCACGGGGCCGCACGAGCGATTGAAGGTTAATAGAATCAACTCCTGATTTTCTGGGGGTGGCTTAACCAGGTTGCAGGTAAAACCAGCGTCACAAATACACATACCCCATAGTTGAGTTTTTTTTATTGGAAGGGGCGGATTACTCGCAAGGCACTTCAGCCATGGCGGCTTTTTGCGCACCCCTGTGTGGGTTGCGGCATTATAACATAGCGAATATTGGTGACATAGTTGAATTATGAATTTAGCAGTAATAATCTTAATAGGATAAGAATTTGTTAGCCTAAATATTTAAATAAAAACTTTTATTTTGACCTAACAGTACATATCAAACTTTGTGGTGAAGACAACTTTCAAATTATAAAATATCACAAACCTGTTTAAAACAAAATGGCATCGCCAATACACTGACACCAATGATACTGTTGGCTAATGTCATAACATGGCCTGTATTGGTCCCCATCTCTGAAAAAACTGAGAAAGTATTCTGGAAAAATTACACACAAAAAGTTATTATTATATCAGTTCAAAAATTAACATTGGTCAATTAATCTAACCACTCATGATTCAAGTCAACACTTTTGGGAGTTCATGGTTAGAATGCAAACACTGAAATGCAAATGTTGAAATTAACTTTAAGGATATCATTATAAGTTTTCATAATAAGAATTCAAACCCTGCAAATGGTGAAGTTAACTTTAATGATATTTTTTTAACCTCCCAATGATTGAGGTCAGAATCACTTTTAACCTTTAGTTCCAGGATAATATTAAATCTTTAGGTGTCATAACTCAGAACAGTTGAAATTGAATAAAGAGAATAGCAATTACGTGAAACTGAAATACTTGCTGTAAGTTTTATTATTTTCTAAATTAAGAAAAACTAGTTTCTGACCTACATTCAGATTTTAAAATTTTGATTATTCAACAAATTTACTGAAGGAAGATAATTCATGGATCAAATTATATTTGAAAATGTCATTTATAACTATTAATATAGTTGTAAACAAATAATTTACGGGTCAGATATATAATTGTCACTAAATAAATGGAAAGAAAATAAACATAACCTAAGCTATGAGTATGGCAATTCAAATTGTTAATAAATACCAACTAAATTTTAATATTACCTTCAAAATAACTAATATTATAGGTTGTTTAATTTTACATTACTTAAAAATTATATTAGAAGTAAATTTTATAACATTAAAAAAACGACGTTTAGATTTTTGACATTACAACGTGAACGTAAACAGAGTAGACGAATAAACAGTTCAGGTTCAGACTTCAGATTTGTGGAATCGAAAATAGAATAGATTACCTAGGTGAAGACAGAGAGGAACGGATTATAAAGTTTACTATCCGGTCATCATTTCCTTCAAGGGGCACAAAATTATGTACACAGTATCTGATTTTACGGGTGTATATTAAGCAAATTTAGCAAAGAACATAAAACTTTTTTTCTGAGAGCACCGTATGTTTAATTGTATAAGCCGAATGTGGCTCTAAAAACACATTAAATAGTTTTATTCTATATTTATCGTGAATAATATTTTCTTTTTTATATTTCAACAAACACTTACTTTTAATATGCGTTAAGTGAGGAAGTAAAGGTAATTAAATATAGAAATAAATTGTATGATTTAAGATGAGAGGTCCGTGATTATGGGATGAAATTGATTTAATGAGTAATGTTGGTAGTCCTGTACATTGTTTATCGTGCCGCCTAACCTCAATTTCCTATACTGTTACAGTTATGGACTATGTTAGAATGATTTAGGTCTGAACTTAATCTACTCACAATATGAAACTCAATCGTTAGTTTTGGAAGGTAATTAAAGTTTTTTAAGATATTCTTTTTTATTTAAATATGTGTTGTACCCTAAAATAACGTAGACTTAAATAGAATACACCAGTTACAGTCTTATTTATATGACTACATTTATTTTCATAAATATTTTTTAGGCCTAGTACAAAACCTGTAGGTTAAAATCCTGGAAAAGCTTGATGTAATTGTTATAATATCAGTGTACTCTTTTGTGACAGTAATAGATCAGTAAATTTAATCCCAGGTGAAAATGGCTGTTAATTTCTGGATAGGGCTTACTTTACAGTCGTAGTAATTCAATAGACCTTATAATACAAAAATGATTTTAAAAATTGTATAATTTTACGTAAGTGTCTTGATCATACCTAGTTCCTGTTGAGGACCACTAGTATGATGAGGTTCCACTAGATATAAGTTATCTAGTTATCTGAGAGTATACTTGACAGTATATTGAATACCTGTTACTACTTTTTAGGCCATTACTTCTTCTGAAGAAAAATAAGACGTCCTAGTTTTAGATGAAGGCAATTACCTAACTGCAAGTAGAAAATACACTGATAAACTAGGTATGGCGTCAGAACAGCCAGAACTCCTGTTTTTTGACACGTTTTCTCATGAAACCTCCGAGGTATGTATGACAATTTTACCTTGAGCCAGTTTTAATCAAAGTAGGCCTGTAAACAACAATCCTTAAAAAGCCTACAGAGTTATATTGTCAAGGATTTACCTTATTACAAGTTACTTATTGTTTTCATTTACAAAAGGTATATAAGAGGTCAAAAAATGTTAGGTCTAGCCTATGCCAATGTATGTCAGCAAAACAATAAAGTTAAAAAAAGTCACAATATTTCAGTTAATAGAATCAGTTAACAATTGGTCATGACATCAGATGGCAATCATTTGGTTGAGTGAAGTGACGTTATGGCTGTTCCATTTTGTTATGACAGTTTAAATTTATAAGTGTGCCAGTTTAAATTTAAAAGTGGCTGATATTTTGAACTTACTGGGTATTTTTATTTTTTACTATGCATTAAGCAGCTCTTCTTAAAATAATAAGCATTAACAAAAAACCCAAAATGTCACCGCACCCCTTTAACCATCGTCATAAAATATATAAAACAGTTGTCCACTTCAATCACAATTAAGACCACAAATGCCTTGCCTTTGCTCATGGTCAGTATTCGAACCTGCATACCTGCTATCCAGTGCAATGCTTGACCACTACACTCTAGTTGCACCCTTTGAGAAACCACTTGTTTGGTTACTAAAATCATACCATACTCTAGTAGCTAAACAATGAACTCTAGCAGCAAAACAGGGAACTCCACAAGTTAGTTAGATTATTAGTTTGCTGATAGCTGCATGGTGATGATAATTGTTAACTAAATTAGGACTAAAGGCTAAATTAGCAGGTGTAAATAGATGCTGCAGTGTCTTTCACCACTTGGAGGGTTAGCCTAATTACACCTTTCATCATGTTAGGCATGTGGCAATTAAATATCCAATAAGACAAGGACATATTCATGAGTCACCAACACAAACACAAAGCTGGCATTTTAAGTTCAATATGAGTACTGGGTGACGAATGTAATAAGTTTTGATGACTTGTAGCTTTGTTTCTAACAAAAACCGCTTCATTTAATTTCCAGGATCATTTAATTAGTCTAGTAGCCCAATGAACAAATAAAACTGAACTTATTGTTGTCCTTGAAAATATTTTTTTCAGTCTCATTGTAGGTTATAGTTTCCTGTTAAAGGTCCATGTCATATTAATTTAGTAAAAATATTATAGCTGATTGCATTGTGCTGTAATAATCTCCAAGTATCCTTCAAAATTACTATTAATCTATTTCCAGTTTTAAGTCACATTATCTTAGCAAATATAAATCCTGTTAACAATTTTTTTAATTAAAATATTTCCTTATAAAATATAAAATTCAGATATATTTTTAGCAGAGACTTCACGAAAACAGTGGTGCAGCTGTTCAGTATTCTTTGAATTTGGAAGGAAATGGTACTTGCGTCCCTGATGAATTAGAGCTCATTGACGAATTAAAAAAGGAAGAAACTGAAACTTTAAAATATGGTTTTGTTTTTTCTGAGCAAAATAAAGGATTACTGTCCTCACCTAAGCTGAAAACCCCAAGCTTTGGAGATGAACAAAATAAAGATAATTTGTCATTAGAAGACATTGTAACATTAAAAAGAGAATCATACGAATTGCAAATAGACAATGTTAATCAAACTTCAGAAACTTTTAAGTTTATACATGACTTGTGGATTCCTTCACTTGATCCGAAAATTCAAGATGCATACTTTCCAATGAGAGATTTTCTTACATGTCCATTGATATATGAAAATGAACTAACATGTAAACTTGATAAAGTAGCAGAAACAATAAATGAAGTGGGGGGTGCAAATTTTATTGCTTCTCAAATTCAGGAAGTGTCTCAAGATGAACAAGGCCTTCTAGAGTTAGTTCAGAAGGAATATTTTACTTCTGCAGTAAAGCTTACAGCTAGATTGTTGTTAGAACTGAAAAAAGCTGATGACCCAATATGTCACAGTCATCAGTCCATACAATTGTGGTTTACAAGACTAGCGCTCATGGTGAAAATGCAAGAGTTTAAAGTAGCAGACAGGGAAGCATTTCATTGGGGCGATTGTGATAAGCCGGATCTATATTATCAGTTTTACCCAGACATATATCATGGTCGAATAGGTTCAATGGTTCCGTTTCAGATGAGATTGTTGCTAGCAAATTTGCCGAGCTATTGTGATCGATATTCAGAATCATTGGAAAAACTTTTCTCGATTTTGGCAACCATCAAGAAGATTCTTTTGTATCTAGACAAAGAAGTGGCTAGCCAATCTCTTTCATCAGTGGACTTTACAAATGGTAAAAATTTTTGGGTTGTACGAAAGAAACATGTTCTCATCTCAATTGTTAACGTTGCGGTAAAAATGAAGGATTTTATTTTAGCTGTGGACGTTATTAATGAAATGATATCAAATGAGTGTAATATTTTGGAAAAGCAGATACTATATTCAATTCTTGGTCGAATACATCTACAGTTTGGAGATGTGACCGGTGCGGAAAAACTATTTTTAACCGCTCGCTTCGTTGGTAAAACTTATTCAAACTCGCAACAAAATTTTCAAAATATTGTAGACTCCGGATTGTTGGCCATTGCACAGAACGAGTTTCATGAAGCGTATCAATTTTTTGAAGAAGCTTCTTACATTGACCCCACTAGTCTGATGTTGATGAACAATTGTGCTGTGAGTCTGTTTTACTTGGGCCACTTGAGAGAAGGCATTCGTCTGCTCACTGGAGCCGTCAACAACGATCCACTGCACGGCCTCCATGACAGTCTCATCCTCAACCTCTGCACCATGTACGAGTTGAATTCCACAAGATGCAGAGACAACAAGATAGAGCTCCTTAAATTCACCACTCTTTTTAAAGGCGATTCAATTAACATTTCGTCTTTTCGTTTGTGTTAGGAATGTTGTGATTTCAATTGCCCTAACTGCATCCTTTCTTCATTATTTTTGTAAAATCTATATATTTTTGTCAATTAAATTACTAACATATGTCTCTTTATTTCTCTTAGTATAATTAATCTGTATTTCCATTCTTTCTTTTTTTGTCAATAAAATGACTGACTAATATCTTGGAGTTACATGATATTTTTTTAAGTTTAGTTAATAAATCAATAGGTCATCAAACTTGATAAAAAAAGGCTCAAACTTGAGAAAAATTTATTTAAACTACGCTAGTGAAATTGCCTTCGAAAGGATCATGTGAAATCTTTAATTGCAGAAATTAAGAAGTATCGTTTACAAATATGGTTTACGTAAACAAAACCATTAAAAAATTTAACTTTGATAACAAAATTGTCCAACGTAAAAAATAAGCAGACCTAATCCTAATTAGTGAATTTTCATTAATTTATTAATTACTTGAGATGATACAAATCAAGTGTAATCATAGGTTAAGCTGTACACTCTGTGTTAACACATCATGTTTATAATTAAGGAAGTTATATCAATTAACATTTACTCAATAAGAATAGCATGACGAAGAGTAAGTAGGTTTGCTGCCATGAGAAATATTGTAATTGGGTGGGCGCAATCTTAGGCCCTTCTGCAAATATTATCCTCATAATTAGACCAGTTTGTAATTTGGAGGCAGTGGTTCAGACTCCACGTTAAACTGTGGGTTCCTTAGATATGCCATTGACTGTTGGGCTATTAATTAACAGTTCTGTCTAAGTAACATCTAAGTAACATGTCAGTAAAAAGACTACAAGATGGCACCCCAATCATCTTACACTCATTTCTCATTCATACTTGGCTTAAAATACCTATCTGGGTAGGTCACCACTTCAGTGACTAACTAACTTGATGAAACTGTATAACAATTTTTATCACTATATTTCAAATAACAAGTAAGATATCAATTTTTATCTTTTCCCCATAAAATTATCAGTGGGATTCCATAAGATAAGGTAGGTTTACCTTACTATACTACACTTACAGTTATTATACCATTGTAACCGATTGGATTAGAGCAAAGATTCAAAAATACCAAAGTGTTTGTTTTTGAGCTTATTCCAAAGGTGCTAAAAAAAATTTAGCTTTTTATAAATTTTGTGTAAAACAATAAATAGTAGGTTAAATACCTTCTTAGCTGCCTTGTGATTCCTGGCGTAGTCCTTAATGGATGACATGTGTTTCAATACCTATGGTGTCATTAATAAATCTTTTTTAAACTTGAAACTTGATTCATGATTAAATACCTCTTTCACAGCAGACCTGTGTAATCAGCGAATTTCCAAATCAATAACATTATAGTAGTAGTATATGACAAGTTTTATCACATATTACTGTGGACAAATTTGAGAGTTACTTGCCTATTCCCCCTAAGATTAACATGGGATAGAGTATGCAGGTTTTCTGTTGTGAGAAATATTGAAAATAGGCATTTCATGCTTAAAAGATTTTATTTTGACCATTTATACCAAGTTTCATAAACATCTACTCATAAGTAAAGGAGTTTGCCTATTCTCTATATGATAAACTTGGGAAAAGAGTATGCAGGTTATATGTCATGATAAACACATAAACTATGATTTTTAAGCATATATGTACAGATCTCAATCACATGAAGGTAAATATTAAGTTTAATCCAAAAATATTGATTGATATGTGGAATATTAAATTTTTCGTTATCCTCCACAAGATAAAATTGGAGCCCCATAATACAACGTACTGTGTTTACATTTTTAATATATCGGTAACCGTTGAAGAAATACTTAAAAAAACTAATTGTGTAGTTTATTGAGCTCTGATTCAAATTTAAAAGATAAAATTTAAAAACTTTTTAAATTGTTTATAAAAAACACAAAAACCCAATTTTTGAGTACAAAACCCACCCAAACTACCAGTTCCAGTTGACTGATATGTCTGGGTTATGAATTTGTCCAAGTAAATGTAGGAATATATCTCTCTACCAAATGGACTCGATCGGACCATTTTTACGAAGATGTCGTATTCACAGACACACACACACACACACACACACACACACACACACACACACATATATATATATACCTTATACATATAAAATTTTTAACGACTTGTTTTTGGCCTCTGGGAACCTCAAAACAAAAAAGTAACATGGTCCCGAGCTTAAGTCTTGCCATGAGACCTATGGTAATAGATCCTTTCTTATGGGAAGTTCGCTAAAAACCTGTAAATTTGTAGTCACAAAAACATCTGGGTCTATAATAATTAGTTAAGATGTGTTCAATCAGATGGACTTTGTCTTCATGCTTCTTTTATTGCTGTTTCTGTTGGTTGTTTTCACAATTAGTTAGTGTTTCAAATTAATCATTTGATTTGAGAATACTTTATTCATTTAATAGATGTTGTAGCTGAAATTATTTAGTTTTTTAACTTTCATAATTTTCTAATGCTGTAGATTGTTTGTCATTTTTCCAGATGTATAATAAAATAATATTAGATCCAATGTGTGTAACTTTGATTGTTATCAACTATGTGGGAAGAAAATTTTGATTTTTGGGTATTTGTGGTTTTAGGTAAATGTTCTTTTAAACATTTCTTGAAATGCCGTTCAGTTTGGCCTATGTAATATTTATCACAGTCATTGTTTTTTTATAAATCCCATTCTTCTTTTTTATATCCTTAGTACTTTGTTTCTGATTTAATCTGTTAAAATGTTCAAGGGGATTTATAAGTAATTTGTTTAAATTCCTTAAAACTATATATAAGGTTTATTTATTCCTCTATTCCAAAGGCAGACCTTGTAAAATTTGAGTCACATGCACAAGGCATGATATCTATTTTCTCATGTATATCTGTACTTATACTTCCAGGAGCTGAATCTTGACCTAGTTCAGTTTACTAAGACAGTCTGTGTGACGGAGGTGAGGATTATACCGCTCGGAGCTCGTGTCCAGGCAGACTTTCCTGGAGGAGTTAGACTTGGGTGAGTCAGTTCAATAACAAATTCTAGCGACCATTTCAACTCGTGTAAAATTTCCACTGGTAATTTTATTTCATTATCATGGGCACAACTGCGATAATTGATATGTAGTCCCATCTGTCTTGGATACAACCTTGCGTGGGTAGGCAGGTTTTGACGACGTTATGAGTTTTTCTTTCTAATAGCTTAGATAGGTAGTATAGAAGTTGAGGCTAGTTGACCCTTGGGAAATGAATTTCTCTTAGGGATAATCCCCATGGGTAGGCTAGAAGTGTTTTGTTTGCTTAGGAAAGAGAGTTTCAAATACAAGATTCAAAATTTAACTGGATATATTCGTATTACATCGACAACACTGATACATTGCATTGTAGACCTATATTCTGACAAACTTCACACTGCAAATTAACTAAGTTGGCTGTTGACGGTATAAAAATATCAATATCAGCGTTGACATACAGTGCTCTGCGGAGGTCAGTTAGGTTGTTTATTAGTCTATACCATGAACAACCAACCTAATTGAACTACAGAATCTTTAACCCATTCCCGTCAGGCAAAACGGTTGACACCTCAGGCCCTCCGGTCTGAACGAAAATCAGGCCTTGTTCACTACGACTGCGCGTCACTATTAGCGTGAAAGAATTAACAATAACTTCATGAATCATATGTTTTGATTTCTCTGCCCTGTTCCTTATACCCTTTAACTGCGAATACTATCACTTTTAGCAAGAAAAAAATTATTACTGTACTTTTTCACCAGTTCCAAGTTGTACACTTAGAAACAAGTAGGTACTGTTGTTTCGTCAAATCTAATTTTATTTTCAAAAGATTCCTTTATTTCACTTGGCAAATCGACTTCTAGTTACCTGCATTAATAAATTGTTAATGATAAGTCTTTAAATAATAATCTTTATTACTGTATTATCATCAATATATACAATCGCTGAACGAATTGTGCAAACGAGAAAATGATTTACTATCAATAAGGAATATTTGACACTAAATAAGATGATAAAAGAGGACGTGAACACCATCTATCGGATGAGAAATAAACTAGATCACCTAACGACGGAAAAAAGAACGACTTACAAAATATAAGCAGGGAACGCACATTGTTTGCTCATAACCGCCCTGCGGGAAGCACGGTGCATGTCATTAGACATCTGTCTAGCGAAGTACACGGACGTACAGTGTGCGTCATTAGACAGGAATGGGTTAAAAATCAAATAGTTATTGATTATTATTTATTAAATATCTTTTATTGGACTTTTCCAACACGTCCAGGAGGTTCTGGAGGTGAGAGGAGTTTCTCCACTTCCAGAAACGTTGTGTAGTTATAAGCACAGACACGATGGTAAAGTCCATTAAAAGATATTGAATAACTAACTTAACTCTTAACGTGATGTTTGTCAGCATACAGTGCAATGTATCAGACTGGTTGGAATCATTACAAGGTAAATGGTCTTTAAGATTATCTGTAGTAGCTTATATCACTCTGTACTTTATTCTACATAGCATTAAGTCTGTCATTAAACTTAGCGCACGGTAGGCCAGTGGGACTGGCCGTGCCAATTCTGCAGACAGCTCAGAATTATTTCTCGTGATGTTGTCTTCGCCACTCGGGTGGCCAGCAGTTTTGGCTGTGCTACATTCCTTGTCATCTCGGCAGTCATGATCGACAACCTTTCCAACTAGTTCGGAATTATTTTTGTGTCAACTCTGGTTTGTTTACAACAATGTTTGTAAGGACAATAAAAGTTATAAATACTCGTTCAGAGCGCGAAGGCTTGATGAATACTCTTTCTTTTTCTTAATGTCGTTCACTTATTTAATATTGTTTTTCTGTCTGTACATGATTCCAAAAGAACTCCCTAAATAGCTACTTCCCCGAATTGATCAAACAGGATGATCAGGCTAGCAAGCCTAAGATTCCTGCTCATCACATGTAAGGCTTGCTGCCAACAATTAAATTTGTGCTGAAAGTTAATACAGTCTGTTTGATAGGCCCTGAAAAATTTAAAATAAACTTAAGATAGTTAATCTAGATTCCTAATTATATATTGCCAGAGTTAACCATGTGTTGGTTGTAGATCTGGAGATGGTAATAAAGTAATATAATTTCCAGATCAATGGGGATTTCCAACATTTCTTCAATATTTCTCGTACGAGCATTTATAGCATTGCCACGTGAATCATAAACCGTGATATTTTTTAAAAAACATGGAGCGTACAAGTATAAACAGTGTTGTATGTGTGTAATTATCTTGCATATCATTGGTAATTGTAGCATAATCTCCCTTATAATAAACGTTCTGTGATATAGATTTATGATAATTTGGTACTGGTACAGTATTTAGTTTCTGTTTAGGAAAAAATTGTTTCATTTTCCATCCCTTTTAGATTGCAATATTTATTCTACTTCATATTAGATCACTGAAAATTAGGCCTACTGTGCTTTTAATCAGTTATTGTTCAAAACCTTTTTTATTTGGTCACGGAACAGATTTTATTGAATAGTTTGTTTATGTTTGTAGTGCAACTAACCCATCCCAGTTCAAGATAGAGTTTTTCGTCAATGACCTGAGTAAACCTGGGGCCTCAACGTTTGAGAGTGTTGGAGGAATAGAGTACAACCAGAACGGAAACATTCACGTCGAATGTGGCCAGAGGGTGAGTCTCGTAAAATTTGAAAATAGCTATCACTGAGCCAGATATGTAGTTTGCAGAACAGGTTTCTTTTAAAATAGTATTTTTGTAGTTAAAATCAAGGTAGCTAAAAGACAGATAGATATGGGCCACACAAACATAACCGATGATGTCACTGGTACAAAAATATTCATGTTTACAATTCAGCGACCACAAATATCAAAATTTTTCAAATGCCATGATGTATTCTCCTTATCTAATTTCGAAACACGTATGACTTATTTGTATTTTCGGAACTGGCAGTTTTGATGATTACCCATAAACCTTCTTGATGAAAATTTTTCTAAGTGTACCACTTTTCATGGCAAATCGTCTAAAGGTGTCCGAGCGTGTAAACTTCAAATATATACAATCATCCTCTTTTATAGACATAGATTTGAAAATAAATATTCTTCAGTTATTTATGTAAATAAACAATTATGTCACTGGTCAGAAACTACCGTATGTCTGGCGGAAACATTGTTCATGATCCATCCGTCTCTGTCTGTCTACTTAACTCGGTTAAAACTATATTGCAAATTGGTTTTTATTGATTTATTACTTCACTTTTAGGCTAACTGAAAAGTAAAATGGGACTAAATTTGAAATTTGTTCA
This sequence comes from Nephotettix cincticeps, assembly GCA_023375725.1. Lineage (NCBI taxonomy): Eukaryota > Metazoa > Arthropoda > Insecta > Hemiptera > Cicadellidae > Nephotettix > Nephotettix cincticeps. Next base: position 43,378,325 of record CM041787.1, read on the forward strand.
TTTTAACAAGCAAATTCTATTTAGTTTCCTTAACAAGTGCAAGGTCAGCCAATTTTGAATTCAATTACCTGAGATCTGGTTGTGCTGATTCATTGAAATCTTTGAAAATAATTTGTAGGCTATAATTTGTAAGAAAATGTTAGATTTTAGAAAATTAAATGAAATGCACAGAGTATGTTTGTTTTGATTAGTGAGCAATATAAATATAGATTTTTACAAACTTCATCTAAACACGCTAATGGTTAATGCCTAAGTCAGGGTCTTACTCATAAACTTTGTTAGACTCCCATACTAAATTAAATCAATAACAAAAATCCATTTTATAAAATTTAATAATATAATTTGTTATAATTATTGAAATAATTTTGTAATTTTATAGTAGATGTTTTACACATGAGCGATAGATAACAACCACAATAAAAACTCAAGAACATATAAACTCACTATCACCAAAAATCAATTTCAGAGAAATAATAATTTAATTTATTAGTTCAGTTGAGTATACTTACATTTCTTCAGTAGCCCTGCTAGCATTTTGAAAATTCAGGAAAGTAATTTAACACAAAATGAATGAATTATCTTTGTACAGTACCTAGTTTATAATTTTTTATAAGATATTTTTTTAAGTTGAGTAATCTTTTGTATCTATTTTTTACATACGACTATAAATAGTTTTGCAACTTTCCATCTTACAACACCAGCTTACGTTTTTGTTCTATTGTGAATACTCAATATTTATCTATTGTCTAATATTACCTGGGGTTCATCTGAAGGAAGTAGGGATTCCGTGTCCATATCGATAGTTCCTATCACTGTGCCGTAGTCTTATCACCAGCTGATGGCACAGGTGTGCCGGCTATATGTTTGTTTTATCCAATTGAGGTGCTTTAAGATTGTATCAAACTGTTCATTATTAAACCATCTCTAATTCTTCATTGGCAAAACTTCCACACTGTGCATTTATTTATCTGCAAACTTTGACTGTTGATCTGCAGTAATGTGCTGTTGCTAGTTTCCCTTATATAAGGAAAACCATTGATAATTAATTCTGTTGAAAATTTATGCTATACCATAAATGGTTCTTATTCTCTGTTTTTTTTATAAATGAAATTGCACACCCTGGAAGAAATTTATAAATGGTTTAAACCTTTTTTCACGAAATTTACAACCCTTAAAACATATAAATAATGAACTCCTTTTCTATTATTGTTTAGAAATTTACTTTTTTGATTATGATAAAAATACGGTAAATAAAAAAGTTAACAAAACTTGTCTATGCCTCCTAACCTTGTGTTTCTAGTAAATAATACTAAATTAAATAAGTAATAACAAAAATATAAAAATATAAACAACTTAATGACAGTTGTTGTTAAGATATTAACTTTCTGAAAACAGCTGATTTTTAAAACTAAACTTACTGAAGTCTTCATGTAATAAAGCTCTGTATAGTTCTAATTTCAAACTTTCCTTTTAAAATAAAAAGTGAGATAAAAATTGAAACCTTGACACATTGTTTTGTATAAGTTAAACTTAATTTAGTGAAAAATCCAACAGCATAGATGAAGGAAATGATAATTGAATCTCAGTTGTCTACTGTTTTACATCACTGCGCTGACACAAATTAAATTTCAATTTTTTATACCTTATTTGCTCTTTATCCTATTTTATTTATAAATAAATAAAATAGATTGTGTACTTTTATTTTATGAATATTTTATTATTTAGCCAATATGGCAATTAATGTGAATATTTAATACAATCCCAAATTAAAATTATTGTATTTTATTAGCTATATTTGAAATTTTAGTAAAGTGATATATTAATCTTTAATGATATAGCCAATATAAAGCTAAATTAGTTTTTTTACCTTCCCAAAGCTTGGAATTATAATATTTTTTGTTAATGTTAAGATTTATACTCCAGAAAAGCTGTATCAAGCTTAAACTCTAATAAATGCTTGTATAATTCAGTACCGACATGCTTCAAAAGTGTACATTTATTCAGTAGTCAATGGGTTAGGTGCTATAGTTAATATTATGTAATTAACATTAATTTCTGTATTAGTTCTATTATTTTACATTAGTCTCATATCAGTTTTTGTTGTTGTTAATAAATAATAGTTTATTATTTTTATCAAACATTCCATATTTTAAATATCAGTTTTCTTTACATTATAAGAGAAGTGTTGCAAAATCCAGCTACTTCATGGTCATAAACTGTGGATAGTTGGATTACTATCAGCATTATTGAATACTTAGTCCATCTGCAAACGCCAGACCAGTTCGTAATTCAGAGGCAGTGGTTCGGACTCTACGTTAAACTATCGGTCCCTTAGATATGCCTTAGGCTGTTAATTAACAGTTCTGTCTAAGGTACCTGTCAGCCTTAGTCAGTAACAAGACTACAAGATCGAGCAACAATCATGGCACACTCATTTCTTATTTACACTTGCCTGAAAATACCTACCTGGATAGATTGCCATTTTAGCAACTAACTTATTGTTTTCAATGCAATATATCATATTTATTAACAAAATTATAAACAATTTGCTTAAAAATAAAGTACTGTCATTAAAAACAGATTATAATCTTGAAAATTATTTTTATTGTAGAATTTATGTTTATAATTCCAGTTTATAATATCATTTTCTTTGTTTTAAGTTTTTTTATTTGGGGAGGTTTCATAGTGTTCCATTAACATTGAGTGAATTGAAACAGTTTCCTAATTCCTTCCTTGGGTTGGGTTAAAATCCAAATCCCCCTAAAACAACATGTTATATTTGTGATAAATCAAGTGATCAGTATCGTCGTAATGTTTTCAGATCCCTACTGATGGGCTGGTGCTGCGAGGTTGGTACACAACCATCACTCTGGCCGTGTACGGGTACCTGACCAAGGCTATTGTACATGAGACCCCGCCATCTGTGGTGGGGGGCCCACCGGTGGAGGCTGGCCCCGTCCCCACGTCCGATTGGCAACATCACTCGCAGGTCAGAACATGTTCCATTTAAAAATAGTGACGTTTTACAGAACAAGCATTACTTTAATTTTAAATTCGTATAATTGTTGCCTACTACAGCTAGGTGTAAATATGGCCTGTATTTTTGTTCAGCTAGGTGTAGCAAGACCAGTAGTCCATCCCTAATATTCAACAACCAAATTTGTTTGTTATGGGAGGTGTAGTCTTTTGTACCTGCACTTGCCTCAGATCTGTGCATCAGACATATTAAACCATAAAGTGCTACGGAAAATTATGGTCCCTGCTCATTTAGTGTAAAAAAATCAAAATATTATTTTTCCAATGTAATTTTTTGATTTAGGTATTTTGAATAAAGTAGAATAATGAAATTTGCTTCATTTTTATTTATTGAAGATTTTAAGACAATTTTAGGTATTAAAATAAGTTATTTTTTCATCTGGATGAGCCATTTCAGTGAATAATAATTAGTTAATAAATCCTATACATTGATAACATTCACACAATAAACACTATTTACTGCTAAAACACAATTAAAATAAACACACATTGACAAAAATTGTTAAAAAAAAGGTTATCTAAAGTGAAAACGTAATGACTCTTGTCTATAGGCGTAAGCCGCACTAAGGGAGAGAACAAAAACTGGCCAAAGTTGCAAAACAATTAATTTCAGTCCCTAAATATTTCAACAAAGCCGCCATATTGGTTTTGTCAGTACATAAAGGCTGAAGCAACATCATCATGCAATCTATCGGTTGTTTCGCGAACTACAGCCAAGTAAATATAGGGAAATGTCTGATTGCGCCTAAAGGCGTTGGCCGCACTGTGTGACACTACTGCGCTGCGTCTAAAGGCGCTAGCCGCACTGTAAGGGTTAAGCAAAGATGTGGGCCGACACATCATGAGACAAACGGGACTGATGAAAACTTTATGGCTACGCCACCTGGAGTTCAGATGCTGATGAGCCACCAATGCACATAAGGCCAACTAAACTCCTATATTGAAGAGTTTCTCTGAGGACAAACTTTACTTATTTTTAAGTTAAAGCTAAGTCTAAAACCACACCATCTTAAAGTAACCTATCCTAACCTTCTGTCTTTACTGAATTGTAAAGACTCTTAACACTTTAAGTGTTTTTAATGTCCTTATATCGTTGTTAGTTTCCTTCTCGATAAGCCAAGCGCCAAGTAGTGGCATCTGTCTACGATTGAGTAAAACTGTTAGTTATCATCATCTGCCGTGCTGCCATCCATTTCTCAAAATAGGTGTTTTTAGGAACCGTATAGTTCATATTGAGATTGTAAAAGTATTTTGATAGTTAAATATATATAGGTTGGAGATATGCCACAAGATGGGTACATGGTGGAGACACCTCGAGACCCGTATGTGACTGGGCCTTACCCGGAGGAAGGCTACCCACCGCCACACCCGGATTACCCGTCCCACCCGCACCCTCATCCACACCCGTATCAGGAGGAATGGCCACAGGTGAGTGATTATGTCAGCAGCTGGTTTGAAGTTTGTAGTATCAGTGATTACCTCAAGGTCATTTTGATAGAAAAGATAATTTCATTTAAAATGAGGAGACAACAGAAAAGTAACCAAAACTTAAGAAATGTTTTACTACACTGTCTGTGCAATTAAGGTTTTCTGTTTGAAAAATTTGTATTCACTTAGTACTTTTCAATTTTACCTCAGGTAAATTTATTCAGACATTTCAGCCAGGCATAGTTTGATACAGATTTTGAGAATTACAAAGGCATTAACATAACTTCTTTTCTCAATTAAAAGAAAGCTGAATTTTCAGCTGTGATCTGAAACGATACTACAAATATATCATTTTAGCTATCTACGTCACATAGACAACGATCCTGAATAGCACCTACAATATTAGTGCTGCAGACAACAACATAGCCGCGAAATAACGCAAGCGTTTGATGTGTTAAAAATTTCTTTATCATTTTATTAAAATTGATTATTATTGGTTTAAGGTAGGAAATAAAATGTTCTTTTGCCGTTAAAACAACTTTCTTCCTTTTATAACCATTCATAACCACAGAGAGATTCAGTATTTACTTTGACCGTAAAAATAATTATTCCGAAACAAACAACCACTGTCCATCTAACTTCAAACACCTGCACTTTGACTTCACTACACTTCAATATTTAAATTTCAGATATAAGATTTTTGTTGTTCAAAATGGTTGTCATATTAATTTCAGGGCTCAGAGGCTTACGACCAAGGGCCGGAGGGCGATTGGGAACAGCATCAGCGAACGCCTGAAGACAAGCCCGGCTGGGAGAGAGACATGAGACACCGTGGTGAACGAGAGTTCCGGTAGGTTCCAGCAATTATGAACGTAACCTTTACCAAAGAACGGAAAATGATATCACTATACAGTGTAACTTGGTTATAACTTTATTCAAGGGACCAATAAATTTTTAACGCTATATCAAAGTAACGTTATAAAAGGGTTAATAATATAATTATTAATACCAATACCCCCGTCGCAGCAGACCTGCGTACTCAGCGAATTTCCAAATAAAAAAAAAAAATAATAATAATATATGACAAGTATGGTCAAAATCTGTCGATAAACATGAGAATTATTTGCCTATTCTCCATAAAATTAAAATGGGAAAGAGTGAGTAGGTTTGCTGCTGTGAGGAACACTGAAAGTAACCATTTATACCATCAAAAATTTTATTTTTAACATTTATACCAACTTTCATCAACATCTGTCCATAAATAAAGGAGTTTGCCTAATCTCCATATGATTAACATGGGAAAAGAGTATGCAGGTTTGCTGCCATGATAAACACATATACTATGGTTTTTAACACAAATGTATGGATCTCAACCACATGAAGCTAAATATCAAGTATCATCAAAAAATATTAGATAATAAGTGAAAAATTAATTTTTCCTAATCCTCCATAAGATTAACATTGGAGCCTCAAAATACAACGTACTGTGTTTAGATTTTTTTATATCTCGGTAACCGTTGAAGATAGAGAAAAACTTTAAGGAACTTAATTGTGTAGTTTTTTAAGCTGATTCCAATGGTGAAATATAAAATTAGAAGTTTTTAAAAATTACATGTGAAAAACTCAAAAAACCCCATTTTGGGGTACAAAACCCCCCCAAACTACCCGTTCCCATTGACCGATATGTCTGGTTTACGAACTCGTCCGAGCATTTGTAGGAATACACGTCTCTCTCTCATATATATGTATATATATATATATATATATATATATATATACAAATTTTAACGACTATTGTTTTTGGTCTCTGGGCACCTAAAGAAGAAAAAATAACATGGTCTCGAGCTTAACTCTTGCCATGAGACCTACGGTAATAGCTTCTTCCCTATGGGAAATTCGCTAAAAAGTAATAAAATGTTTTGATTTTCATAAAATACACATACATTAATTTGATTATTGGTATAAATATAAATCAATTTATGAGCAATAATCCTGTGCTATTCAAATTTTACATAAAATATTATTAGACTTTTTTATGAACAAAGTAAAATCTTGAAAAAATTAACAATGTAGTATGCTAATTTTTATTACCATGTCGATACAAGTTCACGAAGTATTAAGTTTTGTCGCAAATCGATAGAACACTGACAAGAGTATAGTCATTGTCTCAATGCTTACTCTTTAAGATAGGCGGGACTTATTGACGATACAGCCCAGGCCTTAATAACCAAGTTGCACTGTAAATCTGTACATGTTTTACATATCTTACAGTCAGGTAAATTATATTTGCTATGGCAAGAAATGTTCCGTTAAATAAAATTTGTAATAAATAAATAATTATAATAACGATGTATAATACAGTGGAACTTGGATAATTCGAACTTCTGTAATTCGAAAACTTCTTTATTTCGAAGTTTTGTCTTGGTCCCTAGAATTTTATATAAAAACAATGCTAAAATATCTTGGTTAATTCGAATAATATTTTGGATAATTCGAAGTTTTTACAGCGGAAATCTATAGTGTGTGTATAAGTGAACAAGTCATTGTGTGCGATTTTCCAGGAAACGACGTTCGGGCTTCCTGTCCTCAGACTATTTTTAGCTAGATCAACGCGCCCACCCCACTCACTAGTCCACTACTGCTCATAAATCACAACATTGACATCTGTGTGTAACATCGGTGGTGGTTTGTTCCGATATTCGTCGTCTGCTTTCATGTTAACACGTCGTGTGTATGATGGCTTCGTCAAAGCGAACCTACAAATCTCTGACGTTGCAAGAATAAATAGTGGCGATCAAGGAGGTAGAGGAGGGATTTGAAAAAGTTTGTAATAGCTAGTTTCGGGATCCCTCCAAACACATTATTGACATTTAACAAAAATTAGGATTTTTAATCAATAATATCTTCATTAACCTAGCTTTTTTAATATACAATGTTAAAACATGATGTTTAATTGTTTATTTCAACCACTTTCATAAACTTTTCTAATTAGAATTTTTTTTCTGGTCCCTTGAGGTTCGAATTATCCAAGTTATACTGTAATAATTACGATAACAATGTAATAAATAATTAAATACATATTGTAAGTGGATTTCCTTGATTTCAGTGATCTCAACAGTCCAGAGTACGACAGAGCCAGAGGTCCGAGGGGGGACTTTCACTACCCGCGCGGCCCTCCCCATCACCGGGGGTGGGCCGGTCGTCCCCGGTCCCCGCCTCCACACAGGGCGGGGGCTCGCACGCCTCCACCACCCCCCGCCACAGAGCCTGAGCTCCGACCTTCCACCTCCCCCAAGGAAAAAAGAGGTGTGTAGAAACTGGGAAACCTAAATCAGGAGCTATATAGGAATGGAAAAAACTAGGAGCTATAAAAAATTAAATTTAACAGTGATATGATTAGATGTATGGCTAATTCTTGATCTGAAGTTTAGGCTAAACCTCACCTGAGGCTTAGCCCACTTCAAATGGTTAGGTCCTAGCATTCAGTTGATATAATAAACCTTGAATTTAACCTCTCCAATCTATTTACGAACCCTTTGTTGGAGACTTTACTTCTAAATACAAATGGTCTAACAGAGTTTTTTTATGGTTATTGAAATAATATACAAACAGTGTATTTTCAAACACATATTGTAAAAGTGTTGCATGAAAACCCTGTATAATCAATATAAAGCATTAAAAACCGAATTAAACATCACAGTATTATTTGAATTAAAAGCCTTTGTCGGGGATTTTGATATTAAAACACGAATAGTCACTCATGGCTTATTCTAAGAGGTATTGAAATAATAGACAAACAGTTTAGTTTTCAAAAGGGTTGTATGAAACTCCTGTATAATCCATACTAAGCAATAAAAAGCAGAATTAAACAACACAGAATTCAATGTGATCTGGTGAGGGTGAAATCCTTGTTGAAATTTTCCGCACGGTCTGAGGGACATTCCGTAGTTAAGTACGAGGGGATACCCAATATAACCGGAATTACGCTGCCGAAGGTGTGGCTTGTGTAGTATGCATGTCTGCCGCTACGTGTGTGTAGCGCAGCTCATCCGGAGTTCATTGCTGCTAGTGCCGTCGCCGTGGGTGGATGTGTTGGTCTGCATTGAGTTTTTTAGTGATCACTGTATCGCCATATCCTCGTTTTTTCGTTTTGGCGGACGTAAATGAACAGCGTGCTCTGAAGTTTTGTTTCTTGTTAGGGAAAAGTGCTGCAGATACCATTGTGATGTTAAAAACTGCTTACAAAGATGGTAAAACTCGAGTACAAGTTGTTTTCACATTTTAGAAATGGCGAAATGAATGAAAAACCCTGTGAAGGACATCTGTCGACTGCTGAAACTGACAAAAACCTTTTTTGGCCGAAAAAATTTTTTTGGATGACGTTTTCTATTGGCTGGACTGTTGCTGGTCATGAATGATGGTATTATGGTTATGATCCTGAATCCTGGAACCTCACCTTACCTACATGGCCTCTCAAACCCTAAAGGTTTTTAGCCTCGCCAATAGCCCCCTTGCCTTCCTTCTCTTCTTTAATTAGGTCTAATGTAATGTTGAGCCTCCGCATGTCCTGCACCTGATCTTTCCATCTTAGTCTTGGGCGCCCCAAATGGTTGTCTCTCTTGGGGAACAACTTTTCTTCTACCCTTTTTCGAGTGGAGTCCAGCTCCCTTCTGTTTACATGGCAGTCCATCTTAGTCTTATACTCTTGATTATTATGTCAGGATCTTGCTATAGATTCCTCAGCTCATGGTTGGTCCTTATTCTCCATACTCCTTGTTCACAAGTTGGACCTAAGATTTATCTAAGAATTTTGTTTTCAAAGACTATCAGCCTATTTTCTGATTTTTTCTGAGTGTTCATCCATACCTCTGACTAATTAATTAAGGATTAAGGTCTGTGATTAAGGACTAAAGCCAATAAATTATTTTTTCATTACAATACTGTTTTATTTTTATTGTACTGACAAGTCTACATCCTTAAGATGCACATATTCTTAAATACAACAAACTATCACATACCATACTTTTACTCCTTTGCCGTGGTTCGGATTCCACGTTAAACTGTAGGTCCATTAGTTGCCATCGGCTGTTGGGCTATTAATTAACAGTCCTGTCTAAGGAACATATCAGCCTTAGTCAGTAACAAGACTACAAGATCGCGCCACAATCATCCTACATTCATTCCTCATTCATACTTGGCTTAAAATACCTACCTGGGTAGATTGCCATTTCAGTTAAAAGTATAAGTAAAGTATAAGTTTGTAAATTGTTCTTATTATAAGAAAGGAGAAATACATTTTTTTTGTCACATTAAAACTTATTGATGTCAAAGGTTTATAAACTATTTATGCCATTCTGAACTTATAATTTACTTAAACCATTACCACCTCAAAACACAGGTGAAATTGAAATGGTGTTGTGACAGGGTCACGGTTTTTATATAGTATATAATTATTAGTTTGTTTTAGTATATTTTAATTATGTAAAAAAAGTGCTTATTCAGTTAGAGGCTAGTTGTGGATGTCAGGCACATATGTTTGTAAGCAGCTACCACAAGCGATATACTGTTTACCTTGGGCCTTGCTGGGTTTAGCATTCCTTCTAGGGCAGGTTAGTTTAAATAGTCTGGGAGGTTTAGATTCGTGGTCTGTTGGTGTGAGGGGGTCAGTCGGTGTGTAGGGGAGTTGACTCTGGGGAAGAGCAGTGTTCCCCTGGGCAGCAACCTTTTTGGGTGAGTGTTTTGGTTGGCAGGATTTAGTTAAAGATTTAGATTTGTTAAAGTAAAGAGTTTTGTGATGTATTTAGGGGTTTAACGTCATAGTAAAAGAGATTTACATTTTTGGTTTTATTTTTGAAGGATCATTTTGTGTTATGTTTTAAAAGGGGAGTATTTTAGTTATTTTTAAATGTGTACGTTCAATATCGCTTATGGTAGCTAGATGTGTCCCAGAGATTAGGTATAATTAAACATTGTAATATTGAGGCTTGTGTAATTAAATTGTGAATTAGTCTACCAGCACATATTTTATTCTTCCTTTTGAGTTACGTCCCCATTGTATTCGAGCGAGGTCCCCAGGTTTAGTTGGGAGGACCAGTTTGTTGGAGATCCCGCTCGTTACAGTGTATAATTAATCACAGTTTAATTATAACTGCTTTGTTGAACATTTTATAAAAGTTAAGAGTCTTAAATATTCTATATAAATTATGTGTCATGCGTTACGTTATTATTTTCATTATCATTAACAATTACAGTAGAACTTGGATAATTCGAACCTCAAGGGACCAGAAAAAAATTCGAATTATCCAAAAATTCGAATTAGAAAAGTTTATGCAAGTGGTTGAAATAAACAATCAAACATCATGTTTTAACATTGTATATTAAAAAAGTTAGGTTAATGAAGATATTATTGATAAAAATCCTAATTTTTGTTAAATGTCAATAATGTGTTTGGAGGGATCCCGAAACTAGCTATTACAAACTTTTTCAAATCCCTTCTCTACCTCCTTGATCGCCGCTATTTATTCTTGCAACGTCAGAGATTTGTAGGTTCGCTTTGACGAAGCCATCATACACACGACGTGTTAACATGAAAGCAGACGACGAATATCGGAACAAACCACCACCGATGATACACACAGATGTCAATGTTGTGATTTATGAGCAGTAGTGGACTAGTGAGTGGGGTGGGCGCGGTGATCTAGCTAAAAATAGTCTGAGGACAGGAAGCCTGAACGTCGTTTCCCGGAAAATTGCACACAATGACTTGTTCACTTATACACACACTATAGATTTCCGCTGTAAAAACTTCGAATTATCCAAAATATTATTCGAACTAACCAAGATATTTTAACATTGTTTTTATATAAAATTCTAGGGACCATGACAAAACTTCGAAATAAAGAAGTTTTCGAATTACAGAAGTTCGAATTATCCAAGTTCCACTGTAATACTAAATTAGATTAGATTAGATTATTGAAATGGCAACCATACTACAATGTAGGTATTTTAAGCCAAGTATGAATGAGGATTGAGTGTAAGATGATTGTGGCGCGATCTTGTAGTCTTGTTACTGACTGAGACTGACATGTTCCTTAGACAGGACTGTTAATTAGCCCAACAGCCGATGGCAATTAATGGACCTACAGTTTAACGTGGAATCCAAACCACGGCCTCTAAATTATGAATTGGTCTAATTTTGAGAATGGTCTTCGCGGATGAACGTACTATTCAACGTTGCGGACGTTAATCTACACAAGAGAACACTACACCAACCGACCATCACTCACAACTATCCACAATTCATGACCTCCAAGTAGCTGGATTACAGGACGACGCCACCGTCCCAGTTAAATATTGTTAATGTCATTACGGTCAGTAAAGAGTGCCTACAAAGCACATAATACTGCGCTACACAGGCTAGTGGTGGCTGACTAGCTTTTAGTGTAGTCTCACTTCTAGAGTGGCCTGTACTCAGTCCCGTACTCGGAGTTATGAATTTTTTATATTTTTAGGATTTTAACCATACTCGGGGTTATGAAAACTAGGATTTGCGAAACCCACCCATTATAAATTCTTTATCAGTGTTTCTATAAAGGTTTTCTATATCTTCAAGTAAAATAAAGTGGTGATTATTTCGTACAATTAATTTTATAGAGTTATTTAAATAGAAAGAGAACATGGTATTAATAAAGTATTTTATTTATTTCTATAATTCATTACTTACTATGGAGAAAGTACATCTCAGTTCATTGATTTTATCACTGAAATTAAACATTGTAATATTGAGGCTTGTGTAATTAAATTGTGAATGAGTCTACCAGCACATATTTTATTCTTCCTTTTGAGTTTACGTCCCCATTGTATTCGAGCGAGGTCCCCAGGTTTAGTTGGGAGGACCAGTTTGTTGGAGATCCCGTCGTTACAGTGTGTTTAATTATAACTGCTTTGTTGAACAGTTTAATTATAACTGGATTCATCTCAAGCGGTTTCCACTGTGATGAGTTGATAACTGATGATGGTAATATTGTAAGGTGTCCAATAGAAATAGCCAAGGCTTTTAATGACTATTTCAGTAGTGTGGGTCATCGGTCCTCAACCAGATGTTCAGTGCCTGATGCAGTTAATTTCATAAACATTGAGAAGTTACAGACCTTAAATTTTTCTTTTAGTCCAGTAACAAAAAGAGATCTGATCAAGACTATGGCAAGCTTGTCAGCTAAACAGTCATCTGGGTGGGATGAAATCCCAGTTTCATTGATTAAAGAAGTAGCTACTATTATCTTGACACCCCTGGTACACATCACTAATACAGTGCTATATACTGGAGTCTTTCCTGACAAATTAAAATTTTCTGACATTTCCCCTATTCATAAAAAAGATAGCACCAAACTTGTAGACAATTATAGACCAGTAGCATTGCTACCATCTTTTTCTAAAGTCATAGAGAAAGTTATATTAAACCAAATAGTCACTTACTTAGAGAGAAACAAAATTTTCAATGAAAAACAATTTGGTTTTAGACAGGGCAGATCAACCCAGATGGCAGTATTTGAGTTGGTGAGCGATCTGTTGAATGCCTTGGATGGATCGCAGACTACATTTGGTGTATTCTGTGATTTGTCCAAGGCTTTTGATTGTGTCAATCATGAGCTTTTGCTGAACAAGCTGAATGTCTACGGGTTTAAAGGTAATGCACTTAAGCTGTTTGAGTCATACTTAACAAGCCGATTCCAGAGGGTTAAAATGTACGGCGATGACAGGAGTGCTCATTTTTCAAATTGGAGGGAGGTTGTCTGTGGAGTGCCGCAGGGTTCTATACTGGGACCAATATTGTTTTTATTGTACATTAATGATTTACCAATCAACATCAATACACCGCTTTACCTTTTCGCAGATGACACAACAGCATTAATTAACGGTCAAACTAAAGATGCAACAAAATTAAAACTTATAAACACACTCCATGAACTATCTGATTGGTTAACAATAAATGGTCTTAGTTTGAATTGCTCCAAAACAAAAATACTTGCTTTCACTTCTAATTATAGGAATAAAAAACTGGCTGAGGAATTTCTTATGCCAAATGAAGTACTTTGTTTAAACTCCCATAGTGTGAACTTTTTAGGTTTTACTTTGCAAGATAATTTAAAATGGCATGAACTAATTCTGGTCATGCAAAAAAAGCTGAGTAAATCTTTGTACGCTATTAGGACAATAGCAAACATATCAGATATGAAAACAGGTCTTCTAGTATACCATGGTTATTTTTTATCAATTATAAGATATAGTATCACCCTTTGGGGAGGAACATCACTAATCGATAAAATATTCAAGCTTCAAAAACAGGCCATTCGAGCAATATTTAAACTAAAATTTAGAGCATCATGTAAACAACAATTCAAAAGTTCTAAGCTATTGACAATACCAGCACTTTACATTTTTGAAACTTTGAAGTTTTTCAAGAAACATGCAAATTATTTTACTAATAATAGTCTTGGCACTCAAGGTACTAGAAATAGAGACACTCTGCGGTACCCCAAACACAGATTGTCTTTGTTGGAAAAAGGCCCTTATTACATGGCCATAAAACTATATAATCAACTGCCTAGAGATTTAAAAAATGAAGACAAAATAAACAAATTTTTGAAAAAACTGGAAATTTACTTAGTGGAATTGTGTCCCTACACAGTTAATGCATTTTTTTCAAATGAGCACTACGGTTTCAGCCAGGGGTTTTAATAAAAAAAATGTGATAACAATTTTTTTTTTAATAAATATATATATTTGACATGCCATCTGTTACACGAGCTACGCTCAACATTGTAATGTTTATGGTGCCCAGAGACCAAAAACAATAGTCGTTGAAATGTTTTTTCCATGAACACGATAACTCTTGTAAAAATGTACGATCAAGACAAGATTTGGTAGAGACATGTATTTCTACATTTGCCCGGACGAGTTTGTAAACCAAACATATCGGTCAATGGGAACTGGTAGTTTGTACCAAAAAATTGGGTTTTTTGCATTTTTCATAATATGTGATTTAAAATTTTTTTAATCTTTTGCCATTAGAATCAGCTTAAAAGACTACACAATTAGTTCTTTAAAGTTTTGCTGTATCTCCAACGGTTACCGAGATATCAACAAATCTAAACACAGTACGTTGTATTTTGGGACTCCGATGTTAATCTTACAGAGGATAAGGAAAAATTAATATTTCACTTATTAACCAATATTTTTGGATGAATCTTAGTATTTAGCTTCATGTGGTTGAGATCCATCCATTTATGATTAAAAATCATAGTTTATGTGTTTATCATGGCAGCTAACCTGCATACTCTTTTCCCATGGTTATCATATAGAGAATAGGTATGCTAGAAATACCTACTTTCAGTGTTCCTCACAGAAACAATCTGCATACTCTTTCTTTGATAATTTTATGGAGAATAAGCAAATAATAAACTCTCATATTTATCTACAGATATTTATAAAACTTGTCATGTATTATTATTTATTTGGAAATTTGCTGAGTACGCAGGTCTGCTGAGACGGGGTATTATTTATTTTAATCTGTTGGTTTTGGCTACCCTCACCCTAATAGGAATCCTTTGGGAATTTTACAGGGGTAAAATACTTTAGCACAAACACAAAAGCATTCTAAAAACTGATTAATGTAAGATTTTACTGCACATTTAATTTAGTATATGTTACTACATTTTCAAATTGTATATGATACTATAAAATAACTTTTATGAAATATACTGTAGTTTGTAACTTTTGCACTATTTAAATCTTTGGCAAGCAAGCTGTGAAAAACATACTGTTAGATGGTGGAAGTGTTGTGTTGGCAGAATTGCTTACTGGCAACAACGATGTCATTTGCTGAGCGGAGAGTTTACCTGCCAGTTTGCATTAGTACTTAGAAACTTCAGTTCTTTTCAGTAACACTCAAATATTGTTACACTACTATTTATGTGGATATTAAAATTAAAATTATAATTTGTAAAAAAATTTAATGTTTTTTTATGGTAGAATTGGATGTTTTCACTGTTTTCTTCAGTCTTTAGTAATAATATAGGGTGTGGCTGTATTAGACGGGTACCTAAATGGAGAACATTATATTTGAGATAACTGTAACAACTTAAAATAATTGTACCTAAATTTATTTTTTATTAATTTAAAACTTCACAATAGGTATTCTTCTAAATATACAATTTATGTTTAATTTTCCTAAGACATGTTCTGATTTTTAGTAGAAGCTTTGGGGAAAATGCATAAAAATTCTTATAACACTTGTTATACTATTTAGAGGGAATGGTTTGATAACCGAGTTCATCTTTTATACTAGGAAGTGTAAATGATTGAGTGTGGTTTTTTAAAAATAGAATACATGTTAGTTTCAGGACATGGCTGACTACGACTTTCCAGAGTACGCTGAAGATGTTGTCAAGGCTTTCAATCCATACAATTTCGAACTTCAACCTTTTGTTGTGAGTGTTTTAGTAGTTATTTTGTAAGTTTAACCAGTACTTAACCGACTGAAGTTTATATTTTACAGATCTTTTTAGGGTTAACATTTTTAAATAATAACTTTTAAGATTAAAAACTAAATGAAGCTGATCTCCAAAATGAAAATTTATAGGCAAGAGAGAGTACTCACTCCCGCAACGTAGCGCGGAAAGAAATTTTAAACAATAAATCTAATGCTCTTCTAATGCCATCATACAACAACCGGTTCGATATGGAACTTGGAAGTGTAAAACATCTATTTATTATGTTTTATTGAAATGTTTCTATTTAACATCTTGATTGCTGAAAAACTCTCATGAAACATACCATATGCTAATAAAAGTTTTGAGATAGTAGAAGACGCTTTGTATGGATTTTATAAACTTGTGTATTTTTACCATTAATAATCAGAGAAAAGACTTAAACCTTAAACTCTCACTATGACTACATTTACCAATTGTTTAATATTATTAGTTATGAATTTTCATTTTAAAAATAAGTTGGTTTAACCAGCCGAATCATTATCCTGCCGAGGACTCGGTCCCAAGGTAGCTGGATATGAGGGGTCCTACTGTTATCTTATGAAAATAGCGTTTTAATTAGTAGATAGTTGACACGGTGTCACATGTCCTCAGTTCCTGAGTGATCCAGCCAGGATCAGTGTGGAGTGGGAGCGTACCCATCGTCTTCCGCCGACCTCCACGGCCAAGGTGACAGAGTTGCTGGCCCACGTGCCATCAGAGCGCATCACCGCAGCACAGAAGGAGGATTGGGTGCATGCCGCTGAACAACTCGTACACTTGCTGCCCTCCACGCTCCCCCATGTCAACAACTTTGACGGTCAGTAGATTGACACATACTTTCTCCCTTAATTAAATTGTAAAACTACAACCTTTTATAAAACTATTACATTCTTTATCTAAATATCATTTAAAATCTTTAGTTTAAAAATAATCATCCAATTTCTTAAACTTATAAGAAGAGAAAATAGGTTAAATTAATTGTTAGAAATGTTTTGGGTCACTAACCCCCTCCTTGGTAGTACCAATCTTTCTGAGTGGATTTTGTTGGACGATGTGACCTTACACTGCATACCAAGTTTCATGAAAAACAGTTGGGAAATAAGGAAGAAATTGAATTTTCAACATCCTCATACAAAATACTGCGTTTACCATGGACATTAAATAATTAAATAATTAAACTCTATTCTTGAACTAATGATCGTAGACGAATGATTTAAAATACTAATTTGTTTTGTTTTTTAAGCCGGTTTTAATGGTGATGGTCAAATTATTTTATAAAATTGGTGTTTTGCCAGGAATAAAAGAAAGATTTTTGGACATTCAAAGGTCCATAACTTTTGAACTACAGTAGAACCTCGATTATCCGGGGGTGGATCAACCGGGCAGCGGGTTAACCGGGGTCCAAAACTGGCAAAAAATTATTATTTTAAAAGAAGTTTTTCATCGTCAATTTTCTCATGAAAACTTTTTTAATTTCAAATACGTGATATACTAACGTAAAATTAGTTTTGAAACAAACTGAACATTATATAATAATTTTACTGAAAATATTCTGGGTATTAACTAAAGAGTAGATAAACACGATCTTGAAAGGAAAATAAAATATCGATCAACATTCTGACGAAATAAGCAAGCGCCAGACTATCAATATTTCTTCATTACACAGCTGTTCACAACGCAACTCAGTATCTGATTGGCCCGTGGCCATGACGACACATGCTCTATATTGCGCAATAGATACTGCGCATGTGTGTGAGCGGGGAGAGAGAAGACGGACAAAGGAAGAGAGATAAGGAAGGAGACTTCCAGAAGTCGATGAGTCATCACCCCTCCCCTCAGCCTTGTTTTGTTTGAACAACAGCTCAGCTGACTTGATTTTTTAGTTGCCAGTTTTGATTATTCTGTCGATGAGTTACAGTTTTGAATTAGTTTTTCAATTCATTTCATTAAATCTATTATTTCAATTTAACTGTTCGTTTGTCTGTATATTGAAATATTTTTAATTAAATTAAGTTGTATATAATATTTGTAAAAATGTCAGATAATGGTTTTTATGCGATAACAAAATGCCCTCATTCGAAGTTATCAGTGACGAAGATCTGTTTAAAGCGTGCTGATAACTAATGATGTATTAATAATAAACTGGGGCGGTTTTTACATGAATAATTTGAATTATTTTCTTCATTCGGATTAACCGTGTTTTCAGTTATCCGTGTCCACCTCTCCCGCTGATTACCCCGGATAATCGAGGTTCTACTGTATTAGTTTTACAGACATACAGGTGGTGTAATATTATTTGGGACCTTAAAAGCTATAAGCCATAACATTTTAATCTTAATCGTTAGAGCGGATTTTGAGAAATTTGTATTTTCCACATTTTTAAAGGTAAACTAAGAGCGGATTTTGAGAAATTTTATTTTCCACATTTTTAAGGGTAAAATACCCTTAAAGGTAAAGATTTAAAAAAATAGTCTTGAGTTATGGCTTAAGTGCACCCGTGAACCTAATTTTATACAAATCGGAAGATCAGTGTGGTCTCGGGGTTTGTACACAGACAGACAGATAGATGGACAGACATCAGTCCAAACACCACTTTATTGGATTCAGGTATCCTCAAAACAGATACATCCACTCTCCAAATTGTGGGGAAAAAGGTTAAATTTTTGAATAGAAGTTTTATTTATGTTGCAGATGTAGTTGACAAAGTGATATCATGGGTCGAGATCGGATTGGATTTTGAAGATGCTCTTAGCCAACCGCAACCAGGGTACAAGCTACGGCACATCAAAGCCGGCATCCGATTGGTGGAGGTGCTCTGCCATTGCGGGGAGGAGATCACTGAGCGTCTCCTGAACAAGGTGGATGTTCATAAGAAACTGATTGAACTCTTCCACCAAGACTACATGGCTCTCTCCATCAAGCTTATGATACTGCGCTCCCTAGATGCCAGTCTCCGCTACAGGAAGGCTGTGGAACAATTTCTGAACGCGGAAGATTGGAACGGTTATAAAAAACTGTTGGAGATGGTACGAGCCAAACAGTTAGCTCGTGTTCAGTACGCGATCACCTCCATTCTGCAGAAGCTACACCTGTACGAGGCTCTGGACAGGCTCAACAGGTCCGTGGCTGAGCTCGTGGTTGAGGAGGGAAAAGAAAACGAGACGAGCGAAACGGCAGAGTTGGATGTAGAAAGTATCGCTAACTCAATTGAAGAAATAATTAACGTGTATAATAACGCACCAACAATTATTTCTCATCCGAAACGCTTTCTACCGGTCTCTGCTCAGTTTGAAATCAACTCTGCGTCCACTCCGGACCCCTACCCAGCTCTCTTCACCTACTTCAGAACTCACCGACTCCTGGAGTCGTTTCTCATACTGTTGACTCATCCCGGTACGTCTTGCTACTCGTCCATCGTAATCCCTATCCAGGAGATGATTACGATCCTACAGGACTCCCAGGACGGCCTGCGGTTCCTGTATGCCGTGTCAGAGACAATCAACCCACTGGTGAGGGTGTTGCTAGGAGGTCCGTCTTCAGGGGAGGATAATGAAGAAACAGCCCAGGAGAGTAACTTGTCACAGCTGGGACTACATCTCATCTACAGGTTGGTGACAGTTGGGGAGGGGGGTTACTGAAAACCAGTAAATCTTACGAACAGATTTGGTAATGGGTTTAGAGGTTGTTGCTAACAGGCTGCAAAAATAATGACGAGTACAAAAAAATAAACGGCAACTTTTCCTGTTTTAAGTTCAAAATTCAACATCTGTTCATAAATAAAGGAGTTTGCTTATTCACCATATGATTAACATGGGAAAAGAGTATGTAG
Organism: Nephotettix cincticeps; assembly: GCA_023375725.1. Taxonomy (NCBI): domain Eukaryota; kingdom Metazoa; phylum Arthropoda; class Insecta; order Hemiptera; family Cicadellidae; genus Nephotettix; species Nephotettix cincticeps. Next base: position 43,398,149 of record CM041787.1, read on the forward strand.
GTTAGCTGCCATGATAAACAAATAAACTATGATTTGTAAGCATAAATGGATTAATCCCAACCACTGCAAGTTTGCAAGCACTAGGTTGAATGTTTATGGGCTAAACTTCGTTTTCCGCATTTGCATTTTTTTGGCAATCGTGGATAGCCCCTATACGGTTAATTTGCTTGTGGATAATCAGGAGTCTACCGTAATATCATTGCATATATAATAACAATAATATGGTTGTTAAAGTATAGCTGTAGTATTAGTTATATAGTCAATAACTTCTAACTACAGTGGAACTTGGATAATTCGAACTTCTGTAATTCGAAAACTTCTTTATTTCAAAATTTTGTCTTGGTCCCTAGAATTTTATATAAAAACAATGTTAAAATATCTTGGTTAATTCAAATAATATTTTGGATAATTCAAAGTTTTTACTGCGGAAATCTATAGTGTGTGTAATCTATAGTGTGTGTATACGTGAACAAGTCATTGTGTGGGATTTTCCAGGAAATGACGTTCGGGCTTCCTGTCCTCAGTCTATTTTTAGCTAGATCACCGCGCCCACCCCACTCACTAGTCCACTACTGCTCATAAATCACAACATTGACATCTGTGTGTATCATCTGTGGTGGTTTGTTCCGATATTCGTCGTCTTTGTTTCGTGTTGGCAATTGTGACTTCGTCTGCTTTCATGTTCACACGTTGTGTGTATGATGGCTTCGTCAAAGCGAACCTACAAATCTCTGACGTTGCAAGAATAAATAGCGGCGATCAAGGAGGTAGAGAAGGGATTTGAAAAAGTTTGTAATAGCTGGTTTCGGGATCCCTCCAAACACATTATTGACATTTAACAAACATTAGGATTTTTAATCAATAATATCTTCATTAACCTAACTTTTTTAATATACAATGTTAAAACACGATGTTTGATTGTTTATTTCAACCACTTGCATAAACTTTTCTAATTCAAATTTTTGGATAATTCGAATTTTTTTCTGGTCCCTTGAGGTTCAAATTATCCAAGTTCTACTGTATTAGAGCATTAAGTTAAATTTGTGTCCCATTGATTGACTAACAACAAATTGTTATTTACTCAAATTCATTTTCCAGGCTTCAAGCATTGTCCCACATCGATCACCTGATGGATTTCTTCGCTAAAGGAAAGACAGATGTAGACATTACAGAAGTTTTTGAACATGTTCAGAGTTTGTTTTGTTTGACTTTTGGAGCGATTGGAAAAATGGCAGTAGTCCACGTTTTGAGTAGAGAAGACAATGTGGCAGTACTACTGAAGTATTTCAAGGGAAAAGTCATCGATAAAGAGTCAAAAATGAAAAAGTCTCCGGGTAGATCTTACATTGGAGATTTAATCACCATGACTGTTAAGTGTTCTGATCATGTACCATTTTTACAAAAGTATGCAAAAGAGTTGCTCGACGTCGTGGCGAATGATCCGAGTCAAGAGTTTGCTGAATTGGCATCATGGCTGAAACCGGTCGAAAATCCTTCCGCTTTTGCTTACGATGATGTTTCCGCTTTGGTGGAAATCATAAAGAAGAATATCGAGCAAGCTACTTCTCTTCCTGGCGAGTTGATTACGGCCGTCAGAGTTTTGAAGTATTTGGGAATCCCCCGCAACGATAGGGAGTTTACCGTACACATGCCAGAGTCGTTTGGATTCACCGAGCTGAAGTACAAGTGTGTCATCATACAACTGTTCTCCCTGGAAGGTATCAACCACCTGTCGGCTGTTATACAGAAGCTGTGCGAGCATTACGAGCAGCCTGGTTTGCACTCGGCACGACTGGTCGGCCGTCAGGGCTTGGCTCTCACTTCCTTCTTACACCCGGCCATGAAGCTCATACGGAAAGTATTGACGCATGTCATCAGATGTCGCAACACCGAGTTTAAAGATCTCACCATGATTCCTGTCCTTCTGCAGACTTATTCATTGATGCAAGCCATACCAGTAACTGCTCACGCACACTTGGAAGCACAGAAGGTGAATTTTGACTTAATTTTTCCGTTTGAATTACATTTTTTTCAAAATTTTAGTCTGTTTATCACCTAATATCAATGAGTTCAAAGATAAGTGATTGAAGTAATGCGCTAATTGATGATGTTTCCCGAATATTTTTTAAAATTGTTAATGCTTCAATGTTTTAATAAACTGACATGTTTCATAAAATGTGGATGGAGTATTTCCTATTGATTATTATTAATCAGGCTTAATTACTTACAGAATAATCTACTAATTCATTTTTAATTGTTGACTATTATGATACTGATGATCTTACAAATTTGATACCTTGGAAGATAATTACCTCACAAGATTACAACATGCTGATGCTGAACTTGACACACTTGACACATTTTGGTGCAGATCAGTCGAGATGTGGTGGAGACACTGCTAGCCTACACACAACCTGTCGTTGCCGACCCGAGCTCAGAGACAGAGGCGCTCAACAAGAGTCTGTGGACCCTGATGATGACCGAGGTACTGCGGTTCGCCGTCGCCACGCCTCACAACTTCCTGCCAGGACTGTCGCTTCTGTCAGAACTGTTGCCGCTGCCACTGCAGGTTAGTCAGAGACCCTGGATATGATGATGTTCGTAATATTAACCTATTGTGTCGATAGGCAATTAATTACCAGTACACTCATAAACATTGATTAGAATTGTTAACCCTCACTACAAGGCATTATTATATTCGCTGCTCCTATAATTAAGTATAACCTACCCACCACCCTGAAAATTTTTTACATAAAAACATTCCTTTTGGTGTCAGAAATCCACTTGATGCCATGAAATTTGGTTCCAATAGTTTATTTGTCATCAGCCGCCATTTTGAAAGTTGCACTCACCGGTGTGTGACCAGCACCTGGTGCTCCCTCCCACTGGATCTCTGTGATATAAATAAACTTTTGCGCTCACAAACAAAGTTCTAATATGTTTTTCTCCAGTGTTAATATACCAAACAGGAGGATTGATTTCAGTGTCAATTTAACCTCTGAATCAATCCGAAATTGTTCCTCGTCAGTTGCATTTTGGCGGTTGTCCACTGAACAAAGGAACATATTCGACTCCGAGTCATAGTCACTTTCACTTGACCATATGGGTCGTTTCCGTGAAGTAGAGGCTATTGTTATATTACAAAAAACATACAAACAGTTATGTATAGTCTAAAAACCAAATGGGTAGACCTAGACAGAAACGGTTTGCGACAAAAAACCGTTCGAAACATATATATATGAAACACGAACAAACCATCTCCAGCCTAATGCATTGGGCTGCCGAGTCGGAGCGTGCACACACGGGTGTGTGCTCAGTATGCCGGCAAGGAACTAGAGTACACACCAATGTACTCCAGTGTACCAGCAGGGATTGTGTTAAATGGAATGCATTTGAATATCCAGTGTGAGAGGCTTCTCTGTCACTGTGGTTCCTTCTTGTCTCTCCTGACAGTAGTGAGTAACTTCTTACTCACCCAATCAGGAAGGGTGCCAAGGAGAGAGGATGCTTACTAGCACTTATTATCTACCGAGACATTTTTATAGGGTAAAGTGACAAGTCAGCTTTTCTAATTAATCATTTTTCCTCATTAGTCATTGCAATATTTTGTGGTCCAGGTTCAGACGCGGTCGCCTCTGCCTGACGAGGAGATCACCCGCGTGGTGAACTGTCGCAAACTGTGGTCGGCGCACCTGCACTGCCTCAGCAGTCTGATACACGAGACTATCAGCACCATGTGCTGCTCCAGCTACAACCCGCTGCTGCAGCTGCTGAGAAGTGTCTGCTTCCAGTTGGCCGACCTAGCCGCACCCACCGCCCTCACCGTGAGTACCTTGCCTAACCTGAAATAATAAATTAATTCCACTAACGATACCTTCGATCCTGTTAAATAATATTTTGGAGCCAAAATTTAATTTTTAACAGGATCAAAGGTATTGTTAGTGAAACGTCAGATAAGGCCTTTCATATGATTTGGCACGTGTCATTCGGCGTAAATGGGATGTGTTTACACACAATCCAGCGTGCACCGCAAGGTGCTCCTGTATTTTGTCTGTCCAGTTGTGGATCAGCTATTGAAATGTTAACTTCGTGGGAGAAGAAAGTTTTAGCGATTTGTACATGCTTTGGATACGGCTAAAAAGAAGAAGGAACAGATGGTTTTGGATTCATCCATTGGTTGAAGATCGACAAACATCTGGGTCCTTCACAGTTTTATTAAACTCATTGCTTGAAAGTGAGGGAAAAATTTAAAACATTTGATGAACTTCATGAAAAACTGAAAGATAAAATGAAAAAGCCCAACCAATGAAAATTGGAAATACTTGCCATTACATGCAGCACACTGCCCCGGACCATGAGATTAGACTAATAAGATCCAATAGCTCTTTGCCAAGTCTTGTTAAATTTTTTTCAAATTGTTTCTTCTTAAATCCGGTATTCTTGTTTTTCTTGTAGTTTTCTTGTCTCTGTTTCTTCTTTCCTCCTGTTGAGTACCTGTTCTCTTCTGTCTTTGCCCGAAGCTTATGTTGTCGATGGGACAATTGTACCTTATTATACGTCCGTTGAAAATCTAGGGCTTAAGCTTAATGATAGACTGACAAAACGGTTTTCAAATTTTCCTTTTTCTAAAAGAAATTAGTGAGTGAGATACTAGAGAAGGAGATACGAAACTTTCGATCCCACTCCACAGGACTGGTATGTACAATAAATATTTTTGTGTCACTGGTTGTCAAAAGTGGAATGCCCTCCCAGAACCAATCAAAATAGAAAAAAATCACTAAAAATGTTGCAAATTATTAATAAACAATGGAATCATTTTAGATGAAGTTGTAAATTGAATTTGTGTAAAAATAACATTTGATCAATTTTAAGTTTCAAAATTTTTTGTATTTGAATTTTATCCTTATATTTTCTAAAATTTTATTGCTAAAAAGAAAATGTATTTATATAGTTATATTAGGTAAGAGAAGGTTTCAATATCCCTACTATTGTAACTCTAAATCAATCATGCTTCGTAGAAATGCCTCAGGATCTTCATGCTGTACATTACATGTGTTCACCCGGATCTACCGTCCCACAAACATCCTGTGTTAGTAACTTATGAACCATTTGTGACAGGTAACGCGAGCGGTGCTGGACTCGGTAGTCAAAGCCGTAACGCCGCCCGAGAGGCCAGTGTCGGGTCACATGATGCGGCTGTTGACGTTCCTCGCCTGTCTCACAACCCACGCCAGCGTTAAGGCTGCCCTCATCAACCTCATCGTGCGGCAGCCGTCTTCGGACAAGGCCCACCAGCGTTACCCCGACCTGGTCGTTAGCCTGTGTCACGTACTCAAGGCTCCTCACGACTGCCCCACTCACGTCCAAGCTCAGGTTCGTTACTTTCTACACCACACTAAACCAGTCTGGTCCAGTTGGTTTGGTATACTTTAATTTTTTTATTTGCTTGTTTTGCCAGAGGCATTTCAATCTTGTCAATTAGTTATATCACACAAACGCTTTTTGGGAAAGCGGTCCAAACCCAAATGGGCATCCCGGGATTTGAACCCGTGACCTCTTGTACCGAAATCCAAGACGCTAGGCTAGCAAGACAGTAACGTTAAGTAAAGTTATTTGGTTCTTTCCAACTATGATTAAAGTTAGAATAACAGTACCAAAAGACCAAGCTTTGCTCAGATATAATAAAACATGTATTTGATAAGTTAACACGTTCAGTGCTGTATTTCGTTTAGTGTTTATTGCTAAAGTTCGCCGTCGAGCACGAAGCAAAAACACAAAAGCATCATGGAAGCACGGAAAGGCCGCCATGGAGAAAAAGCGTGCCAAAATTTGTGGCACACACATAAAACGCGACAAACATATCAACAGTTTCAGTACGAGACTGAGATCACACTGAAACCGGGTTATTGACATTGCTCAAGGACGATATTGGTTAGTGACGTGATAGTTTGGTTATAAGGACAACTGTTTTGATGAACTAAAAAAATTCCTTGTGGATATATCCATGATCTAACCTATTTCCCGCACCTATACAATTTTTCATGTAAGTTTTGAACATTCTAGATAAGGGATACAAATGTGTACACCTAACTAAATCACTCATTACAACTCATGAAAAAAAACTTGCTTGATGTGTCTTATAACATTTTTATCCTCTCATAATATTTGCTATAATGGCAACCAAATGTTCCAATAACGTAGCGTTGTAAATTTTTAAAGCTGTTTTCACAATCATAATAAATGTGGTAGAACAGCTTTCGCCATTGTCTTTGGGAATTACAATGCTGATCAGTTATTCAATACCAACCAAAATAAGTTTATTTAATAATCATAGGTTGTGACTGTTGTCTATAAATGTTTTTGCCTGTTGAGTGATTAAAATAAAAACAACACAGAGACCTAAAATAATCATTGTTATTTTCTTTTTCATCTATTCGTCAAACTAATTTACATGATATTAGCTGCAACAAGTTAAGCATAACTTAACAATGGGGTCCAGTTGTGTATGTTAAGTCCCTACAACTGTATTTATAGTAATTATTAAATTTTACAATGCATTTTTTATCCTTTGATAATTATTAACAAAATGTTCTGTGGCTGATCATCATCAGAAAATTTAACACTGTGCACATTTTTCAAACAATATAAACAGAAATTTACATTATTATAAAGTAAAAAAAAACTTAGTTGGAAAACCCCCTTGGGCCTATGAAGGAAAAATTTTAAAGGTGAAACTTAAGTAAAAAAACTCTGTAGGCTTAAAAACAAAAAATAACATGACACACGACTGAAAACTTATGTATGTATGTAACTTATGTAACTTATGTATGTATGTATGTATGTATTGATAAGTAACTGTAAAAACAAATTTATATACGCCAGAACCGTACAGTAAAAGTATTATTTCTTTCGATGTTATACGATCAAAATATTGATATTCCGATATTATCAACGTAAATTTTTCCTGAAATATTTATATTTCTGATATATCATTGAAATCCCTGATCATACCTCCTCTGATTTACCTACAGGAGTGTATAGTGTCAGTGGTCCAATCGCTGTGCCACTGCGAGCTGACCCTGGTTCCGCCCCCAGGCGTGGTGCTAGTGGGTGGTGTCTCCACACCCCACCCGGACACTTACCTCGCTAACACGCTTCCACCACGCGACCTGCTCGGCACTCTGCTGCTGGTCATGCTGGAACATGTGGGCGATGCGCGACACTCGCTGACCACGCTACAGCCGACCCTTCGCACATTCCTGATGCTCACCGAGCACGACTACGGATTCTTCCATCTCAAGAAGTGAGATTCACACCTCAAACCATAATGATAATGAAACAAATAGCATTTTCAATGTGCTCAAATAGAATCTACCATGTAAACAATTAACAGGCTCTGCCAAACAGCTGATGTTTGAAAAATATATTGTTTACATTCAGTTAGGAGAGTCTCTAAAAAAATATATTTTTCATAGAAGTATTACTTTTTAATTGTGTTTACTTTCGTTCTAAAAGAGGGGGGAGTATGCTGTGCGCTAGCTAACACATACACTCCCCTTCTTTTAGACCATAATAAACTTTCATCGCAACAAGTAAGCTCAATGAAGCGGGTAGTGCAGCTAATGAACATATTTTCTATTTTAATTAATATAGAATAGTTTATATAAAGTCCATATAAGTTTTTTTTTCTTTGGTACGATACCAAAAATGGTTAGATTAGGTTTATAGTGGACGTATAAATCCCAAGACATTGTACAAGAAGTCCATACAATAGCAATAGCAATCTACGTGTATTTTAGTCTATGAGATTGTACAACTTGTTAATTTCTCAGTTGTCTGGAGAAGAAGACAGAAGCGCTGTGGAGCCTGGTAGGCAAGATAGTGAGTGTGTGGGCCACAGAGCGCGCCGACTGTCTCGGGACACTCAGCACTCTCCTGGAGCTGCTCAGAGGCTGTCTGACGCCTGACGCTCCTGACGAGGTAATACAATCATTGAACATAAAAGTCCAAACAGAATTAACACAGTTGAAAACAATTTTTATCTACAGGGTGAACATTAATTTCTGTCCAGGTTTAACATTATCTGAACGATAACAAATAAATCGTTTAGATTTGGTATATCAAAACCAAATCTAAGAATCTACTTTTTGAAGGAACCATCAGTTTTCTGTTATATCGTGGGGACATCCCAAAAGGAGTCAGAAGGAAATCTTAAATAGGAGCATTGGTCAGTATGCACATACTTAAAAGGGCTTATATAGCAGAGTTGAATGTTGCAAACTGTACTTAAAAAAGGTTTATCCAAAATAAAGTGATGTTTATGAGTGATGAATTGAAGGTTATAAATATAAACTCACCGCCTTTTTTTTGGATCGACCTTTTGAGATCCAATTCCAGGTGTTGTATTGCAATTTAAAGGAAAAAAATTTGATTTGTATCCAAATTTTACTTAGTTTCCAACTTTTTTTAGAATTTCCTCTAACTCTTCCTCCTACCTGATGAGGAGTTACTAACTCCTTCCAATGAAGCTTAGAGGAGAATGAGTTCAACTTATACAATTTTACTTTCTATTTCATCAATGTATTTTTAGATATACTTTTAAAAGGCAAGATGCTATGTTAATTGAATCGGCCTATACTTAGAAGGAAATATGATATGTTAATTATAATTAATTTGGCCCATGATTGTCACAGTTGATTGTTGTTTTATGTTTATATTTAAGTTTATTTTTATAAATTTGACTCTATTCTATTTTATAAGTCTTTAGCTCCCAATCAATCAATCTAGAAACCAGTATCTTGATTGTGGATGTAGAAGTGTGTTAGAGTACCATCTTCCTGGAAGTAAATTCTAAGAATTGTCAGATTCAATGGGACATGTCAATTTTTCTATCATATCACAAAATTTTACCAATTACAAATAGTAATGTTAGTTAAATTCTCAAAAGTAAATCAAAGACATGTGGTGTCTAAATTTAGATTCTAAACCTGTAGAATCTCAAACAATGGCTATATTGGGTTGTATGATTGATTTAATAACACCAAAAACCTTTTCTCTCTGGTTTTTTACAGTTTTTCTCTCTGTACTAAGGTATTCAGTAATTGGTCTGCTGTAGTTAGATTAGATTAGATTATTTGAAATGGCGACCATACAACAAGTAGGTATTTTAAGCCAAGTATGAATGAGAATTGAATGTAAGATGATTGTGGCGCGATCTTGTAGTCTTACTGACTAAGGCTGACATGTTCCTTAGACAGGACTATTAATTAATAGCCCAACAGCCGATGGCAATTAATGGACCTACAGTTTAACGTGGAATCACGGCCGAACCACGGCTTCTGAATTACGAGTTGGTCTAATCATGAGGATGGTCTTTGCGGATTAATGTAGAATTCAATAGTGGGGACGTTAATCCACACAAGAGAACACTACATCCACCGACCATCGCTTATAACTATCCATAATTCATGACCTCCAAGTAGCTGGATTACAGGACGTCGCCACCGTACCAGTCTTATTCCCAGTTATCTTATACCAGTTCAAATTCTACAGCGTTCTATCTGTAATTAAGTAGGCCTATAATTAATTATTCTCATATAGTTCAAACTTTACAAGGTTCTAGCATATAAGTAGGCCTATAATTAATTATTCTCATATAGTTCAAACTTTACAAGGTTCTAGCATATAAGTAGGCCTATAATCAATTATTCTCATATAGTTCAAACTTTACAAGGTTCTAGCATATAAGTAGGCCTATAATTAATTATTCTCATATAGTTCAAACTTTACAAGGTTCTAGCATATAAGTAGGCCTATAATTAATTATTCTCATATAGTTCAAACTTTACAAGGTTCTAGCATATAAGTAGGCCTATAATTGATCCGATATATTTCAAAATCTACTGGGCTGAACACAGTGTGAAATGAATTTAAATTGTTTTGTTCGCAAACTAATTTCCGCACTAGTTGTTCTTTTTCTGTTTTGTATTTTTTAATGTCTATTTTGTTGGTTCATACTGCGTGACGGCTAATTATAATCGATTATGCCTGTCAGGTATTGGGATTGCCAGCTAGGACGATCACCTTGTCTCCTCCTGAACTTGCCAACATTCTCGGGTGGGAGAAGCACTCGGAGGAGAACAAACACCCGATCTACGCTGTCGACACCCTGCTTCAGGTCTGTCGCTCTCTCAAACTAATACTATCACCTTTTGAAATGGTGACCTATCCGGTCAAGTATTTTAAGCTAAGTATGAATGAGATATGAGTATAACATGATTGTGGAGCGATCATGTAGTCTTGTTACTGAATAAGGCTGACATGTTCCTTATACAGGACTGTTAATTAAGAACCTAACAGCCAGTTGCATCTAAGGGACCCCTGGTCTTTGTGGATGAATGTAGTATTCAATAGTGCGGACATTAACCCACACCAGAGAATATCACACATAGACTCCACATTTTTGAAACATGCACCCATCCTCCCTCTTAATATTCTGATTATTTAAAACTTGTAGTGAAAAATGTGATATTGTTGTGAATGAAAAAACTTTAGCTGAGAGCATTCCATTCCTCTTGTTTTGGCATTGGTCATATTTTACAGTCGTTAAACAGTCTAACAGTAGGATCCTAAGTTTATTGTTGCGCTTCTTGGTATGAAATCAATGGGCTTAACTTATTTAATCATTCAAAAAGCAGATAATACTCCAACAGTTCACATTTTGCGGGATTTTTGATTATTACATCATTAAAATGCATAGATTAGATTAGATAGAATGAGGCTCACCTCCCACTGAAGAGAAATGACGAGGTAATGGCCACGCATGCAGTCGTAGTGTTGGGAGATCTGCGCCATGTTTTGGACGACCCTTGTATGTGTTCAGTATATAATAAATTGGCACTATTGTATTATACCAACCACACATATCAAGTCCACATAATTCCTCTATCATGGATTCAATAACTGTTGTTTTTAAAATTTTAACGTTAATAATTCTTATATTGATTTCATCCTTACTAGCGTGCTTCCTCTTCTCTTTTGAAAAAACATTCTTATGATATTTAAAATTTAGATAAATACCTGAATGCCTCCGTAAAGGACTATGCTCTGTCGGGAAGATGAGGATAAGACATTATATGCCTCATAATGATCTTCATTTCCTATCATAATTGATAATGTCTTATCTTATTACATTTTCTGTAAAAATCCCCTATTTTTTCGAAATTGAAAATTACTATATAAAAAGTATTTTGTTGATGGAATAAATTTTTACCTATTTTTTTATTGTGCCACATTTGGCCTCTTATCATTTTATTATCTTGGGACTTAAGCTGGCTATATTTAAGTATACTACTGAATAAAACTTGTGAAATGATTTCAGGAAAGTCGAACTGAAGATGAAACTTTGGAATCTCTCTGCGAAAATGTGACGGAATTGATTCGTTTGTTGGAAGAAGAGGGATCGAAGCCCTTGGAAACCAAAGGTAGACTTATGTATTTCTCTCTTGAACATTTCTTTTCCTACTTTCTTTATTATTTTTACACATTAAAGAGTTTATGTGAAAGAGTTAAAATGTTTGTAATTCGGTTAGAAAAATTGTAAGAAACTCTAGAAAAAACAGTACTTTTTATTAGTTTGAAGTAAGAAAACACTCCAATTAAAAAGAAAACTTATTTGGGGTGTCCGTTCATATGTTGTATGCAATCGTTAGTGATATTTGCTGCGAATAGCAAGTATTGCAGTTAAGTCTTACATTTTGAAGGTCCTTGAGATTGAAACTCACATTTTAACTGCTTAAAAAAAGTTATTTTTTTACTGTTCATGTTTTAACCAACAAACAATCCGTGCAAACATCAGTGGGACAACCACCAGAAATGATGTTACATATTACTGACTGAATAGGTTGTATCAGCTCCACTGACAATTTATTGTTATCTAATAAATTGAACCCTTCGTATCAGTTGTAAATAGTTACGTCACACTTGTTATAATCTGACAAGGAGTATGTGTCATATACTGGTCTATATCGTACTCTACATCAGCTGCTTTTGAACACATTAAAATGGCTCACAGCTGATTTAATTTCAAAATTAATTGTTTTGTTTATAAGTATAGTGGAAATTATTACGTGATTGGCTTAATAACGTTGGCTTAATAATAAATCCCCCTAATTCATAAAGCTGTTTCAAAACAAGTCAAACCTTCAAGTCTTGTTCCAAATGTAGGGAAACATTTCCTTATGGCCACTCCTTTAATTTGGTGGCTTTAAATTGGAGAATCATACTTCGGTACTTGACTTGTCAATCATATCTTTAATCAGTTTATGTTAGGAGCATTATTTTTAAAGGCTGATTTACCTGGTGACCTGGTATCTGTAGACCTGTCAATGCCAGCTGCAGAGCGTGCGTTACTTACTTACCCCACGCTCAGTCTAACATAGCGCTTAGTTGGCTAAAAAGCGTACACAGCGACAAAATATTAATCTCTGTGAGATAGTTCTAAGATTAGATCATAGGGGCAGCACAGAATGTCATTTACTAAGTACTTGATAGATGCCACTGCCTGATGTCTTACGTTAGTCGTTGAACAGAGCCAGTTGTTTGTCAAAACATTAGATGAAAAAAATTTGGACCTGAATGGGTTAAATAACTTATTTTATAAATAACGTATGTAACTTAGCGTGAGTTACACTGTAGGTGATGGTGGATTTATGTTATGTAAAAATCTAAATAACAGTTACATCGTGTTGAGTGCCCTAACCTAATGTTAACGTTATTTTGTGATGCAGAAGTGCCAGAGCCGATGTTGCCTTCACCAGACACTCTCCTGGCTCAGTTCTCCGCTCGACCCGTGTTCGTGGTAGGGGAAGTGGAAGACGACAGACTCACAGCCAGCTACTGGCTCTCCGTGCCACCACCGGACGACCAGGACAGCGAGATGCAACAGGTACTGACAGTTTATACGATAATACAAGGAGTTTCATAGTTTAATTTCATTTAGAGTAAAATATATCGCTAGTATTCACAGTAGTATTAGGATGTAATGAGTGAAACTTAAGATTTAGTCATGGTTGGTTAACATTCTTTGTGGTATTGGATGTTGAATTAATGTTGATTGAATACATAAGCATCCTATTTTTTTTAGTAAAAAATGTCTACTGCCATAGACCAATGGCCTGTGCGGTGAATGTAGTGAGGTACCTTAGTCACATAGGCTAGCCAGAGGTGGACCATTCATGATCTGATAGGAGTCACCGACCACTGGTGGAGTTTAATTTTTTATAGAACATAACAATGCCTCTGGTTTCCCATCACTATTTACGTTCTTTTAGGAAATATTTTAGATCATAGATTCATTAGGAGTGAATGTTTTCAGTTCCTCAACAGCTGTCCTTATAACAATATGGTACTTCCTCAACATATGTCCTTATAACAAAATGGCACTTCCGTTACAATTTTTGTGTGGTACGACTTTTTAACAACCCCCTTTCCCAGAGCGTAGATATATCCATAACTGTGATATGAAAGACCTTGATGTGAAGTCATTTCTGTTCTCCACATCATGTTTAAGATATCGTGGTTCTACTGTTATACAATAGATCCAGAAAGTGATGACCTCCGTCAATGGCGTGGATGTATTACACATTCTCTCTCTCTCCCCAGGTGGCCGCGGACTTGATGGAAGTGGCTGCCAAGGACGTGCCAGACTTCCCGTTGGCGGAGCGGGTGGCAACGTTGTGTCGTCACAAGGCCGCGGGAGACCTGGACACGTCAACGTCGCCTTCCATTCGGACCAACACTGCTGCGGACAACTCCAGTCGGCGCCCGTTCGGTAAGACTAATTACTGTCATTATAAAGTGAGATGGAAAATTATAGTCAAAGTTATTAAAAAAGCTATTTATTTAATGTTTGTAAAATTAAACATTTGTAATGGGTATATAATATTTATAAATGCGTAATAATTTCTATCACGATAAAATAGTACAAGTATATATTTAAAAATTAGGAGCAAGAAATGCTAGATAGTCTTGTCACACCGTATTATGCGGTTATAAATGTGGATAAAAGAAAATACAGTGGAACTTGGTTATAACCTCATTGAAGGGACCACACAATTAATGACGCTATATCAGAGTGACACTATAAAAGAGGTTACATAATTTTAATTTAAAACCGAGGAAAAATAGAGAAACACATTTTTTACATGAAATTAAGACATTTAATGAAGGTATTTTGAAATACACATAAAAGTTTATGTTTATGACTGACTGAACTACTCTATACTATATAAAACATCGAATTTGAAAATATTGCAATGAAGTTCGGCATGGTGAATTCAACTGTTGGTTCGATTTTAAAAAACAAGCCCGAACACACGTCTGCTATCTTACATCCCTCCTCACGCGCTCTTATAACTCACACCTTTTCTTCGGCAAAACCTTTCTTTTAACACTTGCCATTATTTTTCAAGACTGTATTTGTAAATTAAAATAACGAAAAACAAACTGTAAAAGACGTACACTGAACTAACGATAGCTGCACGAACTGTAGGTACGTATGAACTGCATCACAGTGCTTTGACGCGACGTGAGTCACTGACACTGACCTTGATGACGGCGAGAGCGGATATAGGGTAGGTGGAGGGGGTTGGGGTGGTTAGCGGTAAGACAGCAATAAAATGTCGTTTCTAAAAATAGAATGTAGCTAAACAATAGCCGCAGCCCTCACGTTGCACCACCGATCGAACTTTCTCTATTTAGCTATATGTTGCCTTCATCTCGGCCCGATTTCTTTGACGTTATATACGAGGTTTTAGAATTTACTGACGTATATCCGAGTATCCGTATATCCTGATATATCCGAGGTTTAACCTATGTAAATACCTATAGTTTGGCGGGACCTAAAAATAAATGACGTTATATCCGAGTTGACGTTAAAGCCGAGGTCGCAATAACCAAGTTGCACTGTAGTAGGAAATAGGTAAACTTCATCACACCGTAGTAAGCTATCCACCACTCTAGTCTCAAATTAGTTTAAGTTTTCATTAATAGTTTTGGCACAGCCTATCCAACTAGTCAGCGACGACGCAACGATAATTAACTCTAGAGCTGGCAAGCTCCAAATATACGGCGCGAAGGGTCGTAGCCAAACTGGCAACGCCGTATATATGGCGCCAATGCAGGAGCACATTTACATAGCACATTTTTCCGGTATAAAATTGGTTCTAACAATCTTTAAACTTGTATCAAAAGAAAGCTCATGAAATATAGTATCTTGTTATATTATTTTGATAATTTTTATTAGTCATTAACCGAATCTGTATTCTCTGTTAAAAAGATCGCTGTTGCTTGCTATTGTTGTCCGTCGTCTGTTGTCAAACGGTGTTTTGAATAGTTACGATCACTAAAACTGTAAGCGTTAGATGGAAAAAAAACTAAGTCTTATGAAGTATAAAAAGATAAAGATACGTAGGTTCTGCCCCGTTGTGATACTTTGTGATTTATCTTTTGATGATAGAACTTACCTGTACTAATCTACTGGTCGGAACTAAGTTAATTTTATCAAAAATTAAACAATTAAAATATTTTTGTTTTATCCACTGGTATCCATATAAACTACATGTACAATGATTTTTCACTTTTTTTCTGAATAAAATTATATATAATAAGCCTCAGTTATGTTATTACTTATGATTTTTTAAGGGTTTGAACATTTATAACCAACCCAATAATTTCTCTGTGCGAGTATAGCGCTACACCACTGCCAGCTCAAGGGTTAAGATAGTGAACCGTTAGTGTCTTTTACAGTGGCGCCGATGCGCGGACGCGGGTTCAGAGGCTCAGTTCAGCGAGGGGACATGTTCCGGTCAAGGCCGCCCAACACCTCCCGTCCTCCTTCGCTCCATGTGGATGACTTTGTTGCCCTGGAGACCTGCGGGGCTCAGCCCACTGGGCCGACGGGCTACAACAAGATATCCATGCGTGCGGCCCAGGTAAGAGTGACTCTTCAACTCCCAAGTATACTGCTCATCGTTAACCCACAGTTGAGATTGGTTCACTAAAAACCATCTACCAAACATAAGGTTACCTCGTCTAACTCTTTTACACAACTTAACCCTTACCGGGCGGCTGACGAGTTTTCTCGCGGCACAGTAGGGTCCCACGGCGCGGAAACCGAGTTTTTTCACTTTCAGCCATTTCGTCACATTTACTGCGCTGTAGTTCGCGAAACAACCAATAGAGTGCATGGTAATGTTGCTTTAACCTCTATGAACTCAGAAAACCAATATGGCGGCTTTGATGGAATTTCTAGTGACTGAGATTAGATGTTATGCAACTTTGGCCTGTATTCTAGCGCTCCCGTACTGCTTTTGACGAGAAAATTAACGTGCCACTATGACCAGCTGTATTCACTGTTACAATCGTTGTTTGTTGACATCCATTGACGTGTGATTATTTGTGTTGTGTTTGAGAAGTAAACAGATAATGTAGTGTGAATATTTGTGAATCTAAATAATAAAATAAAACGTGAAACATGGCTCATCCAGTCGATCCGGAATTTGATGAGTTCGTGAATGGACTTATGACTGTTTTGAGGCTTATCATACGACGCAAAACTATGTTTAGTGGTAATGTACATAATATCTTTTTACTTTATTGACATGTTTCTTCTCACTGTTTTCATATTTAGAATCAGTAATTTTTCATTTATGTAAGCCTATAAGTTTTATTTCAAGCGCTCAGAATTTTTGGCAAAAATAACTTTTTTAGATACCTGAAAAATAGTGTTATAATGTTCAATAAATAAAAATGAAGCATATTTCCGTTTTCTACTTTATTCAAGCTACCTAAATCCAAAAAGAACATTGGGAAAATATAATTTTGATTTTTTCAACCTAAATGAGCAGGGAGTGTGATTTTCAGTAGCGCTTTAAGGATTAAAAGATTTTTTTGTAAGACCAGTTTTGTAATCAGCATAATATTAGTACTAAATTATACTACTGAACTCTCCCCACAATCCTGCCCTCCTTTAACTGTTACTTACGAGGCTTGTTTGTAAAATTACTTTCACAATCTCACTAGACAAAGGGAATTGCGGTTTGAAATCTGGCAACTCTGCACTGATCTACGCGCTGTATTCCGATTTTTGAATGCGAAAACGTTATAACCTATAAACATTTATTGTTAGTTGTGTGAAATTTATGGAGAAAACTGTGTCCAACTAATTTGCTTATGGTGTACAGTACTTAACAATGGGCGAACAGACATTCACAATGAACAGGGAAGTGGGAGGCCATTGCTTTCAGATGACATCAGGAACAGTCCATGCATTGCAGCTTGTGGGCTCACCCTTGCTGGGCTTGGGCTTGGTGCCCAGTTTTTCTGTCATAATTTTGTGTATGGAATCAGCACTCACCCCTGAAAGGCGAGATCACAGATCATGATGCTTTGATTTTGAAGCAAAATTACCTCAATTTTTTCCACGGCGTCATTGGAAAGCGACCGTCTCCCGCTTCACTGTTAATCATGAATGTCTGTTCACCCATTATTGATTTGTTGGACACTCATAAGGTTTTCTCATTAGATTATAATAAATTTTGACAGGTTCCAACATGTTCGTATTCAAAAATTGAATCACAGCGTGTAGTTGACATTTGGCAGTGACGGAGATTGTAGCGCCCGTTGTCGATCACTATCAGGCCGGAGCCTACACTGCAGTGTTGCCAGAATTCACATAGCATCACCCATTGCCTAGTAATGATGTTAGAAAATTTATTTTACTGTCAATCCCTGTAACCCTAGAACTGGCAAAGTCGTAATTCACGACGCATTTACATATTCAATAAGAAGTGGCAGGTGGAGTCATCTGTCGTCAGTTTAGTGAACTTGTTAGACACTAGTGCCTACGTGACCGTGTTGCCCTCTCGAGGCAAGCAACCAAACCTGCTCTCGTAGTGCACTAGCTTGCTACCGGGCATGTCTATAACCAAGTAAGTGCTTTCTACTCCTATGCACTGAGTGGCTGAACCGGCTAACACGCTATGCTGACGAGCGTAAGCATGGCTAACGCGCTATGCTTCTAGCCATTCGGAAGTGCTAGGGTTCGAATCCCGACAATGAGCAATCCCAATTTGGCTTGCAAATATGTGGTATAGCGGAGAGGAGGGCCCACCTTAAATAAACGGTGGCTGGCTTGGATGGAAGTTGACGGCATTTGTAGGCTTAATTGGGATTGCAGTGGACACCTGTTATGCTTTTGTGGTTAGTGGTTATAAGGGGGGGGACATTTTTTATGCTTTTTTTTGTTTAAACTTTGATATTTCAAGAAGATATTAGTAATTATTTCTATGTTACAGTTAAGAGTAAAAAGCTTGCCACTTCTAGGGTTAAATAAAAGGATAGGCATACCTCATTATCGGGTTAAATGAATTAATATTTGATACACAATTTTTCACTGCAGTTTTAGCTTTTGTCACTAGCAGTTGTAAACTGTATGGAATTTTTTGTATAATATGTTAGGCTGTAGAATATGTAATTTTAAGAATCTTAATGTGTCAGATCTTAAAAAACAATTGAAAATTACGCTTCTAGACTTAAATGTGTACTCAGTAAAAGGATTCATTGAACATTTCAAGAACTGATTTTTAGTATATTGTCTTTCTTAATATGACCTCATACACTGTAATATTGTGTGTTGCGGCGATAAATGATTTAATTTGATATAATAATATACAATTGTGTGATCTCCAGCTGTAGATACTGTGATCACAGTGAATTATGTAGGATTAAAACACACTTATATAACATTGAAATGGAAATGGAACATTTGAAATGCATCCTTATGTTCAAATAGTACTTCCTTACAATAACTTCCCGTTTAAAAATTGACTAATTGGTTTACGATATAGAAAACAATCGGGAGAAACAAAATCATGGTATGCAATAACTTATTAGTTTATTTATTTGATAAAATCAAATACAGTTGAAGTTGTACGGTTTTGTAAATTTAAGGTACCCTTTTCCTGTTGTAAAATTGTAAGTAATGTTAATTTCTTCTCCTCAGGATATAATTGCATCCAGAGTGCGAGGTAGACCTAGACCGTTCGGTGTCGACCGTGGAGGAAGGTTCTTTCCGACTTCGTACCCTCCAAGGAGAGAAAGTGGTAATTATATTTCTATATATGACATGAATACGAGGGGGTACCCAAAAGTAACCGGAATCCATCTGCCGAGGGCGGAGCTTTGGTAGTACGGGTGAGCGCCACTAGGAACTCTTTGCCAGTACAGTCCCGTGTGGATCGTTGAGCTAGCACATTCTGTTCGTCTGTAGCGTCATTTTTTGCTGTACCTGTTTCACTGTTGCTGCAAATTCCGGTTACTTTTGGGTACCCCCTCGTACTCAAGAATTTGAAGCTCCCAAGAGTCATATTTCCAGATTACACTATGTTCAACATGTTTGTACTTGATGAGCCTTTTTAAACCTTTGAAAAGGTTTGAAAGGTTGAAAGGTGACGTGATTAGGATGAGTGAGGCGGAGAATGCGGCCACATATATCAGGGTACGAGTGTGGCCTATAAGTTCATCAAGAAGCTCCCCGATTTCCCTCAGTGTGCTCATATCGTATCTTCATACTTTTGCGGGACAAACACTTTTTAAAGCAGTTTTACTGCCTGATTTCACAATTATAAGGTGTCAATAGTATAAGTAAAAAATATGAATCGAGAGATTAACAGATTTTTAAGAACGACAACATTTTTTACTCAAAGTGATAATATTTAACTAGAATTTTTACTGGAAGTTTAAGTTTATTGTACTTTTCACAAATAAAAACATTTTTCTCGCTCCATTGGGCCACTTTTATGTTTATATAGGCTCCTTTTAACACGTAAAAGTTGGACATTCTGGAACGTTTATACTCACAAATATTTTAAAATTAAGATAAGCAAAAGACCGCTAAAAATAGGATGTATCGCTTTTTGTTAGTAGACAAATAAAACAGTTGCATGAAGGGGTTTTTAATAAACTTTACTATAAAACCCATGGTTAACTATAATTTTATTCTTTGGCTCGAACATCTTTATTTGTTATTTTCTTATTACTCGATTTTCTTGGTTATTCAAACATATTAGTAACAAATCCTGTAACAAACAATATTATTGTTTATCTACTTTGATCGACACATTTATAAATCTAATTTAATCTATTTTTCTTTCAATGATTTACAAAGAAAATTTAAATTAATTTTCAATTTAGCAAGAGAAGGTTTTAGTTAAAATAATTTACACAATTATTATTTTATATCAAAATATTTTTCTTTTTCCAATAGTTAATCTATTGATGAAATTTTATTAATACGTTCACGGCTAAGTCTATTTTCTGAAACCATGTTTTCCATCCTGAAATTTAAAACTATACTAAATTCTTACTTTGTTCTTTCCAAATTCTTTCTTACTCTAGTGGACGCATATGCTGCCACTAGCACCTGGGATTAGGTTAGGGACTGTCGAAAACTGAAGTTGTGTATCCTTATATTTTTGAAATGATTGTTTATGTTTCTTTTTATTGTACAGTTTTCACACTAACACAAAAAAATAAATAGCTACAAAAAATACAAAAATCATATGGATGCAAAAAATTTATGTGGACGCATTTGCTGCCACGAGTTTATAAAACACTATTTTGTTACACCAAAAGTTATAAAAACAAATTTTATACAGTTTTTTGGTGTGAAATATTAAATTCATTTATGTGTACACTCTTTACAATGTGTTTAAGGCTTTTTTAGCCGGTTGTCTGACTCACTGACAAGCAGTTCCTGGGGCTGCCACTGCCACGTCCGTAGCAGCACCGTCTAAGACAGCCTACGCTAACATGATATACAATGTACTATTGACTAGTGCTGGCACAAGTTTCAAAATTCTAGCTCTTATCCTGTAGCAATAATATGACATGAGAACATACACTACTAGATGGCAGCAAATGCGTCCAGTTACCTCCGTCTTAGCCATGCTTAGCCATGAACGTGTTAAGGTACTTACCCGATCTATTTCATGTAACAAGAGGTTCTGTTCTGTTCCAGACGGGAGGGAAAGTTTGTCACCACATTGGCACAGCGAAGGACCTGCTGGGAGTTCTGGGCCCAGTGGGGGCAGTTTCAGGGCTCCGCCCCCAGACATGCGATCCGCCCACTTCCCTAATGGGCGTGCTCCACTGCGAGGTCCGCCTCCCCCATCCACCCATGCTTGGGCCCCCGCCAAGGAGAGTAGGGAACGATTCTCATCACCCAGCATGAGGGTGGGTCCACCGCACCGCAGTGAGCAGGCTAGGCATATGGGACGGTTCTTCTCAAGATAATCCAATACCTGTTCAAATAGTAGCACCGCTACTTAGTAAAACAACCATTTTTTGTATAGAACATCTTATTTAATAGTTGGGAACTTGGAATAAGTCAAGTTTGCCATCTCACTTGTTTATAGATTTTTTAGAAAGCCTCTTGTAAATAGTCATTTTTATTATATTCACTTTCTTCATTGAATAATGAAGTCTACAGACTTTCAGTAAAATAATTCAGACTGTAACTAAAAAAAACTGTTTTAAAAGTTTTTAACACAAGTGATTTGATTTGAACTTAGATTTAGTTTATTAATAGAATACTAAGAATACTGTTACTCAGTTTTCTCTCCATTGTCAAGGTTTATTAATTTTGTAAGCAAAGGACGTAAAAGCAATGACTAAGAATACTGTTTCTCAGTTTTCTCTCCGTTGTCAAGGTTTATTAATTTTGTAAGCAAAGGACATAAAAGCAATGTATCAGCGACAAATCAGATGAAAGTTTTTAAGTATTAACAGTAAATATTCTAATAAAGATACTACATATTTATTGATTCTGCATTGTTTCATTAGCACTGTTAGTCCTCTATCTCTCTTTTCGATTTTCATTACAAAGTTGTTTTTAAAAGATATTCTCTGCATTAGAGAAGTAAACTATTATGGTTACTTTCAAATTAATTTAATATATAAACACAAAATTTAGTTATGAGTAATCAAATTAAACTAAGGAATTAAACTTATTTATTGTAAGAATCATCTTTACATTTTTTTATTTGGTCAACATTTTAAAATATAATCTATAATGATCTTGGTTGTCTGAATTGTAAATTTAAAATGAAATCGATTGTAAGAACTCACAAATAAAATGCTTTCCCTTGATGTTTCTAATTGAGTTCATCCTTCTTAGTAAGGAAGGAACAGCTGTAAACAGCTAACTCCCCTAGATACGATGAAGTCAGGCATGAAAAACAAGTTGAATTAATCTCTTACAATGCAAATCAAATTAATTCTGTAAAAAATAACTTTTTCTAAATTCTTGTTTTCCATACATGCAGAGGTCAAAAAATACATAATTTCCATCCTAGAACAAAAGAACATCCGCTGATGTTTCGGCGCGAAATATAGAAAGTTGTAGGCGTAACAGGGAATAATGAATGATTCTAAATCAGCTTTTTTTGATAGCAAGAAATTAAGGAAGCCATTTTATAAGAAAAGCTGTAAAGTGGCAATGGTTTCCGAGATATTAAAAATTTGGGGCTCCAATGTTAATATTATGGAGGATACTGCCTATTCGTATAATAAAAAAAATCTACAGATAAACTACACATGTTAATACATATTTAAACTTTCATGACGATCACAACACAAACACAACCTAAAAATGTTTGTATTTACTTCCCTGTGGGAAATAGGTTAGACCAGTGGCGTAGATACGGGGGGGGATATATCCCCCCCCATATCGACCACTTTTACTAATAATTTCGAAACAAAAATATCCTGAAATACCGCTACGCAATAACAAACAAAAGAAAAAAGCAGTTCGTTGTTGTTACTGTATGTTGTATGTCGAAATACAGTATATGCAATAAGAAATATTTCCCGACTGGTCTCCCGGTCATCCCTCCTACCATCAAGATCGCTTAGCTGCAAAATCTTATAACTTATACTGTAGGTCTAACCTAAACTGTTAAGATCTTGACGTTAGTGATGTATGACGTCTTATGTCATATATTTTCCGTACCCTCTGCGTTTTGTGTTCGGCGTTCGTGTTTTTTGTCTGCTTTTCACTTGTTTCATTATAAAATAGCGTAAACTCAAAAAAGTAATGTAAATCGCATCTAAAATAAACCAACATGATTAATTAAAGTCACTGTGACTTTGTTCGTGTCGAGACAGCTATAGATTATTGTGGTAGTATTGGTAATGATATGAAAAAAGTGTTTGTACGGCCCACCCAGAGACAGCTGGAATAGATTGTCTTTAGTTAAAATTGGACATCCAATAAGTAATAAATCATTGAAAAATATCTATTCCATATAAATTAAATTATCAATGATATAAGGAAAAAATTTAATATTGTGAAAATGTTAACGGTGTTATAAATAAACCTTTTAACTACATGCCATAGTTATTTCGTCTGTTTGAAACAAATGAAGTTAGGGATCTTTGGCAAAAAAAATTGTATCATGATTAATTTGTTCTACGTAACCGATTTAGAAATTTATAAACATTGAAAAAAAAACACTAACAGAAAATCATTTTTCAGTATAGGCCTATTAGAATGGGCTACTAAACGAACTTTGATATCATTTTCGATTAACCTGAGAAATTTCCATCTCGATTTGGACAAAACGCCCTCCGTTAGGGCAGTGTAGAAACTGCCCTAGACTACTTCACACTAAGTCCAAGATGGCAGCGGAGGTATTGCATGATATTTATATGGTAATCAACTCATCGAAATGCGCCTTTTGTAACCTACAGTGCATACTCTAGAATAGGTTTTCAATCGGGGGGGGGGGGTTATATCCCCTCCCATGGAAAAAATGTATCTACGCCACTGGGTTAGACCATGAGTATGCCTAAAGGTAATGTTTTCAGTTATTTTAAACTGCTGTTCTCATTCATATTTTTAAAATTCAATACCTCTAGTAAATTATATGGAAACCTGTTTCAAATTTTCATCTTAAAAATTGACAACACCCTCCCCCCCAGAGCTAAGACATATCCATGTCAAAACCACACACCTGTTGAATAATATTTTGGTTTTATTTACCAAGTTAGTAAAAAAAATTTCAGACAGATAATAATGCTATATCATAAAAAAAATGTTGATCCAGCGAGTGCTGTGATTCATCTTAAAAAACGTAAAACTACTAGTAGTAACAAATGATGGAACAGTTCTGTCCAGGAATGCCTGGGGGCAATGGCAGCATGAGGGAAATGTTCCGTACAATTATGCCATTGGGTTAATCAGTACAGAATAATCAAGATAATTTTTAACCAACAAGGTATTAAAACAAATAAACTTCAGCTAATGAGCTTTATTCCCAGTGAAACTAAATAGAACTTTGCACAAAAGTTCAAAATGTACAACATTAACAACCTTGATAAAATGTATAAAAAAGTGAACACTTGTAAATCTAACGGATAATTTATGTATACATGTTTCTGTAAAACCTTCAACTGAATACATCACAAAACTTAAAATCAATAAACTCTAAACACTACTTCTTTAGTAATTAAGTTAAGGTTATTAAACAACATGAAAATTAATATAGAAAGTATTACATTTGAGATCTGGAGGTAGTGATATCAATCCATCAACAATAAAAATTAGTGATGCACAATACTACACAATAATTGTGTACATTAATAATAATAATTAAGAATTGTGCATTACCTTGTACTACAATATGTGTATATTTTTTATCAATGAAACATAAAAATGTCTATTTAACCCTCGAGAGGGCGCTTGCAGAGTTTTCCTCCGCATATGTAGTTTTTGTTAAAATAAACACGTATTTTGCCATTTTCAAGACGTTTGGGCTCAAATATGTACAATAATTTTTAATTTATTATATTAATGCAATGTTTCAATATTGTTTTGATTGTAAAAGAAATTATAAATATAACTGAGTTAACTATACCTTATAGTACAATACAAAACCACACACTATGAAATTACTTGAGACTAAAGCACTACATTCATTTACAGTCATGAGTTTCACATTATAATGGTCAAAGAGAATTAATTATTTTTATTGTAAAAGACACTTATGGGAGCATGAGTTTTGTAAACATTTACACAATGAAGCAAAACAAAAAAATTTACAATCACTAATATGAATAATTCTAAATAAAGCCGTTAATATTGTTAACTCAAATTCTAACTTTAACTACCCAAGGTATCTATAATTATAGAGTTTTGGGTCATAAATAAACTTCCTGTTAAACATATGGTCAATTGAGTTATATTTGCTGAAAAAGTTAACTGCCACGCCTAGTTTAGGCTTGATTACTTTGGACATAATTGTAGTAGGTTTTTATTCAGCTGGATGATTTTTTTGTACTTGTTTCACTTAGTTATAAAGGTTGCTTAACAAAAATAAGTGTAAAAAACCATAAGAATAAAAAACAATGAAGAGTTTTGGACCCATTGGGTTATAAATGGTCTAAAAAATCAAAGCCAACCCAAATGGACCCCATGACATTTTTCAATGTTCTTACCATTGCTTACTTATGATACCTTACATGTCCCACTATTTTACTTACACGTTGTACTGCGCAATCTACCTACACCCAGTACCCAAATAGACATACGTGGCAGATAACTTATTAATTACATAATAAACTTCTTATAAAAACATTTTTGACATCAATTTTTTTTAAAGTGACCCTAACCTTTTTTCTAGTACCTTAGCTCTAAAAAACAATTTAATATTAAATATATTTTCAATGCAAGTTATGTTTCAGCCTTGGATAAATTCAGTCTTCAAACATTTCAGGTAAAAGTATTAGGTCCAGTAAATAAGTATTGTGTTCATTAATTATTTGCAAAAGTTGAAAAACTACAAGCATAGATTTTTGTGACTATTTTACAGCTAGTTTGGAAAAGTTTTTTATACCAATACATGCAAAATTTCAAAACTTTAACTTCAGTTAATTAAAAAACAGCTACATGAAGCTAACAGCAAAGTTTTGTTCCTTTAGTGATTCAAAATATCTAGACCAAACACATTGCTCACTACATAGAATGAAACAAACTACAATAACTAACCTCATCAAATAAAGTCTTTGCTGCAAGCTAAACCTATAAACATATATTTAGTGCAATTTATTTATGTTTAAATTTGATTAGTTTTATGTTTTATTTATTAAGTTACCTGTAGATCTAAACCTTGTTTTGTTTCCCAATGTACATGTCGCCACTGGGTGTGGCAACATCACAGTGGAAAAATTTCAATGTCATTTCAATGCACAATATTTACATAAATGTTGTGTGGTTGTATTTCAACTTTGCCACCCTCATTGGAGACATTGGAAAATTAAACAAGATTTTAGATGTACAGGCAATAAAGGTAAAGAATTTTACTATATATAAAGGTGTAAAAAACTGGATAACATAGAATACAAACATATATTGTTGTAGAGAGTGTAATGCTACACCGAAACATCATAAATAATCGATTTTCACTTAAGCTTTTCAGACATAAATAATCAAATGTTCACTTAACCTTCATCAGCTCGCATGGGTCGCAGATTGCCGCCTTATTAGGTTTTAGTGTGTGTTAGGTCTGTCAAGGTCATCAGAAGCTTCAGCACCAGATATATTCTTCACCCACCACTACAAGGGGGTTGGTATTTTATTATTTTTGTCGTTGCTATTTCAATCTTAGAGATGGCCATTAGTTCACTGTATCCTGAATTGCGGCTATAATAGAGGGATCATATGTTTGCAAAAGTCACTGCAGTGTTACATTTAACATCTATGACGAAAAATTTGATGAAAATGTTAGTATAAAGTGGACTTAAACCCAAAAACAATCTGTAAATTTACAAACAATTTATTCCTTAAGATAACGTATTTTGCTTCGATATCCTAATCTCTTGTAAGTTAATAAATTTTTTAGTTTGAAAAAATCATTGAAACATTAATTTTAACAACCTATATTTAAGTACCTACCTTTAAAAAATATAATTTAATAAAAAAAATTTCAAAACATACCAGCGAATTGCCACCATGCGAGGGCTCAAGCGGATGAAGGTTAACAGACTTACAAGTTTATATCTTTGCGGGATTTAACCCAGGTACCTTATGATTCTATTGCATGTTAATACTTTTGTTATTTTATAATGATTAATTGATAATGCTTATTTTAGAAAAATCTTTTTAATTACCGGTAACTACATAAAAAAAATTCAAAACTAAGAATCAGAATAATTAATAACAGCACTCTGAGAGTAAAGAATATTTGAGCTTTGTGAAAGCATCTACTGACTGATGTAAAATAGTGAAAGAGTAAACACTTTAAATGTTACTAACTAACTTACTAGGCTTTTACTGTAGGCAATAACATAAAGTTTATAATCAAGCAATAGTGCAAATTAATCTGATTAAAAAAACCCCATTAGCCTACATATTAGTATTGATGACTAACAGCTTCCATGTTAAAGACTAAATAAAAAAATCCATACAATTATTATAATACACAAGTAACAGTCATTACAATGTAAAATGCATTTACAAATATATATAACATTAGCCCTAAAATATTGTTTTAAGAGTTGGCTTCATTCATAAATTACTATTGGCAGTAATAAGTTAAACTTAATTCACATTATCTTTAAAAAACTATTTTGTAATCTTTGAAAAATAAAGGGGGAAAAATTGTAAGGAAATGCTAAAATAAACATACAAATATGAAATGAAAAATTGTTTATTCACATTTCATATCTTGTTATATATTTAACTTATACATAATACAATATATTTAAAAAATAATAACAATATATTCCTAAAACAATATTAATTTCACTTGTATCTTTAGCGCAAGATTTATGTACGAGTCCAAGACTTTTCACAGATTTGAGCAAGTTTCTACCTCTAGGTAGTTGGCAGTACGAGTTTACGAGGAGCTGGAGATGTCGAGAGAGCTCAGGTTGTCGAGGAGGTCACGGATGTTGCTCTCCACCTGTTCCGATGAATCGCTCACTCTCACCAACGACTCAAATTTGTTCAGTAATTCCGCATCGAGACTCGGTGCCTCCTGGCGTCTCATGTATTCAGTCAGCATGGAGATCACCTAATCACCAGGAAAAAACAATTTAGGAATCATCTTAAAGTTACTATCATCCATCATTCAATCAATGTTTTAAACTACTGACTAACTATAATTTTAAACTACAGTTCACTCCCAAATATCCACAAGTTGATTAACCACATTGTTGCATATCTGCGATCGGCAAAAAAAATTTTGCAAATGTGTCAAGCAAAGTTAAGCATAAACATCCATCCTACACCTGCAAATTATAGCTACCAACCGCATCACACTTGGCCTTGGGCGAGCGATCTCACACAACTGCCCGCTATTATGCAGAGGAACTAATGGACTTCTTGGAAGAGGAACATGACACTTCGCAGTGCGATCTCATTGTTTTGTGTGATCTCATAATAAAGTGCACTTGTTTCACACATTGGACTTTTTTTACCAATATGAAAATAATTTTTTCTAAATTGTTTGTTTATTAAGAGTAATCTTGTATTTGACACATTATTAAACCTAACATTTAGTAAAGGTTATTAAGGACTTATTTTCTTTTCAAAGTTGTTTTTAACTATTTCCAATGTATTTTAGGTTAGGTTAGCTTTATCGGCGACTTTGATTATACACAATCGCTCAGCCACTCATTGCTCCAGATAATCGGACGCCTACTGTATTTGGATTCACAACTTTTTTTTAATTTTTGTCCCATCTTCTCATACTGTCGAAAATTACTTCAGGGTTAGTGGATTTTGAAAAGTATCACTTGGCAAAAAGCCCTTGGTGATTAGCGACATTAATTACATATTCATTAATTTTTGCTAACTAAAATACACTAAAATAAATAAAAAGTAATTAAATTTTTTAACGAAATACGTTCAGTGCATACTCCGCAGATCCGTGTGGTGCGGGCTAAGACCAGGATACTGTACGGTCGATTTCGACCTCTTGTCATTTGAAAATGTTTTTATTGTTATTTTATTATTAACTTGCAATTTACTACAAGAATTGTGTAAATAGTATCTCTCATAGTGAAGATATTATGTTTTAGTAATTGTTTGAGCAAAAAGGTAGTGAGCCCCCAAAAATGTACCGAAATAGGGTCGGTTTAGTACTAAAAATGTCCGGCGTTGAAGGGTTATTGGAGGGGGTTTTTTTAACCTGTTAGATCCCGTCGCCGCACAGTTGCGTTCTATTAACGTGTGCAGCGGTGGCCCGTGGCCGCGGGGTTGCGGCGGATTGACAGGTTTTTTATTTCGCGTATCTATGGATTCACATCTCTAACTTAAAGATCGTCCAATATACCAAAATGTGCGTCAGAATACTGGCTTTCTAGTGGTATATTTTGTTTTGTGCTGGGAGTCTTGGCAGCATTGCTGTCGACTTTCATTCCGAGTCATTTCAGCAGACATCTGTTGTTTGTAAACAAATGTGATGGCTTCACGTAACCGTGTGTTAGGTGACAAGGAAATTAGCGAATATTTATCTAAAGATTGCTTTAGTGATTATTCAGATTGTGATAGTGATGAAGAAGATGAAGTGAACATTGATTTAGTATCAGAAGAAAATGAAAACTATAGCTTTAGTGAGCTAATTCATGATTCCGACTTCTATGAAATAGGTTATAATGACGAGCCTATACCCGGACCTTCAGGTGACACTCGCAGTAATCTTATAAATGAGCTTCCTTTAGATAATGTAGACATAGTTATCAATGAGGTTATTCAAAAATACTGTTCTGGTAGTACAAATTCTTGCATTGAACAACCTTACAATGAGCAGAGACCCAAGCCACAACGCAAAAAGTTATCTCCAATCACCTATCCATGGGTGAATGATACAAATTTCACTCCCAAGATATTTTGTTTTGATGACTCTAAATCAGGTATAAATAAGGATTTTGGCATAAAAAATGACTCTACATGCTTAGAGGTTTTTTTACATTTGTTTCCAATGGAATTAGTGTCTCACATTGTGGAACAAACTAACCTTTACTTTCAAGAAGTAGTTTCTAAACTACCAAATGTATCTGAAGCTGAGCTAAATACATGGCACAATACTAATGAAAGTGAAATCTTATCCTTTATAGCATTGTGCATTTTAATGTCTCATGTAAAAAAGAATAAAATCAGAGACTACTGGTCTACTGACACCTTAATTCAAACTCAGATTTTCGGCCAGGTAATGAGCCGGAACCGGTTTATCATGTTATGCAGAATGCTGCATTTCAACAACACTTCTGTTTCAAACCCTAACACAGTAGGAAGATTGCATAAAATTAACCCTATTCTCTGTACAATCAACAAATCTTTTTCAAATATATTTACACCATACGAGAAAATTGCACTGGATGAGACTCTGTTTTTGTACAAAGGGAGACTTGTGTTTCGCCAATATATCCCTTCAAAGCGGGCAAGGTTTGGCATAAAACTATTTCTGATATCTGATTGCAAAACAAGTTTTGTGCTAAATATTGTTCCATACATAGGTACAGGAACACAACTTCATTTTGAAGAGCTAAATTCAAAAGTGGGTATGACAGGGCAGGTTGTGCTGACACTTACAGAGCCTTTTTTCAACCTAGGACACAAACTGTACATAGATAACTGGTATGTTTCTCCTCCATTAGCCGAAGCTCTTTTTGAAAGAAAAACCAACATGTGTGGTACATGTCTGCTCAATAGGCGAGGTGTCCCTAAAACAGGGTTAAAAACTTTGGAAAAGGGAGAAACCGATACACACCATACTGACATCATGATGTTTGAGCGATGGCAGGACCAAAAAGAGGTGAAACTTTTGACAACTATGCATGGGCATGAAATGAAAGAGACTGGTAAACACAATCCATTGACAGGTGAGAAGATCATAAAGCCTGCATGTGTTCTAGATTATAATTAACAAATGGGTGCAGTTGATGCAGGCGACATGCAGTTGTCATTCAATGAAACTGCCCGAAAAACTGTAAAGTGGTACAAAAAACTTTTTTTCCACTTGTTAGATGTTACCATTCGTAATGCATATATTTTACAATGCCAAGTGACAGGTAAAGTACCACAGCTGTCAGATTTTCGCAAGGAATTAGTCAGAGAAATTCTTGAAAAGAATTGTGAAATGAAGAAAAACACTAGCGGAGGTCGACCATCGGCAAGTGACCCACCACTTAGGCTGACACAGTGCCACTTTTTGGAACCAATTCCACCTACCAATAACAATGCCAGACCAAGAAGAAAGTGTCATGTTTGCTGCCAATACAACCAAAAGAAATAAGAAGAGGCAAGATACCCACTTCATGTGTGGCCCCTGCAATGTCGCTCTGTGTGTTCATCCATGTATGATGGAGTATCATACATATAAGAACTATTAGGAGGACAAAACATTCAACCCATGTGTACATATGTAAATAGTATTCATTATTGACTATATAAACCTACTTTGGAATGGGAGAATAATCAAGGACAGGAGTTTCAAGGTAAAAACTATTTTACTTATTTCATTAGATAATAAATATCATATATAAAAATAATAAAATTATATTTTAAAACCAATAAATGCTTATTGAAATTAATTATAATCTATGTTTTTTTAATCAATGACTTAAACAGTAAAATTTGTAGGTTTATAATGAAAGTACTCCATAGAAAATGTATTGCAACATTGAAAATGTAAAAATGCTCAACAGCCAGAAAAAACCCGGGACAGCAGTGGTACCTGCCCCTACATATCCCGGGATCCAAAGGGTTAAATAGGCCTACCAATGTTATACATACTGAAAAAAAATTTTAACTAACCAAAAAGGAAACTGAAGCCAGATGTCTTCTATTTTGTCTACATATTATCTGCCAGTTTCACAAAGTCTTGCATATGCCAATAATTTGCCCTTAAGTTAGTAAGTACTTTTTGGCCCAGATGAAAAGGGTTGTCAGATTTCAGATTTGTTTTCTCAAATTACAATTTGTTTGAAAGTGTGTCCCAATGTGGATTTGTTCGACTGACATACGCTGTACACAACAATTAACGAATTACTTTGACCTTACCTGAGCAACCTGTTCCTTTAGTATCGGATGCGGCATCACAGATCGCTTGATAATGTTGAACTTTGTAATGGCGAGCTGCAGTGGCGAGTGGCTAGCGGAGACGTGTGTGCCGGCCTTCAGTAGCAGGGTGATGACGGGAACATGGTTAGTGCAAGCGGCCAGGTGCAGTGGAGTGTTCCCGATACTGTCCTTGGCGTTGGGATCAGCCCCGTAGTCTAGCAGCAATCTGCAGAACAACAGTCACTTCAGTATATTCGGAAAGAATATAATTAAAAGAGCACTGTGTGATGGTATTGTACATTCCGACATACAACGCTATGGGATGTAAGTTAGATTGGTTATTAATTGTATAATATTATTAATAACCCATTTAACCTACATATCCAGCCAGAGTCCTGTATGACGACAATGCATGTTCCAACATACACTGCTCTTCGAAGTTAAGTTAGGCTAGTTGATAGTTTAATAATATCAATAACCGACTAAACTTTCACAGAGCACTGTAAGCCTCATCTGGTTTGTTGTATTTGTATCAATTGAGGGAATCCTACTGAAATATTTATGGTAACTAAAACTAACATAACTGCTGCAGCACATTTTATGAGGCTAGCCTCCAGCTAATATACGCTAGTACCAAAATTACATTCAATTTTCATCAATAGTGATTCTTTTAGCACACCTACACAAAAGCACGCAAAGTTATCATCGTTTAGGTACAGTACCTGGTGACCGAGCTTTGCTCGTATAGAATAAGACATTTATTATAAAAATTAATTAGAAAAATTAAAACACATTTATCACTCAATGAAAACATTTATGTGGATGGAACTCGCGGCCTATAGTTCTTGAGGCCAATACGGTACAACTCGGCTACGACGTTAGTCAATTAAGCGATGTCGTTTAACGTATTTTAGCCAAAGCCGATCATTTACTGTTTAATTATCCATACCGTTATTATTAGCCTGTGATCAACTGATTTTGTTATAAACGGAATGAGGATTGAAAATCAAAAGAGAAATTTAATTTACATCAATTAATTGGTTTGTTACAGTGGCTTCAAGCAACACAACGAATACGTTTTCTATCAAAACACGGAAGATTTTGGAAATACTTTTTTCTGCTTTTATTTCGCACAGCTATGTTATCCTTAAGTTTTTACAAATTGTTTAGTAACCTGATAATTTTGCATTTATTTAATTCATAAAATAAATATTAATGCATAACCTCTATATTGTTCCCTGCAGTATTCAATCAAGAACTGTCAAACGGTTATAAACAACTGTTTTGGTTTGTATTGTTTACATTTGATTCTCCATAAGCGTAATGTTAAATTTTTAGATTTTAAACTTAATATTACAGTAAAACACGAATTTTCCAGGACATTAGACCTATCTAGAACTTATTTTCTACTCGGAAATTAGTTATTTCCAAAATTTAAAGAAATTCCTCGGTGCCGTTTTCGAGATCCGTGTGCAAATATATATATATACATACAAACCTTGCTCGTATTATAGTATTGGATATGTGTGGATTTTTAACAAATCTCAGTACTTACTTGACCATGTCTGCATAGCCCATGCATGCAGCCAAATGCAAAGGTGTCCGTTTGTATTCATCACGAACATTCGGGCTCATCCCAGACTCCAGCATCTGACGCATGGCTTCCGTGTTGTTCTGGCATGATGCACGGCACATTCTCATCGTATCTAATGTTAAGTACAAAACGTTTTAATATAGTTTGTATTGCATACAAATTAACCTCCCCGCATATTGCATATGCATATTGAAGTACATGAACTTATGAAGGACTTAAAGATAACTCTTAAAATGAATATAGAATATGAAATCTTTACTTAAATCTAACAAACAACTGACCGAGTTAAGTTAAACATATACATATAAAATAAGAAATATAATATAAAAATGAAGGATTAACCCTAGAACTGGCAAAGTCGACGCATTTACATTTTCAATTTAAGAAGTGGCAGGTAGAGGCATCTGTCGTCAGTTTAGTGAACTTGTTAGACACTAGTGTCTAGGTGACCGTGTTGCCCTCTGGGAGCAAGCAACTGAACCTGCTCTCGTAGTGCACTAGACTGCCACCGGGCATGTCTATAACCAAGTAAGCGCTTTCTACTCCTATGCACTGAGTGGCTGAACCGGCTAACGCGCTACGCTGACGAGCGTAACGTTCTAGCCGTTCGGAAGTGCTAGGGTTCGAATCCCGACCATGAGCAATCCCAATTTGGCTTGCAAATGTGTGGTAAAGCGGAGAGGAGGGCCCACCTTAAATAAACGGTGGCCGGCTTGGGTGGAAGTTGACGGCTTTGTAGGCTTATTGGGATTGCAGTGGACTCCTGTTTTGCTTTTGTGGTTAGTGGTTATAAGGGGGGGACATGTTTTATGCTTTTTTTTAAACTTTTATATTTCAAGAAGATATTAGTAATTATTTTTATGTTACACTTAAGAGTAAAAAGCTTGCCACTTCTAGAATTAACCTATTGTCTCATAAAATTCAACTTCATCTAGCCTATGAAAATATTTTACCCAGGAAACTTGATTAGAAACAACCACACTTCATCTATACACTACTCACCTCTGCTTTTCCAATATTTTAATGTGTAAAGAGAGTCACGCATACTTCTGAAGCGGGGTAAACCATGTCGCATTCGTGCAGCAAGTCTCAGTTTCTGAGGCAGTTCACTTCTCTGGTATTGGGTGCCCAGAGGGCCTCCAGACACAAATACTGTGGAAATGAATTGTATTTTAAACACCAGGAGGAATGAAAATCACACAGATATATCACAATTAATTAATTCTAATGATTTTAAATTCTAGGTGGCAATAATGCTGTATTATTTAGATTCTTATTGCGGACATTTTCCATCACGATATTATGTAAAACAAAGTTTCACCATATTATCGTGATGGAAAATGTCTGCAATAAGAATCTAAATAATATCAATCCACCATCATCAATAATGAATTTCAAACAAAGAAATAATGCTGTGTCGTGCAAAAGTCTCAAGTGAATATAATATTAAAAACTTTCTCGCATATAAAAATGAATAGACCTATTATTCTGTTTTATAGTTACCTTATGTAAGGTAACTTCTTTTAATTGTAGATTCTATACAAACTCCTAAATATCATCATATAAACTGGTTGCTACATTCAATAACTCCTAGATTAAACGTCAAAGAAAGAATTTTTGTGTTTGATGGCAGGTTGTGATATTGTAGTTTCTGATTATAGTAATGGAGTTTATTATGACTTTTTCTGTCTTAACTTGTTTCACAGTAAACCAGTTATAAGTATAACTTGTGAAGAGTACAAAAAATTACATGAGTTAATTAAATGGGCTTGCAGTGATTGTAAGGTTAGGTTTGAGAAAGTCATTGAACGGGTAAATGATGTGGATGGGCTAATAGAACTGCAGTCAATTGTTTTGAATAATTAAAATTGTAAAAGATGTAGTCTCTGATAATGTTGCTTGCTGTCAACAACAAACTAGACTTATTTCTGAACCTGCATATAAATGGAGCAGTTGTCCCTAGTGTACATGGTGACATTGACATCAGGTTTTCTAACCAACCAGCGATATCTGAGTTCTCTAGCATTGAAGCTCAGGTTCCTGACCCTCCATCCTTCTTTCAGGAGGCTGAAACTGTAACCTTGAAGAACTCTGAATTGAAAATTCAAGTTGACAAAAATCTGTGGACAGGTAGGTTACTAGTAAAACCAGTGACCGGGAATGGAAAACCCGGCTTCCCAGACATTCCCAGGATATAATTAGCAGCCATTAATTAGAAGTTAGGAGTAGTTAGGAAGGTTAGGGTAGTGAAGAGGAAGAGTTGGTTGTTCATTTCTAGGTTAGCTAAGGACAATAAACCTGAAGAAATTACCTCATACCTTAATGATAGTAATGTAACAGGTGAGTTTGTCAAAATAAATACAAAATATGATACTTATAGCTCCTTCAAACTGAATACCTCCAGCAGAGGTAACCAAAGTGCTTGACTATTCTTCTGGCCGGTTGGTGCCCTCATTTAGGTGCCTAACCTGATTGCAGACCATCCACATGTTTTTTTCATTGTATCGACCACACCAAGTTCTGAAGGGGGAAATGAACTATTAGATATTAGTATTAGACTGTTCTAATATTAGCTTTAGGTTATTTAAGCCACCAAATATCCAATCCTTTCACAATATGCTGAGGTCATGCCTTGGTTCCTGGAGTGAATCACTGCCATGTCTTCCTGCTTCTATGGCATTTTCTTATTTCTTTGATAACATATTGGATGCTTTTAACCTGTATATTCCTTTCAAAACTAAGTCTGTTAATAATACTCCAAGAATTTTAACAAAGAAGCCGAACCAGTGGTTCAGCCCCGAATTGTCTAGATTAAGAAATTATGTAGTTTTATTATGTAGCCAAGGGACATTTCTAAGGATAATCCCAAGCTTAATCCTCATTTCACCTCTTGGAGTCCATGCCCGCATATATGTGAGCTGACGTTAACTTTGTATTTTCATCGTTGTTTTTGCTATCATCTGTTGCACTACTACATCGAATCAGGTGACACTTTCAGAGACATCTTGGGAAGTGGTGGGAGTTTTAGTTTTATTCCGTTAGTCTGTATGACTGATAATTTGTGTCATTCTTATGTGACTGTTCTTATGTATCATTCATTCTTATGTATCTATATGTGACTGACATGCCAGCAGTCCACGCCCGAAAATACGCGAGCTGACGTTAACTTTCTATTTTCATCGTTGTTTTTGCTATCATCTGTTGCACTACTACATCGAATCAGGTGACACTTTCAGAGACATCTTGGGAAATGGTGGGAGTTATAGTTTTATTCCGTTAGTCTGTATGACTGATAATTTTACTGTGCATTTGTGTTGTTTGTGTGTAAACAATATGTGATGGCTTCACAATCTAACCGGCTTCGTGACAACGAAATATCAGAATATTTATCTTGAGATGATTTTAGTGATTTTGAATGATGAGAGCTCGATCTACAACCTATGGATCGAGTTCAACTAGCCTCTATAGCGATACCGTTCCCAGCCTAAGTTTTAATGACACTGGTGATGTAAATAGTAAATATATAATTAAATAATAGAATATTATCTTTCGAACAGCCTTTAACAATTTTTCGAGTTTTGTACAGTAGAACCCCACTATCTACTGTACTAAACTTGTCTTAAATGAGTCCAAGACACAATTAATGACTTTCAGTATAGAGATGGAAAATAAAAAACTGGTCCTGTAAAGTTACCGGGCTTTCCAGCTCAAACTGGAGCAACCATATTGAGTCACTACGCAACAGACTCAGTATAGTAATTTATCTACAGAGAAGGCTGAGTATTCACCTGTCTAGGACTAAGAAACAAGCATGTCCATGATTATGAAACAAGGAATCATTTAAATGTATTCATCAGCGGGTATAGGTTGAGTAAATCTATATGTTGTTTTTCTGTTTCAGGTAAACGATTTTTTAACGATTTACCCACAGCTGAGGAATTTGCCTTTACCATGGTTTAAGTCAGTGATCAGAGACTGGCTCCTGAATAATCTCTTTTATGAAACTAACGACTTTTTTTAAGCACGACCACCAGCATTATATAGATTAACCCTAGAACTGGCAAAGTCGTAATTCATGACACATTTACATATTCAATAAGAAATGGCAAGTGGAGGCATCTGTTGTCAGTTTAGTGAACTTTTTAGACACTAGCGCCTACGTGACCGTATTGCCCTCTGGGGGCAAGCAACCGAACCTGCTCTCGTAGCGCACTAGACTGCCACGGGGCATGTCTATAACCAAGTAAGCACTTTCTACTCTATGCACTGAGTGGCTAAACCGGCTAACACGCTACGCTGAAGAGCGTAACGTTCTAGCCATTCGGAAGTGCCAGGGTTCGAATAACGACCATGAGCAATCCCAATTTGGCTTGCAAATGTGTGGTATAGCAGAGAGGAGGGCCCACCATAAATAAACGGGCCACCGTCATCTACCAACCCCCACGACTTTTTTATTCCACCCAAGCTGTGGCTGGCTTGGGTGGAATTTGTAGGCTTTATTGGTATTGCAGTGGACGCCTGTTTTGCTTTATTGGTTGGTAGTTATACACGGGGGGGGGCATGTTTTATGCTTTTTTTTGTTTAGACTTTGATATTTCAAGAAGATATTAGTAATTATTTTTATGTTACAGTTAAGAGTAAAATGCTTGCCACTTCTAGGGTTAATGGTGTGCACAACATGGCTTGAATTGCATGGTATTACGCCTAATTATTTATTAGTTGACTTGTTTATTTTTCTGTTTGTGCATGGTTTTTCTAATTTTAAGCAGCACTTGCATGAGCTTAGATATTGCCTGGTTTGTATAGTGTAGGTTTATCCATGTTTTGTGCCTGGACTGTTAATTTATTTTACTAATTTAAGCACTTATTTGCATGTTCTTAGAATTTGCCTGGTTTGTAAGGTTATCCATTTTGTGCCTGGTGTTTCAACCTGCAAGTTAGGCTAATTTAAGCTTTAGGCCTTGAATCAATTTTTTCTTGTATATAGTGAGTGCATGATGTACATATGGACTAGTTTAATTTTCACTAATGTATTTGACAAGCAAATTGCAATACTGAAAGGCAAATAAATCATTGAATCAAAGTAAAATTTATCAAGGAAATAAAATTGGCCATGTTCAATTTTTCCTAGGCTACAATGTCACCTGGACGTACATAAAAATAAAATTTTTGTAAACTCAAGTCCAGCTGCATTTAATCACTGGTCCTGGTGAATAATGATTTTTACAAATGAAATAATGTGGTATTTGTTAGTAGCAAACAACATCACACATAACTCACTTATATTCATGTTAATTAATATACTGTGAAAGTTTACTTCCTGCCTTCGAAATAATATCATGATATACTTACTTCCACCAATATCTTGATTAGGTCTAAGGTGCATAGCGAAGCACGTCTCAGAAGGATGCTTGGGATGATATTCGTAGCCATGCATCAGAGTGGTGGGCTGAAGATGAGAGAGTGACCTATCCATCTGAAAATAGAGACAAAGCTACTAAAACATAAACAACCGAACTTGTTTGTGCTATCTATTTTCTTTGAAATATTCACATACTTATATTGTTACACAAATGTTTTGATTTCTTTATTGTAATTTTGTACAGTGGAGTCCCAATTATAACTAACCCCAAATAACTAAATCCCCGATACAACAATTTTTTTCAAATCCTCTTGAAACTTCCATAAAATAAAAAAACTTGGACCGTTCCCCATCAAAACGTTAAAAAATGCTTCTGGCGTAGAAAGATACAAAATAAAATAATACTCGATAAAGTAGCCCCTTTATAACGTATGAATTTGGCTTATACTCCGATGTCACAAATTTTTGCAGCTATGGAATGCATCAAGGAATTCATAATATAGGGATATTATGAATTTCCTAGGGTGAAAATACCCCTATGTAATAAAGATAGTCCCTGTATAACCAATCCCCCACCTTTCCTACCCTGCTACTAACAAATGTTACAAACATTGAAAATTTTGTCATACCCCGGTATGAATTAGCAACAAGTCTCGACATGAAATCTCGAGCATCTGGCATACTGTGACTGGTTCAAGAGTTTTGTCGTGTTGTCTGCGCTGTTGACATAACGGCGATATTTAAGTGTGTATGTATAATTGAGACAAAGTGGGTAATGTCTGAAAAGCGACAAGCCTTTACAGTGGTGTTTAAGCGCAAAGTATTAAGAGCGGTTGAAGAGAGCCCTAATAAAAAAATTAGACAGTGCTAAAATATTTAACATTGCTCCCTCCCAACAATAACAAAGAACAAAGACAAATACGTAGATGAAGGTGGGCTACCTAGTTTATGGTAAGAAGTTTAAGAAAGGTGGACAACCGTATGTTGAAGCAGGGATGAGGTAAATGCGTACTACATCTTATTTTGTAATAATTCGTAATATAGTGGCTAAACGCTGATCCGTTTGTTACATATAGGTTTATATTGGACCCTTAACTTATATAACGAATTTTGATCTATTTAATCTCAATATAACGAACCTCTGTATAGCAAAAATCCCGGTATAACGAATTTTTCTTTCAGTCCCTTGAGAATCGTTATGCCGGGGTTCTAATGTAGGCTACTTAACAAGAGATTTAAATTGGCTTCTTTCAATTAAAATGACTCCACTGATTTGTTAATATTTTGTGTATTTCTACAACTCTCGGCATTTTTAAACTTTTTGATGGGGAACGGTCCAAACCCCCGTCTTGTTACTACCTAACGTCTACTTGTTGTTGGGAAGCATCATTAATTAATAGCCTAAGGACAAAATGGCAACTCGGTCCAGATTCAACCCTTGCAGGAATCGATCTGATGACTTTCAGGGTACTTTCGTATGATATTAACACTCCAATGCTCGTATGGTTTACTGAAACGCGAGCGGTCGCATGGAGTGCCCCTGCACTCCACTTGTTTTTGTTGTATTTCTTAATTAGTGTGAATTATTTTGACTATGTATTGGCATTTTATGTTAAATATACACATATAACACGTAATTGATGTGATTGGTGATGTTATAAAACACATAATTTAAATTAAAAAAAAATATTTTGCATACCGTATGTTACAGTACAATAAATAAATATTGGTGCATAGAAAAATTATTTTTTTAAATGGTTATGAATAATTTTTGAAACAACACAATTGAAACCCAAAACCAACTATGACAATATACTTTGACAAATGCAACTAATTAGCACATTCTACACACACTCTTTTCAAATTATCATAGTAGACCCACTTGTTACACTTGAAAAATTAGCAAATTTTACAATAAAATAAATAAATATTGCCGCATAGAAGAATTTTAAAACTGGTTAGGAATAATTATTTAAACAACATAATATTATCTATTTCAAGTTCATCAGGGTCTTTATCACCGATGACACTCATCATCTTCCATTTTAGCTATTCAACATCATAACTGTTCTTAGTTGTCCATTGTTTATTCATTAGTTAATATCTGCACACACTATAGGCTAAAGTGTTCATGTAAAAATTATGTTAGCTACGTGAAATAAAATCTACAACATATGTCACTCAGTGGAAAAAAACGGAACACGGACACTCGCGTGGAGTGCTCCTGCACTCCAATACTGCGGCGCCACGGGAAAAAATCAATGAAAAATTTGTTTAACCCGAATTTGTTGCTGTCACTATACTGACAGGTTCCAGGGGTGTCAGAGAGAAGTTAGATGACTGCTCAAGGCCATACGTGCTGTCAACTGTGTTTTATGAATAAAACAACATGACTGGAGTGCCACCGCACTCCGCGCGAGCACCGGAGTGTTAACCACATTCATGTATTGCATATCCAACATCCAGCGCTCTGCAGAGTTAAGTTAGGTTGATTTTCTTTAGTAAAAAACATTAATAGGTTACACATATCAATCACCAACCTAATCTAACTTCGCAGAGTGCTGGATGACAGAATATACAGTACAATGTATATGAATATGGTCGGTATAATACGAAAGTACCACCTTCAGTTTTGAAGGCAGGCTCTATAACCACACAGCCAGATATTTCTGTATATTTCGAACCCAACTGTGTATTTGGTAAGCTTTTACTACTACAATAAATAAGTACTGTTACTAAAATTACATAGAAAATAAGCAGTATCAGTAATTAACACATAGTTCCTTCTTTTAGAAGGAACAAAAAATAGTCTATCAAAAAATAGTTGGAAAAAAGGAAATTGTAGATATTGATGAATTAATGTGAATGAAGTCTACAGGCCTAGTAG
This sequence comes from Nephotettix cincticeps, assembly GCA_023375725.1. Taxonomy (NCBI): domain Eukaryota; kingdom Metazoa; phylum Arthropoda; class Insecta; order Hemiptera; family Cicadellidae; genus Nephotettix; species Nephotettix cincticeps. The sequence continues at coordinate 43,440,117 of CM041787.1, forward strand.
GCCTATACATAATCAATAATGATTTAACTTCATAAGAATCATTAAACTGAAATTAGAAGTTCCTATATTTATTCTTGATACAATATAATGAAAGATGCTTATCAATCAATACCATACTGAATATAAAAATATATTAGGGGTCTTAGGTACCTATCTCCAGAAAATGTAACATCCAAACTTAAAACAAAGTAGTAAACATAACTAATTTCAAGGTTTAAGATTTAAGACAGAATTGTTATGTTACCAAAACTATATCTGAAGAGCCTTCAGGTTTAATAATTTCTTGTGATTTTTCACTACTATTTAAAATATCTTGAGCTACTTGATGTTGTGGACTTTCTAGATCCATCTTGAAAAGCTTTTCTTGAATGGTGCTGTCATTACTGTCATTTCCAGTCTCAACTCCAGAATCTGCAGCTGATGTCATCTTCTTTACTGTATTTACAATATCACTAATTAAAACTTGTAATTTAAAAAATCAAAACATTTCCTAAATAATTATAACAATTAGTTAAAGGCTATGTTTTAATCGGCAGACAAAGCTATTCCATATCAATTGAGACAGCAATAGTAACAAACAAGTCAAACTACACACACAACAGATTTCTGACAGTGGAAAATGATAATGAGTAATGTAAAAGGGAGTAAGGGAGAGAAACTGAGGGAAAACTAGACTGTCTTTGTCCAGAGACCATTAAAATCTAGTGACGTAAAAATCTCTGTCTGCATCTGCGTCTTTGACATTAAGGATAACTTTAAAATTTCTATTGGTTCAAGAAATAGTCATCATTCAAACATGGACAGGAAGAACAGAGATAATATTTTAGGAAATTTAACAGGAATAATGGTGAACAGCGAGTATAATGATTTTTTATGAATATCATGTAACATTTATAAAGACCAGCACTTCATTTGTCGGAATTATCTGATCAATAATTATTTTATGATCAAAGAGGTAGCTGAACCATTCGAGTTTATGTTTCAAATCTTCGAAAAATTATGAAAAAGCTGTGTACTATGCTAAATATAAACTAAATTGTAATTGTGTGAACTGTAACTGGTGCGATACCATCCTGTAGAATCCTATTTCGTAGAAAATGAGAGTTTCCAATCGTGTAGAAATTTAAGGGTTTCCAATCGTGCAGAAAGTGAGCTCTTACAATTCTTTAGAAATATTTAAAATCGTCTTAAATTTTAGAAAATGAAGGTTTCCCATTCTGTAGAAAATGAAGGTTTCCCATTTTGTAGAAACATAAGGTCGTCCAATTTTTTAGAATTTCTCTTACTCTATGGAACAAATAGACAGGGTTGCCATGTGCACGATAATAATTTTGAGGACGGTTAACAGCTGTCACTGCCAAGTAAGCTAACGTGTAGCTAACGTTATTTCTTCTTTTTAGCTGTGCCTAGCAAGACTAGTTTCAAAGAAGAATAAACCCTTATAAATTTGATTGATATGTATGATCAGAGAGGAACGGATTATAAGTTCTTTACTATCCGTTCATCTATGGTATTTTCATCATTCATAATATACGTAACTATAAGAAATAAACGTTTATAATTAATAACTGATTTAAGTCTTGTAAGATATCTACTAATAATAATTAATTAACAAAGTGAAGTAACTAACCAGGATGTTTATAGAATTAGTTAGTATGAATAGCTAAAACAATAAAAGTACATATAGTAGTAATATATTGGTTTGGTATACGTTTGGTCTCGGTTATTGAGTTATTTGGTGAGTATAACATATAAATACAAATTTAAAACGTTTCTTTTATCGTTTAAATAAAAAATATTCCATTTAAAAATATTAGCGATAGGAAAAAGAGTGTATCATTTTGAATTTCAAGTTTTAAATGTTGCCATTATGGTAATTATTTTTCAAATGAATAGCCATGTTATTTGACGAATTACTGATTAATTAGTTCTTAATTGATTACATGACTACCTTTGGTTTAAGCTCTTCTGAGGGATGATCATTCATCTGTTCTGATGGAACTGTAACCAGCCTTTTATCTATAGAAAATAATAGTTTCGTGGAGATTACGTTACTATTCATTATATACTACAGTACCGTACTACTTACTTACTAGTCAAGCTTACTATTCATTAGAATACATTAATCAGAGTGAAACTGATTTTCTAGCGGTGGTTGCCATTATTCGCATTTCGCGTTAATATACCCTGAGCTTTTAAGTTGATCCTCAGGTAAATTTTTAAAAGATCTCCAAATAAAGTTATTTTCTACGATATATTATTTTTGTTTTTGTTTCATATGTTATATAACACTATTTATGGGTAATTCAAATACTCATAGCTCCAAAGTAATGCAGGATGGAAGCCCTGTATTAAAATGTTAAAAGTCTATTTAATATGTATATTAAGCAGTCTTTTATTATTAAAATTCCGTTTTGTTACTGTTATCATGTGATATTGACTTGCAATGTACTTGGAGCTGACAGTCTGTTGTCAATATAATTTTCCATAGCAGATTGCATATGCACCACCATGAATGGAAACTAAATTGCTCTTCAGGTAATATATTATTATATTGAAGCCTACCGTTTGGTATTTCCATGCTGTCTCTGATGAACTAATACCAGCTCCATTTAAGAAAGACGATAATTACTAACAACGAATTGAATGCAGTTGTTACACAAAGCTAATGCAAAACACATTAGTAATTAGTTTCATCTATAAATTTACAAAATTCTGGTCAAAGTAGGCTAACTACTAATTGACAACAATTCATATAGCTTTATCTTCTGAAACTAAATAAGATTACATTGATATTTTTCCAGTCTCAGTTACAAATCATAAATTAAATATCATACAAACTTTTCGAAGTTATTTCTTTTGGGTCGACGATTATGGGAAAATACGTGAAAAGGTATTGTATACATAAAAACTAATTCCAGTTTGGAGGCTTAACATAATGAGTTATATTGTTTTCATTACGAGCCAGTAAAATTAGTCAATAATAGTTTCTAGTCACTGTTGATAGGCATTGATGAATAAATAATTATTATATACTCATGTGCAGCTTAATTGGACCTCTGAGACAGAATTTATAAAATATCAAATCATCTCTTTTTAGTTGCAAATACAAAATATAATCCATTGAGAGCTTTGATTTACTTAACTTTGATAGATCTAAGCATAATTATTGAAGGTCGTAGCCTTTAATTATTTATCTATTTTAATTGTTTGAGTTTAAAATGCATTTTTTATAATGTACACCTTCCTCCTAACAGCAATATGATCGTTAGCTAATATTAGCTTTCTCCATTGTTCATTTGCATTTCAATATGATCGTTAGCTAACGTTAGCTATCTCCATTGTTCATTTGCATTTATTTAATTTGCATTTATTCTGATACCAGTACGATAATTTTGTTAACCCCAACTGCGCTTTTTTCTGGTATAATTTGGTTAGGATTTTTTGACACAATATAACAATATCAGTGCTATATTACGAAAATGGATGAGTGTTATTTTGTAGAAAATACGGGTTTCCCATCTCGTAGAAAATGGAGGTTTCCTATTTTGTAGAAAAGTTAGGGTGTCCAAACGTGTAGAAATGCAAGCTATGCCAACTAAACAAGGAGAATTGCCAACAAAACAGGGAAAAACTATACATTTCTACACGATTGGACACCTTCATTTTCTACAGAATGGGAAACCCTCTTTTTCTACGAAATAGGATTCTACGAGATGGGAACCCACGCCAACTTCTGACCATATTACGTTTTATTTTATTTACGTCGTTTTGCGAAGAAAACTAAAACACAAAATTTGTGGAACTCACAATTAATTAATTTAGTTCATAATTAATATTAATTATTTTTAAGTCAGCAAATGGTTCCGGTGTTATAAAGTGTACAACGCAAAAAGTAATATAAATGGATTTTGTATTTCAATTAGGGTATATAGTATAATTTCTGCCTTCTTGTATAGTAGTTGATGGTGTTTATAAGGCACTCATTGTTCTGCTTGGCATACTTATTTTAAAAGATAAAATCCATAAGTATTTTACTCAAGTTTCATAAAAAATAATTAATAACCTGTTAATATGAAAATTGATACATATTTTTAATAGGTGAAACAGATTTTACTTGTCAAATATAAAATCCGGGAATATCTAAGGTCGATTGGAATAATATTTTTTAATTCCAATTCCTATTTTCTTTCTTGAATTTTAAAATAGTTCTCTGCACTAAACAACTGAATTTTAAAATCGGTTTCTTTTTAGGTGAAATGCTATTTCAATGGACGATATATATTTATATAAAAAAATCCTCATATATGGTGATACGTTCTGTGGTTGAATCTCAATATATTTCCTATATTTTGGTTTGAAGTCAATAACTGTATTTATGTGCAATTTGCTGAAAGAATAATTTACTTTGTATTCTTTATACTGTATACAAGCATACGTTATATCCAAAGGTCAATATAAACACGGAAGGCGGACGATTCGATTTCTCTTTTTTTAGCCTTACTACTATTATTACTACTACTCTAGTAAGTTCAGAGAACGTCCGCCCGCATTTTACACTTTCGCCGGTGGTGTATCAGAAAGGTTTTCTGCATATATTTACATTTTGTCCGAAATGTTTGCGTTATTTTACTACATTCGTCATTGTGTTTCTATTCTTAAGGTAATTTGTGCATTACTTGTGGAGTATTCAGTGTAGTGAGAAATTGATTTCGTGGCAATCACGGAATCGGCGTTCAAGATTTTCCTCAATGGTTGTAGTTGATCAATTTTCAAGTCATCGTATATGACGTAAAACCTATAAATCAAAATAATGTTTGCATCTTGTTTATATAAACTTAGTGTCATCCTCCGTTTATTTAATTTCCACAGTCTTTAATTACATTTACTAAACAAATTAGGTACCATGTGATCAATTTACTTGTATCCCTGTCCTAGTTTTGTTTCATTATTCAAGGTCTTTTCACGAATCATAAATTAAGGTGATTGGGATCTTATATCGGAAGTATTGACATTCTGGTGAATTGGTAGCCTTAATTGTTGCTTCTTTTAATGTTCCAGAAATGGATTTAGTGAGATTCAGTAATTGAAAAAGGTTAGTCCTACAGTTTAGCAAGTGCCAATAAGCTGCTGTCTTTGTAGAAATTCACTGCTTAGACCGATTTGAGTGACTGTTTATTGAAGACGATGTGTAGAACAGGCTTACCCTTTTACAAGTTGAATCTCGGCCATCCTTAAATCCTAAGTAAAATTTAAATTAACCTACAAAGCTATCCTACCTGTGTTTAATGTTAGTTTTCCAGCACATACACCTTTTTAGGAATCTGAGATAATCACCAGAAACACATAAATATGTTCAACGCGAATTACATGTGGCGTAAATGTGTCACTTGGTGTCCATCCCATATGCGGACGACGCGTAAGTGCGTTCCTGTGTATACATTAAATAATTTTCACTGGTTATGGAGACATGGAACCAGGTTGAAGGTTATGTTTGACTGTTAATGTTGTCTGTAGTTGATTCTACGCCATGTATAATGCTTAGTTTGTGATTTTAATGTTAAAATTAGTATGAAAACCCTTCAGCACAGAGCTTTGCTCACATTAAAGTTATCAGCATTGAACATGTAAAACTATATCCGTTGATCTCACTAAACATAAATAATTTAAAATAGTTCTCTGCGATAACATCGTCAAAGTTCATTAGATTCTAGGTGTGGAGTAAGTTAAAATATTAGTTTTTACTTGATGTAGGTTTAAAATTTGTTTAATAGCTCTTTGGTTATTCACAGCAGAGGCTGTTACATGATATCTGCATTGGTTGTACTATGCATATTCAGATGTTTTATTATTTGATTTAATGTGGTTTTTTAGGTGTGACTATCCTCCATCATGCCGGCTTCAACAGGTGACCCAATCAGTGCTGCACTGACACATTCCCTGGCTGCAAGCTCTAAACTTACATCTGATGGTGATACTTTGGACACTAAACTTATAGGATCTACCAAACGCGTGTTACTGACTGAAATAAAATATGAGCAAACAAGCACATTTAATAGTAATCTAGAAGACCTTAAATCTAAATACATAGTGTTAAAACCATCCTTGAACTCTGAAAATGGAGAAATTAAGTTAAAAAATGGTTTGCCTAAACCAGCTTCAAGTGACTCTAAATTTGTATCGATACCTAGTGTTTCTAAGGTTACAAGTAGTGAAGTCAAACCTGCCAGCCCAGGAGGAAGCAATAAAGCTGTTTTACCCTCACCTAAAAGAGTATTATTCGAGCCTGATAAGATTCAGCTTGGATGGCAGTCAAAAAGTGTTCCTGTGGGCTCAGGAATGGTCAACTTGGGAAACACCTGTTATCTTAATTCAACATTACAGGTAATATATTAGTTATATGTTTAGCTCCAAAATAGTTGCATGGTCTATTAATTATTTTCAAAGTAACAAATTGGTTCCATGAGAATCAGCAAAATTTAAAATGCCAAAGTATTTTTGTTGCAATGTGATGCATGTTGGTAATTTTTTCCTAACTTAAGCTTAAGTAATGGTGATATAGAATATTACTTTTTATTTTTATCAGAGTATTGCAGAGTTTTATGAAATATTCCTTTCAGTATCAATAATAAGCTTTGAAGTTACTTGGTCAACAAGTTTTTAATGGGAAAGTAATTAAATTACAATTTTCCTTTGTAATTAGAATGTAGGCCTACTTTTATTTGAACACATAAAATTTCATCGATATGTTAGATGTATCCATTTAACTTTTAGCTGCAGTGTTATGTGTTTTTGTTTGTTTTAGGCATTATTTCATGTTCCTGCCTTTGTCAACTGGCTTTTAAATGATAAAGCTCACAAAGAGAGATGTGAGGCTTTAAGTAAGTTATGTACCTATTAAATATTATCATTACATCTATAGGGCTAATATTTTTTGTAATGTTTCATTCAATTTACTGTATACATGCCGAATTATCCTTTGTTTATTTACACTGTTGTATTACACTGTGTACATTTTACACTGTGTGTAGGTGTTGTGTGTCATTTTATATTTAAACATAGTTTAACGCAATCCATCCGACATGTCGGTCATGGATGCAGGCAACAAGTATTCAAGTAAGTTTAGTGCTCCTTTGTTGAACTCCTTGAATCTGTTTTTACGTCATCATAGACACTGGAGTAAAAATATGTAGACGAGAAATACTAATTACTAGATCAGTTCAGTGCAAGACTTAGGGATCATTCCAAATGAAATCTAGCAATGGGCGTTTCTTACATATTTTATTTTCATATTATTTACATGAAAATTATTTAGTAAATTATGCTCCATTAACATGGTTCCAGTATCGATTAGGCCTAAGCCTGGTAGGACTTTAATGTCACAGTAAATGTATCAAGGGAAAGCAAAATCCACCCGTTTAACTTTTACGGTCCATTCATTGTGTCACATTAATTTTATGAATTATTGGATGGTATAAGAGAGGATTGATTAAGAATTAGTTCCTGTTATTTTTAGTATTTGACTAATATCGTGTGTATTTACAGATGGTTTTACACACACAGAATGTTTAATTTGTGCAATGTTGAAAACTCTGAATATATCTATGGAGAACAGTGCTTCGTCCAATGCCATCAGGCCACACCTAATTTACAGCAAACTAAAATGTAAGTGTGTAAACTGATGATTAATGTAGGTAGTTTTATTATTCGTCGTTTGTGCAAAGGAGGAATAGGGAGTTTTGATCCTAAATAAGGTTTCCAGCTTTTTATGTACGTATAATTTAAATAGAAATTAAATTTTTATTAGCATCATTGGACTCAGTTCAAAAAACAATAATTTAGTATCTTGAATCTTCGTTCTTTGTCAATCGGTTAGGCCGACTGTGAAAATATTGTAAAAATAATGTGTTTGTAACAAAAACTATCAAAATAATGTTTTAGTCTAATATTATTAGTTTAATGGAAGGTATTTTGATATATAATATTATCACATCTCTTCTGACTACTTCTATTCCTTGTAAAACGTCAAAGACAATAAAGCTCTTGATTCTTGTTAAGATTGTGTTTTTCATTTATAAAATATAATTGTGTTTGATAAAGTATTCCGTTGTTAAAGTGATATGCAAGAGGTTAATTCATGGCCACCAAGAAGACGCTCATGAGTTCTTGAGGTACCTGATCGAGAGCATGGACCGATCCTACCTGCGGATAATGCAAGCCAACAAGTAAGCTTAGCATTCAAAGGTTCTACCTTAGTCCCTACATGTTTTCAGACATAAATTTCAGTTTTATTTATTTTACTGAGTACATTTAAACAGAGTTTTTGTGTGCCCTTTATTTTTATTTCACTTAAACAAAAATAAAGGAAAAACCAAAAGCTTAAGCAAGCTAAAGAAAACATAACATAACAAGGGATGTTTTAAAAAAATAATTTTAGTCCTGATAATGGATACAGTTCAAGTTTGAATTTAAGGTCACCCTTAAAATGTATAAAGAAAAATAAGGACATTAGCCTATATTATGTCATATAAAATAATTGTTCCTGATATTTAATTTTTAACTAAGTTGTAGCTACCCATTATAAAATTTTTGATTGTGAACGTTATTTCATCATGTTGAAATTGCGTGTCTGTAAAATGTACTTTCATAATTTACTAAGCCAAAGTGTGTTCTGTTTTTCAGCTTAGACAATTACAGCAAGGAAACAACCCCTCTAAGTCAAATTTTTGGCGGTTATCTTCGAACAGAAGGTAAGATAAAATAGAAGGTAGGCCTAATCATAAAACTATTCATGTAGGCCTAGTTAATTCTTAAATAATTCATGAATAATTTTATTTGGAACTTATGTATCATTATACTAAACCATTCGTTGAGTAATAACTACAATAATTTGGCTATAAAAAATCCCAATAAGTTTTATAGTTTAATTTTACATCTTATTTGAATGGATAGTGTTTTATTATATTTCCATTGGTGTCTTTTTTGTGTTTGAATACAGTTTAAGTTTTGGCCTAACTAAGTGAATAAATATTTTACTTTTGATTATTAGAGTTTGTTGAGAAATTACTTCTTAGTGTTATGTATTTTAGTTATTTTAATAATTTTATCAAAGCCTCGATCTAATTCTATACATCCAGTGTTGGCCAACACACTATTATTTTTACCTCCTGTGTGTTCAAGGGTTGTCTTTGAACAAAGAACCTGTCATAGCTTTTGTTTTGTGGCTCATCAGCTATTCACACACTGATGAGTTCTTTGTTCTGTGTGTCTCTCCGGAAGGCAAGTTTTTCAGCGTGAACGCTCTAAAGGATTAGTAATTAAGAGCATAACATCCACACCAACTAGGAAAACTTATGTGAAGGATTGGGTAAGTATAGGGTCAGATGAAAGTGAAGTCCTTTGGTATGGTCAGAAAGAGGACCTGTTAGCTTTACAAAGTTAAAAGGTTTGTTCATTTACAATGCATACTTAAAAAGAGACAAACTCCATTTATTACCTTTTCCCCAACCGTAATTTCTTGTTCTTTTTAACATTCCAATCTGACATCACCATTGTTCTGTTCAGTGAGATGCTTGGTGTGTCGGAACATCTCGCTGACGTTCCAGCACTTCCAGGACCTCCTACTGGACATCAGAAATGCCAACACTCTGGACGAGGCGTTGGAGTCGTACTTCACCTGCGAGAGGCTGGGAGACGGAGACGAGGCGTACAAGTGTGAGAAGTGCAACCGTCGTGTCGCTGCCACCAAGAAGTTCACCATGGAGAAGCCACCTAACGTTCTCTGTATACAACTCAAAAGGTTGGTTATTTAGATTCGAGCATTATAGATAAGAAGTTGAGTAAACTGTCAGACTGCCATTTATGTTTTGAACAAACTGGTAATGACAATAAATAATATTCTTTATTTACATGTTCTTAGAGAACTGTACAAGACTTGATATTGCATTTTTTTGTACTAACTGCCTCAGGTGGGATTTGAACACACAACCTCTGTTGACCGACGATTTAGACTGCATGGCCATCCAGGCTCCAGCTTAAAATTTTGTTTTTAAATTTCATAAAGGATTGTTTCTTTTGCAATGTGAAATTCGAAGATGAATATTTGGGTTAAAGAGTGGGAGAACTAATTGGAGGGATTCTCCCATCAAAAAGGTTTTAATTTTAAGGAGAAAGGTTCACCATTTTTCTTTGTTTTGGTTTATATCCTAGTTAATGTCTTAGTTAATATTTTAATTTGTCATTAATTGAGGTTACACACAATTGTTGCTTATACCTGTTGAAATAAGTTTTTACCTCCTGTTTTTTTAACAGGTTTGGCATCACCGGTGGCAAGAACAGCAAGCACGTTCAGGTGCAACAGAGCCTAGACCTAACCAAGTTCTGGGTTCATTGCCAGACACACCCCAACACTCGACTCAACTACCGTCTTGTCTCGCTGGTGTCGCACATCGGATCCTCGTCCAACTGCGGACATTATACTGCCATTGGGCTAACTTCCACTGGACAGTTTTACCTGTTTGATGACAGCACGGTATGTGTAACTGGGGCTTTGGATGGGATACGGCTGAAAAAAAGGTGGATGGACAAGAAAATTAACCTGTAGCGGATCCATCTGCAGTTATCTTGTGTTTCAGTCTTGTGAGAATGTGTGTAGTTGCAGCAGAATGAACACTTAGGATTAGTTTAAATAGAAATGTCTTATGGTGTGTGCTTATGCTACTGGTTAAAAAATTATATTTTCAGCTACTTGAATCCACTGTGGTAGCTAGAGGGTAATACGCTGCCCCATTTAGTTGAATCTTACTAGATGTAGCGGGCGACTCAATGACTTTAATTTAACTTTTGTCATGAACTCACTTCTAGTCTGTTAATAAAAAAACCAAGATTCCCCCACTCCTACTACGATTACTAATCAAGATTTGTAAACAACACTGCTTTCACTAGTAATCACTTTCTTTTATATCAAATTTATACTGTTTCAGGAAAACATTTCACTACAGCATAGAGCTACTGAAACGAGTTATTATTGTTGGTTGCCTCAAAAATTATTAATATGTTCCTCAATGTGAATAAAACAGTCATTAGGCCTATGGTGATGGGCAGTTGTGGCTTTAAAAACACTACATTTAGGATATTTGTTTTCCAACATACCAATGAGTATTTGTTTCTACAGGTAAGGCCAGTATCCTGCCATGCGGTCAGTGGGAACAATACCTACATAATAATGTACGAGCTCACTTCGCCTAATCCCTCCTTAATTAGTAAGTAAAACCTTCACTTAAAACTGTAACCAAATTTAATTTTGTATAATAAATTACAATAGAACCTTGATAAGATAATTATCAGAGATTTTGAAAATCCTTCTTATTGAGGTGCAATGTATACGTAATATTTTTTTAAAATGTTAATGCATGGTTCATAGTTATGTTGCTGTTCTTCTCTTGGACAAGTTCTTTAGCTCAGCATATCATTTCAACACCTCAGTTTTTATTTTTTTTTTAGTATTTAGACTGATCAATCTAATAGATAAGATTTTTAATATTGAAAAGATGACACAACATAGAATATTACTGAAACTTAGTAAAGAAAAAAAATGTGTGGGTTTGGTTAAACCCAGTTAAGCTCCCCCACCACTCGACACGGAATCTATCAAACTATTTTTTTGTCTTCCACTTCATACTATAAAATGCTATAATTAATGTAATATAGTTATTGATTACTGCCATAGCCTCTAATACTTGTTCACTTCTTTGCAACGTAAGATGCAACCGGTATAGTGTAATTCCTTTCTATGCTCTTAGCATCTTAATACTAAACCAACCCTCTTCTTCAGCATACATCATAGCTTATATCATAAGTTGAATATTATTAATATTAATTCTGATTTAATTTATACAGATACACCAAGCAAAATGGTGCCGCCCAACGGGAACTGTACGGTGACCAAACCCAGCCAATCCGCGAGCACGTCAGTCAGTTCCAACGGCATCAACGGTATTTCATCCCTATCGAGACGGCCGACCTCTCCGATCACTAACGGGACATCGAGCCACTCGCAACCTGCCACGCCTCTCAAAACTATGCTCGGGTCTCCGCTAAAAACGACTAACTCTTCAAACACAAAGTATGTCCATGTCTGGCTTTGTAGACTAGGTCTCGGAGAATCCTCTTGGAAGGCTATCCCATTGTCAACGAGTGAAAAGTCGTTACCCACTGAAGAGGCCCAAAATCATTTGTACGTTAAGTGTTGGGTCAGATTAGAGTAGTCGTTGACCGAAGAAATAACCGTTCAAGTTGCAATGGGATAGCCGAAGATATTTCCTTTTCCTAAATATATAATTTTTTTTAAAGTACATTTGAAGATATTTTGAATTTTAATAATGAAGTTCAAATGTACAGGTGTAAACTGTAGAAGTCCCATGATGTTTTCTGGCTCCTCACGGGAATTGAAGAGCCTGCCAAATCCAAGGTCAGTGTGTCATGGGTTTTGGCGATTATAGACTAGTTTAACAAAACCCGTCAGTGTAAATATTGTCAAAATTGGATCAAACGCTATCATATCATCTACCGATTTATCTGCATTCTCAAGAGGACTTCTCAAACTAAATCATTTATGTACTGAAAGGAAATTAATAGCTGTAAGTGTTCCATTTGTTTGAAAATCATTGGTCTATGTTGTTAGACTTAGAACGGATTATTTTTCTGCATATTGGATAATTTGGTTTGAAATAGTTAATAGTTCTAAGTGTGTTTTAGTGCATCAAAGTGCAGCAGGTATGTCTAATCAACCAATGTTATTAAGTTAGCTCACTGTTCAGTTTTATCATACGATATTTTATTTAATGCTACCATATGATTGCATACTAGTTGAAGGCAATCACAAACAAAGAAATCAATATTTACAGGATCTTCCAGATGTTGAAGGAGGGCTAATGCCTATTTTCACTTCTTCAACATCACAAATGTTCAGAACATTTGTCATTGAACCTACATTAATTTGTATATTCACAATAGAATGCATTAACATGCCCATACCAAACGTGTAAGCCTAAGTTAACAAACCGTGAATCCTGATATAAGGAAAAGTGTACAGGAACAGTAAACATTCAAAAACTGAATGTGAGGTACCAACAGGGGCTTGTAAGTACAAGCCTGCGCTCCACACCACTTATTAGAGTTGGTTCCGCAAACTGCGGATAATTGCCCTATCGGGCTCGCTACGAGAAGGTTACGAGTAGGGAGACGCTGACGAGGCTTTCTGTTGTAGGAACGGCCACCACAAGAGTCTCGTCCCCTACTCGACCGAGTCGAGCGACAGTGAGTCGGAACCGACCACATCGAAACCGAAAACTCCAGTCGGCCATGCCACCTCGTCGCCGTTAAAAAACGGATATGCGAAAGAAAGTTCAAGTTTTGTGAAATTTAGTAACTGTTCGGTTGTGCCGAACAAAACTAGTACTACTGGTGTTAAAAGTGAAAAAGAGTGTAAGAGTAAAGTTGTGGTGAACGGGTGGCATGTGACAGAAGTGGTTGAGAGCAGGAGCACAGCAGGATCGCTGTACAGCCCGCCTCGGAACTGGGACGTGATCTCTGTAGACGCCTCAGAAACCAAGTAAGCAAGCAACTTGTTTTGGTGGCTGGAAGCTTTCTGGCTTAACATGGGCTATGAACAGATTGTTTTGTGTGGGTGATTTGTTATAAATATAATATTGATAACGTAATCATTTTCAAATTCTGAAATGTTTACGAAACTTAATATTCTGTGTCTTGTTAGGTTTGGTTTGGTGATTTGATTCTTTTCAATGTGTGTAATATTAATTCACTCGTCTCTGTTGGTTACACTTAACATTATTTTGTGATTTTAAAGCACTCTCAAAAGGCAACTTTATGTGTAAGAGAACTTTACATATTTTAGTTATTCTTACAACCGTCCCCTGTAATATTGATAATCACTGATTGATTTCACAGTAATTCATTTCTTCTAGGTGCAAGACAAATTTTGAGTCCTGTCCTATCATATTATTTGCTCAAAGACAATATTTACAAATTAATAATTTTTACTCCTTTTATTATCAGATAGGCCCTAAATCATTTCATATATAAAAAAAACTGATAAACTTAACAAACGATTGTCAGCTTCACTAACCACACACTAACCTTTATAAAAAAAATGTCGTAAAAGAAAAAATTTTATTTGAATAATCTGATTTGATTAAATTACAAACATGCTGTTTTAAGTAAATTTAAGAAAGGTTCGTACTTCCATTTAATATCACAGTTTCCTGTTTAGGAAACGCTTTTCTCAATGTTATGTTTTTTTTCTGTGCAGGAATTCTGAAAAAAACGGAGATTCTAGTCAGTTGAAAACAGAAGTATCGGTGAACGGAGTGAGTACTAAAGAAAGTTCCAAAAAAATTGTGGAAAACGGACACAGTGCAAGTAATGGTGAAGAAGCAAAGAGGGTTACCAACGGTGTTACGGAAAATGGGAGAATACCCAACGGAAAGAATTGGGACGGCAGTAGGAACAATTCTACCATCGATTATCTGAAGAAATCCTCTCATCAAGGGTACGGTGGCAATGGTAAGTTTCAATGTAGATTCATTTGGGATTAGGTTAGTATTGTAGTAAGTCTCCAAGTATGACAGCTTTTGTTTGCTTTACAGTTTGTTTATTCAATTTTCAACCATGAAGCTCTTTTATCAATGAGAGTTTTAACTAAACAAAAGCTGTCATAAAAAAATCTCATCAAAATTCTTCTGTTGATAAATATCAATAGAATAAAACCAGAATAATCAGCTCAACCAGAATAAAAACAATTGTAGGACGTAAAGCATTCTGAGTGGGGTTGATGGGAAGGAGGAAAGGTCAAGAAAACAATAACACAGAGTAATATTACAGAACAACAGTTGACGTATGATTTGAGAGCTACTGTAGGTCTTAATAAAGCCTACATATTTGTTTCTCGTGTATCCAAATGTACTCATTATGATTTTGGAAAAGATTTCATGTGAAAAAAATATTGGTGCATATTTTTTCTGTTTGAGTAGCTATCTTTGATTTCAATGTTATTGTTAGATTGTGCAAAATAGTGAAATTTGTGTACACTATCTCCATAGTGGTTGTGGCAGTTATTGCTGAGTGGGTAGGGTTCTGGACAACCATAAATTATACCTAGTTTTATTCCCGGTTATGACACAAATTAAATTTTTATCTCAGACTGCCATTGTGGCTTTGGAAGGCACATTAAGCCATCGGTCAAATTAGTAGTCGAAAGGTCCATGTCAGAGGCTTTAGTGCAGTCAGAAAATTCGGACTAGGCCTTGGCAAGATGGTTACATGAATCCTTTATCTTACGTGGTTGATCAGCAGTAAACTAGGTACATAAGTGTTTTATGGAAATGTTATTATTTTTTCAAAACTTCCAGATGAAGTCAGAATTTAGAGGTTAATAACAACCATTTTGTGTGATTGTCTAAAGTTATTTGGATTTTTATTGCGGACATTTTCCATCACAATATTATATGTAACACAACTCAGGTGAACCAATATCTAAAACATAACACAATTAACAAATAATCCTAACTAAGCTGGTATAGGCTGTCAAAAACTTATAAACATAGCCTATCAAAGACCTGTCTTTGAGTCTTCGTGACGAGCGGACGTGTTTGGTTTCTTATGTGTGTAATGGTTAGTGAATGGTTGGTTTGTAAGTTTTTTGACTGCTTTAAACTTTTATTTTTTCAGCTTTATACCAGCTTAGTCCGGATTATGTGTTAATTGTGTTATTTTTTAGATATTAGCTCACCTGAGGATGGGATCAGATTCCAGATCCCGAAATGTCGTTAAACTTTGTTTCACTTAATATCGTGATGGAAAATTTCCGCAATAAAAATCAAAATAACATAAATCCACCATCACCAATAATGAATTTAAAACAAAGTATTTTAAAGTCTTAGTAAATTATGATTAAAAATAATCAAATTTTTAAATTCAAATTTTTAATAATCAAATTTTTTTTTTAATAATCAAAAAGCAATATCAAGGTTAAATATACACATGTGTGAAAACTATTTTATACATTTATAAACTTTTAAATATACCATACTATTCTTGAAGATAAGTAAGTCGTCGCCAATTTTTTCCTAATTGTGGTCATTATTGTAAATGAACATCATCAGATAAACCACAGGTTTGAAGTCATTCATGGCAACTGGCAACTCCCCATGTCCCATGGTAACTACCTCTGATGTTTGAGGTTCTACTGGACGTAAGATTGTTGGCAAAGGTTTAACCCTAGAAATGGCAAAGTCGTAATTTACGACACATTTACATATTCAATAAGAATTGGCAGGTGGAGGCATCTGTCGTCAGTTTGGTGTACTTGTTAGACACTATTGCCTACGTGACCGTATTGCCCTCTGGGGGCAAACAACCGAAACTGCTCTCGTAGTACACGAGCCTGCCACTGGGCAGGTCTATAACCAAGTAAGCGCTTTCTACTCCTAGGCACTGAGTGGCCGAGCCGGCTAACGTGCTACGCTGACGAGCTTAACGTTCTAGCCATTCGGAAGTGCTAGGGTTCGAATCTGATCATGAGCAATCCCAATTTGGCTTGCAAATGTGTGGTAAAGCGGAGAGGGGGGCCCACCTTAAATAAATGGTGACCGGCTTGGGTGGAAGTTGACGGCATTTGTAGGCTTAATTGGGATTGCAGTGGACACCTGTTTTGCTTTTGTGGTTAGTGGTTATAAGGGGGGGGCATGTTTTAAGCTTTTTTTGTTTAAACTTTGATATTTCAAGAAGATATTAGTAATTATTTTTATGCAGTTAAGAGTAAAAAGCTTGCCACTTCTAGGGTAAAAAAAAAGTTTTAGTTTAATTTGTTTTATATCTTAACATTCTTTTCAGTATCAACATGGAATGGTGGAAGGACGCAAGTGGACAAGGAGGCTGATTTAGATAGGCTACAGCAGCGGAAACGCTCCTACGACCAGCTGTATGAGGAAGAGCTGGATCACGGAAAGGTATATGGTTACCTCTTCAAAATATATTCTAAAAATTTAACTTTATTAAATTTGGGTATGCAGAAAAAGTGAGTAATGTGATGATATGAACTCAGTACCATTAAAAACCGTTTATCACAGTTCATCTGGTTCAGCCTATTGGCAAACATTCCTTAAATGTTACAAAGGGAATTATGTCCGGGTGGAAAGATTTAAGTTGTTTATTTACTTATTTATTTATTTCCTTAATATATAAACACACTTACATTGCAATGTCAGCATGAGCAGCAGATTTGCCACAGTTTGATACTTATAATCATCTAGCATTAGCTAGATAACGGTTAGAAGACGATTGTGGGCTCCTTTACGAGTAGTGTGGATAGAGAGAGGAAGGTCTTCCAACGCTTCACATTCTGTCTCGGTGTCGTTGGGAACCTTATTTCACTAATACCTCTTGTATATGACTCTAGATATTCTAAGACACTAAAAAAAGGGTTTGCAAAAAAATTGGTGATCTATTTTTTAACTTTTTGAATTACAGTCTTTTTCATGTAGTTTAGGCAGTTTTTGTTAATCTTTAGGCCTAGACAAATGTAGGAATCTTCTAAAAAAATGTTGTTTGGTGAATTTGGTTCTGCAAAAGCTGAGTATTTCTGATGTGTAATTGATGAACACGATTCCTGGTAATTTATGGGAATTAGATTGACTAAAAACAAGCCATTAAAGAATGTATGAGGAAGATTGGAAGTGGATGAATATGGAGCTGTTTTGAAATAGGGCCTATACCAGAAAGTAGTCTTATGGCTCTCTTTTGCATCTTATTTCTGATAGGAAAATTACCCTAGAATATTAAACCATAAAAAATAAGAGATGGAATTATGCAAAATATACATATCTTATAACATGAAGATTAACTGTTTGTGATAGCACAGGCAGTTTCTCTTCAATTTGAGTGTAGAGTCAGGTTTTTACTTGTTTGTTTGCTATGTTTTTATATTACAACCCCCATTTTTTATTAATTTTTCATCAACAAGCCATCATATTTGAGTGATTCGATATGGGTTCAGTTGCCATTCGTGGTTCATGTAATTTATTTTGTTAGTTTTGGGATCCTGTTATTATTTATTCCATTTAACGCTTAGTCAATTTCAACTACCTGTATGTCATTCATTAGTCATTGTGTTTAATGGAGTCTAGTTGTGAAACCACAGTGTAAAAGTTAAGTTTAAGTAACATTATCACACAGAAATCTTGTATGTTATAGGTGAAGAAAGTAAAAAACAACCACTATCAGAAAAACGACAGAGAAATGAATGGTAGGCGGAATTATTTCCAAGAACACCAAAACCATAAAAACAATGGCTGGTATAAGGATAGAAACCACTTTTACCGAACTTATGGTAATAACCATTACAGAACCTACCAGAACAATAGGAACTCCAACTACCACTGGAGGCGTTGATAATGATTTTAAACATAAAACTAGAAGTAATTTTGTACTGTTTTCGTAGTCTGGTTATTTATATCTAGTTTGGCTTATTAATGTAGTAACCTCTTTGATAAGTTTACCACTAAAAAAACTTTTGAAGTGCATTTCAATCAGGATGAAGAGAGTTGAAGAAAGCAGGCTTGAATAATTTTTTACAGTAGAAGTTCTGTTGTATTTTTAACTTAGGAAGTGAAACACAATTGTTAAATTTAATTCTTTATCAATAAGGACGAAATAAAATCTGTCCTTAAGATTAAAACAAATGTAGTGTACAAATAGGAGGATCAGTTTACGTAACAGAAAATACAATTGTTGTCAGTCAAGCAAAATTTACAGACAGCATACATTTTATCAAAAAAGTTACCAACGATTATACCCACAGATAGTTTTAGATTTATGTCTTGTTAGATAAATTTTCAGTTTTTATTATTAGAATGACAATTCTTCGATGTCTTTCCTCAACTACTATTGTTTTAGTTTACGTGTACTTGTAATAAACGTGTATTTTTTAATCAGTAAAATATTTCGATTTATTTTGCTGTTTTCTCCATAAATAATTGTTCCTTGATTGATTACTGTAAGTAGGTGTAAGTGTTTTTATCAAGTAACACTCAAGGTTTACTATTCTTATGAAATATTTCCTAGCATTGCACATTTATAAACTAATGAATACTATTGTCAAAGGAAATCTATGTTAAACTTCGGAGTTTGATTTCTTCTTCCCTGTAAGGTGCTTTAGGATGTAAAGTATGAAATGGTATCGATTTAAGTTAATTGGGTTTCCTGCAAATGCGGGAAAATGTATATAAATAAAACTTACATAATGTAAATAAGTCTACTTTTTCATTAAGTGTATGGCTCAATTTTCTTATATTGTTGTCCCTGAAAATTTCTAAAATAGTCTTGTATCGAAGGTAATATTGTCTCAAACTTCTTGATTAATGTTTTTAGATTCTTTAAAATACCTGATGTTATTTTAGTACTAATTTATTTTCAACCAAAATAAATAATTTTACTCAAATTATTACATTATATAACCTTGTTTTATCAGTTATTCATTCATCCTCATTGTATATTTGACCACTCACAATCAATATATTTAAAGATATTGTTTTTCATATTTTGTGTCTTATTAAAACATATTTTGATTGCAGTACATAATAAATATTTTTAAATTGGTTTGTTCTTTTTTCTGTAATTGACTCAGATTTAATATACTTCATAATTTTTAATATCGTAAGTTTTATTTTTGTAACGTATGATTAGTTTTCATAACAATGGTTACCGTTTGAAAAAGTTTATTAGAAAATCATAGTCCCTGAATTCACTTAGGTAGAGATAAAGAGCGAATTTGCACCTTAAATGAATATATTGGGTCTCAGTTAATTCGTATAAGAGCTAGAAGCAATCTAAAATTAGAACCATATACCATAATTATTTTTCTGATGGTTTAAAATTTTATTGGTTAAACTGGCTAAAATAAATTTACATGAAACACCATAGTACTTATACATTACTCATATAAGTAAAACAATCTAAATAAATGTGTTTGAATTATTTTCATTCATATAAACATTGATTTTTAATGTTTAAAAAAAGTACCTCAAAATGTTATGACCTTCAAATATGAATATATTTTCAAATATGAACTAACCCAAGCTTAATGATTTTTTTCTATCTTTGATCTCCCTAACTTGGTTTTTGTGGGTGGCCTGGTTCAAAATCCCCTCAGCAGTCTTGTCACAGAGGTCAAAATGTCTAAAAATATTTGTTTAAATAACTAAATGCTCTTCTTTTAACTGTGCAATCAATCATTTTTCACATGATGTATAAACATTTTCATCCTTTTCGATAATACATGCTTTTATTAATTTAAAGGAAAAAATAGTAATATATTAAGTGATAAATGTTTTATTAACACATTGGTGTTTTGTATAATAAATGCTTTTAACATGCTAGTAATATTATGTAAACTCAACTCCACTAAATACCTCTAAACATAGTAAATAAATGTGTTAAGCTAAATGGTATTGGTTTTTATTAGCATTTAGGATTAAAATAGTAATGAAACTAGGAAATTTATTTTAATGAAAATCACAGACATTTAATTTGTAAATACAAAACATGTTGAATATATTCTTTGTATCATAAAGGGATTGTATATAGTCGGTATAATGAGTTTCATTTGCTTAGTTTGGTTTATTTGGTACCGTTTTTGTACATAATTCGATATATGTTGTGATATTTCATAGTACAATAAGTACACCCAGATAAAACACATTGTAGTTTTATGTTATATTTATTTTATATTCAAGATGGCCTTTTGTTCTCTAAGAATCAGGAAATTAAAGTTTAAATAATGAGTAGTTGTTTTTAGCCTCACTGTGTTTTATTTTAAATCCTTTTTCCTTGTGTATTATATCTTATTTTCTCTTGTTGTGTTGTGTCTTTACTCTCTCACATCCATACAATAGTATGGTGTAGGAAGAAATTACAGTAAACTCTAGATCATCCGCGGACGGATAGTCCGTGAGACAAATTTACTGCATAGGCCTATTCCTTGAAAAGTGAGAAATTCTGCAATGAAGTCTTGAATAAAAACGCCCGCACGCCTTCTCATAGTTCACCCTGTAGGTTGGTGAGGAATCTAATGTCCAATGACACCAGACATCGCTGCTTAATTTTCACCACACACCCAATACAATTGCTACTGAGATTAATTATTGGTGACTGGTTGATGTTTGTCTCTTTAGCGTGCATTTAGCACTTTTGTTACCTAGTTTGGGTTCTGATTACCCTTCGTGAGCATATAATGGATATATCCGTGCATGTTATTTTCACCTAGAGCTGCAAGCGGATATATTCGCCATTTTCAATCTTTCTCATTTGTCTCTTGGTCCGCTCCCATTTTGATGTAGCTCCGCCCACGCGTCAGAGGGCACTGTATCCCCCAGGCGGGGGTGAAATAAAAACAATTGTTTCATTTTTACGAGAGTTATTGTGTTCACAGACACACATATATATGTATATAAAAATTTTAACGACTTGTTTTTGTACTCTGGGCACTTAAAGACGAAAAAATAACATGGTCCCGGGTTTAAGTCTTACCATGAGACATACGGTAATAGCTTCTTTCCTATGGGAAATTCGCTCAAAGATAGGATTTATTTCGTAATTCAAGTATTGTTTTAGACTTAGATGACGTTTATGATAGTTACAGTAAATAAAACATTGTAGCTCAACGTAACAAATTCCAATTAAGTGGTTAAACTAGGTTTTAAAAGGTACTTACTTTTTTGACACTAGACTGTAAATTGTAAGATATATGTTGACCTACCTACTGATATTGAGGTCAGAATCCTCTCTGGTTGGAGTAGTTTATATAACGATGAGTGGGTCAGTGTTCTCCCTCATGCAGCGGTGGGATGGAAAGGGTGAAGGGAAGGTCACAGGAGACATCCCCAGAGAGGAGAGTGATCTTGGAGGAAAGACCTCTGGTGAAGTCTCTTTGAAGTCCATGAATCAAAGCGGAGTGTGAGCTGTGAGAGTCGCCTCATTTGACACCTATAAGGGTTCGGTCCACCCACGAGGAGTGAACATACTATACTTGGACTTATGAGGTGTAGGGATCAAGTGTGACTGTGCACGTCTCCCATTATATGTAGAGTGTCGCGGTGACAGGGGTGATGCAGGGCCAGGTGGACAAGGTGGCCTGGAACTGGGGTTAGGAGAATAGGAAAAAAGTAGGAAATGGATAAAACAATACTTTACTGGACACTTTAAAGATGGGTGATAGTATTATTAATAGAATTTAAAAATTCTCAGTCAGTTTAGGTAAGGACAAGGATAGGTAACCAAACGAACCCAAAGAGTTCAAGTAAAGCCACCTGTTGGGCCACCTTGGTGAAGGGGTTAAAGTGTGAAGATTAAATAGTCACATGGAGGTCATCTGAAACAAAAGAAAAGTCAAACATTAATAGTTGTTTTTAAGACTATTGTCATACTAATTCATATAGCATAGATCTTATGCAAAAAATATAATCAGCAATCTGTGATAAAACGTGTTGCATTCTTCTTTGTGCTAAGTTATTTCAAGAACACCTGCTCTATAATTTGATATATAACATTTTGTTAATGTTTTTATAGAAAAAGTTATCATTATGTCTTTATAAAATATTATGACATAAATGTCTGAAATAAGTCATAACTTTCTGAATTCAAACCGTAACATATTTTTAGTGAGTTCAATAATTTTTCATTATGTGTCAGTTTTTCCTACTCTTGCTTCAAACGCCCCGTGAACTCAAAAAATCTGTTTGAATGTGGGCAAACTATGGGTAACATTAGATCAGATTAGATAATTGAAATTGCAACCATACACAACGTAGGTATTTTAAAGCCAAGTATGAGTGAGAAACGAGTGAAGGATGATTGTGGTGTGATCTTGTAGTCTTCTTACTGACTAAGGCTGACATGTTCCTTAGACAAAACTGTTAATTAATAGCCCAACAGTCAATGGCATATCTAAGGCACCTACAGTTTAACGTGGAGTTCGAACCACTACCTCTGAATTACGAATTGGTCTAATTATGAGGATGGTCTTTGCGGATTTATGTAGTATTCAATAGTGTGGACGTTAATCCACACAAGAGAACACTACACTCACCGCCATCGCTCACAACTATCCACAATTTGTGACCCCCCAAGTAGCTGGATTACAAACATTAATAGGTAGCCAGTCTCTTTAAATATTACTGGCACTCAAGGATTGTGAGTGATTAAACTCTATTTTATATAAACTAGTTTCTGGTTGTACTTACCTTAGACTTCCACTCTGGCCTAGGGCTACAGTCTTGGAATTTGTTACGTTGAGACAATGTGTAATTCCTTTATGTCGTACAAGATTAAAAAATATGAAAATATTATAATTTTAAGATATAAATTATATAGAAATGAATGTCATCTAAATCTTACAGTGTTGAAAACAATGGATAGTTATGCGGTATTTAACTTGGTTATCAATCATTGTAAAATAACTGTTGTCCTAACAATACTATAATCAACAGTCGTAGCTAAAATACTGATTTAGTCAAACATTCTCATCCAGGAATTCCGCTAGATTAGCAATATTTAGCTTTCAGGTTTATTAATGTTAGCAGAAACTTTTTTTATCTAGATAGTTTTTTAACTTAAAAAACTTTAAAAAAAATAAATAGAATTATTTCAAAAATTTACCAAGTGAAAAAGCTTAACTTAAGTTCTTAACCCACAATAAAACGAAACAAAACATGTCATCAACCAAATTAATAAAATGGTAACCTATAAGGTAATTAAATAACACTTTCGAATGGTTAAAGTTTCCTCGTAAAATAGTATATAAACATTAAACTTATGATGATGTAAATGACCCATGACTGTATTTAATGAACATTGTAGTATAATGACAAAAAATAGAGCAATTAATGCGAATTTCCTCAATAATTTATATATGACGTTTTATTAAAAATTGATAAACATGAGAATATTTTATTCTATAATTAACATAGGAAAAGAGTGTAGGTTATGCTGTGAGAACACTAAAATAAATTTTACATAATAATTTTTATCTTAATATTTATAACCAATTTCATCAACATCGTATAAATAAAATTTGTATCATAAAATTAACATGAAAATAGTATGCATTTCTATATAAAATAAACTAGATTTTTAAGCATAAAAATTAAAAGAATAAATATCAATTTTATACAAAATATATAAAATGAAATATTATTTTTAACTATCCTCCATAAGATTAACATTAGAAATACAATTACTGCGTTTAGATTTTTTAATATCGGTAACCAGGAGATAGAGAAAAACTTTAAGGAACTAATTGTGTAGTTTTTTAATGATTCAATGTGAAATATAAAATATATTTTTTAAAATTACATGTGAAAAGGCAAAAAAATTTGGGGTACAAAAAAACTAATGTTCCCATTAACTGATATGTCTGGTTTACGAACTCGTCCGAGCATTTGTAGGAATTACACGTCTCTACCAAATTTGGTCTCGATCGGACCATTTTTACGAGAGTTATCGGTTTCACAGACACATATTTATAAAATATACATATATACATATATATGATGAAAAAATAACATGGTCTCTTTAATGTCTTAATGAGACTACTAATAGCTTCTTCCCTATGGAAGCTAAGGAGAGATTAATGGTAATGAAATGAAATATTACTAAAATTATTATGTGTTGCTATTATTATAGTTGACTCTATACTAAGTAGTTTATTTCTAATGAGAATACTTATTCTATAACTCACTGAACTGCTGTTTATTTCTGAAAATGATCATATAAATAAATTTTATTAACTAATCAATCGGTTACTAAGAAACCAATTCAATATTGTTAAAAGCACCCCAGTAAACTTATTCTTTTATATTAAAATTAAATAAAATAGGTCTGGTAGTTTCTATGGAATTCTGTTACATATTTTTCATCTTACAAATGAACCCATATCCATGTCAAAGTCTAACTTAAAAGTAATTTGACTGCAACCTAATACAGTAGTGGTGAATAGAAAAACAACTGAACAAATTAGTATTTTTAAATATAAAAATATTAGTCTAATATAAATGATAGCAGTAAAAAGTTGGATTTGCAGTCTCCAACAAACAAAGAACAGTGTCCAAGTGTGTCCATTATAGGGAATTCAACAAAATCAATTTCTTATGCATAAAACTTGGTATGTTTCTTGTCAAATTACCCAATAGAATTCACAAGAAAATATGCCAATTATTACTTCTCCACTAACTAATTCCTTTGAATTCTTGACAAGTCTTCTTAAGTTATTTTAACCAATAAATAAAAAGACGCAGATTTTATTAAATGTTTGTATTTTTAAAAGTTTACTTTTATAGAGAGAATGTATGATTACAACCTTTTATCACAGTATATTCTACTTGTGAGAATTTAATTTTAAATTTTCTGGCAAATTATAAATTTGTAAAATAGTTTGAATATCTCCAATAAAACAGCTCAAAAAAACAAACAAATTAGTGTATTAGCAGTTCCAGAGAACAGTTAAATTTACCGTCTGTGGTAAACACAGTACATTGTCTGAGAGTGCTCAATGTTATTCTTAAGGAGGACGTTAAAGGCATTTCCTCTTTATTTCTTAACCTTTTCCAAAAAACTTGGTATGCAAGGTAGGATTATTTCACCCAATAAAGCACACTCAAGAAAGATTGAAAAATGAACAAATGAAAATGAACTGAAAAATGTCTTTATTTACAAAGGCGAAAGTTAGGACTAGCAAGTCCTTTTTACATTTTTCTACCACAAAGGAAATAAATACAATTGTGTAAATACATGTAAATAAAACTTAAAATAACAATATAAATTTGTATAGATCAAATTAACAATAAAGTAAAAACCATTAACAAACAATATATAGGTAAATATGCTATAAAGTTATATAATAATAAGTGATCTCTATATAAAAATGAATGTATGACCTTTATGTGTTGCCAAACTACTCATCCCATCGCCATGAAATTTTAGGAAGTTTCTCTATATGTGTCCAGGAAGGTTTTGGTGAAAATTTTTTTTCAAAAATTCCACAAGTTTCCTTTTTATTGTTAATTTGTTTCTAATGTTAACCTTATGGGGACTAAGTTTGTTTACAAATTTTCTACAATAAAAACATTTGATTTCTTAGATACATTATTGTTGGTTTACTTTTCATTAGCAATATGCTTTACTATCCAATGCCATCTGAATCATTCATTAATATAAAACTGTGAAATAAATATATGCTGTACAAAATGAACAGCTTTATTCTCCACGTTAATCGCTTAGAGTTTTTGAGGATCATTTATTTATAAATTTTATTTTCTGTCTGATTAAACGTCACATGTTTATATGTTGGCCAAATAAAAAATAATAACAATGTTTATACATATTATTTTTATTATAATAATCAGCTGTTGTATATCTTTCCTATAAAAGTTGTACTACATTTAGGTTTGGTTTGGATTTAGGTTGGATTAGACAATTGTGAATCAATCCACTCAGATTTATTTGTTTTGTATAAATGTTATTATGTCTTATCGTTTCAGTATTTTTAATCACTATGCCACGACCCAAAATATCTACACAACGAAGCCGTAATGTTATTCGACTTCAGGACATAGCCAATCTTAAAGTTAACATGTATTTACTGATAGACGTTATGAAGTTCTCCAGGTCAGCTAATGAAAAATACAAATTATTTGACTTTTTGAAACCCTATTCATACCCTTTTTCACCTCCGCACCAAAACCGAGCAGGACCCACCTGAGGTTGGTTGGTTGGTTAAAAAATTCCAACAATTATTTTAACTTGTTTTCTCTTGTCCTTACTTTAGGACATTTTTAGAAAGATTATTTTTGAAACAATAATTAATTTTTAAATGCAATCTTTATTGAGAGATATTAATGCAATACCTTTTCTTAATAATTTTACTAAACATAAAATCTATTAAAGTGATTTTACAGAAAGAAATAACTGACTGTCAAATTAAAATCAATATTAGTTTGCCTACATTATTTTTACGACATTAATATTTTTCGTCGTCATAATATGTTTTTATTCCATATTACATATTAATATTATATTTAATATAATTTTAATGCAAATATACTTCTGTGCATTTTCCAACACAAAGTCCATCTAATTTTTACTCTACCATGAACCCCAACGCCTCTTGGAGGCGTCAAAGTGGATATTTTCCGATAAATTAATTTATTAGGGCTTTCACACTGTCATAGCAACATGGAACAACATTTTAGGACAAAGAAGAGCTTAGTGGGTGGTGGGCGCGGGGAGGAGAGGGAATTTTCGTTCGTTGAGGTTGGCAACGGCAGCGCTGGCCGGTGCAGTGTCAGTTTGTCTGTGGTTCTCGCGGGGCGCACCATGTGAAGGGCCGAAGGCCCTGACTCCGAGCCATGGGGAATGGCATGAACAAGGTAACACTTTGCTGTATTTATTCCGGAAGACATCCAGCTCAAAGATTATGATTTAACTTTGCATCTACGTTTGTTCTTTTGAGTTGTCAATATAAAGTATTTGTCGGGGACTCAAAAGTTCCTTAATGTAAAAACCCATTTTCAAAGAGGAAATTTACGTTTGAAGATGTCATTACTCTTATACATCTAATATTCGCAACGATTTCGGATGAAGATTATGATTAGTAGTGTGAAGATGGATTATTTATCACAAAAAATATATATTTAATCTTCATAATTAGGGAAAGTGTTGTACCGGTAGTTCTAGTAACAAGAGTACAAGATCGCGCCACAATCATCCTACACTCATTTCTCATTCATACTTGGCTTAAAATACCTACCTGGGTAGGTTGCCATTTCAATAATCTAATCTATACAAATATGTTTAATATTATGTTACACTTACATCAGATACAATAAGATGAAATATTGATTTTTTGGGGAGTTTTCCACTTATAATTTATATTTTTAAATTGTTGCATTAAACGGATTAAAAAAACTTAAAAGGGATAAATCTTAATTAGTTATATAGCCTATTTTGAACAGCATTTAAAGATACTTTATATCTCTCTATATATAAATGAATGTATGTATGAAGTGTGTATATATGTTTGTATGTCATTTATCCGTTGCCAAACTATTCATTCGCCATAAATTTTTAGA
The DNA here is from genome assembly GCA_023375725.1 of Nephotettix cincticeps. NCBI lineage: Eukaryota > Metazoa > Arthropoda > Insecta > Hemiptera > Cicadellidae > Nephotettix > Nephotettix cincticeps. Next base: position 43,468,316 of record CM041787.1, read on the forward strand.
AGTTGCTCTATATGTGTCCAAGAAGGGTTTAGTGAAAAAGAATTTTCGAAATCTCCATAAGTTTCCATTTTATAGAGTTTTAAATTTTTAATGTTAACCTTATGTGTACTAAGTTTGTTTACACATTTTCAAAACATTTGATTTCTTAAGTGACAGCAGTTAGTTTACTTTCCATTAGCAATATACTTTACTATCCTATGCCATCTGAATCATTCAGTTATTTAGCTTGCAGTCAACATACTTTAACTATGAAGTAAATATGTGCTGCACAAAATGAACAGCTTTAGTCGCCACGTTAATAGTTAACGTTTTTGTGGTTTATATATTAATGTTTTCTGTCTGATTAAACATCACTTGTTTACGTTTTGGCTGGATAAAAAATAATTACAATTTTTATACATATTACGTTTATTATAATAATCAGCTGTTATATATCTTTCCTAGCCGTATTACAGTTAGGTTTGGTTTAGGTTTGGGTTGGATTAGAAAATTGTGAATCAATCCACTCAGATTTATGTGTTTTGTGGGAATGTTATTTGTATGACTTATAGTCGTTTCAGCATTGTTATTCACTATACCACGACCTAGAATATCTACACAACAAAGCAGTAATGCTATTTGACTTCAGAACATGGCCAATCTTAAATTTAACATGTATTTACATGTATTGATACTTTTTATAGAATTAATTTAGTAAAAATTGATTCAAAATTTTTGAAAATTTAATTCACTGACGCTTGCATGAGTAATATGTTACATGTAAAATATGAAATCAAGGTATTGGTTGACAAGTTTGAAAGTTTCTGCTGTATTTTCGATGTTAAAAACTATCAAACGGTGGAAGTCGGAACTGGTATTGATGCAATAAAATAAAACTTAAGAAGGCTAATTTTAAGTACGATAAGGTTGTATTTTAACCATCAACCAACATATACTTCATAACAGACACATGTATCTCGATATTTAGTTTAGATTAAAAGAGAGACACTCCCTTGGTCAATAGGATATTAATAAATCATTTTAACTAAACAGGTTTTTTTATAATTTTATTATTATTATTTGAAGAAGTAAATTAACTCTTTATTTAAATTAAATGCTAAAATCAAATACATTAAGGTCCACGTTATATGCAAAAAATTTATTGATTACATTCTAATCAAAGACAAGGAATCTTGCTCAGCGCCTGCAATTCAGGAATACTGTCATAAATAAAAGCGTGCGTTTCATTACATCGCTTCAGTTGGAAGGAGCTACAAAAATGTCTTATGAGCGGAGGTATTTGTCTATTTGTACATTGTCTATTTGTACAAAATGTCTACTTGTACATTTTGACATGGATATGTCTTACCTCTGGGGGGTATTAGAATTCCGTTAGACCGAATTTTGAAACGGAAGTGACATTCTATGGTAATAAAAACAGCTGGTTAGAGGAACTGAAAACATTTCCTTTAATCATATCTATGATCGTGGCCAAGGGTGATCTCAAGTTACAGAAAAAGGAAGATAGCTATGTATATTGCATAATTAGGTAGTACAAAATTAACAAATTAAAATAATAAAGTGAGTAAAATAACACCATTCTTGTATTGAAACGATCAGTGAAGCTATTTTTCCTATAGTTAAATAGATTCAATTTTTAAATTCGTTGTTCTCCAGTGTATAATACATTTAAACTGAAGTGGGGGGCTTATTTGTATTTAAAAGTACAGACACCACAGTATTATTAATAATATTATAAAAATATTTCTACTTGGGATTAAGCATAATACTTTTTCCTTACATGGTATGATTAGTAATGTGTTTGCTAAGCTCCGTTGTGTTCACCATACATAATACTAAAATTAACTTTTAAATGAGTAGTATTTGGTATGGTTACAAAAAATAAACGTTAAGTTATCAGCGCGCAATTTAAATATTTTATACGTACACTTTAGTAATCATTAATTCGACCAATGAAATATTAACAAATTGCACTGTTTACATTAGTAGAATGTAGATTGACGAAATTGTAAAAGATATGTGAATTAAAGTTATTAATTTAAAGTTTTAAAAATTCAATAATTGGCATAGTGTAAGGAAGACTTGGTTCGCCCCAGGGCCCCTTTCTATTTGTCAGCAGAATCGCTTGTCGTAATCACTAGTTTTTGGAGGGAAAATCCAGAGTCTCTAGGGTCTGTTTTTTGGCAGAGACGCCAAAAATGTGCATTCCAAAACCTTGCATTTCACGAAATAAACCCAGTGCGTTTTTATGGGAAAAGTTTAAAAATGTTTTTCTTGGTTTGTAATGAAAAATTGTAAGATTTGGCAATTTTCCTGTCGGTTGTGGAAAAGGAAGGTCTGTGCCAAATTTCAAGTCTCCAGCATTTCTAGAAGTACCTTAGAATTAGTATCCCTAGTCAGTCAGTGAGTTTCCCTTGCCATCGAGTATATATTAGACTATAAAAGTTAAAGAAAGATAAAAAATTATTTAAATTGAAACACCATAACTGAATGAATGTTAATTATATTTTACTCGAAAAATCAGAACCTATCAACGTTTTCACACATTTATAAAATAATTATACATGTTTAAGCCATTAATGTATAATTTTGTGCTATAGTAAGGAGTTTTGGTGATTCATCACTGAAAATATTTTCTTAAATTCACAATAAAAATGGTTTTACTATTTTTCCAGAGTTTCGTATGCTAAGAATACAAAAATATGATATTGCCAGGAAAGTTGTCTCATACAGGCTACAGTGAATAAAAAACTGAATTTTTCATGTTTAGGCCATATTTCAAAGTGATATATCTAAGAAAATATGCAACATGTTGCACCGCTCACGGACCCATTTTGAAGATAATAATGTAATCTAAATATTTAGGAGGATTTAATTAAAAAATAATGAAGTAAATTTTATTCTTTATTACTTTAGATTTACACTGAAATGCATATACATCAAATTATGTTATCAAGCACACCATATTCACCTGAAAATCTAATTTTACCTAAATATTTATCGAAATATATGTTGTGGAAATATGAAACTTCTATCTCAAGTGGTTCTCAAGATACTGTATATAGATTTTTGTTTCATATTTTGTTGGAATTCAACCTTTGGCAATATGATTTTTAAGTAAAATGTGTTAAACAATAAAATTAAAAAGACATTTTCTAGTTTATGGTTGTGAAGTCAATTTACGCAATATCTTAGGCAAAACGTTTGTATTTTACATAAATATTAGGTTACATTATCATATTGGTGTTCAATAAAAATTATATCTGTATAATAATATATAAAGTGAATTTTTGGCAATTAAAAAATAAAAAATTAATTTTTTTATAATTCGAATTACAACATAGGTATTATATTCTTGTTTTATAAGTTCTACGTGACCAAAAAAAACGTTGTTCTTAACTTGATTATTTGTACATTTTTTTGGTAAATCTCCTTAAAAATATTTACAGAATTATCTATCAGATGTATGTGAGTTTTGCTGGACGGGGTATAGCGGCAGAACGCTGTCTCCGACCAATGTATTCTATTGTGGACAATATTTAATATTGTGACCCCCCCACCCCCTAGACGATGTATCAGATAAGGTCAGGGTTCGCCGCCTGTCCCGGGGTTCTGCACTTTTCATTGATAACTTTCTTCTAGCGACAAGAAACAATTGGAAAATTTTTCCAGCAGTAGTGAATTTCGTTTGGGTCCAGTTTTAGTGCAATTGGATGAGAAGGCATAAAATGAATCTACCGGTTGTAAAATACTAATTTCACAAGTGATTTTTTAACTGTTTTATAACGTTTGTTAAGTATAGATTTTATATAAAAAAACTAACTATAATTTATACGTGTTGTATAGCTCCGTGTTAAGGTTCTGCGAGAAAAAATCTATTATCTTAAAACGTAATATTTTCGTATACTAGCTAACCCCGCGAACTTCGTAACGCCTGGAAAAAGTAAGATTTTCGTAAGATCGTAAGATATTAATTTTATAAAATATTAACTGACCCGGCGAACATTGTAACGCCTAACAGTACTTGTTAACTTTAAAATTGGCCATGTTCTGAAGTCGAATAGCATTACGGCTTCGTTGTGAAAGATTATATATTCTGGGTCGCGGCATAGTGAATAACAATATTGAAACGATATGACATATTAATAACATTCCCACAAAAAATAAATTTGAGTGGATTGTTTCTTAATGTTCGAACCCGACCTATATCTAAACCAAACCGTACTGTAATACGACTTTTATAGGAAAGATATACAACAGCTGATTATTATTATATACGTAATATGTATGTATATTAGCATATTGCTAATGGAAAGTAAATCAACAGCTGTTTCTTAAGAAATCACATGTTTTGATGATTGTAGAAAATTTGTAAACAAATATAGTCCCCATAAGGTTACCTAACATTAAATATTCAAAACGCCTAAAAATGGAAACTTATGGAGTTTTCGAAAATGTTTTCCACTAAAACCTTCTCGGACACATATAGAGCAGCTTCCTAAAATCATGGCGATACATACATGTCATATATATACATATATATATATATATATATATATTTGATTATGTAGTTCACAAGTAAGGGCAGCTAATATAGTTATTATTAAATTAAAAGAACTTGAACTCCCTTTAAACATTTTATTTTCATGATACACGACACGTGTTTCGAATCTTAGTTCATTTTCACAGTGTACTTTTACTTAAATTTATGTTAATAAATAAATAAACAAATATTTGTTTATTTAAATATTTATATATATATATGTGTGTACATACATTTGTTTTAATTTTATTATAAATAAGCTTTGGCATATTTATTTAAACTTTTAGTGATAACATGTTGAGTGTCAGATGATTAATTTGTAAATATTTCATGCAACGAGTGTGGGAAAACTACTTATGCTTACTAACTGTAGTTTTGGGAACGTGAATGAGTAACATACATTTTTCACTTAACCTATATGAAATTTAGAAATATAAAATACACTACAGAAAATGATTTTTAAGCCACATTTTTGATCCGATAATTTCATAAAATATATAATTTTGGAGGTCTAAATATGTATATACTATATTGCGTAACGTATAAGTGACACTAGTGGATTTCAGTTGTCCCCAACAACGCTCCCACCGCCTAAAAAGTAATGTTATTGCAGGAGGCGCCGCACGTCACAGAATAGGCAATTTAGATACAGCATGCGAATTGCATATCACCACTCCCCAGGCGTCTGCGATGCAAGATACTTTACTGTATTACTATAAAAAAATTTAACCTCAATCATTTATTATTAATTATTATTATTATTAGAATAATTATTAGATAAATTATTTTAATAAAAATTCCTTAAATTTTTAACATTTTATACAGTGTTATAGTTTTGAAATAAGTAATGATCAATGTAAACAAACTAATTTTGGATTTTAATTCGCCAGCTGGTTATTTATTCCTTTATCATAGCTTTAATTCTTATTCAGTAAAACGTATAAAAATGTAGCTAATATCTCTTAAGACTGGGTAATTTAGAGCTAATTATTTCATTTTAATAGCATGTGGTTCAGTTTAAAGTAAATAAAAATCTTCCTCTAAATGTCTAAAACAATGAAAACAGTTTCATTATCGTGTGTGATTTCGTTTTTACGGAGAAGACGAATACACATGCCTTGTTTAACGTAACAGACAGAGATAAATTAATTGAAGTAACATATTTTCGGTTTTTTATTGTATAACACGTAGAAAAGAAAATAACACAATTCCAAGTAAAACAGACAGAAATGTTTTTATTTAAACAATTTCTAATTTTAATTCTACAACATAGTAAAAGTTTAATCGGATTAACGATATGTAAAACATCAAAACAGGATATCGGTTTTAAACAAAACGCGATATCGGATTGTCGGATTAGTTAGTTGAACATTAGCCTCAAGCGATTGAAATGATCCAAACAATCCTCTGGTTAATGAGGTCAATGTCGTTGAAAGGGTGATATTTACCGGCGACTACTACCATTGCTGAAAACATCGAGCTCCACTTCCCACATTGACGCCCGTGTTTTAATATCCCGCCCAACTTCTGCCCCGGAAAGTTAATTTGCCCTCTTGTACATTCAACGTTGTTACACCTGACTGCTAAAAATAACGTAGTGATAAATTGTTTTGACCTGTATGAGATATTTTAGATTCAAAATACCTTTCCTCATAAATTGTTGCACATAGTCATACTTTTAGCGAATTTCCCTTAGGGAAGAAGCTATTACCATAGGTCTCATGGCAAGACTTAATTATTAAAAAAAGACCATGTTATTTTTTTGTCTTTAGGTCCCAGAGGCCAAAAACAATAGTCGTTAATGTGTGTGAATGTGTGTGTGTGTGTGTGTATGTGTCTGTGAACACGAAAACTCTCGTAAAAATTGTCCGATCGCGACCAAATTTGGTAGAGACGTGTATTCCTACATTTTCTCGGACGTGTTCGTAAACCAGACATATTGGTCAATGGGAACAGGTAGTTTGGGGGTGGAGGTTTGTATGACTGGGACGGTGGCGACGTCCTGTAATCCAGCTACTTGGAGGTCACGAATTGTGGATAGTTGTGAGAGATGGTTGGTGGATGTAATGTTCTCTGTGTGGATTAACGCCCGCACTATTGAATACTACATCAATCCACAAAGACCATCCTCATAATTAGACCAATTCGTAATTCAGAGGCCGTGGTTCGGATTCCACGTTAAACTGTAGGTCCATTAGTTGCCATCGGCTGTTGGGCTATTAATTAACAGTCCTGTCTAAGGAACATGTCAGCCTTAGTCAGTAACATGACTACAAGATCGCGCCACAATCATCCTACATTCATTCCTCATTCATACTTGGCTTAAAATACCTACCTGGGTAGGTCGCCATTTCAGTTAAAAGTATAAAGTAAAGTACCCCAAAAATGGGTTTTTGCGTTTTTTCCTCATTAACTTTTAAAGTTTTTTTTAAAATTTTATCTTTTACTATTAGAATCAGCTCAAAAAACTACACAATTAAGTTCCTTAAAGTTTTTCTCTATCTCCAACGGTTACCAAGATATTAAAAAATCTAAACACAGTACATTGTATTTAGGGGCTCCAATCTTATGGAGGATATAAAATGAAAATCTTATGGAGGATAATGAAAAATTAATATTTCCCTTACTAATCAATCGTTTTGGGTGAAACTTTGTATTTAGCTTTATGTGGTTGGTATCCATACGTTTATGCTAAAAAATTCATAGTTTATGTGTTCCTCACAGCAGCAAAACTGCATACTCTTTCCAATGTTAATCTTATAGAGAATAGGCTTACTCCTTGATTTATGTCTAGATAATGATAATACTTGGTCAGAATAAAAATAGTTTATAGTAAAAATGCCTACTTTACTGTTCCTCAAAGCAGCAAACCTGCATACTCTTTCCCATGCTATTGTTACGGAGAGTAGGCAAATACTCTAATTTATCAACAGGTATTAATCGATCAATCTTGTCCCACCCTTGTACTATTATTGTCATACTATTGATCTGGAAATTCGCTGAGTACGCAGGTCTGCTGCGACGGGGTATTTTCGTTTAGTAACTTTTTTAACTTAAGGAGCAGTAAACGTTTGTATAGGTTGGAAAACTCAGTTACGAAGCAATATTATTGTTATAATGACAAAATATTTTCCTGTAACCGTAAACTAAATTGATATAAGGGAAAAATAAATTATCAAAATAATAAATTCAGTTTTTCGAGTTTTCGTGACGAGTGGACGTGTTTTGTTTCGTGTGTGCGTATTTGTTAGTGAATTGTTGATATTGTTTCTAAGTTTTTGACAGCTTTATACCAGCTTATTCCGGATTACATACCAATCGTGTTATGTTTTAGGGCACTAGCTCCCCTGAGACGGGATCATATTCCAGATCCCGAAACGTTGTGATTGAAAATGCTAATAAAAATCTAAATAACATTAACCCACTATCACCGGAAACAGGTCTATCTTAATTTTCGAATTTGATTAAATAATTGCATATTTTCATGGATATATATATACTGAATATAATGGTGTATTTGGCGTCTGAAGACCTCAAAACTAAACCAAATTGGTTCAGGTGTAGGTCTTGTTGATCACAGTAATAGTTATATTTCCCTATAGAAATTTTTCTAAAATCAGAAAAAAGGTAACAAAGTTCAAGCACGGCTTTTTTTCTTCAGCGGGTTCCGTGAAAGATTAATAGCGATAAATAAGCGGTAAAATTTTGGTTCATTCACAAAGTGAAGGGTTACCAATAAACAAAACCCCATCACAAACATTTATAAAATAAGTAAACACGTTTCATACATGTGGGTACTCTCGTTTTGACGGCAAAGCGTTACACAAAGACAATCAGACAAAAATTGAGGTAAGACCCATTTCCGGTTTTTGGGTTATGAAACATAAAAATGATCAAAAGTGCCATATTCCCAAGCAATGTACAGACGAAACTCTAATTTTATTCAAATAGATTCGATGAGATACTTATAATTTAACATGTTCTTAACAAGGTATGACAGCCTACATACAGGAGTGCTGACTGCTACGTCATCACTAGTCACATTTATTGGACAGTAAACATCAAATTATTTTGGTGGTTTGAAGCTAAACAGTGCCATGATTGAATCAGTCGCCGTCCAGTCTGTCGATAGCTGTTAATTAAGTCATTTGTCACCCTTCGTCCTTCCTTCGCTGGTAAACATCCCATCTCATTACAAAACATCACAAAATTCTCAAAACACTCGTCTTCTTCTTTCACTACAAATTAGTCCACGCCACAAATTTCACCAAAATATATCCTCTGCAGTTATTTTATACTCGTAATCTATCCATATATAATAGTATATAATATTGTAAAGAAGAGATGGGTAAATCTATAAGCCTAAATATTTCTATACTTGAAACTATCCCGAGGAGATTTCAAGATTTTAAATGTACGGCATAAAAAAGTTTTATTTCACTGGAGTATTTTATTATTCAACTTACAACATTTTACAAACAAAACAAACGGTGTATGGTCAAGTATTATGTAACCAGTTTTTAATTAAAACTTTACCAACTGAAAACTAACTCCAAAAGAGAATTCAATTTATCATGCCCTAGTTTTCTGCGTGCATATGGTCGCATCTCAACCAGAAGTCCTATTTCCCCTTTAAATAGAACATTGGAGAGCTTAAAACGGTTCCTTTATGAAAACTTTTCTGATTTCATTCTACAAGTTATAGAGTTTCTAAGAGAGCAAAGACTGCGAAATTCATTAAAGATGCACCATATTTTTCGGCACAGATAAATCCATATAAATATTAAAACTGGAAATCGCAATTAATATCAAACGACAATGACTTAAATATAACAAATTTTGGATCAATTTTAGTTTTTTAGATTTGTATGTTAACACTTACAATACTTACAACAACAATACTTACAGTTGTTAATATGTTAAAGTTAAGCGCTATTACAACGCCCTTACTTGAGTAGGAGACTGCTGCATCATCTCTAGATACTTACGCCACCTTTACGTGACGAAAAGGCAGAGGCATTCAGAAGACTCATCATCCGTACGTGACGAAAAGGTAGAGACAATCAGAAGAGACTCATCATCATCCTTACATGACGAAAAGTCAGAGACATTCAGAAGAGGCTCATCACCCTTACGTGACGAAAAGTCAGAGACATTCCGAAGATTCATCACCCTTGCGTGATGAAAAGTCAGAGACATTCAGAAGTGACTCATCATCCTTACATGACGAAAAGTCAGAGACATTCAGAAGAGGCTCATCACCCTTACGTGACGAAAAGTCAGAGACATTCCGAAGATTCATCACCCTTGCGTGATGAAAAGTCAGACACATTCAGAAGAGACTCATCATCCTTACGTGACGAAAAGTCAGAGACATTCAGTAAAGACTCATCATGCTTACATGATGAAAAATATTTTGCCTGTGACATTCAGAGAAGACTCATCAATCACCCTTGCGCACTAAAAAGGTATAGATATTTTTAAGAAATATCAACCTTCAGTGACTAAAATGTTATGATATTCAGGAGACACTTATTACCTCTAAGTGTCTAACACTTTGTGACATTCAGAAGAGACTTTGATCATCCTAATGTGACGAAAGACTTACGTGACGAAAATACAGCGATATTCCTTTGTCACCGTAATCTTATTGAAATGAAGAGGTAACTAACTGCGTTAGTTCAAGTTTATATCTTATCTAACGTGACACAAGGATTTAATTATTAGGCCAAAAACTTTTCTCGTTACTCCCGAATGATGAAGAGAGCCGAATAATTCAGACGTCGGGCCGCAACATCACTGTCGTCCTCTCGAGGGACCGGCTTGATGGAAGTGTTGCCAACATCAGAGATGTTGAATAATGAAACAGTGTTGCCACATGTCACATGGGAGGCTCAAACTTGGAAATAAATCTTACTAAATGTTCGTATCAACAGTCAACCTGCAAATGTTGGGTCACAATTTAAATATACGGCTTTTGCATTGTTGTACAATGTATAATTACTGTAAACAATAGTAAAACAAGTAAATTTTAGTAACTGAGTTAAGCTTTATGTTGAAATTCATTTTGAAGATGACGGTACGTGGTTGATGGGTTAAAAAATCTTAACTGCCAATCACTATGGCCTTATGTGTGATGAATTGAAACGGTGATGTATTGTACGCTATTAGTAACTCAACCACTTAAAGCTAGTGCATTCACACACTAAAACATTCTATCAAGCGCTGTATAACATACCTAAAAGGCAGAGACATTCAGAAGAGACTCATCACCCTTACGTGACGAAAAGTCAGAGACATTCAGAAGAGACTCATCATCCTTACGTGACGAAAAATCAGAGACATTCAGAAGAGACTCATCATCCTTACGTGATGAAAAGTCAGAGACATTCAGAAGAGACTCATCGCCCTAACGTGACGAAAAGTCAGAGACATTAGATTAGATTAGATTTGATTATATTAGATTATTTGAAATGGTGACCATACCACAAGGTAGGTATTTTAAGCCAAGTATGAATGAGGATTGAATTTAAAATGATTTTTGATCTTTGTTGCGATCTTGTAGTCTTGTTACTGACTAAGACTGACATGTTCCTTAGACAGGACTGTTAATTAATAGCCCAACAGCCGATAGCAACTAAGGGACCTACAGTTTAACGTGGAATCCGAACCACGGCCTCTGAATTACGAATTGGTCTAATTATGAGGATGACCTTTGCGGATTTACGTAGTATTCAATAGTGCGGACGTTAATCCACACAACAGAACACCACACCCACCGACCATCGCTCACAACTATCCACAATTCGTGACCTCCAAGTAGCTGGATTACAGGATGACGCCACCATCCCATTTAGAAGAGACTCATCACCCTTACGTGATGAAAAGTCAGAAACATTCAGCAGAGACCCATACAGCATATTTTACAAACATATACTCAGTGTCACTCATTACAGGCCCAACATTGCGTATGTTTAAGTTTTTTTAATCCCATTGTTTTTTAGCTATTGAGCTTTGAACATTAAAATAGTCGCCATTTTAAATAGTAAATATTAGAAATGTAATACTTAGCACGAAAATAGATACTATTAGTACCCATACAAATTTTGAAGTTTGTACGTCAAGTGGTTCCAAAGTTATAGCAAGTTATGTAAAATACACATAAACACCGACAGACGGAAAATAGAGCGAGATATATTTCAGGACCCTTTTTGGTTGTTTTGACCTCAGAAACAATGTCACAACGTTTTTCGGTGTATTTTAGATACACCCTGTATAGTGAGAATACTATTTGGAAATACCTATACCACATACTAATAATACTAGAATATTTCAAAACTGTAACAATCAGTTGAAGGGGAGGAAATGAGTTGGATGTAGTGAATATATAGTACTCTACACGCATCAGTCAGCTGTGGCGCAGTGCTGCTGTGGGCGTCCTGGCGGTGTAAAGTGGTACCAACATGCCCTCTCAATTGCTCCCGTGCCCTCTTCAACTAACTGGCTTTTTGTTCGCCTCTACTCCCAATTTTCCGTTCTTTTTGTTCTGTGAAATCACCCGCGAAAATTTGAACCCGCAATTAATTAATAGTCCAACACTTTATAGAGCTTTTCTGCAGACAACTTACTATGAGGGTGATCATAGGATTTGTAATGTTTGTTTAGTCAGATAATTTCTAAATTTTTATCCATTTAGAATTTTTTATTTTTTATAATCTATAATACAGGGTCTCCATAAAATAATGGAAATAAAAAGATAACGAGAAGAGGTACAAAATACTATTAACTTTATTGGACTCCTTACATTAAAAATATTTTATACACATCTAATAAAGTTGAACATGGCCACCATTCCTTGCCTTGCAGACGTCCAAACGATAGTCCACACATTTTACAACATTTCTATTGTCACCGTTGAAACTACATGAATGATTCTTTCCCTTTCTCGAGTCTCTTTCCTTTTCAAAAGTTTCATGAGGATGCTGAGCTTCCCAAATTTTTACGTTATGCCTATTAACACAGCCACTGATGTAAAACGTGGCTTCATCTGAAAAAACTACTTCATCCAAAAATGATTCATTTTCTGCCATTTGGCTTAGCATAAATGTAGCGAACCCTGCTTTTTTACTAAAAATAGTAGATACTATTACGTTTTCTCCCATTGCCTGTCTCTATTACGTTATTCTTTATTCTTTCCCAATGTTGCTTAACAGGTGTACTTTGTTGTGTTGTATAATCTCGTGTTTATAATTTTTGAGATCGAGTTTAGTGTAAAATACTATTAGTAAATACCCTTGTCGCAGCAGACCTGCGTACTCAGCGAATTTCCAAATCAATAATATAATAATAATAATAATAATATATGGCAAGTTTTATAAACATCTGTCCATAAACATGGGAATTATTTGCTTATTCTCCATAAGATTAATATGGCAAAGAGTGTGCAGGTTTGCTGCTATGAGGAACACTAAAATTAGGCATTTCTACCATAAATAATTTTTATCTTAACATTTATACCAACTTTCATCAACATCTGTCCATAAATAAAGGAGTTTGCCTATTCCCTTTATGATTATTATGGGAAAAGAGTATGCAGGTTTGCTGCCATGATAAACACATAAACTATGATTTTTGAGCATAAATGGATAGATCTCAACCACATGAAGCTAAATATCCAAAAATATTCATTAATATGGGAAATATTAATTTTTCCCTATCCTCCATAAGATTAACATTGGAGCCCCACAATACAACGTACTGTGTTTAGATTTTTTAATATCTCGGTAACCGTTGGAGATAGAGAAAAACTTTAAGGAACTTAATTGTGTAGTTTTTTAAGCTGATTTCAATGGTGAAATATAAAATTAGAAATTTTTAAAAATTACATGTGAAAAACGCAAAAAAACCCATTTTGGGGTACAAAACCCCCCCAAACTACCCGTTCCCATTGACCGATATGTCTGGTTTACGAACTCGTCCGAGCACTTGTAGGAATACACGTCTCTACCAAATTTGGTCTTGATTGGACCATTTTTACGAGAGTTATCGTGTTCACAGACACACACACACACACACACACACACACACACACATATATATATATATATATATACTTATATACATATATACATATATATATATATATATATATAAATTTTAACGACTATTGTTTTTGGACTCTGGGCACCTAAAGAAGAAAAAATAACATGGTCCCGGGCTTAAGTCTCACCATGAGACCTACGGTAATAGCTTCTTCCCTATGGGAAATTCGCTAAAAGGTTCATCGTATCCTATCTTTTCATGTTTCCAAAAGTACGATAACTACTAGCTGCTTGTTGTTTAACCTGGTGATATATAGATCTTTGTGAACGTCTAAAATCTTCAATAAACACGGAAACAGTTGGTATTTTTAAGGTCCTTAATAAATACCCAAAGGAGATGAGGGTGTATTGCATGGTGGCAAGCGTCTTGGATTTCGGTGAAAGATCTCGCAGGTTCAAATCCCGGGATGACGGGGATTTGGGTTTAGACCAATTTTTCCAAATCCGTTTGTTTAAAATTACTACTTCTGTAAAAATGCATCCGGCCAAAATACAAAAAAAGTAAAAAATTAACAATATTAAACCCCCCCCCTTTTACATTTAACCACAAACAGTGCTCACAAATCTGAAGTTTACGCGTTTTTTAAAGTTGTAATATCCAAAATGTAGAACAACTTTAATTTAATATAAGAAAATTAATGTGAATAAAGTCGGTCAGCAGGATTGCATGCGGAGGTAAACTAGGCAGCGCGCCCCGTGGCACAATCGATAACTAACCGTCTGTCAACCTGACTACTACAGACTCTGGAATTTATGTAAATTAACACGAACTTTTAGTCGATTTTGTAGATTTTCATAAATACCTTGCCAATATTGAAATGTTTCGGTAAAGAACACACTAAACTCTGGTTTGACTTTTTACCTAATGTTGATTGGTTAAAATACCCCTGTTATGGGTTAAAAATTGCCTGTATTATTCTGAATTGATTCTCTGAAATGTGACCTACCCCGATAAAATAAGTGAACAGAAATTAGTCAGGTAAAATCAATCAAATTTTTAGGATTAATCGTTGATGAATGCCTAACTTTTGATGAACATGTTAATTATTTAGTGAATAAAATTAATTCAGGCCTGTTTGTTTTACGATCCATGTCCTATCTTTGTGACAAAACAGTATAAAAATGATTTAACATTCACTTTTAGAATGTCATATTTGATATGGGATAGAAGTATATGGTGGAACAACACACAGAAATTAAAAAAAAATTAGTGCCGGTATTACAAAAAAACAATCAGAATTATTAAAAAACTAAAATACAATCAATCAGTAAAAATCTATTTTAAGGAAATTATCGTTCTCACAGTTTTTGGCCTGTATATTTTTAAAAGTATTCAGTTTGTGTGTAAGCAAGAGAAAATAGAGGTAGCTCATCAATATGATACACGGTGGAAAAACATGATTTTGAAAGTAAATTATCGCCTTGAGCTCACTAATTTGTTTTTAAGAAGTCTCCCTGTATCATTAAAAAGAGAAAAAAATAAATCCAAATTCTTTAATGATTAAAAAAAGTACTTAGTTGAATTGGCTCCTTATAGCATAAATGAATTCATCAGTGCTAAAAAATCAAATCAATGATATTTAATTTCAGAGTTGGAGTTATTTTTTGTTTTTGGCTGCTTTTATGGTTTGGTGATGCGATGACCTCAACCACTAAGATAACTTCAGCCACTGATTGAAAAAATGGAAATAAAATGAAACAAATTAATTTCCCTCTCTCTCTCTCTTTTCGTTTTTCCAATGTATTTATGTATTTATATACTTTAAGGTAGTACTTTTTGGTTGATATCTACCACTAATTGTAATTTAATGATTTTAATGACACTATTCATGTACTTAGATCTGTATATAAATGAATAAAGATAATTTGAATTTTAATATGTATACCATGGTTAGCTAATTTGAGGATATTCTTTCAGGACAACGTCATATTCTTTAAAGTTTATTTCTATATCATTTAATAGTTTATTATTACAAATATTATCATCCGATTTCTTAAATTAACAATAAGAGAAACAATCTAAAATATTTGGTAGAAACTCTTTTATCTTCGTTCTCAACATCAGAATGGTAAGAGCTAGTCAGTTATTGTATGCTTTTATCATTAACTAGCTGACCTGGGGAACTTCGTAAGGCCCTACAGTAAACATGTATTAACTTTATGACTGGTTATGCTCTGAAATCGAATAGTATTATGGTATTATGGCTTCGTTGTGAAAGATTTAGATAGTCTGGGTTGCGGTGTGATTATGAGCCGTTCTCAAGTTATGAATGGTGTAACTAACACGACTTTGTTTTATTAATCAGATACATAATAAAAATAATAATATAAATAATTTTTAAGTAAATATAAAAAAAAAATCTGTTAATAAAATATGTTCTAAAAAAGTTACTAAATAATTAATAATTTTATTTTTAAAAATAATCATCCAGTTTTAAATACAGATGACAAAATGAATAAAATAATTATAAATAAAAACTTTTTGAGCTGTTTTTTGTTTTTGAAGTCAAAAGTTTTATAAAATTGAAAAAAAAAATTAATTTTTTTTGTTTATAAAATAACTTGGGCGCTTTAGACAAGTACTCTTATCTAGCAGTAAATTTAATTTTTTGGAAGTAATCGTAGACAAATATTCAAATATAATTTGAATTTTTAACTGGTTTCAATGGTAAACATATACTTTCTTTTATGTTTTCGCTAAAAATTTAATTTTATTTTTTTGACATTTAAAAGCATAACTTTAATATTTTACAGATATTTTTAATTATTTATATCTGTAAAATAAACTGTCAAAATTAATCAAAAGTTAGAGTAAAATTTATTTTTATTTTTTAAGGATTTTTATAACTTTAAAAATCAAAAATTCAAAAAAATGAAAAAAATTGGAGATATAATATAAACATGCCAAATTTCAACTAAATGGAAAAATAGTTTGGCACTGAACACATACAACACGGACACAGACACACGACCTCGACATAGTCAAAAATTTTTGGATTCAGGGAAAAAACGGTATATCCACCCTCAAACTCATTGAATTTTGACTAAACAATACTTTTTTATTAAGTATAATAATAAAAATAGATCAATAAATTTACAATACTATGACATTTATTAACATATGACATTTAATTAGACAAAATAAAAAAATGGTAAATAAACCCACAAAATTATGAAGTATCAACGTGGCAAGTAAAACTGTGTTAATTTTGTACAGCATTTATTTACTCGACAGTTTTAAATTGACGACTGATACAGAAGGCGTTGAATAACAATTTACACTGGTAATGGAAAGTAAATCAACAGCTGTCTGTAGCTTTAGAAATCAAATGTATGATTGTAGAAAATTTGTAAACAAATTTACTTATAATAACGATAACATGGGAACTTTGACCCTCCGTAGAGCAGAGCTCTGGGGGTTTCGAAAAATCCTTTCTTAGTACGCATCCATACCTTAAATAGAATCTGTGTACAAAATTTGAAGCTTCAAAGCCTTGTAGTTTTTGAAAAAACTGTGACCAGTCAGTGAGTGAGTGAGTCAGATTTGGGTTTTATATATAGAGATTAATAGTATGACTATTTATACGAGATTATTATTGACATTGGTTTTGAGGTTAAGAAAATTACTTTAGAATGAAGTTAGTTTCTATGTATTGGTTTAATTATTGATTTGGACAAGCTTTAAATGGTGCCAGTGGCATGTCAGTAATGGCAGAAGAGTTAAAATAATTAATATTGTATATGAATTAAGTTCCGATTCAGACATCCATACGCTTTCAATTTTCAAGATTCATCGAC
The DNA here is from genome assembly GCA_023375725.1 of Nephotettix cincticeps. Taxonomy (NCBI): domain Eukaryota; kingdom Metazoa; phylum Arthropoda; class Insecta; order Hemiptera; family Cicadellidae; genus Nephotettix; species Nephotettix cincticeps. The sequence continues at coordinate 43,485,758 of CM041787.1, forward strand.
ATTAGTAGGTTGGAATACAAATTGAAGATGGTTTGAATTGTTACAGGATTGTCACATATATTAAATTGGGAACAGATAGATATTGTACTTTATACCATGGATAATGAAGCTGACAAAATACTGGTTTCAATACGAATACCAGCAGAAGACGAAGTTTGATTCAGTTTTGGAATGATTCGATTCTAACATTGAATAATTTTCTTGTAAAATACCAAAGAAGTGAAGAAATTATGATCCCTAATCCATCTCTGAAAGGTGCGTGTGGGTATTGTGCGGCTGTGAATAGATTTTAAGTGATGGGATGATACGGAAGACTATCTATTACCTTCGAAATCTACCTTAATATCTATTACAATCTGTTACGAAATCTGTAAAAAACAAATACAGAGAGGAAAAGTAGGCACCGTAGACTATGTTTATTACGTAAAAAATGTTTGTCTTGATACGAGTAACAAATCTACAAAGGGGACTGTATTTTGAGTGTATGGTATGATTTGGATTATTTCGTTACACTGCTGAATATAAAGCTATAAATACGCAAGTGTTTGACACCCCCCCCCCCCCGGAGCGCTGTTGTCCCACAAGAGACAAAGAGGTCAAGAGTAGCCACTCCATCTGTTCATCCCCCACGCCATTTGATTACTACCATATATTCCCACAATATTACTTCGATATTCCTTCCATTTTATTTTATGACAAGTTAAAATATTCATATATTCTTATACATAGTATATGGAGAAAGTATTGATTTCGACAAAATTTTTGAATTTGAGTTGAGAGTTGAGAGTCCGTCCGTGTGGAACACTGCAAACCTTTTTTCCAAAACTACAACATCCTTACCATAATTTCTCTCTACATCTATGAAACAATAGTTCTGGTCAAAATGAATCCTCCTCAACTAAGAGCTGACTGTCACAAATATAACCTTAGAATTAAAACAAATTTTGATCTAAACCAACACAGACTAACTAAAACTAGCCAAACACCAAACAACATGGGTATAAAAATGCACAACATACTGCCTAATGAATTAAAAGAAATAAACGACATAAAAACTTTCAAAAGAAAACTTAAACAGTACCTCATAAATAGACCGTACTATAAACTAAATGAATTCCTGGAGGAACATAAACATAAATAACTATGGCTCAATACACTTACACACACACATATACACAACACATTAAAAGAAGATGACGATTCCCCCGTCTCTAAGGATGGTGGAGAAGACTTCTATGGTAAATGGTAAATGTGTCTGCCTGTCTGTGTGTGCGTGTGTTTGTGTGTGTGTGTGTGTGTGTGTGTGTGTGTTCGTGTGTGTGTGTGTTCGTGTGTGTGTCTAAATGTGTACAGAGCCACAGGTATTTGGAATTATTTCTCTACGAATAACGAAAGCACCCAATGTTATTCTTATGGAGAATATTAAAAATACAATTTATTCCTTATTTTCCAACCGTTTTCCATGAAACTTGGTATGAAGCGTAAGGTCAAATCAACCAACAAAACCAACTGAAAAAGCTTGGTATTATCGGGGGTGGGGGGTTTACCTCCCATACAATTCGAACAATTAATTTTACTCTGTCTCTATTGTTTTTATTTTCAGAAATGGGATGGTTATTTTTGAAACAATACATTTATACATGTTGTTTAGAAACTTTAAAGAATATGATTGTTTTACAGATTGACGTTTTTATTTTTACTTAAGGGAGAAACTATGTGTCAGTCCACTGATACCATTTATTTAGATACATATTAATAATATTAAAATAAATAAAGTTCACTTTTAACTGAATCACTGGTATTGATGGGTCCCATTCATAATGTCAAAATTTATAGTGTCCATATACGAAGTTTTGGCACCATGGAATTGGACATAATGAAACATTACCGTTTTAAAACTTATTCAACCGTACTGTATTTCGAAATTCGGATCCAATTTCACAATATTCAAAAATACACTCTGTGTAAAAAAACGCTGACTATTACTCACTAACTTGACCATACTTTTGAATATACAGGGTGTTTGGAAAGTTGGGGACAAACTTCGAGGGATGATAGTACTCATCAAAATAAACAAAAAATTTCAAATAAACATATGTGGAAAATCCTTCGTTTAGCCGCTAGCCGCCATTTTGTATTTTATACAAAAAACGTTATATATAAAGAACTATTTAAGATACAGAAACCAAATTCGCACATATTAATGCTGAAAAAATATTCTCAAATTATCATTAAGTTTGCTTTTATATTTTCAAAATTATGGCGCTTAAAAATATTTTAATTTTAATAACAAAAACCCATTAGCTTTAAGAACCGCCGCTATTTTGAAAATATAAAATCAAACTTAATGAAACTTTGAAAATATTTTTCTCTTTAGCCAATAAATATGTGTGCAATGTTTGGTTTCTGTATCTTAAATAGTTCTTTATATATAAAGTTTTTTGTATAAAATTATGGCGGCTAGCCACGAAGGATTTTTCGACATATGTTTAGGAATTTTTTGTAAATACTCATAGTATTTAATGATATAGAGTGTTTGGAATTTGAGTTGAGAGTGGATATATCCGTTTTGAGCCTCCATAAATTCAATAAATGTCCAAAAAAATTTATGTCTGTTTGACTGTGTACAAACTAGAGACCCCATTGATCCACAAGAATGGAAATGAGTTGGTCGTGTGATATACATATACTGAATTCGAATCAGTAAGCTGCAGTGCAGTGCTGCTATGGTAGGTGGGTAAAATGGTATCAACAGTTCGTAATTCAAAGGCAGTGGTTCTGACTCTACGTTAATACTATAGGTCCCTTAGCTATGCCATTGACTGTTGGGCTATTAATTAACAGTTCTGTCTAAGAAACAGGGCAACATATCGTGCTACAATTATCTTACTATAGGATGAAGTAAAAACTCACGTCTTCCAACACTACTTAATATATTTATACTTATATTGTAATTATATACAACGGTAAATATATATAAAAGTTGTTAAATTGGCGATCGATTTCGTCCAGTTACACCGAACATCATCAGGCCCAAATGGAGACTGAAAGAAACAAGATGGCGTCTCTGCTTAAATACTACTGGCTACGGGACGTTCCTGTCATGGCGTCATAAGTAGCATTTATTGGATGGCTGAGTTCCGGAAATAGATTTTTATACGTTCTTGAAGAATCAGATAGTATTTGTTCATTTATTAATTTTGTTTTATCTTTACAATTTTTTATAAATAAATAACTCTTCCCATACATTCATTCCATTTCCTTTTTTACAAGTTTTGATAATCTTGAGGTCTTCATCGATTGTTGTTAGGTTATGTCCTTTTTCTAGTAAGTGTTTTGCGATGTTTGATCTCTCCGGTTTCCCGTTCTTCCATGCTGATATATGATTTTTTTATTCTTTCATAAAATTGACGGTCTGGCCTATGTATATGTTATCACAGTCTCTGAATCAAATTTTGTATATTCCTGGTTGGTTGAATTTATCGGTGTTGATAAAACAAACTTAATAAATGATAATATCTAAATAATGATATTTAGATCAACTTTAAAGAATATGATAGTTTTATTACAGATTGACGGGTTTAGGTTTGCTTAAGTGAGAATGTATGTCTTTCTACTGATACCGTTTATCTTGATATAAAATACACGGATGCACTTTGGCTACATCTCTCGACCATTTAAATTTTTAAGGCTAGTTTACGCCTAATCCTTTTAAAATGGAAAAAGTACAAATAGTGTAAAGGGGATAAAGAGTTTCAACTTGTTTACAACAATTTTAATTTTTTACAAATTTTTAATGGTAAGTTTGTAAATATAAATGACAGATTGTATAAGAGTTAATCTATAAAATCATACATACAGTACTAGGTTAAGTAAAATATTCAAATTTTATCGTGAATATTTTAATAACAGACATTTTTTTATTTTTACATTTTTAAATGTGAAAAAACTTGTAACTGTACACGATACAAAATTATATATTACATATTCTGTAGGTATATATTTTTATCAATTTAACCATTTTTCCATTTTGGTGGCCAGTAACAACGTCGGTAAAAAATCTAAAACGAAAAAAAACATTTTAATCAGGTTAAAAGGTAACATTGCTGCGGGAGGCGCCGCACATCACGGAATAGGCAATTTAAACACAGCGTGCGAATTGCATATCACCACTCCGCAGGCATCAGTGTTCAGAGCCGCGTTGGAGAGTCGAGTTTTATACTTATGTTTGTGATTACGCTTTCCTATATGAAACGATAAAGACACATTTTCCTTTATACTTTGCTTAAAATACCTACCTTTGTATTTAGCAATTTAAGAAAGGCAATAATAATAATAACACACTGTCAAGAAACATTATAACACATTGTTTGAGTTTTAGAATAGCTAACCATATTAATCTGTTTAAAAATACGATAAAACACTTATTTTTAAGCCAATTTTAACATTTGTTTTAAAGTAATCCTCTGGATTTTATCGTTAATATTCGTCACAAAACTAAAAGAACAGCCAGAAAAAATCAAACACAGAATTTTAGTGTTAAACAAAGTTTCAGTCACAGTTGAGAATCTAAAATATAAAATATTTTAAGTGTTAAAATTAAAACCTCACTTAAAACTGAAATGAAAGAGGAATAATAAAAAGGGTAACCCAGCACAATCGCCTGTTTAATCCACCAGAGTCGCTCGTGTCGCCTTTGGGCATTGTTGGTTTTAACAGCTGACCTCCCTTCGTGTTAGATTTTTGCATTATTCCAACCGCTAAATATTATCTGGTTCCTTTAATTTAAAACGTAGGGAAATAAGGAAGAAATAAATTTTATAATATTCTCCATAAGAATAACATTGTGCACTCTCAGACAACGTACTGCGTTTACTATGACCAGTAAATTTAACTTTTCTCTGGAACTGTTAGTCGTAGACAAATAATTCAAAACACTAATTTGTTTTGTTTTAACCTAGTCTTATGGTGGTAGTCAAACTGCTTTCCCTTTATTGTTTAACATGAAAAATTATTTTTTTTACATTTAAAAGCCCACAACTTTTCAACTGTCTTTTTTACAGACACTAAGACTGTGTCATATTATTTAGTACTCTATGTAATTAATATCGAGAAATGCTGAAAAACATGTAAGCAGGGCAAACACAGTCAATGAGCAAATGGTTGTTGCTACTGAACATATTTGTTATAGAAGTTTTGTGATCGATGGATTAACACCCTGATATTCCCCTGGTACCCTGGTATCTATCTTTTGAGATTTAGATTACCTGTAATATTTCACAGATAAAATTAAACAACTAAAAATTTATTTTGTTAAATTGGAAAAAAATTAGTTCCCTACCACATCAATTCCATTTTTTATGTACAGCCGCGTAAAAATACTAGTCGAAAATGGAATGTGCATTATAGATGTAAGCGAGAGATATGTAGATCGAACACTGTAACCCTCCTATGCACATCAATTCACCCGTATCAGCACTAGGACGATGACGTCATGCCGTATCGACATCAGCTGTTTATAACTCCCTCCATAACTCGATATGGGTTTTCCCGCCGGAATGACCGCTTGATGGAATGACTCGTTGAACTTCACTTTTATACACTCCCTCACTCATTTTGGTTGATTCATTCATTTCTATTTTTCTTTCAGAAACTTATTTCATTGACAATAGTTATTTCACTGGATAGGTATTTTATTATTCATGTCGTAGTGAATAAATATAATATAATATTTACTATGTAGCGGCAGGAATCAACTAACCTATTTCAAAAGAAATTAAATAAAAAAATGAGTACATTTCTTAAACACATCATACATTGTGTCTACAAACCTGGAAACCCGGAAAAAAATAAATTCACCCAACCTGGAAAGGTGGAAGAATTTTGTGATACGTTAGAAAAAGTAAGATCCAATAAAATGCTGTGTTGGCTTTAATCTCGCGAGACATTCGCTAATAATGAGAAATATTGTCTTTTTCGTTTCTAAAATAACAACTAACAAGTTAAAAATTAATACAAACAACATAATTTTGGGAGATTTAAATAAAAATGAAAGAATGCTCATATAAGAACGGTTATGAATAAATAAAATAGATATATTAGGTAAAAAGTTGATAAAAATCAAAACTAAATCTTCTGGTAAAACCAAAAGCTATAAATAAGTCCGAGTAAATAGATTCTCATGACACCATTGTATCGTGTCAAAGATATGTGTAAAAATATATTAAAAAATATTTGTGTTTTTTTGCAAACAAAAAACGATATTTTCTGTTTCCCAAACGAACAGTAACACGGAGACAAGATACAAATGTATCCTCTCAAGTCTGTATGTGTGGACATGTCTGCAGACAAGAGACAGGATACAACCCAGTACTGTCCTGTCCTTAGTTCACAGCCAGTTCAAATCGTGCGGATCACTGATATTTAGATTTTAAATTTTTATTAAGATTTTTAGACTTTAGTGAATTTGGAGTGCGTTTTGATTAGTTAAAATTTTGTTGCTGAAATTGAAGCTTTGTATCGCGTACATTTTAAGATTTTTAGCCCAACAATTCCTAACAGAATTTAAAAATCTGTAGGCGTCATTATCGTAAAGGTCCGAAACTTGCACCACCTTCTAATCGGAGGTCACTTAGTAAATTTTGGCCACAATAGGAACTTCCTTCCAGAAACTTTTGAGTACATCTCTTTCTCGATGAATTACCAACATGATTAAGCACGAAGAAGCTAAAACCATGTCTTCTTCGGTCACTATGTCGTCAAACACTAGCTTTCTAGTGTGGACGCAAAACAAGTAGGAAACCTGAAACAAAAACTGTGCATGCAGACATTCAGACGATCGTTTCCATATACAGTCTGCAAGTGTGGACGGGGCTTTAGACTGACAAAGCCCAACTAGAATCCTTCTGGAATTGACAACTTCATATTGTAACAATTTATTTTAATGTATATATTACGACGTTTCGAATGTGTTGCAAGTCCCTTACTCATGTTTCAGGTGTTGCCGGGGCTGTACGTGGGGAACTACCGCGACTCCAAGGACTCTCAACAGCTGGACAGGTTCAACATCACTCATATCGTGGCCATACACGACGCGGCCCGCAAACTGCACTCGGTTAGTACAATACTCCATCTTTATAGAAATCTAAATGGATAAAACAAGATCGCACGCAGCAAGTTGGCGTCAGTAGAGCGAACTTCATACAACTTATATTCATATTCATATCATAGTAATCGATTAGTAATAAGTATGCAGATTTGCTGAAATAAGAATTGTTTTGCATGTAATATATACAGGCTGAGTTATACAATTTTGTATATTCTACATAAGAATTACATGGACAAGAGTAAGTAGGTTTTCTGACGTAAAAAAGTAAAAAAAATTATTGATTTTTAGTTACTCTACATAAGATTAACATTATATAACGTACTGTGTTAACAATTTTGAATATATCAATAAGCAATTGACCTAGAATCATGATTCAAAATACTAATTTTTTTGTTTTTTTAGCTGAATCCAACGGTAAAAAAATTAGATTTTCTCAAAGATTTATACATAAGTAAATTGAAAACCCCATATTTGGAGTACAACCCTTCCTCAAAGTGTAGCTAATGTACTCCGATTGTGTTGTCCACCGACTATTGAATATATGCTTATACGAGTATATTTTTTATATAAGTATATAAAATTTTGAATGACACCCCAAAACGTGTTCAGGGGGTTGAGTTATGAACTATCATGGTCTGAGCTTAACTGTCGCCATACGAGTCATGTGAATAGCTCACTTTTCCATAGAAAATTCGCTAATAAGTTGGAAGCAAGCAAAGCAGATGTTTGTCACTACAGTTGGTAGTTAGTAGAATAGCTGGTTGTCAATGAACAGTGGATCAGTCAATAATTGATCAAATTGGAAGTCAGTAGATCATTTAACAGTCAGTGAACCATCAATGAATAGTCAGTGGACAATTTAAGCAGATATTCAATGGATGTAAAAAGTCTCGGAACAGCTTAATATTTTCCATATTAATCATCCTGCTAGGGTAAAACTGTGCAAATTAAAATTGGGGCATAAAATACATTTATTTATTTACAGTCTTAGCTCTAGGGGAAGGGGTGTTGGAAATTTCCATGACCAAAATTTGAAGCAATGACAATTTAGGGGTTAGGTTATAAGAACAGCTATTTAGGTGAACTGAAAACATTCCCTTTAGACATATCCATGATCTAACCTATTACCTACAGGGATGTAAATACAAACATTTTTTAACTTATTACTGACTATCAATCTCAGATAGGGGGCGGGCCATGAGGAGTCAGTCCTAAATATTAATAAGCATATACTGGTTGACCATCAAAGAAAAGGTATTTTTAGAAGAGTACAATGCTGCAACCCCGGCTGGAAAAGAACTACCGAGGTGGAAATGACAGGCATTAAAAAACTTTTAATTTGAAATTTTAGAGGCTGATGAGTTTTGAGTATGGTTAGTCATTCAAGCTAAGAAAGTCCTAGTAGTACTTCATTTTTTACTCTTGTAACAGCAATGACTAAATAAATTAAAAAATTGTCAGCCTCTGAAATTTTAAATTCAAACCATCTTTGAATGGCCCAATTCATGACGGGTCTCCTTGACGGATACCTCCCTCAGAGTGCCCTTCAGAAATCGGTGTCGCGGCATTGTACTCACTAAAAATACTTTTACTTTGATGTAATCAATCTACGCTTCTATGTAAGATTTCGTATTGACACCTTGAGGGCCATCTGTGATTGATAGTCTGTAATAAACTAAAAAAAATAGTACTCGTATTTTAGGCTCAAATTCAATTTGTAAAGTTTTACTCTTGTAGGATAATTAATAATAAAATATTAAGCCGTTACGGAACTTTTCAACCCCCCACTTTGTATAGATAAGCAGTTAATAGATTAGATTAGATTACCATTTGAAATGGCGACCTACCCAGGTAGGTATTTTAAGCCAAGTATGAATGAGAAATGATTGTGGGATGATTGTGGCGCGATCTTGTAGTCTTGTTACTGACTAAGGCTGACATGTTCCTTAGACAGGACTGTTAATTAATAGCCCAACAGCCGATGGCAACTAAGGGACCTACAGTTTAACGTGGAATCCGAACCACGACCTCTGAATTACGAACTGGTCTAATTATGAGGATGGTATTTGCGGATTAACGCAGTATTCAATAGTGCGGACGTTAATCCACACAAGAGAACACTACGCCCACCGACCATCGCTCACAACTATCCACAATTCGTGACCTCCAAGTAGCTGGATTACAGGATGTCGCCACCGTCCCAATTGTATAGTTGTTTATTGAACAATTAACGCAAAAACATTTGGGTTTTAACAGCTTTTCCCAAAGTTTCAAATTGCTAATACTTGCTTCTGTAACAATCCGTATTGCGTATTTATAAAAGATCATAAAAGTAATTTTAAACTTTTTATTAGTACAGATACCGTGAAAAATTATATTTTTTGATTAGGATGCCAAACGAGCAGACAGATTTATCTTATCAACCTCTTTACGCATGTCACTGTAAACACAGATACCGGAATAGCTAGGTCAGTAAAAGTCAGCCAATAAACTTCTCCCCGGCCCTGACTAGCAGGCTCCTATTCAGTCAACAATTTCGCGAGTGTAAAAAATAAATAAACATACTGACCTCTCTCGTCGGATGGTGAAAAATCGTTTTGCTACTATTCTTCTTAGTAAACAGGTGATACCCACTATACAGAATCTTTGAGGTTCATGATAACTATTCAATATTTTTTATTGGACATTTCCAACGCGTCTGTGTCTAACTACACAACGTTTCTGCAGGTAGAGAAACTCCTCCCGTTTTCAAGTGATTATCTAATTAATAATTTACATTAAAATAGAAATTTTAAAAATTAAAGTAAGTTACAATTATTAATTCTATTATGTTGTCAATTATACACAACTGTACAAAGATTTTAACGTTGTAAATGACCGTTATACACAACTCTACTGAGGTTGTAACGTTGTAACTGACGTTATACACAACTATAAGAGGTAGTAACGTTGTAACTGACGTTATACATAACTCTACTGAGGTTGTAACTTGTAAATGAAGTTATACATAACTCTACTGAAGTTGTAACGTTGTAAATGACGTTATACACAACTATAATGAGTTTGTAACGTTGTACATGGCGTTATGCACAACTCTACTGAGGTAGTAACGTTGTAACTGACGTTATACACAACTCTACTGAGGTTGTAACGTTGTAAATTACGTTATAGACGACTCTAATGAGGTTGTAACCTTGTAAATGACGTTATACACAACTCTACTGAGGTTGTAACGTTGTAAATTACGTTATAAACGACTCTAATGAGGTCGTAACCTTGTACATGGCGTTATACACAACTCTACTGAGGTTGTAACGTTGTAAATGACGTTATACACAACTCTACTGAAGTTTTAACGTTTTAACTAACGTTATACATTCTATTGAGGTCGTAACGATGTAACGGATGTTACACATAACGCTGTTGCGTAACAATGGCTTTAACGCACAAACAAGCCGTTGATATCACAATGGCCAATCTCCACTGCTGTGTACGCTAATGTCAGTGTTACAATGTGGGCCATGTGATTGGGTTATGTTGATGTGTGTTAGAAAAACTAACTAATGTACGAAAAATGTATACTCACCAGGTGGTGCTCTTAAAATTAATAATCTAGACGTTGCTCTGCATTTGAGCTCAAATTGTACGTAAATTGGAGTTAAAATTAATTGTTGGATGATATTTAAAGTTGCAGCAGGAGATATAAGTTGTCGGAGATTAGGTTAAGTGCTAGAGACTATCACTATACGTTATTTTATTTAACGTTTATGGGTTTTGAAAGTATAAATAAGTCCTTAAAGAGTTGTAAATGAATATTAGGAATTTAAACTAGTAGTTTGTTCAGAAGTTAATTATTTATATTTGCAAAATCTTTTTTGGGTTATACAAATATACACATTTATTTCACCTGAACCATAAAGTTTTATCAGAAAATGTTTACCTAGGTATTTAAACTCCGAAATGTTTGCTGGACGATTTGTTTCTCTTCGTTTCCAGGATTTGGCACTTATGGAAAAACGCACTTTCTTTATTATTATTAGCTAACTAAAACAGTTTGAGCAATGTTATATCTATCTTATTTGATTATTCTAAAATATTATTATTTTATCGAAATGAATGAAAATCCATGATTTCAGCGTTCTCTAGACATAGATGGATCTCCCCAGTAAAAACACTATATAGAGTAAATTCCCAAGCCTACTTCACGTTAAAAGAAGCATAACTACAGCAAAACATGTACACTAATGATAAATCAGGTTGACAAAGGGATAAAGTAATGAAAAGTTGCCACCGACCCAGTTTCAAAGTATAACATTTTGAATAATTGTTTATTCGTCATCATTCCTTTATGCATTGCGCTAATGCACGACTCTACCACATCCTGGATTACACGCTCGTGGCGTTAAAAAGGTAGATTTAAAAGCTTTCCATCGCCTTAGTAATTATTCATGTTGTTTATAACGTTTATAGTTTCACGCTTTTGCAATGAGTAGTCTACTTTTGTACTTGCAGAAACGTTTGTACTTGTGAACAATTATTTTTTTCAGGTGCTTTAGATTTTTTTTGTGTACGAATCCAAGTTACATTTCGTTAGATTACGAGATGTTATTATTTTTTGTTTGGATAGGCAATTTATTAATAGATCAATAGGAATGTCAACTCGGTCGGGAATTGAACCTGTATACTCCCATTTTATAACAGCCAATTAGGGAAATATAAATATTGAATTTTGAAATTATCTTACAACCAGGTATTTAAATAAAACACTGTTCCAGCCCCGTTAGATCAATGTTAATTTTGTTGGTTAAAACAAACGATAGGTTACACAATAGCCGTCAAAAGATGGTTGAGGTGTCAAATTAAAGGTGTAATTTTCTAAACACTTGCATAACCATACATTTTTATTTAATATTCCGGTATAATATAACTACCACTCAATTTCTACAAATAAATAAAAATTAATTATCTTTTTTATGAATATATAAAAATGGAAATTGTAATTCCTTGGATAACCCACTTTACCTTTAGTATGACACCTCAACCATATTTTAGAGTATTCAATGAGAACTGTTGCCACTGTATTCAAATGTAAAAAAGTCAAATGTCAAAAATGTAACAAAATTATTGTTCACATCTGAGTAAAATCAAAGATGGTGGTGGTTGTGTAGGTTCTTGAGAAAAAAATGTTATCAATTATCTCTGGAACCTGTATTTTGGTTTAGTCATCTAGACCAGGACATAACGTTATGGATATAACGTTGTATATCAAAACGTTATGTGGTAAGGGTGATGTGGTGTTACACAATCCACAATACCAATTTCGACAGCTTACAATTTTTTTCACAATTATCACTGTGTCCCCTTTGCAAATATTTATTTGCTAAAAATGTAAGATGAACAAACACTTTTCCCAACTAATTGAATTATTTTAAAAATCACAATCTCTACTTTTTAAGTGTATACATTGAGACAAACAAAAAATTATTTGGAGTGAAAGGTATGAAATAACTCCATAATTATACTCCATATTTTATAAATGAACAAAGGTTTAAACTCAAAAATTTTAACACATACACGTGAACATGTAAGTTTAAATGGGTGTATATAACTTGCATCATACGCTTTTACACTTGGGACCTTATGTCATAGTTGTAAATAATGATTCAGGAAATAGTATATTTATTCACAAATTTAGTGGCATTTTTTCGAGGCCAGGTTCAACTGTATTTTTCATCTCACTGCGTATTATATTTAGCTCAATATTGCAAAAAAAACTTTTCTCATATTTACTTTAAAACTTTGCTCATAAAGTGGCTTTCGCAGTTTTCTTGCTATTTCAAACGAACAGCTGGTTCAGATTTATTCATAATTTTATAAGGATTTATTTATGACTAGCAGTAAGCCCATTCTTTGTACGGGTTGTAGGATTCAGTAAAAGAAGAAATATTACTATACCAAAATTTAAACTTGAAGTCCTAAACAAATCAGTTCAAAGAAAATAAACCAATACCCAGCTGTATTATATAGCATTACTTCACAATTAAATAGATTAGAACATTTATACCATTATTAATTAGTTATACGTTAAAATAACTTTTTAATACAGTATGATTTCTAAATGGGTTTAAAATCAATAAACTAACTAATATTGATTTGACAGCTGTTTGTTTTTATTTCTATTAAATCTTTAAACTACAAAGGCAGCTGATTATTACCAGTAAGTTATTCATTGAAAACTGAATCAAAATGCTAGTAATATCGCGTAAAAGTGGGTTTTTAAATGCTCGTTATTTACTTTTCAATGGGCGGCGGGCGATATAAAGCATTTACAAACCTTTTCTGGAATGTAGAGAATACATGGAATAAGTTTCATTGTAATCAGTTCTCCCGTATTTTCGGAGAAGACGGCGTAAAATGCCTCCTGGAGCGTCACAGACGAATAAACAGACAAAAATTGAGATAAGACCGGTTTCAGCTTCTCTAACGCACGAAAAGTAAAAATAACTATAGAATAATTCTGAGCAATGTAAAGACAAAACTAATTTTATTTAGATTTAAATATCAGCTGATTTATCTTTCACCATTTTACGGAAAATACGTATTTTGATATGGATATGTCAAGTTCTGGGGTCAATAATTTGCGATACGCAAGAAGTGCAACGGAAGTGACGTTATATACACATTAGTGAACACAATTTTTCAGTATTTTTCGTTTTTTAGGTCGGTAAAGACGGCTTATAGCGAATTTCCCCTAGGGGAGAAGCTATTAACGTAGGTCTCATGTCAAGACTTAAGCCCGGGACCATGTTATTTTTGGTTTTGAGGTGCACAAAGACCAAAAATAATAATTGTTAAGAATTATATATACGTACACATAATATGTGTATGTCTTGCGATGAGGCCTACGGTAATACCTTCTACCCTAAGGAAAATTCGCTAAAAGTAGAAGGATGACTGATTTAAGATCGCCTCCGATAAGGTGCGGAAGCCCAATAAAGGTAAACATCATCAGACGACATTACCCGGGTACAGGTTGGCGCCTCCCCATCTCTGATGGATCGCATGCTCATCAAAGAGCTCCGAACATCCAGTAAATCCGCTTACAACTTTCTTGCCTTACATATAGTATAGTTCGTATAGTAAATGGTTCCGATGTATAAAATAATTATAGTTTTTTTTCAACATTTTCGAATTTTTGTTGATGGGGGATATATCAGTTTTTGAGCCTCCCTGAATCCAAAAAAGTCGTTTTTGGACTGGTGTCCGTCTGTAAATTTGGAGCAATAATTGCATTTTTTTAAATCCACTATAATGATTTTGATTAGAATTTTATTAAGGTCCCATAAATATGACACCACTGTAAAACGAAAGGTTCTAAAGTCATGGACTTTTAAATATCAATAATCGTTTTCCGGCAAACCCATAACTTTATAAAATAATTTGAGTACAACCATTAATACCAGCGAACATAACTAAACAAATAAATATATCGAGTTATTGATTTACGGCTAACGATTTCATAGAAAATGTAAATTAGCCTACTACCTGCGGTAAGTACAGTATGTTGTTTAAGACCACTCAATGTTATTCTTATCAATTTCCTCATTATTTCTGAACTGTTTTTCATGAAACTTGATATGCAGCTTAAGGCAAAACACATACCATAAAACAAACCCAAAATTTTTTATTGAATCCAAAGAAAGGGTAAGTTGGGTATCCCTCAAAACATTTTCTACTTTTTTATGTTGTAAAGGGAAAAATGTGTGTCACTCTACTGATACCGTTTATTTTCAAAATATTTTTTTCTACTTTTGGAAAGTTACAAAAGTGTTTCCCGTCTCCTAAAAATTTGGAGTTTTTTTCATAGCACTTTTAATGGGTATTGAGATTGTCAAATATAAATACAATCCTGCTACTTTTAATAATCTTGTGGAGCTAAACAATTTTTTTATTGATTTACACTTAAAATTGAGTGCATTTTGTTTTAAAATTGAAATAGAGAATCAGTTTTAACGTAAACGAGATTGCACGCAGCACGCTGGCGTGAGTAGAGCAAATTTCAAATAATAGGCTACATATTATTACCATCATAGTACTCGGATAGGTGATATTAGATTAGATTATTGAAGAGTTTACCATACTGCCAGGTAAAAATTTTATAAATTTACTGGTTAATGGAGTTATTTAAATTAAAAGATTATCAACCGCCGCTATTTTGAAAATATAAAAAAAATGATACTTTAAGAATATTTTTCTCTTTAGCGAATAAAGATTTGAGTAAAGTTTGCTTTCTGTAGCTTAAATAGTTATTGAGATATAACGATTTTGTAACAAATACAAAATGGCGGCTAGTGGCTAAACGAATGATTTTTAGACAAATGTTTACAGGACATATTTTGTTTATTTTGATGAGTACTAACATCTCTTGAGGTTTGTCCCTCAACTGTAACCTTTGTTTTTATACGAAATATGTAGTTTCTAAGTAAGGAAACAGTTGTTTGATACTAGATTTAATATTATCACTTCTAATATCATTGATTCTCTGCTCCGTTCAGGCTCACGCACGCATCCTGGCGTGACAAAGGGGCGTTACTTTACAAATGGGTGGAACCTACATTTGTTTGATTTGGAATTCCAAACGTCCACATAGTACATGGTACTCTTGTGGAAGTAGATTAGTTTATCTTTAAAGTTTGGTTTTTTTATTGTGTTTTAAAACAGAGTAAGTGGGGTTTTGTTACGTGCAGAAGGAAAATAATTGAAGACGAATTCACTTAAATTTCTCTTGCGTAAATATGAGTTGAACGTTTCGAGTCCAGTCCTAGTCACCATTTTATAATTTACATAAATAAAATTAGAGTTTCGTCTCTACATTGTTGGGAGTTATGATATTTTTGGTTATTATAACCTTGAAATGTCGTAAGGAGTCGTATCTCAATTATTGTTTGTCTTTCGCTAAACAAGTTCGTCTGCTTCGTGATGACAGCACCCATATAAAACATATTTTCCCTATTCTATACCTTTTGGAGAAGGTGTTTGTCTACTTTGAACTAACGTATTCACTATGAAAATAAAGTAATAAGTGTAAAACCCCAGTTTTGTCCACTTTTAGGTACATTTCTTCTAACATTTACACATAATATGTGATCTATATAAGTAATTTCATAGAAAGAAATAACAAACAGCTGACAAACTAAGATAAATATTTGTTTGTTTACATTGTACACTGACTTTCGACCTATTTCAAAATGATTATATATTAAAATGTTATCTTGACGTACAAGGAATTTTAATAATTATACAAATTTAATCCAATTGATCTGATTTTAAAATATGTAAACTAATGCTTATTAACTAAGCTGGGAATTTATTTTTTCGTTTATTTGTTTAATATTTTATGTTTATATTTTGTCATGATAACAAGTAATTTTTTTGTTTACAAAGACACACATTGCTACGCGTTAGTTGATCTATAAATTAATTATCTATCTAACAACAGCTCGACGTTTGGTAATAAAAAGATCAGGGTTTAGACCCTGAAAAAAATTAAAACGATGAAATAAACATTTTATTGGCGTTAATACAAATACAATGAAAAAAATATGTTCAGTATTAAAAGAATATTGTATTTACTTAGCTGTAGGAGACAGGTTAGATCAGGGATATGTCTAAATGAATATTTTCAGTTCATCTAAACAGCTGTTCTTGTAAGAACAGCTGTGTATGGTTGTAACCATATGACCTAACACCCCCCTAGAGCTTAGACATATCCATGTCAAAATTATATTGAAGTGACTCATCTATTGTCATGGACAGGAATATTTTAGGTGGCCAACAATGTGCTGTTGCAAATTTTTTCAAGCTATGTACTAGCTGACTACCTAGTGCATATATCTGTAACAACTGACTAGAAGAAATAATGCAAATTTTGCCTTCGTTAGTCGACACTGTCTAGTGCTGTGGTCTCACGACACCAAACCCAAAAGGCAAGTGTGTTAAAGGGTCAGTTTTACCATATGACTGAATTTCCAAACCAATTTTTTTTGTTTACAGATAAATTAAATTAACATTATTATTCACTATGCTCCAGAAAAGTCAAAATGGGGTTTCTCGATATCTGTATGTATATCTTTTTGTAATGCTTCTCCGTAATAAAAAATTCGCTAAAATGAGTGTCACTCTACTGATACCGTTTATTTTCAAAATATTTTTTTCTACTTTTGGAAAGTTAAAAAAGTGTTTCCCGTCTCCTAAAAATTTGGAGTGTTATTTTCATAGCACTTTTAATGGGTATTGAGATTGTCAAATATAAATACAATCCTGCTACTTTCAATAATCTTGTGGAGCTAAACAATTTTTTATTGATTTATACTTAAAAATAATTGAGTGCATTTTGTTTTAAAATTGAAATAGAGAATCAGTTTTAACGTAAACGAGATTGTACGCAGCACGCTGGCGTGAGTAGAGCAAATTTCAAATAATAGGCTACATATTATTCCCATCATAGTACTCGGATAGGTGATATTAGATTAGATTATTGAAGAGTTTACCATACTACAAGTCAAACAATTTTATAAAGCTAATGTTGTTATTTAAATTAAAAGATTATTAACCGCCGCCATTTTGAAAATATAAAAGCAAAATAAATTATACTTTCGCTATTTATTCTGCTAATTTGAATAAAGATTTGTGTAAAATTTGCTTTCTGTAGCTTAAATATTTCTTGATATATAACGATTTTGTAACAAATACAAAATGGCGGCTAGTGGCTAAACGAATGATTTTTAGACAAATGTTTACAGGACATATTTTGTTTATTTTGATGAGTACTAACATCTCTTGAGGTTTGTCCCTCAACTGTAACCTTTGTTTTTATACGAAATATGTAGTTTTTAAGTGAGGAAACGGTTATTTGATACCAGATTGAATATTATCACTTCTAATATCATTGATTCTCTGCTCCGTTCAGGCTCACGCACGCATCCTGGCGTGACAAAGGGGCGTTACTTTACAAATGGGTGGAACCTACATTTGTTTGATTTGGAATTCCAAACGTCCACATAGTACATGGTACTCTTGTGGAAGTAGATTAGTTTATCTTTAAAGTTTGGTTTTTTTATTGTGTTTTAAAACAGAGTAAGTGGGGTTTTGTTACGTGCAGAAGGAAAATAATTGAAGACGAATTCACTTAAATTTCTCTTGCGTAAATATGAGTTGAACGGTTCGAGTCCAGTCCTAGTCCCCATTTTATAATTTACATAAATAAAATTAGAGTTTCGTCTCTACATTGTTGGGAATTATGATATTTTTGGTTATTATAACATTGAAATGTCGTAAGGAGTCGTATCTCAATTATTGTTTGTCTTTTGCTAAACAAGTTCGTCTGCTTCGTGATGACAGCACCCATATAAAACATATTTTCCCTATTCTATACCTTTTGGAGAAGGTGTTTGTCTACTTTGAACTAACGTATTCACTATGAAAAAAGAGTAATAAGTGTAAAACCCCAGTTTTGTCCACTTTTAGGTACATTTCTTCTAACATTTACACATAATATGTGATCTATATAAGTAATTTCATAGAAAGAAATAACAAACAGCTGGCAAACTAAGATAAATATTTGTTTGTTTACATTGTACACTGACTTTCGACCTATTTCAAAATGATTATATATTAACATGTTATCTTGACGTACAAGGAATTTTAATAATTATAAAAATTTAATCCAATTGATCTGATTTTAAAATATGTAAACTAATGCTTATTAACTAAGCTGGGAATTAATTTTTCGTTTATTTGTTTAATATTTTATGTTTATATTTTGTCATGATAACAAGTAATTTTTTTGTTTACAAAGACACGCATTGCTACGCGTTAGTTGATCTATAAATTAATTATCTATCTAACAACAGCTCGACGTTTGGTAATAAAAAGATTAGGGTTTAGACCCTGAAAAAAATTAAAACGATGAAATAAAAATTTTATTGGCGTTAATACAAATACAGTGAAAAAAATATGTTCAGTATTAAAAGAATATTGTATTTACTTAGCTGTAGGAGACAGGTTAGATCAGGGATATGTCTAAATGAATATTTTCAGTTCATCTAAACAGCTGTTCTTGTAAGAACAGCTGTGTATGGTTGTAACCATATGACCTAACACCCCCCTAGAGCTTAGACATATCCATGTCAAAATTATATTGAAGTGACTCATCTATTGTCATGGACAGGAATATTTTAGGTGGCCAACAATGTGCTGTTGCAAATTTTTTCAAGCTATGTACTAGCTGACTACCTAGTGCATATATCTGTAACAGATGACTAGCAGAAATAATGCAAATTTTGCCTTCGTTAGTCGACACTGTCTAGTGCTGTGGTCTCACGACACCAAACCCAAAAGGCAAGTGTGTTAAAGGGTCAGTTTTACCATATGACTGAATTTCCAAACCAATTTTTTTTGTTTACAGATAAATTAAATTAACATTATTATTCACTATGCTCCAGAAAAGTCAAAATGGGGTTTCTCGATATCTGTATGTATATCTTTTTGTAATGCTTCTCCGTAATAAAATTCAGAGTAATAAAATTAATTTTAATTATTCTAAACCTTTTGTTAATAATTTTTGACATGGATATGTATTAGCTCTAGGGGGTGTTGGCAATTTTTGCGACCAAAATTTTAAACAGTGGCGTCATTTGGTTAGTAACGTTATAGCTTGGTTATAAGAACAGCTGTTTAGATGAATTGAAAAAATTCTCTTTAGACATATCCATGACCTAAACTATTTCCATCAGGGAAATAAATACGAAAATTTGTTTTACTTTAATTTTACCCACAACCTATTAAATTTTATAATTAGCTCACAAATTACTACCGAAACTAAAACCTTTAAAATTCATAATGGCGTTGGTTATTCATTATTAAATATATTTTATTTGACTTTTACAACTCGTCTGTATGATAGACGCGGTGGTCCAATAAAATATGTTGAATAATGAAACTATAAGATTGTTTGATACAAAACTGTGACATTAGTAAAACTCCAAGCAGAAATTTCAATTAGTGATCTTAAAATGAAAAATGACTGCTATAAATTGACCTTTTTGGTTTGAAATAACTGATTATAAAATAAGTTTCAGGAGATCTCCCAATTTCCTTACCAACCAGTTAATAAAAAATGCATTGTAAGATACTTGTAATCTCACTAATTGATACAGTATTTGACATGGATGTTTATGTTCTCGGGGGGGGGGTATTGGCAATTTGTGACATGCAAAAGCTGCAACGGAAGTAACGTCATATAGTAACGACATGGATGTTTGTGCTCTCGGGGGGGTATTGGCAATTTGTGACATGCAAAAGCCGCAACGGATGTAACGTCATATGTTAGTACCTAAATATGAGAACAGCTGTTTATAGGAACTGAACACATTCCCTTCTGACATGCCCATGACCTAGGCTGTTACAAAAGTTATGAAGGCTTAGACCCATGTGAAGGGAAATACAAATGTTTGTACTACGGTTTAAAACGTAATTGAAATTCAAATTACGTCTTATTCTATCTGACAACCCAGATCGCGTTCTCCAACGATAGGTGGAATCAACTCCAATACGAAGCCTTTTATCCCTCCAATAATCTTCCAACCATTTCGCCTTGTATAGGATTACTTTTAAATAGATTTGTATCACATTTTAACATTCATTTCTACTTTCTGATATAATTTTACGTCAAACATGTTGCATCTATTTGAGTTTGCAGCTGTTAGGTTTTATTGAGGAGAGTTTTAATTATATATTAATATATTGGTAAAGTTGTAATTTTATTCTAACTCTAGTTTTTAATAGCCATAGAGGATCCATACTAGACGATAATAGTCTTTATTATACTTGAACTTTTGACTTTTGTCTTTTCTATAGTACGCTTAATTTTAATGTTAAAATATCTAAAATAAAAAATTGTTCTTGGAAATATACAAACAAAATATTTTTAATAATTTATTATTAAAAAATAACTCGCTTTAAAAAAATAATTTTTTTATATATAAATATAATGTATATATACGTGGAGTTAAAAACCCTTAAAAGATCTGAAAAGTATGTAGAATTTAACATAGCTTAAAAAATATATAATATTAATTAGTTTTATAAAAAGGAAACACTTTATAGGCGTATAAATAAGAACCTTTCATTTATGTGCAATTTAATTGGATCTGTAAAGACCTGCTGACAATATAAAACTAGGTTTTTATTTTGCATTTTTTATTTTGTAGTTTTCAACGACAGTGGAATTTTTACGTTGTGATAAGATTAATCCAAATATTGGTTTTGTTGTTACCTAAAGCTGACTTGTTAGATGGAAAATTAAATAACGAGTGGGTCCAGATTCAAACCTGTGTACTTCTGATTACGAGGAAATAACGTTACAACTGAAATATTCATCTATTGATAAAAGTATCGATTTATCAGATGGCTTCAATGTTAAACATTCAAACAAGGAAGTTCCACTTGAAAATGTTCAATAATCAATATTTCATGATGTGACAAAATTACGAGTATATCGATTTCTGTAAGTGTATCAGTAAATCCTGTAAGGCAAAAATAACTTTAAAATAACCAAAAATAATTTATGTTTATTCAATTTAAAAACATGCAATTGAATGATTCGGTTCACCACAAATAAGAAAAATTCGTCTTCGTGAAGATGTTTCGGCACATGAAAGGGTTGTGGTACTATGAATAAAATATTGCCCTTTTCCACTGAAACAAAGGTAGCATAGAAGGACTGGTGCTACTAAGTTGAAAGAGATTCACCTCTCTTTGGAATCGAGTTAATATAAAACCATTCTCCATGGATGGATGAAATTGTTTTAGCGCAAGTTCACGACTTGTACAGGGTGTACTATGAGTAATTTTTATATTTTTACAAAAACTAGCGTACCTGGTGCACGAAATCGTGCGCTGTCAAGGAGACAATCTGTCCACCAATGCGTGTAGGCACTCAATCTTAAGTGTTGCTATTTAAAAAAAATCAAGTCAATTTAATTATGATACAAATTATTTTAATAATAAACCTTATACAATTTCTCTATAAACAATATTCCGAGTATAAATACGGTTGTTTTGACGAAGTCGGCCTTGGTGTTTTCCATCTTTTATATAGACTTTGAGTCCATCAAATGATCGGGCTCTACTTGCTGCGACATATAGTTGGCCGTGACCAAACACCGATTCTGAGAGGTTATTTACACTACTCCAACCTTACCCCCAAATATTGGCCCTGAGATTTGTTAATGGTCATAGCAAATGCCACAATAATCGGGAACTGTGTGTGCTGGAGACTGAACGGTAACAGGGTATCGCCTTCCAGTCTCCATTATGTCGAACGTTTAGCTTTTTTTCATAGGTCACCAATGTGTGTTCTTTGAAAAACTGTTACTTCCGTTGTGTCGAGCTGTAAACATCAACTCACGCAATGTTTGTCTCCGAGTGTTTCTATTTACTCATCAACTGCACAATATATAACTACATTATAATAACTTGGTTTACTTAGAAAGTAAGTTTAGATTTTCCCAACAGATTTTCATTTTGGCTATGTTTTGGTTTTGTGTAAATAAAAACTGATGTTTTATTGCCAGCTGTACGATGATGTCTTCATTAAACAGAAAAAGAAAGAACCAAGTTTAGCTGTCAGATTTAATTTGTTTATTTAACCACTTCCTACAATAAACAGCTGATTTCTCGATCGTCGGTGTTTACTTCTATATTAAGTTTATGGAGAAAATCGCGACTTTGACCCCATTATTTTCCATGTCCACGGTGAATTTTCAAAATTTTTTAATTGATGGTAAAACTACATGCTAAGACCTTTATAACGACACTTTGAACATGGTGATTGGTAGCACCACCGCCCCAAAACAATTATCACAAAAATAGGCCTAGTGTATTAAATATATAAGATATCGTTGTCTCATAAATTTTTCCAACTAATATTTATACAAATCGGTAAGTATGTTATCAAAGAGACCTGCTGAAGAAAAAATCAACTTGATCCAATTTAAAATTTAATAAATTTCTACAATTTTAAACATTTAATCTAAAACAACAAAAAAAAACAAAAAAACATATCATGGATATGTCCAAAGGAATGTTTTATTTCCTCTGAACAGCTGTCGCTATAACCATACGGCGTTACAAATTTTCATCGAACAAACTGCTAACCCAAATAACCCCTAACCCCTTAGCTAACCCCTTAGCTAAGACATAAGTCAAAACACATGAGAATCGAACAAAACATTCAATGTTTGTTAAGAGACAGCAAAAAATCTATTTGTCCTAATTAGGCTCTTTTTCAATTGAACTCACATGATTTTGATGTTGACACATTGAAAATAATTCGGTTTTTGTACTTTTTACGCATGTCAATATTTTAGACGGCCGCAATTTTGAAATTTTAGATTAACTATGTCTGAATTTGTTTCTACTGTATGTCCATTTTATTTAAATACACTTACCAATTTTAATAAGGGTAACAACTATTTTAGAAAATAATACAAAATAGCAGATATCTGGTAAACGAATCGTTTTTTGTAAAAATTTAATCCTGATTTTCTCTTTATATAAACGTTTCATAGGGTTTGGCACTTTACTTATGGGACACACTATATAACAGTAATAAATTGCACTTGTAAGGATGGCTGGGCGAATGTAGGATAATGACTGCTCACTGGAGCTCAGTACGTCATTTGCCGGCTTGTGTTACTACCTCTTCCCTCACAGCAAACCTTAAAACTTACTTTCCTCCACCTCTCTGCTGTCTGTTTCAGTAGAGATAACATCATATTCGGGAAAAATTTAAAAAAAAATTAATGAGTAGGAAATATGAGGTAGACCTACTTTTGGAAAGTAAGTTCTGTTTTGTTATTTATACATACAGTGTGTGTGTGTGTGTGTGTGTGTGTGTGTGTGGTGTGTTTGTGTGTGTGTGTGTGTGTGTGTGTATAAGAGTATATATATGTGTCAACACAATGCGAAACAGCCGCAGTTATTGTCTGATTATAATAAAATTCGATGGAGTTGTTCCATTCTGCAATATCTTGGATGAGTTTCTTTGGGAAACGCAATCGGACTACATTAACTACACTTTTGGAGGGGAGATTTCAACCCCGAAACTGGAGGTTCAATTTATTTATGAATAGTTTTTTGAAAAATCTAATTTACTCGGCACACGCTTTTCTTATATTAATCATACATAGAATAGGCAAACTGCTTCAGGTATAGACACATGTTGATGAAACTTGGTATACATTGTCAAAATAAAAATTATTTATGCTAGAAATGCCTACTTTAAGTGTCCCTCACAGCAGCAAACCTGCATACTCTTTCCCATGTTAATCTTATGGAGAATAGGCCAACTTTCTTATTCATTACGGGTATTGATCAAACCAGTTATATATTATTATAGATTTGGAAATTCGCTGAGTACGTAGGTCTGCTGCGACGGGGTATTTCATTATACGTGTACCACTGTTTAAGTACGAGCTCGTAGCCGTTCAATGGTTTTCTGATGTAAATGACCGGTTATGTATTTCAGTTTATTTTTAAGTCTATGTCACGCATACATTTCCGAAATAGCTGAACGATGTAAATTTACGTAACTTTAGAAAAAATGATTTTGGTTTCGTTTGATAAAGCAAAAATACAGGTGCAACAGAAACCCAGTGGTTTGGTGGTCGACTCCGCAGAGCACTTTACGTAATACAATATTCACAATATGACACACACAAATTCACAACATTGGCAATAGTGCACAATATGTTAGGTACGCAACGTGTATTGGTGCCGACAACAACAAGGGTGCAACAACACTCATAGCCCTCCGTGGAGTTAAGAAAGGTTGTTTATTGATATTTGTTATTATATTTTTTTCTGCCAATAATCATCAAATAATCACTAAACCATTAGTTTTCTGAAAACAGCTATCTAAACTGTAGTATACGTATAACGGAAAAGATCCTACTTTTACCAAAATGTAAAGTACAGTATTTTATTGTGTTGGAATTCAGTTAGAAAGAGTTTCAAGTTTAAGAGAGAAATACGTTTCCTAAATTCAGTTATTTTGGTATGTGTATTGTAAATGGCTTAATATCTTGATTAAATTTGTCCACACATCTTAAAATGAGATAAAGATTATTATAAAATAATAAAATGATAAATGTCACTATTATTTTTTATGATTTATGAATTTAGTGGGTCGGAATGTAATATAAAATAAAAAATTTCGGAATCAAGTCTGTTTTCGTTAAGTTATTGAAATTATTATTCACCTTACGAGTTTGAATATAACCGCCGGGTATGCAGCCACAACTAACATAAGCGTAGAATACTCTTATAATAATGAAATGCCTGAATGGAACCCCTCGAATCCGAACGAATTGGGGCTGAAGCCTGTTTGGATTTAGGGGTATTCGGATTTCCTGGGAAATAATATTACGCACTTATTTCGTAACTGTATTCGCGGTAAGCGACGAAAGTGACCTTGGCGGGTGGATGTAAGACCTGTGACATGTCAGTGTTGCTAGGCGAAAGTGTGCTAAAAATATATCTTCTCCCCCTACTGGGATACATATCGCGCCTCTCTACTGTCTAGTGAGCGTTTACATACTGATAAGTGTGTATCGCTTACAGCTGAATGACGTGATGTTCATGCGACGCTGGCTTGGAATTGCGTCCGCGTATTTTTTCACTACGACAGTTAAAGATAATACCTTGAAGTGAAAAACTTGTGTTTTTGACATGGATATGTCTTAGCTCTGGGTGGGGGGGGTTTGGTGATTTTTAAGATGGAAAACATGTAACAGGTTTCCATAGAAACTGCCAGAGCTATTGTATTGAATTTTAAATATAAAAGAATAAGAACAGCTGTTTAGATGAACTTAAAATATTCCCTTTAGACATATCCCTGATCTAACCTGTTTCCCAAAGGGAAGTAAATTCAAACATTTTTCAATCTTGTATTGTATTTTTTGCGTTAAACCTTGAAAAATAAATTTGTGTGAATAAAACAATTTTTTTTTAATTTTCAGGTTTTTATTTTTTTGTTTTCTTGAGAACGTGTTTGGATTTGCCGGGATTTCCGGTTTTTTTTTGTATTTCTTCATAGAAATTCCGTCACTTTTTCTTCTTACTGTATAAGAAACCTACAAAATATAAACAAGTTGTACAATATACATTATGTCAGAATCAGAATGTAAATATAAACACAGTTATATATAAATATATGCATATATTCTAACAGAGTTTTGAAAATTCATAATGGCGTTGGTTATTAATTATAAAATTAACAATTAGTTGGACTTTTCCAACGCGTCTTGTGTTTAGAATCTACACAACGTTTCGAGAGTTGGATAAACTACTCCCGTTTTCAAGTGCCTAACAATATTTACATTTGTACAAACAAAAGGTTATTTCTACGTATAAAAAAGAAACCGGTCAAAAAACACAACAAAAAAATATAACTATGGAAAAAATTATAAACAAAACACTATACTTAGCCTATTCTGTACATTCGGAAAATTGCACACGAACGACACTAGCACTCCGCCTCCGAGCTAGCGGACGTAAAAATAAGTAGGACCGCACGACACGAAGGCCAGACCACTACTGACCCCCACCCGTCAAACCGGTCGCTACTTTCACCTCGTGTCCGCTAGGGGCGCTGGCAGCCCAGCGTCGTCCGGCTGCAGCTGAAAACAAATTAGCACACGGAAAAAAACAATTGTATACAAAAATTCGGGGCCACCAACGTTACACTTCGCCTCCATGCTAGTCGGCTGGGAACCTGGTAACAAATACACGATCCGAAGACTGGAACACGAAGTCCTTCTTTCGACCATGCAGAGCGATACTTCCTCCATGAACCACTACGGGCGCTGGTAGCATAGCGTTGGATGACCTAACCCAAAGAAACCAACAAAACAAACAGGGAACAGCTATTACAGATATGTGGGGAATACCACTACACTCCGCCTCCATGCTAGCTGGACGGGAACCTGGCAACAAATTCACGGTACGAGGGTTTAGACGGAGTCTCCCCCCTTGACCGTGCAGAGCGATGCTTCCTCCAAGGACCGCTAGGGGCGCTGGCAGCGTAGCGTCATCTGGTGTTGTCTAGTGGGCCTATTTGAAAATGTATTTATGTTCTGTGTAGTTTTGGCTGAAAAATGTTTCGTCAAATATATATATATATATATTCTATATATATATATATATATATATTCTAAATATATATATATATATATATTCTAACGGCGCGCGTCGTGGTTAGAGAAACCACCGCTAACACCATTCACCCGGTCAAACAATTCATTTTAATACCGCGTTCGTGATTTTTTTACCAGTATATTTATTTACAATCTGTAACATAAAATTATAAAAAAAAGTAAACGTGATGACAGAACTTGGCATTAGTTGTTAATCTCGAACCATTGAATGAACAAACATTATTATAATTTAGATATAACTATTTAAAACGTTCGCTCAGGTCGTGCCTCTTCAGCCGTTATACCGTCTTACTACTGTCCAAAAGGTTCAAATCTAAGTAATTTGGATGGTGATTGAGTTTTGGTTCATACTTATCACTGAATTCTGAGATATCTTCACGTACTAAATAATTTTTGAGATCACGATGAATGACTTGATTTGAAACATACCAAGGAGCTTGTACAATTTTTCTGATAGTTTTTGACTGGTATATTTGAATTATGTCAGTATTAGTGATGGAAGCGGCCAAACTACGACCAAACGAGTTGCATGTGCGGAACTATTTTACCAACATAACACAGCGAAATTATCGTACCGTCGTGAAGTCTCGTGACCCACGGTGTTTCCGATGAAAATCTGATTCACTTAATTGGCGATTTAAACGTGAACATTGCAAATGGCGGTGTTCGGTTACAACCGTTGTGTGGTTCGATTCCTGGAAGGCCGTTCACCCTCGGTCACGTGACCCTGGTAGCGATCATATGGCCGGTCGTTAACCCATTCGGACAGCTGATGTTTGTCGGAGGGTTTGGTGCACGCGATTTCTAATGACTTTGTTTCCACGTCTGTATGTCTATAAAACACCAACGAATAAAAAAGTACAACTTATCTGTTGATTTATTACCTTCTTCTCTTATTCCAGAGTATATGGGGAAAGTATTGTTTTTGTCAACATTTTTGAATTTGAATTCAGAGAGGATATGTACGTTTTAAGGCTCCTTGAATCCAAAAGTGGAATTCAGACTGACGTCTGTCTGTTTAAAAACGCCGAAACAGCATTGGCCATCTAATTTTTATGAAATGTGCTACACATGTGCACTTTCACCAAATCTCAAGACTTTTTTCATTTTTTTAAGTTTACTCCCAAACTCCTTAGAAATGTGACAACACGAATTTCTGCAAACAAGATCTAAAGACTTTTATTAAAATTTCATGGTTCACAGATAAACTCTTGAATAATTTGAGACCCCTGTATGTCTGTAGAACTGATTGTTCGACAGTTTTGGGTTATTACATGTAAAAGTAATTATTTATTATTTCTTGTAAAAAAACAATTTTTTTTAATTGTATGACTATCACCTCTAAACCCATCTTAAAAACCAAACGAATAAGTATTTTAAATCAATAGTGTACGACTAATGGTTCCAGAGAAAAGTTGATTTTTAAGTGTGTATTATACACATAACGTGGTCCAAGAGCGCCAAATGTTATTATTATGTAGAATACTGAACAAACAGTTTCTTTCTTACTACTCAATCGTTTTCCACGAAACTTAGTATGCAGTGTAAGGTCACATCACCCAACAAAAAGTTTAGCATTACCCTTTGGGAGAGTGGTTAGAAGAGTAATGTTCTTGATGTTGGTCGAGGATATTGAATGATAAGGTTTATCGTAGTACATCTTTAAATGATACTTACATAAACGATAAGGAATATGATAGTTTTATTGGATTTTAGTTTTTTAGTTTACTTAAGGGATAAATTATGTGTCAGTACATTGATACGGTTTATTATGTAAATAAGTTAAATGGGGGAGAAATATTAATTCTCCTCCTCCCAAACAGCCCCAAAACAGAACTTTTAGCATACAAGAATAATACCCGATGAAAAATAATTGCCCGAATAGGTTCCTTTAAGGTACCCATTTCCTAAGGTACCTTCACGCTCTATAACGACCATCCACACACTCATGTTCCTGTCTTATGTTCCAGGACAAGCACTACCTCTGTGTCATGGCGGCTGAAACCCCTTACCAGAACCTCACCCAGTACTTCCCCCTCTATAACGACTCTATATTATCATCCAAGGATCACTACCATCCACACACTCATGTTCCTGTCTTATGTTCCAGGACAAGCACTACCTCTGTGTCATGGCGGCTGACACCCCTGACTAGAACCTCACCCAGTACTTCACCCTCTACAAGGACTCTATATTATCACCCAAGGAGCAGTATTATCCACACACTCATGTTCCTGTCTTATGTTCCAGGACAAGCACTACCTCTGTGTCATGGCGGCTGACACCCCTGACTAGAACCTCACCCAGTACTTCACCCTCTACAACGACTCTACATTGTCATCCAAGGATCACTACCATCCACACACTCATGTTCCTGTCTTGTGTTCCAGGACAAGCACTACCTCTGTGTCATGGCGGCTGACACCCCTGACCAGAACCTCACCCAGTACTTCACCCTCTATAACGACTCTATATTATCATCCAAGGATCACTACCATCCACACACTCATGTTCCTGTCTTGTGTTCCAGGACAAGCACTACCTCTGTGTCATGGCGGCTGACACCCCTGACTAGAACCTCACCCAGTACTTCACCCTCTACAAGGACTCTATATTATCACCCAAGGAGCAGTATTATCCACACACTCATGTTCCTGTCTTATGTTCCAGGACAAGCACTACCTCTGTGTTATGACGGCTGACACCCCTGACCAGAACCTCACCCAGTACTTCACCCTCTACAACGACTCTATATTATCATCCAAGGATCAGTATTATCCACACACTCATGTTCCTGTCTTGTGTTCCAGGACAAGCACTACCTCTGTGTCATGGCGGCTGACACCCCTGACCAGAACCTCACCCAGTACTTTCCTCTCTGTAACGACTTCATTCATGCTGCAAGACTGCGGGGTGGAAACGTTTTGATCCATTGGTAAGTCTCGATATATGCTATTTTACTCTTAAAACATTACATCTAATTGAAATTCTCAGCATAATACCCTGGATTAGATTTTAGATTAGATTATACGCAAAATATGTTTCCTCATAAAATCAGAAACTTGACTAAAAATAATGAATTTTCTCTGAGATTTATTCACTATGTAACCCACCACACCGATCATTAATTCACCGAGTTCAACAGTTTAAATAGCAACAATACACTACACACTCATGGCACACAATACCTGTTGTGTTTAGTATGTATAATTTGTATAAATATGGTACAGTTACAATGCGTTCGCCATCAGATACAGTTCAACTTCATCTGCTCAACTTTCTTATTGCCTTCAGCTCTAGGGAAAAACTGAGGACGATAAGGGCGGAGAAAATGAAAAATATAAGGTTAACGAAGAATAAGGTTATAGCGATGACGAGAGTCGCCCCAGGCTTGTAGCCGGTGAACTCTGCGTCGTCGTCATTGTAAAGGTCTATTTCTTCATCGTTGTAGTCATAGTAATCGTCGTATATTGGCGGGGGAGTCGTGTGGACGATGGGTTGATCGGGCGCCCCCGTCCATATCTCAGGTGTGTCTTTACGGCGACGACGCTTCTTCCTCTCGGTTGTCGAAGTGGAAGTGGTCGTATCGGGAACCTCTGGTCCGGGAGGCCGATCCTCAGAACTAGAAAGAACAGTTGCTGTTGTTGTTGTTGTCTCGTTGGATTCTTCAGTATAGTTCTGTAAGGAAATTATCCTGTAATTGAGCGTGGAGATCCACAAGCTCTCCGGGCAGCGGGCTTCGAGACACACGCAATGGGTGACGGGCTTCCGGTTGTAGAAGGAGGCTGCCGATCCTCCTAAGAACAGCAGTACCAGGACGGCTATCATCAGGAGAGCTATGAGGCACATCTTCCGCTGCTCCTTGTATGCGGCGGTGATCATCACAAGGCCGGTGATCATCATCAACACGGCGAACACTATCACGATGATCATGGGGGTCCGGTAGTCGAACAGGTAATGGGCGTTCACCGTTAAAATGACGAACGCGATTTGTATGAATGCAAAGGACAAGATGACGACACCGACTTGCAGGCTGAGGCAGCCGCAGAAGGATTTTAAAAGCATTTCGAACAATTTTGAATTCTGAAGTGTGTTTTGCCGATTCGGTGATGAACTCGAGTTGTTTGTGTGCCGAAAGAAGTGATTGTTAACATTTCTGTAAAATCATGTTGTAAAATATTTACCAGCTGATTATAAATTTAGTTGATTTCAAAAATAACTGTCACAAGTGTAAAAGTATACTTAAAGACTCACCCAATCTATATAAATAAAATTAGAGTTTTGTCTGTACATTGCTCTGAATTATTCATTTTTTAGTTATATTTACTTTTCGTGCGTTAGAGAAGCCGAAACTGGTCTTATCTCAATTTTTATCAGTTTTTCTGTGACACTCCAGGAGGCATTTTACGCCGTTCTCTCCGAAAAAAACGGGAGAACTGATTACAATGAAACTTATTTAATGTATTCTCTACATTCCAGAGAAGGTTTGTAAATGCTTGAAATCGCCCACCGCTCCCTGAAAAGTAAATAACGAGCATTAAAAACCCCACTTTTTACGCGATATTACTCGCATTTTCATTTAGTTTTCAATGAATCACTGGTAATAATCAGCTGTCTTTGTAGTTTAAAGATTTAATAGAAACAGCTGTTGAATCAATATTAGTAAGTTTATATTGGTCATTTATTTTAAACCCATTTCGAAATCATACTATATTGAAAAGTTATCAAAATTCTAAAATTACATAACATTTACAAATTCTAATGTCATCCTAAGAGATGAATTTGTACGGGTTTTCTGTTACGTAATATTTCATTTGTAAACTTTAGGTCTGTCTTATATTTTAGAAGGGAGACAACAAGTTATAAAATGATAATTTAGAAGTGATATGCAAAGAAATCATAAAATCCATAGATTTCATGGGGCGAAAACTTATTAATTTAGTACGAGGCAATAAATAATCGAAGTAACAGTTCAACTTATCGGATTTAATATCGATATATCGATGTAGTCCAAGCAGTTAGTTGCTCGGATAATGGAGGAGTGTAGTGGATTGAAACAGTCGAGTCATTAAGTATATCGACCCCCTAAGTACTGAATTGAGTTTCAATTACACCACAGTTGAATTTTAACCTCCGGATCATGAACGAAACCTCTCGAGAGGTTATTAACTGTGTTTAGTCAAGCTCCTTAGAAAACTTAAAATATTCCACAATGAATATTTTGTCAAAGGAGTTCTCAGTTTCTTTTAACTCCCGCTAATCTTGGGGATTCTCTATGTATTTGAGCTATTTTACATAATTCCAGTAAGGGGGTTCTGAACAAAAATATTTTAAAAAATTGAGTTTTGTTTTTAATTTAAAAAAATTTGTTCCTTCCTGAACGTTTTTGATGTATAAAAAGTACGCAAGTGTTTGTTTAGTAAGGCTGTGTGTTAGGTCCTTCTTATGTAGGAGGCATGTACTAGAAGGTACACGTAAAACTTAAAAGTTTTTTTTCCCGAATACTGTATTTTTTTATAAAATGTACCTTTTTCTCAGGAACCTCAGGAAATACAGGCCCACCAAATTTTTACAACTTGTTTATCACATTTCTACTGTAACTACGTAGTTAAATTTAACATTCACTGTCTGGGATAAACCGAAGCCCTCGTGAGGCTCTTGACCAACTTCCTGTCCACGGTGTTGATCCGTTTGCCAACTCTACACCTCTCATCGAAGCGGCACAGGTGTGAATCTAACATCTTTGGACACACATCCATCAAGTCCGCATGGATTCTCTTCGCCAATTAGAACAAAGGGAATTGTGCAACACCCTATGATTGGTTGTTTCCTTCGGATACGGGGTTGGACGTCATCATCTGCGGTGGAAAGACAGGGTAGTCTCCAGGAGGTCGCCCCATGTGAACAGTCGGAAGTTTTTGGTTCGTCCGTTTGTGTCGTGTTCTGTGTGTGTGTACTGTGCTGTGTAAAGAACAAAACATGTATGTACAACTATAATTCGTGTAAATTTAATGTTATGTTAGTCTGATCGCTCCTTCAAGGGAAACACTCAATTTAATAATTTAAAATGTAACTTCAACTTCAATTCTTCAACATTTCAAATTTTTGCTCTTGTTGAAATTAGGTTTAGCGTTTTCTTTAAGTCGTGAATTTTAAATTAATACTCTCTCATTGGCTTTTCTCTCATTTGTTTAGTTAGATTTTTTTCTATAACCTTACTTTAAAGTCTACTGTGCAGGTTATTTCCCCCTTTTATTAGGATAGTTTAATTTTGTTTAGTTTAGTTTTAATTTTGTGTAAACGTAATATCTTTAATATTCTACACGTTTCATAGTAATTTCTTATTTAAATACAAATAGTCTGAACCTTAGACATAAGTTTTTCATTTAAAGATCCCAAAAACACAAACCTCAGCTAGGTAGCTAGACACTACACACAATTTTAACGAGGGTTTTTTACAATTACATCATTATAAGTGAATAAAATAATTAATGTATTGCTCTTTTACTAAGACAATTTTAGATGGCTAAAATAATTGTTATTTTATTTATTTTTATAAATATTTTTTAATCTCTAGTTAAAGTGTTTAAAATAGGTCCAAAAACAAGCCCTAAAAATATCATTGCAATATCTTAAGTAGTTTTTCAGAAAAGGTACATCAAAGTCGTTAAATATATCATGGGCAGCATAGGGCGTACCGAACCCCCTTGAATGCAGATAAATTTCGACTAGATATTTTAACCATGTATTTAAACGTGCGTTAATCTATAGATGGATTGTTGAATAAAAGTAACGCGTAGATAATTTTTTTCAAAATTCATGGAAATATCTGTACATTCAAACTTCAAGTAACTCTTCAAGTTCAATAGCTAATATAAAATAAATAACCCGAAAAATTTGATTTATTATTGTTCGTAATTGTCTCAATAACAGTGAGTTATTGTTTTCATACTTGTCAGACGAGTCAAACACGAAGGAATTCCTTTACAAACCCGCACAAAGAGCAAAGAGCTCCCGGCGCATGGCTCAACCGCCTACTGCTCATCCTGCCGCTGGGACTCATCCTACATTCCTGCGGGTTACTGGAAATATATCCCGTCATGTGTTAATACATAGTGCAAAGTATCAATGCATCACACCGTGTGTCAATATATCACAGCCTGTGTCAATTATATCACACCGAGTGTCAATATATCATGCCATGTTTCAATATATCATAACGTGTGTCAATATATATATATCATAACGTGTGTCAATATATCACAACGTGTGCCATTATATCACACATTGTGTTAATATAACATGCCATGTTTCTATATATCACAACTTGAGTCAATTATATCATACCGAGTGTCAATATATCACAACGTGTACCATTATATCACTCATTGTGTGAATAGATCATGCCCTGTTTCTATATATCACAACGTGTGTCAGTTTATCACAATGAGTGTCAGTATAACAGATCGTATCATTATATCACAACGTGTGTCAATATATAACAATATATAACGCTGTGTGTCAATTTAATAAGTTGTGTTTCAATATAAGTACATGTTTGTTTCGTGAAATAGTCTTATTGAACACATTGTTTAAGGATACTTAAATCTACATAGGCAATTATATACAATCGCTTAAATTTTCTTTTACATTTTAACATTTATACATTTACTCAAGAACACGTATAGACCACTAAAGACTATAATATCATGACTATAATAATTTTTACTATTTCGTCATTTAAGTTTACTAACCTTTGTTTAAAGCTTTGTGTGTATCATTTTGATTTTCCTATCGTAAAAAAATGTTTGTATTTACTTCCCTGTGGGAAATAGGTTAGATCATGGATATGTCTAAAGGGAGTATTTTCAGTTCATTTAAACAGCTGTTCTTATTTTATATTAAAAATTCAATATAATAGCTCTGGCAGTTTATATGGAAACCTGTTACCTATTTTTCATCTTACAAATCACCAACACCCCCCCCCAAGAGCTAAGGCATATCCATGTACAAATTTTCAAATCTATTTGATAATGTTAAAAGTAATTGTTATTAAATTTGTGCTCTCAGGTAAAACAGAAATGTTTTTATAGTTGGAGTCATAATGATTAATTTGAATGAAGTACTATTATTAGGGAAATAATTTAAATTAGTCACATTAAGAGAGAGAGTAAAAAGTTCGGATAAAATTGAATTAAAAACTCTTAAGTAAAGGCGAGCTAAGTAGGTATGAGGTGTCTTTGACCGTTCCAAGTCCATGGACATCCAAAACAAGGGTAGTGATTTTTAGTAGCCGGTGTCTCGGGTGGGGGTTGCACGTGGTGGGATAGCTTTTATTGATTGCCGGAGAGCATCCTAACCTACCCCTAACCTACCGTACTCTGCCCCCGGCCGTCCAAGGGGTGGTATTTATAAATATTATTAATTCGAGCTGAGTGGCCGGGTGGTTCAGAGGTTATACAGAATGTCCCGAAAGTACTGAGACGGTCTCGCAACTTGTAATCCAGCTCCTTGAAGGCTACGAATTAATGTGAATAGTTATAAGCAATGGTGGGTGGAAGTGATGGTTAATCCTCAGAGACTATCCTCATAATTAGTTTGGCCTTTAGAGGCGAAAGTAGTTCGGATCCACGTTTTAAACTGTAGACATGCCATTGACTGTTGGGCTGTTATTTGATGGTGGCGTCATCCTGTAATCCAGCTACTTGGATTGTGGATAGTTGTGAGCGATGGTGGTTGGGTGTAGTGTTCTCTTGTATGGATTAACGTCTGCACTATTGAATACTACGTTAATCCGCAAAGACCATCCTCATAATTAGACCAATTCGTAATTCAGAGGCCGTGGTTCGGATTCCACGTCAAACTGTAGGTCTCTTAGTTGCCATCGGCTGTTGGGCTATTAATTAACAGACCTGTCCAAGGAACATGTCAGCCTTAGTCAGTAGCAAAACTACAAGATCGCGCCACAATCATCTTACACTCAATCCTCAATGACTTAAAATACCTACCTTGTAGTATGGTCGCCATTTCAATAATCTAATCTAATCTAATTAAACAGTCCTGTCTTTGGAACATATCAGCCTTACTCAATAGCAAGACTACAAGTTTGCATCACAATCATCTACAGCGTCTATCTCCTATATGGGTCAAAATAAAGAGAAAACTAGGGATAATTTTTATTCCAAAAATGCTCTGTTTACAGATATCCACTTTTTTAAAATAATAGTTAACTTTAAAAAAAATTTAACCGCTATTTATAAAACTCGGTAAGTGTATGTTGAAATAAAAAAGACGACTGTAGAAAAAATTAACTTATTCCAATTACATATTTAGAAAAGGCGGCCATTTTTAATTTTTACTCTAAAATGGTGGAAAAGCGGTAAATAATTACATAAATGTACTAAACGAGATACATTTAGATCGGTGTTATGATGCAGGGAAAAGTCCATTTGTATTAAATAAACTCTTTTTCAATGAATCTCGATTATGTTTTGTTCTACTCTCATGCTTTTGGTGATATTGGAAAATAAAAGTTTCTAAAAAACTGTTTGTATCCAATTTTGTTTATTTACTATTACCCGCCATTTTAAATCAACAGTTTAGAAATAGCCACATTTTTAATTTTTAAACTTAGCTTTCTTACCGGGTTTTATAAAGATTGGTTAAAATGTTGAAGATAACAAAAAATCAAATAAATAATCATTAAAAATTAATTTTCACTTATGTTGTCATATTTTTTATTATTTGAAACTTTTTTATAGTAAAATTTTTTTTATTATAATTTTTATAATAAATTGTCATTTCTTGATGCACGCGAAAGATATAATTTTTAAACCATTTTTTTAAATAATCAAAACCTCTCTACACCATCCAATTTTTCAAAATATAAACTTAGAGGTTTTTGATGAAATTCCATGCTTAACTTTTTTGTGAAACTACTTCCGGAAGTATGAAATTATAAAAACTATTTAGACACCAACAAATTTTAACCTCTACCAAATTTTATAAAATTCTAGGGGCCGGTACACAAAGTGATAGTTGTTAGAAATCATCCTGAAAACAACTTCAAAAATGTTTACTCAACTTTCTCCTTAAACTACTGAATAGGACGAGAAAGTAAATTCACTTCTCAAAGTTATCTGCTATAATTTTCGATCTCGAGATTTTCATGGAGACAAATAAGGTTTTGGCACCAAAGACCCAAAAGCAGGGTGGAACACTGCGAGGGAAAACAATACTAATGGAAGCGACGCAAACAAAGGGTTGGCCCGCGGCCAGTGAGGGATTGGCCAATATTTCAGCCAGTCGTCGATCAGACCAATATTGGCGGACATGACCCACACAACCTCCTGACATCCGGATCCGGGTCGCGTGACTCTTGAATAAACAACATCAGTCATACCAACATACAGACTGTAATTGATACTTGTTATTGTTATTGTACAATAGTGCATTTCTTGACATCCGGATCCGGTGGACGTCTTGGGTAAAATACATCAGTCATACCAACATACAGACTGTAATTCATACTTGTTAGTTTCGTATTTTATTGGGCAATAGTGACTTTCTTGACATCCGTATGCGGTCACGTTACTCTTGGATAAACAATATCAGTCATACCAACATTAACATACAGGCTGTAATTGATACTTGTTATTGGACAATAGTGCATTTCTTGACGTAACAAACCAATTAATTCATGTAAATTAAATTTCTCTTTTGCTTTTCAATCCTCATTCCGTTTATAACAAAATCAGTTGATTACAGGCTAATAATAACGGTATGGATAATTAAACTGTAAATGATCGGCTTTGGCTAAAAGACGTTAAACGGCATCGCTCAATTGACTAACGTCGTAGCCGAGTTGTAGCGTGTCGGCCTCAAGAACTATAGGCCGCGAGTTCCATCCCCACCAGGGGCGATACTTTTAAGTTCAGTGCTATATTAATTATGGTGTATTAAATCGGTTTTATTTCAACCACATAAATGTTTTCATTGAGTAATGAATGTGTTTTAATTTTTCTAATTAATTTTTATAATACATGTCTTATTCTATACGAGCAAAGCTCGGTCACCAGGTACTATTTATAAATACCGTAATTATTTTTTATTTGGCCGTCATAATTATAAACACGTGACTTTTAATCAGACAGAAAATAAAAATATAAATACATAGTCCCCAAAAACCGTAAATTATTAACGTGATGAATAAATCTGTTCATTTTGTACAGTACACATTTACTCCATAGTTTTACATTAATGAATGATTCAGATGGAATTAGATAGTAAAGCATATTGCTAATGGAAAGTAAAACAACAGCTGTAGCTTAAGAAATCAAATGTTTTTATTGTAAAACATGTGTAAACAAACTTAGTCCCCATAAGGTTAACATTAGAAATTTAAAACGCTATAAAATGGAAACTAGTTGAATTTATGGAAACTGAATATGCCTAAAGCATGACCGGAGCAGAGACGAATCCAAAAAATCAAAGATCATTAAAATCGGTCCAGCCGTTATCGAGTTATAATGCGTGTAACTAACACGACTTTGTTTTATATATTTACTAGCCAAAGTACCCGTTCTTCGCACGGGCTAAAAAGGCTGAAAGGTGTAGGCTCTACTGATACATTTAAGGTATTGTTAATTAATTCTTCATTGTTTAGACAAAATGACAAAACAGGAGTGTCTACAACATTTCAAAGTAACATATGTCAAATATTGGGAGAGGATAAGGATTAATGTAATAAAGACAGTCGTCGGAAAAAAACTTAAAATCTACCATTCCGCTATTTCAAATAATTCACTAATTTCTATCCTGCAGTTTATCTGAAAAATCAACTTTATTTCTTCTTCTTCCCGAACTGTCAAAATATAGTGCAAACGGATGTTGTCATTAGAAAATGTAAACATTGAAACCTACGACGGTCACGGCAGCTCTTTCTTCTTCTTCTCCTTCTTCTCGAACTGTCAAATTTTAGTATTCACAGCTGTTGACATTCAAGTAATTTTATGTTTTCATTCTCTAAAAATGTAAACATTGAAACTTAGGACGTTCACAGGGCGTAGCCCGAGAGGATTTTAAGGAAATGAGTATGCCTATGTGTTGCATGAGTTTAAGATCTACCTTTGCCTAAAATTTCAAACCGGTCGGTTCAGTATTTTTCGCATTCACTTGCCACAACAAACCCACAAACATACAGAAACCACCTCTTCTTTATAATATTATAGATAGGGAATTTCTTGACATCCTTACGCGGTCACGTGACTCTTTGATAAACAACAACAGTCGTACCAACATACAGGCTGTAATTGTAATTGATGCTTGTTATTGCACAATAGTGCATTTCTTGACATCCGGTTCATGATTTATATTCCTTTATGAGGTAAACAAAATGACAACCACTCGCATTTCTCAAAACATCAGGGTTTAAAAGTTATATGGGCTTTTAAAAGTAAAGAAAAACAATTTTTATTTTACGCGTAAACAATTAATGCAAAGCATAATGATTTGACCATCACCATTAAAACCAGCTTAAAAATTAAACAAATGAGCATTTTGAATCGTTAGTTTACGACTAACGGTTCCAGAGAAAAGTTAAATTTAATGTCCGTGGTAGATTCAGTACTCTGTCGGGGATCGTCCAATGTTATTCTTATGGAGAATATTAAAAATCAACTTCTTCCTTATTTCCCAACTATTAAACGTTTTCCATTAAACTTGGTATGCCGCGTAAGGTCACATGACCCAACAAAATCACTCAAAAAAGCTTGGTATTAGTCTCCCTGAAAATCTAAGAATTAATTTCATTTTGTTTCTCTCGTTGTTATTTTCTGAAACTGGATGATTATGTTTAAAAACAATAAATTATTAAATTATATTTAGACAAAAGTTAAAGAATATAATAGTTTTATTAAAGATTATCGTTTTTAAATTCACTTAAAGGAGTAGGTACCTATGTGTCACTGATACAGTTTATTTAACATCACGATGGAGATACTCGATGTAGGCATGTGTTATGTTGCAGCCTGGCGGGGATGTCACGAAGCGTGACGGTGGCGGTGGCGTATATCATGAGTGTGACGTCACTCAACTGGAAGGAAGCTCTCAAGGTAGTCAGAGTTGGAAGGTCCGTCGCCAACCCCAACTTCGGCTTCCAGAAACAGCTGCAGGAGTTTGAAATATACAGGCTTCCGGAGGTAATTAGAAATTCATTACAACCCTTGATTGCGACTCCATCGTCAGTCTGGCCATTGGACCTGTAGTAATTGTTTGTGCGAAACCTCACGCTATTTAGATTCTTTTTAAGGTAATTTTCCTTCACTATTAGTAGAAACAAAGTTTCACTCGTATCGCGATGTAGAACGTGTACCTCTAAGGTGAGCTATAACCTAAAACATAAAAAGATTAGAACATAATCTTTATACCTTACCTGTTATAGAGCTGTAAAACAGGTTTAAAGTAGGCAAAACTATTACAAAAATGTGAGCAACAATAGACACTCTCACAAGAAACGAAACACATCCACTAACAACAATGGTTTAATAAGAACTAGATTTGGTTGGCGTGTCATTGGAGCTCGGCGACAGTAGCGCCGGAAATAACATGGCTGCGGCAGAAACCGGAAATACAGACGAAAAGCGTCGATCTAATTTTGTTTCCTTGATTACCTAATGCTTCTCACGAGCCATACTTTGGATTTTATAATACAATGAGAATTTTGTTTCGGGTTAAAATTATTACTACAGATACTTTGTTTTTCCTATCCCTTGGATATACGAGACGAAATATCCAAAATAGTTTTTACACAGTTACAAATTATTTTTCCAAAAGGGTTCTACATTAGAAAAGCGTCACCTAGATTACAGTTGGGTGTAATCTATAAAGTAGAATATGAGTGAGCTGGTTTGTACATTTTAACTGACACAGTAGAAGTTGCTAAGCCGTTAAACCAACAAATAATTAGCATTAAAATCTATTATGTCTAACTAGTGACATTAAACTTCCAGGAGAGAAGAAGACTGAAAGAACGGTTTCCATCATTGGCGTTGGCGGAGAGAGACGAGCAGGAGTGCAGGCTGTTGCTCAACTCCTACCAGGGGCTGTTGCTGAGCAAGGACCTCTGCGAGGGCAAGTGCGCCTTCGGGGAGGTCTGTCCGACGGGGTTGTGTCGATCCCCGAGCACTAGGTCAGTATGGAGTTGAATGAAAACCGTGCAGCTGCCTCGGCGGTGCGAAAATTGCTATCATGAGGATCGGAAATAACCGTTCAAGAGGTTTAGAAAAGCCCTGCTTTAGAAAAAGCTATGTCTCAGCTCCATGGATTATTAGCAATTTGCAGGACGCAAAAGTGTCGTCATATGATCATGGGTAAACACAAATAATTGTAAATTTTACAATAGTTTAACTCTTTTTTAATAAGAATGTATAATTTTTCTCTGAACTCGCAAGCAGCTTTAAATGTTAAAAACCGAACTCCAGATTCTGATTTTTCTACAGGAAGATAAAACCTTTGACAATACATTATCAAAACTATTTGATTCTACAACAGTTTAGGCGGCACGTGTTTATTAAACGTATTTTGCAGAATTTTGAGGAGGAAGTCATCGACGACGCCGCCCCAGTCGCCGAGGCTGCTACCGCCCACGCCCGCCTCGCACTCCCGCTCGTCCACCAGCCTACACGCCATGGGCGGCTCCTCCACTGGGCGGCGGCCCCGTAGCGGTCCGGGAGGCCTGTCTTCATACGCGGGCAACTCGTCCGCGCCGTCGTCGCGGTCCGGCTCCCGCTACGACCTGACGACAGCTGGGTCGTCGAGGGAGCGTGACGCAAGTCGTGACGTAACCGCGGCCGCCGCCGTATCCACTCGTCGCGACTTTGTGCCGCAGAGCGCGCCCTCCTCACCCCAGCACTTCCCGCGACGCGCGCCCATCGTACCGCTGCACGAACTCGATTCATGAACTTTATTCGGCATTTACGCTCTTTGGTTTCGACAATCTGTAGCTTAGATTAGTCTAACGCTGAAAGTACAACTGTGTTTAGGTTTGTTATCAGTATCCACCATGATGCCCTTATTATAAATATTTTCTAAAAAGGTGATGGAAATTTCTTTTTATAATAATCTTTCTAGCCCATACACATTGATCGTTTTGGATCAGACCCAAGAAAATACTTAAACTAGTATTCCTAGGTGGCAATATGTGGTTCAATAGGAATTAAATTTTGGTCCAAGTCAAAACAAGTTTCATTAACTTATATAAAGATAAAAAATTGCATTATTTCACCCTGAACATAATACGCAACCAATTGATAAAAAAAAATCAGAACAAAAATATTCTGTTAGAAACACATGTTTCTGATAAACTTTGTTTACTCCTTTTGACCCTGTACTAATCTATAAACAAATTCCCAAAGTTAAAGAGGGAAAACGGATTTGAGAAAGGCTTTTACCGACCAAAAATTTATAAATATAAATATTTGTGCAAATTATTAACCCAGACAATTTGACCTTAAACGCTAACATTGGATTATTTATGAAGGATTAGGGTTTGCTAAAACTGGCTTCTTGTATTATTGTGTAAAGATACACACACACATAATATATAGGATATAAACCCTGATTCTAAACATCTGCTACAGATTAGCCTCAGAAAAACATTGCAGAGTTTCTGAAGTACAGTACCCTTATTTCAAAGATTTTTTATAGTTCAAGAATGAAAAGTAAGTGATAATGTCTTTTTGATGTTAAATTTTCTTGTTAACATGAAATTACTATATAAAAGTAG
This sequence comes from Nephotettix cincticeps, assembly GCA_023375725.1. Classification (NCBI taxonomy): domain Eukaryota; kingdom Metazoa; phylum Arthropoda; class Insecta; order Hemiptera; family Cicadellidae; genus Nephotettix; species Nephotettix cincticeps. The sequence goes on from CM041787.1 coordinate 43,528,929, forward strand.
AACATTATTCTTGTAGCAGATCAGTATAAAACATATCTGTCACAATTAATTGATAAAAAGTAAGTACTGTATTGTGCAATCTAAAAATGGATAAAGGATCAAATTAAAAATTATGAAGTTTCTTTATTTTATTTGCTGCAGGTAGTGATGTATCAAAATGCAGAGGATAAAAGTATCCTTAATCAGGTCATGTCATGCAAACTCTCTATAACTTAGATACTTCTGATGTTGATAAGATAGATTAAGTGAATTATTTTAACTTAAACTTACTTGACAGTAGAGTTATGTGTAGTAATTAACTGTATAAAACTAATTTCTTAAATAGTACGAAACTTTTTTTAATTTCTCACAAAAACCATTGCAGTTTTATAGCTAATTTTTAATAGAAAATATTTATACATCAATAAGGGCATTATGAATAAATACAAACTTATTGTTACTCCTAGCTGTAATTTTAACACCCGAACATATCTTAAATTTCTTTGCTATAAGAGTAAAATGCCTATTTAAGGTATGATAGTTAAAATATATTGGTAGTGCTCAAAGATGTTAATAAATAAATATTATTATCTAGGTGATTTTTATGAAGAAAATCTGGGGGTTAAACAGTGAAACATTACCAGTTGAATAAAAATATTTTTTTTATTAATGGTGTATCCAAGGAAGCATTTACTAGATGTATTGCTGCAGGAAATTTTTAAGATATATATTAGTATATTATATTGTTAAGCTTGACCTAATGTTATTGAAATAAAGCATTTTAGCAGTTGTTATAAAGCAAAAAGAGTTATTAATGAACAGAATATTGTTCTCTAAGGTTTGATATTATATCTGTTAAAAAATTTTCGTAGCATACAATTTTAATTACAAAAACTAATTCTATGTCCTAAAATATTTGGAATATGAAGATAAAAGTATGTATTTTCAATATGAAAAACAATAATAAACCGTGTTATAAAAACTTACGTGTCTAAAAAGAGTTTTCCATTAAATATCAGTCAGTGAAAGTTCTTAATGTAAAAGAATGTGTGGATAGCGACAAAGATTTTTGTGTGAAGAATATGGTTCGTTAAAGTTAGGTTAACAAATTGTATAAATTTTCTTCCCAAGTCGAAATTTAAAAATATTGGGTTATCATTTGAACAAAGCTGCGTTTACCTATTGCTGAATCGTCAACAATTTTAAACTCAAGGAAAAGTTATTAATCGTTTTGAAACCTAACAGTTTAATAATAATTACAGCTTTTCCGTCCAACACAATTAGTAAGAAAGACAATATTTACCAAAGAATCTGTCCAAACCAATCGCATCACAGATTTGTAGTTGTGATGTTTTTACACGGAAATAATTTTTAAAAGAGTTGGTTACTGTGTGTGATGTGTTTTTACATCTATTGGGTGTTAAACGTTTTACACAGCTTATTATATTTGATTATAAAACCTTAGTGAGAAAAAATTGTTGCTTACTCTTTGTACAAATTGGAGTTGGGAAATATATTAATTTAATAAGAGTAGTTACCACTGGAATAATGTGAATTTGAGTGGTTAACTGAAATAATTTTATCTCCCATTAAAACAATCTATGTACTAAGGAAACTAAGAACTATTATTACTGAGAATTCAGATCAATCAGAAAAATTGTAAAAATAATCAGAGTTTACGTAAATACTTAACAACCAATGTGTTTGAAGATTTCCGTAAATTTGATTTAGGTCTCAAGATAAAGTCACATGTCATAAAGTACAAGGAAAGTCCTAAGTTAACTTAGGAAATAAAATAAAATATTATCTAATACAATACAGTTTTCAAAGTGATTTCTAAATACTAAAACGTATTAACTTGTCTTTAATGGTGTTATAAAAAATAATTACGATTCAATAGTATTAATAGAGTTATTAAGGTTTCATTGTCGGAAATGGAACATATGTCTTGTGTATTTAGCAATAACTGTTTACAATTGTTGAGTACAGTGCTTAAATATTTAGTATAAAATAATATTTATGATATTGGGAACATTTTTAATACACTGACTTTATTGAGTATTGCAACAAATTCGTTAATTTTTAACTGTGCACAAAACATATTGTTATTTGTTTCAACAATACATAACCTCTGTTATGTATTTAAAACTACAAAAATATCTATACATTGAACAACTGCAAAAATTTATTACAAAAATGACTACTAAATTCAAATTATTTGAAAATATTTTACATACATTTTAGAGTAAATTGTGCTTTTTTTAATTGTGATTTTGCACAAATACAAATCAAATTTCCATTTTTATAATCAGTCCAATACAATCAACTAATTTAGCAAATTTAGTTGTTTAGATGTATAAGTTTTTATGTAACATATAGGGTTATTTAATATATGAATACGTACAGAAAGGTAACATTTAACTCTCTTCTTCTTTCAATATAAAATATTTTTGTTGTATAAAAGTAAATTTTAAACACAAAGTTAAAAAGAAAGCAATAAAGTAAAAAGGAAAGTGAGATCTGTATATGTTGTGCCTTGAGTGAGGTTTGTTTAAGGTGGTTGGGCTCTAGCAATTTAGAGTTGTTATACAATATATATGTAATTGCATATTTGTATATGAAAAATACAGTATTTGTTTTAAGCTTTATCTTGTCATATTCGAGGTTCCAGAAAAGGTAGTAGGTAAGTTTATGTTTTATACCGCAATATATTTATTCAAGCAAATGTTTTTTATACAGTCACGAGATTAAAAGATGTGGTTTTGTATCTTGATTTGAATTAATCACGTTAATACAAGTTTCATTTTCTTAATCCGCCATTGGTCGAGATACCATATGTTACGTGGATGGTTAAGATGTGAGCGACACAATCACCTTTTTAAATGCCTTGTTAACAATATATCTAACAAATTTCAAACAAATTATATCATGCCACTTTTGTTTAACTATTTTTCTAACCTTTAACTATACACAGCTTAAAATAACTAATTTCACAATAAAAAAATATAAAAACCCTCAAACTATAACTTTTAATAAATTTATTTAACTATTTTTAATTAATTGTTTAAAACACAAGATGCTATTAACACGTTCCCGACGTAGTGCGCCTGATCGATTTCGTGGGTGCTTCTTTAAATGGCGGTAGTGTAACTGATGGGGTACACTCAGTACATTAATAAAGCGTGTGGTGCGCCCGATCGGGTACACTCGCTGTGTTTTCTAATGCCGTTGATAACCAACACGGTCGCACTAAATATAGCTGAAATGTGTTTCCGCCCCTACTAGAAGACCTTTAGTAAGTGTGTACCCGATCGGGTACATTTTCACAAACGTTTGAGGCATAAAAAAAATAAAAAACAATTATTGGTTACTCTTAATAAAAATGTAAAAAAATATAACAAAAAATCATTTTCAACAAAAACAATGATAACAAAGTAGGCTACTTTTTTCATCAAAACAAAGCGAAATTTAAAAAACCCTAAGTACGGATTTTAGTAATTTTTTATATATATTGGCTCCGCCAAGTAAAAAAGTCGGTATTTTCACTTACGCCGTGGACGTGTTAAAATACATTTTACTGATACTCAGTGTATTACAACAAAAAAAATAATAAATATACAAAACAAATAATTTATTAACAAAAAAAAGGCCTTTATAGTTGAGCTCACTGCAATGTAACTTCACGAAACAAAGGTGCAAGACATACTGAAGGTCACTTAACCTCCACCACCATATCCCCTGACTACTGACACCCAAACAACAGGTACTCTGAGTTTCTAAGCCAATAATACAAACTCCATGTTTCGTAGAAACTTTAAATGAAAAGTGAGCACTGAAAGTGAGCGTTGCACTGCGCTCACCTCTCAACAATCCACAGGTTACTATATGATAACCTCGATAGGTTGAGTCTCAAGGGGATTTATGAAAAAGTCGTTTTAAGGTGCACTGCTAACTGAGGGTCATTTTACAAAATATTTGTACTATCGAGATAACAGATTTTCTTAAAATACCTTATAGCAGGTTCAATTTCATTGAAACCTCATTAGAGTTATTAGCCATGAAATATTCTAGTAATGAAATACCATACTGTAAGGTAAACGTGGTGTTCAATCTCTTTTTTTGAAATTCCATACAATTACTAGCACTGTACAATAAATTAGGTATCATAAGCTGTGTACAAAGAATGCAATATTCTGAATTCAGTAAAAAATATTTTCTACTAATGTTAAATTATACACCAGAATTTTGATCTCTAGGTTTTTAAATTTTAATACAATACAGCACTAAATAAATCTGAATCCTCTTCCTCCACACCTATGTTTATGTTAAATTTAAAGTTTAAGTTTATATTAAAGAAATTTTAAATAAATTTGTTCCCTGCAACTCAATTCATGGGTATATTACCAGACGTTTGGAGAACCTACAGATTCACAAAAATTTATCAAAAGTTACAAATTTTTACTAATAAAACTTTTTAATAAGCTTCCAGTATCCTTTAGAAAATAGGAAAACATGAACAAACACAAATCAAAATTATCAAACTGGTTAATAGTTGTTCATTTTATTCGACTGAGGAATTTTTTCATGGTTATGATTTTTTATTACTTAAAGATGGTGCCATAAAGTCTATATAACATGCTAGTTACATAAGGTTTATATTGGTTTTTTTAAAATTATGATTCAATAATCGATTCTGACGTGCTACAGTTCTTCAAGTTTTTGTTTTCATTTTTCTGTTTATGTTAAACAGCATTGTGAATCTGTAATGACATTGTCTATTTTAATATTTATTACTTAATGACAATAAATATTTATTTATTTATTTACGTTCAGCGTTCCTTACACACTTGTACTATATTGTTACCATAACAAAAACTGCACATAATACAAAAACTGTTATTGTTGGGAGGGCAGTGATTTCCTGCTGAGGCCTGAAGCTTATATAACGATTTTGTTTGGAGTTCAAATCATGGGAATTAAGTACGAGAATGGTTGAATGTTTGTGAGACTTTGAATTATAAAGGTTCCATTACACAAAATGACATCCTACTGATTTTAGAGTCCTTTAATAAAGATTTATTTATTGAGAGAATCGTTTCATTGGTGCTACAAAGGTTGAGCCATTTGGTAAAACCTGTAATACAGGTTTATTATGCAGCAATTTTCACAAGTAATATACGTGCTATTTAGGGGTTTTCATATGAAAGGTAGTAGTGCTATAAAGGTATTTACTGTTATGGGGAATTAACAGTGGTTAAAAAATTAGACTCACTATCGAGGTAGTCATGCTGTTGCTGTTGAGTCATGCACGGTAGTGAGGTTCTACTGTATTAAATTTATCTACATTGAAATAAACTCAATTTATATACTACTAATTAATTAAGTTTTATAAAATCAAAACAGGGTTCATATTTTAATCCTTATTAGTTTTGATTAAATTCAATGAAGAACAAACTAATTACTTTTATATTACAGTGCTGAAAGCATACCAACAAAAATTGTCATAGATGTTAACTTTAAGTTTTACAAATTCTCCAAATTGCTCGAGCCCCGAAAGTTGTGATAATATTGACCTATTAAGTAATTTATAAGATTGTTGTTGTTGGATGTATTGTCTGATAAGATTGTTATTGTTGTTTTTTTAAAGATCTAGGCGCATACATGTGAAAAAAACATTATTTACAAAAAACCATTTTAATATAAGTTATTTTTTATAAAAGGAAAGTGACCTAAAAGGAGGTGAAATTTTAAGGACAATACTAATGCCAGAAGATAGAATGTGACCTTAATATTTGACTATATTAATATAATCTTGTGAAAAAATTGCTATACTTCAAAGTAAGTGGCATATTCCATAATGTGTTATATTGCACAAACAAAACATGTTGAATTTACTATGTTACTACGTTAGTGCATTATTGTATATTGTTCCATAGCTTAACGTTAGTGGTAAGAAATGCTTGTGAGATTGTAAGCGTTTGGTAATTTGATTCGGTTCCAGAAACCATAATTTAGAAATATTTCACGTTTTTCATAATTAAAGACTAATCAAAGAACATCTAGACATGTTCAACACATTTTACAAAATGACAAACAGTGCAAGGTATATATTATGTCCACAATAGCCAATTGAAGATTTAAAAAACCTTGTCTTCATGCTTTAACAATAACGTCTCTATGTCTACTATAGCTGGTCTAAAGTATCTAAGATCTTAAGACTAGGATAGTAGCATGTCCAGTAGTCAGGCTACTTGTAGGTCACAAATTGTGGATAGTGATGGTGTTTGGTGGATGTTATATTCTCTGGTGTGGATTAACATCTCCACTATTGAATAATTAAAGATCCATCATCTGCAAGGACCATTCTCATAATTAGACCAGTTTGTGAGAAAAAATTGTAGTTCATATCCCACGTTAAACTGCAGGTCCTTTAGATGCCATTGGCTGTTGGGCTATTAAGTCCTGTCTAATGAACATGTCATCATTATTCATTTACAAGTCTACACAAGATCGTGTCACAATCATCTTACTCTAATTTCTTATTCATACTTGCTTTAAAATATCTACCTGGTTAGGTCGCTATTTCAGGATGGTAATAAAAAGGTAATAGGATGGAACACAAAATTTCATTTAATATATTTTTACCAAAATAACTTGACACCTTCAACTTAACTTGAACTCCAAAAAATGATCAAAAATCATCATAAAGTCATCACACAAACCTATGACTCTTCATCTAACAACAAAGAAACATCCTATTACTTCATTACTTGCAACAGAATTTTCCTTAATACTTTTAAAGTTACACTCACTAAAATCAACTAAAGGAAATATTTCTAAGGAAACTACACTTACAAGTATAAAACTGGAACTGAATCAAAATACCTGACTCCTACTTAGAGTTTTCTACAAATAAGTGTGGCAACTATTACTTGTACATACTTGTACAATTGTTTGTGTGCTGCGAATCCTGCAATGTAAGTAACCAACACCATCGAGATTGTTGTCACTGCTTGGCTTTCAATCAATTTTCACTCAACAGCAGTGCGCTATAGTTGATAATGAGATGTCCTGTTTGTTTCAATTAACCTGAAAACGGATTTGTAAATTTAATAATTAATTATGCATGGTCTTTAATAACCGAAGAAGGATTTCAAGGTGTTAAATATCCTTTATGTTATTCACATTCTGTGTTAATTCAAGACCGAATTATAATTCAAATTAATTGTTTATTTAACCCGTGAGCAGGATCGATAAAATTTTGTCACATCAGCAGGATTGTATATGCACCATATACATTTTTTTAACTCTCCCTTTGTTTTGATGTTTCTAAGAGTATTTATTCTAACTAACAGCACTTACTCCTGTGGCAACTCAAATCCAAGTCGATTTTTTGACTCGCCAACGAGTTGCCTCCAAACTTTTCGATCTTCAGCCATATTAATCTCTCCTCCAATTATTCTTATGTCATTCCATCTATTCCTTGGTCTCCCCAAAGTGGCGTTGGACTGCGGTTGACTTATCCACACTCTTCTCATTGCTGTAAAGTTTTGCTTTTGTTTTTCTTGACACAAGCTTACTTTTCAGCAATGTTTTTAAGATCCAAACAAAATTTCATGAGAGTAAAACTACATGTATTTATTTAGGTACTTTTACCACTTTTAGTACTTTTTAACATACGGAAAGTGTGTCTTATACAATCTTATTGGAACTGGAGAATGCTCGGGGTGATTGACCAAGATATAAAAAAATTCCTTTATTGAGAATGTTTCTGTTACATGCCATCTAACATCGAACCTGCTCGGAGGTTAAGTCCTAACAAATTTGTTTAGCTGTACTTTTTTCATTAGCAATTAAATAAATTATATGGACCTCAACAATCAGTAATACATTAAAGGTTATTTTTTTTAGCTTTTTACTTTCTGTGGTGCAACATACTTTACAACATCAGTTTGTAAATGTCAAAAAATATTTTACTGTATACCCCTACTAAATATATTAAAGAAAAAGATTTTTTTACTTACTGTGCTATTTAAATTCAAGATATTTATTTTTTGAAAATTTTTTTGATAAATCTGTTAATAGTAGCTGTAAAGTTACCAAATACGTCAAAATTTCAATTTAATTTTTTTAGTTCTACAAGAACTTTGTGATCCTAAATAATTTAAATATCATAACCCTAATAATAATTTTTATAGCATCTCATTTTTCATAAGTGTAGAGTATGCAGGTCGTTGACGTTGGCACTTATTCTACAAATAATCGCACAACAACAGTGCGCAACTTAGGATAGCCGTAGTCGCGGCACCAGCCATAGTGTTATTGTTAGCAACTATTATACGTCGTGGTTTTATATTTTTACAAAGCCGCTGTTACTCCATGTAGAGACATAGTGGTTGATGGACACCTGGGCTGGAACTGGGTTATTAGGTTATTTACACAGCGTGTCAACCACAGGTTAAATTCACTCCGTCTACGATGGAAATTATAAAATGTGGTTTACACTGAGATATATTTTTGGAGAAATGTAAATACTGTAGATGTTACATGAGATGGATAAGTACTTTTGAGACCACTAAAAAAACTGATAGAAAACCAGTTAAGTTTTGTTAGGTTGTAGTTTATCTATAATTATAACTGTAGTTATATAAGTTTTGTAGATTTTACTTTGCCAAAAGGGTTTATTTAAACTGACAGAAATATAAGGGCAGTTTTTTATCAATAAAAATATTTCTCAACTGAAAAAGTTTTAACTTATGTCTGCCCTAAACAGTACCAAAAATGATTCAAGTTAAAAATGTTATTTAAAAATAAAATAAGCTTTTTCTTTACTTATTAATTGATTTTATACATTTTCTTCGCTAGTAAATTTTCTAACTTGTGATATAGAAAATCAACAATGAAAAAAATTACTTTAAAAGATTATAAAACACTACATAAGTGTGATAATTCTACAATTGTACAGTATATGAATTCATAGAAACTTATTTTCATATACAATCTAAACGAGTCATTTTCTCATCATATTTGCATTACAATTACATAATATTCTATCCTATGTAGTGTGTACTGAAATATAAAGTTTTTTTGGCCTGTGGAATACATAAATATTGGCTTTAAAAATTTACCTAAGAAATGCTAACAATGAGTTTTTTATAAGAATACATAAGGATGAAAAATTGTACGGAAATGACTTTTCAGCCATATTGAAACACATTAAAACCTTACAACAAACAGTAAACCCCACAGTGCCGTAAACATTGTAGTTACTTTAGTTAATTTTCTTTTTCCATATTATGAAAACACACGTGTAGATTAATTTTAATTTATTTTGTTATACCTCTCTGTATTATAATATGATACTATAAACCAAGGTAATTAGAGATATACAGAGAGGTAAGGGTCACAAAAACAAAACCGGCAATGTAACTGGTACAGAAATGTTATGTTAACACTCCAGTTGCCAGAAATGTAAAAATCTTATAAATATCACGATGATTGATCCTAACCTAATGGTAAACACTTTTTATAAATAGTTAAATATCTTTGAACGATACAACGACAGGAGCCCATTTATGTTATTTTACAGCCTAAAGCTTAACAACTAGGCATCTTATGACATCTAAACACATTACCTCCAGAAAATTTTTAAATAGAATAGAATTTAACCATATTATGGAAGTTAACCGAATTTAAAAAATTAACATTTTATTATATGTGTTAATTTATTTTTATTATTTTGTTATTTATGTAAATAAACATTTTTTTCACTGGTCAGAAACTATCATATTTTTGGCGGGAAGTTTGTCGTTACCCATACCTCTCTGTATATTTCTAGTTACCTTGCTATAACCTAGTTTCAGTTGATAAGTTTTAGTTATATTCGGTCTCTTAAGTATTGATTCAAATCTTTGTAATACTTAAAAAATTTACTACCATCTTAGTTCCTCAGATAATTTGGCTTGTATTTTTACCACATCATTGTTAACAGATTTCTAGCCAGTTTGTTAGAGAGCTATATCAAGAGTTTTATAGTTTATAAAATGAAAATTTACTTTCACTAAGTAGTGTTTATTTATCCTGTCTCCACCTTCATCAGAATTATTATAGACGGTATCAGTGGATTGACATACTTTCTCCCTTCAGTCAAATACAAAAACATTGGCCTCTCGGACAACGTACAGTAGTACTGTATGTTTACTATGGATAGTAAATTCAAATTTTCTCTGGAACCGTTAATCGTAGAAAAATAATTCAAAATATTTTTTTTAGTTTTTTAAGCTGGTTTTAATGGTGTAGTCAAATAATACTAAACCTTTAATGTTTTCGTGTTAAACTGATTTTTTACACTTCAAAGTTCACAACTTGTAATAACTGTAATTTTTAAGTTCGGGTGGTGTTATATTATTTACTACTCTATGACACTTTAAATTCCTAAGTTGTAACTAAAATGATTAGAGCTATTTTTAAGAAATTTGGATTTTTTACGGGTTCTCAGGGGTGAACTATCCTTAATCCTTGAGCGGGCGCTTCACCGGTGAAACGTGAGAGGGCGCATACAGAGTTTTACTCCGCAACGCTAAATGGCACGAATTCAACCTATCTTACTTGTTTTTATAACATAGTATTGTGTTTAAATGTCAAATAAATTGATAAAATACAAAGTTCCATCGTTAATTTGTTTAATTAATTACTAAATTTGAGTAACAAACATAGTAATAAACATGAGTGAGTAATTTTATAGTGTAAGAATGGTGTTACAGGAGAGGGTTTATGCGTATGCAAATTAAATAAAAACAAAATAATACTTTGGTTCACACACACACGCACACAAACACAGACACACACACACGTTCATATGTGTATTCCGTTTAGAGAAAGCCTTTGTAAACTGACTTCGCTTCACTGCATTGCAACTCACAAGGAAACAAAAGGAGTTTGGGGGTTGTAAATAGTTTCGGGGGATTCTTGGGATGAGGCACGTGAGGTACGGTACGGAGCCTGTCACGGCTGCCAATACCCAATATGTGTGTTTATTTTTAACAAAAACTACACGTGCGGTAGAAAACTCAGCAAGTGCCCTCTCGAGGGTTAAAAATCGAAAAAATTAAAATACACCTGGAGATATAATGAATATACATACTGAATATCATCTAAATTGGGCCAACAAATTGGTTCTTCATATACTATCTTCTAAATGGAAGAAAGTAAAAATGTAAATTAGTATAACATTAGTTAATTTAGATCAGATTTATATATTGTTGAATTTCACCAGCTTTAGATGTTTAAAATCAAATAATTGTAAAATAACTTTTTCTAAACTGATCTTTACTGAATTGATATTACTCGAAATCACTATTAAACATTACAAGGTTTAATATTTAACACATTTGCTGCGGCGCCCAAAACCCCCGTTCCTCACGAGGAGCGGCCAGTGTAGTTTAAAATCAACCAATAGGAAAATTCCAAGTGACCCATACAGAAATAGATACTGTGTTATAACAAAGCTGATCGTGGGTCTCACAAATCCCAACAGGTGGCAGCACAATCTGCACAATCTGGATCTGAGTGGTACTGGTCCTGGCGCGCGGAGCTGCTCGGATCCGAGTGGTCCCAAGCGAATGTATTAAAATCATATTCTAGTTTTTTGATAAATCTGTATAAAATTATTTTGAAAGTAAAATAATGCATACAAATTGAAAATGATTATGTCTGGGGGAATTTTTCTAGATTTGAATGTCCACAGTAAAAAGAAACACGGTTTATACCTCAGATATTTTTTATTACCAATCTATACATAGCGATTGGAAAATTTTTGTTTGTTTCTTCAAGAAATTGTACATCACATTTGTGTGACCTTTCTGGAGAAGTTTCTTCTGTTTGGAATTTCCACTAAGGAGAGTTCGCCTTTCTCCACTGACCATAGACTACCTGATGGGGCATACTTGACGAGATACGTCACTGCCTTTGCCACCGTCTCCGGACTAGAAAACAAAATCCATGATTTACATTTGCAAGAGTAGAAAATATATGGAATTTTAACTCGCCAAGCAAGACGATAATTAATTCTACTCTTTTATTTCCAATCATGGAATAATGAACTATTTCTCTTTTTATTAAAGTACAGTTAGATTCCTCAAATGTTAGTTTTTTGTTGAACTCACAATCAGCTATTTAGTCTTTTCTTTTATTTGCAATCAGAATGTTTCGTACATCAGTTTCCAAATGTTTCCTTTCTCTTGAAACCTTTTTGTTTTCCTATATACACTATTAGTTGAATGTACACCACTAATTGCTTCTAAACTTCTTAAAAAAAGGAATTGGAAACTGAAAAGTACTGTAGCAGTGTTAGTCACTTGGACATACACTTGGTCAACACAGACACCTATCATAACCTGACAGAAGACGTCCGTCACTTGTTTCAAATAACGCAAATTTGACTAAATGGGTCAACGACAAAATGGTGACTTAGTCCTGATTTAAAGGACCACTATAACCATTCATCCAGTTAAACATTACGTCTTGGTTTAATACCCTAAAAAAAGTATGTTCGGTAGGACCCCTCATATCAGGCCACTTCGGGACCGAGCCCTTTGCCGGATATAGTAACCTATGTTAAAAACAATAATTTATACATTATATGCAGTTGATAAATATAGTCATAGTTCGGGTTTGTCTTTTTTGTGATTATTTATTTATAACAAATAAACATGTTTCTAAAACCAATAGAAAATGTATTAAAAGGAAAAGCTTGTTACTGTAACTATAGTACAAAACGTAAATTTAAATCATGTTACATAATAAATGGTGAATGAATATTTATTTAAAAACTACTCAAAATGAAACTTATTATTATAGCTCAACTCAGGAGTAAACTGTGAAAGCACTAGAGTAGTGGCATATAGTGTGTAATTTAAGTGTTTGTAAGCGATTAAGATAAAAAAAACATTAGGATATTCACTTTCAGGAAGCGGCCGGATATTCCGAAAACCGGAAAAACGAAGGTTGGATATGAGGGGTTTACTATTCTCATATTTTTCATCATATACATTAAAACACACATTATTTACATTCCCTGAATAACTTTGAGTACCCTCTAGACATCTTTATAATACCCTTTTAAACCCTATAAAAACCATTTCCCTCTAGACACTTCCTGTCTCTTCAAACCTTATTTGCTATCACCATCTTTTCAGATAGTCAAGAAGCCCTCAGAGCACTTGACTCCTGTATACTCAACCCCAAGATCGTGTGGGATTGCCGAAACACAGCCCTTGAAAGTAGAAACGACGTCACACTTTACTGGGTCCCATGTCACTCAAGTATTGAAGGGGTGTCATCTTGCAAACGCCCACTCCTTTCATGGGACCTCAGCCTTTCTGCAGGATCTCTAAGGAAAATGCTGACCATACAATCATGGCTTGGGCTTGCGAATGTCATTGCAGAAGCTAGTCGGAGCTTCCCTTCTGAGAGTGAGTTAGTTGATCCTAAGTTTTGCCTCTGCGTGGATAACAGAAATCCTTCTAGGACTTCTACACTCTACACTCACTACACTGGAATCTACACTCCCGTGTAGATTCCAAAGCGACTGGATCTCCCGATCCAATCTGCAGATGGTGTGGGCAGTTCGAGGAGACTACTGATTATCTGTTGTTTGACTGCACTGGACTGAAGGTAAGAGCTGCAACCCTTGGAACTTTGTAGAGGGGCAGACATCTGCCATAAGAGGAGCTGGCTAGTAAGTTGTAGAATTTTGCTAGGCTTTTAAAATTTGAATGAATCTGAAAACTTCATCAGGAAATAGACAAAAAGTCAATCCTTGGCAGAGATAAGGTCCTTTATTATAATAAAGGAGATAAGGTCCTTGGCACATTAGGTGCCAAGGATGTTAGGCGAATATAAAATGTAAAAATGTGTGTAATGTAAAACCGCTTAACCAAAACAGTATTTACCAACTCAAAAACTGACAGCAGACATCATCATTCTTCCAGGAATATATGAGTCTGCTATTGCAGACCGTATCCTATCCTCCCACCGGACAGGATGGAGCACTCAGTGTGTCCATCTCAAACCAAATTAAAACTCCACATATTTTCATTAATTGCATAACATCGTAGATAGACGGGATATCTAGAGACTTACTTCTGTGGTCCTGCGTCGTTCAGCGCCGTCACGGTCGCACTCCCCATGTGTGGAGTGAGCTGCTTCTCTGCAGCATTGCTGATCATGTTGGTCTTCGTCGGGCCAGTCAGCAAGCCTACTACCCTCACACCGGTCATGTTGTAGTGGTACTTGGACTAGAACAAACACCGGCCTACTTTACAATGGAATTTGCATGGGAATGAGATCAGGTGCACTACAAATATAAAATAGAAAGTTTAAGGTTATTTTATTTTAGAAAAATTCTGAAGGAAAAAATTAATATTTCTAACCAAAAATTTAAAATTTAACCCTAGAAGTGGTAAGCTTTTTACTTTTTACTATAACATAAAAATAATTACTAATATCTTCTTGAAATGTTAGATATAAACAAAAAAAGCATAAAACATGCCCCCCCTTATAACCACCAACCACAAAAGCAAAAAAGGTGTCCACTGCAATCCCAATTAAGCCTACAAATGCCGTCAACTTCCACCCAAGCCGGCCACCGTTTATTTAAGGTGGGCCCCCACTCCGCTACACCACACATTTGCAAGCCAAATTAGGATTGCTCAGGGTCGGGATTCGAACCCTAGCACTTCCAAATGGCTAGAACGTTTGGCTCGTCAGCGCAGCACAGCGCTCTAGCCGGTTCAGCCACCAGAACATAGGAGTAGAAAGTGCTTACTTGGTTATAAGACATGCCCAGTGGCAGTCTAGTGCACTTAGTGAGCAAGTTCGGTTGCTTGCCCCCAGAGGGCAACAAGGTCACGAAGGCGCTAGTACCTAACAAGTTCACTAAATTGACGATAGATTCTCCACCTGCCACTTCTTATAGAATTTGTAAATGTGTCGTGAATTATAACTTAACCACTTCTAGGGTTAAATTTAAATTTTTTCTAAATTAAAAACTTTTCACGATTCTACAGAAATCGTGTCAACTTCTCACTTAGTGAATGGTTTTACCAATAATAGTTATCCCAAACCACTCTGTTCTAATGTTAAAACTTACACTAACTTACGCCAAAACTGAGTGAAGCACCCATGACACCCGCTTTGGAGGCGGTGTAGGCTGGGGCGTAGGGAAACCCGTCCAGAGCTGCGACGTCCGAGTGGTTTATTATCAACCCTTCCCCGCGACGCTTCCCCTTCCCCTTCTTTCCCATATAGTCAAATCCTAGGAGAGTACCTCGGATCACTGATTTCTAACAAAAGGGAATCATAGAAAATAACATAGCCTAAGAAAATACATATTTTACACTATTGTTTTAAAATCTAAATTAATCCTCATTGTATTTTACAAACATATTTCTTGTGCCGTGTATAACCATGGACTCAGCCTTTTCTGATGGATACATTTTAATGTGTATTTTGTAAATGACTCCATTTTCAATTTTAGCAATTGTTAAATCAAGTATTTCTCTCTCTCCCTTATAGTACTGATAAGATTAATTCTGACCCATGTTCAGAGGTCGTCACACTACCAACTATGCCAGGGATGGAACGACATTTTGGCTAGGGGTTCCACTCCGTAAAAGTTTTCCAAGTTAAATTTAAAATAGCTTATCTTGTATACATATTAATATGTTATGTTGCACGCCATATTGTACTCATCTAATGTGGATACACAAGGATTGATAACGGACATAGTTACACAATGAAAATTGATAATCACCTGATATTAAAATTTACATAATTTACAAGAACTAGCATGAAAAAGTATGTAGAGTCTTATTAATTATAACTATTATTCATAACGATTCTTCATAACCATTGCATAAAATAAACATGCCGAAGAATAACATTGTCCGCTCTCTGACAACATACTGGGTTTGCAGTAATACTATCATAAATTCATAAAAGTACCAATAGTTTTTCTCCAGACCAGTTTGTCTCTTTAATTATTGAATATTGGCCATTAAGGGTGAGAAAGTAAACAAAATGTGAAAAACCACACTTATCGAAAAAAGGAACATGATACTGTGCTGCAATTTTAAAAGAAAATAATTTTTCAATAGGCAAAAATATTTTTTACAATTTACCAAATTAGTATCGATTTCGTACTCCCAAATATGATCTTCCAAGATGCCAGCATTGTTAAATACAATATCAATTCCTCCAAACACCAGATCAACCCTGTAGAAGAGTTCTGCAAACAAATTCTAACCATTACACATTAACGCATGAACACTGTTAGTTTTGGTTTCATACTTGCTACTAACAGGTTTTATGGACACGCTACAACGATATTAGGACATTAAAGATTAAATGTGATCAAGGGGCTTATATTTCTATTGGCATTTCAGAGTCTTCACATTGTGACCTCGTCTCTTAGATTCCATTTATCTTTGTTTATTATCCAGGGATCAAGATTAAGCAAAGATTTTTAATTTTTATTTAAAACTAGCTGACCCGGCGAACTCCGTAACGCCTCACAGTAAACACATGTTAACTTTAAAATTGGCCATGTTCTGAAGTCGAATAGCAATACGGCTTCATTGTGAAAGGTTATATATTCTGGGTCGCTGCATAGTGAATAACAATACTGAAACGATAAAACATATTAATATCATTCCCATAAAACAAATAAATCTGAGTGGATTAATTCACAATTGTCAAATCCAAACCCAAACGAAACCTAACTGTAATACGGCTTTTATAGGAAAGATATACAACAGCTGATTATTATAATAAACGTAATAATATAAACATTGTAATTATCATATAAACACGTGACTTTAATCAGACAGAAAATAAAAATATAAATACATAATCCCCCAAAACCGTTAACTATTACCGTGGTGAATAAAGCTGTTCATTTTTTACAGTACACATTTACTTCATAGTTTAACATTAATGAATGATTCAGGTGGCATTGGATAGTAAAGCATACGGTATTGCTAATGGAAAGTAAACCAATCAGCTGTAGCTAAGAAATCAAATGTTTTCATTATTATAGACAATTTGTAAACAAACTTACTCTCCATAAGGTTAACATTAGAAATTTAAAACGCCATAAAATGGAAACTTATGGGGTTTTCGAAAATATTTTTTCATTAAAACCTTCCCGGACACATATAGAGCAACTTCCTAAAATTTCATGGCGATCGGATGAGTAGTTTGGCAACGCATAAAGGACATACATACAGACAGACATACATTCAATTTTATATATAGAGATAAATATTTATAGCCATGTCATATAACCCAGTATAACTTTGTAGATTTGCAAATTAAGTTTGGAGAATATATGGTGTTAATAAATCAGGACAAAAAACACTTTTGTGTGCTTTTGAATGTTTTGAATGATGGCAAACACATGAATAACCTTTCAAGGTGTTGTTTCAGAATGTCAATGTATTTATGATGAGTTTCAGGTTAAAAGTGGAAATCAGAACACCACTCTTATTCAACCGAGGTAAAAAGAAAACTTGTCACGAATGGAATGTCAAAAAAACTTTCTTTGCCCTATATGACACAGGCTGGGTAGGTTAGTGGTGAAATTTGCACTTTGTAACCTTACTTTTATCACATGCACATAAATTGGTCAATTTGATTACAAAAATTAAAATAACTAAAAATCCAAGGGGTTAAGGGTCCCTTAACATTAGTAATGGTCTGAGTGGCGATTGAACGTTTACAAGATACAACATACCTTCAAAGTCACGAGGGTCGTTGACGTCCATATGCATGAAACAGACTCGTCCCGTGCCATGCGCGTCATTGAGCTTCTTCACTACTGATTCACCCTCGCACACACCAGCCAAAACCACTACCTAAATGTTCATCCAATAAATTAATCCCTATTCCCAACTCCAGTCCAAAGATTTTTATAAAATTTAGTATTTCCCCATCTAATGTTAGATTCTGGCGGATTAAGACCTAGCATATCAAGCTAAGCACGTATTCCTACAAAAAGGTTTGTTATTGTTTTTTTTAAAGTAAACCTCAATTCCCTATCATTATACACCTAGAGCCTATGCGGTGAATAAAAGACAGCGCGGTATAACGTAGCAGCATTAGTCACATATGATAGCCAAAGGTCACACACTCATACTGTGACAGCAGTTGCCAGCCGCTGGTTTCGATCCAACAACCTTTGACTTACTGGACCAGAAATAAGGGATTCATATGGATGAGAAAGGTCAGTCTACCTTTCCCAGGATAAAAGCGGCATTGTCAGTCTGCCTAATGCTTGGAGAAGTGAAAAGAACCTTCAAGGACACAAACCCTACAACAGTCCCATATCCTTGCCTGGAAAATCACAAAAGCATGCCAAGCGAGAATCCCTCTTCCAGGACACCCCTCCAAGGTTGATAGTAAAAAGAAACACCCAGTCTGACTAGAATTCTAAGGGATTGGTGTATCTCCATACTGTCTTTAGGAGAAACAAGGAACCCAGGTGATGGGGAGGCTCATCGTGCTGGATAGCCAAAGGACTTATAGGTAGTAGAACATTTTCCTTTTAATCCCAATTTCAATCTCTGAACTAATACAAATCAGACTTGGACTAACTAAGACTGACTAGCTCTAATCCATCATTAAGGGTGTTTTTATTTTACTTCAATAGTCGATAGTCAAAAAACTTTATTCATAAATAAGTGTAGTGTACAACATTTGAATAGTGTCACAGTTAAATTTACAGTATATTTTATAAGTTTTTTCTATTCATTTTTTTACAATTTTTTTCATACTTCATGGAGAGAGATGGAAAATTTTTCAATGAATAAATGGCTGCATCAACCGAAGTTATACATATTGGGCGGCCTACCCAGGTAGGTATTTTAAGCCAAGTATGAATGAGAAATGAGTACAAGATGATTGTGGCACAATCTTGTAGTCTTGTTACTTTAAGACCATTACCAAGGCTATCAAATAATTTAGGAGCATTATCAAGTCTGTTTCCTTAGTTATTGTGTCTTTTTATTGAAAGAAAGTGAAAAACGTTAGTTACCTTTTAGTTATCTAAGTCCAACAGTAATGTTACCTGAGCTCCGTTCTTGAGCAAGTCATCAGCAGTGGCTAGTCCGATCCCTGTCTCGCCCCCGGTGATGATGGCTACTTTGCAGCTAGGGTCCATCAGGTGGGGAAAGTTGGGGAAGGTACATGATGGTTCGGCAAAACTGTTAAATATTCAAATCAAGTGAACTGAACTTCTTTATAGTTTTTACAATCATCAGTAATAAATATAGTGTTACACCACAACACTACGCACACCTAGGGGCAGTCTGCACTCACTCGAGTTCTTAGGTTTTTTTAATCACTTGAAAAATATTGCTAATATATGTTATCAGCTATGTATAATTGTTATAACTTAACTAAAGCACACAACAAGAAATATTTTGAATAAAATTATGCCACTGAGGAGGCTTGGTGTTGTAGTCAGGTTCCTCAGCCTCTGACTAGTCCGTGTCCGAGGAAAGGTCATCAAAGGCAACACTTTGGTCGTGTAGCTCTTCGTCACCATCGAACAAGTGAATAATCCCGTCTCGAGGAGTATTTGGACAAGAATTGCATTAATTAGATTAGGAATTTAGATTTAAATCTGTTGTCGAAAAACACTATTTCACAATAATGCACAAAAATATACTAAAATTTGCAAGAGACAAAAAATAACACATATTCCACAACAATGTGATACGTCCCAGGAGTAGTAGCAACACGGTCGACTTAGCTCAAGTGCTGAAAGCACACTGAGGCTATAAAATGGCAATAAAGGTAAGGCGGAATCCCTGCCATGCATACTAGGCGACAAGCCGGAATGGATGGGATCACTTCCACCCGAACCCAATGTGTTATTGTTTAACTTACCGTTTTGAAATTTTTTGATGATAAACATCATTTTTATTTAAAATAGACCCAGTGATAAAACTTCTGATAAATAAACTTGCAGGATTTTGAATGTTTTTGTTTGAGAATCTGCAACAATCAGTTGTGATACATCAATCGATTATTTATAAATACTCCATTTATCTAACAAAACCAGAATTTAAAAAACTACCAATATGTTCAGATAGAACCAAACAATACCCCTATAAATTAATGATGACTTAAAATTAACTTTTCTTAAAAAGAAACAACTTTTCCTACCTTTTATAGAATGTTGTTACTAATAGTTAGACAACATTCTTAAACACTCGCAGTAAATTGATGAAGCAATTCTAAATTAATACTACTACTAATAGCACTATCTTTGACCTCTTGTTATTCACCAATAAATTAATGTTCCTTATACAGGACTGTTAAATAATAACCCAACAGTCGTTGGAATCTAAGGGACCTCCAGTGTAACAAGAGATCCAAACCAATTTTGGCTCTGAATAACGAACTGGTCCAATTATGAGGATGGTTATCGCGGATTAATGTATTATTCAATAGTGAAGGTGATTGAGAATACTACATTCACTCACCATCGCTTATAACTACATAACCTATCCACAATTCGTGACCTCCAAGTAGCTACATTACAGGACACGCCACTGTCCCGGCCTCAAATCTGTACAATGGAAACAAAGATTTTCTAAGAAAAAATACAGTCAGCACACACTCTGTCTGAAATTTCTACCCAGGTAAGTAAATATAACGAAGGAAATTAGTTGGACTACATAGTGACATCTTACATCACAGTGTAGTATAAATTTTTAATTGACATCATTGTTGGTATTATGATTTAGAGTCATAACTCAAAAATACTAAACTGTGATGTACTATTTTTTAGCTGAATCCAGTTGTTAAAAGGTTTTTTTTCAATTGTATATGACAAAATTGAAAACCCAATTTTTGGAAAACAAACCCTCCCCCCGCTTCCAAAATGTAGTCAGATTGTGTTGGTAATCGAACTTGTCCAAGATATTAAAGAAAGGAACAACCCCACCAAATTTTATAATAATCAGATAATAATTGTGACCGTTATTGTCTAGACACACACAACATATACGAATGTAAACTTTGAGGGCCGAGGGATTAATAGATATTATTTATTTAATGTTTATCTCGTATGATTTTTCGAAAGAGTTGACGTTTTAACTTCAATACAATTTCAAATAATTCTGTGCTATTTAAAGAAATGAGATTGATATCTTACATTTAACACTAAGCACTACCATTTTCACTTAACTTTTAAAAAAGAAATCTTTTAAAGTACAGTAACTCAAACAAATACTTACCGGAGAATCAATTTCAATTTCTGGACTGAGAACATTTTAACACTAAAAATATATAATTTAAAAAATTAGTAAAATAAAACCCATTTATTACTGTTTATTTTTATTTTCATGTTTTGAAAACTAGTACCAGCTGGTAGTGAAGTGACAAAAGTGTTTCTGTACAAAAGTTGATTCAATAAAGAAAAGAAATATCAAACCCAGTTCTGAATAAACATGTGAACCAATAATTTTACTGGTTTTAATAGTTCCACCTTTAATTATAAACTAAATAACGCCATGAATAACATGAGTGTACTAGAAGTACCTAACAATCATCAGGATTGTTGTCACTATGTCATCAACAATAGTTTGTACTTTGTTTAGTGTGTTTGTATATTGGAAATAATTAAACCTTTTTTGTCCCCTAAATCTATTCCTTTCATTTCACTTTTGTTTTGAGATTATTAAAATGAAATTGAAAAAGACAGACATGTACAAGTCATTGTCAAGTTCAGTCATGTACTTTTTGTTTCTCAAAAGAAAGTGTCAAATCTAACAAATTTCAACTGATTGGCTCTTAACAAATTGAAAACATTGAACACAAAAGGCCCAAAATTTCTCTGTTGAGAGAAAGTGAAACTATCTATCTACAATATTTCATTATCTGAAGTTAGAAATTGAATTTTCAAGAACTTTGCTATAAAACTTTTTTCAGCCTTACCTTTTTCTTAAATAATGCACTAAAGTAAACAATATTTTAATATTTAAAAATGAAATATTTCCTACGCCAAACTGTTAGCTTTCAACAATGATCGTACTGTTTCTAATCAAATACTTACATTCAATGATGGGGCAATCCATTTACAGGAAGTTCTCAAAATCTATGTTAGTGAGTGAACCTGTCTTGGTTTTATAATTTAAGTAATATTTTTCATTTTATTAACAAAACCAAATCTAGTAAAACATGTTGTAATGAACTCTACCGGCTTTTTATTTATTTAAAAAGATTTAGTAGAGAGAATATATATAATACATTTTTGTTAAATAAATTCTAAAAACCAGAATTTATATATAATCTGACATCCAAGTAATATTTACCATTATTACAAAATAACAATCATTTATTTATTTAACACAGTAACAACTCAGTTGTTTTATGTTCATGTTAAAAAGTTCATGTATTTCCATCATGTTAAAAGCAAGTAAGTTAACTAAAATGACAAAAACCTTCCTTGTGTAGTATTAATTATTTTAATCTTAACAACTTAAAACAGGTAATGAAATAATGTATTTAGTTTTTATGTAAATATTTTATTAACAATTTACTTTTTGACAAACAATAATAAAAAGGGTAACAAATATTGGTTTGATTTTTATACAGTGTATCATAAAAAATTTCAAAAGAAATATCTTGCCACGAATATTTACATATTAAGAACACGAAAATGTACAAAGATGGTACCACATATTTAGAGATCATAATACCCAAAATAAAAACAAACAGCCCGATAAAAATTTAACCGAAAATAACACTTTTGTTAATGCTTTCTTAGCCAATAAACATACTGAAAAACTAAACACAGAGTAGAATATCTTATCGTTATCAATGGAATAAACTGTACAATTTTTTTTAGATTTAATAAAAACATTTTATATACCATGAAGTTAAAAATTTGTACATTAAACATATGCCACAAGTAAGTGCCTCCATTTTATACATTATTGTCCCTAAAAAAAAGGAAAACTATACATTTCAAAACACTGCTTTGGTTACATTGGCAGATCAGTCTTAAATTTTCCACGGAGCCTTCAAACTTTGCTTAACAAAGCACTCACATACCAGTCTAGGAAAGTACAATCCTACATATATAAAAACAGTCCTACCAATTACTGATAGTTTAGGCTAATCATCAAATGTAGACCAGCATGATATTAATTTCTCATTTGCTATCTAGGAAAATATTTAATGACAAGTTTACGGGCCATTCAATCGATGCAAATTAAGACGTTGATGAAGACATAAATAAACCTTACAAACAATTACAATGTGTGGGGAATGTCTTCTTTTATTATAAACTATTTTCTACATATTCAGCCAAGGAAAACTCAAGAAAATTATGTTATGTTCACCTTAATGAATGGTCATCAATACAAGTAAAGTCTAATACAAGTGACAGCCAAAATGTCATCCAAATAACATGACCAATCTGCTTTTGGTTCTACCTAAAATACATTTCAGGGGGAAACCCAGAAAATTGAGACCGAGTCATAATAAATATAAAGAAAAGCTGGACCTTAATATAGCTTATTTGGAGGCTAAATCATAATAATTATAATGAATTTATACTGATTAGCTATCTATAGATCTTTGTTTACATTTTCCTATCAACATTTAAACATATCCATAGTATAGATTCTAAAAACCTGCAATTGGTTGAGCTCACTCACCACTAAGAACATCAAGTGTTGTAGCAACGAAAAACAGTTTTGTGACTATTGTATCTCTCATTGTATCTCTAAAGTAAAATTTTGTTTATAATAAAAAAAAGTAAAAATTAAATTAATAACAGATTAGTCGCTTACCATTCTACTTGCAGAGGAAAATTGTAGGAATATTTTACTACGCCTTTATTTTTGACTTTTGGAGATTATTTTGAAAATTTTTGTTAATAAATAATGATCAATGTTTAGGCCTATATGACTTTTAATCCAAATGCAAATGAATTTAAGTGATTGCCATGCTTAAATATTATAGAATTGGTTTAAAATGAAAATAATTAAATTTATCTTTCAAAATGGAGTATTTAAACTAGAATTGATTTACGAATTTCGGTTGAGGAAAATATTCATTTAAATCGAAAGGTTACTGAGGCTTAACATTAAAATTTAAGCATATTTTGTTTATAGAATGTTTTTAGCAATTAGTTATTGTAACATAGTGAATGGTAATATTTTAAAATAAAAACATTGTATACTATTGGTATACTAAAAATAAGATTACAAAATAAGATGGATTAAAAAATATGTGAATAATTAATCAAACGATTTCAGTGGTCCATTAACCCTCCAACGGTTCACTATTTGACCCCTCTTGAGGTTCACCTCTTTTTGGCACTTTTGCAGGCTTTTACTAAAAAATTCACATAAAATAGTAAAAATAGAGTAACTATAACATATTATACACCATTTTAATCTACGATAAATTATCTATAAGATAATAGTAATATGTTTTATTTTTATCTTGGTTTTGATGGGTGTATCCAATTGAAATTGATAAAAGAAATTTTATTCAAAAGATTTCTCAAAGTTTGCTCCCCCACAAAACACAGCAAATAAATACCTATCAAAAATTGAAGATAGCCAAGTTTTTCAAAATTTAATAAGGAAAATAAAAATATATAGTTTTATATACTTAAGTAAGTGCTATCAATTTTAAAATTGTGAAATTAATATCAGAACACTATACAAACGCAACGAGAACGTGTAACGCCACCATTATAAACAAAGCGACATAACCGCGCAACTGAAGACCGATGTTTTAACTAGCAAAGAACTCTGACGCATAGGTTAACAAAAACGAAACATACCTCGTCGGAAAGCGTATAATCTGTAGAAAACAACGATACTATATTCAATGTAGTTTTAACCGAAAATGTATTCACACCATTGCTTTTTGTAAAAGCTTACCTACCGTCGATTAATCGACGGTGAACCTTCGACGACCGGCGGTGGCGTCGATTATTCGACGGTAAAACCGGTTAAGTTAAAAAGAACTTAAATGTATACCTTACATAAAATTGCTCATACATCCTACTAAGTGGCAAGAATAAAAGCATTATAATTGTAACCATATCTAAAGGAATTGTATGTAGTTAACATTATAGTTAATTACCAGTGTATAAAATACTGCAGTTAACAACCTGGTTACATTTTCAATTCTTTGACGTAGCTGTTCACAAAACACTGTTTTGATAAAAAAATTGATTTTGATACAACAGTTTAGATATTGTAATATGTAGATGGAAGCACATTTACTTTAAATGTTTAGGTGAACCTATAGTAACCACTCAGAAGTCATCATGATAATTTTAAAGGACATTATACTTAACCCTTTAACCTTTTAAGTTGTCACACCGCAGTTCAACAAATTGCCAACCGCGGGGTTTTCCGCAGCCTCACACAGTTTTTTAACAGTTGGAGAAAACCTAGTTTAAAACGCATTTTAAAACAAATAACCATAATAAATGTAACATTGAACATTGTAATAGTAAATATTCATCTAAGGGTAAATGATTATTCAATGCTTACATTTTATAAATGAATAATTAAAACTAACTCTAAACTGGGTATTTCCAGGATCCATAATAGTTTGTCATCTGCCATTTCAATCACTTATACAGACAACTTGTATTCATGAAAGAATCAGCTGAGAACACCAACTTTGAGTTGACTTGTGTGTCACGGTTGCCACAACAAAGGCATCACACAAGTTGACTTATGGCTCGCGATTGAAGGGTTTAAGGTAATCATGATAAAAATTTCAATTGAAAATGAACCGGAACAACTATCTATTAGTATAATTTGAAGAATGTTTTCCTACATAAAGAATGTGATCCAATTAAGTGATTGCTAGTTAATATGTCAAATGTAAAGTTACAAAATTTCTGTTCTACACTCTACTCATCTATGATTATTTACATGCTACATATTTATCACATATCTTAAAAAATATCACATTCAAATTTTCTCGAGCTTATGATTAAGAAATTTGAACACTATAGTAGCCTATTTCATGTGTGTGAAAATATAGATATTGTTCGTCGGAAAAGATAGCCTACCTTCTATTACATAGTTGAGATGGTACAAATTAATTGACATTTTACATGCTAGAATGCTTTCTCTTTAGCGGTAGGCTTATTCCAAGAAGGAAATGTGAAGTTGTTGAAATAAAAATAAATAAACAAATAGTAATCACTTATAAATCTCTGTAAAACTAATACAGTAGGCCTACCTTCATTTTTC
Source organism: Nephotettix cincticeps (assembly GCA_023375725.1). Taxonomy (NCBI): domain Eukaryota; kingdom Metazoa; phylum Arthropoda; class Insecta; order Hemiptera; family Cicadellidae; genus Nephotettix; species Nephotettix cincticeps. The sequence continues at coordinate 43,555,214 of CM041787.1, forward strand.
CAGAAATTTTAATACCAAGTTATACTAGAAATTGATATTTTGACATAAACTACACTTATTAATGAAGATTTAACAAAACTAAGTTTTCTTGCATAGCCTAATTTGTAGTATTAACAGACATTTTAATTTGATTGTTTACTACTTTCAAAAAGCTAAGACTATTGATCTCATATATGAATTTAAATAAGGAATAACAGCTTTTAATTACATTTTTTTATTGCTAGACTTAAATAAGTATATAAAATGCCATTTTACTTACAATATTTATTGTTTCAGAGAAACCATAATTACATCACAATAAGAAAAAGTTTGTACACATTATTAGATTATAAAATATTCACGGGTAATTTAATTCCAGATAAAACTGATGATGTTGAGTGCAGGAGAACAGATATGTAGTGATGACTCAACCATTTTCACATCGAACGGTATCACAGTTTGAACTCCAAAATAGACAATTCCCTACACCGCTATAGCATATTAGAAACACTGCTGCTAAAAATACCAAACTACATATAGTGCAAGGCTTCCTTTCAAGAAAAAATCCTGTCAAATATAACACCATAAAAACAACATGGGTTTGAAGAAGAGCAGGATTGACAGGTTTTGGAATTAGTAGCACTGGTATAAGCCACTGAAGACAATACATAGTTAACAAAATAATAAAACTAAACAGCAATCAACAGTAGTCCTTGTAGTCAAACCATAAAATCCAACCACGAATTTTTAAGGAACTAATCGATTAACCTCAAATACATTTTATTTTGATCACTCCAACCGTCATCAAACTAGCAAAGCAATGTATACTCGTTTGGTTAATTTGTTATGCTATGGTGATGACGTAACGGACTTGCATCGCAATTTATCAGCTGGACATGACTTGTTACCAACATAAATTAAAATATAACTATTATATAAAAATATAGTGACATTTTCTGTTTCATTCAAAATAAAAGAGTTTTAATGGATTTGGTAAATGTAATGGACTTGTTTCAATATCAATCGAACATCGGAGTCTGCTGAAAATAGTAAAGCATAGGTCCAAAGTGTCCATAGTATGTTGGGAGAAGTTCCTGTTAAATGAGGTTAAATAGATTTTCCCAAGAAAATGTCTGTTCCTTTGGCTGACCTTGATTCTGTCTTTCATGGACAAAATTAGATATAAACACAGAGAGTTAGTTTTTTTATGACATTTGTTCAGAACCACATTGAATGTGGTTCTGATTTGTTGTATTTATCAACGCTGATGGCATATTTTTTACATTTTGATAAGTGACGGTCCAAACCCCGGCCTTGTTACTACCATTGATTTTATAACTGCGTAAGTATGTATTTCAGAACGTGTACATTAAATGTTACTACCTAACATAAACCCGCAGATAAATTATAGTACAAGATAAAATACAACAATTAATAAGTTATCATTAACGAGTGTCAATAATTAATGTGAGATAATAATGATATCGGCACAGGATTCTAAATACTGGGGCGGTCAGTAGTGCTACATGACATTTTTTAAGCCTACGGTCACTAATAAAAAAAAATACAGAATAAGGATGTAAATACGGTTCCCTCAGCCCGGTTTGTAGATAAACAATTATATAGGTTATGTCATTGACTAACAATTATTGTGGTTATTTGTTATACATTTTATAATTCGATTAAATTCTCCTTGATGTTTTACAATGCAGTTTGTATTGTAGAATATTAATTTTTAGGATTTTAGTTTCAGCTGTACTTTTTGCAAAGTCACATTGTAAGTAAAACAAACTTAATTATTGAATTTTATAGATTTAGAGCTTCCATTTGATAGTTTAAATACTTATATTTTCCTGATAATGAACAATTGTTTTTCCTAAATATATTTTTATTTTCTTCGTCAAGTTTTTCCACTTTGTTTTCATTAGATTCAAACTAATTGTTGGGTCAATAATGTAAGCATTGTTATTTGTTCTGTCAATAACAATGATGTCACTTCTTATTGACCCATAAAGATTATCTTAGATTATCAGAGCAGTAACTTCTCCGAAGACCTTGTATTTTCCTTTGTTTCTCGGTTGATTTGCTATTATTGTTCTCATTTCATTATGTCTTGAATTTATGAGAAGACTGTTATCAGGCATTGTCCAAGGCGTATGAGCAAAAGACTCAAAAACATACTTCTCAGTGCTGGATAGTGTCTGCACTGGTTGCCATTATTGTATCTACCACACTTTTTTCTATTTTGCCAATGGCAGGCTCAGCGTCAGCTATGGAGCCTCGAGGTACACTATTTTTTCTTATTGAATTTATATCTAAATTTTGTGACCATCCTGGGAATCGAACCCGTAACCTCTTACACCGAAGTCCAAGACACTAGCAGATGCCCTTCTACCATACTTCTAGCTGGTGTATATAACACCAGCTAGAATTGAATTTTTTTAACACCCATATCAATTTTAAATAGCATTTAAATTCAGCCTCTGTCAGTCCTTGACGTTTGGCGAAGGTTTTATTAATTTTCAGGTAGTCTCTTAAAAAGTACTTACTCCTCTACTCTTAAATGGCAATTTTATCCAATTATAGAATTCAGCTTCCCGTAACCTTTCTCTCAATAATATATATGTGTGTGTGTGTATCCAACACTACAATACGAGCAAGGTGTGTATATTTGCACAGGGATCTCGATAACGGCAAATTTCTTAAAACAAATTTCATTCAATTTCTTTAAATTTTGGAAATAACTGATTTCCGAGTAGAAAATAAGTTCTAGATAGGTCTCACGTTTAGGTTAATTCCGGTTTTCTTGTAATATTAAGTTTAAAATCCCAAAAACTAACATTAAGCTTATGGAGAATCAAATATAAACAATACAAATCAAAACATGTGTTTATAACCGTTTGACAGTTGTTGAGTGAAGAGGGCTAACAATATGTTCTTTGTAAGATGTGAATAAAGGTTTTGCATACATATTTATTCTATGTATGCATGTAATTAATGAAAACTTATAAAATTCGTAAACAATTTGTAAAAACTAAAGGGTAAAATAAGCGTGTGAAAAAAAAACGCAGAGAAACATATTTCCAAATCTATCGTGTTTTGTTAGAAAACTTATTCATTGTATTGCTTGAAGCAGCCACTGTAGCAAAACAATTGGTCTAAAATGTATATTTTTTGTTTTTATTTCAAGAAAGCAACTAACAACATCATGTTCTGTCGCCGACATAATTCAAACAATAATTATTAAATATTTGTATCATAAGTATTGTATTTATTTCCTTAGAGTGTCTTATTCTATCCGAGCAAAGCTCGGTCTTCAGTTACTATATATATATAGACTAAATATTGCAAAAAATAATTCTCACAAGGGAAAATACTATACTCCCTTGAGCGAGAATGGGCCTTTCCATAATTAGAAATAAAAAATTTGAAATTTAATTGAATAGAATGAAAATAGTACTGGTAAAAATAATAATGCTCAATGAAAAATAAATATAAAATTGAAATAATATAAAGTAACAGTGTGGGGTGTTAACAAAAGTCACAAACTAAAAGAGATTAAAAATAGATGGTTTTTTATTTAAGTAGTGAACAGCAGAAAAAGAAGGAAAATACATACACACACACACGCACACACACACAGACACATACATCCTCTTATTAGCTAATATATGTTTTACTAAGTTTTACTCTCTGCAAATAGGACACCAAGTTTTTGGCATCAGCCTCCCTACCGTCTTCATGAAGCACGTTTTTTTGAAACGTTTCTTGTAAATAAATAAGAAATAATTTTACTGTCATTGAACCATTACGGTAATAGACAAAGTTAAAACTACAAACTAAACTTAACCTACTACTTATATATACATCTTATCATATTCTTAAATTTGTACAACTATATAATATAATTATTATTGTACAAACTCAAAATATTTAATTTGCAAAAACTTTGGAAATTATAGGTGTCAAACATGTATTTGTTCAACAAATGCATATAATGTAATATTAGGTTAGTTACACATAGCCTTAAAAAATATGTTGTATAGGCCTCCATCTGGGCCTAACTTATTTAAAAAAGTTTTATTATTACTTTGGCCGTGGCTCCTGAAGCCACCACTTCTAAGGCAACCCCCTGGCTGTGTTCGCCCCCTTGCAACGGCCCTGTTACCTAGGTAAATTGAAGAGGACAAATTAATAAACATCAGGGAGGGCCACCTCTTTAAAAAATATAAATTTTAAAATGTAACGAATGCTTGGTTACAGCTTAAAATAATAAATAGAAAAAATCTAAAGCCAATTTTTCTAAATTTTCCGGGGGAGAAACCCAAAATCTGACCCCCTCATCTGGAAGATATTCTATACCCCAGTCCACCCCTCTTGTAGCCATCCTCATACCCAAGGTGAGCGCCCTCAATTTTGATCCCAGTTCGCCCCTGATTAACAACGCCTGTTTACACTGCAAAAGTCACTGGCATCCAGAGACTGAAAACCTCCACCAGCCTTCAGTTTATTTTTAACCCTTGATTCCTAGCAAGAGTGCTTGATGTTTCCAGTGTTCTTATAGCCATTATGAATTTAGCTCAAAGTTACCTTGTGGGGATCCAAAGATGTCTTTGGAAGAGAAAGTGACTATACAGATCACACAATCTCCAGCTATGATTACTTGGCTACTTTTCTTAAATAGGAATTTTCTACAAAAATCTTAAAAATTTCTTGTGATGAGATTCAACTATATTCAAAGAACAAAAAAATGTAATTATAGATAAATTCATATTTTATTTACAGTTTATAAACACTACGTAATGGATAGTGGTGTAAATAAATAAAAGAAACAAAAAAATCAATAAAAACTGTGTGGTTAAACAGTGTGTGGTGATGGATGTGTGATAATCTGTTTAAAAATGAACGAAAAATTCTATAAGCAAGTTATTCTAGGGCATTTCTCTCTCTTGCAAGCTACGAGTAATTCTCTGGAAATCAATAGTATTGTAGTGGTTACCAATTTAAATTCCATTGGGCAATGTCTTGAATGTCAATTTGGTTTAGGTCACTCAATTGACCAGTCCAATCAAGGGAGTGAAAACTCATTGAAAAATGTATTTATAATCTTACTAACTTCTTTGTTTGTAGTTCTTGTTGTTGTTAGTAAAGTAAAGTAGTCCTGCTTAGATTTTGTAAATTGTTGTCATTTTTTATTGGTTTACAGACTGGTGTCTGTCTGTCAGTCCATCTATTCCAGAGAAAAATTGTATTTTATGTCTGTGGTGAACGCAGTATGTTGTCTGAGAGCGCCCAATGTTATTCTTATGGAGAATATAAAAAAATCTGTTTCCTCCTTATTTCTCAACCATTTTTCATGAAATTTGGTATGCACTGTAGGGTCACGTTGCCAAAAAAAACAGTTCAAAAAAGTTTGCTATTACCCCTTGGAGCAGGTTGTAGGGAGGCTCCCCAAAAATGTCAACAAAATATTTTAACTTGTTTTATGTTTTTGTTAGTTTAAGAAATTGGATGATAATGTTTGTAATAATAGGCCTACATTTTTTAAATGGTTCTTAAATAAATGTTAAGTAAATGAGGGGAGAAAGTATTGTGTCAGTCCACTGATACCATTTATTTCAGATGGATAAAACATTTTTTCATAATATTTTTTGTTCCTTTTCTCCATACACTTTTCTCTGAGAATTTATTTAAACAAAAAATATCTAAAACATAAAAATTAAAAGTTTTTAGGCTATAAACAAGTTCACTCATGGTTTAACTATAAAATATAAAAAAATTACAAAATCTTGATAGTTAAAAAACTATCAACAATGAAATCGTTTATTAATAAATTAAAACACACTCTTGAATTTTTTTTCAAAACCAAGATCCTCTCAGTGTTTGTCAAAACAGGAGTCAATATTGATTGTGAAATCGGATTAAGCCAGGTTTCTTATCAGTATCTATTCAGTGATAAAATATTATACAATTTTTAGCTTTTAACCCAAATCAATATAACTTTCAACTTTGATGTATTACAACAATTTTCAAGAAATCAAGATGCTGTAATTTTTGCTGTTGTAGAGGCCTTTATAGAGTGAAAATTTGTTTTACTTTCATTCATGTAACAGTTAATAGTCAGTCATTCATTTTGCTATTAAGCTAGTTAGAATTCATTTCCATATATTCAACTATGTTCCAAAGTCTAGAATAGGACTTCTTTTGTGCTGATAAGTTATACAGTGTTTGTATTCAAAGTCAATGCTTTCATTATATAGTGGTGACAGTGAGTTTTAACTTGTCTGTTAGTGGTCAGAGTTTATAATTTACTATAAACAACAAACATTAGTAGAATTTCAGCTATGAATTTTTGTAATTTAATATGCCTCAACAAAGTAATATAATGTAAGTAAACCCCTCTTTACTATAAAGTTTATTTCAAATAAAATTTGCACTCATAGCTCAATTAGTGTATACAACATGTATTTAAAGGGGAAGAATATAAAAAATATTTATATAAAATATATATAAAATGGAAAAAATATATCAGTTTTTGTTGTAAAATGTTTAAATGGGTACACACTAAGAGTTGCAATATCAACACTTTATTTTAAATATTTTGTTATTAAAATACATAATATAGATAATAGTTCTATGTGACAGTATAGAATAACAAACCACAACAATAAATTGAATTTGTATGATGTTTCCAGTGAGATGGACCATATCAGGACAGAGGACCATCATCTTGTGGACTCAGATTCTCCCTCCACAATGTCGCCCGAGAAATTGTCATTACGAACCAACTCACAGGTGTGTTTACCACCGTATTTATTCAATTTTATTTCATTCTATTAATTAATGTTTAATTTCTAGTTCTAACTTTGTTTATTTCTTCTATATATATATTGTTTACAAAAAAAACTTCAAATTATATTCATCATAGTTTATACTTTGGTGTACATTGATGAGGTTATTGGATTAGTTTATTTCATCAATGTGTCATTTTATATGGTTGAAACGTAAGTTTTTCATAGTTTATCTCAATTTTTCAAACTTTATTTTATTTTTAACTATAATTAATTTTAAAAATATTGATTGCCGTTTTTCGATCTATGTGTATGCTACATCTGTTTAATACTGTTTAACCAATTTTTATTCAATTACCATGAAAGAATTGAAAATAGCATGCAGCAAATAACCAAATTTATAATACTCTTAAAAAAATAAAAATAAATCATCAAGTATTTTTTGTGTGTCCAGCAACTATTTGAAAACAGAGGTTAAATTAAAATTATTCTCATTTTCTCTTGCACAATAACAGTATATAATTCCATCACAGTTTGCTGTCAACTGCTACTAATTGGCCAATGTTAAAGAGAATTTTTCGACTAATACCTTTTAAATACCATTTGTGACTTTATTGACATGAAATATATATATATATTTAATATATAATTAAATATGTTTGTGACAGTATATAAAAAACAACAAATAATTTGTATGATTTATTCCACAAGTACATTCTCAAATTGTATTTAATTTTTTATCAAATTTTTTTTCTTTTTAATGTAATTTTTAAAAGTTCAATTTTATATTTATATTAATTAAAAACTATCAAAACTATTCTTTGTTTTTCTCTTATAGGTTACAAAAAAAATTAATATTTTATTTCTCAATGTAATTTATATGGTTGAAAAAATTTTCATATTTCTCAATTTTCATTTATTTTTATATAAAATTGATATTTATTAATGTTTTTCTATCTTTATGCTAAAAAAAATATTACATTGTTTATACTCAAAATGTTTTTTTTTCAATATTAAAAAATGAATACAAATTTTATAATAATTTATAATGTTCTATATTATATAAAATTATATTTTTTGTGTAGAAACACTATCAGGTTACAAAAAACCTGCATACTCTTTCCACATGTTAAACTATATAACGAAAATAATATGGCATTATTTTATTAAGTATTACTAAATACCATTTTAACATTTTGTTATGATTTAATTATTATCATTATTATTATTATCATCATTACTATGTTGATATTATGCTTTATGATTATATTACATAATTATTGTATCCTATTAATTTATAATAATAAAATTATTATATCTTTAGGGTATATTATATTACAGGAAGGATGGTATTAAAAAAATTGGTAAACCCCCACGTATTGCAAAAGGAATAGACGCAGTAGAGAGCAGAATTCCTTTTCCAATTCAACGAAAAGTGAAATTTTTCATTATTTCACTTAAATAAAGATTATCCTTTCAATAATATTCTGTTATTTGTGAAAATCAACAGTATCAATGGAGTGACACACTCTCCCCCTTAAGTCTAATATAAAAAATAAAACATTTAATACATCTACATATGCTTTCTAGTTTATTTGATTATAGGTTCATTATCTAAAAAAAATCATCCAATTGTTTAAACTAACTCAAAATTAAAATAATAATTAGAGTTTTTTGGTGGTATAATACCCTCCTGAATTAATAAAATTGGTATAATTCACTTAATTATCGACATAATTTGATAAAATTTTAAATGTGTTTTTACTTATTTAACATTATATTACCATTTAAAACAACCGGTATTACAGAAAACCTGCATATTCAGCGCTATTCAATATGTATGATGGGAGTAATATAAGTTCTATGAAATTCACTCTACTCATCGTTACTCTATCTACTACGTTCTATCTCGTTTTAACTTCTTCTCTCTTATTGATAGTTTGCGGAATTAGATAATAATGTTGGTAAAAAAATTTTTAATTGATATTTTAATTTGAAAAAATATGATAGATTTATTAAAGATTGTAGTTTTTTAGATTTACTAAAGGGAGAAAGTATGTGTCAGTTCACTGATCCCGTTTATTATGATTCTAAAGTAACGCTTGTTCACAGTTCAATGATGGGTGGACACCTCTTCTTCTGTTGGCTGCCGTCGCAACTACAGTTGGATCAGCTGTTCCGTTCGGTTATAACATCGGAGTAATCAATACTCCAGCACAAGTATGTTGGCTTTAGGTGTTATTGTACAGTTGGATTTACGAGGGGGACCCAAAAATAACTGGAATTACTTCATAAAAACTGTATTTCATTTTAATTTACACAACTATCTTATCTGGTTCAAAATACACAGTCCATTAACATGGATACACTTGTCCAAGCGATGATTTGATTGTTGGAAGCATTGTTGAAACTCATCCCTATTGATGGCTGCAAGCTCCTCCGTTGTATTTTTCTTCTATGGTGTTGAAACGCTCATCTTTCATATTCCTCTTTATTCGTGGGAAAAGGAAGAAGTCACTCGGTGCTAGATCAGGTGAATAGGGAGTTATCATTATGGTGTTTGTGTAGCTACAGTACAAATGTGACAAAGTATACAAGATACAATTAGGATGGTGTAGACCATACGAGTAAAGGTACAAGAAAATGTACTCAGTGCTTACACCAGAATAATAATAACCTCACTTCAAAAGGAAAGAAAAACTTAAGCAATGTAAATTAATTGCCTAAAGTTTAAACTAATACGCCACAGATTGTTACAGCCTAAAAAGAGCTTTGTAGTAATTTTTTAATCTTTTACAATTACATTTTTTCCTAGAGAAATAAGGTGAAAATTTAAATTCAGATTTGTTCTTTGTCGTAAAGAAGTATTTATTCCAGTATTACATACTTCCAGGTCCCTCAAAACCGTCATCAGAAACAATATTTATACCGCAAAACCGTGATCCACGGTATATAAAACCATTTTTAGGATTGACAAACCTAGATAGTGATGAAAAGAATACAAATGAACGCTAAAAGGAGTGAAAGTGTGTTGAGTGATCCAAAGGATATAAGTAATTGGAGGCCAAATATCAATTTGTTCACTTTTAAGGAGAATATTTGAAAAAATAATTTATTCAAGGCTAAAAGAATATATAGAATTCCATCCGGTTAAAAGTGGATTCATGTCTATGCCAGGAACCCTTGGAAACGCAAATATGTTAAACAACAAAGGTGTAAGACAATATTGGGCTCGATCATCTGCCAATCCCAAGATTAATAGTCGAAAATATAAAAAAGCTTCAAACTGGGAACACAACCCAAATTTAAAAGGCCAAAGGAAAGACCAAGCCAATTAGTATCAACATGGTTATTATTATTCTGTTGAAAGCACTGAGTACATTTTCTTGCACCTCTACTCGGATGGGTGGACCTAATTGTATCTTGGATAGTTTGTCATATTTGTACTGTAGCTAAAAGCACATTGAAATATGAATAAATATTTGTTTGTATTTTTATTGTAAATATTGAAGTAACAATAAGTCGGACTTGGTTCAGGTGATGAAGCAATGGTGTGCTGAGTCATTGGTGGATATCCATCTAACCGACGTTCAGCTGGAACTGGTGTGGTCGGTAGTTGTGAGCGTGTTCCTGGTGGGAGGGATGATCGGCTCTCTCTCGGGTTCCTGGTGTGCTGACTACGCGGGCAGGTAACGATAACTCCATCAGTGTAACGTAAACTGTAACTGACTAAAAACTGTTTGCCTATTGCTTTGACCCCTCTAATAAATATTCATGAAGCCTGTTCGAATTTAGGGGTGTTTGGATTTCCAGGGAAATAATATTACACACTTATTTCGTTACTGTATTCGCAGAATTATACAGGCTGGTTGATTCAGTGTTCGAAAGGGCAGTGACCTCGGCAGATGGATTTACGTCACGTCACATGTCATTGTGTTCAAATTACGCAGGGCTGGGTTCTCCGATGGTTGTGTTGACTGGGTTGGGTCCTATCTCTCTGAGCGCCAGCAGTGTGTTAAGACTGGAGGGGGTTGTTCGGGATGGAAACCTGTTGTACGTGGTGTGCCACAGGGGTCTGTCCTGGGACCTCTTCTTTTTGCACTGTACATCAATGACATTACGGAACACATCACTCATTCTCACTTTCATCTTTACGCTGACGATTTGCAAATTTACTCTCACTTTACAGTTGACAACATTGGAACAACAGTTCATCAAATGAATGCTGACATTGACTCCATCATTCAATGGGCAAGCCCCGTAACAGTCTCAAAATAAATGCCACAAAAACCCAGGCAATGATTGTTGGCAACCCTAAACTTCTATCCAAATCAACTTTCTCACTGCACCTCGACTACGTGTTGATGGAACTGACATTGATTACAGTGACAAGGTGAAAACTTGGGACTTATCATGAACAAACACTTGAAATGGTCTGACCAAGTCAACTTCACTTGCAATAGGGTCTTTGCTGCCATTCATAGTCTGAAACGTTTTGCTGGGTTTCTTCCGATTAACGTGAAGACAATGTTGGTAAAGACCCTTGTTCTGACACACTTCAACTACTGTGACGTTGTGATCAATGACATGACTGTGGAGCTCTCAAATCGGCTTCAACGGGCACAAAATTACAGCATTCAATTTATTTTTGGTCTGAGGCGTTCCGACCATGTTTCACCATATTTTAATATTCTTTCATTAATGAGGCTTAAAGAACTTCGAGAATTTCATATTCTTCGTCTGTTGCACTTCATAATCAATAATAACGTACCTTCTTATCTTTTAAACAATTAAAACAATTAAAGTTTAAACAATTTATATGTAAATATTTATTTAGTCAATTTTTATGACATTTTATGCCCTGATGGAGTAATAACTCTGAAACATGTAGGACAAATACTTACATTTTTTTTAAACTGTTGATTGAAAGTTATGTAACTCTATTTTGTTTTGCTGGTTCAAATCCAAGTTGAGTCCTGTATTAGGTCATTCCCCCTGTGGTAAAGTGACTCATTCATTGAGGCCGGCCAGACCATCCAGTGGTTTATCCAACTGAAACTGAGCTGGAGGGTGTCTACTGTACACTATAGTTATATTTAGCTACTTAATAGCTTACGTGGTTGAACAACTGTCTAACCAACAGCTAACTAACCGGTTGTTAACAGTAACTAGTTGTGGTTAGTTATATGTAAATTGATATTGAAAACTAACTAGTTTTTAATGTACTGCAGGAAGGGAGCATTGGTAATCTCCGCAATTCTTGGATGTTTTTCGGCAGTCCTTTTCTTTATTTGTAAGCCGTTATATTCTGTATCCCTTCTTCTTCTGGCAAGATTTATTATCGGCCTTTCATCAGGTGAGGCGCTTAAATTACATTCTAGTTTTATCATTATTTTTATTTGGTAATAAGCAGGCACAAATTGTACTGAATAAATTGTAGTAATTATGTCTGTTGTCGAACAGTAATTATTTCCTGACACTCTCTAAGATGGTTCATCTTTTTAATACAAATACAAAATTCTACAAAAATACATCTTATGTGAGAATATTTCCTACAACAGTCTCTTCAACAAAAATTAAATACAGTAGAACCTCCCATATCCAACCATGACGGGACCGGGCCATGGTCGGAATGACCAAAAAGTCGGATATCGGGAGGAGCAAATAAAATGTATTTCCTAAATAGAAAAAAAAGATATACAGTATTCTAATAAAACTAATTGTGCCTCTAACACATTATTTTGAACATAGTTATATATACATTAACTATACCGGTTATATATAGTTATATGTACATTATATTCAAATGAATAATAATTGAAAAATGACAATAATACGTAATTGTAGAGTAATCTTTTACGTTTCAACAGGCACAGCAACAATGACAGATAGAAGGTTGGGCACTAGGTCAGATATCGGGAGGTCGGATAAGGGAGGTTCTACTGTATGAAGTAAAGTCAGGACAAAAAAGTTGAAAGAATATTTATTTTGTAATATGTATAGGAATTAAAAATTGTAAAAGAAATATAAAATGTTCTGTAGCTATAGCATGCAACTTTAGTTTTCTTCTGATATCAACACTATTGAAAAATATGTGGCAATAAAAAATATTCTTTGAATTGTAATGTCAAAAATACTGAAAATGATCCAAAATTGAAGTCCTAATAGTTACAGTTAAGGCAGCTAGATTAAAAAATATTGTCATTATTCTAATTTTCAAGGTCTTTTACATGTATTGTAATACAATATTGTGTTCTTACGCTATTTATCTTAAGTTTTACCAGTGACAGAATCTGTGAATGGTTCTACGACAGGGTTGACGCTGAGCGTGATGCCGATGTATCTCCTAGAGTTGTCTCCGGACCAGGTCCGAGGAGCGATGGGAGTCTTCACCACAGTTGGGGTCAACTTCGGAGTCTTCTTCGGGCAGTTCATGAGCCTTGACTGGATTTTGGGTTAGTGTTTTTTGATTTTTTATGTTCTTTTTAAAATTTGCAGTATTATTCCTGTGTACCATACAAAACACCACTTCTATATATTGTATTGTAATTATAAGTAATTTCATGTTTGTATTTAAATTATACATGGTATAAGTTAAACATTGGTTAAAGTAATAATTTCGGCAGCAAGTTAACAGAATGAACAGCTATAAACAGGGGAAAGTATGCAATTCTGTGATCCTGAACCATACTGTAGTATTAGCAAGGTCACTCATATTCATTAAGCAATCACAATTCGGCCAGGTAAAGTTTCATGTAACCTTCTGGCTATGACCTAGTGTCCAGAGTTTTCAGGCACACTAGTAAATTAAATACATAGGTTGCCTGGACCATTGACGGATCCTGTGGGGGCTATAGCCCCCAATAGCCTAATTTGTATAATGGACAAAAATAACCATGAAATAAAACCGGTCATAGCAAAGTTAAAGATCTTCGTCGGGAACATATTAACGTGTTCCACTTATTAAAATATGCACAATTCGTGACCTCCTTGTAGCTGGAGTACAGGATACGCCACGGTCCCAAGGTTAGGTAATTTTTGGCTTTGCACTAGACACAGCCATTTTAGGAATCATTTACTGTACATACTTTAGGGATCATTCATGACAAACATAAGTATAGGGTCTGCAACAGCTCGTTGGGACTGCCAAACACATCATCATAAACTGTGAGTGACTGGGGAAAAGGTAAGGAGATGGGCTCTATTCGGTCATAAACAACCGGGTGCGGTTTTTGATAATAGCTTTGGGAAAAGCTTGGGAAAAAGCTCCAAGCCACACATGGTGAGACTTAACCCACCATGTTATTTTTTCTTCTTAGGGCCCAGATCCAAAAACAATAGTCTAAAATGTTTTATATATATAAAATATATATATGTGTCTGTGGGCACGATAACTCTCTAAAAATGGTCCAATCAAGACCAAATTTGCTGGAGACGTGTATTCTTACATTTACTCAGACGAGTTCGTAATCCAGACATATCGGTCAATGGGAACGGGTAGTTTGGGGGGTTTTGTACCCCAAAATGTTTTTGCGTTTTTTCACATGTAATTTAAAAATTTCTAATTTTATATTTCACCATTAGAATCAGCTTAAAAAACTACACAATTAAGTTCCTTAAAGTTTTTCTCTATCTCCAACGGTTACCGAGATATTAAAAAATCTAAACACAGTACGTTGTATTGTGGGGCTCCAATGTTAATCTTATGGAGGATAGGGAAAAATTAATATTTCCCATATTAATCAATATTTTGGATAAAACTTGATATTTAGCTTCATGTGGTTGAGATCTATCCATTTATGCTTAAAAATCATAGTTTATGTGTTTATCATGGCAGCAAACCTGCATACTCTTTTCCCTTAATAATCATATAGGGAATGCAAACTCCTTTATTTATGGACAGATGTTGATGAAAGTTGTATAAATGTTAAGATAAAAATTATTTATGGTAGAAATGCCTAATTTCAGTGTTCCTCACAGCAGCAAACCTGCACATCTTTGCCATGTTAATCTTATGAGAATAGGCAAATAATTCTCATGTTTAAAAGATTTTTTATAAAACTTGTCAATATATTATTATTATTATATATTAAATTAAATTCTGAGTACGCAGGTCTTATATTTTATAATACTTTGGGAAAAAAATAATTAAATGATGATTAATCTCGGTCATCTTGGGTAAACAATAATATTTGAGTGTTACCTAAATTCTACTCCATTCCACTCAATCAATCAATCAAATGTTTATACGTTCTACAAAATAAAAATATTGCAGTGAAACAGAGGAAATCTTTTAATATTATTATTGGAAGTATTTAAGTTTATTTGAAGCCGTTAAACTCAGGGTGCAAAACATATCACTTCCAAGGTACTGATGTAGTTAGTGCTCACTCTTGCATAAGATTAAAATTTTATTTTATTCTATTGCTCCACGAGTAACATTGATTTAAAATGTTGTTTCTTAACAATTAATTACGTTGGAAAAATTTTAATTTACTCTATTTTTTTTAGGTAATCCAGATCAGTGGCACTATTTGCTCAGTTTGTATCTGGTGCCAATTTTGGCGCTTTTTTTTACCCTGCCAATACTCCCAGAGAGCCCAAAATATCTGCACTGTATCCGCAAGACCAAACAGCTGGCAGTGCAAGGTATTGAATATTTTTCATTTAAGCCAAGGTACCTATGGATAAATATTTCGTTGAAGTTTTATTGGATGAATTAATGATGAAACCTTTTAATTTACAATCATCTCTGGTTTTCATAATTGATCAAGTATATGGGTTAAAAATAGAAATATTCAAAATTTCTGGAACTTAAGTTAAGTGTTTCAGTTTGTAAGTTTGTTTAAACATCTGTTCATTTATCATTTATAATTCTGTTTGATAATACTACACTAAGTAGCGAAATGTACATTGGGAAAAAATAATATTTAGATTTAAAGGCAAGTAAAGGTAAATCAATTTTACTAAATATATAAAGGTCTAAAACACTGGAAATCATAAAATATTGTAGGTTTTAATCAAAGAGTTTAGAAGTGTTTACAGATTAATGGAATAAAACGCTTTCAAGTTGTAAGTTGTTAATTGGTTTGCTGGATTTAACTGTTAAACCATAATACAATGTCATATATTGGTTAATCAATATAAAAAACATTGTCAAATATAAATTGCTACATTGACTTCAATTTTATAAAGTTTTTGCGATTTCCTAGGGAAGAAGTAAATTATTTACAATAGACATGTATTTTTTCTTCTGAAAGACAAAAAACAATGTCTTAATTTATTTTTATATATAATATATTTTTTATGAACACGAAATTGTAAAAAACGATAAGAGCAAAATGGTGAGACTTGTATCTACAAAACACGGACATTCTAAACCAGACATATCGTCAATGGGAAATGTTTTTGGGGGGTGTACAAAATTGTGTATATGCGTTTTTTCACATGTAATTTTTTAAAAATTTTTATTTTATATTTCACATTGGAATCAGCTTAACTACACAATTTGTTTTAAATTTTTTTTATCTTCAATTAGAGATATAAAAAAATCTCACAGTAAGTGTATTGAGGTCATTCATGGAGGTAAAAAGAAAATTAATTTTCACTTATTATCTAATCGGATGAAATGATATTTGCTTCAGTTGTAACATACATTTGTCTAAAAAATTATAGTTTATGTGTATGGCAGCAAAGTATTTTTCCCATGATTAATAGGTTTAAATGAAAATGACATTATAAAGCGAAAAGACTGGAATCTATATAATTATATGTAGGTTTTGATAAAATGAATAAAAGTTTAAAAATAAAATTTTTGATGTTAAATGCTACTTTCAGTGTTTAACACAGCAAACCATACTCTCATATTAATCTTATGGAGAATAACAAAAATTCAAAGTTATCAGATTTGACCACTTGTCATAAATTATAATTATACATTGATTTAATTTATATATTTTTTTGGCATACTTCCACTCTCATATTAGTTTTTTACAACTCTCTACAGAAAATTTTACTTGGTATATGCAGACTCTCTCGGTGCCTATGAACAACGTAGTGTGGTTATAATGTTTTTATAAACACAATTAAATACATTTCGGTGGCCAAAATGTATTTAATTGTTTATGAATGAGTATTAGTTATTTTTGGGTGAGATTTAAGTTGATAATGCTCTTAATAACTGTACTAATTAAGAGGATGGTCTTTGCACATGAACGTAGTATTCAATAGTGCAGACATTAATTCACATCTACTGACCATCGCTTATAACTGTCCACAGATTATATCCTCGTACAGGACCCATCACCAACCCAATTTATCTATGGTGCTGTAATGTAAATTAAACATTGAATTAATATAGTCACTTATTCCTGTGCAGTATATTTGTTAATTTGACAGTTTTAAAATTGTTTGCCCTAAATGCTTTATACTTTTCAGGGTAGATAATTCAGTCAATTTTTACCTCTGAATTAAAATAAATATGAGATTAATGGATGTTTAAGTATCTTGCACACTCATGTCACTGGTTTAAGTGATTATTTTTGTGTGACAGAGCTGTCCAGGCTGCGGGGCCGGCCTCCGTCTCAGGTGGCGGGGGAGCTGGCGGAGGTTGGAGGGGAGACTACTCAGCCATGGACTGTCATGTCGCTGCTGGCTTCTCCTTCCCTTCGTCTGCCGTTGGCACTGACTTGTGCTCTACAAGCTGGGCAGCAGTGCAGTGGCATCAATGCTGTGAGTTGACTGTATTAAATACCTGACAGGATTATTTTATTCGTAGATGTATAAAACCTGTGCTTCTTTGAAAATACTTAACGCATAATATATTACATTAGATTATTGAAATGGCGATCCTACCACAAGATAGGTATTTTAAACCAAGTATGAATGAGAAAAGTGTAAGATGATTGTGGCACGGTCTTGTAGTCTTGTGAATGACTAAGGCTGACATTTCCTGAGACAGAACTGTTAATCAATAGCCCAACAGCAATGGCATATCTAAGGGACCTACAGTTTAACGTGGAGTCCGAACCACTGCCTCTGAATTACAAACTGGTCTAATTAGGAGGATGGTTTTTGCGGATTAACACAGTATTCAATAGTATGGAAGTTAATCCACACAAGAGAACACTACACACACCGACCATCACTCACAAATATCCACAATTCGGGGGTGCAGTGTACAAAATTCTGCAGCAAATGCTTTTAGTATTGTATAAGACACAATTTGGCAGCCTTAACACTCATTCCTCACATTATCCTCCCCTCTCTACCCCTCTACATGACCCAGAGAGAGAACCAGTTAGCTGCATTCCACTGTCAAGGTTAACCATTTTTGCGACCCTTGTCTATAGTACACCGTGAGCCCTAATGTTTCAGTATTTGTGCGGCCACTGTAGCCCACTTGTAGTAAATCATCGTCAGTTAAATCATCGTGTTTTGTGTCGCTGTGCGATTTTAATTATTATAATTTCAATATATAACAAGAACTATTTTTTTTAATTTTTACAGATATTTTCGTTACAATGGAAATTAAAGACAGAAAATGTTCGTAATCTTTACTTGATAGTTTCAAAAAGAAATTCAAGAAGAGGAAAGAATTGCTAAGCCTGGTATAAGAACCTCACCAAGACAATTGTCTGCTAAAAACAAATATACAAGTGGAAATAGTGAACCTACTCAAGAAAATTCCACTAAACGGGAAGGATTGGATCGGTCTGTAGCTGAATTGCAGCAGTGATCACAATTATTATACTTGTTGCTTGTTAAAGTTAAAGTGAACACGTCTTTATAGGCCAAATTAGTGTATGTTGAACTGTGTACACCACAAGCCCTATTATGTAACATTACCTTACACACCCTATGATTGGTTAGTAATAACAATTTGATGTCTAAATTGACATAAATTTGAGTATAATTGATGGTGAGTATTAATTTAAACAGAACTAAAGTAAGTGTCACCGAATTAAGTGGTTGAGTTGTTTTTTGTCATTGGCGAATATGGATTTGGAAATGTAAAAGTGAATACAAAAATTCTCAATTTATTGCACAGTCTGAAAACAATGATATACCCTGTTTTCAATTCTTTTTTCTATTTGTAATTATTGTTTGAAAATAAAAATAGATATTGGTTGTCCAAAAAAATGTGTAGTTTGTATTAAAGTTTTAATTTTTGAGACTTACTTTTACAAATCCCAGTAAGTAAGTAAGTAATTGTACAGTTAATTTTAACCTCAAGTCTAGCTGGAGAAAGCACTTGTTACTTATGAACTCATTTAACCTACGTTATTTGTGTCGTGAGATATTAAGTTGTTATCCATCTTATTGAATAGAATTATTTTTTTATTCATGATGCACTACTATCCGTCGAACAAAACTTAACTAAGAAGGCTGTGAAATTATTGTGAAAAAAATACCGAGAATGAAAATCAGGATTTTGCGTATCTTTTAGCAATTGTACATATGATGCTTGTACCTTGTGTCTGTGTATGTGGCCACTAATCAGCTGTCACCAAACATGACAACATTGCAAAACAACCCGCCAGCCTAGTTACTTAGTCACTAACATAGCATCATTGGTTGATCTTTAAATTCAGAACATAATCCATCTTCCACTTACAGTGGAAGATGGAAGTAAATTGAAACAAATGAATTTCTCTCTCTCTCTTTCTCTCTTTTTTTCTTTTTTCCAATGTATTTATGTATTTCTATACTTTGTCAGTACTTTTGGTTGATATCTACCACTAATTTTAATTTTAATTTAATATTTTAATGACACTATTCATGTACTTAGATATGTATATAACAGAATAAAGATAATTTGAATTTGAATTTGTCTAGCGAAGTACGCGGACGTACAGTGTACGTCATTAGACAGGAATGGGTTAATCAAATTGTGATTTCCTATGGATCCTTCCAAAAGGCTCAAAAATTGTGCCAAAAATTTATGAAACTCAAAATAATTGGTGTTGAATTGTTTAATCCTCCAAGTGGCGATCAACACACTCGTGTCGATGGCAGTGGTTGTGAAGTTGGCACTTCACAGTGACATCAAAAATTTAGTGAACTTGTTAGTCGTTGTGCCATCCTGTCATTTCACTGCCATCTGTGAGCGAGTACTGGAACTTCACTAAAGGAGTGTGCTCAATTGCCACTAGAGTATGTTTTATATACAACTAAGTACTTTCTTTGTTGGTGGTACTTGTGTAGTGGTCTAAGGCGCTAACTAACAAGCGAAATGTTTTAAACAAATCAGAAGTACACTGGTTTGAATCCCCAACATGAGCAATCCCAATTCAGCTTGCAAATGTTTGGTATAGTGGTGGGCCCACCTTAAATAAACGGAACTTCTTTCTTCTTTTACCATTGTATGGTTAAGTGGGAAGTATGCTATGTGTTTTTTTACTGAGTATTTTAAGAAAAGATACATACTGGTAATTATTTTTATGTTACATTAAGAGTTAAACGCTTGCCATTTCTAGGGTTAATATATTGTATTGTTAGTAAACCGTTAATTTTTCCTGTAGGTGTTCTTCTACTCGACTCTCATCTTCAAGTCGGCTGGGCTAGATCAGAGGCAAAGCCAGTACGCCAACATGGGCGCAGGCCTGGTCAACTTTGTGTGTGCGCTGGTGATGATCTCAGTTGTGAACCGATGCCGGCGCCGGACATTGCTGCACGTCAGCTGTGTGTCGGCAGCCGTCACTCTGGCCATGCTCACAGTCTCCATCACTTTCATGGTGAGCTGAACCATTCATTGTCTGTTTTTTTTTAAGTACACAATGTTTCTGCAGGTGGTGAACTTAAACCTGCACCACCACCACCATGACAGTCTCTTTAAGTGACAAGATTGGGTTCATTAAAAACAGCTGTCAATGTACTGAAACTTTAACCTGTCAGTATGATGGGCTTCAAGTATACCATTATGACAGCTGTACCTGGACCCTCAGTCCAAATTCTTGTATGGGTCACTCTTCTACCTGGGAGAAGAATTTCACTTGACCTCCTCTGCTCCCTTAGGGTGGATTAGATTCTTTCTTGGTCTTGTAGATTTGAGCAGAGATTTGGTGATTTCTTTTATAGTTTTAAATGGCTCAATCCAACACCTGGATAGGATTGGGGTTGGAGTTTACTGTTCATTTCTTCCTTTCCATTTCTTTTAGACAACCTTTATAGCAGTTGTAAAATATTCTACTCCAGAAAACGTGTTCATCTAGCTTTTTGGGGGTTCCCTAATAATTTAAATCTAAGAATCTCCAAACAATGCTAAATTTGAGTCTTATCGATGGGTCAATAAAATCACAGCTACTCCTTGGTTGAGAATGTACGGATAAATAGTAGGTTGAATCTTAAATCTTAAATAAAAGATAGCTAGGAAGTTTTTTTGTATTTATATTTTTTTTATCTCTTATTATTTTCAAAATAACTTAAAATGGACCCTTAACAGAGCTAAAGACGAAATTGTATCTTTTGTAAGTAGGCTGTCTAAATAAAATAAATACAGGGCATTTCAAAATGAATAGCGGGGTTTTAACATGTTATAATATTTATAACATCAAACTTACAGGTACAAGTGATATGTGAAATGAAAGAGAAACTCAAACAGTTTTACATGATAGCCTACAAGTGTTCAATGTGAGCACCATTCGTCACTCGGCACACTTCAAGACGGTATGTGAATTCTTCCCTAACTTTGATGAGTGTCTAATTAGTAATTGCTGCAACAGCTGTTTCAGTCCTGTTGTCCTGGTCCTTAATTCGGGAAGGTTGGCTGGTAGTGGAGGCACATAGACAAGATCCTTAATAAACCCCCAAAGATAGAAATCACACGGAGTTAGGTCGGTTGACTGTGGAGGCCATGGGAAACAAGCACTGTCATTAGGCTTCTTGCGGCCAATCCAGCGGTCAGGAACAGTGAGGTTAAGGGCTTCAGAGCCTGTAACAATTGCAAACGATAAGGACGTAACTGTAAGCGTCATTTCATATATCACTTGTAGCTGTAAGTTGGATGAAATAAATATTATAACATGTTATAACCCCGCTATTCGTTTTGAAACGCCCTGTAGAGTACAAAGTCTTTATAACAACTTGCACTGCAAATTGTTCTTGAACCCTTAAACATGTTAAAATGCAAACATCATTTTACAAAATTAATTTTGGTATTTTTTCACCATTAAGTAATAAACAGAGATGGCTGCCCTCTGTTCGCAGGACACTGTTAGTTGGCTGCCCAAGTTCTCAATATTCTGCGTCATCTTCTTTGTCCTTGTCTATGGAATTGGATTAGGGCCGATACCTTTCTTTATCGGATCTGGTACGTATGTATGTTAGGTAGTGATAGTAAAATTAATTTAAATAACAGGAAAGCCCATATTATTTAAATAGATTATAACCTTGAAAGTAGATAGGCCAAATTAATCACATTAACAAGACTTGAATAGAATAGTATAGTATACAGGGTGTTCATTAAAGTCGGGGACAAACTTTGAGGGGTAATAGTACTCATCAAAATAAACAAAAAATTTCCTGTAAACAAATGTCGAAAAATCCTTCGTTTAGTCCTATCCACCATTATGTATTTTAAACAAAAAACGTTATATATCAAGAATTATTTAAGATAGAGGAACCAAACTTTGCACACATATGTTCTCGCCAAAGAGAAACATATTCTATATTCAAAGTATCATTTAGTTTGCTTTTATTTTTTCAAAATGGCGGCAGTTAATAATATTTTAATTTAAATAACAGAAAACATTAACTTAATAAAATTTTTTCAAAGCGATTTTAATTTCAAGTCTAATGATTTTTTAGTGAACGAAATCCGTCCACGGATTAGTGAGAAAATGTAGTTTTAATGTTAGATTAAAACCACGCGCCACCGCGGCGAAGAAGCCGCTTTGTGCCAGCTGACCTCCGCTTCTTCGCCACGGCCGCGCCGCGGTGGCGCATGGGCCCTGTAATCTAACATTAAAACTGCATTTCCTCACTTATCCGTGGACGGATTTCATTCACCAAAATACCGTTAGATTTGAAATTAAAATTGCAATCTTTTTTATCTCATGTGAAAGTTTTATAAAGTTAATGGTTGTTTTGTTATTTTAATTAAAAGATTTTTAACCGCCGCCATTTGGAAAATATACAAGCAAACTAAATGATACCTAGAGAATATTTTTCTCTTAGGCCAATAAATATGTGTGCAAAGTTTGGTTCCTGTATCTTAAATAGTTCTTGATCTAAAAAGTTTTTTGTATAAAATACAAAATGGCGGCTAGCGGCCAAACGAAGGTTGTTTCGACATATGTTTATAGGAAATTTTTTGTTTATTTTGATAAGTACTATCACCTTTCGAAGTTTGTTCCCGATTTTATTGAACACTCTGTATAATAATCTGGTGACATCTTAATTATGAAGTGGGTGCCATTACCACTGAATTACTAAACCCAGAACAGAATAAAGATTCTATGATCAGGGAACCATCATAAAATGGATGAAAAAATGTATTATGGGCCAATGAATTTACTTTTGATTAACAGATAATCATATTACTTACCTTAGTAAATGGCCTAGAGATGTTAATTAATCATATATTCTTATGCTCTACTACATTCTAAATAACAAAGTACATAACATTGCAACATGTTGAATTCCAGTGTCGTAGGCAACTCTCAAACCACTAGTTAGTTCAGAATGCCGCAATGTTATGTTTTAATTTTGTGTCGTTTTAAGTGTTACAAATGTGCCTTTGTGTATTCTTTGACATAATCATTCATAACCATTTAAACAAAATATTAATCAAAATTATTAACCATTAGTAAATGGTCTTGAGATGTCAATTATATCTTCTTTCGCCATATGTATTTCAGATTTACAACAGCCCATCCTCAATACCAAAAAAACATAAAATTGCTGCTTGTTGAACTCCATTTTAATGTCGTAAGCCAGCTCTCAAATTTAAAGGATCTGCTTGTTAGTTCAGCATGCTGATATTTTTGTTTTTATTTTGTTTTGTAATAAATGTGCCTGTGTGTGCACTTTGTTCAAAACTAAATGTGCGAATTTCAGAAATCATCCCAATAATCTTTAAATTATGGGCTTACCTAAGCTGATGAAGATGGACTGCTGTAAGTCTGAAATGTGAACTGCACAAGAAAATTTAATCAATTGACACTTCAAGGCCATTCAATAAAAGTAAATAACTGAATAATACAAAGTTATACAAGGTATCAAGGCTGTTTTACAATTAGACAACGATAATTTGGCACACTCTCTCTAGCACTTGTGAACAATATTGCTCTTAAGGATTTGTTGAATTATTGACTCGCCAGACAGAGAATGTCAGACTATTGAAAGCGTTTTTCGTATTTATTTAGAGCTGTTTGATGTGGGTCCCCGACCGGCCGCCATGGCCCTGGGAAGTGCTGCCAACTGGACGGGCAATCTCCTGGTCGGACTCACCTTCCCTACTGTACAGCGATTGATTGGACAATACTCCTTCCTCGTGTTTGCAGCCAGCACTGCCGCACTTGTCGTCTTCTTCCAGTGAGTTCATGTTCTATATACTTCACTTTGATATTAATCGAGAACTTTTATATTTTTTTATATGTAGGTAGTAGGGATAGTATTTTATTTTATATAAATGTATGGACCAACATTGACACACAATAATATCTTTTAAGTGATACCGACTTAATCATGGTAGAATACGAACATTTGAAATATTTTACACGTGTTTCTATCTCTATCTATCTCTTCTATCTATCTACTATAGTGGAATATTTACAAAATAAAACTGGAACCATTTTGAAATCGATGAGGAATGAGGGAGAGGGTGTGTGCAGCGACCAATCTACACCAAGAAAAGCAGTGTTGCCATTTTTTTCCCAGCAGGCTGTCACACCTTCGCTTTTGAATTGTGCTTTTTGTTCCCTTCACAAAGCATGCAAGGTGTGCGTTCTTTCACCCCAATGTGCCCTAACCTCACTTTTGGTTGTATAACTCAAGGCCACCCGAGCCAAATCCTATTTTGTAAATAATTTAAGTATTGTAAAATGTGTTAAGTAGAGTAAAAAAAACTAACCAGCTGACTATAGTTGTAGCAATAATTTGGATTTTTGACCATTTTCTTTAAATGCTGTTTAGACCAATAGGTTGCATATGCTCTACTGGGATGCTGAAATTAAAAGAAATAAACAAATTGGATTTTTCATATTTATTTGTTGTTTAAAAAAATAAATACTACACATGTTCCTCATTAAGCTTATTCTCTGAGCAGACAAAATTAGTTTGGAAAATCGTATGAGCAAACAGCTGATTGCTGTTTTCAGTATGCTTACACCGAGTGGCACAGCTGATATTGTTGACCTTGCAAAGCGAAAGTGTTACTGACCCTTGCACACACACACACACACAGACACACACTCAATTAAGCCATACTTTTCCCTTTTGCAGTAAAATTACTTAAAGTTCACAGGGTGTTTGGTTTATTTACATTCTACTGTAAGCTATCAGCTAATATATATGTAGTCATAACAAACTGACAAAACTGTTTCAGTTTCAAGCTGCCAGAAACATTGCCTGTGTCTGCGTCAGCCAAGTCAAAGCCTCCAGAGCAGTCGCCTCTCTCTGGCCCTGACACGGCCGCGTGACGTCAGCCTTAGCTACTAAGATGGGTTTTATTAGAATTTTTATGCTTGAAACGAAAACTGCCTTGGGGTAAAACACTATACGTAAAAAATTCTGCGATGGATTACGTATTGGAATGTTAGTTTTAGTCAGGAAACTATGGACAGGCCAATTTTTTAAATAAATTAGTGTTAGGATCTCTGTGTTGAACTGTGATAATCTTATGGAAAATATTTCACTTGTGTATTTGGAATTATATCCTAAATCTTTGAACTTTTGATTGCAGAAGATCTAAGGTAAATTACGCCTATTTTCTGGTAGAGCCTTAAATCTTTACTGAACTTTGATTTTGCATTTTTACAGCATTTGGAAGTTTTTCCTCAGTACATCAATTTCCTTCGATGAGCCTTTTGACATGGATATTTCTAAGCTCTGGGGAGGGTGTTAGCAGAGTTGTGGAATGTAAAAAGTGCAGCGAAAGTGTTTAACGGAAATGCCATCATATGGTTATAAGTACAGATGTTTTGATGAACTGAAATATTCCCTTTAAACATATCAATGATCTAACCTATTTCCCAAGGGAAGTGAATACAACAATTTTTTAAATCATAATTATTGCCATGTTACAAGCTATGAAATTCCATAAAGTGGTTGCACCATCAACCCTTTAACGATGGTGTTTAATAATTACATTTGCTGATAGCCCACCTTGGGGTTTATACAGCTTTGCGTGATTGTAACAACGGATCGTAAACAACTACTATGCGGGACATTTGATACTGCAGAATACGTGGCGTGGAAAACATTCCATAACCCCTCCCAACCAAGAGGTAGCAATTATAATTTTTGGAGAGGGTTTATTGGGAATATACATTTCAAGTTTCAGTCAACAGATTTGAAAAAAATAATAATAATTTCAGCAGTTTTTGCTGATCAGGGTTAATTTTACTTTTGTCTTCAATTTGGTTTGCTTTAGATTTATAATCCAAAATACTAAATATTTGTTACTAACACTTACTTGATAACACCTCCTGAAGACGCCCAAGACATGATGGGGGAAATGTCAACGACCACCACGCTACATGCACTAAAAACTATAGACAATAGACAATAGACAATATTCTTTATTTACAAATTCATTAAGAACAGTAGTAGAGTCAATTTACAATAATTCTAGTCGAAGATGTGTTGGTAGTATTCATTTAGGGAGTAGAATGGTCGATTGATGAGCCATTGTTGCAGAGCTGGTTTTAGGTCATCTTCCGTTTTGCTTCTGAGATCTGGGGGTAGCCTGTTGTGGAGATTCATTCCTGCGTATGAAGGTTTCTTTTCAAACTGTGCTGTGCGATGTTGTGGAAGATTGTACTGCATGGTGTTTCTTAGGTTATGTTGGTGCATTTCGCCACGCCTTGTAGGGTTATTTCGTACTGCAAACAGTATAACTTCCTGGATGTAAAGTGCTACAATGGTAAGCACTTTGAGTGACCTGAATGCTTCCCTGCAGCTGTCGAGTCTGTGGAGTCCTGCAATTATTCTGATTGCTTTTTTTTGTTGTTTGAGAACTCTTTGCATGTTGGTGGATGAGGTTCCACCCCATGCTACAAGTCCATATCTCATGTGCGACTGAAAAAGAGTGCAAAGTATGCTACTTTTGTTGTGATGTCATCAGTTGCATTTTTTATATACATTTTTATGAACTTAATTTTTTACATACATTGTCCACATGAGGGGTCCAGGTCAAATTCTTGTCAAGTGTGATGCCCAAAAACTTAGCTTCATCTTCCACTTCTACATCTGGATTTTGTGGCACTTCGTGGGATTTACGACCAAAAGCTATTTGTGTTGTTTTAGACATGTTAACTGCGAGGTCATTGTTATGGCAGTATTGGTAGGCCATACTGAGTGACACATAAGATTTTACTTCTAAGTTTTCGGCTAGTGGTTCAGTAAGCACTAAGGTTGTGTCACTATGCGGGACATTCCGGAAAATCAAGTAAGTGTTAGTGATGATCAGTACCACAGAAGCCTACGTGTGTATATACAATCTTTTTGGATGAAAAAAATGGTGCTATGAAGATAAAGGCTTTAGATTTTGTTCCAAAAAAGAGGGAATTTTCTGAGATTAACCAATTAGTTTTAGGTCATTTTGAAGTGAGGTCATCTTCTAGTACAAACTCTTTTGGGAAACAATAGAATCCAACCTTAACTATGAAAGTTAACTATGATCATGAAGATCATTGGTACTTGGTAGTGAAATAAAAAGAAACTATTTGTTCACCTTCTTTTTCTCAGACTTTCTTGTGTCACAAATCATGAAATCCTTTACTTACTCCTTAAAATTAGTGTGTATTGGTAGTGAAATAACAAACCTCTATTTATTCACTTTTTTTCTCAGACTTTCTTGTATCACGAATCATGAAATCCTTAAATACTCCTTAAAATTTGTGTTTTTGCTATATTTGCCTGTTGTGTTGCAGCAAAGGCCCAAGACAGTGAAAACCAATACCTTATGCAAAGTCCAACGGAATTCTTTATGAACTGTATTAGGTCTTAGTAGAACAAAGTGATCGAGACTTATTTTGGGGTTACAACAACTTACAATCCTGTCCCTTCTTTTTATACCTTGGTATTTCTAAAAAATACCCTCTATTATCTGATAAATCTCTTCAAAATAAAATCCCTGGAAAACTGTTTTCTCAATGAAGCTTTTCAACAACCTCACATGTTTGTTAAAGAAAAAAACAAATAGCGTTGTAATTATATAAGAAGAATATTAGGATTCTTTAATTTGTTATAGCTTAACACAATATTACTGCTAGAAATCCTATTATGAGCCTTGATTTATTAGATTGTTCATGGACATGCATGTTATATTTGTGATATTTATCTACATTTATGGCTTTGGTAATGGAGCAATTTGACTTCAACTAATATATTAAAGTCTGTAAGCATTATAACACAAATTTATTATACTAGGAAACAAGAAATCCATTTCTGCCATTTAAGTTCCCTTAAACTTGACAACAATCAACGTCCACATCATGCTGAGTTTGAAAGTTTCAAATATTTTCTCAAATATTCTCTAGAGTAGACTCTCGCTCATCCGGATCAGTCTTGTTCGGACTCTCA
The DNA here is from genome assembly GCA_023375725.1 of Nephotettix cincticeps. Taxonomy (NCBI): domain Eukaryota; kingdom Metazoa; phylum Arthropoda; class Insecta; order Hemiptera; family Cicadellidae; genus Nephotettix; species Nephotettix cincticeps. The sequence continues at coordinate 43,583,731 of CM041787.1, forward strand.
CTAGTCCGGATTAGCATATCGTTTTGTCAGAGCGACAAAACAACAAGCTTAAAAAAAACAGGACACGATCAAAGACTTTTTCAAAACATAAGTTGTTCTGAACTGTAAGTTACGTCAGTTGCAGAATACATTACAGTATTTATTTTTTATTTAACGTACAGTAATAACTGTCTGAAGTTATTTTTTATTTATGTCCAATTTGTAACGTTTAAATTTCCCAATTGTAACTTTTCGTTTTCTATGTCAGTTAACTTCCTGAAAGTATGTAATTATAGTTTTCATTTTTTGCGTTTGCTTTATTTAAAATAAATTCTTTTCTTCTACTTGATTTAGTATTGCACAGTATATTTTCCGCATGTTTTGACGAAACTGCTCGCTATAACAGCAAAATTAACGAACATTTGCTTGACTCCCAATAGTCTGGAATTTATCGCAATTCAAACCAGACATCTGCCACATTAGTCTGGATAAGCGAGAGTCTGTTCTTTCTTTTTGTTCACGTTTTTATAAATTAAAATGTTAGGGGTCAAACATATGTATGTGTTTTTTCATTAATGTTGGTTTTGCTGTTACCTGATAGATTTGAGTATTGTGGATTTTATCTCTAAATTTTCGTATTGAGTCCAGTAATCTACCAAAGAGGATGTTGATTGTTGGATATTCACCAAGTTCCAATTCAACTTAACATTACTAATCAAGGCCACCGATGAGTGTGGCTGAATAACACTATTATGGCTTCCATCTTATCTCTGGATGATTTAGTGATCTGCTACCTTGAAGCAGCTCTGACTGTCATTGAAGAAATCTTTATAAGTCTCGCACACTTTTTTAAAATTTTTTAAATGTTTAGATCCTGATGACGGTTATGAACGTTATGGTGCTAGGAAGTTATGGAAATGATAAATATAAGATAGCTTTAAAAGTTGTTACATTAATGTAAATGCAGAAATCTATTTATTCAACTCAACGTGTTTAAATTTCTAGTCTGTCCAGTTTAGAAATTACCTTATTGCAATTCTAAAATGGAGGGTGATTAACCCATGTAGGTATTTTAATCAAAGTATTCCATTCTTAAGACTACTTATATAAATAAAACCTAAAATCTTTTGTATGTATTAAAATATGAATTGTTATAGGTAGGCCTAATATTAAGTACCATATCTATGATGACAGTTTTCGTAATGTTTTTGTTATAAATATAGAAATAATTACTATGATTTGATGTAACCAAAGATAGTTTATTTAATTGTTTCAACTATGCTCTGTGCTTAATTTGATTAAGAAAATGTGTATTTTACTTTTAAGTTGATGTTTTTTAGACTTTTGACAATAAAATCATACTTTTTTATTGATTTGTTGTTATTTAAATGATTTCAATAAATTGTTAATATTTATTTTATCTATTATTTTACTACCTGATTCTTTTGTCTACTGTTCTATAATAGGCATGATTCTGATAATTCAATTGTACTCTGATGGATATTATTAAAATTCTTTGTATATCAAACTTAATCGAGACATTATAAAATTCTGAGACTGAAATATTTAACAGAAAGAGATTTAATGATCAAGGTGTGTTTCTATATGTGTAGATGTATGGAGTTACATTTAAGTAGCCTTTAACACAAAAGAGGCCTTTCGAAATGAGTTAATCAGTTTTTCATCTAAAATGTTAATACAACAATTATTTATTTTTTCTATCACCCATAAGATTATACAAATAGAAAACACAGTCACTGTCCATTAGAAAACTCAACTTGTGTGGTTTATATAAATTACAGTACTGGTAATAATAATAATAATTATTATAGTCAAATAAAAAATGTGGCTGAATTATATGATCAAACCTATAAATAGTGTAAAAAACTATATATCTTGCTCATTTTAGCGAATTTCTTATAGGGAAGAAGCTATTACCGTAGGTCTCATGGTAAGACTTAAGCCCGGGACCATGTAGAGGACAAAAACAATAGTTGTTATAAATTGTTTACATATATATGTATATATATATATATATTACTGTTTATTTCATCAAACAGGGCTACTAATATTATTATATTGAAATAATTCAACCAAGTACCCTTAGAAAACATTTTTATTTCTTCTACATGTTTCGGGTAATAATCCCATTTTCAAGAAGTGTAAATGTTTAAGCTTATTTGGTAATATTAATCTGTAAATGTAAATAAATATCATATGATAATTTTAAATTTTACTGTATATAACTTGGTGGAGTGTGTTAGCATGTATTATTTCTATCTTGTATTATTTTTTCATATATAGGATTCTTTGTTTCAATTTGTGAAGTGTTTAATTTGATAGTGAGCGAAAATTTGGAATTCTTCTTTTGTATTTAATTTTCTTCCTTTGTGTTCAAAATTCAATATTTCCATATTATGTGACATACTAGTGTAATTGTGGTTTGTTGAAAGAATGTGTTCAGCAAACGCTGATTTTTGTGTTGTTTTGTTATTTGATTTTAGTGCTTGTTATGTGCTCTTTGAATCTTGTTTGAAAATTTCTCCCGGTTTGCCCAATATAATATTTGTTACAGTCATCACATTTAATTTTATATACTCCTGATCTTGTGTATTTATTAGTTTGGTTGTTGTTTCGTGATTTCTTTTGTATTATTTCATATGCGTTGTGTCTTGTTCTGTAACTTATCTTGAATTTTTGTTGTGTAAATGTTTTCTGTATGGCTTTGTTTAGTTTTAAATTGTATGGCACGCAAATAAACTCTTTTTCTTCGATTCTCTCTTTTATCTTCGATTCTCCTCTCTTTTTCTCCCATCTTTTTATCATTTTATCTATCATATTCTTTTTGTATCCATTTTCTTGTGCAATTTGTTTTATTATTTTTATCTCTTTATTGAAATTGTTCTTGTTCATCGGTATTATCATAAGTCTGTTAATCATCGTGTTGAATGTTGAAATCTTATGTTGCCAGGGGTGATGTGAATTACATGGGATGACAAGATCTGTTTGTGTGGGTTTTCTATAAATATTAAAATCATGTTTATTGTTTGTATTTTGTATTGTTAAGTCTAAAAAGTTTATTTTCTGTTTTTGTATTTCCATCGTGAATTTAATAGATTTTGAGATTGAATTTATGTATTCTAATAATTTGCAGTGTGAATCATCTTTGTTGTCATAAAGACATATTATGTCATCAACGTATCTGTACCAATATATAATATTTTTTCTAAACGGGTTAATGTCATTTATTATTTTATTGCTTTCAATTTTGTTCATATATATATTTGCTAATAAACCTGAGAGAGGTGATCCCATAGCTAAACCATCCTGTTGTTTATATATACAATCTTTATACTCAAAGTAGTTTTGATTCAAACATGCTTTTGTCAATGTTATCAGATCTTTTTTCTCATTTGTATTAAGTGTGTCTGAATTATCTAAACTGTCCTTCAATATTTTTATGGTTTCTTCTGATGGAATATTAGTATACATGTTGTTTACATCAAATGATAAGAATATAGCGTTTTCCGGTATTGTCAAATCTTTTATATGGTGTACTAGTTGGTATGTATTTGAAATGCTATGATTAGTGTCAGAATTTGTTATTTGATTTAATCTATAATTTAGAAACTTACATACATTATATGCTGGAGCATTGCGATAGTTCACAACAGGTCTAATTGGTATTCCTACTTTATGTACTTTTGGTTGGCCTCTAAATTTTGGGATTGAAACAAAGAATCCTATATATGAAAAAATAATACAAGATAGAAATAATACATGCTAACACACTCCACCAAGTAATATACAGTAAAATTTAAAATTATCATATGATATTTATTTACATTTACAGATTAATATTACCAAATAAGCTTAAACATTTACACTTCTTGAAAATGGGATTATTACCCGAAACATGTAGAAGAAATAAAAATGTTTTCTAAGGGTACTTGGTTGAATTATTTCAATATAATTGAATTTATTTCAATATATACATATTATATATGTATATCATAACTATGTATCATATATGTAACTATATATGTATATCATATGGAGAATAGACAAACTCCTTTAATAATGAACAGATATTGATGAAACTTGATATAAATTGTCAAAATAAAAGTTGTTTATGCTAGAAAAGCCCACTCTTAGTGTTGGTACCTCACACCGGTAAACCTGCATACTCTTTCCCATGTTAATCTTATGGAGAGCAGGCAAATAACTAACTCTCATATTTATTGACAGATATTGATAAAACTTGTCATATATTATTGTTATATTATTGATTAAGAAATTCGCTGAGTACGCAGGTCTGCTACGACGGGTTTATTTTATGGTACAAATATATTGCAATACTGGAATCACGGTTTCTATAGTAAGTTTTCAAAGTATAAAACTATAAAATTCGTTTTTTGTTTATCGTTTTTAGCTAATTTCCCATAGGGAAGAAGCTATTACCATAGGTCTCATGGCGAGACTTAAGCCCGGGACCATGTTATTTTTTCTTCTTTAGGTGCCCAGAGTCCAAAAACAATAGTCGTTAAAATTTATATATATATATATATGTATATATATATATATATATATATATATGTATATATATGTATATATATATATGCCGAAAAATGTTGCCATTAAAGTTTAAAAAAAGGGTACTAATTGTTTTATTATTTATTATATTACTAAAAGTAGCCCTACATTGTGAATTGTTAAATAATTTAATATGTATATATATATATGTGTGTGTGTGTGTGTCTGTGAACACGATAACTCTCGTAAAACGTGTATTCCTACAAATGCTCGGACGAGTTCGTAAACCAGACATATCGGTCAATGGGAACGGGTAGTTTGGGGGGGTTTTGTACCCCAAAATGGGGTTTCTTGCGTTTTTCACATGTAATTTTTTAAAATTTATAATTTTATATTTCACCATTGGAATCAGCTTAAAAAACTACACAATTAAGTTCCTTAAAGTTTTTTTTTTATCTCCAACGGTTACCGAGATATTAAAAAATCTAAACACAGTATGTTGTATTGTGGGGCTCCAATGTTAATCTTATGGAGGATAGGGAAAAATTAATATTTCCCATATTAATCAATATTTTTGGATAAAAATTTATATTTAGCTTTATGTGGTTGAGGTTCATCCATTTATGCTTAAAAATCATAGTTTATGTGTTTATCATGGCAGCAAACCTGTATACTCTTTTCCCATATTAATCATATAGTGAATAGGCAAACTCCTTTATTTATGGACAGATGTTGATGAAAGTTGATATAAATGCTCAAAAAATTAATTGTTTACGCTAGAAACACCTACTTTCAGCGTTCCTCACAGCAGCAAACCTGCATACTCTTTCCCATGTTAATCTATGGAGAGTAGGCAAATAATACTCATATTTATTGACAAATAATGATCAAACTAGTCATATATTATTATTATTATGTTATTGATTTGGAAATTCGCTGAGTACGCAGGTCTGCTGCGACGGGGGTATTAACATATTTTATAGGTAGGCCTATTGCTAAAAAACTATATAAACCTCTTATTATTGGAATAACAGTGGAAGAGCGTCAGTTATCACCTTATAACATTATGATATGATATCGTCCGTTTAATTACATAACATTGGCCTTACAAAAATTGTATAATATAATTAAATTGTTGAAATTTTTTAGTCATTGTTTAATTTAATGTTTTCGTACTCTTTGACCATAGCGCCATTAACTTTTCTTACTCTATGATTAAACACAACGTTGAACGTCTTCAAGATAAAGTGTCATCTTAGTACAATCTCATGTGAGGTTAATTTCGTAAATTTTTTTATTATTGTTCATAGATAATACAGGTTATCATCTTAGTTGGAAATGGCCCTGTCGTATCTTGAAATGGATAAATGGTTAGTATAGTTAAGTAGCCTACTCTTGATGTTTATTACTTCATTTCTTCTTTGTTAATCGGTAAAAAACTTACAGAGTACTACGCTCTTTGTTATTATCATAAATTAATAAGTTATAACTCCCTATATCATTCTATTATTATTATATTTTTATACAATGTTTTAGTAAAATTAAAATGATTAAGGATATATTTTATTCAACATTTAGTTTTTCTACAGATTATTTAAGAATATGGCTCAAGATTAATTTTGGGAACAGATGCATACTTAATATGGTATCATGTACCTTTAGCGAATTTCCCATAAGGAAGAAGCTATTACCGTAGGTATCATGGCAAGACATAAGCCTGACATAAGTTATTTTTTCGTATTTAGGTGCCCGTAGGCCAAAAACAATAGATGTTATAAGTTGTGTGTCTGTGATACACGATAACTATCGTAGAAATGGTCCGATCGAGACCAAATTCGGTAGAGATATGTATTTAAAAGCAGAAATTTCAATCTCAAATCTTTGTTGATAGATCAGTGATTTCTCTCCGCATTAGCGTTGGTGTCCTACAAGGATCGAACCTAAAAAATTTATATCCAGCTTTTTCGTAATTCTGACCGACACTGTACTTTATTTAATCAAGATTAGGCTATGCAGATATACGGAATGAAATGTTGAATGGTGTAGGTGGCTACTTAGTAGTATTAGTAATAGTGAAATAAATACTTAGATTTAAATAATAATAAACCCAAGATTGTTGAGGTTTACAATACAGTAGAACCTCGATAGTCCGACCTCCGATGGTCCGACTCCTCGGTTGGTCCGACCGTGCCCGTCGGCACAACAGGCTCCCGCTAATTTGTCCTCGGCGGCATTCTCCTCGCTTAGACCGACCACACTAGCGGAAATTTACAGCATTTGTTTACTTCGTAACTCCGTTCAAGTTGAAACCTGTCGATGACGCATCGACAGGTGACATGGTGAGTGTGTATTTCAGTCAGTAGTGTGTTTCAGTAGCATTTTGTGGGTTCGAAAATGGACGAATGCTGCAGCAAAGGCGAGGTTGTCGTCTGCCAAGCAGAAGAATATCACAGAATTTTTTCAACCGGAACAAAATTAAATACAGTACTGCACAGTATTAGACAGTGATTTTAAACATGTAAATGTTTTGTGATTTCTTTAAAACAATTATTGTGTTTGGATTATTCATTTGTAGATTAAGTGTTTAATACAGTACATACAGTGTTTTACAAGATATTTGACCCTACTGCAAAACATTCCTGAACTGTGTTTTATATTCTTTTTTATATTCATACAGTAATACATAGTGTGTATAGCGGAACGTCTAGGCTACATGATGCAGCTGTACCTAGGCCACGTACAGTATTGAACAGTATTGTAGTGTTATGCTTTCTCGTCACTACAGCATACTCTGTAAGTACATAATGGACACTTTTTGTACGTTATTGTTATTAAATTATTTATTTATTTAATGTTTTTAGGCTTTCTGTAGCGTTCATCAGTACAGTAGCTTTTTATAAAATCTTGATGCAATATTCTTTTTTCAAAATACAGTTTAAGTTTGTTTTTATGTTAATATACGAGTTCCTCTGATAATCCGACCTTTTTGTTGTTCCGACCATACCCCCGGTCCCGCAGGTGACGGATTAGCGAGGTTCTACTGTAGAACAAGACCAGAACAACCTCCTCAGTTTAAGCTAGACAGATGGCCTCTCTCTTCCTGTGAAGATGTCAAGTAGTCTACCTGGAATTTATTATCACTGAGAACCTTGCTTGATGTAACTATGTTTAATCATAATGTGTTGGATTGATTCTATTGTCTACTTTATTTACAGACTTCATAAGCTTGTTGGTATCAAAATCCTGCTTAATATAATGGCTATTTTCATAGCCTAATGTTTTAAGTTGGATTGTGTTTTTAGGCGGCAGTCCTATAGCCAAAAGAATGTTTCTCCTCTAAAAGCACACCATTAGAAGGATGCCAAACATCTTGCCCATTGCAACCTATCTTCAGGAAATTCAGTATTCTTACCTTTCCCTCTCAAATCTTATTAGAGTCAGCGCAGTGTGTGAGAAAAAAGTCTGAAGTCTTCACAGTGAATAATGTCTTCCATGATTACAATTCTCGAGATGCGGTTAACGTTTGTATACCCCAAGTCTCTTCGGCTTTGACCATGAGTGCTCCCAATTACAGTGGTGCCTAGCCCAAATTTACAATAAACTTCCAGTAATAATTATAAGGTAGCGAACTAAATTTGAAAAAAATTAAAGACTAAATATTTAAAGAACTACCATATCTATGTGGAGTGGCCTACTCAAGGTAGGAAGATGTATTCTTAGAGGCCAAGTAACCTTTCCATCAAAAAAAATTACAGCCACTTCACTTTGCATAAGTGATATCAGGAGGACTTCATCAAGTTTCAAAAAAGTAACCATTTTAAAATATCACTCCTGAAAAAGGTTTTTGAGTTTATTGAAGTTTTAATATCTTTTACAGGTCTTCGGATCACGCTTCATGTGAGTCTGAGTATAGATTCATTGTGGAACTATTAAACACAAGATCATATGAGCCAAGAACGTCAAAAAAGTATGATCTACTGTCTGCCAAGATAAGGCAAAATCTAAAACAGTTTGAAGCAAGTGTTAAAACTCTCAAACAAAAACTGGAAGATGAAAATGCACTGTATCCTTCCTGCAGACATATAAGAATGAAGTTATCATCAAATTATTTTTTAACTAGTAGATTCTAACTTTAGAATAAATAATTTTGCTCTAGATGAACTACAGTAGGCCCTGTTGTTAATATGATAATAACACTTTGGAAAATGAATAATTCTAACGTCAAGAAACCAGGGGAAAATGGTAATCAACCAAAAATTCAAATTAAAGAAATAGTAATCAAAGTATAAAAGAAATGCCTAAAGATATTTATTGTTGTTAATATTGTATAGGCCCATGTTAAACATTTTAAGACTTAAGTTAAGTTGTTAAACTATGTAGCCCTAAGAGTTTTGTTTACAAAACATAAACATACCATGAGGTAAGGTTAATTAAATTGTGATTGTGATTAATTATTATAAAACTCAATTAAGAAACAGCACTGTAATACCTGCAGTATTAGTATAAGTAAAACATAATAGAAATGTATATATATATATATATATATATATATATATATATATATATATATATATATATATATATGTTATAATATAATATTATATTAAGTAAAGTTAAAATAATTAACTGAGTATCCTTGATAAACATTATTTTATTTAAACAACATGTTTCAACCTTTAAAGGCCATTTTCAAAAGTTAATTCAAGGATACTCAGTTAATTATTTTAACTTTACTTAATATAACAGTATTCCTTACAAGTGAACTATATAGATCAAATATATATATATATATATATATATATATATATATGCTATACGTTTTTCTTATTACAATATCTCATATAATTGCCTTGCTTACAATGATCTGTTTAAAAATGTTAACCGAAGAAACAAATAGACATTTTACATTTCTTTTAGTCAGTGTAGGTCTCCATTAATCCATACAGGCTAATTGAAGGCAAATATAGGCCAAAGTATATTGACCGTAAACAAATGTTTTAAAAATCAGTCCTATTAAGTAGACACTATTAAGTTAACTTATGTAGACTCAATGATAATTTTTTAAATCACTTTTTTTAAACATTGTTTGATCCAAACAACTTCATAAAATTCTATACCGTTGAAGATGTAGCTGTCAGTATCAGTAATGTAGGAATATTTTGATAAGAGAGATGTGAATAGTACTCATTGTATCAGCTTGACCTTGACATTCATTGACAGTACCCAAGGAGAGAAGGAGAGAAGATATCGAATGGTAGAAAGCTTAGAGAGCTCTATAATTCAGCTGACACAGAAGTTTAATATCAGCATCAGGTTTGTTGTGCCACTTTATCCTATTGAAACTTCTGTTCGATTTGGTTGTATTTGTTTGGAATGTTTTAACATTTGGCTCAGTAAACAAAAACTGAGCTAAGTGGTTGAGAATTGACCCTCTTATTTAATATGTTACGGTTCAATAAATCTATTTAATATTTTGACATGGATGTGTCTAAGCTCTAGGGAGGGTGGTGTTGTGTAACGCAACAAAATGATTTAATAATTTTTTTCAGATCATAATTTTTCTTTTTTGAAACAAGAATAAGTTATTTGTTTTTTTATTGTATTCCAAACAAAAATTTGTTCTGCGCGCAATTATGGTAATTTTTATTTTAATACTATGTGTTTATTGTGTGATGGGCTGAAATAGAAGAGTACAAAATCCCTTTTTTGGCACTAAACCAAGTACATATGAGACTTCCTGTCCGCTAATGATATTGACCGTAAACAAATGTTTTAAAAATCAGTCCTATTAAGTAGACGCTATTAAGTTAACTTATATAGACTCAATGATAATTTTTTAAATCACTTTTTTAAACATTCTTTGATCTAAACAACTTCATAAAATTCTAAAACGTTGAAGATGTAGCTGTCAGAATCAGTAATGTAGGAATATTTTGATAAGATAGATCTGAATAGTACTCATTGTATCTGCTTGACCTTGACATCCATTGACAGTACCCAAGGAGAGAAGGAGAGAAGATATCGAATGGTAGAAAGCTTAGAGAGCTCTATAATTCAGCTGACACAGAAGTTTAATATCAGCATCAGGTTTGTTGTGCCACTTTATCCTATTGAAACTTCTGTTCAATTTGCTTGTATTTGTTTGGATTGTTTTAACATTTGGCTTAGTAAACAAAACCTGAGCTAAGTGGTTGAGAATTGACCTCCTTATTTGATATGTTATGGTTCAGTCAATCTATTAATATTTTGACATGGATATGTCTAAGCTTTAGGAGGGGTGGTGTTGTGTAACGCAACAAAAAGATTTAATAATTTTTTCAGATCATAATTTTTCTTCTTTGAAACAAGAATAAGTTATTTGTTTTTTTATCGTATTCCAAACAAAAATTTTTTCTGCTTGCAATTATGGTAATTTTTATTTTAATACTATGTGTTTATTGTGTGATGGGCTGAAATAGAAGAGTACAAAATCCCTTTTTCAGCACTAAACCAAGTATATATGAGACTTCCTGTCTGCTCATGGCAAACATCTTTCACCCTGGACAAGATTCTTGGCCTAGGCCTATCGATGTTGTTGACTTGTGCAGTATAATCCTAAGATGTCACATTGTTGCCAAATCTAACTTTCTAGATATGAGGTGGAGGTGAATTACTGATAACCTCTTTGCAACCATGAGTGAGTGGAATAGTTTAGGAAAATACTGGTAGGGAGTCTGTTTTGATTCAGTTTTAACTGTTTTTACTAATCGTTAAGGTTAGAAAATTACTGTTAGTTAGTGTTAATTGAAGTTAATGAAATATGATCGGTCATGCAGAAGTGGAGAGGAGGAGAGACGCAGTTTGATGGGTGTGGTGGGGGAACTGCAGTCCTCGGGTTGGGCCTCAGATGAAGAGCCCGATACGGAGCCTCTGCTGCAGACAAGTGAACAAATTCGGGATCACCAACAAAGGCTAATGAGAGGTGAACCGTTCCTTTCAAGCAACTCACCACAGCTTTTCCCACATTAGACTACAGTCATAGGTTAAATTCTTCCATTTTGTTTCAGTTTAGAGGCTTATTAGATGTAAAACTTTTACCAATATTTCACTACACCATGGTTTCAAGTATGTTTATTTTGTTTTTGAATCAATAAGCAAGTCTTTAACCCATTCCTGTCTGAATTTCCCCACGAGATGCCTGAGGCCATCATGTCTGAACTAAAATCGAGCCTCGTTCACTGTGACTGCGCTGGAACATTGGACACTAGTGAAAAATTAAAAATATGGTGATTTAAAGAAGAAGCCAACACTATCGGATGAGAAGTGAATCAGCATACCTGACAGGGAAAAAAAGAACTACGTTGAAATATAAGCAGGCAACGCACATTGTTAGCTCACAACCACTCAGGACGTACAATGCATTTTAATCATTTGTCCAGCGAAATGCGAGGACGTGCAATGTACGTCCTTAGACAGGAATGGGTTTTTATACCCCATTCCTTTCTATTGTTTACATATAATCCTGTAATACACCATACCTACCATACCTAATTTGATTCACTGTAATAGAACATTTCTGATTATGCCTAAACGAATGTATTGACATCATCAAGATTCTAGATACAATAGACTCTAGTACTAAGTACAATGGACTTATGGTGTACGTCCACACCGTATGAATGGCCGTTAAATAAGTTTAGTTTGATGCCAAGTGGAATATTCAGTAAGTATACTAAAAAGTATACAATTAAAAAATTGACCACCAGAAAAATGTTTGTTGAAAAAGTTGAAGTAAGAAATTGAAGATTTATCTTGAGCAAAATGTCTTAATTTATCTTAGGATTAATGGACTAAAAAAATAATAAAGGAAAATATAACTATTAACTATAATATAAAGGAAAATAATTTCCATGGCGAGTTCATTGTATTATGAATGCGATGATTTCAATAAATTTTGCGTAATGTGTATGATCTGAAATGCCTTATAAAATAAATTATGTACTTCACAGTAACGTTTTGAAAAACCAAGTGTGTATTCCTTTCAAACTATTCACAAAATCTTGGTGACAGTAGACTCTCAAAACATCCTTTTACAATGATGAACTATTGCTTGATACCCCTTTAGTTGTAAAACTTTACATTAGCTTTTAAAAGCTCTACAGCACGTGCAGTGTAATTGAATTGCCGATATATACATTTTTTAAATTAACCTATTGCCCTCTGTGTGTTTTAGATCAAGAAGAAGGTCTGGAAAGACTGTCTAAAGTAATATCGAGACAAAAAGACATCGCCGTTACCATTGGAAGTGAAGTGGACTACCAGAATGGTGAGAATTATGTACTCTTTTTTGACATTATTGTATGTTAATTTAGAGTGTAGGGGAAAAAATTAAATGAGGAAGAGAGTCGAGATTGTATGATATTAGGTCAAGTAGTCGTATATGAGAATCTCAGGTTTTGATATATTTTTCTCGGTTAGTTATTATGTTTTTCTGCCTGTCTGATGCCAGAGTTGTTCTCTTTGGATTGTGTTTCTTTTTAACGTTTATTATCTAGTTCTGCACAGCTAAGGATGAAGATCCATATTAGATTTCTTGGAAAATTAAAAGTTGTACTTTAACTCAACCAAACATCAGGCAGGTGGCGTCATCTGTCGTCAATTTTGTGAAATTTTTAGTCGCTAGGCCGCTTACCCGACTCACCACTGCTTGTGAGCTGAAGCCGGAACTAACTTCAGTTTTATGCTCTGCTGCTAGAGTAGGTTTTATAGCCACTTGAACACTGGTACTTAGCGTAATCAGTTGAGGCGCTTCTCTGACGAGCGAAACAAAAATACGGAGGCTCGAATCCCCACCATGAACAATCCCAATTTGGCTTGAAAATGTGTGATACAGTGGTGGTAGGACCCACCTGAAATAAACAGTGATTGGCTTGGGTGGAAGTTGATGGCATTTTTAGGCTTAATTGAAATTGCAGTGGGCACCTGTTTTGCTTATGGTGGTGTTTTGCTATTGAGTGGTTAAGGGGAGGCCCCACGTTTTGTGTTTTTTTGTTTATACTGATAAGAGTTGCATAATGATTTTTTTCATTCGGTTAAGGCTAAAACACCCTCTGGTTGTAGGGTTAACTTAGCTACACCATAACGTGCCATTTTTCTTAGATATATTTTATTTTCATTAGTTTTTTATGATTAAATGTAACAAATTTCTGGTACCTTAAATATACAATTTTTGAGATTGTGACACAGCTGATCATATTTTAAGCTAAATTTGAAAGAGAACAATAAATGCAGAATATAGACTTAATCTATTTAAGATTGACTCTTCAAAAGTAAATATAACTTTATTAGTTTTAAAATATCAGAAACGACACTTTGAGGTTGTTTAATGTTGTCAACAGAACTGGTGGACAACATAGCCACGAGGATGGACCGAACTAATGTAACCATCCAGCGAGAAACAGCTCATGTGCAAGTGATCTCCCGAACCGACAACACATGCGGTAAGTGATTACATGGTTATTTGGGAAACCGAGGATCGTCATTGTTACACCTTATGGACTTAAAGACCTTTTTTATAGCTGGTGAAGGTTGGGTAATAACCAGATCAAGTTAAATACCAGTCAATATTGAAAAATTAGAACAGTTAATATACACAAAAATACCTATTAACATGTTCGCTGCAGGCGGCAACGATTGTTGCCGTGCCGGCCTCTCCCTAGGTGCACGCGTAAACCATTGTTGCCGCCATTCCATTGTTGCTTAAATCGTCAGTGAGCTGCTAGCACTTCTCTGGTGCCTGTGTTTGTTATTGCGTTTGTGGGAAGGTACCTTTTTTTCATTTTTGGCTGTGTCAGTTTTTGATTCACACTTTTCAATGGAAACATACGAGTATGATTGTGTAAACATTGTGTATCTGTAAACAGTAACTACTGTTTTGTTAAATCACCAAAAAGGCAAGTTGTGACAAAATCGTAAAAAATAAAAGGTGCCACGTATGCAGCAAGAGAAATATCCATACAGGGTCGTTTGGCATTGCACCTGGTGTGAGGACCAACCTGGAATGTACATCACGCTTAAGTGTTTTGATGACTCACAAATGAACGTAACACATCAGGGTGGACTGGCGGGGTTGTAAATAGTATATTTTTATGTTAGTGTAGTATTTTTATAATTTAAAATCAAATAAATGTGTTTTTTACTTATAACAGTGAGTTTTAAAAAAATATTAGAGCAGAAAAGTGCACGGATTGGTAAAAGTACATGTTGTAGAAATGCACTATAACCATTCCGCAAATAATAATCAAGATTACTCCTACGGAAACAGGGTAAAATGTTATAGAAAAAAGGTGAACTACCAAACAAAAGAGATCTAAATTAGAGTAATACTTAAGCATTTATATGTAATAAGTAAAGGCTATATCTTTTGAACAAAACACCTCTTTTATTTTAGGAAAATTTTTTATTATTGAGGTGTCTAAGGAATTGTAATTAGTACAGTAAACCCTCTCATATCCAGACTTTCCGATAACCAGACGTGATTTTGAAAGTATACAAAAATTTGTAAACATTCTAGTAGGCCAATGTTTATTAACCCTGTGGTCGCGAACGATGTTTGTAGGCTGGTTAGTAGCGCGCCCGTTGCCGAACGGGGGGTTGAAGCGATGTGGACAGCGGTAATGTTCAAAAGCAGAGTAGAGGGAACGATGAGTCAACCATGTCCCGAGCGCCTGAGTCTTGAGCACTACTCTCTCTATTCTGTACTATCTGGTGCAAGGTCACTGACTCACAAAAAAATAAACCTCCCCATCCCACCTGTCCTTACCCACCCCATTACCCAACGCATCACATGTACTGTAGTGACAACACCCGCATCAGTGGTCAATGTCGCCTTTGTTTTACTTGTGTGAGTTTTGATGTCATTAAAGTATTACAACAAAAATTATATTTTTTTAAAATATCCGGATGTTTTATTCCCTTCTCATATCCGGATTTTATCTTATCCGGATCGGCCGTCACCACATTAGTCCAGATATGAGAGAGTTTACTCTATAGCCATGCACAACAGGTTTCTTTTTCCATCTTTTTATTATGAAAGACCGGGTGCTTCCCCATAAGATTAACTTTGGGAAAGATTTTATTAAGAAAATAGTGAACAGGAGTAAGCACAGACAATTATCAAAAGTTTATTTTTCTGCTGATTATACTTGAATGGTAGGGCCTATTGTGATCAATATTATGTTTATAGGGGGGTAATACTTTACAAATAACAGTGCATTATTGACATTTTATCTTTAATATTAAATTGGAAAATGATCACTTCTTTTTTGGCAAATCGAGTCACTTAGGTAAATCAGTTGTAATTTGATTACTCATAGTCTGTTAGTATGGATTTATAAATAAGAAAAAAATTATTGTTTGTGTTGGCAGGCTATTGGATCACGATTCTGCTATTGTTTATAGCGATCGTTGTCGTCGGAAGCCTCTAGTCCCACCGCAGCCTCAATCAATGCATTCCTGTGATACGTATATAATAACGGTGCACCTGTATTCGTCTGTTTATTACTTAATATTTTATCATATAATAACAGCATGTAAGCTCTGAATGATATTATTTCGACACATCCTGTTTAGTTTTATGACTAAATATATATATTTTTTTTTTACACCTACTTAAATAGTGTAATGCGATATAGCGCTTTGAATCTATTGTTATGACGCTGTTTAATGGTGTCACTTAAGTTTTTTATGTAACAGAAATCTAGTGGATAGCTATTTCTAAATTTTTTCCAGAATTTTCTTCCATAGTAATTTTTATCACATAATTATTATTTATTATGTTTTAATTTTCAATTTCCTATAATAAAACTGGCTAGTACAACTTTTTTTAATTGTATTAAACCAGTGCTAACATAAGATCTTACTTGAAGTATCCCGACTGACGGATTTCTTGGCTCAAAAATATTTCCTGGTCATATTCCTGCAAATCTGTCTATAATTTTGTCTAAAAATTCAGGTTTAAAGTTAAAGAACTTAACATTGGAAGTATTTTGTCTGTTAGTCTGTAATTTTAATACTTATTTAATCATGTACATCTTTACCTTTACTTGTATATAAATGGGTATTAATTAAGAATATCTAAAATGTGCTATTAGGACATATATTGCTTTGTTGAAAGTTATTCTTTTTTTAAGTTTATTTCATCAGTTATTAATGTATTTGAATATTTTACAATCACCCTGCTTTTAGTCACTAGGGTTCTCATTGCATGTTGTAAAAGTTTTTCTCACGATCTCATGAGTTACTAGTGGTCGTTTTTTACTGTAATCATATTTGAAACCCGGAAACACACAAGCAACTAAACTGAACAGTTAAATGAATTTATAAATCATTGGTTAGCATACAGTTAAGCAATTCTAACTTAATGCGCTTGTTTGTAATCTATTTATTTCAAAAAATAATAAAAAAAATCTCAAAACTTCTTCTCTTTCCTCGTCGGAGATCATGAATATGTCTAACGGGCTGCTATAGTTTATGTCCTCTCATCTAGGTTTACGAAACTGTTTCACACATTCATTGGACGACATACTGTAAAACGACAAGTTTCTTAAATTTAAAAAAAAGTTTTTTTAAAGGTTTAAAATATTTAAAATTCATATTTTAAATAAGAAATGTTTTCAATAAGCTTTGTAGTTTCTCTAGTAACTTTATTATGTATGAAAAATAACGTAACATTTTAGTATGTCAGGGATTTGCTTGAAAAGTATCAAATAAATGACCACCATAAATAAAAGTTATCCAAAATACCAAATAAATGACCACCATAAAAAAAATATCCCTTCACATGATCAATGACGTCACTTCCGAAACACTTTTTGCGTCTCACAAATAGCTAACATCCTCCCCCAGGGCTTAGACATATCCATGAAAAAATCCCAAAAAAATAAGTAGCATTGCACATCAAAAAGACCCACGATGTGGTAAAAGGATATTGTTAAATACTTGCTTTTATAACATGACATTCCAAAATACTTTATAAATTTAAAACATGAATACAAGTAGTCTGTGTGTGTTATTAAAGATCAGGTAGTATATCATAACAGTGTATTTAAGTTTGGAAAATTACTTTCGTTTATGATCTCCTAAAAAACCTAAATTTCATAAAATGTATGAGGTATTCATTATTTGTTATATGTTGCTATTAGTTTAAGTTGCATCAGTTATGCTGTATTTTAATGTGTAAATATGAATAAATAAGCTGTTATTTTTTAGGGTTGGTCTTACTTCAAACCACATGCTTAACACGTTCACTGCAACATTGTCGCTGGCACCCTCATTGCCTAGCAACTAGAACTGTTAGTGTGAGCCTAACTCTTGCCGGAGGAGGACTATTTTCGGTCAGCGTATTGATAAGTTACTATGTTATAGCATGGCAGTGTCAGTTTTCGGTTCGCAAACTCTGAATTTTTTTCAGTAGTTTTTGAGTATTTTTCCTTCAAATTCAACCCTTTAGGGTATAAAGTTTAGTACCTGGTGACCGAGCTTTGCACGGATATAATAAGACATGTATTTTACAAGTTAATTAGCAAAATTAAAACAAATTTACTGCTCAATGAAAACATTTATGTGGTTTAAATAAAACCGTTTTCATACTCCATAATTAATATGACATAAATACTGAGCAAAAATATAGCCCTCGGGTGGGGATCGATCACGTGACCTTACGTACGTGAGATCTGAGCGCTACTGACTGAGCTACGACGTCGGCCAAGTTCGCGTCATGGTTTAAGAGTTTTTGGCCAACCTCAATTGTTTTAGCTAATCTTATACTGAATTTAAATGTCCATACAGTTTGTTATTATTTTCCTGTGAATTTTGCTATAAAAGGAATGAGGATTGAAAAGCAAAAGAGAAATTTAATTTACACCAGTTAATTGGTTTGTTACAGTGGCTTCAAGCAATAGAATGAATACGTTTTCTTTCAAAACACAAAAGATTTTGGAAATAATTTTCTCTGCTTTTATTTTGCACGGTTATGTTACCCTTAAGTTTTTACAAATTGTTTAGTAACCTGATAATTTTACATTTATTACATATATAAAATAAATATTTATGAAAAACCTATATTCACATATTGTTCCCCGCCGTCTTCACTCAAGAACTGTCAAACTGTTATTAACAGCTGTTTTGGTTTGTATTGTTTACATTTTATTCTCCATAAGCGTAATGTTAAATTTTTAGATTTTAAACTTAATATTACAAGAAAACACGAACTTTCCTAGACATTGGACCTATCTAGAACTTATTTTCTACTCGGAAATTAGTTATTTCCAAAATTTAAAGAAATTCCTTAGTGCCGTTTTCGAGATCCCTGTGCAAATACATATATATATACAAACCTTGCTCGGATTATAGTATTGGATACTTATTCTGTACTAAATTAATCCTAACATGTAAATAAACTATAATTATAACTGTTCCTCATTTTGAGGTTATGTACTGAATGTTTTTGGTGCCAAATAGCCACCATTGTTTCACATGAACTTGGAAGTGACGACAGTATATTTTTATTCGTTCTGTGTTCTTTGTTATTAATTATTCTGTGTTTCATGCTCTTTATTTAGGTTAACTCTCAAAAAAGTGGTCCGATCAAGACAGAATTTGGTAGAGTACACGTTTCTACATTTTCTCGGATGAGTTCGTAAACCAGACATATCGGTCAATCGGAAGGGTTAGTTTGGGGGGTTTTGTACTAAAAAATTGGGGGTTTTCCGTTTTTCATACGTAATTTAATTTGTTTTTTTAATTTTATCTTTCACCATTAGAATCAGCTAAAAAAAACTACACAATTTAGTTCCTTAAAGTTTTTCTCTCTCTCCAACAGTTACTGAGATATTTAAAAATCTAAACACAGTACGTTGTATTTTGGGGCTCCAATGTTAATCTTATGAAGAATAAGAAAAAATTAATATTTTCCTTATTAACAAATAGTTTTGGATGAAACTTTGTATTTAGCTCCAGGTAGTTGAGATCTATCCATTTATGCTTAAAAATCATTGTTTATGTGTTTATCATGGCAGCTAAGCTGTTTACTCTTTCCCATATTAATCTTATAGAGGATAGGCAAACTACTTTATTTATGTCCAGATAATGATAAAACTTGGTATATGGTCACAGTAAAAATAGCTTATGGTAAAAATGCCTACTTTTAGTGTTGCTCAAAGCAGCAAAACTGCATACTATTTCCCATGTTAATGTTACGGAGAATAGGCAAATACTCTAATTTATCAACAGGTATTGATTGATCAATCTTGTCACATACTTGTATTATTATTGCCATATTATTGATTTGGAAAGTCGCTGAGTACGTAGGTCTGCTGTGACGGGGTAGCTTCTTCCCTATGGGAAATTCGCTAATAAAGGTATAAACTTGAAATCAAAATATAAGATAATATTTTTAATATAATCTGACATACATTTTAATACAATATACGATACAAGGATAGCGATACAAGGGATGTATAGTATATAGACGTAAAATAATTACAAAATACTTATGGTATAGGAACATTATATCAGTAGACATAAAACTTACTTCAGCTATTTGATGATATGATAAAAGAGAATAAAGCAGATATAATTAATCAAAATTATTAATTTTTCTTAACATATCACAATAGCTTTAAATTGATTTTATACATTTTAAATCTCTAATTTGACCTATTAGGTTTTTTCAAGACTATCTTTCAATGTAGATAAAAGCACTGAATTTTGTCGACGGCTTATTGAACTATTAGTTGGAGCAAAAGCGGATTCTTCAAGTTTAGTGTAAGGACAACATACAAGGTAATAGTTAAAGTACCTTCTGAAAGCTTTGCTTATGAAATACAAAGCGATCGGGTTTACACAAGAATTCAAGAAAGCTAAACAAAAACCTAAGATTCGGAATACGTGCCAAAACATGTTGTATTCATCTTCCCAATTCGGGTTGTAGTAGACCCACAGTAAGAAAATCCTTGTTGGAAAGAAACAAATTATGAAAATAATTACAAATGCTAGTACCATAATTGCTACTTTTTTCCGTGCCAGAATCTGGGTCGACTGCCCTTGGCCACACTCGCCAGGCAGACAGCGAGTGCTTAAAACTAGATGGTGAGCCATGAGCGAGTAGAAAACCCCTATCACAATTATGGGGATGAGGTAATAAATTAGAAACTGCACAGTAACCATCACTTTGCCATACTTAGTTGGAAAGGGCTTGCATACCAAGATTGATGAATTCTTTTCAGGGATAAAAACTAAAGCACAGTGTGAATTGACCATCGCAGGGACTGCAAAGGCGAACGAAAATACCCAAATGGCGATGCAAGTAGCGATGGCGAGAGGTTTGGTGGACATGTGGCGACTCATGGGCTTGACAATCGCGCAATAACGCTCAACACTGAGTGCGGTCAAAGTGAACACCGACACGCCGATTGAGATGTCTTTTGTTGTTTCTGATATTATACAAATTTGTTCACCCCATGGCCAGGACTCAAACGTGTATATTATGGAGATGAAGGGAACGCAAGTGATTATGACAAGGAGATCTCCGAGGGCTAGGCTGAAGATGTAAATATTGGGAACATTTCTCATGTTGCGATGGCGGATGAAAATGATGATGAGCATCCCGTTGCCGGCAACGCCAAGGATGAAGATGAGTGTGAATACAACTGGGACGAGGTAGGTCTCGGGGCGCATCGAGTACGGAGTCCAGATCTCGGTGTCCAGCGACGAGTTGGTGTTGTTGGATGTGTTTGCAACTGTTAAAACTGGTGCACCACCTTCCATCCTCTCTTGGAACCTACAATTGAGAATAACTAATTGTTTTAACAGAATAAGATCTAATAAGGATAAGTATTTTCACAATAGCACTCTTAATCTAATCGTCCATACCTCATACAAGAAGTCTGTAAAAAGCTTTCTGCCTTGTTTATTATTGGTTAAAATGAGAATTTGTTACAGTGCAGTTGCAATTGTGAGCTTAATCAAAAAGATTTTTTGGTCAAAAAATCTTTAATTGACTCAAACTTAATTGAAACTGGAATAATTTTTCAACCACAGGAAACACTTTAATTACAGTAGTTTCAAATAAAATCAAATTGTCCTTTATTACTAATTATTTCAAGAACATTAAATTGTTTCTAGTAAACCTTATATACTCATGATATATTCTGGTAACGGTGATTTTGTTGCAAGGCTCTTACCAAATTTTAGTAGTTTTGCCAAGCAAGGTATTTTATTTATCATAACACTCAAAAGGGAGTTTTATGACATTGCCTAAGCCGGTGATCTCAGTCAGTGACTATATGTGAGAAACTATTAAAAGACTATATGTATTAGATAAGAGATAATAATTATTAATTGAATAAAAAATGCTTAGGACTAATGAAACTTCTCCAAAGTATAAAATGGCTTAAACTTCTCCAAAGTGTAAAATGGCTAACTGATTAGACATTTGTTTCAATTCATATTTAAATTTGTTTTGATCTGTTGTGTTTTATAACTATTGGAAGTGAATTAAAAAATATTATCCATTATGAATAGGGTTTCTTTTGAATACTACTTTGTTATGGATTTTCCTGCATCTAGTGTAACTGGTAAACAAAATTAAATGAAGATTTATAACCAGTTAAAATCTTTAATCTTAAAGAGGAATATATCTGGGATTACAGTTCTCCAGAAAATAAGTAATAACATGTATATAAACCAATCACCACACCATCAACTTCATCAAAACAGACCATTTTTGACAACAGTATTTTGAGGTGATGCACTAACTATAGGTTTAGCTTATTGTGCCACTGTATTGATTTATTGTGTATCCATAACCCCATTCTATGTATTACCTTTCTGAAATGGCAGTTAAGTATTCCATGCCTAGTATGAATGAGGAACGAGTGTAGGATGATTTTGCCGCTGTCTTGTGGTCTTGGCACTAACTAAAGCGGACATGTTTCTTAGACAGGACTGTTCTAAGAAACCTACAGTTCAATGAGGGATCTGAACCAATGCTGCTTTTGCTTTAAGATGAACATAGTATTCAATAATACGTACGTTAATCCACTCAATAGAATATCACAACCACTGGCCATTGCTCATAATTATCCACAATTCTTGACCAAGTAGCTGAATTACAGGACACGCTACCGTGCAAATGACACAATTTATTCAAGGTTTCACTGCAACGGTTGCCTTATCCTGACAGTTTGGTTATTCCAAATGATTCAAAATGGGTTTGGTCCCAATTATATTGGATGGAAGAGGCTCTAATGTTTTGGAGAGTGTCGAGTCTTTTGTTGATCCAAAATGAACATATTCCCTTCTACCTTTGTTTGCTCTGTAGCTTTACACCTTAGGCAATCCATTTTATAGGATGTGATCAACTAATTGGGCATTACGAATGATCCAGGGGGTTCGATTTTCTTTTCTTTCTGGATAAACCAGACTCTACATTCTGTAAAAATCACTTTCGATAGCTGTACAGAGGCCAACTACTGTATGGTAAAAACTTTGAATGGGTCGCCTAATCTTGTTTTTAAATTCTGGTATATCTCCTAAAACCTGAACTGTCTGAACCAGCTGTGGATCCTCAGTTACTGCTTTACTTTGTTTTAATTGGTTATGCTGCATTGTATACTAGTCATTAAAATATTCCTGATTTTCTGATACAATACATGTTTGAAAACTGAAAATAATATCACAACTATAGATTACGGCTATCCATAAATACTAAATTTTATGTGCAATGATTAAAAATTGTGTTACTCTAATACTTATGCATCAAAACCCTTTATACTGATTTTAATCTTCGTAACTATTTATTTTTTTCTCACATTACCCTAGCAACAATTCATTCAAGTACATTCATATCCAGTACATGCACAAGTAAGTGTAAACCAATTTAATACATTTTTAATAATAAATTTATAGCTAACCCATAAAATATAATAATTTATAAATATAGTATGATTACTAAGTAATAAAGTATAATCATTAAAGTTTCAGAGTTTGGTATATGGCTGGTACAAAGAGGTTTCTAATTACTTTTTCATTAATTAAGGATTTCAATTACTTTATGAATATCACGCAAATCTGGATTTTGTCTAGATAAAAATGCCGTGTACATTAAAGAACATTGTAACAATCAAGGACAAATATATAGGTTTACTCCAGTAAACATCATCTATTCCTTACCAGGGGAGATTAGTGCTGAAAAAAAGTAATAGTGGTTTGGTTTCTAGCACTAGCCTAAGACTCTGTATAGGTCAATGACCATGCAGGTTGACTTTGTATGGAACTAATTGGGCATTACGAATGATCCAGGGGGTTCGATTTTCTTTTCTTTCTGGATAAACCAGACTCTACATTCTGTAAAAATCACTTTCGATAGCTGTACGGAGGCCAACTACTGTATGGTAAAAACTTTGATTGGGTCGCCTAATCTTGTTTTGAAATTCTGGTATATCTCCTAAAACCTGAACTGTCTGAACCAGCTGTGGATCCTCAGTTACTGCTTTACTTTGTTTTAATTGGTTATGTTGCATCGTATACTAGTCATTAAAATATTCCTGATCTTCTGATACAATAGATCATACATGTTAGAAAGCTGAACCTATACAATACTTCAGAACTACCACATCCAAATTGTGTTAGTCAGAATCTGTGCTAAAATAATATCACAACTATAGATTACGGCTATTCATAAATACTAAATTTTATGTGCAATGATTAAAAATTGTGTTACTCTAATACTTATGCATCAAAAACCCTTATACTGATTTTAATCTTCGTAACTATTTATTTTTTTCTCACATTACCCTAGCAACAATTCATTCAAGTACATTCATATCCAGTACATGCACAAGTAAGTGTAAACCAATTTAATACATTTTTAATAATAAATTTATAGCTAACCCATAAAATATAATAATTTATAGATAAAGTATGATAACTAAGTAATAAAGTATAATCATTAAAGTTTCAGAGTTTGGTATATGGCTGGTACAAAGAGGTTTCTAATTACTTTTTCATTAATTAAGGATTTCAATTACTTTATGAATATCACCCAAATCTGGATTTTGTCTAGATAAAAATGCCGTGTACATTAAAGAACATTGTAACAATCAAGGACAAATATATAGGTTTACTCCAGTAAACATCATCTATTCCTTACCAGGGGAGATTAGTGCTGAAAAAAAGTAATAGTGGTTTGGTTTCTAGCACTAGCCTAAGACTCTGTATAGGTCAATGACCATGCAGGTTGACTTTGTATGGTTAGCTAATTCAGCCTGATGTCATGCCTCTAACCCATCATTTCCTTCCAATAATAATGGCTGTGTTCATTTTTCTTCCAGTAGCACAATAAGTATTGTTCAACAGAAAATTTGCGACAGGCAGGAAATTTTCTTGTTGATTGCGATAACATACCAGCCTGCAAATATTGCATAAACACAACTTTACAAGTTAGCTATTATGTGAGAAGATAAGGAATTAAGGATGCCCCATAAAATCTAGCAATTTTATTATGTTAACTTACAAAAATTGTTATTTTTGTTTAATGTTTTAGGTACATAAAACAAGAAATTAGGCAGTTACAACAAGAAATGAAATCATTCATTCATTAATTTAAATTATAAGTAGACCTAAGCGTTGTGTTCACTTCAACTAAAAGTTTTAAGTAAAACAATACCCTAAAATGGAGCGAGAATTAGGGGATTGCCCAAACAATGTGGACATTTTGATGCAACTGAACAACGTTATTGCGCGGGACAAAGCCACTCTAAATAGCGAGGGCTGCACTCCAAAATTCTCAAGAGTTCCTATGCAGATATCAAGTGGACAGCAAACGCAACAGAGTTCCATGACAGATCAGTTGTTAGTTCTCCCGTCTATACACGAAACTTCCAACTCGTGTAAAAAGGGAAAAAATGGAAAATCTGAAAATGTAGACATTCTGAAGAAATTAGATGAAGTTATTAATCGCTTTTGAATCTATAAAAAATTTACTTTTCACCTTTTATACTTCTTGTTCATTTGGATTGGTAATGCAGTTGTATGTTTTAAGTTTTGAAATGTGTATAATGGCTGTGGTTACAGATTGTAGAGTATGCGAAATGTCCATGGTTAGATTCTATAATGTGTAAAATTTCCATCGTCACAGATTCTAAAATGTGTTAATTCCCAATGATTGCTGAATGTAGAAGGTGTGAAATGTCACAGAATGTTTGACTGTGTGAAATTCCTATAGTTGCATAATGTATGCTGAGTAAAATGCCCATCGTTGTTGTAGATTGTGAATGTTTGGAATGCTTATGGTTGCAGAATGAATTTACCTTTGTTTTTTACCAAGAGCAACTAATTGGGCAGGAATAAAGGAACTGGGTCTAGAATAAAACCTAAATTCCAGAAATACAATCAAAATGTCTTTGAAAATTTTTTTTAATATTTTAAATGTCAACCCAGTATATCAAAATATTCACTTATATCCATTATTATTATTCATTCCATGAATACCTTTTTTCTTTAAAGGGGATTTATTTCTGTGATTCTCTTTTAAAAAATGTTTATATTTACTTCCCTGTGGGAAATAGGTTGGATCATGGATATGTCCAAAGGTAATATTTTCACTTCATCTTAACAGCTGTTCTTATTCTTTCATTTAAAAAATTCAATACAATAGGTCTGGTGGTTTCTATGGAAACCGAAACCAGTTACATATTTTCCATCTTACGAATCGCCAACACCCCCCCAAAGCTAAGACATATCCATGTCAAAAGTATGAAAAAATATTTTTTTTTACTACATACAGAAGGTTTGTACGATTATTGTATAAATTTACACTCATAGTAGAAAGTATGTTGGACATAACACGTTTAGCAAAGATTTTCATGAAATTCTGTATGTAGGTACCAATCCACGATGTCTCTGACACTTTTTTGAATTTTTAGGGCATTGTACCACTAAACACCCCCAAAATATTAAATGAAAATATC
Organism: Nephotettix cincticeps; assembly: GCA_023375725.1. Taxonomy (NCBI): domain Eukaryota; kingdom Metazoa; phylum Arthropoda; class Insecta; order Hemiptera; family Cicadellidae; genus Nephotettix; species Nephotettix cincticeps. Next base: position 43,610,253 of record CM041787.1, read on the forward strand.
TCAAAAACGGTTTAAACAATTTTGATCAAAATTATACAATTTATATGGTCCTAAAAAAACAAAATGATCACCTGCATTTCTCAAAACAGTGGGGTTTAAAAGTTAAAGGTTTTTGAAAGTTAAAAAAATCATTTTTTTTATTTTTCAGTGAAAACAGTAAATATATGTAGGATGATTTGACTACCACCATTGAAACTAGTTTAAAAACTAAAGGAATTAGTAATTTGAATTATTTGTCTACGACTAACGGTCCCAGAGGAGATTAAATTTACTGTCAATGATTAATGTATGTTGTCTGAGAGCACGCAATCTTATTCCTAAAGAGAACATTAAAAATAGGTTTCTTCCTTATTTCCCAACCGTTTTTCATAAAACTGCCAAGTTTAATGCAGTTTGGTATGCAGTGTAAGGTCTATTACCCAACTAAACTCACTCAAAAAACCTTTATATTACTGAGGGGGGGAGTTTGTGTTCCATAAATTCTAACAATGAATTTTATTTTGTTTCTCTTGTTGCTATTTCCAGAAGTTGGATGACTATTTTTTAAACGATAAACTAATAAATGTTATTTAGATAAACTTTAAAGAATATTATAGTTTTCTTACAGATTGTTGTTTTTAAATATAATTAATTAAGGGATAAAGTATGTGTCAGTCCACAGATACCATTTATTTTTATTATTTTGAAATCATTATCATTATTTGAATCTTAAATAACAATAGAATAAGAATGGCTGTGTTATTTCCTAGACCTTTATAGTACTTGGTGTTTAAAAGTTATAATTTGATTTTGAATTTTAAAGGTATTATTTTGGATAAAATATAGTCTATAAGTTTTACACAAGGCCCATTTAACTGAGGAAAATGTATTTTTATCTACCACAGGTTGTGATTTATAGAGAAGGATTAGAAAAAATTATTCTGTACATAACATTGATCCACTAAAATCAAATACCAATTAGACGTGTTTGATAAGAAAGTACAATGAAGAGGTGTAGGTAAATCACTCTGCTCCTTTCTGTAATCTGATGCTCTCAATAAGAATACTTTATTACAGGAATTACATATGTTTTTCTATAAACAATCCACCTTCATTATGCTCACAGCTGGTGGTGAGGTAAAGCTCTCAAGTTACTCCACTTGATAGATGTTTTCTCATTGGTTAAAAATACCAAACAACTGCCAAATTGCAAGGCTGCAGATTGTTCAGTGTCTTCAAATAGTTTGAAGATGTTATTTTCTTTTCAATTTTTTATAGACAATGTTACATGTTGGGGAATGTATGAAAACAGCTACTTTGACAATCTTGGATTTAAAAAAGACAAATTCAATTCTAATGTTTTTATTTTACTCCTGCTCAATATTTTAAAACTACATATTAAAATATTGTGTTACAATTAAGAGTTTTAATGCAATTTAATGAATTTTCAATTATTTTTTTTTTTAAATGTACGAGTTTTGTTCAATATATTTATATAAAACAGTATCTATACACGGTAAATGAAAATAAGAGATTTGTCTGTAAAGTGCTTAGAATAATTATGATATTTTTGGTCATTTTTATGTTTTATTCCCCAGAAAAACGGAAATGGGTCTTGACTGGATTTCTATCTGTCTGTAACCTTTTGTACTCCAAAATTGTTTTCTTTGCATTTTTAATGTGTAATTTTTAAATATTTTACTTTTTTTTACCAATAGAATTAGCATAACAACTATACTATTTAGCAACTACACAGTGCGTTGTATTTTTGGGCTCCAATGTTTATTTTAAGGAGGATAAGGAAAAATCAATAATTATTCACTTACTAATCCATATTTTTTTATGACACTTGGTATTTAGCTTCATGTGGCTGAGATCCATCCATTCGTGCTTAAAAATAATATTTTATTTGTTTATCAAGACAGCTAACCTGCATTATCTTTTTCCGTGTTAATCATTTAGAGAATAGACGAATTCCTTTATTTATGGATAGTTGTTGACGAAACTTAGTATTAATGGTCAAAATAAAAATTTTTTATGCTAGAAATGCCTACTTTTAGTATTCCTCGCAGAAGACAGGTGGCCAAGTAAAGCTCTAGTTATTACACACACTTTCTCAAGACACAGGCCTACTGAGGTTCGGGAAGTAACAAAACACAAATGTTTGTAAACAAAAACACACACCTAACAAAGGACTTACTGCACCTACACAGGCTTAGGTCCATAGTGGCAAGGATTTACAGTGAAGTTTTTGATAATTATTTGTTAAATATCCTAAATTGTTCACTGAAAGTGAATCAATAGGGACTAAAAAAAATCTTTTTTACAGAATAGAAAAATATTTTTTTAAATCAGAATTTAAATATTTTCAATTTAAAAATTTACAAGGAAATTTTGTTGCTGTGACGATTTAATAGATTTTTAACACAGTATTAAAACTTTAATTAATATACTGTACATTTCTCAAAAAAGATATCTCATACTGTAATACAATTTTGGGATATTTTTTAACTTTTTAAGTTATTCCAACAATATTATCATATTGACTGTGTGGCGTCGTCCTGTAATCCAGCAACTTGGAGGTCTTGAATTGTGGATAGTTGTGAAAGATGGTCAGTGGGTGTAGTGTTGTGTAGATTAATGCCCACACTGTTGAATACTTTGTTAATCCGCTAAGAACATCGTCATAATTAGACCGAGTCGTAATTCAGAGGTAGTGGTTAAACTGAGGTCCCTTAGATATGCCATTGACTGTTTGGCTATTAATTAACAGTTCTATCTAAGGAACATGTCAGCCTTAGTCAGTAACAAGACTACAAGAACGTGCCACAGTCATTTTACACTCATTTCTCATTTATACTTGCTTTAAAATACCGGGACAGGTTGTTATCATTTCATTAACTAATTAACAGTAACTCAACCTCATAGGATGGGGAAGAGGAAAAACAAGTTTGAGAATTCCTGCCTTTAAAACTTAAAATTATTGAAAGCAGCCATTATACAAAATTTAATTTTTTACAAACAACTTTTAGAATAAATTAATTAAGGAGTAAATTTGTACAGTACTACTATAAGGGTTACTTATCAGGATAAATAAATTTTATGAGGTTGGTAACACTATGAGGGATGTAATGTTTAAAGATTAGGCTTGTAACTGAAAAAGAAAATGGCCAGAATACCTTGGGAATGTGTGGAGAAATGGAGGTGTTGCTTGAGGGTTTGCCAAGATACAACTGAGGTCCACGTACACACGCCAAGCCAACTCTAATGATTTGCCCAGTCAATCCAACTGCTATTCAAGATTTATTTGCAAACCTCTTATGCACAACTGGAAGCTCAATTGGGACCTGAATTTATTAGAGTGTGGTTTGTATCTGGAAACTGCTTTTGGAGTGAACGATTCGCTGCAATGGCATTGGTCTAATAATAATTAATTTACCTACGATATAGTATTTTGCGGTAATATTCCTTTGGAGACAATATTCTTGGGAATATAATTATTTTTATTCATTTAATTTATTTACCATTATCAAATAACAATAATAATACAACAGGAATGAAACCAGAGATAAAACGTAAAACATTTACAGTATGAGGCCAAAAAACTCTTCTAATCTGTAAAGAGTATTACTAATAAGAATTAATATCACAGATGATTTTAAAATATTTTAAGGCAATTCCCTTTTATAGGTTGACTGTTTATTATATAGTCTGACTTCTTGTTAAGTAATAATTCTGACATTTAAGGTAAGTAAAAGGTAGTACCAAAATAAGGACAATTGATAGTTTACTGATAGGTTTCGTGTTTGGATATTGAATCACAAACAACTATAATACAGCATATTATAGAAGGAAAAATAACAGACAACTTCATTTTCAGTTATTGTAAGGTAGGACGTAATTGTTTATTACTACAACTACTTAAATATTTCTCATCTTAATAATTTAATAAATCCTGCATTTGAGTTAGTTAATTTTTGTAATCGTTGAAAATGAAAAAGAAATAAGTATTTATGTTTAATCTGTGTAAGTAACATTTTAAAGACGAAATTATTACAATCGTTTACATAAACCAATTATGAATAAGTGTTGAGCACTTTCCTCTTTCACCATCACATTACATAAATTCAGTTAAAGCTCTGAATCGTCATTATGTCCATTAATTAATTTACCATAAATGCATTATGATCACTATTTAGAACCCCTACCACTTTCTTCTTTCAACCCTCCCCCTTCTTAACAGTACTTTCTATCTTTTACAAAACCATTGTTAGCGAATTTCCTATAGGGAAGAAGCTATTTAATTTAAGACAGTTCAACAAAAGTATTACGGTTAGGAAAAAGAATTGTCTCACTATAAAAGTAAATCAATCATATTTGTTCGATCTAAAATGATTCAATTACGTTTATTCTTTATTTATTAGAAATTGTACATTTACTTTTATACTTTTTTAAATAATATAAATTTTAATTTTTCTTTTAGATAAAAATACTGTAAAAACAATCATAAATCAAAAATAATAAAAATAAAGGAATAGTATTCATGATATTAGTATTTTATGTAACTAGAATAAGTAATGCGATAAAGCATAATTAGACACACAATATTCAAATTCAAACAGTGTTATTATGGTTAGATTTTACTTCGCTAAAAAGGTTATTAGTTTTTACGATTTATTTTGTGTGAAAATGCTATTATGCACCATCAAGAAGAAAAAAATGTCATACTCCCCGGAGTGTGGGACTTGCGCCAACTAAAAACCCCCGCCTCAGGCTGATTCCTGCCTTGGAAGATCCAGCTTTAGGAATTTAATTTGACACTGTATCAAAGTAATTCTATATCAAACACAATTTTAATTCATTTATTTAAGTGGTTTAAATTCCTATTTTTGTGTGACCCTATTAGTTGCTAATGGCAACTAGTTTCTGGAACCACAAAGTTTCCACGGAACTGTCATCTAACCTATCAAATATTTGGAGTTCTCTTCGCAGATCATAAATACATTTAATAACTTCACATACGGACGAGAAAAACACAAGATACTAAAATACTTTTATACTTTTAACTGAAATGGCGACCTATCCAGGTAGGTATTTTAAGCCAAGTATGAATGAGGAATTAATGTAGGATGATTGTGGCGCGATCTTGTAGTCTTGTTACTGACTAAGGCTGACATGTTCCTTAGACAGGACTGTTAATTAATAGCCCAACAGCCGATGGCAATTAATGGACCTACAGTTTATCGTGGAATCCGAACCACGGCCTCTGAATTACGAATTGGTCTAATTATGAGGATGGTCTTTGTGGATTAATGCAGTATTGAATAGTGCTGACGTTAATCCACACAAGAAAACACTACACCCACCGACTATCATTTACAACTATCCACAATTCGTGACCTCCAAGTAGCTGGATTACAGGACGTCGCCACCGTCCCAGTCGAAGAAGGGACGGTGGAATAAGAAGGAGTCGACATGTACCAGGTTCAAGAAAAGTCCATAGACTAATATAGATTTATGTAATGATTAAATGTTTTTTTTTACAATAGCAATCGCCAAATGAAGAGGACTACATATCCTTAACAGGCATGTAGATGGTTCCATATCGGAACCGAAACTAGTTTCCATTCCTATTCATACTTGGCTTAACCCTTCGCGAGCTAATTATTTTCGTATAGGGGGAAAAATTTTTTGTTTTGTTTTACATGAATATGTTTATAAATGGTATATTTGCACAATAAATCCCCTCCATTTCGTTCAAATAACTTTTTAATTATTTTTTTTATTTATTTTTCATTGCACCCCCGCCTAGGGGATACATTCCGCAGAGGTAAGGGGTGCAGAGCATCCCTTTGATGCGTGGGCGGAGCTACGTCTAAATGGGAGAAGATCAAGAGATGAAACAACAAATAATGAAAATGGCGGATATATTTGCTTGCCGCTCCTGGTGAAAATAACATGCACGGATATATCCGTCATACCCTCGCGAAAGGTTAAAATACCTACCTACCTAGGTAGGCCGCCATTTCAGAAAGGTATAAGATTATAAGATAAAAGAATTATAAGATAATATAAAAATTAACAACAGATTACATTACACAAAAGCAGGTATTTAAACAGCTTTTAGTATTTTCCTGTATTCCGAAGGCTAAAAACCAGTAAAATTTAATTTATTTCACATTTACAGTTTGGTTCAGAAAATTTTTTAAAACTTACTTATGCAGACTGAAAAAGTAAATTGTCACGATATTTGAGACTGCATAGAGCTGAAAGAGCTCGTCGTTCACACGAGCCTGTTTACCTGTCCGGCTTTATTGTCTGACCACTGGTGTTTGTTTACAAACTTGGATCTCTCATATACAAACCATTACGGAGGTTTATTCTGGTTGAGGGACTTTGCAACATGGGATCTTCTGTCAATTCTATCTTGAATTACCGTAATTGATTGGGATGAAACATATAGTTCATCTTTATGAATCTCAGCTCTACTTATTTTTTCTCTAAACAATAAGTTTGTTTTGACGGTAATTAGATGAAAATTTTTTAAGATATCTAAAAAATGTAAAAATATCTATCCAATTGTAAGTAAATTATAGATTAATTTATTTTATTAACTTTAGCTATAATTTATTCCATTACAAATGTGTACCTCAATGTGAAAAAGATATTCGTATTTTTAGTATAAAATAATTAGATGTAACAACATATACGTTAAAGTACGTATGTCATAAACAACTCTAAGAGACTGATTATTGTAACTAATATTAATAGGATATTCATATAATATTATACTAATTGTTATTACTAATATTACAGGTTATTTTAATTTGTCCACATGATTCAGAAATATGACAAACCAAAATGATACCCCCGTTGCAGCAGATCTGCGTAGTCAGCAAATTTCCAAATCAATAACATAATAATAATATATGACAAGTTTTATCATATCTGTCGATAAATCTGGGATTTGTTTGCCTATTCTCCATAAGATAAGATGGAAAAGAGTATGCTGCAGGTTTGTTGATGTGAGGAACACTGAAAGTATCAAAACAAATTTTAATTTTAACATTTATACCAACTTTCATCAATATATGTGCATAAATAAAGGAGTTTGCCTATTCCCTATATGATTAATATGGAAAAAGAGTAAGCAGGTTTGCTGCCATGATAAACACATAAACTATGAGTTTTAAGCATAAATGGATAGATCTCAACCAAATGAAGGTAAATACCAAGTTTAATCCAAAAATATTGATTGATATGGAAAATATTAATTTTTCCTTATCCTCCATAAGATTAACATTGGAGCCCCAAAATACAACGTACTGTGTTTAGATCTTTTAATATCTTAGTAACCGTTGGAAATAGAAAAAAATGTTAAGGAACTAAATTGTGTAGTTTTTTAAGCTGATTCTAATGGTGAAAGATGAAATTAAAAAAAAACTTTTAATTACATATGAAAAACTCAAAAAACCCAATTTCTGAGTACAAAACCCCCCCAAACTACCTGTTTCCATTGACCGATATGTCTGGTTAATGAAATCGTCCAAGCAAATGTAGGAATACACATCTCTACCAAATTTCGTCTCGATCGGACCATTTTTACGAGAGTTATTGTATTCACAGACACACATATATATATAAATTTTAACGACTATTGTTTTTGGCCTCTGGGCACCTAAAGACAAAAAAATAACATGGTCTCGGACTTAAGTCTTGCCATGCTATGGTAATAGCTTCTTCCCTATGGGAAATTCGCTAATAATATTTGTGACTGGTTTCGAAACCAAACTGGTAACAGAAGGTAACCTTAAAAAAATTTCAGAGTTGGCATCTCTTAACCAAAACTTCCTTTGCTAACGTTAGTGGTTGTTTACTTAAAACAGAACACAGCTATAAACAAACAATATTTGATTTGTTTCAGACAAAAGGTAAATAAAAAAAATAATAAATATACAACATACGTAAATGAACAACTTTTATGTTTTGTGCAGGCTTTTTAGATAGGTTTTACTTAATTGAGTTGATTTGAAATTTATAATCATTGCCTTCCACCTAACAAGATAGAGATGGCAAAAGGTAAAAATATTACACTACTAGAAATATGAATAATGTCCAAGAATTTGTATCTATTTGTAGATGTTAAAAAAATTAACTTGAAAATTTTTAAAATAAGTTTATTGTAAAAAAATGTTACATTATTTACAGCTTTAAGGTGGTAATATTTTACGGCATCCGGTACACTTAAATCTAAAGCAGCTCATACAGTCGAGATCTACTTCTTCCCAACTCCAAAAGTCATCGGATGACACTCGAGGTTGGCCAAGTTTACAACTGCACAAGTTGATGTTTTTGCAAAACTGGGGACGCAAACAAGACAAACTTTGTGACTTTCACTGCTTCCTGTAAAAAATTCATTCATGAAAGAAGCAGTTTGGAGTACTCGTTAACCCATTGGGGTAGACACAAAAGACAGACAGGAAAATACATAGTATTTTCCCACAAAATTACAAATTTTCCGAAAAGGTGTTGTTGATATGTCCTTCAAAACCTTTTATAAACCTTTCGCTTGTCTACTAACCTATTGAGTTGTCATTTCGCAATATTTTAATTCGTCAGCTGATACAATGGCAGTCTGCCGGTTATAGATTGTGAATACTTTTTATTTTACTTCTCTAAAATACATTTGTTATAATAAATACACGTTTCTGTATTTTCTATGTAAAAAATACTTTGAAATTTAAGAAAAATTAATGATTCCTGTGAGTTTAAAGAACATTTCAATAAAAATATAATCCCAACTTGCAAAATATAAACATATTTTTTTAGTTTGAATATTTTTTAATTTAATAAAATAAGATTTTGGAAATAAAATTCAAAATAATACTATGCCTTCATAATATTACCAGCAGATAAGCTATTCTACGCAACTTTTTCTAAGATACTGAAAAATAGGCCTTTTCAATTACTACCTCAAGGTCTGTCCATGTTATATTTACACTGCTACATCAATGGATTAAGGTAAAAAATTAAAAAGTGAACTCTCATTAATCTTTTGATCCATGATAAACTTCACCTAGTTCATAAACGTTTCTACCAAATTTGACCTCAATCGAACTATTTTTCCAAGAGGTATAAGAGTTCAAAGACACATATATATTTACGAAATAAATAATGCCAGATCACCCTTTTATTTCCATTTTAATTATTCTGACTTGTGTTTCGGGGAGTACAATATGGTCACAGTGTTTAATGTGTTCACACAATGAACACTGTGACTATGGGGCACACTTTTTTATTGAATTCACAGAATTCACAATGAACACAGTGTTCATTGTGTGAACACATTAAACACTGTGTTCACATGGTCACAGTGTTCATTGTGTCAACACATTGAACACTGTGACTATGGGGCACACTTTTTTTATTGAATTCACATTGGTTCAGTGTGAAATGAACACTGTGACCATGGGGTAATCCCTGAAAAAGGTGTCAGAATAATTAAAATGAAAATAAAAGGGTACTCTGGCATTATTCATTTCGTAATTATATTAGTAGCCCTAATAAGTGCACGATCAATAAATAAAATACATATATATATATATAAATTTTAACGACTATTGTTTTTGTCCTCTGGGTATCTAGAGGGAAAAATATAACATGGTCCTGGGCTTAAGTCTTACCATGAGACCTACATTAATAGCTTCTTCCCTATGGGAAATGCGCTAAAAGATAGCCACAATGAATTAATAATATGGAATCATGTCTGTTAGAAACATAGTAAAAGTGAAAGGTGCCAAAAACATTACCAAGTCATATTTAGCGTAGAATCGAATTTAAAATAAACCAAATTTAGAAAGGAACCAGGTGTGATAAACAAACAATCAGTTCAGTGTGAAATGAACACTGTGACCATGGGGTAATCCTCGAAACACGTGACAGAATAAGAAAATTCAAAATAAAAGGGTACTCTGGCATTATTCATTTATCCCTGAAAAAGGTGTCAGAATAATTAAAATGAAAATAAAAGGGTACTCTGGCATTATTCATTTCGTAATTATATTAGTAGCCCTAATAAGTGCACGATCAATAAATAAAATACATATATATATATATATATATAAATTTTAACGACTATTGTTTTTGTCCTCTGGGTATCTAGAGGGAAAAATATAACATGGTCCTGGGCTTAAGTCTTACCATGAGACCTACATTAATAGCTTCTTCCCTATGGGAAATGCGCTAAAAGATAGCCACAATGAATTAATAATATGGCATCATGTCTGTTAGAAACATAGTAAAAGTGAAAGGTGCCAAAAACATTACCAAGTCATATTTAGCGTAGAATCGAATTTAAAATAAACCAAATTTAGAAAGGAACCAGGTGTGATAAACAAACAATCAGAATATTTAAAACCTTGCCACAAATTATTGGACTCAAGCCAAAACAAAATATAGCAATAAGCAAAAAGCGGTGTTAGGAAAGGTGTTTCATTTCACCTCGGACATTTTTTGATCCGGGGAATTAAACTAGGAAGATTGATGGTGAATATCGTCTCGGAGCGATAGTAGTGTAGAGGTACACAGATCGTCTGTCACCGAACTTATGTTTGATCTTTTGCCAAATAGCCCCTTCCTACATGCGGTCATATTACTCCAGTTCAAAGTTAAAAATTGTTGCTAGCTATTAAAATTTGACAACTCTTAAAGCTAATATTTAAAAATCTATGTCCGCTTCACAATTAAACTACCTTTTTCCACATTAGTCCGGATAAGAGATAGATTACTGTACAATCAATTTTTATCAATTACAACCTTACCATCAGGTGTCTCAACCAGTTTAGTCTGGAAATTTTCCTGGTTTCCAGCAAAGTAAATGTCAGGTCGAGCTTCCAATATGAAAGGGTCCCTCTCGTAGAATGGGTAACATGCTGTAAAACATATTTTCCTCAGTATAGTAAATAATAATTAGTTCTAAACTAGTACCATTTCATTGAAAGTGAAAAGTCCTTTACTTAAACACCACTAGCAGAAAGCCCGTCCTTTATACAGGTGGTAGGATTCAGTTTAAAGAAGAAAGATCATCATACCAAAATGTAAAGCTGAAGTCCTAAACAAATAAATACAAAGAAAATAAATCAATACCCAGCTTTATTAATTAGAGCTTTACAATTAAATAGATTAGAACATTTATACCATTGTTATTATTAGTTATAGGTTAAAATAACTTTTTAATATAGTATGATTTCGAATCAATGACCAATATAAACTAACTAATATTGATTCAACAGCTGTTTGTTTTTCTTTAAACTACAAACAATCCTTAAGGGGGGCTCGGCAAAAAAATGTTTATTGTTCAACATATAATTTTTACTTTACTTAAATGTATAAATAATTATTGAAATGCCTAAAAATAGTTTCACTTCTCCCCCAACTTTAAAGAGTTGGGGGTTTAGTATTTATATAAAAAATACCTGGTTGCTACTTATACAAGTCAAGTCTGAATTGAAAATGAGACCAATATCTCGTAAAAAGTGGGTTTTTAAATGCTCGTGATATACGTTTCAAGGGTTGGCGGACAATTTTAAGCCTTTAAAAACCTTCTCTGGAATGTTGAGTATGTATGAAATTGCAAGGCGGATGGGCCACTTTATTGCCCACAGCTGTTTCCATGGCAGCTCGATTACTACACTAACCTTATTGTCCTATGCAGTCGGAACGGCCACTTTTTCGGCCATGGCCGAAAATTATTTGTTACCATAGTAACCGGATGTTTATTAAAAAAAATATAGATATAATTTTTGCCCGTAACCAGTGTTAGTTAAAAAAAATTCTTATAATTTATAATTATTATTAGTTTATTGGCAAATAACTCAATCTAAAAAGTAAACCTACCTGGAAACACAAAAAACATCATTCCTAATCTAATAACAGCCACAGTTTTCCATAACAAAACTAAAAAGCTAGAAATAAAATCTAAAATAGCTACAAAATGTCATATTACTCCGAAAAACAAGAAACTGTTAACCTAAACCACCATTTTTGTTGAAGCAAAAATGTTTACAAACGTTACAACGACGACACATCATCTGCCAGCAGCCAACAACGCTACCGTAACAGGTGAACTACTTACCAATAATATCCATTAAACTTATTTGAAACAACAACCAAATAATAGATGAATGATTTTTTATCGATTGGTATGCAATACAAAGCGTTTAAACCTTAAACGGAGGATTTGTGGAGAAATATTAACTTTTTCAACTGAATGCAAATGCGCCATATATATGGCGTTGCCATTTTTGAAGGTACACCGTAAATACAGCGCTTGCCAGTTGGAGGGTAAAACAAGTGGTGTGAGCCTATAGACTTTGTTAACTCTCCACCTCAAATTTATTTACATTTGTTTAATACCAGTTGAGTTAATTCCCATGACTAAGAACCTAGAACCTATATAAAAGCAAACTCACGAAGTGTGTCGGGAGAAGTAGGGGAGAGATGCCCCCACTCCAGGGTCTGGTGCAGTATCTCCAGAGGGTCACTTAACTGGCTGAACCGGCTGATGTCTGTAACCGGTTGACCGGAGGTGCCGGTTACTCTGCGTCCGTTGACCAAGCAGCTGTACGGGTTGGTTACCCCATGCAGGCTCTCGAACCGGGATGCCTAATGAAATCAATGCAACTAACTATGGGACAATGTGCATAAACGTCTGGTTAGTTCAATCAAATGTATAAAAGTGGTTGGATTCCACTTTAAACTGTAGTCCCTTAGATACACCATTGACTGTTCGGCTATTAAAATTAATTAATTAATTAACAGTCCTAAGGAACATGTCAGCTTTAGTCAGTAACAAGACGACATGATCTGGCCACAATTATCCCACCCTCATTTCTCATTCATACTTGGCTTAAAATACCTACCAGGGTAGGTTGCCATTTCAGTTAAAAATATAAAGGAGTAATCATAATATTTTTATTTTATAGACTTAAGATATGAACGAATAGTGTTTTTGGCATCTAACTTTTGGCTATACAGTAGAACCCCTCTAATCCAACCTTAGATCCGTCACTTCGGTTAGTCTGACCATGCTCAGACTCGCAAACCTGTCAGACTTGTCACTCTCTAGCCATTGTTTCAGCTTCAAGAGGCTAATCATATCTTGTCCGGTGTTTATCGCTATAAGCAATAACATACAATAACAAGTATGATATTTAAAATGCTGAAAAAGTATCCGGTAAAGACCGATAAATACTGTATTCGAACTTTCGGATAGACAATATAAAATGAGCTGAACTAAAATGAACATTAAAACTGAAAAATAAAAACAAAACTTTCCGTTTTGAGATTATCTTAACGACACGGAACATCGTTGATCGAACGTAAGTGTTGAAGCAGATGACGAAAATACACAATACATAACCTATTGGAATGCAAGAACATTATTGGTCGGGCCAAGGATGCAGGATGATTATTTGATTTTCAACAACCGTATGTACTCCAAAAATCGATAAAATTCAACAAAATATTGTATTTGATATAGAGCACATCATCATTAATAGTCACGCTGAGTATCAGATTGCGGTTTGTTACTATTCTTCATAAATTACAATTTCAGCGACGAAAAATCTTGAAATATTTGTCTGATATTTCTATCTGACAAAGCCCATAATAACTCATTTGGCTCTACACTGCTTCATTTTGATCGTCTACCCTTTGTTAAATATTTTGAAATAACAGACTATTTTCCATTATCAAATTCAAAAATTCGCCGCATATGCATAATAATTTTTTTTGGGCATATAAAGTGTTGCCAAATTAACGACATTTATTTGGCCTATTATCTTGTTTCCAGTGTTTGCATAACCAACAAATTTACAGAATATAATACATTTATTCTTTTTCCTTTTAGAACTAATACATATTCTAGTGTATGTAGACGTTTTTCAGTTAATATGCTCTTTAACCTTGTGTAAAAAAATATCTTTTGTATTTTATTTGATATAAATATTACATCTTTCGGTTAATCCAATTATAGTCCCAGTCCCGAAGGTGACGGATTAGAGGAGTTCTACTGTACTTGTCTCTCTTGGAGGTTTGATCAACTCCTGGCTGAGCCATAATATTTGGTCCAAAACAAAATTCTTGGGGAGTGGTGTATCTCCTCACAGTCCAGCCAGGAGGGGTGTCCTAGAGGAAGGATGCTCGAGCGGAGGGATATACTGTTCCAGGACAGTATAATATAAAAGGAAAAAAGGAAGTAAAATATGAGGGCTGTCTTGAGTGAATACTTTCCTCATTTGGGTGCCTTGAGTGATGTTCTTAGGAGTTTACATCCACTTAGTGTGTTGCAAGGCCAGAACTCGTACCTGGATTGGTTTGTACTTATGGAGATTCAATTTACTTAACCGTGAGGATTAGGTACATAGTTTATGTCCTATTTTCACCGTCCTTACGAATCACTTATAGCCAGTGTCTGTACATTACTCTACAGGAAGTGTGGACCCTCCTAAGCCTCCAGAATCTGAAGTCTAAGATTCTCTTAGTAGCTCAAAAACCTTATGAGACTATGTGCTCTGTGCCTGCAGTAAACTCAAACTAAGGGTCATAAAAAATAAAATTTTTTTGTCATGAGAACATTGTTTACTGAGCCTGAAACGGGTGGCTCTTGTGTATTTTTTTCAGATACTCACGTTTGGAAACATGCAGTAGTGCAAAGGCTGCTGGGGCAGAAGGTGGTTTGTGGGGTCAAACTCCCCTGGCATCAAATCTACGTCGATGAATTGCTGGAAAACAAAAACTATGCTCGTCATCAACACAATATGCAGTGGTGCAAAACTTAAATGCATGGAATTAGAAATTTTAAACAATATGGTATATAGTTTTCAATGAATTCTCTTGTTTTAACCTTGGAGAGAACGAAAAGATAATTTAAATTTCAAAGGGAGTAGCCTAAGTAATCAATATAAAAACTTACAAATCGAGCAGTAAAGCTCAATGTAGGCCTAGCTTGTTTTTCATTTATTTATTTGAAAGCACTGAAAAACATTTGCACAAGCGAGAGATTTTCAAACAAGAGATGGTCTTATTAACTATCTCTTGACCAAGAACAGAAAAAAGCTAAAACTGCTGGCTTATTTTTCCATTTTAGATCAATTAAATAAGAAGTCGTTACGTTAGCCTTGTCACTAATGCAACCTGAAAACTCCTACACTTGGCCTTGGACAAGAGGTTTACATCAGCCCAGCAATAAAGTCAAACCCAAAACTAAGTAAAAATTATTTAGGAGTAGTCTTACCACGAGTTCATTCAATAATTCATCCAGCTGTTGAACAGCAGAGAGGGAAGAAGATGAGCTTTCCACTGTCGTTGTTTTGGCTATTTTGTCTTCTTTCCTCTCAACATTACTACGAATGCTGTTCCCTAGTACACAAAAAAGCTCATTTAATACTTGTTTCATAGTAATGGAGTATTTGATTAAAGATTTTTAAAACTATTAAATTTAAAAAAAGCTTTTAAAAAGCTAATTTTAAACTGACAAAACATAATTAATTATTTCGTATTATGAGGACTATTTTTTTCAAACTCCAATTGGCTGTAAATAAAGAAAAATAGACAGAAAATAATAATTTTATTACCAAAAGTTCAGTTAAGTCTTAACTTTTTTCTAGATAATCACCAAAACTATTGAGGCACTTGTCATACTGTGACATAAGATTTAATGGCTCTGTGCCATTAAGGACAGGTAAGTCTTGAGGGCGTCTTCGTTAAAGGGCAAAGCGCTGCCCACCTAACGATGACTTCAGTTCTCAGTACAGATGATTATCACTTGATGCTAGGTCCGGTCTGTATGGTGGATGTTCAAAAACTTCCTATTTAAACTTTTTGAAGAGGTCTTTTGTCATGTTGGCAATGTGTGGTCAAGCATTATCATAGATTAGATTAGATTATTTAAAATGGCGACCATACTACAAGAAGTAGGTATTTTAAGCCACGTATGTATGAGGATTGAGTGTAAGATGATTGTGGCGCGATCTTGTAGCCTTGTTACTAACTAAGGCTGACATGTTCCGTAGACAGGACTTTTAATTAATAGCCTAACAGCCGATGGCAATTAATGGACCTACAGTTTAACGTGGAATCCGAACCACAGCCTTTGAATTACGAATTGATCTTAACACGAGGATGGTCTTTGCGGATTAACGTAGTATGCAATAGTACGGAAGATAATCCACCCAAGAGAACACTACACCCACTCACCATCGCTCATAACTATCCACAATTCGTACCTGTAATCCACCTCCAAGTAGCTGGATTACAGGATGACGCCACTATCCCAGTCTTATGGGATGGTGGCGTCATGCCATAGGATCAAAACAACGCCAGACAAAATCATTCTCCTGCATTTGTCTTGTGTGTCAGCCAAGGTCTTGAGTCACAATTGTGTACAAAGCAGACCTTGAAATGTCTGGATATTCATCAGACAGTTTGCTAATTGTAAACCTTCATTTGCATCTCATTGCCTAATCAACAAGATCAACGAGGCTTACAGTGGTGGCAGACTTGCGACCTTCTTGACCTTAATCATGGACGACTGTTTGTCTTTCTTTAAATTTTGGACATCATTCCCGAACACTACCATCACTCTTAAAGTTGTTACCATACATGTTGGTCATTCTGTGATGGATTTCTGCAGCACTACGTCCTTCTGCTAGCAGAAAACTGTTTACACTTCGTAACTCACATTTGGCGGGAGATCGAGCATAGTGACCATGTTTATACGGACATAGCTTGGCTACGACTGACTCACTGGAGCCGTAAACGGCGGAGGTTGTGGTGGGGGAGCTGCGCAATTGCATACTGTGCAGATCCGGCCCCTCTATACCTCTTACTTGCTTAGACGATCGGAGGTTGCAAAAAAATGGCCCTCGTATAACACTTAAAATTAAAATAATTAAATAATAGGAGATAAAAATATCAAATTTTTAGAAAAGAATGTTTTTCTTATCTGAAAATAGTTAGATGCGTTATTTAAAGTAGAATGTAGATAAAAAATAAGAGAGAAATAAACAAATTACAAAAATAATAAATACCTTAGTCAGTCTGCAATTGTTTGATATTTTATTTATTAAACGCCATTACGCCATTTTCAAACAATTAATTCCAAATTGGTGTAAATTTTTTTAACACCAATTAATTAATTGTTTGAAAATGGCGTATGGCGAAAGGTGTAACCAATAAAATATTTAACTGCAGATTGACTAAGGTATTTATTATCTCTTTAATTTAATTGCAGTTCGGGGCTAATACGATGAATGTTAGAAATAAACAGGTGGACAGTATTGGGGAAGGTATATCACTCTTGTTGAAGTTGATACTGAGGCAAGATGACATTAGAAAAGTGTAATCAATAGAAAAAAAAACATATGAGCTTGACACTAAACAATATTAACTAAGACTTCTTTTCACACTGAAACCTTGATATAAAGAATACCAATATTACAAATTCCTTGATTTAATGAATATTTGGAAATGCCTTTGAACTGTGTAAAACACACAATGAATGTGTGAAAAAAATACATATTTTTTTCAATAAAATTTGTTCAAAACCTCATATTACAAATTTTTATATAATTATACTGGCAAATATAAATTTACTTTTACGTAACAAATTTTGTAGAGTCAGACTTTTATATAACACTAGCAACGTATGGTCTACGACTCAACCTCGATATAATAAACATAAACAAACACGTCGTAATCTGAATCATCCAACAGAACATTCTAGGCCCTATATCCTGTTGCTTTAGTTCGGTTGGTTATTGTCGCTTCAGTTACTGTTGGGAGATCATAGCACACTGTTTACTGTACTTTTTTTAATTACTTATTTGAGCTGTTTATTTTGAAATATAGTTAGCCTATTCACTTAATTGTTCTTTACTTTTTTTTATTTCTTCTTTAATTTTTAAAATGTAACACTTTAAAATAAAACTATCCTACACTATTTAAATTTTAAATTAATATTAACAACTCTTTAAATTTATATTAACAAGTTCAATTTTGTTTTCCTTACTATGCACTGTACATCACCATGTTATCGTGTATTTTATCGAGGTTAAATTCACTTCAATTCATTATCAAGAAGTTAACAAGCAGAACTATGAACCTCTACGTAGCAAAATCTTAGCTTACCTAACCTCAATTTAATGAAGCTCAATATAATATGTTCCTTGACATGACATATTTTTTTATTCAGTCCCTTTGGATTTGTTATATTAAATTTTGACTGTAGAAACAAGAGAGACAGGTACCTGCCATAATCACTCTGACCACCTTAGCAGCTTTCTCTTGATCTTGAGGTTCCCCCAACATCCCTGAAAGCCAGTCTACAAACAGCCGTAGACTCAGGAGTTCTGCACTGTTGGCTAGGTCTAGCCCACTCACCAACACAAGATACCTTGAATATACAATATCTAAATATAATTTTGCAACAAGTATCAAGTAGTGCTAAAAGCTTCAACGTTTGTGTGAGTCTACAGATTTAATGATGGTTTTTCATTCTATTCTAAAACATAAAGTAACTTTTGGCACCCTAATACTATTGTGTATTAGGGTATTATGACTTATGTATTATGTGTATTATGACTTATTGTAGTCATTACACATTCCACATCATAACTTGACCACAACGTAACAGGTGGCGCCATTCCAACAGAAAATTTGCTCCGCACTGTTTGGCCTGCCAGAACCAACTAGTAAACTTAATTTTCATAGAAATTAAACATGATGATGTAAAAGATTAAGGTAAAGATTCGTGTAACCTTCTGGACAATGTCTTAGTCAAAGAAATCACACTATTGTCTATTATATGCTGTATCTGAATTATCATATTATAACACTTATTACATTATGAAGTTCAATGCAGGGAACTCAATAAATTATAGGCTACTTACGATAATACAGAATTGTAACACTATACAGTTATATATTGTTTTATTTTTCAAGTATTTTAGGACTCTTAGCATTTAAGATACTCTTTGACTTTTGTCTATGGGTTGATGACAGTAAATTATTGATTACCAACCAAACATAAAGTACTTTTTTATGAATAATTGAAAATAAAAATAAAAATCCTTGGATTTTTTCAGGCAATCCATTTAAAACAAGGTGCATTCCGTATCCTCATGAAAAAATTAACAGAACATTGATCAACTTACTGATGATCTTTTGGAAAGTTGATTGGAGAAGGAACCGTTTCGACGCCGGCAAAACACCAATCTTCCACATGGAACTTTCCACTTTCCAGATCCTCCCTACCCAGCATTGCACATACTACTCCTGTCACAACCTACAGCATTGTAAACGACACTCTTAGCAACCACTTGTAACTTGTAACAATGTAACAACAAATTTATTTTTGGAATAATTCACTTTTACTCATACTGTAGCCCATTCAAAACTCATATTGTTTTTGAATGATAATTTCTGAAATACAAAAAATTGAAGTAAAAAGTTCAGGTTTTACTAAAACTGTTTACATTTAATCCACAAAAAAAGTAATTTAAAACTTATAAGCAATCAAATATTTGTCATTAATTCTAAACTAACATTTTTTTATCATTTATACCAGATGATTACAACTAAAAATTAGTATATTATTATTTAATCATACTTTATGAACATCCATTTGCCCTTGAAGTGTGATTCGCTGAAGTTCATCTTCCAAAATCAATGTGTCAGTGTCGGAGACAAAGTTGCTACGAGTTGGTTGTGGAACCAGCTGAGCCTGTAAATCAGATACTTATAGAAGATCTGTATCTTAGATTTTTACGCATATATGTAGGCGCTACAGCAACACCATAACAGCTATCTAAACAAATTTCTTAAAATAAGATTCTTGTTTTAAATGTAAGGTGTCTACCCTTCCATTTTGTTAATTATTAAATGATAAGAGATCCAGAGCAGGGGTACAGCACAGCAATTATACCAAGGCCTATTTTTATGATCTCCATGAAAATTAGGGATTTGTATTGCTTTCCCTTAAAATTGTTATGATTAATGGAAATTAGACTATTTTCAGATTTAAAAAGGACATTAATTGAAATACTATTACAGTATCCTTTTATAAACGATTATTCTATTTATAATTATCAAATTTAAGCAAAACAGGATTTCTACATTGCCTAGACAATTTAGTTACAGAACCACCAGCCAAAAAAACATTGCCTAGACAAGCCCCTGCATAAAATAAATGCAAATAATAGTAACAAAACAATGGTTTGGACCGTTTCCTATCAAAACATTTAAAATTGCAACTGGTGTAGATTATTATAAAATACAGTACAATCTCGATAATCCGGCCCTCGAAAATCCGGATTAAAAATGTTTACCTAAATCATGAAAATTCAAGAATACAGTAAAATTAAACATCGTAGTGCTGCAATACTGTAATTTTCAAAACAATAATCATTCTAAACTATTTTTAAATTTAACCACAGTAGTACAATATAACATATAATTTTACTGTTTAATTTAGGAATGATTGATCACGAAACGAAATATTCGTACAACTCGCATAATCACTCTATCTCTATCTACGCGCCCATGAATGACACTGCAAACAACGTAATACGGATAGACATACGCTGTAAGGTCATTGCAAGTAATCACGTGTATAGTGTAGGCAATTGTCAAGCCCTACAGTTTCACTTGGAGCTGAGTGAGAAGAGGGGCTTGCCTTTTAATCGACCTGGATTTGATTTCCAATAATGCACATATTTTGTAAATATACATAAATTTTTATCTCAGACTGCTACCATGCTTCGTCACCATAGCATAATTTAATCATGGTTTACTAAACATGGTTAATAAATGATTTTGGGGCTAAAAAAAACTAAGGTAACAGCTAGTACATTACCAAAAGAGTAAAATAGATATATTTGGTAAATACACAAAATTACCTCTTCACTTATTTCCTTCAGGATACTAGGTTTCAAACGTTGGTCCAAAAATAGTGTTCCAATGATGACACACTTCTCTCCTCCAGCTTCTTGCAACTCTACTAGTCGACAAACCTTCACATCAGAACCTTTAACACATAAGTTATATGAAAACATTAAATTAATTTGTGAATTGTGCATTATGGGTCCTTTACTAACTTAATGGTTGGCAGCTTCGACTTCAGTGTAAAAGATCCAAACTTAGAATACTTAATTAAACACCTATTCGAGTTTAGACTGCTTACCCCGAAACTTTTTTTATATCAAATTCACAAATTAAATTGCCTTTGGTGTTTCATCTAGAAAAAATTGATATATTAAAGTGAATACCTGTTGGTGGAAGCAAAATAAACCCTTAGAAACAATAAGCTACCATTCAATAGAACTACTAAAGATTTTGTTGCAATATAATATTCACGAGGGAGTTTCATAATAGCTAGTTTTATCAGGTGGCAAGTGAGACTGGAGTTTGGATAGGCTTAAGGGAGTCAAAAAACTTATTTATTTTACAACAAAAAATTATTTAATGTTACTTCAATAAAATTATGTCCAAACTAACCCCATTTATTCTTAGCTCTTTGAACTAATGGACCTCTCATTGAATTGAGCCGGACAGCATATATATGAGCAAATTGCTTTGAGAAATCCTTAGATTGTTGGCGGAAAATCTGAGAAAAATCAGTATAATTGCAATCAATTCTCTTCTGACAAATTGATGCATTGTCTTCGGTAGGAGGACAGTTTAAAACACCATATTTTCTTGACATGCTATCTTCTGGCTTCATGTTTAGTGTAGCTAACTTGTATTCTTCTTGACAAACAATTACAAAACACAGATTAAATAACAAGGGGTATACGAGTTAAAATATGATACAAATTGTAAGCGACTTCTAATTATTTTCATGACAAACTTAAGTTGCTTAATTGTAAGGTTAGGATGGTAGTGACTGTGACATACGAACCATTACGATTGTTATGGTTTGTTCCCGCCAAAACGAATTCCAGCGGGAAATATAAATACTATTAGGTACTAAAAATAGAAGCAATCCACTCCAATAAAAAATATTTGAACTATAAAAAAGTACTATAAGAGAGGAACGAATTATAAAGTCTTTAATATCCGTTCATCTATGGTACTATCTTAATTAATTTCAAGATCTTCAATAATTTTACCACATTCATAGAATACGTTACACCATATCAACCTAATATAGTGGTTAGACGGACTGACTGTAGTAGACGTAAAATAAAATAAACCTGCTGTGTGTAAATAAACCTTAGAATTAAAACCAATTTTGATCTAAACCAACACAGACTAACACAAACTAGCCAAACACCAAACAACATGGCTATAAAAATGCACAACATACTGCCAAACGAATTAAAAGAAATATACAATGTTAAAACTTTTAAAAGAAAACTTAAACAATACCTCATAAATCGACCATATTATAAAATAAATTAATTCCTGGAGGAACATGGACATAAATAACTATGGCTCAATACACGTACACACACACATATATACACACAACACACTAAAAGAAGATGACGATTTCCCCGTCTCCAAGGATGGTGGAGAAGACTTCTATGGTAAATTTGTATGTGTGTGCGCGCACGCGTGCGTGTGTGTCTGTAAACTGCCATTGATCATCTTATGCATTTTGACACAAAACGATGAGTATTTGAATATATGCAGTATTAATTCATCAAAAATTTAGAAATTAATTACGAAAATAGTTCCTGAACTTTCTTACTAAACTCTTACTGAGGTGTTTACGCAATCAAGACTTCCTCCCTCTTTCTATTAATAATTATAGCTCCTGTGTTTCAACAAAGATTATGAGAAGTTTTATCTGTGCTTGCCATAATCCATGTTGAATTAAAGATACACAAGCAGCCGACGGATTTCCCCTAGCCACAAGTTAGTCATTACTTGCCAGACCTTTGACGTCCTTTCCGTTGTCACCCCAAAGTTTTCAGTTCTGAAGAACGAGACACCAATCTAAAAACAGAGGGGGTAGTTCTTCCTTCTCACTCCTCGAAAGTGGTGAAAGGACAGCTTTTTAAAGGAACTGAAAACATTCCCTTTATACATATCCATATTCTATAATCTAAGCTATTTCTCAAAGGAAAGTTAAATACACTTATTTAGTAATGATGTTTGGAAGATAATTACTAACCACCCGCAGCCCATTCGAAATATAAAACTTGTATACAGTATTAAAATTACAGTAAATTCTACTTTACTGTACGTGGTTCCTTACTTTTAGGCGCCATTTTATAGTCTGCTTTATTTACTGTAACATAACCTAATCCCAAATTTCTGTAAAAAACTTCATAAAATACAATATACCAAACAAGTAAAATTACAACTAATTTATTTTAATCACTTTGAGTACCGATTAATTTCAATCTAGGATTAGTTCATTTAGTATAATGAATGAATCCAAAAATATCAAAGCTATTGATAAGGAAGCTGTGCACCGCATATGTTCTGGTCAGGTAGGATAGTGGAAAATGTTATTTTTATTTTTTTACTAGAAAGTACTTTTTGAAATCCAAGCCTTTCAAAATATTAGCGTTAAAGATCTGAAAGATTTAATCACAAAAAATAAGTTTAATATGAATTGAGCAGTTTAGAATTTCACAATGTCAGAAATGTCTGTAGGCCTCCCTAATGTGTGTCTCTGTAGTAATGCCTTCTGAAATTTATTGGAACATGAATAGGCAATTAACAATACATGCAAGAATAATATATCTAAAACACTTAACTGTAATCATCATAAGAACTTTAAAGCCCAAAGGTTACAAAGATCAGTAAAAAAAGATATTATAATATTTGTAAACTTAATTGTTACAATCCACCTTAAAAGGTTTTACCATAGACTATAGTGGACATAGACTTCCAAAGCTATTATTAAAAGGGATGAAAATAGATACCTCACTCGTCTGTTGTGGATATAAAATTTACCTTTGACTGTCGGTCATGTTATATTGTTACCACATAAACACTATCTAAGACTTGCAGAGGTAGCCCCTGAGACTTACTAGTCTTTGTATAAAGGCTGATAAGTCTCAGGGGCTCTAAGTACATTTGTACAGCTCCTGTCCAGGAGCCACCTTGGACTGTCTTTTCAACATTCTCCCAATTAACGTTTATGTAATGGCGACAGTAAGGAAGTGTGTGTATTGCCTCCAATGTGAGAAGCTCTGGACAACCTTTAACATAAGCCCTATTAGACACTCCAGAATTGTTCAAGTAATCACTTGAACAATTCTGGAGTGAGTGAAGCACTTGTTATGCCTTCCAACCATCTACACACTTGATACTCCTTCGGTAAGTCCTTCTCTGTGTTTCCTCTAGAGCGGACTGGGAAAAGGAGGCAGATCTCTTCAACCCTGTGAGTCAGAATGGTACATAGATGGCTCCTAGGGAAGCAAGGGTATTAGTGCTGGAATCAATTGGCTACATGATCAAGTACGTATCAGGATCTGGTTCCCATGGGGTTGTTCCCCACAGTGTTCCAGGCTGAGGTGTCAGCGATCATGGAGTGTGCTCTGTACAATCAAAACAAGGTTTGTAAGAACAGGAACATCACAATCTTCCAGTCAAGCCATACTCAGAACACTTGACTCCTGTACCTTCAACTCCAAAACTGCAATGTAGTCTCGGCCCTTAAAAGTAGAAACAACGTCACCCTCTGTTGGGTCCCTGGTCATTCAGGTATTGAGGGAACGAAGTAGCGGATCACCTTGCGAAAGAGTTAGCAGTCACCCCCTTCACGGGACCACAGCATTTCTGTGGGATCTTTGGGGCACATGCTGACCAAGCAATTATAGCTTGGGCACGTGAGAGTCATCTTAGAAGATGGTCAAAGCTCCCCCTCCTGACAGTGAGTAAGTTGCCCCTCAGTTCTCCTTCCGCGAGGGTTGCAGAAGATCTTCTAGGACTAGGTAGGTCGAAACTAAGACACATCCATAGGTCTCATCACAGGACATAGACAGTTGAGAAAGCATCCGTCTCAGCTGGGATTATACACTGGGGATCTAGCGTGCAGATGGTGTGCGCAGTCTGAGGAGACTGCAGATAATCTGCTGTGTGACTGCAATGGACTCTGTGAGGTAAGAGCTACAACTCTTGGATCCATGGAGAAAGAAGACATCAAACTTGAGTGCTTCTCATTAAAGGTAAAAAACTCTTTTGTATGTCACAAAATGGCAAATATTTCTATATTTTTGAAAAAGATAATATTTGCACCTGCAAAGATTTAAAATAATAACTAATGCTTCTTCAATAAGTTAATTTTTGTACTTTATTAAATACTTTTTTCCTGACTAAACGACTAGATAGACAACAAACATGTAAAGAACATACAAAAATTATGTTTTTAAGGAGATTGGATGGCTCAAATAGTGGTCAAAATTACACAATATACACATTCTATTTCACATTTCATATTGTGACACACATACTATTTCAATATAAAATTATCATTATTGTGGCTGATGAATACAAACTGGTAGGACCTGTATTTCCAATAATCATATTTCATACAGAGTATGGAATAATTACAGGGGATTGGAATCACGAAAGGAAAGTCAGAAAACAGATATTTGATGACATGTTGTCATTGGTCGAAGGGCGTAAAGATGGTGACAGTTCAAGGATTAGAGCAAATTGAGTTCCAGTTATAGACAACTGTGCACAAGCACTGTTCTGCTCTCCTGAAAAGACAATTAACTGATTACAATAAGTTACTTAATTAGTTAGCAGCTAATTGAGGACAAATCAGAACAAATTTTGGACCTCATTTTTAAGACCAGGTAGGCGGCACTCAAGATCAATTTGCTGATTATTATTTAAAAGGATTAGCTTTCTCTTTTGCCACTGACCATTCTTTGATTCTTAGGTGGTGCTGAATCTAGCTGTTGCAGTAAAAGAACTGGTTGAAAACAGTTTGGATGCAGGTGCTACAGTAATCGATGTGAGGCTTCGAGAATATGGAAGTGAATTGATCGAAGTTACAGACAATGGGAGTGGAGTTGAGCCGAGCAACTTTCAAGGACTAAGTAAGTGTTAGTTGTATAGAACTAGGTTTGTTTGTAATTTTGCATTTAAATTTACTTTTATGTTAGGATAGATTTATTGTTTTTATATTTGAATTCATCATAGATGTTGAGAATGGTTTTATCGTAAATCATTGGAGGCTAGGAGATCTAGAAAAATAGTAACTTACTACAAACTGCTCTGAGTACTTTCCTTGATAATTTTATTTTTTCTTTATATTTTTTCTCCAGTTTGGAATTCCAGTGGCTTTTTTCGGAAACCCTGGTCTTATTACTGCCTAACCTTGATTTGTTGTTAGATTGCAAAATAAGAATTCAGAATTTCCATAAAAATAACTAGAAGGTTGTTATTCTGCTAAATGGTTTCTCATATGTAAATAGACTAAAAAAAGGATTGGTTTTGTTCAACTTTTAAATTTGTTTTTGTGTTTATATTTATTATTCCTACCTTTAGCTCTCAAACACCACACATCCAAGCTACAAGATTTCTCTGACCTCGTATCAGTAGAAACGTTCGGATTCCGTGGCGAGGCTCTTAGTTCTCTCTGCTCTCTGAGTAATCTAACTGTGACAACACGGCACAGCTCGAGTGACTGTGGCTCTCGACTACAGTACGACCACAATGGTCTCATTACAACATGTACGTCCGTGGCTCGTCAGGTATGTGGTTGATTAACACACTGTTTGATGTGTTGACATTAAAAGTTAAATTTAATATTTATTTAAGAGTCTGGACCACCTCTGCCATCTTTTATTCTAGACCCTTAATACTTATACAGAAACATCGGTCTGTGAGACCGATAGGCTACTTCATTTAATTTTTTTTTACAAATTTAATACAATTACAGCTATCAAATCCACAACAGCTTCCTAAAGTACTCTCATAAGTAACATATAAAAATTCTGTTTAATTTTCTTCACTAACTCCTTTTTTATACAAGAATTCGTAAAATTTGCCGATCTGATAGACTGGACATTACATTGCACTACCGGTACATAAAGTGGCGGAGATAAGTCCCTAGGCGTGTCAGCCATCAATTTGACTTTTTGCGCATCCCCTGATGGTTCTGTTCAAGTTCACTCCAGTCTCAAGAGTCTCAAACCTCCAGTCTCAAACATCTTATTTTGTCGGCCCTGACCCACGGTTCGTCGATCAGAGCTTAGTCCACAGCGTTCCTCGTTGTGTAGGTACAGAATACTGCTGAAGCAGCCTTACAGGACTGGCCCAAGAGAACCTTGAAGTTCACCCTCGACACAGCCAAAAAGGCTCGCCAACCCATCCCACTTAGAGCCTAGAAGTACATTCGTCCATGACATTGGTACATGAGGCTGCTGCTAAGCCAACCCTATGAGCCCTTTATCGACAGCCAAGTCTAGATCCACTGCCTTCAGTGAAAACAGAGGCACACCGGGTAGACTGTACGCATAGCATACAGTATGGATAACAGGCCCACCCCGAGCTTGGGAGACCCAGGCCCCAGCTGTTTCAAAGTGGTCTTGCAGAAGCAGTCTGCCTCTTGGCACTTGCAAAACTGCCTGAGGTGCTTGTGCTAACCTCTCATCCCCCTGATAACGGATGTTTCGGTAAGTGTAGATAAGCATATTAACATCGTTTTAACTTATACCAAAACATGTTTTGTTAAACGCCAACAGGTACCCCTGGTCTGAGAGACACTTAACTATTTCTGTATAAATATATAACAATTTTCAGTTTACAAACTATGAATAAAATTGTTACTTTATCAATCTGTATAATTAATACAACTGTTACTTTTGTCTTTAACGGAAAAAAGGTACCCT
Source organism: Nephotettix cincticeps (assembly GCA_023375725.1). Classification (NCBI taxonomy): domain Eukaryota; kingdom Metazoa; phylum Arthropoda; class Insecta; order Hemiptera; family Cicadellidae; genus Nephotettix; species Nephotettix cincticeps. The sequence continues at coordinate 43,638,098 of CM041787.1, forward strand.
TACGTTAATAGAAATACCGGTTTGGGAGAAAACATTGTTAATGCTTACCTACGCTAACCGAAACACCCGGCATTTTTATAAATTCTTTTATAAAAAAGAAGTTAGTGAATGAAATCAAACAGTATTTTAATATGTTTCTTATGAGAGTACTTTAGGACGCTACTGTGAAGTTGAAAGCTGTAACTATTGAATTTGTAAAAAAAATAAGAAGTTTTGAATGAGAACTGGTCTACCAGCAGAATTTCAGTTTAAAAAAGATACACTTATCTTTTTTCCTTTAAGAACTATGTTCAAATAAAATTTTTTGTCATCTTAAATGTTACATTTGAGGTTTTAGGTTTTCTTAACATTTGTTCATCACACATTGAAAAAAAGTAAAAATTATAAGAACGGTCAGTTTGACGTAATGTCTTGTTTTACTAAAAGAAATTGATGTTATGGTACAGGTGTTGAGGACAATATTAACCCTTTGAGGAGTACAGACTATTACTCAATTGAGGAGTATTGACGGACTAGTACGTCATTTTATACTATAGCCAAAAGGAATAACGATGTACCATACATAACATGAATCACCTATAGTTTTTTTTTCATTCTGAACGACAGAAATGAGTATGTGATGGATGGTTCGTGATCAGAGATGTGTGGGATTAATTAAAATGTCATCACAGCTGATTTGGTAAAGTAGTGGGGAGTGTGTGTGATTGGGCAATAGAGATTAAGCCTGTCACAGTCACAGCTGTAGTAATGTAGGTATGCACCAGGTATAAGCAGTGTTTTAGTTTAGTTCTTGGTGGGTATTTCTGACATTTACATGATCAAAATGCTTTGAAATATGATTTAAAATACATATGAAGAACTTTTATAAATGCCGGTTATGTAATTTACCAACGACCTAATTAATTAGTTATTGGGCACTTTTCATAAATTAAAATTAAAACACATGAAATAGTATTTTATATTAATAGTATTAATTTTGTGACATTATATTCACTAATAACCATTTTTTAGTTTATTATTTGTTACTCCTGAAGGCACTTTTTATGTAATATTGGCAACTGCCAGGGGTTTTTTTTGGGGGGGGGGTGCCCCCATCTGTGACTTATTACTCATTACGAGTACGTCATTACTTCTGAGAGGGTTAAGTTTGTGTTAGCATTACTGACCGATAATAGTACAAGAATGGTTGAGGTATTAAATTAGAGTTAAAGTGACTATCTTACAAATTCGTTTTATACAAAAAAGATTATAACTTGAAAACCATTGGTTATACAGTAAAGTCCGGTTTATCCAGATTAATGTGGCGGGGTCCTGATCCGGATAGCCGAAAATTCGGATAATCATTCACGTCGCATAGAAAACAATCAATCGTGAATAGCACCTACAATATTAGCGATGCAGACTGCTTATAACCTCTGTATAATAACATTACCGTGAAATATTGCGTTTAATATGTTAAAAATTTGTTTTTCATTTTATTAAAAGTTAAAATTTTTTTTATGTAGGAAATTAAACGCTCTTCTGAAGTTAAAACAACCTTCTTCCTTTTACAACCACTAATGACCACATTTTTAGTATGCACTTTGACCATAAAAATAATTCTGAAACAAACAACCACTGTACATCTAACCTGAAATACCTACACTTTGACAGTTCAGTTTTGAAATGTGAAATAGCGACAACTCGCGCATGCGCTAAATGCTTTTACATCTAACCTCAAAATCAAATAGCTACGGTTAGACAGTTCTTTATTTTTGATAATCAAACAGTTACCGCTCCTGCATGCGCTTAGTGCTTGTAGCGCTCTGCTTGGACACACCAATAAACAGAGTTTGCGTTCATCATGTTACACATTCATCGTTAGTAATATTTGCCTTGTCCTGCTGTTGTTGTATACTGCAGTTGCGTCTTGGTGTAGAAATTTTATAGAATCTTAAAATAATTTTCATATCTTATTTGTTTTTTTTTCAAAACCCAATCTGGATAAACTGGACTTTACTGTAATTATGTTGTAATTATATTTCCCAAAATAAAAATAAAAATAAAAATTAAATTATTTAATTTCTTAGATAACCACTTCATATTAAATTTGACACCTCAACCATCTTTTTCAACTATACTGAAATGCTGTCACTAAACTAAAATTGTTCTTATGAGGCTAAAACAAAACATTTTGCCACCAAGACAGACTCCTAATATTAATAATAACGTAATTTATCTATGATATATACCTTATTTTTCCTCAACAGTTCTACTTCTTCTTCGGTTTGACGATACGTATTTCGGAAAGTTTAGAAGGTGATAGACTCCGACTGTCACCTGGATAATTTTGTAAATTTTTATGTTCAGCCTGTATATATTACGTGTTAGTGTATTTAAATGTTGAACTTTATTGTGTGTTCCTCCGTTTTTGACAAATCACTAAGATGAAATAAATGTTTTTTAACAATCTGAAGATAGAATTCTGATAACATTCCGAAATACTCATAGTCATACGAAAAAGGTGTAATTAAGACGCAAAATAAGGTATTTAACTAAGGTATTCATAAAAAAGATTAGGGAACAAGGTAGAAATGGTCAAATAATGTATTTATTACGATAACAATTTCAAGAAAAAAACATGAATTAAAACTGTTGCTTAAGAGCTTTGTTTATTTTAGGTTGGAACTACTGTTTGCTTGGAGAACATTTTCAGTACTCTTCCAGTTCGACACAAAGAGTTTCTTAGACATTTGAAAAGAGAGTTTGGCAAAATGACACAATTGCTGTACGCATATTGTCTCGTCTCTACTGGTGTTAAGTGTGTATTTTACTATAGTATATATGCTTTTTATTCCTAAAATACATCAAAAATATATATTTGTTGCTAATATACCAGTGGCAGGTAGGATACTTGCAAATAGGATACCCAATCTAAAATATTTTACAAAGGTTTATCACGCAACAACTGACAATTATGCGGTTTGACGAGAATTTCTCATCGTCACGCATCCCGTCAGCTGGCACATTCTAGAGATGTTCTAGTGAACTTTTTCGAACTTTCGTGTGGAGAATTTTGATGAATATTGCTTATGAGTTTCTCTACATTTTCTAACCAATTTTGATCAGCTGTGAGTGCAACAGAGATAGTATGGCTGCTTTGACTTTGTTCGTTGCCTCGACTTGGTGTTCATTTGTCTTGTTTACTGTAAATTTTTGCGTATTTTATAATCTTTACGATGTAAACCGACAACAAATCATATTCTAAGCTGATAATTATGTGTTTATTTTTTATTGAAAACGTAAATTAGTGATGTGTTTGTGAGAGACACTTTAGTATTGAGGTGTAACGTTAATGAGTCGGTTTATTGTAACTGAAAATTGGGTGACTAGTTTTTGGATTATTTTTTTTTATTTCAGTAGTTTTTATGATAGCTAGATCTAGTGAAATAGACCGTTGGTTAGACCTAGAATATGTAGGGTTATAATCAGATGAGAGTGAGGAGGAGGAAATGGACTTTGCCCATGCTCTGTAAAAAAACTACCGTAACAAAGTCCGGCGGCCTTTAAAAAACTGTCGCCTTGAAGGGTTAACTTACATGAGAGTAGGATATCAAAACAAAATACATTATTTTAAGAAATATATTTTATTTTTAATTTAGTTAGAGTATACAACATTTAAATCTAACATTTCATTTGCTTATAAAAAAACAAAAATATTGCAAAAGGAAATAAACACAGTAACCAAACCAGAAAAAAGGAGGAAAAAAATCATGTGGTAGTGGGATTTATAAAAACAGCTTCTGATGACATTGATTGGTCTAATACAACAAAACTTAAAAAGGTGATTTTCATATAAACTTTTATACCTATTAAAAAATTGTATTGTTTTAGAATAACATGCACCAACCAAACCAAAAAAGGAGGAAAAATGACAGTGGTTGCAACGCAAGGATGCAAAACAGTTATAAACATTCTTTTTTTTGGACAAAAATACCCTAGATTAATTTCCATAAAAGTCCTTTACCCTTACAGAAAGTGATTCCTATTCCTACCTGTTTCTTTCTTTATGACTTTAAAATACCCTACCCATCCCACAAGTCCTTCCCTTTGACCAATAAATGCCAGTTTTCCTCCTTTACATTCAGTGTTCCTTGATTCTAATTTCCTTTTTGTCGTGCCATAGTACGGCCTTGAACAATTTTGATTCCTGAGTGCCATTTTTTGGTTTGGTTTTAACGAGAGTTTATCTAAGTATATTCTGAGTTGTAAACGAGGTTATAATTTTGAATTCCCTACAACTGCGTTTACAACTAAGAATTTTGTTAGAATATTGTTGTTTGTTAGAACATTAGATAAAGGAACACAGGGAAATTACGAGAAAGGGCTTAGTTGAAAAGTCATAAATTGAATTTAAAAATCTGTTAGACATGACTTTAAGGTTTTTTACTGCAGCCATTTTGTTTCCGGTTCCGGGGGACATGCCCACTCCTATTCAGTTGTCTTTGAGTCTTCTTCACTTTAAATAGAGGTTGAGTGTGTTTTTTTATTGTTAGTTGACATTATAACTGCTTTAAGAATTTTGACCTTTTAACAAATCTGTTTAGAATCCCCTATATAATTAAAATGTTTCTTAATTCCTTTAAATTCATTAAATCGAGATTCCACTGTATGTCATCCAACCTATATGGTATATTTATGGCAACTGTACAACATGACAGATGGTCTGAAGTACATTTTATATCTACACCAGGCGAGTGCAGGTACTAAAACTAAAACCCATTTTCATTCCTAGCAATAGCATGGAAAGTCTTCGTCGATAGTCTAAATATGTTGATTATAGTTAGATTGTAGCAAAGTTAGTTATGAGATTCTAATGATTTATCATCTATTCAGTTGGCAAGCTTGTTGGAGCTGAGGACTGTTCCTCCAAATGAAGAGATGTTAGAGCAGCTGGGACTTCGGAAGCTGGATGTCAATGTGGATGAAGTTTTCCAGTTAGAAGGTTTAGTTTCAAGCTGTGCTCACGGGCTCGGGCGATCAACAAATGACCGACAGTTTTACTATGTCAATTCAAGGCCTTGTGAGCCTACCAAGGTAAAGGAGGCTCTACGTAAATTGTGTGAAAATGTATAGATATAGAACTAATAAGCCTTATATACCATAACTATTGTTTATACTCTAGACCATATACTCTGTGCCTGTAAGGATATCATGTTGCTGAATATTTTAATCAACTGCTATCCATGTTGTAGCATAGCAACTAAAGCGCCTTCTGAGGATTGAGGTAAATAAATACTACATCCACATCAGTCGGAGGTGGTATGGTTAGTCATAACACAGGACTGTTAATTAATAGCTCAACAGCCAATAAAATCCAAACCACAATAATTTTGCTTCTGAATTACGAACTGGTCTAGTTAATGAGGATGGTCTTTGCAGGTGAACAGAGCGGATGCAGTATTCAACAGTAAAGATGTTAATCCAAACCAGAGAATGTCACATCCAATTGACAGTTATGAGCAGTTCATTGTGGATCGCTCATAACTGTCCACAATTTGAGACTTCCAACTAGCTGGATTACAGACAAATCTTTAAAATAAGGGCTGACCCCTTCTTCTCTGTTTCCCAAATTTTCATTCTATCCTTAAAATATAAGAAATACAGTTTTCACCTAGATCACATTTTCAGGTGATGAAAGTTGTGAATGAAGTTTTTCACCAGTACAACTTGCACCAGCAGCCGTTTGTGTTCCTGAATGTTTGTAGCAACAGAGACTCAGTTGACGTCAACGTCACTCCGGACAAGCGGCAAGTTTTTCTGGAACATGAGAAGCTTCTCATTGCTACAGTAAAGGTATTTTACCTTACCTCATTGACTACTCAAACCTAAGGTTTTGTAAAAACATGAAAATAACATGTGTGGATATATCAGTCAAACGCTCGCGAATGGTTAAGACACCAAAAAGAGATAGTGTATGGTGAATTTAATTGTGAAAATTGTAATGGGTTTTACAACATGTTGTTTTGTTAGTGACAAAAATGTGCTTACATCCAAGTTTCTGGATGTTCCAGGCTTCTTTGCAAGCAGTTTACGAAAACATTCCTTCAACTTACACAGTAAACAACATTCAGCCTGTAAAAAATCTCTTGTCGCCAAAAAAATCGACTCTCACCCAGAATAGTCCAGCAAGCATACTGAGTCAGTTTCGACACAGTTCTGCCTCTAAGCGGCCCAGTGTTGACCAGCCTGTGCAGAAACTTGCAAAACGTAAGTATTCATGCAGCAAACCATCTAAAGTACACAAGTAGATAAGATAAAATTTTGTTATCTTCTAAAATTTAGTAGAGAATACAATTTGGCAACGCTTAACACTTAAGTATGAATTGAGTTTTGTTTACATCATCACATATAACTCCTAAGTCACTGGAGTAATTCCTATTCACTGGAGTATGCAGTATTGCTATTATTTGAGTGTTTTTAAATGTAAAGAAATATATTTTTTTCAGAAGCCAAACTGGACTCGATTTTCTCAAAACAAGTAAAACCCTCTGTTACTAACTGCTGCACAAACAAAAGTTTATACTCTGCATCTGAGCAAAACAGCGAGTTAGAGTGTTCAAGTTTTTCAAGTCAAGCGTCCTTTGAAGATTTGACTGAGAGTAGATGTGACAGAAGTGTGAATAGTGCTGTACATAGTGGTAAAACTAATTGTCGTTTAAATGAATCAGATGATAGTAAAGACCTTAAAGATAATTTTCAATGTGATATTGAGAAAGAATCAAGTGAAAAATTCAGTAGTGTTAACGAAAATTCTGAGTCTAATTGTTTGCAAAGTGAAAGTATTCCTAAAAATTCAAGTTTAAGTCAGTGTTCCAGCTACTCTAATTTAAAATTTAGCGATAATTGTGAAACTGTTGCCCTTGATGGTTCGAGTGAAGAGTGTCATGAGTCGGGTATTTCAAGCCAATCTTCCCGGACTACCCACTGGACTCCTGTCAGTTCGGATGGCCATGACAATTGTGAATCTTTAGACAGCAGTGATAGTATTAATGAACAGACAAGTTTATCCGAGGAAAATGTATCGTGTGGTTTAAAAACTGAAGAACGAAACTCAAGTGCCTGTATAGAGTATGACTTGCAAGTTGTCAGCGATGGAGAGCATAGACAGAGGTTAGAAGTTGAATTGACAATGGAGAATTTAAGGGAACGTTTCCTAAAATCTTACAAAGTGAACGATGCGGAAGGAGAAAAAAAAGTTAGATTCAGAGCTGTTATTGATCCTTCAAGGAATAAACAGGCTGAGCAGGAACTGAGTCGAGAGATCTCCAAGGATATGTTTTGCAAGGTAAAGTTGTATTTGGTTTATTATTACTTACTTCTTTGTTTGAATTTCATCGTCAATGAGGGTGGGTCTATGTTATTAGATCTTTATTACTAAGAAAAACTACTATTAATCTAACTTATTTATTTAAAGAATCAAGAATTTTTATTGTCTTTAACCACAATACATGTGTAATCAACAAAGTCCTTAAATTAAATATATGGATTAAAATAAATATATAAATAACAAATAAACATCAATAACAATCAACAAATAATAAATACATATATTTAAAGAATTAATTCGCTAATCTTATCACAGGCCTTAAACTCATCAACAGTATAAAAAACATTATTTTTAAACCATGTTTTCATAACAATAACAAACTTTTTCAGTGAGACATGCCATGCATCTTCAGGCAGTTTCAAACTACATTCATCAAGAACTAAAGACTCTTCACAAAGTAAATATATTACATACGATAGTTATTGAAACTGGGTAAAATACATTTTTAATCTAGTGTGATGGAAATGAATGGGTCTTTACACACCTCAGATCAGGTAGTTCATGTTATGTAACAAAACATACTGATACGTCATTAGTCTTTTGTGCCATGGTACGAAATTACCACTACTCCTCAGTTGGGTAATCTGTACTCAAAAGTTCAAGGATTTCAATTCTTTCCTTACGTTGTGATGTATTCATTTAATATTTTTCAAACAATATCTTATAGTGGCTACATTTATTTTCATGGTAAATAAGATGTACAAAACAATAAAAAAATGTTTAAAACTGGCCATTTATGGTATATAGCAGAATGTTGCCGGCGGATGATGGGTGATGAATGCAGTAAATAGTACACATATATATATATATGGGGAAGATATATATCGGGAAGATTGATATAAATTGACCACACTGTGGATTGTTAATTGCAGATGGATATTATTGGACAGTTCAACTTGGGATTCATCATTGCAAGGCTTGGTTCAGATCTCTTTATTGTCGACCAACATGCAACGGATGAGAAGTACAATTTTGAAACTCTACAACGGTGTGAAACGATCTCCAGCCAAAAACTGGTTGTGTAAGGGTAAATCTACTTTGTTTTAATTTCAGTGCAGCGTTTCGTCAGCGTTCCTTGAACTTGAAATTTCATTAAGTAACACATCTTAAACTATATTTTCATTGTTATATAAAGATAATACCTTGTTCTTTGTTTGTATTTAACTAAATTTTACTAATGTAAATTGCCTCAAGAAAAGCAATACTATTATTACATGTTATATTGATCATATTAATGAATTTATAGTACAATTTTGCGTTTTTAAGAAAGTGCTTCTAAATTTAACAAAAAATATTTGTATTTTTCTTCTTATATCAGTCATCAGACCAACAACCACAAAATTATTTATCATGTATTTTTTTGTAATAATTAATTTATTTTGTCATTTTTACATTCTTTTTACATGTAATATATATTATTTTATATAGTCCTCAATACTCATCATTGTTTTATATAGTCCTCAATACTCATCATTGTTTTATATAGTCCTCAATACTCATCATTGTACAAGGTGTGGCAAAAAACGACCTATTTACTTTCAGAATCAGAATCAGACAATCTTTATTCATTATATCACAATCAATTACAGGATCAGAATGGCGTTACACTTAATATCACATATAAATATATATAAAATAAAGTTAAGTTCCTACCTTTCTCACACTGCTCAGCGGCAGAATGTCTAGGGGAAGTGGGAATAGCACTGTTACAAAGCCAACATAAAGCCATTTTATAAGGTGCCTGTGCAAAGGGCGTTTGTTATTGAAACATATTTGAAAAGTGGCAATTCAACCATCGCTACCCAGCGGCAGTTTCTGGGAACTTTCAGTTAGGTCGAAAACAGTTAGAAGATAACGCATAGTCCTGAGAAGAATTTAGTTCCAATAGGATGGGGTAACTGCAAACACACAACCAATGCAGTGATGGGATTCTTACAATGGAAGTATTGTGGGAGAGTAATCTCACGTTTCGGGGATAGCGTGGCCAGCACGTTCCCCTGATCTGAGCGTCTGTGACTTTTTTTGTGAGGCTACTTATAATCTAGAGTATACAAAAGTAAGCCTCGCACATTGGGTGAACTAAAAGAGACCATAATGCCAGATACCGAACTAAAAGAGACCATAAGAGATGTTTGACAGTTTTGGTACGAGACTGGAAGAATGCTTATTCAAATAAGGACACCATGTGACAGGCATAATCTTTAAAACCTAAACTGGTAAATTTTTATGTTATTTATTATGTAGTTTTTCGTTAATGGCAATCAATAACAGTCTGTAATAACCAATTAAACCTATTGTACCCCTGATCATCTTTGAGTTATTCATGATTTGAATTGTGTCGGTTTTTTGCCACACCCTGTATTATGTATTTGTAATGTTGGTAACACATTTGACAAAATAAATTATGCTGTGGTTTGTTCATCACACTATCCTCAGCCTACCAATCAGATCACATCTTTTGGTTGCTACATTCCTGCATTCACTTTCAAGACGACACCTAACCGCCATGCTTGTCCCATGTGGACCTTCCACAGCATTTTCTCTAATCTTAGGGCAGAGACACACAAGGCGGCTTTTCGCCAAACGACAAACGACTCGGCCGCCATCACTTTGGAACACATGGATTGGTGTTGTTTCAGCTGCCAACTCATCGGCCAACTCTTGCCGTGTCTTACTCCACTTCTTTGTATGGAGTGAAGTGCCGAGTCGGCCAGCACGCAACTCAAAAGTCAAAAGCGTTTCTCCCAATTGAATTACATTGGTGGATGTGCCAAGTTGGTTGTAGCCTTGGCGAAAACCGCCTTGAGTGTCTCAGGCCTTAGTCTTTCATTCCTTCCGTCTGTAATAACACACATAAAGTGACGAGAGCTTCAGAGCAAATGGTAACCAAACTAACCTATCTTGTACAAAAAACCTTTGATTGCCAATGACCATTGGTAGCGAGGTACTGAAGCAGCCTGAGTCACTTAGGCTAGCCAGAGATGACTGCTCATGATCTGACAGGAGTCGCTGGCAACTGGTTTTTAACCATCAACATTTGACTCACTGGACCATGATAGAACTACAGGGAGTAACTTAGTAGAATAATAACGTCGATGGTTTTTTAAATATTTTTAATTTACTGTATACAGGTAAAAATACTGTTATTAAATACTTAGCTATTGATGTTCAGGATTTATAATTTTTAAACAATGGTAAACTTTGAGAAATAATGGTGTAAAATGTATTTCAGGCCACAACAGCTCGACTTGACAGCTGTTAATGAAGCAGTTCTCATTGATAACATTGATGTATTTAAGGCAAATGGTTTTGAGTTCCTTATTGATGAGAATGGTGAGTTATTTTTGAATGATCATTATAATTAAGAGGTTACATACTTTTCTGTCCAAGCACATAAAAAAACGTTCAAGTAAATTTAAAAGTTAAAAGATTGAACGACTTAATATATTTTGTCGTAAAAGAAATATACCAAAGTTTCTTTTCTATCGAAGTGGTGTATGCCTAAAATGTAAAAGGGATATCATGCCTGAAATGTAAAATACAGGGATATCAAATAAAAAAAGTTGTAATACAGTAGACTCCCGATTATCCATGGTAATGGGTGGCTGAGAAATCATAAATCGCAGATAAAGCAACATGACCTAAAATATACTGGAAATGGTTTAAAACTAGTATAAAATCCAAATGAGTGGTATGTGCAAACAATGTGCGTTGCCTGCTTATATTTTGACGTAGTTCTTTCTTCCGCCATCAGGTGTGCTAGTTCATTTCTCATCTGATAAATAGTGTTGGCGTCCTCTTTTAGATCAATGTATTTAGTGTCCAATGTTCCGTGTTGACAGTACATTATTGTTTCATTCACACAATTCATTTAGCGATTGTACTTTTTGACTGCTTATTTTTGAGAATACAGTAATAATGATTCCTTTTTTAAGGATTTATCATTAAAAATTTATTACTGCAGGTAATTTTAAGTAGATGTGTCAAGTGAAATAAAAAAATCATTTTAAAATAAAATAAGTCTTGATGAAGCCATAGTAACTACTTGTTTTTAAGCCTACCGCTTGGAACTGGTGGAAAAGTACAGTAATAATTGTTTTTTTCTTGCTAAAAGTGATTATTTACGCAGTTAAAGGGTAAAAGTAACGAGGTAAATAAATTAAAATATATAATTCATGAAGTTACTGTTAAATCTATCAAACTAATAGTGACGCGCAGTCACAGTGAAAAAGCTCGATTTTAATTCAGATCGGAGGGCCTCAGGCGTCGGACGGAAATTCAGGTAGGAATGGGTTAATTAATTATGCTTCCCAACAACAGGTCGATGTTAGGTAGTAACAAGACTGGGTTTAGTACCATTTCTCATTAAAACGTAAAAAAATTCCGAGAAGCGTAGAAAGACAAAAAACAAAACAAAAACATCATAGGATTTGAACCCTTGGTATCTTGCACCGATACATTAACCGGTAATACGGTAACCTCGACGCTAGCGAGTCACCCAATATTACCAGTGCATGTTCTGGTCTGTGTGAGTCTAATAGCAACCTTACGAATAGTTTCAAGCTTCAACATATTTAAGTGTTTTTATTAGTTATTCCATTTAACTCCAATAATCCTACTATAGTTTAGTTAGTAAATTTCCGTGTCTTATTTTTCAGCTCCCTCCACATTAAAAGTGAAGCTCACATCCATACCAATGAGCAGAAACTGGACTTTTGGCAAAGAAGATATCGACGAACTGCTGTTCATGTTACAAGTAAGTAGTCTTTTAAGTAAAGATTTTACTGAAATGAACCGATCGAAAAGTTGTTGTAGTACCTGGTAGGTAACATCAAAGTCGAAGTTTAAGTCGGTTATTATTTTGTCCTGGTATATTATGACTGATGATAATGTCAGAGACAATGTTGAAATCTGTTGTTTTGTTATCCTGGTACGTTATGACTGTACGTTACATTAAAGCCACAGTTGCAGTCTGGTGTGATGTTATCGGATGTTACAGGATGCACCTGGGACACTGTGTCGCCCGTCGCGAGTTAGAGCGATGTTTGCGTCGCGAGCTTGCCGCAAGTCTGTCATGATCGGCTCAGCCCTCAGTCATGGAGAGATGCGGAGGCTTTTGGTCCACATGGGTGAAATAGAACAGCCATGGGTATGTGATTATGTATATATTTATACTCGTATCCATAGATCCATAGATAAGACACTAACCCACTGTATTTCGCTAAATCTACAACTGCTAGGTATTTTAGCCTAAACTGGATGATTGAAAATTATTATGCAACTCTTCTTTAAATAATCAGTATAAACAAAAAAATACAAAACATGCCCCCCTTAACCATACAATAGTAGGTAAAGGATGCAAAACAGGTGTCCACAGGTCACTGTTTAGTTTATGCTGGGGCCCCCCCACCACTGTACCACATATTTGCAAGCCAAATTGGGATTGTTCATGGTGGGGATTCAAACCTGCGTACTTCTGTTTGGCTTCAACAATTCACTCATCAGTGACACATCTTAAGGCCATGCCACACCGAGCTCGCTACCGCAGCGGACGCGAACTTTTAAAAATCGCTCACCATGTTATCAAATGGGCCAAGCCACACCGAGCTACCGCGCGCCCGCGGGCGTGCGGTAGTGTCCACCAGTACCGCTTGCTGAGCGAATTTTTCAGACTACCGCTGCGGGCGTTTGGTCTTGCGCATGCGCAAAGAAGTTTCTGACTCTATTGTTAAGCAAACAGCCAATCTCTTTTGCGGTAGGATCCTGTAGTTTTATCATTTTTCTTAATATGTTCTCCAACTAGTGACAACACTTCACTAAACTGTTTTTGGGTTTAGCCTGAATAGGTTTGAACCTTTCTTCGTCCAGTTCAAATCTGCCACATGTATGGAACCTCATACGTCTCTCTCTTCTCATTTATGGGTGAAACTTGGACCACTACAAGCCACCAGTTTAAGAGTATTCTCGTCACTACTCCATCGCCCACCCACGGAACACTATTTTTCACCAAGTCGTGGTTAACAATACATGGGACATTTTAATCACTAGTGATTATATTCAAAGTGATAGCAGATACTGGATACCCCCCACCACCAAAAAACTACCGCTACCTGCAGCGGAAATTTTGGTGTGGACTGGCTCGAGGTAAAACGTCCGCGTGCGGTACTCCCGCGGCGGTAGTGGCGGATCTCGGTGTGGCATCTTAGTCGGTTACGCCAAGTACCACCATCTGAAAAAGCATTGAAGTGTGGCTATAAAGCATACTCTAGTAGCAAAGCAGCGAACTGAGTGAGCTAGTTCCAGCATTAGCTCACGTGCGACGCTGAGTCGGCTGAACGACTCCGAGACCTAAATGTTCACTAAATTGTCGACAGATGGTACCACCTGCCTGTGTTTGGGTTAAGATAAATATGAGTGATTAGCGTGTGTGGGGGTGTTTTAATGTGATTACTGTAATGAATTTTACTACATTTAGCTTGTTACAAAGATCAGCTGATTCATTTGTCAGAAGCATTAATTAATAACCTAATGATAAAAGGCAGCTGGGTCCATTATTGAACTATCGAAAAGTTATGTCAAGATTTTACTCAGGATCGAACAGTCGCCTACAGATTATGAAGCGAGTGCAATAAACACTGAACTATCCAACCAGTCATTAGGGCAGATTGGCCAAGACCTCCACGGCTCCCAAGTGAAAAATAGGAATTTTGTAAGGCTGTGTTCTGTGAACTTTTATTAGGTATCCATATTTGAATGATAAATGAGAGACTGTTATCTTAATCCTTTTATTTAATATTGAAATATTTATTCTCATGTAGCACTTTCAGCTCGATAAAATTTCCATTTCATCGTGCAAACACGCCTTTTCAGAAAGAATGAAAGCCTATTGGAAGCCTAAGAAGAACTCGAAATTGAACGAGTTAGTTGCTTAACGTCTTCCGTTCTGGGGAAAATTCGCTCATAATAATAATAATAAAATTAGGATATTATAAGCTATAACTTTTCATAATAAATGACTTGTTTTATTTGAATTTTTTTACATTTGCTTGATGTGGAGAGGTGTTGCAATGCACTTAAGAGACCATGTAAACATGATTCCCGATGAACCACTTATATAGACATGTAACCTTGGGATATTTCTTCTCTGTTTGCATAAGAAGATAAAATAATCCCAATATGCAAAACATTATCAAGATATATAGAAATTATGACATTTACTTGCTAACTTGTTAAGTGCTGGATTGGGTTTAGTATGTATTGCAATGTTGAGCACGAAGAAAAAATACGATAGTGTCATCAAAGCACGGAATAGCCGCCACAGACACAAAGCGCTCCAGAATTTGTGGCAAAATACATATAAAACGCAGCAATTAGATCAATATTCTCAGACGAGTCTGAGCTTACACTGAAGCCGATATTTACGAAGTACCGTATTTCCTGCCCTGCGGCTGTGGTGCCATCACCGTGGGGCAGATCCCCGTACGCTCAACATGTAGGCATAGACCAACACATGAACTTCTGGTTAGGTGATTAATACTGTGAAATTAATTAATATTGTGAAATAATATTGAAGAAATTTAAGTGTATATAATTTCAATGGGTCGTATTTGTATTAGATTTAGATTATACTAAGCTTAAGAATGTATCTGAATTGTTTTTTTTTTTATTTTCAGAACTGTCCTCACGGAAGACCGACAATGCGGCATCTCATCAACTTGGACTTTGTTTGAATTGAAAACAGTACCTTGTGTCCATTTAGTAATGAACTAATAACCAAAATATTACACGTTTTAATTCCCTAAATATCATCAAGCTATAATATTCCTGTTTTTCAGTCCTGGAACACTTACATTATACTAAATATATTATATTACATTATATTATATTATATTAAATTATATTACAGCTGTAATTCATGGTTTAGTCTGTTAATTAACTCTTAGGACTAAAATACTTACAAAAGACTGAACAAATGAACTAACAATCAGAAACAAGCGTTACATTGTTTGATTAAGTAGTCTTGGAATGGTATAGAATAGAATGTCTGTTAAGCCATAAAGGTAAATCAATATAACTTACATCAATTTATTTAAAAGAAACTGCATTATAGTTCAAACCAAAAATATCTTTGAAAGTACCTTTATTAATATAATGACGATGTAAACCAGATCTTAAAAATAAAAATAAAAGTATTTTTAAGTTGACAAAAACTTGATTTTTTCCATCCCCACACTCTTTTATAGATTTTTTTAGGTCAGGTATTGTACGATTATTTTACACAAAAAATAAACAACAAAGTGGATAATAACCGTGACCTATGCTGAAAGTCAAGAATATCCATCAACCTCATAACACATTCGCTGCGGATGACACCGTTTTGTGTTAGCTTATAAGAATGGCGTGGGCGGGTGACAAAGAGCGGCTTGCACACGCTATATTAATTATATTATTAATACTATATAAATAATACATTATTTACATAATATGTATTTTAATTTAAAATATACCTTATCTTACCTCCTTGGCCATTGAAACCTCAGTAGGTTTTTGGCCTCGCCAACTATGCCTCTCTTCTCTCTTCTCTGCTTTAAACTGATTAAAATATACAATATGTTATATAGTATAAATATTTATTTGAGTATAAATTACATGAAAATAATTCCCGCATTGGCCGTAGTCCTTTACATTTAGACCCACAGCGAACGTGTTAAATGATAAGGATTTGTTTTATAGTACAGTAAGAATTGGATTTTCAAATAAGTTTTAGGAAGGAAGTGTAAAAAATAAACGGTACCAGTGAACTGACACATACTTTCTCCCTTAAGTAAATTAAAAAAAGACAATCTGTAATAAAACTATCATGTTCTACAAAGTTAATCTAAATATCATTTAATAATTTATTGTTTCAAAAATAATCATCCAATTTCTAAAAATAAAAACACGAGAGACAAAGTTAAATTAATTGTTCAAATTGTATGGGGGGGACAACCCCCCCCCCCTGTAACACCAAGCTTTTTTGAGCTGGTTTTGTTCGGTGATTTGACCTTACGCTTCATACCAAGTTTCATGGAAAACGGTTGGAAAGTAAGGAAGAAATTGTTTTTTTTTATATTCTCCATAAGAATAACATTGGGCGCTTTCAGACAACGTACTGCGTTTATCGTGGACAGTAAATTTAACTTTCATTTCATCTAAACAGCTGTTTTTATAACAATAAATTCAATGCAATAGCTCTGGTAGTTTCTATGGAAACAAGATCTAACACTTCCTCTGCACTTTTTGCATTGTAAAGGATCTACCAACACCTCTCCCATTGAGCTTAGACACATCTATGTCAAAACTTTATACATATGATAAATTGTAATTGAGTATAACATTAAATACATTTATACTTTTAATTTAAAAACAGAATAAAAACTCAGTATTATTATTTTATATTTATTATATTATTGATTTGGTAAATGAGGGCTACTATTATTAACCCTAGAAGTGGCCAGATTTTTACTTTTAACTGTAACATAAATATAATTATTAATATCTTCTTGAAATATTAAGTTAAACAAAAAAAGCATAAAACATACCCCTCCCTTATAACCACTAACCACGTAAGCAAAACAGGTGTCCGCTGTAATCCAAATTAAGCCTACAAATGCCGTCAACTTCCACCCAAGCCGGCCACCATTTATTTTAGGTGGGCCCCCCACTCCGTTATACCACACATTTGCGAGCCAAATGGGAATTGCTCATGGTCGGGATTCGAACCCTAGCACTTCCGAATGGCTAGAACATTACGCTTGTCAGCGCAGCGCTTTAGCCGGTTCAGCCACCAGTGCATAGGAGTAGAAAGCGCTTACTTGGTTATAAGACATGAGGTGGCAGTCTAGTGCACTTCGTGAGCAGGTTCAGTTGTTTGCTCCCGGGGGCAACACGGTCACAACGGTGATAAGTTCACTAAAATTGACAACAGATCCCTCCACCTGCCACTTCTTATTGAATTTGTAAATACACTGTGAACTACGACTTTACCACTTCTAGGGTTAATAGACAAATTTTCATAACTTAGTAACTTTTTTCTGAAATTTTATCTTAAAAAATACATATTTTAAATATATATTTTAAAATGAAATAATTTCTGAAAAAGGGTACTTACGGTAGCTATGAAAATTTGTTTATTATATATATATATATACATATATATATACATATATATATATATATATATATCAATAAGTTTGTGAGATAAAATACAGGTTAACATGATGGCTTGTATACTGCACTCAAGACTAACATATTGTCAATACCTCCTAGAAGGTCTGTAAATATTGCATTCTTGGTCTTTTTAAGTTATAAGCTCACAACCTTTCCGACTGGGTTTCATCTGTAGGAAGCTAGAACATCCATATTATTAATTGTGCCCAAAGTCAAAGAAAATAAAAATAATATTTGATTCATTTTAAAACATGTGGTTTTAAACAATATCAAATGTGTACAAACATCAAATGTCTAAATCTTAATGTGAACTTTAAAATAAAATTTCAAAATATAAATCCAAAAAGATAAATTTTATTTTAACAGGTTTAATAAGTGTCCAGGACAGTTTTGAATAATGTGTAATTTTGTCAATATAATAAATTCTTGCTAGTTATTCAATTGTGAGTATTATTTGTTAAACGATTAGCCCCTTGCCAATAACTCCAGCATTTTATTGCTGCAAGCATACTGTATATGTTGACATTACTGTATTTCATAATATCAATAAAATAATGATTTAAACAGTAAGCTAAACAGTCTTTTACACGGGATAAAGGTATTTGGGTTGATTGCATTGCCATATTTGATGGAAACTGTTGCTTTATCAACTTTTTATATTTACACTTTACAGTATAAGAATCGAGATTTATAAAAAAGAAATTATAAAAATCAACAAAAATGCTAATTAGATTAAAACCATACAATAATATTAAATATAACATCTGCTCTCATTTATTTTCTACCAGATTCGAGCTTGGTAAGTAAAAAAACTTTCATCATTTATTACTGTTTTACTTTTTGTCTTACTAAAACAGATATCCAAGTAAATTTTGTCTCATAACAAAGCGTTGGCAACATTGCGGTCTTTACTCCTGAACTCATTTACTGTTTTTAGTTATTCAGTATTTCACAATCACAACACGCCATTTTGTTTTTGATCTGACTGGTTTGAGTTGAGCTGTATCGACACCCTGTCAGGCCATTTCTCAATCCTTCCATTGTTTATAAAATCTGCAATTTAGAAGCTAGAAATTACAATCAAACGTCAAGATATCACAGAAGATCTACCGTGTACTCTACATAACGATATCCAGTCATCATTTGGTAGGAAAAGGTAAGAAACCTCGACAATTTCCTGAAGACAGCGATGTTAAACCGGCGGCCTTGTCGGAGTGAGTCTCTTTGTGTGAGCGAGGAGAGCCTTCATGTCTATTGTCAATAATTTATTTTTTATTTTCAGCTACTATATGTGGACTCCAGTTTATCTTGATTTGTGTTGTGATAAAAGTTTAATATTTCGTCAAAGTTGTTTGTTCAAGTTATCGCGAGTTGTAGTCGGAAACATGTTTCAGTTAAAAGACTTTAGGGAAGTAAGTGTAATGGTGTACAACTTGTTCCACTGTTCAAGCTTTGCTTGGAAGTCAAGGTAAGATTGCGACAAACAGAATATTTCATATAGGCCTAAGGAAGGCAGTATCAAACATTTTCTTTCTAAGTATATTTTAAAAGCCATCATCAAGGTTAACATAATATTGCTAGGTCCTACTCCAAGCCCAACCTCAGTGATATTACACCTAAGAATATGTTATTCAATAAACCTATTTACTAAGCCTGTTGGATGAACATTTAATTTAAAATGTTCTATTATATCTGATTTGATGAATTAAATTATTCCGTTTTGCATTTTTAGTCTAATCACATTAATCCTAACAAGATTTATGGGCATCCATAGGCCTAGGCCCTACTGTATGAAAGTAAATTAAAATTCAGACCCAGATCACATTTTCAAGATAAGGTGAGTAGACCTTAGGCTAAACAAACACTTTTCTTACTATTAAATATAGCCTAGCCGACTAATGTCAAAAACATTTACCATCCAAATCTTCCACGTAGTCTCAGAGACAAGGGAATTAGCTAGTTTCGGTTAAGTTATTTTATGTATAACTTTTTGGTTAAATATATTTAAAATATAAGTAGGGCCTAGGCCTATTAATATTAGGCCCCCTAAACAAATATTGGTGTCATCAATTGCATATTTTAACTCAAGGTTTACTTGCTAAGCCTAGGCCTAATTTATTTTATAACTTATTAATATCATAAGCCCTATATATAACAATACATATTTAATATACTGGTATTTGATCATAATTTTTTAAAACTTATCAGTCTTAACTAATTTTCATTACAATTTATTTTGGTGTACTGATTCCCGAGTATGTGATAGAAAAATCAGATGAATTAATCTATTGGAAACCAATGTTAGATTAAATTAATTGCCTGTATGAAATTAAAAACTTTAATTTATTTTTAGAATTAATATCAGAAAAATTGAATGGCTGCAATATTAAGTGAAAGATAGATAACATCTCATCTACCTAATTATCCAATTGGAAAATCCCATAAAGTAGGCCTATGTACTGTGGATTTTTATTCCATGATTGTTGACCCTTCTTCATACTGTAATAGATTATTAACTTATTTGGTTAGTTACAACGTCTCTAAAGGTTACTTACATATCACATAGTTTCAAAGTATAATAGAGGAATACAGTTTTATGTAACCGCCTAGTAGTATGGTACCATGATAGTAATACTACCAATCGGCTGTCTACCCATGGCAATGTCGCAAAATTACCTGTCCAATTTCATGGCTATGTCTATAACAATAATAATCAAGTAACGACTTAAGCATTGTTTTGTATAGGGCCTTCCTGAAATACATGAGACTTTGTGAAAGGAAACAGACTGTAATGATTTAATATAAAAATTGAATCAAAATTAAATTGTTCAATACCGACAGGCCTATCTACAGGGCACTTTGAAGTTACTGTACTCACAAGAGTAATTTGGTAATGTCAATGACAAATGAGATAACCCTTGTTTCAGATTAAAAATTTAGTGAGTTTTGTCTAAACAGAGTATTAAAAAAAACTAACATAGAATTTGTAGATATGATTATTTAGTATTCAATATGTATAAAATATATACAGTATACAGGTAACACCACATATAATACAACTCAAGTTCTATTATATGTGGTGTGTTACTGTTGTGTCTAAGAATAAAAGTTACTCGTGAAACCTTGGCCTACAAATGATCCACACGTTAAGCAAGCTGAAACACTAGTTTACACAAATTGTGTTTTATATAGTAGGCCTACAGTTGAGTTTGTTAACGGGAATATGAAGATTTAATTTAACCAAACATTAAAATACACTGAACTCACAGTTATTGCACTGAACTCATATTATGTCTTTATGGGACGATAATACTATTGAAATAAAAACTTACCAGTTTTGTGATAATACCAAAGGTGTCAAATATATTTTTTTATTGATCTAAGAATGGAATTTCAAATGAGAATTATGGAAACATTTGGCATTACCACAATAATGGTAAGTTTTATAAGTTTTCCAGTTTTGTGAACTTTTCCCTTGTTACAAAAACCACCTGCTTCTTTGGGCCAATTTTAGAATCACAGTTTCATGACAGTCTTTCTATAGACTGGTTATATATTTTCTGCATATATGTTATCATGTCAGACTTCAAAACTTCTAGATGTTTTTTCTCATGTTGAATTTGAGTAGTGAGTGCAGCCACATGATGCGGTCATTGCAGGATTGTAGGTCGCTGGTTAGATGCTTTGTTGGTGGGATACTAGGCTCACCTTTGTTTGTTGGGCTATTAATTAATGATCTTGATACACAATTTGTCAATGTGTTAATTATTGTGACCCCATTGGTTAGTTCCAAAAAACTTTAAAATTAAAAAACAGAACATAATATATGTTCTGTTTTATATTTTTATGTATGTCATATTTTTCATGTTATGTCATATATTATAGACATAACATATGTCTATAATATATGTTATAGACAGAACATATATTATGTTCTGTCTATATCAGTTTGTGAATTACATGAGCCAATCCAGGTAAATATATACTCCGTTTAAAATAAATAAATAAATAAATTCCGTTCTAAATCGGTATGCTGTTTGAATTTTTCTCTTGGCAATATATATATATATATACACATACATGTGCCAAATCGAACCCATGAACTTTTTTGATGGATTTAAAAGAGAGATTTCCTGTCTCACCCTTTTCATCCCATATCTTGCACTAAGCATGAAAAATTAAAAGGATGTAAACTATAGGTAGGTGTCATTGGCTGGATGGGCTCAGAAACTCTTAGGTCTATAACATTGAGTACGAACCACTCGGATCCGAGGGATACAGTCCCAGAGCGCGGAGCAGATCAATCGGATGCGAGTGGGGACTATTGTGGTTACAATCAAGATGGTGAAACTGGCGATGTAAGTTGTGTTGCCACCTGTTGGGATTTCAGAAAAACTACAGTCAGCTTTGTTATAACACAGTTGGTACAGTGTAACCTCCATAACGAACCTCAATGTAAAGTATTTATTACTATGTATAACATATTATTTTTCAATCCCCTTGAAAGTGCCTTTTAACTCAATAGATAATTTACCCCTATATAGCGAAAAAAATGCTTGTAAAACCCTCTATACAACGTTTATTTTTATCTAGGCCATCACTCAAGCGAAATTCCCCTTTCTTCCGCCCGCCACACATAATATTTATAGAAGGTGCACATCTATCACAGTGTTAAGATCGTGTTGTATATCTTAGCAGTGTTTCGTTTGTGATTAATTTTGGTGGCTCTTAGTGTGGAGTTCAAACTTAAAGTAATAAAAACCATAGAAGAAAACCCGCATATGAAGGAGGTGGACATTGCTAAGGAGTTTAAATAACACCAACAACTCTTCAAACAATAATAAAAAATAAATAGAAATATGAAGACGAAGATGGACTTTCTGAATAAAACTTAACGGCCCGAATTACAAGACGTTGAAAGTGCTGTCATGTTATGGAAGAAACAATACCGTGACAAAAATGTATCCGTTTCAGGATCTGTACTTCAGGAAAAAGCTCAACAATCGGCCGAGCAATTGGGCCATAATGGTTTTCGAGTAGGCAATGGCTGGTTAAGCTATATATGGCTATATATATGGCTGGCTATATAGCAGTAAAACAAACAGTAAATCAAAAATAACATATGCCTAAAAATCTACTTTGATTAGGTTGTACACGTTCAATACTCTTTATTTGGAGGTTATGACTTACCCCTACATTACGAATTTCGGCAAAATTCAACCTCGATTTAACGAACCTAATTTTTATGAATACCCATATATAACGTATATCTTTGTAGTCCCTTGAAAATTTGTTAAATCGAAGTGCCACTGTATATACTTCTATCTGGGTCACCTGGCATTTCCAATCGGTTAATTTCAAGCTGCACGATTGTCAGCACTGCTCAAGGAATGTATATCTTGATCGCCGCAGCGAAAGTGTAAAAATGGGTGTTAACAAGCTTCTAGTTGGCAAATAGAATAACGAGTGTTATTTTTAAATGTGTACCAGTAGAGATCTTGTTTGGTCTTCTCTTAATTTTTGTTCAATATAGAACCGTAGGCCTACTTTATGAGCAGCCCCTGAACTTGTATAAGAATATTATAGTGGTTGATTATTTTAGAGTTTCTTTTCAATTGGATAATTATGGGATGTTAACTAAAATGCTAGCCTCTGCAAATACTGGAAACCAAAGGTTTCCTAACACTGTTTTATTTTTGGTCACACAAGTTTAAGAAATAGTACAGTAATACCGTACAATATTTAGTGGGTAGGCCTATTTTATCTATTTAGTTGATTGAGTTGATCAGTTGATTAAGCATTGTAAGTAGGTATTAAGAATTTCAAAGTATACTTTGTTCATCTTTTTTTATCACTGTTATGATTGCTTATGAAAGGAAGCTCAGTTCAGATGTGAATAAAGAAATTCTTAGGATGAGAAAGATTCAGCCAATCTTAAATATTTGAGGGCTTTCAAAATTAAAGTAAATATTACCTTATGATATTTTTTTGTGTGCTTTTATCGATTAAGAAATGTCTTATGCGAATCTCGACTGTTAATTTATTTTTTTTTTTAGGACGGATACAGATGTTAATATAATGTTAAAGTTACTATTTTTGGACAAGGAATACTTTGAAGCCCGATCCGGATTTCAAACATGCCTACAATTTTCTCTGCGACTTCTTTGCCATCGAATCACTCAAATTACCTCCCCGAAAAGTTCAAAAGCATCTTTCAAAGAAATTTTTGTTATGATATTCTTAAATACAAGATTGCTGATTACCTTTTGATATTATTTACTGTATAATTGTACTGTAATTGGTTCAGCCATTTAATTAGCCATTTCCGTTTAACTTACCGTATAAAATAAAAGGATACTGATACTCTGCTTGAGAAACATTTAAAGTTTTGATAATTTATTTGTTTACATTTTCAGTTGCGAGATGAATTATTTTAAGTTAATGAAAATATTTGCACAATTATGCCCCCCCCCAAAAAAAAAATAATGATAATCGCTTAAGAAATTTACTAACATGTTGTGACTTCTGTATAGGTATTCATCATGGATTCGGACAGCTCGATGGACGAGGAGCACAATAGAGGGTGGAACCAGAGCAAACAGGATCCGATTCCTGTCAGACCAAACATCAATGAAGAGAATAGTGATGTGTCTGACGAAGAGAACATCTCCAGAGCGGCACGCAGCATAGGTACTGGAAAACTTTAGTGTGTTTGTTTAGGGAAAGACTGTGATTGAGGTTTTGGCTTGCAATTTATTACATGTAGGTCTAGTGTAATTTTGTTTACTGTTAGGATCATTTTGATTCTCAAACTGTTGGTTAATTTCCTTAATAATGAAGGGAATATGATTCTCTAAATTTATGGAAATTTTTAATAGTAAATACGATATCTGTAATAGGTTTGGTAGGCCTAAGTAAATTAATTTTTGCACAAGGCCCTGCTTTTTATGTTTAATATTATGATATATCTAGCCTATACTATAATAATAAAGCCTTACGTTCAGATTGTGAAATTTGAATATGTTAGGAAGCAAATAATTTTATCTTGCAATGAAATGTTAATTATTATTCAAATCCATAATTTTAAATTAGGTACTGATAGATTATTTTTGGTCAATCCTAAAAAATAAATTCAGATTTTGAGGCTTCAGTAAACAGTTACTGTCTAGGTAAATTTGTGGAGTCAAAAAGAGACCTTTACTAGCATAACCAAAGTACCAAGTAAGAATTTAGTATAGTTTTATATTCCAGGATGGCGAACATGGTTTCGGAAAATATGTTAGACGTGAACGTGTTAAATATTTTGTAAATTTTTTAGTGTGGTAGCCTCTGGATTATTGTGTACTATAGGTAACAATAGCAGGAATATGTGTACATCTAATGTTTAACAATAGCACGTGTTTAAAAGATTTTATTTATTTTGTTATAAGCTAGACATTTTTTTATACCTTATTTTAGATTAATTTGTAGTTTTTAATTTTAATTGATATTTTTTTGATTTGGTGTTCAGAATGCTGTAATTAAAATTGTCCAATGAATTTTAGAGTCACCTCCAGAGTCTCCTCAAGGGACACACTTTGAGTCCCCTCCAGCCTCCCCCGAGCCAGAGAACAAACCAGGGACACCCTCCCCCATACAATCTCCTGATGACAGTGCCAGTTATGGCAGCCCTTCGAGGTCTCCTGATTCTCAAACTGGATCTCGTAATCAAAAGAATGACAGCCCCCCTCGCTCCCCTGATTCCTTTCAGCCGAGGAGTCCACGAAGTCCCAGCCCTCAGTTCGCAAATCAATCACCACTGAGCAATCATGAGCATGATAAAAGGAGTCCTAGAACCAAATATCCTCAAAGTCCGAGTCCAGTTCGTTCACCAAGCTCTAACCATTCGAGGAACAAAAGTCCGATTCAATCCCCTGCACCTCACTATGGAGGAATTCGCTCTCCTAGTCCTAATTCAAACTCAATCCGCTCTCCTTCTCCGTATCGGAATCGCTCGGAGAGTCCCAGTAGGTCCCAGAGTTCTCCGCGGAATGCTTCCAGCCCCACGAGATTCAAAGGGAGGAGAACTCCAAGTAACTCACCTCAGAGTGGCAACTGTTCCCCGTCATTGCCGCAACGAACTAGACGGAACTCCAACATGAGCGATGACGGTAGAAGTAATATCTCTTCAGCTTCTTCGTTCAGCTCCCCCCACCACAGCCCTCCACGGACTCGTACCCCCCCGGAGAAGCCGCAGATTTCTGCCCCGCTGAAGAGCCATGTTGAAGATTTGTCGGATGTCTCAGATTTGGAGAGTCTCAACTCGATGTCGGATGTGGAGGATAATGAGAAACCCCAGCGCAAGGTCAGTTAATTAGTTTTATCCGGTTGTAAGTAAGTGCCTTATAATTTTTCAAACACAAACCTTTTTAGGTAGTGGCTAAAAGAGAAGGGGTTTTTTTAAATACTGTGATATGAAATGTTTTTCTCCATCCTAAAACTTCCTCATCTGAATTCCTTTTGTTGTAACACAGTTAAACTTCTTACAGGTTTGTTTTGAATATTGTATATTTACAATGGTAAACCATGCAAATTGTTTTAATCTGTATATTTTGAACATCAAAAGCTACTATTGGAGCCTCAGTGAATTGTGAGGTGTTGTTCTCAGGAAAACGGAGATGTGCGTGGTGGGGGTAACGAATCTGCACCGATGAGGAACACGTCTTCTGGGGGGTTAGAGGCAGATGATGCGGAGCAGCTGGATTTTGAAGCTGAGGATAAGGTCAGTAAGGAATAGCTTAGAAGATGGGTTGGATTTGTTCTAAATTTGGTATTGATTTTACAACACAGTAGAAAACTGATTATACAAATTTATTGAGACCAAAGGGATAATATTTTGGATGGTCGGATTGAATTAGTTTTAAACTAAGCGTCTTCATATTACACAGAAAATCATGCTTGATACTTGTTTTATTGCAATACAGTAGAAATAGCAAAGATATCACTGGAACCACTCATCCCTTTATCTTATGCCGCACCTTGGTTTTTCTGCCTTACTCGTCTTGCATTTTCATCCATTTAGGCTTCTGAAAATTGATTGGGATGGTTGACATTTCTTATAATATTAAATCATTATTCATGAATATACATAAAGAACACAAGAATAATGTCCACAGATTTGCATAATAATATAACATCATTGTTATATATATTCAATGAGGGAGGTTTAAAAACTCTTCAAGTAAGTAAATTACCCCATTAATCATGTAATTGAATTAAATTTTTTTAATTTTTAATTCGTTCTGGAATAAATTTATAAAACTTATCCTACTATAATTGTTTACGTTTGTATAATAGTAGCTCTACTCTACTGCTGGGGCATTAATGCTGTAACCCAACTGTTGAAATCATAAATAATTAAATAAAATCATGCTTGTTATTTAAATAAATTGAATGATGTTAATTTGAATATCAAAGATGTTTTGCGATATTTGGCAGTTTGTTTCTCCCTTTTGCATGGGGAACGGGTTCTACATTTTTTAAATGGGAAAAAAGTAAAATTGCAATAACAGACTGATATAGGTCTACAATTAAGTTGCTCAAAAGATTACTCCATCCAAAGGAGCATAGAAATGTATCTTTTATTTATTTGCTCATTCATACTATTATTATTATTATTATTGGAATCGATACCATTTCCTAACCTTCTGATCTTTGTCTTCATCATTTTTTATTGCCTCTTGAACTGTTACTTTGGAACAATCTAGGTTTGTATCCTTGATTATTGACCTTTGTCATTCACATATTCAGGAGGAAGGGGAGTGTGATGTTTCCCGCACCAAGGGTCCGGACACGGAGGCGGTCCTGAGCGAGGATGAGGGGGAACTGAAAGGTGATGAGTTGGAGGAGGGAGAGATAACGGACGAGGGCGAGAACAGACCTGAGGAGACAGAGCCGCGGCCGATCTGCAGGTTCTACAACCGGGGCCAGTGCACCTGGGGTTCGAGCTGTAGGTGAGTCATAGTCATAGTGTAGGTAGTCTTTGTCTACGTACTCAAATCTGGTTGATGTTCTAGTATGGTATCACTATTAAATGATTTAGTTTTATATCTCTAAGAGAATAGAATTTTACTTTTGGAGAACCATTTAATTTAAAAGTACTGATAAGCTTAAATAATGTCATCTCTAAATTATATTAGTCTTCCAACTACCAGATTTCATAATTCAGTAAAGATCTTGATAATCTAGCAAGCTTATGGATCCAGATTTCTCCAGGTGTTACTTCAAAGCGTGGAATAAAAAATTATTTAATGAAAATAACTATGCGTTATTACTACTGTACATAGATAACAATGACGATTGACAATGATCTCGGGTGGGAATAACTATGACTGTCGGAAATAATGTAACTAGTTAGTTTGAATTAAAAAGAATAGTAAGCAAGAAAATAAATATAAAATAAATTCTGATTTTAACATGATCATGGATGTAGTAGTTGTTCTGAGTAACAACTTTGACAATAGTTGTTACTAGGGATTAACAATGATTTTTTGCTAGGTCAAATGATAGAAAAAATCTGAGATAGAGTACATTAATTTTTGCCGAACTGTTGTGCCGGACTTTGAGTGAGTGCTGGATTATTTTTTCAATAATTTCTTCTGTAAGTCATTCTCACTGTCAAGAATATTTCTATTATTTTTTTACCTTGATGGATAGAAACAAAACTTCTTTTACAGGTTTGTTCATCCGGGAGTGACGGATAAAGGAAATTACACTATGTTTGATATGGTGAGGCCTTTGGTTCCTGTTAATGGCCCACCTCCCATGTACGGGCCTCCCATAGACCCCTACAGACCGATAGACCGCCCTGTGGTAAGATAAATTCTGTGATATATGTACACTGGTGTCGAGATTGAAGGAGCTATGCAGCCATGATATTTAGTGTCTCGTGTTTTAATTACTACCCACAAATATCATTCAAATTACATTATCTGATTGAATGATGAATTAAATTTAGTTATTAATTTCTTCGACATTTCTTTATTTTTTTCCCCTATTATTTGGAAGACAGTTCAAGCTATTTTATCAGTAAGAGTTTTCCTGTATTGTCAGCAGGAAAATGTTACAGTTTAATTCTTATACACATGACAGTTTAATCTAACAACTTCGTCATACAACATAATGCATCAGACACCTAAGCTAATAAACTACAGTTACAGTACGTCTGTTTTGTTAATGAAACTCATTACATTTGTTTTACTATCTAACGAAGAGTGACTAAATTTTACGATATACGGGGATTTTATTGTGAAAGCTGTTTTTAGTTTATACCGCTAAGTTTATCACGTGTTTTTTTCAGATGCCAATAATACCTCCGGTGTACCCGCAGCCGATAGTACCTCGCAAAGAAGAACCAGTGCCTGTGGTGGAGTCTGCGTGGGAGCGAGGACTTCGCCAAGCCAAAGAGGTATTACGATTATACTTTTGTCCATTACAGTAGACTTCCGATAGGCCAAGGTAGTGGTTGGCTGAGCGACTGTGTATAATTTAAATATCAGATAAAGCTAACCTAACCTATAATTCACTAGGAATAGTTAAAAACGACAGTAAAAGCAATTTAAGTCCTCAATAACCCTTACTGAATGTTAGGTTTAATAATGTGAAAGACCTCAAATATAAGATTACTTTTTAATAAATTAACAATTGCGTTAACATTTGCACATTAGTAAAAACAAGTAAAAACAGCCCTCTATGTAAGACAAGTCCGATAACCACTAGTGTGCTCAAACCTATCTCTCTCCTGATATACTTCATGGAAAGTGCCATAAGTAACTAGTGGTATCTAGGCATGAAGAAACTGTTACTTGTTACTCACTTGAGCGACATTGAGGTATAATTCATCCGTATTAAATGAACTAATACCATTTTGGTTTCTGTATAATCTTAACATTGTCATTGCTTTTAATAAAGGCTTGATAGCTTCAGACTTTGTTGCTGAAGCATCACTTTCCAGATGAGATACTTAGTACTGGCAATAGTACTTAACATGTTCGCTGCGGACCACTCGGATCCGAGTGGTGACATTTAGGTTAAAATCAAGATGGTGGATCTGGCGATGTAGATTGTGCTGCCACCTGTTGGGATCTGAGAGAACTACGATTAGCTTTGTTATAACGCTGTATCTATTTCTGTATGGGTCACTTAGAATTTCTCTATTGATCGATTTTAAACTACACTGGCCGCTCCGTGCAAGGAATGGGGGGTTTCGGGCGCAACAGCGAATGTGTTAATCAGAGTTACAAACCAACTCTACCTCTGTCAGTACCACACTTGAGAAAAATGATACTGGCAGAATGTCAGACCTATGTACCTCTGTAATTTTCTTAAAAAGATACATAGTAGTATTATAACTATTTATTTTTCTGCTTTTTTCCTTTTTTTGAACCGGTATCCTTTCTTCTAGACTTAATGGAATTTTTTCGTCGTCTGTTCAACAAGAGGTGTGCCCACCATCCCTCTATTATGTGCACTGCTATTCTCATACAACTCTCTTTTTCCTTGATTGCCACTTCTTTTTCAAGTATTTCAATTTCTTGCTCTTTTATCACAGTGTCTTCTTGGAGGTTTTTTATGAGAGGCTTTTGTTCGTCGATTTTATTTTGAATCTGGAGAATATTGATGTCCAACTTATCGATTTCGTCGTTGTAACGTTCACTCCAATATTCTAGTTTGCTACTCAACTCGTCTATCAGAGATTTTAAAAGGTCGTTCAGTTCAGAGTGTACTATCTCCTCTTTTTTCATTTCTGAACTGACTCCAAAAATACTCATTTTTAAATCGTTCTCTATTTCCTTCAGCTTGTAATTATTTTGTACAATTTTACAGTCTTGCTCACATTTATTCCTTCTTTCTAAAACTTGTTTTTGGACATTCACTGTTGTAAAAGCAGCTTCCAAACAAAACTGTGCATCCTTGATGAAGTTTTGTGTTTCTTCACTGACGGAAATACAGTTATCTATAGATTTTCCAAGGACTGAAATATCTTTTCTGCTGATGCTATTCAATTGAACCATCCGATTAAAATATGTTTGAGCTAACATTTCATTCATGACAAAGCATGCTACATTATCGATAAAATCCATGTGGCGAAGTGCTTCCTGTAGTACTGATATTAAAGTCTCTGTTATTTTCTGTATGTGTTGAAATTCCTGTTGCTGAGTGGAAAGTTGATCCTCGGGAAGCTTGATTCTTACAAATTTTAACTTTGTGCCAACCGGTTGGTTGTCTTCCTTTGTCACAGGCACACCTTGTGGATGGATTTGATTTATTATTGACATTTTTTTTACTGCTGCCGTTAATACAGGATTTACCAAATTATATTCCAAGACAGTTAATCTTGGTTTGTTTTGAAAGCTTGGAGAGAACATTTCCATGATATAATTTTGGTCGGACATCTCTTAAACTTAATATTGTGACTAATTTTTCTATTTGTTATAACTGTTAAATTTGTAGTATCACTATCAGTTTCTTAGCGACTGAAAAACAAATTGTAATAAAAGGTTTGGGATTTGCCTTTTGAGGTAGAAGCAAGATTCGATGTCTTCTTATAATAGGAATTCAAATTCTTAAAAAAACTGCAGTCAAAGAAAAACTCTAAATTTGTATTCCTCAAAATTAAAATTTTGTGTGATGTATTACTTTAAATCACCTATCTCATTTTATAGATAATACTAATGTACTTCAATTAAAACTATCGATAATACCTTGAATATTTTATTTTTATTGTTTTGAACAAATTTTGACACAATTAAAAAACTATAAACTAATTGAAGATGAGATAATTAGAGATTGAGATGTAGTAAATTAACTACCACTCGGATCCGAGTGGTGACATTTAGGTTAAAATCAAGATGGTGGATCTGGCGATGTAGATTGTGCTGCCACCTGTTGGGATCTGAGAGAACTACGATTAGCTTTGTTATAACGCAGTATCTATTTCTGTATGGGTCACTTAGAATTTCTCTATTGATCGATTTTAAACTACACTGGCCACTCCGTGCAAGGAATGGGGGGTTTCGGGCGCAACAGCGAATGTGTTAATCAGAGTTACAAACCAGCTCTACCTCTGTCAGTACCACACTTGAGAAAAATGATACTGGCAGAATGTCAGACCTATGTACCTCTGTAATCTTCATAAAAAGATACATAGTAGTATTATAACTATTTATTTTTCTGCTTTTTTCCTTTTTTTGAACCGGTATCCTTTCTTCTAGACTTAATGGAATTTTTTCGTCGTCTGTTCAACAAGAGGTGTGCCCACCATCCCTCTATTATGTGCACTGCTATTCTCATACAACTCTCTTTTTCCTTGATTGCCACTTCTTTTTCAAGTATTTCAATTTCTTGCTCTTTTATCACAGTGTCTTCTTGGAGGTTTTTTATGAGAGGCTTTTGTTCGTCGATTTTATTTTGAATCTGGAGAATATTGATGTCCAACTTATCGATTTCGTCGTTGTAACGTTCACTCCAATATTCTAGTTTGCTACTCAACTCGTCTATCAGAGATTTTAAAAGGTCGTTCAGTTCAGAGTGTACTATCTCCTCTTTTTTCATTTCTGAACTGACTCCAAAAATACTCATTTTTAAATCGTTCTCTATTTCCTTCAGCTTGTAATTATTTTGTACAATTTTACAGTCTTGCTCACATTTATTCCTTCTTTCTAAAACTTGTTTTTGGACATTCACTGTTGTAAAAGCAGCTTCCAAACAAAACTGTGCATCCTTGATGAAGTTTTGTGTTTCTTCACTGACGGAAATACAGTTATCTATAGATTTTCCAAGGACTGAAATATCTAATGGAGTTAATATGATTTTTATCTTTGTTACTGACAGAGACCAGCTGTTTTATTTTCTAGAATTAATAATTAATAGCACAATGAACAAAGACCACTGGGTTCAGTATCGAATAATCACAAAATTAGCCAAGTAGATGCTGCAAAGTTTCCTATTTTTTTATTGACAATCCTGCAACACACTTAATTCTAGTGATCAATAAACAAAGCCCACTTGAAAGATAACTTCCACATGTCAGGATTCAACTAAGTATACATTTTTACTCAGAATCTTATTTAGATCAGGAGTGTGGGATGGAGCAAAAAAACTTTGATTGGATGCAATGATGCGATTCACAGAATTCAGATTGGAATAAATGTGATTTGATTCTATACAACGTAACATAATTTCCTGGTAAACGGAAAATCATATAACTCAAAGCCACATATCCAGTCAATTTATAAACTTTAACTGTTTATAGTTTAGTTATTTTTAGTTTTAAGTTCCATAAATTTTTGTAAAGGAATTTTACCTATGTAATTTGTATTGAGTTCCATAAATTTTGGTCAAGGAATTTTACCTATGTAATTTGTATTATCCAAGAAATCTTTGCAGACTTGGTTGCTACTAAAGTTAAATTAAAATGAAAAATATTTTTTAAACTAAAATTTGTATTAAGTATGAATGTCAGATAGTCTTATCAATGCTTAGGCATACCAAATCGTTAAATTGTTTCAATTACAAATCGTAATCGTCACTCGTTAGCTGTTGTCTTGATAACATTTTCTTAACTTGTTTGTTGATTTTGAGGACAAATTAAAAATTTGATTCAAATAACAAAACGTAAAGCAAATTGGATTGAAATAAAAAACACCAACCTAAAATAAATTTATTTGTTTTCAATGTCTGGAAATGTTCTATGAGCTTTAGCGTCTAGGATCGCATCAAACTTGGGTCTGATGTATCGGAGTGAGTCCAATTAGTATTTTCTTTAACCTTTACAAACAAAATTACAATTCATACAGTACAATAATGAAATGTCCCCCCCATAGCAGAGCCTGCGCGGGGGAAAGAAATCGCCCGTTAATTTTTTTGGCGACTGCAGGGAACAATATTTAGTTTGTAAAAAGTATAGTAAAATTAACAAAAAATAAATATAAAGAACCAGTAACCATGCGGATGAAGGCAAAATTAGAAAATAAGTTAATAATAGGGATAAAACTAGATACTTTAAGCTACAGAAAACGTACATGCGCAACATGCAATCACATCCACACTATTATCAGACAATCCCATTCAGTCTACGTTATCTGCACATGCACATTCAAAAATACATTCACCCAACCTTACATCCACATTCGAAATCAACATTCAAAACATGCACATTCATTAAGATGAAGGTTTGTTCGATTTGGAACTAAAAGTTTAGAAAAAAGGTGGAAAAAAGTGAGATGGAGTAATATGGCCGTATAACGTGCTCACAGTCAAGCGCGGTATTGGGTGGTAACCAACCCCATGGCAGCCTCCCTTCCGATGCCAATTAACCATCCGATAAGTTTCTTTCTGAACACAAATGCTACATGGGGCAATATTCCTGAATTCATCAGGTAAGTTTGTATAAATTACATGGGCAATATATAGACAGCCAGTATAGTTTATGGATTTTTCGATCTTTGGTGTGACTATACCGATGTTTATACGATGACGTGTTAGGTATGAATGTGAAGTTTTCTCAATAAAACTATATTGTCTTTTGAAACTAAATAATGCAACAGTTTTTATGAATAATTGCCTGATAT
The DNA here is from genome assembly GCA_023375725.1 of Nephotettix cincticeps. NCBI lineage: Eukaryota > Metazoa > Arthropoda > Insecta > Hemiptera > Cicadellidae > Nephotettix > Nephotettix cincticeps. Next base: position 43,672,286 of record CM041787.1, read on the forward strand.
CTAATACTTTGAATATGTCGAACAATCTGTCGGAAGAAAACCTATGGGGTTTTTGAAGCGCTGCTTTAATTATGGACTTTTGGGTAATCTGTAGTGGGTTAATAACATAGTCAAATGATCCTCCCCAGACAAGAATGCCATATTGCAAGATTGACTGAACATAAGCGTAATAAACTATTTTTAGATGAGTATCATCAAGAACATGGGACAGAAGCGAAAACATGTAAATACATTTCCTGAGTTTACTATTGACATATAGTGAGTGAGCGGTCCAGGTTATTCTTTGGAGTGAGTCCAATGCATCGCTATTTCGAAAACCACTGAATCAAATTGAAATTATATGCATTTTCAACATAGCGCACACCCCTAATGTGTTATTTATGCAGATGTTGAGAAAATCGTCCAAGAGGAAAGAGACAGAAGTTGATTTTGAAGAGAAGAAGATGAATTTGTCCCTCGGCCAGGATGATTTGGACAAGGAGAACGATTACTACACAAGACCAGCGAGCCCGGTGATGATTGACGAGCCTGACAGATGGGGGTAAGTGCATTCCTAGCTTGTCATTCCCTATAGCCTTGGTTTGACGAACCAACACTCCAGTAAAGAATACTCAGTTGATTGTATATATCACCTTTGAGTTGTATTAACAGTTTAGCTGGCTATATTGTTCTAAAAATTATAGATGTTTAAATTCATATGTTGATGACTATGACTGATTATTTAATTTCAATTAAAATGACAGTGATGATTAAAAAAAATAATACATAAAGGTAGAACAAGACAGTATACTCAAAAGTGTTTCAAATACAGTGGATCCTCGATTTAACGAATTTCAAGGGACTAAGAAAGACATATGTAGGGATGTTCTAAAAAACGAGGTTTGTTAAATTGAGGTTGAATATTGCCGAAATTCGTAATGTAGAGGTAAGTCATAACCTCCAAATAAAGAATATTGAACGTGTACAACCTAATTAAAGTAGATTTTTAGGCATATGTTATTTTTGGTACTGTTTGTTTTACTGCTATAGATTGGCTTAACCAGCCATTGCCTACTCGAAAACCATTATGGCCAAATTGCTCGGCCAATTGCTCAGCCTTTTCCTGAAGTACAGTTCCTGAAATGGATACTTTTTGTCACAGTATTGTTTCATCCATAACATGACAGCACTTTCAACATCTTGTAATTTGGGCCGTTAAGTGTTATTACTCTGACCAGAAAGTTCATCTTCGTCTTCATATTTCTATTTATTTTTGACTATTGTTTGAAGAGTTGTTAGTGTTATTTAAACTCCTTAGCAGTTTCCACCTCCTTCATATGCGGGTTTTCTTCTTTGGTTTTTATTACTTCAAGTTTAAACTCCACACTAAGAGCCACAATCACAAACGAAACACTGCTAAGATATGCAACACGATCTTAACACTGCGATAGATGTGCACCTTCTATAAATATTATGTGTGGCGGGCGGGCGGAAGGGGAATTTCGCTCGAGTGTTGGCCTTGATAAAAATAAAATACGTAATACAAGGGTCTGGACCATGGAAATATGTTATATAGGGGTTATGTTTGATATGTAGGGGTTTCTTACTTTGGGTATTTGCTATACAGGGGTAAGAAAATTACTAAAAAGCACACATAATATACGCTATTACAGAATTTTGTTTGTTATATAAGGGTAAATTTTTAAATAATATATGAAAAGTTTTAAAAAAATCTGTCCACAAACATGAAAATTATTTCCCTATTCTCCATAAGATTAACATGGCAAAGAGTGTGCAGGTTTGCTGCTGTGAGGAACACTGAAATTAGGCATTTCTACCATAAATAATTTTTATCTTATCATTTATACCAACTTTCATCAACATCTGTCCATAAATAAAGGAGTTTGCCTATTCCCTATATGATTAATATGGGAAAAGAGTATGCAGGTTTGCTGCCATGATAAACACGTAAACTATGATTTTTAAGCATAAATGGATAGATCTCAACTACATGAAGCTAAATATCAAGTTTTAACCAAAAATATTCATTAATATGGGAAATATTAATTTTTCCTTATCCTCCATAAGATTAACATTGGAGCCCCACAATACAACGTACTGTGTTTAGATTTTTTAATATCTCGGTAACCGTTGGAGATAGAGAAAAACTTTAAGGAACTTAATTATGTAGTTTTTTAAGCTGATTCTAATGGTGAAACATAAAATTAGAAATTTTTAAAAATTACAGGTAAATAAGTAAAAAACATTGTTATAAACTGTAAACCTCTCAGCAAAATTTAAAAGTTTGATTGTTCATCAAATTGCATGATCTTAAGTTATAACGTTTTAGATTTTCTCTGGTAATTAGGTGTTTTTTACTAGACATTCTTGAAAAAAGATTGGGATTTGTAGCAAATCGTTATAGCCTAGTTATATTAGGTATTTTATGTCACATGCTCTGTCTTCCTGCTTTGAAATCTTGATAAAAAATTTTCATTTTAGCTATGATAACTGAATGAGCTTAGATGAAACTGGACTATATTTACAAAACAAATCACCATTAGTATATTTAGTTTATTTCTGTGTATAATTTAAATTCTGTTAAATTATTTGATGTTCACCTTAATCTGTTGAGGTATGGCACCCAGCGACCTCACTACGATGAGAGTATGAGAGCTGTGTACAGCAGCAGCCGGAGTAGCAAGTACTATTCTCGAGGTAGTAGGGAGAAAGAGTACTACCTATGTGCAGAAATCCAATGCTTTCTAAAATAAGGTTAACATTTACACTTCTTGAAAATGGGATTATTACCCGAAACATGTAGAAGAAATAAAAATGTTTTCTAAGGGTACTTGGTTAGATTATTTCAACATAATATACATATATACATATATATATATATATATATAAATTTTAACGACTATTGTTTTTGGTCTCTGGGCACCTAAAGAAGAAAAAATAACATGGTCCCGGGCTTAACTCTTGCCATGAGACCTACGGTAATAGCTACTTCCCTATGGGAAATTCGCTAAAACCAATAGGTCAGTTAGTAACACGTAGGCTGTACGTATAGGCTACATCAGATTTTGTTGATATTTAACAGATCCAAGGGGGAACCTGAGGCGAAGAGATATCGCACTATGTCAGACAGGTTTGATGACTACGGAGGCGGCGCTGAAGGCATTTACTATCCCAGGAACACGGAACAGGTAATAATAAGTATAACATTGTTATAAACTGTAAACCTCTCAGCAAAATTTAAAAGTTTGATTGTTCATCAAATTGCATGATCTTAAGTTATAACGTTTTAGATTTTCTCTGGTAATTAGGTGTTTTTTACTAGACATTCTTGAAAAAAGATTGGGATTTGTAGCAAATCGTTATAGCCTAGTTATATTAGGTATTTTATGTCACATGCTCTGTCTTCCTGCTTTGAAATCTTGATAAAAAATTTTCATTTTAGCTATGATAACTGAATGAGCTTAGATGAAACTGGACTATATTTACAAAACAAATCACCATAGTATATTTAGTTTATTTCTGTGTATAATTTAAATTCTGTTAAACTTATTTGATGTTCACCTTAATCTGTTGAGGTATGGCACCAGCGACCTCACTACGATGAGAGTATGAGAGCTGTGTACAGCAGCAGCCGGAGTAGCAAGTACTATTCTCGAGGTAGTAGGGAGAAAGAGTACTACCCGTCGTCCACGTCGAGTAGTAAGCGGCAGAAATATTCACAGAGGGAGGTGATAGTGCAGCGTCCGGAGAAGACCAGTTGGAAGGACGACAGGTAGTGACGAAATGTCTTAACAATAGATTTTCTCTGGAGAAACATTCGTATGTCGCTGTTTAACAATGTAAATGGATAAAAACTTAATATGTACACGAAAATCCATTTACAAGTTATGGATCGTTAACAGTGTGGTTCTCAGAAAAGTCCAACTCCCCGCATCAGGTGTTTGGCTTCTGTGCTGTAATCTAGTCTTAAATTACCAAAAGGGACGAAATCCATGTCTCAAGACACTTAAGTCATCCAGCTTTTTTCACACCGTCTGTGGATGACTGGAGAGTCTCAGGATCCATCGATTAGCTTCTGCAGTCAGATGTATACCCTTGTCCATAGTGCTTAGGGTCACTGCCCATAGAGAGGGGCAGACACCTGCCAGAGGAGCTTTGACCTTAAAATTTTTATTGCATAAAAACTCTCAACGTCTTTGTTATTTATATGTATAGGTTATTCTGAACTTAGTTTTCAGGGTATCACTTCTTATTCATTGGAGCATATTCCATTTTTTCAGTTTTGTATTTTTTGTTATGATTTAAATGAAACATGAACAGATTGTTTACGTATGATCTAAGTAAATACGTATACTGTGGTATATAATGGGTTTTTCGTCCCTAGCCCACCACCTGCCAGACCTAGCCGGTATCCTGAGGCGAGAGGTGGAGGAGCTAGAGGTGACGAGTGGGCAGACCCGTGGATGCGGAAGAAGACTTCATCGCCTTTGACTCGCAAACGGAAACAGAGCTACTCTTCAGGTTCCTCGTATTCATCCTCCAGGTAACTGATACACTATCCACTCTAGGAGAGTTGTGCAGTTCGAAAAGACAGAAAATCCAGTTGGACTGAGAGTGATTGCTGTTCGGTCATTGTTTTTTACCTCTTGTGTTAGCGTTTGGTGCTTTTGTTGCCTGGTGTGGGGTTTGCTTATTTAGAATGGCTGAAAAGTAGCAAAAACTGCAAAGGCTTTTTAAAATATAAAATAAAAGAAGAAAATAAAGGTGAAAGTTAAATTTGTGTAGTAAAATATGAATTAAACCTAAAAATTTATCTTTGTTTAATTTCACTGTTTAGTTTATGTTTTACTGTTAATAAATTGGTCTTTTAGACCCTTATTGGAGGAGGTGGCCAGACCATATCGTCAGCGAGCGTAGCTGGTGACGTGGCCTGGCAACCTAGGACTAAATAAGCTCCATATGCTACAACGTAGCGTCGCCAGTATTTTTGGCCAGTTAGTCCAAAGTGTGGCTACGTTGCTGGCCAACCTTGTGTAATAACATCTTTATGAATCACAAAAATGTGAGTAACCAGTTCCATAGATGGCAATGTGGCCTTGCCACCTCATCTAACAAGGGCCTTAGTGTTAAAACTACGATTTTGTTTCATTTTACACATGTTCAATACCTCGGCGGATTATCTGCCATTTTCAATCCTCGCGGTAGTTATGTCACTTACTTCTGCGGATAATTAGCAGTTCACTTTAATAACAGTTGAAATTAAACTTATTCAAATATTTTCCTTAGTTTCATTCTCAATACCATTGAAGTTTCTGTTTGAACTGAGCTCATCTATTACAGCTCCAGCCGTAGCAGTCATAGTAGCAGCAGTTCGTACTCGAGGTCAAGGTCTAGGTCAAGTAGGTCGAGATCAAGATCGAAACCTGCTCCTACCCGTCGTCTGACCAGACCCTCGCCTCCTGCTGGCAGAGGTAAACAATGTAATGTAAAGTTCAAGTGTAACAAGTAATTAAGTATGTTAGCAAAACATTCCCGTCACAAGGCAACTTTTTGTCTTTAATAAAAATAAACTGTATCAGTGGACTGACACATACTTTCTCCCTTAATTAAATAAAAAAACTTCATCCTTTAAGTGTTTAATGTCTTCTAAACATTTATTGCTCCAAAAATAATCATTCAATTTCTTTAAATAATAGCAAGAGAAAACAATTTAAAAGAATCCTTAAAATGTTAGGGTTATAATCCCCCCAATAATAATAAGTTTTATTATAAAGTAATAATAAACGGACAAAAACTGTGTTTATAATGTGCAGTAAATTTATCTTTTCCCTTGAATCGTTGTTCATCGGCTATTGAATCAAATTGCTAAATACATAATTTTTTAGGTTTTAAGCTGGTTTCAATTTTGACTGTTTAACTGTTTTATAACATCATTATTTAGCCAGGATTTTTTTAAAATTTAAAAGCTGAATAGTGAATATATTAGCCAAAATATATCTTTGAAATTAATTTTTGTATTTAAGTGAGTGATCGTTTCAGCAGCCAAATTGCCATTGTCGCCGGCTCTGTTGTCAGAGAAGAAAGCCACAACAGAGAGATCGATTCTGATGAACCCTCCCCCTCCCAGTCCTCGTGGGAAGAACAAAAACTTGGCCGCAAATCCAAGCCCGCCCATAGACAGGTAAACTACTAGTTACCATTAGGCCTGAATATGCAGAATAAACATATATCAGCCAAGATTCCTATATTGTCAGCCATATTTTATGTGTGATCTAATCTACAATTACCAATCAGTCCAATCAGCCAGTTGACTAATCAGTCAATCTTCAGTTGAAATTATGGCTGACGGATTCTTAACAAAGAACGTAGGGATAGGGAAAACAAAGTATTTGTAAAAATAGCAATAATATAAATCCGAAACAAAATTCTCGTGCTATGCTAACTCTTAGTAAGGCTTGTAAGAGACATTAGGAAATCAAGATATAAAATCAAGTTGGACACACATTGCCTGGATTTTAGGCTTTTGCTGGAGCCATTTTTTTCAGGGGCTGATGTCGAGTTATAGGTAAACCCCCACTGGAGTTTCCATCGTGGTGTGTACAATCCTGTTACTTCTGCTCTAGCCTTTGTGACGAGTGAATCTGTTTCGTTTCCTGTATGATGATTATTGGTAATTGGTATTTTTATAAGTTTTTTTGTAAGTTTTATTGAGCGCTTTAAACTTGTTTTAACGGACTGAGCCGTTATTTAGGCCAGATTATGTACTAACCTTATTATATTTTAGGTCCTAGCTCACCAGAGGTGGGGATCAGATTCAAGATTCTGAAGCATTGTGAAACTTTGTTTTACTTCAGTGAAGTCCGGAATTAAAATCTAAAAAATATGAATGTGTTTTCCAGGCCCGGAGTACCGGCTCGTTTACTTGCCCACAGCAAGGCTGCGTCCGCCGTCGCCGCAGCGATGCGTTCTGCTCGCTCACGCTCCAAATCCTCGCGGTCCAGTGGTTCCAGCGACTCCAGCGGGTCCTCCAGTGACTCGAGCGAGTCGAGCTTCTCGTCGTCGTCATCAAGTAGGCCTGCCTCCCCCTCCCCGCCCGGTATGTGCATGATCTGTCGTATGGTAGAAGACTCATAAACTCACCCTATCACTTTTGATAAAGGCAGAGGCTATTCGCATGTCTGCCAAGCGTTGTTACCGCACACATTCGTTTCATATTAGATCAATGTTTCTTTGAAAAGTATGTTTTTTTATAAAAACTAAGTTCCAGGAAGAGTCGAGGTTCATCTTTTGTCGAAATGGTTCATGATATCTTTTATATAACTATAAAACCTAACCTAATCTGAGTATCATTGTGTACATTTTGACTTAGACGAATAGATACTTTGTTAATGTTGAATTTCCTGGAGTTAACTGTGTGCAGTGGTTAAGTGTGTAGGTATCATGTTTGTGAGATTACTGCATTTATTGCATTATTACATTACCACAATCTATATTACTCGTGAGTGCCAATAATTTGTTTGAAGAATCCCAATTTTACTCAAATTTATTTTAACTGATGGTTTTTTTATCACAGTCTTTAAAATAACTAGTTTATTTATTAGCTGACACTGACAGTCTTGAAAAGAATGATTCTCTAGCATAAAGGCCAACACACACAGCAACAGACGCTCGTATGCAGACAGACGGAGGAAACATTGCTCCTCAGGTTAATAGATGTTGTAATGCACACAGACGTCCGTATGTATGCTGACGTCTTCATGCAGATGTTAAAATCTAATCACCTGGGGAGTGATTTTTTAATATCTGTTTCTGTTTTTAATGTGTTGGCCCTAAGAGCACAAGTAGACAGCTGTATTAGATTCAATTTGTATTTAAGATGACATCTGCAAGCCACTCTGTTGTTAGTAGCACCAGGGTATACTTGTCATAAAACAGTTGATCACCTTTTTATATTAACAGTAAAAGTTTTGGACTGGAAGAATGTAACTTAGGGCTAATATATAGTTTTGACACTTTTCTGGTGAAAAATATGTTTTGAGTGATGAAAAAATGTATTTTGTTGTCTTGGACCATAAGGGCTATTCCAATACTTGATTGAATTCAATATGTAGAAGTAAAAAAATGGTGCACTGTAACAAACCGTTCCTTTTACAAAACATGTTATTTAACATGATTATTTCCATTTTTTTGTTTTTGAAAATTATAATTTTTAACAGAATTTTCATTATTTTATCTTTAACTTTAATATGTCGTGCTCCCTTTGGAATGTCTACAATTGTAAAATCTAAATGTGTTTGTTTTGACAACTGCCTTCAGTCTTACTTTTGCTGTTTAGAGACAAAGGTCAATTTAAAACAGATGTTAAACAGTCAATGTAGTACTTTGGAACCTATACTTAGCTGTGCGGTTCACATTAAAAACCGAGTTATATTTTATTATGGGTTGTTAAATCTCGCAATAGATAGTGTTTAATGTACTTTAATTAATTTCTGATGTATAGATTTGTTTGGTGGGTTTCACAAAACCAAGTTTTCACTACGCCGAGTAATGCTGAAAATCTAATAAATATCAAAATTTCACTACGCCGAGGTTTCACAAAACCGAGTATGTTATAAAATTCAACTGTTTCACTAAACCGAGTTTCACAAAACCGAGTAAGGAGTTGGGTACCGTCCGCTCTAGAAGTGAGTTCGCACCTAGAGCACGTCGGCCGGCAGGCCAACAACACGCAGTATCATGCGCTTTGAAGGCATTCACTGCCTGAAATCTGTATAAATGACATTATTGATCTAATAACTTAAGCTACTTTATACTGTTTTAATATATTATACAAAAATAAAATCGTCCATGGATGAATGTTAAAAAGAAAATTATAGAAAATAGTAAACGAAAATAATTGTATGCTCCAAAGCAAAAAAAATTTGATTTTTTATAAGAACGATTTTTTTATTTAGAACAATTCAGTTTTTTCTTGCCTGTAAAAAATAGAACTTATCACAATAACAAGCTATAAGTTATTGATAAAAGAAAGTTTTCTGGAGAATACTATTCTCTGGAGATGATTGTATGCTCCAAAGCAGGCCCCTGTATACCCTGAATTTTAATCAATATTTTAAAAAAGGGTACTGCGTTTCAAATGTTTATGAACTTGGTAACAATTAAAATATATTAATATATTTTAGCTATACAAAACGGCGAATAGCACTTGAAACACTAGAAACAACATAGGATTTGTATTTAATACATTTTTGGGATCTTATGGTTTTAAAGAATCATAAAGCTCTAAAGTTATTTTAATTCGCAACATTTTATTAACTAAATGTATTAACTATTGTTAACTTATTTTTATTAACTAAAATATAAACTATTAACTATTTATTATTAAATCTTCAATATAAATTATGTTTCACGCGTTATGTTCACTGCACGGCTGGACAGCGAGTGCCTGCAAAGCACGTAATACTGCACGCTACACAGGCTTCTACAGTCACTCCTAGAGCGGACGGTACCCAGCCCCTTACTCGGTTTTGTGAAACTCGGTTAAGTGAAACAGTTGAATTGTATAACGTACTCGGTTTCGTGAAACCTCGGCGTAGTGAAATTTCGATATTTTTTTAGATTTTTAGCCTTACTCGGCGTAGTGAAAACTCGGGGTAGTGAAACGCTCCCGATTTGTTTATTAGGTTGCATCTTGGTTATAACACTTGCCTGAACTAATGAGCCCTTAAAATGGTTAGCATTGAATTCTAAAGTGAGAGAATTTTAATTTTGTTTAATGTTTAAGTTGTTTTTTGTATATGAGATGGTTCTTGTAATTTTTGGATTATGATGAAAGTTTGCTCCACAAGAGAAAATGTTCATGATTGGAATCCAATACTTTGCTGTTAACTGTTTTGAAATGAAGTTGTACCAAGTTTTTGTTTCTGTTGTGCATGAATTTGGATGTGGCATGAATGGATATGAAAGATAGAATTAATAATTTAGTTTTTTATAATGTGCTTAAAAAGGTACAGTACACTGATTTTATTCAGAGCTACAATTCTAGCTTTTAAATTAAACTAGATAAACTTGATAACTCAGTCACAATTTTTAATTGGGCTATTGAGTAATTAACCCTTTGAGCTCAAAAGGCCAGTAGTACAGGATTTGTCACGGTGTTGCAGACAGCTGGTGCAATACCATACCATGATATTTGGATTCGCCGCTCGGAAGGCTAGCACAATGGTCGCGCACTTGCACTGAGAGCGTGGCAGCCACATTTTTTGTATTCCCCTTCAGCTCGTAATAATTTTGAAATTGGTGTTATTCGCACACTCAGATTGAATTTATAAATAATAAGCCAAGGCTAATTTATAAAGTAATTATATACCAACCCAATCAAATCTCACATTATTTTTCTCTCTTCTTACTATTTTACTTTGCATAGTTGGTAGTTGCATAGTTTGCCTCGTGTTTTTCTCATCATTTTATACTTCCTTCCACCCTGTTTGGATTGGCGTCTTTTGATTGTACTAACCAGTAATTTAAAGGCAGATGTGAGCATCGGAAGCTACTACAACTATATCTGAGACATGGAATGTATTTTGTCAATTTAGTTTGTCAAAAAGATGCTATTAATGCACCAGTCATCTCTATCATCAAATTGGTAAAACACTGCCAGCCCTGATTGCTTTGTCAAATTACGACCCAATGTGAGTGTGACCCAAAGGCGCCATGTAGTGACAAACTAGAGATATCGAAGTTGTGATTTATGAGCAGTAGAGAGAGACGTGTGATGGGACTGGTGAGGGGGAGGGGTATCATGTGATCAGTCAACGGCAGGTGTTCGTGCTGTGAGATTGGTTGGCGGAGTGAGATTGGGTGGGCGCGTTGATCTAGCTAAAAATAGTCTGCGGATAGGAAGCCCGAACGTCGTTTCCTGGAAAATCGGTCACAATGATTTGTTCTCTTTATAGATTTATGCTGTAAAAAATTCAAACCATCCAAATAATTATTCGAATTAACCAGGATATTTTAACATTGTTTTTACATAAAATTCTAGGGACCAAGTCAAAATTTCGAAATTAAGAAGTTTACGAATTACAGTAGTTTGAATTATACACGTTCCACTGTACTAAGTGTTCTCACAGTAGGTAATAATTATATATCATGTGGTGTTCCTGTTCCAGTTCGCCAGAAGCGTATTGTAATTGACGAGAGGCTCGCTTTAGCTCAAGCAATGAAAGTGAAGGCTATGGATGCCTTGAAGGTAATTTCATATTAGTCAAACTAAACTAATAATTTAAGCTGCGTGTGTATGAACTAAGTATCCGTGCTAACTTACTAAGATCAACTGATACATTTTCGATGTTCACTGGTTTTAGAATAATTGGTTGAATATGAGCTATTAGTTAATAGTGTATCTTCCTTTTAATAAAATCTTAAATTTTTCTTGAACAATTATAGTTTATTTACAGGTTGGGATAACCAACATAGACCATCTTTTACATAGTTACCCCGATAAAATATAATTTTCTAAATGTTAACAAATAAATTGCATCTAATATAATCCGTATTTAAGTATTTTTACATTAAAACATGCTGGTAAAAATAATTCGGGATTACTATTAATTTGTAAATGCAGAACCCCTTTAATCCTCTCCCAGTCAAATTACTCAAATTTTTAGACTTGTTTACAAGTAGCTGATTATGCATAATGGTGGAATGTGATGTAGAACCGCCGTACATGGTACATGCCACCAGGAGAGGATTAAAACGTCTTTACTTCATTAAGATTAAAAGTGTAAAATTTGTAATTTTTACTCTGATTTAATTTAATACTCCTTAAGTGCAGTGCCTTAAAAAATTTCAGTGGTATATAATTAGTGGAATCATTTTTTTCTTTTCTTACAAACATAATGTTATTGTTGTGTATGTTACAGCTCTCTGGACAGAAGCAACAAATTAAACTTACTCTGAAAGGCAGTGGAGCAGGTAATGCTGATAATACTGTTAAGAATACTATATGACTGTCTGATATGAATCCTACTTCCTCACCCATCTTACCTATCTGAATTATGACCTCAGAACTGGAGTATTACTATAGTTGAAATTTATTAATATAGGCCTAAAAACGGTGGAAAATTTGAAGTTTTTATTTTACGCATGAGCCATAAAATCAAAAGTTGAACTGTCAGCTTAAACTGGCTTTTTAAATCTCTTATATTTTTCAAAATGGGAAATTTCACTATAGTACCTTAAAAAGTGACTTAAAACATGTTCAACTATTTAATCTTAAAAACCAATTAATAAAATTTAAGTAAGGCTTGCTTTTCTACAAAAATTGTGCAATTGCAATTTAAGTTTATGATGAGGGGGCTGGGCTTGAACCCACTTATATCTCACCAACCAATATTAAAAAGTTAAAAAATGGTATAGTTGGATTCTCAGTTAAATTTTGCACAATTTATATACACCTACTATTTTAACAATCTGACTATTGAAGCTTTGTGAAAAAACACATTTTCTGTGATCGTCTGTGGCACGTTACTTCTTTAATTTTTGTCGCCATGATAGCAGCATAAAATACTGACTGCCACTTGGAGGGTTAAGATTGAATATTGCGGGGCACATACTACTTGTCCTTGGTTAAAGGTTCCTGGACAATCTCTTGTCAATGCTGATTGAAAAGATGTTATTATACAATTATTTTACATTTTTTCTTACTTCCTTAACCCATTGGCCTAGCTATTTTTAAGCATTGTGCCAGACCCAGCCAGCTCTAGGAATTAAAATGGATGAATTTGTGGACTTAAGAAAAAATATACCAGTTTTTAAATTATTTTAATTCTTTACAAAAAAAGTAGATAATTTTTAAGCTGTTGAATTTTTTTTACATTTAAGCAATTAACACTACTTGATAAAGCATTTAACTCCCTAATTAAAAACATGTTTTTTAAAAAATTATCTATTATTTACCAGATATATAATATTTTTCTTATATGTAAAACAATGCACTTTTTCGAGAAATACATATAAAAGTAGCTCTGATATACTTTTCAAAATTATCATAAATAACTTATAGTGATAAATCTGGAAATATTATAATATACATAAACCAAAACAGACCTTGATCTCATCACTCAATAACAAATAATTTTGACGTCTGAGATGTACACACTGTAATGTACTTTCATTCAGAAATAAAGATATGTCTATGTCCATCTGCAGTTGTTATTAATGTTTGACAGCTGACACTAATACTAACATAAGAAAAAATGAAACAGAATGGATATAACTCGAAAATTAGAGCGCCGCTAAGACAGCACCGGTGGAAACCACAAAAATATCTCAGCTCCAAATGTACTATATAATTTAACTTTTATAAAGTTCCTATTGAATAAAAAATTCAAAATTATTGCTAGAATTGAATTGCGAATGGACTCTGCTACGATCTAGTGAGTTTTCTGGCATCTACGTCAGACTACGAAGTATACAGAATGTTGTTATCAAAAATACGAGGGACGGCCGTATGTCTAGGGGGATCCGTTCGAGTACTGCTCGTAAGTCTAGGCCAATGGGTTAAGTGAATTTTGATTGTTAATGTAATTATTGGTTATTATTGTTAATGTAATTATTTTGGTTGAAGAGCTTTTCTCAGTGTAATTCATGATCAGTAGAATTATTCTTTTTATGTTTTTTATTTTTTATTTAATGACATTTATTTTTCTTTCATTTAATAATCAAACAATGCTGGTAATTGTTTACTCATTATTTGATGAGAAACATTTAGTGCTGCATCTGAAACATAAATAATAAGATCAGCTTGTTCTAGATTTGGTTGAAAAATACTAACAAGTTGATGCATTGCAGGTGATAGGCCTACTGCTCCTGTTCCCACCATCGGAAAGAAAAGGCCAGCTGAATCTCCGCCCTTGGACTTTTCTCCTCCCAAGGTACTGTTTAACGTTTCAGCCATTTTTAAAAATAAGTCTTTTTGTATTAACCCATTCTGGTCCAAAGACGGGCACTGCCCGTCCTCACGCGACGTATTGGAGTATTATTTTATTTTGCTGTTGTATTGTAACAGACGTTTGCAGGTGTGCGTCTTTCTACTCCTAATGAACCAAACTTCTTATTTTATACTCTATGTTGTTTTATATTTAGTGGTATTGCCATATAACCTCTGACAAACACCAGTTGCAGGCGCTATTCAGCTTTTGTTTACACCCTTGTTTCGTCAACACGGCAACTCGCGATGATATATCTGTGAACTCTCATGAATTTAATAAGTTTGTCGTAGTGTTTCGAATGATAGTGGAAGTGAAAGGGAGGATTAATAAAACAATAATAAGCAATCACAAGAGTACAGTCCGTATTTCAATGAAGAAACATAAATTGAAAGTGATTAACTACCGACTTGGAACTAGGTTATTGAGCGTTGAGCATTTTAGTAAAAAATATATTGTAATAAAAGTATAAGTCATACATAAATGATTTTTACATTTCTATGTAAGTAAATAGATTTTGCATCCAAATAAATGTACTTTTACTCTCAGAACTTTCAAAAAACTATTTTTATTCACTCTGCTTTACGTACAAAAATGTTAATAAATAAATAGTATAAAAATTTAAATGTGTATCATTAAAAAAAATATTCTAGAATCAGAAAAAATTAGTTTTGTGTACTTAGGATAAGTTATTAAATATACTTGTTTTACTAAAACGTAACAAATCATGCACTTTTAATATGATCCTGAAGGTAAAGCAGATATGACATTTATTTGGCTGTGAGTAGGTTAAAAAAATTATTTTTGAACATTCCATCGAAGAAATAACTGATGCATCACTAGCATCTATGTGAAATGTTTTAAAATTAGAATTTATTTTTTTATTAGAATAAATTTTATAAAAATTTGGTTATTTAGTACTGAGGTTTCACTCTTTGGGCTTGCCTACTGATTTACTTTTAGTTTAATCTGTATAATTTTGTTGTAAGATTTTTCAACTAGTAATTTTTTTATATCTGCAGTAAAACTTAAATTTTCTCATGTTTGTAAATTTTATCAAAACTTGAAATTCCATCTTTACATACAATGTATTTTTGGATACATAGGTGCCTGCCCTCTTTGACCTAGAATAGCTGTAGTCTTTAATAATTTATTTTACACCTATTTATCGTGTCTTGATTTGATTGTTCTTTTCGTAAAAAAAGAAGCTGAACATTTTTTAGTAAAATTTACCTTTCGCAGGTTGGTGCTAAGTTAACGCCAAAGAAAACTGCGCCTTCAAGGAGAGAAGAGCTACTGAAACAATTGAAGGCAGTCGAAGATGCCATCGCCAGGAAGAGATCAAAGATCAGTTAAATCCGTAGCATTTGTCATGAATGTCACTTGTAATGTTTGACAGCATCTGTCAATGTTAGACTCCATTCCTTGTATATAATCACTTGTCCATATATCATAACTTTAAATCGCTTTGTATGTCTTATGTTAGGCAACATTTGTAGCATTGACTCTCACTAGCTATATTTATAAGAAATAAATGTAAAAATTTTATAAATCTAAGATGTACTTGTATTCCTTCTACTGTTACTTTAAATTTCCTAGTTAGTTAGTTTTTAGTTACTTTAAATTTTTAAATATTTGTGAGAAGTATTATTCTCGTTTTCATTTGTTTTCTGCGAGAAGAAACGCTAAAAAAGGTTCATTATCTGCTCTCTTATTTTGAAATAATTAACTGAATAATTCATGTTTTTGTTGGAGTCCACTTTTAAATGTCAATGAAAGTTAAAATTGTCTATGTTTATGTCAAGAAATTTAAAAACATGTATAAAGTCACATATGATTAAACCATTATTTTATAAATTTACTGTGTTATTAATCCACAATCATAACAGTTTGGAAATTAAATTCAATTTTTTATTCGAGAAAAATGCAAAATATATTACAATCTAAATGGTGGATGGGGTCTTTGTAGTGTGGTCTGAGCTCTTTAAACGGTTCTGCTCTTCATAACTTGGAAGACATCATATTAGGATACATATAATAAACACTTATACTCAAATAAACAACCTATAAAAATACCTTATAATATTACAAACATTGACATTCACAAACTACTAAAATGGTTTGTAAAATACAAGGTGGTTGTTAAGTTATAGAGAAACAGACTTGATTGGACTCTGAAGTCTGAACATTGGAGTGAGGAGCCACATTGGAAATGTTTGGTTAGTTCAAGAATTTAGGTTTGCAGGCTTACAAAAAATAGCAGCTTCTATCATAAAATATGATCTTAAATAAGTTTTATTGAAAATTTACACAATTGAATGAGGTTTCTTACGGTTAATCATCTCTCCACGTAACTTCCACTTCATCTGTCCTGAACCTGAAAAATATGTGAATTGTGATACTTTAACGTAAAACCTACAGTATGTTACTGAAAACACTAATAAGCCTTGTACAATCAAATTATAATCATTAATTCCCAAAGCGCCAGTGGCAGTTGCTATCTGCTTTTCCATTGAGATTAAGGAACTCATTTGGAGCCAGAGATCTTATCTTTCCATGGTGTTCAGGATGAAAATATTGCTTAGATAAATCCTGCACCATCAAGCAGATGGGCAGTTCTCTTAAACCTGCTTTACCCACACTAAGTGCATTTCACCAATACCCACACACGGGCTCAGAGACCGTGTTAAGTTTTTACCAATGAAATTGAGGTAGTGTTGTAAAACTAAGCTATACTAGTAAAAAACCATTGATTGGAGAATAGATAAAATATATTTCACAACTGTTTACACATTATATATATTTCATGACATCTACCTACAAATTATAAATACTAAAGTATTTGCAAACCATTGTAAATTTAAAACCTCTGTTTTTACAGTTTTTAATTTATTACGTGGATTAACTATTATGTCTGAAATCATTAGGTGATGTTGCAGTGACAACAAAAATTACCACTTGCAAAACTTTTTCGGTGACTAGTAACTAACCAGAGTAGAACAAGGTAGACAGTACTGAAAAGGCTGATTGGAAACTTCAAAATCTGTACCAAGGCCATCATTGTTGACAGAGTTCCCCCCTGCTAACAGGGTTCCAATAGGTTTTCTAAACCCAAATTCTAGGACGATTCCACAACAAAACAACTGGTTTTCCAAGGTGATCGTACCATTAAAAAAATTTGGGCAAAGATTAACACATACATTTTCTTGACTGTCGTGGTATACATGCTGGAACAATGCCCTAAGGCCAAGGTTAATATGGTCAGATATTAGTACCATAAAATTGTATCAAATTAAAATACAGAAATAAATTCTTTAACAGAAAAACTTAATTGATTCTGTTGATCACCCAGCCCTCCTCCCACTTCAAGTTTTTTTTCTTTTTTGAGGGAGAGGTGGAAAATAATTTATTCACACAGGTGGCCAGCCTGTAGTGTGGGACTCCCCAAAAAAGCGGGATAACCCACTAAAAAAACCTCTACTCTTTAAAATTCCAACCTGGAACTGTTTGTCACATTACAACAGGCTAGTCCTAAATTTGGTTTTGGGAATAAGCTTTAAGGGGAATGAGGTGCAGTCAACAAACTAATCCAAGTAAAACGAAATTGCATTAAGAATTTTATACATTTACCATAAGTAATAAATAAACAAAATATTTGTACGAAAGTCTTGAGAACAACCATTTCAAAGCTAAAATTAGAATCGACATCTATAAAAAATTATTGCTGATGGAATTATAGGGCGTAAATTAAAAGTCAAGGACATATGAGGCTAAATTCCAGAGTGTCCAGAACACGTGGGATCCCTGGCAAACTTGGCCACTAGTTCTCTAAGTTTCCATACTTGCTGTTATGGTGAGTGAAGAGTTTACTGACTGTTCATAGCAGGCTGTATCTATCTGCTTGTGCCAGGCCCCAACCAAGGAGGCTATGAAACGCAACTAGTTGTTAGGTCTGGTGTCTAGGCCTAGATACCAACTAGGACTTTGACTGTTAAAATCTTTCAGATCTATACTTATTTTATAAATACCAACCAGAATTAACACCTAATGTACAGGTGTACATTAGGTAGTACATTAGGTGTACAGGTGTACATTAGGTGTAGGTGTACATCAATTTTAGAAATTATAAAAGAGTGTCCCTAACCTCTGCGTACAAGTGGTCTCATTCCATTGTGTTGGCCCCGCCGTGGTGTACAGCAAAGCCCCCGCCACAGCTATCATGGCTCCGTTGTCTATACAGAACCGCTCGTCGGTAGCATACAGTTTGGCCCCCCGCTCACTACACATGGTACCCATCATGTCCTGCAGCCTCATGTTGCAGCCCACACCACCGACCAAAAGCACCTCCTGCGACCCTGTGTGCGCCATGGCTCGCTCTGTCAAAGAAATTCAACATAAATCACGGTGTAACACTTTACTTTCTGAAAATGAAAACATTGGGGACGATGGTGTCATGTAATTCAGCTACTTGGAGGTCACGAATTGTGGATACTTTTGAGCGATGGTTGGTGGATGTAGTGTTCGCTTGTGTGGATTAAAGTCCACACTATTGAATACTATGTTAATCCGTATAGCCCATCCTCATAATTCAGAGGCAGCGGTTCGGATCCCACGTTAAACTGTAGGTCCCTTAGTTGTCATCGGCTGTTGGGCTATTTATTACAGTCCTGTTTAAGGAACATGTCAGCCTTAGTCAGTAACAATTACAAGATCGCGCCACAATCATCCTCATTCATACTTGGCTTAAAATACCTACCTTGTGGTATGGTCGCCATTTCAATAATCTAATTTAATTGCTAGAAATTTTAAAATGCTCAGTCAGGGCACTCCTAAAGATTAAAATTTGTGAATTAGGTAATGGACAAGGAAAACATCATGCCTTCATCGTCATACAAATAAATAATATTTATTTGTGTCTTAAATATTAGCCTATTTCACTTCTAGTTATTTTTAATTTTTGTCATTCATGGGCCCTAATTGATTACCTATTAAAAATATTAGAGCAAGATTAAATTACGTCCATCATGTTAGCCAGTCCAGCAAAGAAGCGATTGAGACTAGAGGAACTCTAACTCTGACCAATTTGTTCATAGAGATATAAAACTGTTTGAAATTAAACGAGTGCCTGATACAAATCAACCGTTACAGTGTGAACATTTACAGAGAATCTATAATCTGTTAAAATTGCTATTCAATCATAGATTACTATTGATTTTTACAATTGAACTTCTATAATCTGTTAAAATTGCTATTCAATCATAGATTACTATTGATTTTTACAATTGAACTTAACTCTAAATGTTAGTGGTAAAAAAATGTTCTACTAAGAGTGGAAGTAGGCCCATAGCCCATCGCCATTTGATGCAGTCCTGTGTGTGATTTTCCATGTATTTGACCTATCCTGAACTCCAGTCAAAACTTGCTGCTTCTTTTAATATGAATCTGAATGGCTAGATGGACTAAAGAATGTTAATGTAAAGTGGCCTAGGACGGTTTTGATAAAAATTTCATCAGAAGCCTTTGAATCCTACCCTAGTGAAATCTCTGCTTCCACAGATTTTGAGGCTTTCACGCTATCCACTATCCACTCAGTCACTATAACTAACCTATACATAACAATATCTAGTTTGATATTGTTACTTATTGGTTCTGTATTGAGTGCTGTATTGGTTCTGTAGGTTCAACAGAATTTTAGACATTTCTATGTATACTTGGATGATATTTCAAAGTCACACCAGAATTTCAGACCTTTTATAATATGAACAGATTTACAACCTAATACCCTCTGTTAGCACATTGTCTAAAATCTAAATACATTTATTTAGCTGAGGTTAATGTGGTTAGGCCTTGATGTATACCTGTAGTTTCAACTAGCATTGCGAAAACTGTCTCTTGCAATGAAAAACAAAGGTCTTCGGGTGTGTATTCTCCGCTCTCTATGAGTTTTGGCGCTCGCTCTTCAATGTAGGACAGGATACCGGAGAATGACACATCCATACCTTTCACTACATATGGCAGCTGTAGATACTTCTTGCCCCTGAAGGGGAACAAAACTTGATTTAAATATCATAAAAGACAAATAAAAATTTAATCAAAATTTTCCACCAAAATATCCAACACCTCCCCTCTAGATTGAATTCATTACAGGCAATTTTAGAAGAAACAAATCCTCATATAGTAGTGTTGACAGAACATGATATGAGAGAAAATGAATTAAAACGACTTAATATAGAGTCATATGTGAAAAAATCTTTTTACTCCAGAAAAGTAAAACATAAAGGAGGAGTTATTATTTTGGCAGAGAAGGGTTTTGAGCTGAGAGGAGTCACTGTGCCAGTTAAATTGTGTAATGCTGTACTTAAAGAGCGACAATTTGAATTTTGTGCTTGTACGTGGAATATGGATAAGAAAAAATATCTTATTATTGGAATTTATAGGTCACCCAACTCAGATTTGAATATATTTTTGGATAGGTTGAGTGTTTTAATTGATTATTTTGATAAAAAGTATGACAAAATTATTGTAGCGGGTGATCTGAATATTGATGTTTTAATATTAGATAGAAAACATAGATTATTTAAACAGATGTTAGAAAGTAAGAATATGAGGTATCTTGTCAAATTCCCCACAAGAGTTACAGATACTTCGGAGACTGCAATAGATAATTTTTTGGTTAAAAATATTAAATCATCTAACCTGGAAGTAGAAGGTCTGATTACATTTTTATCTGACCATGATGGCCAGCTATTAAAATTAAAGTGTCAATCAACAACAAAACCTAAAAATTTTACTATAAAAAAAGAATTGCGTAAATTTTCATCTGAAAACATAAATCTTTTTTCAAAATTACTTTCCAACGAAACATGGATTGATGTCTACAATTCAGGGGTAGAAACAAAATATAATGTTTTTTATGAAACCTTTGCTTTTTACTTTCTCCCCTTATACATAGTATATGGAGAAAGTATTGTTTTCGTCAAAATTTTCGAATTTGAGTTGAGGGTGGATATATCCGTTTTGGGGTCCCCTGAATCCAAAAAAGTGGGTTTTGACGTGATGTCTGTCCGTCCGTGTGTCTGTGTGTGTGTGTGTCTGGATGTGTACAGTGCCACAGCCCACCCCGTTGGTCCGATTTAGATAAAATTTGGCATGTGTGTATATATTTACGGTATCTCCAGGCGTTTTTTTCATTTTTTTGAATTTTTGATTTTTAAGGGTAGTTCACCCCTAAAAACCCTTAAAAAACGTGAAAAATCCAATTTTCTCAAAAACAGCTCTAACGATTTTGATTAAAATTTGATAGTTTATAGTAAATAGAGTACTAAATAATTTGACACCACCCGCATGTCTGTAAAAATGACGGTTCAAAAGTTATGGGCTTTTAAATGTCAAAAAAATCAAATTTTTAAATTTTCATCGAAAACAATAAAAGTAAAGTATAGCTTGACTGGTACCATTGAAACCAGCTTAAAAAACTAAACAAATTAGTATTTTGAATTATTTGTCTACGACTAACGGTTCCAGAGAAAAGTTAAATTTACTGTCCACGATAAACGCAGTACGTTGTCTGAAAGGGCCCAATGTTATTCTTATGGAGAATATAAAAAAATCAATTTCTTCCTTACTTTCCAACCGTTTTCCATGATACTTGGTATGAAGCGTAAGGTCAAATCACCGAACAAAACCAGCTCAAAAAAGCTTGGTATTACCGGGTGGGGGGGGTTTCTCCCCATAAAATTTGAACAATTAATTATTAAATGATATTTAGAATAACTTTGTAGAACATGATAGTTTTATTACAAAATGTCTTTTTAAATTTACTTAAGGGAGAAAGTATGTGTCAGTCCACTGGTACCGTTTATTATTACTTTCTCCCCTTATACGTATGGAGAAAGTATTGTTTTCGTCAAAATTTTCGAATTTGAGTTGAGGGTGGATATATCCGTTTTGGGGTCCCCTGAATCCAAAAAAGTGGGTTTGGAGGTGATATCTGTCCGTCCGTGTGTCTGTGTGTGTGTCTGGATGTGTACAGTGCCACAGCCTACCCCGTTGGTCCGATTTAGATAAAATTTGGCATGTATGTATATATTCATGGTATCTCCAGGTTTTTTTTTCATTTTTTTGAATTTTTGATTTTTAAGGGAAGTTCACCCCCAAAAACTCTAAAAAAACGTGAAAAATCCAAATTTCTCAAAAACGGCTCTAACGATTTTGATAATAATTTTATAGTTTATAGTGCACAGAGTACTAAATAATTTGACACCACCCGCATGTCTGTAAAAATAACAGTTCAAAAATTATGGGCTTTTAAATGTCAGAAAAATTAATTTTTTAAATTTTCAGCGAAAACAATAAAAGTAAAATATAATTTGACTGTCACCATTAAAACCTGCTTAAAAAACTAAACAAATTAGTATTTTGAATTATTTGTCTACGACTAACGGTTCCAGAGAAAAGTTAAATTTACTGTCCACGATAAACGCAGTACGTTGTCTGAAAGCGTCCAACGTTATTCTTATGGAGAATATTAAAATATCAATTTCTTCTTTATTTTTAACTGTTTTCCATGAAACTTGGTATGAAGTGTAAGGTCAAATCACCCAACAGAACCAACTCAAAAAAGCTTGGTATTACCGGGGGGGGGGGTTTCCCCCATACAGTTCGAACAATTATTTAACTTTGCCTCTCTTGATTTTATTTTCAGAAACGGGATGATTATTTTTGCAACAATAAATTATTAAATGGTATTTATTTAGATGAACTTTGAAGAACATGATGGTTTATTACAGATTGTCTTTCTTGAACTTACTTAAGGGAGAAAGTATGTGTCAATTCACTGGTACCGTTTATTTTGATTAGGCTTTTCCAAAATTATTGGTCACAAAAAAAAACAAAAAATGTACATGGATATCAAAAGAATTAAAAGCTAAACAAAAACATATAATTCAGTTAACAAAGGAATATCGCAGCAGGAAAAATAGCAGTTTAAAAAATCATTTACATCAGGAAAAGACCATTTTTATAAAAGAACTGAATAAATCTAAATACAAATATTTACAAAATAAAATTGAAAAATCTGATAACATTCAAAAAACCGTCTGGAATTTAATCAACTCTGAAGTTGGGGAGAATGACAAGAAACCTCTAAAAAAGATAATTTTAAAACAAAATTCAGAAACAGTTGTAAGCCCTAGAAAAATTGCTGAATTGTTTAATGATTATGTTAGTAACATTGTTCAAGATTTGAACTTGAATATTAATCATGAAATTGTGGAGACTGATTTTACTAATACATTTTTAGCAAGGCCAAAATTTGAACTGAGACCTATTGAGGAAAAGGAGGTGGAGAACATCATTCATTCTTTGAAAAATAAACATTCCAGTGGGCACGACGAAATTCCCGTGACTGTAATCAAAGCAGTAAAAACCAAAATCAGTAAAATTCTGTGCCATCTAATAAATTCATCATTTATATCAGGAATTTTCCCAAATAAGTTGAAGCAGGCGAAAATAATTCCAATACCTAAAAAAAATGACGATGAAAATATATCTAATTATCGCCCTGTTTCTGTGCTTCCCTCAATTTCTAAAGTATATGAAAAGGCAGTCTATTTACAATTATCTGAATTTTTGGAAAAATTTAATATTTTAGATGAAAACCAGCATGGATTCCGGAATGGAAGATCAGTTGTCAGTGCTGCTGTTTCATTTATCGAATCTATTATTGAGACGGTAGATAAAGGAAATTATACAGTTGGAATATTCATGGACCTTTCTAAAGCGTTTGACAGCATAAAACATAGTAAATTACTAGAAAAACTTCACATCATTGGAATATCTAACAGAGCTCTCAATTGGTTTTCTTCCTACTTGACAAATAGATCTCAGTATGTAGAAATCACCCATTTGACAAAACATAATAAAATTTTAAAACTATCATCAAACTATCAGACAATTAAGTTTGGTGTGCCCCAAGGCTTAATATTGGGACCTTTGCTTTTTTTGTGTTATCTTAGGGGCATAGAACACACCTTAACCTATAAGCAAAATTCAAAACTATGTCTATACGCAGATGATTCTAATTTGATTGTATCATCTAAAAGTCCAGAGGAAGCAGAAATTTTTACATTTGTAGAATTGGAGCGTATTGGAAACTTTTTTTGTCACCACAATTTATTGCTAAATTCACAAAAAACAAAATTTATAAATTTCAAAACGGCACAGAATAAAATTACAAAAGAACCAACAGTAACGTATAATTCAAACCCAATCGGAAAAGAAAAGGAAATTAACTTTTTAGGATTAACAATGGATGAAAATTTAAACTGGGACAAACACGTTCAGAAAATCTTAACCAAAATTAATTCCGGAATCTATGCATTATCAAAAATGTCTTACTATTGTAATTTAGAAACTTTAAAAAGTGTATATTTTGCCCATGTTCATTCTCATCTCTCATTCGGTATAGCGGTATACGGCTCAACAACAAAAATAAATATGGATAGCATTTTGAAGCTACAAAAAAGGGCTATTAGAATTTTGCTTAAGCTTAAACATGATGATTCGGCCAAAGAACATTTAAAAAATTTGAAAATTTTTACAGTATATGGGCAATATATATTTGAAACCATTCTCATCGCGAGAAACCAGGAGATGGACACAAATTTAGTTCAATCAACCCACCAGTATGACTTAAGAAAAAGAAATGAAACTATTCAACCTCATAAATTAAAATTTTTTGAAAAAACCCTCATATGCAGGTAAAAACTTTCTCAGGTGTGTGCCCGAAAACATTAAAAAAGAACAGAATTTGTCAAAATTTAAAAAAATGTTAAAAGATTATATAATAAACTTGGCCGTTTATTCATTGGATGAGTTTTCCACCTCCTATAAGCAGGGGAGGCAAACAAGCAGGAAATTATAGATGCAATTTTAATTTATAAGTTTTTTGTTTAAGTTTTAACTATAATACATTTATGACACTATTCACTGTACCACCCATGTACATGAAATATGAATAAAGAAGTTTGACTATGACTATGACAAATTACATGGGAGGGATTACCCTTACGAAGATAAACTATCAATCAGTAATACTTAACTCTAAAATTTAAAACGGTTTTACAAACTCCTAATTATTTAATTTAGGTACAAATTTTAATCTAGATAGTTTACCATCACAATAATTCTCTTTTTAGAGTTTCACAATTAATTTTTATTAATTGAGAAACTCCAAAAAGATGTGATGTGATGTAATGTGGGTTTGTTTAAAAAGCAATCTCATATCATCTGAAATAAATATAATATGGGCAAATAATAAATGATTATAATATTTCTAAGGATTAACTTAACCTGAGAAAAAATGCACACCTGTAAGATAGTAAAATTATCGCGTAAAATATTTAAGTTGACACAGTAAGAAGGCAGTTTCCAGATTATATTTTAAGTGTATAAAAGCCTAATTACCAGTACAGTAGAGCGTATAAAATCTGGAACAGCTAAAATCTGAAATACTCCAGAGGTTTTTGGAGCACCATATATTAAGATTTTTCTGGAGAATCTGCCAGTGGAGCACCAGCCAGGTGAATGACCTTCAGCAAGTCTATTTCAAACTTGGTGACTGAACCTTACCCCTTGTTCATTTCCCTACATTTTTTCCAAGAAAAAAATCTGTAATGCACATTTAATATGTGTAAGTACAACAAACATTATTTTGTTCATTTGACTGTATTCTAGAACTTTACTATTAATACTGCAGGTCTAATTATGTGTTCAAGAGATATTTGTTGATTATGTTAAAAATCCGGACAAATCGATAATACCAACTACCTACATTCCCAATTAGTTCAGATTTTGACGCTCTATTTTAATTTCTCACTCACTTCTTGGCTAGCTGTTCTATGTTGTAGCCTGGACTGGGGTCATTTGAAAGGTGAATGACTCGAGCAAATCTGTCTAGACAGTTGCCAACTGCGATGTCGATGGTCTCACCGAAGATGCGGTACCTCCGCCTGGCGTAAGCAATTACTTGTGTATTACCCCCACTCACGTACAAGACCGTAGGATTGTTACTCTTGGTTATTAGGCGGCCCATTTCTATGTCTGGCTAAACTGATAAGGAAGTTCAAAATTGGTAATGAATAAACATAATTTACAAGTAACCAAAAAACCACTAGTTGACCCAAGCTCCTCCAAGTGTTCCAAAAGAAAAGGAACAGATAAATTGTCCCAATTGAACAAAGAAATTAAATTTTTGACATGGATAAGTCTTAACTCTGAAGGGGGGTAGGGACAATCCATCAGATCAAAATTTGAAATGGAAGTGATGGCGTTTGGTTATAAGGACAGCTGTTTAGAGGAATTGAAAACATTCCCTTTATACATAACCATGTAAAGTAAGAGTATTTTTATTATTTCACTTAGATAAAAGTTAAAATTTCCAATAAAGCGCTGTAATTTTTGAAAAGTTTACTAGCCAACTCTCTAACAAAAGATCAGATCTATCAATCATAATTTCATACAACAGATATATGTTTAGTAGAACCTTTGACTAAATGGATAGTCAAAGGTAGAACCATGTAATTTTGTTAACTGTCTTAGTTTATACTTATACTTTATACTTTTAACTGAAACCACTACTTTTAACTATCCAGGTAGGTATTTTAACCCAAGTATTAAGATTGAGTGTAAGATGAATGTGGCACGATCTTGTATAGTCTAGTTACTGACTAAGGCTGACAATATGTTCCTTAGACAGAACTGTTAATTAATAGTCCAACAATCAATGGCATATCTAAAGGACCTACAGTTTAACATGGAGTCTGAACCACTGCCTCTGAGTTATGAAGTGGTCTAATTATGAGGATGGTCTTTGCGGATTAATTATTTACTCAAGCTCACTTTATTTTACTAAACAAACTCTTTCTCCATGTTAAATACTGTGGGAGAAAACATAATTTAAGAGCAACCCTTATCTTTTAGAATATAAATACTGAAAAAATCTATTAATCACAACTGTACATAAAGATTTTTTAAACATCTCAATATCATTAAAACTCCATTGGTCACACAGATTTAAAATCATAAACGGGTGCTTACATGTAAATTCGCTCCATTACTTAACTAACAAATTTATCTTCTTATACTCTTAGCTAACTTTAAAAAACAGTATTCTGGTAAGATAGTCTTGAGATAGCACTTATTTAAATAAAAAAACTAAGATTTTTAAGGCACCTGGATGTTAATTTTGAAAACTGCACATTACAAAACTCTTACGATGTATTAGGTCTAAAGGGGGGGTTGGCCTTAATGTTTCCTGGATGTTTTGGAATAAGATACTTGAACAAAAATTTTAGTTTTAAGTTGAAACCATTATGTGTAACAGTAGGATACGCCCAATGCAATGGTTGACACCAACAATTGGCTTGTTCCACAACTGAGCTATAGTTCGAGCTACTACAGCTACGGAAACCAATGGAGCTCCCATTCCTGGACCCTTTGTGTAGCAGATGACATCAACATCCTGCGGCTTCACTTTTGCCACAAGTAAAGCTTCCTCCAAAACTTCCAGTACATTTGCTCTATGATGCTGAGCTGTTTCTCTAGGCAAAAAACCTGAAAACATACTTAGATTGTGAGAAACTGTAATTCCTGAGTGAAGGACAAATAATACGGTTTTCATGCTGAGGCCTTCCAGAATTAAATACTAAAAAGGATTAGTCTGAAATTTATTTAATTATTCTTTATTGACTATACTTGCCAGAAAAATTATGAGTTTACCGTCTCAAAGTCAAAGTTTCTAAATGTTGTCATGAGGATTATTGTGGGTCAAGAAAATTGCATCTGTGATCAATCACACTTTGACTTAACCGTCAAATTTGTCTATTAAGTTTTAAAATTAAATGTGAACTTAATACTGTAACCTTTAAGTAAAAAAAAACCTTTGATAAGAAGTGGGGCCCTAAAAATAAATGTGGTAACTTTCATAAAGAAGAGAAGAATGGCGATCACTCCTCAGGTCAGGTCAGGTTGACTACGCCTTTGTAACAACGAACAGTTCGCGGCACACTCGCAATGTGTATGGATTGTGTTGTCTTTTTGCAGAGTATATACCTTCACTTTATTTGCATTTTATGGTGTTAGTTAAACATTATATTGTATATAGTGTAAATATTTATTTGCATTGGACCAAATATGCAGTAACACTTCCTGCAGTTACACAAAGAGGTGGCCCCTATGCATGTTTTATAACATGATAAAAATCACTTTAGTTAATACATACGTATTAAATTGTGTCCGAGCCAATTGTAAGCCCCTAAAAGTCGGCAAAAATTTCTCAGAGAAATGCATAGAGAGCCCCTGAAGTCTTGGCTCGAAAAGAGGCTATAGGCCACAATTGCCACGATCTCTCCGGCAATCTATTGCATATATATATTGAATGTAATTATGCCAAATGAAGCTCCACAAGAAATCCAACAAGGAAGGTGTGTGTCTTGTCGGTAGGGTGGACCGATGCTTCTAGGTATCAACTGAGGCGACTTTCAAACCGATTATGATTTTCATAACCAGTGTTATCTTCTGCCCTCCAAGAATAAGTACAAGAAGGCCATGTTTGGCGAACACCAAGGGACAATCTGCTGTGAGTGCCAGAGCAATTAAGATTTGGACATTAAACTTTTTTTAAACATTAATTCAATGTTTATTTTAAGTGTTTTTATAATTAAGAATTTGTCCTCATCATTAAAACGATTTATTATTTATTTTCCAAAACGTAGTCTGTGAGACTATGCCTTTTGGGCTCAGGGTAGCTTTGTGTTCTAGGGTTAAAAAAGAAAATAATTAAATCTAGTTTAAATCAAACCTTCTCCTGGTGGAGTTATATACGTGCGTCGGGCATTCGATAACACTTCACCATCTTTCACTATTCCAATACCAAGCTTATTAGCACTGCCTTCAAATCCTATTGCAATCACCATTTTATTAAAGAAAACGTGCAGTAATGATGGTTTCTTAAAATTTTTAATCCGGTTTGAATGAAACCATACTTTACAATTACAATAAATAAGAACGTTACGGTTGAAGAGGTAATCGTTTTTGAAGGTATTTTAGGTTATGTCATGTCCTGTTTGTTTGTTGTAGTAAATTTGACATAAAAAAACATGAAGGGCAGTTGAGGAAACTTAATATACTTTTATGTAATCTGAGACGAAGGTTAGACTTTACAATATTATCCTTACAGTAATCTCATTTCTCATAAGTTAACGGATATTACAAATCTAAAATGTTTCTAGTTATCTTGCCTTTACTGTCCTTTTATATTCGGTATAATTTATATAGAATCCTTGGAAAATAAACGGTACCAGTGGACTGACACATACTTTCTCCCTTAAGTAAATTTAAAAAAGACAATCTGTAATAAAACTATCATGTTTTACAAAGTAATTCTAAATATCATTTAATAATTTATTGTTCAAATTGTATGGGGGAACCCCCCCCCCCGGTAATACCAAGCTTTTTTGAGCTGGTTTTGTTCGGTGATTTGACCTTACACTTCATACCAAGTTTCATGGAAAACGGGTGGAAAGTAAGGAATAAATTGATTTTTTTTATATTTTCCCTAAGAATAACATTGGGCGCTTTCAGACAACACACTGCGTTTATCGTGGACAGTAAATTTAACTTTTCTCTGGAACCGTTAGTCGTAGACAAATAAACCAAAATACTAATTTGTTTAGTTTTTTAAGCTGGTTTCAATGGTACCAGTCAAGTTATACTTTAATTTTATTGTTTTCGCTGAAAATTTAAAAATTTGATTTTTATGACATTTAAAAGCCCATGAACCGTCATTTTTACAGACATGCGGGTGGTGTCAAATTATTTAGTGCTCTGTGCACTATAAACTATCAAATTTTAATCAAAATCGTTAGAGCCGTTTTTGAGAAAATTTGATTTTTCACGTTTTTAAGGGGTTTTAGGGGTGAACTACCCTTAAAAATCAAAAATTCAAAAAAATGAAAAAAAACACCTGGAGATGCGGTGACTATATATATACATGCCAAATTTAATCTAAATCGGACAATTCGAAAATTTTGACGAAAACAATACTTTCTCCATATACTATGTATAAGGGGAGAAAGTAAAAAGCTAAGTGGTATCGAAACAACATCGTACAGTAATTGAGGGTAAAACAATGGTGGTAAATTGGAAAATACTACATTCGTACGCATATCTGATCTATAAATTAATTAATTTTTTTTAAGAATTTAAGCTGTAAACCTGGTGAATGAGTACAAGAATAAATATTAAAATCAGCTGTGGGCCTGTGGGAGCTTAATCTATAAACAACACAATGTCTAAATCCTGATAAAAATAGTAAGATTATAGTTTTCATCTTTGAGTACTTAAGTTTTTGAAGTTTCAAAAAATTTTCAAAATACATTGAATGTTTTCTCCTTTTAAGGTTGAATATTATTTAAATATCTAATTGATAGTCTTTTATTTGAGCTAGACGGTGCTCAACCCTGCGGCTGCGCCTGCGTCACTTTGTGCCATGCGCAGTGAAGTTGTCAAAAACAGTTCCGTTATGTCGTCTTCTGTCATGTCGAGAGAAACAATTTGAACTTTTTCGGTTGTTATTTTGTGATCGTGTCATTTTTATATAGGATTATACATTTGTCAAGTGATGGTTCGGATCGTGTGTTTATGTGTTGTTCCTTTCATCAGTGCAGTGGGATAAACAGTAGTTGACAGAGTTGTCTAGCTACAGTGGATAAAACCTGACATATGCTGAAAGTTTCCTATTATATTTAAAGTAAGTCTTTCCTGTATTGTCTGAAATATTACATTAAATTTAAATATATACTTATATTATGTATTTCAGTCATTTTCTTTATCAGTTTACTGCACAGAAGGAATGAGACCATTAAATTTCATCAGTGCTTTAGCCTAGGTATACCATAGGAATTGTAGCTTAAAGTAGGGTAGGCCTACTCTAATAATAAGCTTAAACGGTTTGACAATAATAATCCTGAATTATGGATGATGGGAGCTTATTGGTATTTTGGGTGAATTCAACCATCCTTTTTGCATGATTTTTGTTCAATATACTATAAATTCTCTTATTTTTAATGTACAGATGTAATAATACAGAATAGCACTTATGTTGGTAAAGTCTTGTTACTTAAATATTTTTAATTTTGACATAGCCTTGTAGAGAACTACTTTAAATGCAGGGGCTTTTCTACAGTAAAATTGATACTGCTATGCTGATCCACTCGCCACCCCTTCTCAACAGAGTCTTGTTGTGCCGCTTGGCTCCATGGCACCATTATAGTAATGTTATAAAACTTAAGTGAAAAATCCTACCAAGACAATTAAAATAATTTGTCATTCGCTAAATAATTTGTTCATGTAGCTCTGGGGGTGGGGAGAGGGGTGTTGGCCATTTGTAAGATGCAAATTTGAAATAGGTCTACATTCACCTATTCCCCACAGGGAAATAGGTTCTGTACGTGTCCTATTTAATATAAAGAAATTTCATCTGAAGGCAAAAAAGAAAAGTGAATTCCAGTAGGCCTAAAGATACTGTATAAACTAAATACCTTAACTTGAATTTTAAGGGAAACACTTAGACTCATTCCTGTTTAGGCTGTGTAACAACATAATATTCGTAATAAGTTATCGGCTACATAACAATCTTATCACTTGAAGTTCTCAAGTAATGTGCTTTTATGAAATCCTTTTGCCTGTACAATAATTTAATTGGGTACTTTTAAACTTTAAATCACACATTGATGTGATTGAACCTTTTATGAGGAAATGTAAATATTTATTTTCTTGCATTGTTTAATTTGGGTAGGTTACATAAGTTACCCTACATTATATGT
Organism: Nephotettix cincticeps; assembly: GCA_023375725.1. Classification (NCBI taxonomy): domain Eukaryota; kingdom Metazoa; phylum Arthropoda; class Insecta; order Hemiptera; family Cicadellidae; genus Nephotettix; species Nephotettix cincticeps. The sequence goes on from CM041787.1 coordinate 43,704,159, forward strand.
GAATGGTGATTAGAATGTTTTTGGAGGCCCTTGAAATTTGAATTAACTTATTCAGGGAATTAACTTAAATCCATCAACTTATTGAGAAATTAAAAAACTGCACAGATTAGTAGTAACATGCTCATATGGTAATCTGAAGAGTTCTCGATCCCTGACTCAAGTTGTCAACCGTCATGAGTGATTGGACGTTTAATTACCAAAGGTTTATATTTAGGTTTGTTAGATACAAGTCATTAGCAATAGGTTAATTTAAAAAAAATAGATGGTTTCCAAATAGATAGCAGGGGTTTGACCATTCTCTATTAAATATTTAATAGACTTAAAACTTCGATTGGTGTTAATAATATGTAAACAAAATTTAATATGTGTCATGTTAAGGTATATTTGTGTACTAGTTTTGTTTGGACACTAGGCCTATTTATACGTGATTAAAATATAAAATATTATACTTAATTTAAAACTTACTTAATGTAACATATATTTATTGACAAAGTTGTCTTCACAGGCTTTTTAAATACGAGTTTAACAACTCAAACTTGCAACTGACAGAAGGCCTAATGTTATCAATTTTATAGATAGGCCTAATTTATCATGTTTGAAAGGATGGTCAGTGTACCTGGAAACCCAGTGACTGACCCTCATGTCATTAACTAGGCTTAATTGTAAAAGCTTAAATTATCGTCAGGCAAACATAAAATCTTTTCTAAACATATGAATTTATTTATAACATTTTTGAGATTAGATATCTGTAGTAGGAAAATCTTTTACTTTATGTTAAGCATACATGACACAAACTCTTGTTTATATTTTTACCTCTTAAGTTGGTTCATTAGGCCTATGTAAATTAAGTAGAACATCAGTTATGGATCTGGGCAGTGAATTTGTGAGTTAGTTTGCCACAGTTTACAGATTTTAAAAACTCTTTTCATTATGTTCTCAGGAGAACTGTTTTTTACAGGTCATGACGAGTTCACCCCCCGTTGTGTCCAGCCCAGCTGCTAGTTCTGTATTCCCTGCCAATGTAACCCCCTCCACCTCCACTACCTCATCCACCCCATGGCCTCCCCATCCCCATGCTGAACCGATATTCCTACAAACCAAATTGGCTCAAGGCATTGCCGGTGCTTTCGTCTGGGTCGCTCTATTCCTCACCTGTCAGCAGGTTTGTCACAATTTAACTTATTATGTTTATGTTATTCAAACTATTACTGTGAAAATCTCTTCCATCATGATTTGGTAAAATAAGTTTCACTACTTTTCGGGATCTGAAATCTGATCCTGTTTTCAGTTGTACTGAAACCTAGAATACAACAAGAGTACATAATCTGGTACATAACTGTTAGAAAAATGTTAGAGCTGTCAACAAACTTTTATAAAATACCAAGCAAAACCCTCCAGAGCTTAGGTATGTCCATGTCAAAAGGTTAAACACACAGTGTGTAAAGAAGTATGAAACAAAACACAACCACACACCACAGGAGGTCAGGCAGTATTATCGTTTTTTTTAAATTGATCGTTTTTGAGTTTAATGCTTTGTTCTTAGTCTTGAATTTTATTTTAAGCCAAATGTTATCAGTTTTCCCACTTTTTAGCATATTTACTCTGAGATAATAGAGCTGTTACTGTGGCCGTCTTGAAAAGACCTGGGACAAAGTTTTTTTTCATTTTGACGTTCCCAGATGCAAAAAACACAGTTATTTCGATATTGTGTATGTATCTGTTAACACAGTAAATCTGTGTTAAAAATACTTCAATCTTAATGAATAACTTTGGTCTTTGGTACAGACATATAAATGTGCAATTATTATTAGATCAAGATCAAAATCTAGCCAAATCATTTCCACTAAACATTACATCACAGTCCAATCCATTGAATATATTTCATTTACCTTAAGTTCACTTCACGTAATTAAATACTGTTTGAGCGTGTGAAACAATAACCCTGGTAGAACAGATGTTTTGAGTTCAGTTCGATGCTAACCCATCGAACAGAAATTTACCAAAGAAATAAAAAAATTATAAACATCATATTTATTTATAGACTCCTAAACTATGGACAGCTAAGAAACAATGTCAAGTTGGTTTTTGGTGTCAACCACATCGTCATGTAGTTTGTATTGCCAAACATTTCACCATTGAGTCTCAGCCTAACCACTGAGGATGCCACTGAAAAATCAATTTGACATTTTTGACAACGGTCGCGAAAGCCTCTACTTGAAGATAGCCAAGAAACAATTTAAAATAGGCTTACATAAATGACGTTTTAATTTTTTGACATATACGTATGTCAAATGCTCGTGAACTCCAGATTGAGTTGCGTATGTGTACGGCAAACGCTCGGGAAGGATTAGTAACAAGTATTGGAAAATCTAAATTTTGTTGTTCCCTGGGGCAGTACATCTATTTACTCATTCCCCACGTTGTTTTTATGGAGAGTAAGCAAAGAAAGCAAACTGAAATAACTTCTTTAGGGAAGCGCGCTGGTCTAGGGGTAGAGCGCGGGGCTTTGGTGCCCAAGGTCTGTCCCGGGTTCAAATCCCGCCGATCATCAATGGCTTTTCGCTATGTGATAATGCCGCAACCCACACAGAGATGCGCAAAAAAACGCTACGGCTGAAGTGCCTTGGGAATAATCCGCCCCTTCCAATAATAAAAAAAAATTTCTTTATTAATTGTAATATTGTGATAAAACTTGCTATATGCAGCTTCATCTAGTTCCTACTAATGTATGTAAAAAAAATCCTCATTTTAATATTTCTCATGGTGGCTAATCTACTTAGATATAATTTCCTTATTAATATTTGTTATATGGCTTAATCCATAGGTTGATCAAGGTTAGTTTCAAGTAATTCATAAATTAATAGAAATTCGCTGAGTTTTCAAGTTTGCTGCTACGGTGGTATTTTATTGGATTGGTTTAAAACATTTAAATACCAATAATTATAATAAAATATTTTTGAGGAAAAAACTTGTTGGGCAAAATTTAAGAAGATAATAATCGTTACTATTTCATTCATTTACATTTTCATCACTATTTCTCTATTATTACTTTTGTTTAAATTCAGAATTTCAGGTAATTTGGTATTTGGAATTCTTGATTTTTTTTGATTAGGTTACCCATATGTTTTGACTTCTGATCTAGTTTCAATCTCTGATTCTGGTGAGCCCAGCTAGTAGCACAGGCCGTCTGGAGTTTCCTCGTATGGAACAGTGCAGCCAATCGCGTGACATTGATTTGTTTCGGTGGCATTGACCGTCAAAAACATTGTCCTTCCGCTTGGATTTTCCGTCTTCTCACTTTCTTTGTGACTTTTGTCAGCAATAGTGTAAAATTAGATCCAGGGTTGATCATGGAAACAAATATTTTTTACTGCCAGTATACATAAACGCAAAAAGTATATTTTTGTTATTGTTTTTAAATTTAATGCTCAGTGCTAGATATAAATATAACCGGTAAAAAATAAAAATATAATACAATTTTTACCCTGCAATTTTGGAATGTTCTCTTTAAACATTTGTTTTAACATCTGACCGGGCCTGGTTGAGCTAAATTGTTGAGTATTAAAATATATCGCGAATTTTACAAACAGTACTGGGTTACCAAGCTTTGCATTGAAAAAAAAAATTATATCCAGCACTATAATACTAGTAAGGTTTGTAAATATATTTGCAGAAGGATCTCGAGCCGTTACTCTAACGAATTTCTTTAAATTTTCGAAATAACTAATTTCCAAGTAAAAAATAAGTTCCAGATAGGTCTAATGTCCAGGAAAATCCCGGTTTTCTTCTAATATAAAGTTTAAAATTAAAAAAAATGAACATTGAGCTTATGAGGAATCAAATGTAAACAATAAAAAATGAAACATCTGTTGATAACGGTTTGACAGTTGTTGATTGAAGATGGTGGTGAACAATATGTTCAATGTAGGATGTGAAATTTTAATATTTTTTTTATGTGTAAAAAGATTATGAAATGTTTGTGTGTAAGTTGAGAATGTGTGGTTATGTTTTGTGTGATGGGGAGGAATGTGTTTATATGTTTAGTGTTGTGATATTTGGGTGTGAGATTAATATTTGAGTTGTGATTGGGGATGAATTTTTGTGGTTGTTGTGTTTTTGGTTGGGGGGGTTGAAGAATGTTTGGTTATGTAAAATTTTTGTATTAGGTAGGGGGTTGGGGGGGTGTGAGAGTTAAGGGTTGTGTTTTTTAGGGTTTTAGGTTGGGGGGTGGGGGGGTTGATTGAATTGGGGTTTGTTTTTGGTTTTTGGGGTTTTAGTAGTTTTTAATTTAAAATGTATTTTAAAAAAATTTATTAAAGGAAATGTAATGTGAGGTATTAGAGAATATTTTGTATAGAGTAATTTGGGAGAGTGATAAGGGGTATTTGAGATATGTATATGTTGTGTGTGTATGTGTGTGTGTATTGTGTTTGTGTTTTTGGGTTAGTAGTAGAATAAGTTTGTTGTTTTTTGTTATGAAAGTTAGAAATGGTTAAGTAGTTGTAAAAAGTTTTGGAGATTTTTTATTGATCTGTTATTTTTATGTTTTTTGTTTATATTTTTATTTTTTTTATTTTTTTATTTTTTAATGTTTGGTTTTTGGTTTTTTTTTTTGTTTTTGATTTTTTAGTTTTGGGTTTTGTATTTGTTTTATTTTTTTGGTAGTTTTATTTTTTATATATTATATTTGTAAAAATGTTTTGTTTATCTAAAATAATATATAAATTAAGATATATTAATAATATTTGTTTTTAGTATTTGTTTGTTTAAAATTTTGTTTAGATTTGTATATTAAAAAAAATGTTTTAATTATATAATAGTGATTTTATATTTTTTAAAATATATTATTTTTTTTTTGTTTTTTTATTATAAGTTTATATTTTTTGTTGTTTATTATTTTATAATATAAAATTTATTTTTTATTTTTTTTTTATTATATGTATATTTTTGTTTTTTTGATAAAAAATTATTTTAAAAATGTTGTGTTTTTTTTTTCAGTTCCAGTTTCATTTATTAATCCCAAAAATCATTATTGGAAATTTTTAACCCTGACACTTTCTTGTAAAAAATAAATTTAACTATTCTTTATAATGTTATGTTTATAATGTTAATGAACTAAATAGCTAAATAACCGAACTATTCTTTAACAGATTTTTTTTCAAATTAATCTATAGGCCTACTATATAAAACATTCATTAGTTACAATTTTTTATGAAAAATAAAAAAAATTCAAAATAAAATCAGCTGTTTTGGTTAACTGCAGCTACAATAAAGGTCCATGACGATAACATGGACACTTTGAAGGGCTGTTGGGCTAAAAACGATTTTCCCCAGCCTATACCTGCTTCAATAGATTTCTTATGGCCGAATACCCCATATTACAAAAAATCATAAATCCTTGAAAATATCTGAAATATCTGAATAGTGCTTGTTTTAGAGTATTTAAGTATAAGATTGTCAAATAATAATTTCTGTGAGAACTTTTACGAAAAGATTTTTAGTAAAAATGGTCAATTAATTTTCAAGTGATTCATCCTTAGATTTCATTGTATAAATAAATTTAAAACATAATTAGTGTATTAATTGTTGATTACACCATACTTATTCTTTACTCATATTAACCTAAATCAAAGCAACAGATGATATTGGAGTGTTGTGTATAGATTTTAATTAATAATGCTTCATTTTTTAAAGACAATAATACTAAAAAAATTATTCCAATTAGAAATATGTATTAGTTATTTTGTTAGAAAGCAAGAGGATTTTGAATTTTATGTAAATTCACTTGTCTGACATTCATAGGCCACCTCTAAAGGAAATTAACTATGATTTTTTTTCTCATAATTTTACTTCTAAAATTTTGTTTTTTATATATAATATTGAAAATAAACCGAATGAATGATTATCAGTGTTTATTGGCCTTATTGGCTGATAATGTTTTGGAAAAATTTTTCTTGTGTAAAAATTTACTTTGGTTGGGTATTACAATTAAACAGACATTTTTAATCATTGAAAGGAAAAAGTAGCAGGATCTACAAAAAGTAAAGTAAAGGGGTTTTGTCCTAGTAACACTTAGATTTTATGTAATTTTTTTACATTTGAGATCCAATTATTTTCTTTTCTGGAATCTGTTACCACCCTCGCTGAAATGTGATGAGTTGAACTTTCATTTGCAACTGAGAATGAGTCAAATCCTGAGGTCAGATCAAGGCAAACCTGTTTCCCCCCTCCCCACCTGTGATCCTCTGTCCCATACTGCAAGCCTTTCACTTCAGCTGTGTCTGGAAATGTACCTCTTTGTCATCAGATCAACTCTCCCACTTGCGATTGGACCTATCTTGTCTCATTTTCTTTTTGTTTTTGACATAGATATGTCTTAGCTCTGGGGAGGGGGTGTTAGCAATTTGTAAGACAACAATTTGAAACATATGAACAGCTGTTTAGATGAACATTCCCTTTAGTCATATCCATGATCTAACTTATTTCCCACAGGGAAGTATATACAAACATTTTTCTCATGATAAATGTGAAGTAATAATAATTGTGTTGATAATTTAATTGCTGAGGAAATGAGATATTTTGAGAATAGGCTAGTCGTTTTCAATGAAAGAATACAGTTTCAGTTTCGGTGGTACTGAAAAGTCTTTCAAAAGTACGTCCGCTTGGGATTGTTTATTTAGGTTTAAATTTGTTTATGTTTTATTATTTGTTAGTTAACCAATCTAAAAGTACTATATTTGAAAACCAGACTTTATTTCAATAACTTTTTTAACAATTATTTTTTCTATATAATTTGCAATAAATTTTACAATTTTAATACTAAAAATATCCTTTTACGTTAGATGGAAATTATAGTTGTGAATAAAAAGTGGCAGAATGTAAGCAGCAAGTACAGTAGAACTCCAATTACCTGAACTCCAACTATCCGAATCGCTTTTAGAAAAAACACACAAAATTTTAACGTAATTTTAATGAAAACGAATTTTAATGAAGCTCATTTTAAAGAGCTTCTTAAAAAATAGAATGGCACAAATCCGACTTTGATATCTTACCCCTAACCAAAATGGCAGACATTTAGAACATTTGAAGTGTTTAAATATGGCTATGGTTAATGATAACAATAATAATCTCTTAGTTAAAAAAAATCAATAAAATAATAATTTGTTCATTAAAACACTTTTTCAATTTTTTTTTAAATTGGCTGAAAAAACATCCAAGATAACATTTTTGAAAAAGATTGTACTACTGCATGAAGGTACAGGGAGAGCAATTTGAACATCCAATAAAATAAAAGGTACATTGATTTACTAATCATTTCTTAATTGACTTTTTAATTGTAAGTTTATAGGTTTATCAAGTTTAATAATTTATTATTATTCATTTATTTATTATAGAATCAATATTCAGATCATTCAGATGGATTACACTTTGGCAAATACAAATTAATACAATTCAAACACATGTTATACCTTATCCTGGTGTAGAAATCCTTCTAAGCCTTTAACAGAACATCTTAATGTTGTAGTTAAGAGTGCAGGCTTAGATTTATTATATCCAACATCGTACTTTTGCTCCTTATATGCAAATTCTAATTTAAACTGACCAATGGAGTCTTGTAAAATATGCTTATGAAACTAGTGTTATTTATATTATTGACATTTTTATGTTATTTATTATTATTTATACCATTTTTTGGATAAATTTACAAAGTGCATAATTCGAGTTCTCTCACTTTATGTTTTAATTTACCAATCGCCATATTTTGTAACTTCGCCGGGAAGTGAAACAATTTCAGCGATGTGACCTTTAGTAATTCAAAAGCTGTGGGCCCAAAACTCATCCTTGAGTTACTCCACAACAATAATCTGTAAAGTGATACAAAGGAAGCTGTTGCCATACAATGTTTATGGAGATCCCACAATGTTCACCAATGTAACATGTAATCACAGTTGTCTTGAGGTATTGTCGCTGATCCTAGAGGCATGACTGAGTTGCATAACGTTGGCTTATGTAACCCCTTCTTCTCTCTCGACTGATTCCCTCCACCCTCTCTCTCTCTCTCTGATTGTAATCTGTCGTGTCTAAAAATACCACCAAACAGATGGAAATAATTGCCATCGTAATTGCTTTCGAGATGGAATTCAGTTTTAATTTATTTTTAGAGTAAGAGTTTTTAAAATTTTATTTAAGGTACTACCATTTGCCTTCTTATTTTTTAAACCTCAACTGCCCATCGCAAACTGTTGATTTTTAAAGAAATTCTATCGATCTTGAGAGTTAGTATGATGAATGAAAAAATCTACCCTTACCCAACCTCTATTTTTAGTTGAGTTAGATTTGTCTCAAGGTAAAAAAATGCTGCTTTTTCAGGTGATTCATGAATAGATATCCTTAGGTCGGAGTTCCTCAAAGTGTGGAAAACATTCTAATCAAATTTATTTTTTATTTCTCACATAAAAAGCCCCTATTTCTGAAATTAACAGTTATGGTTTGTATCAAAAAATGAATGGGTGGCAAACTCAACACATGCCTATGAGTATGGAAATATTGTTTTCCCTTGTTTTTGTGAGGGATTGTAAAATTTATATGTGTATTAACATTTAATTTTTAATGAAAAATTATGAAAACCAATCAATTGGTCAGTAAAATAGTGTATTTCAACCATTATAATTGTAAGATATGGTTTGAAATGGCTGTGAACACTATTTAAATTTCAAAAATACTTCATCCAATACCTTAATAATATTCATATGTCGAATGGCATCAATATTTTATAACATTGACTAATGATAAATCTGTGCACAGTAAGGCTTATAATTAAAAGGTTAAAGAATGTATATGTTAGTACTGTAGTGTGGGCCTACATATAACTGCATCATAACTAATAGTCTTGCGAATAAATATATTTTACATTTTACTATCTCCCACATATACGGTATATGGAGAAAGTATTGTTTTGTCAAAATTAGAATTTGAGTTGAGTGTGGATATATCTGTTTTGGGATTCCCTGAATCCAAAAAGTGGATTTCGAGTGTTTCCACGTGATGTCTGTCTGTCTGTCTGTGTGTCTGGATGTGTACAGAGTCACAGCCTACCCCGTTGGTCCAATTTAGATGAAATTTGGTATATATTCACCGGATCTCCAGGAGTTTTTTTTTATTTTTTAGAATTTTTTTAAGGGTAGTTAACCCAAAAGCCCTTGATAACGTGAAAAACCTTTAAAAAATTTTCTCAAAATTTGTTCTAACAATTTTGATTAAAATTTAGTAGTTTGTACTGCATAAAATACTAAATAATATGACACAACCTGCATATCAGTAAAAATTACAGTTGAAAAGTTATGGGCTTTTAAATGTAAAAAAAATTTTAATTTTTTGCTAAAATAAAGGTAAATTATAATTTGACTACCACTATTATAACGAGCTTAAAAACGAAATAAATTAGTATTTTTAATTATTAGTCTACGACTAATGGTTCCAGAGAAAAGTTTACTGTCCATGGTAAAAGCAGTATGTTGCCTGAGAGCGCCCAATGTTATTCTGAAGAGAAAATTAAAAAATCAATTTCTTCCTTATTTCCCAACTGTTTTCCACAAAACTTTGGAATACAGCTTAAGGTTACATCACCCAACAAAACCCACCCAAAAAACCATCTAGTCACCTGTGGGAGGTGGTGTTGTCCACTATAAAAATGTTTAACAATTAATTTAATTTTGTTTCTCATGTTATTTTCAGAATCTGTATAATTTTTTAGACAGTAAATAATTAAATTATATTTAGATAAACTTTAAAGAATATGATAGGTTTATTAAACATTTTTTGTTTTTTAATTTACTGGAGGGAACATTATTATGTGTCAGTACACTGACCGTTTACTTTAAATTATTACTCAGAGATCCAGAGGCTAAATAAAATATGTCACCATTATTGGATATGTCACTGTTTGAACAATACGGGAATGACAGGTAGGAGGGTTGAGTGAAATGTCATAGCGGGACACGGGACACGTTCATCAGTATGCAGCTCGGTTCATCAAGCGGCCAGGACAGTTGATCGTACTGTGACCTCACTGTTACCGTTGTCTCATTCCCTTTATATTCCAACTTGTTTTATCACCTTGTACGGACATTTTTCCCAAGCAGAGATTTCGGTTGTTAATGAAAAGCTCAAGGGTGAATTAGGTAATGTGATCTTTTAAATAATTTTATGGATATGTATCGGCCTGTAAAATTGAATATAATCCAATGTAATTTCACAAAAAAATTTGGGCCAGAAATACTTTTTTAATGACCTTTTTGGTGTTGAAATTCTTATGAGCGACCATTTTAAATATCCAGTGAGGTTCGTCAACCATTGAAACACACGTTTTACCGTCAAGTTTAAATTTTCCAGTACGTTGTTTACAACTTATTTTATTATCCTTACTTGACAGCAGTAGTTTACCTTGTAAGTTTCTATTGTCGGAGTAATTGTGTGAATAATTTTGTTCACATGCTTCGCTCCTTTTCCTGCCTCATCCTCTCTGAGTATAACTGACAATAGAAATAGAATAAATGTTGACAATTAATGTTATTTTTACTGCGAGAGCCTTATAACATTTTTAGTAACTCAGAAAAAATGACTTAACGTTTTTATAAAACATTTATGTTATGACTGTCTTTATCAAAGATTATTGTTTATTGTTAATCCTAATTAGATAGTATCCTTATTTATAGGATTAAAGTGTTAGTTACAGCAAAGTCTTGTTTTACATTTTTCTTCTATTATTTTTAACTATTCCATTTTAATATCTTCTTTTCAGGTTGTCATACAGATTTGATAATAATAATTTAATATCATTCATGTAGAACGTTGATAATCACTGGTGTAGATTCAAATAAGAAATCAATTTTTTTCTTTCTGTATTGTCCGAGTGAATCATATTTGATTCAACCCATTAAATTGTTGCACTTTTGCGATCTCTGAATCAAATTTTACTTGAATGTGTTAAAATAAATGTAGGCACATTTTTAAAGATTTTTGTTTTGTAACAAATTAGAGCATTGTCTATTTTGTTTTACCACAATATTTGTAAAATAGTTTTCATACAAGAGGTTTTGTATTCTAATCAGCTGATTACATTGTTTTATTGTAAATCTCCATCTTTTCCGCTCTGTTAAAAAAATTATTTAATTGTTGAAACCAGTTTTCCATACAAAACGTTACAGCAAAAATTCGTTTTTAGCATTTTTCTGCCATACCGTAGTAAGTTTTATGATTGTGTGTGAATAATCTTGACCATAAACTAATCTATTGGTTATACTTCATTTATGGACAAATATTTAAAAACAATGCTTTTTTAAATCAACATCCCACAAAATCATAACGTAGCCCTGATATCATAGAGTAAGTTATATGTAACTAGCCAAAGTACACGTTCTTCGCACAGGTATAAAAGGCTGAGAGGTGTTGTGATACATTTAAATTATTGTTAGTTAATTTTTTATTGGTTACAAAATCACAAAACACGAGTGTGTACAACATGACAAAGTAACACCACCTGTCAAATATTGGGAAAGGATAACGTAATAGAGACATGCATCGGGAGAAAACTTAAAATCTACCATTCCACTATTTCAAACTATTAATTTGATCATTAATTTTGATCCAGCAGTTTATCTGAAAAAATGAACATTCTTTCTTCTTCTTCCCGAACTGTCAAAATTTAGTGTAAACAGATGTTGAAAGGATGTAAAATGGAAATGAAAAAGGAAAGACTAGGCCAAGGGGATTTTAAGGAAATGAATATGCCTATGAGCTGCATGAGTCTTAGATTTACCCTTGTGTAAAATTTTAAACCGGTCGGTTCAATATTTCTCACGTTTACTTGCCACAACAAACCCACAAACAAACATACAGAAACCACCTCTTCTTTATAATATTATAGATGACATTTCCCATTGCAATTTGTGCTTATGGAAAATAAACTCTTCATTCCACAGAAAGCTTTGTAGTGTATTTGGGTTAGCAGGACAACAGTTTATTCACTTATCAATCAGCTGTTCTCACAATACAAGTCCTGGTTCCCACATACACTTTCACCTTTTGTAGCAACTGTACATTCTTGTTTTGGTAGAGGGAAGGGGCTTATGGTGCAGACGACTTAAGTTTACGAGTTGGAGAGATTCCGAGTATGCTGTTTGTATATTTTGAGAAGTGTTAAAAGGACAGAATAAACTCGCCATCTTAAAATGGAGAGTTATCAACATAAATATATTTGAAATAGATCAAAGATCATTAAACGCAATAAGTTTATGTTAATAAGGTTAATAATGATGTTACATTTTAATATTTTCGATGATCAATTCAAGTTTTTATTGATTTTTTATAAGTTATTACCCAGTATTCTTAATAACATTTAGTTTGAATTGTAGTTGAGGAAGATGTGGTAATTTATTTAAAATTGTAGGACCAACTCAAATGTTTCATTAAAACATGCTAATATGCACAATTTTTCCTTATCTAATCCTAAATGGTATTTGATATAGCTCAAATGACCACATTGCACTGTCTGCATACACAGTAAATGCTCTGTATTGCTTTCTTACATATCACGTTAAAAAAAGGATTATTGATACCCGTTGAAATACTTGTTTTTCTTTCCGGTGTCTTGACATCCAGGGAAGAAATATCTATTACCGTGGTGGTCTCATGGCAAGAGTTAAAAAAGACCATGTTATTTTCTTCTTTAGGTGAGAGACCAACATAGTCGTTAAAATTTTTTATATATATATATATATATGTGTGTCTGTGAACACGATAACTCTCGTTAAAGTTGTCCGATCGAGACCAAATTTTTTATTAGACGTTTTCCTACAAATGCTCGGACGAGTTCGTAACCAGATATCGGTCAATGGAACGGGTAGTTTGTTTTTGTACCCCAAAGTTTTTTTTTGCGTTTTTCACAAGTAGTTTCTAAGATTCCTAATTTTATATTTCACCATTGCATTCAGGTTAATATACTTACACATTGTTCCTTAAAGTTTCTCTATCTTCAACGTTAAAGATATAAAAATTTAAAAAGTTCGTTATTTTTTGTATTCAATGTTAATAGAGGCTTAAATAATTAATAATTTTAAGTTAAAAAAAAATATTTTTCACTTATTATCTATATTTTTGGATGAAACTTGATATTTAGCTTATGTGGTTGACCATACATTCGTGCTAAATAAATCATAGTTTATTGTTTATCATGGCAGCAAAACTGCTTTTTTCCCATGTTAATCATTTGGAGATTAGGCAAACTCCTATATTTATGGACAGATGGAAAGTGGTATAAATGTTAAAAATAAATTTTTGATGGTATTAATGGCTACTTTCAGTGTTTCCTCACAGCAGCAATCCTGTTTTCATTTTAATCTTATGGAGAATAAATAAAAACAAAAATTCTGTTTCGACTGATTTTGACCAAAATTCATATATTATTATTGTTTTTTATTGATTTGATATGCTGATACGCATGCTGCTGCGACTGGGTATCTTTAACTTACGGTGTCTTGAACTGTAATCCAGCTACAGGTCAGGAATTATGGATAAGCGGTGAATGGAGTATGTGATGTTTCTGGGTGTGGATTAAGATTTGCACTGTCGAGTATTACGTTCATCCGCAAAGACCATCCTCATAGTTGACCGTTTTGTAATTAATTGGCTGAATGGTGGTTCGATCCCACATTAAACTGTACGTTCCTAAGATGCCATTGACTGTTGGGCTATAATTCGTATACTTTTATACAAGCACTGTCCGGGCAAAATTTTTTTCTGTCCAAGGATTTATGATTTCTTTGTGTAAAAGGAGTATTTGGCCATGAGAAATCGATTGGAGCAGGTTTCAAGGCGGGGAAAAATCCGGTTTTTGTCCTAAACCCTTCAAAGTTTCCATGTTATCGTTTTGTAGCTGCAATTAACTAAAACAGCTTATTCAAGTTGTTTTCAATTTTCATAGTAAAATTTGTAAACAATAAATGTTTTATTTTTAGGTGAATTTGAAAGAAAATTTTTAAAGATAATTTATTTTTAGTTAAGTTTAACTTTACAGAAAACATTTTTATTTTTAGATAAGTCTAACTTAACTAACAGAAAACGTTATAAAAAATAGTTAAATTTAGTTTGGTTTATTTTTTACAAAGGTTTTTTTTAATTTTTGAGAATAATTGTATGGTAATGCTTTACATGGCCTATTCTAGGGTAATGAACTGAAACAGCCTGAATATGGTTTTAACAACAAATCCTCCTCACTTTCACAACAAAGTATGGAAAGTAGTTTTAAACTATTTAATGGCTCCTGAAATGCCATCATACAATAACCCAATTGACATGGTAGTTGAAATGTAAAACATCTATTTATTGAGGCTACTAAAACGCTTTTAATAAACAACAACAAAAATTTTTACGTTGAGTATATAATGAAAATTTATTTTAGTTTAGCTAGTTAATATATCTAATGCATGTTCTATTTTATGCAAGGAAAACTTGGTCTCTCAATTAATAAATGGTGAAACTAATTAATAAATAAATAAAATAATAATTAATTAACAGTCTTGTATAAGGAGCATGTCAGCCTTAGTCAGTACCAAGACTAGAATATCGCGCGCCTATGATCAAGTCAAATGAAATTATTTATATATCACACTCATAAATGCATTTACAATATTTGTCTTAGTTGTAGATACCTAGCATGGGTAAGGTCAAGTCTTTTTTCACATATACGTAACCTGGTTACAGAAGGTCTAACTTGTAAAATAGACAGAGAACAAAGAGATTAGAATACAATACGAGACATGTTGCACGTAGAATAAATGTGTTATAAGTGAAACCATTCTCATCACCAGAAACGAGGAGATGGACACAAATTAGTTCAATCAACCCACCAGTACGACTTAAGAAAAAGAAATGAAACTATTCAACCTCATAAATTAAATTTAAAAAAAACCCACATATGCGGGTAAACACTTTCTCAGGTGTGTGACCAAAAACATTAAAAAAGAACATAATTTGTCAAAGTTTAAAAAAATGTTAAAAGATTATATAATAAACTTGGCCGTTTATCCATTGGATAAGTGTTCCTCCTATAAGCAGGGGATGCAAACAAGTGGTAAATAATAAATGCAATTTTAATTTAAATGTTTTTCGTTTAAGTTTTAACTATAGTATCTTTTCCTGTACATTTATGACACTATTCACTGTACCACCCATGTACATGAAATATGAATAAAGAAGTTTGACTGTGACTATGACTATAAAAATGATAAAGAACTAACAATACAGGTCATGTTTCAAGATAACTTAACAAATACATTATTGAAAGTTAACAAATATACTAAATAATAACAGTGAATAAAATAAATAACAATAAAAACATAAATAGGACGGATCAACAAAATAAAAAAAATACAGGAATGAATCTGACATTCATTCTTGGCTTAAAATACCTACCTGAGTAGGTCACCATTTCAGAAAGGCAATATTTCTTAGTGCCGAGGGGTGGACCGCCACCTCAAGATCAGTATGTCTCGCTATTAGAGTCCACGGGGCTCAGTGTCAGGAGTATGTTGTCTATAAAATACCGCCCCCACCACCACTGTGCCCCTGCAGCCATAATGTAATGGCCGTATGGGTCTCGTGGGGCTCATGCAGTAACCCATTGTCCTGAAACATATAGGGCGTAGGACCTATTTATGTTTTTATCATCCACGTTGTATTTAATTGATTCAGTTTTCTTCAGTTATGAATGTTTGCATATTTATATATGAGTTCATAAAATAAAATTTAAGTTTTTTTAAAATTGTAATCAATTCTCGGATTGGATAGAGTATTCTTATGCTTTGAGATATAATGTTTTAAAACAGGTTTCATTTTATTTTGAAATCCTATGTTTTAATTCAATTTCTGTCTTATATGAGTTTTAAAATATGAATTAATTCTTGTAGTGATCCCTTTTAGTTATAGTATTTAAACTTAGTGCATTTTACTTGATTAATTAAGAATGGCCCACCACAGTTTTTGGGAAAGTTCCTAATCCACATAGAAACAGCATAAGTTTTTAAATTTATGAGATCTTAAGCGAAAGTCCGAGATAATTACCACAACATTACATGGACTCTTGTTTTAGGTACTAAACATAAGATTAAGTGTTTAAATACTCAAAATTCTGCAAATATTCGACAAAAGTTTTATTGTGTTTATCATGGCAGCTAACCTGCATAGTCTTTTCCAATGTTAATCATGAAGAGAGTAGGCAAACTCCTTTATTTATGGACACATGTTGATGAAACTTTTCATATATTATTATTATTGATTTATAAACCCGCTGAGTACACAGGTTAGTTGCGACAGGGGTATTTTAAAAATACTGTCAGGAAAATATAGAGAATGCAAGTGAGTTTGGAAGCTTAACTGTATCACAAACGGGTTCTTGTAACATATTGATAGGAAACATATATTATTTTTACTGTAATTTAGTATTATTTTTGACTTTCATATAAATGGAACAAGAGTTAAGTTTTGAAACCAGAAATAATAATGTAAATAATGACACAGAATAATAAATTTTACCGATAAATGTAGTTTTAATTCATTGGTTACCAAAGATTAATGTCAACAATAGTGCAGTAAAATAGTGTTCATATTCAATAATAATTAAATTAATTATTTAAATATTTTGAAAGTCAGTATGTATCTGAATCTATTGAATATTTAGGAAACACTTTCCCCTTGTTTAATGATCAATAAATATCTCATGTCTTATGTCATTCCCTCAATTTCAAACCAATTAACATATCCCAAATTTGCGATACAGTTTTTCATGTTTTACTAGGGGCTGGTAGAATTTAGATGTGGACAACTTCAAATGTTCCATGCTTGTCTAGTGTATTAGTGTTTTTAATAAAAGATAGTATAGCATTTTCTGTTTTAATATCGTAGCTTCAATTGGAATAGTTTAGTGGCGTTGGATATAATGGAGTCAGCGATGAATAAGATCCTTCCCATCTCCAATGCAAATACCTCTAAGTGAGAAACGACATTTCAGTTAATAACAGCTCCAGTATTCTTGTCCAAGCTACTGTTTTATCTCGGCATGAATACTTTTCTTCCTTTTTTAAATGGAAATTGGAAACTGGGAAATAATACATACGGTTTCAGACTAGAGGGCAATAAATGTTTTTTATTATTTGTGTGTCATATTAAATTTTTAATTTATATTGTAATTGTGTTTATTTAATGTAGGAAACACTTTTCTTTGTGATGTTCAGTACCCTTCCAAAACCATCTGATGAAACTGCTGTTGAAATACAGTAGTAGGCCTTCTAAATATATAGATACTTGCAGTAAAGACAGTGTACCTGTTGTATCAGTATCAGTAAACAATATCATTGTAATTAATTATGAAAGATTGAACCTAAAATCTTAAATAAATTAAAGAAAAAAAGAAGAACTTTGCTCAACCCTCCGTGTGAAGCTTTTGAAATTTTTATTTTTATTTTTTGAGTTGACTTTGACTTCATAAAAAACAAAGTTTAAAAAAACACAAAACATGCCCCCCTCTTATAACCACTTACCATAAAAGCAAAACAGGTGTCCATTGCAATCCCAACTAAGCCTAAAAATGCCGTCAACTTCCACCCAAGCCGGTAACTGTTTATTTAAGGGGGGCCCTCCATTCCACTAAACCACACATTTGCAAGCCAAATTGGGAATGCCCATGATCGGGATTCGAACCCTCGTCCCTCCGAATAGCTTCAACTGATGTACTCGTCAGCACAACGGTCTAACCAAGACAGCAGAAAGGATCACCATCTGAGAAAGTGCTTATTTGGATATAAGCACACTCTAGCAGGACGACAATGAAATAATTCAACGGTTTCACGATAGTTCATGCATTAGCTTGCATGAACATGGCAGCACCGTGGCGGTATTCACGCTAAATAGACGCTGCAGCGTCTTTACCACTCCGAGGGTTAATTATTTAGTTATAATTTTTAGTTAAGATAATGATTTTTCATTAATAAATTGGATTTGCTCTTTAATTAGTAAAATTTGACATATTATGATAACAATTTATAGTAGTTTATTTTTTAAATAGGTTTAAAAATCAGGGATCAATGTAAATAGCCCCCATTATAACTACTAACCACAAAAGCAAACAGGTGTCCACTGCAATCCCAATTAAGCCTAGAGTGCCGTCAACTTCCACCCAAGCCGGTCACCGTTGCATAGTCTAACATAGCGTTTAGTTGGCTATAAATTATACTCTAGGGGCAAAATAGTAATCTCTGTGATATAGTTCTGAGATTGGAAGATTAGATCGTAGGGTTCTTGATAGATGTCTCTGTCTGATGGGTTATGTTAGTCATTGAACAGAGCCAGTTGTTTTCTCGAAACATTAGATAAAAAAACTTGGACCTGAATGGGTTAATAGATTAACTATATGTTTGATAAAAAATGGGTCTAATATCGATAAAACTAGCATTTTCAGACCTCATTATTTTATTTTGATTGGATGCGGATCAGTTTAGATCAAATTAAAACCTTCTCTATATGGTAAACTCTCTATAATAATGTAAACAAATTTTATCATAATGGTTGCATTTTTTCATGGAGCAAGCAAACAAAAAATGCTTTATTTGGCATTATAGAAAGATAGACAGATATAAATTTAGGCAATACTGTAGACTTAAATTTCTACCTTTAGTCTCTGCTAAAACCTGTTTCAATTTTTCTTGTGTATGAAATGTAAAAATTCCAAAGGTATCATAATTCTGAAGCAATGTACAGGACGTGCTTTCTAATTAATGAGCTTAACAGTATTTGAGGTCTAAAACAAAATCATTATACAGTATATGGTAACATTTAAATGTTTACTTAGATTTTCCTAACTTTACCTATACCTAAGATGATTGTGGCGCCATCTTGTAGTCTTGCTGCTGACTAAGGCTGTCATGTAGGGTGTCCTAAGGCAGGACTGGTAATCAATAGCCCAACAGCCATGGAATCTAAGGAACCTAAAGTTTAATGTGGAATTCAAACCACCGTTTTGTCTCTGAATTACAAACTGATCTATTTATGAGGATGGTCTTTGCGGATGAACGTCATATTCAATAATGTAGATGTTAATCCAGACCAGTGAATATTACATCCACCGACCATTGCTCATAACTATCCACAATTTGTGACCTTCAAGTAGCTGGATTACAGGATACGCAACCATCTCAGTTAGATAATAGTAATATATATTACTATTATCTAAATAAGAATGATTAGTAAGTAAATAATACTAACAATAACAACATAATGTTGTCAGGGTTACATAATATATATATACAGGGTTATTCAAAAATAAATATACACTTTTTGCGAATTTCCCATAGGGAAGAAGTTATTACCGTAGTTCTCATAGAAAGCCAGGGACCATGTTGCTTTTTTGTTTTGTATTAGAAATTGTGTGTTTATAAATGTGTATGTGTAAGTATGTCCGTGATCACAATAACTCTCATAAAAATGGTCCAAATGAGATGAAATGAGATGTGTATTCATACATTTACTCGGATTAGGTCTTAATCCAGATATATTGGTCAATCAAAACATAGTTTGGGGAGGTTTTGTACCCCATTACAACATATTTAACATGTTATCTTTCACCATTAGAATCAGATCAAAAAACTATACAATTTAGTTCCCTAAAGTTTTTCTCTATCTTCAATGGTTACCGAAATAAAAAAAGTAAATAAAGTATATTGTATTTTTGGGATTTCAATGTTAATCTCATGGAGGATAAGAAAAAATTAATATTTTAACTAATTACCCTAAATTTTTGGATGAAACTTGGTATTTAGCTTTATGTAGTTGAGATGCATCTGTTTATGCTTAAAAATCATAGTTTATATTTTTATCATGGCAGCTAAACTGCATTCTCTGTTCCCATATTAAGGCCAACGCACACAGCAACAAACACACGTATGTAGACAGACTGAGGAAAAATGTGATTAAATGTAAACATCTGCATGCAGAGGTCGATAGACATACAGAAGTCTTTGTGCGTTGCAACATCTGATAACATGGGGAGTGATTTTCCCTCTGACCGTCGGCAGACATCTGCATACGTGCGTCTGTTGGCCTTTAATCTTATGGAGAATAGGCAAACTCTCTTATTTATAACGGATATTGATAAAACCTGTTACTGTATGTATTACAGTATTACTGGAAATTCACAGAGTACACAGGTCTGCTGCAACAGGTGTATTTGAATAATTCTGTCTAATTAATTATAATAATGATAGTAACAAATTATGTCCACCGGTGTCATAAGCACTGAGTTGTGACATTCACATTATCTGCCAGCTGTTACGAGTGTACCTAGCTGTAGTTGACATGAGTTAATCCATCCTTATCTAACTCTCTTCTCTCAGTCACCCACTTTTGTTTCCCCAGGTTCCAACTTTCACCGATACTTCATCCAATCACTCGTCAGTCATCCATAGTTGTATAGCACAATGTGATGGAACGCTATATAAAACAGTAATTGATTCATTTCTTCCTCCTTTTTATCACTACATGATTCCAATGACCCACTTAAATGTTTGCTCTTGTCTTTTATTGATCTGCTTTTGCTGACTTCATGCTCTGCATTTCATACTTAAATTTCTTTATAAATATTATTATTATTTTTTTAAATGTTGCCCTGATTTATGTTTCGTTTGTAAATTATTTACAATTATGTTGTGCACAGAATTATGATATATTTGGTTATTTTTATGTTTTATACCCCAGAAAAGTCTAAATTGGGTCTATTCGTAATTTCTGTCCGTCTATCTGTCTTTCTGTAGCGCTAAACAATGTTTTTTATAACAATGCCCTGTTAAAACGGGAACACCCATAGTTAGCCTATGATCTACAGTTTAAAGTGGAATCAAAATCAATTTTGCCTCTAAATTACGAACTGGTCTAATTAATGAGGATGGTCTTTGCGGATGAATGTAGCATTCAATAGTGAGGACATTAATTCACATGGGAGAATATCACATTCACTGACCATCACTCTCAAATATCCACAATTAGTGACCTCCAAGTATCTAAATTACAGGACATGCCTCTGTCCCAGTCTTTGGAAATCTTTCGGGTGTTGACACCTCAGGGGTTATGCCTAACTTTTCGAGTGGGGTTTGTTGGCAGATGTGACATCACACCGCATACCAAGTTTTATGGAAATCAGTTAAGAAACTGATTTTTTAATATTCTTCATAAGAATAACATTGGGTGCTCTCAGACAACGTACGGCGTTCACCACGGACATAAAATTCAACTTTTCTCTGGAAAAGTTGTAGACTAATGAATCAAAGTACTTATTTGGTTAGTTTTTAAGCTGGTTTTAATGGTGATTGTCATATTATCTCTTTCAATTTTTTTTTTAAATAAATCAAATTATTTTTTTATATTTAAAAGCTTATAACTTTTGAACCATTAGTTCTATAGTCATATGGGTGGTACCATATTATTTGGGACATTAATTCTTATAAGCCATTAGATTTGATGCAAAATTGTTGCAGCTGATTTTGAGAAATTTGTGTTTTTCACATTCTAAAAATGTTTTTGGGGTAAATTTTTAAAAACCTAGAATTAAAAACATTAAATAACCTAATCCTTAATAACCATTAAATTAACATAATCTGAACGTATGGCCTAAGTGCACATTTGAACCTAATTTCATAAAAATCGAAGATCATTGTGGTCTTGGGGTTTGAACACGGACGGATAGACAGACAGACATTAGACCAAAAACTTCTTTTTTGGCTTCAGGGAGCCTGTAAACGGATATATCTCAACTCAAATTTGAAAATATTGACAAAAACTATATTTTCTATATAAGGGGAAGGTAAATAATAGCACAGTACAGTAATAAAAAAGCCTATATTTGACTTAGTACTGAAAAGGGATAGAGTATGTTGGGCTAGGGTGTCTGGTCGAGTTTGTCGCTAATACGACAGTGGAGTTACGGCGGCCTTCGACTGCTGCATTATTGATGGTTCCGTCTCCCGTCTTGTAGATACTGCATATTGGAATTGCGACTTGTGCTACTCTATGTGGTGAAACATTTTACATTTGTCTGATATAACCAATATCTTTAAAAATATTAGGGCCTATATTCTGACTTTAAAAATGTGGATATTTGTTTTAACTGGTTATAAAAAATGCTAAGGCTTTCCACGTTGTATACCTAAATTTCATGTAATTATTTTGACTAAATTGTAAAATTCCTACAGAACATGTAAATTTTAGCTTATTCATAACCAGTTTTACAACTTAGTAAGTGGCGATTTTTGTCGATGTGTTTAAAATTTTCCCTTGATTAATCATGGATATAAATGTAATAAGTTAGGACAATAATTAATAAATTATTTTAAATAATATTAAAGAGCTATTTAACACTGCAGTGGTCACACTCTTTATCTTTATATGAATGGTCACAGGTTCTACTATTGTAGAAGACAGCTTAATTTTGTATCACTTTTTAAAACAATATTATCAACTATTTTGGACTAAGGTGTATAAAATACTAATACCCCCGTCGCAGCAGACCTGCGTACTCAGCGAATTTCCAAATCAATAATTTAATATATGACAAGTTTTATAAAAATAAGTCCAAAAACATAAGAATTATTTGCCTGTTCTCCATAAGATTAACATAGGAAAGAGTGTGCAGGTTAGCTGCTTTGAGGAACACTGATAGAAGTCATTTCTTCCTATTCCTAGTCCTATTCCCTATAATGATTAATATGGGAAAAGAGTATGCAGGTTTTCTGCCATGATAAACACATAAACTATGATTTTTAAGCATAAATGGATAGATCTCAACCACATAAAGCTAAATATCAAGTTTTATCCAAAAATATTGATTAATATGAGAAATATTAATTTTCCCTATCCTCCATAAGATTAACATTGGAGCCCCACAATACAACGTACTGTGTTTAGATTTTTTAATATCTCGGTAACCGTTGAAGATAGAGAAAAACTTTAAGGAACTTAATTGTGTAGTTTTTTAGATGATTCTAATGGTGAAATATAAAATTAGAAATTTTTAAAAATTACATGTGAAAAACGAAAAAAACCCCATTTTGGGGTACAAAACCCCCCCAAACTACCCGTTCCCATTGACCGATATGTCTGGTTTACGAACTCGTCCGAGCATTTGTAGGAATACACGTCTCTACCAAATTTGGTCTTGATCGGACCATTTTTACGAGAGTTATCGTGTGCACAGAGACACACACACACACACACACACGACTATTGTTTTTGGACTCTGGGCACCTAAAGACGAAAAAATAACATGGTCTCGGGCTTAAGTCTTCCCATGAGACCTACGGTAATAGCTTCTTCCCTTTGGGAAATTCGCTAAAACTACATAACAAATTAAAATTTTAAATAATGTATAAGGGTATAGAATTACGTGGGAGTTGTGTTTTTTTACCATGTTTGTATTTTATTACCTGGTAAAGCTGAAAAAGTTTTAAATACACTTATAATTGCACTGTCCAACATTTTATCTGAAATGTTAAAGCAACTTTCATTGTAATATTGAGGGATAATCATTTAATGTTACAGAAAAAATGTCTATTTGTGGTAGTCATCACATACACATTTTTTGATAGTCTGGGCTCACCTATTATAGACATTTATTACACGTTTTCTTTTTTGATTTATTGTGACTCCGCAGAGAAATCAATTTCCCATTTTCCCCGCTTGAAATCTTGGTACTTGAGCTTGAAATGCAAAGCCAAAGTTTTCCAACCTACCTCACAACTTCTCCCTATCATGATTTGACATTATTTTTGTATTTAAGTATCTCAGTATTAAAAGTCAAATAAGTAATTAAAACTACGCTATGTGAGTGGTCGTACAATCTACAGTAGTAAAACGCTTAATTGGTAAGGTGCTCAAATAGCACACTGTAGCTGAATAAGCGAAAATGCACTGGGGGTTGTGGAAGGGTATAGAGGGAAGGTACTTAGACTCTCAAGGCCACCAGTGTTACCATAGAATTAGAGTTTTGTCTGTCAATTTCTTGGAATAATACTGTCAAATATTAAAATTTAGGCTCACTTTAGTATTATATTTTATCTTAAAATTAAAAAATTATTTGGAACCACCACGCAGGCTTTATCTTAAGATGCCCTAATTATTTTCTTTGACAAGTTTTATTAAATTTTAGTTAAAAAAATTATTCTTATTTTATTAAGTTCAACCAGTCTATTTATTTTGTAAATTTCGTTGCATTCTAGTACCTTGAAGTTTTTAATTTTTTTAGTTGTTATCGTTATTTTATTTTTACTTTAGCCTGACCTGGCAAGATATATATTATCTTTGAAGTGGTTCAAATACGTTATGGTCAACTTGATCCTTCGTGCTGTGGTTTCTCAACATGTGAGTTAAAGAAACCACAGCACGAAGGTTCATGTTGACAGTTACTGTGTGATTCGGAAGGCTAACAACATGAAAATATAACATTTTATTTATATGTATTTGTATGTGTGTATTTTTGTTCAAGAGAATAAAAACAATTATTATATTATTTTTATCTTACATCAGTCTCATTGAAAGAGAAACAATGATAATGTTAAATGTTCTAATTAAATGTGAACAAAAGCGTAAAATTACCTGGACTTATCTCTCTTATCCAAGTTTAATTTTCAGATGCATTGTGTAACAAGAGGTGTGTCCAGGTCTTGTCGTGAGGTACTAGGGAAGTTCTTGCGTGTTATATCCAATTTTTTTACATTTTTTTATAATTTCTAATTTGTTTGAACAGTGTTTTGTGATTTTTTCACTAGTAAGCTTAACTGTTAAGGTGTTTGGTCAACTAAAGGTGATAAACTCATTTCAAATGGATTTTAAATATTTTTACATCGTAAAGATTATTACAGAAGTAGCTATGCCGCTTTAAAAGTAGGTAAATTAGTAATTGCTTATTACTAGTATTAATAGTAGTGGGCATTACTAGTAATATCATGTCATAGGTTATATGTAATAACCAAAGATGTAATTTCTGATTAATAAGGATCTGGAATTCAACAGTCAATAAAAACTTAAGGTGAAGACAGCATTTCCTCTGAATATAATGAATGTTATTTTTTCTTAATGAGCCTTAAGCGATGTTCGGTGGGTGTAGTGTTCACTTGTTTGGATTAACGTCCGCACTATTAGACTATCCTCATAATTAAACAAGTTCGTAATTCAGAGGCAGTGTTTGTTGTAATTCGGACTCCACGTTAAACTGTAGGTCCCTTAGATATGCCATTGACTGTTGGGCTATTAATTAAAAGTTCTGTCTTAGGAACATGTCAGCCTTATTCAGTAACAACACTATAAGATTGCGGCTACAACCATCCTAAACTCATTTCTCATTCATACTTGGCTATAAAAATACCTACCTGGGAAGGTCACCATTTCAATAATTAACTAACTAACTAATGTTCTCAGTTGACAAATGTTGTAATTTTGGTATTTGTATAAAAAAAAGCAAATTAAAAAAAAAGCATTAAATGTACTATTTATCAATTAATTTTAATAATCTGTTTTCCCGTGTTTTTTTTTGTTTAAACTTTACCGATATTATCGAAAAAGTAATTTAGTTTGGGAAGCTGCAATTGACATTCTTCTTGTAAATGAAGCCTTATTGCTAGTATTCAGTGAACAACACTAAAAGACCCACAACATCCTACATATTTCATTCAACTGGTTAAAAAACCTACCAACGCCATTTCATTAATTAACTAACTAAATTCTTTTTATTCATCCAAAGTTGTAATTTAGTAGAAAAGACCACAAAGCAAATTAAAATAAAAGCATTAACCTGCTCACAATTAATTTTATCTTATTTAATAATCTGTTTTCCCGTGTTTTTTTTTGTTTAAACTTTACCGATATTATCGAAAAAGTAATTTAGTTTGGGAAGCTGCAATTGACATTCTTCTTGTAAATGAAGCCTGTTCTGGAAGTACTCCAAGTGAACGAGAACATCAGAAGACCCACAAGTTAAATATTGCCCCTCCCTTGAGCAACCGTCCGTCACAACACCCTTCATTAAACATTTAATCAACTGGTTTTTATTCAACCCCCCCCCCAAAGTTCTTGATGTATTCAAGCGTAATCAGCTATTCAATACAGTTTGTGGTTTTTTTAAATTATGTCAATTATTGTTGTTTAATTTTTTCTCAGACTTCACAATTTCTTGATCTGTTTTTTAAATGTATATTTGTGTTGAAAAGAAAAGTACTAGAATAAAGTTTGAGTTGTGTACTATACTATCTATAAAGACTAACCGTTGTGATGAGCCTGGAGAAAATATTGCCTACTGAATTTTTCCTTTACACTTTAATTTACAAAAGCTGATAGGTGTCAAAAGAGGAGCCCCTTTATATCTTGCATTATATTGCTTGAAGCCACTGTAACAAACCAATTAATTGGTGTAAATTAAATTTCTCTTTTTCTTTTCCTCATTCCTTTTCTAACAAAATCAGTTGATCACAGGTTGATAATAACTGTATGGATAATTAAATAAGATCAGCTAAAATTGAGGTTGGCCAAATACCCTTAAACAACAGCCCTGACTTGGCCTACGCCGTAGCTAAGTGCTTAGGTTTCACGTGCCGAAGGATGTAAGATTGATCCCCACCCGGGGCATTACATTTTTGTTCAGTTTTTATGCTATATTAATTAAGGTGTATTAAATAGGTTTTATTTAAACCACATAAATGTTTTCATTGAGTAATAAATGTGTTTTAATTTTGCTAATTAATTTGTATATTACATGTCATATTCTATCTGAGCAAAGCTCGGTCACCAGGCACTAGTCAACTAAACGCTATGTTAGATTATGCACGGGTTGCCAAGAGCGTTGCTGCGCATCACTGACTTAGTAAAACGTTGATGTCTTTCAGAAGTGATAGGGTTCAAATCCTGACGATGAGCAATTCCAAATTGGCTTGCAAATGTGTGGTTCAGAGGTGGGAGGGCCACCTTGAATGAATGGTGACCTGTTTGGGTAGTTGACAAAATTTGTAGGCTTAATTGGGATTGCAGTGGACACCTGTTTGCTTTTGTGGTTAGTGTTTATACGGGAGGGGGCATGGGTGGTTTTTCTTTAATTTTACTTTATTAAAAAAAAATGATTTAATTAATGAAATAGATGTAAAGAAACGGGCATTGGACGCACTGGTGCTTTCGTGGTCTTTAAGAGGTTAATACCCATTGTTTGTAACATAATTATGAAGTTAACTCAACAAAACTTGGTGGTTGAAAACTATTTTGCATTCAAGAAATTAGCCATGAAGTAACACTTTTATGTTTTGTTATGTTGTTTTGTGATATGTTATGTTGTGACATAGTTTATTTATTGGAATATTTTGTAAAGGAAAAATATATTGGTTTATTACCTATAACAGATTTATTAAATTTTGTATCATTTAAAATTATTTTAAATACAAAATTTAAAATATTAATTATTAAAAAATTATGTTAAGAGTCTGCAATACCGCCGCCATCTTGGAGTTTTCATAGAACAATTATAAGTCTCAGCATTACTGATCACACAATTTTCGTAAAATCCAAGATGGTGGAGAAGTTAAATTGAACGTAAAAAAGTTTTCTAGGGAATTATATTTTCCATTTTGAAAAATTTTTTATCATGAAAAGATATTTACTTGTTAATTATTGGATAAAGTTATGTGTTAATAATATTTTCCAGGAAAATAAAATAGAATAATCAATAATATAATTCCTTAGTTAATCCCTTTACCTTAAATTTGATACTTAAACAATCTTTTTACGACTTTGAGTTCGCAAAGTTAGCATTGTTCTTGAGGGGCTTAAATGAAATATGAAGCCACTCCTGTAGGCACCTTAATACACGGAAAAATAAGGAAGAGACTTGAGGTGGGTAATTTGATTACGTGCCTCACTTTGGCAGAGTGGCTTGTTAAATTTGCATCATAAACATTTAGGGCCCCTAATCATATTCCATTTTCCGTAAACATATGACTTTGAGTAGGGGCAGTGAAGATGTGTGATTATACAGACGTTAACCTAATTAACGTAACCTGGGTGTAATACCTGTAGAGTGAAGGCCGGCATCTCATCTGGTATAAAGCCCTGGGCGGACATTACGAGCCGTGTTGTAACGTAAAAGTTTCCTGACGGAACAATGTTCGTGTTTTGTTCATGCTTAAGTAATTCATGCGCTTTACACCGAGTTTTTATAGCATCTGCTGTTTTCACTGTCGTTATTGTGTTGCGTAGAATTTCCAATTAAAGTGAAGACGCTTGTATGTTTCAGAAAATATCTGGTAGGGTGCTTATAAGATGACAATTTAACTTGAACCTGATGTGGCTACATAATTGTTAAATGTTACGACAATAAATATTTTGATTTTTATAATGTAAATTTGCAAACGTGCAGATGGAATAGATCATGGCTTTTATGTTTTAGGTTGAAAACTTGTTCAAATAACAGATGAACTGTTAAAGTGAATGTGTCATCTGCTTTTAAATAAACAATTGCTTCTTTCCATATGTTCCCCTTTGCACTTTCCAAATATTGCAATGGTGACTAATTTTAAGTGAATCTCCAGCCTCATGAACAAAGCAAAACAAAGAAACAAAATGGGTTCAAATAAAAAATGTAATATTATTACTCAAACCCACATAAATAAAATTAGAGTTTTGTCTGTACATAGTTTAGCAATGTTTATAATCTTTTGGTGTCGTACACAAGGAAAACCAAAATGTCTGTTAATTTCTAACTTTTTTCTGTCTGTAATGATACAGAAGGCATTTACAAATCATCTTCACTGTGAAAATGAGATAACTCACTATAATACAGTTTTTGTCATTCTATACATTTCAAGGAAGTTTTTGTTCACTTAAAACTAGTCAACAAGCTATAAATAAAAGTAACAGGTGAAAACCTGTTACTTACGTGTTACTTTATGAGAATAAACCCAGATTTCCACACTCAAAATAAGTTTTTACGGGTGAAATATACTTATGTGATTCAACAGAGATAAATAATTAGATGTCTTATTCCTTCTCAAAGACAAAACTAATTAATGTTATTATTTTTTAAACTGTTCAAAATTTGTTTGTGAAAGTGAGTCGAATTCCCTATCCTTACGATGTTATTTTCACTATATTCTTGTACAAATTTCTCAGAAACTATAAGACTTAGATTAATGTTTTTTTTCTTCTTAAATTAGGACTCCTGGCCTACCATTTTAGTGGAATGGATTTTTTTCATAAAAATTCATTTTTCAGTCACAATAAAAAATGATTATAATTTTATACTGAATTATGAGAACTAATCTTCAACTTATTTGATTAAGAGTAAGATGATCTACAAGGTATAAAAATGTTAAGATATCTCTTACGGTTCCAGAGAAAAGTGTACTTAAGTATGTACGACAATTAAGTTTCAGGGAAACAGAATTTTAAAGTAGCTGAATGCTAATGGCACTGAGCAAGTTAACACTCTTTCGTAAAAAGTTCAATGACTTTGTTACTAGATGATGGCAGTTAATGTATTTTGTATCAAATTAAAGCTAAAAAATGGAGGATAAAACTAGATAAACAATTTTTTTAAATTCAAATTTTTCCGACTGTCTCCCCTGACTCTAAGTGTGTAGTGTTAATTAAAAATTGTTCAATAAGTTACTTATTTAAAATTTTAGGTTGATAATAGCTGAAAGCCTACCTTTTGTAAGGGTTCTAGGGTTCAGTTGTAAGAAGTAAGATATATATTATCAAGATAAACTATAAACTTGACATTTTAAACAAACAAATACAAAGGAAAAAATAAATTCTCTGCTTATTTATTTAACATTAGTTTACAACTACTTAGACTAAATTATAACATTTGTATCTTTATTAAAATTTGTTATAATTAAATATATTATTTTGACATAGTATAATATCGTCTCCTCATCTTCCTCATTTATCCAGCTCAAAAAGAATACTTTCACTTACGATATTTGAAGCTATATAAGTCACTAAATCACACAAAACCTAAATTTCATGGTATATAAAAATCACGCCAAAGGTATCAATGTTAGAATGCATTAACTGCATCACCACCGATATCATAGTGATGCGGAGCCTAATAACCCTGACATAGCGCATTTTACTCGTCCCCTACCACGCACCTGCGCGATACACACCTGCTGCAGTGTCGAAATGGTGTGTGTAAAAGGTCTATTAAAAAACAGAAAAAAATTCTTCAAAACGAAGGCGCTGCCTAACAACGATACCAATGGCGGGTTAATCAAATGTCTAAAATATTTCAGTCTGGAGACTACAGCTATACTTTTTATGGTTTTCCTCTGTTATATTGATTCCTTACATTATTGATTCAAGTTCCATGTCCCCCACACAATTATGGAACTCTTATACAAGTTTCAGGTACAAATTAATAACTCTAGATAATTTCTTACAAACTAATTCAATATGGCCTTTCCATGACAAATCACAATCAATATCAATTCCTAATATGATAACTTTTACTGAGAACTGACCATTTAATGATTTAACGTTTCCTTATTTAATGACTATCAAGAGTGAGTGGTGACAGACATGTGACGGTGACGTGTTGCAGATCTACAGACACTTGCGCTGGTACACCAACCCCTCGGAGCAGAGATGGATCATAAGGATCTTGTTCATTGTGCCCATATACGGCCTCCACTCCTGGGTCAGCCTCCTGTTTTTCAATAGTGAGAGCTACTATGTCTACTTCTTCACCGTTCGCGACTGCTACGAAGGTAAGTGTCGGAACCAGATGTTCCTACTTCTGAATATTGATTTTAACTAATTAATATGAATTTTTTACCTTTTTCAATATCCTTTGTAGTAGCGGTGTTGACTACCGATTTTGTGACGACTGTCACATCAACAGGTCATCCTTGTCTATTGATTCGTCTTGTTTAAAATTGACGTACACTTGAGACACTTGAACTTAACTGTATTAGTGTATATCGTTCTTCTTTCAAATTCTTTGCTACCCAGGGTTGTTTTTTGTGACATTTTTTAATACTAACAACAGGAAAACAAGAGTCAAAATAATATTTAAATACGCTGTCAAAACAATCATACTTATTTTCTACAGGTGAAAAATATACACACATCCAATCCTCCTCATTTAACATTCTTTTAAATAGTTGTATATTGTCTGGTAAAAACTGTCTGTTTTTTTAAAGTAAAATAATTGCAATTTCCTAATTCATGATTCAAAAGCTCCAACATTTGCCCATCATGGTCAGGCAATAATGTTATCAATCCTGACATTTGAAGTTTGTTTTTATTTATGTTACTGAAAAAATTATCAATGCAAGTTTTACTAGTCTGTGTGACACGAGTTGGAAAATCAACCATGGCATTCATGCCGTATCTACAGAGAATGTTTTTTGATTCTTTCCTGTAAGTTCAATTTTCAAATAAATTAATATTAAAATCACCAGTAATTATTATAAACTTGGCTCTACTCAAAAGGAATTCAATTAAGGTACTAACCCTTTCTCAAAACTCTTTAGTTTTGAACTGTGGAGTTCTGTAAACTCCTGCTAATAAAATTCTAGATTTTTCATAGTTAAATTTTGCCACAGAACATTCAAACAGCTTATCCTCACAGAGATTATCTTCCTGTTTGTTAAGTAGGTTATTGTTTTTGAATTGATATATGTTTGTAGATAACGCATACAGGAAGAAATAGTGTACAAATATTACTATTATATTATTATGAATAATACAAAACACGTTTTTTTCCCTTAATCTTTATATTTCTTTAAATAACAGTTTTTTTCTTATACAAATGGTAAAAAAGAGTAGTAGAGCAAATGCTAGTATGGTAAATGGTGGTAGTAGAGTATGAAAAGTTTTTTTAAATACTTTTAAAATAACTTAACGTGATTAAAATACTATGTAGCCGGGACTTCAACGCCTTACAGATTTAAATACATGCAGTCTGACAAATTAAATTTCCATGTCCTGACCGGGAATTGAACCCGGGTTTTTTGGGTGGTAGGCCAGTACTCTCCCCACTCAGCTATGACTGCCAGTAGTAGAGCAAATGCTAGTATGGTATATGGTGGTAGTAGAGTATGAAAAGATTTTTTTATAAAATATGATTTAAAACTTATATAAATTTATTAAAATACTAGCTGACACGGCGAACTTCGTAACGCCTTACAGTAAATACATGTTAACTAACTTTAAGATTGGCCATGTCCTGAAGTCAATTAGCATTGCGGCTCCGTTGTGGAAGCTTTAAATATACAACATAATCAACAATATACAATAAGATCAACAATACTATAATACAATAATACATACAATACAATAATATACAATAATATATATTATATATTATTATATAATATAATATTACAGTAATAATATTATAATATAATATATTATTATATAATATATTTATACAATAATATACAACGTAAGATCATTATAATAAACTCAATATGTATAAACATTGTAATCATTTTTTATTTAGCAAACATATGAACACGTGACTTTAATCATACAGAAAAAAAGAAATATAAATACAGTACATAATTCCCAAAAACCGTAAGCTATTAACGTGGCGAATAATGCTGTTCATTTTGTACAGCACATATTTACTTCATAGTTTTACATTAATGAATGATTCATATGGCATTGGATAGTAAAGCATATTGCTAACGGAGAGTAAACCAACAGCTGTTTTAAGAAATCAAATGTTTTGATTTTAGAAAATTTGTAAACAAACTTATTCCCCATAAGGTTAACATTAGAAATTTAAAACGCTATAAAATGGAAACTAATTGAATTTATGGAAACTGAATATGCCTAAAGCATGACCGGAGCAGAGACGAATCCAAAAAATCAAAGATCATTAAAATCGGTCCAGCCGTTCTCGAGTTATAATGTGTGTAACTAACACGACTTTGTTTTATATATTTAGATGTAAATCTATACAAAATTTATTTCCTTAAAAAAAAGTTCTAAGGCCTTAAATAAAAAATTTTAAAACTAAAATTCAATAAGGTGTCGTCTACTTTAAAACTTTTGCTTTAGAAAACAAAACACAATATTTTAGATTACAAACTAAACCGGATCGTGGTTGACTGAACATGTTTCTGAGGCGACGGATTCAGCTCGTGGCAGCCTGTCAACCATGAAACTGGGCTTTTGTAATCTCACGAGTCGTTGGGTCTCGAACAGTTCTCAAGGATGCGATCAGCTTGTGTCTTTAATGAGTCATTCATCTGCCGTCATAAAACAACTGCCATTATAAATCTGCTATGGCCCATTAACTTGCATTTAATGGGAGGTAAATAGCCGCGGTGTCGGGGGAAACACGCATCAAAGGCTACAGCTGATCGTTATATTATTGAAAACAGCCTCTTAATTTTAATTTGGCTTGATAGTATTTCAAATAGAATCTAT
Source organism: Nephotettix cincticeps (assembly GCA_023375725.1). Classification (NCBI taxonomy): domain Eukaryota; kingdom Metazoa; phylum Arthropoda; class Insecta; order Hemiptera; family Cicadellidae; genus Nephotettix; species Nephotettix cincticeps. Next base: position 43,737,675 of record CM041787.1, read on the forward strand.
GGTTTCATCTAACATGATAAATAATTTTAAAATGTTTATAAATAAAAATTATTAATTGTTCGATCAAAACTTTAATCTTAATGTTTGTATAAATTTTCTCAAAATTCAAAAACTAAAATATATAACAAAAACTGGTCTTAGAGTAAATACAAAGAATGTATTGAGAAAAAATTTAGAAAGTTTTCAATGTTACACAGTATGTTGTCAAATTTCAGCCACAAAAGACTATATTTTGAAATTGTATTCTATTAATAAATAATTATGTTTTTTGTCTATAAAATTTAAAAAAAATACCTATTGATTTTGAACATTAAAATTATTTTTAATTTTTGTTGTCAAGAATAAACTGTTTTGTTTTGTTTATTCAATCAAATTTTATCTTTACAACTTGAATAGAATATTAAAATTGTTGATTATTTTTTTTAACCTGCAATACACCTTCAAGAATTACTTTTGGATGTAGATTGGTACTGGTGTATATGTTTTAAAATATTAGTTTTAGCAAATTTAATTTTCAGTTCATGTGTAAAAAAATCTTAGATGGTGAACATTATTTTTTTTCCTAATTACTTTGAGATCATTAACTACGGTTCTCTTTCCTTGTTTCAGCATTTGTAATCTACAACTTTCTTAGCCTGTGTTATGAGTACCTCGGAGGAGAAGGTAACATTATGAGTGAGATACGAGGCAAGCCAATCAGGTATGAGGTCATTTTCTACTTAAACCTTATTAGTTAATATGTGATTCCTGTATCGCCTGAGAAATTTCAAATGATAATTTTAAAGTTAATTTAAAACTTTTAGAAGGTTTGAAACTTTTATATGTGTGTTGAAAATAACACTTAAGCCTGTAATTGGGGGTCACTTACCCTGTGGTTGCAGACTGAATTTTTTATGTTTTGTTATACTTATTGTTTATGTATATGATTTTGGTCAAGTCCTTGTAAAAATAAATATGTTCTAAATTTTTGATTTCATCACAATCTGAAGAATAAGAAAATAATACAATATGTTATAGATTTGATTCTTTTAATCAAAAGATATGAGTTAGAAAGTAAAATTTATTTATCTTTTGCCGTTTTCAGAGAGGAACTTTGCTGTTAAAATATAGATTATTTGTTCATTATAAAATTGTATGATAGCCTAAAGTTAAGGAAGGTGAAATGATCTAGTTGTATAAAATATAAAGTTATAAAAGTTTTTTTTGGGTGATATATGTATTATGCGTATTAGGCTCTAAATTAAACTGATGTCTAAATTAGTTCCATGCAAATACTTATGTTTTTGCAAAATCCATGTATATTACGTACAAAATGACAAACACAACACAGCAAAATTATTTACTTGCAAGTAATATAAGTTTTTCCCAAATGTTCGCATCAATATCCAAACAAAACCATTTAGGTAAACAGTAAAACATCGAAGTAATAGTTGACTATGATAATACGTGTTGACTAATAAAAAATACTTTAGTTAAACATATTTATGAATAGTTTTCAGAGCTAAAAGCTCTAATAACAATACAATTTATAGGCACCGATGTGTTTACATCCGAATCAGCAGACTACCAAGTTAACAAAACAAAGACTTATAAAAATACTTCATTACTAACAGCTGTTCGATTATTGTAGAACGTATGATTTTATTTACTTCCCTGTGGGAAATAGGTTAGATCGTAGATATGTCTAAAGGTAGGTTTTTAGTTCCTCTAAACAGCAGTCATTGTAGCCTTATGACTTCACTATGCATATGAAGTCACAGTTTCAAATTTTGGTCTGACAGATTGCCAATACCCCCCAGAGATATATCCATGTCAAAAATAACCTTCATATACTGATAGAACATTTATTTGTCATTTCAATGGTGTATAAACATTTATTTATATTTATTTTTCATGGCATTATAAACCATTTTCTTGAATGTTGCACATTGTTGATTGATTTTGCGATGAATACCAATGCATGGTATGTACCAAGTTATGAAATTTTTTACCTCGTATTTTCCGGGGAAATGCACAAACTATCATTTCAGTTGTGCGAGTAAAAGGTAACATTAACCGTTACTGTACATATAATACTTTTATGTCATATTTTTATTCCTTTGCGCATCAAGAACTTGTGAGAAAGTTTTTTGGCATTTCACCCAATGTTTTCAGTGGTTTTATCACAGTTTATTTTACTAAACGGCTATCAGTGCAAGTTTTAAAGACCAGGGGGGGGGAGACCTACACCATCATGTTCCTAAGATTCTGCTAGAGAGAGATAGCATGATTGTGTGTGGGGTTGCAGGTCCAACTGTGTGTACGGGACCTGCTGCCTGGGAGGTAAGACCTACACCATCGGATTCCTCAGGTTCTGCAAGCAGGCGACACTGCAGTTCTGTCTGGTCAAGCCAGTCATGGCGTTCGTCATCATCGTACTGCAGTCGTTTGGCCACTACCACGACGGTGACTGGAGGTTGGTGGACATCTTTTTTTGTAATCCATTGCTGACAAATCTTTTTATAACTGAAAGTTATTGCATATTCTTACAACCCACAGTCTGCTAGAAAAGGTTATTAAGACAACAAATATTAATGAAGCCTTTTAATGGACTGGGATGGTGGCGTCATCCTGTAATCCAGCTACTTGGAGGTCACGAATTGTGGATAGTTGTGAACGATGGTCGGTGGGTGTAGTGTTATCTTGTGTGGATTAACGTCCGCACTATTGAATACTACGTTAATCCGCAAAGACCATCCTCATAATTACACCAATTCGTAATTCAGAGGCCGTGGTTTGGATTCCACGTTAAACTGTAGGTCCATTAGTTGCCATCAGCTGTTGGGCTATTAATTAACAGTCCTGTTTAAGGAACATGTCAGCCTTAGTCAGTAACAAGACTACAAGATCGCGCCACAATCATCTTACACTCAACCCTCATTCATACTTGGCTTAAAATACCTACCTTGTAGTATGGTCGCCATTTCAATAATCTAATCTAATCTAATATTAAGCCTCAATTGTTTCTTTGATTGTCATTTTAAATTTTAATTTATGTATCTGTCATGATTCATTTTTATCCAGATTAAAAATGCATCTTACTGCTTCTTTTGGCAAATGAAAGATTTTTTCAAATTCAATTTACTATTTCCTTCTTAAATTTATATTCCACATGAAATATGTGAATGAATATTAGCAAAATAAACTGTCCTTTAAATATTTTTATCACATAATTTAGATAATTTTCTAATTACAAAAATTCAAGAGCAGAATTTTTTTACAAATATGATCTATATGTTGAGTAGAATTAAGTGTACTATCAACTATTAGTCCCAGAAATTTAATCTTGTCTACACTCTTATCTATTGCTTTATTATTTTTTTGGTAATTGCATGAAAATTTTATTGAAGCTGTTTTTTATTTTGATTAAGTAGTAGATTTTTATAATTCAAGAGAGATTTTAATAGTGAAATTGAATTGTTTATTTTGTTTCTAAACCATTTATATCATCGCCATGAACAGTTAAACTTATGTCATCGCATACAAAACACATTTACTGTTATCGACCTTTTCTGATAAATTTTTTGGTAGTCCTACCAAATACTGATCTTTTTTGGGACAACTTTTTTTCCTTTTTTTATCATTATAAATAAATAAATAAAAATTTTATTGTCGTTAAACTTTGCAGCAATGGACAACGTCAGGTTATATATCAGTGTTGTAGTGCTAAAAAAAGCTGTACCGGAGGGGTGTGTAGCGTAGCGGTCCTTCCCAGGAAGGCCATTATTCTTTGGGGGGGGGGGGTAATGGGTAGTCAAAGTTTGCAAGTTCCTTAGGAAGGTCATTGTGTGCTCAAACGCGATCAATTGTGTACAATGATTTTAACTATTTAAAAAAGAATTATTTAAACCGAAGTTTAATTTTGCTAAAGCGACCAGTGATGCTCCTGGGGTATCTATTGTATTCATGCAAAGTATTGCAGTCGAAGGCAAACGGTCCCTTTTTAGTAAGGGTTCGCTTTCTTTTTCAACCCAAACTGGTAAGTGCAGGTCAAGGAAGAAGAACATATTTGTAGATGAGTTTACCCACCACATAATACGGAGGAAAATCCTCAAATTTTAGTTTGTAAAAAACACCGCAACTTCATCGAAATTAAAGGTTGTTTCTGTAGGAAGAGGGTGTGTTGAAATAAAAATATCTTAGACGGAGATTAAAGTGAATAGGATTTAAATGATTGAAGTCTGAAAATACAAATCATCTCAACAATTCTTAATCAGCCTCAAGTTTGTTGTAAAAATAAATATATTTTTGAATTAAAAAACTAGATACTATAAAAAGATATATGGTTTTCAAGTAAGCCCTAGTGTCTGATTCTGGTGTTACGATGTTGTTAGGTTAGGGTTAATGTGAATCGCCTGAAATTGCCTCGATATTGCGTGTTGATCATGAAATGATGCGAGTGACTCGCTTATCTACCACTCTCTGTAAAAGGCAAAGTACAAGTATACAAATCTGAGTTTCGGCTGCACGAGCTGTGCCGGAGCGCCGCTCCGGCTCTAAAAGCTGTGCCGGAGCGGCGCTCCGGACCGCTCCGGCTCCACTACACCACTGTTATATATATACAAAAAGAAAAAGATACAAGAGACATAACAGTACAATAATTGAATTGTCAACATAAGAAAAGGATACATCACAAGGTCACTTAAATGTCTTATTCTAATATACCGTACCTACAAACATAATAATCAAAAGACACTTATAAAGTTATATTCTGACATTCAAAAAATTCATTTATAGTGTAAAAGGATGTTACTTCTAAAAGCGTGTATAATCTCTTCTTGAACAAACTATATGGGGCTTCTCTCCACTCTAGAGGCAGTTTATTAAACATTTTCAGGCCTACAACTTCATAACTGTTTTGTGTTTTAGACAATCTACAAAAAGGTACATTGATTCGTTTACTATTTCTGGTGCAGTGAGGGTGTATATCTTGCCTAAGCTGATGTTCAGAAAGGTTATTCTTTGTATATAATAGAACCGTATAAATATATAAGTTTATTACAGTGTTATAAGTTTATTGTACGGTTAAGGGGGTTGTTTTTTGTTTTACCGATTGTTAAAAAAAGAGTTGCATGATGATTTTATCATTCAGTTAAGGATAAAGCAGCCTCCAGTTGTAGGGTTATAAACCTGACTAGTTGTTGTAAACTGTTATCAATTCTCATGACGATGGTTTCTGCAGCCTGGACGGAGGCTATCTGTACGTGACCATCATCTACAACTTCTCCGTCAGTCTGGCCCTGTATGGGCTCTACCTCTTCTACTTCGCCACCCGGGAACTCCTCACTCCGTTCGAACCGGTGCTCAAATTTTGCACTATCAAGTCTGTCATCTTCCTCTCGTTCTGGCAAGGTGAGTATTTAAGCTCTCCAAGCCGTAAAATATAAATGTTGTAAACCAGTGGAACCCTAACTATTGGTTCAGGGTCCCACCTGTAATTGGTTTTTTTTGTGACCAACATAATAAATAATATGAGTAATTGTGTTATTAATATAATTATGAAAATTTTCTATTTACAAAATTTGCTTCAGTAAGAAAATAGTGAGAAAAGGATACATCACAAGGTCACTTAAATGTCTTATTCTAATATACCTACAAACATAATAATCAAAAGAAACTTATAAAGTTATATTCTGACATTCAAAAAATTCATTTATAGTGTAAAAGGATTTCGCCACCCGGGAACTCCTCACTCCGTTCGAACCGGTGCTCAAATTTTGCACTATCAAGTCTGTCATCTTCCTCTCGTTCTGGCAAGGTGAGTGTTTAAGCTCTCCAAGCCGTAAAATATAAATGTTGTAAACCAGTGGAACCCTAACTATTGGTTCAGGGTCCCACCTGTATATTGGTTTTTTTCGTGACCAACATAATAAATAATATGAGTAATTGTGTTATTAATATAATTATGAAAATTTTCTATTTACAAAATTTGCTTCAGTAAGAAAATAGTGAAGATAATAAGTTCAAGACAAAATATTTTGTCAAAAAATTTTGTCAGTTTTTGTCAGTACACTGTTTACTGCTAAAACACAACGAAAATAAACACACATCGACAAATGTCATCAAACAAGGTTAGCGAAAGTGAAAACAGCTGGCTGTAATGACTCTTGTTTATAAGCGTAAATAGCAGACTGGGAGCAGACAAATACTGGACGCCTAGCAATAGATATCAGAAACCAAAAATTCCAACAAAGCCGCCATATTGGTTTTGTGAGTCCATTGAGGCAAAAGCAACATCACCATGCACTCTATCGGTTGTTTCGCGAACTAAAGCACAGTAATTGTGGCTAAATAATTGGTCGTGTCTATAGGCGTTAGCTGTGTTGTGCGGACGTACTGTGCTGCTTGTAGGCGCTAGACGCATGATAGTCATTATAGATCAGTTGTCAGTTTAGATAATTTTGTTTCAATGCACAGTTCCCAACTCAAATTTTGATAATCTGTTAGCCGAATAAATTTTGAATGATTGGCAAAATTCAGTTTTTAGTTAAGACAAATTTTTGGTTTATATTGTTTTGTTTGAAACATTTCTTACTTTCACCATTATCTGTTGTATAGGAGAAAGTATAGTTTTTGTCAAAATGTGTTTTTGTTGTGAGTGGATATGTCTGTTTTGAGGCTCCCTGAATCCAAAAAAGTGGTTTTAAGACTAATTGCTAGACGAAAATTAGTAACAAACAAATGTCTGTGTACAGGCCATGAGATCACGCTAATCGTACAATTTGTATAAATTTAGGTACACAGGTGTACATTGACTATAACTCCTAACCATTTTTTATAGTTAGTTTTTTATAGTTTACCCCTAAAAAACCATGAAACATGTTAACAAATAAACTTACAAAAGAGTAAAGTTTGCAAATTTATTTTACAAAAAATGGGTCAGTTTGGGCAACTGAAACAAGTTTTTTTCTTTGATGAGGCTCATTACTGGGTGTGAAACTATCTCAACAAACAGAGCTGCCAAATGGTTTCAACAAGACGACTTAATGTGCCACATAACAGACAACCCAATCAGTCTCTTGAGAGAAACCTTATGTGATCGGATCATCTCCTATAGAGGTATAATGAACAAGCCTTCACGGTTGTGTGATATTAAGCCGACAGACTAATTTGCAGTCACGAGTCTATGCTGACAAACCATAGACTAAATAACTTGGAGGTGAACATTCGTCGGGTCATTCACGGATTACGTCCCCAACTACTGGAAAGTGTGATCGAAAATTGGACTTCGAGCTTGAACTTTCTATGGAATTCAGAATGCCAGTAATAATTTATAATCAATAATGCCATAACACTGCGGCTTAAACAAATGCATTTTCATACTAATATAAGTATGTTTCATTGTTTTATTCTCTATTGAAAATCGCACCCACTAAAAACACATCCTGTATATAAACAAGACTACACGTAACGGTCACTGTGTGACAGGGACGCTGCTGGCCGTGTTGGAGAAGGCTGGTGTGATTGAGCCTGTCGTCGACAGCTACGGGACTCCGACCAGCGCAGGTACCGTGTCCGCCGGCTACCAGAACTTCCTAATCTGCATCGAGATGTTGTTTGCCGCGTTGGCTCTGCGTGCTGCGTTCCCGTACAGGGTGTACGCAGCAGGCTGCATTACAGACGCCTCGGGCCGCAGTGTCACCATGCAGAGCATATCCTCCAGCTTGAAGGTCAGTAAAAGCTTTTCCGACTATAGGTACAGAGAACTTCCCATATCTGACCATGATGGGGACCGCGCCATGGTCCCCAGTTCCAGATATAGGGAGGAGCAAATAAATTGCATTTCCTATGTAGAAAAAAATGGTATTATTACAGTTGTTGCTGTATTATTATAGTATTGTAATAATACTTTGTCACACCAATAACACATTAATTGAAACATCAAGTTATGAACAGTAACTGAAAAATGGCACTAGTTATACGTAAATATCCTTACAAATTGAATAAGTCTTTCACGTTTTGATGGTCTGAACAAGAGTAACAACGGGAACCCATGAATCACAGATAGACGATTGGAGACTCTGTCGGATATCAGGAGGTCAGATTAGGCCATGGCCTACTCAATGAATTTTGTGCGTAAAGTTATTCGATTCTGTTCTGTTCAGTACAGCTAAAATTGTTGTGAATCCTTTTATTTAACCATAGAACCGCTAAGGTCTTAATATCATATGTATAAAGTACATTTACATATTATACGATATAAAGGGGCATCTGTTATCAATTTTGTGAACTTAGTTGTAGTCGTCTTTGTCAGACGTGCTGCCATCTGTAAGCAAATATTTGAACTATCTCATGAAGGCGCTCAATCGCCACCCAATGCAAAACAAGTATCCGGTAAAGTCCGATAAGTATCCGAACTTTGGGATAGACCATAAAAAATGAGAATATGAAACCAAAAGTTAAAAGCAAAACTTTCTGTTCGAGATTAAGTCTGTCATACGGAACTTCTTTGATCGAACCAAAGTGTTGAAGCAGATGACAAAATTACACAATTAATATCTTATTGGAATGTAAGAACGTCATTGACCGGTCCGAGGATGCAGTATAATTATTTGATTCTCCAACTACGTATGTAAGTAACCGACTAAATTCATCATGATATTGCATTTTGAAATACAAAGCATAGCATCATCGATAGTTTCACCGAGTATCAGTTTCGGTTTCATATTATTCTGCATAACATATGATTTTGGCTAAGAAAAACCTTGAATTGTTGATGTAATATTTGGTAACAAAGCTTATCAATCAATCATCATAATAGCTTGTTTTGCTCATTTGTTTATCTGTTTATCTAATGTCTATTGTGTGTGTTTCAGGAGACAATGAACCCAAAAGACATAATGACGGATGCCATCCATAACTTCCATCCCCAGTATCAGCAGTATACGCAGTACAGTTCTGGTAAGTAACTCAATAACTGTGCAGCCTCATCTGCCTGCAACCCTAATTCTGTCCATTTATGTATTTTTCATTTTATGACAGGATAATCAAAATAAATAGGGCTGGTTTTCCTTAATTTTCGTTTATTTCTTGTTGAAACTTAGTACGGTTTGCTATATTTTTAAGTAAGGTTGTATGCAATATTTTTTGACTGATTTCATTATTGACGGAATGAATTGAAGTTTGTCTTGTTCCATTAAAATTTTTAGTTACCTTATATGGCAATTTGTTTGTTGTGATAATTTGTTCATTCATCAGTTCAGTTGCTAATCCATCTACGATTGGACAAATCACAGTGCTGTATAAAAACGGGTGACCATACTATAAGAATCAGGCATAGGACATTGAACTTTGGAACATGCTGTTGCTATTTGTTCGGTACAGTACTCACCACAAGTATTATACAGGGTGTTACAAAACGGTGAAGATGGATCGCCCCACGCTCTGTTATTTCTTCTCATTTTGTCCGACAATTGTTAGTGTAATTTTGATTTTGAAAGTACCTTTCTGAATTGTGAAAGTGCGGAATATTTTCTTTGACTTAGGAGTATGCTTAAAGAGCATTAGTATTTTTATTTCAATCACATCAAAAACAAAAGAAAAACGACTTACCTTATGTGAGCCCGGTACGTGCTCAATAGTCTACAGTAGAAAACTACAGTAGAACCTCCCATATCTGATCTCCTGATATCCGATCGTTCCGTCCGCCCGTTTATCTATGTTTCCCATGCACCCGTTATTGACGAGCGTGACAAAACATAAAAGATTATTATTGTTTTAATTGATGTAATATATATATATATATATATATATATATATGTTAAGGTTAATTACAATGATACAAAGCTATTTTTATTCCTAGGGAATGTGTTTAATTTGCTCCTCCCTATATCTGACGTTTGGATATTTTTGGATGGCCCTGTCCCATCATGGTCGGATATGGGGGGGTTCTACTGTATTTTTAATTGTGGCTGGATCTCGTCAATATAAAACACAACACAACAGATACACAGAATCAATCCTGTCAATATTTATCGACGTTTCGCAAGACCGAAACATAAACAAACGTCCCGCGTCTTCAGGGTCTTTTAAGACTACATGTCATGTCTTTCCCGCAAGCGAGCTGAACGTCTTACTAAGACTTTGTTGCAGTGATTTTCAGGTTTTTTGTTAAACTGATGACCAAAAAATTCACCTATTCTATGATACCTGGAAACAGAAAAACCTTATTTAATCAGATAAAATCTGTAGAAAAACCAGAAACGGAATAATTTAAGAAATGAGACGGTTTTTTAATTTTTGCATGATTCTGATCCATGGCGTGGCCTTATGGGATTAAACTTCCTTTGTATTTATAAGATTTACTGGTGACATATGTAAATATTACAATCTAACATATTCATAATTTCTTCCCTATCTTTCAATTCTTTAGCTCAGTAGTGTTCTTATCTGTACATATTATGCAATAAATGGATCTTAAAGATTGTGGGAAATTAAGAGTTGGCGATTGTAAAGAAAATTTTAAAAATTATATTTCAATTTTGCAAATTCGTAATTAATAGGAGTATCTTTCCTTAAAAATATTAATTTTGTTAAATGTATAATAATTCTTTGAATGCCGTGGTCATTTCCATGATTCCCGCACATAAAGTGCTGTAGCGTTTTTTCATGAAAATAAATATTCGACAAAAAACTGCTACTAACTAAACAAGTTTTCGTTTAATGTTTTTAGCTCAATAAATTGTATAAAAGAATATTATACACGTTTTTCATTACCGTAGTTAAAAATAGCAAGAAATTTTAAGTAAAATTCATGTATAATACATCACGATTGTTTGAAATTAAGACATCACAGAAACGAAAACAAAGTTTTTGTATGTAACCATGATTACTGTTTTAGCCGTGTTTCTTGAATATGGCACATTTTTATGTACTTTAATGCTATGATTATTGTTTCTCTTAGGTAAAAAAAAGAGCTCTAAAACACTGATAACAAACCTGTATTAATATAAGAACACTTTTCAAGCAATTTCACATCTTTTAACAATTGTAAAAAAACATTTGTAACATATCCGCAAATAAAAAACAGCTGCTTCAGATGACGATGAAACCATTACGGTAAAATCAAAAAGTAAAAAAACAGACGGAAGGCAAAATAAACATCATAGATTAATTGCCTATGGTATTTGGAACAAAACGAGACAAAAATCAAGCCAGTACATTAAATAGGAAATTTGATATAACCAATTTACGGAGCGTCGCTGTCAGCGATGCCGGCACTTTATGCATAAGGCCTAGAATCGTTGTGAGCGATGCTGCAGCGCTCAAAGGGTTAAGCACAGTATGTTAAAAATATGTTTTAACTAAAAAAAACTACTTAATGTTTAATTACTTTAGTATGTGAAATGTTTAAAAATATAACTTGTTTGTTTTTAAACCTATAAAAGCATGTTTCAGATTTCAATGTGATAATGTTACTTCTAAAAAGGATTAAAATATGGTAGTAATTCATATCTGAAAATCATACAATAAAATAGGATCTTTTTCAATTATAAAATTTATTTTGCTTTCATTTAATATAAATTTTAGCAGTAATATAGATTTTCAATTTTTTATGGCTTTAAAAAATCACAAATAAAGCATATTAATCGTGTACATAAGTAAAACAATTGCAATTAACAAAATTTAATAAATTTACCCGCTCTCTTTTATTTTATTAAGAGGTGATAAATTATTTCAAGCTACCTCTGACACCTCAGCTTGCTTTGCATGACTTTGTCTTTGTTCACAGAAGTGGGATCTTCAACCAATCAGCCTTATGACAAATTGTGAAATACATAGTGGCACCCCTGTCTCCCTGTGTCTGTACTGCGTAGTGGCACCACTGCTGCATAGCTGCATGACTGTGATCGTTGCGTTGGCATGATACAATTATTTCTCTCTCCCTCGCATGTGTTCCAGCAAGAAAGTTAATGTTGTATTTCGCTGTTGACAGTTTCAAACTCGGTTGCTACTAAAGTCTTAGGTTTGGATCAAAATGAAACTAACAAGTACAGAATGATGTGCGATGGATAAGTTTGGAACACTCATTTTGAGAAACATCATAGTCTTTCAAACGATCAATTGGTTCAAACGAAATAGAGACAAAACTACGATTAAGTTTAAACGTTCTTTTATCCTTTAGTTGCAAATTGCACTTACACTTTTTTAAACAGCAATTTTTGGTACAAAAAGACTGCAGTGTAATGTACTTGTCTTACACTTATAGAGGTTACTGACCTCTGTATTTTCAGAAGTGTTTTCTTGTAGATTATCAATTCAGGTGTGTTATTAGTAATGAAAGAAAGTGGATGAAACAAAAGATTAATTGGTTTATAACTCGGAACTACCAAGAAATACTTCTTTACCCAATAGATTATTTTCCTCTTTGAAAAAAATATTAAACACCCCTAAATGCCGTTTAATCACTCATAAAAAGTTATGTTTTATTCCTTTTCGGTATACTTCAGTTGTTTTCATTATTCCTGTTCATCCATTTATAACCTTTGATATTTTCTAAATAACATGCTAATGAAAGGTTAACACACAGGTATTAAAAAAGTGTTACACTATTTATAAGTTCAGCTATTTCTAAAAATTGAAAATAGAATCGTTAATTTGTAACATTCTTAAAAAATATATATTTTTCCAGGCTATTTAAGTGACTTTAGTACCAACCAGATTTGAATAAGTTTTATTTAATGCTAAGTATAGTGCCTTATTTTTTGTAGGTATTATTAGATAAATTGGCCTTATGTACTGTTTTTTGTACCTGTTACTTTTTTTTAAACTCAGTTGTGAACTTTGGCTTTGAATCAAAAAGTATTAAAATTCCTTAGATAAATATTTATAGTTATATGCCTATTCTCTCTTAGTATATTAAAACCTTTTTTAGGATCTTTTCCGTTATACTTATACCAATGTTTAGATAGCTGTTTATAGAAAAGTAATGTTTTAGTGGTTTTTGATGATTATTGGCAGTATAAAAATATCAATAACTAACCTAACTTAACTCCACAGAGCGCTATGAGTGTTAGAGCGTATGTACCAATACACGTTGCACAACATCAAAATACACAAAATACTGCCAACGTACAGCGCTTTGCAGAGTTAATTTGGTTGGTTATTGATATTTTTATATCATTAATAATATGTTTTTGCTGTAAATAATCAATAGAAAACCACTAAACCATTGGGTTTCTGTTAGACCTGTATCTTTGCTTGAAATAATGCCACCAAAACTATTTTTTCTTAGGTTACGAAAATATACATGGTTTAGCTATTTTGGAAATTTATGCATGACATAGACTTAAAAATAAACTAAACTACAAAACCTGTCCAATCATTACATTCGTGTTTACATCAGATAACCATTGATCAGCTATTTAAATAGTGGTATACGTATAATGAAAAATATCCCTTTTTCATGATTCTGTTGATTGATATTATGGCTTGTTTAGCTTGATTTTTAATGCCACATGTAGGACAGCCTTAAGTAAAAAGTAAAACTAGTTTACACTGTAACTGTTCAATCAATTAATTTTTGTCAGTATTATTTATTGTATTTGATTTGGGGTATTAATAGTGTAAATGTAATTTTAATATTTTAAAGTCTATAAGTTTTCTAAACGTATGCAAATTTTTTTAACTTTAAATAAATCAAATGCACGAACAAACTAAATGTTATATGTAGGTAATTTTTTAATATTTTTGTGATAATGTATTACTTTAAGCTTTGTACATCGCGATATGTGGGATATACGTTGCAATAAATTCCTAGGATAAGATTCAGAATCACATTTGATGTGTAGGTTTTAATGTCATTTAACTATTTATAATTAATTGTCTGTTTTAAAATATTGTAAGTTTTTTTAACGATTTGTGTATTTATTTATAGTTCAAAATATATTGGATGTCATAGTGGTTGTGCTTTATTTTGTTTGCGTCCCCTGGCTACCTTTTTTGGGCATGCATACTTTTTAACCTAGGCATGTTGTTTTGCTTGATTCCTCTGAAATTAAATTGATTATTAATAATTGTGGTCATTTTTTGAAGATGAAGTTGGATCAATTTAACAACATGTTTAAAATATAATCTTAAGGATATTTTTATTCTTTACAAAGATGCCATTAAATTTTAGAAAGTAACAAAAGTAGCATTGATAAATATTGGTGTTTACGTACAACTTGTTATTAGCACTTTCAGTTTTACCCAAAAATCCATATTCCCCTCTTGGACTTTCATTTGTCCCTTTGAATTGTAGTACACTAAAATTATTATTTGGAATTTTGTATCAGATGAGCTGTTAAGATTTGTAACTGACCTTAGCAGTAAATAGCTACAGGAAAACCTAAATAACTCCTACATAAAATTAACATGATCTATGGCTGCAACTTTAACATTAATTTTTGTCTCAATTTATTTTAAATTTTTTGGAAATTTTAAGTTAATTATTATGAATGTTGAATTAGTGCAATGATAAAAAACCTTATTTCTTTAACCCTTCAAGGCGGTTGTTTTTTAAGGCCGCCGGACCCTGCTACGGTAATTTTTTAAGGCCGCCGGACCCTGCTACGGTAGTTTTTTAAGGCCGCCGGACCCTGCTACGGTAGTTTTTTAAGGCCGCCGGACCCTGCTACAGTAGTTTTTAAGGCCGCCGGACCCTGCTACGGTAGTTTTTTACAGAGCGTGGGCGAAGTCTACTCACTCTCATTTGATAATAACCCTACATCATCTAGGTCCAACCAACGATCTATACAGAGCGTGGGCGAAGTCTACTCACTCTCATTTGATAATAACCCTACATCATCTAGGTCCAACCAACGATCTATAGATCGTTGACGTGTGGATCTAGATATCAAAAAACTACTGAAATAAAAAAATATGTCTAAAAACTAGCAACCCAATTTCCAGTTACAATAAACCGGATCACTAACTTCACACTTCAACAAATAAGCCTCTCTCACAAATACATCACTAATTTACATTTCTGAAAAAAATAAAGACAGAATAAACACCTAATTATCCAGGCAACGGCTTAAGATATAATTTGACGTCAGTTTATATCGTAAAGATTATAAATGTAGGCAAAAAACTATTAAACAGGATTTATGAACACCAAGTCGACACAAGGAACAAAGACTGTCCTTTTAAACAACATATCTCTATCTCTGTCGCACTTACAGCTGATCATAATTGGTTGGGAAATGTTGAGAAACTCATGAGCAGTATTCTCCACACAATCAGAGTTCGAAAAAGTTCACTAGGACGTCGCTAGAATGCGCCAGCTGACGGGTTGCATAATAACGTGAAACTCACGTCAAACTGCAGCAGTATCTTTTGTTGCGTGACGTGGGACTCACGTCAAACTGCCTTCAAGGGTTGGTTTGTCTTGGTGAAAAAATCTGAAACAGCAGTTCATTTACATAATGAATTCATATTTTGATCTATTTTATTAAATAAAAATGACTAACAGTAACTTTTAGCCCCCTAGAATCACTAACAGCTCGCAATTATGTCATAATCATTAACCTTCTTCACATCATTATATCTTACCATTACTCTCAGTAAAAACTCAACTCGACATATCAATTTTGCAGATGCTTAGCATTAAATTGTAAAGCCTTATTTTGAGGAAAGTAAATACATGGTGAAATATATTTGTTGATAATTTAACAATAAAAGATATATCCAACATATCCATCATTGGATATTGATAGATAATCAAGAGATTACATATATATCTTGTGTACTAAATGCCGTACGTAAGCCATGATATTGTTCCTCCAACATCATTAATTACAAGACCAATGATAAATGACTGTCGACGGATCCCTCGGCTAATGCAGGTCCCTAATGTAATTCGTAACTTTAGAATCTATCTGAATGTGTTGTAGATTTTAATGTGGCGAAATTTTGTAAGATAAATGTAAACAAATGGTTGAATATGAAATGAATAAAAGTGAAAATTAAAAACCAGGTGTATTTGTTTAATTTAGAACTTTATTCATATACAAATGTCAGAATTAATATAATACCCATAAAAATATTTTCACCAAAACCTTTTGTCTTAGATCCAGATACTAGAAATTGAGGTTATGGATTTAATTCCTGAAATGTATTTGCAATTTAAATAGCTTAAACTACCAATAGGCTAGTCAAGTTTTTTAGTGAAAATGAAAAAAATAGTTTTGTTACTATTTTAAAGTATTCAGTATTATTAAAAAACAAGTCTTGCTAGTTTTTCAACATATTTGGGAATTAGGGATGGTTTTATTTATTCAGGTACTGTATTTAGTTTATGCTGTCCCTTTAAAAAAAATTCAACTGTTAAAAACGTCCTTTGTTCTGGTTAAACATCCACCGTGGATACCTTGTTTTTGTTGTTTAAATTAAAAAATTGGGTTTAATGGGTTGGTTTCTATTTTGGTGGTTAAAGATTTTTAGGATAAAGAAGAATGAAAGAAATGACTGTATTTACTTCCCTGTAGGTAATAGGTTAGATCATGGATATGTCTAAAGGGAATGTTTTCAGTTCTTCTAAACAGCTGTTCTTGTTTTTTTAAATTAAAAATTCAATACAATAGCTTTCGTAGTCTCTATGAAAACCTGTTACAAATTTTCATCTTACAAATTGCCAACACTCCCCCAGAGCTAAGACATATTCATGTCAAAAACCATTATCAATCATTTTATCGAACTCGTCAGTGTTATTTGGTTAAATAAATTTAAATAACGTTAAATTAACTCACACAAACTTCATCAAAGTTTATTATCGAAAGATTATTGCGTTTTCTAAACAACACTGATGTATGGCTTTTTAAGTTTGATAACCAACTAATTGTTTTATGGCCTTCTAGTTTTTCCTGGTACCGAATGAATTTTAGATCTAGCGCCCAAACAGCTGATCTGAGGGTAAAAGCAACAATGAATGTTTCCTTTTAACTTTTAAGATCTACTAAACCAGCAAGACACTAGGACATACAGTACATTACAACTTAACAGTCACTCCAAAACAATCATGGTAGAGATGATGACTACATTAAAAGCTATTGTAATTACTAAGGACTGCCGAAAATCACGGGAGCCCCTAGCAAGGGAAGCTAGTAAATATATAAAGTAGGAAAGTACATTATATGTATATAAATCTTATTGAGTCTTGAAAGTTGCAATACTTTAACACTCCACTGTAGACTTGCTAGAGTCAAGAGTAGAACTCCACATTAACAAACTATTTCACCTCCAACCCCTCAGTTACAGGTGGGGCACAAAGGAGTGCCCGCGTGGGGGGTTACGATCCAGACGACCCGACCCACACCCCCCACCCCAAGAAGCAGACGACAACACCTAGCCAACGAGTCGCTACCATCAGTTCTGGATACAATGAGAAAACAATGTTGCTCTCCTCTGACGATGAGTTCCAGTAAACACTATGTTAATCTAATGACAGTTTCTTGCTATTGCATTTGCCTGTGTCTATTAACACAGTCTTACGTGGTGCAGCTCATTTTATGTCACACAACGCTATACAGGTTTAAACATGGACTGATAAGTATTTGAAACAGTAGACTTGTTACTTAGATTTTCCATCACGATTTTAAATAAACAAAGTTTCAAAATTTTTTGGAATCCCGAATGTGATCCCGTCCAATTCCAATTAGGCCTCCGTTTTACACTGTGAAAATAAGAAGTGTGAACGCACTGTAACGAGACTCATTTCAAACTGAAAGGAAAGGAAGAGGTAACCTATTGCAGCTGTGGAGGATCTGTGCTGCATGTGATAGAAATTTGTTCTTTACCTTCTGAACAACCCTTGTATTTGACTTGGTGTATTAGCAGAATTTGGGAATTGATTAGGATAGTTAGTGATAAAAACATTTTCTTTTTTATACCAATGATATTTAATTTGCCTTTGCAAATACTTTTGCAGATGTACTTAATAATCTACTACATCATTAACAAATATCCACAGACCACTTCTAAATGTTAATGATGAAGTATAAATTATATTTACAGTTAAATCTGTTAGGACTGTGTCTACTGTTTCAAACTAAATATGAACCAGATGGATATTTATTTATGTCACCCAAAAAGGTTGTAACTACAGCAAAGGATGCTCGGAAAAATGTCTAGATCTGAATTTCTATAGATCTAATTAATTTTTTATATCCATATTTTTACCATAAACTTTTGCCTGTTTTGACATTAAGCTCAAAAACTTCTCAACCAATTAGATAGGTCCTTGCTCATTTTACACTTAAGCTGAATGTAGCCTATTATTCAAAACTGCTGGTTAGTGGTAAATAATTATAATTCTTAATTATTACACTGTAAAATAAGCTGCCCACCTTTAGATTAAACTACAGACTCATAAAGTGTTATGAACAAATAGATTATCTTAACTGTTCAACGTTTATAATTGACATAAACTGTGTTTTATTGAAATGCGGGTGGATTTCTTAGTGATCGTGTAAATATAAGATCTATGATTAGCTAAGTGAGGTAATCAAATATTTAATCGGTTTTGTTGTTATATTTATTATTGTTTATCATACCAAAGACAAAAATATAGTATGTACTTAACAATTTAGGGTGATTGTAGTTGTGTGAGAGTGTATTTATATAGTTTTATAATTTAAAAAATTATGTATGTTTTTATGTAATTGTAAAATATTATTTATTTGTTTATATTAATGTACCTATATTTTTATTGTGAATATCATAGTGTGGTGAGCTTTTGAAAATTTTAATTATTATATTTAAAAGTAAGTTTAAATACTTAAGATTAAGTTCTACTTATTTATTACTCAGCGTGGAATGTTGGTATTAGGTACTGTATAATTAACTTAATTTGTGTCAAAGTACATATTTCAACTATGTACTATTTTGTTATATGTTAATGAGAATGAATAACCTTACTTAAAAGATGTTTGAAGATTTTATCTCAAGGAAACCAATGAGTGTACATAAGACCCAAAGAAATAACACATTTCTGAGATCATTCCTAATTTGTGTTATTGTTTTTTTATAATTACTGTGATAATTTTAGTTGTCTAAGATACAGTCCTTGCATATTGTATTGTCATCTTTAAAACAGATTACTCCATATTTATCAGATTTTGTAAACTATCTTCAATTTATTATTTTAATGTTTATTATTAGTTTGGCTGTTCAATTGTTTTAAAGATGAACAATTATACAATAATTGTGTGAATGGTATATAATTGTTACTACAATGTCATTTAATGTTAAAAGACCATCTGGCATATTATACTAACAGCGATCTGAACCTTTTGTTCAAGGTTTGTCCTCACTTTAGCTTGAAGCTGAGCACTAGATATTTTGATTAAAAAATTATAAAAAGTAAAATTTTTTGTTTTTTTACTTCCTGTATTTTACAAAAAAATTGTTTTAATAAATATTAAAAATAGCAAAACTTCTAGTAACAGTAAGGTATTCTGGCATATGACAGTCTGACATTTCCAAAATTATCTGGTTAAAGTAAGTAAGTTTCGTGTAACCTTCTGGCCAAGGTCTGATGTTAGAGTTTTCAGGTCGCACTACTGCCTCTAACGTGACCTAACGACTACTTATGTAGCCGGGACCAACGGCTTAACGTGCCTTCCGAAGCACGGTGGCAGTCTGAGAAATTAAATTTCATGTGTCATGACCGGGAATTGAACCCGGGTTTTTTGGGTGGTAGGCCAGTACTCTACCCACTCAGCTATGACTGCCACAGTCTAGCTGGTTAACCCAACAACCATCGTCTAGTTAATCTGGTGTCTGTCACAAAAGCAACGGTCAAACATCACGCAGGTTATGGTAGGTTGTGCCACTATTGTCAATTTTCGAACTTTTTAGTTGTTGGGCCGTTTAGCCGATTCATCGCCATTTGTGAGCTAAAGCTGGAATTAACTTATTCGGCTCAATGCTCTGCTGCTAGAGTATGTTTCATAGCCAAATAAGCGCTTTCTCAGACAGTGGTCTTTAAGTGTAGTGGTCTAAACCGTATCACTGACAGGTGCAACGGTTGAAGCCATCGGAAGGTCGAGGGTTCGAATCCCGACCATGAGCAATCCCAATTTGGCTTGCAAATGTGTGGTACGGTGGTGGGGGCCCACCTTAAATAAACGGTGACACGTTTGGGTGGAAGTTGCCGGCATTCGTAGGTCTAATTGGGATTGCAGTGGAGACCTGTTTTGCTTCATTTACTTTTGTATGGTTCAGGGGGACACGTTTTGTGTTTGTTTATACTGATTATTAAAAGAAGAGTTGCATAGTGATTTTTTAGATAAGGCTAAAACACTAATCACTTGTAGGGTTAAAAGAATGTAAAATATGTTTTTGAGCATTGTTAATAGGAGCGTTTACATAGGGGCAAAAGTAGTATAGGATTTCCATGATTGGATAATTGCAATATATTTACTCTCAAAATACTTTTTGGTATAACTCATAATCTTTAAATAGTTTTTAGAGGATCAGCGAAGGAAGATGATGTGACGTTATTGGCCAACTTATCAGCTATTCTACCCCATAGTGATCTGGAACCCATTAAAGGGTGATTTCATTTGCACCTTCCAAGACAAGAGACAAAATTTTGAAACAATCCCACACAACACTTGATTTGAACTTGTATATGTTAAATAATCTTAGGGCTGCTTGATGGTCTTCAGAAGAAACTTTGGCACATTTCTTGATGGCATTGATTTGGGCTTCGAAGATAGTGGGATGTACAGACTATATCTGAAAAGATGTAATGCTAGACACAAAAGATATTTAGTTCCGTATCATCTCTAGGAACATTTTAAACCAATCTTGGTTGCAACTTTTAGGCATTTCCACACACTCTTGAAACACATTTCAGGTCATTAGCTCCTGGGCTTAGGCCTGCCATTAGCAAAGATTGGTTGAACTCACTCCGTGCAGCAAGGTCAATTCAGCTCATACAGAAAGTAGTCTCACAGAAAGTAGCTAAGAGGATCCAGAGCGTTGGTAGACTGAATGCAAGATTTGTTAAAAATATTGTTACTGGACACAGTAACCTGAGTAAGCTACTGGGAATATCAAATGGTGAACCTTTGTGCAGATAAAGGAAATTGCTGACCTTGTTGAAATTGTTCTTTAATTTGTGCAGGACCCAATGAGGCGAGATCCCCTTAACACTGGGCAACATAGAAAAAATTTTTCATGAAGTTTCACGACAGGATAATGCGGTTCTAAAGGCTTGCTTTGCCAAAGAGAGTCTTGAATCTCAATACGGAAATTAGGGCTGTTAAAAAGCCGCTAGCAGCTGAAGTGCCTTGGTAGTTCCTCTGTCCCTGTCACATAAGATAAGATGGTCAAGTTAAGACCATCACCATTACATCTGCCATCTTGGATTTTTAGTCCCATAAGAGCAATGTTAGAGGGACGGTGGTGTGTCTTATAATCCAGCTACTGGAAGTCATGAGTTGTGAATACTTATAAGCGATTTCCAGTGAATGTGATATTCCTCTGAGTGCATTATTAACATCCACACTACTGATAACTAGATGTTCATACTTGGCTGAAAATACCTTTCTTAGTTGACAAGACAAGACAATTCTTTATCTAACATATTCTTTGAGAACAGTTATAAGTCAGAAATTAGATACCGTATGTGTGTGTATACATTCACATGCAGTGTGCATTTACAATATTATTTAAGAAGTACTACAATCTATGGGTTTAGGAACTCCCCCTCTGCGTAGGAAGGTCTATCCAGGAGCCATGCTGTCAGCTGTTTTTTTAAGCGTTTCGGATCTTCTTTCGTGAGGTAAGCCGGTAGCTTGTTGAAAAAGAGAGCTCCTTTGTAAGTAGGTTTTTGTTCAAAAAGGCTCAGATGGTGTTGCGGAAGAGAGAAGTTGGCTGCATTTCTGGTATTATGTTGATGGAGGTCGCTGTGTCTTGGTTGTGTAGTTGTGATTGTATGGATGATTGTTTGTTTTATATAAAGTGAGACTGCTGTAAGGATTTTGAGTTCTTTGAACGATTCCCGGCAACTGTCCCTGTAGCCTAGGTTCACCAGGCATCTAATAGCTCTTTTTTGCTTGAGAAGCACCCTTTCCAAGTTGTTTTTTGATGCTTCTCCCCAGGTTTCGATGCCATACCTGAGGTGCGATTCGAAGAGGGCAAAGTAGGCAACTCTGGTTTCATCTGGACTGCATACTTGTTTTATCCTACGCATGACGTAGAGGCCAGAGCACAGCTTTTTGCAAAGTTGGTCCACGTGGGGCTTCCAGGTGAGTTTGAGTCTATTATGACGCCTAGGTATTTAGTGCTGTTTAGGGTGTGTAGTCCAGGTAGTGTTATGGCTGGATTGTTGCGTTTGGTTGTAAAAGTGAGTTGTACTGTTTAACTATCATTAGGGGCCAGGTCGTTGGAAGAGCAGTATTGTTTTGTTTGTTGAATTGTGTGATTGTGTTATCTTCTAGGATTTCCATCGATCTATCAGCAAACCTGAGGACTGTGTCGTCTGCACACATGACGGTATGTCCAGCTTCTGCTATCCACCTCGGCATGTCATTTGTGAGTAGGAGGAACTGGACTGGCCCCAGTACTGATCCCTGTGGTACTCCTCTTTGTATGTCAGCAGTTCTGGATTGGGCCTTGCATTTTATGTTGTTTTTTAAGTATGTTGTTTCCACAAGTTGTTTTCTGTGGCTGAGGTAGCTGCTGAACCATTTTAATGCTTCCCCTCTCACTCCCAGACTTCTCAGCTTGCGTAGTAGGAGATCGTGGTTTAGACAGTCAAAACACTTACTAAAATTGAGGAAAAGACTTGTTGCAGTGAGGCCTTCCTCTAGTTGGTCTAAGATGTATTCAGTTAGTTGTATTAAGGCTGTGGTTGTTGATATGCCTTTAAGGAATCCATGTTGCTGGTTATTGAGAAGATTGTGTTGTTCAAGGTGGTGTAGTAGTTGGTTGCTAGCTTTTCTATTATTTTTGGGAACGTTGATGTTAGAGATATTGGTCTGTAGCTATTTCTTTCTGTGGTTGGTCCGGATTTATATTTAGGGTAAACTTTAGAGATTTTTAATTTGTCTGGAAATACTCCCTGTGTTGCTCACAATTTCATTTGAAAGTATTAAGCATTAAAATTAAAAATCTGAAACGTACCTCATTACATTACATTACATTACACAAAGGGGCGGAACAGAGTTCCTGTCGCACGTCAGCCATGTGGCTTTTTGCGCACCCCTGTTGATTGAATGTTTCACGGACCTTCCAAGTTTAAAAACCTGACAAACTGCCGTAGTCTCCCCACTAGCTCCTCCCGGGGAAGGTGACAACCCCTCTCCATGATGCCGAGAGTGGCGGCTCTCACCCCGGCAAGCTCGGTGCAGTCATACAGCAGATGATCAGCAGTCTCCTCGGACTGCCCACACTTCCTGCAGATTGGATCTCCGGGGAAGAGTCCCATTCGAGCAAGATGTTTCCTCATATGTCCATGTCCCGTGATGAGACCTACAATGAGTCTGAGTTCGGACCTACCTAACTGTAGAAGATCCTCAGCGATCCTTGAAGAAGGAGAGCTGAGAGACAGTTTACTAACTCTCAGTAGGGGCAGCTCCGCCCATCTCCTGCGGTGACACTCACATGCCCACGTGTTGATCTCTCGATCCACATGCGCCCTGGAGATGCCGCAGAAGGGTTGTGGACCCACGAATGGGATCAAAGCGCCATCGTTCGCCAGACGATCAGCTATTTCATTGCCCATAATACCTTAGTGTCCTGGGACCCAGCAAAGGGTAACGTTGTTGTGACTGCCAAGAGAAGACACCGCGTTGCGGCATTCCCACACTAACTTGGAGTTGAAGGTACAGGAGTCCAGAGCCTTGAGGATGGCTTGACTATCCGAGAAAATGGTAATGTTCTTGTTCCTGACACCTCTGTTGAGATTGAACAGAGCACATTCCATAATGGCTGCCACTTCTGCCTGGAACACTGTAGGGAGATCCCCCATGGGAACGCAGAGCTTTACCTTATCTTGCACCCCCAGTATTCCAGCTCCAGTTCCCTTACTTCCCTTAGAGCCATCAGTGTACCATTCTGACTCGCAGGGATGAAGAGGTCTGCCGCCATCTTGCCAGTCAATCCTTGGTGGAATCACCACTGAAAATGACTTACCGGAAACGTACCTCTCTTCAAACACAAATTTCAAAATTAAGATACACAGGATGGGTTTGAAATCAGAACATGTTTATTATACAATTATTTTTCAGCAATTTAACCCTTGACGTCCTGGGTGCGGTCTCACTGACCGCCTTTTTGAAGAAAACATTTAAAATTATTTTTTACTGTTAGAAATCATTGTATCAATCTAATAAGCTATTTGAAATTTTATCTATGTGAATAATATTGAATTAGGTTTATTTTTTACATATAATAGATGTATTAAATTAAAAAACTTGGACATGACGAAATCTGATGAAAAATGTAAACATTTTCTAAAACCATTAAAACGTAATGATAAATATGGTAATGTTTAGTTATTGGTATTTTTCCATTCCATAGGATATGATGAATATAAAAAAAATAAAGATACTTAAACTTTTGTTGTACACTCGAGGCAACCATGTTTTTTACATCAATAGCAAATGTAGGAAGTTTTTCTTATCTTCTTCGGATCACATATTAAGTAGTATGTCTTTCTTTTATCCAGCCTGTCACCAACAGTGTCGGGTTTAGGTTCTTCTACTCCCAGTACTCGACGGATGCATGCTCGAAAGTTGATATGTCAGCCTCGTGTTCTAAAAACTTCGCTACAATTGTGGTTTCACCATCCAAGTGAATCCAATTCATTTAAAAATACATTCTCGTACCAGTTTTTAAACATCTCTTCGAAATCCAAGTCCAAAACACACACACACAAGACATGGGCCGGGTCATGAATCTATCGCTTACCGTCCTGGGTCCGGTCTCACAGACCGCTGACGATAAACAAATCTATAAATACGATAAATACTATAAATATAAATCTCGTATTACGACTGAAAGACAAGTGACAATAGGGATCGGTTTCGGTGGTGGGGAGGGACAACTACCTGGCATGGCTTGATTCGTCGTCTTTTGAGCCCTTAAATTCAAATAAATAAATAACTCAAGCGGTCTGTGTGACCGCACCCAGGATGTTTAAGGTTAAGTGATTCAAATATCAATCAGGTGTTGGGTAAATGTTGATTTTTGTGTGTCTGTTTTCGGGTTTCAGTCAATGCTCTACATAGTTTTAATTGTCCTACCTACTTGACTTACTAAAAGATTGGACATTCAGCACTTTTTATTCTATATATTCTGGTCATATCAATCTTATCGACACCTTTGGTCATTATTATTATGGTTTACAATGTTGCAGCTATTATTACTGGTCCTAAAAACTAATTTACTGTTGTTCTTTTAGCGAATTTCCCATAGGGAAGAAGCTATTACCGTAGGTCTCATGGTGAGACTTAAGCCCGGGACCATGTTATTTTTTCTTCTTTAGGTGCCCAAAGTCCAAAAACCATAGTCGTTAAAATTTTTATATATATATATATATATATATGTGTCTGTTAGCACGATAACTCTCGTAAAAATGGTCCGATCGAGACCAAATTTGGTAGAGACGTGTATTCCTACAAATGCTCGGACGAGTTCGTAAACCAGACATATCGGTCAATGGGAACGGGTAGTTTGGGGGGGTTTTGTACCCAAAATGGGGTTTTTTGCATTTTTCACATGTAATTTTTAAAAATTTCTAATTTTATATTTCACCATTGGAATCAGCTTGAAAAACTACACAATTAAGTTCCTTAAAGTTTTTCTCTATCTCCAACGGTTACCGAGATATTAAAAAATCTAAACACAGTACGTTGTATTGTGGGGCTCCAATGTTAATCTTATTGAGGATAGGGAAAAATTAATATTTCCCATATTAATCAATATTTTTTTATGAAACGTGATATTTAGCTTCATGTGGTTGAGATCTATCCTTTTATGCTTAAAAATCATAGTTTATGTGTTTATCATGGCAGCAAACCTGCATACTCTTTTCCCATATTAATCATAAATTTATTTATTATAAATAAATTTATTTATGGACAGATGTTGATGAAACTTGGTATAATTGGTTAAAATAAAAATTATTTATGGTATAAATGACTACTTTCAGTGTTCCTCACAGCTGCTAACCTGCACACTCTTTCCCATGTTAATCTTATGGAGAATAGGCAAATAATTCTCATGTTTATGAACAGATTTTTATAAAACTTGTCATATTTTATTATTATTATTGATTTGGAAATTCGCTGAGTACGCAGATCTGCTGCGACGGGGGTATTTTAGAAATTTTCTGAATCCTTGCTGTAATGAATACAAACTATATACAAACGTATTGTTTCATTAAGCAAATAGTTTTTCCTTGAAACGATCATTTGTGAAGATCTGTCGTGCTTCAGCCTTTTTTATGATAACCTACCTGGACACATTCAATGATTCCAATCGTAGTGTAGATTCTTCTATATACATATTTCCTGAAAAATATATCTGAGCAGTCAAAGAACAGTTAAAACAGACTATAAAAGAGCAGTAAAACACAGAATAGTTCAAAAAATGTTTATTGATTGCACCAATAATAACAATGGGTGCGTAACATGAGATTATACATACAGTACATATGCGCGGCGCCTACGATTACCCTCTTAAGAGAGAATATAACATATCAAACTTAATGTTAACTTGAGGCCCTCAGGCACTAGCACATGTATTGCTTTGCAGCGCATTACATTTACAGGGCAGAGTGTTACCGTCTATTTCCCATTTAAGTGGAAATTTCGATGTTCCTTTTCTTTTAAATTTTAGGAGGATACGTGGTGGGTAAGCTTATAAGTTCATAAAAATTCTTAATATTTTAAAACCGATAGTTCTTCTTCATTGTAATTTCTTAATTGTATGTTTCCTGTTTATGGTTTTGAATGAAGAACTACGAAAATATGAGTTTTGGATCAAAATAATACAACTAGGTTCTCCTATAAGTTGATAGTGACATATTATTATTCAAATGTTATATAAATGCAATTAGGTGTTACCCCCAATGAGGGATGGTAACAAAACACATTTACTACAATAATTGTAATCTAAAAATATATTTATTACTAACCTCTGAAAATGACTTTAGAAATGATTTATTGTTTCCGTTCTATAAACGCCGTAGCAAATTTTATAGCCTTGTTGAATTCAATATAAATTGAAATATGTAGTTAACAATCTGTAAAAGATTAAAAGAAATACCCATTTGAAGTGTAAATTGGATGTTTATATTTTTTAATACCATAATATTGTTAATTTAATCTTCCACTTAAATATGAAATAGACAGTAGGTGAAGACTTGGTTGGAATTAGGCCTAAAATAAAGCAAAGTTCTCGGTCGATCAACATAAAACATAGATCTACACCCAAGAACCCTTTCAGTAAGCTTCTATGTCAACAATTATATATTTTATTTTATTTAATCTTATTTATTTACAAAACATGTTTGTATATCACTTTAGAATGATCTAACTTATACATATATAACAGAACTGTCATCAAAATAAATATTTAACTTAGTGCTTTATAATATAACAATTTTTCAAAAATCAGTTCAGAATTTGCTTTTTCATCAAAATTAACTGATAATAAAATTGGAAATATAGGTAATGGTAACTTTGTATATGGGAATGTTAAGTTAAAATCCATTAAATTACCATGGTACAATACAATAAAGAACACACTAAACTTAAAATGACATTTTTATAGTTAACAGCCTAAGAGAATTATGAAATATTTATTCAATAAACAAATTATATACTAATTTTTATCTAGAAAAAGTATTCAGTATAAATAAAACAGAGTAGCTTATTTTTGCAATCATAACAAAACATAATAATAGCATAGGCTCTACTTGGGCAAAATATGAGTGATATTTGAGTTAAATACGGTGCTTTCTTATTTTTTTATCTTTAAAGTGATAAAATGATTTGTAGTACCAATTGTAGTACCAATAAAATATATTTAAAACTGTTCATGGGACAAATATCTAAATAGATTGACTTTTCATTGGATGTAAACTTTTGAAGTGTATATCATGTGTTATATAATTTATAACATA
The DNA here is from genome assembly GCA_023375725.1 of Nephotettix cincticeps. Taxonomy (NCBI): domain Eukaryota; kingdom Metazoa; phylum Arthropoda; class Insecta; order Hemiptera; family Cicadellidae; genus Nephotettix; species Nephotettix cincticeps. The sequence continues at coordinate 43,765,837 of CM041787.1, forward strand.
AATACTGAGCAGTTCTTTATATTAGGCCCATGTCTACTAATTGTCTTTTGGAAATTATTCCTTAGGAACTCAATTTTAAGACTAAATAATAAATAATAAACTATACACTTTTATCACAATATTATCTTAACAATGTTTTTAAGTAGAAGAATCAGCACTTAAATGATTTTTATGCAAATACTAATAGTTTAAATACTCACAAATTAACAATGGATTTGAGTTAAGATTGTTCAACTGTGTTAACTAGTAATACAGAACATTTGTATATAATGTAAAACTGTATTTCTATTTAAGGTAACAATTATTGAGAAGAACAGGTTTATGATCAATTTATCACTTTTATTGAAACCTTTTACTTTTATTGTGGTTAAAAACCACACTGTCTGTTTTGCAAATAAACTGTTTAACCAATCTAACTAGGGATTTTCTGTATCCAAATAAGAATGTGTTCCAAAATATAGATGTAAAAGTTTTATGAATGTACAAAAATACTGGTTTTTTCTAAGGGCGTTTTAGATAGAGCTATTCATTGGTCAATAGAAGGCGAAGCAAGTAAGGAAGATCCATTCACAAGGCAAAATTAATATAAGCTAGAATTAATTTACTTAGCTCAAATTACAAAATACAACTAATAATGGTATAATGTGATAATACAATTAATTACAATAATTAGTTTAATATTTAAGATAGTAAATACTTCACTGTGCAATGTAGAAGAATAATTATTTTAAAGCAAAATAATATTGTTTTTTCTGATATTTTGTAATGTTATTGCTTATTTGATGTTGATAATTTAGGACTTGTGAAAATGGAAAAAGTAAATATTATTTTCTGTTGCAAAAAACTAAAATAAATTATTCGTTTAAAAAATATTTTTAACAAATAAATAACATAAGTAAAGGACAGATAAAAAAATTGACTATTACCCCAGAAGTCTCTTAGACTTTTGGGGTTGCATTTTAGGTTTTTGGAAATATTAAATTGTTAGCTGTGTTTGTATAAACATCAATTTCATAATAACTTCAAAACATCCGTCTGGTAATTAAACTATCGATATGTACATCGTCTAAAATATAAATGACTACAAACATGATCTACATTTCTATTTGATCCCTTTTTTTGAATGTAATGTTTTCGTGTAATTAACTGAAAACCTTCCCAAAGGCTACAACTTAACTTAGCTTTGCGTCTGTCCAACCAGGCTTCACCCATTTTTCTGAAAGTTGCCTGTTTTCGTTTTGAGCAACCTTTTCCCTACTTACATTTTATTTGCAGAAACAATTTTACAATTTCGTTTTGTCTTACATAAACGATTTTCAAACAGTAATATAATACACATTTCAGCTTTGCGGGTCTATGTAAGAAAATAAAACTTGTAAAAAAGGAGACGTGGGTCCAAATATGAATATACATTAGAGCACAGTGTGACAGAGTTTTTATTTTACAAACACTCGCTTTCGCTCGACACTCGCTCATTAGGTCACACTTGATTAGTCTACGGAATGCTTGAAGGAGAGAAGTCGTCAGGGTGGGGGTTGAGGCCGTCGTGGCGTGGAGGCCGATATGCTTGTAACCAGAGGCGGAGGAGTCTGGGCTGAGCCCTCCCTGCAACATCGTTAGGTCACACTTGATTAGTCTACGGAATGCTTGAAGGAGAGAAGTCGTCAGGGTGGGGGTGGAGGCCGTCGTGGCGTGGAGGCCGATATGCTTGTAACCAGAGGCGGAGGAGTCTGGGCTGAGCCCTCCCTGCAACATCGTTAGGTCACACTTGATTAGTCTACGGAATGCTTGAAGGAGAGAAGTCGTCAGGGTGGGGGTGGAGGCCGTCGTGGCGTGGAGGCCGATATGCTTGTAACCAGAGGCGGAGGAGTCTGGGCTGAGCCCTCCCTGCAACATCGTTAGGTCACACTTGATTAGTCTACGGAATGCTTGAAGGGGAGAAGTCGTCAGGGTGGGGGTGGAGGCCGTCGTGGCGTGGAGGCCGATATGCTTGTAACCAGAGGCGGAGGAGTCTGGGCTGAGCCCTCCCTGCAACATCGTTAGGTTACACAACGATTAGTCTACCGAATGCTTGAAGGGGAGAAGTCGTCAGGGTGGGGATGGAGGCTGATGTGTATGGCAGCTGAGTAGCAAAAATATACCTCAAATCCCCTGGGTTCACTTAACTCCATGGGGGACTTAAGAAAATACAACTAAAATAACATGTAACCACATTCAGGTCTAGAAAGGTAACATGATAACAATGAAAAGTTTGCTATCCGATACTATAATACGAGCAAGGTTTGTATATATATATTTGCACACGGATCTCGAAAATGGCACTAAGCAATTTCTTTAAATTTTGGACATAACTAATTTCCGAGTAGAAAATAAGTTCTAGATAGGTCAAATGTCCAGGAAAATTCGTGTTTTCTTGTAATATTAAGTTTAAAATCTAAAAAATTTTACATTACGCTTATGGAGAATAAAATGTAAACAATTCAAACCAAAACAGCTGTTTATAACTGTTTGACAGTTCTTGATTGAAGACGGCAAAGAACAATATGTGAATAGAGGTTTTTCATAAATATTTATTTTATGTATGTAATAAATGTAAAATTATCAGGTTACTAAACAATTTGTAAAAACTTAAGGGTAACATAACTGTGCGAAATAAAAGCAGGAAAGAGTATTTCCAAAATCTTCCGTGTTTTGATAGAAAACGTATTTGTTGTATTGCTTGAAGCCACTGTAACAAACCAATTAATATGTGTAAATTAAATTTCTCTTTTGCTTTTCAATCCTGGTCACAGGCTAATAATAACTGTATGGATAGTTAAACAGTAAATGATCGGCTAAAACAATTAAGGTTGGCTAAAACACCTTAACCGGCAATGCTCATTTGGCAGATGCCGTGGTCCAGCGGTAGTGTGTTGGCCTCGTGACACGAAGGTCGCGTGTTCAAACCCCATCAGGGGCAATATTTTTTGTTCAGTGCTATATTAATTATGGTGTATTAAATCGGTTTTATTTAAACCATATAAATGTTTTCATTGAATAATAAATGTGTTTTAATTTTTCTAATTAATTTTTATAATACATGTATTATTCTAAACGAGCAAGGCTCGGTCACCAGGTACTGTAGACTATATGCCAATCATTGTACTAGAACGTACAAAAAAAAAACTGAGGCTAGCTGGACAAATTTCTTTGTAGAAATGTGAATGATACAGGAAAAAAAATTGTCAGGTGATGGGATTTCGCTGTATATAAAATATTTTTGTAAAATGAGAAAAGTTTTTTTTACTTGAATGTTGAATGTTGTTTATCAATTTTAAAATGAAAATTTTCATAAACCATGGTAGTTCCATATCACTACAAGCTGTGTTTTATAGGTAAGAGCTGTTTTTTGTAGTCGGTAGTAGTGTGCATGAACACTGCAATGAGAGTATGCATCGTGTACCAGCATGCTTTGGAGCATGAATTTGAGCTCAAATTCAGCTCTGTAGCTAACGTCTATAGTTCTGTGCTGTGACTTCAAAATATTTAAGTTAGTTGGTTAGTGAAATGGCAACCTACTTAGGTAGGTATTTTAAGCCAAGTATGAATGAGAAATAAGTTTAAGAAGATTATTGCGCTATCTTGTAGTCTTTTTACTGACTAAGGCATCTCTAATGGACCTTCAGTTTAACGTGAAGTCCGAACCACTGTCTATGAATTATGAACTGGTCTAATTATGAGAATGGTCTTTGTGGATTAACTTAATATTCAATAGGACTTTAATCCACACAAGAGAACATTACATCCACTGAGCATCGCTCACAACTATCCACAATTCATGACCTCCAAGTAGCTGGATTACAGGACACGTCACATTCAATACACAACACACTAAAATCTTTGCTTTTCGTGAGACTCTGTAATGTTGGAGTTTAGGGACCAAACACAGTTTAGTTATCATAAGGTTTTTAGAAACGGTTTTGTAAAGCACAGAATTCAACACTTTAGGAAATTTGTTTGGGAGCCATGTTATTGTGACGTGCCTGTTCTCACGAATCCTTGCTTCAACCGAACCCAACAAATCATCTGTAATCAGAGAAGGGTGACATTATCACAGCCACCTTTGATTTCTCGTACCCTTAGAACTCATTGCACGATGCTCATGAATTACCTACTAGTGTCTAAAATAAAACAAACCTTGCTCAAAAACACACCTCATACAAACAACACTGGGACGGTGGCGACGTCCTGTAATCCAGCTACTTGGAGGTCACGAATTGTGGATAGTTGTGAGCGATGATCGGTGGATGTAGTGTTCTCTTGTGTGGATTAACGTCCGCACTATTGAATACTACGTTAATCCACAAAGACCATCCTCATAATTAGACCAATTCGTAATTCAGAGGTCGTGGTTCGGATTCCACGTTAAACTGTAGGTCCATTAGTTGCCATCGGCTGTTGGGCTATTAATTAACAGTCCTGTCTAAGGAACATGTCAGCCTTAGTCAGTAACAAGACTACAAGATCGCGCCACAATCATTCTACATTCATTACTCATTCATACTTGGCTTAAAATACCTACCTGGGTAGGTCGCCATTTCAGTTAAAAGTATTAAAGTATTAACAGATCAACTGGCAATAACACATAGGTATTTTGAACCATTTACACGTTAACCATAATATTTTAAGGATAGACACATTTTACACTGATTTTAATTTTAGTTTATCTACAACCTGGTCTGATATATTGTCACCAGGTTAAAGATGATTTATTTTCATAAAGTACAGCTTGAGTTACAATAGACATAGTCAGACTTTCAATGATGTGTGACAATAATGATTTGGCAGTGGAGTCAAATCATTATTAATATTAAAATATCTAAATATATAAAACAAAGTCGTGTTAGTTACACGCATTATAACTCGAGAACGGCTGGACCGATTTTAATGATCTTTGATTTTTTGGATTCGTCTCTGCTCCGGTCATGCTTTAGGCATATTCAGTTTCCATAAATTCAATTAGTTTCCATTTTATAGCGTTTTAAATTTCTAATGTTAACCTTATGGGGAATAAGTTTGTTTACAAATTTTCTAAAATCAAAACATTTGATTTCTTAAAACAGCTGTTGGTTTACTCTCCGTTAGCAATATGCTTTACTATCCAATGCCATGAATCATTCATTAATGTAAAACTATGAAGTAAATATGTGCTGTGCAAAATGAACAGCATGTCACATGTCACATGTTTATATGTTTGCCAAATAAAATAATTACAATGTTTATACATATTATACATATTAGTTTATTATAATAATCAGCTGTTGAATATTTAAAGCTTTCACAATGAAGCCGCAAAGCTATTTGACTTCAGAACATGAACATGGCCAATCTTAAAGTAAACATGTATTTTCTGTTAGGCGTTACGAAGTTCGCCGGGTCAGCTAGTTTTTAATAAATTTAGAAATATTAAAGCCATTATAAACTTAAACAAATAAACTAATAAAGAAATTGATCAGTGTTTAAATTAAAAGCTTTTAACTTATGGATTTGAACTCATATGTAACTAAAATACAGTAGAACCTCGATTAACCGTCACCCTTTTAACCGTCAGTCTCTATTAACCGTCACCCCGCTAGCGCAAAAAAAATTTATTTTTCCGCGTCAGCACCGAGACGAATCGTCTGTTGAGGCTCTATGATGAGTAGTGACGACTGTACTGCACACCTGCAATGTGCGTGAATCATTGGCGGCAAGGGTAGTAACCCAGCTGGTTAATCCCTTACACTGTCTTCTGCATTCCACTGCTACTTTTTCATTCCAGTTCAGTATGGTACGTGGATACAGTGAACTGAAGTTATTGCCAATTTCAAATGCAATGCCTACAAGTTTTTTAAGTACTGTACTTTACCGTTTATTGTTGACAGTTCTGTGTTTACGTAGTGTGTAAATGCTCTTCTGTTATGGCTGAGAAACGAAAACGTGTAGTTTTTAGTCCAGGAAATGAAGCATTTCACCTCGCAATTTTTTCGTCCTGCATGGATTGACTTGAAATTTTAACTGAAGGTAGGTGATAGCCCAAGGTTCAAAATCTATATTGAACTGAAGGGCGCTAAAGCCTTGGGGGTGGTTGCCACCCCATCTCGGGGGTGGGAATTTTTTGTCACATTTCAACCACAGGAATCGATTGAAAAAGTGATTCTAAGCAAAAATTGTTCTATACATTTTTTTTGTAAAATCAATATTCTCGAAGTTATTCGCGATTGAAAGTAACACTTTTTAGAGGAAAAAATCGACGTTTTTGATCGTTTTTTTGCGGATAACTCAAAAATTATACATTTTATCAAAAAAATTGTTGATATCAAAATTGTAGCTATTAAAAAAACAAATAAAACGCTTATTTTATAATTTTTCTACGACCAATAGGAACTGAGATACGACCTATCCATAATTAGGTTTTATTTTCAAATGCAAAGACTGATAGATTCAAAGTCAAATACCGGAAAAATAATGCTTTTTTCGTAGAAAATTCATAGAATGTTTTTTGAAGAGCATACTTAGACCTTTCTATTTTAAAAAACAAAAGGTCTGTAGCATCAAAATTGACTGAGTTATGACAAAAATAAGGTCAATACCAAGTTTTTTATAAAAAAATCGGTAAAAACAACCCTCTAACTACCCCCCTAATCAAAATTGATCTTTACCCTCGTGCAATTCTCTTTGTATATATGTGATTAATATGTCCAAGAAGTTTGACCAACTTAAAATTTATAGTTTTCTAAAAATCAAGGCTTAAAGTCAAAAGTGATTTTTCACATTTTTGTATTTTTTACCCTTTCATTCAAAATAACTCCGAAAAAATTAGAGGTACAAGCAAAGTTAAAAAACGAAATTGTAGCTTTTTTTATGACAAAAGTAATCCTGTAAGTAAATTTTTTGTACAGTGAAAATTTGGCAAGATATAGCCATTTAAAACGTGTATTTACGCACGAGCACCACCCATTTTTTTTACTTTAAGCCTTGATTTTTCGAAAACTATAAATTTTAAGTTGGTCAAACTTCTTGGACATATTAATCACATATATACAAAGAGAATTGCACGAGGGTAAAGATCAATTTTGATTAGGGGGGTAGTTAGAGGGTTGTTTTTACCGATTTTTTTTATAAAAAACTTGGTATTGACCTTATTTTTGTCATAACTCAGTCAATTTTGATGCTACAGACCTTTTGTTTTTTAAAATAGAAAGGTCTAAGTATGCTCTTCAAAAAACATTCTATGAATTTTCTACGAAAAAAGCATTATTTTTCCGGTATTTGACTTTGAATCTATCAGTCTTTGCATTTGAAAATAAAACCTAATTATGGATAGGTCGTATCTCAGTTCCTATTGGTCGTAGAAAAATTATAAAATAAGCGTTTTATTTGTTTTTTTAATAGCTACAATTTTGATATCAACAATTTTTTTGATAAAATGTATAATTTTTGAGTTATCCGCAAAAAAACGATCAAAAACGTCGATTTTTTCCTCTAAAAAGTGTTACTTTCAATCGCGAATAACTTCGAGAATATTGATTTTACAAAAAAAATGTATAGAACAATTTTTGCTTAGAATCACTTTTTCAATCGATTCCTGTGGTTGAAATGTGACAAAAAATTCCCACCCCCGAGATGGGGTGGCAACCACCCCCAAGGCTTTAGCGCCCTTCAGTTCAATATAGATTTTGAACCTTGGGCTATCACCTACCTTCAGTTAAAATTTCAAGTCAATCCATGCAGGACGAAAAAATTGCGAGGTTTTACCTTTTTTCGAGCTTCATTTCCTGGACTATTTGGGACTCGACAATTAATAATAAATTATTAAACGCTGGTGTTTCTTCTCAGAAAAATTAGAAACATGACTGCCTGAAAAGCTCGACGGGGAAAGAAACAAAAGAAAATGACGGATTATTTTAAAAACTAAATACCGGTAACGTAAGTTTTGAGAGTTGTACAGTTGATATTTAATTGTTTTATTAATAAAATATTTTAATAAAGTATTTTTCACTTGAACTGGCGTAGTTTTGTTTTTTCTCATTTAAAATAAATTCACATTAAGTCAAACCATGAAAATTAATTAGGACTTACAATGGCGCCGTTATAACATGCAAGGCAGTGAATTGCGATGTTGCCACGCCAAACACTGTCTAGGTGCGGAGTTGTATCGGCGCTATTATTATTTCTGTTATCCGTCTATTCGGTTATCCGTCATGGTCCCGGTCCCGAGGGTGACGGTTAATCGAGGTTCTACTGTACTAAAAAACAATAATTAAAAAAAAAACTAAAAGACTAATGTCACAAGGTAAAAACTTTCAATAGAGTAAAACGGGAAATTTTGAAACTAATTAAAATCTATTTTCACTGGTTGTTCTTGCACTTATTGATAACTCATTGAAAGACAAATTGCCATAAAACAATGATTTTTCTTAAATTTCTCTAACCTTACTGGTAACAGACTCAACATAAACTAAATTTTCTTTGACTTTAAATATACAAAACTTTGTAGATGTACATGGATGGCATGATTACTTTTTATTCCTTGAAAATTGGTTGACAAGATTTCCCAAATTCATAATCACCCTTAACTCATTGAGGTCCAAAGACGAACAGTGTTCTTCTATTTGTAACATTAATCAATTAATTAATTAAAAGCGAATTTAAAATAAAAAAAACACCTGTGCCCCTCTCCCTTATAACCACTAAACATAAAGAAACAGGTGTTCACTGCAATCCCTATTTAGCCTACAAATTCCGTCAACTTCCCTCCAAGCCGGTCACTATTTATTTAATCTGGGCCCTCCTGCCTCTCCACATATTTGCAAGCCAAATTAGGATCAAATTAGGATGGTCAGGATTCAAACCCTAACACTTTCGAAAGGCTTAGACGTTTCACTTGTCAGTGATTTCAGTGTAAAGCTCTCGGCTACCTGGGCATAGTCTAACATAGCACTTAGTTGGGTATAAAATATACTCTGGCGTCAAAATATTGAACTCCATGAGATAGTTTCAAAATTAGATCATAGAGTGCAGCACGGAATGTGGTTTACGAAGTTCTTGAAAGATGTCACTGCCTGTTAGGTTACGTTAGCCATCAAACAGAGGGGGTTGTTTTCTCAAAACCTCAGAACAAACAAAATTCGGACCTGAATAGATTTATACGTTTTTTGCCACATAAAACCTCTGTGAGCTCCATTACTATAACCAGTAGTGGAGTAGTGTGTGGTTGACTGACCTGTGACTGCTATGAGGAGTGGAGAGGGTGGTGGGAGGTGGCGTCACCGTGGTGTAGCAGCAGTTTGGTCTCCTCCGTGGGCGAGTGGTCCATGGGAGGTGGCGGGGGGCAGATGTAGAGCGGAGGAGGTGCGGGGTTGGTCGACCCTAGCAACTCTTGCAACAGCGTCATCTCCGTCGGGTTATTAGCCGTCCCGGATATGCCAACAAACTTGATCGGAAGCGCATGAGGTTTTGTGGCGTTTGGAGATCGCAGTGGTCCAATAGCTCGGAGAGCCGGTGGACTTTTCCCTGGGGAGTAGTCGGATCCAGCCCCTGAGGCTGAGTCTGATATCAGCTTTTCAGTTTCTGGGTCTTCATTTGGCCGCCCTCTGTGGTTTGCACAGGTCATCGACTCATGCTTCTTCAGGATGGATTTTGACCTGCGGTGAGTCTCGGGGGTGGCACAGCTCCTGCTGTCGATTGAGTCTGCCGAGAGCGACGACCGGCTCTCTCCGTTTTTGGCTTTTAAAAGTTAATAACAAACAGTATTAGTGGACTGACTATCATACTCTTAAATTTTTATTTAAATATTATTATAAAATTTATTGTTTCAAAAGTAATTATCCAATTTCTCAAATAAACAATAAGAGAAAACAAGTCAAAATAATTGCTTTAATATTTTGGGAACATAACCTCTCCCCCTGGTAATAACTTTTTCATGTTTTTTGTTGGGGAATGTGACCCTACACTGTTATGGAAAACAGTTGGGAAATAAGGAAGAAATTGATTTTTTAATATTCTCCATAAGAATAACACTGGGTGCTCTTAGAGAATGTAATGTCCGTAACATGGAATGTAATTTAAATTTTTCTCTAGAACCGATTGAAAATACTAATTTATTTCATTTTTAAGCTGGTTTTAATGGTGGTAATCAAATTATTGAGTTGACTAGGTGCAGGTTGTGTCATATACTTTGAAAACTTAATAAACCACAAAATTTCAATAAAAACTTCTAGAACAAATTTTGTAAAAATGTACATTTTTAAATTTTTAGGGTTGTTTAGGGCTAAACTATCCTTAAAACATTAAAAAATAAAATATAATACAGTAATAATATTTGCATGTGTATTTTTTCAGTGTCAATTTTTGTGTTTAACATCTCTATTTTCATATTCATCATAATATTTCTACTTTTATATTCTACATCCTTATTACAATACAACAAAATTATTGTCAGTGGTGACTGTTCCATTAAATAAATGTGTATAGAACCTCCTTGGAAACCACTTAAGTGCCCTTAGCTGGTATTACCAAGCAAATGGTTAGGGTAAAAACAAATATTTGTAATTTTGGTATAGACTATAATCCAGGAATTAATCAACAAATATAAATATTAGCGTTTTACAAAAAATAAAAAATAAAATAATAACACGTTATTTAAGAAATATCTTTTATATATTAACATTATTTTATAAAATTATACTTTTTACAAAAATGAATTAAAATTTGAATTTTTATATTATCTTTAACCATAAATAATTCATTTTTAATTAAATATTTATATAAAATTTTAAAAAGCTATTTCATATTTATCTAAAAATGAAATTTTAATTTTTTCCTCTGATAATATTGGAAATTACAATTTTTTTTTTAATAGTCCATTGGAAAAAGAAAAACTTTACAAAAATTGTTAGTTTTTTGATATTAGAAAAAAATAAAGGAAAATGTTTTAAAATTAAAGCTGATGAAATGAATAAATAATTTTTAAAAAAAAAAAATTTTGGACCAACTCTGGTTTACATAATATTGTAGGAACTTACAGCACTTGATAATTACCAACAAATGGTTACGGAGGACCGTAAATATATATATATATATATATATATATATATATATAAATATTATCGAAATGTTTTGGGCTAAAAAGAAAAAAACATGGTTGGCTTAAGTTGGGGAATACTTCCCTAAAAGCTAAAAAGCTGGTCTTAGTTGGCACAGTGGCCGTTGACTGGGCATAGTTGCTTCAAAAATATCAATAAGTTTAGAAAATATTGTGAACGCATTCAAATTAAAACTAAAATCCTATTTAATTGAAAAACAGTTATATTCTTTTCAGGATTACTTTAATGGTAATCAGTTGTAAGCAGATGTGTAATTTGTTTTATTGCCTGTATCTGGAGAGTGTATGTTCCGTATAAATTTAATGAATATAAAAATGTAAATACCATGTACCATACCATGTTTGTAGAGACTAATAGTTATTAGTGTAAAAATGACGCCATTTATTGTATTTTATATACAAGGACAAATAAAAATGCTTGATTGATTGAATCACTGCAGTTTCAAGTACCTAAAGCTTATTATTTAGAACATCATTATGTATCCTGGCAGATAAAATAAAAATCAAGTACCATACTTTTCTCTCGGAAATGAACAATAATTTATATTTCTAATAAGGTTCATACTTCATACCAGATTTTAAACGAAAACACATTTTTCACACTCTTTTCCCTTGTTGAAACTTTCACCCGTAGATAACGTTACATTTTAAGAAAATTCCTTTTTTATGCAAATTTTTATTTCTTGTTGCCTTATTATAGTAAATCGAGGGCTAATATTTTACATGCACCTTCTTTTTATAACCATTAGTGAGAATACGTAATAATGTTGCAACTTATATATCATTTTGAAAATGTTGGTTATTTTCCGTAAATAGTAAGAAAATGCCGGTTCTGGTCAAGTTATAAACAAGGTTTTCGTATGTGACTTTCAGACGACCTGTTGTATTAATCTGTTTATGCAGAATATAGTGCAGATAACTTAGCTTTTAACTTTTTATGACAAAAAAATAATTTAAAAAATAATAAATATTTTAATAATATATATTTCTTGAACGAAATGTTCTGAAAGACTGAGATTACTGTACCATACGGATTATTGAAGATCTATATCTTTGTTAAAATGACTTTTTATCGTAACTCATTCCCTTCATTCCTAGAAAAGATTTTTTTATTTTTTTAAATTATTACCATATTACATTATAATAGTACATATAGCGCTAATATTTCGTTAAAACCTCACTTTAATCACCCTTAAGAAGAAAACGTAACAATTTTACAACAATTTTAATGAAGAAATGAAAACTTATCAAATATGGGACATTTAATTGATTTTCCTTAAGCTCTGGATGGCTTTAAGTACATGGAATTAGATATAATATCTACAATTACCAGCAAATCTACAAATTGATACCTCCCTACAACAATCACTTATATTACGATTGTATTACGACAACTCAGATAAAAATCTTTAATCAATCTCGGCATTGCTTTAACAACAAAGACGACAATATAGTACTGATATCATGAAATAATTGTTTAAAAGCGATTCTGCTGACACCTATAAGGGGGCCTGGGGCGCCAGCGAGCGAAGCGAGTATTCTTTTATAAGACATAATTTATCAAAAAACATCATTTGAATAATGTCATTACTTATAGGAGAGATATTGTCACAGTCATAGTCTATTTATGACAGACCGACATAAACAAACCAAACATTTCCCCATCAGCTGGATATTTACCAGGTTTGCTGAGAGTTTGGAGACCAAATAGATGCTGATTGATTATCCGTGTGGCTGTGGCTATAGACTTTGTAGGCATAAATGATGGTCTTCGTCTTTTTATTGTCTCCAAACTTTCTTGTGATTCTCTGCCCGGGGTTTCTCCGAGTTTTGGCTAAAATCAAATGAATTAGTATTTTTCTTTCTTTATTACATATATCTTAACATAATATATCAGTTGACAAAAATAATCAACACGATCATATTGTGAATGCTCTGAAAACAAGGTATGAACTAAATTATTGTCAATTTAATGAAAAATAATATTTTGCGATGGAAGTTGAGCATGAGGCATGAAGCTAATTCAGCTATATTGTAAACTATAAAAACAATAAATATTGTTATACAGTACAGATGGTGTTATTAGTCTGTGCTCATGGCTTTTATAACTTTTAACTTTATAACTTTTAAGGAATAAAGTGTTTACTTTTTCAGTCAAGTATCTTAAATTGTTCACTTTAGCTGCAAATCTTGTTCACGAGCATAATGGAGTGAGCAAGCCCAACCTTTATAGAACAACTAGTAGCTTCAGAGCCGTGTGCATAGACTAATGACACTGTCTGTATCATGTAACGTTATGATTGACAAACACTAGAGATCCATTGAAAATTATGTTCCTTGTCTAAGGAAAAATATATAAGTAACTAAAACAACACTTACCAGTATTCACAGGGTAACAATTAAATCTTAGGCCAATTTTATAACCTTAAACCAAAAACATACATCACAAACAAATTTGTTAATTATTGTAATAATAAGCTACTTTTTTGTGTACATGGTGATCAGATGTCACCTATGGGATTGGCCCATGGGAAGTGAGTTGAAAATCTTAAATGCAAGTGTAGGTTGATATGTGGATCAAATTAAAAGTCTTGTTGAACTAAAAACAATTCCCCAAGCCTGACATAAAATATTCATGCAAAAATTGACGGTGATTTAAAAATAGAAATAAGTTATGAATTTCAAACCGCCGCCATTTTATTTTGGATCAACCTTTTGAGATTCGGATCCAGGCGATCCAATTTTTTAAATGGATCAAATAGTAGGTCTTTTTAGACCTACTATTTTATACCGAATTTGACGTATGCTACAACTTAAGAATTTCCTGTAACCTCTCATAGGTTGGATCTATTAGGAGTTATCGGGTTTCTTATTAGTTCAAAAAGACCTTTACTTAAGAGCTAAGCATATATACATTTCATATATGCTTAGCTTTAAGTACTCTCCTAAGGCCATCTCAATAGTTGACAACTGATCACGATTGTGGTATGGTCGCCATTTCAAATAATCTAATCTAATCTAATCTAATCTAATATAATCATTTACAAAAAAAGTAGCTTACTATTACCAGTAATGAAATACAGTATCAAATTTGGTTGTGATATCTCTTTTTGTTTTAAAGATATAAAGTCATCCTAAGACTTAATTGTTGTCACTCTATTGTACAAAATAGGTCAAAATGTATATATTGTCTAAAAGATAAATCACAGATATATGCAATACTAGGACTGTCTATCTAATAGAACTAAGACTATCTACAAGTTGTTGGCTTAAAAAATTATTCCGATGTTAAACTAATGTTTATGGCACTGTGGTAAGTTTATGGAAAATAAAACTTTCTTTTTTATGTAAATCAAGTGTTTGAATAAAAAAATGTGTAATGTTTGTTTTGGTATAAAGATATAAACTCTCATTTCACTTCTTTAGGCAAAATTTTTGAAATTTTTAAATTTCAAGCTTATATGTCTAATTTTAAAATTAAAAGGGAATGTTATTGAACATTTTTTGTGGGGTCAAAACAATAAATAATCAGTGTTATTTCTTATAAATAAATACAATTGATGTTAAAAATCACATTTTATAACCAGTGGAAATAACATAAAACAAAAGTTCTAAATACTAATTACATATAGGATAGTCATTAAGAAATATAATTCAAATTAATCAATAATTTCCATACAATAATAAAATATTTTATTAATGCATGTTAAATAAGTTTTGTATTCACTCAATGAACTATTAATTGCTACCACACAAGTCATAAACAGTCAATTTGTACAGCTCAAGTGAAAACTATAAACATTGAACATGTGAACACATCACTCCTTTGCTATGCAATCTGTGTGCAAACAATGAAACAAAAACAAAAGTTTTAGACAAAAGTATAAACGCAAGTATCAAAATCTTGTTCAATTTAATGTATATAACAAATGTTCATCTATTTACACATACTCTCCTCTGATTCTGCTTCTACTTAAATAATCGTTTTAAAATCTATTTATTTATTTTTTTAACTTCAACTGTCCATCGCCATCGGCCGAGGGCCTGTGCAGTGATTTAAAGACAGCGAGGTACTGTGCGGCATAGTCACACGGGCTTTCCAGAGGTGACCACTCATGATCGTACAGGACTCTCCGGTAGCTGGTTTTGATTCCGAACCTTATTTGACTTATTAAATGCCTTCAACTTCCACCTAAGCTGGCCACCATTTATTTAAGGTGGGCCCTCCCCCTCTATAACATTCATTTGCAAGCCAAATTAGGATTGCTCATGGTCGGGATTTGAACCCTAGTACTTCCAAAAGGTTTCGATGTTTTACTCGTCAGTGATACGCTTAACCCTCTCAGCAACCAGTGCTTAGTCTAACAGAGTGCTAAGTTCGCTATAAAACACACTCTATCAGAAAAAAATTTAACTCCGTAAGACAGTTCAAAGTTAGTAGAGTTAGTTCCAAGATTCGATCATAGGGGGAAGCACGGAATGTAGTTTACGATGTTCTTGATATATGTCACTGCCTGGTGGGTTACGTCAGTCATCGAAAAGTGTTGGGTATTCATACAAAAAAGTATTTTATTTGTTCTAAAAAATTGTAAATAAAGTCATTTTTCTCTTTAATTAAACTTAGAAGAAATAATCCACAAAATGAATTAATTTAATTTTTTGTAAAACAATATTATTAGAGGTAAGGAAAGTAGCTTTTTGTTATTGTAAGCAATCCAATCCAGTGTATTTATTTCAATCACCTGACTAGAACTGAACTTTGATTGGGTATTCCTCCCCTCCCCTTCCGATGGACATGATAGTGAGCCGCGTCAGGACAGATGTGTCTTGGACATGGTCGGTGATCGACCACCTCTTTTTCTCTTACTAATCGCGCTAACATATTAGCAAAGTGTTTTTCTATTATTATAGTGTAGACATACAATTTTGTATACAGCTGTACATGGCAACTCAACTCCACCTCCATGAAGATGACTGCCAGAATGAGGGCCCTCACTCCACTTCTTGTCGTCGCCTCTCACCTCTGGTCATCTCATCATTGCCGTGTATAAAGGTATTCTCAACGGTTCTCCGCTCATTTTATATTGCTCTCACATATTTAACAAAAAAGGGTTGTTTTCTCAAAACATCAGATAAAAAATAATTTGGACCTTAATGGGTTTAAACTGCACGTCACCATAGACCGAGGGCCTAGGGTGAGTAGAGCTAGTGAGGTACCGTACCCTAGCGGCGTGAGTCTCATGGGCTAGCCAGAGGTGACCGCTCATGATCTGATAGGAATCGCCAACCGCTGGTATTGATCCAGCAACCTTTAACTTACTGATCTGCCGTGTTAGTCAAAATATAATAGGGGTTTGATTTTTACATACATCTATTCTAATTGAAATAAAAACAATCCATGTCATAATTTGAGAAATAATCAGTTCTATGGGAAACGTCTAATTGTCTACTATAGGGAGACACATAGCATAATTTACATTTCATACCAGCTGACTGACATTGCACCTTGCTGTTGGCACTTCTTGATGCTCTTATTTTTATTTATCAATAATCAGGAAACAAATTGTCAAATTTATTCAAAAACTAATTTTACACAATTAAAACCTATAAACATCCATATTCAAAGATTTCAATAAAACTGATTTAAAAAATAAATTTTGTTGATGGTCTTGTTTTATAAATTATTAGTTTGTTGCTTAACATTAACAATAAACACTCTTAAAAAGTTAGCTTGTGCAGGCAATAAAATTATATGTACAAACAAAATTGAGGGAACAAGTATCTTTTTATCAATGTAATGACAATTATTTATAAAAAAACACAATTCAAACAAATAATTTTCAAGGAAAAATGTTTCAATAACTCAATTATTTGAAATAAGATTCAGTAATATATTTGTAATATTTTAAGGATAAAGCATTAAAAGAACTTCTTGTAACTTTATATAAAAATTATATTTATTTTATGGAAATTAAAGTTTAGTAATTAATAGTTAGGTTTAGTTTTAGCTTGTAAACTGATAAAATCGACAATTAACTAATAAATTAGTTAATTAATTAAACTAAGCGAAGGCCACAATCTGAAAGAAAATCATAAAACCATATATAAGTTTGTTGTTATAAAACTCATAAACAGAATAAGTTGCAAATCAAAATAGTTTTGTATCACATTGCATTAGAATTACAGAATATATGAGAAGGACGTTGCCCTCTTGATAGTTTTCATACTATTTTTTGATATTTTGCCTAAATAAGCATTGCTATTCATATTTAATTCTTCAAATATCTTAAAAAGTAAAGCTCTGTTTTTCATAAAGTTTGGTTTTATGTTTTACTTTACTTTATTACTTTCAAATGTGACATCTTTTATGAATTATAAGTACCTGAAGACGTTTAGAAATTGAAATTTTCCTATGAAATTACATCCACACCAGCTGAGTGCAGGTACAAGAAGCCGAGTTCAGTACTTACAAAATCAAATATATATAATTCATCTATTTGTATTTTGGTAAAGCTATGATCCTATTTACGACTTGATACCTTTAATTTTCTTTAACCTTATCTCTTTGCTGTGCAGAAAATTTTTTTTTCATTTTAATGTTTAGGCACATAACATGCCATATTTTAGGTTTTAACTTATTAACAAACTAATTCCTGTAATAATTAACATTTTGCTTACTTATGTGCATAATTACTTAATTGCTACTTGTTTAAAGTGGAAGTTAAAATCAATAGGTAACATATTACCTGTTGGAATCTAGTTTTCCGATGTTTCGGCAACGGAGTGTCATTGAGACTACCTCTGCTCCCGTGATCTGGTGCCCCAAACTCTCGGTATGTCTCATCGAGCGGGGACGCCCCCAGGCTGCGCAGCCCAGGGTCCCCAGAGGCACTCTTCTTCACCCCCCCACAGGGACTCGGACTCTCCAAGGGGTTGATGTATAGGTTGCTGGTGTCCAACTGATCACAGGGGGTTTCCGCGAGATCTCCCTGTGAAATGGCTGATGTTAGATCATCGGCTTTGTAAGGTGACGCTTGTATGTGTTAGCTCACACTGTTCCTGATGACCCACCTGGGAGTTGAACGGCTGAGTGTTACAGCTGGCATAGGTGTCGCTACTGTCCACACTCCCAATGTCCATGACCCCACCACCCTCATGGATGCCCCGCCCACTCCTCAGCAGTCTCATCTCCAGACACACAGGGTTGCGGAAGTCCGATGTCGCCAGGGGCATCAGACTTTCCGCATCAATGAAATCTTTGTAATCCTGTGACAAAAACACATGTCATTCAAATTGTGGACATTTTATGATCGTAACTATATTATTCAAGTTTTTGGAAATAGTTTTGAATAATTTTCTTCAAAATTTCAAACTACTGTATTTGAAAAATATTTTCCTCAACCATAATTTTAAAATGTTTTGGTTTTAATCTGATAAAAAAAATTCCTAATTTTCTTAAAAACCGTATATATTCCTTTAAAAAGGTTTGCTGTCCTACTGTTGAACTTAGAGGAAAGATAAAATCAGTCCACCCCTGATAAATCCATTGTGATTTCAAATAAAATGTAATAACTTCCCTTTGAGAAAAAGGTTAGATCATGGATATGGACATGATATAAAGGGACTGTTTTCATTTCCTCTAAACAGCTGTCCTTATAGCTGTCACAATGTGTACGATGTCACTTCCATTACAATTTATGCGTGACTTGAATTGCTAAACATCCCCCTCAGAGATTAGACATGACATTGGGCATTCTTAAATAACATACTGCATTTACCATGCACAGTAAATTTACAAATTAAACAGTACAGATTTGTTTAGTTTTTGAGCCGGTATTAATAGAGACAGTCAAACTATTTAAAAAATGTTTTTTGATAATTTATTAGCCCAGAACGTTTGAAACATTAGTTTTACAGACGTGGGTTACCATATAATTTGGGATCACATTATTTAAGGGCTTTAGAGGTAAACTACCCTTAAAAATCAAAAATGAAAAAAATTAAAACAGTTTGGAGATATAGCCAAAGTGCACCTGTATACCTAATTTCCTAAAAATTGGACAATCATTGTGGTCTTGGGGTTTGTACACGGACGGACAGACAGGAACCAGTCCATAAACCCCTTTAGCGAATTTCCATAGGGAAGAAGCTATTACCGTAGGTCTCATGGTAAGACTTAAGCCCGGGACCATGTTATTTTTTCTTCTTTAGGTGACTAGAGACCAAAAACAATAGTGGTTAAAATTTATATATATATATATATATATATATATATATGTGTGTGTGTGTGTGTCTGTGAACACGATAACTCTCGTAAAAATGGTCCGATCGAGACCAAATTTGGTAGAGACGTGTACTCCTACAAATGCTCGGACGAGTTCGTAAACCAGACATATCGGTCTATGGGAACGGGTAGTTTGGGGGGGTTTTGTACCCTAAAATGGGGTTTTTTGCGTTTTTCACATGTAATTTTTAAAAATTTATAATTTTATATTTCACCATTGGAATCAACTTAAAAAAACTACACAATTAAGTTCCTTAAAGTTTTCTCTATCTTCAACGGTTACCGAGATATAAAAAAATCTAAGTACAGTATGTTGTATTATGAGGCTCCAATGTTAATCTTATGGAGAATAGGGAAAAATTAATATTTCCCATATTAATCAATAATTTTGGATAAAACTTGATATTTAGCTTCATGTGATTGAGATCTATCCATTAATGCTTAAAAATCATGGTATATGTGTTTATCTTGGCAGCAAACCTGTATACTCTTTTCCCATGTTAATCATAGAGGGAATAGGCAAACTCCTTTATTTATGGACAGATGTTAATGAAAGCTGGTATAAATGTTAAGATAAAAATTATTTATGGTAGAAATGACTACTTTCAGTGTTCCTCACAGCAGCTATCCTGCACACTCTTTCCCGTGTTAATCTTATGGAGAATAGGCAAATAATTCTCATGTTTATGGACAGATTTTTATAAAACTTGTCATATATTATTATCATTATATTATTGATTTGGAAATTCGCTGAGTACGCAGGTCTGCTGCGACGGGGGTATTTTAAAATTCAAGGAGCTACTAGATGGATGTACTCACACTCAACTCAAATTCGAAAATTTTTAGGAAAACAATACTTTCTTCATGTACAAGACTCGTTTAAGTGGGAGAAAGTAAAAATAATTGATGGTATCCAGTGTAATTTATATACTGTACTACTAAAACTAAACCTTTTTTTGGATGAATCATGAGAATTTTTCTTGTGTGCTTTAATAGACATCTAAAGTAAACAGTGTGGATATTTATTCTGATACAACTTAATTTGAGTATATCAAGCCTTAAATTTAAGCAGTTCCTTTTTTAAACCATAATATCTGTGGGTGTTTCCTTTTTACGTACATTTGCTTACTTATACAGTACAGCACGTGTTACATGTATATAAAGCAAAGAAAACCTATAGTTATGCAAATCCAATACCACTTCCAAGCTGTGTTCTATACAAGCACATCATGCAATCATAACAATGTATGCTACAAATTGTCTATACTTACCTTTCAATTAAATAAAAATTTAATTAAGAATCACTGACAAAATTAAATTTTGGATAATTTGAAATTAATTAGAGCTAGAAATTAAAGTTAAATTTAAAAAGAGATAAATTAAAATGGAGGATAACTATATATATTTGCAAATATTCAAAATTAAGTTTATTTTGCATGATAATTTAATATTTTTACTGTATGGCAAAAACATTATTCATGGCTGAAACAAAGAAAGTGTTAAGAGGCTCAACGTAAACCATGATTGTGTACCGAAAAATATTAAAAATTCTTAAAATATTGACATAAAAGTATTTATATTTACAAAAAATAAAGGACTTTATAGAGTAGGCCTAATAATGCCATTTTGAAACAACTTCATGATTCATGGAATCAATATTATCACAATATTTTCAAAAATATTGTGAGACTACTGCACAATTAATTGTAATTCAAGGCAATATGAGGTGATTATAATATATTTTAATTTATTCCCTTACTGGATTCCCTTTTAGATTGTATATAAGAAATTATTTTCATTTTATGAAATTGTTGTTACATTGAATCTTATTACAATATATACAATGTGGGTACTTATTTTAAGTTATTTTAGGTACTTATTTTGTAGTAAATATTCAAAGTGTAGTAGGTTTTGCACAATGCTCTTTGGTGTAGGCCTATTCTTTCACAACCTTCGAAAATGAATATAGGGTTCAAGGCGTGTGGTATGGATCATAAAATGGGTTATGAACTTTTATTCATCCCCTCCCCCCCTCTAGAAATCTATATCACTCTAATGTTCATGAGATGGATTTTATTTGGTCTGTGTACAGGGTTGGTAAAAAGTCCCAGAACAGCTTATTATTTATATTCTTAACTATTCTACAAGAGTAAAACTTGTAATTGTAAAACTTGAAATCTTAAATAAAAGGATATGTTATGTTGATATGCACATCAAATTAATTTTTTTAGCAGAGTACAATGAAGCAAATTTCATCAACCCTGTGAGTCAGAATGGAACATGGATGGCTTAAAGGGAAGTAAGAGAACTGGAGCTGGATTACTGGGTGTGTTAGCACACTGGGGATGCAAGATAACGTAAAACTCTGTGTTACCATGGGAGAGTTCCCAACAGTGTTCCTGACAGAAGTGGTAGCTATCAATGAATGTGAACTGTTCAATCTCAAAAGAGGCTTTAGGAACAGAAACATCACCATTTTCTCAGACAGTAAAGCCGCCCTCAAGGCACTGGACTCTTAAATTCCAAGATTTTGTGGGACTGCTGCAACCTCTCTACTCTTGGTAGTCAAAACAATGTAACCCTATGGTGGGTTCCAGGCCATTCAAGTATTACTGGTAATGGAATAGCAGACCGTCTGGCAAATGATGGCAAATACACCCCATTTATGAGCCCACAACTCTTACGTGGTGTCTCTAGGGGATCGAGAGATCAACACGTGGTGTCACCATAAAAGTTAGGCGTAGTTCCCTTTCTGAGAGTGAGTAGAGTAAATTGTCCCTCACTTCTCCCTCCTCGTGGATTGCAGAGAACCTTCCACGTTTAGGTAGGTTGGGGCGAAGACTCATTGTAGGTCTCATTACTGGACATGGACACATGAGGAAGCATTTCACATACATGGGATTCTTCACTGGAGAAAGTACGGGCAGTCCGAGGAGACCGCCGATCATCTACAGTATGGCTGTATTAGGGTTACCTAGGTCAGGACTGCAACTCTTGGCATCATGGAGAGGGGCAGTTACATTCTCCAGGAGGTGCTGATTGGAATATTATGGCCATTTGTCAAGCGCCTAAGCCTGGAAGGACCTTGAGACTCCAACCAGGTGGTGTGCAAAAAGCCAAATGGCTATCATGCCGAAGAAACCTAGCTACTGACTTCAAAGGGACGGCCGAGTTGAAAATGGCAACTATTTAAAGATGAATTTTATTCTTGAGGTGGTGAAAAGTATTGAATAGGTTTAATAATTATGTGTAAAGCTTTGAAAATTTGTTTGGGTGCCGACAAAATATTTTAATGTTGTTACCAACTCTAATACCTCCTATGGGGGATGGTCCCAAGCAACTTTCAGCACCTAAAAATTTCAAATTCAAGCTATCTTTAAATGGCTGCTATTTCTGACTCGGTTGTACTTTTGAAGTCGAGATTGCGGCATTATACCCTGGTAAAAAAGTACCTTTTTTTGTTTGATTTAAATTATTATCAACCTTTGTTTCTATTTATAATTTCCCTCTGACTTCTTGTGGGCTGTCCCTCATCTAAAATGTTTGTATTTACTTCCCTGTGGGAAATAGGTTAGATCATGGATACCTATGTCTAAAAGGAATATTTTCAGTTCATCTCAACAGTTGTTCTTATCCTTTCATATTAAAAATTCAATATCAATAGCTCTGGTAGTTTCTATGGAAACCTGTTACATATTTTCCATCTACACACCCCCACCCCCCACCCAGGGCTAAGACATATCCATGTCAAAATATTAAGCTGTTCTGGGTATTTTCTCCACCCCTATATATTAATTGAAATTCACTGAATAATGTTAGCTTAAAAATATAGTACACTCGACAAAATTTTTCATATTGTCTTGTCTGGGACTCAATAAAGTTAGTCACGGTGGTATTACACTCACAAAACACTGAACAACTTTTAAAATGTTAACACCGCCAAGCTCTTGGAAAACACTGCAAGCAGCAAATTGAGCACGATTGGAGCCAACTTGAAGTCGGTTTGAGCAAAATTTCAGCACAAAACTCACCGAAGACGCCAAAACTCAATCGGATTCAACATCAGCAAACTGGTCTTCTTCCTGAAATTTTGACCAATATTCTACATCCTCCGAGTCGCGCTAAATGTAGACAAAATACAAGTTTTAACAGTACGAAGTTTGTTAGACACATGCGGAAAGTCATTTACAAAGAGCATCAAAAGCTGCTCATGCATCGGGTCTGCCAGGAAAAATGTCTGATACAACTTCAGCCACCAAAAATATAGTTTTTACAGATCCACAAAGAAGACTTTAAAGAAAACCAGTTGCATATAAGTTTGTATCTTACAATATTAATTTGATCTTGTAAATAAACTTATGTAAAGGTGTGTTCACGTAAGAATGTCAACATACAAGTTGTGTCGTCTGTTAAAAATGGGTAGAAAGATGTAGAAAGACAGGGTAGTAAGTGTTTACTGCACACCAAATTTTAAAGTACTGTATAATAATTCTTTCATGAATATAAAAAAACATAAAAATTAAACTATTTATAGTAAAATAAATGATTAAGTATTACTAGGTTTTTATTAAATCCTAAGTAAATACGAGAATGACGCTTTTTCAAGGAGGAGTTTAAAGTGTAATTTTATGATGTTGGTAAATTCGGTTTTTACCGGAGAGAACAATTAAAGATTTTCAATACACTCTTTCATATGATAATAGATAACTATTTTTTATACAAATTTAACCCAAAGTTAGTTATAGATACGGATGAAGTGAGGTGGAAAATAAATTCATGTAAGATAGATGAAAAGGGACTCTACTTCAATTGATCTTAGTTGATTTCATTTCTATAAGAAAAAAACTTTACTCATGTTAGTATGTAGTATGTGATGTAATAAACAAATTATATTAATGGTAGTGATATCTATATCACTACCATTAATATAATTTGCATTTAACTCTAGTTAAATGCATTATTGAAAAGGTAGGTTGAATTCAATCACACAAAAATGTGTGTCATTTCATTATTGGCCAAAGGACAGTAATTTTGCTCATTGATTTTATTTAAAATCAATACAGGCTGATTGGAGAACTAAATGGGGTCAGCTGTAGACTGGGTTAGTGGGAAGTCATTAATATAGAGTAAGAATTAGATGAAGAAAGGAAGAACTTTGGTAGCATGAGTACCTTCAAGGTAGAATACTAAATTATTGTATTTATCTTTTTTATGAATAAATTGCACAAAAAGGTCATTTTTCTATCGTGGCAGTAATGACTAAGTAGGTTGAGTACTGGCCCACCCAAAAAACCAGAGTTTGACTCTCAGTCATAACACATATAAAATTTACTCTCTCAGACTGGTCACCATGCAATGCAGATCAAGCCGTTGGTTCCAGCTACATAAGGCCAGAAGGTTATACGAAAGTTACCTATTATTCTTCTTTAATAGATTAGATACCAATTTATATTCAATTTGGATCTTTATGGCTATTTTACGGAGGGGGTCAAAATATTAGATTTTTGTTTTTTGCATAAACTTGTTCAAAATATAATAATTAAAAACAGATCAGTTGAGTCTAACTTGTTTTATTTAACTTTTTGAGAAAAAGTGCAAACTGACTTTTTGAGTGATTTAGTCCCAGCAAAAAGTTATGATATTTTCTATATCTATAAAAGAGGATGTTTATATACATATTGGTTTGTTTAAAGTGTATGCACTCGGACACAGTTGGACGATTCACCATGAAACGTGGTACATTTAGGTAAAATTTCATGGAGAAGGTTCATGGATCATCAATTTTGTTGTAGGTCAATTGGGTTTCTTCCTAGAAGCCCAAAAAGTATCACTTGCATTTGTATATGTTTTTTTATTTAGTTTACATTTTGGTGTTAGGGTTATGCGAGTGATTAAACAATTTACATTTTAACTGTGACACATTTTTTCTTGCACATTTTTATACTGTGTTACGTTATTTTAGTTTATAATAGTCTGAAATTTCACACGCACATTCCCTACACCGCCATTAACTGTATTCTAATTATTAAGGACTGCCAACAACAACCAGGGGGGCCTGGGCCCAGCGAGCGAAGCAAGTCTCTTATAGTTTTTGATAAAAATGAACACAAACTTAACAAAACTAACATTGGTGGGACATGGCTAAGCTGACTCTTATAAAATGTTACCTTCCGGTAAAAGTAGTTGAGTAGTTATCGATACTAGAAAGTTCTTTATATAATTTACAAGTACAATAGTACTAAAAATTTAAACATTTGAACCTGCTAACTAGTTAGTGTAAGCAACTAATAGACTAAAACAATACTACGAGTAACTCTACACATTTATGTATCATGAAAGCATTCCCAGTAGAATGAGAAGATTAAGTTTAGTATGCATAATTTTAAAAGTAAAGCTACTCTACTTAGCTATTCAGAGCTAACAGTGCTTTTAAGTTTTCTAAAAAATGGTAAAAAAGATTGCGTCAATACAATGCTAAAAAAGAAGAAGCTATGAAAGTAATAAGTAACAGTGAGGGACAATGACCTTTTCTTGTCTTTAGTTGCAAAAATAAAAATATGAAGTTTATCACATACATTAGTATTACGTTAGATACATGTTTCTAAGTTTATTCCTATTTTTGTTGGAATATTAAAAAAATGTTTTGGTACTTATTATTCATATTATTAATTCCCTTAATGTTATTTTATTTTCTAAATTGACTATGTTGATATACAAGTATCAACATGTCTATATTTTCAATGTAAACTTTTATTATTTTCTTTTTTTTCTAAACCGAAAACCTGCAATAATAAACTACATTAACTAACCAAGCATACCATTGACTCAATTATCATAAGAACTAATAGTATGGCAAAATAAAAGATTAAATTGTTATGGATACAGTCACTTAAAGAAAAGAATCAGAATCAGCGAAGCTAAAAATATACTCCTCATTTATGATCCAGCTGATATAATATTATGTCTTTATTCACATAATTTATTATAACTAGTACTACGTTAAAAATTAAATTGGAACTTTTTTGTCTTATCTCTTCCCGAATAAAAAAATAAAATAGGAATAATTTTCATTCTCTGTTTTAAACCAGATAAAACTTTTGGGCAATGGATTATCTGTAGATCAGTTTAAAAAAATCTTGTGCTGAGTTGTTGAGTTTTTTTGCGAAATGTGATACAGTATTCTTAAATATTTTGGATAATTTTTTGGTTCAAGCCAAAGAGTTAAATCAGTACAATAATATTTTTTTGTAGATAATTTTGAAGTTCCGGTAAATCAGCTAAAATATTACTTCTATCCAGCCAACATTACTGGATTAATCCCAGTCAATCTATTTTTTTATATTTTTAAAACTAAAAGACTTTTCCACTAAAGTTTTGTTACTAATCCCATGAATTTATAGTACTTCCTAGATCTCTAAACCATAAAGAAAATTTCTTGATAACCTATGTTTTTATAAAATCATACAATAATTGACCTAGTATATTTAAACATTTTTTAATGTTTTAACCCAGGAAACATATGCTAGCTTTTAGGGTTGTGTTTAAAATTACATTAAATTTGCAATTTAATTTATTTATAGGATTAGATTAGTTAAGGAGGTCATTTAGAGCCAGAAGTATGTGGTATAGAGAAAGATTTTCTACAGAACTTGTCAAGACTTAATAAAAGGTTTAAGTTACTTAATCAGCCATGTGATTGGGGTAAGAACAACCATGGTTTTAAGTGTGGGTTACTCATTTTACAATTACAAAAATACCAAGTTAATTCCTTCTCATTGAAAATATGTTTTTAAACAGTTTTTGTGAATATCAACGTAAGTACTGTACGTGGTTTTATGAGAATCGACAACATTTTCAATGAGAAGAAATTAACTTGGTATTTTTGAACTTGAAAATGAGTCAGACTTGTAACATTGGTAATTCCTTCACCAGTCCAGGACCACTTGGTTGATCGAGGTAACTTAAACATTTATTAATTTGTATAAGTGGCCAAGACGCTACAGAATCATGAAAAAAGTGTCAAGAGAGACGGTAACGGTATGACAAGGCGACACCAACATGCAAAGCAGCCAGTGAGAGATACCACGGTATCGGTCGGTACCGGTATCGGATGGTATACTACCTTGGTATTGCAAAAACAACACTCGAACTCCGTCGGTATCTCCTCCAGTTTTGCCATTGCGTTGCTAGAGTCATTCGCCTACAGTAAAGACAGAGCTTGAAGAGACTAACAGAAGCACAAAACACAAACACTCTGAAAGTTGTCTTCTAAAATACAGATATAATTTGGTGATTTTGAGTCAAATTCTGAAAAGGTTCATTTGTTTTCACTCTGAAGAACTGGAGGATAGTAACGATATCATACTTCTTAGAGGTGTGGAGAATCACTGTCTAAAGTAATCCTGGATTGATTACAGTCATGGTGTCATCCTTATGTGTTAAAAGGATATCGGCACAAGCTGGTCCAACATTTTACAGTATATTTCATTATGACAATCATAGTAATTGGGAGAAAACAATTTGGCAACAATCCAGGATTCCTTTTACGGTTTATATCAAATGGATTTGTCTTAGCAAATACAGTTTTACCACTTTGTTTCTGAGATGTACTTACAACTGTAAAATGATCTCAAAAATCAAAGATTTTCCAGAACCCAGATTTAACCGTTCCTTATTTATCATTTATCTGGGCGATTTCTAGGTGAAAGTAAAAAAGGGAATCAATTGGTTGTTTGTTTGTGTTTAAGATTCTGTTAAGTTTAGTTTATAAACAAGTTGAGGTTAATAATTTTTATTAATTTACATAATTTTTAGGAAGGTCAGTTTATTATGTGAAGACAAGGTGAGTTTGTTCCAAATAAATTATTGAAAGCTGACTTTCTATGTGGAAATTTTATTACTATACAAATTATTTATTTAGTTTATAATTTATGATTTAATTATTTAGTTAACGATTTATTATTTATTTTAATTGATTAAATCTTGATTATAGCGATAAATATAAATTGTGGATTCATGCTGTTTGGAGAAATTTGGAAAATAAAAAAGATGCGTTTATGCAATTCCAATAAATTGGAAATATTATGCCCTAAAACTACAAGAATAATTGGCTACTACAAAAAAAGTTTAAGTACGTGGTGTCAAACTGAATAAGCTGTTTTGTATCTCTGCTGTGAACTTTGTACCAAAATCACTTACCATAAAGCTCCTAAGAGAGTGATATGAAAAAGACCATAACAAACATTGGAATTACCAAGGACCAAACTGGAAGGAATACAATTTGAGAAGATAGTTTTTTGTGTATATTTCTATAAACATATTTCCCTGGAATTTTTATTTACTTCCAATTCTTGGTGTCTGTTGCTCAATTTGGCTTCAAATCTTATTGAAAACACAGAGGAACTGTATTTTAGAAAACAATACAAACACAGCACCACCTTTAAAAGTTAACGTAAAACTATTTTACTATATACATCAGTTTTAAATTTAATTAGATAATTTGGAAGTGGTGCTGTGCAAATAAATTTATTACAGTATTTTACGGCAAGACAGACAGTAGGGCACAACAGGTCATAGCAAGCAACATCACTGTACAGAATTTGAAGACATACATTTATGTTAGCCACACTTGAAGGGTTCCCAACCTGAAAACACAAGCTAGAGCTGCCAACCTTACAAAAAAACCTTATAAATCTAACATGCATAATCAGAAATCTTTTAATATAAACACCATCAACCTTGAAATAACTAATAGATCTAATTAATAGATATTAGATCTGCTATAACAATATATATTCTTATACAACAAATAAATTATATATTAATTTTATCATATCAAGTTTTTTACCTTCTTACATAGGTATTTAAGTTGTAGGAGTACTGATTTTGCAAAAACAATAAAATAGAAGCTGCAAAATAAAGTTTTTAAATCAATTTGTAATGCACTTACCGAGTTGAGAAACCCTTAACAAATAAAAAGACTAATACCCTAAATAGAAAAACTTTATATTTTTCTGCTGCCACATGCAAAATACAAGTAATTCCTAATCATTATAATTTCATTAAGGTGTACAACAGTTAAAAAATAAATTGTTGTTTAGATGATAAAGAACAGATGAAAATCATTTAACTTTAAAACAAATCATTCTGTTGGTTTTGATTACTTTTAAAGCCATTACATACCTACTAAAAAAAAGTTTGTGGAGTCTGATGTTTGTTATATTAGTAATTTTTTGAACCATTATTGTAGGAAGAAGTTCAAAATCACTACCAACCTACAAAAAAATTGCTCCTACAAAATAAGAATAAACTCTGCTGAAATATTATTTTGGAGTGGAAATATAAGGTGAACATGAGATAAAACCTCAACTACTCGTATTACTGTACTGACCATGTCTACTTGGTTTGACTTTTCTACATGCTTTAAATTGACAATATTTTTGATCGAATAAAAATGTTAAAATAAGGAAAAAAGAATTTAAAAAATAAGTATTTTAAATAATTTACCTCATGAGGGTTAAGTCCCTCATGAATCCTAACAAATCCTTAAAAATTGAAACTCTTATTTTGACTAATTGTTACACACCTAAATGTTTTTTTTGTACCTGTTCTGACAAAGCTTTTTGAAATTATTATATACCTATGGATTTTTAGAACAAAATAATTTTTTGTCTAATATGTTATATGGTTTTAGAAGAAGCAGAGCCTCAGTATATGCTGTGGAGAGTCTGGTTTATGACATTGTCAGTGCTTTTGAGGGTAAATCCTTTTCTCAGGTCCCATCTTGGATCTGAGAAAAGGCTTTTGATTGTGTTGACTACTCTGATTTGGAGGAAAAGAATTACTATTATGAATTTTGAGTTGTACCTCTCAGACTCTTTGAGAACTGTTTGAAAAAACAGAAGGCAGACTGACTGGATTAATGGAGAGAGGTTCCAATTATTTGATTTGAAGTTTAGCATACCTCAGGGCTCTATCTTAGGCCCTGTATTGTTTTTCATTAGTATTAATGATCTGCCTCGTAATGTTATTGGTAAGTCAGTGTTTTTTGACTTTAATTTTGTATAATGTTTTAATCATCGAGTGAACCATCAGTCAAGATACAAGTTTCAAGTTCAAGGAATCG
Organism: Nephotettix cincticeps; assembly: GCA_023375725.1. NCBI lineage: Eukaryota > Metazoa > Arthropoda > Insecta > Hemiptera > Cicadellidae > Nephotettix > Nephotettix cincticeps. Next base: position 43,796,371 of record CM041787.1, read on the forward strand.
AAAATTACACCATATTTTTTGTTGGAACACACTCCAATAAGGACTAAGCTACAATTCACGAGGCAGTTGAGAATGTATTTGACTTATTATTGGTTTGTTCATGACTTCATGAAGATATACTTCAAAATATTTTTTGGTTAAGGGGATTTGCTACTTGTAAATGGATAAAATTTGAATTCTTTTTCCTTTAAATTTATACTTTACTTTATTCTAAATGAGAAAATATATTCTTCTAATATGATACTTCATTTTTAGTGGTGTAATCTGATTTTTCCCAAACATTTTTACATGTACATTTTTCTACTCTCACAGCATGAAGTGTTGATTAACCGAGAGTTGATTTTTTCTATGTTTACAGGACTTCAAATTGATATTCCAAGAGAACCATTGATGTTTTTGTACTGATTGTCTTTCTGTTATGTTAATATTTATATTAATCAGCTGTTTGTATTGGGATTTAACAGTGATATATTAAAAGACTAGAAACAGAGCCTGCTGTAGTTAAATACAACGGTCTCTAAAAAAGGGTACCCCAATATATTTCTTACGGAAAACATGTTTTTTTACTTTTTCACCATAAATACTAAAAAACGTCAAATTTTCATATTTTTTGGCAAATCTACAGGATGAAAGCTTTCTAATGACATATTAAACAATGAAATTGGTCCAGTACAACCCTAGATTTAGTTGTACAAATTTTAACAAAAAAATGTCAGGCTCAGTATTTCTTCAACGCAAAGAAATTTGTTGTATCTTTGGAAATTGGTCCAGTAGAACTCTAGATTTAGTTGTACAAAGATTTTTAAGACTGAATTATCATAAGATAGATTACTTGTATTTTGAATGCTATTGAACTGTTTCTGCAAATTAAATATTAAAAAACAAAATTTTGTTTTTTTATTTAATTTTTAGGTAATTTTTTAACTTTCTTTAAAAACAACATGATGAAAATACATGAATTTTTAGTTTTCCTAAATACCTATAGTTTGATACCTAATGAGTGGGTAGTTTTTACAAAATATCAATAAAAAGATTAGACCAATTTAAAAAATACACATTTTTGTTATAAAAAACGGAAAAAATCACAATAATTTTTTTCATTGTTAGGTCTCTAGGGATATACAATTGCCAAAGATTGTCATAAAATAAAATAAATAAAAAATTGTTTTACGGGTAGCAAATCCCCTTGACAAAACAAAATAAGTTAATGTTTTGAACAAGTAATTTATAAGTTAACTAAGTTATAACTTAATATAACATAGAGTGGCAAGCAATACTATGAATCCCAGCTTGTGCTTATCATTGCTTTCAAATTTGATTGTAATCCCAAAAGGCAATGTTGAGAACTGACATCCATTTCTCTTCACCAAATGTCACCATTGATGAAGACACCAGGTGGCTGGTATAATTTTCTTAAAAATATTCATAGTTTAAAAAATACTAAAAAATATTCGTTCAGAAAAACTAAAAAAAAACTAAAAAAAGAAAAGTTCACTGGCTAAATCAAATAAATTCCTATAATGTTTGTACAATATAGCCAGTGGCATAAGCAATACCTACTTTGTGGATATGCTACATAAAATAGTTTATGAATGCTTTACTTGCCTGTAGTGCAAATTCCCCACTAAAAAGAACCTTATTTTACAGATAACGTTATCTTAAGATCTGCAATTTTAGGTTCATGCACTTTCTAAATACATGAGATTTGATTCTCCAATATACATGGTTAATCAGAAATAAACTCTGACAATTATTAGTTATAGCTTGGCTGGTTTTGAATAAATTTATAAATTTGAATGGTTTTGAATAAATATTTTGATAAATTTGACCAGTACATTACCGTAATGCTCAAATTTATTACAGATGCTAATATTGATGAGTTAGGCCTACTATCGTAAATTTGGCAAAAACTTTTTTTAAATAGGTTTAATTTGACATGCATAGTTAAATATTTTCTGTGCCAAAAATATAAAATTGTATGCCATAGTAGTCTTAAAACATAAAGTACTTTAATACTGTAAAATAAGCCAACAAGATGAGATCTAAAAGGTGAAAAAGCATGTCAGTAAGCTGACATTTTTACAGTAATCACAGTCAATTGTAAGTTTCAGGACTTTTGTATTAGTTGATTCACCAATCACAACTTCTATATTTATTCTCCAACTTAAATTTCATAATCTTTTTATTATTATAGATTCATAAAAAATTAATTCTTTTTCAGAGTACCTTTAAATTCTCACCATGGAGAGTCAAATAATTGCATTTAAAAAGTTTATGTTTTTACAATTATCAATTTAGAAATAAATTTGATCTCATATTAACAAAGTAGATCATATTTGTAGATTTTTGATATTACGAATTTTCTGTTCTTTCTTATATAAGATTGAAGGAAATGATTCTTATCAAATTATGGGTAGTATTATGAAGGTGTTTGTGATTTTAAGCCGACATGACACACTGACTGCTGTAAATAGCAATTTGACTAATCACTGGTGTATTAGAAGATTTTAAAGGTAGCAAATAAATCTTTTATGTTTCAGTTTTGTTATAATTCCATTTTTAAAATGTAAGTATATTAATAGGTATTTAAATAAATCAATTGTAATGCTTTATTCAATGAATATTTATGAATTTTTACTATCATGTAGACACAGAAATGGCTTTTCTCTGAAAGTAATTCAAATTTAGTTTTGTATTTTATTAGTATAGCGCAAACTATAGCATTTTGTTGCAGGCAATATTTTATTGTATTATTACTTTTATGAACTTCTTATGTAGTAATAAAAGGCACTAAATTTCTTAAAAAAACTAATTAAACTTTTATTTTGCTTTAAGTTACATCATAAGCTAACCCATCGTTTACCTTAATGCAGCATATTTAACACATACTTTCTAATAACTAGCAAAAGCAAGCTGGCTTTTAGTATCAAATATAGAGTATTTACACTATAGCATTTCATCTACCGTAATTTATTTGGGACCCCTTCAAGATATTTAATATTTCGCTTATACGGGTTAGAGTACCTACAGTTATTTCAGTGTCAATACCACTTCACCATATACAATGATGAGAAGAGATTTTTCCAAAAATTATTAATCCTGAAAGCACTATTAATTAATGATATATTAATCTTAATTTGTATGTTGTAAAGTTAGGAAAAAAGGGTTGGAGAAATGCTTCCACCTTTTTTTACCATAGGTACCCTATATGTGATTATAAGAAATAATTTAATTAATTTTTGTTGTGTTTATTTATATTTTAAATTAAATTGTTTTGAAATTAAAACATTTTAGGTCAAATTTAATTTTTTTAATCGTTATTAAATTTTCAATATTTTTGAACGTTAAAAATTTAGCTTTCTGTGTGATTTTTTTCCTTATCTGAGAAAAGAATGCGTTAGCATGGTTTTATTCTCCTTATTACAATTTTAATGGAGTTTACTATTAATACAGGTGAAAATGAAGTTAATGAGTCATATGTTTTCAGGATCAAATTTAATGTTACTACTTCTATGGTTCATGAAATACAAATTTCTCCTCATAAACTGCTCACTAATGACAACATCCATGCACTTACCGGACTGGTAGGGGGGTTTTGTTGGGGAGGGGGGCTCTGTGGCTGCGGGGGGGCTTCCGGGGGGTCCAGATCCAGCAAGGGGGGCTGCACAGGGGGCCGGCGGTGCCTGGAGGTGAAGTGTTCGTAGTTACGGTAACACCCTGGACCAGTTTGGGCAGGGTTCACACTTCCACTTTCTCCCTCTGTACTGTTGCCGTCTGCCGTTGACAGATTATGCCCGAGGACAGCGTCTGGAAATTCAACAGTTAAACTACAGTTAAACTTTAATTTTAATTGACAGATAGTCGAGCTAAAGGTAAAGGCTCTAGTAACCTTTTCTGGACAACGTCTAGTTTCAGAGTTTTCGAGACACACTAGTACCTCTGATTTGACCTAATGAATAATTAATGTACTAAATGCTACTAAAGGTAAAGGTTCTGGTAACCTTTTCTGGACTAGGTCTAGTTTCAGAGTTTTCGAGACATACTAGTACTTCTGATGTGACCTAATGAATAATTAATGTACTAAATGCTACTAAAGGTAAAGGTTCTGGTAACCTTTTCTGGACTAGGTCTAGTTTCAGAGTTTTCGAGACATACTAGTACTTCTGATGTGACCTAATGAATAATTAATGTACTAAATGCTACTAAAGGTAAAGGTTCTGGTAACCTTTTCTGGACTAGGTCTAGTTTCAGAGTTTTCGAGACATACTAGTACTTCTGATGTGACCTAATGAATAATTAATGTACTAAATGCTACTAAAGGTAAAGGTTCTGGTAACCTTTTCTGGACTAGGTCTAGTTTCAGAGTTTTCGAGACATACTAGTACTTCTGATGTGACCTAATGAATAATTAATGTACTAAATGCTACTAAAGGTAAAGGTTTCTGGTAACCTTTTCTGGACTAGGTCTAGTTTCAGAGTTTTCGAGACATACTAGTACTTCTGATGTGACCTAATGAATAATTAATGTACTAAATGCTACTAAAGGTAAAGGTTCTGGTAACCTTTTCTGGACTAGGTCTAGTTTCAGAGTTTTCGAGACATACTAGTACTTCTGATGTGACCTAATGAATAATTAATGTACTAAATGCTACTAAAGGTAAAGGTTCTGGTAACCTTTTCTGGACTAGGTCTAGTTTCAGAGTTTTCGAGACATACTAGTACTTCTGATGTGACCTAATGAATAACTAATGTGCTAAATGCTACTAAAGGTAAAGGTTCTGGTAACCTTATTAATGTGTTAGATTTTTTTGCCGCACCCTTATAATGTTGTCAATAACACTATACTTATCCATCATGCACAATACAAACCATATTTATGTACTACTGCAGTAGGCCTTGTGAGTAGTGTCCCAACTGTCTCTCGTTCACAAGATATTTTGCCGCCCGCTAGCTCGGAGACGGAGTGTTGTGTTTATTTGTTGCGTTATCAATATAGTTTTTGTATTGTGTATGGTAGATAAGTACGGTATTATTGATAACATTATATAATTAATATCTGTGACTTGAACTTTCAATTTTTAATGTAAATTATTAGGTGATCACATGAAAACGGGAGGAATTTTTCTATCTCCAGAAACGTTAAAACATGAGTTTGAAAAGTCCAATAAAAGATATTGAATAATGGGTTTAATAACCTTTGCTGATTGGTGTTTTTCTTTTGACTTCCATGGGGTTTACTCGTTAAGACATATACACATATGCAATTGGATACACATGAAAAAATACCAAGTATCCACTGAAATTCTTCCAAAGGTACTAATGGAGAAGGCCAGACAAGATCTAAAAAAATTAAAGGATTATAAAATAGCTAACCAAGCTATAAAAATAAGCTATTTACATTGGTAAGGCAAAAAGTCTTAAAACAACCATAAAACACGAGGGAAAGCCGGAGAGGGATTGTTTGTATAAGTTTTGATTGTGTTGACTGAGAAGTCGATTAATTTGGCTGCATGCAAGTCACATCCACAAAGTAATACCCCTGAATATGAGGACTGACCCTATATTATAATGTGTATCCCATGGGAAATATGTTATACATTATTAGTGAAATATGGGACAATAATCTGCGAATAATAAGCTTTTTTGTGAAAGAAATTTCCTCAATAGAGTCAAGAGTTATTATAGTTTTAATACGCAATATCAACTTTACAAATTTTAGTAATGTCTCTAACCAAGAAAAGTTGATATTAATACTGTTTTAGAAAGTGGTGTCTTCTCTAAAAGGTTTTTGTAACAAAGTAGAAAATTGGCATAGTCGTGTTTCTACAGCTCATGCACATAAGCCAAACGCATCAACATTGTAAATAATATTTAGTCAGAATTGAGTTAATCATTGTGTTACATAATTTTCACCAATTTGTTAATTTTTAAGTTAAGTCATGAGTAGGGAGAAAACGAACAAAGGATGCTTAGTAATCATAGTCTATTTACAAAAGTACTTATTGTATCGGAATTAATAATCTGGAAATTTTAGGGGAAGAAATTAACTAATCTGAAGGAAAACCCCGTTCACGTTACTACCAGCTGGCTCTCTTTTTAAATTTTAGTGAGTTTTTGTCAAGAATTGTAAGTTTTGAAATAGTGAATAAAAATACAATATAAGTTTAGAATTATGAAAAACATACAATATTAACGAATTCAATGTAAATCGGGTTCATTCACTATAAATAAGATTTAAATCATTAGTCAATAAAATTTAATTATTTGTCAAGTATAATTTAATAATAATGTATAGTTTTGTGTCATATGTTAAATAGTTTGTAATATGTAATTTTGTATTAGGTAAAAAGTTTAATTTTTATAAATATAATGTAAAAGAATTTAGTTAAATTAAAATTATATATAACTTATATTAAAAACATTTTTAAATAAATTACAAAATGATTAAAAATCAAGTTTAACAAAACGATAAAATAAAAGTGTAAAGTAAAAAAACTAAAAAAGTTAAAACACTTTATTCAAAATTTTTTTGATTTTGTAGATGACGATCAATTAATTTGAAAATTTTATTAAAAATTAACTGTAGAAATCAAATCAAATGCAGATTTTATACAATAAAAATTTGAAATATTTAATAATTCTGAAATATTTATTTTTTATAAGAAAAAAATATAATATAATATTTTTTTTAAATTTTAGTGAGTTTTTGTCAAGAATTGTAAGTCATGAATACTACGAGTCCAAATAAGTTTAGAATTGTGAAAAATCCCAATACAACTCGATTAACCGAGGGTTCAATGTAAATCCCGGGTTCCACTTCAGTTCCTATCAACCATTAGTTGATAAACCATAGATAAGTTCAAAATTGTTTTTTGATATGGTCAAGTAATTATTAATATTACTTAAATTACATAGTATCAAATTATCAAATAATGTTAAATTAATTGTTAGTGTAAATTATATGTGGCTGTTTAAATAGTTTCAAAATACATTTCCAATAAGATTGATGTATAAAGATATATTTAGTTTTTGCCTCAACTTTATATTTTTGGTGTATAAAGGTTTCAGTCTTCAGAATAGCTAAGTCAAATAATAAATAGAAATTTAGAGTTATAACCTTAAAAACGATACAACGGGGCTCTGTAATTAAAACTACAAACTCAAAAAGTCATTAACAAAACTTTTATGATTGCAAGTTTAAACCAAGGTATCATGTTGGATTCTTAAAACGAGATGACGATTTAAGTTTGAAAATATCGATAGTTCAAAACGTAGCTGTAGAATCCGAGTTCTTCAAAATGTCTGATTGAGATTTCCACTGTAAAAAGGTCTGAAAATTATTTTGAAAACAATTGAATTTTCAAATGATCTTTGTCGCGAAAGCAGTGGAAATTTTGCTAGTAAATTCCTTATTCCTATATTTCACTTTTTACAAATAGTTAACTGTAAAGTTGATTTATTACATTTATAGTTACGAAACCTAAGGTAAGTTGCAGTTAATAGAGTGAATATGGTTTAAATATACACAAATATACTTAGTTTTATAAAGAAAACACAGATTACAGTAAAAATTATTTATACAATTTAAATAACCACAAAACAAACCACAAATAAAACCGTTAATATTTTAAAAACAAAAATCACATTGCAAATAATTTTTTTAAAATTTGAAGATGTGTGAGGAGGTCACGCAAGTTAATAAACCGAAAATCAAAACCAATCAACTCAAAATTACCGTAACATTGGTGACATCATCAGATTCATTGCGGCCGTCAAGGACCAGAAATGTGGTACAAAGAGATGGAGAAACACAGCACAGTGTCCAGGGGGGAACATAAACAATGGAAATAAAAAAAGTTCATTATTGTCTATACACAGAGCTGAAATTCATCTTAGTTCAGAGTTAATACATGAATCAAACAAGGTTTCGTCATACTTCAAAAACAGCTGTTTTTTTCTAAATTACTAAATCCACTTCCACTTAAACCTCAGTTTTTCCGAACATTTAGTCACACAAAACCATAATTACAGCAATACGGATAGATTACATCTTCAAATCAACATTTTCATAGAAATGCCCTGGAAGAATTTGAAATCTATAAATCAGACAAAACAACATCCTCAATGACAAATTGTCATTTTAATCAAGTTATATGTATGAAACTATAGAAGGGTCAGTTAATACCGACCCTTCGCACAGTTAATGCTTATTGTTTATTTTATTCGTGGTTTTTATTTTGTTTTGCAATTGACAGGCTTAGCTTAAGCTATGTAGCCTTGAAGTACAGTATTTTTTTTATGGAATTCCCATCTAAATTTTGTGGCCATCCCGGAGATCGAACCCGTCACCTTTTGCATCGAAGTCCATGACGCTAACCGTTAGGCTAGCAGATGCCCTTTTATTCGTGCTATCTCATATGTAATGTCAAAACAACATTTTGTAAGTAATATTTTGAAGAACATCAAGGTTAGATAGAAAATAAAATACATCTCTGTTTCGTCTGTCGATGGCTCTACGAAGCCGAAACTAGTTGCACTTCAATGCAATAATAAAAGATTATTTGATAGCAGGTATTTAAACCATTTATTTATATATTTTAAAGTTAAATATCTGTTTGTATAGTATTGAGTCTATTATTGTGAAGTTATATATGTTGAGATCTATAACTAGATCATATTTCGTGAAAACTATAATGTATTTTCACACTTTTAATTTGACTGAATTAGCTCAAAATGTTTTCAAGATCAGTTACAATTTATTTCTACAAACTCGAAATAAAATGATAGTCTATATGTGGAAAAAAACCATAGGTCTACATTATTTAAAAAAGTAAATGTTCATACGTTTAAGCTACTGTAATCTTTACGTAAGGTATGCAATAGTTTTTGAAATATTATACAATTTTTAAAAGATTTAAATATTCACTAGGTCAAGTTATATGTACCATCATTAAACATGTATTTAATAAGCAAAAATTATCCGTGACTAATAAACTAAACAGTTCAGGTCAAGATTAGAATATTCATCTACAGTATGGAATACATCTCACATAACCGACGAGTCTTGACGCGGGTGCAAAAGAGATTTTTTTAAAGATATTTGTATTTTAGAATTTTTAATGTATTTACCTATCTTATTCCATACAATATCTGCTGAACAGGTTTGGATTTGTGGGTCTAGGTTGGAGAAAAAGGTCGCATGAGTTGATGTTTTTTACAATATTGTGCATGGAATGGTTGACGACCCTCTAAGCCTATTTCCCCTATTACCGTTAACCAAACCTTAAAAGCAGGAGTAGCTTGCCATTCTCTATGCCATACTCTTGAACTGCATCGTATGGCTCATCTATTTTCCGGATTATGGGCTAACATAATATTACTGTTTCTCGAGTTGACGATATAGACATTTTTCTAACTCATTCGCTTGTCTAAAAAAGGTTATATCGATGGATCAAAATATCAGTAGAACTCATAAATATTTATCATTTATCTTTAGTATTCATTGTTGTTAACAAAGTTTTTCATTCGTTATTTGTTGTTATATATTTATCAGATCACTTTCAATGTTATGTTAAATTGTTCAGAGTCTTATTATGAATTTTAAAGATTCTATAGATTCGCGGTATGGACCCGGAACTAGGAAAAAATGTATTAACTTCCCTGTGGGAAATAGGTTAGATCATGGATATGTCTAATGGTAAATGGTCTCAGTTCGTCTCAACAGCTGTTCTTACTATTTTATATTAAAAATTCAATACAATAGCTCTGATATTTTCTATGGAAACCTGTTACATGTTTTCATCCTGTTTCCATCTTAAAAATCGCCAACACCCCCCCAGAGCTAAGACATATCCATGTCAAAATCCGTAAATTAGAAAGCCCCAATAAAATATAGTGAACAGTTAAATTGTTATTGTTTATTATATTTATTGTTTGTTAAGTGTGGTAAATGTGTTCACTCAAGATGAGGAAGAGGACTAATCAGGTCTTGATAAAGATAGACTCATTTAATCTATTTAAGATTGAAGAGCTGTTTTATTTTTATTAGGTAAGACCTGTTGTGAAGAATGTAAATAAATAAAATGAAATGAAAATAAAATATCAATCCATAAATGTTATCAAAGGTAAAAATGAATAAAGTTTCAAATCACAATATGTGAAATCCAAAAACAAATGGACATAGTTTACTTGGTGTATTCACAACAGCAAAAGAGCATCCAGCAGAGTTACATAATAAATTTACACCGCCGTCCTGCCAAGGATAAGAATGACTGCAGATCAGCTGGTTTATTCAGAAACAGCTGTTTTTTACGTTGGTGGGTAGCTTTGGTCTACATTATGAATAGGAACCACTACATTAATGGTGCCATATCAGACCCAAGTAAATTGTACATTTGTTTGTTCACCGATGGTTGAAGTAGCATTTGAAACTAATTTATTTCTTTATTTATGATACACCGAAGATTGTATTTTCATTAAAAATCGGTATTTACCTGCTAAAAATGCACTTCGACTCTGTAAAATAGAATTCCAAAGAATATGGTTTCATCTAAACGATCGATAAAAGTTAAAATACCCCGACGCAGCAGACCTGCGTACTTATCGAATTTCCAAATCAATAATACTAGTAATATATAACAGGTTTTACCGATATCCGTAATACATAAGAGAGTTTGCATATTCTCTTATGCTATGATAAACACATGAACTGATTTTTAAGCATAAGTGAATAGCAACCACATGAAGCTAAATACGAATTTTCATCCAAAAATATAGGTTAAGTGAAATACTGATTTTTGATTATTCTCCATAAGTTTAACGTTGGAGCCCTAAAATACAACGTACTGTGTTTAGATTTTTTTAATATCTCGGTAATCATTGGAGATAGAGCAAAAACTTTACAGTACTAAATTGTGTAGCTTTTTGAGCCGATTGTATTGGTAAAAGATAAAATTTAATTTTTGGAAAATTAAATATGAAAAATACCCGTTTTGGGGGTACAAGCCCCCCCAAAATAACCGTTCCAATTGACCTACAAATTAAAATTCTGCATTACGAATTAGTCCGAGTAAAAGTGGGAATACACGTCTCTACCAAATTTGGACTCGATTAAACGATTTTTACGAGAGTTACCGTGTTCACGGGCACCCAAACATACACATATTTTTAAGAAATGTTGTTTTTTGTCTTTAGGCACCTCTAAACGGAAAAGTAAAATGGTCCTGGGCTTAGGTCGTGCCATGAGACATACGATAATTAGCTTTTCCCCATTGGAAATTCTCTAAAAGTAATATGGAATGTGAAACTATCTTAATATTCCTGATTAATTTTAATGGTGATTAAAATTTAGGTTTTGAAAAGTAATATTATTATATCCACAACCTTTTAGACAAATGTTTGATGTGATTTAAAAAAGATTATATTGTAAAAATGTAAGCAAAATGTGCATAATTATGCATAACAATTCAGTACTCTGCTTCTCATGCTTGTTGAAAAACACTCATAACTTTGCATGATCGAAAGTTGGAACTCTAGGTTTGATGAAGAAGAAAATAGTAATTTGATCTTAAACAGAAGCTTAACACAAACAAGGTGAAAATTACACAACAAGGTAAGTGTATAACATCAGCTGACGGTCAGCTGGGTTGGAGTGAATAGTATGGAGGTTAGAGTATCTAGTGTCGGAAGTGCCTATCTGTTATACAGGGTGTATGGTAATTACCTAGCGGATGGCAAGAATTTGCAAGGGTAATCACAGGGTTAGCATACAAGCGGTTGTACAAATCAATGTGCACGAATGAGTGGTGCAGGATAACCGTTTGCACGATAAACCACCCCTATAATGTACTCAACTGACTTTGATCTTGTCCTAAACCAAACAGCAATTTTAAGGGAGCTAATTTGAGTTTATGGAAAGAATGGTTGTGTTCAATGCATTGTTGTAGGATAAAAGTGACTCTTTTACTCTAGGAAGGGAAATAATCAGCTGATCTCCTGGGGAGGAAAAAGAATCTGCTGATGTCGACGTCATTACCTTTTCATTTTAGCAATGCATTAAAAATTTTATCGGTCATGACTATTCTGGTAAGTTAACAATTATATCGAATGTGATACTCAATTATCATTATCGATTATAATTAGTGCTTTCGTTTTAAAAATTGTGTGTGCTACGTTTCAGTCTGATAAGATGAGAAAACTTACCAAGAATTAACTTTAAGTTCGAACAGTTAATTAGAGGTAATTAGTTTTGTTAATTAGAAGTATAATCAGAATACTTTAAATGTTGTTGTTGCTTAGATAAACATTCCTGAACCAATATATCTAACATATTGGTTGAAAATAAATATACAAAAATAAAGGTGTGATTAAAAAGTCGATTTTTTAATGTAATTTATAGCTATAGTTCATAACGAGTTTTACTATCGGGATTTCTAAAATTGGAAGACTGGAGTACCCTATTTTTTAGAATAAATGATCATACTTATAATAATCGATACTTGAAAACACTCTGTATTAAAAAGATGTATTTCAATGGTAAAAATATGTAAACATTTCTTTCGATTTGCGATTTGCAATTGTTATATTTGCAATTTCTTTTGTTTAGAGAAAGTGGACAGAAAAAAAGTTGGGCAGTGCAAAAAATATCACTTGAGACAAAAGTTACTTTTCGAAACACCTCATCACCCTAGCTACGTTTCGATCACTAAATTTGAACTTCTATGAAAAGGCTGCGTACACGGGCTAATTTTCTATCGGCCGATTAAAAATCACATTCTGTTTACGTCTAGGTGCACATTTGGGCAATTTTTTAATTGAAGATTGGATTTTGTCGACTGTTGTGTTGTAGCTTTTGACTTGTGAAATGTTGGATTTCATCGAATTAACTTATGTTTGTGCTTTATTACTTCGAGCAAAGAAGAAAAGAAGACAACGGAGCAATTGAGCCCATCCTATTGAAAGTCAATGAATTAAAAACTTTAACTTTAAAATTTTAACTGGTGTTAATTCAAAAATACCACCAAAAATTACTTTACATTATCTTAGTAACGTGTTTCTAAGCTTGTTTGAATATATGCAGCCGTTAAAAACTGAATAAGGGGGGCTATTATGGGCACCCAGTATATGGTAATCATAGTGAATTATTAATTATAATTAATAATAATATGTTATTGATTATATTCTCACTGCTGTAAAATTTTTCCTTTTTTCAGAGTCCTGTAGGGTGCTGAAGTTTAGAATAAACTTCAAACACAATTCTGCCTACAATTTTCCTTCACATTCCTGTCACAATATTCTTTCAAATATTTATTATATTACTGTGGACTTTTCTCAATTTCAGTTAAGAATAATTCCGTGTCAAAATCACCCATATGTTTATATTCAAACAAAGAAAAGCACTACAAATTACAACAGACAACAGATGCCAGAGGAGAACTAGTACTGGCTGATTATTTATTTATCTCCTCGCCTAAAAATCTGTGACATGCCACAGATTGTTTAATCTGTGAGATTCTTGATTGCCTATGCGCGCTTCTATTCTAATCTATCTTGCACAGATTGACCGATGAAATAATTGCCTTGTAATAATTGCCTGTGTACGCTAGGTCAAAGTGTCACTTTCACCTCTGGTGGTGAATTATACATTTCGTGGGAAAAATCTCTTGTTTTAAATTAACATGGCAAAAAATGTAAACCTTTACTGTCCTAGTTAACTACAATAAGTTTCCTTAACTTGCTTAAACAATTTGCATTATTAAGAATTGCAATTGCTTAAAAGAATAGATATTTAGTTTTAAGCTTTTAAATGTATTAATGTTGAGTGAGGAAAAGGTTAAATACGAGTATAGTTTATCAACACAACCGTAATGTTACTTACGGTAAGGTGGGTATCCTTTGAAAGTTTTTAAATCAAGATTTCTGTTAGCATAAAACTTCCTTTCCTTTTGAAATGTTTTAGTTGAGGTTTCTTTAAACCCTTTGAGTTGTACATTTAACGTAAAAGTCGAGTAGTTTCAGGATTTAATTGCTCCTCACAACTACACAGATTGTTAAACTATTTTCCTAGTTCGTTAATATAACTGAACCAGTTAACTGATGTTTAATAGTTAAACGACATATTTCTGAAATACTAATGATCCATAAAAATGTTGATCTCATAATACGAGAACAGCACCGTGGTGGCATAACCCGAAGTCGTTCGTTCATGATGAAATAAAATAATTAAATTATGTTTATAAATAAATAAGATCTAGTTAATCTAAATTAATCTAAAAGTTAACAAGACATGCATTAGGTGTACGAAGTTTGCCGGGTCAGCTTGTAAAAAATATAAAGTTAATAGGAAAAGTAACTTTGTTTTCAGGACCCATAATTAATAAATACTCACTTTTAATAAAACAAAAGTCAACAATGAATATTCGTACTTTAAACTGGTTTAACTTTAAATTGGTCAGAGTATTAGTTTTCTAATTGGAAATATATTGGTATTAGTGATATTTGAACCATCAGCTAATAGATGAATTAATTATTAGTTATATTGATAATCTGTATATAACATTACGGATGAGTAATATCAGCTTACGTCATTAAAGGTTACGTAAAATAGTATATAACCTTTATAAATAAAATTAGAGTTTAGTCTGTACGTAGCTCAGAGTTATTAGTTTTTAGGTTTTTTACGTTTCGTGCGTTAGAGAAGCCGAAACAAGTCTTATCTCAAGTTTGTCAGTGAAGCTCCAGGAGGCATTTTACGCCGTCTTCTCCGAAAAAAGGGAAAACTGATAACAATTAAACTTATTTCATGCATTCTCTACATTCCAGAGAAGGGTTTTAAAAACTTGACTTTGTTCGCCGCCGCTTAAAAGTAAATCACGAGCATTTAAAAACCCACTTTTTACGCGATATTGATAGATTTTGCTTGCAATTATCAATCAACAACCTACTGGTAATAATCAGCTGTCTTTGTAGTTTAAAGATTTAATAGAAAGAAAAACAAACAGCTGTCAAATCAATATTAGTTATTTTATATTGGTCATTCAAACCCATTTCGAAATCATATTAAAAAGTTATTTTAACGTATAACTAATTCTAATAAACTGTCAAGTATTGCTAAATAATAAAGCTGGGTATTGATTTATTTTCTTTGTACCGATTTGTTTAGGATTTCATGTTTACATTTTGGTATGATAATCTTTTTTCTTTTAACTGAAACCTATAATCCTACAAAGGACGGGCTTATTGCTAGTTTGTTTATAAAAACAAATTATTGCTGACAGCTATTTAAAGAAAGATAGAGGATTAAATGTTTTTAGATTTTTTGGAAATCCTATAAATATTAAAAAAATATTTTATATTTTGAGAGTTAGTTAGAGTTAGAGTTAGAGAACATTAAAATAGTGGACTGACAGTTTAAACTGAAGGCTCCACACGAAACTAGGTTTGTCTGATTTCAGTCAATTTAACCGATTAATTTAACAAAATTTCATCATTCTAGTTTTTTTGGTGTTGCGCAGTCCAAATCTTACACTCAAAAAATTAGTATTAACTGTTAGTTAAACTAATCTGATTGTCTTTAGGGGGATACGGACATTCAACATTGAACAACAATGGAAAAAGCTGTAAAAGACCGACAGTGCATAACATAAGTACGATAATTCTTTCCAATGGATTTAGAAACGTCCGTTTATATTTATTGTCCGTTCCATTACTTCTACTATGTCAGAAGACTTTCACTGAATTTGGTGTACTCGTACACACCAACTTACTACCAAATCTTTACTGTTTTATTAGACCAAGACTCCATTTTTTAAACGAAAAATTATTTATTGTAGTTAAAAAGTCGTCCATAAATTGCTATTCTTTAAGAAATACAAGAGTAGATTAATGCTTTACCTCACAACTATCTCTATAGTATACTTGTTTCAGTCAAAATTACTAGGTAGAAAAGTGGTATGGAGCTCATTATATAATAATGTTGATCTAATACTTAGTAAATAAGTGGTTTAATAATTGACCCCAAGTGTCTTGCTGACATGTCGGAATGAGTTGAACTAATGGTATTGGTGAATAACAATAATTCACGTTCTCTATTGGTAGTAGACATATTTTCAAACGTCGAAGTCGAATTTGATAAGGGAGATTTAGAGTATGGGATCTGAAACTACATGAACATTTCTTGAGGGTGGTGTACGACAACTGAGGCTTATTGTACTAGCTTCCAGAAGGGAACTGAGCTTTTTGAAGCTAGGGATAATATGGGCGAGGTAGGAAGAATATGATTGGTTAGGTGATAAGCACAGGTTTGGTCAGTTTACCATACCAAATCGAGATTTAGGTCCCCGCCCTGATAGGCCCTTGGTTTCTAGAGGGACTTTCTAGATGGGGTAGTGTGGTATCAAGCCGCTAGCCGTAATCACGCAACTTGGTAGGTACCCCTTGTGGGAAAACATTATTCCCACTTGGAGCACAACCATATAACTGTCTTAAAATATGACAATGGCAAATTTCTTTTAATTATTTCTTATTGTTATCTAGAATGACGGAACTCACCGGTGTCGACGATGACGTCTATCAGGTCCATGCTCTTGGCGAAGGCGTCCCTCAGGTTGATGTGGTGGAAGCTGACTATGCTGCCCTCACGCTTCGCTCTCTCCAAGGCCTCCCGCCGCTTCAACGCCTTCTCCCTCCGCATCTGGTTCTTGTAGAACTCGGCAAAGTTGTTGACTATGATGGGAATGGGCAGCGCAATGACCAGGACGCCGCAGATACAGCAAACACTACCGATTACCTTCCCAAGGGGAGTGGTCGGGTAGATGTCGCCATATCCCACAGTGGTCATAGTGATTCCCGCCCACCAGAACGTCTCCGGTATCGAGATGAACTTGGTGCCCGGCTCCTCCTTCTCCGCGAAGTACGCGAGGCTAGAGAATATCAACACGCCCATGGCCAGGAACAGCATGAGCAGGCCTAGCTCCTTGTACGAGTTCCTCAGGGTGAACCCTAACGACTGCAGACCGGTCGAGTGCCGCGCGAGCTTCAATATCCTGAGTATCCTCATGATCCGGAAGATCTGCACCACCCTGCGAACGTCTTGGAACTGGTCTGTGGCGTTCTTATTGGTCTCGACCAGGAACAAGGACACGTAATATGGGAGGATCGCTAGCAAATCGATCACATTCAAACCGCCTTTGAAGAATTTCCATTTGTTGGGAGACGCGCTGAAGCGGAGCACGTACTCGAGGGTGAACCAGGTAATACAGACCGCCTCGACCATGGCCAGCTGGGGGTTGTCCTGGACTGCACCTTTCTCGTCGTTCACTTGCATTTGGGGGATGGTGTTTAGGGTGAGGGCTATCGTGGACAACACGATGAACAATATTGAGATGACCGCTATGACCTGTGAACACCAAGTCCATCTTTATCCTCCAGATCGGACCTTCAAGCATGTTTGGCCACAATAGTTCGTCAGTTTCTCTTCGGATCCCTACAGACGGTTTCGGTAAAGCCATCGTTCCACCGAGTTTACTACTCAGATTAAACCGAGAAGCTAAATCAATGAAACATTGAAGAACTGTTGTGATTCGGGCAACATTCAATGAGGTCCAATCTGAAAATTGTTTTACTTAACACAGAGACTAAGATGAGGATTGTTTGTGGTGTAGACTTTTGTACGTAGTGAATTTACATTTATTTACATGTTTTGTGTATAGACAAATGTGGTATTAGGTATAATGCAACGAACACACTCACTAGGTGTGCAATTTTTACAATACGAGTCAATCAATTAATAAAAGAAATTGAACACCAATCATTAATTAACTCAGTTTACAAAATCCATTAATGCTATTAGTAGATAAATATATTTATTTATACTTGAAAACAGTAAAAAGATTTAAAAATAATCTGTTAAACATAATATTCTCTCATATACTGAAACATGTTGATTGATCTTCCCAAATAGATGAAATTGATAAAACTTTAGCTACGCTGAAAATTAAAAATCCAAAACAAAATTTGATCGCAATGCAACAGTAATTTGAAAGTTCAAAATTGTACGAGTGAGATGACGAAACAATACCTTGTACTTGTGTCCTAAAACAACAAAACAGGTTTTAGTACATAGTGTATTTACTTGTCTGTATAAACTATTGATGTAGCAATATGCTAGCAGCGATGTTACTGCGTAAGCGAAAGCCACGCAAATACTAAATAGCATTGTCTGTGTTAGTGTGTTAGTCGTGTTAGACCGGCGGTGCGACACGGCAAAGCGTTAGAGACAGAACAGAGAAGACAGGAAGGAAGAAACAAATGTCAACAGCCACTGAGGAACTGAAGGGCCACCACAAACACATCGTGGGCCTGGAAGAAGTGGCATGGTCCTAGAACCAGAGATGCATCGGGGTTCGTAGGAGAAACTCGTGACACACTCACTCTACCAATTTTAGATCTTTCTTCTTCTTCACTACAGAATGGATCGCACCAATACGCGATTTTAAGTAATTCGGCAAAACAAATGTTGAAATTTAGAGTTAAAACGGCGTTAATCCTAATTAACCGTTTATCTGTAGTGAGAACGGTCAAAACCCATCTATGACGAGTGGCATTTGCATCGTCGTCCTGGAGAGTGCGTGGCAAACGGCGCTATCTGTCAGATCTGTCTGGGCGCAGTCTGCTCGTGAGAACGCTACTTCCGTTTCCTTCACGCCTCAGGAGAAGACTACGCTACTTATTTGTTGTTGAGTTGGTATGCCTGTGTAAGACTATGCGAGGTTTATGTTAGGTTGGTATGACTGTTTTAACCGCATGGATTGGTAGTGCCAACATTATAATGACAAATACGAAATCAACATATTTCTTTATGGGTTTAATATTTGAATTTACAATTTTTTTATAATTTTAGTAACTTAGTCTTTATTATTGATTAGGCCTTAGGTTGTAGTCTAGTGGAAGTGCTAGAATTAATCACGAAAAAAGGGAAAATCTTAGAGCAGAATAAAAACAGGAAATTTATGATTTGAAAAATGTTTAAGAAGTCATTAATTTTACAAATGTTTTTATATTATAGTTGGTATAAATTTGTGAAATTCATCAGTTTTCTCAATTTTGTTGTGTTACAACTTGAGTAGGGTTAATATAAAGTAAATTTTAAGGTTATCTGAACTTTTTATAATTGTGAGTATAGTATTTCAGCAGTTTTTATTGGTGTTTTTATAGTCTTTACTACGCCTAAAAGGTTGTTAGTTCTCTTTGCTTTTGTAGTAAAAATAATGTGTTGTATTTCTGAAATTAAAACTTTGACAGTTTTTGTTTATGTGAAATTAATGCTTTTTTATGGCATCAAATTAATATACAGTAATTATAATACTAAGCTTATTTCAATTTAGATGGTTTATGTTGGGATGCTATTTTTGTCAATTATCATTAATTTTCGATTCGACTCCGCCTTTTAAAAATTTGTAACCTGTGTTTTATTTAGTTTTACGTTATTTTCGTGTATATTTCATTTATGTTGGCTATAACGGATTTTCTTTTGGGGATTTAGAGCTTTTATTATTTGATTTCTAAATATAGAACGTGTTGTATCATTTTAAAGTAGACTGTAAGTTGTCAATTTTGTCTTTCATATATAGTAAATTTTATTGACCATATTTAATATTATTGTTTTATTCATGTTCAGAGTTTCTATCCTTTTTCATTATGTTTTGTGCTCTATTGTATGATATTGTGTTTCGAAAACTACTCAGAATCTTTTCTGTTGTTTTTCACTAGCTGGTTAGTTGTGCATTTGTTATTATTATGTTTGTAATCTGTGTGGTATGTTTTGTATTTTGAGAGTCCTCAATCCCAACATATAATGCAATATAATACGAAAGCTACAAAAACCACGTGTTTAGAAAAGAAAACCGCATTCTTAATTTTGGGTACCAAGAAAGTTTTGGGGTTATGTTGTTTTTTTTCGAATAAAACTCGCTAACAGGTTCTGGAGAGCATGTGTGCCAACCAACAAAAACTGAATTTCGACATCTGTTAAAATTAACGGGTATAATGTGTGTATGTTTCATGTGCGTCATACGTGTGTTGGTCGGGGTTTGGGGCGTATTTAATGTGTTTTTGAGTGTTTTTGTGTGTTTGTCGAGAGTTGTGGCGCCGCTTGCCAGCCCAGGGCTCCACTCGCAGCGTCCGGGTCGTCGCGTCACCCATTCCCCCACAGCTCCCTCAAGCCAAGCTGACATCTAGAACAAGCGACACAACAACAACAACAGACACAAACAACATCAACACAGTAACATAGTATTAGAACAAACATCAACTTTTGAACCTCTTATCTAACTTTTTGTATTATACATTTCACAATGGCTGTGGGAGGTTTTGGTAGTAATATTAGTCAGGGAAAAAGGAAAAAATACATTTAAAGTAGTATATAACATTAATAAGTTTATACGTTTGTCAATCACAGTATATTTAGTGATGTGAAATTTGGTAAGTAGTGATTCTCAACCATTTAAAAATTATGAAAACTTTAATAGTTGCAAATTAAACCAAAAGAAAGTTTGCTTTTTGAGAAATGTTTTTAAGCTATGTTACATCCACTTTTTGGAAATAATTTTACAAAAAGTATAATAAAATTATAATAACAAGATGATAATAGTACGGCTTCTTTATTGTCATTTTTCTTTTGGCTTCTTACCAAAACGACTTCAGGTTTAAGTTATCACTAAACAGAATATTGACAAAATATACGATTTTTAAAAATCAAAGTAGTTTTAATGGGATATTTTAAATTGTGTAGTTTAGAATTACAATTAATATAATTGTCATACGAGAGTCCTTCGTTCTTTGACATCTGAACAGGATTTGTTAAGAAAACATCTTTAAGCAAATAGGATTGTTTTGACATTAATTTCTATAGTTAATGTAAACATTAAGAGAAAGTCAAACTAAAAGTATCCTTGAACGTTTATGGAAGTTTCACTATAATTTTCTTAATCACGCAAAACAATCTTGTTAGATATGTTTTTGCAGGTTGACTAATTAAGAAACTTGATGATTAATATTAAATTTCATAACATCAATTATGGAACACTTTTACAAGAATAGACTCACGTTTAAGAAAATTATAGGTAATAAAGTGTATGGAAAGTACATTATCCTTACTTCATACACATATCATCCATATCTTCAAGTTGTCATACATTTCAAAATTTAACTATTACTTTAAAACTAAAAAAATATGGTTTAATCTAATAATACAATATATAAAAAGTAAAAACATTTATAATAAAATGAGCGAAACTGATGTTAGTTTTTAAAATTTGGAATCAGCTAACGAGTAAAGATTTACTAATAATTACGAATAAATTTTATTAATATTAAATTTATCCGTGATTATTCGAAAATTACTTATCTAGGTGATAAATAAATCCAACCACACCAGGTTTAAGACGTTTCGAAGAACAGGTGGTGAAATTAATTAGGAACACCTCTTTGTACACTTGAAGATTAAAATAAAGTAAATGTAACCAGGTTTATCAAATTATAAAACCGACAAACTAACTAACTAAACTACAAAACTCATCAGTGATACTTAAATCTCAGTGCATATTAACCTTGTTTTTACATTTTTACAAGATCAAAGGTGGTCACCATCCATGTCCAGTCCATGCCCTTTTATGTGTTACATTAAACATAAACAAACAAAAATGCAAAACATTTCATACAAAATACACAGATTCTTTATACATAAACCTTTGTGGTTACAGAATAAATATTTGAAATACTATATCTAAAGTAAAACCACCTGTGGTAATATTACTAGATTAGTGTTAAACCTTGAAATTAGTAAGCAGAGCATCAGAAACATAGAGAAGTCAACATTGAAAGAGAGGGTAAGTAATAAATGGAGTATTTAATAATGTAAGGTTATAGGATTTAAGTAAAGAAATTTAAAGAGAGTTGAAGAAAGGAAATAGAAGAAAGAAGAAAAGCGGAAGCGGTTTGCTTAAGCTCCCGCATAAACCCCTCGGAGTACCATCTCAGCTGTAAGTTCCAGTATTAAAAATAATAAACTTGAAATTATTAGTGTGTTTAATAAATTAAAATCATTCTAATCAGGGCCTAGTACATAAAGGAACGAACAAAAATAAATTATAGGCCTATCATACTTTGACACAAAATGCTTCATTTTGTGGAAAAAAATAATTCTTTTGATGTGTAATTCAGGAAAAAGATTCACCATAAAATGAGTTAGATAACTTTTTTAATGAGGTTGACTGTTTCCAAAGCTCATTAACTTCAGATTGGTATATAGAACTTATCAATTAAGTATAGGGGTGAGCCTACACTGTACTTTAGTACTTTTATCTGAAATGGTGACCTACTCAGGTAGCTATTTCAAGCCAAGTATGAATGAGAAATGGGTGTAAGATGATTGTGGCACGATCAACTAGTAATGTATTGGACTAAGGCTATTATTAGATTAGATTATTGAAATGGTGACCATACCACAAGGTAGATTAGATTAGATTATTGAAACGGCGACCATACTACAAAGTAGGTATTTTAAGCCAAGTATGAATGAGAATTGAGTGTAACGTGATTGTGACGCGATCTTGTAGTCTTGTTACTGACTAAGGCTGACATGTTCCTTAGGCGGCCTCTGAATTACGAATTGGTCTAATTATGTGGATGATCTTTGCGGATTAACACAGTATTCAATAGTGTGGATGTTGATCCACACAAGAGAACACTACACCCACCGACCATCGTTCACAACTATCCACAATCCGTGTCCTCCAAGTAGCTGGATTACAGGACGTCGCCACCGTCCCAGTCCTTAATATGTTCCTTAGACAGGATTATTAATTAATAGCCTAACAGCCAATGAAATCTAAAGGACCTGCAGTTTAACGTGGAATCCAAACCACAGCTATTGCGGTTCGTATCCCACAGATAAATCTTAGTTAATTTTTTTACCTGAGAATTAAGAATTGGTCTAATAATGAAGATGTTATGTGAGGATAATCTTAGTATTCAATAGTACGGGTATCAATCCGCACATTGCATCAAAAGATCACAGGATATTTGTGAAATAAATTTCCTCAATAGAGTAAAGGGTTTTTAATGTATTAATCCACAATATAAATGCCACCTATTACGATATGCATAAATCTTAGAAATGTCATCAAAGGATTGAATTAAATGTTCTCTCGTCAAGTTGGAAGTAAAGCGGTTTTTGTATCTTTAGTCGTATCTAAAATGTTATTGTGACAAACTAGAATTGGAAAAGTCGCGTTTTTACTATTTTCATTATCTTATGTATTTAATTTATTCATGGGAAGAGTTAAGCCCGAGACCATGTTATTTTTTCTTCTTTAAGTGCCCAGAGACCAAAAACACTAGTCGTAAAAATTCAAAATATAATATATATATATATAGGTGTGTTTATGTGTCTGAACACGATAACTCTCGTAAAAAATCCGATCGAGACAAAATTTGGTAAGACGTGTATTCTACAAATGGACGATTCGTAAACCAGACATAATCTCAATGGAACGGGTAGTTTGGGGGGTTTTGTACCCCAAAATGGGGTTTTTTGCGTTTTTCACATGTATAAAAATTTCTAATATATTCACCATTGAATCAGCTTAAAAAACTACACAATTAAGTTCCTTAAAGTTTTTCTCTATCTTCAACGGTTACCGAGATATAAAATAATCTAAACGCAGTACGTTGTATTTTGAGGCTCCAATGTTAATCTTATAAGGATGAAAAAATTAATTTTTCACTTATTATCTAATAGATGAAACTTGATATTTAGCTTCATGTGGTTGAGATCCATACATTTGTGCTAAAAAATCATAGTTTATGTGTTTATCATGCAGCAAACCCTGCATACTCTTTTCCCATGTTAATCACATGATTACAAATATATTTATGGACAGATTTTGATAAAAGTTGGTATAAATGTAAAAATAAAATTTTTATGGTATACTTTCAGTGTTCCTCACAGCAGCAAACCTACTTACTCTTTCCATTTTAATCTTAATGGAAAAGGCAAATAACTCCCATATCGACAGATTCTCAAAGTCATATATTATAATTGTTATATTATTGATTTGGAAATTCGCTGAGTACGCAGGTCTGCTGCGACGGGGGTATTTACTATTTTCATTATCTTATGTATTTCATTTATTATTCTGTGTCGTAACTGAAATTAAGTTTCAGATTTTTAAGGATATGCATTTAAGTGCGTAAACACTCTTGAATGAAAAATATTCAAAACGAATTCACCTGAATCACAGAGCGCTCGTATTCCTTGAGGATGCTCGTACAAAAAAATACAAAATAATGTGTAAATGTTTAGATAGACTGATCTATACAATGGTGGACGTTTCTAGTTGTGTTGCATCGGATTCCATCGAACAAAGGAGCTCCTATAGCATCGCTGAGGGGAAACAATGATCTTGCTAGAGCAAAGGGGCTTACTACCTCATTGTTTCTGACATTGGTATCGTATAGGGTGAGGATTACAAGGGGTTGAAAGGGAAGGGATGAAACCCCCACAAACAACTTATCTCCTAAATATAAACAAATAGGATTAAGGGCCAATCTTTATTAGCGAATTTCCCATAGGGAAGAAGCTATTACCGTAGGTCTCATGGCAAGACTTAAGCCCGGGACCATGTTATTTTTTCTTCTTTAGGTGCCTAGAGACCAAAAACAATAGTCGTTAAAATTTATAAAATTCATTTATAAATTATAAGATGATATTAAATACTTAGTATATTATAATAAATATTTAATATTACATTTGGTTGAGGAAAAATGGAGGTAAGGAAAATAATATTTCACTTATTAACCAATATTTTTGGATAAATTTTATATTAGCCTTATGTGGTTGAGGTTCATCATTTATGCTAAAAATCATAGATTTTTTGATGAAACGATAACTCTCGTAAAAATGCCGATCGACAAATTTGGTAAGAGTATTACAAATGCCACGAGTTCGTAAACAGACATATTTAATACGGGTAGTTTTTTTGTAATGATTTTGCGTTTAGTAATTTAAAACATTTTTAGATTTAATCTTTCACCATTAAAATCAGCTTAAAAAACTACACAATTAAGTTCCCTAAAGCTTTTCTCTATCTCCAACGGTTACCGAGATATAAAAAAATCTAAACACAGTACTGTATGTTGTATTTTGAGGCTCCAATGTTAATCTTATGGAGGATAAGGAAAAATTAATATTTCACTTATTAACCAATATTTTTGGATAAAAATTTATATTTAGCCTTATGTGGTTGAGGTTCATCATTTTATGCTTAAAATCATAGTTTATGTGTTTATCATGGCAGCAAACCTAAATACTCTTTTCCCATGTTAATCATATGGAGAATAGGCAAACTCCTTTATTTATGGACAGATGTTGATGAAAGTTGGTATAAATGCTAAAAATAAATGTTTTTGAAGGTGAATGCCTACTCTCAGTGTTCCTCACAGCAGCAAACCTGCACACTCTTTCCCATGTTAATCTTATGGAGAATAGGCAAATAATTCTCATGTTCATCGACAGATTTTGACCACTTGACTTGTCGTATATTATTATTATTATATTATTGATTTTGAAATTCGCTGAGTACGCAGGTCTGCTGCGACGGGGGTATTTTGATTTTGTTTTAGATTTTCACCCGGAAAATGTTAGTATACTTCGAAAAATGTAGGCAAAACCTGAACTATTTGGGTTGCCAAGCCTCAACAAACTCGATCGTTATCTTTCATTCGGTTTTTATCGTCACATATCGAAATAATAGGACATTTACTTGAACGGTTTTATCGATAAAATGTCTCCAAGATATCACAATATCTTTACAATATTTGGTGTTGAATTATTGAATGGTATCAGTTGATGATATACTCTACATATTTTTGAGTCTGTGTCAGATGTTTTTGAATCCTTATTCTCTTGAACATAACTATAAATTTGCTAACACCTTATAAATAAATAATGCACAAATATAGGATTTATTTTTCTCTCTTGTAACATCGTATAAATTATGGCAAAATATATGTAGGTTTTCATTGTTGCGCTCTCGATTCGTAAGTAAAGTATAGTAAAAATCATGTTGAGTCAAATGGTTTTTTATTTTTGATTCGTTTAGGTAATTTCTTTTTGTTTATGAACTGTAAAGTGTGTGTTTTTAGTATCCGTTTTTCAAACAACTTTCAAGTTTTGAAGACGTGGTTTTTCACAGTTTTTTAAAAGTCTTTTTATAGTAGGTACAGCAAAACGAGTTTAATAAATACGTTGTAATTTAATTTTTTTAGAGAACAAAGCAATCTAAAATTATGTAGTAATATGTATTATGTAGTAATGTAGCATGTAATTATGTAGTAATACGTGGCTAAAATAATATGTAAGTTTTTAAACAAATAATACTGTAACATATATTGTAATAAAATAATACTGCTATATTCAAGCTACTAAATAGTGAAAATATGGAACGATATTTTAAAAAGTTTACTTTTTAAGTTTAGAGCAGTTAATCTTTTATATGCAGATAAGATAAGGGAATAAAAAATATATCTTGATAACATAATTAGGGGTAATGAGTTATGCAATAAAAGTTAAAGAAATATTTGGAATTGATTCTAGACTTGCATTTAGTTTTGATATTTATTTGGTATTTTTTGTAGTATTATTGGTTTTAAATGATTTAGTAAAGTGGGATGTGAGAAAGAAAGTATTATTACATGAATATATGTACTGTATTTCAAGTGATATCGTCAATGCCAGAGGTTTTTTGTTAAATTACGATTTCCTGTGAAACTTTATCAGTATTCTCGCTCGCTTCCGAGAATGTTATTGACAACCGAGGCTGATAATGACATTGTTGAGGGACGAGGGTGTTTCGGGGGGAGGGGACGGGGGTGAGGGCCGGCAACCCATAGGATATCCGGGATCTGACAGCTTTTGAGAGGAGAAAATCAACCCTCCCAAGTCCGGTTTCCTTTAATACCAAACAAAGACTCCTATACAAATCTTTTGTACTGTATTTGAAGCTAAAAAATTATTTTACACTAGCCAAAGTACCCGTTCTCCGCACGGGTTAAAAAGGCTGAAAGGTGTAGGCTCTACTGATACATTTAAGTTATTGTTAATTAATTCTTCATTGTTTACAAAATGACAAAACACGAGTATATAACATGACAAAGTAACATCTGTCAAATATTGGAAGAGGATAAGGATTAACGTAATAGAGACAGTCGTCGGAAAAAACTTAAAATCTACCATTCCACTATTTCAAATAATTCACTAATTTTGATCCAGCAGTTTATCTGAAAAATCAACTTTATTTATTCTTCTTCCCGAACTGTCAAAATATAGTGCAAACGGATGTTGTCATTAGAAAATGTAAACATTGAAACCTAGGACGGTCACGGCAGCTCTTTCTTCTTCTTCTCCCCGAACTGTCAATTTTAGTGTTCACAGCTGTTGACATTCAAGTAATTTTATGTTTTCATTCTTTGAAAATGTAAACATTGAAATTTAGGACGTTCATGGGGCGTAGCCCGAGGGGATTTTAAGGGAACTAATATGCCTATGTGTTGCATGAGTTTAAGATCTACCTTTCTGTAAAATTTCAAAACGGTCGGTTCAGTATTTTTCGCATTTACTTGCCACAACAAACCCACAAACATACCCACAAACATACAGAAACCACCTCTTCTTTATAATGTTATAGATTGCGAATTGATTGTATCTTATAGCCAATTCCAAGCAACATTTTTTTGTCCAAGAATTTATGATATATAATACGTATTTGGACAAGAGAAATGGACTGGAGCAGGTCTCAAAGCTAGGAAAATCTGAGTTACGTCCTACAGCCCTTCGAGGTGTCCATGTTATCATTAAGGACCTTAACTGTAGCTGAAGTTAACTAAAACAGCTAATTCAGGTTGTTCTTAAAGAACCTGTTTTAGAAGAAGAAACGTTTTAGAGAACAGTTATATTATTTATTTTTTTTACATAAAAACGTAATGAAGAATAGTTAAAATTTGTTTTTACAAATATTTCAGTGTTAAAGTTCTTCAAGAATATTTTTAGGATTAAAAATAAAACACTGAAGATCTCGAAGAAAACGAAAATGTTTTCAGAATCTGCAGGGGAGTTGAGTTACAAATAATCTTCAGGAACAAATTTTAGTGGAAATTAAAAAAATCTATTAATTAAGGTATATCAAAACGTTTTTATTTAAACTGTGATTACTACATTGAGTGCTTGAAAATGTGTTTTAATTTAGCTGATTAACTTATCTAATGCCACATTCTTTACCATTCGATCAAAGTTTAGACTCCAGTTACTATACTCTAAATCAAGCACTGTCCGGCCAAATTTTTTCTGTCCAAAGATTTATACTTTGATTATGTAATATGGGTATTTGGACACGAGAAATCAGTTGGAGCAGGTTTCAGGGCTGCGAAAATCCAGTTTCGTAAAAATGTTAAAGTTATTTTTTAGCTGCAGTAACCAAAACAGCTGATTCAGTTTTTTTCATAGTAAAATTCGTAAACAATGATTTTTTAGGTTTAGTTTGAAAGGAATGCTTTTAAGGATAGTTATATTTAGTTTGGTTTAATTTCACAGAAAATGTTATGAAGAATAGTTAAGTTTAGTTTAGTAAATTTTTATAAATAATTTTTTAGTGTTCATTTTTAAAGAATTATTTTTAGGATTGAACATGAACCCGAAACGGCCTAAAAGTGGTTTTACCGCGATCAAATCATACTCACATCGCATCAAAGTGTTAAAAAATCTATCTAATGTTTCTCAAATGCTATTATAGAACAACCCAATTGACATGGAAGTAGAAATTTAAAACAAATATTTATTAAGGTGCATTAAAAGGGTTTTATTTGAACCATATAAACTGTGTTTAAAAAGGATAATAACATGAAACTTAGGTGTTTAACTCATTGCTAACTCAGCTGTTTAGATATTTAAACGTATTTTTAAATTTAGATTTGAAATGTCCCTGGAAAGATCCACGCAATTGAGCGAGTTTGAAAGATATTTTTGAAATATTTTTGACATGGCTATGTCTGAGCTCTAGGGGGTGGTGTTGGCAATTTGTAAGAAAAAAATTAAAAACAAGTCTCTTCCTTAGAAACTACTAGAGAAATTGTATTCAATTTTTAATACATAAGAATAAGAACAGAATTTTAGATGAACTGAAAACATTCGGGATTTTTTCCAACTTATTGTAGTCAATGAAGTATCAAATCCTAAATCAAGTATTACAGAAAAAGTCATAAATCTTTGGACAAAAAATATTTTCTTGGACAGTTTTAAAATATAGTTAATATATTTTTAAGATAAATTTAAGATAATGTAATGAAAATATATTGTTGCACCGTATTTGTGATATCTTAATTCTTTTAATGGATGATAAAATAGAGGATTTCTATTTAAACTTTATTTTTGGATCGTTTCATCACAAAAGAAATACAAATAAAGTACGATTAAAAATTGAGTAAATAAAAAAAACATTATAACCAAAATAAGGTTGATATTACTTTCCCCGGTATAAAAACCGTCTGAGTTTTTCGTCTTTAGCATTAAGCGCCAAGAAAGGGGTCTCGGAGACAAAGGGGGTTCGTTCGGATAAAAGTCCGGAATCAATAGACAAGCAAGTTTATGAGCGGTGACGTCAGCAGACTTCATAAACATCGAGTCCTGTGCAGTCCGCAGTTCATGACCACGACGATACACTGTCAGCGACCACCGAAAAATTGTTTTTGTTTCAAACATTGTAAAAACACTGACTTTATTGTGGTTTCTATATGCAATATGTACGTGTGTTATGTGTTTGTTCATGATATTGTTTCTTGGGACAAAACAAACCAAATATATAAAGTCATGTTGCTTTATGTTCCGTTGTTTGTGTTTTACACATTCTCCCTTT
Organism: Nephotettix cincticeps; assembly: GCA_023375725.1. NCBI lineage: Eukaryota > Metazoa > Arthropoda > Insecta > Hemiptera > Cicadellidae > Nephotettix > Nephotettix cincticeps. Next base: position 43,826,334 of record CM041787.1, read on the forward strand.
ATATATAAACAAATATATATATAAGTATGGGGCTTGCCAAATTTTTTGGATTAAAACTGAAAGTGGAAATACCCATTTTTAGGGTTCTGAAATCTATTACGTCTGGGTTTTTGTTAAAAAATTGTAAAAACAGAGACTTTTTTTAGATGTTTTCACATGTGTTAAAACATATCTCATGGCATTTTCTCTTGGACCGAAACACACCGATTCCATGAATACATATACTTTTATGTTCCTAAAATAAATATGAAGAAAGTGATTTGTTTGCCAAAGTTTTTTGATTGAAACTGAGAGTGGGAATATTCGATTTGGGAGTCTCTGAATTCAAAAACATCGTTTTTAACGTTTTTGTCAAACAAAATGTAAAGGCACTGTTTTTATTTACTTTTGTACATGTGTTAAAAACTTTATGATGTTGTTGTCTCTTTGGCCAAAACAAAAAAAAGTATAAATAAATACAACTTATGTTCCGTTGTTTTATTTTATGTTTAAAATTTACACTCCACTGTAATACAATAAGTGAATAAAAAACTTTATCCATGGACAATTAAAAATATTATTCTCTGTTTAATATTATAAACGAAAATAGTGTTAGTTTTGAATTTTTATTCGGTCGTAAATGGAGAAAGTATTGTTTTGGCAAAATATTCGAATTCAAGCAGAGAAGTATAAACATTTTGACACTACCCGAATCCAAAAACATTTTTTCGAACTTTATTGTCTGTCTCATATCTATAGAGTCACAATTATGGTCCGACTCTTAAAAAATTTTGTATATGCACATTTTTTGCACTTTGACACTACTATATCTCGAAACGTTTTTTTACTTTTTTTAAGGTAGTTCACTCCTAAAAGCTCACCATAATAGTCTGCAAAAGTGGCTCTAACGATTTATTTAATGATGTCATTGAAATTTCACAATTAGTGCTTAAGATGCGTCGGTTCGATTATACGATTTTTTGTAAATTTAGCGGGATAATCGACAAAATAATTCATTATCTACAACTAATTTTCAAGTAAAAAAGCTAAACTGATCACACAACACATAGTGGGTTTGTGTTTTTAATATTACATTTATAAAGTGATGCAAATTGATTACCAAAGTTGTAGTTGTCTTATCTCGTAAAAATCACAAAAATTCAATTCAGTCATGCTGTATTAAGAAAGTAACAAAGTTTTTTTGAAAAATTTTTAAGCATTAAATACATATTTTTATGTTTTAGAACTGCTTTAGTATAGACTTATTTTGTGTACACAAATCACATGTAAGAATATGTTAAAAATTGTACGTTAAAACTATCTAACATCTTTGTTTTACGGGAAAAATGAATCGTTAAACTTAAATTTACAAATCGTACTAACAAATGTAATCGATTTGTTAGAAATTTCAGATTTTAAAAGTAGTTCAATATCCTCTTAACCACCAAATAATTATTTTTATGTTTAAAACTAAGAGTAACAAAGCTGTAAAAATAATTTGTCTACTGCGAACACTGTAAAACCTAAATAAAGTAGTACGTTATGTATAATAGACTCTTAGTAAAGGCGAAGGAGAAAGCTTTGTGAGTTGATGTCGACAAATTTGTCACTTATGTTAATATTTAGCCTGTTGCAGGAGTCTGTGGTAGCTGGATCAGGTATATTGGGAAATTCGACACATTATTGGACAGAAAATCTTTAATAATTGAAGCAATTTATCGTACTGAAGTTTTATATGGATTAATTGTTACCGTGTTTTTTGAATATTAAAAAACGAAACCAAAAAATTTTACAATCGTAAACCCCCACTAGCTTGATGTATTACAATAATTATGGTGTAGATTTTCTGAACATTGAAGAAAAATTTACAACGTACGAATTATTTGGTTTTTGCACAAAGTAATACAATAAAAAATGAGTAAATAGCTATTCAATACAGTAAAATATCAGTGGCTCAGTTCATAAATAATATTCTAACGTAAACTAAAACATAGTACTCCAAACATTTTGAAAAATATTATTATACTTTAAAAATTACCTTTATACGGAAAATTAATCTCAAATTTTAATAAAGTTTTAGACCGTTTAATGTTTTTTTTGTTTTACAAATCCGTCCACAAGCTTTCCAACATTATTATCGCGTACCTTGTGTCACAAGTGTCTAGTAGATAATCCATAAAATACCACAAAGTTTTTTAGGTATATCTTTTTTAATTTTTCGTTATTAAATTAAAACCTTCAGGGACTTATTTTTTCCCGTTATTTTTATCCGTTTCTTCTTTATTACAGAATAAAAAATACTGAAACAATCCCAAAAGGTTTATTATTTGTTAATAGGACACTACAAATTTTTATATTTTTATGGGTCGGTTAATTTATTTTTCAGACGATTGTAAATCAACAGAAAATCCCTGTACTTAATATTGGTCGTATAAATTAGACATTTTAAGATAGTAAATGTATGATTTTACAATTTTTAACTGACTCGGAGGGCCCTAGAGGGTAAAAAAGGGAAGTTACGTTTGCATTTTTATAAATGTACTGTATCTATTTTGTCCTGAAAGTGTTGATATTTAATATTTTATAGCTGTGAAATTGTTCATAGGAACAACAAATTATAACATTCAACGCGTAAATAGTCAGGAGGTTGGCGAATATAGGTTGAATTGGAGCATTAGTGTTATTAAACTATCAGTAGACTATCGTCGAGAAGAACCATACGATATATCTGACTGCAATACGTGTTATAATCTATTTACCAAACTATATCCATGGTATGTATAGCAATTCAATATGATATTTTTGTTTTATTCCAGCTAATACTTAAAATTAGATACTTTATTGTGAAAATATTGGAACAAATTTACCTTTCCTAAAAAATTTGTAATTTTAGAGAAAAATAAATAAAATTTAAATATTGTGCTAAAAGGTTCACAATAGTGTATCTTAAGTTTAGTGAAAATAAAATTGCATAGTTATTGAGAATAATTTGGACAAAAGTAACAAATTTAATTTGGGAAATACAGGTCTGTATGGGTCTTTAAGATAATAACTATTGTACTGGTTTGGATTTGGGACGTGAAAAAAATATTTTTTTATGAAATGGCACTGCGGATTTTTGGTCGAGTAGCCAAATACGTCAATACAAGCCGAGTTTTATTGTACTGGCGTCAGGGAGACTAAGGTTTTATATTGTTATTGGCTTTGTCTTGGGCAAACTTCACCTTCCTCGGGAAAATGTCCCAAAACGGATTTATGACCGGAACCTGGCCCGCAGTAACGGAAACATTATTCTATAGGACACAATAGAAACAATATTTAAAGGTATTTTTTCCATAACAGGGAATGAAAATTATTATACGAGACGTTTTTACTTTTTCCATTATTAAAGTAGTACATAGAGAAAGTATTTTTTATTAACACTTGAATATGAGTTCAGAGTGGATGTATCCGTTCTGAGGGTCCCTGAATCCAAACTAGATCGCACGCAGCACGCTGGCGTGAGTGGAGCAAATTTCATAGAACTTATATTATTTCCTTCATAGTAATCGAATAGTACTGAATAGCTTTACTGAAGGTTGTTTTACTTGGGCATATGCTCTTATTAAGGGTGTTAAGTAAGTAAAATTTAATTCCAAATTTTTATCAAACGATAATTAAAAGAGTTATTACTAATTTACCTATTCTCCATATGAAATATATGGACCATGAGTACGTAGATTTGCTGCCATAACAAACATTAAATTGGGGGTTTTATGAATGTATAAAAAACTTAAATAGATGGACCTGCATACAAAATATTTATATTTATTTATTGGAGCATAAGAATCAATTAGACAACGTACTGTGTTTACAATTTTGACCTAGACTCATCATTCAAAATACTAACCCCCCCCAAAGTGTAGTAAATACAGTCTGATTGCGTTGCCAATCGAACTTGTCCAAGATATTTCAGAATTGAATAACTTCACAAAATTTTATAATAATCAGACAATAACTGCGGACATTATCTTGGTGACATATGTACATAATTTTGAATGATACACCAAAACGTGTTCAGGGGGTTGAGTTATGAACTTCTATCATGGTCCCGGGCTTAACTAACTGTAACCTGGCGGGTCATGTGAATTCTCAGTTGGAAAATGCGCTGAAAATTGATTTTCGAACTGATGTCTCTCTATCTGTCATTGTCTCTGTCTGTATACAGACACCTAGATCACACTAATAGTCCGGTTTTTATGAAATCAGGTCATTTTTAATTTGAATTTTTGATTACAATGATTTCACTGACAGATTGTTATTTTATCTAAGTACTAACTATTGAAATTTAGTTGTTAGAAATGTAAGATTTTAGAAGTAGTTTATTATTATTATAAACAAAATTTAATTATTTGTATGGTTAAAAATAAAAGTTGTAAAAATAGTTTGTCTGTTGATAGCGATGTTAAGCCTAAATATGGTAGTGTATATTGTGTAATAGACTCTTAGTAAAGGTGAAGGAGAAAGCTTTATGAGTTGATGTCAACATATTTGTCACTTATGTTAATTTTTAGCCTGTTGCTGGCGTTTGTGGTAGCTGGATCAGGAATATGGAGGAATTTGACACATCATTGGACAGAATGCTTGTAATAAAGTTAGCATTACAAGACGTAAAAACTATTTTTATTCTGAAATGTTTTGCAGAAGCTTGGTATGGTTGTTCTAATCAGTTTGGCAAAGTTTGTGCAATTATTAATCTAACCAAATTTTTGCAAGGGAACTTAGCCTTATAATATATAAAAAAGTTATTTTCATTCTGAAAGGTTTTGCATGAGTTTGGTGTAGTTGTTTGAATCATATCCAAGTTTATGCAATTATGAAACTATATTTAGCAATTAAACTTAGCAATACTACATACAATGAAATACGTCCAACAAGGGGTCTCTGCGAAGGGCCACATTAGGTGGAGTTTTCAGCCAAGTTTTCCTGAAGTGTGTATTTGTTCAGGCCGCTCGGCGCCTTACCCCATCTTACCCCCCTTCAACCCTCACACAACCCTTCACCGAAATGTTACCCCGTTGTAGAATTTAGAACAAAGAACGCTAAGCCTTCTTGTCAGTTTATGTGAATTTCCCAACACGTCTGATCAGTTATCCCTAAAAATTTAAATTTTTTTACATAGACTCAATAAGGGGACATTACATTCAAATAGTATATTACATCACTTGGGCCAATACCTGGCGTTTTTGATACGAGTTTAACAGCCAAGGCTGTTAAATGTACGAGTATTTATCAAAAAGCCTATTTCGGGCCGTGTGATGAACTATATTGTTCGTCAATCTGCAAATAAAATGAAACAAACTCGTAAAACATAAATTATTCCCTGATTTAGTATCAATAGTTGTCGACCATTTTTTTGTCGTTTAGACTAATCAGCTGTTATGTTACTTACGCTGTAGCATTCTTTCTTGATTACTGGTTGTTTTAGCTTAAGTCAGTGTTAGTTATTATTATTATCGATAGTTCAATCTCAACCATTCGATAATTCGATTTATAAGTCGATTACCAGTTTCACAATCGATATCCGGAACGTCCGAAATACGAAACAATTGATAGTGATTGTTGTAGTTACTTTATCGATTATTTCAATTGAATGCTGACCTTGAATCAAAAGTATCATCAAAAATGATCTTTTGCGGCCTAGGACTCAAAAATTCATCATAATTATAGGTTTCGTCCTAGGAATAAAAAAAACTACTTTTGCTCTTCAACACTTGTATCTTAAACATATTTTTTTGAAGAAGTATGACGAAAAATATATATTTACCTATTTTTCATTTTGGAAACCTTGTTTCTTCTAAAAAGTTATATAGTTTTAATATTTATAAATAATGTATTATTAGGTTACTTTTTCACTAGAAGAGAGTATCAAAGGACTTATGCTGACCTGCAAACACGGGCTTATTTAAACGGGATCGCTAATAATTTAATTTTGAGTTAAACAATTTATTTTTACAATTTACCTTTTTTATCCAACTTCAAAAGTAAATCTCCTGAAAAGACGTACGAACGTGAAATGGTAAATTGTCAAATATTTACTTCATATAAGTCCAAGTCACGAATTTAAAGAAAACAAAACAAAGACCACAAACCATTTTAACAATGGCACATAAAAAATCTTTACTTTACTTTAGTGACGACTGAAGTTTTTTCTGATATAAATTTGATCCTAGTAATATACTTTATTAAACATGTATTATTTATACAATACTATTGGCGTTAAAGTATTGTTTACAATCAATTTTATATTTTTACATAAATTAGTAAAATAGTTTTAGTTTTTGGTTGTGTAATTGTTTTTATTATTTTAGCTTACGAAAAGTTTAGCAAAATTTATTACTGTTTTACCTCAATAGAAGATACTCCGTTTAGTTACATTATTATGAAACAGTTATTTCCTCACCTTCAAGGTTAAAAACTATTTTCTTACTTTGAAAAGGATAATTTATTTGAAAAACGAATACACATTTTTGTTTCTTAACTTAAAACGCAAAAATTAGAAATACGGAGGTGTAATTACGTTTAAGAAAATGTAATCGGTTATAAATTCTTTTATAAATTTGCAATGTCTCCGTAATAAGTGTTATTCCCTTGAACTTTGTCCCATTTCACCGTTTGACATTCGCTGGACGACGAGGGTTGGGAATGTCAACAACCAAAGGGCAAGGGCTCGCCGGAGATGATAAAAATAAAACAGATCGCCTTCACAGGATTACCTTCCACTAATCAGGTAACAAAATCAAAACTTCAGCTTTTAATAAAACTGTAGTATTTAGCCAGACCTTTGCACAGGTTGTATGCGTAGGCAGACAACTCTAAAGTTAGAGTTTTTGGTAGACATTTTTTGTAATTTTTGAAATTTATCCCCCATAAAAGCTTAAATTAGTCCCAATTTCTGTCTGTCTGTCTTTCTGTAACGCAAAAAAGTTGTTTTTGTAACGCTTTTCCCGTGAAAAAGAGCACCCACAATTATGAAACATTTATTCATTATTTTTATATCTTAAGAAGAGAAATATTTTCTTTTCTTTGCTTAGGTATGACCCATATTATATTAAGGTAAAGCAATTGAAAACCTAGATTTGAGCAAAGTAGTAACCTTTTTTGTAAGTTTTACGAAAAAAGTAATCCATTGATTTTAAACCTATTTCGAAATTATCCTTTAATATATTGTTGTCTTAACGTGATAAATTTTCCTAAAAGTAAGGAAAATATAACTTACTAATCAAACTATTATCTTACCAGCAACCTTTTATTATTATTTATAATTTAATAATAGCCACCATTTATTTATTTGTTTCTCCAAACCAGTTTTTGAGTGGTCATTTTTTTAAATTTACAAGAGTATGGGTTCGATTAAAGTACACAATAATCTTGTACAAGGTACAAAATAATGAAAAGTAATGTTTGTACGAGTAATGTAAGATCAAGGTAATGTTTTCACTTCATCCAAACAGCTGTTCTTACAACACAACGATGTCGTCACTAACCAAATTACGTCACTGATTCAAATTTTGGTCGCGCAGAATGCCAACACCCCTCAGAGCTAAGACATATCCATGTCAAAAAAATTTTTTTCTCGTCTTCTCATTTACAGAGAATACGAATACAAAATGATTTCATTAGCGTTACGAACAGAAGGAAATTGACATAAGACAATTTGGGATGTTTTAGGGTATAAAATGTAAAAATAACTAACAATTCATAATTAAAAGAAACTTAGAGGAAACATATTTTGTTAACATAGATTCTGGGCCCTTTGATGTGTAGATATATTGTTATATTATTACACAAAAACTAACTGAACGTATAGAAAATACTTAATTTTATATAATATACATTACGAGGTTAATAAAAATAGTAAAGTAATAAATTAATTAGTAGTAGGTCGGGAAATAATTTGAAAATAGTATTTTCAAAATATTAATAGCGTCTAATATGTATTTGAATAATCACGTAAAAAGTTATACACTACAAATTAGACTGACAGTAGTTTCATCGCCTAGTGCTGTGTTTAAAAATTATGAGTGAGTACAATGAACGAATTTCTGGAACAAAAAGAAGCAGAATTTTTGAGGGGCTGATTAAGGTGAAAGGACTAACTGAGTTGAATTAATGAACTAATGTTGTTCTAAAGAGGCTTTTCAGACTTAATGTTCTGCTGTTAAGACAAACGTGATGCGGTTCCATGTCTCGGGCTGATGAATCGTACACTCATGTTTTACCAAAAAATATAATAAGTTATAATGTAACCTCATAAAGTTTATATTTTTACATCGTATTTTCAATTAATTGTTAATTCTCTCTAGATCTTAATTAAAACTTTTAGTAAATCTAGGGACCCAGTAATTAAAAAACGCGTGAGTGTTATTTAAAATAATTATTATAGCTTTTAAATTATTTATTATAACTGTTTAATATTTTAACATTTTTATAAAGTATGATTTTGAAATGGGTTTGAAAGCAATGATCAATGTAAAAAAACTAATACTTATTTTAATTTTTCAGTTTTTTTGTTTTTCTTTCTATAAATCATTTACGTATATAGATCACGTATTTTGCAAACTAAAAATATGTTTATGTCTAATATAGCTTAAACTGGAGTTTGGAGAGCTGAGTATTTTATTTTCATAGTGCTAGAGGCAGTTTAGTGTAGGCGAAAACCTTCAAAAGGTACAGAATGAGGAAAATAAGTTCCACTATATGTGCTCTAGTTTATACGAATGAGATGAATACAAACTAAATGTCTTGTTTGGCGTTCCAGAAAGACAGACAGAGAGACCTGGTTTATGAAACGTAAAAATAATTAAAAATATCATAGTTCCAAGAAAACTTCTAAATTAATTTATATGGATACATATAATGAGCTAAAATATTTAGCGCTTTCACAGAAACAAGATTATCCACGGACGAGTTGTCTTCACCACTGACCTTGAGACTGATAACAGTGATAAACACAGTGGCGTGCACCTTATCTACCGCGCGTGCCGGGTTTTTCAGACCCGTAATTCTTTTAAATGTTCCTCATTAGCCCGAGCTGTAAATACTCAGTTTGAAAACATCAGATAGACCCATAGAGGGTCTATATTGAAAGATTCCTAAATATAGCCTATGTTCATGTAGTTTATGTATTACATTGTTCATACAAACACAATGGTAAATGTCTATTTATAGATTAGCACGATATCACGGGACTTTTAACTTCAGGCGTATTTTTTAAGTTTTATCATAAATTAACGAGAGTTAGGAATGGGTGAAAACTAATAAACTATTGAAATTAATTTGTACGCACGTCCTTTGACCTGCGATTTTTACTACATCAATTTACATGTCACACAGTCAATTAATAACATTTTTCAACTTATTAGTGACGATAAAGGATTGTTATTTTTATGTAAAAACAATATACAAATCTCACAAGACACAAAATAAACTTTTAATAACTCGAATTAAGTAACGAAATATTTTTTAAATTAATTTAAATTAATTAAATTAATAGTACAAAATAATTTAGATTTATTCCAATATAATTTTACCTACAATAAATACCACGATTCACAATATAAAATTTTTGAGTAAAAATGAAAAAAGGTTTGGCTAGAAGTGTTTTTACATATTCACAGAGTAATAAAGTAATATATTTTTTTATATGCCAACCTAGATAAAATCTAATGGTATTTACATTTCATCGCTAAGTTACTAGTCATGGCTAAAATAAAAATTGTTATGGTATCAATGCTCACTTTTAGTGTTCCTCACAGCTGCAAACCTGCATACTCTTTCCCAGGTTTATCTTATGGGGAATAGCCAAAAAAGGCCTTGCAGTAAAGGCCTTTTCATGAAGTATAAAATGAGTGCTTTTATATATAAAACTGTAATAAAAAATTCACGTGATTGTATAATGGAGTACGATACACATAAGTGTATTAAAGTGAGGTACCTTACTTACGTTACCCCTGACTTACCATGCCAGTAGGTTACATGTTATTAAAATTTATTTTATTATTAAATATTAATTCTAAGGTAATCACTTGAAAACGGAAGGAGTTTCGCCACTTTCAGAAACGTTGCGTACTTGAAAACATAATAGGCGTTGGAAAAGTAAAAAATATTATTTTATAATAACAACAACCAACGAAATAATAAACTTTGAAGATTCTACAGGTTCACGTGTATTCATATTTTACTGGCTTTAGTTTTAAAGCTATTTTTTGTCAGAAATATTCTTCTATCGTTAACGGATGTTAGTTAAAACAGTTTGTCCGACAGTTAAATGCAAATGCGAGTGCATCGTCGACAACCTCTTAGATAACAAGTTGGCGTGTTTCTTATCATGTTTATCAGCCAACTCATTCAAGCTGGTTATCTAGGGAAAATACCTCTGGGTCAAGGTCATTGTGATTATCTAAATTTGTATTGCAAAACGAACGAATAATAATATGGTTTACTTCTAATAAGAGAGGTTTCAGCTATTATAGTAACACACAATTACAACCATGGTGAATTACTAGCAATATGCCTAAGCCCGTCCTGTGTACGGGCTGTAGGATTCCACGTTAGGAAATAAGATACTTATTATAATTGCAAAAAACCTGAAATATTTAACAAATAAATACAAAGGAGAAGTGAATCTTTAGTTATATTACTAAGCATAAGTTTTAATAACCCCCGTCGCAGCAGATCTACGTATTCTGCAAACTTCCAAAGCAATTATATAATAATAATAATATATGACACGTTTTATCAATATCTGTCGATAAATATGAGAATTATTTGTCTATTCCCCATAAGATTAACATGGGAAAGAGTGTGCAGGTTTAATGCTTTGAGGAAAACTAAAAGTAAGCATTTATACCATAAACAATTTTTATTTTGGCCATTTATACCAAGGTTCATCAAAATCTGTCCATAAATAAAGGAGTTTTCCTTTTCCCATATGATTAACATGGGGACAGAATATGCTGGTTAGCTGCGATGATAACAAATAAAATATGATTTTTGATACACATAAATGCTTGTATCTCAACCAAAGGAAGCTAAATACAAAGTTTCATAAAAAATATGGATTTATGAGTGAAATATTATATTTTTCTCCATAATATTATAACATTGGAGCCCCGAAATACAACGTACTGTGTTTAGATTTTTTGATATCTCGGTAACCGTTGGATATAGAGCGAAACTTTAAAGAACTAAATTGTTTAGTGTTTTGAGCTGATTTTAATGGTTAAAGATAAAGTTTAAAAATATTTAAAATTTCATGTGAAAAACGCAAAACCCCAATTTTGGGGTAAAAACTCCCTCCAAAATACTCCGTCCGATAGACCGATATGTTTGGATTACAAACTCAACCTACTAAACGTAGGAATACACGTCTATATCAAATTTGGTCTCAATCGGACCATTTTTACGAGTTATCGTGTCCACAGACACACATGTATATTTATTTAATTTTTAACGATCATTGTTTTTGGCCTCTGGGCATCTCAAAACAAAAAAGTAACGTGGTCCCGGGCTTAAGTCTTGCCATGAGACCTACGGTAATAGCTTCTTCCCTGTGGGAAATTCGTTAAAAGAGATAAATTACACAGAATTAAAAAAATTGTACCATTAAAATTTTTTAAACGTCAAGATCACATTTTAATTTAGTATAACTTTAAAATAGGTTTAAAATCAATAATTCGTGTAAAAATATTGCTTTTAATTCAGACAGGTATTGATTATTTCAGAGCTGCAGTTGTAAAACTTATTTTCCTTATTCCATACCCTATGGAGATGGGTTTTGTTTATTTAAACGGACCCATACAAAATGAAAAATGTATTTACTTCTCTTTGGAAATAGCTTAGATCACGAATGTCTAAAGGGAATCTTTTAGTTCCTCTAAACAGCTGTCCTTCTAACCATATGACGTTACTAACCATATGAAGTCAATTCCGTTACAAATTTTGGTCTGACGGTTGCCGATATCCTCCCCGAGCTAACATATATCCATGTCAAAAAAATAATGAGTAAAAACCCAATTTGTGCAATATTTTACACATTTTTTCTAAGTGTAATAGAGAATTTGATGTAAAGAAATGTAATAGAAAGAAAATAATGAACAGCTATCATATTAAAATTAATACTAGTTTGTTTAGTTTGAAATAAGGTTTATAAAGACTTAAATTAAAATTAAATTTGACTGTCCAAAAAATGAGACTTTTTTAAAGATTTCTCCAGACTAGTAGATAGAAAAATATCAGTGGGCGTTTAAATATGTTTTAGACCTGTGGTTTGATAAAATAAACTAAAAACCATGATTAATCAACAGTTGAATTATAATTAAATCATCCCATCTTTTAGACAAATAAATCCCCCTTGTACACAAACGGAATATACAATAATGTGTTCAACAATGAAAGTAAAATCAGCTGATCAGGCGGATCCACCCTTCCCACACAAGGAATCGATTAAAAGGCAAAGAAGCCACTAACAGAGGCCAACCAACTCAGATAAGAAGCGACTGATAAGAGGTTAGCGTGTTACCGGGCTGTTATCAGTGGCGACAGAACACGCAGGCTGTGGGTCGATAGGAACAGAGCAACAGTGTCGGAAGCAGGGCTGACACTCGAGAGGGAAAATATCCCTCGAACTTACAAAAAAGCCCTGGTTCAACAAAGTTGTAAAAAACTTAGGCATAAACATTTTTAATCGGACTGTTAATTTATTACAATTTATTTAATTCAATTTAGTAACTCAATGGCAGTCTCACTTAAAAAACCCGTTATGGTATTTTTGTGTATTATCAATCTAATGACTCTCTCCCCCCTAGAAAGGTATACAACATATCACTTTTCTTTAGTTCTGACCTCGAATAAATTAACTTTTTAATGACTTGCAGTTGCTGTTCGCCACTCAAAACAGAAGTGAATGACACTTCATATAGTAGTAACACACCATATAAACAGAAAACATTTGGTTTTCTTCTGTTGGTACTGTTTTCCCTTACACACTGTTGCTGACATCACTGAATAATAATGGCTCAGGTGTCTTTTGTTATTTTTTTGCCATCTTTAAACCAAGGGTTGAGATAAAAATGTGCATCTTCGCGTTTTTTCCTAAATTTACAAAACTTGTGGTTTTTAAACTTTTAGCACCAACAACTCAAAACTTCAACTAACTGCTCACTAAGATTACCAGAATAAACCGTATCAATTGTAGTGGCGTAACATTTTACGCCACTAGCATTTCGCCCTATCGATCATTTTAAGTTAGCAATTCAATTGAACAGTTTAAAATTGGTGTTTGTACAATAATGCTGAAATAAATTGCTATTCTGCGGAAACGGGGTTTCCTCGTCAGGTTTTTGATGTTTACAACGGGAAAACAATTTTAATTGGATAAAAATTCACCAACTTCATGCAGAAATGAAGTGGTGGCAACAGGTAATGAAAACAATCAGGAACAGAAAGTGGTGGGGATGTGGAGGGGTAGTGGGTGGGGGAGGGGGGCAGTGAAGTGTGACAGCGTAATTACAAGCGCTGTAACGGGGAGCGCCGTAGTCAATCAATGGTGCCACCCTACGCGCAGGAAATTACGTTACCGCGTCAATATACCCGCCCTTATACAGCCGCAGGGTTGCCACTCGTGTCATAATTGTATGTAAATTAGATACTGTTCCGTTAATAGGTACGGGGAAGATTTTTGATTAATTAATGCACATGTTTGGTGATGTCAATATAATAATTTTACGTAAATTAAATTTTATATTACTGTAATTTGTGATTTTAATCCCTCTTTTGGGGAATTAATAGTATGAAATAAATTCTATTACAGTAGTTATTTAGGATCATAGAAATATTTTGGTATTTTATTTCCTATCTGGATTTGGAGAGTTTTACGAAATCAATGTGTGGTATCTATAACTTCACTGTTTCAACTCAATGGCGTAGAAACATGGGACAAAAAAGTGAAAAATTATTTTTATGTTATTTAACTTAGTGTAATTAATTGTTTTAGAAACAACCTACAAAAGTACGAAGAGTTGGGTACTCCGAGAGGCCTGAATGAAAAAGCAATTTAGCTCCGAAGTTTGGAAATGATTGAGGAAGCGTTAGACTCACCCGGGCCGCTATGGAGGTGGTGGGCTTCTCCAGGAGGTCCCACAGGAACTGTTGGTAGTGCGCACACTTGCCCTCTCCGAACTCCTCCTCGTCACGCTGTCTCAGGGACTCCGCCTCCTTCCGCATCTCCTCGTGCACGTGTTCCTTCCTCTGGTGGTACTTGTGCTGGCAGCAGGACTCCAGGTACAATTCATCTACCCCCCAGTACTCCAGGTCGTCGGAGAAGGCCAACACACACATCTCGTCGACCAGGTGCAACTTACCGGTTCGGTAAAAGTTTAAAATGGACGAAAAACTTTTCGGATGCCTATCGAAGAAGTATTCGTTGTCTATGAGGGAGTAGTCGTCGCACAGTTCGGTGATGGCCTCGTGGGTGTTGCAGTCCCGAAGGCGACCCAGACGGGTGTGCGGGAGGCGTTCTAGAGTGCGCCACAAGACCTCGTGCTTCACACCGCCCACGTTGATGCACACCCGCCGGTTCAGCGCCTTGGACCTCATTATCATGAAGGGCTCCGGGGGCAGGGAGGACATGGAGCGGGAGTGGGAGCGATTCTGGAGGTGCAGCGGGAGGGGTGGTGAGGGGAACCGCACTTCCTTGGCGTCCTCCCATCGTACCACCGACGGGTCCCGGTCCCGCTCCCGGGGGTCCCGCTCCATCGCGGTCCGCTCGTCCCATCGCACCCCTGCGGAGTCTCTGTCCACCGGCTTGTCGTCCCACTTCACTCCGGAGTCTCGGTCCGGAGGCTTGGAGTCGTCCCATTTCACCACCGAGGGGTCCGGTCCCGCCATGAGCCCCCCTACCCCCTGCCCTCCGCTCCCCGCCTCACCCGCGCCCTCCCACTCACCATGCTTCGTGATCTGCAACAGAAAAACAACTCTGACAAAACCTGGAAACCTACCTTATAGTAACGTATAAAACAATGAGCATATTTTACTTTTTGTAATGTTTCATAATTCTTTTAAATTTCTCCCCTAATAATATCCTTTGTTTTTCCTATTGTTATTCAATTAGGTAACAAATATATTTTGTTTTTGATGCATCTAATCGTCTCAATATTATATTTCGGCTATTTAATAGTGTTATGATTTTTGTAACGTTTCAAAACCACCCCTTTGTCATATTTCTGTTATGTTGCTATTTATTGTTACTATGTGTGATGTGGTCAGAAAATGTGAGCCTACTATCACTCCCTATATCTACTACACAAGCACATATTAGTAGGCTTAACTGACTTCTGGCTGGGAGTGTTGTATCTCCTTGTCCCGCGTAGGGTGTCCTGTAGGACGGGTGCCTACTTGGTGTACAGTTGGAGTATTCGAGCTAGCACTGTCCTAGGGCGGGTACCCTCATACGAAAACGTACCTCTATGGGGAGCTCATTATCCTCAACTGCGGTATTTAAGAATTTTTGTTCCTCATAAGCCATACATATGTTCATCGTGTGAGGTCCAAAACAAACTGGAAGAAAATTTAAAGATCTCTTTTAAAGATAAAGATTATTTTAAAAGACTTAAAATCCACAACGTAATGAAAAAGCTATAAATCTATTGTGGTGATAAACATTTTATGCCTTTGACTTAATTAATATCGCGTTATGAACATGTCTGCACGCTGTTAAGTGTGACGGCGCGGCGGCGGCGCGAGTTGTTCTACTATGATTAATTAACTCATTTCGCTACACGCACGCCATCTGTAGGTATGCTATGGAAACAGCGTGTTCTCCTTAAAATTACACTTCTAATCAGATCTGTGATGAATAAAACTAGGTGAAGGAGTTTAGTTGTAAGTTTTGATCGTTAGAATATTATTTACCCTCTGCACTATTAGGTTATCTATATAAATAAAATTATAGTTTTGCCTGTACATTGCTTGTATTTGTAATATTTTTTAGTCTTTTTACGATTTATACAAATTTAGCACCACATGAAGCCAAAATGGGCCTTATCTCAATTTCTTTCCGTCTTTATGTTACGCTAAATAAGGTATTTTTGTAACGCTTTACCATGAAAACGAGTATGAATGAGAGTCCGCTGTTATAAAACTTATTTTTATTATTCTAAATCTTTTTGAGAAGGATTCTGTTTACTTTAAACTGGTAAATACACAAAAATAAATAGGCTAATGATCTCTCAAAAACCCAGTTTTGCAATATTAGAGATTTGTTTGACCTGGATATGTCTTAGCTCTGGGAGAGGTATGTTGGCAAAATCTGTAACGGAAGTGCCGTCGTATAGTTCAAAAAACAGCTGTTTCCAGGAACTGGAAATAATCTCTTTAGACATATCCAAGATCTAACCTATTTTCCACAGCGAAGTTAATACAATAGTTTTTTTCTTTTGTCTGCTACAAACCTTATATTGGTAGATATAACAATAAGAGAAGAGCGGAAAGGTCAACTAGAAAGAAGTTTTCAGTAGAGAGGATCTTGCTAAGATGGATGGACAAAGTTGTTGGAGAAGCAAGAAGAATAAGAGCAGGGAAGTGGACATGGCGGAAGTCAAAGGAAGAAGTAGCAGTATCTGGGGACCTAACCAAGTATTTTATGCTACCTAATGAGTGAAAAATAATTGTAGTGTGATCTACTCTTGTTACTAAGACTTAAAATTATAAAAAGACTGTTAATCAATAGCCAACAACCAATGGAAACTAAGAGATTTATAGTTTAACATGGGATATGAATTATTTTGCATCTGAAATTATGAGGATGCATTAGTGCGGACGTTAATCCACACTAGAGAACATCACATCCACCGGCCATAGCGTATAAATGCACAATTCGTGACCTCCAAGTATCTAGATTACATGCGACTTGTGCGTGAGCCCAAGAATCAATATGAATGACCAGAGGGGTAAGCATGTAAGATAGTGTTGCCAACAATAACACCAACACAATGAATGAGTTAATAGCAGAAATTTAAAGCCCTCTTAAGTAATAGTTTTCTAACCTGTAAAATCGTGATCAGGTCTGTGGTGAAGTTTGAAATAAAACTCTAAATACTCCATAAATAATGTATTTATTTATTTACATAAACATACAGGACAAGCCAAATTAAAATTTGACGGTTCAAATAAAATATAGAGCTATATTCTTATGATGCACGGATAAATTAGTATAATTAAACAACTAACTGGGCCTCGTTTCTCTGGCCATATAAAAAACATCGCAGTAGTGAAAATCACACAAAGAGTCTAAACTTAAATTTACGAAACAAAAAATAAAGTATTATTTAACAAGATAAAATTGATAATTCTTATTGAATAACTAGCTGACCCGGCGAACTACGTAGCGCCTTACAGTAAATATGTGCTAACTTTAAGATTTGCCATGTTCTGAAGTCGAATAGCATTACGGTTTCATTGTAAAAGGTTATATATTCTAGGTCGCGGCATAGTGAATAACAATATTGAAACGATATGACATATTAATAACATTCCCATAAAACAAATAAATCTGAGTGGATTAATTCACAATTTTCAAATCGAATCCAAACCCAAAACAAACCTAACTGTAATACGGCTTTTATAGGAAAGAAGATATACAACAGCTGATTATTATAATAAACGTAATAATATAAACATTTTAATTATCATATAAACACGTGATTTTAATCAGACAGAAAATGAAAATATAAATACATAATCCCCCAAAACCGTAAACTATTAACGTGGTGAATAAAGCTGTTCATTTTGTACAGTATACACTCTTACTTCATAGTTTTACATTAATGAATGATTCAGATGGCATTGGATAGTAAAGCATATTGCTAATGGAAAGTAAACCAATCAGCTGTAGCTAAGAAATCAAATGTTTTCATTGTAGACATTTTGTAAACAAACTTACTCTCCATAAGGTTAACATTAGAAATTTAAAACGCCATAAAATGGAAACTTATGGGGTTTCGAAAATATTTTTTCACTAAAACCTTCCCGGACACATATAGAGCAACTTCCTAAAATTTCATGGCGATCGGATGAGTAGTTTGGCAACGCATAAAGGACATACAGACATACATACATTCAATTTTATATATAGAGATTAACATCAAAATAATAGGTTTGAAATTAGTTTTACTTGTATTAAAAAACTATCTAAAACTATATTTTTTTAATAAGCATAATCTAATATTTCATCATCCGGTGCAAAGGATATGTCACATGGGTCGACGTGCGCACAAGGTACCACCAACAAAGACCTAGCTGTTCTGCTGTTGAAAGCCGGAACACGAAATGATTAGCTTAAGTTTTGTTTTTCAACTGATGTGATTGACTGAAAAATGGTCCATGAAATGGTATACCTACTGACTGAAAATATGGATTTAGATAGTAAAAGCAGTTAAAAGTTACGGAAAAAGACTGCAAATATCTAAATTATTTTACGTATTTAAAATATAAGACCGACGAGGATGGGATTCGAACCCACGCGTGCAGAGCACATTGGATTAGCAGTCCAACGCCTTAACCACTCGGCCACCTCGTCTTATAATATTAATTGTGTTTTCATAAATGTTAAAACACGTTTTAGTTAGCCCGGGTTGTCAATAAATTTCTAGTGTTTCAACGTAAATAAAAGCTTCTGGGATATTTCCCCTCTCGTCAAATATTAAGAAAGAGGTCTTGAGCAATAAATTTGTGGAGTACTTTCTAAATTAAAAGATCCCCTGATAAAAAGCTAAACAATCGTATGAAAACAATCCAATCGTCCAATAACAGAACAGACCGAGCTTGGAAGTGTACCTCCGGACTTAACTCTTTCTTCCGAGGCTGATTAACTTTGGACAAACTTCATTAAAGTTAGTTTCGAGCCGTTTGTTCCGGGTTTCAAAGCTTTGTCGTTGTGAAAAGTTCAAATATGTTGGGAACTATTCACGTTTCTGGTTTGAGGAATTCATTAAAATAAACAAGCAATATATAAATATCATTGTACTGATAACTTCTGTTAGTACTTAACCATTAAGAATATTAGACATTCATTAAAAAAACTTCTGTTAATAGGTATATCATGGATTCGTCTAATAATTTACATTACACAGCTGTTCTTATTATATTAAAAATTCAATACTGGTAGTTTCTATGGGAACCTGTTACATGTTTTCCATCTTAAAAAATCACCAACAACCCCCAGAACTAAGACATATCCATGTCAAAAATAATAGCCTTTTATTTTTTGGACAAATAAATTGGTTGTATGAATTTATAATTTTAGAAAAAAGTAGACCGTTGGGGATGAAGGGCAGGATATTGCCATCCCCATTCGGCCACCAGACCACTAAACTTTTTAGACATTAAAGTAACATTATGGAGTTTTAGATATCATTAATTTATGGATTTTAACTCAGGCATAAACTAGTAAAAGAGCTACCGGGCCCCATTTTGGAGATTTATTACTTGTATCAAGACAAACATAGTTTACAATATAAACCATCATTTTCCCATCTTCCGGTCTGTATGTGTTTTTTTACAAATTTCGTCATAGGCTGTAATTCCTTACACATAGAAAATCGAAATTCCATACAAACCACCAAACTAACTCCTCAGTGAGTACAATATTAATTTGTTTTTATCTTATTTGAAAATTACATCTCTTTAAAGTAATGAAATTAACGTATCTAAAAATTGGTAGCATTAAATAAAAAACCATAAAAGTACCATAAAATTTAAATTTTTTAATTAATTTTTATTTATAACTAGCTGACCCGGCGAACTTCGTAGCGCCTTACAGTAAATATGTGCTAACTTTAAGATTGGCCATGTTCTGAAGTCGAATAGCATTACGGTTTCATTGTAAAAGGTTATATATTCTAGGTCGCGGCATAGTGAATAACAATATTGAAACGATACGACATATTAATAACATTCCCATAAAACAAATAAATCTGAGTGGATTAATTCACAATTTTCAAATCGAATCCAAACCCAAAACAAACCTAACTGTAATACGGCTTTTATAGGAAAGAAGATATACAACAGCTGATTATTATAATAAACGTAATAATATAAACATTTTAATTATCATATAAACACGTGATTTTAATCAGACAGAAAATGAAAATATAAATACATAATCCCCCAAAACCGTAAACTATTAACGTGGTGAATAAAGCTGTTCATTTTGTACAGTATACACACTTACTTCATAGTTTTACATTAATGAATGATTCAGATGGCATTGGATAGTAAAGCATATTGCTAATGGAAAGTAAACCAATCAGCTGTAGCTAAGAAATCAAATGTTTTCATTGTAGACATTTTGTAAACAAACTTACTCTCCATAAGGTTAACATTAGAAATTTAAAACGCCATAAAATGGAAACTTATGGGGTTTTAGAAAATATTTTTTCACTAAAACCTTCCCGGACACATATAGAGCAACTTCCTAAAATTTCATGGCGATCGGATGAGTAGTTTGGCAACGCATAAAGGACATACAGACATACATACATTCAATTTTATATATAGAGATTAACATCAAAATAATAGGTTTGAAATTAGTTTTACTTGTATTAAAACTATCTAAAACTATATTTTTTTAATAAGCATAATCTAATATTTCATCATCCGGTGCAAAGGATATGTCACATGGGTCGACGTGCGCACAAGGTACCACCAACAAAGACCTGGCTGTTGTGCTGTTGAAAGCCGGAACACGAAATGATTAGCTTAAGTTTAGTTTTTCAACTGATGTGATTGACTGAAAAATGGTCCATGATATGGTATACCTACTGACTGAAAATATGGATTTCGATTGTAAAAGTAGTTAAAAGTTACTGAAAAAGACTGCAAATATCTAAATTATTTTACGTATTTAAAATATAAGACCGACGAGGATGGGATTCGAACCCACGCGTGCAGAGCACATTGGATTAGCAGTCCAACGCCTTAACCACTCGGCCACCTCGTCTTATAATATTAATTGTGTTTTCATAAATGTTAAAACACGTTATAGTTAGCCCGGGTTGTCAATAAATTTCTAGTGTTTCAACGTAAATAAAAGCTTCTGGGATATTTCCCCTCTCGTCAAATATTAAGAAAGAGGTCTTGAGCAATAAATTTGTGGAGTACTTTCTAAATTAAAAGATCCCCTGATAAAAAGCTAAACAATCGTATGAAAACAATCCAATCGTCCAATAACAGAACAGACCGAGCTTGGAAGTGTACCTCCGGACTTAACTCTTTCTTCCGAGGCTGATTAACTTTGGACAAACTTCATTAAAGTTAGTTTCGAGCCGTTTGTTCCGGGTTTCAAAGCTTTGTAGTTGTGAAAAGTTCAAATATGTTGGGAACTATTCACGTTTCTGGTTTGTGGAATTCATTAAAATAAACAAGCAATTATATAAAATATTTTCATTGTACTGATGATTCAACTTCTGTTAGTACTTAACCATTAAGAATATTAGACATTCATTAAAAAAATGTTGTATCTATTTCCCTGTGGTAAATAGGTTATATCATGGATTCGTCTAAATGGAATGGTCTCAGTTCATCTACACAGCTGTTCTTATTCTTTTATATTAAAAATTCAATACTGGTAGTTTCTATGGAAACCTGTTACATGTTTTCCATCTTAAGAAATCACCAACACCCTCCAGAGCTATAACATATCCATGTCAAAAATAATAGCCATTTATCTTTTGGACAAATAAATTTGTTGTATGAATTAATAATTTTAGAAAAAAAACTAGAGCTTTAAGGTCCTTGGGGAGGAGGGCAGGATATTGCCATCTCTACTCGGACACCAGACCACTAAACTTTTTAGACATTAAAGTAACATTATGGAGTTTTAGATATCATTAATTTATGGATTTTAACTCAGGCATAAACTAGTAAAAGAGCTACCGGGCCCCATTTTGGAGATTTATTACTTGTATCAAGACAAACATAGTTTACAATATAAACCATCATTTTCCCGTCTTCCGGTCTGTATGTGTTTTTTACAAATTTCGTCATAGGCTGTAATTCCTTACACATAGAAAATCGAAATTCCATACAAACCACTAAACTAACTCCTCAGTGAGTACAATATTAATTTGTTTTTATCTTATTTCAAAATTACATCTCTTTAAAGTAATGAAATTAACGTATCTAAAAATTGGTAGCATTAAATAAAAAACCATAAAAGTACCATAAAATTTAAATTTTTTAATGCTAATCTATTTATATATTAATTTGGAAAGTTGGATGATAAATAATCCTATTATTTCGTGTTTATTAAATTAAACGTGCAAATTAAATTAAAAAATAGTATGTAATATTGAAATTTTCAGAGTACTAATTGCACTATTGAAATCACAAAGCAGCAATTTTGAAATAAGATCGATTTAAAATATTTTAATATTGTACACACAATTGTGGAGCTAGTTTAAAAGTTTAAACAGAATTTTGAGTTGCTGTGTCAAAGTTATTATGGTCCATTTCGTAATTTGTAAAAAAACATATGGGAAGACGGGGACAGTAGACTTATGGTTATTTTGTAAAATATGTCTTGATACAAGTAACAATACTACAAAAGGAGACTAGGTAGTTCAGAAAAACCCTGAATATTAGTCATTATAATTCATAACTTAGGGATATGAATATAGTTCAGTTATAGCTTGTGGGATTTGTAAGTTCATAATTAGTAATCTATGAGTATCATTTTCATCACATGTTACATAGTTTTGTATCTGAGTGTATTGATAAGTAAATATTCATTCATAATAGTGAAGTAAAAGTGGTGTACAGAACAGACTGCATGAAACTCAGACATTTGCTTATGTGGAGTATTTCCAGTATTAGTGTTAGTATTCTAATTAATATTTTTCTATAAATAATGAGTTTAAATTATAATTTATCACGCACAGCTAAAAATTTCACTTTTGAGTTATATTTGTATTTCAACATCTACTAGTGCAAAATGAAACTTTTTGTCTTTGATAAGTTTTTTTAATAAATAATTGAAAGTTGTTTGAAATAAATTATAATGATACAAATTTATCGTAGTGAAAAGGTTTTTCACATGCTCATTGGATAGTTTAGTTTTCTCTAATGACAGAAGAAACATTGAGAACGAAATATAAAAGTAATGAACGTGAAGAACTCCGAAACTCCCAAAAGAGAATACATGGTTATTGTATGTCATATTTCAGGAGTTTATTGAAGGTGTGGGGAGGAGGAATGCAGACTTCCTTTACTCAGGTGGATCAGTACGGTAAAGGGTTTAGTAAATTACTTAAGTATATTTACGGTTAAACTTCAATTAAAATCCCAAGGTAAAAATGTAGGCCCTTGTTTCACTATCATAATTAACAGGTGATTAAGACTTTTTTTAATTTCAAGTTTCTAAATTTATACATAGAAAATGTATACATGTGTTTTTGTGAAAATTATTACAGAAATAATTATACTGTATAAAAAATAATTAATGAGACATAATGGAGAAGTGAATAAAATAATCCTAACTAAGAAATTGAAACATAATAATTTTTAGACTACGCCCACAGATGTTTTTATAAAAGAAGAGGGTTTTATGGTACATTATCTAAGCTAAAAGAATTGTGTTACATTAAAAAATCTTCAATGAGAAAAACTTATAAGATGTCTAGCAGATGTATTAATTTAAAATACATGAGATTCGCAATATCTAAAAAAGTTATCAACAAAGTGAAACTTTATTTTTTATCAAAAATAACGTTTTTCGTTCAGGTATATCCATGGTGACCAAGATTAACAAAAATTAACTTTTTATGTTTTATTTTTTCTTATATGGTAATTTTTCTAGTTTATTTTGCCATAAAAGTTATATAGTTCTGAACAAAAATTTTGTAGCTATAAATTTCCAATGTAAAAGTGTTCATATTACGTTTGCCAGAGAATGGAGTAACTTCAATTTACGTATTCCGAAAATTGTGTTTTTACAAAATTTCTTTTCTTCATATGCTCTTCATGAGTATTTTTTTGTTTGGTTTTGAACAATAAGTTTCACGTTTTAAGTTAAGAAGGTGTTCGTGATATTTATATCATTATTCTTAAGAAGAAGAATTTTTAATAAAACATTACACGCGTTAAAAAAAACTGTTGTGACTTAATTGTTTTAGCTAAATCCTCAGCTTAAATGACAGAGAATAGCAGTGAATAAGAATGAGAGGTCTAAGGGGGAAATTGCTATAATTGTAGTATTAGTAGTAGGTTTTTAAAAGGTACCTTCAAACTTAAGCAAATTAACATAGCGGGTATTGTGACACATGACTCCTAGTATGAATATTTAAATTAGAAAAATACTGTGTTTAATATTTACATTATTAAAGAATACAAAATAAGATAAAAACAATAAGTTAAAAAAATTGTAATCCTAAAACAAATTAATCTACAATGAATAACTTTCGTTTGTAAACAATTCCAAAAAGTAACTCATACGTAAGATTTTTTCCTTCAATTAATCGCCCCACCAGCAACAGTTACATGTCAGCTGACCGCAGAGACAGCAGGAGAGAAGAAGAATAACTTATCAAACAGAGGCAGAGACAGATAAACAGACAGACAGACAGACACGTCGAGTCGATCAATAACGGTAAAGGTCAAAGGTTGCGACTTCCCCTCCTCCTAGCTCACCCTGTAAAATATGCCCCCCCCCAATTCCCAGTTTTCCGCCACCCAGAACCCTACAGACCTACATTTCGTGTTACCGTGTTAAATTATTAATTTTCATCCTGAATCTATGTGATTGAATATTTAGAATTTGTACACATAATATAATTTGTTGTCACATTAGTCCTAGTATCAAGTGGAATCAAGCACAAATTTGTGTTTTGAGGTAAAAAAACGTATATAAATAATTTTAAAATTCAATATAAAATTTTTATATTTTTAGCTATCACTAAAATCGTCTGTAATTAGACGTTAATTTAATAAATTAATCCAAACAAATTTGATCTTAAATAAATATTATGCAGTAGTTCAATTAATGATTGTTTTTAATCAATCAACAACTTTGTCAAGCTAATAAAATACTATTACATGGAATTAAGCACAAATTTGTGATGTAAGGTAAAAATGAAACGTATATAAATAATTTTAAAATTAAATGAAAAAATTTTATATTTTTAGCTATCTCTATTTTGTAATTAGTCGTCAATTTAATAAATTAATCTAAAATAATTTGATTTTAATTAATTTTACTATATCTGAGTTTTTATAATTAAATATTATGCAGTATACTGAGACGGTGGCGACGTCCTGTAATCCAGCTACTTGGAGGACACGAATTATTACGATAGTTGTGAGAGTTGCGATAGTTGGTCGGTGGATGTAGTGTTCTCTTGTGTGGATTAACGTCCGCACTATTGAATACCACGTTAATCCGCAAAGACAATCCTCATAATTAGACCAATTCGTAATTCAGAGGAC
This sequence comes from Nephotettix cincticeps, assembly GCA_023375725.1. Classification (NCBI taxonomy): domain Eukaryota; kingdom Metazoa; phylum Arthropoda; class Insecta; order Hemiptera; family Cicadellidae; genus Nephotettix; species Nephotettix cincticeps. Next base: position 43,851,831 of record CM041787.1, read on the forward strand.
GTGGTTCGGATTCTACATTAAACTGTAGGTCCATCAATTGCCATCGGCTGTTGGGCTATTAACAGTCCTGTCTAAGGAACATGTCAGCCTTAGTCAGTAACAAGACTACAAGATCGCGCTACAATCATCTTACATTCAATCCTCATTCATACTTGGTTTAAAATACCTACATTGTAGTATGGTTGCCATTTCAATGTTCTAATCTAATCTAGTTCAATTAATGGTTGTTTTCAATCAATCAAAAACTTGTTCAAGCTAATAGAATATTATTAAAAATTTAAAATACGTTACAAGATGCAATGCTAATTTTTCCATTTACTCAAATACTCATAAAACGGGGAGCTTTCGTTATTTAAATATATTTTCAACCGAATCAATATGAGTGATAAAACCGTTAACCCTCACAGCCCAAAAGGAGTTTGATGGGCTCTTATGCGTTTAATAAAATTCAAAGAATGGTGATTAAATTTTCTACAAATCTCTATCTTTATCTTTACCTTGTCTCTGTCTTTTACATCTCTATGTATTTATAGGTTAAATTCTATCCCGTAATATTATGCTACTGCTTCACAAATTTACAATACAGCGTACAAATTCTATGAAAAAAATATATTAATAAAATGGTCATTAGTTAGAATATTCAAAATCTCAAATCATTCAAAATGCAATTTCACGTCTAAATACAGTATTTCTATAAGATCTGTATTTCTAACTTATCAAATTTGTATCACCTTTTATAGGATTTCCGGTTAAAATAAGTTTAATGACTAAGCTGAAATTATTAGGAGATATAATAATAAAATCATTTAATCTTATTAAAATAAGGGGTTTATTACTATCCGTGCATAAGTTATCGTTGTTCATTGATACCAGTTTAGTAAATGTAATAAAGTTTATGAATCAACAAAAAAATTGAATATTTCTATGATATATTTGGCTTTTGTCAACAAATGACTTGGAAATGTTATATTGCTGAAAATAGTTTGGCTTTAGTTCATCCGTAATATTTTACTGACTCGGTGTTTGATAACTTACTCTGTTGTTTCACATCGTAAATAAAATTTCTGCTTTATAAAGGAAATCGGATGGTCTCTGTATCCATGAAAGTTTGTTATTCGGAATATCTGTCATCAAATAATCTATAAATTTATAAAGAAGAGGTGCTTTCTGTATGTTTGTGAGTTTGTTTGTTGTAGCAAATAAAAGTGAAAAATACTTAACCGACTGGTTTAAAATTTTACATAATCTCATGCAGCTCATAGAAATATTAATTTCTTTAAAATCCCCTCAGGCTACGTCCCGTGAACGTCCTAAGTTTCAATGTTTACATTTTAAAAGAATGAAAACATAAAATTACTAGAATACCACAGAATAACAGCTGTGAACACTAAAATTTGACAGTTCGGGAAGAAGAAGAAAGAGCTGCCGTGACCGTCCTAGGTTTCAATGTTTACACTTTCTAATGTCAACATCTGTTTACCCTAAATTTTGATAGTTTGGGAAGAAGAAGAAAGTAAGTTTTTTCTGGAAAGAAAGTTCTGCTGTATCGAGTTATTAGTTTGAAATAGTGGAATGGTAGATTTTAAGTTTTCTCCCGATGCCCACCTCTATTACGTTGGTTAATCCTTATCCTTTTTAAATATTTACATGTTTTATTTTGCCATGTTTTAGACACTCGTGTTTTGCCATTTTGTAAACAATAAAAATCAATTAACAATAATTTAAATGTATTAGTACTACACCTCTCAGCCTTTTTTACCCGTGCAAAGAACGGACACTTTGGCAAGTACGAGTATTATATAAACTAAAGAGATTTTTACTATTTATATAAAAGTAAGTATTCATCAGAATTTGGCTTTTAAAGTGATTACAGATATTATTGGTGTATTTTGTTTTGTTCCTGCACCTATTAGGATAAATTAATATTGTATGTTAGAAATGGGACTTGTATTCTTAGTGGAGTTCTTCGTTCTAGAGGTACCAAATGACCGGAACTAGTTCCTTGGGAAGAATCGAATCCGATCCAATCACAAAGACCATTGAACAGTAGGGATTTCCGCTTCCTTTCCCCCGTTGCTAAATACCTTCCGGAAACGGAGTTTACTTTGAACTAACTGGAGTTATTTCCATCAATTCGAAAAATGAAGAAAAAATCTTCATCACTCACTCTTATGTTCCGAAAAAAGCATATTAACAAAGAAGAAGAAGAACTACTGAGAAATATGGATGAGCCAGAATGAATTGTTCTCAATTTCAGGAATACCCTAAGGTTCAATCGTTCCTTGGAAGGTTGTAGAAACAATAGTTCAATACACCGAATTGAAAACAATTTAATTAAATAATTTTTTATCGACTTGGCTATTTAAATATGATTAAAGAAATATTACTGAAACTTTTATCCTGAGAACTAGTTCCGACCTAGGAGTCAGAGTCATAGTTCTGAGCGAGGAGTAATTCTTTTCGAACAGTTCGTTCCAGAGTTGGTCATCTCTATTAAAATATGATTGGCTAAAAATAACACTATTAAAGTATCCAAGTAGAATATTTTATGTGTAACAAAAAAATTTGACGTGAAAACTTTTTAAGTGAGGCCAAATAACGATGGAACCTTGGGTTGCGTGGCTTGTTGATTCAACTCTTAACGGTTGTCACCTTCAATGACGTCACTCATAAACAGAGACGAGAACGATTCTCTGGTTGAAAATAGTGGAATATTATCAATAATAGTTTAACTGTTGTTTATAATAAACTTATGCTGTTCATAAATGGATTTTGGATGTTTAATTGTACTCAATTAACGGGGAGTTTTCCTACCTCCGTAGTATGTTGCACAGAAAGCTCCGTGATTAAGTTAACGGCGTTTTACAGCAATGACCAACTACTGGTTGCATTAAACCATGAGTGCGTGATTAACTGCTAACTTTGGAGGAACGAAAACGCCCCTTTAGAGGCCATAAGTGGGCACAAGAAATGACGTCACAATATTGTTAAGAGTTTTCCTCACCCCTACAGAAACACGAAAAACATGCCTCGACTGTCCCTTGCTCCGGATGAAATGAGTAAAGATGTAATGTTAACCCTTTTTTGTCTTACAGATAAATGTTGATTCTAGGGCCCTCATAACTGATATATATAAAAAAATCAATTGTTTAGATATAAATAAATTTTAAAATTTACGAAAATTGAGTTACGGTACTTTTAAACAGCGTTGAAACTATTTTTTTCTCATTTACAAATTTAACATGGATATGTCTTAGTTCTGGGAGCTGAAACCATTCCCTTTAGACATATCCATGATCTAACCTATTTCCCACAGGGAAGTAAATACAAACATTTTTTTGAGATATGAGGGATATAGTATAACTATTCAACTACATTCTTACCAAGTTTCAAGAAATCTGGTGAAAAATGGCGTCTGAAGCGGGGAACAAAAATAACATGTTTTGGCTCAAAAGCCGGCCGGCTGACGGGAGGCTACTGCACTACTAGCCTTTTTACAAAATAAACGGTACCAGTGGACTGACACATACTTTCTCCCTTAAGTAAATTTAAAAAAGACAATCTGTAATAAAACTATCATATTCTACAAAGTTATTCTAAATATCATTTAATAATTTATTGTTCAAATTGTATGGGGGGAACCCTCCCCCCCGGTATTACCAAGCCTTTTTTGAGCTGGTTTCGTTCGGTGATTTGACCTTACACCTCATACCAAGTTTCATGGAAAACGGTTGGAAAGTAAGGAAGAAATTGATTTTTTTATATTCTCCATAAGAATAACATTGGGCGCTTTCAGGCAACGTACTGCGTTTATCGTGGACAGTAAATTTAACTTTTCTCTGGAACCGTTAGTCGAAGACAAATAATTCAAAATACTAATTTGTTTAGTTTTTTAAGCTGGTTTCAATGGTACCAGTCAAGTTATACTTTACTTTTATTGTTTTCGCTGAAAATTTAAAAAAATGATTTTTTTGACATTTAAAAGCCCATAACTTTTGAACTGTCATTTTTACAGACATGCGGGTGGTGTCAAATTATTTAGTACTCTGTGCACTATAAACTATCAAATTTTAATCAAAATCGTTAGAGCCGTTTTTGAGAAAATTGGATTTTTTACGTTTTTAAGGGTTTTTAGGGGCGAACTACCCTTAAAAATCAAAAATTCAAAAAAATGAAAAAAAACGCCTGGAGATACGGTGACTATATATATACATGCCAAATTTCATCTAAATCGGACCAACGGGGTAGGCTGTGGCACTGTACACATCCAGACACACACACACAGACACACGGACGGACAGACATCACGTCAAAACCCACTTTTTTGGATTCAGGGTACCCCAAAACGGATATATCCACCCTCAACTCAAATTTGAAAATTTTGACGAAAACAATACTTTCTCCATATACTATGTATAAGGGGAGAAAGTAAAAGGTGAAAAATACTCTCAAGCGTTTTGCCTATTTACAAAGTGATCTTTTTCATTTATAGCTTTGGTTCTAGTCTCTTTAAGAGTATGCAACGTTAGAACTGATACACAGACTGAGTCGCAGTATTGAAGGTTCACTCTGAGGTAGATTGACTTAGCACTCGGGCATGACATCCGGTCCTGAGGGCAGGACGGGCTTGGAGTTGTTTTCTCTTCCTCCTTGGGAGACCCAGACTGTCCTCCTTCTTCCCGGTACTGTAGCCTACAATAGTTCAATAATTCTTTTAGTATCTGGCCATTTTTTTTGAGTTTACTGTTCCTAGTATGGAAATGAGACTATACTTAACTAGCTAAAAAAAGGTCGATAGTATTTTTGAATGTTGGTTATGTAAAATCGTAATTCCATACAAGATAGAAAAGGCTTAAATAAGTAAGTGTCGTCCGAATATTTATTAGGTTCGGTTGGAACACCACATGAATTACCGTTTTGTTTTGTTGTTAGAAATAACAATGCCTTGCGCGTCCAAAACATAATTCGGCAATTTCCGCAACTTTATTACTGGCAGGAATTGGACGAAAGCCACTGCGGGAAGCTGTGCTGTAGCCGGCTCGGCAGTTGGCAGTATGTAGCATTCTTGCATACGCTTCTGAAACTTATGTGAGCTATCATTCATTACAGTATGCTGAACTGTGAAATATTTTCATTTCTAAGCCGTTGAAATGAATAACAAGTGTGATTCTTATTATTATAACTACCATTTTAAATTTCGACTTGTTCCTTAGACTGTTAATAAACAGCTGATGACCTTTAATGGACGTACAGTTTAACGAAGGATCCTAACCACTTTTGCCTCTGGATTACGAACTGTTCCAACTACGTTCTTTGTTGATGAACGTAGTATGCAATAGTGTGGACGTTAATCCACACTAGGAAATATTCCACACACCAACCATTGGTCATAACTATCCACAATTCGTGACCTCCTAGTAGCTGGATTATAGGACACGCCACCATCCCAGTCAATTCAGTTTTTCACAGGCATTTCCCTTAATTATGTATTACTGGAACTACAAAAAAATTAATGTAAATAATCTTCAACTATAAAAAAAGACCAAGCAAACAATTAGGCCACTTACTTTTTAATGAGTGGAAATTTAATAAAAAATTAAAAAGAAGAGTTTTAGTATTTTTTTGAATGTTTTAAGCGTTAAATCTTATTCCATCGATAAATAAAAAGTTGTTACTGTTCCAATTTTATAAAAATATAAAACATAATACCAATTATGTTTTATTTCTGAGTTAACATATGGAAATTAAGTATGTTTACAAAAGACAATGAAAAATTTATTTTTAGCTACAGAATTGGTTTACTTTATTAGCTTTATAGATCTGAATCATTCAATTAGTTGAACTGTGAATAATTTTTGTAATAAATTTTAATGAACTCTAGTTTACATATATATTATATTTTTAAATTTCGTCTTAGTCCTTATATGTTAATACAAGGAAAATACGTTTAATAATAACACTTTTGTAACATTTGTACGAACTGATACCATACTTTCTTTGTTGATTTTGATTTATGGATTATTGAATATTCCACTCAGATTTATTTGTTTTATGGGAACTGTTTTAACTGTTTTAACATTTCATATTGTTTTTCACTATGCATGACCTAGATATATAATTACATAATACTTAATGTCTTAAAATAGAACTTAAAGTTAAAATAAACATTACTTACATTGGTTATATTGTAATAAAAATCCAATTACTTAATAAATTTAAAAAGAAGTCAACTAAAATAGAGTCCAGATGAGTTTTAGTTATTTTTTATAAGTTTTATTTTGGAGTAAAGTTACCTCAAGGGTGGGGTTTACTGTACTCCGTCTTAAAAATACGAGTAACAAGCAAAACTCACGAGAAAAATAAAAACAAATAACCAAAAACATACAATTTATTGTTTGCCATGAACGCAAATTTAAGACTGGTTCAAGACATGATAAATTTAATAATGTACATGATAAAATTTTTTATCTTTTCTGATTTCAGAGTAAAATCACATCCAAAAGCTCAAACACATTAAAATACTCAATTTTAAACGATTGACGCCTATTTCCAACAACAATAGAAAAAATAGCGGAAATTGTAATAAATTGTTATAGTTAGATCCAGCAGCAAGGAAAACATATTCTTAACTTAACATGACACGTAATATTTAGTAGGCATACACATGTGATTAATCTCTTTCTGAATAAAGAGTAAAAACCCCCTATGGTGTAAAGTAAACAGGTTTGACGGCACTTTTATTTTAACTTTCTTTAAGAGAAAATTTGTAACGATAAAAATAAGGGAGACGTTTTTCAGAACTTTATCTATGAAATCAGAGAAAATCATTTCGAGACGGATGTTGCCTGGAGTTTACTGTTAAGAAGTCAGTCTTTTGCTGGGATCTGTCAAATAAAACACTTTCTTTCCTTTAAATCTCGATCTGTACCACTTGACCAATCCTTCTATAAGGGCGTTGAGAAACATTTGCTCTTCGTTGGATTTGTTAAAGAAATACTTTGATTCCCAGTTAAACATATTTGAGGTAACTCGATATGGTTAACAGTGTGTAAAAGCTAAATAACATTTTGACATGGATATGTCTTAGCTCTGGGGGTTGGCGATTTTGAAGATGGAAAATATGTAACAGGTTTCTATGGAAACCACCAGAGCTATTGTATTAAATTTTTAATATAAAAGAATAAGAACAGCTGTTTAGATGAAGTGAAAACATTACCTTTAGTCATATCCATGATCTAACCTATTTCCCACAGGGAAGTAAATACTGTATAAACATTTTTACATAACGTCGAGATGTTGAATGTTCTTAAAGTTGCTAAAACATTTATTTTTATAATTAATACTGTTTAAGTTTTAGAAATTGAACAGATTACTACATCATATGATTATTATAATAATGTAACAGAAGAAAGACCAGTGGTTCAGGTCAGGTTTAGGAAATTTCATTACTAAACCCTTTAAATGAATGACAAGTTCGATTCCTAGCGAGGTCAATTTTCACACAATCCTTAAAATAAAAATAAGCGGCATCTGTTAACTGACACTTAATTTCTCCCTCTGAGGATAAACTGAAGAAATTATATTATATTTCAAATTTCAAACATTAGCGATTTGAAATATATCCATAAAATGTCTTTCACACATCGTCGTACTACAAGTTTTTTATTATTTATAGAGTGATGTCCAACTCAAAACCGCTCTTCCCAGGTAATAACAAGCCTTTTATGTTGGTTTTATGGTACGGTGTTACCTTAAGCCGTATACCAAGTTTCATGAAAACACTGTTAAGAAATAAGTAAGAAATTGATTGTTGTAAACCCCATAAGAATGCCATTGAGTGATCTTAGACAATGTACTGTGCTTACGGTAGAATGGAGCCCTCTGGAACCATTCGAACTTCTAAATAGTTTAGTTTTTCAGCTGGTTTTTAATGGCGATAGTCAAATAATTTTATAAAATTATTACTTTCCCAAAAAACCATGTTTTTTGACATTATATGTAAAAAACATATAGGCTTTCAAAAGTCGTTGTAAGCTTGTGTGTAAGTGAAGAAGTTAAAGAGTAACATTAATTTTCCTTTCAATATTTCTACTAAAAGTATTACTAAGACAAAACTTGATATTGAGGTGTCAACAGTTTTGATTTCTCAGCAGAAAATTACTAAGCAGACTATCACCTCTCACTCTAATTTTATTTCTTTTAAATGGTAAAATCCTTAAAGATATTGATGAAAAGGGGTAAAAAAGGTATTATTTTAACGACACAGTATGATGGTAAAGTTTGACGTCGACAAAAGTACAAGTCATCTTATGACAGAGGAGCCCTTAAACCTAAGAGCCATCTAAACAAGTTCGTCCTCTTTATTGGACTCGATATAACCCAACAAGTGTCTCTGCCATTGAAACATAACGCTGGCTAAGAATCATCGCTCACCTTTATTGTTCAATTTTTCACAATCATTGAGAGATAATCACGAGAGATAAAATATATTTGTATATACTTCCCTGTGTGAAATAGGTTAGATAGTGGATATGTCTAAAGGTAATGTTTTCAGTTCATCTAAACAGCTTTTCTTATACCCAAACTATGACGTCATGCCATAGATAATCACGCCATAAACCTGAGATAAAATATATTTGTATATACTTCCCTGTGTGAAATAGGTTAGATAGTGGATATGTCTAAAGGTAATGTTTTCAGTTCATCTAAACAGCTTTTCTTATACCCAAACTATGACGTCATGCCATAGATAATCACGTCATAAACCTGAGATAAAATATATTTGTATTTACTTCCCTGTGGAAAATAGGTTAGATCATAGATATGTCTAAAGGTAATGTTTTCAGGTCATCTAAACAGCTGTTCTTATAACCAAACTATGACGTCACTAACCATATGATGCAACTTACCAAATAATATCACTGTTTCAAATTTTTTCTGAACATTGCTAACTTTCTCCCAGAGCTAAGATGTTTGTAATTACTTTGCTTCCCTGTGGGAAATAGATTAGATCATGGATAAGTCCTAAGGGAATGGTTTTAGTTATTCTACAGAGCTTTTTTTATTCTTATATATTAAAAATTCAATACAATAGCTCTAGCAGTTTCTATGGAAAACTGTTTCAATGATTAGATTAGATTAGATTATTTGAAGTTTAAGTAAGTATATGGGTGATTGCCATCAGTGCAACATCCAAACTCACTGAGGACACTAGTTTGGAACGTTTTTAGCACGTTAATTCACACTAGGCCTGTTTTATTAAACTACTAGCACGTGTGTTTTACACTTAAATTTAAGCCTATACGAAACGCTTAACACAGTTCCAGGTGTCTTTTCCGTGAAAGATGGTTACAACGATGATGGTGTGGGAATCACCATTCTTCACACCAACCTCAAAAAAAATAAACTTGACAGGTGAGCCAACTGTCGCATTCAAAAATATTTATTTATCCGTGTCCGAGATGCCTGAACAATACAAGCATACATTGCTGGCAACCTTTCTCACCATTTCAGATATTTGATCGTGAGTATCCGAGGCTGTGAAAACTCGCGTCTCGTAAAAGTAGACATCGTGTTGCTGTTACACTCAAATTTGGTGATAAGGTAATTTGGAAATGTCACGTTTAGTATCCCTATAGGCCTAAAATTAAGGCCTAAAAACTAATAAAGATATCGTTATTGAAAAACAGTCCTTCTTACTCGTATAGAATCTGACCAATTCAACTTTGGGCATTTATCAAATTTACCATGTTTTTTAAGCCATAGATGTTCAAGTACCATGAGACAACATTACTGTTGCGTTATATATCTTAGAGTGTAACGTACAACAAATACAAAAAAGTAGTCTGTACATGTAGTAAACACAATAAACTGTGTTACTACTAGTTCATAGACACAAAACACTGTAGTCACGTACAGCTAGTGATGTGTATTGTGCCATTATCGTTAGAGTCGAGTTGAAGTGAAGCAGCACGAACGAAGATGAGTGATAGTGTGATTAATTTTACGAAGTTTATTTGCATCTCTATTTCAACTCTTCAGGCTACTAGTATATTCAAAGACAGAAGTCATGCTATCCTGTCTAGGTGTTGTAGATGAATGATGATCCATGTTTTTTAAGGGTCAATAAGCATTTTTTCCTAAGTAAAGTAGTAGGTCTTTGTTCACAACTGCTTTTTCAGGAAGTCAACCCCCAAATGGGCATTCCGGGGTTTGAACCCGTCACCGCTTGCACTAAAGTTAAGACGCTAACCTCAAGGCTAGCAAGAGACTCCCAAGTAAGTTAGGGCTATTTCAACACTAATGTAGCCCTTTTACACCGTTAGATTGTGACACTGTCGTGCGTTTAAGTTACAGACGCATACAGGATAAAACGAATTGCTTGTGCAAAATAGCTGTGGGGGATCATGTATCTGCCTAAGGGGGCTGCTTCTTGTGACCTATACACTAATCAAAATGATGATAATTATTATGGTTATTATTTTTGCATAACCATTCACTCATTTATGGGGAGAAATGAATGAAAGAATAACTCAAGTTTTTAATGAACATAATCAAAGAATACAAATTTCTATTTACCTCCTACATTTCTCCACTTAGTCTCTATCATCTAAATCTTTCATAGCAAAACCGTCACTAGGTCACGTGATCAATGATTTCACTTCCGTTACACTTTTTGCCTCTTGAAAATCGTTAACAACCACCTACGAGCTTAGACATGTCCATACCAAAAGTGACTTAAGTGTGAAAAATTATCATCTCTAATGGTAATAGTTTTCTCGAGAAAAAAATAGTAGCCTAGGCCTAATAAAATGAAAAGATTACATTGTATTTTGAAATGGCGACCTACACAAGAAGTTATTTAAGCCAAATATAAATGAGAAATGAGTGTAAGATGATTGTGGCGCGATCTTGTAGTCTTGTAGTGTTACTCACTAAGGCTGGCATGTTCCTTAGACAGCACTGTTAATCAATAGGCTAACAATTAATGACATTTAAGGTACCTACAGGTTAATTTGGAATCCGAACCACTTTTGCTTCTAAATTACGAACTGGTCTAATTATGAGGATGATCTGTAGCATTCAATAGTCGGACGTTAATCCACACCAGAGAATATCACATTAACTAGCTATCCACAATTCGTGACTTCCAAGTAGCTGAATTATAGGAAACTATACCCACCTAGTTGTTAAATCGATCGAACAACTGACATTTTTGAGTAAACTAATGTCTTTCTGTTTGTAAAATAATGTTGCTGAACCTATTATAATCAGGAAGACATCATAGCCACGCTAGTGGAAACTATTAAACAAAGAAAAGTTCACAACATCTGCAGGATGTACTGGCAGGTATAAGGCTATGAGTGCTTCAAGGGGTACAGAGGGGGTGGAAACCAGATAAGGGCTTTATCACTGGCACAGCGCCAAGAGACTCGGTTGAAGGAAAGCTGATTGCAAATTTTTCGTCTTTTCTTTTTTTTGATAAACTAACGTGAACACTAAAAAAGAATTATAACATTAAAAACAATGAGTAAAACTACAATTTACAGAATTTAATTATTCAAGCGGAATACAAAAGTTAACAATTCAAACTAATCTTGAACACTTTTTTAAAATTTGTTCTTCAAGTTTTATTAATATTACGCGTCACGTAAGTGTCAAAATATTTTAATGAGATGCGAAAGTATCTCTGAAGAGGTTATTACTTTAATTTTTATCTTAAATAGAAAACAAACTATACCACCATAATAAATATTTATTCATTGATCAATTTGAATTTAGTTTCTGTGAAAAGATTACCTAAGCTGCCACTTGGATATTTGCTTCGCTGTTAAAAAAATATTGAAAGGTATCTTTTGTTAAATAATTTTTTACTATAGATCATAGTTTGGGAGTAAATAATATGAACGAATAAAATCATTTAGAGGATAAAAATCCCTTCATGAAATAAAATCGTTTAAAAACGATAAATCAGAACTATTCCCAAAAAGTGGTTAATAGCTACTAAATAAAAGAAAACAAAGCAAATTAATATCAAAGAATATGGAATTGTAACCCATGTAGGATCACCAAACCCTTTGAAATGTTTACCTATTCTGCTGATTTTATTTGTGTGAATTCAAATAAAAATGCGACTTTTCATGTTCTAAATATGCATGGAGTGCAAAAACATTAAGATTCAAAGTTTAGTTTTTCAGTTACAGCCACTATTCCTTATAATATTTTCAAAATTTTGTTCATTCTATTCCTTTTAAACTTTACATAGAATTATTAACGGAGTAATAATCCCGAGTATTATTTTTCTGTAATTACTTTATGTATTGACTAGCTGACCCGGCGAACTTCGTACCGATAATAATAAACATTTGATTTTTAATCATAAAACATAATCACAAAAATTCGTTCTGAGAAATATTATATCTATACAATAATTAGATACCATTGAGTGCTTACTATTTTATGCTTGCTTCTTTGGCTTGCTCAATGGTTCAAATAAAAACAGCTGCTGCTTGTTTATCTTAAAAGGTAAGATACATATGTTGGAATCCAAAACAAAATTATTTCCCCATAAGATTAACATGGGAACTTTGATGGCGTACAGGGTAGAGATTTATGGGAAAATCGTCATAAAAACTATCAGACTTTCCTATTTTAGGCCTAAAGAACCAGTATACCGAATTTCAGCCTCCTAGGTTATTGGGAAGTGGGAGAATTAGTGATGAGTGAGTGAGTGAGGGCTTTGAATTTTATGTATTAAGAAGATTCACACCGAAAACAAATTTACAAGATCCTTGTACAAAAGAATGTTGAGAAATAGACAGTCTAATTATTGGTTTTTTTTTAAATCTGAGGCTATTTAAAAACTAAATTAACTAAGAATTTTCCTTAATAATATTTGAACTACTTAAAACTTAAATGTAAATAATCTTCAAAATTTCAAAGAAAAACCAAAAAATTATTTTAACCTTATTACAGAAAAATTGTAGTCTTTCATAACATATATTTTATCTATGAAATCAGTGAAAATAATTTTGTGAGGGATGTTGCCCGACGCTCACTGTTGTCAAATCAGTCTTTTGCTGGAAACCGTCAAATAGAACACTTTCTTTCCTTTAAATCTCGATCTGGACCACTTGACCAATCCTTCTATCAGGGCGTTGAGAAACATTTGCTCTTCGTTGGATTCGCTTTTCTTTAAATAAATACTTGGATTTCCAGGTAAAATGATTTGAGATCGCACACTATGATAGACAATGGGTCAAAGTAAAATACAATAACTTTTTTACATTTCGTCAGTTCTTATAGTGTCGAGATTGTTCTTAAAGTTTTTATATTTTACGTAAAACTTTATATTTTTGATCCTAGGGACTAAAAAATTTTGAGTTGAGAAAATTAAGTCTTTTATTATTTTACTTTAAGAGAAATAAATCCGAATATACACTTCGGTGTTTATTATAAAAATCTCATTATAGTGTAATCGTTTAACAAAACCACGAGGGGTTTAATTTTTTACTTTCTACCATTATACATGTATATGGAGAAAGTATTGTTTTAGTCAAAATTTGAGTTGAGAGTGGATATATCTGTTTCGGGCTCCTCTAAATCCAAAAAGTTGGTTTCGACGACGTCATGTATGACCGTCCGAGTGTATGTATCTCTATGTGTACAGAGCCACAGCCTATCCGGTTGGTCAGATTGAGATATCTTCAGGTTTTTTCATTTTTAAATATTTTTGAAAAGGCTGTTCACCCTTAAAAAACCCTTGAAAACGTGAAAATCCGAATTTCTTAAAACTGGCTTTAACCATTTTGATTAGAACTTAATAGTTTATAGTGCATATAGGTTAATATGACACCATCTGATTGTCTGTAAAAACGACGGTTCAAAAGTTATGTTTTTAAATTTAAAAAAATATTTTTTTTAAATTGTTCGTGAAAACAACAAAGGTAAACTATAATTTGACTACCACCACTGAAACCAGCTTAAAAACTAAACAAATTTGTGTCTTTTATTATTAGTCTACAACTAACGTTTCCTGAGAAAAGTTAAATTTACTGTCCATGATAAACGCAGTACGTTGTCTTAGAGAGCGTCCAATGTAATAATTCTAATGGAGAATATTTAAAAGCAATTTCTTCCTTATTTCCCAACCGTTTTTCCATGAAACTTGGTATGCAGCAGAAGGTTACATCACCCAACAAAACCCCCTCAAAAAACTTGGTACTAAAACCTCTGGGGTTTTAGTACCCCATAACACTCTTACGATTAAATTAACCTTGTTTATCTTATTGATATTTTTATAAATTGGATGATTATTTTTGGAACAATAAATTATTAAATTATATTTAGATAATCTTTAAAGAATTTGATAGTTTTACTACAGATTGTCTTTTTTAAATTTACTTGACGGTATCGGTAGACTGACACAATTTATAAATAAAACCATTTTTTACATATCTAGTAATAATTAGGATCTAGTAGTGCAGACATTTTAAACCTTACACAATTTTTAGTTAGATCAAACATTTTACAAAATTTATCCTACTATAAGAATAATTTGAAATTCCAAAACTTTATTTTGGAGCACTTTACGACGTTAACATTTATAATAAAATTTGGTTTAAGTATCACATGTTTAAGGACCAAATATGATTAAACCAAAACTATATGAAAACAAATGCTCAATATTTTGTATTTCATACACCAGATGCATTCTATAATGTTTTTTTTAAGAATAGGCAAACTATTATCTAGTACTAGCCAAAGTAGTTGCACTTAAAAAGCTGATGTTGTATTACTGATAATAAAGTTATTGTTATAATAATTCTATTGTTTTACAAAAATGCAAAAATGCTACAAATTTAAATATCATACTACAAATATTAAAGGTTAATTTTAATATATAGAGACATATCGAAAAAACTAAAATTTAAATATTTGGAAATAACATAATTTCCGAGTAGAAAAATAATTTATTTCTTCTTCTTCCCGTAACTTAAATATATAAAAATGTTTCATTAGAAAAAATAAACAATACAACACAGTTTTTTTCTTTTTCTTCTTTGATTAAATATGTGAATAGAGGTTTTTCATAAATTTTATTTTTATTAATGTAAAAAATTAAAACAATTATAAAACTTGGGTAACATAACTGTGCAATAAAAGCAGAGATTTTAAAAATGAGTTTATGTGTTGATAGAAAACGTATTCGTCTTTGTGTAAAAAAAAATAATGTTAAATTTTTCTATTTTTTCAGTCCTGAAACAAAACAAACACACAAAACAAACAAAAATACAGAAAACATTTTTAAAATATTATAGTTATTGATTACCTATATTGAAGTATTGCGCAACAAAACTTAAATTTTGTTTAATATTTTAATGGTGATCAAGAAATAAATATTTGTGCTGATATTAACGGTTTTAATGTAAAAATGTGTTTATTAATTTTTAAGATAAAGGTATTTAAAATACATTTAATTTATTCTATACGAGCAAAGATCGGTCACCAGGTACTCTTGTATTAACAAGCCACGATTTACTCATTTAATGATTTAATTGGACAATTATTATGTATTATAAGGAAGGGATACAACTCGCATATTGCCAACTGCTTCACCGACAACTACAATATCCAGTTTGGAATTTTTCCAATTCTGTCCTAGCGGGATAAAGCTGTGAACATTACCGATTAAATGTTTTATTGCCTTTGTCTTGAGTTTCTATTGTCTGCCACATGTAATGCAATATTTTAACCTTCCATAACTGATCAATATAAATCAGGGCGTTCCTTAAATTGCCAAACTCTGGGAAAAGGTTATACGGGGCAAAATACGGGTCTCATAAAATTTTGTTGTTGACAGATTTGATATAAAATTTATAAAAAACTGTTCGTAGTAAATTTTTAATATTTTACCGATTATTTTAGAGTAAAATTAAAAAAATGGCCACAATTTGATGGATATCTGGCTGGCTATTTAAAGGATTTAGAAAACAATTATACTTGATTTTCTATTTATTGTAAACTAAATAACCTTTTCCCAGAGTTTGGTACTCATGGGATACTCTGTATATAACATCTTAAACACATTATTTTAGTACAACAATGTGACATTTAAGTTGATTAACTTTGAATGTTACTACAGAAAACCACATAGGGGATATATATTTTGTACCTTTATATAACTGTTTTTTTCGAAAGCTTCAACTCCATTTAAGCTAAATTCAATATATATTATTGGGCTTTTCCAACGCGTCTGTGTTTTAACTACACAACGTTTCTGGAGGTGGAGAAACCCCTCCCGTTTTCACCTTTTATCCACCTCCAGAAACGTTGTGTAGTTAAAACACAGACGCGTTGGAAAAGCCCAATAATATATATTGAATAATTAATAGCCAACGCCATTATGAATTTTAAAGATTCTGTAAAACTATATCTTTGAGAAAGTGATCAATAGAAAATATCCTTCATAAATAAAATCCTCCCTATTTTGGAAAACCTCAATATCCTTTCCTTTAGAAATCTTTGGGTTCAAAGTTTTGAATTTATTCTATTTGAGAAGTGGGAATAAACCGTTGCTTGATAATACTTATAGTCTATAACTTAGAAAATTAAAATAAGTTTGCTGTTCCAAAACAGAATAATGCATACTATAAGAACTTATAATACCACGAATGTTTAATATTTTATCGTATATCA
Organism: Nephotettix cincticeps; assembly: GCA_023375725.1. NCBI lineage: Eukaryota > Metazoa > Arthropoda > Insecta > Hemiptera > Cicadellidae > Nephotettix > Nephotettix cincticeps. The sequence continues at coordinate 43,868,529 of CM041787.1, forward strand.
AAAAGGATTCTTCCACAAAGTTTGTGTTCGCTAAAAGATTGAGGATATTACTGTTCCAAGTAGTACAGATTTTCATTGTGTTATGCAGAAGTACCTCGGCACATCACAAAGACAACTGCAATTCTATCTGTCATATTTTTAAACTCGTTTAATGTATGCATTTTGGGTTTATTTTATTTTATAATTTTTTTAACTTCCTCGACCATTGTATTTGACTAGTAGTAAAAGTCTTTTTGCCGTTAATCGTATTTATGATCGTAACATTGTCTCGTACGTTAAACAACTTGTTCAGCTCTTTGTAGTTAATATTACCATTACACGTTAACAGAGGTTTTGCAAATAACACTTACACACAAAACAGTTGAACAAAATGAGATTAATACTGATTTACTAGTAGGACCCTCCGGCTCTTTGTACCACAGAAGCAAACATTTTGTGAGAACATAATTCCTTTTTCTACTCTAAAACGTTATTCACTATGTTGTGGAAATAGACGTCATTTCAATCTAAACATAATCTGCGATCTATCGCTCACAGAATCAATTAACACATTCAAAAGAAATGTAAGAGAAATATTAATTATATGTTTTTCAAAATTAGCTTTGTTTACTCTCACTCATGCTCGATAAACCATTTTTGGTGTTAAACTTATGGAAAAAAGCATCATAGTGAATCTTACGTGTTGCAGGAAAGTATTTTTTTTAACCTTAATTTATTGCAAAAAAATTTTGTTGATGTTATTAACACCACGTTTTTTTCTAGTTATAGCTGTGTACAATGGCTGTGTGGAAAAATTATTTTATGATTTAACTAATTTTGTCAGTATTTACACGATTCAGTGGACTAACTGAATAACAATGATCACAGTCACATTATTAAAGATTAAAATAAATTACCAAACAGACGAAGTTCTATAAATATAATTAGAATTTTGCTTTATGTTTCTTGGAGTTATGATGTATTTCTATATTTTATATCCCAGAAAAGCCGAAATGGCTCTCATCTTAATTCCTGTCTGTTTCTATGTCTGACCTTTCTGACGCCTCTCAGTCGAAACGAGAGTACCTACAGTTATGAACCCTACTTTCAACTTATTATGGCTTTCAAAGAAGATTTTTTTGTTTAATAAATTGACAAACGCACTATGAAAATAACTCAGTGAATTTCCAAATCAATAATAATATATAACAGGTTTGATAAATATCCGTAATAAATGAGAGAGTTTTCCTATTCTCCATAAGATCAACATGGGAACGAGTATGCAAGTTAGCTGCCATGATAAACACATAAACTACGATTTTAAGAATAAATGGATGGACCTCAACCACATGAGGCTGAATTCTAAGTTTAGTCCAAAAATATTAATTGGTAAGCGAAATATTAATTTTTCCTTATCCTCCTTAAGATAAAAAAAACATCGGAGCCCTAAAATACAATGTACTGTGTTTAGATTTTTTTAATATCTCGGTAGCCGTTGGAAATAAATAAAACTTTATCTAGCTAAATTTTGTAGTTTTTAAGCTTATTCTAATGATAATATATAAAATTTAAAGTTCATTAAACTACATATGAAAAATTGCAAACCCCCCATTTCTGAGCACAAAACCCCCCCCAACTACCCATTCCGATTGACCAATATGTCTGGTTTACGAACTCCTCTGAGCTATTGTAGGAATACACGTTTCTACCGAATTTGGTCTCGATCGGACCATTTTTACGAGAGTTACCGTATGATTATTTATTATGGATATTGATCAAACCTGTTATATATTGTTATTGACTTGGAAATTCACTGAGTACGCAGGTCTGCTGCGACGGGGGAATCAAGTTAAATGTTGTCTAATAACAATTTTAGTATTGATACAAATTTTCTAATGTAATCTAATTTATCCAGTCGTAAATTTACGCTGTTTAGTTGAGCCTGAGAATTTACTTTTTCATTGTTTTATTTGATTAAGGTTTTACGTTCAATAAGTAGTTAATACGTTTATTTTGGCATGATAATAAATATCTTGCTTCTTAACTGAATCATGCAACGTACAAAGGACGGACTTACTGCTAGTCATTATTTAAAAATACATAATTCTGGTAAATAAAGTTCCATATGAGATAATAATGAGGTCCATACTAATATTAAGTACAGTACAGTACGGTGGTTAAATAAATGTCCGTTCTAGAAAACTACTGTGTTGTAGAATGTTCTGTACTTTACTGAATAGACAACCCTCTTTACAACTAAGCCGGCAGATTAAAGTTTATTGTTGGATTTGGGTCTGTGGGATTTGGGGTGCGAAGAAAGGAGGGAGCAAGTTAATCGAGAGAGGGTCTCGGGAACTCTCTTTGACCTTGCCAGTGTCTAGAACCTTTGTTCTACTTCACCACCTGCTCTACAACTACAGATACAGTAGAACCTTGATAATACGAGTGTCAATGTGATTTATAAAAGTCATCTTATCGAGGTACTTCTGTCTGATTGTCGTACAATCAATGTCGTTTTATCCATAAATCGTGATATTTAAGTAACAGATGTTTTAGAAATACCGCTAAAGCAAGTGAAATCTCAATAAAACTTCCGTTGCGAAATCTAGGCTTGGTATAAAATTACCGTTGCTAGTCATTAAATAAAATGGTAAACGTGGTGTTTTGATCTTATTTGTTGAACTTTTATACAAATACTAGTACTGTACAAATAAACGTACTTATAAAAACCGTGTACAGAAAGTTCAATATTCTGATAGCAGTCAAATAGCACGCACCCCTGACTAAAACCATAAGCCTGAATTTTTATTTTTAGGTAAGGTTTTAAAATTTTAGTGCAGTACTAAACACAATCATTATCCACCTCTATTTTACACTTTCCGAGCACACTTGTACTGCACTGATGACGCAACTAAATTAAAACTGGACCATGATAAAGAAACACTTGAAATCTTTGCCAAAAGTGGCTAAAACTTAACAGAATATTTAATAGTATGCATACGTGATAGACTGCTATATAAGTATGATTATGTTCCTGATAAGGGTATGAGGGGTTGGGGAGGTGTCCGATTGAGACTTAAAGCTGAACATAAAGACTTTGTCTGGGAACAAAGGAAACCATGGAAAAATAGATATTCAAACGAAAACGATTGGATTGTAATATAAAGGTTCCGCAATGCAAAACAAAACCCTAGAGTCCTGAATTTAAGATTAGACTTATTTATTGAGAGATTCGTATTTACACGGTCGATATTGTGCTATAAGGTTCAGCCATTTGGTAGACGTGTTTATAGATTTGTCATACGGCGATGTTTCAAGATGTTTATTTCCATAATGAATTGGTACAATTTTGTCATAACAAACACATTAATAATAAAATCCTCACAAGACTATGCGTCTGAGTGTGAGGATGGGCCGAATAGTCTCTCAGTTCATGTTTAATGAAAATAAACAACATTTATCTAGAATATTGTAGTGTCTAGAGGGGAAAAATAAATATAATCCTATTGCTGCTATTAATGTGAAGAAAAGAAAAAAATACAACAAACAGTGTAAAGTGTGTCACCAGAACAGAAGGTAGCCAAATTGCAGAGGTGAAATATGAAAAGAAGAAATTGTTGAGTAGGACCTGACAAGATAAAATTATGTAAGTTAGCGAAATAAAAAAAAAAGAAAATTATTAGAGTCACTAGATTCGAATATAGTCAACCACATTACACATAAGGAGAAACAATAAGTTGTTCTGCAGCTTTGGAACCGATACGAAACAGCCACTCCCTCACTTTTCGCTAAAAACTGCTTTTTGCAGTTTAGTAAAGAATTACGTACTATTGAGGTTTACATATGAAAGGTAGTCAGGATATAGATTATTATTAGCATTGAATGTTATGGAGGATTCACAAGGATTGGAAAATCCGTATTATTAAGGGTCGTGGTACACAGGTTCTACGTAGTCAATTTATTAGGATAATAGTGTATTGATAAGTAATATAGACACAACCCAAGAAGTCCCAGGATAGAATAAAACTGTATAAGTTGACTCCGGATTCTCCACTGAAATAATGAAAATTGTTTATGTAATTGCTTATTTATTTTAATGTCTACATTTAACTGGAAACTTGAATAGTTGTCAACATATTGGAACTTTTCATGACAACAAAGAACCCGGAACAAACGGCTCAAAACTAACTTTAATGAAGTTTGTCCAAAGTTAATCAACTTTGGAAGAAAGGGATAAGTCCGGAGATGCTCTTCCTAGCTCGGGATGCCCAAGAAATTTGACACTGTTTAACCTTTGGATTGTTTAAGAAAATTTAAATTATTTGTCATCAGGTTTTTTTAAAATTAAAAAAAATTACAAACTTATTGCTCATGACCACTTACTAATTGTTTAAGGCCTTCTAGATCACCCCAGAATATTGAATTCATGTATGTTGAAATAGTGCAACAATTTTTATAACTCTGGATAACTATAACAGGCTTTTAACGTATGTAATATAATTATATAAACGCTACTCAAAGACTATAAGACGAGGTGGCCGAGTGGTTAAGGCGTTGGACTGCTAATCCAATGTGCTCTGCACGCGTGGGTTCGAATCCCATCCTCGTCGAGAAATTTTGTACCAAAGGAAAATTCCAACCAAAATTGCAGACCCCTCCACCAAATTTATTACTTAAATGTTTGCTTTGGATTTAAATATGAGTTGAAGGTATTTTTATGAAATTTTACTGCAATGTTTATTACTACTGTCATCTTTCTGATATGGCAACCTACTAAGGTACTGTAGGTATTTTTAAGTCTAGTAAGAATGGAAATGAGTGTAAGATGAATGTAGTGCGATCTTGTAGTCTTGTTACTAAAGCTGACATTTTTCGTAAACAGCACTGTTATTGAATAACTCAACAACCAATGGCTTGTAAGGGACCTACAGTTTATTGTGGGATCCAAACTAAAATTTGCCTCTAAACTATGAACTGGTGTAATTATGAGAATGGTCTTTCCGGAGGTTAATGAATAAATGAAATCTTCATTTCATAAATACATTGTTACAAAAATGATATAAACAAAAACTCTCTGAATGGGTTGAATGGCCTGTGGTTAGGGAGCCAGTCACGCAGTACTATTTGATATAGTTGTTGTTTTAGATGGACAATTCAGATCTAGTTTTTTTCTGTCAGAATGAAACTATTGTAGACCTATTATTGCTGAATAATTCGATTTATCATACGATTATTTCACTAGTTATTCTCAAGGTGTTGCTGCACAAAAACTGTTAAAATAGTTCAAAGCTATGGTTGGAGGACGGTTAAAGTTTTCGAGAAATTAAAGAGTTGTAGTGGGGGTGTAGTTTAATGTTAAACAATTATTACCTGGTTGGCGTTTTGATGGATTGGCAAATAGGTATGAACCTATTGGAGAAGTAAAGATTGAAGAATTTCAGATATACTCTGTTTTGGGAATGATCAGGTGACAGTTGCAAAGGATCAACAAGATTTGAAAATATATAGTTAAGGGTTTTAAAGAGAAATTCGGGAACAAAAAATGGGAATGTTAAGGAGATCGATTAATAAAACGCGTGAAAGGAACGGCGAGATTACGAGAAGAATGAGGTGAGGGAGGGAAGAGTCGTAGATAGAAGCAGTTTGGACCATTGAATTTAATAGAGGGAGACCAACTCCAAAGCGTGCAATGAAACGGAATCATCGAGGGAGGATGAAGAACGTACAGTTCTAGACGCAGTTGGTGCCTCGAGATAGACTCACAGTTGGTGTCTGGAGATAATTAGAGACACTCACAGTTGGTGTCTGGGGATACTTAGAGACACAAAAGGTTGGTGTCTGGAGATAATTAGAGACACTCACAGTTGGTGTCTGGGGATATTTAGAGACACAAAAGGTTGGTGTCTGGAGATAATTAGAGACACTCACAGTTGGTGTCTGGGGATATTTAGAGACACAAAAGGTTGGTGTCTGGAGATAATTAGAGACACTCACAGTTGGTGTCTGGGGATATTTAGAGACACAAAAGGTTGGTGTCTGGAGATAATTAGGGAAACAGTTGGTGTCTGTAGATAGCTAGAGACACATAGTTGGTGTCTGGAGATAATTATGGAAACAGTTTGTGTCTGTAGATAGCTAGAGACAAACAGTTGGTGTCTGGTGATAGTAAAAGACACAAACAGTTAGTGTCTGGTGATAGTAAAAGACACAAACAGTTGGTGTCTGGTGATAGTAAAAGACACAAACAGTTGGTGTCTGGTGATAGTAAAAGACACAAACAGTTGGTGTCTGGTGATAGTAAAAGACACAAACAGTTGGTGTCTGGTGATAGTAAAAGACACAAACAGTTGGTGTCTGGTGATAGTAAAAGACACAAACAGTTGGTGTCTGGTGATAGTAAAAGACACAAACAGTTGGTGTCTGGTGATAGTAAAAGACACAAACAGTTGGTGTCTGGTGATAGTAAAAGACACAAACAGTTGGTGTCTGGTGATAGTAAAAGACACAAACAGTTGGTGTCTGGTGATAGTAAAAGACACAAACAGAGGATAGATCTGTTTGGGATCAGATGTTGGATAGATCAGAGGGTAGATCTGGTGATAGAGGGGGAAATGGTGGTGTGGAGGCTTTAGCTGAATATTGGGCTAAAATAATTGCATAAAAACTGAAAGCGGAGATACGGTGTAGGCATTTGAAATCAAGAATTTTCTTAGAAAATAGTTTCCAAAGTATCTCAAACCTACTGTCGGCGAGTCCCGAGTCAGGACGTAATATATTAATGTATTGGGGGAAGTATACATACGTTTTCCAGGCACTTATAATTAAATGCTACGAAGTCTTTCGGAATGGATTTTAAAGAGGTGGCTAACCTCTTTAGACGACAACAAGAAAAACTTCTCTATATGAAGCAATTCAAAGGTTGAAGCCACCAAATAAGATGTACAAAATTGACAGATTGATGGGGGAAGGAGGCCACACTGTATTAAGATTTCCTCCACACATGAGTGACCCTAAATCCTATAGAGTTGGTCTCGATTAAGGTCAAGCATTATGTCAGATCTAAAAACAAAAGCGGTAAATTTCGTTTAGTTTTATTTAATTTTATTATGCTATAGTATTTTTCTATTTAAAAACACTTATTTATTGTACATGGAGGAATATATATTGTGGATTAAACATAAAACCGAATATAAAAAATATTCGGTGATCTACATATTTAAAATTATTTTTGTATAACTGAAAGTAAAATATCAAAATTAAGTTAATACTTCTGTCGCAACAACTATAATCCAGTTGTAGGGTTAATTTCTAATTAATTGTAACATATATTCATATTTAAAGTGGATTTTTATACAAAAAGAAGTTTACTAATTTTTAAGTCGCTTATCTGCTATAGTTTATTTGTCATAGGAAATATGTACATAGTTGATTTGTCGAGTTGATTTTATCATGCGCTTATGTTTAAACTTAGAAAATAAAATATTCAAACCCTCGTTGTGGTAAGCCAACAAAACATTTGATCAATTCTTTTATATCCAATGCCTTAAAGTTTTTTTTACATTTTTCAATATTTTTTAAAACCAGGTAATATGTCACTAACCATTCCTACCGAGGTGGCAACGGAAGCCCTGAACTCTGTGACTCAATCTTTAGAAATATTGTGAGAACAGAATAGGTATTCAAAACGAATATTGTACCAAAGATGGCGTGATGTAAGACGCAGTAGACGAGATTATCACCCATTTAGGAGACGACAATGAATATAACACTTCAGATAGTGAAAAATCCAGCTTCGGAGGTGACTCCGATTCATAAGACCTGATAAAAAATGTTTGTACTTCCAGGTTAATAGGCTAGATCATGGATATGTCTAAAGGGAATGTTTTCTCTTTATCTAAACAGCTGTTCTTATTCTTTTATTTAAAAAATTCAATACAATAGCTGTGATGGTTTCTGTGGAAACCTGTTACATATTTTGACATGTATATGTCTTATCTCTGGGGGGGTTGTTAGTGATTTTTAAGATGAAAAACATGTAACAGGTTTCCATAGATACTACCAGGGCTAATGTATTGAATTTTTAGTATAAAAGAATAAGAACAGATGTTTAGATGAATTGAAAACATTCTCTTTAGACATATCCAGGATCTAACCTATTTCCCACAGAGAAGTAAATACAAACATTTCTGTTTTATCTTCAAAATCGCCAACACCTCCCTCAGAGCTAAGACATATCCATGTCAAAATGTTTTTATAACAATATATGTTTCTATAGCCAATGCCATCACTAAAAAGCTAACATTGATTAAGATTTATCGTATTTTTTCGTTTTAACTACTTCCGTTACCAACTTATTATTTTTCAACCTAATTATTTAACCCATTGAAATTGAATTTCCTAAAAATTGAAGTATTTAGAACAATATTACATGAATTATACAATCTAAAACTTGAATATTGAAACATTTAATTGACTGTGTAAAAAAGTGTTTACATGAACTAAATCATCACAGTTTAATGATAGAAATTTTTATACTTACATGTTATTGAAGTCATAAAAGAATGGATTTTCTAAAATCCGCATTAGATATTCATCATTTAAGAGTACAAATAAGACTTTATATCATACAAAATAAATAGAAATTGTGCCCTCCTATTGGTTTTTCGGTTCGCCGACAGATCACGCCAGCGTCGAAATGTATAAACAAAACGCCTTCACTTTCCAGCTTTCCTCTCGCTGACTGTACTCCCGTCGTTTCATTAGGCTACAATCGAAACGTTAAAACTCTGAACAAAGTTTTTTAATCATCCATAAAAACTCTTACAACACCAAAGACGAGGTGGCCGAGTGGTTAAGGCGTTGGACTGCTAATCCAATGTGCTCTGCACGCGTGGGTTCGAATCCCATCCTCGTCGAGAAATTTTATATCAATAAAAATTTTGATTCAAAATAACACAGCAATTAGAAAAATACTCAAGATTTTCTAAAACAAAATTCACATATCTTAATTTATCTGTAAATTTTCTACATTACAATAACATAAAATGTTGCACTCGAGTTCAAAAGGATGGAAAGAATACTAAGCCTTTAAGTGAAAACGTCTTCAGGGATAAAGATTATACCTGCATTAGTCACTGTTGGGCAGTTAATCTTGAGGGGGCTTGGAGGGCAAACTGTGGATGATTTAATATATTTCGCCGCATACAGCGCCCCACGCGGCACTCGGGGATATTAATGCGGAGATGGCATTACTGTCTGTTTCCGACTCAATTAGAAGATTTTGAACTGAGTTGGAAACAAGTAGTTTTCTTCATTGACAAGCTTCAACCACAAATAAATATTGAATTGCTTGAGTGCATTTACAAAACAATAAATCCACTCAGTGTATTTTTACGCACTGAATTACTTTTGTATTAGGAACTAATTATACTTACTAAAATCGTCTCTCTGTGTTGATATAACTTAGAATATACCTGCAACAAAGTAAATAAAAATAAAATCATCGTACATTGACTATCTATTCATAGAATGCTATTGTAGACATTTTCCATCATGATTAATAAAACAAAGTTTCACGACGTTTCGGGATCTGGAATCCAATCCCGTTTTCAGGTGAGCATTATCCGGACTAAGCCACTGCGGGTTTATATACTAATCTTTTCATGTTCTAGGTTCCAGCTCACTTGAGGACGGTGCAGGTTCGAGATCCCGAAACGTCTTGAATCTTTGTTTTACGTATCATGATGGGAAATGTCCTCAATAATAATAAAAAACCCCACCAGCTCCAACAATGAATTAAAAAAATCATAGCAGTAGCCTAACATTTCGAATAAATATCAACTAGATAGCCTATATAACAAAGTAAAAAATAAACCTATTGAGTCATATTATAAACATCGATAGGAATTTAAAATTACTTAGCACAGCTCAATGACAGTTTAAAATCGAAAACGGTTCAATTTAGTTTGTGTGTTTATTTAGTAGAGTGAAAAACGTTATAAATGTAAAATAATATTTATTATTTTAATCTTTTTAAATTAAATATAGATATATATTTATTGAATCGGTTCTCGTTTTTTTTTTATTTAGCTTACCCTCCAATCTACGTCAGATGCATTTAAGTCAAGTTAATACCGTCACACAATAATTATTACTTCTGTGAAAGCCAACCAAAGCTTAATGGAATACCTGGAGCTTAAACCCCTGATCTCTTTTCCAATAAAATCCAAAGTATTAAATTATTTTGCCAATATATCTTTTAAAAATAAAAATTAAATTCTACGTGTTGAAAATGTAGTTTTTTCAATTTAATTTCATTAAAAAATGAAAGGAATATTTATTATAGTATAACTTTTGGGAAAACTATTTTTTTATTTGCCACTCTCCACTGATAACTCAGACAAAAAATGTGGGTATTTCAAAAATATCAAACTTATGAGAGGAACCTTCAATTTATGTACAAACGGTTTAATGGAATTGCAACGTATTATCTGAAGGATTGTAAATGTAACGAATCCATAAAATTTCCGCCCCCGGGTGGGCTCGAACCACCAACCTTTCGGTTAACAGCCGAACGCGCTAGCCGATTGCGCCACGGAGGCAGATACCCTCACTGCCACTACAGTTCTTACTTAAATATTAACTACTGTTCTCAGCTAAATAACAACCCCTGTAAATCATTGCTTTTGTTTTGCTTATAGACACCGTTTATATTTAATATTCATTCAATTAAACATACATAATAGCTACTGGCTAATGCTCAAAACAACTATTTTTAATATATAATAAACAAAAACTAAATAATAGAGAAAAATAGTGTAAGAATAGCAAACTTATCACCAACTATAAAAGGCAAATACAAAGAAAGGTTAACGCATGTGTTAAAAAACAAAAATTAAATTACAAGAATTATGAACAGAAAATATACAGAAAATAGTTTTTGTGTTTTTAATCCATTCTGGAAACTAAACTATGAATAAATTGTTGTGAATTGAAAGGGGAAAGAGAAATAGGTATTTCTAATTATTTTTATTTTTTCATTATATAGTTTTTTAATTATATTTATATCATATTAAATATTTTAATATTAAATAGCTCTACACCCCTTGGGGTGAAACTTCGGTTGGGTCCTAGTTAAGAAAATCACAGCAAAAAAAAACCAACAAAAATCACGTCACAGTATTGTATTCAAACTATTTATATAATTATTTAAAACTATCAGTAAGCCCGTCATTCGTAAGGGCTGTATGATTTACCGTTAAAAGGGAAGATACTTATTAAAGCATTAATTTACAATTAGATAAATTAGATACAATTTCAACATGCGTCGAAAAAAATATGTCTAGTATGGTCAAAACTGGATTATTTGAGAAGTCATTATTTTATTTTAAAGGTACGTGTGTCAGTTTAAAGTTAAAAGAACCTTCTCAAAAAGATATAGAATGAGGAAAATAAGTTTCATAACACTGTGGTTGCTCTAGTTTTGACATGGATATGTCTTGGTTCTGGAAATTTACGCGACCAAAATTTTAAACAGTGACGTAACTTGGTTAGTGACGTCATATGGTTAGTAATGTTCATACGAACAATGCCTTGTTTAGTGATACAGAGAAATGAGATAACACCAATTTCGGCTGGTTTTTAGAGGCTATAAAACACAGAAATAACAAAAAATATCAGGATTCTAAGCAATACACAGACAAAACTATAATTTTTTTACTTTGTATAAACCGATTTGTTATTTTACAATAGTTCTACTTGATATACGGGGATGGTTTCAAGACAGTGGCCTGTTTTGAAGTTCCACAGTTGTCCGGCGAACAGACCAGAGGGCAGAAGGCTGTTTTGGACAGCCGAATGCCAATTAAAATGGAGTCTGTAAATCCAAAACTGTCCTCCGCACATGAGATTTATCGACGCACAAAACTGCGATGTTTGTCCATCTCGGTTTGTAACATCAAAACAACTCCGGGCTGTTTGCACTTTAATCCCGTTTCGGGTTCTGTTCAAAGCGTGATTACTGATTTCGTTATTTTTGGATCGGCAATGAGACTTTTAAATTAGTTTTAATGGGATGTAGATTAAGTGCAACTTTGTTTATCCTGAATTTTTAATGCATTTGTAGGGAACGCAGTACATTTTACCTTTGGTGAAAACGGAATTAGAACATTTTACGGATTAGGGCAGAGCTACCGTTAGTTATTTTTAATATTAAGTTTTATATTTTAAAAAAATATTGAAGATTAGGCAATAATCTTGTGTGACATTTTATTTATAATGAAAATCCTAATATTGTGTGTCATCCAGCTTCGAGATCTTTTAGAGTACTAAGGGGTTTTACAAAGTCGATAAATTCCTAAAATACTAATTACAGTATATTTTTTTACTTCACCTTTATTATTCATGTTTTTCTTACTTTGTCGCCCTCCTAGTTTGCAACCATACGTTTTAGCAGTAAAATCCAACTCAACAATTTAAAAGATTATAACTGTTATACAATTATGAAAGGAATTCCCACAAGTGACAGGGTGGCTACAGGTATTGAGCCTTATACAGTTATTGGTGGTACAGTTATAGAGCCTGCTTCATAACGTAAATATCACAGGTTCAATCCCGGTCTTGATCCAGTTACCTTCGATCACTAGGGTAAACCACCGTCCTCTATGACCACAGCCACTATACAAAGCCTAGCTAATGAAATGCAGGCCTTTGTCGGTACCAAAGCTACTTAACAATATCACATTAATCATTCGCTCAAATCCAGGTTAAAAAATCTATAACTGCTTTATACGACTAGGCACGGTGGCTGAGTTGGCGTTACACTGACGGAATATTTTTATTTTAGAACGTATAATTTATATAAAATACTAGCATGCTGCATTTTGATATAGCCGGAACATTTTAAGGACTTTTTAAACCTCAACTTCCTATCGCCATGTGACTAAGTCATATAGATTAGCCAGAGGATACCGTTCCTGGTCTGACAGGAGTCAACAACCACTGGATGTAACGGGTAGTAATTTATAAAATAAACGGTACCAGTGGACTGACACATACTTTCTCCCTTAAGTAAATTTAAAAAAGACAATCTGTAATAAAACTATAATGTTCTACAAAGTAATTCTAAATATCATTTAATAGTTTATCGTTCAAATTGTATGGGGGAACACCCCCCCCCGTAATACCAGTTTTTTGAGCTGGTTTTGTTCGGTGATTTGACCTTACACTCCATACCAAGTTTCATGGAAAACAGGTGGAAAGTAAGGAAGAAATTGATTTTTTTATATTTTCCATAAGAATAACATTGGGCGCTTTCAGACAACGTACTGCGTTTATCGTGGACAGTAAATTTAACTTTTCTCAGGAACAGTTAGTCGTAGACAAATAATTCAAAATACTAATTTGTTTAGTTTTTTAAGCTGGTTTCAATGGTGCCAGTCAATTTATACTTTACTTTTATTGTTTTCGCTGAAAATTTAAAAATTTGATTTTTTTGACATTTAAAAGCCCATAACTTTTGAACCGTCATTTTTACAGTTATGCGGGTGGTGTCAAATTATTTAGTACTTTGTGCACTATAAACTATCAAATTTTAATCAAAATCGTTAGAGCCGTTTTTGAGAAAATTGGATTTTTCACGTTTTTTAAGGGTTTTTAGGGGTAAACTACCCTTAAAAATCAAAAATTCAAAAAAATGAAAAAAAACGCCTGGAGATACTGTGACTATATATATACATACATGCCAAATTTCATCTAAATCGGACCAACGGGGTAGGCTGTGGCACTGTACACATCCAGACACACACACACACACACACACACACACGGACGGACAGACATCACGTCAAAACCCACTTTTTTGGATTCAGGGGACCCCAAAACGGATATATCCACCCTCAACTCAAATTCGAAAATTTTCAAAATATAATTAACGTGTTAAAAGGGAATTTTAAAACCTGTGCAGCCATCTTTTTTCTTTTCTAAGCATCCGAAAGGGACATAACATAATGAGTAAAATTTACTATACTGTATCAAAATATAATTAACGTGTTAAAAGGGAATTTTAAAACCTGTGCAGCCATCTTTTTTTCTTTTCTAGTCAAAACTGTTTTATAGCTCCTTCGATATTTTACTGTGGGATAAATCACCACTATCTTAAGGAGACCTTTAAGTTTGGGGTAATGCCTGAATATTTTTTATTACTTTGATAGAATAAATTTTAGTTTTATTTCGCCATAATAATTTTAATATAATTAAAATAAATTAAAACTTGGTTTAACTAGAAACTTATATTTTTATGCATTAGATGCGTGTGGTTAATTTAATTCATCACTTGCCTCGTAGAGAATTTAAAAAGTCAACAGAAGTAAAATTTTCATTATTTTATCGAAACTTACTCCATACATAAGGCTTTGTACGTTTTCAAATGTAAATTCAAGTGAATATTTGATTGACAGATTGTTTTACGAATGGTTGGACCTTATCCAATAGGAGATGATGTTTCACAGCTGCCTGTCAAACTTGAGTAAAAAACAGCTGACTTCCGCGAACACAGCTGACTTGCAGTCGACACTCCGTTTACACTTGGAGTTAAGTTGGAACGGAATGTTTGGACCGGACATTAAGCATGTTAAAACACCAGCGTTAAACAATTAATTTGGGATGTTAAAAACTTGATATACAGTAAAATAGTGTATAAGGGTCCCACAATTATAATTAATATTGTAAATATTTTAATTGATGCATGCAAACGAAAATAAATATTTTAACTGTTATGATTTACGAGTTCAAATCCGTCGGCGGTGTCACGAGCCTGAATTCAGTACTTAGTTAGTTTTAATAAAATATTTGTGGAGAAAAATAAAACTGTTATTGCATATTTTCATGAATACGTCTTAGCACTGGGGTAAGGGTATAAGCTATTAACTATGTAAGACGCAAAAAGAGTGACGGAAGTGACGTCAAATGGTTATAAGAACAGCTGTTAAGAGGAACTGAAAACATTCTCCAGATATATCCATGATCTAACCTATTTCCCAAGTAATTGCAATCACGTTTTTGTGTGTTTTTATAAGATATACTAAATAATAGAAAACTGTTCATGTAAAAAAGCATAAAAGTATAAATGTATAACCTACAATGAAGGAAGTTTATAGGTTTATTATTTTTTGGTATTTAAATAAGAAACTCCTTTATCAATGATCAATAGTTTCAAAATAATATGCATTTGCAATAATCTGATACAACAGACACCGCCACAGCATATAGCTTCGAAGGTTCAAACTAATAACACATAACTGAGTAATTAATTTGTTACTATTCATGGAATCCTGTTAAACATTTTGTACACATTCAAACGGGTAATACATAGTATATACTTAAGAGATTGTGGTAATTTCTATGAAAATTTCCCTTTTTTACTCGCTAGGAACGTCCTTAAATCGATTATTAGAGATTTTCTCACTAGAATTAAAATGCAAGACTCAACTTGCTAGTTCATAAAACTTGCTTGACTGGGACGGTAGCGTCATCCTGTAATCCAGCTACTTGGAGGTCACGAATTGTGGATAGTTGTGAGCGATGGTCGGTGGCTGTAGTGTTTTCTTGTGTGGATTAACGTCCGCACTATTGAAAGCAATGTTAATCCGCAAAGACCATCCTCATAATTAGACCAATTATGTAACATAACAAGACTACAAGATCGCGTCACAATCATCCTACAATCAACTCTCATTCATACTTGGCTTAAAATACCTACCTTGTGGTATTTTTTTTTATTTTGTGTATTTCTACGCCAGTGGCATTTTTAACGTTTTGATGGGGAACGGTCCAAACCCCGGTCTTGTTACTACCTAACGTCGACCTGTTGTTAGGAAGCATCATTAATTAGCCCAATGACAAATGGCGACTGGGTCCAGATTCGACCCTTGCGGGATTCGATCCCGCATGATACATGTAATCCTGATTAAATACGTTTAATTCACGAACTGTCTAATAAAGCATACAGGGTGAACATACTGTAATAACTATAGCTAAAATATGAGGATTTTAGTTTTAAAATTGTATATATTCATAGACTAAAATTCATAAATAAATACTGTTAAAACTGAAGTAAATACATTGTTAATAATTACTATTTTGTTCACACAATATAAAATTTAGTCAAAAATCATAAATTGACAATATCCATAATACAACTACAAAAATTACTTAAAAATGTAAAATATAAATAATTTGTAGTTTAAATTCATAAATAGAAATTGAATCAACTTTCTTAACTTAACTATGATAGCGTAAGATTAAATTTGAAACGTATAAGTAAACTCACTGAAGTTAAAGCAATTCCAAAGTATTTAGCTTTTTATATATTTTTGAAGCTAATAAATATTATCTAACGGGATTTTAACAGATTTAAAATAAATCTGTAATTATAGACTTTTCTATTGAAATTAACAAACTGATTCTACGAAACAAATGATATTACAATCCAGATAATCCGTTACATTCTAATTGTTCGATGTTCAATTGAACGAGTCCGCATATATTTGCATTCGTAATCACCATCAAATTCGTGCGCCTGAACAACTTACATGGACAACGCCCGGAAACGCTCAAAATTCAGGGCATGTCCGAGCATTAATTGAATCCCACCATAGTCTGTTATATTTGTTCTGCGTCAGAGTTGGCGCAATAGATTTTCGCTTTTGTCCAGCAATTTTCGCAGAAAACCAATTATTATGTTAATAACAATTTGATTGAATCGTTTGTTGTTTGATTTGTTGCTACAGTATTGGCAAAACAGTAATATATTTTAATTGAAAATAAACCCCTATTTTTTTATTTGTTCCCAAGGACCACCAAAAACTGTTTCAGAAATAAGCCGAGTCCACCCTAGACTACAACAGGGAGGTCTGCAGACGTCATGACGTCGCAGAGGACTGGAGTTCCAGGCCCAACGCCATCCTAGATGATCTACCGTAGGTGAATAGTGTGACCTCCCTGACACAGCAATGCGTCAACACCTCTTAATTTATACTTATGTGTAATATACTTTGATTAACATCTATTATGTCACTTGCTCCGGTCCTGTTCTAATTTGATTGTTCTAGCCACTCCAAGAGGTGATTCAGCAGCTACAGCTGAAAAGCCGATGTTGTGATTGGCCCAAATGAAGTCCATTTGCCCGTATGTAAGTTGCTTATACACTTCTGAATGGTGGGGGGAAGGTGGGTTTAGTTTGGGTATACTTCGCTTAACGGTGGAGTCACAACAAAAACCTCGCATGAGCGGGGGTGCTCCTAAAGAGTTACCATCTGCCCCCCCCCCAAAATTTCTGTGTGGTTGCCTATTGACTTGTCAACCTTTAGGGCCAATACTTACTTACTCTTTAGAACTAGATAGACCGTTTATGTTCAACCTTTCCCTTTGGTATGAATCCCTCTTTCAACTGGATGTAAAATATTCTAGCTGAGCCAACTGTTCTGATATAGACAACTATGAAAAGGATTACTTCAACAGTAAGGAAAAAGCTTTATATGACTTAAAAATAAACTAATGGGAAGGAAAAGGTACCAATAAAAAGTTTGCAGAACTGGCAAAGTCGTTATTCACGACGCATTTAAATATTCAATAAGAAGTGGCAGGTGGAGGCATCTGTCGTCAGTTTAGTGAACTTGTTAGACACTAGCACCTACGTGACCACTACGCGCCAAGACATTAGTAATTAATTTTATGTTACAGTTAAGAGTAAAAAGCTTGCCACTTCTAGGGTTAAAGGTTTATTCAGTGGTTATTATAAATATGACCCAGGGATAAGTAAGAAAGTAAAATTGAGATGGGACTCAATTTAATTCCAGTGAATAATCATATTTTTAACTTTGATTCTGTAAAATTAGTATTGTTTGCAGTAGGTTTAGAATATCTGAATAAGAGTGTTTCTGACGAAAATACGTCGTTTGTATGGTAATCACATTAAAACTGGAAACAAGACCATATAAGAAAATAAGAATAAGGCACGAAAACATTTTTTCTCATCTTAAAATATAAAAATATCAGGAAACAATATGGACCAGATCTTACAAGCAAGCCATTCTTCTGCTATCTACACCTCATCACTTCTGAAAAGTCCGCATTCAACTAAAAGCCCAACTTCTCAGCGCTTTACTAAAACTTCTCCAAGACTCAAAAGTTTATTTTTATTTGGAAAAATAGTTTCCCGCGTTGAATAGTGCGCATTTAACCCATGCTCCAATGAACAACCTACCCCGAGTTTTATGACTAACCGGGTAGTATTTCTACATTGTTTTTACTTTCTCCCTTGAAACATAGTAACTTATTATCGAGAAATTATTGTTTTTGTTAAAATTTTCTAATTTGAGTTGAAAGTGGATATATCCATTTTGGGGTTCCCTGAATCCACAAAACTGCGGTTCGACGTGATGTTTGTCCATACGCGCGCGCGTGCGTGTGTGTATGTGTGTGCGTGTCTGGATGTGTACAGAACCAAAGCCTACCTCATTGGTCCGATTTAAATAAAATTTTAAATGTATGTATGTATATACTCATCGTATCTCCAGGGGTTTTAATTATTTTTAATTTTTAATTTTAAGGGTAGTTAACCCCTAAAACCGTCCAAAAAACATGAAAAATCAAAATTTTTCAAAAAGACTGGAACTATTATTTTGATTAAATTTTATAGTTTATAGTGCACAGAGTTCTAAATAATTTGACAACACCCGTATGTATATAAAAATTACGGTTCAAAAATTATGGGCTTTTAGATGTCGAAAAAATTAATTTTTTAAATTTTCATCGAAAATAATTAACGTAAAGTATAGTTTGCTCATTACCATTGAAACCAGCTTAGAAACTAAATAAATAAGTATTTTGAATTATTTGTCTAAGACTAATGGTTCCAGAGAAAAGTTAATTTTACTGTACCTGATAAACGTAGTACGTTGTCTGAGAATGCCTAGTGTTGTTCTTATATTCTTATGGAGAATATTAAAAAATAAATATCTTCCTTATTTTCTAACATGGTATGAAGCGTAAGATAAAATCATTTTACCTAAAATAGTTCATTTAATTGAGTTTCTTTAGTGATTGAACAGCATAGTGTTTTTATAATATTTATTCAGTCGTCTAACGTATAGGAAAAACGACGACATTTACAATTTTCTTCAATTTACAAAAGTTTATGTACCGTATTAAAAACAACTAAAATAGACATTCTGTTAAATTAAAATTTTCTATTAAGGGAATTGAATATCGCTCATGAAAATACACAAACAGAGTTTTACAGGTTTTAAAAATAAAAAAAAATACTTACATATGAAATGTTTTCATATATATGTGGAGAAAACCTCCTTAAGATCTTCATAAGGTTTATGAAATTTAATAAAAAGATTAATTAGTCTTATAAAAATGAAATAATTATATAAAAACCTTGCGTTTACCTGCGGTTTAATGGGATCTGTACAGTATCGTTGGCAAAATAAAACTATGTTGTCAATACGCCAGGACAGTTAACCAGACCAATAAGTACAGGCAAACAGGTCCAATATTGAACCATCACAATCATTTTGTTGAATTTCGCTCAGGATTGAACCTGTGACATTCAGACTATGAATCAGGTAACAACCGCTCGAACACTCTGTCATTAATTCCCTTATTCGATTTTAATTTTTTTAAACATTTCAATAGCTTTTTATGCAGCACATCTCAAGCTAACAGTTTTAAACACGTGTAAACATTAAAAAAACATTATTTCAAACATTAAAAACTAATTTCGCAAAGGATAAAACAACCGGAATCGTCCCTTGACGGTACATGAGGGAGTGAGAGGGTAGTGTCAGCCACATCACATTGCGTAATTATGTTAACTAAGGGAGGATTATAGAACTCTGGATTAAACCCTTCCAACCTTGTTTTAGCTAACCCTTACAGTCCGGGGAGGAATTTACAAATCACTAAAGTGTCAAAGGTTTGTTCGGGACTTTGTTCAATTACGTGTCTCCAATTTAAATAACGATGCATTTCTTTGTGTGATTTGTGTATGTTTTTTATTAAGTTATTTTACCTAATTATTCTACAAATTTTGATACTTTTTATTTTGTTTACGAATGTCTGTGGTATATTTTATTTTCTATGTTTTTTGGTTTATCCATAGGTCTTACCAAAGTCATGTAGGAGTCCTACCTATTAGTCATTTAATATGTACCACGAAAAACTTTTAATAGAAGCTTCCATGTTGACTCCTCTATTCTAGACCTATGAATGTTTTAAAATAGGTGCAACCTTTTTAAAATTTGATTGGGGCAGAGTATTCAAAGGGAAAGGCAGTTTTATTCGGCATGTCCACATAACGAGCTTCTTGTGAAGAATTTCGTTGACTCCAACAGCTTAACCTAATGTACTCCTAATGTTTCGTTTTACTACAAAAGTTAAAATATGTACCATTTTAATGAATCTCCTATTTAAAAATCACTTTAAACATAAGATGTGGGAAAAAGTAGGGGGAAATGGACAACAAAAACTCTGTATATCACCTGTACTACTCACATTTCTATGTACTCTGCTAGTAACAGTTTATCCGAAACTGTTACTAAATATATTTATTCGAAGTTAAAACATATTTCATCTGTATAATGCTAATGAAAAATTACCGTAAAAAGGTATAAAACTTCTAACGTATTTTACTACATTGTAAAATGAAAAATCGTTTACGTTATCAAGAAGTTCTTTGAGTAGATTAGGTTACTGTTTAAATGGTGAACCACGTAGGCAGGCTGTTATTTGAAGCAAAGTATGAATGAGAAATTAGTTTAAGATTACTGTGGCACAATCTTGTAGTCTTGTTACTGACTAAGGCTGACATGTTCCATAGACAGGACTATTAATTAATATCCCAACAGCCAATGATATCTAAGGGAGAAGTATATTTGAATTCCATACGTATATTGTCATAACATGATTGAGGAAGGTTAACCTAAAGAATAATACACCAAGGCCACTAAGTCATGGACTAGTCTTTCTTTATCTACAGTCGTGGCGATTGTGAGTAGTTATCTGTTGACGTGGAGGTTCGATATGTACCCTCTGATATCATGAATGAGAGGGCTCCAGGGGCGCAGGCGTGGGTTGAATCGATCTGAGGGCAGGAAACCGCCCACCCCCACCGCACATTGGGGGTAGGTCGAGAAGCAGTGCGAACAGTGCGATTTGCCTCCTTTTAGGGCTGATCTGCCCTTACCCTTGGACAAATATCCAGCTGTATCATCATGCGGGTTTTTTAGTCAATGTTACATTTTTCAAAATGGTGTATTTTTCTCTTTTTAAAAGAGGGGTTATTTTGAAAATTAATATACCTTCTATGAGTACTAGATGAAACTGACATTTCCTGGAGGGAAATTGTAATTTTGATACTGCTGTTTTAGATTATTTAGTGTCATATTAAGTTATACGCATCAATGTTTTTTTTAATTCCGTCAGGTAATAAAAGTATAAAACAAGTAGATTTGCAAAAAAACAACAATTAAAATTACTCCAAGTGTTTACAATAATACTACTATAGCTATGAGGTAATATTGGTTAATAGAGATATATTACGTAAATAAATAGCACTGTCCTATTGTAAATTTGAACTAATTTAACAATACAATGCAGAAAATTTAATATTACTCATCCATCATACTAAACATATTTATTCCTACAGAGAAATAAATAGATTTATGAAAACTATTCACAGAATAAAAAATTGTATCTATTTTCAAGTGAGAAATGGCAATGTATATGTCCAAAGAAAATGCTTTCAGTTTCTCTATAACTATCCTTAAAACCATATGACGTCACTTCTGTTACACTTTTTGCGTCGCGCAATTTGCTAACATCCTCTCCACTGAGCTCAGAGATATCCATGTCAACAGTATCATAATGGCCCAATCATCCTCTTTTGACGTGGATGTGTAAAGGTAGTAATTTGGAAGAGGGGTTTATTTTCACATGTGGTTGTGAACAGGTGAAAGAGGTCCTGATGAAGGGTTTCCAGCTCACCACAAGCTACCTTAATGACGAAACAACCACAGCAGATTCGAACTTACACGGGGAAAATAACTCCCTTCTACATTTTTTAGTAAACAGAGCAGAGAAGGGTGTAGTTTTTCCTGTGTAATGATGAACCAGAGGTTGTTTTATAAGCTGTATGTTTGAATGATTCTAAGCCATGTCTTCTCCGTTTTTTAGTAGTGCTTGGTGTAGATTTATGATTGAAGGAGATAATAAGTTCTGAAACGTTCTTGTAATCTTCTTATTATATAGAAAGATAGATTTTTTTATACGAGTGCTTTCATAGATAAATTTCTAGCTATATTTATTGGCATAAAATAAATAATTTTACATTATAAGTCAAGTTGACGGTTATTTCAATTAATTTGTAACTTTAAGAAAACACCATTTGATTTCATTACAAGTACTAACTTAGAATATGTTTCAGTTTCTCAGATTTGACCACAAACGAGAGTGACCATATGTAAGACCATTTGACCGATATGTGTGACCACATATCGGTCAGCCATTGATTACAAGATAGATTATAGATATAATATATTGCAACATAACATTTCCTTAGTCCGGTAAATACTGTAACGATATTTATTACTATAAAAAAAGAATAAATATATATTGGAAAAATTCAAGCGTTACATAATAACGTCAAATAAAAATTAGTCAACTGTTGATATTATTCGCATAATCAACATGGAACAGTATTGTTTATACAGTATAATATACAGGGGTACGCTGGTTTTACTTGGATTTTCACGGTATTCGAACTTTTCATAAAACATAAAACACATTTTGGTTACTGGCGACGAGTTTTTGACCCTGCGTGATGCCGAGGAGACATCAAAACAATCCGGACGAAGGGTGGGAGCAACAATCCTTAGAACCTGTTCTCCCGAGGTTTTTTTGCGAACAGTACGATCCGGAGAAGATATCTATTTGTCTATTTAGGTTTGGCATACTAAACCTTGTCACTAATCTGTCATTATCTCAAATAATAGACGATGTTACAAAAAGGTTGTTATTTATTTAGTGTCTGTGCTCACAAGTCTTAGAAACGCTCATAAACTTATGTAAGCCAAATTCTATCAATAATTTTTCTTTTGAGACATTGTGACACTGTCTGCAAACTATAAAGTGAAGAATATTGCTTTAGCTGAAAGGGTTAATTTTTTTCTTGTTGGCAAAACTGTGAATCATCAACAGAATTTGCTAACAATCTAAGACGCATGATCAATCGATGTAATTTCCCTAACTCAATTTATCAACAAGGGTTAATAACTGCTTTCATTTTGGGAATAACCAATAAGGGTATTAAGGAAAATCTTCTTAAAATGGATTATGAAACATTTTCTGAGGTTTTAGTTAGCGAAAACCCTCTCCTGCGTTCAGGTTGCGTCAGCAGGCAACTTAAATGTTGATCACTTATCAAAGGAGTGCCATGCGATTATTTTCGGGCCTTTTTTTCATCTGTGGTGGGAAGCACCTGCGGGGAGATGACGTGGTCGTAGAACCAGTTGAGTTTTGTTGATTTATTTTATGTTTTTGTTGCGTGATCTTAAGCATTAAAAAGTGTTCATCATTCCTAAATTCAGTTATAATGTGTTAATATAAGTTATTTCAGTTTTAATTTTTATTATTCATGTTTATGTTCTTAGACTCCTTTAAAAAGAGCCTCCTGAAGTTAAAATTTAAACTTATATATCTGATTCAATATCATATTTTTACATTTAGTAAATACATTTTTAATATCAAACTGATATAATTTTTGTTGAATTAGAAAAAAATTAAACGTACCATAAGGCAGGATTTTCTAATAGATTTAAATTTGTGGTGATAGCACAACTAACTAAGATATAAAAAAGGCTATTTGAAATAAAAATGTTTTTGGATATAAAGTCAGGAAACATCAGCAAACAAACAACTGTAAAACGCGTTTTGAGACGAAAGACAAAAGGTTTCCAGAAAGTGGAGTAAAAATAGGTTCTGTTAATTTAAGAGGTACACTCCCCTAGGCAACACCTTTCGTGCTTTCTCTCACCCCGTCTTACTCTCTTTTTCATGCATACAAAAATCTTTCTATTCGTCCCCAAATATTAATTCTAAGACGGTATTTTCAATTTTGATTGCATAGATGCCTATAAATAAATACAATAGTGCAATACATATATATTTTAACTAATTAACAATTTAAGTTTTTATTTATTAAATCCAATCCTCAGGGAACGATCGCCCCTTCTGGTTGTATAACTATACAGCTATACAGCTTAAATAACTATAGTATAGTGTTATACAGTTGTCTAGCTTTAATTTTACCCTATTAATTAATGTTTCTCGTAAATGAATCAGCTGATTAACAAGAATCAGTAAGTAACAAAACTAAATTCCATCAAAACCATTTCACTCACTCTTTCCTCATATTCGCCTCAAAATACCGACGTTTTCGATCTATTAATGTTATATGAATAAAATTAAACTAAACTGTAAACTAAAAACACCTTGAATGAATTTATATTTAAAAATTCAAAATCGTTGCTGCTTTAAACTTCTTAGAATATTAAGCTTTACTTACAGATAGATGAGTAAATTTAAAATATAAAATTTCCTTAGCATCCATCCCTTTTCCATGTTTTAGAATATTCAGAGTGTTGATAGCTTTTTAAGGCACACTATTTCAATATAGTACAGTTTACACTTCAAGTATAACTAAACGTGAAACGTAAATTAGATACATTTTTTTGAATTTTTACTTATAAAATTAATGTGGAAACGTAAATAGTCGTGGTACAAAGGGCAAGGTAGTGTTGCATTATGTTCTGGAAATACTGTATATCTTTGTATTAGTTTATTATATTTATAAGGAGGACGAGAGGGTGAGCGTAGTCACAAATGAGAAGGCAGGTTTGACGCGAACGTTGCCCTGGAGACGAATTAACACTAGATCATAAGGGAATAGAGGGCGAATAAGGGCATGGAGGGGTAGAAAAAGTCTGGAAAAATGAGTGCTGTCGTGGCAAAAAATTATAACTTGTGAAAAGGAATTATTGATGTTGTAATGTTTAGTCGATGCACTAAGTGAGAACATTTATACAGGGTGGTTATTAAATCCCTTCCCCACTATTATTTTTTATTTGTTAGAATAAATAAATAACCTTTGAGACATCATACAAACTTGACCCAAAGTATCTTTTGAAGTTATCGAAAATTTAGAATGCTCCTCAAAAAATTGGGAATTTTTGGGGGCAACACAAAATTTTCGATAAATTTTCGGTTATTTATTTCTTCTAACAAATAACAAAAATGGGGGAAGGGACTTTATAACCACCCTGTATATTGTGATGGGGTTGTTAGTGGAGACAACAAACTTCCTAATATAGGCATATATAGGCCATTATAGCGCCATACACAGGCGTGTATGACGCTATAATGGCATCAAGAATTGGTTTAGAGTTTATAATTGATTTTAAATTACGTTTTCATCTCAAAATGGGAGCAATTCATTTAGCTTTTTTTATTAACTCCTTATGTTAACTATTTTGCATTTTACGACGTTATGTTTCTTCTTTTTGTCTGGTGATTGCAAATTGAGTGCAAGTTTAAAGAAATAAATAAGTAACTGATCATGGTTGCTGAACTTCAGTGGAACTCTTTGATCTCTCTTCTCGCATATTTAAACGAGCACTTAGTGCAATTGCATAAACGTTGGTATGTTTGGAGGCAAAATATATGCATTGATTTGATATATAATGTTGTTGCATAAATGTAGGTTCGCAAAGGTATAAGTTGAAAAATATTAAACTGTTAACACAAGAAAACTTCTAACTAAACCTAACTTAACTGAACCATGTGTGGATTTCGTTTGTGTAAAACATTATAACGGTTGTAAGGGTTGGTTTGGAATTTGTAAATTACGTTCTTTAACTCATGTTACAAATCAAGTTTAAAAATAGAAACAATTTAAAGTGATTGTTATAACTGAATTAAATGAATCTATAGACATTCTAAATCCAATTCCTCACATTTAATCGAACTCGTAGTGTAGCTGCATATACAATAAACAAAAAAGTATAAGTTGAAAAAGATATGAATTTGTTTCCGATTTACATAGTTTAGATTTCACGTACTTAAGTATCCAAGAAATATGGACCTTCGTACAGTGTATAAATGCGACGTTGGAAACCCCTCATAAAACTTTTGTTACGTACCCAATAGCTAGGGTTAAACCCTGAATATGGAAAATTTAGTGGACATGCAAGTTCCAGTTAATCCTGAATCAAGGTGTTTAAACCAAAGGCTTCTCAAACTCAATAGAATATTAAAACTAACTAGTGCTAAGTGAAACTATATTATTAATAAATGGTAGTATTACATTTCCTGGAGTACAATGTTTTGATATATGTTTAGTTGTTGAAAAGCCTCAAAATCACTATTCCTATCACTATCTTTTACAATGGCGACCTATAAAGGTAGGATTTTATTTTAAGCCTAGATCGAATGAGAAATGAGTTAGGTTGTGGCACGATCTTACTGAATAAGGCTGACATGATCCTTAGGCAGGTTTGTTAACTAATAGCTCAGCAGCCAATTACATCTGAAGGGTCTACAGTTTAATGTGGGATCTGAACCACTTTTGTCTCTGAATTATGAATCGGTCTAGTTTTTAGGACAGCCATATAAACGCAGTATACAATAGTGCGGACGTTAATCCACACCAGAGAATATCACATCCACAAGCAAGCTTATGTACCTATCTACAATTCGTGACCTCCAAATTGCTTGATTTGGATGTCATTATAGTCAACTTTATTTTTGCAACTTTTTCAGGCACAAAACAATTTCACAGCGATTGTTTTATTTTATCATCGTTCTCATAGGAAGTGACTAAAATAATATGCAGGTACTGCAGAATAATTATTTTATTTTTTTATTTTATTTTGTGTATTTCTACGCCGGTGGCATTTTTAACGTTTTGATGGGGAACGGTCCAAACCCCGGTCTTGTTACTACCTAACGTCGACCTGTTGTTAGGAAGCATCATTAATTAGTAGCCCAATGACAAATGGCGACTGGGTCCAGATTCGATCCGGCGACCTTCAGTTTTGAAGGCGGGTGTTATAGCCACTACACCACCCAGCCAGTTATTTACATTACTCAAATTACCTTCCATTCAATTCTTCTTGTTTGGTTATTTATTTATTCAGATATTTTTTCATTTGCAACAAGTACCAGGAACTCTCAAGAGAACAACTTTGAATGTTAATCTGTATAATTGTTTTCTTAGTTAGTTTTGCGCCTTAATGTATGTCTATAATTTACCTAAACAAAATTTTTTGTTACCTACACAAATAGTTATTTTGCTTAATATGCTTTTGTACTAGTTTAAACAAAATATTTCTTCGAGGAAATTTAAATAATACTGGTAAAACTAGATAATCCTTTACGGAGTTCATGGAGAGAAAGTGAAATTTAACCGTACAAATATTCTGATGAGTTTGAATCTGGAAACTTATTATTCGAGGCAATCCAAGCATTAAAATTTAATGGTGGGGTGAAAACCTTCACAAAGCGCCGGTAAGTTGTTGTAGTTCGCTTACAATCAGTCTTGACGGATCTTTCACATCTTAACGCCGTCAACACTATGAGTTGATAAAACATAAATGTTGACTTACACTTCATAATTAATATTCTCTTAGCAGTGAATTTCCATTTTGGAATTATTCATGTTATAAAATGAATTTTTGCCATAGACTAAGCTACATTAAAAATTGTATCAAAGTAGTTTCTAGAAAAGACGAGGTTATGTCAATTTACGTATTCCACGTAAAAATAACAAGGGCCTGAGTAAGTAGGTTTTGATGACCCAGTGGATAAAGTTTAGTTGAAAAAAACATTATTAGAAATTAACTATATTGGAACTGAGTGTCAACTTAGATCACGATATTACAATTATTAATAGAGTACTAGATATACATTTTTATATTTTCCTATTTTTACTGAGGAGGGGGCATAAAAAATAAATATATGGACCATACCAATATAACGTACCTTACTACTTAAGTTTCCTTGTGACTAATTGAAATAGAGTGAAGATTTAAGATTCTAAATTCCTTTTTTTAACTTAATTCTAATAATAATACTAATTGCATCTCTAAAAACCTTCACAAACAGCCAATCTACGTGGTTTTAGCTAGATAAAATTAATATATACCCACATATTAATTATAATTGGATCTTTCTTATGACAGTTATACGAACGGGTCTTTCTTATGAGATTTATCCTTTTTACTGTGTTTATATCTATGAACTATGTATCTATGTCGAAGTTGAAGGGTTTCTTGATAAGTCTAATTTAAGAGACACATACCAAAATTTAGTTATTTAGAACTTGTAACAGAATTGAACTGTATTCTGTTAGTGTACAGGTAGGATCCAGGCTGGTGTTGTCATGTACTATTTCGGAGGGGGATTTTCCGCTTGACCTATGTGTCATGGAGTTAGTAGCTGCACTTGGAAGACAGAGAAGAAGACAATCAGATTGACCATTAATTACATTCTAAGATAAGATAATACATCCTAGATTTAAGATTAAATCTGACTACATAGTTCAGTGGTATCACACCCACCTCATGATCTGAAGTTTGACGGTTTGATTCTGATAACAAAATCTCAATCAAATTTTAGGAGGTGTCTGTTCCGAACCTAGTTGGCTTTTTTCATTCTCTATTCTGAGCGCTTTGTTCTGGCTGTGACGATGGCGTGACCTTTAACTCAGATACTTGGAGGTCACGAGTTATGAGCGATGGTCGATTGATGGTACTACCGAATACTACGTCCATCCGCAAAAACCATCCTCAATCCTCATTATTAGTATGGTATTCAGAGGAATAATTATGGTTCGTACCCCACGTTAAACTGTAGGTATTCTAATATTCCATTGGCTGTTGGGCTATTACATAACAGTTCTGTCTAAGCAAACATGTCAGCCTTAGTCAGTAACAAGATTACAAGATCCTGCCATTTTATACTCATTTCTCATTCATACTTGGCTCATGAAAGATAATAGGTTACCATTTCAGAAAGATAATTAATAAATAATGAAACTATATATTAAGTTGAGGAAAAGGTACCATGTGGTGTGCCTCAGGGGTCAATAGTGGGCCATAGTAAGTTCTTAGTCTATGCCAATGACCTACATAAATTCTCAATAATGGAAGTATTTCAGTATTACTTAGACCTATATACAGTATTTAAGTTAGATCAATAGTAAAAACTTCTCTTATTCTTAGTTTTATTTCAACTGTACGGTGCATATGACGCTAAGTCCAGTCACAATGCTGACATAATGACATTAAATATATATTCACATAGATAAATAGCGGTAGTAGAATTCATTGATAAAACCTAGTATCTGTTAGCATAGTGACGTCACACTTGCACCTAAGACCGAGTTGAGCCACCCGGTGACGTCATGGTCGTAACAAGCACTCATTACCGCGTGTAATGAGAGGTCCTCCGACTGAGTGCTCTGCCGTGGCGTGCCATGATGAATGGAACACTAGAGAACCTCCCTTTACTACACCGGTGTCACACTTTTACTGACTTTTAATTGAAAGTTTCTAAACAGCATTATAAAAATATGTTTGTATTTACTTCCCTGTTGGAAATAGGTTATAATAGGATATATGTCTAAAGGGAATGTTTTCAGTTCATCTGAACAGATGTTCTTATAGCCCAAATGAGACGTCACTAGCATATTTTACATGACGTCAATTTTTCAAATTTTGGTCGCCCAAATTGCCAACCCCCCCCTTTACGACAGGACATGAGACAAGGGAATAATGTCCTGTCACCTATACTTTCTAATTATTAAAGAAAGGCTATTAAAGAAATCGGAGTGCCAGACTTAAGAATAAGGATAGGGAAAAATACATCAGTGCTTATCTTTATACCGTAAGTGTAATGAATTTAAAGACTTCATGATTAACTTTGCTATTAGTCAACTGGTTTATTATTAGAACTGGTTTAAATACCTGATATTGCGTAATCCAAACTGTTTGTTGTTAGTTAGTTAGTTACTGTAATGATAACTTTTTCAGGTGTTTTAAGCCAAGTATGAATGAGGAACGAGTGTAGGATGATTGTGGCGCGATCTTGTACTCATGTTACTGAGTAAGGCTGACATATTCCTTAGGCAGAAGTGTTAACAGTCAATGGAATATTTACGAGACCTAAAGTTTTCCATGAGGTCCAAACAACCGCCTTTGGATTACGAATTGGTCTAATTACGAGGATGGTATTTGCGGATTGACTTAGTAATCCATATTTTAGATGTTAATCCACACCAGAAAATATCACATTCACCAACCATCGATCATAACCAGCCACAATTCGTGATTTCCAAGTAGCTGGAATACAAGAAACTTCACCATCTAGTAGTGGGGGCACCTAGTTTTGGTTTCTATGGAATCATTTTTGGGCCAAGTGAGGCTTCTTGAAGATGTGTAGGTCTTATCAAAAAGTTTGTGATCATTCGATGACTAGTTTCTACCACTAGCAACCAAGCAGGAATTCAACCCAGTATTTTTAGGTAAAAAAAACTTTGTCATGGGAATTAATTCATCTGAACGGGATTGGACTCCCCCAAAATAATCCTCATCAGTTTTTGTTTTCCCCATCATTATATGGATGGGTAAGCTAATACCCGTGATTTCAGCGTCACTGGAGAATTTTGGAAAACTCTCTCATTTTCCCAAGGCAGGGTGTCATTGTCCCTATTGTTTTGAAATATAGAATGGCATGTTTAGCAGGAACACACACCTACACCTCTATTATTCCCTATGGTGTATGTGTCCTATATTGACTGTGTCCAGTCACTTACTTAAACTGATTCCTGCTAAAATTGTTCCAGGCAGGCTTGAAGCTTGATTGGTTAAAATACCAATGAGATAAAAACATTGTGAAACCCTACTTCAAAATTTAAAAACTCAACATGGTTGTGTTGGGATTGAATGATATCTTTTTGGTGTATTAATGTATAAACGTGTTAGTGGGTTATGTCGTTTATTAGCAGCTCATGTTTTCATAATATTATATACTCCGCCACGACCAAATACACGCACAGGACGATGTCGGAGCAGTCCACGAGCACCAGGCACGCACCCACCAAATTGTTATACACCTATTTTCCTCTGTAGTCACGTGACCAAAACAATGTCCTATTACTAATTTATGGCCTAGAGACGGGAATAAGTAATCTTTTGGTAACTGCGGAGCAGAGATATTTGGATAGTTGAGATAAACCTGTGGAATTACGTAGGCAAACATATGGGGCTCGTTAAAATAAATGTACAATAGGGATTATCAAACGGTACTAATCAAGTTTCAAAATAGATTGTCAGCTCTGTCGAGGTAGCAATATTGTGACATGTGTATGTCTAAGCTCTGGGGTGTTAGTAATTTACGAGACGCTAAAATGTCACGAAAGTGACGTCATGTGATTATGAGGACAGCTGTTTAGATGAACTGTAAACACTCCCTTCAGACATATCCTAACCTATTTATCACGTGGATCTAACTTTTTTCACAGATAAGTAGACACTGTACTTTCTTTTGTAGTTTTGTTAACACAAAGATTATAAAACAATGTATATTGTAAAACGTGGTAAAACTGTATTTAATTCATTCATACGTTACTTATTAAAGTTTTAACTTCGTATTAATATGAATAAATTAAATAATTATATTTATGGTAATGTTATTTAAGCACATTTATATGAATTTACTTTAACCTTCTATAAATTCTGAACCCCGGCCAAAGTTCAGATTGCGATTTCTCCATGTCGTTCTGTTTTCAACTATCAACTTTTCAGGTCATTCGATAATTTGTTTGGGGTTTTATAAGAGTAATTTCATTATAAACTAGTTGCTACTAAATAGTAAATGCCTAAAACGCATATTGACATTAGTATTAAGTAGAGAATCATTGCCATAGAAGGTTTATGTAAGGTTAAGTTTACACGTTTGACACCTAGAGGCATCGGTCCATCCATAGAGTATAAACTTACAAAAAAACTAGCATTTGATATTGGATTTAGTATTGGAAATTATCATTAATGTATAACTTTCAAGATTGGAAAAAAACGCCAATTATTTGTACTTATTCTATTACACTTTTAATGAAATCCCAGGTGAGTTAGAACAATTATTTCCAATTTAATTTTTACCCCTAAGAATAGAAAAAATAATAATAAAGCATAGTTAAGAGTGCAAATTGAAACAAATGAAACTCTTTCACGTTGTCATTTCTAAGTTTCCGCAAGTACACCACTATTCCAAGCGAAAGGCCTATGTAAATAAATAAAAAAACTGTGATATACTTATGCGACGTATTACATATTTTACCAAAGGGTTATTATTATATGATGAATGATAACAGTTTTTCCAATTCCCCAACACATTATGAGGGGATTTTTATTAAGTCAACAATATTAAAACACAATTCGAAAATTGGTCTACGATGCGTACTATTTTTCTGTCTGTGTCAAAAATAATATTTTTGTCAAAAAAATAATTAGAGCATTGTATTTAGGGTTAAAAATTCAGTGAAAATAATACTTCACATCACCTTCAACTAAACAAACAACAAACCTGAAAAATGTTAATCCAATATAGTCGAAAAGATACGATAACCTAAATGGTAAACCTTTAAATCGAGTAATCATATAATGAATCGTGATTCAATCATGTTTGGGATAAGTAGGGAAATTTTGTTTGCAAAAAATGAAGGTTAACCTTACAAAAGAGGACATGTATAGAGGTGAACCTCACATCTATTGGCTACTGTTTTTCACTATTGACATCCACTATATATTAGTAAAAACATTGTTTAATGTTAAACGTACTTTTGTATTCAAATTAGCTTTTATGTATAAATGAGAAAACAAATGAAAAATTTTTAGGCTCAAAAAATTTTCGAATTCTTTAAGAAATTCTAAATTTATTTTTATTTGAGTTTATTTAAAATTTTAATGAAGAAACAATGATAATTAATAAACGTTTTATTCTAAGACTGGAATATAAAATACCTTAATCAACTTATCCTAGGTTTTATGTAGGGGTTAAAAAACTGCACTAAACGCTATACAAATTTTATTTGGATGTAAATAAGAAAAATTTATATATTTAAAATCTGGCCATTCTTTGCTTATGCAAGGAATTGTTCAACAAAGTTTATTACACTGTAGGCCAAAACATCCTTTATTATAGATTTTGGTTATCCATTATGGTGGGGGGTGTTTGAGGGAATGAAAATTGGGAAATAACTTGAGCAAGCAGGTTAAGCCAGGGGAGATGGTGGAGTCGTGACTCCCATCACAAGACACCTTTATGGGTTGACAAACTCATTCGTTCCTTATTACATGGCGTTATGTACATGGTGATAATGTAATACAAATATAATAAGATTCGTATCGAAGAATATTACGATAAAAGTTGAAGTATTTAATATATTTATACTGATTATTCTAGTTAAAATGTTTCACTCCTTCGATTCCTTCTATAGTCTAATTTTGAAACCGTTAACTTCAACCTAAAATTTCATATTTCAGACAAAATATAAATAAGTTGTATCATGAAATGCTGAGATACTAAATTGAAACGTATCCACCACACGAAATTGTTACGTGAGACGTGTAGTAGATGGTACGCTTCCAAGGTACTAAATTATGTCTTTCGTTTAGTTGATATTTTATTGAAGCAAAAATTACAAAAACCTAAACTATACACTTTAAAAACCCCATAATATTTAACAATGAACTACCATCAAAAACTGCCATAATTCATATAAGTTTGACTTAAAGCAACAGTTTCATATCTTTATGTCACCTCAAACTTCATCGCGTGGCCTCTCCTTCTCAACTTTTGCAACACCTAAACCTCATGCAACATTAATATCTGTTCTTAAGGATAGAAAAGTTATTTTATGGATATCGATTTCCCTACGGATTGTCTTGTTGCAGTGGTTTGATCACGCAGATCGGGAGGTATATTTTGTAATTATAATAAAAATGCTAACTTTGGGAATAGGGTAAATATATTTCGTATATGTAACGTAAAATTTAAAAAAAATCACTCATGATGTTTTTTATAGTACATAGTTTGTACTTATACATGCGTGTCACGTATTTGTTTGGTAAAATTCTTATTTCTACAGACTTTATTTAATAGCCAAACTTTTGAAAATTAACTTACGGAAAGGTAAGTAAAGAATAAAAAAGATACTGATATTTTTTTTCAAATTAAACTTTTAATAAAGAAATATGTATAGATATCATGTATATTGTATAAATTGTTAACTTAACAAATATAAAAAAAATTTTGAGCAAAGGCTCTACGTTAATACGAACATGTAGTCATTTAAAATATACCTTTATATAAGTACAAAATATATAACTAAGCATAATAATGTTGTTGGGTTTTCTAATTAAATGAAATTGTCTAGCCATTATCCGAAATTTTTAGTCAGGCTTAACACAAAATACTGCGAATAGTTTTTATCGTCCACAAAAAAATAGTTCCCACTATCGTCAATTTTTGCCACTAAAATATTAAATCCCCTTATATTTTGTATTTTGCATAATTATTGGTATTTAATATCATGACTGGTACGAGAATTCAGTTTTGCATTGAGTTATATCAACAATATATATTGTGGTTTTTAAAACCCGTCATTTATTATTATACTATAATTCATTGAATTTCTGCATCATTTATTACAGAAGTTATTTAAATACACTAGAGTAGCTATTTCTTTAATTATATCAAATATTGAAAGGAATTTTGGGTCCTAATTAGAAAATATTTCTTTCCATAAACATGCTATATAGTTTAACAGCGATCAGAAGTAATGAAGCGTAATAAAGATTTATAGAAGTAGAAAGATCTCAGTGGCTAGCAGCTTTACTGGGTTTTCTTTCCTAATATAAAAGTTTTCTTTTGGCTGGTTTGATTTACGCAGCAGTTCAGAGACCTTATCCAAGATCTTATAGCATTTGACTTTTTCACCATGCGAATCATGCTGTAAACATTTAAATACTGCTTTAAGCAACAAAACCATTTATGAGACAACTATAGTACATTAATTCTTAAACCATTTAGAATTAAAATTAAACCATGCTTAAAACACCATGTATAAAACACATTTTTTTCTATAATATGTCATGGAAAGATAACAAATATTTGTGATACAAATTTGAAATAAAATATCTCAGCCTATTTTAAATACATTTTTGTATTTTTTTTAAAGTTGACAACCTTTTTCTCAAATTCTCAAATTCTACTATAGAACATTAAGTACCTGGTGACCAAGCTTTGCTCGTTTAGAATAAGACATGTATTATAAAAATTAATTAGAAAAATTATAACACATTTATTACTCAATGAAAACATTTATGTGGTTGAAATAAAACCGATTTAATACACCATAATTAATATAGCACTGACAAAAAGTATCGCCCCTGGTGGAGATGGAACTCGCGGCCTATAGTTCTTGAGGCCGACACGCTACAACTCGGCTACGACGTTAGTCAATTGAGCGATGCCGTTTAACGTCTTTTAGCCAAAGCCGATCATTTACTGTCTAATTATCCATACCGTTATTATTAGCCTGTGATCAACTGATTTTGTTATAAACGGAATGAGGATTGAAAAGCAAAAGAGAAATTTAATTTACATAAATTAATTGGTTTGTTACAGTGGCTTCAAGCAATACAACGAATACGTTTTTTATCAAAACACGGAAGATTTTGGAAATACTTTTTTCTGCTTTTATTTCGCACAGCTATCCTTAAGTTCCTTAAACCCTTAAGTTTTTACACATTGTTTAGTAACCTGATAATTTTGCATTTATTTAATTCATAAAATAAATATTAATGCATAACCTCTATACTGTTCCCCGCAGTCTTCAATCAAGAACTGTCAAACGGTTATAAACAGCTGTTTTGGTTTGTATTGTTTAGATTTTATTCTCCATAAGCGTAATGTTAAATTTTTAGATTTTAAACTTAATATTACAAGAAAACACGAATTTTCCTGGACATTAGACCTATCTAGAACTTATTTTCTACTCGGAAATTAGTTATTTCCAAAATTTAAAGAAATTCCTCGGCGCCGTTTTCGAGATCCGTGTGCAAATATATACAAACCTTGCTCGTATTATAGTATTGGATTAATATCATGGAATATGGATGTTTTCATCCTCATCTTGTTGTTGATGTTTTTCATATGCTATTCCTATATGCGAATATGAAAAAAACATCAACTTCCTGTACTTTCAAGCTATAAACGAAGGTCATCAGAGCAATGTTCAGGCTAGAGCCGTTAACTTCATACAGGGGTGTTTTAAGGCCAATAAAGTCCTACTTTTCCATGTATCTACATACTGTAGTCTACCTACTTTTAAAGAAAACCCATCATAAATTTCAAAAACAACCCTCTGTTTACAACTTACGTCCCTACAACTGTCTGGCCATCCCATACTTCCCCATACCTTTTATAAAAAAACATATACTTTATTCCTCGCTATTTTCAATAGGCTTGCTTCTCAATAATTTAAAGATATTACAGATCCTTTAGGAAACTTTTATGAGCAAGGAAAGGGAGTTTTTGATTCAAAAATAGTACTACTCTGTACATAAATATATTAATGATAAAACTATTGTTTAGTATAAGACACATTATTTTTATTTTAACTATGTGCATATTTAATTATACTTGTATGTACATACTGACAATGTCAATGCATGTATTTTATGTATTTTGACAATATTGAATTTTAACTTTTAGGCTAATATTAAATCTCTATATATAAAATTGAATGTATGTCTGTCTGTATGTATGTATGTCCTTTATGCGTTGCCAAACTACTCATCCGATCGCCATGAAATTTTAGGAAGTTGCTATATATGTGTCCGGGAAGGTTTTAGTGAAAAAATATTTTCGAAAACCTCATAAGTTTCCATTTTATGGCGTTTTAAATTTCTAATGTTAACCTTATGGAGAGTAAGTTTGTTTACAAATTGTCTACAATGAAAACATTTGATTTCTTAGCTACAGCTGATTGGTTTACTTTCCATTAGCAATACCGTATGCTTTACTATCCAATGCCATCTGAATCATTCATTAATGTTAAACTATGAAGTAAATGTGTACTGTAAAAAATGAATAGCTTTATTCACCACGTTAATAGTTAACGGTTTTGGGGGATTATGTATTTATATTTATATTTTCTGTCTCATTAAAGTCACGTGTTTATATGATAATTACAATGTTTATATTATTACGTTTATTATAATAATCAGCTGTTGTATATATCTTTCCTATAAAAGCCGTATTACAGTTAGGTTTCGTTTGGGTTTGGATTGGATTTGAAAATTGTGAATTAATCCACTCAGATTTATTTGTTTTATGGGAATGATTTTAATATGTTTTATCGTTTCAGTATTGTTATTCACTATGCAGCGACCCAGAATATATAACCTTTCACAATGAAGCCGTATTGCTATTCGACTTCAGAACATGGCCAATCTTAAAGTTAACATGTGTTTACTGTGAGGCGTTACGAAGTTCGCCGGGTCAGCTAGTAGCTAAATACAATACAATACATCATGTGCGACAATATGCGGCAAACAATATAACGTTACGGCTATTAAACTACAGATTTTGATTGATTAAGTTTTGCATACGCTATTTATGAACTACAACTCATTACTTTACGCCCGATTTGACACCAGTAAACCATCACAGGGAAATAAAATCAATCTAGGTTTATTGGATATTGAAACAAACCACTATGTTTGAACACCGGAACGGTCATGATTGATTGGTTGTTTTGTTTGTTGGTTGCCAGCCCGTTTCATTCTTGTATGCCAACTGACCAACGAACCTACACTAGGTGGCGTGTTAAAGCCCCCTTTTAGAGCCCATTCTCCCTCCCTCATCATTATTGCATGCGTTTTAGCTTGATAAGAGGGTTGGTCGGCCGCGGTGTATGGAAACGATGATAACAAACTGAATAAACTTAGTGATTTTACTTAGAGAAAATCTGATTACGAGGAGATTTTCTCAAGTTATGTTAAGATTGATTTTGAAATTGCTAACTATAATTTTTGCTTAATATTCATTGTTAGAGGGTATTTTCTATCTCGATTAGTGGAACAAAATTTACGACGTTTCTTGATCAGGAATCGGATCCGTTCTCAGGCGAGCTTGAATCTAAAACATAACAAGATTATTTCATATTCTCAGCTTACCGGCTTAGTCTGGATTATATAGTAATCTTGTCACATTTTAGGTTATATTCTGAAACGTCGTAAAGTTTTTTCCGTTATGAATCATGTCCAACGAAAAGCTAAATAATACAAACTACAAATAACGATTAGTTATACGTAAATTATTTTAATTTTTTTTATCTTTAGTAACTTTAAAGTAAAGGTTGTGCTGAAAGAAGCAACATACTTTTTATTGAGACGAAATACTAACCAAAATCAGTAGAAAAATGAATAAAAAATTTCCAGTGGAAAATAGGTTAGATCATGGATACGTCCAAAGAGAACAATGTTTACAGATCCTTTAAAAACATTTCCTTAAACCATATGATGTTACTGTTTCAAATTTTGTCTGACTGATTACCAATATTTCTCCTACTAGAGCTAAAACATATATCTATGTCATCAAAAAGACACACTTGTTAAATTTTTACAGAATTTTGATATATTTAAATGTCTGTTATAACTTTCAAGATTTAGAATTAGAATTTTTAGTCAACTACATTATCTCCATCATTATTACTATTCCATACAAATTTATTTATCTTATATTCGTAATGTACTTATTATTTTTCATTATTAAATATTAAATTAATTCAAAGCGTATTTTGAAATAAGTTTTATTTCAATGTAAGCTAATTAATATTCTTTTTATGTAACTTACGATGGCAATGTACTATCCTCATATTAAATAACTTGATTCTTTCCATGTACTGTAAAACATAACAAATGTCAATATTTAATTTTAGTAGGTTGTGGGTTAGTATAATGCACACAAATGGTTTTTACAAAATCAATAAAAAACTATGAACAGACTCTGGACAGAAGTGTGTCCCATTTTACCAGTGCGGTTGTTTTTCTTCAACAAGCGTTTCGTATACTTTTAATATCTAAATATTCTTAGGTGCCCTTAATGTGTATGTTTTATTTTTAAAGTTATGTATGACCATGTCTCCAACTAAATATCTCCACAGGTATCAGAAGCTCTCCAAAGTATGTTCTAAGTTTTAAACACGTTCTATTTAAGCTGTCTAACAGAACTTAGGATAAAATTGAGCCTTAATAAACATGTTAATTTTAAATGTTCTTTCTCGAAACAATAAATAAAAATATATTTTTAAACATACTAGTATGGACTGATAAAAGAAGAAAATATTCTATTTAAGAGCAGAGATGGTGCTAGAACATTTAGAATATTGGCGGTCCGACCCACCGCCACCAAACCGCTATTTCCACGTATAATGGTCCTTCGTCCTTGCCACAGGACTCGGTCTCTAACTTTCTGCCCAACCATTCTCCCTCTCTCGGTCACACAAGGGT
This sequence comes from Nephotettix cincticeps, assembly GCA_023375725.1. Classification (NCBI taxonomy): domain Eukaryota; kingdom Metazoa; phylum Arthropoda; class Insecta; order Hemiptera; family Cicadellidae; genus Nephotettix; species Nephotettix cincticeps. The sequence continues at coordinate 43,908,206 of CM041787.1, forward strand.
TGTGATAACGGTTATTGTTTAAGGTGGTGCGGGAAAAATCGACTATCTTAAAAAATATAATCTTAACGTTTATTTGTTGATTGTATCATGTATGTTGGCATAATTGTTTCAAGTTTTTAGTTTTTAAACTACTTATGCTTTTGAGCTGAAGTTTTGGGAACGTGGATGAATAACCTATGATGAATGACTGGGACGGTGTCGACGTCCTGTAATCCAGCTACTTGGAGGTCACGAATTGTGGATATTTGTGGAGATGGTGGGTGGATGTGGTGTTCTCTTGTGTGGATTAACGTCCGCACTATTGAATACTCCGTTAATCCACAAAGACAATCCTTATAACTAGGCCAATTCGTAATTAAGAGTCCGTGGTTCGGATTCCACGTTAAATTGTAGGTCCATTAGTTGCCATCGGCTGTTGGGCTATTATTAACAGTCCTGTCTCATGAACATATCAGCCTTAGTCAGTAACAAGACTACACGATCGCCACAATCATCTTACACTCAATCCTCATTCATATTTGGCTTAAAATACCTACATTGTAGTAAATCATTTATCATTTCAATGATCTAATCTACTCTAACCTATAAACGTAACCTATGTGAAATAAAATTAAAAACATTTTGTTTACTACAGAAAATGTTTTAGTCACATTTTTGATCCAATAATCTTGTAAAATATGTCATTTTTTAAGTCTAAAAATGTTTAAAAATGTACGAAATTGTTTTTTTGTACATGTTAACTTAAGGCGGTACGAGTGGAGTCGAGGACAACTGAACGCTAGTGTCGCTTATTCGTTACACACAAATCATTGTTTCGAGCAAGCTTTCTGAATGACTTGTTTAAGATAACAAATCTGTTGTTTTGTACATTTTTAAACACTTTTAGACTTTAAAAAGGACATATTTTACAAGATTATCGTATCAAAATGTGGCATTAAAAATCGTTTCCTGAAGTAGACGAACATTTTTTAAAATTTTATTTGTGGGTTATAAGTTAGAGAAGTCATTCACTCAGGATTTGATTCAATTTTCTGTCTTTTTTTAATATTTTAAGAAGAATATATATTTAGCTATAATTTAAATCTGTTTTCAGTAAATTATAACTACAGAATTGAACAATTTCATGGTGTTCAGAACCTTTTGAAATGCATAATTGTGTTTGCAATTAACTACTAATATAATATTTTGGACTTTTCTAAAACTGCATTTACTACACAACGTTCTTGAAGTTAAAGAAACACTTCCCGTTTTCAAGTGACTACCTAATGTAAAATAAATAAATAAAATAAAATATATATCTATATATCATGCACAATACACGAATAAACAAATACTTAAAATTAGAGTAATTGACCACAACACTCCGCCTTAGTTGGGGCATACACCATAATTACCAAAATTAATTATTTTTTTTATTTAAATAGTAGTATAATATCCATGACTAAAAATTTAAAATAAAATGTAATTATTTGGTAGTCATTTGAAAACGGGAGGTTTTTCTTCACCTTTAGAAAAGTTGTGTCGTTAAAAACACAGACGGGTTGAAAAAGTCCAAAAAAATAAAAATACAAATTTATAACAAGTAATGGACAAAAATAAAACCTGTAGTTTAATACATTGACATGAATATGTCTTAGCTCTTGGGGACGAAATTGGCAATCCGTTAGTTTAAATTTTGAAACGGAAGTGACGTCATATGATTATATGGACTTAGACTCTTTGTCCCTTTACAGTGTAGGTTCATTATTCTTATTGCCAACGTGTTTTGCATACTTATGTGAAGTTTTATCGCCTATTTTACATCTTCCCTGCACAATTTACAGACATAGCTCTAAGTGACGGCTCGGAGTAGAGGGGCTGTGAGGAGGTAGGGATAGGTTGTTGGGGGGGGGGGTGGTAATGCACTTAGAATATTGCGCCCAAAACGGCAGATCATTAGCCCGATGCTATAATATTCCTCCGGGACCTTAAAATTCCCCTTATCGTCGTCTCCGGTGCCATTATGGTTAACTATACTTTATATCGGTACATCGGCTCTGTACAAAACAGTCATGCAAAATAGAGTCAATTATCAATTATACGAACCAGCAAACTATCCGAACGTAAATTATCTTAACCGTAAGTTATCCGAGTCGTCAATTACCCGTATGCCAATTATACGAACGTCAATTAACCAAACCATCAATCATCCAAAAATCTGAACAACCTAAAAAATGGTTTAAGATTGAGATTTTTTTCTATAAATTTCATACTAATAATTCCTATAAGCTTTACTTTTTACTATGTTAATTATTTGTTTACAAAAAATATTATTTATAAACTGTACTAATAATGTACTGCAATTTTAAAATATAATGTTTAATTCTATTTTTATAGAACACATATTTTGTAAAATTGGCCAAAACTAGGATTAAGAGAGCCGATTTTTTTATTTTCATTGTGTGTAAGACACTTTAAAGTAAAACAAAAACTTTTTCCAAAAGGTATGGTTTAAGGAAAATGAGTTTCATAGCTGTCAGTGCTCTCGTTTTTACGGAGAAACGTTTCAACAAATTTTGTTTGGCGTTACAGAAGAATGTACAAAAAACTCTAATTTGACTTCTATGGTAAATTTTTGTTAAGTAATTAACCAAAACCACTGTTATAACATTGTGTATCTCTTTCATTGCGTTGAAACATACATTATGTTTTTCATTGAGCCAAACATTGTTCTCAGAATTTTTTAACAATCTGTTTCCGGTCACCATTTCACTAGACTCCTTTTAACAATCAGTTTCCGGTCACCATTTCACTAGACTCCATTCACGATTGGCCACGCATGTTATACGGGGCTAGACATTGTGTCAGCTGATCGATCTACTATCAGCTGATTGATGTAGCTATTTATCTCAACGACAGCAGGATCAATACTACTTCTAATGGCCAAAACATTACGAGCTCAATATTGGGGTGGTCACTTTAAACGTTATTTATTATTTTGTCGGCAGAAAGATTGTCTAGAATTATATTTTCATATCTAAGACAATTAATTTTTATGACCCAATATTACATTCATTGCAGATTTTTGTCAATTTATTTCCGTTAATTTTGTATACTATTTTTGTTATTTTGTTCTTTTTTAGAAAATTTACAACAAATTTAAATTGTACAAAGTGGATTATTTTAGTGCTTTTATTCTATGAAAATCTACAGTTCATGTCTGTTTTTGCTATACATTGTCTGTGATTTTGTTTTAGTAGAGTATTTAGTACTCGGCTGCTACAGAATATTAGTAAAAACAGCTATCTAAAGCTTAAAACTACAGTTATTTCGTTAGTAGTAGACTTGGTGACGCGCAGGCTCATTAGGCGAGGCAGGTACGGATGTAACTTTAACACCGCTAAAATACCTTGCTGACTACTCTATCGCACACACAGTGAAAGACAATTGTGGTGTTTGTTTATAAAAATAGTTAAAGAGTGAATTATTGTAGTATAGAATGATTTTTTAAATTCCTTGTCTTTTGCTTTTAAAAATCTTATGTGTGTTGTTAGGTTTAGAAAATTTACTAAAATTTCTTTGTAAAAGACAAAGATTTAATTTTTCTAGGAAAATATCTCAAAACTATTCCAACAACAGAGGATAACTATTATTCTTTGAAAGCAAAATGACGTCCCCCCTGGTTAAGATATTTTGTTTTCTTGAAGATCATAGTTGTGTGTAGACAATAGACTTTAGTTACATGATTGTTAAGATTTTAGTATCAAAGTATAAACAAGTACAATTTTCTATACGGGAAGAGATTCTTCGGTCAAAGTCCTCTGGCGGGGTATAGAAAGGCTTGAAACTTCAGGATGTATTTGAATTTTTTACGGGTTTCTTCAGGTCTTCAAACAGTGTATTGAAAATTAACAGTACATGATATAAATTAGAAAATTTGTATAACTATTTATTTTTAAGGTTTTTGAGACAGATGTGATAAGCCTCAGGGGGGTATTGGCAATTCGTCAGACAACAATTTGAAACGATGATGTCATTTACTTAGTTACGACAGATGATTAGATGAACTGAAAAAATACTTTTATTTATATCCATGACCTAACCTATTTCTCACAAGGAAGTAAATACAATAACTGTTGTAAAACAATTTCCAGATTATCTAAATAAATAACTAGCCTTTTATTGTGTAGTGAAAAAATAGGAAAACTCCCTAGAGTAGAATTAGGGGGGGAGAATGGATTTTAAGTCAGAATATCTTAACCGGATGATTAATAATTCTCCTCCCAAAGAATGATGCCGCTCGGTCACGAAGGTAGGCATAGCATTGTTGCATTACCTAATTTATCTGGAATGCTTAAATCATAGAGCCCTTTTCATTCAGTTGTTGAGTGATTTCATTTCTTAAGGGGAGTCTGTTGTCGTTATGCTTGCCCATGTAAAACATGGTGTACTTTAGGCACCAATATCTTAAAACCAAAACAGGAATTCTTTTACTTTGTTTATTCTTTTGACATGGATATGTCTTACCTCTGGGGGGAGGGGGGTTAGCAATTTTTCTGATAAAAATTAGAAACATAAGAACAGCTGTTTACAATGAACTGAAAATATTATCTTTAGATATATTCATAATGTAACCTATTTCCCACAGGAAAGTACATACAAACGTGTTTGTCTTTAAAACTGAACAATTTGAATCAAATGGATGAGTGATAATCTTATAATAAAAGTATATAAAAATGAATACATAAATGCTTATAAATAAAGAAATATAAGTAGTTTGTTAGTAAAATGTATTCCAATTAAAGGGTAGTATGTGAGAAAAGAAAAAATGAGGCTATCTATTAGGGTTCTGGAGATAAGTGTAGGCTTATAAAAAATTAAAACGCATTCAGACACCGTGGAAATTTCAAAACTCTTAAATGCTTTAGTAAAACTGGGATAGAATATAGAGATATAAAGAAGTTCACTACATACACATTTTCGAATTTTTAAATTTCACTTTTACAATTTTCACCACAAAGTTGTCAATGGTTTTTCTATACTTGTATGCCAAGCCATAAAATGAATAAAAGATTCAATGTCATTAGTAGAGTGAAGATCTATCGGTGATACAAAATAAATGATCAGTGAATACACAATATCTGTTACACTACAGGTGGTTGCATTGCATTACAGATGCAAGTGGCAATACATGTCACACGTTCAGACCTTGGGTTCTGTATCCAGTGCAACCTTATCATTAGTATCGATGGCTATGAATCCAATCAGTACAAGTTACTGTATTTTGTTGCAGATCCTTCTTTTTACTTTCTCCCACTTATAAGATAGTACGAGTATATGGAGGCAGAAATGTTTTCATCAAAATTTTTCAATTTGAATTGAGAGAGGTTATATCTATTTTGGGGTCCCCTAGATTCAAAAAAGTGGGTTTGGTCATGATGTCTGTGTGTAAGCGAGCACGCGGGTGTGTGTATTTGTCCGTGTGTGTGTGGATTAAACTAAAATTATAATATGAACTTGAATGACAAACCTGAGTTGTTTATCTAGAGCGGATGAAAGCGAAGTACTACGTCACAATCCGTCCGTGCCCTGGCCCATGGTGTGAGACCCTAGGGACAAAAAGAGCAGTCAAAATGTTTAGTTTTACCCAGTATCAAAAACTAATTGGATTAGATTAGATTAGAATATTGAAATGGCAACCATACCACAAGGTAGGTATTTGAAGCCAAACATGAATGAGGATGATGAGTGTATGAGGATTGAGTGTAAGATGATTATTCCACGATCTTGTAGTCTTATTACTGACTAAGACTGACATTGACTGATCCTTTGACAGGACTGTTAATAGCCAGCACTGTTAATTAATAGCCCAACATTCGATGCCAACTAAAAGGACCTACATTTTAACGTGGAATCCGAACCATGTCCTCTGAGTTACGAATTGGTCTAATTATGAGGATGGTTTTTGCGGATTAACGAAGTATTCAATAGTGCGGACGTTAATCAACACATGAGAACGTATTGTAATAGTGAAAATGATGAAAAAGTTTACATAAACATGGGTTCGGAAATGCTTAGTTATCGAGTTACAGCTAGCGAAAGATTTTGCCGGATTTCATTACAGCCGTTAACATGAGGCCATCCTGTTTTTGACACGTTAATTAAATGTTAAAAGCAGTGTATTTTATGTAAAAGGTTATTAAAAACGATCCCAGAACAGAACCTTAAGGTGAGTAATTTTTGATAAATCCGTCATAAAACGCAAAAACCGTAGCAATCAACTCTGTTTTCTTAGCAATAAACAAATGAGTTTTCTAGAAACTTGTAGATAATTTAATTCTGAAAAAATACTTTGGTAATTGAGTCAACATAAAAAAATATTTGCGAAGAAAAATGAATTTTATTAGCAATAAAATACTTACAATGTATAAAAAACCTTGAAAAAGAAGGAGTTAGACTTTTTACTTTACCCTTATACTTAAGTTTCTCAAAAGTAAGTCGACTTATAGTTCTGAGACTAGTTTTATTAAATTTTTAAGCTCATTTCATATAAAAATAATACTCTTGCCATTTTTATCAATGCCCAAAAAGAACAGTATGGCTTCATTATAACGGGGGTACTGAAATCCGGGAGTAATATATCGCTAGCCGTAACTGCCGTAACTCGTTGACGAAGCATTTCCGAACCCATTTTTATAAAAATGTTTTTCACCATTTTCACTAATAAAACAAATCTCTCAATTCTTTACCTTTTTTCTGAATAACCCTGTTTAGAATATATCTACCTTCTATTGATTTTTTTATTTTTTTATTCAATGATCAATGTAAATTTATTTCAACGCATCAGCTACTTATTTATATTCAATCACTTAAATAGATCAAATGTGCTCTCATTTTCTTGAAGGAGCGTTTCATGAAGACCTTGTTCAGTGTTACAGAAACATACACAGATATTAAGTGAAGACCATTTTGGATTTTTTGCTGTATAAAAACGTAAAAATATCACAAAACTATAATTTTATGTAAATAGATGGTACTTTAAAAATATTTTAGGTCCAAAATCTACAGCCGAAATAATTAATCTGATGATTTTTAAATAACGTATGATATTTCTAGTTCCTAATTAAGATATTTTATCCATATTTTATAATATAAAGGTTTGATAAACTCCAAAATATTTTTAATCTGACAATCTAAAGAATTAAAAACCATTTTTTATAAATATAATGCATTTTTAAGGATTAAAAACTTAACCGAGCAATGTCTCTGAGCGATGCTAAACAATGTAGTCTTTATTGAAGCTCGGTACACTACGGGCGGTTTTTATTGCTGCAAACACATTAAGACTCGAAGCACGTCCAGAAGAAGGTGGGGCTGGGGGTAGAGGGGAGTTTAGGGAGGGGTGGGAGCATTGGGACGAGCTTGGTTCAGTCTCCATAAAAAACCTTGCTAGAAATTTCTCTTGCTATAAATTAAAACCATGATTTGGTGCTATAATTTCAAACCCATACCTATTTTAACTTAGTTAATTATGTTATCATTGGTTAGGTTAACCAAACCATTAAAACTATTTTCTTAGAAAATAAAATTTGAGTATTTCCAAGAGCAAGTGTTTTGACAAAATTTTTTTACCATTTTAACAGCTGTTTAGAGGGACTGAAAACATTCAAACATCCCCTCAAATGAATACGAAAGCGAAATTTCGCTATTTTCGCTATATCCCAAGGGGTAGTAAATAAAATACATTTCGCAACTGTATTGCAGTAAAAAGATATATTTCGATAAATTTCCTAATAATATTAAAACATGTAAAAATATTTAAAAAAAATTATCACAGAGACTGCAGTTTTTCAATTTGACATGTATATGTCCTAAGCTCTGTGGGGGGGGGTGTGTTAACAAATTTTTGGAACGCAAAAAGTGCAGCGGAAGTGTTTAATGAAAGTGCCGTTATATGGTTATAATAACAGCTGTTTTGATTAATTGATAAAATTTCCTTTAATCTATGATCCATCCTATTTCCCACAGGGGAGTAAAAACAACCATTTTTTACTATATCTAGTAGAGTATTTTAGGAAATTAATCATAAACTTCAATCATATTTCAATTTTAAATTTAACGTAATTTTCCTTGTATTCTTTCACTAAACTACAATTTACTACGTTGAATTTTAAGGACTGCTAAATGGTATAGTATTAAACATGTGAGGTTACGCCGTATAAGCAAATGAAGCAACTCACATGCTGTATGTGTTTTGCATTCTCAACGCCTTACGTTATATATGAACCGGTTTGTAAAAGACACAAAATAAAAACCTTTAATTATATATATACTTCCCAGTATCAATTTGATATTATATATTTAATAGATATAACAAATATCTCTGGGGCGGTTAGTAATTTGCGAGATGGAAAATTATTACGAAAATGACGTCATATGGTCATGATAACAACTGTTTAGAGGGACGGAAAACATTCCCTCAAATGAATCCATTATCTCCCAAAGGGAAGTAAATAAAATATATTTCGCTACTGTATTGCATTAAATATATATATTTCGATAATTTTTTCCCAATTATATTTAACCATAAGATTCTCTTTGATCTATGATCGAACCCATTTCCCACAGGGAAGTAAATACAATCTTTTTATCTACTGTATCGAGTCCAGTATTTTATGAAATTAATCATAAACTTCAAAATATAAATTATTATTTAACAATTACATTGTTATACAATGTTTAAGTATTTTATTATTTTACTACGCAACGCTGAGATTTACAATCCAAAGGTTTTAAAACATTAAATATTTTGTTTACGATATTAGAATTTTATCTTTATTTTACACAACGCATTTTTTGTGGCTTGATTCTTATGTTTATCTTGAATATTTCATTTTTCATTCCAAAACTGGTTGATGGTAAATAAAAATAATAAGGGCAAGTGCTGGGAATTAAAAAAAACTCTATTTGCATTCCTGTGGAAAATAGCTGACATTATGGATATGTTTGAAGAGAATATTTTCAGATCCTCTAAGCAGCTGATTTCATTGCCATATGACATCACTTCCGTTACACTTTTTGCGTCTCGTAAATTGCTAACACCCCTAGTCCCATGTCAAAAGTTAAAAATATAGTTGGAGTATGTGATATATTAACAAATTTCGTATTTTTCCCAACTCCTGAAAAGTAGTCCTCACTCCTCCGTTCTATACCCACCAATAAAAGGAGGATTAGTGATAGTGGTCTAACAATGACTAATGCGTTGCTAGAGGAGGTTCCGGAGGTTGAGGGGAGTAGTGGAGGGGGTTGCAAGGGATGAGGGGAGGGAAGGTCCAATGCGATAAGAAATCTAACTTTTGCAATCCGGTAAATCACAAGCTCTTCCTTCTAACTCTAGTAATTGGGACTGCCAGAAAATTTTTTGGAGCGAAGAGTACTGAACTTTTCAAACGGAAATGATGAATAATTACCTTAAAATGTAATCAACAGAGTTGCCATTTATTTCAGTTACGTAATTGTTGTTTTTCATGTCAACCACCGTAGGTGTAAATTTTCATCAGTAAGGCTTAACGAGTATCTGCAGTTTCGTAACATGAAAAATATTAACATTTCATTTTTACATTTAAACAAATGTAATGTATCCTACATAATGTTTTACTGGAGTGATCCATGAATGGCTCCAATTCCACATCTAAAACAATCGAATTTTTATCACTGGAAAATAACTGATTTTACTTTCTCCCTCCTATACGATAGTATAAGGAGAAAGTTCTGTTTTTGATGAAATTTTTACATATGAGTTTATTTCGACATATCTATTTTGGAATCTCCTGACCCTTAAACTTGTTTTCAAAATGACGACTTTGGTGTGTGTGTTTTGTTAAACTTTTAAAGATTTTAGTGTTGATAATTTCAATAATATAATACGTCCATTATAACTGCGAAAATGACGGTTCAAAAATGATGAGCTTTTAAATGACAAATTTCATTTCCTTTAAGATTTTATAATAACATGACTGAACTCCATAAAAAATGTTTTAAAAATAAACAATCCATTACCTTTAATTATTAGTCCGCAACGTTCCAGAGAATGTTGACCGTGGGAAACACAGTATGTTTTCTTAGAGCACCCATATCATATGGAGAATATTTAAATATCAATTTCTTCCATATATCTCTACTATTTTTTGCATTGTGTGATACTTACGGTGCCATCGCCCGAAAAATAAAATGCACACAAAATATTTTTTACTACCCCAGAGATATGGGAGTGAGCTTCTTCCCCAAAATCTTTAAACTTGTAAGAGGGCTGGGAAAGTAATTTGATCAGTATTTAAAAAAAAACTTGTGTATGTAATTGAGTTTGGAAATATGATAAATATATAAAATTTTAGTATTTCATTTAGTTTAACTTTATAAGGAGATGTCTTTCATTGATGCAATTTATTCAATAGTTAGTTTAAAGTTTATAAAAAAGGAGGCATTTTCCGAGCATTCCTTGGGTACAAAAAAGTAGTATAAAATCCACCCATTATAATCAACCAATCACATGCGAGTATTGCACCGGTCAGTGCGGTAGAGTTTAAATTATGATATGAACAAAGTGAAAGTGTATACAGGGAGGTCAAGCTGAGACACTGAAGTGGCAAGAGCAAACAGTTTATAAACTGAAACCCAAACATCGTATCATAGCACTGTGTGCAAATCCACCATCAACATTGTGAACAATTATCTTCAAACACAACATAAATTATTGTTTCCCGTTTTGTAGCTCTTGCTGCCATTTTATTTTATTAGTTTTTTACTCCACTAAAACGAATAAGGCAAAACCAATAAATACTATCAGCTTAAAGGTCCCCTAATGGATTTCTAACTGTTTTTAACACAGTATAAAATTATTATTTAGAAAAATAAAAATGAATATCTAAAAGCACCAAAATGAATAGCCTCCTTTGTGTCTCTGGTTCACTTTTGCTTTACCTTTTATCTTTTATTACCTTTCTTAAATGGTATTCTTCTGAGGTAGGTAGTTTAAGCTAGTTATGAATAGCAAATAAGTGTAATATGATTTAGATCATGTAGTCTTCAAACAGACTAAGGCTAACATGTTCTTTAGACACGACTTTAAATGAATAGCCCAACAGTCAATAACATTTAGGGACCTACAGTTTAACGTGGGATCTAAACAACAGTTTTTTGTGGATGAACGTAATATTAAGTAGTGCGGATGTTAATCCACACCAGAGAATATATTATTCACTGACCATCGCTTATAACTAACTATCCACAATTTGTGACCTCCAAATTGCTGGATTCACTGTGGAATACCAGCCTTTGAACTTCTATACCTAGCCTTAATTCCAGTATTGGCTGGTTTTACTCCAGAATTGGAGGCTCGACTGATTGGATTGATGGATCGGTCGAACAAATGAGGCTACTAACATACACCCTTGACATGTTTGGAGCTGACCTCTTCCTGTTGGGTGAAGGAGACTTTCCTGACCTTCATGAATCCTTTCTTTTCGGTATCTGTACACAAAATCAACTACGGTTGCCATACCTGGCCAGTCTTGCTGGAGCCTCCTAAACTAACCCTAATTTGACGTTAACTACAACCTAAAAGACCGATGTGTACAAATAGTTTATGTATATTACAATTCGGAATAGTATAATAAATAATTTTTCTCTTCCACGTAATTTTTAACACCCGGTCATTGTTAACCTAGGTTGGTTTTGAATGGTTTTATGTAAACGCATAAATACTCTTTTGGTCGTTTGTTCGGTTACAGGGTGAAATGGATTTAATTTTTGATCCTGAACAACAGTTGTCAAAGGGAATCGACCCTCTGAAATGTCAGTCGTTGACATGTTTCCCGCCAAACATATCTGCCACCCTGTAGCTATACCCCCTGTGACCTATGATATGCAAAAATATCAAATATCAGTGTTGGTTTTCAACCCATAAAATCCTTTAAAATTTCTCCATTAAAACGTTTTGTATTATAAAGACTATTTACGGCCATATTCAAGTTGAGATTCTATGTAGCTATATTGAAAATACTACACATTGTTTTTATGGTACAAATACAATTAAAACAATTTTTGAAAACATTTTTCTAAATTTGTTCAATACATATATATGAGATTTATTATTTTCCTGTTTGCTCAGCTAAATGAAATTTATGCAAATTGAATAAATCGTTTAGTTTTAATTAATAATTTGTTTGCATTGTATGCTTTTTACATTGATATGTCTATGCTCACTTTGTGGGACGCGAAAGTATTACGGGCGTGACGTCATGATGTAATGAGAACAGCTGTTTAGAAGAACTGAAAATATTCTCTTCAGACATATCTAGGATCAAACTATTTTCTCAAGTGGAAGTAAATACAATACTTTTCTGTTCAGGGGAACTGGAAACATTTCCTTCAGACACATCCATGATCTAAGCTGTTTCCCACAGGAAAGAGAGTACAATACAGTTTTCCTTTAAAACTTATAGAATTTGTAAAGAAAATTGTATTCATTTCAATTTTTGTAATATTCAATTTGCAATTCACATTTTCCTTTTTTGGATACCTTCCTTCAATTTAAATCAAAAATCTAATTTTAGTTTACTAAATTAGTTTATCAAAAAAATTATCTTTCCTATTTTTAACAGTTCGGATAAAAAAACTAATTTAGTTTTGTTCAAAAACTCTAGATTATTTATGTAGTACCTATTCGAAATATATTACTATATGGAAGTTATAGTACTTAAATTTGTCCAAACCTACTCGATTTAAGTGGATAAAATAAATATTCATCGCTAAAAAGGTCAGTATAAAACTATTTCTTAGCAAATATTAAAAATATAGTTATATACATAAAGCTATGCCCTGTAATATCTTTTTTTGTCTAAACTGTCAGGAAATTATGTATTTGAAATGAAAAGTGTGGTTCACAGAGTATCTGATTGGAAGCGCGTGGTTTCAGAACATTGATATTCTATTTTGGACCCTCCCATCATTCACTCAACTAAAATTAAACACCACTCTATATTTTATTGCTACATATTGTTTGTTTAGCATATTTATGGTCGTTCAAGAAGTGTACGCTTGTTTTGCGATGTTCTCGCACAAGCTAGCTAGAAATTCATTTTAAGTTTACATTTGCTTGTAATAAAAATAGCATTACCTCTTTAACAAATGCGAGGAAAATAATTTTTTTAGAAAATTTAAGATTGGCCTGAAATACGTTTGAAATATATTATGCTTTGATTTTAAACGTATTTCAAGTCAGGTAATTTAAATATTACTAAATTGAAAAAGTTAATTTTACGAGTAAATAGAGTTAGTTACTAAAGTGGCAACCTGTCCAAGTATTTTAAGCGAAGTATGAATGAATAGAAGTAGTGAGTGAAAGATGATTGTGGCACGAACTTGTACTGTGCTATTTTATACTTCCGAACCACTATCTCTGAATTACGAACTGGTCTAATTATGAGGATAGTATTTGCGGATGGATGGACTTAGTTTCAATAGTACGGACGTTAATCCACACTAGAGAAAATACCACCCACCGACCATCTGCACAACCATACACAATTCGTGACTTCCAAGTAGCTGGATCACAGGACACGCCACCGTCGTAGTGGTTAGATTATGACAAAGAAAATATTTTTTTCTGTGTAATTTATACAAATAGAAAAAGTATATAGCTATTAAAAGTATTGCATGGATCTGTGGAAAATATTGTCTTTATTTACTTGTATATTCTTTATCTATAATATTAGAAAGAAGAGGTGGTTTCTGTATGTTTGTGGTATGTTTGTGGGTTTGCTGTGGAAAGTAAACGCGAAAAATACTGAACCGACCGGTTTGAAATTTTACAGAAAGGTCGATCTTAAACTCATGCAACACACAGGCATATTAGTTCCCTTAAAATCCCCTTGGGCTACGCCCCATGAACGTCCTAAGTTTCAATGTTTACATTTTCAAATAATGAAAACATAAAATTACTTGAATGTCAACAGCTATGAACACTAAAATTTGACAGTTCGGGAAGAAGAAGAAGAAAGAGCAGCCGTAACCGTCCTAGGTTTCAATGTTGACATTTTCTAATGACAACATCCGTTTGCACTATATTTTGACAGTTCGGGAAGAAGAAGAAATAAAGTTGATTTTTCAGATAAACTGCTGGATCGAAATTAGAGAATTATTAGTTCGAAACAGTAGAATAGTAGATTTTGTCTCTATTACGTTAATCCTTATCCTCTCCCAATATTTGACAGATGTTACTTTGTCATGTTGTAGACACTCGTGTTTTGTCATTTTGTAAACAATTAAGAATTAATTAATAATAACTTAAATGTATCAGAAGAGCTAACACCCCTCAGCCTTTTTAACCCGTGCGAAGAACGGGTACTTTGGCTAGTATTACATACATGGATTGGATCTTAAACTTCTTTACAGTCAATTATACATACAATTTGAATTTGATCTACTGAGTGATAAGTAAGATAAGACAAATGATGTGGAAAAGGTACGACTTCCCTGTGAGAAATTGTTTACATCATAGGTATGTGTAAGGGGGCTACTTGTGTGACCTAGGTGTTGCCTGTACAGCAATAAAGGTGATATAGCTATTTGTGTAACAAGAGCGCTAACGATGACATATCGCACGAGACGTTCACATTACTGACGCTTCGTATTGCCACAACTTCGGGGCGGCCATGACAGTTTCGACTCATTTTACACATGCCTACTACTAAAAAGTACTGGTAACGTCATCAACTATGTCTCTTCCGTTACATTTTTTGCGTCTCGCAAATTATTCACCCCCCTTCCGAGAGCTTACCTGAAAAACTCTTTTTACATATTGTAAATGTGTTTGTAGTGACCAAAGGAATTTTAATACATTTTTTAGACATTCATAACAAACTTTACATAGAAATTGTAAGTGAAAAGTTTATCTGATGGTCGAAGAAGATTTACAGGATGTCAAACGTGATAAAGAGCCGAGTCAGGGAGAAATACTTCACACTTTCACTCTCTCTGTCTCTGAAAAATATTAAATTCTTATGTAAAAATGAATCTATTTATTTCCTTTCAGGAAATAGCTTATATCATGGATGTGTCTAAAGAGAATATTTTCAGTTCCTCTTGCTCTCCTTATGAACATTTGACGTCACTAATTAAATGACGTCAATGTTTCGAATTTTGGTCGGACGGATTGTATAGTCTCCCCTCTTTAGAGCTAATACGTTTCCATGTAAAAACGATTTGCAACACAAAAGGTTTTCTGTACATAAGTCAAATGAAAATATTAAAACGCAAAATTACTTTGGAGTTTAAAAATAAAATTTAAATTTGATCAAGGGGTTTTTTAATTAGTTTCGGTGACTGTTCCTCCCACTATTGGTACAAAACTAAGAAACTTATCTTAGAATGTAGTTTGTTTCAAAGAGAGATCCAGTAGGATTTCTTTAACTGAGGGACTTGTTTGTCAGAGAATAAACAAAATTTTCTATTCCTAAAACTACTACAGTAAGGCACTTAAACTTTGCTTGTATTAATGTGTGTTAAATTTTCTAAACTTTACGTAGTAGATTTTACAGAGGTTAAAAACTAAACTGTACACTATTTCTATCCAAGCCTAATATTTTTTAAATATAGTATTCTGCGAAGCATAAACAATTGAGAATGTTTATAGGATCTTTATAAAAATACACAACAATAGAACTATTTTCGAATGGATGTCTATACTAACTCCAATACCAAATACAAGACAGGTTGACATGGAAAACCTCACATCTTTCTTATACTAATCATTGAGATACCAATTTGACTAAAGGTGAATATGAATCAAGTAAGTATGATGAAAGTTATGATTTTTTAAGTATGACATTTACCTTTGTTACTAATACATATCAGCTAATCTATAATATTATAAGGAAGAGGTGGTTTCTGTATTTTTGTGGGTATGTTTGTTGGTTTGTTTGTGGGTTTGTGTGTTTGTGGGTTTGTTGTGGCAAGTGAACGCAAAAAATACTGAACCAAACAGTTTGAAATTTTAGGCAAAGGTAGATCTTAAACTCATGCAACACATAGGCATACTCATTTCCTTAAAATCCTCTCGGGCTACGCCCTGTGAACGTCCTAAGTTTCAATGTTTACATTTTTAGAAAATGAAAACATAAAATTACTTGAATGTCAACAGCTGTGAACACTAAAATTTGACAGTTCGAGAAGCAGAAGACATGGTTGCTGTAAATACCCTGGGATTCAATGTTTACATTTTTTAATGTCAACATCCGTTTGCACTATATTTTGACAGTTCGGTAAGATAAAGAAATAAAGTTAATTTTTACACATAAACTGCTGGATCGAAATTAGTGAATTATTAGTTCGAAATAGTGGAATGGTAGATTTTTAATTTTCTCCCGATGACTGCCTCTATTACGTTAATGCTTATCCTCTCCCAATATTTGACATATGTTACTTAGTCATGTTTAGATATATACTTAGACACGTGTTTTGTCATTTTGTAAACAATAAAGAATTAATTATCAATAACCTTAATGTATCTGTAGAGCCTACACCTCTCAGCCTTTTTTACCCGTGCGAAGAACGGGTACTTTGGCTAGTACTTTATACTTTTAAGTGAAATGGCAACCTACCAAGATAGGTATTGTAGGAACATTGTGGCGCGATCTTTTAGTCTTGTTACTAACTAAGGTTGACATGATCCTTAAACATAGCTCTTAATTAATAGCCCAACATTCAAAGACATATTTAAGGGACTTACAGTTCAACGTGGAATCAGAACCGCTGCCTCTGAATTACGAACTGGTTTAATTATGAGGATGGTCTTTGTGGATTAACGTATTATTCAATAGTGCGGACATTAATCGACCAAATGAGAACACTAAAAGCACCGACCATCGCTCACAACTATCCACAATTCATGACCTCAAAGTAGCTGGATTACAGGACACACTAAGGTCCCAGTCAGACTGTCAAAGTGAATTAAGGTAAGTGGGTCCAGTACGAACTGTCAAACAATTTGCGTTCAAATTTATCTCAAAATCAAACCAATGCTAACCGCTTTATAAAGCGGTCTTTAAATCACTGAACTTTTAGGTAGTTATCTAGTTTTTCACGTTTTTTAAGGGTTTTTATGGGTGAACTACCCTTAAAAATCAAAAATTCAAAAAAATGAAAAAAACGCCTGGAGATACGGTGACTATATGTATACTTGCCAAATTTCATCTAAATCGGACCAACGGGGTAGGCTGTACACATCCAGACACACACACACAGACACACGGACGGACAGACATCACGTCAAAACCCACTTTTTTGGATTCAGGGGACACCAAAACGGATATATCCACCCTCAACTCAAATTCGAAAATTTTGACGAAAACAATACTCTCTCCATATACTATGTATAAGGGGAGAAAGTAAAAATTGTGATAGTTAAATTTAATTTTGATATTGTAAATAAAATTCAATAATATGCATTTGTGAAAATATACTTTCTCTACACATTATACTTTTCTACGTAAGGACGTAGAAAGGTATAATATAAAACAAAGGTATGGCATTTTCAAAAGTAAAACAAAATAAAAAACTTTGGAAAATTAAATCTTAATTCATTATCAATACTTTTAACCGAAACATTATTATAATGTCCTGCAATCCAGCTACTTGTAGGTCACAAATAGTGGATAGTTATAAAGGATGAACGTGATACTCCCTGGTGTGGATTAACGTCCGCACTATGCAATACTCCATTCATTCGCAAAGACCATCGTCATAATTAGACCAGTTCGTAATTCAGAGTGGTTTGAATCCCATTTCAAACTAAATGCTTCTTAAATGTCATTGAATGTTGGGCTATTAATTAACCGCCATGTCTAGAATATGTCAGCCTTAATCAGTAACAAAATCACGTCACAATCATCTTACACTTATTTCCCGTTTATACTTGGCTTAAAATACCTTTTTGGGTTAGTCGACGTTTCAGAAAAGTAGTAGTAGTAAATAGGGTAAAGGGCAGTTAGGTAATACGTATTAGATTTTCCAAGTTTAACTGTCTCGTAAGTTAAGCGTGGGAGGCGAAACCATAAGCTCAGATTACATCTGGTATTCTGCTGGTTGCAAAGTTTAGAGGATTAAGACTTTGGCTTCATCATTACTTGGCACTGGAGCTATAATATTTAACTTTGATATTATAACGTAACAGATATTTGTATTTGGAAGCCAAACTGACGGTTCTTAGAAACTTGGAAGGATAAGTCTTATTAAATTAAGTCTTAAGTGGTTAATGAATTACGCTTATCACTTAATTTTACTTTTTCCAGCAGGAAAAGTTCGTGCAATCGAGCTGTTTGGAAACACAACACTCTAAGGTAAGAGACTGGAATGGTGGAATCAAGCTCTGATTCAGTATGTTCAGCATTTCGAGTACTCTTTTACAAACATATTCTCATCTAATTATATTATTACTGGCACCGCACGCGTAGTGTAGACAGGGCGATAAATAGTTTTCTCAGTTTCCTTCCAATGGCTAACACGATAAGCCTAAGTTGACGCAGGAAATCTTTCCGTGGGTTGAGATATCTTTACCTTTACTTTACTGAAATTGTAACCTTACAAAGTTAGTATTTTAAGCCAAATATGAATGACAAATGGTTTTTGCACGATCGTGTAGTCTTGTTACTGACTAAGGCTGACATGATCCTTAGAGAGTAGTGTTAATTAATAGCCTAACAGCCAATTGCATCTAAGGACATTAAGTTTAACGTGGGATAAAAAAAACAACTAGATGATTGTACTACCTAATTAACAGTGGCTTGGTTGTTTGTGGTTGGCTGGTTCGTTTTTAACAATACATTTTGATACTTCTCAACATTCAAAGGAAGAAAGTTCAAAGACGTGAGTTGTTTCTGCATCTTTGTAGATCTTTTACCTTTTTTTAACTACTTACTAGTCTAATTATGATAAGATTATATTACGTTTTGAAATGACGACCTACCCAGATAGGTATTTTGAGCCCAGTATGATTGAGAAATGAGTATAAGATGATTGTGGTCTTGTTAGTGACTAAGGTTGATATGTTCCTTAGATAGGATTGTTAATTATTAGCTTAACAGCATCTAAGGAATCTACAGTTTAACGCGGAATCCAAGCCACTTTTACATCTAAATTACGAACTGGTCTAAATATGAGAATAGTCTTTACAGGCGGACGTAGTATACGTTTAACCGCACCAGAGAATATCACATCCACAGACCATCACTCACAACCAAGCATAATTCGTGACCCTTAAGTAGCTTGATTACAGGACAATATGCGTGCCGCAACTTCTGTACAATCGTATCATCAAAATTATTAACATCCAAATCAACAAGACCACAATCATTTTTTATAGGGAATAAGCTTTAATTTATGTTGGTGTTTTGTGAAATACTCATGATCTACACATTATGAAGGGAGTACTTACATGTAAGATATTTTTGAATATAAAAATTATGTTTTAATTTTACTCTGGAACAGCTAATGTTCTTATTTATTGTTGGTGTGCAACTATGATATCACGGGTGCTGGCTGTGATTTACTTTGTATTGTGAGATTGTATTGTCATCGTGCCAGCCGACCTTCGTGTCAAAGGCAATTAGTTCACCTTTATGAACATTGTTGAGGGAAAAGTGAGCGGGGAATTCGCATGTGACCGTTTAAGTTAAAATAAAAACATCTCAAAACTGTTCAAAAATATCCCAAGTATGTTGAGGCTTCTAAAAGTATTTCTAAGAGATATATTTTATTGGTGAGGTGTCAATATTTCTTTTCATTTCTATTATCTGGACTGAAAAAAAAACAAAAATTAATTGGTTGAAGCGTAGTAGGCTTATTAAATTTGAACTTATATATGAAAAACTAATCACGATTGTTAGGATCTGATAGAATACAAGGTAAGACCTCTCATTTGAACGATAAACGCAGTCACTTGACTGAAGGTGTCATTTTGGTTAATAACAACGCACGTCCACATATGGCTCAGCTGACGAGGGAGAAACTCCATAATCTGGGGTATAGAGTCCTTCCACATCTCCCCGTACAACACTCACCTCACACCTTCTAACCTTCATCTCGTAGGATCCTTTAAAAAGTGTAAAACTCTCTCTACTTCCCTCTTACAGGAACTGAGGTATACGCGTTTGACTGAGTAAGTTAGGTACCAGTACTAAAGAGGCGTAAATGAAGCTACACATTTGATCAAAATAAAGGTTTATTATTTATATTTTAATCATGCCTGAAACACATCCACTCCTAAATTTACAAATATCTATCTACACTCAAGATTCCTGAACTTTACGGGCCTGAGTATTATGCTATTTCGTTCTCAACATTTTCAAAGTATACAAACATTTCAAATTTAACCCTTCGAATAGAACGATTTTTCAGATATTAGTTAGCTATGAGGAGATCACATTTTTATACTATCTTTACACTAATGCGACAATGGTCAACAACAACAACAACTATTGGTACTAAATCAGGTAAAAATTTATGTTTTACGAATTTGTTTCATTTTATTTGCAGTATGACGAAAAATTAGTTTATCTCACAGCCCAAAATTGGCTTTTTGATATATATACTCGCACATACGCCTCGGCTATTTCACTTGCGCTCGTATCAAAAATGCCCGTTTTTGGTCCTAGTGATGAAATTATACTATTTCAATGCCATATAGTGAGTTGTTCTTCTATCTTTCATATGTTTTTTTTATTTCAACACACACAGGCAGTATAATATTGGAATGCAGCTGTTAAAAAACCAAACCTATTTTTAACTATGTTATTTTTTTAGTTACCTAGTCATTGTGATTCAAACTTTTATTAATAATACGCTCTTAAGGCTTAGTTGTCGACACATCGTAAATCATTTACTATTTTAATGAAGCTTTCTCGAATTTCGGCTAGAAAATTTAAAGTGAAGTCAAATATACTTTGTGGTGATAAAAGTAACATTTTAATCAATACAAGTTTAATCTAATAACAGTACGGGGATGGTTGTAGGTCAATTGTTTAAAACTAATTACTGTTCTACTTTTAATGTCTAGATAGCCTTTGGTATAGAATAGTCGAGACCATCCAGGCAGAGGTCCAAACTACGCGGTACTGGCACCATAGTTCAATAATACTGTCTGTCTCATGTTTAGATCGCAGCCGCCACTGAGACACTAAAGTTCAACAATACTGTCTGTCTCATGTTTAGATTGCAGGCACCACTGTGATACCAAAGTTCAATAATACTGTCTGTCTCATGTTTAGATCGCAGCCGCCACTGAGACACTAAAGTTCAACAATACTGTCTGTCTCGTGTTTATATTGCAGGCACCACTGTGATACCAAAGTTCAATAATACTGTCTGTCTCATGTTTAGATCGCAGCCGCCACTGAGACACTAAAGTTCAACAATACTGTCTGTCTCATGTTTAGATTGCAGGCACCACTGTGATACCAAAGTTCAATAATACTGTCTGTCTCATGTTTAGATCGCAGCCGCCACTGAGACACTAAAGTTCAACAATACTGTCTGTCTCATGTTTAGATTGCAGGCACCACTGTGATACCAAAGTTCAATAATACTGTCTGTCTCATGTTTAGATCACAGCCGCCACTGAGACACTAAAGATCGCCAATACTGTCTGTCTCATGTTTAGATTGCAGGCACCACTGTGATGCCAAAGCTCAATAATACTGCCTGTCTCATGTTTAGATTGCAGCCACCACTGTGACAACACAGTTCAATAACACTGTCTGCTTCATATATAGATGGCAACTGAATACTGTGGAACTATAGCTCAACAATACTGTCTGCCTCCTGTATAGATTACGGCCAACTACTTTGGCACCATAGCTCAATAATACTGTTTGTCTCCAATATAGATGACAGCTAAATACTGTTGCACCACTGTAAAATTAGTTTAAAAACCGCAAAATAACTCGGATCAAATTTTTAATTAGAGATTACGACGAACATTTCGATAAAATAATTAAAGTTTACTCTAGTGTACAACTTAGAAATCCTTCACTTTTTCAAGAGTTTGAAATTTAAAAAAACCTCTAAAAAAGTCCTCAGTTTTTACTGAATAATTATTTGTAATAACTGAATACATATCTACAAATATAAGAATTCTCAATGGAAGGTTGACGTCATCCAATGTCATGTTCTTTAGTCATGATCCTAGGACTGTGCCGTACGCGCTCGATGGAACCTGTTTTTTTAATACTGGCCTGTTATATACGAGTATTTTGTGTGTTACAAAGTGTATATTTATATTTATGTATATATGTATTTTTATATTTTTAGGAACATACAAATGTTAAATAATATATGTATAGGCCATATGAAACCCCATGAAACCGTTAGTAACACTCAGCGTTTTGATCAGCAAGACTGCAAGGGGCACTGACGGGACGTTCGACCAAGGCCAGACCGAATCACGACAAAACAAAAATGCAGACCATGCACTTTAACGGTTGGTCACTATTCAAAATTGGAGGGGAAGAAAGAGTGTGGAAGGAACCCTGGTGAGGAAAGGACTGGATTGGGGTGGATCGAGTTGCTCCCCGTTATATGCAGATCCATCATCCGACTTCCCGACTTCCAGCCATTGCAGCATCGAGGACCTAGGAAGAGGCCAATGATGAGAGGACGAGCGGAAGGAGCGGATTCCCGACGTCACCAGCTGAAGACCACTCGTTCATCTAGACCAACCTCACCCTCCTCGAAGAGAAATCTTCTGACTTTATAAAAGGTTGGCTTTTTATCAATTTATAAAAGATTGTAGACCCAATTTTCAGATGTAAAGTAAATCAATAATACAATAGATTGATCAATTAATTCAAAACAATTTATTACAATCCTTTTTATATGTGAATCTATGAAACATTGCTTTGTATTTGATGAACTTTTTATGTATAGTGAAATGATTTCTTATATATTTTAATTATATTAATAGTAATAAATAAGTAGAAGGGGGCCTCCATCTATCCATTGTTTATAGATATATATTACTCTTTATTGTTTTATGTATATATATTAATTCGTAATGCATGTTTCATAAAAAAACTGACAATCATTGCTCTGATACTGGTTCAATTGGTATCCTGGTCATCTTCACCTGCCAAACGCAAAACTTTGTATTTTATGAACTTTTTATGTATAGTGAAATGATTTCTTATATATTTTAATTATATTGATAGTAATAAATAAGTAGAAGGGGGCCTCCATCTATCCATTGTTTATAGATGTATATTACTCTTTATTGTTTTATGTATATATATTAATTCGTAATGCATGTTTCATAAAAAACAGAAAATCATTGCTCTGATACTGGTTCAATTGGTATCCTGGTCATCTTCACCTGCTAAACAAGTCAAACGCACTATCACAGTGTCCAGACTTTACAGTGTTTTGTGGTTTCAATATTTTTGTGCTCATTATTACGACTTGTCCGACGTGGAGAAATGATTTCCACGACGGCTTGATGTTTGAGTTTAAAATAAAACGCATATAAGGTTGAAAACGTTGTTGCTTTTAATTACATTTAATTTATTTATTAACTATTAAGTCAACATGGACAATAGGTTTTGATAATACAATAACAAACTATAGTAACTACACATAGAACATTTTACAGTTTCAGGTCAAAAATGTTTATATTTACTTTCCTGTGGGAAATAGGTTAGATCATGGATATGTCTAAAGGGAATGTTTTCACTTCATCTAAACAGCTGATCTTATTCTTTTATATTTAAAAATTCAATACAATAGCTCTGATGGTTTCTATGGCAACCTGTTACTTGTTATCTTAAAAATCGCCAACACCCCCCCTAGAGCTAAGACATATCCATGTCAAAAATTCTTCTAGTACGGAGTACTACTTATAAGAATTGACTTCATAGATGATTTAAACACATTTTAAGGCAATTCCCATGTTGTATGTTAGACTATAAACAAAGTAAAGTATAATAAAGTATTCGGCTCAAGAATACTTTCCAATATTTTTACTACTATTTTTGGCTAAGCTCTAGTCAGTTTATCTTGTAGTGCGATTTAGGTTAACATTATTCCTCAACTCATTATTCCCAATGTTTTCTTTAACATACAAAAGATTACCTAGAACCTATACGTTCTTCAACATCATACTTATATAATCTATAAGATGAGGCTTACATGAAATGTTCTATTTTATCCCTGCAATTAATCGAAAAGCCCGTTTTTGAAGAATGAAAACCTCATTCACAGCTGCACTGTTTTTCCTTAGTCTAATTTCTTATGATAAAAGGCACTGGAAAAAAGCTTGCTAAGCCATTAGAAGCATATTTTCTCTTATGCAACTCTTAAGCCTATAAAGAAGATTCAACACTCTTGACAATTTATTAGCAATTCCATCACAGTGATCCACCCAACATAATTTCTCATCCAAAGTAATACCGAGTATCTGAACCGATTTATTAGCCACATACAGGACTACAGGGTTTATAGAAACATGATAACATGATAGTATACCCCCGTCGCAGCAGACCTGCGTACTCAGCGAATTTCCAAATCAATAATATAATAATAATAATATATGACAAGTTTGGTCAAAATCTGTCGATAAACATGAGAATTTTTGCCTATTCTCCATAAGATTAAAATGGGAAGGAATGAGTAGGTTTGCTGCTGTGAGGAACACTGAAAGTAGCCAATTATACCATCAAAAATTTTATTTTTAACATTTATACCCACTTTCATCAACATCTGCCCATAAATATAGGAGTTTGCCTAATCTCCATATGATTAACATGGGAAAAGAGTATGCAGGTTTGCTGCCATGATAAACACATAAACTATAATTTTTTAGTACAAATGTATGGATCTCAACCACATGAAGCTAAATATCAAGTTTCATCCAAAAATATTAGATAATAAGTGAAAAATTAATTTTTTTTAATCCTCCATAAGATTAACATTGGAGCCTCAAAAAAAACGTACTGTGTTTAGATTTTTTTATATCTCGGTAACCGTTGAAGATAGAGAAAAACTTTAAGGTACTTAATTGTGTAGTTTTTTAAGCTGATTCCAATGGTGAAATATAAAATTAGAAATTTTTAGAAATTACATGTGAAAAACGCAAAAAACCCCATTTTGGGGTACAAAACCCCCCCAAACTACCCGTTCCCATTGACCGATATGTCTGGTTTACGAACTCGTCCGAGCACTTGTAGGAATACACGTCTCTACCAAATTTAGTCTCGTTCGGACCTTTTTTACGAGAGTTATCGTGTTCACAGACACACACACACACACACACACACATATATATATATATATATATATATATATATATAAATTTTAACGACTATTGTTTTTGGTCTCTGGGCACCTAAAGAAGAAAAAATAACATGGTCTCGGGCTTAACTCTTGCCATGAGACCTACGGTAATAGCTTCTTCCCTATGGGAAATTCGCTAAAAATGAAATTATTCAGTTTTCTGGAGGCTACTCGTCATGGAATATTTGGGAGTTTTTAAAATTTAATCTTATTTACAGAGGCTGAAGCCTATTGCGAATGGGTAAAGTAGATTTCTTACTTGTACAAACATCTTATTCAATTTTTACTCGAGACGAAATATACCTTTTTGGCGTGAAGTTATATTCATTTCGAAATGTTTTAGTAAAATATCAACCAAGCACAAGGATACACTAAAACTAACTGATATTCTGAGTAAGAATACTTTTAAGGTCGTAGAGACCAGGTGTGTAAGTACTGAACCCCTGCCCTCGTCCTATCGGCCCCATAACAGCAATCGGACGTCGATAAAATTTAGTCACCAACGCGCAGTTTCATATAGCTATTAACAAAGACGATAATGGTTCGCATGACTCTCAACTGGAAAACATTCTTTTTTACTACCTACACTCATTAGCTGACCGGAAAAGCAATCCCGCTATTGGCTTCAGCTTCAACCACACAATGACTTTCTATTTGCTCTCAACATAAAAATTGTTTTTATTATTAAAGTAATATTAACTCTTCCCAAGCGTTTGACGTATATTTACGTCCGAAATTTAAAACCATCATTTAGTTATTTTAAAATGGTTTCTTTGCTGTAGTTGCCTTAGACCATAAAACATATTATTGTAAATATAATTTGTTTTATTTCTTTGGTAAATTTATATTTGGTGAGTTGACATCACTTATCTTAAAACGGAAACTATCAGTTCTACCGTCCTCATATTGTTTCGCGCGCATAGACATAGTTTACGTCTATTGAGATAAAGGATAGTGAAATGTATTTAGCGGAGACTGATGTTTAGTGAACATGACCTTTAGGTTGAATGATCTGAATTTTGAACAAGACCTAATAGAACTGCTGTGTATATCACAAAAAACAAATATGGTCATAAAACATAAAAGAACAGACTCTTAAAAAATGCGTTTTGAATCTCAATCAACAATTTTTGAATATAGTAAAAACAATGGAATTAGTACCAGGGGTGGTAGGACATTTTATATCTTTCAACTTCTTATTAAGGAGACTGTTTTGGGAATTAAGAATGGTTCCTGTGACTAAATGAGGTAAGAAACAATAAAAATTCATCTTCGAAAGTTCTGATTCTTTATCGATAAACTCACAGACTTCCCGAACGTGAAGTAACATTTTTTAATTTTGCTTCCCTACTCAATTGAGTTATGAAAATAGTGTTTTATACACTGCAATATTCTTTAATTTGTGTTTTCTCTTCTACAATTTCCCTAGTTATTAAACTGTTAACATTAATTTTTCGTTTCTTTTTAACTCGGTATGTTTTATATATTCCTTTTCCTGAGTTCATTAATGATTTTTAACATTTTTGTTGCGATGAAAACCTGCTTTATTGACTTGTCTTAACCTTAAATATGATTTTTACATGTTAAAACGCAAGTCAATAATAGCCGTGTTCTTTAATTACCGTGTTCTCAACCACGGTACAGACAAAAGGATGATGGGAAGGGAATTATTTTACACAGACCCCTTATCCGTTATTATTATACAACCATTTTAAAATGAAAAGTTCAAAATTCAAGTTATATACTCGTATTTTATTTGTTATGAATGTATAAATGCAGGAGTAACGTTATTTCAACCTGAAAATAAATATTTTTAGTTGCATAATCTTTTTAAAGGTATTTTCGAGACATTAAATTTAATTCATATCGAAAACTATTGCATGTGTACAGATTGATACTCAACTGGGATAATAATATGCTTTAAAGACGATGAATCACCGGTACTGTCCGTAAGTATTTTTTACATGATTTGTTGTATAGTTACATTAAAATTCTATTTTCTTCTTTTACATTTTATTCTACCATTTTATTCTTTTACATTTTTCAAATATATATCTTCAATTAATGTTACCTGAAAATGTCTAAATCATATTTATTGACAAAAAAGCCAAAATGGATATTATTTAAATTTATGTCTGTTAATCTGTCCCTCTGTTACTCTAAACAAGGAATTTCTGACGCTTCTCTGTTTTTTGTGAAAGCACTCACAACGAATGAATCTTTTTTTCACTATACTTTACGTCTTGGAGATGGGTTTTGTGTACTTTTAAATGACCTGCGCACCCCCAGTTTGAGCAATACTCTAAACATTTTTGGACGTTTTTCCAGAACATGTGATCAAAAAAGGTGGTTCAAAAAAATCTAAACCAAGTCAAATTAAAATCAATATTAATTTGTTTACATTGAGCATTGATTTTACATCTACTAAAAAATTATACTATGTTAAAAGTAATATTAAAGCTTTTTCAATAACCATACGAGTGTTCTAATTTAACCTTATCGTAAATTAGTTGTAAGTAATTGAGCTGAGAATTAACTTTTTTATCTAATTGTTCTAGATTTCAGGTTTGTATTTTTTCAAGGTAATATGTATTTTTATTTTTAATCCTTAAGATGGTTCATATTAACCGTACCAATGACGAAATAGCTTGGAAATACTATTTTCGAATAAATGATTAGCCTAAATCAATGGAAAGTATTGAAAGTATGGAGTATTGTTATCATCAAATTTTATATGAGCAATTGGGAGTCGAAAAGGAACCTTTACATTTTGTTGTTATAACGTCGTCGACTTCCAAAACTAATTTGTGGAACTACCATTTTATCGTGGCTGTAAAAATCTTCAAGTGTCCTCAGAGATTGAACTCATCAGACGTAAAATATTCGTACCTGAAGTCAGAGAAATTAACGTACTGAAGCAAAATGAAAAAGTTTTCTTTTTTATACACTTATCGTGTACAAGATTATTTATACAACACACTAATTTATGTATTTATTTTCTGTTTTTTTTCGATTGAGATAACCTTGACTTACGCTTTGGTATCAGCAACAGGATGTGACAGCTGTTTAAGAGTCTGCATCAGTGGTAAGCATTTTGAATTTAGTCCCGTAAGGGCAATGTTAAATTCTGGCGGAACATACCTTCACTTTGGCGTGTGTAGTGGCGTTAATTATCAAAGTATCAATGTGAAACTTAGGAAGTGCATTGATGAGATGTGGCTAAAGGGCATGACCTTTTCAATATGTTCAATATGTTCAAAAATTTAACTTGATATAAAAACAAAACAAACAAACAAAATATTCCTGGATTTTTGATTTTATATCAAGTTAAATTTTTGAACATATTAAACATATTGAAAAGGTCATGCCCTTGAGCCACATCCCATCAATGTACTTCCAAAGTTTTACATCTATACTTTGATAATTAACGCCACTACAGACGCTAAAGTGAAGGTATGTTGTTCCGCCAGAATTTAACATTGCTCTTACGGGACTAAAATACAAGATGGCTACTACTGATCTCTTTTAGACCAGTTTCTGCTCTTGAAGAGCATCTACTGGTTGCCAAGAGGGCCTAGCTCCCTAGTAGATGAGCTACCTGTTAATTTGCAGTAGAGAGTAGTCAGTAGTCAGTAGTCACTGTCAGTAGGATCAGTAGTTCGGTAGCTTTAGTCAGGAATCTGCGGTCGAAGTTGGCGGACTTCTTAGGCGATAAGACAACGAATATGGTCCAACGGAGATGTTTCTGCAGCTTCTTCGAGTCTCTCGGTCTGTCCATCAACAAAGACTCTGGCAGTAGGAAAGCTGATTGAAGTCCGTATAAAGGAATTTATCACAAACCAGGGAGACTCCGTTGAATACCGGAAATATCTGCTTTGGACAAGTAGCTTCTATCAAGCAGTATTGCAGGTCATGTGATATGCAGGACGACATAGGTGCCACATTAATTTTCTTACTTATAAGTTTTCCTACTTGTGTTTGTTTTTATTTCTTTACATCGAATCATGTAATGATGCAGTGGCAGAACTAGAAACCTGATTTCCCCTGAATGATTAAGGAAAGATGGAAGAAGAGTTAGTTTGAAAGCAGGAAAATACGAAACTGTCAAAGAGTAAAGTCTCTAAAGAAAACTGGAACGTCTGGGTTCTTAGCCATTCAGTCAATAGGTGCAGAAAATGAAAAGTATTCAAAATAAATGTATCTTACCAGTATCTTGTGAGCATAGATAGAGTCGACAGGAGATATCATGCTGACCATTTGAGATCTTCAAGTTGAAGAAGGGTAAAAATATACTGTAGCAGATGATTTTCAGAACACACAGATGTTTATTTTTTTGTTAAATTAAATAACCTTGAATTATACGTTAGATTTTATACTTTTATTTCTTTCTTAAGACCTTACAATACTCTTCTGAAATGATTAGTAATTTTGTGATTTAGAAATATCTATTAAAATAGATCTATAACAGCTTTGAAGTTAATAATAGTTACGAAATGAGATCTCTAAAAGAAGGAATTTTCTCCATATGTTATATATGATTTAGTTTTTTAAATAATTTTATAAAAAATAGTTTTTGCTACCTTACGAAATAAAACTGAAAATCAATCAAATAAATTTATGAAGGTTACTTAAAAACATAAGGTTAATTAATTCACTAGAATGTAATTTTGATATTTTTAACATTTTTAGTGTGGTGTAAAGAGTCAAAGTTGAGTCTTTAAAAAAATAGGCTAAATATATGAATATCATGGAAAATAAAACTTTTTTAAGATAAAAATATGAAAAAATTAGTGTTTAAATTAAAATTGAATTGGATATTGAATATGAATTACCTTAAAATAATTTCTTAATATTTTTTACTTTTAACTTGAAATTTTCAGTAAAGGTTCGAAAAGTCGATCTCACCATTCAAGTCTCACCATTCAGTCAATTTTCACCATTTTCAAAACATTGAATTTCTACCAATTCGTATATCAAAAAACTTTAAATCTAATTAGTCAGCAACTTTATTCACCCTTATAAGAGTTTATAAAGCTTATCATTATCCAATTTCAAAAACAAAGGTTTAAAGAGGAGCTACATTCTTAATAATCACAGTACTAATCGCCTAGATAACGCATTGATTTTCTCTCAATTAGTAAGATTATTTCAATTATTTTAATAGAAGGGGGTTGGGGGATATTAAGATCTACCCCACTCCATTCTAATTGGCTACAATGAAATTTTCATGTTGAAAATCCCCTCCTGTAAATACAACTGAACATAGTAAACAGTTTTCTTTCTTAATTAATATGTTCTTTACTAAGTTTGGTTCGTATAATAAACGTTTTCATGCATTTATGTAGGGAAACCCGAATATTGAAGAAATATAGAATTATAAAATGATTTTTATACAACTATTTTTGAACAATTACTTGAAATATCATCTGAGATTCATACCGTAGGAAATCTTGAGAAATATATATTTAAAAGTCATGCTTAATGTTGATCAAAACATAATTTTAGTTTTCCATTTTTGTAATCAGATTATATGTGGGATTTTTTTAAAGATGAAAATAATTATTCAGAGTAATTTTGAATTAAATGGTAAACAAGAGCTTCTTGTGATCGTTAACTGGAAATACCTTGATTGTCAAATATCTGTATAAGTATCTACTTGCATGAGCTGACTAATAGCTTAAAAATACCTAAAACACCCCAGGGATCCTCCTACGTTTCGCAGGACCAAAAAAACGTCCTGCTTCCTCAGGGAGTAGGTCCTCTTGTAACACGCGACTCACGCACACGGGCTGAACGCCGAACCACACTGATATTCTTCAATAATTTTGTATCATAATTTCCCCCTAATCATAATGAAAAAAACATGTCTTTCAAAAGTAAAGTTTTAAAAAGAGTTTGGAATACTAGGAATATATTCAATTGATTACCATCTGACGTCAGTATACATTTTGTATATGTAGGTATACAAGGTAGGTTTACTTTCTTCACATCTTCTCTGGTGGTCTCACCTCCTCTCAATGCCATTGAATTACGATTTTTTGGTTTTCAAACATGGCTAATTTTTGAAAGAAACCCATATACCAATTTTGTTTAGTACTTATGTTTAAACACCTTTTACTGACTTAGTGGATGCCGTTAGTTTTTTTTAGAGATTACTAGCCAAAGTACCCGTTCTTCGCACGGGTAAAAAAGGCTGAGAGGTGTAGGCTCTACAGATACATTTAAGTTATTGATAATTAATTCATAATTGTTTACAAAATGACAAAACACGTGTCTAAGTATATATCTAAACATGACAAAGTAACATATGTCAAATATTGGGAGAGGATAAGCATTAACGTAATAGAGGCAGGCATCGGGAGAAAATTAAAAATCTACCATTCCACTATTTCGAACTAATAATTCACTAATTTCGATCCAGTAGTTTATGTGTAAAAATTAACTTTATTTCTTTTTCTTCCCGAACAGTCAAAATGTAAAGTAAACGGATGTTGACATTAAAAACTGTAAACATTGAATCCCAGGGTATTTACAGCAACCATGTCTTCTGCTTCTCGAACTGTCAAATTTTAGTGTTCACAGCTGTTGACATTCAAGTTATTTTATGTTTTCATTTTCTAAAAATGTAAACATTGAAACTTAGGACGTTCACAGGGCGTAGCCCGAGAGGATTTTAAGGAAATGAGTATGCCTATGTGTTGCATGAGTTTAAGATCTGTCTTTGTGTAAAATTTCAAACTGTTTGGTTCAATATTTTTAGCGTTCACTTGCCACAACAAACCCACAAACATACAGAAACCACCTCTTCTTTATAATATTATAGATTAGGCTGGTATTTTATCCCAGCCCACAGGGAAATTCTATAACAATAGTAATAAAACTAAACATAACTTCGTGATCTTCAACGTTGGTCAGAAAAACTTCTTTTATTTTCATGTGGAGTTTTGATTTCGGTGTTATAAATACGAAATAGGTACGTCCTAAGAAAAAATATTGTATTTACTTCCCTTTCAGTGACATGTCTAGTCTAAAGGGGATGTTTTCAGTTCCTCTAAACAGTTGTCCTTATAACTATATGACGTCATTTCTGGGATTGCCAATGACCCCCCTACTATGACATATCAATGTCAAATATTAGTTTCTTAAGACACCACACTGTTTTAAGGTATTCCTTTGAACCCAACAGAGAAGGCAATATTTTTTAGATAATGAAATCCTTACAAGGGATAATCACGAGGAAAATGCTGGAAAGGGCCAGTGGAATAAGGTGTTTGCATCAGGAAGCGACTCATGTAATTCTCAAAAGACCCCATACAAGAATAATGTAACCTTACTGGACGGAAGCACCATTATCACTGGTGATCCCAACTGTAATAGCTTTGACTATACATCATTAATAGACGGGCCATTCTTATGCGCAAGCTGTAGTGGCTTGAGTAGTTCCCGAATCGGCGTGGGGAGTTAGTGCGTGGTTCCCCGTGCAGGAGCGCTGTCGTCTGTTACCCCCCTCCCACCCTTCGACCAACCTCCAACCAATCATAAGAGCGAGAGAGGGATGTGCGCCGTGCGCGCGCACTCCTGAGGGCGGGGCCAAGTGAGCTTACAGCCTTCGCCACTAGGAAGCGGCACTACACTCTCGGGCCTTCCGAAATTTTGTTGGCGACAACTTTTAACCATGAATGACACGTTTTTAATAATGTATAGTCAAAGGTAATAGTCTGTAGCTGTGAAAGGTTACGTTTAGTGGGTGCAGGCCCCACACACATAATAGCATAATAGAACCTGATTGCATATCTTTTAATGGACTATTCTGACGCGTCTGTGTTTTGACTACACAACGTTTCTGGAGGCGGAGAAACTCCTCACGTTTTCAAGTGATTACTTAATAATTTAAATTAAAAATTGAATGTTAAAAGTTACAGATTTTAAATTATGTCATATTGACAATAATACCATACTTACGTAAATTATGCAAAACACAAAAACTATATAGATATCGCAACAAATAACTACAACACAAGATAGCGTGTGTTCAGAACGAGAGTTGAAGCACGACTGCATGACAAATCAGTGTACCCCAACTCTCGATCTTGCGTTGTTTGTTACGTTATCAATATATTTTTGTGTTGTGCATAATAGATAATTATAGTATTATTGACAACATGATATAGTTAACATATTTAGCTTTAAACATTCATGTTTAATGTAAATTATTAGGTAATCACTTCAAAATGGGAGGAGTTTCTCCACCTCCAGAAACGAACGTTAAAAACACAGACGTGGTGGAAAAGTCCAATAAAAGATATTAAATAACTTTTAACGAACGCCAAATGATGCCCTTTTTGTATAATTTGTTGTATTTGAATTAATTTCCAAACTAAAATCGAATAATCAATATCAGTACTTAAAACTTAAAACCATTTATAACATAAACTACTGCTTAGGAATTATTTGAATGGTTAGCAGACGGCGTTGTGAGGATTGTCAAAGACGTCAGCTGATCCGTCCTCGTGTTTGACCTACATACTGCAATAACTCACTTCCAACAGTAGAATCATCATATTACCTTCTTACTCTGAAGTATTTAGCAAAATCTTTCTCTTAGCTGTTGTTCACCCAAGAATCTTCTCAACATTGAATTATGATATAGGCCCTACGAGTTTTTTTTAACTTTATAATAATCTATACAAATAAGTCTAAAATAGCCTACTCACTCTTATACAAATAAAATTAGATTTGTGTCTTAAAACGTCTTGGAAGGATGGTATTTTAGCTATTTTTACGTGGTTTTAACCCATTCGAAATCGATTTTATCTCAATTTGTGTCCATCTATTTTTCTATGACTCTAAACAAGAAATTGTAAAACGCTTCTACATGAAAATGAGATCAACCACAGATAAAAAATGTTCAGTATTCTATACCTTTTGGATACGAATTTTGTTTACTTTAAACTGACCCAAACATTAATAAAATAAAATAATTAGTTCTTGAAAACCCAGTTTTGGGCAATTTTACAAAACATGTGTTCTATAAAATTGATATAATGTGTATATATAAACGTCAAAGCCCTCACTCATCACTAATTCTTCCACTTTACAATTACTTAGGAGGCTGAAATTTAATAAACTGGTTCTTAAGGCCTAAAATAAGAAAGTCTAATAGTTTCTGTGATGATTTTCCCAAAAATCTCTACCCTATACGACTTCAAAGTGCCCATGTTAATCTTACGAGGAAACAATTTAGTTTTGGATTCCAACAAATGTTGTCTTAACCCTTACGGTATAAACAGCACTAGATTTTATTTGAACCATTGAGAAAGCTAAAGAAGGAAGCATAAAACAGTACTCAATGGCATCTAATTAATGTATAAAGATGATTTTTCTCAGTACATATTTTGGGGATTATGTTTTTTGATTAAAAATCAAATGTTCACATTTTGGCCAAATTAAAAGGAATGAAAATTTTCATACATGTTACGATTATTATATTAATCAGCTATTATATATTTTTATATGTTCCTTATGAAATGGTTGATGTTGTGTATTATTATATAATTTTTATTGTGTTTGTGTGTACCAAGCTGTAAAATGATCAAAGGTACCCTTACCCCGGTGTAAGATGATATAGTCTGTATTAATTTTTCATATACGTTTTAATGTTCCAATTCCACAATAATACACTATTTTTACAAACATTTTGGCTTAAATTACCATAGGCCATAAATTCAGAAAGTTAATAAAAATTATTCTATGTTTTATATTTTCTAGCGATTCTATGTATAATTAATCTGATTTGTACATCGCTTCAACGTGTGACTTATTTCAATTTCAAAATTATGCAATATTAAAGTGTTATCTCAACTTTAGTGTTACAAGTTTTTAAATTTATATAATTTGGTTACATTTATGCTAAAATATTCCCGCTCTAACTTTATTATTTCTATTTATAAGCTTAATATTTGAGTTTTATGTAATATCGTGATAGTAAGTCTTGCTCTTTAACTCTGACTCATACAACCCACACAACATGCCGACTTACTGCT
Organism: Nephotettix cincticeps; assembly: GCA_023375725.1. Taxonomy (NCBI): domain Eukaryota; kingdom Metazoa; phylum Arthropoda; class Insecta; order Hemiptera; family Cicadellidae; genus Nephotettix; species Nephotettix cincticeps. The sequence goes on from CM041787.1 coordinate 43,943,605, forward strand.
AGCTATAATTATATTTGAACTAAATTTATTTTTACGTCTTAAAACTATTTATTTAGAATTTTCCTCGTAGTAAGTTTTAGTTTCTGAAAGCATAAAGGTATGTAAACAGCCAAAGTAGAGCTCGAATGCCTCTTTGTGAATCATTCTTTTGTTTCTTTGTCTCCGTCAGAGCCCAGATTCAACATTTAAATGCACTAAATGTCAGATTATCTTTTCATTCATAAGTAGTCTTTGAAATTTATTTTTGTAAGATAATCATCTAAAATTGAAAATATTTTCCAATCAAACATTACTACAAAACATGTATCTTCTTGGGTTTTCAATTTTCAATTTTTTTCGTCATTCTTCTCTAAATGATTTGCATAGTACCTTCATCTCTTTCACGATTCCTACTAGTTTGAAATAAAAAAAATATATTAAATAAAAAGGCGAAAAACCAAAATCACAAATAACATGATTGTGATCGAAATTACCCATCACAAAATTCACATATCAACGACATTTGAAAACTCGGCCAAGTATGTAATTACGAATATTATAAAAAGGTACAATGTACAGTTCAATAAAAAATATCTAGATAGCTACAAATATAACAACGCATATATCCCTTATATATTTCGGAAGAATTTTTAAACTGAGACGAATTTAATATTTAGAATTTATATGTGGAAAATTCTTCCGCATGTTGTCGAGATAGATCTCAGAAACACACGCACGCACGCGCGCACACGCACACACACACACACACACACACACACACACACACCACACACACACACACACACACACACACACACACACACACACAGACCATATTTTTTGTGAAAATTTATTGTCAAAACGTTTTGAGTTATGTAATTGTTTTCAACATCAAATAATACCAAGTGCAGATACGCAAGTTCCGTCGAAAGTACGTCGAAACGCAAGTTCCAATGTATCAAACATGACCTGTCAGAACAATTTTTTATAAACTCATGAATTCTAGCATTTTTATTATCAAAAATTTATTGATACTCCCAAAATAATTTATAAATATTTGAAAAGTCAGTTTTGTACTCGTATTGTGGTGTCATTTCTAAGCCAGTCCCGTTCGTTCGTTGGTGGCATCTTGCGAGGTCTGATCATTATTGCATGAGTGCACCTGGCCAATAACGTAATTGGCTAGATACCGTGATCCAATGCATCACTCCCCCCCACCGTATCCCTTCCCATCCCTTCACATCGGTTAAACCTGCCACGCCCTCTTGAACATAGTAATTTCCATAAATGGTATTCCCAAAATATTATAATTACTTACTGCCGTGACTCATGGTAACCAAAGCGGTTCTAAGCACCAAGGTGGTACTTTCTACCCAAGGCGGTACTTGGCCTTGTCACCACACTGCCTCTTCCTTTCACCTCTTCCAGTCTTCGCAGGCATCTTCTAGCCTGGTGCAACTACCTCAGCTTGGACCTCCAGTAGGTCTTCTCCCTTGTGGTTGTTTATTAAAATGTTTTTGATGGATCATTTTCTTTCCTTAGCCCCTGACTGGGACGTTGGCGACGTCCTGTAATCCAGCCACATGGAGGTCATGAATTGTGGATAGTTGTGAGGGATGGTCGGTGGATGTAGTGTTCTCTTGTGTGTATTAACGTCCACACTATTGAATACTACGTTAATCCGTAAAGACTATCCTCATAATTAGACCAATTCGTAATTCAAGGCCGTGGTTCGGATTCCACGTTAAACTGTAGGTCTATTAGTTGTCATCGGCCTTTGGGCTATTAATTAACAGTCCTGTCTAAGGAACATGTCAGCCTTAGTCAGTAACAAGACAACAAGATCGCGCCACAATCATCTTACACTCAATCCTCATTCATGCTTGGCTTAAAATACCTACATTGTAGTATGGTTGCCATTTCAATGATCTAATCTAATATGCTAATTTAATTTTTTTTACTTGGATATTTGTAATTTGTGAGACTCAATATATGTTACAGATGTGACATCATATAGAACTGAAATAAATATTCCCTTCAGATGTATCCATGAGCTAAAGGTAATTGCCACATGGAAGTAAATACATTTTTCATTTCTACCCTCGGTCACAATTCTTGAGTCCATATATAAGTTCATATAACTCTTTGCTATGGTTTATTCTCCATTTATTTATGAAGTAGAAAGTTTGAATCGGAAAAGGAACATGTATTGCTGTTGTGGGTCTCTACTCTAAATTGTTTGATTATTTAATTATTTAAATACAATTTACCTATTCAATGTCAGAAATAATCTCCCAGAAGTCATACGCCTCTCAGGCCCTAATGTTTTATACTGCTTTGTTACATCATTCCAATCAAAGTTTATTCACTAAGAATCAGACACCTTTTATTAAGATACAAAATACTCTTTATAGTACTCTATGAATACTCTATATAGTATTGTTAATCAAATAAAATTATGTAAGAAAAATACTTATCTGTAATTTATCTTGCACACATTTTGTATATTTTTCAAAATAAATTTTATTAATTGTGATTTGGATTTAATTTTGTTATTAAATGTAGTCTGTAGTAATCGCTTGAAAACGGGGGTGTTTCAACTTGTACAGAAACGTTCTTTGTGTAGTTAAAAAAGTTGTGTTGAAAAAGTCCAGCGAAACGCAACTGCAACTGGTTTATGAACGCTAGAGTACTTGACCAACTTGTTACAAAATATTTTTCACAAACAACTTTGCACGAAGCCTGTTCTCACACCGTAGTAGAGGGCGTGGTCAGGTCGTTTCCATGTTCCTTGATTTATCTCACGACTCAGAATCAATACACTTATCACTGGCGCGACTCTCACCTCAACCACATCCTCCATCTTTCTAAAGCTTTATGTTCGTTATGCCTCTTATCGGGAGACTTCGGTAAAGAAACAGTCACAATAACACACTTATCGAACACCTTCATAAAAGTCAAAACCCTAATTCCTATATAAGTTTAAATACATTTACTTTTCTTCACTTCAACTCTTTATTATTTGTTCTCTTCTAATAATACTACCTTTTCAAACTGACCATTTTTAAGAATATCTTTTGATTAGCTCAGCGCTAAAACTCTCATTGAATATTTATTTGAAGCAGAAGACCTTTGTGATTCTAGATATAGGCTTTGTGAAACCCACTGTGAGAATATTAGACCCTAAACTCCCATTGGCTGTCCTTTTTCGCATGAATACGCAGTGTGCGGGGTTGTGGGTTTGTAATTCACGTCACACGAAAATTTTTACGAAAGTGATGTTATATGGTTAATAAAGGAAATTGTTTTGAGGAACTGAAAACAATTATCCCCCCTTTATAACAATTTATCTCCCTTTTTCAAAGGGAGATAAATAAAATATTGGCATGAATATATCTAAGCTTCGGGAGGGGTGTGATGCAAATTTAAAAGACAAAAACGGAACGGAAGTGACATTACATGGTTAGTGTAGTAAAGTCAAAGAATATAATTTTAATTTATATATTATTGGCTACAACGTTAATACCAAATGCCTTAATCTCAAGCGGTACTTTGTACTCCATGTCTTAATGTTCCTGGAGCATGGCCTTGCCTCTCCCCATTAAATGCCAAGATGTCTGAGTATTAACATGTGCCTAATTTGCAAGCCCTACAAGTCCAACCTATCATTAAGACAGTTAGTAAGAAAATATGTTTAGAGGAAATGAAAACATTCCCTTTAGACATATCCGTGATCTAAGCTATTTCTAGCTCGAGGGGGAGTGTTAGAAATTTGTGAGACCAAACATTGTTACGGAAGTGATGTCATATAGTCATGGCACTTCAAAAATGTAGTTTATATGGTTAAAGTCTAATGATTACAGCTGTTTAAAAGAATCATAAAACATTCCCTTCAGGTATATCCATGATCTACACCATTTCCCGCAAGGAAGTAAACACTGTGTAATTTTTTTACTTTTCTTCATTTCTTCTCTTTCTCCCTTTTCTGTTATAAGATTACTTCAATAGCTTGGCCCTGCCGTCTTTAGATTAACACAACTCTTGAAACTCTCATTGGATAATTATTTGAAGCAGATGGCCTTTGTGAATCTAGACATCAGCGTCGTGTGGAACCCATTCTTACAGTATGCGAGATATTATTAGGCCCTGAAGGGCTAAACGGCTTGGCTGATGTTCTGGTCGCATTGTCTTTATCTTCACCTTACTTAATTTTGGTTCATAAAATAAATATTAGTTTTATCTGTACATTGCTTGGAATTAGGAGACTTCTGGTTATTTTTACGTTTTATATCACGAAAAACCTAACTGGAAGTTATCTAACTGTCTGTCTGTTAACGCTATGTTCTGTAACGTAAACGTATGTTCTGTGTTTACCGTAAACATAGGCACCCACTGTGAACGAAATCTATTTTCATTATTCTATACCTTGTGAATAAGGTTTTTTACTTTAAATTAACCCACGCACTTTAAAAATGAAAAAATAGCAATCAAAAACACAGTTTTAAAACATATTTGCTCAATGTTTTACTGAAAATGTGGTTTACATTGTGACGTTACACTTTAATTTCTGCCACTTCCTGAGAATTTGGACTGATCACCCAAATTATTGTTATTTCGCTGTTGTCGAGCGCGCCTTCAACAGCCGGATTAAACTAGTGTGTCTCGTAGTTTGCATCCAGGCCCTGAAGGAGTAAAATAATGTCCATTTCTGAATTATTGGCGCTGTCATGTACCTGAAGCGTCGTGCCGACCCCCCACCCCTCCGTTGCAAACTTGATCATGCCGCTGTGCTGCCCGGTCTACAAGCCGACTTCTTACCTTATCAAAGTGAATTTTGGCCAAAACTTGGACGGTGGTGTGTCGTGTTGGACTGTTCGTCCGTTCTGTGTCTGCCATTTATATTGTGACCCTTCGACGCCGTTGGATTTAAAGCTGTTCTCCTTATTGAAGAAGCTGAGGTGAGCAAATGACATAAGTATATTATTAGAGATGCTTCTTAGCACAAACTTCTGGGAGCCACAGTTAAACAAGAATTGCAGTTTTAATAGATTTGAAAATAATTATCCCTCTGGTTTGCTTACAGAGTTAACTTTTCGTTTAATATCCTGTAATAACTATTATAATTTCAATGGGAATAAATACTCTATTCACGCACAGAAAGGAGCTAACTCCATAAAGTTTATGTCAACAAGATTTATTAAATTACAATTTATGTGTTCTTGTAACTGTAGCTTCATGTCATGATCTGCACGGACGTGCTCATTTCTTAATTAGATAATTTAGTATCTTATGTAATTCGGGGTGACCCTTAAAAAAATGTTCGACTATATCTATAGAATAAGTTTACCTCGCCTTTTAAATCATTATATATGTTTAATTCTTATAAATTCTATGTACTTCCGTCTAACTTACTGAAACAAGGTTAGATGTTGTGCTAAAGGGTCTGTTAGATTATCTGATCCTCTGTTTCTCATAATAAATTGATTAATTATTTAATTATTACTGTTAGTCGCTCTAATGCTCTTAAATGTTATGTATTACGGACTAACTTGCTGAACTGATGTTAGATTTTCAGTTGGATAATCCGGTAGATAGTCTGATTAATTGCTAGTCTGATTAATCATAGATTAAGACTGTTAATGGCCTTAATGGTTATAAAAAAAGTGAATGAGAATTAGAGTGTGGAATAAGGAAAGATATTTGTGTGTCAAAAGGGCATAAATGTATCTATAGTTGTAATTTAAAGAGATATTTTCTCAGACTGATGTTTACAGAACGTATTTTATTGTAAAATAATCTGAGCAGATAAAGTAGTAGACGTTGAAAAAAAATGTTTATCTGTCTCAAAGATTTTACTTATCTCTATCTTGATAAAATGTTAGATTGTTTAGAACTTTGTTTAGATGTTAAATATATTGTTAAAAATTTTTGTAATCTGTTATGGATATACCTGTAAAAGATTTAAAGTTTAGATGTGATTCCCCCATTTTCAAACGCACTGATATCAGTGTTTAAAGCCATATAGTGCCAATTATATCAGTGTATTATTTAATAAATAGATAACTACTATTAGAACGTATCCCATCAGCGGAGAAGCGGAAACTCCTTCTGTCCGTCACAAACTCAATCCTTCTTTACGGAAGTGAGATTTGGGCGGACGCTCTCAAGAGGGAGTGCTACCGCAAACAGGTGGGAGCTGTGCAAAGAAGAGCCGCGTTGAGGATCTCCTCAGCTTACCGGACGGTGTCGGAGCCGGCTGCACTGGTGGTAGCTGGTGTTGTCCCGATCGACCTGTTGGCCCAGGAAAGGAGAAGTGTTTATATCACCAAGTCCGAACTTGGCGCCAGGGAAGCGACACGGGTGGCCAGGGAAGCCTCCATGCACCAGTTGCAAGAGAGGTGGCGAAATGAGTCTAGAGCGGCTTGGACGCGGAGACTCATTCCGGACCTGTCTGTGTGGGTTGATCGAGGGTTTGGGGAAGTAAATTTCCTCATCACGCAGTTCCTCACCGGACATGGGTTGTTCCGAGCCTATCTTCACAAGATGGCTAAAGTGGATAGTCCGGCTTGTATTTACGGAGACGGTGTCCACGATGACGCGTTTCACACGTTCTTCCAGTGTGACCGGTGGGCAGTTCTAAGGAGGCAGCTTCTGCTGGAGATCGGAGAATTTTCGCCGGAGACCGCAGTAAAAAAAATGGTGACATCTCTTGAGAACTGGACTCTCATCACGTCCTTCGTGGAGAAAGTTCTCAAGAGAAAGAAACTTGAAGATCCATAACATCCTGGATCTTCCCTCAGAAGGCTAAATTGGAGTTGAAGTGCATTGTGCTTTAAATACGAGGCTCCACTTTGAGGTTCATGCCTTAATAGGTTATTCCGAAGTGGTAAACAGCCTGAGGCGGGGGGTTTTAGTTGGGTGCAAGTCCCACACACCGGGGAGTGCACCGTTCTCCTCCCTGATGGTGCATAAAAGCATTTCCCCTCGAAAAAAAAACTATTAGAACGTATATTGTTTAGGATTTTTGTCCTCTCTGTCGGAACTACACTATCGAATCTACTGTCGACACCCATCTGCTGGTGTTTTGGTGATCCATTCCTGCTGAGGACTCATCGCGTTTCCGATGACCTACCAGTCTCTCACCGCAGACACCGTGTGAGCCGGAGTTCGCTTGTATCCTATCACACACGTCATGGTGTCGGTCGGACAGAATCCTGGGACGGTATTTCTGAACTCTATCTCGGTGAGTGATCTTCTGATTTATATACTTACCACCTGGACGCTGTGGTACCACAAGGACTCCCGCGACACATAGACTGTCATATGTCCCATCGTGACTGTACCGGAGTGCTTCGGTGGCATAGACTTTCCAACCAAAATTCAAGATACGAAGGAGAGATTTAGTTTTTAAGCTTTGTTTCGTTTAATTAATGTCTTTATTGTCTATAGTGTGGTCACATATATTATTCTGTTTGTTGTCTCATCTGTTGATAATGTCACCCTGTGGTAAATGTTAATAGTTCTGGAACAGTAGTTCTGCCAGAATTCTGGTTGAATTTAATAACTATTTGTGGAACGCTCCCTTTTTTTGTTGAATAACTGTCATAATAATCAGAAATGTGTTTGATTTGTATACACGTCATAGATACACCTTTTGTAAGATCTTCAAAGGGGTACCAGATTTGAATTTCAAACTACATATATAGGTTATTTTGTGATAGTAAAAGTTAATTCTTAGTCATTAAATTAATAAAAAAACCAGACATGTTGTGTTGCTAGCGCTAATAAAAAAAAGAGGAAACTAATTATCCAGTATTGCCCAGGTATTTTCAAGGCCTAAAAACTCACCTTTTCATATGATTTTCACTATTTCATTCTATTCTATTATTTAACTTTTTCATATGATTAATATGATAACATAATATTATTTAGAATACTTATTCACTAGATGTGAATGGCAAACCAAGGGCTCAAGGGGTCATTTGGAACACCCAAGCTGACATCTCTCCCCAGCAAGAGTTTCCTGGTTGACATCTGCTGAGCTGAGGGACCAACAAGGTGGCGCCCTATCTTAACTATTGGCAATTATCAATTCTACCGAGAAGTCAGTCTTGGAGCACTTCATTTGATTTGACCTGCCCACGCCGAAGAACACCCCCTTCTCCCTGAGCTAGACTTACCGAGGGGCAGGTGTTGCAACATGAAGAAATATCAGCTGTCATAAAATATTATACTACTGTATAAATTAAAGGTTTACCTTAATGTAAACCAAATTTAACATATTTACTAATTTAATACATCCAAACCAATTTAAAATTAACAATAATTAATTGAGTTCAGAATTTATTTATCTTTTTTTATATTTTGATTTCAGTTAAATATTTAGTCATAATAACAAGTGTTTCTTTAAGACCATTAATATACGTGCGAAAGACGGTCCAACCACTAGTAATACATCTTTTCCTAGACTTAATTGTGCCAATGTTTAAGTAAAAAAATAATACATTAAATGTCGTCATGTTTGAACATGATATAAATGTTCGGACAGTAAGAGATAAATGAGAAATAAATTAAATGTAAACATATTGATGGTCAAGACAAATTACTTTAGAAGAGAATATGCACATATAGTAAACAGAAGTAGATGGGATAATTTCCTTTTTAGTTCAAACAAATAAACCAACCAGAACGAGGCTATTTTCACCACCTACATTGGCACGCAAATCTAGGATTTTAAACCACGCAAGGGTTGCCTTGTTCAGATGACATTGATAAGCGTGTTATTCGTGTTAAGGTTAGAAAACTCAGGGTAAAATTAACTGAACACGCCTGATTGATATTTATCAACTAAAGAGCGAACGAATTAACACGAGGACAAGGAGTTGTGCGTCAAACAATAATTGTGAAAACTCTAAAGTTTTCTTAATGTCAGACATTTGGGGCGTCCAGATTTGTTGCTAGCTAAACGATACCTGTCGCGTCGAATAGAGAGACTAATATTTTAACAAGTTCGGTAGAACATGTCCTTCCTTCTTCCTTTTGTCCTTGATGGTTATTTGAGGATAAACTTCATATCCTATTACCACCAGTTGCTCTTATAGACATCCGTATTCGGGAATTCTGTAGGTCTTTAAATTATTAAGTTCATCACTACAGCATCTGGCTGTTATGTCTGAACGTATTCAACACCTAAACCATATTTTTAGTACGATCAAGTTATCAGTATTGCTGTCACAAAATTAACATCGTTCTTATTGGACGTAAATCCAAGATGGTAATGAGGATCCACTTTCTCGTAGGTCTTGGGACTGTGGGGTCGTCCTGTAATCCAGCTACTTGGAGGTCTCAAATTGTTGATTAAAACTATCAACGATGGTCGGTGGGTGTAGTGTTCTCTTGTGTGGATTAACGTCCGCACTAATGGATACTACGTTAGTCCGCGAAGACCATCCTTATAAGTAGACTAATTCGTAACTTAGAGGCCGTGGTTCGGATTCCACGTTAAACTGTAGGTCGCTTAGTTGCCATCGGCTGTTGGGCTATTAATCCTATTAAAGTCCTGTCTAAGGAATAAGTCAGCCTTAGTCAGTAACAAGACTACAAGATCACACCACAATCATCTTACACTAAATTCTCATTCATACTTGGCTTAAAATACCTACCTTGTTGTAAAGTCGCCATTTCAATCTAATCTACTCTAATCTATGCAGTCCGTACTATTCCTTAATATCCTTACTGTTCAAATATGGAACATGTTCCAGAAAAAAACACTTATTCAACCTTATGATATATTTTATTGTGTCCAACTATATTTACAAATTTTTTAACATTCTCACTATTTATTGGCGTCGTTTTCTCCTTTTTGTACAGGATTTATTTTATCTTTTATTGGCAATCGCTTAGATCAAAATTTGAAACGGAAGTGACGTCATATGGTTACAAAGACAGCTGTTAAAAGGAACTGAAATCATTCCATTTAGACATATCCATGATGTAAACATTTCCCAGAGGAAAGTAAATACATTTTTATATGAATTTCAAAATCTAGACGTTTTCATATAAATATTACTTTTCTATCTAAATAAATTACTGCTGGATAGTTTAAAATGGCCTAGTTAAAAAAACTTGATAATTATGCCACTGTATAGTAAAATATCAATCCAAAAGTATTTTTTGTATAGCATAAAAATAATAAATTGCATTATAAATTAGTCCGGCCATGAGACATATTGAATGTAGGTATACAGTCACCTTTATAATTAGGCTCAGATTTCCAGCTTGTTTACAAACATACAGTCGATGTATATTTTCCATTATGTATATTATTCACAATTCTGTGTCTGAAAAGTCTTTTTCAGCAGTAACGCAGTTTGTAAACAAATGTTACTTCAATAATGATTTTTAAATATTTAAAAAGTAGAATATTTGAAGCTATATTTTTTTTATTTATTTGGAAGAAAATATTAAATTTAAATCAAATAGTAAAAAAATGTGTTAGTAATTAGTGAGACTCTAAAGTATAACGGAAGTGACATCATACGGTTTATGAGAACAGCTGTTTTAAGGAACTAAATACATTGCCTTTAAACATATCCAAGCTGTTTAATGTGCTATTTTTAATTTTGAGAAAAGTTCCTACGGTTATCTCAAGAACTGGATGCTGTTAATATATTGGTTTAGTCTTCCCTACACCAACTGAGCTTCCTTAAAAACGTCGACAAAAGCTTAAAGTAGTAATTTCGTCAATTTCTTTTATTTTCACGTTAATTTTTTATTTTTTCAACATTTACAACGGGACAGTAAAAATACAAAATTTCCCACGAGTGCACCTTCGATTCCCTTCACAACATCTCAGCATGGTTGGCAACCCTGTAGGCGGTAAGTCTAAAGTTGCCACTATCTGATACACTTGGCAGAGCTTCTTGTTTTAGTGCGGTTAAATAAATATCGCCCAGACAATGCCAAGCGTAAAATATTATTCGCTCTTTGATTTGATTTCCCTTTGTTTGGACCACTAAAATCTATTTTCCCATGAATAATTTCTACCATAATTTCTTGTATTTTGCTATGAATTTGGCACCATATTATTTCGTAATTTGCCATAATTATGGTACTGTAATTTCTTTATTTTTTCTATTAAAATAGTAACATAATTTCTGGTATTTAACCATGAATATGGTACCATAATTTAATTTTTTTACTATGAATAGGTGCTTTAATTTCTTGAATCGGCAACATAGTTTCTTGAAGTTTTATGTTTTTTAAGCTAACCCTTAGTCTTGATATAAGCCTTTTAAAGGCTATACCTTAATGAATTTCAATCAAAATATTTATAATCGTTCACCATAATAGAAATTTGATAAGAAAACTGAAATTTAAAACCAATTTAATTCAAAAAAATTTATTTTAACACACATACTTTCTCCCTTAGTAAACCTAAAGAAATGCATACTTGGAAATACATAAAACCAACACATTACTTATTGTTTATTTAAATACACAAATAAAAACAACATATAAATGTTTATCTATATATTTTTTTGTTTAGTTGATAAAATATGTATAGAAAAATAATCATAAAATTTCTTAAATGCCACCTTTACCAAACGGTATCAGTGGACTCAAACATACTTTCTCCCTAAAATAAACTTAAAAATGACAACCCTCAATAAACTTATCGTATTCATTAATGTTTATATCAATATCATTAAAAATGTATTGTTTAAAAAATAGCCATAAAAAGTCTGAAATTAACCACAAGAGGAAACAAGTTAAATTAATCAGAGATTTTGAAGGGGGCACAACCCTCCCCCACCTAATACGACAGTGAATTTTGCTGGGACAGTAGATTAAACACTTCTCTAGAACCGTTAGTGGTAGACGAATAATTTCAAAGTAGTAATTTGTTTTTTTGAGCTGGTTTTAATGGTGGTAGTCAAATTATTCTTTACCCTCATTGTTTTAGTGGACAAATAAAAAAATACATTTAAAAATCCACAACTTTTTAACCATAATTTTTATAGACATGCGGGTGGTTTCTTATTATTTATTATTCTATGCACTATAAACTAATCAATTTTAATCAAAACTAGTTAGAGTCAGTTTTTATAAATTTTGATTTCGATTTGATTTTTTGTAACTAACCTTAAAAATCTAAAATTCAAAAAATTGAAAAAAAAACGCCTAGAGGTAGGTGAATATATACATGTACACCAAATGTTAACTAAATTGTACCAACGTAGTAGGCTGTGGTTCTCTACACATCCAGAAACACACACACACACATACACGTCGAAACCCACATTTTGGATTCAAGGGACCCCAAAGCGGATATATCTTCTCTAAACTCAATTTCGAATATGTTGATAAAAACAATACTTTCTTCATATGCTATCGTATAATCTAGCATTTTATTATTGAATTAATTTATGTATATTAGGACTAACCAGAAACACATTCGGATGTATTATCAGATTTCTTACGAGAGACATTTATAATAAACCCTAAACTCTTCTATGAAAACCGAGGATTCTAAAATTCAAACCAGTAAATGTGGCAATTTAAAATTTTCCAACTGTTTGATTCAAACTACGATGTCAATGATTCATTTTTAGTGAAATAAAAGTGTCCTTTTTTAAGTTTTCATCAAGGAACATATTTAGCAGAATGCTACTGTAATGCTTTTCTTACTTTCATAAATTTTAGTTAAATGAAAAAAATGAAAATGAATCTCTAAAACTTGGAAGGATAGCCTAATAAATTCGTCGACATTAATACTTTTGTATTTCAACATTTATTTTGTACTTCTAATTTTGTTTATATTCACTATATTGTTTTACAGCGATATTTTTCTTTTGAGAGTAGTTAATTTAGTTTCCTGTTTGTTCAACATGGCAATAGGTGCATAATTTATAATTAAGTAATAAATCTATCGACTATAAAAAATTATTTAAAATATAATTAATGAACATTTTTTAATTTAAAACCAATGAGCTTCGTTACATGTTTTGGACTCGTCTAAGTTTTTAATTTACTGATTAGTGATTGTACCGAATGACTAATTGACGAAAAATAAATTTTAACTATCAACCAACAATATAAATCCCTGCAACTAACCATTACTTGTCATGTCAGATATATATCGTATGGACAATGTCTCCAAAATAATACTTACTTAAAATAACAACAACATTAATAATACAAAACTTAGCAAGGTAATACTGGATTCTTACAATCAATACGGGCCCTACGCTCACCTGTACAACACCTTATACAACATGTATTGAGTAATCCTTAAGTGTATTCCAAATCAACCCATTATTTACGAGTATTATCTCAAAGACTGCATTATTCATCATAAATGTTTTTGTGTTTATTTTTTGCATAAATGTCCATTTGCATTTGTGCAGCGATCTCACTCTAAATCATAATTCCATATACAATTTTTCGTGTGTGCTCAGAAACAACAAGATAAAGTCTACTATGTGTTCAGTGACTGAAATGCCCAGTAACGTTCCATTATGTTTTTTAACATAACTGTATTTATAAGTGGTGAAGGGTAATTAATATTTCCAATAAGTGAGTATTTTCTGTACTAAGTGTTATGTCTGTGTTCCAATTCAGTTTATAAATTAGTATTTTCAATACTTCTCATACTAGTCCAATGCCAAATACAAATATTCTTATGTGTTAAAAAATCAACAAAAGTAAATTTGTGTCCTACCTTTAACACAGATTCGGCGACACCACCATGATACTCAGTAGAATTCCAATATGTGTTGTGAACTGTACTGTATTCGTTGCTTAAAGAAGACACTTAATTGTTGTGGCAATAGAAAACCCACCGCAACACCACGACTCCCAAGACACACACGAACACACCGAGTGCTCCGTGCAAACTACTGTCTACTGGCCAGCCCTGACAACGCGCTACAACCCTACCTAGCGGCAGGCCGTGGAACTTCTAGATCTACAGGTAGTTACTAACCTTTGTCTCCCTTCAAAAAATATTTCACTTGTGTCATTAAGGAGTTTTTGTTTTAATATTTTTCTCTGATTTTAAATAATGTCTTATATGGTTTGTTTATTTGTCCCACCTATACGATACGTCAAATTTATTTTTATATTTCAATTTTGAGTGTATCCTTTTTGGGAACCCCAAAAATGTATAGTATTTACTCTCCTGTGGAAAACATGTTTGTATTTACTTCCCTGTGGGAAATAGGTTAGATCATGGATATGTCTAAAGGGAATGTTTTTAGTTAATCTATCAGCTGTTGTTATAGATTAGATAAGATTATTGAAATGGCAACCATATCATAAGGTAGGTATTTCAAGCCAGGTAAGACAGAATATTGAGTGTAAGATGATTGTGGTGTGATCTTGTAGTCTTTTTACTGTCTATGGCTGACATGTTCCTTAGACAGGACAGTTAATTAATAGCCTAACAGCCGATGGAAACAGCTAAGGAACCTACAGTTAACGTGGAATCCGAACCACGGCCTCTGAATTACGAATTGGTCTAATTATGAGGATGATTTTTAAGGATTAAGGTAGTATTCAATAGTGCAGACGTTAATCCACACGAGAACATTACATCCACCGTCCATCGCTCACAACTATCCACAATTCGTGACCTTGAAGTAGCTGGATTACAGGACGACACCACCGTCCCAATCTAACTATGACGTTACTAATAAAATGACGTCACTGTTTCCAATTTTTTTCGCGAAAATTGCCAACACCTCCCTCAGAGGCTACGACATATCCATGTCAAAAGTTAGATCATAGATATGTCTGAATGACATATTTCCAGTTCCTCTAAACCATGGGTCTAAAAATCATATGCGTCCCGCAAATTGCTAAACCCCCTAGAGCTTAGCTTGTGAAGTAATTTCTTCCCGGTTATCTGCGTGTGTCCCAGCCTTAGCCTACAATATCGGCAGTTAAATAAAATTTGATAAATATACACATGTTTGATAAATAAGTACATTATAGTTATACCTACAATATTTTCATTTTTAGGAATTTCCTACTTTTAGGAATATTTTACCATAAAACCCCTAAAATCGTAAAAATCCTATTTGGTTGTTTGAAAAAAATTATTTGACTATTTTCGAAACTTTGAATTCTAATATGAAATTAAGTTAATTATATGGTCATAAACTCCGGTGGAGAAGTCTAGATGACGGGACGACTTCGGTTGGCTTAATAGTACCTTGAAATACGGAATGTCTTTCTGGGAAAAAAACCATGATGAAGTAATTAAGTTAATCATAGGAATTAATTTTTAGACTAAACGAAAAACTAATTTAAAATTGTTTAACTGAATTTAGTAAATTTAACGAATACAACTATTTTGCTAATTTTCGTTTTTATTTTAACACGTTTACAAGAAAAGTAGAAACTGTATGAGACAACGTAATAAAAATATATATACAAAGGAAAGTTTACAAAACACATTTTGAATTCAACACATTTAATCCTGTTGCAAGTTTTTTATTTAATCCCCCTTAGCAAATTAAGTCATATGCATTAACTATGCTAAATTCTTTTAAAAATTTTGATTTGATTTGTTGGTAATTTGTAAGATGGAAAATATGTAACAGGTTTCCATATAAACTACCAGAGCTATTTTATTAAATTGTTAATATAAAAGGATAGCTGTTTATATGAACTGAAAACATTCCCTTTAGACATATCCATGATCTAACCTATTTCCCACAGGGAAGTAAATACAAACATTTTTATTAGTCATTTGGCAACCAAGAAGAAACAAATTTAGTAGTATTCAAAATCTTACTTGAACTTAAATATTTAAAATAACTAAAAGATAAACTGTAAGTGTAGTAAAAGATCTTCCCAGTGTTATTCCGGCTTAAACAATAGTCTGAACGCAGGAGAGATCTAAGCGAGCAGCTTTTGTGCAGAATGTTTCCATTAGTCTACCTATACCGCATTGCCGTAGATTAACATAACATCTCAGAATTACAACCGGATACAAGCGTGATGGAAAATGATTTAACATCCGGGATAGCTGATATGTGTTGGTTTTTAATATTAGGCCTACTGATGTGTTGCCTAAAATGGATTTATGAAGCAGTTTATCTACCTTTTTACGGTGTGAAATTCAGCGTTTAAAACGCAGTTACTCGTCATCGTGTAAAAATATAAACTTGATATCATAACAAATAAATATATAAAAAGTAAAGTCTCAGCTCTAATATTTTGCTTAAATTCATAAATATATTTTAGATTAAGGTAGAATATTTGTTTTTTTGTTTACCTACGTTAAGAGAGCAGTTTATTATATTGCTATTTTGAAATAGCTTTAAATCAATGAAAAATAAAAAGTGATTGTATTTATTTACCTGTGTAAATAGTTTATATATTGGATATGGTTATAGGGCCTCTAACCAGCTGACGTCTAATCATATGACGTCACCGTTACAAATGTTGGTCTGACGTATTGCCAATCCCCCCCAGAGCTGAGAAATTCCACGTAAAAATTTTCATATTTACTTTCCTGTGAGAAATATGTTAGATCATGGATATGTCTAAAGGGACTGTTTTCAGATCATCTAAACAGCTGTTCGTTTGGCCAAATATTCAATACAATGGCTCTGGTAGTTTCTTTAGAAACGGTATCCAAACATTTCCACTGCAATTTTTGCGTTATAAACATTTTACGTTACACAATAACCTGCCAACACCCCCCCCCCCGAGCTTAGACATATCCATATCAAAACACAATATTGATTTTATTCATACTTGATTGATATTTATTTAAATTTAATCACGTTTACAGATCACTTGTTTAGTGAATATTACTCAAAACTGGGGTTTTGAGAGTTCGTTATTTTTTTCATAGTTCGTGGGTCAGTTTAAAGTAAACACAATAAGTTTCACTACTGTGGGTGCCTCGTTTTCCCGAGGTGTTACAAAAGGATATTTAAACGTTCGAAGAAATTTTTAGACAATACTGAAATTTATATATATAGATGATTATTTTCTAGTTAATATTGCAAATGCATTTACAAACTTTTAAAAACAGTTAAAGTCAAAAACTTCAGTAAAGTTTGTAAGCTAACTAGTAATACTTAAGATTTCATTACAATAATTAGTGCTGATTTCCTGTATGTATAAGACCTGTGTCAATAGACATTTTAGTTGGTTGATTTGTATGTTGTTACGTCACAAAAAATTGAATTTCATCCTTATCTCAAAATTAAACAAGAACGTTAGAATAACTTGAGTTTTTTTCATTAAACTCTTTTCATTGTGGAATTGCAATCATTAGTTTTTAAAGCACAATGTTTATAAATAATTTACCAAGAACAAAAGCTATTTTATTGGGAAAATTGTAACGGTTAAAATTGAATTGTGATTTATAAAAAAGATTAACTAAAATGTAACGGATCCAAAGTAATAACAGGTATCGAAGTAACGGAGACTAACGGGACAATACACTGAGCCGCTGCGGTGCGTTGGATCTGCAGCTAAAATATCGAACACTTCAGTGGCTGCCAAAGAATTCGCGATCGAAATTCACCCAACATTGGCGCCCAGCCCGTCTCACCCATTTGAACCACGTGATCGTTCTAAACGGATATTCCGTGTACAAATGCTATGAAATATCCGTTTCCGTTTTGTGGTTTGATTAATACAAAGAATTTAACAAAACAAATCTCGCCTTAGAGGTGAGATTTGTTTTTTAACTTGCCATAAATCTTTTTTAAGCTGACATATAGCTAATCTAACATATTTGATGACGTTATGGATACTTCCAAGCTTGAGGGTATGTTAGCAATCTGTGAGACGCAAATAGTATAACGGAAGTGAAGTCATATGGTTATGGAAAACGGCTGCAGGAGCTTGAAACATTTCCGTTTCGATCCATGGTCTAAGATATTTCCCAAAGGGAAGTAAATACAATTTTATAAAAGCTATTTTGAAAGACTGAATCGTTATGGTGTTGCATTTTCGTGGGTTTCTCCATCTTTTGATATAGTCTTTAAGTAAAAAATATCATAAGACTAATAATTGGCGTGCATTAGTCATATCCATGTTATAAAATATTTTTCTATCATAAAATTACCACACTAGGCAAACCCTTTTGGTTATATCTATGCCGTTTTATCTTTGGCCTTTTGACAATCTATATTTCCTCACAAAAAATGAATAATGTACCTCCAGAGATGAGCACTTGCTTTTCTATTGCTAATTTCGAAAAATTACTTTTTAAGGGGAAAAGCTTAAGCAAAAGATAAGAAAAAAGCTATGAAGTGATGGATTAAAAAATCAAATCATAACTGATATCAGCCCAAAATGTACTCGTGTTTTGTACAGTTCAACGAAGTTTCGCTGTGCGCCTACTTTCTACCGATAGGCAATATAACTACAGTGTTCGTATTGCCTAGCAACGCCTTGAACGTGCACTACAATCTTTTAGTTCCATCACAAGTGTTGTTTTTGTTTTTCAACACAATCAAGAGAGTGAAACTTAATTTCACTATTTTTATTAATAAATATGGAAATAATCAATTTATTTTAAGATGGAGCGAGCGAAAAACCCGAGTATCTCAGGAAAAAATAGTTTTAATGTTTATTTGTTTATTGAATCATAAATGTGCTTTGCCATTATTTTTTAAAGTGTTTTGGTAAAAACCTTTTGTTTAACATGGTGTTTAATTTGGAAATTTGGAGTTTTTAATACAATACGTGTGGGAAAAGTACTTACTGACATTTTGAGAACGCGGATGAATAACAGATCTTTTTACGTAACCTATGTGAAATTTTGAAATTAGGAAAAAAATTGGTATACTAAAGAAAATTAATTTTTAAGCCACATTTTGATACGATAATCTTCCAAAATATGTCTTTTTGGAGGTTTAAAAATGTAGAAAAAATAGAATTCTTATCTTAAAAGGTATATCAGGAAGCTTGCATTAAAAAAATTGCGTAACGAATAAGAGAGACACTAGCGCCAACCTAGCGGATTTCATTGTCCCTAACGTTTCAGCATTGTGAGTGGTACAAATTAAAAATTTTAAAACCATGTTACTAAAAACTTAACAATTCACAGATTTTAATGAAAGTTATTTTGAAATAGGTATTGTCAGAGAAACAAATACTTATGACTTGTGGAGAAGGTCTAATAATAAATAATTATAATAAGGGTAGCGGGTCTTTTAAAGATCGACGAGCACTCTATCGGATACATTGGGAACTTTGTAGACTCTGTTTTTGACAGGACAGTATTGCACTTTGTGTAGTATTTAAAGACTCATATAACTTTTTGGATATAAAATTGTTTTTTAATACAGGAAATATATGCTTAAATTAATTTAAATATATTTGGTATAGAAATTTTTTGTATGAGTTATATGACTATAAACTTTGAGTGAGTATACACTTAAAAACCCTTAAAAACGTAAAAAATCCAAATTTCTCAAAAATTGCTCTAACGGTTTTGAATAAAATTTAGTTGTTTAAATAATACTAAGTAAGTACTAAATAATATGACACCACCCGCATGCCTGATATATATCTTTTCAAAAGTTAAGGCTTTTAAATCAAAGCCCTACAAAAAACAAAAATCAACGGTGTCAAACATATTACGTTTTTCGAGTGCGCCCAATGTTACTCTTATGGAAAATGTTTCAGTATAAATTCATTCCTTATTTACCAACCGTTTCCACCAAACTTGGTAGGCGTTGTAGAGGCACATTACTAAAAAAAATCACTCTAAAAATTTTGGTATTACGGGAGACAGGTTTTCCCCCACAAAATTTCTAGCAATTAATTTAACTTATTTCCTATTGTTAGTTTAAGAAATTGGATGATTATTTTTGAAACTTTTTAAAATTATATTTAGATCAACTTTAAAGGATATGGAAGGTTTATTAAAGTTTGTCGTTTCTAAACTGATTTTAAAGAGAAAGTGTGTGTTACTCTACTGCAAAATCTTTTATGTATATCATTACCAGCTAATGTGACATGGGGAATCGAAAAAAATTAAAATTACTATCACTAATTATTTTTAAATCCGGTTAACTTTTTATTTCGAAGATTTTGTAAAAGAATTTATGGAACCATTTAAAATTTAATTTTAGTTTTTAAAGAAGAAATATAAAACAACGTTCACATATGTATCTTTTGGTTTTCCAATAAAGTTTAAAAAATCAGGCTATTAAAAAAAATTATGAATTTTTTTATTTAAAATTATTAATGAAAAATTTGGTTTTAGTATAGTAATTAACAAAGGCACAAGAAGCTACGTAAAAATTTATAACTCCCAAAAATGAATGTGATTGAAAATAGCATTTCGTATCTAAATTCATCAATAGTATTTAACATTTAAATGTACAGTTTAAATCTAACTTAGAGAAATTGTGTTTACAAACTTTTATTTGAGTTTTTTCCTGTTTTGTTTTTTAGCTTAGTGTTACTAAACACCAAACTAACTTTCCAGTAAAATAGTTAAAATTCAGCAATATTCTAATAGTTTATAAAATAAAACAATGTATATAATTAGAAGCATGTTTTCAAGGAAATAATTCACAAACAGTTTATTACTAATATTTATTCGTATGACATCTAGAAGCACTTCACGTGCGAACTGGTCAGTTCTCAGTCTTTTGCATGTACCTTAACATTTTAGGAGTATTAAAGTATTATATTAGTCATTAAACTAAAATAATCAATAAAACACATTGATATGTTCCTTTCAGTAACATTTGGAGACCGTAACACTGTTATTTTGTGTAACTTTTGTTTTGAACCGCTAAAACTTTTACCAAACTCAAGCATAACCGAACTGTGTGTTATGTACAATCAAAAATATACCCAAAACTAAATTTTTAGATTTCTCCATTATTTTTCACCATACATTACACTGAAAAATATAACTAAAATTATGAATACTTTAGTTGATCAAATTTTGTTCCCTCATCTCCGTAACTGTTATACATTTATAAAAGTATAAAATGTACGAACAAACCCTGCATGTCACACTAAATAGTAAAAAAAAAAACTGTAACATCAGAATTTCAAGTATTTTATAGTCAAATCCTTTGAGAAATTCTAATGTTTTCCTATAAAAAATACGTTTAAATAATACTTTTTGTTACATACTCGGTATATTATTATTTTACGCGATACTTCAACTACGGTATAAAGGGGATGAATTAGGAAGAGTTAAGTGTTCATGATATGTTTTCCAAAGAAAGGGGTGTCTACTTCACACATTCAGACAATTATTGGTATTGCAAAAAATGTTATAAATTTAACAGTAGCCAATGACTGTAGCAAGAGTTTACATATTTTGATTACTGTTCTTGAGTCATCCAATAGATTAGTTATATTTTACATATTTTACTTCCACATTACATACTGTAACCACAAAAGATAGATTTTTGAGCCCTTATGTGTTACAAAGCATTTTACAAATATATTTTTTTCTTAAAAATGTATAAACATATTTAACAAAAACTGACTTAGGCCCTAACAAATTATAAACGTCACATCACTCTACATTATAAGTTCTTCACAACATAACGTAGCGAATAACTATAGCTACATAACATACTTAAAGCGAAAATTCCTTTACTATACAACACTTAATATAACAAATTGGATAGTTTAGAAGGGAAACATAAAATCAACTAATAGAAAAATTAAACATCACAAAACATTTACAAAATACAATAGTTCAGTACTTAGGTGGTGCTCAGGTAAAAGGGGAACGGATTTTTCTTAGAACTTAAACTTATGAATTTGGTTGAATAGTAAACCTATCAAATGAAAATTTAATAGAAATAGCAAACATGTAGGACTTCTAAAATATTTATTTTTACAATCATAATAAGTGTTATCAGTTAGTTTGGTGTGTTTAGTTTATGATTGAAAAATGTGTTCACGATTTTAACACTACTAGGGTTGTGATAGTATAGAGAATACAGATAAAGATAATACAAAGAGAAACATAGTAAGGAAAAGTGGTGATTTAAGGAAAGCAATTACCTAAACTATAAACATTTCCTTTTCTTTTATTGATTTGATTGAGTTAAATACGTTGTCTTTACATATTTTTTACATAAATCAGTTTAAAAAATAAATATTTCTTCTTTTTCATTGATATTTGAATAAGGTTTAACTCAATTCATCCAACGTATGCAGGAGGATACTTGGTGATAGCTAATATCAACTGTTTAGAAATTACTTTGGTCTAAAACTGATTACATTTCTCACTTAAAACCCTGTTCATCAAAAGTAAACAATAGAATAAAAAAGTAATGTACATTCTGGAAAGGTAACACAACTATTGGTAATCTTAACCGATCATACTACTGTCTTCTAACTCCATTCTTTCAAATGGAAAATGATTTGATAAAGTTTCATCAAGGGATTTTCTTAATGAGTTTCTTCTCCGTCAAATCCGCTTATCTGGCCCACAATCATCTCCAAAGTACTCTGTAGTTCCCTTGAGAACCTAGGTTCCTTGTTTCCAGGTCGTGGGTGTCAAATTGGTCCGCTACCTCCCTCTGTTCTCTCATCGACTCCCAACAGTCCCTACTGTCCCTGTCGAAGACCCCGCCTCCTTGGAGTGGTTCCTGGTCGTGGATGTCGCCGTGCTCCCTCCCTCATCCTCTTCTTCGTCCTCGTCTATGACGCTGCTCTGGATCCACTGCCGGATGCGATCCTTCTTCGCCTTCCTGTCCACCGTAGTCTCTATCCCGTACTCTACCAGGGTCGACAACAGCTTATTCTTTTCCTCAGCACTGCTGTGGAAGCTGTACATGGACGGGCAGAGACCGTCGTCTTCGTAACCCATCTCTGTAAAGTTGTATTTTCAAGTGAATAATTAAGTATTACAGTTACTTAAGTTTTCTAAAAAACATATTCCCAAATCATAATCAGCACAAACTATCTTCTGAGTAGTACAATTAGAAAACATTTATATAAATAAAGTTAGCGTGATTTTTTCTTGTTCTGACTAAGGCTGACATTTTTGTTTCTAACACGCTGACTGGGACCGTGCTTGTCCTGTAATTCAGCTACTTGGAGGTCACGAATTGTGGATAGTTACAAGCGATGGTCGGTGTAGTGTTCTCTCGTGTGGATTAACGTCCGCTCTATTGAATCCGCAAAGACCATCCTCATAATTAAACCAGTTCGTAACTCAGAGACAGTGGTTTAACTATATATGTCGTTGACTGTTGGGCTTTTTATCAACAGTTTTGTGAACATGTCAGCCTTAGTCAGTAACAAGACTACCAGATCGCGCCAAAACCATCCTACACTCATTTCTCATTCATGATTAACTTAAAACATCTACCTGGATAAAAAATTCAGCTAAAAAGTATAAAAAAGTATTTCCTTTAAACAGGACTGTCAATAGCCAAACATCTATTGACATCCAAGGGCACAATCCGTACCAAAATTTTAAAGATTATACAAAGAGCCTACTATGGATAAGGTTATATGAAGATGAAAATATTCTTTTGTTGGACTACTATAATTAGAGTACAGTACTATAATTACAATAACAATAGAATTAATGAGGCGCCAGATCGTGGCCTGTGACGACTGTCAGATCTTGAGCTCTGCCTAGCCTATGTGACTAAGTTCCTCGCTGTCTCTAATTCACTTCACAGGCCCTTTAGCCTATGGTGATAGAGAGGAGGTTTTTTTCTAAAAAAAAACTCGTATCAGTTTGAACGTACCAGACTGCCTGTCCAGGGAGGACTTGGCCAGCCAGCGGTCTTCCAGGTAGCGGGGGAGGTCAGTCAGCCTCTGGGGCCTCTTGTCCGCCCGGGGCTCCAGAAACTTGCGGAGGAACCTCTGGGCACGCGCAGACACCAGCTTGAACAGCTTTGGCTTGCGGACTGGCATCATCACCTGCGTCAGATATAGGGCTGAATAACTCCTCTCCACACCCAGTCTTTGGAAACTGTAGTTGAATTAGTTACAAAACAGGACTTGTCTTGGCTGATATAGAGAAGAAAACGGTAACGAGGTTGCTACGTGTAGCAAAGTCAGGAGTAAATCTTCCCACCCAACGTACCACCTTCCTCTATGCCTTGTGAAAGGAGTGAAACGTATGGTTCGTGCCTGCTGGTTCCATCTGGCAACACTGGACCGTTATCTTGGCTCTAATTAGTTGCCACATGCGATCTTCTTCATTCCCCTCACCGAACTGAACTAGGTTACAGAACTATGTCGTTATTAATGAATTATACTATAGTAACTCAGTTACCAGGTAGCTCAGCAAACACTCAATACCCCCACCTCTCACCATAAGTTTGGGTCGGTGTTTCATGAATAAGATCAAAGCTGGTAGCTCAGGAGTAACTCGCTGGTCCAGTAAGTCAAAGGTTGCTGTTCACTCCTGACAAATAATGATAGGTCACCTCTGCTAGCCTATATGGCTATGCCGATACGGCATCTCGCTTTCTTTAAAGAGCCTCTCTTCTACAAATCCCCCAACTACCAGTTCTGAGTGACCGATTTGGCTTACGAACTCATCCGAGTAAATGTAGGAACACACATCTCTACCAAATTTGGTCTCGACCGGACCATTTTTACAAGAGTTATCGTGTAACAGATATTATATATAAATTTTAACGTCTATTTTTTACCCTCTAGGCACCTCAAAACAAACAAAAATAATAACATGGACCTGGGATTGCCATGAAACCTACGGTAATAGCTTCTTCCCTATAGGAAATTCGTTAAAATGCGACTTTAAAGCTCCCAGCAGTTTTGATTTTACGAATCGCTGGTGGTTCCAGGTGGTTGTAATACAACCATGACGTAGAGCAACTCGCGTGGTATTAGACAGTATTGTTGAGACTACAAATACAAGTCTCAACAATATTATCCGTATCCATACGGAATCAGAGTGTTTCAAAGGCTTTGACGTGTCCAGTAATATTTAGAGTAGAGTTTGAGGTACACAATTGTAGTTCGGCATGGTAAATGTTGGTTTATTATGGTTTGGTTGAAATTTTCATAAAATGATTTACGTGTGTAATGGTATTAACATTCAGGATTATTAAAACACTTCTTTAGTAAATGACCTTGAGGTGTCAATTAATTATCTTCAACAACGTAGAGAAGCATAAAATAAGATATTCAATGGTTTCCGGAACGATTATGAAATTCGTGACATTAATGACACTTAAAAAACAGAGAATAAAAACATACGATTTCAGTATGCGGAACTAACTAGCGGATCCATATTTTGTTCAAAACTATATGTGCAGATTTCATAATCATCCAGACAACTATTGAATAATCTACGTTGTTTTATCTAAGCTTCTAAGCCTGAAACGCGTACAGCGTAAAGAAAAATATTTAATTTACGTCTCAAGCTATTTAAGAAAAGTAAATAGCGCTGTATAATATTAATAGGCGTCAAGATTTTTTTATAATTACCATTATAATTAATCATCTCGATTCACTAAAGTAGCTATTTGTATTGTATTATTGGTGATGTTTCATCAGCTATTGTGGTGTATGGAAAGGTTTGACTTTGTAGTAAAAATTCAAATATTTAAATAATCAATACGTTTGGTCGCATATTAATTTTTTTCTATAATAGTTTCATTTTTAAGTATGGGGTTCTTTTCACCCATACTTCTGAATCCCTTACTTCAGGTGCTACGTGTGTGTTTTATAGCTCTTCAGAATCTAACATCTAAAACATAGACAGGCAATCAGTGTCTCACACCACCAAGCTTCTCAGTCATCCTATA
Source organism: Nephotettix cincticeps (assembly GCA_023375725.1). NCBI lineage: Eukaryota > Metazoa > Arthropoda > Insecta > Hemiptera > Cicadellidae > Nephotettix > Nephotettix cincticeps. The sequence goes on from CM041787.1 coordinate 43,969,344, forward strand.
GTGTCAGTTAAGGTCCGTACCTGGTTGCTGCCATGCCACTGCAGGTACCGGGTGTACCTTGGGTCATCGAACGCCGCCTTCTGCCAGGGAAGACACCCCGTCAGGCAAACAAAAACGACGATGGCGAACTGCCATACGTCGTGCGACGTCTCCGCCCTGCCGAACAGTAAAAATTAACACACTATATTTACAATTACCGGTAAGTCATAAAAAACATACACAATTTAAATTATAATCATAAGTACCTGCAATAAAATTATGATAATTATTATTATGCCTACCCAGGTAGGTATTATAAGCCAAGTATGAATGAAAAATGGGTTTAAGATCACTGTAGTGCGATTTTGACATGGATATGTCTTATCTCTGAGGAGCGTTAGCAATTTGAAAAACCAAGATTTAAAACGTAAGAACGGCTGTTTAGATGAACTGAAAACATTCCATTTAGATATATGCATGATTTAACCTATTTACCACAGGGAAGTAAATACAAACGTTTTTTTTTATTTTGTTACTGGCTAAGGATGACATGTTCCTTAGATATTGTTTAGTAACCCAACAGTCAATGACATTTAAGGGTCCTATAGTTGAATGTGCGAGCCAAACCACAATTGTTTTCTAAACTATGAACTGGTATAACTATGAAGATCGTCTTTGCGGATAAACGAAGTGTTTATCAAAGCGGACGTTAATCCACACCAGAGAATATCACATTCGCCGACCATCCCACATTACTATGCGCAATTCATAACCTCCAAATAGCTGGATTAAAGAACTTGGCACCGTTTCTTAATAATACATTTAGTCTCAGAAAATGGTTTTGTTTTACATAAACATCTTTCTCGATAATTTTACTTAGATTTTTTTGGGATAAATCTACCTACATACACTTTACTTAACTATGTCATTGCCAATGTCATAATATGGTTAGAGGGCTGCAGCAAAGCCGGCCAGGCACTGTGGCCAGAGTTGGCCTTTCTTTCCCTCGGAAAGAAATGATTCATGAGAATCAGAAATTAGTAAAGTGAGTCTGGGTCATTCGGGGAGGTGTAACTCTGACTACAACTCCAAGCCCGTTCAGTTTCCAGCATCCGGCGACATACGCGTGTGCCTGGTTACTAGACGAATGCGGAGTAGCCACTAATCCATTCTGTAGTGGAACTAGACCGGGTATCCAGTAGCATACTCACAGGGATAAGGAGGAACCAAAGGTCTACTGCTTCGCTTTGAGTAGCTTCATTATTTTGTATACAATTAAGACCTCTGAATTGTAACAATACATTCAGAAAGCGAGTTATTTACTTACTTGAAAAAGCCAGTTAGTCTTACTTGAATATACAAAACCTAGAAATATTTTAGATCTGAAACCTGTTGTAATGAGAAATAACAAATTATCAAGCTATAATTACGAGAATTGAGTGGGTTTTTGAAGTTCATTTATACAGTATCTTATTTGGTTTTGCCAAAACATTACACTCTAAACATACAAGGCTTTAAACAAAGCTATCCATACTTAATTTACTGAGTGTCTAAAATAATTTCCCTCCATAATGTTACAGAAAATAACAAATCGATGATAAATAATTGTTTGTACAGGCCTGACTTCTTTAATTGGTACTTTCTGACAACAATTTTTAACATTGATAGCTCATCTTAAGCTCTGGGGGAGGGGTATTGGCAATTTACGAGACAAAAATTTGAAATAGTGATGACGACATATCCATGATCTAAACTATTTCCCACAGGGAAAAAATACAAACATTTTTTTGAGAAGGCTTCATATTATACTCTTAAGAAATTATTCTATTTAATCACTCATACTGTCCCAGTTTTCCTCTTCTACTACCATCTATTGTAAAACCAGTGAACTAAATTACATGAGCTACTTAATTCATATTGCAAGATAATGACCAAGTTTTAAACTATTTTCATAGCTGATTACCCACTATCACTTTCCTTCTCATACCCTGGCGCTTCTATTGATAGACCAAGTCCTATTAAACATAGCGTGTTATTAAACTAAATAAAAACTTTGAAACCGCCTGGTCCTTTAAGTATCAAAACCTTCAATGAAAGTGGGTAAAATAGACCCAATTGAAGAGAATTCACATATTATGTGCAAAACACTAACCTCTGTGTTCCTCTAAAAGCTAAAAAATAAGGAATAGACATTTCCTAATATTGGGGCAGTTAATAAAAACATGAGTTATTTCTCTCAGCAATGTAATATGGTCAGTTATCTCATTTATATAAGTGTTCGTTTATGAAAAGTTTCATACAATTGTACCAAATAAAGTACACAAACGTAAACTGAAGTGACACAATACAATGTCTGTATCATGTATCCTCTATGTATGGTAGTTTATATATTTTTTTTGGGCATCTGTTATTTTGGCACTGAGTTTTTGTTTTTTTTCTTAATCGCAAAGTGGTGAGTAAAAAATCTAACAAGCCCTCTGCATAATCGTAAAATGCTTTACTATTGATAGCTTAAAAGTCTTTGAACTATTTGTGTGAATAAAAGTTGACAACTTCTAAAAATCAAGAACAGAAGAAGAAGAAGGAAGAACGATATGTCATAGATGTTGAGAAGTAAGTACATTACTTCCACCTACAGGCTTGAACCACACAGATGGCGGATTGCCATCAAACGTGTTGATGAAGTTGAATGGAACTGTTAGACATTCTAGACATTGCCAAATTATCGTCTTTGCCCAGAAACCATTTTCCAAGTCGTTTTCATTCGTAGTTTAACTCATGAGAGTCTTTTCCAAATCGTCAGCATGTGTACCAGTCCTGGTTTTGAGATTGATTCCAAAAAGACTGTTTTGAATTGTGGAAGTCATTCAACGTCAATGAATCTTTTCGTCACAGCTATCCAAGAAATTGAGATTAATAACTAGATTAAGAGAATCAGCTTATATTGCAAGACTTATTCTTATTCTTGATAAAATATAGAGAAGAGTAATATTACGTTATTGAGTTATGACAATGAATCACTTTTGTTTAAAAGCAGTCTAAGTTCAGCCACAATAAATGGTTTATTGTTGGATAATTAGTGTGATACTATAAGAAGAATCACCAAAATTATTATGTTGAAACTAAATGTATTGAATGTGTGATTTAATTTGTTGGAGTGTTTTAACGATCCAAGTCTTCAACTAATTATGTACTGTAACTGCATCACCAACTTTCTAAAGCATACAGAGTCATTTTACTCACTTGTAAGTTTCGTCCGTGTTGGTCAACAGCACCTCTGGTGGTGAGTAAGGTAACCACTCATTTCTCCTCCTTACCAGTGTCCCTGAAAGTAAAGGTGATTGTGCATCTAATGAATCCATCACCTTTTGACCACATTTATCTAAACTACTGGCTCTAAAACTGGTTAAGTACCACAATGTTTCTTATATTTGCATTACATTAGTTGGTTTACATTATATTAGTTTTAATTTTTTATAGCACAAGAGATGAGGATCCCGTGAGAGAAAACAGTTAAAATGAATTGAATACAGGAACCACCACATGCTTCTAGGTGTTGATAATATATTTTACAAAAGGAATAAATCTTCAGCAGTTGTCTAGAAATAAATAGATTCTGTTACATAACCAAATAATAAACTAATACAATTACTTCTCTCTGCGATAGTAACAATGGGGCAACCAACACGGATCTAGGGATCACAAACAATGGAAAGAGCGATCAGACGCCTTGCAGGCTTATAATTTCAGGGGAGTCGCTGGGAGATCTTCAAACAATTCTCAATATGATTTCATTCTATAAAAGTTGAATAATCTTGTTTGAATTCACCTAACGGCAGCCAAGACATCAAGATACACCAGAATAGCACAAGATGTGCTTCAAACTATGCCTTGCCACCGCACCATCTCAGTCTGTTGGAAAAGAAACCGCTCTAAAAAAGAGTCTGGCTCTACCTTAAGACACTACATCTATCACACTTCAAGAAGCGATTGACATATTGGCTAAAGAACAGGTCATACTATTCAGAGGCTGAGTTCTTGAAAAAACAACACTAGAGGAACTCTCTCTGGACACTTAACTTACAATTATTTTAATTATTAGTAGTGCTTGAAATTTTCTCCACGAACATATGGATAGAGAATTATTGTCTATAGTCAGTGATGCTACTTAAATTGTGAACGTTTCCTCACCTGCTCGCCTGGTCTCACCAAAGTCACACAGTTTCACTCTGGAGAAGTCCGATCTGAAGACGAGGACATTGTCCAGCTTGACATCTCGGTGGACGAGGTCCCGGGCGTGAATGTGTTCCAGGGCGGTAGCCAGCTGTAAGGAGAGGGCAACAATGGATCAGCTGATTTGTTACAAGTTTACAGCAATGTTCTCCAGAAATAAATTTAATTTGTGGGATACCTCATTTTGCTCATATGAACAAATTGTCCCAACGAACCAATTCCTAAGGTTGATCCCTAAACCCTTCCCCCTTTAGGGTTCTTAGGTTGTTCCCAACCCCTAAGGTAAGGATCATTCAGGTTTAAGTGATTTTTCAGTCATAAATACTGCTGTGGTATCAATTAACTGATTTTGTTTCACGAATAATTCCAACGTTGAGGTAAGAAAAATTTGTATTAATTTTTTCCTTTACGCAAAAACTGAATTTGCACTGTGGTATTATATTAAAATACGGCCATTTAAAAAAGTCCATTATTAAAAATACTTTTAAACTCAAATTCTCACATTTCTCAACTTAGCTTCAAGTAGTACTTGTAAAATGATCAAAGTTTCATTAATGCTTATGTGGGTTTTATTATCACATGTGAGGAACATTCTGCACTGCAATTCTCTCAAAACTGTTTATACAAGTTTCTTTTAAAATATATTCAAAACACTATTATTATGACTCGATAGTAGGTATTTATTTTTTGATTTTTCTAAGCTAAATGGCTGTCTAGGATTTATAGATCCGCTTTCAAGCTCTTTAATTATCTTCCCTCAAGATCGTTCACTTCTACCACACCAGATGGCTCATAGTCACACTAAATGGTTCACTTCTACGACACTAAATGTTTCACTTTTACGTCACCAGATGGCTCACCTGTCTAGCCACTCGCTTGCTGTGCAGCTCTCCTATTCCAGTCTCGGAGACGTTGCTGGTCAGATCCCCCAAAGGCGCGTACTCTTGACTGAAGACGTAGAAGCCTGCCGTCTCGAACGCAACGTCATGAGTCGTGACAATGTTCTTGTGAGCAGAAAGGTGAAGACCGTAGTGGAATTCTCTGTAGAAGTCCTGGAAATCATTTTTGGGACAAGTTTCCTTGTATCAACATTTCAACTCTTTTAGAAGGTGATTTTCGACCATACAAAAAAATGTACGGTCTTTATAAGGTCCTATAGATCTGCTTTACGTTATTTCAATGTTAAATATTTCACATATTGTTATAAATTTTGCTACCTAACCACAGTGGCACGTAGAAAGCTGACTCGGTAGCTCAGGGGTAACGAGTTGGCCCAGAAGTAAAAGTCAAAGATTGCTGGATCAAAACTACTCCTGTCATATTTTGAGTGGTCACCTCTAGCTAGTCTATGCGGTTACACCGTTATCGTACCTTGCTGTCTTTAACTCCGCACACAGGCCTAGGCTGGTCGTGAAAAAAGTCTAACTTTGTCATGAGAACTCGTATTTGCAGATTTCGTTTCGTTTTTTTCCGAGCTTAGATAGCTTTATAAGCTACAGAATAACACAATGAATGGCCCAGGTTGATAGTTCGAAAGAACACGTGTCAAATACGTTAAAGGTTCAATAGATCTGCAGTATTTTTATATAACGATCAGTTAAATAATTAAGAGTTACCTTAATAGCCCACCCACAGAAGTTTGAATGTTACTAACCTTGATTGTAACGTAAGGCTTAGGCAGAGCCTTCAACACCATCTCCGTATCGGTGACCTTGTGCTCTACCAGAAGTATCTTGCCGAACCATCCCTCCCCAACGATCTGTAGAATGTCAAACTCCTCCGCTAGGTTTACCTACGTAATACAAAAATAACTACTCTTTGTTTTACGATTAGTTAGTTACTAGTTAATTAGTTACTGAAATGGCAAACTGTCCAGGTATTTTAAGCCTTGTATGAATGAGAAATGAGTGTAAGATAATTGTGGCACGATCTTGTAGTCTTGTTACTGACTAAGGCTGACATGTTCCTTAGAAAGAAATGTTAATGAATAGTCCAACAATGGCATATCTAAGGGATCTACAGTTTAACGTGAAGTCCGAACCTCTATTCCTGAATAACGAACTGGTTTAGTTATGAGTCGCTTAGATGCCTTTGGTAGTCCTGTCTAAGGAACATTTCGTATTTGACTTAAAGTACGTAACTGGGTATTTTCTTTCGAAAACCAAATGTTACCAGAAGAAGTACATAATAAGTTACCACTTATAGGTTACAAAACCTATTGTTCATAAATTATTCTAAAGTTAACATGTGACCTCACAATACACTTACACAATGGTGTGAACACGTTGGCTCGGCCACATATGCAATTTTAAGTTGTAAATTCTTTACTCCTGTAACTGTGTTTTTATGTTGATAATAGTGACTTTTGCATTCCTGTTCTAAAACAATTGGGGATATATTAGGACAGGCGTCTGTGAGACTTGCATTGAAACAATGGGCAGACTTGGCAAGAATACTTCGTTATAATTTAACTGGCAAGACAAAAAACAGCTCAACAGCCACAATCACAATCAGGCTTGTGTGAGAAACGAACACAAACAACACATGAGGGGAAACAATCATTAAATTATAATGTAAAATTTCAAAATAAAATGAACAAGAACGTAATAGACGACACACGTGGACAAATATAGACAAGCGTAATAGAAGAAATTTCAAATAAATTGATGCTAAAAGACAATTTTATTCTTTAAATAACTCATTTTATTAAATACTAGCTGACCCGGCGAACTTCGTACCGCCTAACAGTAAATACATGTTAACTTTAAGATTGGCCATGTCCTGAAGTCAATTAACATTGCGGCTTCGTTGCGAAAGCTTTAAATATACAACAGCTGATTATTATAATAACCTCAATATGTATAAAGATTGTAGTTATTTTTTATTTGGCAAACATAAACACGTGATTTTCAATCATACAGAAAATAAAGAAATATAAATACAGTACATAATTCCCAAAAACCGTAAACTATTAACGTGGCGAATAATGCTGTTCATTTTGTACAGCACATATTTACTTCATAGTTTTACATTAATGAATGATTCAGATGGCATTGGATAGTAAAGCATATTGCTAATGGAAAGTAAAACAACAGCTGTAGCTTAAGAAATCAAACGTTTTAGTCCCCATAAGGTTAACATTAGAAATTTAAAACGCTATAAAATGAAAACTAATTGAATTTATGGAAACTGAATATGCCTAAAGCATGACCGGTGCAGAGACGAATCCAAAAAATCAAAGATCATTAAAATCGGTCCAGTTATAATGCGTGTAACAAACACGACTTTGTTTTATATATTTAGATTGAATAATATAGTAATTTAATAATCATTTAAAGTTAAAAATAGTAGTTTATTTTAGGTTGAAGGGTGTTAAGGGCATTTGCTTTTCGTAAATGAAGAATATAGGCTACACACAATTATGGTACTTAGTTTTAGTGGAGTAACTTTCGTTATCCCAAACATTTTACATATCACATCCACCTAATCTCACAGGGCGAGGTCTTGACTTTGTTTTCAGGACTTTAAATTGATATTCCGAGAGTACCATTTGGAAAGGTTAGGTGAATGAAACTTTTGAATGAAACAGTGATTTACTAAACGATTCCTTAGATTATGAATATTATTGGATTAATATGTATTTAAATAGTTAAAAACAAAATTTTGTTTTTATTTAGTTTTCGAATTGAAAAAGTTTTTATTTTTTTAACATGATAATGAAAATACATGAATTATAGTTTACCTAAATACCTGCAATTTGATACCAAAATGATGAGCTTTTAGTGAGTACTTTTTAACAAGATATACATTTTTAAAATTACCATTTTTGAAAAAATACGATTTTTATCAAAAATGAAAAAAATAAAAAAAACTGTTTTAAAATTGTTAGGTCTCTAGAGATACGTAATTGCCAAAGATTTTAAAAAAATAAAAGAAATAAAAAACTATTTGATGGATTGTGAATTTCCTTAAATGGAAAAAATTAAACACATTTTTAAAGTAAAAACATGATAGTAATAACAAAAAATTGTAGCTTTTATTCTAATAGTAATTATTGTAAAAAATTAAATTTCTTGTCTTGCAACAAATATAAAATTTAATTTAGGTTAAATTTAAGTCCTAATCGCTGTCAGACCATTACCCATAAATTAAATATCGATTGTTTCCTCCTCCGAAATACTAGACCACTTTAGTATCCGGCTGCATTATAACAGTAGTTTATCCAACGATTGTATTATGAATGCCTTAAAGCCACGAGTGATAAAACATAAACTATTTTATCTACGACCATTGCAACAAAAAATAAAGAAATTATTGAAGTAGTGATTTATTACCTAATGTGTCTAAATCATTTTTAACAAAATGATTAACAAGAGATAATGATGAAATTGAAATGAGAATTGATTAATGAGAAATTGAGAATTAGAACAATATAATTAATTTAAAATTTAGAAATAAAAGATTAAGATTAAGAAAAAAAATAAAATAAAAAACAAAATTTGAATTGTTTATAAAAAAAAATAAAAAAACTATAATTTTTGCATTTTAAAATAAATATTTATATTATAAATAATTTTTATACAAATTAAAATATAATAATTATTATTATTTAATTAATCATTCTACAAACATAAATTAAACGATAGGATTTAAATTGAATTACAAATATAATTAGATTTAAACTGTTAAAAATATAATAATTATTAAAATGCAGACCTGCTTATAAATGAGAAATGAGTGTAATATGATTATGGTGCAATCTTTTAGTCTTGTTACTGACTAAGGCTGAAACATTCCTTAGACTGAACTGTTAATTAATTAATTATTGCTCAGTGGCATATTAATAAATGATTGAACTTGCTAATTAAACAGGTCTAATTGAGGGTGAATGATGTATTAATAGTGCTTAATATACAACCTGAATAATTTATGAGAACAGAATGAGGACTGCATTTGTGAATGAACTTAGTATTCAATAGTGTGGACGTAATATCCACCAACCATCGCTCACAAATACCTACAATTTATGAATTACGAACAGGTCTAATTATGAGGACTGTATTTGCGAATGAACTTAGTATTCAATAGTGCGGACGTAATATCCACCAACCATCGCTCACAAATACCTACAATTTATGAATTACGAACAGGTCTAATTATGAGGACTGTATTTGCGAATGAACTTAGTATTCAATAGTGCGGACGTAATATCCACCAACCATCGCTCACAAATACCTACAATTTATGAATTACGAACAGGTCTAATTATGAGGACTGTATTTGCGAATGAACTTAGTATTCAATAGTGCGGACCTAATATCCAACAACCATTGATCACAAATACCTACAATTTATGAATTACGAACAGGTTTAATTATGAGGACTGTATTTGCGAATGAACTTAGTATTCGATAGTGCGGACCTAATATCCAACAACCATCGCTCACAAATACCTACAATTTATGCCAAACGTTGTGTTCAACGCTCAAACGTGTATAGTAGCTGTTTATTAAATTAAAATAGCCTTGATACCTACTAATAGTATACAAAGCTATTTTTTACCTTTAGTAATTCGCATTTTGCTGTCAATTATTATTATATCATCTTACGTTGTAAGTATTTCAGATCTAAAAAATTCCATCATAATCAACGAGATAAGATAATTATTCAATGGTTGTCGGGATAATTATGAAATTCGCTCATTTAGTTTTGAAAAAAGTAGACGCACAGACGTATTACACTTATAAAAACACAAAATAAAAACATAAAATTATAGCATGCTGAACATGAAGCCTTTATAAGCCTTTATAATAATCGGCTTCCGAAGCCTTTATAATAATAGCAAATAGCGATTTTTTCCGATGTAATACGCTAGTTAGTTTGACAGTCCACAATTTTATGTTTTTTCGTGTTGTTTTATGTGTTAGTTAGTTAATTAATTACTGATATAACAATCTGTATAAGTATGAATGAGAAATGAGTGTAAGATGATTGTAGCGCGATCCAGTAGTCTTGTTACTGACTAAGGCTGACATGTTCTTTAGACAGACTGTTAATTGATAGCCAAACAGTCGATGGCATATCTAAGGGATCTACATTTTAACGTGAAGTCCAAACTGCTGCCTCTGAATTAAGAACAGGTCTAATTATGAGGACTGTCCTTGCGAATGAAAGTAGTATTCAATAGTGCGGACCACACCACAACTATCCACACCAGAGAATATCACACCCTCCGACCACCACTTATATCCACAATCCGTGCCCTCCAAGTGCTGGATTACCTGACTCACCGTTCTAGAACTAACACGTAATACCATAAGTCATCACATTTTATGATTATAAAATTCGCTCATTTAGTTTTGAACAAAGTACACTCACAGGTACATTTATGAGACTTAAATCAACACAAAACAAAAACATAAAGTTACGGTATGACGAGCGCGAAGCCCAAGTATTGGCAAATCCGTTCAGATTTAATCCGTTTAGTTAGTTCAACATTCCACAATTTTATTTTTTTATGTCATGTTGTTTCAATTGCCATGAATTTGTATATTTTTGTGTATTTTTCAAAACTAAATGTGAGAATTTTATATCTCAACAACCATCGAATGATGAATGGGCTTATCTACGCTGCTGAGGATTTGCTACGCTACTGATGTAGCCTGAGTCTGATTCACGTACAGCGTGAGAAGATACATAGTTAGTTGAAAACTCAAGGCTATTTACGAAAGGCAAATGACTTTAGATAAACTGTTCCTGGAGTCATTTAGCTTAAAAATATGATTTTATTTTTAGAAATTTACCTTGGATGGGCCTCCGCACCCCCTAGTTGGGGTTTTTGGGTTTTGTTTTTGTTTTTTGTGTCTTTCTACACTTTTTGGCTTATTTTCACGTCTTGCTGGAGAACGGTCAAATTGCCGGTTACTACCTTACGTCGACCTGTTGTTAGGAAGTGTCATGTATTTATGATGCTCAATGTCGAAATGGCAACTGGCACCAGATTTAATTTTTGCGGGTTTCGATGTGGCGACCTTAAATTTTGAAAGCAGGTACTATAACCAATCATCCACCAAGCCACTTATAGAGGTATTCCATAGGGGGTACGGAATAACTGATACACATCCAGAGGGTGTCTATCCACTCAAAATCGATCACGAGCTGCCATTTCTCGGGGCCCTGGGGAAAATTTGATGCAAAGTAATTGGTTCTCTGAAAAATCCTAGGTACCATGAACTCTCAAATATCCTTAAATAGTGAAAAATTCAAGAAATTAAATAAGTCCAAATTCATCTATTTTGCAGATCCAAACAACAGTGCGATGTCTATGTGCCAAGACGTGGACCACGTTGGTCGCGCACCAATCAGCTATTTGGCATTTGGCACCCTCTTGTTTAATTATACATTCAGCCGCTGCTCTGTACCATCGCAACTGGCGAAACTGACCTTGGATTACGCTGTATTGTTGTGTGACACACGAGAAGAAATCAGTACCTTCTTAAAATTTACTTTCGATTTTTTAGCAAGCGGAAGGTAGGAAAATGTAGTTATATTTATATGGACCTATTTATATTAACATTGGAACGCATTGTAAAATGGAAGATTAGGAAAAGGTTTTTTTCAGAATCAGGAAACAGCTGATGACGAAGAAATTTTTAACATTAATGTTGCTAAGCGTCAAAATGAACCGGCCAGCCACAACCATTGATGTGGTAATAAAATCATGTTTTACATGGATATGTCTTAGCTCTGGGGGTTGTTAGAAATTTGCACGACAATTATTTGTAACAGTGGCGTCATTTTGTTAGAGACGTCATATGGTTAGTGACGTCATAGTTTGGTTACAAGAACAGCAGTTTAGATGAACTGAAAACACAACCTTTAGACATTCTCCCACAGAAAAGTAAATACTGTACAAACATTTTTGACATGAATATGTCTTAGCACTAGGAGTATTGTTAATCCATCAGACAACAAATAGTTTGGAACAGAAGTGACGTCATATGATTATAAAGAGAGCTGATTAAAGGAGCTGAAAACATTTCCTTTAGACATATCCATGATCTAACCAATTTCCTAGAAGGAGGTAAACACAGACTTTTTAATTTAGAGCCATAAGATCGTATGGTAAAATTGTGGTTCGGATCCCACGTTTAACTGTACGTCCCTTTGCATGCTATTGGTTGTTAGTCTGTTAATTATATTATAATTATATATAAACGGACTAAAAGATTGCGCCACAATCGTCATACACTCATTTTTCAAGCATATATGTTTAAAAATATCTACCTGGATAGTCGCCATTTCAGAAAGGCAATACGGTAATATGAGAGTGTTACAGTTTTAGTATAGTTTGATGGACAACGGTCTGGCATCCTTTTTTTAGATACCGAGATACTAAAAGCCGAAACGTTGAAAAAATCTAACCCCCGGTACATGGATTAAAGAAGGAATCACCCCCTCTCCCATAAATAGGGTAATTGAAAATAATTATACCTGTTGGGTTGGACACACTGTGAACGTTATAGATCACAGTTCACGGTTTACTTTGTAGCTTCTACTAAAAACCATAATTTTTAGACTATATCATAACATTAATTTGTAAAAATTAATACAACTTGTTACAAACGCATGTGAAGGATATCTAATTTTAATATTAAGCTATGTAAAACTTGAAGATGTTTTTAAAAAATAAATATCCTTGGTTTTAAATGATCAAGGTGTCGTAAAAATCTTTTCGGTTCATAGTTTTTAGTGAGGTTTTTAGGATAAACTTTTAGTGCTTATTAACATTAAAAAAACTTATTGTATTTTGAATTTTATTAGACTATTAATTTTCTGCATATTTTATTATTAAAAAAACTTTCGTTTTTTATTTAACCTTCATTTAGGTTATTTACTTTCTTTAAAACACAAATATGAAAATACATTAATTTATACACTACCAAAATGCCTACAATTTTATGAAAAAAATATTGAGTAGTTTTTTTTTCGAAAAAATCATGTTTTAAAAATCAAATTTCCTTAGAAAAAACACATTAATGTCATGAAAATTAAAAAAAATCTAAACAATTTTTTCATTGTTAGGTCTCCATCAGGGATAATAGATATAAAAAAACTTTTATGGCAAATTTTATAGCAAATTCCCTTAAAGCAAAATTGAGCATATTAGTGACTAATTATGAATAATGAAATTATTTTTGCCACTATTAGGTCCAGTGGTAGTCAGTCGAGGAGCTGCTGCGAACGGGAAGTGGCACTCTTGTTTCTTCTAAAAATAAACTCACGACTCACAGAACAAAGGTTCAATAGATTCTGACACAGTGTTGTCAAAATTACCCGTTATATGTTTAAACTTTGTACAGTGTTATCATAAAAGAATGGTGCGGTTTCAGTAATTCATAAGAAGATTTTAGAGAAATTTCTGAATGTTATGTTAGTATCTCTGAAAGCCTCCAACCCAAAAGTTTGTTTATAAGCCCTATAAAATCTAATAAAATCCAGATACTGCAGGAATTGAAAGCCAATGATAGTGTAAACCATTATTATTTATTATCACTATAAAAGGACGTGTTCAATGTTGGAGAGAATAAGTGAAAACGAATTATTTTTTGATGATATAATTTTTACAGACGAAGCTACTTTCCATGTCAGTGTATGTGTTAACAGACACAATTCACAAATATGGGGCTCTGAAAACCCACACGCAATTGTTGAGAAACAACGTGATTCGCCTAAAGTTAATGTTTGGTGAGGTTTGATGAAGATCGCGGCATAGGGCCTTTCTTTGCTGAAAGAACAATTAATGGAGTTATGTATCTCGACATGTTAATCAATTATTGCTTTCCTCAGCTAGATGAAAACTTTTAGTGCTTATTAACATTAAAAAAACTTATTGTATTTTGAATTTTATTAGACTATTAATTTTCTGCATATTTTATTATTAAAAAAACTTTCGTTTTTTATTTAACCTTCATTTAGGTTATTTACTTTCTTTAAAACACAAATATGAAAATACATTAATTTATACACTACCAAAATGCCTACAATTTTATGAAAAAAATATTGAGTAGTTTTTTTTCGAAAAAATCATGTTTTAAAAATAAAATTTCCTTAGAAAAAACACATTAATGTCATGAAAATTAAAAAAAATCTAAACAATTTTTTCATTGTTAGGTCTCCATCAGGGATAATAGATATAAAAAAACTTTTATGGCAAATTTTATAGCAAATTCCCTTAAAGCAAAATTGAGCATATTAGTGACTAATTATGAATAATGAAATTATTTTTGCCACTATTAGGTCCAGTGGTAGTCAGTCGAGGAGCTGCTGCGAACGGGAAGTGGCACTCTTGTTTCTTCTAAAAATAAACTCACGACTCACAGAACAAAGGTTCAATAGATTCTGACACAGTGTTGTCAAAATTACCCGTTATATGTTTAAACTTTGTACAGTGTTATCATAAAAGAATGGTGCGGTTTCAGTAATTCATAAGAAGATTTTAGAGAAATTTCTGAATGTTATGTTAGTATCTCTGAAAGCCTCCAACCCAAAAGTTTGTTTATAAGCCCTATAAAATCTAATAAAATCCAGATACTGCAGGAATTGAAAGCCAATGATAGTGTAAACCATTATTATTTATTATCACTATAAAAGGACGTGTTCAATGTTGGAGAGAATAAGTGAAAACGAATTATTTTTTGATGATATAATTTTTACAGACGAAGCTACTTTCCATGTCAGTGTATGTGTTAACAGACACAATTCACAAATATGGGGCTCTGAAAACCCACACGCAATTTTTGAGAAACAACGTGATTCGCCTAAAGTTAATGTTTGGTGTTGTTTGATGAAAAATCGCGTAATAGGGCCTTTCTTCTTTGCTGAAAGAACAATTAATGGAGTTGTGTATCTCGACATCGTAATTAGTTATTGCTTTCCTCAGCTAGATGAACTCGAAAACATTCATCAACTTAATTTCCAACAAGATGGTGCGTCCCCACACTTAAGTACTTTGGTGACGGTCGCTTTGAACAAAATATTTGGAGATCGATGGATATGCCAGCAAGGACCTATGCTGTGGCCTCCAAGGAGTCCAGACCTGACACCTTGTGATTTTGTCTTGTGGGGTTACATAAAAAACATTGTTTATTCACAACAATTTCGCAACCTGAACTACTTAAAACAGGATTAATGAAGCAATGACAACCATAACCAGAGAAATGTTAGCGAATATTTAGAGAGAAACTGATTAACGTTTGGACATTTGTCGAGCGACTAAGGGTGCACATATTGAAATGTATTAATTATGTAAAAAATCTGTTTGAGACGACAAAATAGATGAATAAAAAAAATTAACTGTAAGTAATTTGGTTTTTCTTTAAACCATGTTCAAAAACGCACCATTCTTTTATGATAGCCCTATATTAAAAATTACTCTAAAACTGCAATAATATTGTAATTCTAGTTTCAAGGTCTGTAGAAAATATTACTGAAATTATTTACCATTTTGCCTGAAGATCTTGATCAACGTTGAATGTCACCCTAGGTACACTCCACCACAGTGTGTGTGTATCCTAAAGGATCGTAAAATATGTATGGTTTTAAATCACATTCTATCAGCTGTGCACTTGGTCAATCATACAAGTATATCTTAATTGTAGATATTTTGTGTTTGTCTTCATTGAGTTTACGATTGCCAATAACAAATTTATAGAAAACATAATCCAACCTTCATTACTTTTTATCAGATTAGATTAGATTAATCTAATCTATTACTTTTTACTTTCTCCCTCTATACGATAGTATAAGGAGAAAGTATTGTTTTCGTCAGCATGTTCGAATTTGAGTTTCTGGTGGATTATCCATTGTAGTGCTCCCTCAATAAAAAAAGTAGTTTTAGAGTGTCTGTGTATGTGTGTTTGTGGGGGGGGGGTGGATGTGCAGAAGCCGAGATATTAGTGCCCCCTGAATTGAAAAGGGGGTTTTTAGTGATGTCTGTTTGTGTGGGGATGTAATGAAGCCTAGAGATGAGACTATTGGTCAGATTTTCATGAAATTCGGCATGTAGGTAATAATCCACGGACTTCCAAGACGTGAACAATTAGTAGTTTTTATAGCTAACAATCTCAATACATTTAGTATTGAGATTGTTAGCTAAGTTTAAAAGTGTAAAGAAAGAACCAACATAAAAATTCACAAAATCCTAATATTTTACTCATTTACATTATTGGCTCATCATTCAAGAGAGAAAAAACAAACAAAACATTTTGCCACAATCTGATACAGTTCTATGCAGTTGTGCCCCATGAACGATGGTTCATGTGTTTTGGCACGCGAGGCCTACCGGGAGACTCCGAACTACATAGAAGTTTATCAATAAGAGTCCGACAGGGAGAAGACCTATCTATCGACTTGGTAGGTCTGTGTCAGCTTACTATGCCTGTCTTCGTCCTCCTAACCCATCCGATACCCTCTACTGAAGCATTGGAAACATGGCAATAATATGAGTGTTTTTTGACGTAAACATGTCTAAGCTCTGACGGGAGTTAGTAGGGCCTAATGAGACGCAAAACGTTTACGGGAAGTGCATGACGTCTTTGATGCGTTACCAGATATTTTTGTTCATGGTAGTCATATCTTTAATATTTTGTTAGCAAATCCCTGAAAAATAAAATTTTACGTTATTTTCTTAAGTAACTAGTTACTAGAGACTTATTGGAAACATTTCTCATTTGAATTCATCCAGTTCATCTAGTAATGCAATGAGACCTTCAACTTAGAGCTGAACAATGACCCTTTAGTTTCGATTATCAGAGATAAAACATCGTGTACCGAACCAATACGTCACGTGGATTAACTAGAAACCAAAGAACTGTATCTTACTTTCCATACCAAAAACCTTTAAGAATCAATAGTTTATTACTCATTGATACAAATGTTACACTGAGTATGATCAAAGAACGGCTGGAGTCAAAACTTAGTCACTTCATCAGCAGCTAAATAAATAGCTAAAATACATTAATAAGATAAAAACAAATGTTTGTATTTACTTCCCTGTGGGAAATGGGTTAGATCATGGATATGTCTAAAGGGAATGTTTTCAGTTCTTCTACACACACACACACACACACAGCTGTTTTTATTCTTATATATTAAAAATTAAATACAATAGCTCTAGTGGTTTCTATGGAAATTTGTTTCAAGTTTTCAGCTTACAAAATTGCCAACACCCGCCCCCCCAGAGTTAAGACATCCATGTCAAAATAATAAATACTTATAACTATTAATCAACAAGAGATTGCAGGAAGAAAAACGAATAAAAAAACAGGAGTTGGAAGATTTAAAACTCGTCAATACAATAAAATGGGTGGAAAACCAGTCAGTGATTACCGGTATATATGATTTTTGAAAGCTGTGATCTAGCTGGCTATTTTAGGGCTAATATTTTATAATTGTTATTAGTTTTGCTCAGCCTAACCAAAGACTATTTAAGGTACGTCAATTCGATCCCTACTTCTATGTTAAAATTGTGAAAACCACCTTTTTTACCAATGTAAAATAAAAATAAAGTTAACGTGCATTGAAAACTTTAGATATACTTTCATTCATTTCTTTCAGGTGGATAAATAATTAAGTAATAATAATCATAACTATTACCATCTTTATTGCTGTACAGTGAACGGCTAGGTCAAAAGAAGCAGCCTCCCTTACACATATCCATGATCTAAACTATTCCCGACAAGGAATTTGTGTTTCCTTCCGGTAGCAAGCTTAATAATAATTAGCTTGGTTGGCATACACCCCAGAACTTTTTTTGTTCCTCCAAAACCTCATAATCAAAATAACGTCGATTTTTTCGGTTCTAAGTGTATGCCTACTACTACTTCTATAGGGAGAGAAAGTAAAAAACAAGGGTTACATTCATGTTCATTTTCCTTGACTTATCTTTCAGACGGTCTTTTTTTCAGACGACGGTCATTTTCTAGAACTATTCCACATTTGTATGAATAAGACAAACGCCTATACTATTAAGCCACGTGAATTAGACATGAGTGTAAGATAATTGTGGCGCGATCTTGTAATCTTGTTACTAATTAGGCTGACATGTACATCCTTAGACAGGACTGTTAATTAATTAATAGCCCAACAGCCGATGGCATATCAGAATCAGGAACTCTTTATTACAATTTCGTTGAGAAATGTACAGCGTCAACATATAAGCGGCCTACAGTTTAACGTGGTATCCGAAATTCTTTTGCCTCTGGATAACGAACTGGTCTAATAATGAGGATGATCTTCGCGGATGAACGTTGGTAGACCAATCCACACCAGGGAATATCGCATCCACCGACCATCGCTCAGAACTATCCACAATTAATGACGTCCAAGTAAGATTACAGGACACGCCACCGTCGCTTTTGAATATTCGAAACGTAATTATGAGACAAGTTTCATTTGAGAGATTCCAACGTTCTCGAAACTTACTTTTTCCAACTCAAACTCCCTGATGCGATGGATACTGCCGCCTATAGCCTTCTTGGTACTCGCGGTCGTGCTCATTGCCTCTTGATTGTTAGCACTGACTCACTATCACGTCATAATCGTCACCAACACTCAATACATCGACACTGTCTGACCACTGATCAACTGACGACTGTGGTCTCGATCCCGGACGCCGTTCTATTTACAGCTTGGCAATTCCCTGTGTCGCTCACACACACGCGCACGCACTCACACTCAGGCACTCAGGTGCCCACACTCTACTTGTTAAACTTTTACGTTCGAGACTCTACCTACGAGTCTATTCTTTGAGGACATTAAAAGTCTAGTACCTTGAACCATCTTGTATACATATAACCATCTAAGACATATAAGACAAACATCTCATACATGTAAAAACTCGGAAGTTAAAACACGGATTTTCAAATTAAGTTAAACTGTATCAAAATATGTTTAACATAAAGGTAAAACGTAAAGGTATTACCAGTAATCTATGAGATTAAAATTGTTATAAACGCTTTTGGAATATGTCAATAATAGGGCAGGTTTTTAGCACATATATCCATTGAGTAGGCCTAAATAAAACTTTAATAAGATAAATTGCTAGGCAATAAAGTAGGCATATCGTTTAAAATTATACATCAATTACTAGATGTTTTAGTGCAAAACAATGGCACAGTGACCGTTTGAATTTTACAGTACTGTATTGACATTAATTTTTTTGGGGGGAGCGCGCTGGTCTAGGGGTAGAGCGCGGGGCTTTGGTGCTCAAGGTCCCGGGTTCAAATCTCTCCAATCACAAATGGCTTTTCGCTATGTGATAATTGCACATAGCAATAATTAACATAATAATTGCACATAGTGATAATTGTGATTTCGCAACCGGCAACCCACACAGGGGTGCGCAAATAGTCGCTACGGCTGAAGTGCCTTGGGAGTAATCCGCCCCTTCCAATAATAATAATAAGTATTGACATGGATATGTGTTAAATTTGAAACAAAAGAACAGCTGTGTAGATGAACAAACAGCCCTTTTAGGCATATCCATAATCTAATTAAAAAAATGTTTGTATTTACTTCCCTGTGGGAAATAGGTTAGATAATGGATATGTCTAAAGGGAATGTTTTAAGTTCATCTAAACAGCTGTTCTTATTCTTTTATATTTAAAATTCAATACAATAGTTCTGGTAGTTTCTATGTAAACCTGTTACATGTTTTCCATCTTAAAAATCACCAACACCCCCCCAGAGCTAAGACATAACCATGTCAAAATATTTGCCACAGAGAAGTAAATACAAACATTTTCCTATGAAAGTGGGTAAAAGTTAACACAGTCACTGTAGTTTTATAATAATTTATAGTCTATACCAATATAACCATTTGAGGGAGACTTTTAATTGATGTTACTGTTGATAAAGTAATACAGTAGTAACTTTGTAAGGAATTGTAGGTGCTACTTAGACAAAGGTCAGCAACCTGACATTTAGAGACTGCCAGCCTTATTCTCACTTTACTCAATGGTGACAATAGGCTAATGAGTGTTCTCTTTTAAAATGATGCCTTCAGCAAATTATTTTAACCAACCCATTTTAGGTCCAAATAACTGAAACTTTGATTAACTAAGGAAAAGTTAATGGGTTTGGAGCCACATTCCCTTCAATAATATGAATCTCATATAAAATCTAGAGTTAATATAGGTTTATCAGATTATCATTTGAAATTTTTCAGACAAGCAGTGGTTTATCACAATTGTGATAAACCACAATTATTGTTTGTTTTAATGATTTCTTTCACAGATAAATTTCTGAGATAGACATTATACGACATGCATGTAGTTAAACTTATTAGTTTAATTTTTCTTAGTTAAACAATTGCAGTTTTTTAGTTCGTTGAACTTTTTTCTCTTAGATTTTAGGGAAATATAGCAAATGCCACATTCTATTGAACATGGTTAAAATATTACAATACTAGGTCTATAGCCCCTAAGAACAAACTACCTTTCCCAAAGCTAGACGAAATAGAATTTGGGCAATACAAACAGCAAGATGCAAAAAGAGTGCAGACATATACAGCATACTATTTTTTGGAGATAACTTAACACAGATTAGGTTATTGTTCATAAAAATATTTTAAATTAGTCAATACTTTTCTTTGGACTTTTCCATTGTAGAGGTTGAGAAACTTCTCCCGTTTTCAAGTGATAACCTAATAATTTACACAGGTACATGTTAACCTAACAATTTACACGTACCACTGGGACTCTCGTTCTGAACGCACACTACCTTGTGTCCCCTTGTTAGCTCAGAGCTCAGAGGCGGAGTGTTGTGGTATTTGTTGCGTTCTCAAAATAGTCTTTGAATTGTTCATGATAGATACATATAGTATTATTGACAACATCATATAATTAATACCTGTAACTTAAACTTTCAAATTTTCAATGTAAATTATTAAGTTGTCACTTGAAAAACCCCCCACTCACTTAACTGGAGGAGGAGTTTCTCTACCTCCCGAAACACAAACGTTGGAAAAGTCCAATAACAATATTGAATAATTAACAACTAACGCCATTATGAATTTTAAAGATTCTGCAATACTTTACACTTATTTTATATAAATTTTGCCTAACTACCTACAGTACATTTAGACATACCATACGTTTTGTTTACTTTTATCTTTTTATAAGTTAGTCATTTTAGATCAAAACACCTAACATCACAGATAATTTGAATCATGTTAAAAATTTAAACCGCTAATAAAAATTAAAGCCGGTATAGCTCAAATTTAACCCTTTCCCAAAGGCGATAAAAGTACAACATTTGAGTACGGACGTCGTAGATCCTTTACATCCTAGATAAATTCGCCTCAAAATAGTAAGGGTGTCATATAAAGTCCTCTCCAAATTTTTTATTAGAAGTCTTTATTATTATAATGCAGTAGTACGCCTTTACAAATGGTTTTACTAAAAGAACTTTAGTAAAAAGAAATTCCCGCGGTTGTTAGCTGCCAGCTGTTTCGTGTGCGCCGCCAAATAGATCACACAACTGTCACTGTTTTCCGCTAAAATGTGGTATTGTTAGATGTGTATACTTCGGTGGCTGTCATACATTCACCCAGTTTGTACTGTTTTACTATATATCTGATGTTTTCCTTTAGTTTAACAAAAAATAAATAAAAATAAATGTATCCAAATGTTCAAAAATAATAATTAAAAGAAGAATTATAATTTTTCTATGACTTTACGCTTATTTGTATTGAATGAACAGGTTTTCGTAAAAACATTTTTATTTTTCACCCTTCTTGGCAAATCCTAATTGGAGGTCATATGACACTCCTGAAAAGGTTAAAAATTCTGGATCATCGAATGGCAGGTTTTACAACAATTTAATACATGAAAACGTTGAATATTCCTGAACACTAGACATAGGTAGCAGCACCGAACAAATCCGTAACATTATCAAAAGAATCTGCACAATCGGAAGAAAACCTGCTGCTTTCTTTGAATTCCGAAACACGGAAATTCTCACATACCGCCATCAATGTGTCAACAAGCAATTGCTTGGTTTAACCCTAGAAGTGGCACGCTTTTTACTTTTAAATTTAACATAAAAATAATTACTAATATATTCTTGAAATATTAAATTTAGAAACAAAAAAGCATAAAACATGTCCCCTCTTATAATCACTAACCACAAAAGCAGAACCGGTGTCCACTGCAATCCCAATTAAGCCTACAAATGCTGTCAACTTCCACCCAAGCCGGCTAGCGTTTATTTAAGGTTGGCCTCCCGCTCCACTATACCACAAATTTGCAAGCCAAATTGGCATTGCTCATGGTCGGGATTCGAACGCTAGTACTTCCGAATTGCTAGAACATTGCGCTCGTCAGCGCAGCGCTTTAGCCGGTTCAGCCACTAGTGCATAGGAGTACAGAGCGCTTACTTGATTATAAGACATGCTCGGTGGCAGTCTAGTGCAATTCGTGAGCAGGTTCGGTTGCTTGCCCCAGAGGGCAACACGGTCACATAGGCGCTAGTGTCTAAAAAGTTCACTAAAGTGACGACAGATGCCTCCACCTGCCACTTCTTATTGAATTTGTAAATACGTCGTGAATTACAACTTTGCCAGTTCTAGGGTTAAGCTATAGATTAATTGTTTGTTTAAACCTAAAAAATATAACATTTCCTAATTTTAATCTACACATTAATTTATTCAAAACATACATCCTCCAACCAAATATTCGGTTGTATTTTTTTCTAAAATTTATGTTTAAAAGTCAACAAGGTAAATTAAAATAGGACACAAACGTTTTTATTACACACAATACTCTTTATTAATGTCAACATTTTCCAATTTTTACAAAGTCATTAAATCATAAATCTCTTTTACAAACAAAATTATGTGACAGAAAGACAAAAAAATTACATGCATCCCGGATAAAATTTTATCGTACAAACACGGTTAATATCATTCTGCAAGAAAATATACTATGTACAAAATCATACAATATAAAAGAAGAATCTCATTTAAATATTCACTAAAAGTCCTAAGAAGAAGTCATTCATTTCTAAAGTTCTATAGTTTTTACTCAGATTTACAAAATATGCATATCTTGGTGCATTTACAAAACATTATGTTTGAGCAAAATGTTTTCTTTCTCACATAACAATCAACTGCTTGAAAATTGGTACAAAAGATTAAAAAAACTCAAGAACACAACATTTCTGAAATGTTGAATATCGATGGGATAAGTTAAGAATATTTTGGGCAAATTATTCTTGCTTGAGAGTTCTGTATCCACCGTAAATCCAGCGCCTTTCCATGTTTGCGCCGATGCCGGACAATTCTTGTTGAAACATCGAGGGGAACCGTGACATGAGAGTTTCAACCTCACTCGTCTTCAAATTGGGATCCAACTTTTGCAAATAGGACCATATGTAGTCAACCCCTGCCCCAAATGGGTGAACGTGTAAGAAAATTGAGATCAGACCTGAAAAATAAACAGAGGAGTAGAGACAAACATTCCAATTATTTTTACCTAAAACGTCCCATTAATTCAAACTTTGGTAAAAAGTCCACTTGATAAAAAATTATTTTTTATCTTAAATTAAAGCTTTAAATTAAAAGCAGCGGATACTGTTGCAGTATAAGTAACATGGGCTAGCCAGGGGTGACCACTCATGGTCTGACAGGAGTACCAGTTAATAATTTAGGCACATATTTCTAGGATTTGAAAATCTTAAAAATTAAAAGCCCCATGATTGGTTTGGTTGAGAGTAAAATAAGTGCCCTATATTA
The DNA here is from genome assembly GCA_023375725.1 of Nephotettix cincticeps. Taxonomy (NCBI): domain Eukaryota; kingdom Metazoa; phylum Arthropoda; class Insecta; order Hemiptera; family Cicadellidae; genus Nephotettix; species Nephotettix cincticeps. The sequence continues at coordinate 43,993,351 of CM041787.1, forward strand.
TTTTAGATGATGCTCAATTCATTCAATTAAAGATTCCTTAAACCAAAACTGAAAAAATATATTTGATTTCTGTGATCTAGAGGTATCACACCAAAGAATATAGCATCCAACGACTATCAGTCATATCTATTCACAATTCGTTACCTGCAAGTGATTTCCAGGACAAGCCACCGTCCCAGTCATAAATACACAGATGTTTATCAATGAGCTGAGTTTTCATCAATCAACTAAATGATAAATTATGATTTTTACCATTATTATAGATGTTTATATAATACAAAAAAAATCACAAAACTGCAGAAACATTGAATCCAGTTGATTTTGTAGTCTAAATATGACTGTAATCCTCACTAGTAAAAATGTGAAATATGAGTAAATAAACGTACCAATCAGCTTAGCTTCTTTCTCAGACAACTTTGAAGTTAGAAGGAGAATAGAATCTGTTGTATCAACTTCATTTGAAGTGTCCGACTCTTCTTTCTCCTTAGCTTCCTCCCCCTCTTTGTTTTCTTTCTCTTTAGCTTGTTTTGCCTTGAGTCGTTCTTTTAATTCTAAAACTTTTAATTCTTCTTCACCTTGTTTTCGCTTTGCATCCAATAATTGCTGAAATGAAGTTATATCCATGAAAATAATTTCTTGGAAAAACTATACTGAAGATTGTTGGAAAAAATATTATTTTGGAAGTATTTCTTCAGGTATTTCTTTAAGTATTTCTTCATACACATATTCAAATGTGTGATGAGAGAATAAATTAACAGAAATTGGTGAAGGATGTGACAAGTTAACAGAATCATTTAATTTGAATATTATAATTAACATTTTTTTATCGGTCAGCCAAAAGAGAGGCATTATTCGTAAGATAACTCGTACGCTTATAGCATCGCCTCTATTATAGCCTTCTCTACCACAACAATATCCATGAGACTGAGGCTCAAGTAAAAACTGGATTCAATAGAATCAAAACAAAACACAAGAATAGATAGTTTAAAACCATGTACCAGGTCAGTTTGGTGTATCACATCGATGTGTTTTTTAACATTTTTAACTGTGAATTTTAACTGAAGGCAACAATGGCCTCCACACGCTCAATTCGGTGTCAGTTCAGCCCCCCCCCACCAACTTAAGGCCACCATAAACACAACTACAGTCTACAGTAGAGAGTGGATTATCCAAAATAATAGGGGATTAAGGGTGTTCGGATAGCTGAATTTTCGGATGATCGGTCAGACGGGAAAATGATCACAGATGTTTATCAATGAGCTGAGTTTTCATCAATCAACTTAAATGATAAATTATGATTTTTACCATTATTATAGATGTTTATATAATACAAAAAAAATCACAAAACTGCAGAAACATTGAATCCAGTTGATTTTGTAGTCTAAATATGACTGTATTCCTCACTAGTAAAAATGTGAAATACGAGTAAATAAACATACCAATCAGCTTAGCTTCTTTCTCAGACAACTTTGAAGTTAGAAGGAGAATAGAATCTGTTGTATCAACTTCATTTGAAGTGTCCGACTCTTCTTTCTCCTTAGCTTCCTCCCCCTCTTTGTTTTCTTTCTCTTTAGCTTGTTTTGCCTTGAGTCGTTCTTTTAATTCTAAAACTTTTAATTCTTCTTCACCTTGTTTTCGCTTTGCATCCAATAATTGCTGAAATGAAGTTATACCCATGAAAATAATTTCTTGGAAAAACTATACTGAAGATTGTTGGAAAAAATATTATTTTGGAAGTATTTCTTCAGGTATTTCTTTAAGTATTTCTTCATACACATATTCAAATGTGTGATGAGAGAATAAATTAACAGAAATTGGTGAAGGATGTGACAAGTTAACAGAATCATTTAATTTGAATATTATAATTAACATTTTTTTATCGGTCAGCCAAAAGAGAGGCATTATTCGTAAGAAAACTCGTACGCTTATAGCATCGCCTCCATTATAGCCTTCTCTACCACAACAATATCCATGAGACTGAGGCTCAAGTAAAAACTGGATTCAATAGAATCAAAACAAAACACAAGAATAGATAGTTTAAAACCATGTACAAGGTCAGTTTGGTGTATCACATCGATGTGTTTTTTAACATTTTTAACTGTGAATTTTAACTGAAGGCAACAATGGCCTCCACACGCTCAATTCGGTGTCAGTTCAGCCTGCCCCCCCACCAACTTAAGGCCACCATAAACACAACTACAGTAGAGAGTGGATTATTCGAAATAATAGGGGATTAAGGGTGTACGGATAGCTGAATTTTCGGATGATCGGTCAGACGGGAAAATGATATCAATGAAAATAATGAAGAATGAAACAATTTTAATTTACTTTTTATAATATGATACTCGCAAAATATACAAATAACTCTTAAGTTAAAAAAAATTCTGAGGTTTAATAAAATTCAAAAGAAAAAGCTTAAAAACGTTCTTTGAACATTTGACACGCAAACCCGAGTTTGCGTGCGAGTGTGCAAAAGTCGCATCGGCAGCGTTGGGCCGCTGGTTAAACTCAATTTTGACGTGCGGTTTCACTTTTTTCATGTTTGAATGTGTTTTGGTTAACTGGCGTTTCGGATAACCGGACTTTGGATAATCAACGCTCAACTGTATTCTATGTATAGGAGTTCAAGGCAGTATGTTAACTTATGTTCACGTTGATTAACTGCTCCTAATTAATTTTGCAAAGATTTATTCTTATAGGATGATTAATAATAAAAATATTAAGCCGTTCCAGGACTTTTCAGCACCCATGTAATAAAACAAAATATAATTATATAGTGAAATTGCTACACACAGTCGACGATGAATGAATTGTGCAAAATTTCACTATTTAAACGGCGTCCGTGCCCATTATACTTATGACTGATGTAACCCACTGAAGTGAACGACCGTACATACCCTCACTTCGGACTGCCGCCAGTTTCATTTGTCACACTAAAATAATGAAATCATTCCTCCATTAGTTCAATTTTTCGGTTTGAGCTGATATCAATTTTGCATACACACATTTTGGTGGGTCAGTTTGGTGTTAACACCGAATGTGTGTAGGGTCCTTAAAGATTTGGTTTTTAAACTATCAATGCTCAGTCAGTAACTGAAAATACTTCATTTTTACTGGAAAGGAATTTAATCTAAATAGTCTAACCTGCTGCATGCCTTGCAATGTCTGTTGACACAGTTTGAGCTGCTTATCTTTCTGTTCCAGCTCTGTCCTCAGATCGACTTTGACTAGATCTACTTCGTTCTTATACGCCTCCAACTGACAACGAAGACTGTCATTTTCCTCCTGAAAAGATAAAATTTTGTACTAAAGTGTTTAACTCTTCATCAATGATTTTGATTACAAAAGAAAAATTGTGAATAGTTTTTTCCAGGTATTGCAAAAATAGATAACCACTTAAGTTTTATACATTTATTATGGAAACCCTGTAATCAATATAAGCAATAAAAATGGAACTCCATAACACAGAATTAAGAAAACACGGAACTAAACAACGTAACCATTGTAGTGTGATTGGTGATACAGTGGCAGCATCCCTGCTACACGACTCTAGGACTTCAACTGATTAGAAGGAGTAGGTAGGGTGGGTTTGGAGAGCGAACCGATTCCTAGAAAGAGGGTGTGTGGAATTTATATTGACTCCTGTGACTGCCGACTGGCAACAACACATAATTTTTGCAAAAAAAATGCCTAGAGGCAAACTTAGATGTGAAAAAAGTTAGAAAAGTTAGAATTTTGGAGGAATTTTTTATTACCAAAGTTCCAATGTACGTGTTTTTCTAATAACTTTAAACTTGGTTAGCATGAAAAATAGTTTCACTATTTCACTATACTCCAAAAACTGTTGTATAAAATATTCAACATCTATGAATGCATTAATCACCTTCAGAGCCGAGGTCGGATCTTCTTTCTTCTGCTTCTTCCTGACTGTGCCCATGTGGAAACCCTCCTCGTCGGTGTCTGACACTTCCATCTCCTCATCCCCACCGGCAAGCAAATTCTCTTCCAACTCAACAGTTTTTATCTCCTACAAACACCCAAAGTATATAAGTTACATTCCTAAGGTGTCAAGCATATAAACCTAATAATTTCTATGAGATTTTTCAAAGCTAAAGTTTTTAACTTCAACAGCAATGTTAATATGACATTTACCAGGAGTGATAGGCTAAACTAATACTTGACAAGGAAAGTGTGAAATAATACAGTTTGACAATCAGGAATGCATTAGTGTACTTGTATAATAAATTGTCATGTTGTGTTGCTAAATTATATGTCAAAATCTTAAACAACTATCATAAATTTTGTCTCATAACGTATGTAGTTTTAGAGAGATGTGTTTCATTCGAGATTGGTTAAGCTTAGACCAGTGATAGATAATTACACCCGAGTCCCGGTAATCCAAACTACCTGATGAGGAAAAGGGTCGCTGAATTTAAATTCGAAACAACGTAATCTGAATTGTAAAACAAATCTATGGCACAGTATCATTAATAACACAATAATATACATACACAATGTTAATTAAATGAAATAACTTACTTTTTGGAACATTAGAATTCAGTTATCGTCTGTCTTTTGACGTAATGAAAAATACCTGTTAGCCAATGCCAAAATGAGTCATCGCCTGTTTAAAATCATGTATGAGGATATAGCAGATGTTCCAGATAGCGTAAAGCATGTCTAGCTACACTCACAGTACATCACAATAGTCTCGGTTCTCACGGTCAGACTCTTTATCACCGCTTTCGGACAACTACTTTTGAGATCATCGCGATGATTGATGACTGCAATCGCATAAAAAGTAGGCCTGTCTCAGACGGCAATGGTTTATTTTTATTTGATAATGTGTAATGTTTTGCATTTCTAATGATGAGTACATAACGGACACGTTCCTGCAAGAACATTAGTTATTGTTCAGACAAAACATTTAGTGAACAAACCTACAAGTGAACTGTGATAAGACGTAAGATAATTGGTCTAAATACAGAGTTCGGGTCTAAACTAATGGATTATAATTATTACTTTTAATGCAACTTTACCCTGCATTTCCGGATAATACAAACAACTTGGTAATCTGGACATAGAATTGAATAGAATCTGTCTTAATTAGTTTGGGTTGCTAAGACTCTGGTGTATGAAGTTAGTTTTATAACAAACTAATCCACATCATGTTCATAAAAATTAATTAATTTATAGTTATTGTGTTGTATAAGTGAAATATGAATGTATTTTAAACTACGTCATTATGACATATGAATATGGTATAGTGAAGTAATTCTGTTTAAAGTATAATCTGGTTTTGATTTTTTAATGGATTATGAATTGTATGTGTTAGAAAGGATGTGGTATTGAAACAAAAGATATCTAAAATGAAATTGAGACTGTTTCATTCTTAATCTCCAAACCTAGCAACTTCATACCTGTCCCTTGTTTTGGTACTACAAAAGAATCAAATTACTTACCTATTCGTTTGGATTTATTAAAAGGAGCTGCATAATTATTTCCAAGATATTCATTTATCTACCATACAAATTATCTATGTCCTTTTTAATGAGTTGTAGTCTTATTGTAAAACCCCCAAAAATATGAAGTTTGATTTCTCTTATCTAAGTTGAAAGATTTTCTGTAGAACTCTGCTGTCACTCATCTTCGGAGACTCACCTTCATGAATGCTTGCGACCTTGAGGACTTGAACTACACCTCATATTTGAGCTTTTTGGAACGAGTTTGTCCGATCTTATTTACAAATTCGTCTGATGTATACTTACTGTCCTTTTACTCTGTTCCACGAGTATAACTCATATATACCTGTTGACTTAACACTATTACCTCAAAAAGACGTTTTGGCAAATAAAAACTGGAAGATAACTATTTATATGCTGATCCATTGTAAATTAATGTACCTTAATGTAATTAATGTATCTAACACAAAATGAATATATCTTTCTTCTTAATTTAACACTACGATAATTTAGTGCAAAAAGAATTGGATGAGTTATAAATCGTTAAGTAAACAAATTATAGAAACCCTTTAAAAAGCTTTAATTTTATCTCTTTTTCAACGATTTAAAAAAATACTAGTAAATAAAAAGGTAGTGCTAGTTTAGTATTAAATTAGTTACTAAAACATAATATGTAAAGAAAGCAATGAGAAGATTTTTTAATGGGTTTAATCAGTCTTGGATGATTTAACTAACCTTCTTTAATAGAATAATACAAACATAAGTAGTAAATATAGATAAAACCCCTCTTTTGGTATGTCAATGCCAAAATGATTTTCCATGAGATTTACAAGAGATTGTAAGTGAAAGCGGTCAACACTTCTCAGTTTCTTGGATACCTCGGGGATGAAACCTCTAGCACCGAAGTCAAAGACCCTAACTATTAGGCTAGATCAGCCTGTTCAAGACAATTTTAATATGGCCTAACAGTACATTCGTATGAGGAGTCATTTTCAGGTGAGGTTTTAGTGACTAAACGGTAAATACCACAACAGTGAAGCAAAGTTGTAACTTTTGTGTCGATAAAGAGTCAGGAGCCGGCAACACCTACCGTAGCTTGCTTCTTCCACATCTCTATGTTCTTGCGTTGGGCTTTGGTGAAGTGGTCCCAGACCTTCTTGTGTGAGGCGGCTGAGAATACTCGCTCGATCTGACTGACTTTTGAGACAGACCAAAACATGAGAACACCGCTGCAGACTTGCATACTTACTCTCTGCGTGGTCTCTCATCCGACCACTTCCCGACAAGGTGTTCTACGACTTTCAACAATGAACTAACACGTACTTTTGTTCTTTAGAAGTAACTTGCAGAAAAATAACAATCTTGTGGTAGTATAAAAATCCTAATGTATTCTATCCCCGCTAAAAATACCTTACCGGAATTTACTATAGTATAGTCTCGGTTAACTGAGGTAATTGGGACTGAGAGTACCTCGGATACTAAAAAAAACCTAAAATTCGTCAATGGAGTTATAAATAGATCAAGATATTATAAAACCATAAATTGAAGCTAATACCAGACCTTGTCTTTAGGTTATTAGTAGAATACATGTCGTAATATATGTCATACTAATCGTAAAACATAATTTTATAAAAATATCACAATAGCTTTTGTGGGTAGGCCTAACGTGAACATTATTGTTTACTATTTAATAAAATCCAAGCTCCAAAATAAACATGAGAGCAAACATTAACAAAACACTCTGTTTTAATATAAAACGTTTTTATTGAAACTTAAAACAGTAAATTATGACAAAATGGCATCGTTCAGACGGGAGATGCACAAACAGTTTCAAGTTTTACAGCCGGCTAATGAAATTGCCGAAGAAAAACTACATTTGCCTACATTCACAATAGTTTTTAACGCAAAGCAGTTTATCCCGTGATGCGGGTGCAAACAATCGCTTATTAGTTTGTGCGTGTTTTCTCTGCTATAAAATTTACAAAACTCATTCTAGGATACTTTATACTTTTAACTGAAATGGCGGCCTACCCAGGTAGGTATTTTAAGCCAAGTATGAATGAGGAATGAATGTGGGATGATTGTGGCGCGATCTTGTAGTCTTGTTACTGACTAAGGCTGACATGTTCCTTAGACAGGACTGTTAATTAATAACCCAACAGCCGATGGCAACTAATGGACCTACAGTTTAAGTGGAATCTGAACCACAAATTGGTCTAATTATGAGGATGGTCTTTGCGGATTAACGCAGAATTTAATAGTGCGGACGTTAATCCACACAAGAGAACACTACATCCACCGACCATCTATCACAACTATCCACAATTTGTGACCTCCAAGTAGCTGTATTACAGGACGTCGCCACCGTCCCAGTTAACCTGGTACCTCGTTTAAAAGAGACTCTACTGTATTTGAAAAATATTTGCAAAATACTTTTTGCACACTCGAAAAAGTTTTCAACAGTTACTAAATTTTTAATTAAAAAGCTTTTTTAATAAGAATAACATTGGACAAACCCAGAAAACGTATCTAGTTTCACGCTGACGGTAAATTACAAACCAAAAATAAATTTTTTAATCGAGCCATAGTTGTATCTCAGGGTCTGTACACCTTGCATGGTAAAAGTATCTGGATGAGAAACCACACACGATGACACACTGACAGTATAACCAGGCTATGGGCAGAAAAAGGCATCTTAAATAACCCAATTTGACACTGAGTTTAGTTTTGTGAATCACAGAGTATTTCAACAAATCAGAATAAAAGGATGAATAAAAAAGGACTTTTTGTTTCTTATTACACAGTACTTTGTTGACAATTGAGTAGTTAATAAACTTACCACACCAAATACTTCCTTCAAGTCAACTTTGACAGGGCTGCTTCTTTGAGGGGAAAATTATACTTTTACCTGCACCATATTTTCACACCAAACTCCAAATACACCTCTGTCCAAGGATAATTCCTTTCAAAATTTCCTCTGTGGCATCAACCTAAGTAATTGATCTAAAAACTTACCAGATGAATTTGAAGTGATACATTTATAAAGGGGTTGTTTCATCAAAACTTATATATTAACATATGATCTACATCTCTGTTTTCAAAATTACCATATCAGATGAGTGGAAATGAAATATGGACTTGAATTACCTTCTCCGTCATGCTCGTAGCACCAATACTCGACTGAGACAGCAGAACCTTAAAAAATCTTTTGCTTACCCAAAAAGTGCTTCATCAATATAACTACTTGGTTTAGTAAAAATGCCTCTGACACAGACACAAGCGAAAACCCTTCACCAATTAGTTAATAGGTGTAACAAAATGATGGCAAGTTAAGATCTAAAGGCCCTTTTGAGTTCTTCAACATTACTTTTTAGGCCATCTTGAAATTAAATTTCTAGGTCATTCCTACTTTTATGATAAGATGAACAATTAAACCCCCTAACACTTTGAGTGCTAAGCCCATCATTTGATGGGAAACTAAAACTTCCATAGAACCCGTCATGATGGGTTTAAAAATAAATTTTTTATGAGTGTTATGTAATATATTTTACCTTTAATATGAACATAAAACATTTATAGTTAGGTATGAATTTGATTACACAATGCAACGTTTTGATGCGTCACGATCAGCTGTTCGCGACATAAACATTCGACGACGACACAACGAAACATAACGGCCAATTGTAATGTCATAAATCAGTAAACATGTTAGTAGGCCTACAGTTTCCATGGACACCTTTATTGATTCCCTCAACTAATTTAATTATTTTTTGCAAGTTATAAACAGCAAGTGAAAATAAAGGCTTTTTATTAACTGTAGTTTAAGTTTTTACAGTTACATTACATAACAGTCTCTTTTGCGAGAGACTGTCTTTTGATTTGTCTTGCACAAATAATACCAAAGAGCTACTTTTTATATTGGTGAATTATATCACAATTAAAAATAAAAATCCTTTTTTATTCATACATGCATGGAAATGTTGTTGTTACAATCTTTAGTCAAACAAGTTTTTTTCCAATAAATTTTAACCAACTTTATATTCTCTTGATTCACAAAACTATATCACCCATAAAAAACAGCAGTTGGCTATTCTGGCTGGAACAGTTTCCTGCACTGCTATTGGCAACACTGTGGACTTCTGAAATGCAGGCTTACCATACACTTAACTAATCGACATGGGCTTTAGTAATGCAACCATCGGACGTCTTTGATTTTAAGAATTAAATTTCAAGATAGTTTGATGGTAATGAGATTAGTTTTATTTAATTACTTACATTAAATGTTTGCTAAGTATTAAGTTTGCATAAGGTTTTCTAATAAAATAATACAGTAACTAGAAACTGTAGTTATAACAGAAACCAAGTGTCAATGTAAACATTAAGAAATAAATTTTTTACTAAGACTGTATTCTTGACTACTACGCCCTAGTATATACACAATAAGGTTTCAGTGAAATGTAGTATGAATAAATTCAAATTATTTAACCCAAAATGGACGTTAAATGAACATTTAATATTAAAACCTCATTATTAATAGCTCTTAGTAATAGCTAAAAATTAATTGATGTTTTTTAAATATCTAATCCACTAAAATCATTTTAAGGTAAAAATTTAATGAGAAATACAGTTTAGTTATTCAAATTAAAAATTATTTTAAAAGAAGTTAAATTCATTTATTGGAATACAAAACGTTCAAATTGACAAACGTGTGTAAACGTCATTTTCAATAATCTGAAAATGTATGCTCAAGTTAAACCATAGACTATCCCTTGATATTTTTCATTTCGATTGGGCGTTTGTCCAATCTTCGCCCCTCATTTACATACATTAAAACTCTAGCCCAGCAAGTCAAAGGTTGCTGGATCAAAACCAGTTGCCAGCGACTCCAGTCAGATAATGAGCGCCGAGCGGTCACCCCTGGCTAGCCTATGTGACACACACCACTATGGTATCTCACTGTCTTTAATTCACCGCACCCACCCTAGAAGGACGGTGATGGACAGTTGAGGTTAAAAAAAAACACATTATGATGAATAAACCACACTGCTGAAAGTTTTGCACCGATGTCAGATAAACGTGAACAGTCAACTCGTATAGGGTATAAATCGAGTCAACAGCAAGCCAGGGTAAACGTGAAACTGGCCATAGTCTATGGTTAAACTTACTAAAATAACATTTATCAAAATATAGCCATTAAGAAACTCATTTTCAATTTGAAGAGTCTGAAACTGTTTACCTATGGAGATAAATGAAATCACTCCGATTGTACAGATTGTAAAACCATCCCAGAGGGAATTTCCGATGTGTAGAACGTCTACCTGAGCTGCAGAGGTCCGTCCCAAGGGAGAGAGTAGCCGTTGTACTTACATTGTATCAGCAGGCCTTGCATCCTCCCCTTCATCAGCTCCTTGGCTCGGGTCAGCTCCTCCTCGTACGTCGCCTTCTCCGTGAGCAGACGACGCACGTGCGAGTTGGTAGACTGGATCATTGAATAGAACGTGTTGGCATTTCGCTTGTTGCAGTCCCCTCGCTCCAGCCACGTTATCACCACTTGCACCGCCTTCGTGAACTGCTCGTCAGCTAGCGGACAAAGTCAGGCAAATCAAAAATATATTTATTTATTTACTAAAATAATAGGCCTACAGTGAAAATAGTACAGTGAACATGGATAGTCCATAAAAGTACTGAATAAAGGTAAAAAGAAACAAACAATTTTTATTTTAAAAATAAATTTAATTACTGTACAACTTTAACAGGGATATTTAACAAAGCTGAATGTTTTAAGTGCAAATCATATTTTACTTAACAATTAACCTACGAATTTTACTTTCTTAAACTTTCGTTATTAGAAATCTTGTTTCTATATTAGAAATCATTTCCATTGCCCGACCATCCACACAACCACGCTTTTCAGCCATTTTAAATCGGCAAAAACCCCAAATCTTAGATACTTAGATTATTGAAACGGCAACCTACCCAGGTAGGTAGGTTGGTAGGTTTTAAGCCAAGTATGAATGAGAAATGAGTGTACGATGATTGTGGAGCGATCTTGTGGTCTTGTTACACCCTAGTGTTTACACATTCAGCACTGTCAACTCGTACTAGCTCCACGTGCACTGTTATCCGTGTCTATAATTTTCAGTTAAAAAAACGTTTAGTGAACAAATTTAATTCAATACTGATGGAAGAGATGCGAGGAAAAGGAAAGGGGAGAATATTCAATGAAAGGAAAGCCAGTCTAGGGTAGATAAACGTAGTAATAAAAATGTTTACAATAAAACAGAAAAACAAAAGATAATGCAAAAGCATTCTAGTTGTTATTAGAAAAAAAGTGAACACGGAAGATTTTATTTGTGTTGTTGAAGGCCATCGCAATAAACATGTCAAGTTGAATGCATGGATTTCCATTGTGAATACTTTCATTCGGAACTTGCAGAACACAAAAATACAGTGCTGATGTAGCAGCGGTGACTGTGTGGAATTGCCATTTGATTCAATACCCAGCGATAGTTCTTTGTCACCAGTGGTGACTCGTCTGGTCACGGGGCAGAATCACCGGCCAGTCTCCAACGCTGGTAATGCTACCGGTGACGCCTCCAGGTAACCTAGTCTGATACGGCCCTTAGATATTATGAAACAGAAATAAAAAAAAACATGAGTGGATGACTCACTTTTAATCTTCTCGGCGACGACGTTGGCCTCGTGGTCGCTGTAGTGCACGATGGGCGGAGGGGACGGGACCCTCAGCCTCTCCTTCTCCACACGGTCTCGATGTCTCTGCTCACGCTGCAACTGTCTCTGCCGACATTCCCACTCGTACTGGTCGTCCCTCGCCTGGGCGTAGTCCACGTGGAGCCGTCCCGTGTTGGGGATGTCAGTGTTGTTACCAATGCACATTCTGTACCCTATAACACAGTTGTAACAAGTTGTAGTAAGTACATATTAGTGAACGTTGTATATTTTTTGGTTGACTGAAGAAATGTTAGAGTAAAGAACGACAATGTTTTAGATTGTGGAATAGATAGGTTAGTGAATAGACATTGTTTTATATTGGTGTATTTATTAAGAAAACTATATAATTGTAATGACTAGGTCTAGCGAAATCCATGGTTGGTTACACGTTAATGATTTATTATTGTCAGAGACATGATGGTACTAACAGCATTTTTTGTACGATATTGCTAAAATTTAGATTATTCTTGTTCTAAATAGTCTATAAACAATTGCACTATATTGTCTAAGAATAAGTACACTGCTCCACAATAAAATTACAATATACCATCACAATACTTGATAGGACCTCAGTTTTTTTATAGCTATTATTGCACCATAAAAATCTATAAATTTGACAAACATAAACAATTATGTTAATATAGATATGTAATTTTGTATGTTTATTTTAGGTCAATTAACCCGTAAAATATGTTTGTATTTACTTCCCAGTGGGAAAAATGTTAATATCATGGCTAAGTCTAAAGGGAATGTTTTCAGTTCATTTAAACAGCTACAGCTGTTCTTATAACCAAATATTCAATACAATAGCTCTGGTAGTTTCGATTGAAACAGGATCGAAACACTTCCGCTAAACTTTTTGCATTCCACAAATCTGCTAACATACACTTCCACCAGTGCTTAGACACATCCATGTAAAAAATTATGTTGCTAGGATGAATAAAACCGAACTTATAAAACTTTTAGGAAGGTATTGTAAGATTAGGACCTAACTTGGAAAAAAGTACAGCACAATGGGTAAGTCATGCAATAAAAAGTCACAAATTGAAGGGTTAACAAAAGATGCAAGAAACTTGTTAAATCAGAAGGAACACTCTAAAATAAACTGAATCAAAAGTTTAAAATTTTTCACAGAATATAAATTTCCATTCACAAAATCTTCCACTACAACGAACCCAAGCTTGATAATTTTGATGATATGCCCTTCTAACATTTGCTATGACAAGATTTTTTTAATAGGTAGGCCTACTTGGTGGCACATCAAGTATTCAAATATTACATTATTTTTATAAAACAAAACATGTTTTGTAATTGTGTCTATAAAAATAACCCAGTTGTCCAGAGTTGTTTTGTTAGAATGAAAGTTGAACTTAAATTCCCTCGAGAACAAACCAAAACCAAACCTAACCTAACCTAATTCACTATGGAGAAGTGAAAAAATATAATTTATAACTCTGTGATCTCTATATAAGATTTAGGATACATATTCACTAGACGTAGTAGAATTCTGTACCAACCGGAGAAGTAAAGAGCAGCATCGACCGAAGCCTCATGAAGGAACCTGATGTGGCAGAACTTCTTGTTGTTGAGCCTAACCGTCAACATCTCTCCGCAACGACCAAACAGCTCCCTGATCATCTCCTCTGTAAAATAAGTGCTGTGGGTGAGCTATCACAGAACTACATGTCTTTCTTTAGCTCAACTCCATGCCTGCTATGAGTGAATTATCACTGAATTATGTGACCCGAGCTCCACTTAATGTGTACTATGAGTGAGCTAGTCCCGATCACTAGTCCCTCCCAATGGAATTCTATCTGATCTTTGTTAGGCTAGATACTAGAGGTACATTACCCTTTAACCGTGATGCCCTAGTTAATTCTTACAGACCACTTGGTGCTGCATTCTAATGGATTTTTATGAAACTACGTCCATGCCTCTGCAGTATCAAATGTACGAGGCTGCGAAAAAACCCTGCACTACTGAACTGCGGCGCACCATCTTACACGCCATGTTTAAAGGGTTGGTTAAACAATATAGTCAAAGGCTGAGTGGAGGCTCAAAGGCTCTAGGTGAATATCACTTGATTCCTACCAGGGTAGGTTTGAGCGCCAGTACAAAGATTGATTAGATAGAGCTCGGTAGCTGAAGACTCAATACTGGACCTAGAGGCGATACCTTTTGCTTGTGGTTTTGTATAATCAGCCGACCGAGCTTGCCCTTACCTACCAACTCTCGGATTATTGTTGGATTATTCAGTCTTAACATGTCAGGTTTGCTTTGCAACGGTAAAGTTCCGACTATAAATTAAACTGAAAATTCACAGATAGATATGTTCATAGTAGGCCTAATTTTAACACTTTTTAAAATTTTCAATAGCTCCTACAACGAATTTGACACGATCGATGCTTGCGGCCAGGATCCCAGGCATTGTTGCACATCGCCCAGTGCGTGTGACAGGAATCCTTAACTCCCTCTATTATCTTTTTATAACCTCTGTGTGCTTTCAACACTTTATCTAAGTGTTGCTGCCGCTTCTCGGGACTTATATCAGGGTTATGTAACGTGTATTTGTTTTTGTCTCCTGCCATTTTTAGTAAATTTTTGCACATTATTGAGAAATAGTGTTTTTTGGAAATGGATTTAAATCTAATTGCCTATTCTAATTAATGTTATTCCCATCCAAACACTCCTCAAGAAGAGATTATTCACTTTTCTGATGCCAGACGACCTGAAAACAGAAGAGTCAGACACTGAAGAACCTGACTAAAACACCAATCCTCCTGGGTAACACCATTTTATTAAGATAAAAATTTCTTATTGTGTGCTTTAGTTAAGTTATGACAGTTATATGTAGCCGAAACATATATTAGCGATATTATACAAGTGATTGAAAGGACATAAGAATTTGAGTGAGTGCAGGTGACTTCCCTGTGTGCGCTTGGTAGGGATCCCTGCCACAGTTTCAAAATGGTGTTTAAGGTGTGTTTTTGGTTTCTTATGTCATTTTAGTTTCATATTTGATCATTCTGTATGTAATGGTTAGTAAAAATTACAAATAAAAAGATTAGCATTCTTGACTGTATATTGTGTGTATTTTAACAGCCAATGTGTTAAGTGATGACATATGACTGAAGTGAAATTCAACATCACAAAATATTAAAAGGGTTGCACAAAACTAGGGGAAAACAATAACCAAACTTTGAATAGCCTAAACAAATAAGGCACATAGTTTTATACAGAAAAAACAGCTACTACCGACCTGTAGCATTCTCCGGCAGGCCACCCACAAATATGGTCTTGCAGCCAGGAGGCCTCTCTCGGGTGGTGGGCGGCGGGGCGTTGGGGCTGGGCGGGAACAGTGTGAAGCCCTTGAACTGCATCACCTCCTTCACTGCAGGCACGGCCATTGCCGGGGGTGGAACCATGGAGCCGTCCGCCATCACCGGGCCACCCGGTCCCATCATCATGTTGTACTGCCAAAACAATAAAATTCGGTTAGTCAAAAAAACAATACTTTTTTAAGGCTCAATAATCAATCTGATTAACCCTTTGGGTCCCCTATTGACGTGTTCACTTTTGATCTGAACCAGGTCAATGGAATTCCCAGAGTGACCTAGGTCACTCTGGGAACTGTTACATTAATGATTCAGGCGAAACATGAATTCCATCGATCTTTTAAAATCAGTATTTTTAGTTCATTTATTAACTTAATGGAACATACATTTCATAAAGTATTAATGCTAAACTTTCTGCCTTTGTCTCCTTAACTGAGAGGTTTCTTAACAAGAAAAAAAAATGTCAATAAACATGTTTGACTTTACCTATTCAAAAAGGTTTAGGCCCTACTTGATTAAAAAGAAAACCATTAATAGATACGAGGGGATACCCAAAAGTAACCGGAATTCGTCTGCCGAGGTCGGAGCTTTGGTAGTACATATGAGCTGTTTCACTGTTGCTTCGTTTTTTTTATGGCAAGTCTAAGTGAACAACGCGCCGCTGTGAAATTTTCTTTTTCTATGATTCATCACCAGTAACCTTTGAAAGATAATCTGGATCGATTCTGAGCTGTTCTTTCAGTTCATGACCTGTTCTGACTCAACGTGATTTTTTATTGTCAGTAAGAGCCCGAGGAACAAATTTGGCAGCAATGCGTCTCATTCCTAAATCTTCAGTTAAAGTTCGCTGAATCGAGCTCCAAGTTATTGCACTAATTTCTGACAGTTGATCAATTGTCTGTCAACGGAAATGTGAGAACAAGCTCTCACATTTCTTGATATTTTCATCAATTCGGGTAGTTGATGGACGTTGATGGACGATGGAATGAGGTTTGTCATCAATCGATAGATCGCCATTTTAAAATCAAGAAAACCAGTTATACACTTGAGTTTTCCCCAAAGCATCATCTTTGTAAGCAGTATTCAACATTTCAACAGTTTCAGCAGCGGTTTTACTGAGTAAAAAACAAAATTTCACAGCGGCGCGTTGTTCTTGCCATCATAAAAAACGAAACAACAGTGAAACAGCTACAGCAAAAAATGACGAGACTGAACTGGCAAAGAGTTGCGCTAGACACGCCCTAGTGGCGCTCACCCGTACTACCAAAGACTTCGGCAGACGAATTCCGGTTACTTTTGGGTACCCCCCTCGCACAAGACAAAGTAAATATTTTAACCGTTACTCAAAATAAAACTGGCATTTCATTGCTATTCAAGTAATCTTCACTTGAAACTATATACTGGCTAATTAAGACAGAAATGAGGTACAGTGGAACGTGGATAATTCGAACTTCTGTAATTCGAAAACTTCTTTAGTTCGAAATTTTGTCTTGGTCCCTAGAATTTTACATAAAAACAATGTTAAAATATCCTGGTTAATTCGAATAGTTTCTTGGATAATTCGAAGTTTTTACAGCGTAAATCTATAAAGTGAACAAGTCATTGTGTGCAATTTTCCAGGAAGACGTTCCCCTCCCCCTCACCAGTCCTCTACTGCTCATAAATCACAACAATGACATCTCTAGTCTGTCACTACACGGCGCCGGCGCAATTCTGTAGCGTGTGTATCATTGATGGTGGTTTTTTCCGATATTCGTCGTCTTTGTTTCGTGTTGGCATTTGTGACTTAGTGTGCGTTCATGTTAACACGTCGTGTGTATGATGGCTTCGTTAAAGCGAACCTACAAGTCTCTGACGTTGCAAGAATAAATAGCGGCGATCAAGGAGGTAGAGAAGGGATTAGAAAAAGTTTGAAATAGCTTAAGTTTCGGGATCCCTCCAAATACATTATCGACATTTAACAAAAATTAGGATTTTCAATCAATAATATCTTCATTAACCTAACTTTTTTAATATACAATGTTAAAACATGATATTTGATTGTTTATTTCAACCACTTTTCTAATTCGAATTTTTGGATAATTCAAATTTTTTTTCTGGTCCCTTGAGGTTCGAATTATCCAAGTTCTACTGTATAAGATAACCTCAAAGTTTCCTTACCCGCAAACAGAAAAAATGACAATCAATTGAGACAAAATACTGACCTGTCCCATCATCATGCTTGGGTCCATCATCTGAGGAGTCATCATGGGGTTCATGCCCATAACGTTCACCGGGTACCCGACGTTGACAGGTCCCATCATTCCGCCCCACACAGCCCCACCAGGGGCGGGAGTAGCAGGCGGGGCATCCTGTGAAGTGGTGGGGGGTGACACTGACCCTCCGCCCTCCCTATCACGGCTTTCGCGACTGCTACCGTTGGTAGTACTGTCTCGATCCTCTCTAAAAAAAAATATTGTTGAGTGGTTAAGGTAAGAGCACCTTAAAGTAATTTAATGAGACATATTGAAAGACCCCCAATTAATTTATTTTATAGTAAGTTAAAGGAGAGACTAATACTCCCTATATTTATTTATGGAAATATGAGGGCTATCCAGAAAGTAGATTAAGTTTTCTTCTGTGTCAATAAGGGGTGGGGCTATGGTGGCTATCTTGTTGCCTACGCAACTCAGTTGGCATCTAACCGTGCTAGTCACAGGTTCGGACTGAACTTTGTTGAGTTGCTGTGAAAGTTTCAAATTTCTGTGCTAGTTAAAGATGTCGCAAACTATAAGGTGCTATAAGGTGTAATAAGGTTTCTGGCTTTAAAAAAACTGTAAACTGATGCACATTTATCGGGAGCTTTGTGAAGTGAAGAAGGATAATATTATCACTGAAGGTGGAAAGTATCAGTGGATCCTCAAAAATAAAAAAAAAGGCCGAACCAACTCTCAGGACGAAGAGAGAAACAGACCCAGTTGTTTCAACAAGTTTAGTAATCACAAT
The DNA here is from genome assembly GCA_023375725.1 of Nephotettix cincticeps. NCBI lineage: Eukaryota > Metazoa > Arthropoda > Insecta > Hemiptera > Cicadellidae > Nephotettix > Nephotettix cincticeps. The sequence continues at coordinate 44,011,865 of CM041787.1, forward strand.
ACATCTTAGATCAACAATTTTTTTTATATTTTAGGACCCACTGACGCGGTCCACCTTCAGTGATAATGTTGTCCCCATACACCTTCACAAAGCTCTCGATAATTTCTATTGGTTCGCAATTTTTTGGATTCAGAAACCTTATTACTGTGCAAACCTCCGAGTTTTTAATTAACCCAGAAATTTCAAACTGCCACGGTAACTCAACTAGCACAGACTGAGTTGCATAACATCTTAACACCAAGCCCAACCCCTAGCGGACAGAGGCAAAAATGTAATCTACTTTCTGGATAACCCTTGCATATCAGCAATTACCATTGCAGATTAGTTTATGATTCATACTAGGAACATTATAATGAATGGTTTTTTATAAAAGTAGTTGATTATTATTGTGCATATACCAAATAAATTAATCAGTATAAAACACGACATGGCAAATCATCACTTAAGGAAGTAAAATATTGAAAGACTAATTGCTGCAATCTTACAAGTGTTTAAGAAGAATAAAAAATTTAAAATATGCCAAAATAGGAACAAAATACTTCCTCGAACAATTAAACATTTATAATTTTTCACATCCACAAATTACTTTTAAAAGATCTAGACTAGTGGACTACAGACACTTACCTTCGATCTCTATCCCTGTCCCTATCTCTTCTGTCCCTTGTCCGATCCCGTTCTCTTGTTCTCTCCCTTTCTCTCCGGCTCTCCCTGTCCTGGTTGTCCCTAGTGTTACTTCTCTCCCTGTCTCTTTCTGCCAGAGCCTTTCTCTGTTCTCTTTCTAGCTCCTCACCTAAACACATGTATTTTAAGAATTTTTTTATTTGTTAATAAATTTAAATAATTGGAACCAAATTATTACTGCATAAACCTTCCTCTAAGAGTTAAGATTGGAGTTAAAAAGAATTAGATGGGCTGGATGTATACTAAGAAGGAACAAAGAGTGTCAACTGAGAGTTTTAAAAGACAATGTTAATAGAAGGCAATCTCGAGGAAAACCAAAAGCAGAGATGGTGGAACAGGTTTTGCTGACATGGAGAGAACGGGGGCAGTAGAGGAAGATATGAATGGCCATGGGAGCAAAGAATAAGTATAAATATTAACCTACTGAATTTTATATAAATAATCACATATTTAGCATTCAGTAGAACTCTGATTAACTAATTGGGACCGAGATCGATTTCGATGATTGGCAATTCAGATGATTGGGTATGTATTATTATTGGGCCTAAACTGGAATTGTTCATAATAGGCCTACATATAAAAGATGTCATGATATGAATGTTTTATTGCAATAATAATAGCACAAAAGCCACAGGTGTATCATATGAATCTGATATTTTTATTAACCATTTAAGGAGTACAGACTGACCAGTTGAGGATTAGTGAGGTACCAGTACATCATTACGTATGATTGTCCGAAATAATAACGACGTAACAGTACATTTTGTTATTTGACATGAATTAGATATTGTTTGATGGCAAGGAGTGTATAATGGATTGTTAGTAATGATAAGTGTGGGGGAGGGTAAGGATGTGTGAAATTGGTTAATCACAGTGTTATTTTGGTAAAAAAAAAATGGGAGTGTGTATATGATTGGACAATAAATCTGTCACTGTCATAGCTGTATTAAACAGTATTTGCACCAGGGATGACCAGTATGGTAGTTTAGTTCTTGGAAGGACTTTCTGCATTTGACAGGATCAAATGTTTAAACGTGCTGCATGTGAACTCATGAATGAACAATAAAATATTCGTTCAGATGAATACGTGAAATAGTTGCATTTCACGGAAATTTTCTTTTTGGAAAAAACTGAATTTTTAGCAGATCCACCCATTAATGGGTGGCAATTTTAACGCACCTTGTATCGAGACGCTCGGCACTCAAACAGTTATATATATTTAAAAGTTCCTTAAAACCCATTTTTTATATTGTTTTAAGTATATGTTTCTATGATTGTTTTTGTTGAGTATAGTTTATTACGAATTGGTAAAAATTGGTTGTTGATGTGATCAACCAAACCTAGGCCATAATAAAGTATTTGGTAATGATAGATGGTTAAGTTCATTCACATCGGCCTAGGGAATGTGGGCACTTCAGTTCTATTTAACTTAATATTCAGTGATGAGCACACAAACCTGACAGAGGCATTGGTGGTTTGTTCTTGTTGGTGTTAAACTCGAGTGGGGCGTCATTGAGGCCTGGGCTGTTGCCCATCGCCTGGTCAGGGTGTAGCAGGCTTGGGGCCATGTTTCCCATCATGCCCTGAGGGAAACCCTGCGGCCCGATCATCGGTCCCATCATCATGTGGCCACCCATCATCTGACCACCTCCTGTAGAATAATTATAGATTAAAAATAGCCTACTTTACAAGTAAAAACATTACTCAATAGTTCAACTAGTAAACACCTTGCTACCGTACTTTAACTAATCAGTTCGGACGGGGGTCATGCCAAGGTAGATTAAAACAATTTCTAGTCACGTTTCTTTTTTTTCAGGTTATGTGTTATATTGATATAGCGATGTAGGATGTCTCAGTCCTTTGTACAACTTATTTGTGTATGTCATAGTATGTCCATTGATAATATTGAAATTTGCATAGCAAGTTGTTAGAGGGACGCTAAAGTTGAAATTGAAAATCCCCTTAACTAGGTAAAACATTGAGAATGAACTAAACAACTCGGAGGGGAAGAATGAGGAAGATGTGAAACGTACCTTTAACAAAACACAAACTGATTTAAAAACAACATGACAAGTTTATAATTTGTTTCTTCAATCATAACCAAACCTTTTAGATCAAGTAGGCCTACTTAATCTAAAGATCCGATGCATTGAGTAATGCAGGTGGTGACAAGTAAGTACTATTTTGTTGCTTACACAGTAGGCTATACATTCTAGACAAAAATCAATTAAAACATAGAAGGCCTAATCTGATTACCATCTAAAAATTGATCAAATATATTAGGATGAATGTTCATGCAGAGTGTAAAGGTAGTTTTAAATGGCAAAGATGCTTGGTATGTTAGGTCTAGGTGATCAATTAGAGTGAAAGTGTAAATTGGGACCAAACATGAACTAGGTACTGTAGGCCATAGCCTAGCGCATGCACAGAATGAAAGTTCATCATTATTATAACAATTCAGTCAGATGCGCTAAGCTGACCTTGTTGGGGTCCCATCATAGGCATCTGCATTGGTGGTCCCATTGGTGGAGGGGGTGGCGGTGGATCTGTAAAAAAGATCTGCTATTATATTGTAATATTGAAGACCCCTTCCTCTGAAAGCTTACTGCTTGTTAGGCCTACCCTTCAATCACAACTGACACCAGAACCTATTTGTAAACAGGTTTTAAACAACTATTGACCACTGTAATGTTGATGTTCATAATGTTAACCTTGTCTACTGCTCATTTTAAATTATGTCCTTGCATTAAATTTTATCAGCTCTGCAAAAATAATTTTCTTCAAGAATTTATTTTATTAACTAAATGACGCTTATAGGCTTGAAATAAAAGGGCTGGGTCTTATAACCTTAGTCGCAGAATTACTAAGAGCAACAAATGGCCTGAATACAGGCCCACTGTCCCGCAGTAAGGCTGACCCTAACACTTTCAGTAATTTACGTAAAAAACTTGTATTTATCGGCATAAACCTTAGTGGCACCAGAAATGCTTCATTGCATCTATGGACCACTATTGTTATCGTTGCAAAATACCTTTTGCTTTAGGTGGGGAGGGGGTTATTGGTTTCATTTTAGCCGTGGAATCAATCGTGTTAACGTTCCAGTTTGTTTGATTGAATTTCGCTGCGCAACCGATATACCGCATTTTTGTTTTTGTGACCAAGGTTTTAAATTATATATTTTCTGGAACTAAGAATGTGGACTGTGTAAGTATATTGATTGTGGTGTAAATGAAGTTTATGACTATTATTATTCCTTTATATTGCTTTTATATGGCTTGCAGTAGGCTAGTAAAATATATGAAGAGGAAATGAAATTTTATCTTGGCTTGAAGAATGTAATAACAAAAGTGCTTTTAGTTGTCATGATATCAAACATATCCAAACATGAAGATAAACATTATAAAAACATATATTTCATTTATTATTTTGACATAGGGTTTTATCACAAGTGAATTGAATTTATTTATTGCTCACACATTAAAATTCAAAAGAGCTGTAAAATCATTCCTTATAAGTGCCTGGTTCTACAAACTGGAATATTTCTGCAAAACCTAAATCCATAGCATACCCATTTCAATTGTAATGAAAAGCCTAATTTAACCATACTTTACCTAATCTAACCACATCAAAAGCCTTGCCTGTCAAACCATGTTCCTCGCGCGTGGCTCGCTATTTTTAATGTGTGGGCCTGTTATAAGACAGGACACTTGACGCCTCCAGCACCTTCAGAAGAAGGACGTGGAGAAGAGGATGTATGTATGTATGTACATAATATTACAGCATATTTACATTATACTACTAAAGTACATATTTCAAATTTTCAAACTATTAAAACACACTTCAGAACCATAAAGTCTGCATCCCGAGGTTTAAACCTGTAGGCCTATGTGAGGATTATCACTGACCGTATCAAGCTCAAGCTAGGACTGTGGCCGACACACTGATACAAAATATTATTAGTACCTACATTAATTGTAAAGATAGAATATATGGCTTCTTTTAAATAATTCATCTAGGTTACATACATATACACATATATTAATAACAATTTTGTTACTTCACTATGTGGAAAAAGGCATTTACATTTCAGTATCTAACAATAAAGATTTGTACTTTTATTATACTTACTACGATTCTTGGTTAATTTATTTTACCTGCTCTGGTAGAATGCAAAAAAATTTAGGAGTTAGAAATGTACGGTAGCCCCTATACAATTTTGTAAAATGAGGTAGGTATGTTTGGCTTTGCTACATTAGCCTCTAATCTATGTGTTCAAGTTAATTTCTTTAAATTTATGGTTTGATTTCTATCACCACTCATATCAAAAATAAACTCATAGATAAGTTTATGTTAGTTGTGTGTTATAGCTTTTTTTAAATAATAGAATTATCCTATTTTAATGTAAAATGTTAGCCTACATCAGATTAAACACTAGACTAGGCTAGGTCCTATTACTGTGAGTAGTTGTTACTTATACTTACTCACCTTAGCACCTGAGTTACTCAGGTAACTCGGCTACAATTAGGGCTACAGTAGCCCTAATTGTGAAAGAATTTGATGCTCTGTTTATAATTGGGATTTCCTACATTCACAGCCTAGGCCTAACTTTTCACTGAAACAGTGACCCACCCAGGTAAGTATTTTAAGCAAAGTATGAATATGAAACAGTGTTAGTTAAAAAAATGAGTGTGCCTCAATTGACCGATCTCATGCAGGTATTAATAACCATAAATAAGCAGGCAAATTCCATTAAATGACCTCCAGGACCTCACCTATAAAATTTCTACTGATTTAATCTGAGTAAAATGATATTTTAACTTACTTAAAGGAAGAGGGGGATTTCCAGGGTAGTTAAAAGACATCTTCCAAGACTCTAGGTATCGTTTAATCCTAAGTCTTTTTCTTAAATTTTATCTCCTTAATACTAAATAAAAAAGCAATAGGTACAAAAGGTTTGAACGAAATATGAATAAGTTTTCACGGCACAGCACAGCACTAAAATATGAAAAACACATCAAATATCACTTCACTACACGTAATTATTCCGATTCTAAATTCTTATTATGCTTCAACATATTAATCAGCAATTAAGCATCAGCTCGGCAAACACGGCTGCAGTGCAAAATCAGTCACATAGAAATTTCACGGCTAGGGACGTTCCGATACTTCCGATACTAGTAGGTATCCGATATTATCGCGGTATCGGAAGAAATGTTGGAGTATCGGTATCGAATGCCTAACTCTGCAAAGCGCTGTACATTCACGATTCCAGGCAATATTCATATAGGGCCTAATTCGATAGTAAAATATGTTATTGAACAAGGGCTATATCAAAACTATTATATATATAATATATATATTTTAATATTGATTCACAATTTGGCATTTTGCGAACATTATTTTATAGTCAATCCTAAATAATACTGATTGCTTGGAGTAGGCTCATAGGCATATAGCCTATTTTCTAAGTTGATTTTTTATTTAAATTTTTATATTTTAAACATTTTTAATATGAATCCTTCTCTAACTTACAACACTATTTAATAAGCTATTATTAAAATGATGAATTAATATTGTTAATAAGTAGTGAGTTTGAAGCAATTTTTTATGACCAAGTTTCTTCTTTCAAGATATAAAGGTTCTTAAAAAATTATTCTTTGCCTGGTGACCATGTTTCTGTGATATAATTTATTCAGCGATCCAAGAGTTCTCTAACTCATCAGAATATCAGAATAAGGAACAAGAAGTAAGTATGTTAAATAATTGTTCAACTTTTGGGAATTTCCCTGCATTAAGATGGCTTTGTGTTGTGTTATTGTGTTTCGATACCGATACTGGCGATACTTACGATATCGATACTTTTGTTTCAAAAATATCGGGTATCGATACTTTTGATTCGATACAGTATCGATAGTAAATATCGGCTGCAAGCCAGTCAGTATCGGAACGTCCCTATTCACGGCTTCCATCCAATCCAATACATTCCATCCCTTATCCTTTTTTTATTTTGCTTTGCAAACGGCAAGCTCAATTTAAGCTGTACAAAAGCACTATTTTTTATGAAAATTTTCATCTAAATTTTGTGTCCAACCCATTAAAGTAACATTTCTGCAATGAAAATACAATTGCTCCTCTCAATAAATTCCCCAAGGATTTTACAAAAAAGCTTAATTTAAAAAGCTTTTTTGTTTTGCTTATTAGTTGTGTTTTGTTGCATTTTGTAGACAAAATTGGCTTTCTATAATCTTTGCTTATATAAAGGAATGATTTTTGTAATTTCAAAGTTATTTGGAAATATTTATGTCCTAAAGCTGAGGTTAACTAAATGTTAACATGACATTTTTTAACGTTACATGACATTTTTTAAGCTTGCTTCGCCGTACAGGAATACAAAGCTTAGCGAATTAAATAGCGTCTGCAATTGAACTGGATGTGTATTTTGACAGTTACAGTATCTATATAAGGTTAGGTTATTTTCACGTTCTTGATATCTCAAAATTCTTGGTTTCGAAATGATTAAATAGTATAATAGATGGGAAAATCCTGAGAATTAAATTTATCATTACGAGTGTCGTGATTAGTTGACTACTTTAGTTTATATATCTTAATTTTAAACATTAAGTTGAGGTTAGGTGTTGTACAGCATTTAGAATAATGTCAAAAGTTGGTAGATGTTTATTGCCTGTAGTTGAATTTCACATGAATCCCTCAAAATGGGAATTGTTTTACAGTGGTAGGATTATTTCATACAACCCAAGATTGGTCACTTTTATTCCTAACCGCTACATTCAGTCTCTAACCAGTAATAATATAGCTTTAGGTAATAATAGTAACCTTATCAAGAAAAAAATTGATGAGCTAGTTTCAAAGTATGAAGAAGTAACTGGAATGGATGAGGTTCGAATTGCTCAAAATAGGGTTATTGAAGCCCAAGACAAGTTTGTTTTGGCTCAAGAAAAACGGAGAGAATTGGTAAAACGGCTCACAGATGTACAGAATAAACTGAAAGAAGTCTATGCTGAGTTAGATGCTACAACCCGTGGGGAGGAGAGGTAATAATACAAGTTATTTATGATGTCAGCATGTTTTTAAAGGTAAATCACCCGAATGTCCGCAACCCTTCGGCAAACACCACACATAACCTCTAGGCTACCGGTATGTGTGTAATTTAATGATAGTGTAACTACAAGGTGAGGTGTATATTTTTTAACTATTTACTTATTAAATTAACTAGTAATTATTAACTGAATGGGTCTCCCGAAAACGTTCCTAGCGTCAAAAACCTAGTTTCGAGGTTATCAAGGGTATAAAGTTGAACTGACCGTGGAGTCTTGCGGAGCGCGCCAATTCTGACAAATGAAATCAGGGCTGCAAACTCAAATATCTTTAAAACCAAATTTACCAAGGTGCAGTTAATGACAACTAGAATCTTTTGCACTAAATATTTCCATTTTTGAAATTTTGTCGCTTGTATCGTTTTCCATTCAACAATTAAATAAGTTACTTAAAATTAAAATACAAAATTTTTTATAACATTTTATTGTTTTACTACTCCTTTGTAATCTAAAAATAAATGTAAAGTTCTAAAAAGCATTGGCATATACATTAAATCACAGTTACAGCTAATGCGGACTGACAGTCCGCACACGTATAGTAGAAGGTTAAATTAATCCATTAAAATCATAATCTCTATTGTGTTGTATCCTTTCAGATATTTAAACCTTATAACCAAAGAACATCACTTGTTGAAGGAAGAAAGAAAACTAACTGCTGATTTCAATTTAAGTGAAAGAGAAGAAAGAGAATGTTTTACATTCTTGTCATCTGCAGTTAAGGAAAGCCATGAGAAGGAACGAGCGCAAGCAGAAAGAACAAAGTACTGGTCTGTAATTGGATCTGTTGTTGGCACCATCATTGGTGTTGTAGGTTCTTCCATCAACAATGAATTCAAAATGAGAGAACTACGCAAACTGGTAATAACTGTTATACTATACTCTCGATATACCTTGGTTAGTTAACTAGTTCGGATTAATAATCTGTCAGACTAAACAAATATAATCAATTTTGACACATAAATAAGCCTGTAATAGAGTTTAATGTATTGCATTTTGTAATCTCAAAGTGAACTATGTACCCAATATCAATCAATATAATAATTTAGTAAGTCATGGGTACATGTTGGCTCATTAAGTCAAGCTTTTCTTGTTGAAAAATACAAGGCACTCCCATTAGATTATGGTCAGCCAATGTAGTCAGCTACGATATTCTACGATATCAAACTTATCGGCCATACAGACTCACAACACCTTACACAAATCACGGAACACACATACCTTATTTGTTTCACTCCTAAATATTTATATCTTTATATCATTTAAGTCTGTCTAAAATTACTTGTTTAGACAATTCTGAAAGTTAATTTTTACAATGCATTATATACTATGTATGAAAGTTGTTATGTGGTTCAGAAGGATTGTATATAACTGTACAGTGGCTTACTGTATCTATCTGTACAGTACTTGTATCTTATAAAATGAATGACTTTTAATGAGTATATATGTTGAATTACTCGCTTACCTTAAAAGTGGTGTTTATGAGGCTCATAATGTATTCATCCTAATTGTTTTTTGGACTGGATATCTGTCCAAATTGTTCAGGTCACCGAGAGTCTACGATATACTAAGTTTACAATAACTGGAATTAATTCAGGATATGCAATTGTATCAGTAGTAGAATTAAAACATGAAGGAGTGTACGAGTTTATGGTTTTAGAATTGAAATCTGATGTTAATTTAAAATACAATCTCTTCTGATATGTACACAGCAATATGCTGCAAATTCAACTAGTTTATCTCGAAGTAACCAGTTATTAAGTCGTCTGATGAGCTGTAAGAACCCTTTACGAGAGCAATAAAAGAAGCTTAGAACTAATTTACAGTTTTAAGTTAGGGTGACAATTTTGTACTTTTCATGCAGTAAATGTCTCAATTAATTTACAATATTTTTACTTTCATTCCTAGCATCTTAACTTTTAACATTTATAGAGGTGTAGGCTTAAAAAAGATAAAATTTTTTCAATTGATGGCCCAACTTAAAATGTAACTTTTCTCAGGTATTGCAGTCTGCATCTCACTCCCAAAAATCCGCAGAAGTGGATGAAATGGCTGCTGCTATTTTAACAAGGCATGAAGAACAATTGTCACAGATCGTTTCAGAAATGAAAAATATGAGCAATCAAAATCAAGGTATCCAAAGTAGTTAGCGGTGACAGTTTTCTATTGTCATATATATTATTATATGTGGATATTTACCCTAGGCCCATTATAGGTGGATGTTATAGATAAATACCCAGAATTATGGGTAGGTTATAAAAAGTATAAACTCAAGTGTTTTACATATCGGTAGTTTATTAGATTTATCATGTCAAAATGAGTCTAAAATGATAGTAATTTATTTTTAAGGTGTTTAGTTAGTGATTAAAAATCATGAAAACGTGATTCGTTCCAGCTCAGAAAAGTGGGTATTTATGAATTTTAATATTTAAACATAGCTTTTTATAATTTTGTTCAGAACCAGTTATGTAGAACTGTTGAAACTATTATTCATTGTAGGGTTTTCAATGTTTTTATAAGGCTTGCCAAAGTGTGACTGATATGTTAAGAAAGATTATTTTTTCACCTTATTATAAGAATTAAATGTATACACCTGTAAATGTAAAAAAACCTTTAACACCTGTAAATGTGTTAAATGTATTCTGTTAGTCTATGAAAACTAAACTAGACTAAACTAAAACTAAACTAGTGGTGATGAAAATTTTCCGGAAGTGGTTGAAATTAAACCTGCTCTAGAGCAGGATGTAAATAAAAATTGTTAATAAAACCCGGAATGGGGGGTTACAATGGTCCCAAAATACTTAGACTTTTAGAGGTTAAGAGAGAGAAGCAAATGTTCATGCTTTCATTGAATAAAGTAACTTTAATGTAAAACAAAAACACTTAATGAGCATATACAAAAAAAAACGCTATAATAAATATAGTAGTAGTAAATATATTAGGCTTAGGAGAGAAAATTTGTTTTCAGGAACTGGAAACCCCTTTTCACAGCTTCTTCACCATGTTGACCACCCAGTGACTGATGACAATTTAGTGCATATGCAAGTAAGTTTGTAAAAAGTTGAAATGTTCTAACTTCCATCTTATGTAGCCTATATTTATATTCATTAGTTATTTATATACTTATTCATAGACACCTCTATAGGTGCAAAAAGCAAAAAATCAAATAATTTTTACAAAAAAAGATTAAACATTGGTTGAGTTTAGACTGTTCAGAGAATTATTTATTATCGTAAACAGTGAGTGAATAGTATCATGATGTCCGTGATCTTATGTTACAGTAATCGATTGATCTAGCTAATTTCCCATAGGGGAGAAGCTACTATGGCATCATAAAAATCTCATGGCAAGACATAAACCCTTGACCATTGAAATATCTCTCTACTCAACGTCATAACATATGTAAAAACATTATTTAGCACTAAAACTGGTTTTTTAACAATGGCATTATGAATATGTTTGCATGAATTAATAACATAACAACTTTATATCCTCAAATTTAAGATTAATGTTTTTATCCCCACAAGTTTATAACCTCAGAGCTTTATTGCTCATTGTTTTAATATGACCTATTTACTATCAACATTGTATATTAATTCAAATTTCAGTAAAGTTGTATTATATTGTTGAGTATTTCTAAGCAATAAAAAGATTTTTCAATTTAATTCAAAACATAAGCTTGAAAAAACTATGCCTGTCATTTAACCGATGTAAAAAGACAAAGCGGGTATAGGAAAGAGCTGCATGAGGTATGGTCAAAGCGCTGACTTAAAAAAAAGATTTTACAAATTTTTAAGCAAAATATTTGCAAGTGCTGATGTAACCTCCCCTATTCACCTGATAAAGAGTTCATGAGTTATATAAATAATATTATGAAAATTAAGAGTTATGAAAATAATGTAAACTCTGCCCTTGAAAACCGAGCAATCGAGAAAACCCTTACAAAAGAAATCCTGAAAGCTAGTGACAATGACGACGAAGGGGGAAAAACCTTTTTTGTTCAGAAAAAATTGAAAAATATTTTTGTTAAAATGAAAATTGCAATATTTTCATATTTTTATGATAAGGCATTGGAAATTTTTTGTGACATTTCATGGAATTGTCATTAAAATTTAAAATAATTGTACTTAAGCCTAGCTGTGATGCCCATCATGTTTGTACCATAGTTACTCATAAACTAGAGTGGCCATTCATACCTTAGTCGGTACTTGGCCTCATCAACACTGCCTCTCTAGTAGTTTCGGTCCACAACATCCTCATCGTTTAGCACCAGCTTCCTCATGTCTCTCCAAGCCTGGCCCCACCATCTTGCTTTTGGTGTTCTGTCTTCAGAAACATTTCTCAATATGAAGTTAACTATTGAGGTTACTTATTTTCTCAAGAGGTATCCAGTCCCCTGTAACCTGTGGCTCTTGATATCTCCTACTATATCAGGGTCTTTATAAAGGTGTTGGATTGCATTTGAGATGTTGATTATGTTTGATCCTCCAAACACCATCTCCAAAAGTAGGGCCAAAGATCTTTCAATGGACCTTTTTTTTAAAAAAAAACAAAGACATTCTTCTCTTCCTTCTTGTTCAGAATACAGGTTTCTGAGCCATACATCAATACTGGTCTAATGATCATTATTTACAATCTCAATTTTGAAGTATGTGTGAGTATCCTTATACCACAATCAATGTTAGTAAAATGATTAAATTGTACAACTTATTATAGAGAATTGTAATTTTAAACACCAGCAACCGTCAATCACCAGCACAGTAGCTCAAGGGTAACTTGCAGGCCCAGTAAAGGTAGCTCGATCAAAACTAGAGGCCGACGACTCCTGTCAGATTATTACAGATTAGATTAGATTATTTGAAATGGCGACCATACTACAAGGTAGGTATTTTAAGCCAAGTATGAATGAGGATTGAGTGTAAGATTATTATGGCGCGATCTTGTTACTGACTAAAACTGACGTTTTCCTTAGACAGGACTGTTAAATTAATAACCCAACAGCCGATGGCAATTAATGGACCTACAGTTTACTGTGGAATCCGAACCACAGCCTCTGAATTACGAATTGGTCTAATCATGAGGATGGTCTTAGTGGATTAACATAGTATTCAATAGTGCGGGCATTAATCCACATAAGAGAACACCACACCCACCGACCATCGCTCACAACTATCCACAATTCGTGACCTCCAAGTAGCTGGATTACAGGATGATGCCACTATCCCAGTCACAGTGGCCACCTTTAGTTTGTCTTTGTGACTCACGCTGTTACCGTACCTCACAGTCTTTAAATTACTACACAGGCCATGGGCCCATGATAATGGGCAGTTTAGGTTTTTTATGAAAAAAAGACCATATTAGTTTGGGTTCATAAAAGTCTATTTCAACCCTTTGAACACCAAATCTTTTATTGTGAGCCTCTCCTTATTTGCCAAATTATGCAAATATACATAGGTACTTAGTCATTGTTTTTAATACTCTATTAATATAGGCTTAGACACCAATGACAAAGACCAGTTTATAAACAATCACCTGACACAAACACCGTCTGCATCTACACTAGTCAGCTGTTGTGCAAATTTATTTGCCGTTGGCACCAGGCCACTACGCAGTAAACAGTGACACACACAAAAATCTATTTGGTGCCAATAAATACTGACTGGATGTTAAAAGTATGTCATGAAACAAGTTACCAAGCGAAAAAAGTGGATTGCTCTGCCGTTGAGTCGATTTAGATTAATAAATTTGACGCTAAAATGCCATTACGAGAATTTGCAAGTACATTCGCTTACGGTGTTGAGTACATAAGCAAGTCAACTTGCTTACGGTGTTTAAAGGGTTAACTTGTATTGAAATCTGTATAGACTAGTCAATGTAATCGGATGTTGTAACATTTCAAAATGTAGTTATTGTAGTTTATCTGTCATTAAGTAAAATTTACTCTTATTTTCAACAGGTTCTCCTGGAACAGCAACGGAAAGAAACAAGGATTGTAATGGCCATTACAGCTATTGTTATACCGATTGTTGTTGTATGTCTGAATAGGGTATTGTGATTGTACATAATTCAGTGTAGATTTTAATAAGCTTGGTTGGATAAAATATATTATAGATAGCATTTATTATTTTTTTAAATTTAGTTTAACCTTTATTGGGGTAGTTTTTTGTGTGAAAATTTTAAAGGCTGTTATTGATATGTGGATGTATATAAAACCAATGTATGTTTGAACGGGCAACACTTTTTTTACGCAAGTATTTTTATTTTGTTAGTACTGTAATTCATTTTGGAATACACAGGCCTAACTATATATTTTATAATAATATTTAAGAAATCTGGTCATTAAATCGTTGTTAACCTTATTCTGTTTTTTGAATATCCTATTTTGTGATTATATTTCATATTTTCTAGTCATGTTAATAATTTTTCTTAACATTTACTGGGAGGAATTAATATTTCATAAGTAAATGAAGATGGTAACCTTTTAAATCAATTTCCTTGGATAATTTGTTTAAAGTTCTAAAATTTTTTCTAAATGTAAAATTGTTAATATTATAAGTACACTAAAACCATGTTTAGATTATATTAGATTACCTTTTTGAGATGTTGACCTACTTACTCAGGTAGGTATTTTTTATGGTGTTTTATGGGACCAGGGTAAATTTGGATAAGGAAATTTTCGGATAAACTGTTCAAACAGTTTTTTACAGAAAGTGCTAAATAAATACCTTTAGTTTTTTCTGCAATATGGGAGTGCATTGCGGTTTTGTTTCTTTGGTAAAGGCGTCATTCGCATAAGTGAGTACAGGATAAACAAGGTTTTAGTGTATTATTGAAAATAGTTTTGTTGTGGGTAGCATTTATTTAACCTAAGCCTAAATTTTCAATGATAGACTATTTAAAATGTAAGTGCAAAGGAAGTATTATCAGTTTCGAGACAATCTTCGGGATTACTGAAATATTGTGAGTTGTTGATCGTAGCTGTTAATTTTAAATTTAAATAAATTTTATGCAACTAAATCTTTTACTTTCCTTGTTGCCAGTATAAAAATGGTGTAGGCCTTGTTCATTTTTTAAAAATCAAAGTCGTAATTTAGCCATTTACATTTCAATAAGAATAGGTGGGGTGTTTCATTAATTTTAACACTATGTATGAGTTTCCTCTGCATAAATTTTGTAGTGAGGTTTTAAAAAATTTTTTACTTTTAATCGGCAATTACACGTAAGTTCAATTTGCTAGTTATACTAAATCAATTTTAAATGTTTTCAGTGAAAAATATATTTATTGACATTTACAATTATTCATGAAAGTTTTCTTGTTTAGTGTTATACTGTTAATTTTTTAAATTTGATATTTTATGAAATTTAGTAAATTATTTTTGTTACAGTATAAAAAGTTGCCATTTTTTAAGTCAAGGGAGTAGGCCTACGATGTGAGCTCACTTGTGATTTTATGGTATACCAATGTTTAGACCAAAAGTAATCGGTTGACTGGATGTTGCCATGGTGACAGCATACTTTTTTTAACTTAGTGAAGCTTCTGTATGGGTTTTAGTTTTCTGTTCCATTCATTGTAGCATTAGCTCTAGCGGTGGTTTGTTTAAACTATGAAGTATTATCAAGTAATCATATTTAAAACACAATTGGCAATAAGTAGATTCTATAAAAAAGACTGAAGAATCAATTTAGTTGCTATGGTTTGATGCACTTTAGTGAAGTGTATGGGATATGTGATTAAATGTTCTATAAATTATATTGAAGGGCAGTGTGATTAGATGCTTAGTGCTCTTAAACTTTTTATATTTATTACAATTTTAACTGTGGATTAAAAATGTTGTAAATTGAGTTTAATTTTTAAATTTGTGATTAGTTAAATTTGTAAATATTGTCATTGATTGTAAAATTACCAATGCAAACTTTATAATAAAATGTGTTTCTTTGATTTTGAAAAGTATTTTTTCCATCATTCTGTCCATAAAAATGTTACATTGGAATCTAATAGAATAGAAAAGTTTTGACTCCAATACAAGTAGAGAAATAACTCTTTGATTAATTTTTGAACTAGTCTTAATTAAGTGTGTACGTGAAATTATCCTATAGATATGTAGTTTTGATACAAAATCAAGAAAATATATATTTGTTTACATTTAAGACACCTTTTAAATGTAATGCACATAACTGACAGAATGAACCATTTTTGCAGATATTTGAGTCCGTCAAACTATTCAGATAATGTCATAATATTAGACTTTAAGCCTTGGACCATCAAATTCCTACCTAAACCATTATAAATTTTGACTCTAAATTATTTTTAATAAAATATTTTAAAAATTTAGTATGCATTATGTATACACTATAGAGACAAAATTAGAAACCAGTTAACTTGCATCAGGTAGTATATTTTATAAATGAAACACAAATAAATCACAGAAAGTCTTTAAGAGAAACTCTTCATCTCATTTGTTAACAGAAAAATAAAATATTTAATACAAAATGAAGATCAATAGGAAGATAATATTATTTTACACAAGTTAAAGCTAAAAAAGTGGCACTAGTCATTTGCTGACATCAGTGACTGGTTCTTAATAATATAGTTGGTGACTTGACCGAGATGTAATCTCTGATGTCACCAAACATCCATTGCCAAGAGTCATAGTCAAGTCCATGTCCAGGCCAGTTTTTCATCAGTTTAAGCATTTGGAGTGTCAGACGTCTGTGTTTTCTCCGTGGCCACTGAGACGGTGTCAGAGACCATGTCGTCTGCACCACCGAACCAGGGGAACTTCTTGGCCAACTGCGCCCTGTCAAACGTGACATAATACCCATTTATTTACTTGAATACAGCCACAAATTTATATCTTCTCTATCAACAGTCTCCATGTTGTTTGGGGTTAGTCTATAAGATTAATCTAAACCTTTAGAACATAGATTTTGCATCAAAGAATAATGAATTATTTTCCCCTCCTTTAAAAGGGTATAATGACAGTAAAAAGTTCAGAGGAGAAAAACTTACTTATCTCATACTTATTACTTACTTATGCTTACTTATTACATTATTTATACTTATCTCATGTTGACTTCCATAAAAACTCACTACACTTTCGTTAATACTTAAAGACAGAATACAATTATTCAATGTAGCCTATACAAAGATTAGTAAATAAAAAATTCTTTCTTAAGTAATGTACTGGATTGGCTGTCTTGGATTTTGTGTTCTAATGTCACACAAGAAATGTATAATTTTACAATGATAACTACAAAAAATCATAGGGTTATATCAGATTATTGAAATAGTGACCATACCACAAGATAGGTATTTTAAGCCAAGTTTGTATGAATGAGGATTACGTAAGATGATTGTGGCACGCTTTACAAAAAAAAAACTAAAAATCATTCTTTAATAAGTTGGACTATACTAGACCATACTCCACTGCAATAATGTGAAAACTATACAAACAGAACTTTTTGCTGGTATTTTTGTCTACAAACTATTTTTATTATTATAGTGAAATTAGTACTAAGTAGATGATCATGACCATGGAAGGTTTATGTAAGGTTGAGTTACCTCGTTTGAGACCTAGGGGCATCAGTATTTTGAACAAAGGTTAGGCCTATCAACAAGGTATTTTTTATAACCTACTGTTCTGATTTTAATTTCTAAAATTGAAAAAACTAGATTATTTATTAAAGGTAAAGCAACCAGTATGCAGGACAGAATCAGAGACGTGGCTGCTATTGAACAGCATACATCACTCTCCTCTATTATTATGATTTCATAGGAACATATTAACTTAATACATATATATATAAGTATTTAAGATTAGAACATACCTCAATCCTAATTTGGAGTTTACTTCTTTTATAATTCCTACCCCATACACAAGGCCACAAGTACGTACATTACAGGACACAAGTTACAGGTACTTAATATTATTACTATAGCACTCACTATTGTTTCAAAGGAACAACACAGTCTGTACCAGGATAAGCTGGTAAATCTAACTGATACTTCTCTGCAAGCTTTGGTGGCACAAATCTTCCACCAAGATAATGGTATTTTCCTTTAAAAAACTCAGCACATTTCTTTGGAGCAGTAAGGGATATCAGTAGTTCTGGTTGGATACCATCAGCCGGTGGACCTGATTCAACATTCCATCCACTGGGTATGTCAACACTACAAATTGGAATGGATGAATTTCTCAATGCGTCTAGAACACCGACAAACTCAGAGCGAACAGGAGGGCGAAAGCTGAATCCAAATAAGGCATCCACTAAGAGATCAAAGTTGGAATTGATTTCCTGTACACCTGGAAGGGGCTCTATAAAAGCAATTCCCATTGCTTCACATTGATGGGTCAAATTGTGATACAGCTCTTTGTCAGTACGTTTTGGATAAAATATTGAAGGGTTGAATCCAAACAGTTTTAAATGCCTAGCACAAACAAGCCCATCCCCTCCATTGTTACCAGGGCCACAACAAACTAGTACATTTTTCCTCTTGTTGGATTTGTAGCACTGGAATATTGCAGTGGCACAACTTAGGCCTGCTAATTCCATTAACTGGTCAACACTAAACTTGTATTCATTGAACAATTCCATGTCAACGTTGATTGCTTCTTGTTGATTCAAATATTTCAACATGGTCGAGTTCTGTTTCTCAAACAATTGTTGACACTTTGGAATTGTTAGTAGATTAGAAACTGAAACGGGTAAAAAGGCTCTAGATGCAATATGTCTTCTGATAAATCCAAATGATGAACTAACAGTTTTCATATCAATTAAGATGGTTCATTTGATAAGAATGGTTCATAAATATTCATTTAAAATTAATCTGACAAAAATTAACCTCTACTCCAAACAAGCCGGCGTCCAGCTAAAGTTGAATAACTCTCTACGCTTATTGTAAAAACCAACAATCCTTAAGAGAAACTAATGGAATACCAAGTAACACACTAAAATCTTCAAAATTAATTATTTCTGATCCAAATGTAAGAAGAGAAGGTGAATTTGACATTTCGGGCACTTGTTTTTTTTCAAAAGTGATCGAAATCGGTTGTCTGTTAATGCTGAGAGTATCAGTATTTTCTCATTGACTAAAGTACTGTACGTATTGAGGATTTTAAGGAAATTACAATTTTGAGTTAGTTATATATGTTTGAATTATTTTGTGTACCTACAATTTCTAATAATCCATATCAATAAATGTATAATGTGAGAAAGCTATTCAGTAATTATTGAACCCCTGTTTGATATTAATTATTATATAATTTGATTTATATTTTAATAGCTGTGGAATTTTCGTAATTTTCAATATTTTACCAATCATTACGCAACCAAGACCTCTGACTAGTCCACTGTTATCATTCTGGACTATTGGATTTTTAAATATTTGGGGAGGGGTGGCTCATAAAAATGCTAGGTATCTTGATTTAAACGTAAACTACCCTAAAAGCTTCAACTATATACAAGATTGACTAAAACAATATTGATGTATTACACATAAATGTCTCAAAAGAATATCCATGCATGTTTTACTTCCTCTAACAAATATACTATACTGTACTTATTAAAATTAAATTAATTAGTATAATTAATGAAAG
Organism: Nephotettix cincticeps; assembly: GCA_023375725.1. Taxonomy (NCBI): domain Eukaryota; kingdom Metazoa; phylum Arthropoda; class Insecta; order Hemiptera; family Cicadellidae; genus Nephotettix; species Nephotettix cincticeps. Next base: position 44,031,255 of record CM041787.1, read on the forward strand.
ATTCACAAATAATCACCTGAATCTCGGATGGTTGATCGCGTACACCCAGGGATCAATGCAGGATACCACCTTGGCGAAAACAGCAGGAATCATACCCACTACCGGTGTCAAGATGGACCTGCGTGTCAAAAATCAAAATTGTAATAGAGGGACATGATACCTGCCACAGACTTCCATGGCAGAGAAACAGGATACCAGCAGGATACCACCTTGGCGAAAACAGCAGGAATCATACCCACTACCGGTGTCAAGATGGACCTGCGTGTCAAAAATCAAAATTGTAATAGAGGGATATGATACCTGCCACAGACTTCCACGGCAGAGAAACATTGTACTTAAAACAGAAACAAAAAGAACAACAGAAAAAGAGAAACATTGTAACATTGTACTATTGTACGGTACTTGTTTTCCAGTATTTGAAAGCCCAGGCTTTATTTAACCTAAAATCTTTTAGGCTAATCCGGTTCATTCCTGAACAAAATCTTGACACAATTTTGTGATTGTTTATTTATACTTTCTTTGATTGGATTATAGATTATATTAGATTATTGAAATGGCGACCATACTACAAGGTAGGTATTTTAAGCCAAGTATGAATGAGAATTGAGTGTAAGATGATTGTGGCGCAATCTTGTAGTCTTGTTACTGACTAAGGCTGACATGTTCCTTAGACAGGACTGTTAATTAAGCCCAACAGCCGATGTTAACTAAGGGACCTACAGTTTAACGTGGAATCCTAACCACGGCCTCTCTGAATTACGAATTGGTCTAATTATGTGGACGATCTTTGCGGATTAACGTAGCATTCAATAGTGCGGACGTTAATCCACACAAGAGAACACTACACCCACCGACCATCAGTCACAGCTATCCACAATTTGAAGGAAAATACTAATTATGCACCATCAGATAGGAAAACGGGCACACTCTCCGGCTTGTAGGACTTATACACACTTAAACTCCCTCGACTTAGGCTATTCTCTCCTTCGGTAAGACCCATTAAGGCATGACTTCAAAGCTCATAATGAGCTTCGCATTATAGCTCAAACAGCTACCACTTCTACTTAATTAACTGAGGGCGGAAGATCCTAGATGATATGGACTTTAAAGATCGTTCCTATGGAGAATTCTCCCTACAGCAGATGATACAATTAGCATCCAGCTCTCAAGAGAAAATACCAGATTTGAGACTACAGACTCTGGTGAGAAATCTCAGATCTCCAGCTGCTGTCGACTTTGAGCTGCCCACCGCTCGCACTTGAATATTCGTACTACTTGCCCGAGTTTATCGTTAATTATGCTTAATGATCCAATATCAAATCAATCTTGGTCTTTTGTTAATAACAAAGTTATGTAGTTAGTGTCACATCGAATCTATATTAGAGGTCTGTCTACTACATTCACTCTTTTTCAACTTTACTCACCTAGGAGTGTTATCGGTGCATTAAGATAAGAATAACAATGAGTAAAAGATTACTTCATCGACGGCTTTAAACGTTGATTGTCTGTCATCTTAACTTCTAAGGTTTCAAAGCCATACTTCTCGAAAGGCAATAGCACTATAATATGAAAAGTGTCGTTGAATTTAAATAACAAAAATTCCAGCGATCAACTTTTTTTATTTCTTTCTGAAACCGTGAAATCGGATTTCGTATTAGGTAGAGAAATACGAGTTCTTCTTCAGTTGTTATACAGAAACCTAGTATAGCTCACTTACCTGTCACCAAAGGTCCCGACTAAGGCCACCAGAGCATAAGGAGTCCAAGAGCACACAAACAGGAAGAAGATCGTAAGAGCAACCTAGGACGGTAGAAATATTGATTGGTGAACTGCATTTCATATTTTGATACATGAAAGTCCCTTGTTGATTGGTAGCTTTGTCATAATTTTTTTGCCATGGATGTCATAGCTAACGTGGTGTGTGATCAGCAATTTGCATCATGCGAAAATCGTTACGGAAATGACGTCATAATTAAGGTGTAATAAATAATGACAGCTGATTAGAGGAGTAGAAAATATGCCCTTTGTACATATCATTGATCCAAGCTATTTCCTAAATATAAATAAATACTTTTTTTATTTATTCGGAAAAACCCCTTAGATTCTTATAAAATTAGCTTGCTTAATTATATTTAAATCAATTAGATTCGTGTTTGCATAGTTAATTTTGGGGTTTTAATTTGGGAATCTCATGTCTTTCAAAATCAAACAAGCATAAAACAGATGGTTCATATCATAAATACTAACTATTAAATAAAACAGTAATTAATGCCAAATAGTGTCGAACTTCTATGACAAAAAACGTCACAATGTCTAGAGGCATGCAAAATATTACATTGTCACTCTGCAGGAGAGTAAAATTATTTATTACTCATTTAAATAAAAATATTAAACATTCTAAGGTTTTTTTGTAACCTATATAGATGTTAGCTAACAAGTTAGCAAACAAATAAATAATGCGATATTTTGAAATTTTAAGTTGGTGGAACTTAGTTTTCATCGTAGTTACTAAATCTTTTTTTGGCCAAAGGTTTAGTTATGGAATCTAAAAACTTGAATACAATTAAATTTGCTTATGGTTTCAAAACAGCTAACAATATAAAAAATATAGGTATTGACGATCCTACCTTAGCAATTCTGATCTCTACGCTCTTCTGCGCGCTGTCTTGGTTGTTGGAGAGAGATTTGACATTCATCTTCTTTGCCTGGGGAGAGAAAAGAAAAAAAACTATAATTGAGGATAATGTGTGTAGAAACATGTATTACCACTGATCTATTTCCGGTGCCAATATTTATCAAGAATATGTTTTTTTAGTTTTTATGTAAAATTGCATTTCAGTCGGAACGTACCTGCTCCCTGAGCATTTTCTCGTGCTGGCGGACGTGCCCAATGAGTTGTGAGTAGAACAGGATGATGAGGAACATGGGGATGCAGTAGGAGTAGACGAAGATGGACCCGACGAAGACCCTGGTGTTTTGGTCCTGGGTCAGGTAGTCGAACGAACATGTCGTCAGGTATCCCTCTGGAAACTCGTGACAGGTTAGTTTTTGGAGTTTTGGATTTCTAGAGTCTAGTGTGTCTGCTGGACTTTTCTAAGTTAAAATGGACTGGTAATTTTGATGTTGGATTAATGGTGAAAGTACAGTACTTCCATGAAATTCCAAAACTATATTTTGCTGATATTTTTTTAGCTTCAACTACTTTTGGGGCGGTATTTTTTTGGGTCTGTGCGGTGAATTAAAAACTGCGAGGTAATGTAGCGGCGTGAGTAACATAGACTAGCCAGAGGTGATCGCTCATGGTCTGACAGGAGTCACCGGACAGCGGTTTCGATCGATAAACTAAACGTTGTTGGAAATAAAAATAAACAGCAAGTCAAAACTTACAAGGCCAGAGCGTTACCCCTGCGCTACCGTGTAGAATAAACTATGTCTATGGAAACGTTTATCTTACAAGGTTGAATGTAATGTGGGTAGAAAATTATTTTGAAAAAGATACTAGAGACAAAAAGACTGTGAAGTTAAATGTGTGTTAAATTAGGTACCCATCTTTTCTCCTAAAAACATTTCCAGTGTAGTTTACGTTATTTTTCTTATTATAGTTTAATATTCGTCCAATCGTGATATATTCTAAATTAACACTTCACCAACGTAATATATCCATTAAAATGTATTTAATTATTTAGTAGCTTTTAAAGTTCACACTCCGTTTTAAAAGGAAACTTGCGTCAATTCTAAAGCATAAAATATAAGCTAATTCTAATTCCAAGATTAGGCATGGCTTATGATGTATGATGGATTATGAGTATATGATTATAGAAAAATAGTTGACTGAATGATTTATAGAAAATCATGAACACACAACAATCAACACACGGCTTGAGAAATAAAGGTTGGTGGCAAGTGTTATTTCAAAAGTTCTGACTGATTCAAATATAGTCAAAACAATAAACGATTTACCTCATAACATCTAAAAGTGAACCTTTAGAATAAAGTAAATATTTACCTTTTGTTTTGGATTAGTTTTCCCTAGGATGACTTAACATTCTTCACAGCTATATAAAGCCATTTTTCCTTTACTCTATGGGTAAAATTATTAACTAGCTGTTCCCTTGCAGTGAGATAAACTTTAAGATAAGATACTCGTTTCTTATCAGCAAGGTTAAGGTGACTAGGTGCTTACCTGGGACGTACTTTCCCCACACGTTGTTCATGGGGAGGATGGAGAAAGGTAGAGAGTAGGCCCAGGCGAACAGCACCAACATCAAAGTCTGCTTGTAGGTCAGGCGACCGTCCAAGGGGAAAGCTATGGTCCTATCAAATGGAGGTGAAAGTGAAAAACATACTTTATGGAAACCATTTGTCTAGAACGGGAATATCGTGGTGAACGTGCTGCTAAAAGAATCAAACTTTCCTCACATTGAGTTCTATAAAGCAGTTCATTTCAACACGTCTCATCAGAACTGGAAAATTTATTTAGTTTGGCTTAACACTTGGAGAATCAAGATTTCTAGAAAATCATGAACACACAACAATCAACACACGGCTTGAGAAATAAAGGTTGGTGGCAAGTGTTATTTCAAAAGTTCTGACTGATTCAAATATAGTCAAAACAATAAACGATTTACCTCATAACATCTAAAAGTGAACCTTTAGAATAAAGTAAATATTTACCTTTTGTTTTGGATTAGTTTTCCCTAGGATGACTTAACATTCTTCACAGCTATATAAAACCATTTTTCCTTTACTCTATGGGTAAAATTATTAACTGTTCCCTTGCAGTGAGATAAACTTTAAGATAAGATACTCGTTTCTTATCAGCAAGGTTAAGGTCACTAGTTGCTTACCTGGGACGTACTTTCCCCACACGTTGTTCATGGGAAGGATGGAGAAAGGTAGAGAGTAGGCCCAGGCGAACAGCACCAACATCAAAGTCTGCTTGTAGGTCAGGCGACCGTCCAAGGGGAAAGCTATGGTCCTATCAAATGGAGGTGAAAGTGAAAAACATACTTTATGGAAACCATTTGTCTAGAACGGGAATATCGTGGTGAACGTGCTGCTAAAAGAATCAAACTTTCCTCACATTGAGTTCTATAAAGCAGTTCATTTCAACACGTCTCATCAGAACTGGAAAATTTATTTAGTTTGGCTTAACACTTGGAGAATCAAGTTTAAGGAATCTTTTATTTTTTTAAGGATATGGATATATCTAAGCTCTGTGAAGTAGGTTTAGCAATATGCGAGATGCAAAAAGTGTAACGGAAGTGACGACATAAGATCAGTTGTTTAGAGGAACTGAACACAATCCCTTAAGACATGTCCATGATCTAGTGTAAGCTACTGCCCACAAGGAATTGAATACACTTTTTTACAATGCGAAAAAGCCACCGTCCTCCAGTACTCCAGTATAAATTATTTACTGGCTTCAAAAGAATTTTAAGTATTAATCAGTAAAGTACAGAAACTAATTTTTACCAATCTGAATCCAGTTATTAGTTTTCAATCAAAAAGTGATATTTAAACTTAAAGCTTCTTGGTAGTAACAGACCCTCAAACAGCAACACAAAACCTCCTCCCTAAAAACGGTCAATAATTTATTGCTTTTTTGGAAATCAGTGGCCGTATTATTCGATAAAAGGTACAATTTCCCATTTACATAATTACTTTAAATTACTGTCAGTTTTGCTAACCTTTTGTGTTATTATTAAATCATCAACTTTGAATAACTAACGAACGAATTCTGAATCACGTTTTTATTGTGTAATTTTTACTCATTGTTTACATATTTTGCGAAACGTATTGTGAATAAAGATTATGTTAGATCATGTTTTCGGTTTTAACGCTGTGTGGAAATAGTTTTTCAACATTCTGTAGCGTAATCTGCTAATTTAGAATCCAGTTGGAATAAATAAAACTCCTCAATACAGAAGTATACTGGGACAGAAAATAATATTTTCGGGTTTGTTCTGCAGTAATTACAGTAAGTTATGTGTTTACAATTAACAGTCGTTTTATAGTTCCGTATTTCGATAAAAACAGATAGATAAAAACAAAAAGAAATAGGGTTTACTAATTTACTGATGCAAGTTAATTGGATTGTGACTTTAATAAATAATTAAAATATTTTTTTCTTAAAAACATCACTTGCACCACGATTAAAAGTATTGTTCTCTTCGTGGTGTATCGGTCATTACTTGTATCAATGGGCAAACTCATGGACTTTAATGTTTTGTTGATTTCGACGAAAATAAAATACTAACTCGGAATAGGTCACTTCAGGGATTATTAATGAAAAATATACTCTTATATATGAAACAAATCTTAAAGGTTAGATAATAAAAGGAATTTTCAAAATAACGGGTAAATCAATAAAACGCAATTCTGCCGCTGGTTACACACTGGACAGCTAAATTCCGTGCGGTCGTATAGCCGATGGCGGTCACTGTGCAGCGGTCGATTGCCACTGCGGCCGCCATGCCGCGGCGTTTTTGCCGCCTTTAGGTACAGACAGTATCATTAGTCTGTGCACGTGGCTCTGACGCTACTAAATTTTCTATATTATTAGACTATATTAGATAATGAAATACTTTTATACTTTTAACTGAAATGGCAACCTACCCAGGTAGGTATTTTAAGCCAAGCATGAATGAGGAATGAATGTAGGATGATTGTGGCGCAATCTTGTAGTCTTGTGACTGACTAAGGCTGACACGTTCTTTAGACAGGACTGTTAATAAATAGCCCAACAACCGATGGCAACTAAGGGACCTACAGTTTAACGTGGATTCCGAACCACTTCCTCTGAATTACGAATTGGTCTAACTGACTGGGATAGTGGCGTCATCCTGTAATCCAGCTACTCGGAGGTCACGTATTGGGGATAGTTATATGAGCGATGGTCAGTGGGTGTAGTGTTCTCTTATGCGGAATAACGTCCCACTCTTGAATACTACGTTAATCCACAAATATCATCCTCATAATTAGACCAGTTCGTAATTCAGAGGCAGTGGTTCGGATTCCACTTTAAACTGTAGGTCCATCAGTTGCCATTGGCTGTTAGGCTATTAATTAACAGTCCTGTCTAAGGAACGTGACAGCCTTAGTCAGTAACAAGACTACAAGAACGCGCCACAATCATCCTACACTCAATCCTCATTAATACTTGGCTTAAAATGCCTAAATTGTAGTATGGTTGCCATTTCAATGATCTAATCTAATCTAATCATGAGAATGGCCTTTGCGGATTAACGTAGTATTCAATAGTGTGGACGTTAATCCACACAAGAGAACACCAAATCCACTGACCATCGCTCACAACTATCCAACATTCGTGACCTCCGAGTTGCTGCTGTATTACAGGACGTCGCCGCCGTTCCATTCAAACTATTAAACTCGTCTACAAGATTTTCAGCTGAAATAAACTAATTAAGTGACTCGACTGAGAAAGTAGATATTTAAAGTTAAATAATTAATAAATAACTAGTGCTTCACGAGCACAGACTAATGGCACCATCTGTACGTGACAAAATGCAAGTCTACACATCTGGTGGTTTTGTTGACGTCGCCGCCAGTTCCCAATCAACCTTTGAGCTGGTTCCACAGACGTGTTGTATTTAAGTTGGTCCGTGTTTTCTAGTGAAAATGAGTGGAAGTGAAATGAATGATGAAAATGATTTGAAGTTTATCGGATGGATCCAAACACTGTGATTTTCAGTTCTCCTTTTTCGTCTACGATTGAACAATAAGAGTGCTAAAAGTTGTTGTCTGTCCTTTTTATTACTCAAACACAAATTATTCGTATACAACTAACTGTGGAATTATCCTTCACAAGCCACTAAATATATACACTTTCTCCACACATTGCTGTGTTTACATATGATGAAAAGTTAACTAAACTGACATGTTTCCAGACACTTTCCGAACACCCTGCTCAATCGATGTTGACAAACATCGTCAACAGTAGACGGCCAAGTGTGTAAGCAAGAAAATTTTCTCAGACGGCGACGGCGAAATACCGCCGCAGCAGAAACTACCCAATGTGTAACCAGCGTGGAGTCTATCAGGTGTTCAAGCATCTACTCACAATTTTGCTGTGACAGCGGCTACCTGTATCTGTCGTAGGCGATGATGGCGTTGTTGATAGCGGACCCGATTCCCGCGATGGACCCGAAGAGGCCGTACATATCACAGCCAAACTCCCATCCGATGGGTCTCTGGTAGAACGAATTGAAGATCAGCATGACCATGTCCACCACCATGCACAGGTCGAAGAGTGCCAGGTTCACGACGAACACATTAGATGCCGTGCGTAGACTTTTTGTCCTGGAGGAATAAGAATAAAATGTTGTTTAGCTTGTGCACAACCAAGACTAACTACGGAAATGAATAAATTAAAAAGTTCTTTATTGTGTGCATATATACAGGGTGAATCACGTAAGGTGTCCAATATTGATTCCAGACAAACCGTTGGTCCTACAATGATGAAATAAATTTATTTCCCACACTAAACTAACCCCAATGAATAACGTAAAAATATTTCAAATACAGAGTGATCCAGAAAATTAGGGTCACTAGTTCGAATCTCGGAAATATCGAATACAAACATTGTATTGTAAGTGTTATGCATCATACAAAACTCTCGCTAATAATAACATAGAGTTGGTTTTCCCTGTTGACTAAATTTGATTTAATGATTATTAATTAACAAGCGTTTCTTATGGAAGAAACAAGTTTTGACTTGGATATGCTCAGCTCTGGGGGTTGGGGTATTGGCGATTTGTAAGATGGAAAACATGTAACAGGTTTACATTGAAACTACCAGAGCTATTGTATTGAATTTTCAATACAAAAGAAGAAGTACGGCTGTTTATATGCACTGAAACCATTCCCTTAAGACATATCCATGATCTAACTTATTTCCCATAGGGAAATAAAAACAAACATTTTTTGTTGATAATTCAAAAACTAAAATATATAAGGATAAGGTTTAAATTTGAAAGTTGCTAGGATTTGCAATACCAAACTGATATGCTATTTGACATATGATGATAAATAAATAATTGATGATAAATTAACATTTTCTAGCTACCGCCAGTTTTTCTGCATGAAAATTTAAAGGTTTTGGGTTTGTGGCGTTGATTTTAGTTCAACAAGACCTTTGATTTGATTTACATATGCACCTATGCTTACCTAAATGATTTTTGACCTACTCCATTTGGTCCGTCTCCTATACCCATCCCATCACCAGATACTCAAAAGGTAGGTAACTATTACCAGTAACAATATGCCAAATTTGGTTGTGATACCTCTATTTGTTTTAAAGATACAAAGTCGTTCTAAAGCTTAATTGTTCTAAGCTTATCCCTGTAGTTTAGTGCATAAAGGCTTTTTGGGTTAGAAGAGAGTTCTGCTATTCACGTTAACCAGAATCGGAAGTCGTCATAAGCTTTTAGTTATTTAAAATTACAAACTTTACTAGGTGATTAATTTTTTTAGATTTGTTGTACAAAAGAACTTCGAATTAACCAAGCGTAAGAAATAACTTACTTCTAGAAATATCTATTGGGTACTTACGAACTGAAGAGGTATATCACAATGCAGTTGCCCAGAACACTGGTAATTATCAGCATGGTGTAGATGGCTGCCAACATGAAGTGTGAACTAAGGTCTGGGGCTGTGAACTGCTTCCAGTGGGGGTGTACCAGACCGGCGTGCTCCGGGGGGATGTTCCACCCCAGCATGTGGTCTTCCTCCATCATCCCCCTGCATAGAGTAATGACGTAGTGTAAACAAGGAATACACAGAGTGTATTTATGGAATTTTGGAAAAGTCATATGCTTAGAGACGTCATATGGTTATAGCGACGGCGAAGAATTTAAAACATTTCCTTTGACATATCCGTGATTTAACCTATTTCCCACAGGGAAGTAAATAAATAAATCTTTAAAGGGTAGTTTTTTTTATTTATTGGAAGGGGCGGATAACTCCCAAGGCACTTCAGCTGTAGCGGCTTTTTGCGCACCCCTGTGTGGGTTGCGGCATTATCACATAGCGAAAAGCCATTGGTGATTGGCGGGATTTGAACCCGGGACCTTGGGCATAAAAGCCCCGTGCTCTACCCCTAGACCAGCACGCTCCCCTAAAGGGTAGTTAAAAACCCTTAAAATGTGAAAACACAAATCTCTAAAGATATCTCTAAGTTGTTCATAATTTCAGAAATTCGATGATTATTTTTGAAATAATAAATCTATAAAGGGTATTTGGATAAACAACTAAGCATATAAAGTTTTATTAAATGTTGTATTTTTATAAGGGAGAAGGTATGTGTCAGCCCTCTGATACTGTTTATTATTTTTAGAAATAAGCGTTTAAAATGTAAAATTAAATTTAAAAAATAAGTTACAGTATTTTATAATTAAATTAATACTTAAAAAATCCCTCGAGTAGTACGATAGATTGATGAACACAGTATTCTTGTATGGTGTTCACAGAATAATTTTAAAACTATCTCATTCGATCCTTATGGTTAGGTACGTTATGGTAATAGAGGTGAAACTGTTTAATATTAGAGATTAAAATTTAACTTAGGTTCATGTCTTTCAAGGGTAGGAGGAAGACGTTAAAGTCAACTTGCAGAAAGTTAACAGCGACAGGATTACCACGCTTGTCACGCCACGGCGAGGTTGGCAACTTGGTTTGATTCCAAAGTAAAATTCCTTGATCAAGTAAACTAACTTTTAACATAATCGATTTGGTTTATTGGTTTAGTTTAGTGTACAATACTAAACCAGTATTGATATGATATTCTATAGTTTAGTCATAGTTTAACCAACTTTACGCTAACGATGGTTTTGATAATCCTCCGTTAAAACTGACGGACAAACTAAACTACAGTTAAGCAAATATAATTTCACCAACAAAAACAAATAAAAACTACCGCTTGTTTCATAAACGAGAGATGAGAGTAAACTGAGGTGATAATTAACTTTCATGACACTGGACTGGAAAAAAGATTTGGTTGAAAAATATTTTTTTGTAGTTAAATGCAAAATAACAAGACGCTCGTTACAGCAGAGATAAATGTAGGGGGGTCTCTTGATCACTAAACGGTTCAATGTGACCAATAATCACATACCTAGAGATATTCTATCACTAAACACCTTGTGGAATAACCTTAAAAAATGCAATCATCAACTCTTATCTTTTATTCATCTAGGTTTCCATACAAACATATCATTATCACTTTAAAATATGTACCTACTATTTTTCTAGCATTATGCATTTTACATATTAGCTTAAATTACGATCTGCTATGGTTTCTAACGCGATATTCTCAAGGTAAACAGTTTTATAAAATTACTAGCTTCGCTCGTAACTTTATACGAGCACTCGAGGCCCCCATGGCTGTTTTTGGCAGTCCTTTGTAATTAGAATACAGTTAATTACTTGGGGTGTAGGAAATGTGCGTGTGAAATTTTATAACATTATAAACTAAAACAACGTAACAGAGTAGAAAAATGTGCAAGAATAAGTGACAATTAAAAAAAGGAAACTGTTTTGTCACTCGCATAAGCTTAAAACCAAAATGTAAACAAAATATTAAAAAACCAAACAAATGCAAGGGCTTCGATCTGTGGTGTATATCTTCAACTAACAGATATAGTAAAAGATATAGTAAACAGCTGTTGAAAGGAAAGTATTTTTATTGTAAACAAAGTTTACACTAAACATATTTGTAAATACAAACATCCTTTTTTATAGATATAGATTTTAAATAAAATTGTTATTGAAAATATGTTTTTGAGTCCATATTCTTGGTCAATACCCGCACACCAGCCTTCTCAGAAATACAAGACAACCAGATAAGAACAATAATAACGGATGAAATACGGAGAAAAAAGTACAAAGTCTTTGAAAAAGTTACTGCTCTTGAAGAAAATTGGTCAATTAGAAAGAAGTGACAAATAAATCATCATCTTTACGATTAGCACAAATAACAGAAAAATCTCTTCATCAATGTTTTGAAGACCCATTTGTACAACAATTAATATGTAAGATAGCATAAATTTACTATAACAATATTTTTTGTGTTTAAGGGGATTTTCTACATGTAAAAATTTTCTTTTATTTTCTGATAATATTTGGTAGTTGTGTATACCTAGTGAACTAAAAATGATATAAAAAATGTTTTAGTTTATTTACATTTCTGATGGATAAAAATATGAATTTTTCGCAAAAATGGCAATTTTTAAAATAAAGATTATGTAAAAACTAATCTAAAAGAATCAATAATTATGGTAGCAAAATGTAGGCATTTAGGTAAACTAAAAATGCCCGTATAATTTATCATTGTATTTTTAAGGAAAGTAAAAAAAATAAATTTGAAAATTAAATGAAAAACAATTTTGTTTTAAATATTTAATTTGCAGAAAACCAATAACGAATGTCCAATAACATTCAAAATACAATATTTTAATACATAACTTTTAATAAGCAACAAAAGTTTTATTCACCTAACCTCAACAGTTCTATTGTTATCAATTTGAAGTCCTGAAAACAGAAAAATCAACATTTCGACAATCATCACTTCGCACTGTGAGATTAGGTAGATGGGATATGTAAAGACTTGGGAAACTTGAATTACGCCACTAAACACGAAATACCCATAGTTTAAGTGTATATCTTTCTTATTTAGAATAAAATAAAGTATATATTTAGATTTTTCTCAATTTTTATCCATTTACGAGTAACAAATCCCCTTAAAAATTTCATAGTGGTGAAGAGATGTAAATTTTAAATTCATTATATTTACACGTGAAATAAGTAATTTCCCCAGGTTTCAATTTTATACAAAATACAAAGGTCGATCAAAATATTTCAAAGCTTTTCATCAGTTCCTAATCAACAAGCTGTATTTTAGAGTGGTCATAGAGATGTTTAAGCCCACAAAGTGAGGCCTTCATAATAGCTGCCATCTTGGTAAACCTGTCATTTTTCCTTGACAACCTAGCCGCAACAAACTTCAGCTAAGGTAAACAGTTCAGTCACGAAAACTTTCAAAAGTTATATTTTTGAATTTGTGCTTACAGACATAGTCATAATGCTATTAGCATTATGACTATGATAACTATGAAATTAAACTAATGTTATTTTCCAGTGACAAATTTACATTTTAAATTAGTCTATTTTAAGCCATTTGAGGATAATTCTTCAAAGGCTAGTAAATCTCCAGTTTCATTGTACGCTTTTGTGCAAATGTCTTGTTTACAAAATTTGCATTATAGCGATGGTTAATTTTTGACGTTGCTCTAAATTCGTATATCTCGTTATCAATGTATGTACACCTATCCCATGTAATATTAACGTGCGGAAGCCTGCTTTTTAGAGACGAATATAATTAAAAACGGGGGGTTTTTAACTTTTTTCTTCAGTGAAAAAGAGTCAAGTGGTTCTTTTTAGTTAGAGAAAACTGTTGTAAATTTAACGTGAGTTTTCAAAGTTTCGCTACTCTTATCTGTACGTAAAGCTTTTACGTGCTGTAAAACATTTTTATACCACATTATAAGAGTCTACGCTGCATTATAATAATGCTTTTAAACTAGTAAAATTAATTAATTTTTTAATTTTCCCTAGGTGGCAGGTGCATTACATTGGATCGGTTTAACATGTGAAAATCTTTAAACGTAGTAGTTTTAGATTTACATATAACAAAAAATACGATACTCACATTCGTTAGTTAATGTAATCAAACTTTCACATATCTACATATGTGATTTTTCGACTTTGTAGTACCGAGTGTTACCTGTTTTTTACTCAAAATAGCAACAAGTAGTACTTTTTTGATTTTACAGACGGATATATTTTGACTCATAGTAACCTAGTAAGCATACTAGTAACAGTACAAAACCGTTAAAGTGATAATACTTTATACAAATGTAATTTATTTAGTCATAAATAACAAATTTGTTGAGACATATAAAAATGCAAACATTGAACCGTCTACTCACATGGAACATAATTTCAAAAGCTTCTTAACTATTCTTAGCAGCATATACTTTTCAACCAAACGAATAACGTCATGAATGAATAGTACCTATTGAACCCACAGTAACAGGCTAATATACAACCAAACATAATTGTAGGCAGCGAATAACGTATTTACTTAAAAAAACTAATTTAAGAATCTACACTACCAAAGCCTTCTTTTACACATTCCCCTAAAAACAATTTTAAATTAAAATTATTTCTATGTTGCTGTTCTATATATAAAGCCTTGGTGTCATTTGAAATGAAATGATGTATAGTGAGTGATCTGTAAAAATTAAAATGAATTAAAATGGAAAGATTCTTTATTTTAATAGGGAAAGTTAGGGCCACATGACCCTTTCTTACACTTAACCTGCATCTAAATATAAACATGATCATAAACATAAGGTTATCATGAATTAAACAATACATACGTAATTAAATATAAAATTTACAAAATAGAAAATGCACAGATTGTTTTATTACAAACTCACACTTGAGCACATACACCATCAGCAATTGTGCCACCACAGAAGCCCAAGAGCATCCACTCAATAACAAACTTATCAGTGGCGCCTCAAACTGTGAACGTTTTTCAATGGATCCTATTTGTAGGGGTAGGTTATTTCAAAGGCGTCAGAAAGTGACCATAAAAGCCCTATCATAAGCTGTGGTCACATGATGAGGTCGTAATGTGATCGACGAGGTTAGAATCGTCGACGAAGTTTGATCGTCGTAATGTGAACTCGAATTTTGCTAACTGTCTTGAGATACGAATTTAAACTCACCTCTAAAATAATTAGGATCACTTTTTTACTATTAAGAGTCTGCATCAATGGTAGCCATCTTGGATTTAAGTCCCGTAAGAGCAATGTTAAATTCTGGCGCCTACATCTCCTTGACCTATTGTCATAAATTAACGGAAGAGGTGTCAAATTAAAGGTATTACACTCCTCCAGGGCACCACCTTACAGAACTTCTTATTTTCGCTCTCAATAAAAAAATAATGATTTGTTTTGTAAAATATTCCTGGAATTTTGTTTTTATATCAAGTTAAAATTTTAAACATATTGAACATATTGAAAAGGTCATGCTCTTGAGCCACATCTCATCAATGTACTTCCAAAGTTTTACATTGATACTTTGATAATTAACGCCAGTACACACGCCAAAGTGAAGGTATGTTCCACCAGAATTTAACATTGCCCTTACGGGACTAAAACTCAAGATGCCTATCACTGATGCAGACTCTTAAAAAAAATAATGACAGAATTTTGATAGCTCTTTAATCTTTAAATTTCAAAATATTTGCCTCAAGATATGGTGTGATATGCTCATCACGTCTAAGACAGTAAACAAATCTCAAGCAATAATTTTGAGAACGTTGTAGCATAACCGCATGTGTTACAGTCATATCTTTGATCAGTGAGTTGCAGTAAGTAAAGTGGGAAAGTACAAGTGACTTGACTAAGTGCAATTTAGTTTGTAGTGGCAAAAGTTCTGTACAATTTCTTGAGTGTTTTGAGGCGAAGACGTTTCAGCATATGTCAGTGACTGCTTCGTCCCACGTGAGTGTTGAGTTAAGATATTTAACTTTGTCGTAGTTTGGCATAGAATTTCCACTATCTATCTAATTGGAATTCCTTTTCAAATGAATATGTCCTAGCTCTGGGGGGTGTTGGTGATTTTTATAATGGAAAACCTATATCATGTTACCAAATCTATTGTATTGAATTTTAATATAAAATATAAAACAGCTGTTTAACTGAAGTTAAACCATTCCCTTTAGATGTATCCATGATCTAACCTATTTCCCACAGGGAAGTATACACAAACATATAAACTATTGGTAAAATCAACTCTATAAAATATTGCTCGCACATTTACAAACATTTATTGAAATTTTAAAAACATAAACAGTTGTTTAAATATATACTGTACATATTTTGATTTCAAATAATCAGGTGTGTCCTAGTTATAAAATTCGTCTTTGAAATTCGTTTTTGAAGAAATACATAAGTTTAACATTACTCTTACGAGCCTGAAAATCAGTATTTCTGAGGGGCTGTAGACTATTTTCAAACTCACATTTCAAACTTGCAAAAACTTCTCAAGGGAGTTGAATTTTTAGAAAATAGCGTGAGATAAAGTATATATAATGCTTATCTATCCCATTTCCAAGAATTATCATGACCTTGCACATGCTTAGGTTTGATATCACGTAAATCAATTCTTCTCAACAATTTCAAAAGACTAAATATTTTTTAATCAAGCCAAAGATGACTGGTATCAGTAGAATAACACAAACATTTTTTTTGGATTCAAGGCGCCTCAAATCACAATCGAAAATTTTGACGAATCACAATACTTTTTTCATATACAATGTATGAGGAGAGAAAATAACTTCATATACAATGTATAAGGGGAGAAAGTAAAAATTGAAAAATTACCCTCTGAAGGCGAGAGGTTGAGAAACGAAGTCACTGCTGTTGAGTAGCATGACGTCACTGCACGATGTTCGGAGATGCTCGAAGACTCCTGAAGATGCTCGATGCTCGAAGGCTGTGCTCCAGATGGTCGGAAACAAACTCCAAAAAGCTTTGAGGTGCAAATTCGGCCGCGAGAGCAAGCCGGACCTATCAACCTGGGGGCGGCAGGGGTTGCGGACTCTTTATATCAGCCCCTACCCATGGCGTGACGCCTAAGCTTCGATATCAGACGGACGCAATCCAATATACCTTGTCTTCGTCATCATTCTGATTGTTGAAAGGTTTCAGACCTCGACCCAATACCTTGTATTAGATTTGGCCAATGTTTCTCTTGTTGTGCAACGCACGAAGACGTCCAGGAGGTCAGAGAGTCACGTGGGAAATTACGTTCTAATTCCATTTCATTTCCTGTTTTTTGACAGGGTGGATTATTATTTTGACACCTAGAAATTAGCTAGAAGGTACTAATTTATGGGGAGCCTTTTGAAAAAAACACCAACAGGATTGAAAAGAAAATTTCTGGTGTCCGTAGTCTTGCACTTTTTTGGACTTTATATAATTGTTATGTGAAAAATATTAATTCTACGCATAACTTACAAGACTTTCCTTGAGATTAACGAAGTTTATAATTTTATTGAATAACAGGTAACTAACTTTATAATCCGTCAATCCAATTCTTTCCTGTCAAATATTTTCGTTGACAGAAAATAATTGGATTGAAGGATTATAAGGTTAGTAGCCTGTTATTTAATATATCCATCAATTCAGGAGGCTTATAAATAAAAATGAATAAACTATAATTTTAACACATAAACCAAGAAGATTTACAACAATAACGTAAAAAATGTACACGAACAAGTACTGATAGCGAGTTTACAAAAAATCAAACCATTTTTATGGTTCCATAAATTAAGCTTTTTTTAGTATTAAAGTTTTTGTGAAATATTTGTTAGGTCTCCCCCTGACGTAAAAACTATCAAAATTTGGTATTCACGTTATTGGGAGGAAAAGTGTGTAATAAGGAACGAACTTGGTGTGCCAATCAAGACGCAGTTGATGCAGTGCAGAAGTCACCTGAAAGATATCCAAGTTACTAGAGGCACACATATAGAGATCACTGACATTGTAAATAGTTATGAGAAACTTAAGAAGTAAACTGTTGTGTCTGTTAATAAAACGCTATCCTATCAGTAATCCTATCGGCCACTGGGACGGTGGCGACGTCCTGTAATCCAGCTACTTGGAGGTCAAGAATTGTGGATAGCTGTGATAGATGGTCGGTGGGTGTAGTGTTCTCTTGTGTGGATTAACGTCCGCACTATTGAATACTACGTTAATCCGTAAAGACTATCCTCATAATTAGACCAATTCGTAATTCAGAGGTCGTAGTTCCGATTTCCACGTTAAACTGTAGGTCCATTAGTTGCCATCGGCTGTTGGGCTATTAATTAACAGTCCTGTCTAAGGAGCATGTCAGCCTTAGTCAGTAACAAGACTACAAGATCGCGCCACAATCATCCTACATTCATTCCTCATTCATACTTGGCTTAAAATACCTACCTGGGTAGGCCGCCATTTCAGTTAAAAGTAAGTAAAGTAAGGTACTATAATTTGTTTTCCTAATATTCGGGTTTATTAACAGGACATGACATCTGGTACTATATTCCACTTTAACTACACTGCATGTTTGACATAACTATGATCAACACTCTTTGCATTCTGCACTTATACGAATTGTTTACTTCAGTGTTAGGAACCAAGATATTTACTACCATGACAAAATTCTCAGCGTAACTATTTGACATTAGTTTACTATTAGGTAATTGTGATGAAATTAGTAGTACATTTGAATAATTATCTCTATATATAAAATTGAATGTATGTCTGTCTGTATGTCTGTATGTATGTCCTTTATGCGTTGCCAAACTACTCATCCGATCGCCATGAAATTTTAGGAAGTTGCTCTATATGTGTCCGGGAAGGTTTTAGTGAAAAAATATTTTCGAAAACCCCATAAGTTTCCATTTTATGGCGTTTTAAATTTCTAATGTTAACCCTATGGAGAGTAAGTTTGTTTACAAATTGTCTACAATGAAAACATTTGATTTCTTAGCTACAGCTGATTGGTTTACTTTCCATTAGCAATACCGTATGCTTTACTATCCAATGCCATCTGAATCATTCATTAATGTTAAACTATGAAGTAAATGTGTACTGTAAAAAATGGACAGCTTTATTCACCACGTTAATAGTTCACGGTTTTGGGGGATTATGTATTTATATTTGTATTTTCTGTCTGATTAAAGTCACGTGTTTATATGATAATTACAATGTTTATATTATTACGTTTATTATAATAATCAGCTGTTGTATATCTTTCCTATAAAAGCCGTATTATAGTTAGGTTTCGTTTGGGTTTGGATTGGATTTGAAAATTGTGAAATAATCCACTCAGATTTATTTGTTTTATGGGAATGATATTAATATGTTTTATCGTTTCAGTATTGTTATTCACTATGCAGCGACCCAGAATATATAACCTTTCACAATGAAGCCGTATTGCTATTCGACTTCAGAACATGGCCAATCTTAAAGTTAACATGTGTTTACTGTGAGGCGTTACGAAGTTCGCCGGGTCAGCTAGTTGTTATATAATAATAACAACAATAACAATCTTTGTTATTGTGCCACTATCAGTGACAAAGGCAAATTAGGATCAATGAAAGAAGAAGCTGGGTCCAGAATCGAACCAATACAAAATTATGGATATTGATAATGATCGAAACGCCGAATTTGATATTATGAAGCGAGTAGTATAACTACCGAATCACCTCATCCAGATTATCAAAAATTTGTTTCAACATCTTTTATTGAGAACTGATAAAAATGAAACTTATTTCAGGCATTCTTTACATTCCAGAGAAGGTGGTTCAATGCTTGAAATTGCAATTTAACACGAAATTGTTTTAGCATTGATCATTGATTTTGAAAATATTTGATGTATAAGAAATTTAATAAAAAACAAACAGCTGTCAAATTGAAATCAAGATTAGTTTCTTTACATTGATCATTGATTTTAAACCCACATCGAAATCATACTATGTTAAATTAAACGAATTAAAATAAGTATACATATTTTCTGATATAATCTAATTAACTTTGTCATGTTAATAAGTATCTAGTACTGGCGTACTGCTAATCACTATTATGTTTACTATGGTTTAATTACCATAATATTTTATTAAAAATGTGATAATACTTAGATCCGAAAATCATAGTAAAAAATCAATAAATGTTAAAACCAACTGTAAAAACACACTGTAATCTGAAGTAAACATATCAATAATCAAACAGGTTTTGTATTTGATTCAAGAGATAGAAAATCTACGAACTCAGAGCTATGAAGAGTATTCAAAACATAAAATACTTTAGTATAAGCACTTTTAGGCGAAACCAAATATTTACAAAATAGAAACTCTTCCATTGTCTAGGGCAAACAGAAAGCTTTTTATTTCCTCTCAGAACGCTAGACTGTATATTCAAAGTTCTTGATCCTGAGAATTGATCAAAGTTCACAATAATCCCGGGCCCCGAGCTCAATCTGCGAAATTTATGTGGCAGCGGTCCTGACCCACTTCTGCTGATCTGCCGACGCATAGGCTCCTCCTCATTTATTCACTAAAGATATTTCCCCCAAGGTTTTATCAAACTTGATTAAAAATATGCTGTATACAGATTTGAGTATTACATGGACACATTTTGAAATAATTTTTTTCCATTTTAGACTTTTTCCGGTTTTTAAAAACCCCACTTGACTGCTGGGTTGAATTTTGTTTTAAAGTTCTAGAAAATAATGGAATCGTTAATCCATTTACATAAATAGAAATCCTAACACGTTTTGCATGTATAAAATACCTATTTTCATAGGATTTTAGGGTTAGAAATTCCTATCCCATTGCCCTATGACGGTATCATATATTATATACTAACATTATGGTACACTTATAAGTCAGTGGGATAAATGTTTCCCATTAAAAAATTCACTCAATAAATGTGGATTATGACAATTTGTTCATAATAATTGGATCTGTGAAAAGCTAAACATAGTTGGAAATAATTATTGTTAATACCTTTCAATCATAAAGAATGATGCAATGACTAGTAAATTGCATATATTTGTATTTATTACAACGAATGAAAATACCTATCAATCATTACATAAAATTGAAGTATTGTCAAAAAATAAAATTATACAGTACATCTATTTACATAACCATTACTTGTGAAATGGACCATAGCAGTCCTTGCAGAGTTCAACATGAACTTTCACAAATCATGATGCTTCTTTTTACTTTCTCCCCTTATACATAGTATGGAGAAAGTATTGTTTTCGTCAACATTTTCGAAGTTGAGTTGGGAGTCGATATATCCGTTTTGGAGTCCCCTGAATCCAAAAGTGGTTTTTGACGTGATGTCTGTCCGACCGTCCGAGTGTGTCTCTGGTTGTGAACAAAGCCACAGCTTAACCTGTTGGTCCGATTTAGATGAAATTTGGTATGTATGTATATATTCACAGTATCTCAAGGTTTTTTGTCAAGGGGTTGTCATGGCCACCCTCGAAGTTCTGGCAACAGTCAGCTGACGCTTCGTGCTGCCATATGAACCTCTCGTGCGATATGACATCCTTTGCGCTCTTGTTACACAAATAGCTATTTACAGTTGTCACGACAGATTGGTTATTACTACACGACATGGTAGAAATTACTGATACAATTTTTTCTCCTTTCCATCCATTTCACTACACCGATGTCACCACATTGAACAAAGTCATCCGTGATTAAAGTACAATTATATTTAATCATTTTAAAGTGTGAATTTAAACCCAAAGTTAACTTTCGAATATTATTTCCAAGGTTTTTAAAATTTACAATCTAGTGAGACCACTTAACTTTTTATGCCAAAACAAGATATTTTTGTTATATATTAAGTATTGAAGTAATTAACATGATATGGGTGTTAGGACTTAAAAATAAAAATTTGTGTAGTGGTAAAAACGTTTATTCAGAAAAAATATTATTGCCATACAATTACAAAAAAATTTGTATAGCAATAATATAAAATAGCCAATTGAATTTTTGGGGACTTTTTTATAACCAGGATGAAGTCCTGGCGGGGTATGGCCCTTTAGGGAACCATTCCGGCATTCGCCTGAGAGAGGTAAGGAACCATACAAACTTACCTCGGAATGGCCGGCCTGGTTTTCAGGCCTACTATAACTAGACTATACTAATTACAATACAAAACGTATATTATTTGCTTCATGTTCCACTGTTTCCTCTTGTTCCAGTATCAGGAATCTCCAAGACAGGTCGTATTCACTGTTTCCTTCTTGACCTTTATCCTTGACTGGTGCAGATAATTTGTCCATGTGTTCTCCAAAAAATTAGCATCATAATGTCCTACGCTTTTCGTAGTATTATTATTTATTATTATTTATCCATCGTCTTTCTTCAAGATTTAACTTTTAATCTTGTAACATGATATAATTTGTTTTCGAAATATTTTCCAGTCTTCTGAAGAATTTTTGAATAAATGATCTTTACCATGGAAACAGGACAAAAATGGTTAATTGTTAGAATTAAACGTGTCAAATTTTGAAATAGACACTCTGTGTATTCATGAACTAAGGGGATTCCCTACCCTAAAACAAAATTTTTTCTTTGATAATCCTTTGCCGTTGCGTGTGTGTGTAATCTTTGGCAGAGACCTTTGGCAGAAAATGGTTTTGATTTTTATTACATTTTTTATAAAATATATGTATTTTTCTAAAAAATGGTAATCTTTTAAAATTGATATTTTGTACAAACTACTCACTTAATATTGTTCATTTTTGTATCAAATTGTAAGTACTTAGGTTAACTCATGCATGTATATTTATCATTGTGTGTTTAAAGAAAGCAAAAATAATTTAAATTTGAAAAATAAATAGAAACCTTTTTAAAACAAAGTATAAACAAATTACCTATCAGAATAAATTAAAAGTATACTTATAAACCAAATTAGATGAGATCTAATAATATTTGAAGCGAGAACTGACTTTAGCTATACAAACACAAATAAATTGATGGTAGAAAGTTTTTCAGAGGGGTTTATCGTTGATGTGTTCAGGTATGAGCAAACATGAAGGTAAATAAACAAAAGTTGATCCGAATTGATACGCCGGAGCAGTCACAATCCTGATATGATTTGAAGCGGAGGATTAAAACAAAAAAGTAAAAGTGAGTTGAATTTATTTGTTTGTCCAATTTTGATTTTTAATTCAGTACTTTATTAGCGAATTTCCCATAGGGAAGAAGCTATTACCGTAGGTCTCATGGCGAGACTTAAGCCCGGGACCATGTTATTTTTTCTTCTTTAGGTGCCCAGAGTCCAAAAACAATAGTCGTTAAAATTTATATATATATATATATATATATATGTATATATATATGTATATATATATATATATATATATATATATATATATATATATATATATATATATATATATATGTGTGTCTGTTAGCACGATAACTCTCGTAAAAATGGTCAAATCAAGACCAAATTTGGTAGAGACGTGTATTCCTACAAGTGCTCGGACGAGTTCGTTAACCAGACATATCGGTCAATGGGAACGGGTAGTTTGGGGGGGTTTTGTACCCCAAAATGGGTTTTTTTGCGTTTTTCACATGTAGTTTTAAAAAATTTCTAATTTTATATTTCACCATTGGAATCAGCTTAAAAAACTACACAATTAAGTTCCTTAAAGTTTTTCTCTATCTCCAACGGTTACCGAGATATTAAAAAAACTAAACACAGTACGTTGTATTGTGGGGCTCCAATGTTAATCTTATGGAGGATAGGGAAAAATTAATATTTCCCATATTAATGAATATTTTTGGATAAAACTTGATATTTAGCTTCATGTGGTTGAGATCTTCCCATTTATGCTTAAAAATCATAGTTTATGTGTTTTATCATGGCAGCAAACCTGCATACTCTTTTCCCATAATAATCATATAGGGAATAGGCAAACTCCTTTATTTATGGACAGATGTTGATGAAAGTTGGTATAAATCTAAAGATAAAAATTATTTATGGTAGAAATGTCTAATTTCAGTGTTCCTCACAGCAGCAAACCTGCACACTCTTTGCCATGTTAATCTTATGGAGAATAGGCAAATAATTCTCATGTTTATGGACAGATTTTTATAAAACTTGTCATATATTATTATTATTATATTATTGATTTGGAAATTCGCTGAGTACGCAGGTCTGCTGCGACGGGGGTATTTATTTCATATTGACATGGCTGATTGTTTTTAATCATTTGCAATAACAACAGTGATTTATTCATTAAATAATATTGTTTACTTGTGGGTGCAACATACAACGATATAAAACAATATGACGTCATTAACTCATATTAATGCAACATTTTCATTATTTATTCAGTTTTAAGCATTCTGTCGAATCACTTGCATTGGTTGATACGTAACAAGCGCAGATCTGTCTATATTCACAGACCACGCAGGAAAGTATAGATATCAGACGATCAAACTGTTATGAAAAATATTTAAAAATACGACATATACAGGGTGTCCATGAAAAACGTTTCTGGACTTCGATGAGTGATTAGGTACATTAAAAGGAAGAAAAAGGTTCCAGTGGAGGTATGGTCTTAAACGCTTATTTTCTCACATATCCACCATTTTGTATTTTCCACAAAATACTTTTATTTCAAACCTTTATTCAACGGATTATTTTCAAATTTGGTATGTGTTTTACACTAGTATATTACTATCATTAAAAAATAACTAGCATGATCCAAGCTCAAAATTCAAAATGGTGGCCGTTTACAGTTTTTAAACTAAAATACTTTGAAAACAGTAATTTTAATTTAATATTTAAATTACTGCCATAAATGAGCGTTTTAGGCCATACCTACATTGGAACCTTTTTCTTCCTTTTAATGTACCTAATGACTCACCGAAGTCCATGGGTGTCCATGAAAGGTTTTTCATGGACACTCTGTATTTTTAGGTGTAAAATACTTCACGACACCAGCTATCAGCGCTGGCACGGTAGCTCAGGGGTAACGGTCTGGTCCAGTGTCAAAGGTTGCTGGTTCAAAACCAGCGAACGGTGAGTCATGTCAGATTATAAACGGTCATCTCGAGATTATGTGACTCGCGCCGCAATGGGAACTCACTAACGAACATTCGGTAACTCACTTAAACTCACTACACATGCTCAAGGTTAAAACTTATTTGTCTCTGTAACCATGCCACGTGTAATTAAAGTGAATAACAAAACACAAGCTTTTATACATAAAATCAAATTTTACCTTCACAGTTGTCTTTGAGAATGATTTTAAAAGTGTAGGCAATTCTTGTGATTTATGCATTAGGATTCAGAACATTAAGCATTTCGAGTCATTAGACAGAGTCGGTTTAGCTTCTAAGTGTTTACATTAAGAAACACTCTGAGAGCAGTTTTATTTGTTTATTATTCTTACAAACATTTATTTTATGAAAATTAATTTAGGATGAGAGTTTTTTTTTAGAAATTAACACCATACGAACACTAATTGCGTATGATTAAAACTTAAAATGGAATTAAGACGTAGCCTTTTTATAAAATAACTAGACAAAGTACTCGTCATTCACACGGGTGAAAAAGTTTGAAAGAGGTTACATTTTCTCTTCAGCATGAAATAAATATTCTATTACTATTTACATTGAAATAGGTATTTACTAATAGTATTTTTACTAAACTCGATCTCAAAATTTATAAACACGAGTGTTTACAATCTACGTTACTATTCAGATTGAAATAGGTATTTAGTAATAGTATTTTTACTAAACACGATCCCAAAATATAAAAACACGAGTGTCTACAACATGACAAAGTACCACTGGTTAAGTAATATTCGGAAAGGATAAGGAGTAACATAATAGCAGGTACGGGAGAAAACTTAAAATATACCATTTTCGGCAATATTAATTTTGATCCAGCAGTTTATCTTTTAAAGTGAACGTTCTTCAAAATATATAAACACGAGTGTCTACAACATGACAAAGTACCCCCGGTTAAGTAATATTCGGAAATGATACGGAGTAACGTAATAGAGGCAGGTATTGGGAGAAAACTTAAAATATACCATTTTCGGCAATATTAATTTTGATCCAGCAGTTTATCTGTAAAAGTGAGCGTTATTTCTTCTTCTTCCTGAACTGTAAAGATTTATTGTAAACGGATGTTGACATTAGAAAATGTAAACATTTAAACCCAGGATGGTCATGACAGCTCTTTCTTCTTTTCCCCAACTGTCAAAATTTAGTGCTCACAGATGTTGACATTCAAGTAATTTTATGCCTTCATTCTTTGAAAATGTAAACATTGAAATTAAGACGTTCACAGGGTGTAGGCCGAGGCGATTTTAAGGAAATGAATATGCCTATATGTTGCATGAGTTTGAGATTTACTTTTGTGTAAAATTTCCAACCAGTTGGTTCAGTATTTTTCGCCTTTACTTGCTACAACAAACCCGCAAAATACAGAAACCAACTCTCCTTTATTGCAAGCTGACCCGGCGAACTTCGTAACGCCTAACAGCTGATCATTATAATAAACGTAACATGTATAAGCATTCTAATTAATTTTTATTTAGCCTACATATAAACACATGACTTTTAGTAATCAGACAGAAAATAAAAAATAAAAATACATAGATCTAATTCCCAAAAGCCGTAAACTATTAAAGCGTTGAATAAAGCTGCTCATTTTATAAAGCATATATTTACTTTTGAGTTTTTCATTAATGAATGATTCAGATGGCATTGGATAGTAAAGAATATTGCTAATAAAACGTAAACCAACAGCTGTAGCTTAAGAAATTAAATGTTTTGATTGTAGAAAATTTGTAAACAAACTTACTCCCCAAAAGGTTAACATTCGAAATTAAAAACGCCATATTGTGGAAACTTATGGAGTTTTCGGAAATTTTTTTACTAAAACCTTCCCGGACACATATAGAGAAACTTTATAAAATTTCATGTCGTTCGGATTAGAGGTTTGGAACGCATAAACGACATACATGTACATATATTCAATTGTATATATAGAGATAGATTAAAGATTTGTAAGGTTTCTCCGACGAGGTAGATAGAAAGGGTGAGTTGTATTATATCTTTGTCAAGGTCATCAAGTAAGCGACAAGGGTTGATGTGTATACAGGGAGGTAGGGCATCCCTTTACATCCCTACTGATGTCATAACCAACCCTTGTTGTCTCTAGATTATTGCTAGACCAGACCACCTTGAATACATTGTTTATTGGAACTAGTCCATATTTGTCTATACTATTTTATTCTTAGTATTCATATTCTAAATATGTTTGGGAAATTCAGGTTTTATACGTTGAAGGTGTTCTATTAAAAAGATTTCTCAGTGGGTAATAGCTTAGGTAATAGATTTGTCAACTGTGTGCAATGGGTCACATCTCGTTAAATGCACAGTCTAGTTTATTTAAAACTTTTAAATTTAAAAAACACAAATTTAAAGACATTTTTTTAGCATTGTAGATTCTCTAAACTCTTCATTACTTATGGAGTAAAACGAAATATTTTGGTATTTCAGGAATTTGCTTACTAAATATTAAATATATGACTACCATAAACAAAAAAATATCCGGCCACTTGATCAATGGCGTCACTTATGTTCCATTTTTTGGTGTCATGCAACCCAGGGCTTGGTCATAGCCATGTCAAAACAAACAGTATCAATGGACTGACACATACTTTCTTACTTCAGTAATATCATATTGTTTAGTGTTATTTTAATATCATCGAACCATTTGTTATTACAAACGTCATCATCTGATTTCATAAACTAAAAATAAGCTCTCCATATACGAGAGGATAAGAGTAGAAGGTAAAAAATAACATGGAAAAACATAAATGAACTGTACTTACGTAAAGTAAATGTAGTGAATCCATACCAATCTTTAATTCTTTAAAGTTATTGTTGGGAAATAATTATTTCATCTAAAAGATGGTTTATATTGGCTACAATAAACTAAATTAAAAACAGAATTACTGTACATATAATTTGTTGTATTTTACGAAAAATTGTTATAGATACCCTGTCAATTTTATTATAAGTTAAAACCATTAAAATAATGTTATGGTAATGTTTACATTACTATACAAACAATACAATCAGGGAATTACTCAACTTGAATCCTAATGTAGAGAACAAAGAAATAATGTATGTTTACCTATTAGTTGAGAGATAAAATATTATAAAGTGAGTTATTTATTTACCCGAGAACGGGTAAATAGACAAAAGTAACTTTGAAGTCTTTGTCAAAATGTGTTTGTAACTTTTGACTGAGACTTCCCAATAACAACGAAACATATTGTTGCTCTCCCAAGTCCAAACAAAACGTGACCGGGTGTTTTTATTTGCTAACATTTGATGCCTGAAATATCCAACACGTCAATCAGTGAAAACACATTTGAAAACTTCCAGTGGAATATGAATGTTATTCCATCTTACAGTGAAAGGTTTGCTATCCAAAAAATAAATAAAAAATGTTTGAATTTACTTCCCTGTGGGAAATAGGTTAGATTATGGATATGTGAAAAGGGAATGTTTTCTGTTCATCTAAACAGCTGTTCTTATAACCAAACTGTGACGCAACTAACCACATTATGTTACTGTTTCAAATTTTGGTCTCAGAAATTGCCAACCCCCCCTCAGAGCTAAGATATATCCATGTCTATCAAGTTCTATCATTAAAGTTCGTTTGTACGGGGAGCTTAAACTTACTAACTATAAGACCATTTAGTCTATTTATAGGTCTAACCTAAATTAATTTAAACTCCAAATACAATTAAATGCAAATATAATTCGACACTAGCAAAAATAATATAATACTATACAGTATTAGAATAGATTAAATTTAACAAAATAAAAATTAGTTTAGGTAAGTAAACGATCTATATAATAAGGTCAATGCATAAAAACCTTTACCTAAAATCCTAAGAATATACTTACAGTCTACATTACATTATAAATACTATATATATTTCTTTCGACACTTATGTGTAAAACAGGTCAACGTTCATTAGTTTACAATTTTAGGTTTGAGATCAAGAATTAATTAATTATGGTCTTTGAAATATACAGGATGATTCGGAAGAAACGGAAAGAATTGAAAGACGTGTTCTACTAGTGAAAATATGAAACAATTTAAAATAAACATGGGTTCTAAATCCTCCTGTTTTGGCTAGCGAAAGATTTCACTGGGAATTCAGTACCCTTTTTAAAATGAGGCCATACTGTTGCCGGGCATCAAAAAGTCAAATGTAGTGTATTTTATAAAACAATAATAGAAAAAATGAACATTGAACTGGTTACGGAACTCTAAGTCTAGTTGGATTTGAAATAAATGTTTGTATTTACTTCCCTGTAGGAATTAGGTTAGATCATAGATATGTCTAAAGGGAATGTTTTCAGTTCATCAAAACAGCTGTCATTATAACCAAATATTCAATACAATGGCTCTGATAGTCGGGATCACTAAACCCATCCGCTGCACTTTTTGCGTTATAATTACTGCATTACAAAAATCTGCCAACACCCCCCCAAAGCTTAGACATATCCAGGTAAAAGAAAAACTGGCGTAAATTGAAAAATCACTTAAATAACACATTTTTCACAGTTGGTGTATAATAACACTGTTTTCCAAATAAAATCCATAGATAAATTTATTCAGTTAATTTTTGATTACTACACTACATTTGACACTTTAATAGACACCCAAAAAAACAGTATAGCCTCATTTTAACCGGGGTTTCAAATCCGGATGAAATCTTTTGCTAGCCGTAACCCGCTAGCGATCATTTCCAAACCCATGTTATATAAACATATTTTCACTAGTATAACGCGTTCTTAAATTATATCTGTTTCTTCATAAATCACCCTGGATATATTTTTTTAGGATTTTATATTTCTACTATTAAATACTCACATAGTATGTTTGAAAGACTGAAAGAAACTTTCTAGAGGTTCCGAATATACAAGAAGACACAACCTTTTATGGGAAAAAGATTAAAGATGTCCAATGAGTAATTTGATGTCAATTTGAGAAAAAATACATGAGCTAAAATTTAGGGTGCAATGATAGCTCATTAAGATAATAAAATAAAGTTTTTTTTATAACAAACATAAGTTTTAGATTTTTAATCAGTCTTATCAATTTTATATCAGTAATCATTGTTTTGTACTTAAAAAATCTCTTTTCAAACCCTATGAAACGGGCAAGAACATATCACCGGTATAAATTTCCAGTTCAACCACCGCATCTGATCAATGGGTCGAGAGAAAGGACATCTCTCCAATACACGCCACAGACATTCTTTTATCTTTTACCAAACATATTTTATAAACTTACCCTAAAATACAGCCATTGAAATCCTGTCTAGTTTTTAACTAATATTTTACTTTCTCCCTCTTACATGTTAGTATATGGAAAAAGTATTGTCTTCACCAAAATTTTCAAATTTGGTTGTGAGTGAATATATCTGTTTTGATGTCCTTTGAATCCGAAAAAGTGGGTTTCGAAGTGATGTATGTCTGTCCGTGTGTGTGTCTCGATGTGTACACAGCCACAGCCTACTTCGTTGGTCCGACTTAGGTTACATTTCTCATGTATGTATAATTTTCCGTATATCCGGCGTTATTCATTTTCTATTTTTAAGGTATTAATATAGTTTAGAGTGCATAGGGTACTCAATAACATAGCACCACCCGCTTGTGTGTAAATATAACGGTTCAAACGTTTTAGGATTTTAAATGTCAAAACAAATAATTTTTTAGTTTTCCTCGAACACAATAAAGGTGAAGTATAATTTGATTAAGTAGACAAATTAGTATTTTGAACTATCGGTCTACGACTAACACTTCCAGAGAAAAGTTAAATTTAATGTCTATGGTAAACGCAGTACGTCGTTTGAGAGCGCTCAATGTTATTCTTATGAAGAATTAAAAAAATAAATTTCTTCCCCATTTACCAAACGTATTCAATGAAACTTGGCATGAAGCATAATCACACATTACCCAATAAAGATTGGTATTACCTGATGGGGGGGGAGTTGTTTTTCCCATAAAATTCTAACAATTAATTTTAATTTTTTTCTGCCATAATCCTCAGAAATAAGATAATTATTTTTGAAAAATTAATTACTAATTGATATTTAGATAAATATCAAAGAATATGCTAGTTTTACTGTCATTTATAGCTTCAATCAAGGGAAAACATGTGTCAGTCCACTGATACCGTTAATTTTACTATTACCTTTGTACATCGTGACCTATCTAGGTATGTATTAAGTACAAATGAGAAATGAGTGTAAGATGATTATGGTTTTACCTTATACAGACCTTAATCTCATAATAAACTCTTCCGTATTTTTATACAACAAAATATTCAGGAAAAACAGTGAATTTAAAAAATAATAATTCAATTTCTTTAAATGTTGTCGTACCATTCCCCATTAATATAACTTCCTGCGTCAGTTGCCTTTTAAAAAACAAGGTAAAATGATTACTATAATTATTTTTAACATGTAGTAAAAGTAATATCGTTTTTATCAATTTATGTATACACATTTTCGTCAATGTAAACGTTTTCTATTGAGGAATGTTTGATTTTGACCAGTAGACTTCAACCAAGGCAATCCTTAGCACAGACGTACAGCACAAACTTCACGTCATGTTCAGGTTATAAACCGTACGAATGGGCTCATTCCCAGCATGTGTAGGAAATTGGTTGGTTGGAACTGTGAAGTGTTGGAACGCGAGTTAAGCTAAGTATTGAAACTTGAAATGGGACTTGCTAATTCAGGCTATTTTCACACTTTAGCGACTTGCTAGTTAAGCGAGTTGGTTTTTTACATTAAAAAAAAATTATTAAGAGTTTCTAAATGGCACAAAATTTGCTGTTTAATATATACTCGCTCATTTAACATCCTCGGCTGTTAAATTTTTCTTGTATCAAAAACGGCCGTTTTTGCTCCTAGTAATAAAATATACTATTTCAATATCACATTATAACACCATGACAAATGACTCTTGCCTAGCTCTGAACATTAATCATGTAATAAAAATACCCCCGTCACAGCAGACCTGCGTACTCAGCGAATTTCCAAATCAATAATTTAATATATGACAAGTTTTATAAAAATATGTCCACAAACATGAGAATTATTTGCTTATTCTCCATAAGATTAACATGGGAAAGAGTGTGCAGGTTTGCTGCTGTGAGGAACACTGAGTGTAGGCATTTATACCTTCAAAAACATTTATTTGTAACATTTATACCAACTTTCATCAACATCTGTCCATAAATAAAGGAGTTTGCCTATTCTCCATACGATTAACATGGGAAAAGAGTATGCAGGTTTGCTGCTATGATAAACACATAAACTATGATTTTTAAGCATAAATGGATGAACCTCAACCACATAAAGCTGAATATAAAGTTATATCCAAAAATATTGGTTAATAAGTGAAATATTAATTTTTCCTTATCCTCCATAAGATTAACATTGGAGTCTCAAAATATGATGAAAGATTAAATCTAAACATTTTTTAAATTACATACGAAAAACGCAAAAAAACCAATTTGGAGTACAAAACCCCCCAAACTACCCGTTCCCATTGACCGATATGTCTGGTTTACGAACTCATCTGAGCATTTGTAGGAATACAAGTCTATACCAAATTTTGTCTCGATCGGACCATTTTTACGAGAGTTATCGTGTTCACAGACACACACACACACACACACACACACACACACACACACACACACATATATATATATATATATATATAAATTTTAACGACTATTGTTTTTGGTCTCTAGGCACCTAAAAAAGAAAAAATAACATGGTCCCGGGCTTAAGTCTTGCCATGAGACCTACGGTAATAGCTTCTTCCCTATGGGAAATTCGCTAAAAGAGGTAAGTTGGAAATCGAATTCATTTTATAAGATATACTTGACCTGAATTCCTATGTATTCTTCGTAAACTTGTTGAACTGGAAATGCTCTCAACAACAGATGTTTTCCAAACTGTCTAGGGGGAGGTTGTGAATAGGATTGGTCGATTTAGCGTCCGTAGTTTTATAACAAAACATACACACGTTTGTACAATTTATGACTAGCTTACAGTGGATAACCACTTGTTTAAATGTATCCAGTGGTGATTATTACTAAAATCAAACAATATACATAGTATACAAGTAATTTTGATATTTTATGTATTTGTTTCTTGAGAAATATATTTGCAAAAGAATTATCCGTTCTTTATATAAGTTCAAATAAAATATACATATTAAATTTATGTTCTCTTTGAAATAGTTTTTAGCTAAAGAGGGTAAAGTATATATTAGAAAATAACGTGCATGTGCGAAATGTGAAATAATAATGTTACTAATGTAATTAATTAATGTAATTGATGTAATTTAATGTTAATGTTAATTAATGTAATGTAATTAATTAAATACACAAAAAATCAAATAATTTTGTTTTACCACTATTTAATCTAAATAATGAACAACAATTAATTTAGGCCTCACATATTTCCAAAAATAATAGCTTTGTTTCACTAATTCACAAATTTAACAAGACCGAAATCATTGAACATACTCTGATACTTATACCTTTATTAGTACAATAACACTATACTTAAAAACATCTATGTATTGGATAAACCTTAAAATATTTAAGTAAAATCTTTTAATTTTTAAAAAGCTGAAAGATTCTTTCTAAATAATGTTATAAAGAATAATTGACCCAAAAATGTATTGTATTACGAAGATGTCTGACGCGGTGCTGAAATTGCATCAAAATTGTTTCTTTTAGCCATGAGAAAAATGAATCCTTTACAAACACTTTCTATAACAACATTTTTATAATTCAACCTCTATAAAATACTTTTTCATTCAATAAACTGTGTTAAAATTATTCATTCTGAAATTATAACAAATATCTGAAATCAATGTTTACAAATTCAATTCTCTCAATTTATACATTTATAGTCTAGGGTATTATAAAGCGAGTAGGCCCTACTCATAATTATTGAGCTCATTTAGCAATAATCTATAAATTTATAAATATGAACAACCAAAAAATTGTGAAACAAATATATTAGCCTTACTTGACCTGAATTCCTATGTATTCTTCGTAAACTTGTTGAACTGGAAATGCTCTCAACAACAGATGTTTTCCAAACTGTCTAGGGGGAGGTTGTGAATAGGATTGGTCGATTTAGCGTCCGTAGTTTTATAACAAAACATACACACGTTTGTACAATTTATGACTAGCTTACAGTGGATAACCACTTGTTTAAATGTATCCAGTGGTGATTATTACTAAAATCAAACAATATACATAGTATACAAGTAATTTTGATATTTTATGTATTTGTTTCTTGAGAAATATATTTGCAAAAGAATTGTCCGTTCTTTATATAAGTTCAAAATAAAATATACATATTAAATTTATGTTCTATTTAAAATCGTTTTTAGCTAAAGAGGGTAAATTATATATTAGAAAATAACGTGCATGTGAGAAATGTGAAATAATAATGTTACTAATGTAATTAATTAATGTAATTGATGTAATTTAATGTTAATTAATGTAATGTAATTAATAAAACATACAAAAAATCAAATAATTTTGTTTTACCACTATTTAATCTAAATAATGAACAACAATTAATTTAGGCCTCACATATTCCCAAAAATAGCTTTGTTTCACTAATTCACAAATTTAACAAGACCGAAATCATTGAACATTCTCTGATATAACACTATACTTAAAAACATCTATGTATTGGACAAACCTTAAAATATTTAAGTAAAATCTTTTAATTTTTAAAAAGCTGAAAGATTCTTTCTAAATAATGTTATAAAGAATAATTGACCCAAAAACATATTGTATTACGAAGATGTCTGACGCGATGCTGAAACTGCATCAAAATTGTTTCTTTTAGCCATGAGAAAAATGAATCCTTTACAAACACTCCCTATAACAACATTTTTATAATTCAACCTCTATAAAATAAGTTTTCATTCAATAAACTGTGTTAAAATTATTCATTCTGAAATTTTAACAAATATCTGAAATCAATGTTTACAAATTCAATTCTCTCAATTTATACATTTATAGTCTAGGGTATTATAAAGCGAGTAGGCCCTACTCATAATTATTGAGCTCATTTAGCAATAATCTATAAATTTATAAATATGAACAACCAAAAAATTGTGAAACAAATATATTAGCCTAATCACATTTCAGATATTCGTTTCACTTCATCTTCAGTGAGATTAAATTGAGAACGAAAAGAGTGCATATCAAAGAACTTATAGTATTAGATTAGATTAGATTAAATCATTGAAATGGCAACCATACTACAATGTAGGAATTTAAGCCAAGTATGAATGAAGATTGAGTGTAGGATGATTGTGGCGCGATCTTGTAGTCTTGTTACTGACTAAGGCTGACATGTTCCTAAGACAGGACTGTTAATTAATATCCCAACAGCCGATGGCAACTAATGGACCTACAGTTTAACGTGGAATCCGAACCACGACCTCTGATTTACGAATTGGTCTAATTATGAGGATAGGCTTTGCGGATTAACGTAGCATTACTATTCCCATTATAGTAATCGAATAGTACTATATATGCAGTTTTGCCCATAAAGGGTTGTTTTACACGGTAATGTTCTTAAGTTAAGGCTATTCATTAATTAAATACACGTTCAACATTTTATAAATTGATGTCAACAATTAAGCGAGTTATACCGATTAATCTATTCTTTGTAAGAATTACAATAAATACGTAGTTGCTTCCGTAATAAACATTAAATTTGGGATTTTATTGATTTATTGATACAACTTAACTAGATGGACATGCATACCAAATTTTGGAAGAACCTTTAAGTAAATAAGTGAATTATTGATTTTTTATGATTCTCCAAAACATCAACTTTACCCAATGTACTGTGTTTACCATTATAAATACCTCAGTAACCAATTGATCTAGAGCCATAATTCTAAAATACTAAATTAAGTACTTTTGAGCTAAATACAATGGTAAAATAGAATGAAAATAGATTAAAAAATATATATAAATAAATTGAAAATCCCATTTTTGGGGTACAAAACGCCTCAAAAGTGTAGTTATTGAAGTCGGATTGCGTTGTCAAACGAACTTGTCCAAAATACTACAAAAAATACTACAGAAATACTTCTACTCCACCAAAGTTTATACGAATCAGATAATAATTGTAGCCGTTATCGTGTCGACACATATACATGCTTAAAAAATTCAAAAATTTTGAATGACCCTCAAAAAGTGTTCGGGAGGTTAAGCTATGAACTTCTATCATGGTCCCGGGCTTAACTATCACCATGCGGTTCATGTGAATAAACATAGGAAATTACATAGGAAAATACATCCTATAAATCCTATAATCCTATACATAGGTAATTCTCTAAAAATGTCGATAAAAAATAATGCACGATTAAATTGTGACTTGAGTTTGAATACAGTGAACCTGCCTGCCACGTAACTCAATGAGATGGGCCAAAACGAGTTTATCCAACAAAGGTAAATGAGTATGCAGTTAAATAGTTAACTCCTAGATGAAAGAATTAAGTGTCTTTTTAAACTCTGAAAACGCGTCATTAGTAAAGATTAATAAAACCCCTACCTTTTAAAACAGGTTAAGCGATTCATGTAAATTCAATAGAGTTTTCTGTGGAAAATAGTTTTGAAATGGCTGACACAAAAGAGCTTTATAAATTATCTTCATTGTAGAATTGATGCTTTTTAAATACAGCAAAAACACTGTACGTGTAAATAACGCATTTAAAGAAAATTTATTCGTACTCCACTTGATAATTGATTAGTTAACTATTTATTAAAATAATTATACATAATGTTCTGTTTTTTTAAACGGATTCTTGACATACCTCCGCTATTTTATTAATCATAAACAATAAATTTTTACTTTACTCCCCTATACGATGGTATAAGGAGAAAGTAAAAACCACAAAAAACACTTCAGATGATTTTTTTTCAAAAACTGCTCCAACAATGAAAATTATGTGATTTGTAGTCCTTTTTAAGACAAACAAAATTACACCACCCCCAAATCTAAAACCATTGTGGTTTAAAAGTTATTGTGTTTTAACTATATTTTGTTTAATTTTATGGCTTAAAAATAGGCTTGTAAAACAATTTGACTATTATCATTAAAAACCAGTAAAAGACTAAAAATATAATACTTTAAATCATTAGTCTACGACTAACGGTTGCAGAGATAAGTTCAGTTTAATGTCCGTGGTAGACGCAGTTCGTTGTCTAAGGAAGCCCTATGTTATTCTTAAGGAGAGTATTAAAAATGTATTTCCTAATCCTCAACCGTTTTAGATGAAACTTGGGGTGCTGTGTAGAGTTACATCGTCAAACAAAACCCACTAAAAATGTTCGATATAACCTTGTTGGGGGGGTTATGACCCCAAAGAAAATTCTAAAAGTTATTGTAACTTGTTAATTTAATTGGATGATTGCATTTTAAATAATAAATCCATAAAGGATATATAAATACACACACAAAACAACAAAGAATATGTATTTGTATTAAATGTTGTATGTTTTATATTTGACTTCAGGGATAAAACATGTATCAGTCCACTTTATTGTTTATTTTAACCGCAAATACTGATTACTATGGGCCTACGACCTGTCAATTATTAAAGTGAATTAAAGACACGAGGGCCATGTCAGCGTGAATATCGTATGCCAGCTAGAGGTGACTGACGCAAGGTCAGACAGGACATGATCGGCCACTGGTTCCGATTTATAAACATTTTAATTGCTGGGCCAGAAAGTTACCCTTAAGCAACCCTACTCATAGTCATATGCTGTTTTAGAATGAATTATGACATACCCTTTTATATTTTATATCTATGAAAGAATCATAAATAGTTTTCTGTTTGGTAGAATGAGTTTTTGACATACCGTTTCTATTTTATTAGTCATAAGCAATAAATCAGAGATAATTTGCTGTTAGGTCGAATAGATTTCAGTATCAACAGGTCAGAGGATGATGTAATTAGTGCTAGAGTATTCAATTAACGTTCATGAAAGTCTGACTAACCATTTGACGTCACTGAGATGACGTCACTACAAAGAGGTCCCCTTTGTTGACAAATTGACCACGCTTAACTATTTAAATCGTTAATTAATAAACAATGTTTACTTCCATACCACAAATTCTTAAAAATTACAGCGTTATTTAAGAGGATAGGTTAAAACAGTTGTAGTTGGCGATAAAAAAATTCTATCGGTGACTTTAAGAAAATATTATTTTTTTGACTTGAAAATATACGAGTAACTTATGTTTCAAACAGCTTTCATTGAAAAAAGTTCATTTGAAAATTAACTTTTTGAAATCAGGAACTTTCATTGCGAGAAAACCTTTTTTCAACAATTTGCCCTGAGGGGGAAAATATAAGGAAAACAGGAATAGTAAGATACGATAAAACAGTTAAGCTAACCTTGTGATTTGGTTTTACGCAAAGAGTATTTTGGGCTTTTAAATTACTATATATTAAAACATATAGGCCGTTCTTAAAAGACTTATATTAAAATACTACTTTAATATAAGATATTAAAATACTACTTTAATATAAGTTTTGTTTAATATAAGACTTGAAAATATACGAGTAACCTATGTTTCAAGCAGCTTTCATGGAAAAAAGTTCATTTGAAAATTAACTTTTTGAAATCAGGAACTTTCATTGCGAGCAAACTTTTTTTCACTCACGGATAAAAATGTAAGTACACTGGTATTAAAACAGACCTTTATTTTTTGTATTCATTACTCATTTAATGTTCTAGATATAAATATTTATTATTTTTTTATTCGTGCTATACTTTGCATAAAAAATACTTTATTATAAAATAATTTTTACAAATTTATTATTTATTATATAAAATGTCATAAAAATAACTTTAACATTTACTTATAAATTATATAAAGTATATAATAATATATAAAAAATTTTAACGACTATTAAGCCCTTTTTATTGAAGATCTTAACGGTTTACACATAAAGAAGAAAAAAAATAATCCTACAGTAGAGATTAATATTAGAGATACGTAATAGTTTTATGGGAAATTGTAATAAAATTAAGGGATGTTGTCTGAGAGGAGAATATAAGAACTCAAAAGTAAGCAATTTTGTCAGATGGGAGAGTATGAGAATGCAGAATGAGGCAATGATGTCTAAGAGGAGAATGTGACGAAAATTAAACAATTTTGCCTGAGGGGGAAAAGATAAGGAAAACAGGAATAGTAAGATTCGAGAAAACTGTTAAGCTAACCTTGTGATTTGGTTTTACGCAAAGAGTATTTTGGGATTTTAAATTACTATATATTTAAAATATTTAGGCTCTTCTCAAAAGATTTATATTAAAATAATACTTTAATATAAGTTTTAAAATATCAAAACAAACTTAATTACTTAAGAATCAAACTCACATTTACTTAGGTGTCAAGGGCTGAAAAAATGGGCTGAATCTTCTTTCATCCTATGAAAGTTGATTTATCCTTTACAAACACGATCGCTTATAAGAAAACATGAAAGGTTTAGCATGCATTGAATTTTGTCTTGTACCTAAACAAGCAGCTGTGGACAAACATAGTGTTTCTTTTAAATATTTTAAGGCACCCTTGTATTTATGGTGTTCATAGGTTTCTTGAAAACAAAACAAAAGATAAATATTACATTATTTGAAATGTTTGGTTTCCTGGTTAGTAAATAATTATATGTTAAATACTGTCGTATGCAGAAAAGTTGGAAAATATTATTAATAAGATGCACGCGATTAAACTTTATAATATAATATATATAAAACTTTATATATAAATTATAAATCGTATGTAACTATTACTATTACTCACATTACTATTATATTAGATCATTAAAATGGCAACCATACTAAAACATAGGTATTTTAAGGAAAATGTGAATGAGGATTGAGTGTAAGATGATTGTAGCGCGATCTTGTAGTCTTGTTACTGACTCTTGTTACTGGCATGTTCCTTAGAGAGGACTGTTAATTAATAACCCAAGGACCTATAGTTTAACGTAGAATTTGAACCACAGCCTCTGAAATTACGAATTGGACTAATTATGAGGATGGTTTTGCGAATTAACGTAGTATTCAATAGTGAGGACGTTAATCCACACAAGAGGACACTACATACACCGACCATCGCTCACAAGTATCCACAGTTCGGGACCTCCAAGTAGCTGGATTATTTATTATACTATTATATTATGGAATTATATGTACTAGACAGTGGATATAATATTCTCTGGTGTAAATTGGCGTTATATTGGTTGCTGAATTCACAATGCTAAAATAATTAGCAGTTGTCAAAAAAGAGTTAGATGAACAATTAAAAAGACATTGCACATTGTTGTATTTATGTTATTGAATTTATACTATTTGCTTCATTTTTATGACATTATAACCCCTGCAATATAAAGTTACAAATAAAAAAAAATTATTTCATGAACTTTTTATGAATGCAAATCATTTTCGAACAGTCTTCAGTTACTTGAAAACCACCATTAAAAAGCTCTTAACAAAACCATCGTGATTTTCTGTTTTTACGTAAAGTATTATACCGATGTACGTGGGTTTTATTATTCATAATATATTTTACAACAGGACAGTGATAATAGTAAATCGAAAATAGAAAAAAATTGAGTGATTAAACTAACTGAAGGTCTGTTATAAACATGAGTTTAATCAAATCAAGCTTCTTCTACCAAACATAAACATGGTGGCGTTTCATCTTAATAACCAGTCTATAATTCGAAACTTTGCAATCAGTTTGATTTGATTTTACTCTGTCTTATATCTGTTTGATGTACAATAAAGTATTCAAAATACAACATTCACATCGATATAAAGCAATAATATTTAAAACGATAATCCATTAAATCTAATATTATCATTGCAACCTTTATAGTTTTTATTTAAAAAAAATCCTTTCAACGTAGAAATATTAATATGATGTACTGGGTTAGTTGTTAAAGAAAACATAACCTATTAGAAAACTATTATTTGCATATTTTCATATTTAGAATTTTTTTAAAGTATAAAACTAGGGGAAAAATCATAATTATTTAAATTTGTGTGAATATTTATTTAAGAATTAAAGATCATTATTTCATTTCCACGTAATTTTTATAAAAATATTTATTCGGAAAATGTACGAGTTACTAAAAAAACATTGACACGTATGAAATATAACATGCAACTTTTTCAGGTATTTAAGTAAATTACGAAATATATATTAACCACGTAATATTATAGTGTATAAATAAAATAATACTAATATTATTAAAATATATGATACTATATTTTACCAATTATAAGTAGTAAGTATTTATAATTATTATATATAATTAATGCTATTTAAAACTAAATATAAAGTAATAATATATTTAACTAGAATGCATAAGCTTATGCTTAATGTTTAAGCAAGAATGCTATAAAGTGCAGAATACTAATAATTATAAGCCTTGTCTCATTCCTAATACTCTAGATTACCCCTAAGTAAATATATCCGAGCTATCAATTAGTACTTTTTACTTATTTTATTACTTTTACACATGCTTAAACCGGTTTATTTTGAAGCTTTTACACAGTTATCTTCATCAGAAACTGTAATGGTGTTATATCCTTTAATCCAGTTACGAGGTCACGAATTGTGGATAGAGTTTAAGCTTGTTAATAAGTGAAATGTATCTTAGTGTGGGTTAACGTCCTCACTATTGAATACTACGTTCATATGCAAAAACCATCCGCCTTACCAGTTCTTAATTTAGAGGTTAAGTTCTAGTTCGGATCTTAAGTTCCTTAGTAGGTCTATTAATTAAAAGTATTATCTAAAGCCCATACCACCTTTATTAGTACCAAGACCACAAAATAGAGCCACACTCGTATGAATTTCATTCCTCATTTTTATTCACTTAAGGTTACAGTTAAAAATATTATTCAAATAAAAACAACTAAAAAAACACCAGACAACACGAACTGATTATATATTTGTTTCTACACAAATGGAATTTTAAAATCAGCCAATAAGTCATATCGTTTAGTCCATAAACTACTTTTCGATTAGAAGAGCAACTTAGAAGGGCAACCTAAAAGGGGGTTACAAGACCGAGTTACAATCTATAGATTAGATTAGATTAGATCATTGAAATGGCAACCATACTACAATGTAGATATTTTAAGCCAAGTATGAATGAGGATTGAGTGTAAGATGATTGTTGCGCGATCTTGTAGTCTTGTTACTGACTAAGGCTTACATGTTCCTTAGACAGGACTGTTAATTAATAGCCAAACAGCCGATGACAACTAATGGACCTACAATTTAACGTGGAATCCGAACTCCAGAATTACAAATTCGTCTAATTATGAGGATGGGCTTTGCGGATTAACGTAGTATTCAATAGTGCGGACGTTAATCCACTCAAGAGAACACCACATCCACCATCCCTCATAACTATCCACAATTCGTGACCTCCAATTATCTGGATTACAGGACGACGCCACCGTCCCAGCCAACTTTTAAGTACCGGACGACAGTCAATACGCAACAATCTTTACAGCATTTTTTATACACACTTAGGTTAAAATAACTGTCCTGGTAGGCCAAAATGAAAAAAAGAAAGGTGAAATGTAAAATAATATTGTAGAGAATTATTATTACAGTATTGTGATTTTCTAGGGTTTGTTTGTTAGTAAAGGACTCATCTAACCCCTCCCATACTTCCAACCCTCTTCCTCCATGCTGTTCCAACATTTCTCAACGAGAATATCGGAAGCAGACGTTTATACTTTCAGGCAATTCCTTGCTTGATTTGGATCATCGGATTGTTTGCCTGCGGATATTCCTTCTTGCTCGGCTGTACGGAGGGAGAATATTTCTCAGTAAATTATACAGTCTTATTTATGAACAAGTTTTTTACAAGCAAATACAAATTCATGTAAATAATAAATATTAATTAAATAATGTGTTATTACTGAAAGGTAATCATCTTTTACAACCCATCAACAAAGTACGATACAATGGTTTCATTCAAAAAAGAGAATACAATCTATAAATATATTTTTTCATATAATCAAAACTAATCCTAGGATATAAAATTGAGTAGAATACATTGAATAGTTTTCAAAATCGTTTCAGTAAGTGTCTTACCAATTTTATACTTATAAAATCAACTTAAAAATCTAAAATATATATTTTCAGAAAGCTTAACAGAAATCTATAACAATATTTGGTTTTGATTAAATATTTGATTAAATTAATGTAAAATTACTGTATATACACATGTAGGCTTCCAC
The DNA here is from genome assembly GCA_023375725.1 of Nephotettix cincticeps. NCBI lineage: Eukaryota > Metazoa > Arthropoda > Insecta > Hemiptera > Cicadellidae > Nephotettix > Nephotettix cincticeps. The sequence goes on from CM041787.1 coordinate 44,074,328, forward strand.
GGAACTGATCATCATTATGAATTATTAAATTTTCCAGAATGTCCCATAGAACGGGACTGACCGACATAAATTGAAATAAGAACTGTCTTGGCTTTTCTGTAGTCTAAAAAATAAAAAGAACAAAAATATCTTAATTCCAAGAAACTTACAGGAAAATCTCTAGTTTAATTTAAATAGATTTTACATAAAACGGGGAAATGAGGAACTTGTACAATCATCGACAATTATATGACCATAAACGCTATGAAAACCAATAAATTCTCATAAAAACCAGTGGTGAAATCAACACTGAAATGACATTCTTCTGTAATATGGCATTGCGTTTCTGTGGATTCATATTGAATTTGTCATTTCGATTATAAAATGAAACGAAAAAATGTAATATAGCAGGTTAGAAGATTAAATTGTTTATATGACATGGAATTATCAATTATTTATTGTAAAACAGTTACGTGTTTTTTCTAGTTTCCGTAATTGTAGCTTTTTATTAACTACCTTCAAGAATGATGAAAAATTGACGTAATCACTTTGGCGTGTTTTTTATTAGAAAACCTTTTTGTTGGTGCCATTTAAAAGTGCATTATTAGAATCTAAATTGCACTCACCCAGATTACTAAAATCAATAGTTATTGGTTAATTAGCCACAAAAAACGTAATTATTATACGAGTAATTAACTAGCTAATAATTAATTATTGGCACATTCCAAAAATAGTTGTCAATATTTTAAATTCCTCTTTCACAGATCATAAAGATATTGTGATTTCAAACTAATCCAAAGTGCCTTCAATTATAAGCTTGTGGTTGAGAAAAGGCAAATTTAGTTTTTTACATTGCTTTTATGAAACTGAAACCCCAAGATGATACTGTACTTTATACTCTTAAGATTTCGAATAATATTTATTTAATTATTTACCTTCACCAATGGATGCAAAACAAAACAATTTTGTTTAACATTTACTGTAGTTGTTTTACATTATTGATTAGTAAAAAAATAGCCAACAAAATGGAGTTTAAGAGGCTTAAATCTATAGAAATATTAAACCAAAGAATACCTTGAGCCTGAAGCAATAGTAACGTACAATATGTGAGAAGCACCAAGAAAAGTTTTTATTGCGTATTAAAGGTCAATAAAATTTGATATTATTGTCAAAATTACATTTCACACCTTAAGGCTAAACGAAGGTGTAAAATGTATTATTCTAGAAATGAATACCAGATGTTAAGGCTGAAAACAAAAAATTATTGTATTTACTTCCCTGTGGGAAATAGGTTAGATCATGGATATGTGTAAAAGGAATGTTTTCAGTTCATCTAAACAGCTGTTCTTAAAACCATATGACGGTATTTCCGTTAAACACTTCCGCTGCCCTTTTTGCGTTCCAAAAATCTGCAACACCCCCTCCCTTAAAGCTTAGACATATCTATGTCAAAGTGCATATTCAATGTTATTTTAAAATTTACATTATAAATTGGAACATATATTTTGTAATCCAAACAGATATTTGTTTTTACAGTTTTTTTTAAATGAAATTGCCTTCAGAAAGTTGAATTCTCTACTTTTAAATAGTCATCTGCAAGCCTAACGATGTTTTGGTCTTCAGTGCAAGAGGTGACCAGTTTAATCTCCGGGATTTTCACAAAATTTAGATAAGCAATTACAAAAATAGAGTACTGTGAGGCTGTATGGCCAAAAAGAAAACAAATACCCTAGCTTAAAAATAAAAAAGTATCTCTAAATAGCAGTTATACTTTAAGAATTTCAAACTCTTTTACTCCAAATATTTACTCCAAAATTAGAGGGGAAAGAGCAAAACAAAGGTTGCTTTGTTACGAACGTTATTGGCTAACGTTGTTTTACATCTGACACTGAGAGAGACATGAATTAATTTTACGTTGGTTTTACCACTAGTTGCTTAATCACAGATAAAGGTTAATTAATAACTTGTTAGTTATATTTTCTACCTCTATATTATACAGAGAAAGTTATATTTCTTTAAAACTTTCGTATCCGAGAGGGTAAATAGGCATTTCAGTCTCGGAAAGTTAAAAAAAAAGTATTTGGGGCTGATTTCTGTTTGAATATGTGCTTAAACCCTAACCCAAGACCACACCGATGAAATTTGATATAACGGTGCAGTTTTAGTAATGTCTCAAGACATTTTTCTTATTTCTGAGGATAGTTCAGACGAAAATCTAAAAACCGATTAAATGTATTTTAAATTTAAGTTGTTGTCAACGTAAGAATTGGCTGATGAACAAAATAGCCGGTGAACACAAACTGTAATGTGCAGGTAAAAAGTATTTTACAACTAATATCAATAAAGCTTCAAAATAACTGTTATGCAGACATTAAAGGTTGTAAATAATTAGAAAATAATTTAAAAGTTTATTTAAATTTTGGATTTTTATAACCCTAGAATACTAAAATCACTAGTCACGTGGAGTCTAAACATAAAATGCAACTTGCCATTAAATATTGTGTTACACTGCTAGACAGTTAACTTTTATGTTGATAGCTTCGGCTCCGACAACTAAACATAATTTATTTCCGTTTGATTGTTTTTGGTTCTTAGTTTATTGTTTTGTTTGAATCGATGTTAACATTTTGTGTTCTTGCACTTTTTGAAAGTTCCCAACTCCTTTTTATCGTATTTTATTCCCACACAAAAATCGTAAATGAAAAAAATTATTTGTATACCAGTATAACTGGAAATAGTGTTTTAAGGCAGTTTTTTACGTAGAGTGACGTTGAGCTAAAGATATCGTAAGGGTCAAAATTCATCTTCCACTTTCAAAAATATAATTGAAGATTTGAGTTATTAGAATTATCTACATTTTGATCACTTAAAATTATGATTGGTAGAGTAAACTAAAAATGACTCAAATATAATACTCTTAACAAGCACTGTCCAGTATAATATTTTTCCTTTCCAAGGGCTAGTGATTTTTTGTGTACTACGGAGTATTTGGCCACGAGAAATTGATTGGAGCAGGTCCCAAGGCTGGGAAAAAACGTCTTACAGCCCTTCAAAGTGTCCATGCTATTGTTAAGGGTCTTTTTCTGTAGCATCGGTTAACCAAATTAGTTTATTTAGGCTGTTCTATTTTTCATTGTAAAATTTGTATAAAAACGAATGTGTTATTTTTAGGTGAGTTTGAAAGCAACAGATGGCGCTCAAATTTTGCAGGAGTTTTTGTAACATTGTAATTTTCAAAGAGTGCAAAGTAAATGTTTTTAAAAGTAGTTAACTAGCTTGTCTAGTACATTTTTTATTCTATAAAAACAACTCGGTCTCCAGTTCTCTAATAGAAATGCCGCAATACGTGCTTTGGCTCAACTACTTTGTCACGTTAAATTAATTGATTTTTTTCTCACGGAGAGAAATTACTGGTTCAACACACCGCCACTGCGACTCACATTACTGTCACTTACATACTTACTTCAACTTGTGCTGTTAAATAAAAAAAATCATTTAGAACACACTTAGAACATTTTAACATTTTTAATAAAAAACGTGATGTCAAACGAACATAAACAATCTATCAATTAACAATGGAAAACTAATAAATTAAATACAAACGAATACGAAAAACAAATAAGATAAAAAAAACTATTAATAATAACTGCACTGTTAATAGCCGTTAAATTATTATACTAGTCTACACTACTAGTATAATAGTTTATTTAATGATATTAAACTCCGAAAGCATGTTTTCGAAACTTAGTTAAGTTTATGAATAAATTTATCGGTCAGTCAGTTTTGTCAAAGTTTTTAAAAACTTTAACCATAGTATCGACTGGTAAATACGATCGTAGGTTAGTACTAGAGGAAATCTTATGCTAAAAACGTGACGGTAAACTCCCATAGAGCATGCATGGATGATTTGGGAAAATCGATGTTGAACAGACTTCATCAGCCGGCCATGGAAATGTCAGATCCAGAGATGCCAATACCCTTTACCCGAAAGACTCCTGCGTACAATCCTTATCATTTATAATGATATAGAACATAAATGTTTGCATATTTTGCCTCTAAAATATTAGTTAATTTGTATAATTTATTAAAATTAAGTCTCTTACTTCTTTAATCCAACGACACATCAAGCTAAATTCACCAATTAAAACGGATCTGGCTGGTTGGTTTAAACAGTGGACAATTAATTATCCTCATCAAAATGTGCAATAGTGTCTTCAACGTTGACGTATTTTAAAGTTTTTAATTAATTAAATACTATAGTTTGAAACTATATTATAAACTATATTTTTAAACTTGAGAGCGTTTTATGGTGTAATAAAACTCCTGTTGTTTTAAAGAGACTTACTTGTAATTATAACTAAGTCCTGAAAATTATTTAGCAAAAGAAAAGGTTAGGTTAATATAAACTCTTTTTCAACAAATGTACAGACAATTTATGAAAATAAGTGATATTTGAGCTACTAAAACTAAACTAAACTTTGTATAATCAATAAAATTGCAAACATACCGTAATATTGTTGAAATACTCGTCGAGAACCTTGTATTAGGCATAAGCCACTACACATGTACCTATTTTTACAGTCGTAAATAATTTTTAACGTGAATTTTGAAATTAACCCTTTGAAACAACAGAAGTTTCTCCCCCTAAGAAAAATAAGTTTAGTTACAGAGTTTTAATAAGAAAAATAAATCAACCGGGGAGAATATTTAGCTATGGCGTATTACTTATTCTGTAAAATAATAAATGTTATAAAAATATATTCTTAGTTTTAGTCACTAGTGAAATGGCGACCCAACCTGGTAGGTATTTTAATCCAAGTATGAATGAGAAATGAGTGTTAGATAAAGAGGTTCGTATATAGCTATTTTAATTGATAAAATAAAATAATGTAAGGAATGTAAATTTATGAAAATCACATCTTTTTAAGGGATAGGTATAGCATATTTAATGCGGTACCATTATAACTAAATGGATCGAGTTTCTACATTGTGATAGTTTTTGTTCGAATAAAAGTATTTGAAATATGTATTTTTCCAAGTATGTGATGCATTGAGTTTAGAATGTATTGACAATTTTATGCTCTCATACATGTTTATAGATAGATTAACTAGAAGATCGATTACAAAAAGGAAAAGTTTTATCGAGTTTATCCATCAATCATTGTCCACTCCGAGAGTTCATTCTATTTTGGTCAACAATCTATTTAAAGAAGAGAAATCAATGCTTTGTTGTGGATTGTTCCTACAACAAATTATTACAGTCCATATCTGTGTGTGTTTAGATCTGTGACCATTCCAATTTTTATAGTTGTAGAAAAAATACAAATTATTGTTTCTATTATCAGTTAGCTTTTTAAACAACCAAGTTCGAAGCTTTTTTTACCCAATTTGAAGATCTATTATTTGCAATATATTACCTTACGTCAAGCCTTTAGCTCTGATGTCATATGATTTTTTTCAATTTCACCACAGGTATGACATCTTCAGGAGGTACTTGAAGTAGGCGTAACTCATCTACACTATATTATTGTCACTATTTACATATATACACAAAAAGTTGTTTACACGGTTATCACGCTGTTAACAAACCAAAATCCAGAATTCACATCAAAATACTTATCAATAAAATACATTGATAAAATATCCGAGAAGATTGGGAAAGCTCTCAGAAAAGCAGGATACACGCCTGCATACAGCGTTAAAACCTATCTCATCTCATCTAATAGCTGCACATTCAAAACTATCCATACAACAGAAATAAACAGAGGAGCCTTAAAAGTACAAAGTACAAGTCTAAAATACCTAGGAATGTCAACTATCCTTCTACCTGAGAGGGTTATATGTTGAACGACCTAATCGGATATTTATATCCTCTAAAAGCTTAGAAGGATCTATCCAGTTAGGTAACTCTGACAAAATAAAATTTTCATTTAATTTATTTAGGATTCATTCAATAAAAATATCAAATGTTCTTAGTTAGGACATTTTAATAATGTCTTAAAGCTTATAAAGTAAAATATTATCAGTAAAATGATGGTTAAAATGGTAATCACAGTTAAAAGAAACATTTACACAAGGTTTACAATCAGTTAATTAAGTAATAATGTTTGCAGACGGATTTATTGTATCAAATTCTACAATAACAACGTTAATCGTAAAACACAGAGCAACAAACCTTTGTTTCGTTATCGTCTTGGCACATATAACCCACGAGCGCAATGTTACTCTGTGTAATAATTTCCTTTCGTTGTAATCTCAACTGAACATATAACTTGACAAATATAACTGATAACCTAGCGTATACAACGACGAACAGCAATAGACGAGTTTATGAAATAAACTGCAATCATGCTGTACTCAAAAATATATACGATACCAATATACAATTTAAAAAAAACCTTTGAAGAACACAATACAGGTAACCATAGCAGCACACCTCAATGGTAGAAAACTGTTAAAACTAAATCCCAAACATTTAATATTTTTTAGTGACTCAAATATTACCATCTTAAACAGAAAATAATTCAAATCAATAGCAAAAGTACCACAAAGCTAATAGATCTACTAACATAATAATAAATTCAGGCAAGAAACCCGAGAAGGACTTCATCAACCCCTTTTCAAAAAAATTAACGAAAAAAAAGATACAATCTGGCAAAATTCATAAATATTATCTAATGATGTATATGTTTGTAAATAGTGTAGTGCAATTTATGCTACATTAGTGATTTGAAGTCTCTTCTGATGCTGCCACAATCGTTGCAAAATACCCATTAGGACACAAAAACCTGATTATAGGGCAGGTTAGGTTACACCACCAACAATTCAATTTAAATAGTCATTAGGAGACTAGTTTTTGAATTTATAATCCTAACTTCAAGCTTTATAATGTTCAAGTTTACACTTTAAAACTAACACTATAAAATAACCCTTTACACGTAGCTTACTTTAATAATAATAAACCCGTCACGTAATAGCTTGAAATTGAATTGTTGACGGAAGTACTGTAAACTAAGATTTTTCTATATACCAAATCCAACTCTACCAAATACATACCAAAACCAATGTAACCATGAAGAACTAAAGGCTCAAATAGCAGGCCGATAAATTTAAAACCAGTTGAAAACATCAAATGAATTTTTATGAAATGTACGAAGTAAACATTTAAGATCCGTTGAGTGAATCATTGAGGAAGAATTTTACATTAAGAATATCCTCCATTCTGAAATACTGGAAAATCTCTTGTTTTCCGTTTTTCTTTTTAAATGTTATTTTTAATGGCTAGAGATGTCCAAACGCGGTATCAGCTAATGGACTTCAATATATTATTTTTTAACAGTCCTGATATTCTCCTTTCTATATAAAACAATACTCTTAAAATATCCCTTTGCCATCCCATTTACTTTGCCTTCTGCGTCTTTATGTAAAACAAAAAGTGAGGATTTAGAAAAACATAATATTTAAAAATAGCAATTAACAGCTTCTTGATTTTTAAACCAACAAATATTCGCACCGAATATATCCCTATGTTTTCAAATATATTGGAAAGTTAATGTTACGTTTATGTTGAAAATGAAAATGAAAAAAATGAAAAATGAAAAAAATGAGAAAATGAATATTAGTTTGTTTACATTAATCAATTCTCACCTTGATTTTTGCTAAATAATCAAGGTGAGAATTAATTAATTTGTTTTACTTGTTTAAGATTTCCGATTTATTTTGTCATTGTAATCAGTATTTTCTTGTTGACACTGAATCTTATAGCTCGTACAAAGGGTGGGCTTACTCCTAGTATTGAATAAAATTTAATTTAAAAACCACATATCAACTCAACTATGATGAGACATACACCTTTAAAATCAGTTGAGATTTTGTTGGATATGTTGGTAAAAAAGCCTTAACTTTTATGTATTGGTCTAAGGCTGTTCATTAAAGCTGGGGACAAACTTCGAGGGATGATAGTACTTTTTAAAATAATGTTGTGCCAGCCGATTCTTTGCGGCCGTGGCGAAGAATCAGCTGGCACAACAATAATTAATTCTTCGCCATGACCGCGCTTCGATGGCGCATGGGCTCTGTAAGCTAATATTAAAAGTGCATTTTCTCGCTCATCCATGAACGGATTTCATCCAAAATGTGTTGTTAGATATAAAATTAAAATTAAAATCGTTTTTAAATTTTGTAAAAATTTAAATAAGTTCATGGTTTGGTGTGATTTCAATTAAAAAATTTTAACCGCCGCGAATTTGGAAATATAAAAGCAAACTAAATGATACTTTGAAAATATATTTTTATTTAACCCACATAGATGTGTACAAAGTTTGGTTTCCTTAGCTTAAATTGTTCTTGATGTATAGAGATTTTTGTAAAAAAAATACAAAATGGAGGCTAGCGGTTAAAACGAAGGATTTTTAGACATATGTTTACAGGACATTTTTGTTTATTTTGATGAGTACTATCACCTCTTGAAGTTGTTTGTTGCTAGGGGCAGTAGGTTAGGATATATTGTATAAGTTGGAGATGTTTAAAGTAAATAGCATCAGTAGTTCCTGAAAATACCGATTTTCCTTACTATTTCTGGCCATTTTCTGGAAATTAAGTAATTTTCGGGAAGTAAAATAAGAAACATCGGTATTTTCTCAAGAATAACTACTTCTATTTACTTGAAACTTTGACTACTTATGTAAAATGCTCTATTCTATAGCCCCTACAACGTTTTAGGTTAGCAGTAAAGGGCTTTTGGAGTAAAAAAAATATCACTAAAAAACAAGTAAAAAGCATTATATTTAATTTTTGTTACATGGGTTAAACGATGTGACTGTTTGACTAGGCTTGGAAACGAAATAAAACTTCCCAAACCTACTGAGTTGATGTGGAAAGGTATTGTAACCTATTTAATAATTAAAGTATAAATCAGTAAATGTGATTATGATGTAGACTACTACATCAATACCTATGAATTACTAATATAACTAAACCTTGGCTATACTGCTCACTGGCGCGCACACAGAAAACCACATTATCAATGACGAAATGTGTCACTAATGTTGAGTACGCCTGATTCAATTTCGTCGACGAAATGCGATCATGTTCTGACGACAAAGTTCCAATCCGCTACAAGCAGTTGGCCTTCTAACACGTTCACATTAATTTCGTGTTCTATTGTGTTAAACACCACAATTGATGTTTACATTAGTGCTTTATTCAGTTATCATTTTAAACACATTAGCTATTCCGTTTCAATGTTTCACTTAATACTAACATGCTTTCATTTTTACTAACTTTTTATGGATATGTCTTATCTATAGGGGGCATTGACAATCCGTCAGACAAAAATTTGAAACAGTGACGTCATATGCTTAGTGAAATCATATGGTTATAAGGACAGCTGTTTAGATGACCTGAACACACTCCATTTATTTTCGTACTCTAACCTATTTTTAACTGGGAAGAAAATACAGTTACTTTTGTTTCTGAAGTTTTGTTCAAAACTAATTTTTTTAAATATGTTTTAATTTTACTTGGTCTATTTGGTTTTTGAATATCAACATACTAACACGTGGTATATTTATTTACAACGCAATAAAAACACAGGCCTCAGTAACCATGAGTTCATCGTACAAGTTTGAACCAAAAACCCGTTTCTCACTAAAACCATTTTTTCAGATTATAAAACGTATAATTAGTTATTGGAACAGCTTAAACCACCTGCTCAGATGTAAAATTATATTGACAATTACTTGAATATAATAAGATATATGCTTAGTTGTTGTGTAAATCAGAAGCTGAGTAACATGAAACGCAGCCAATGATCTATTAAACATCATTTTAATACAAAATACAAACATTTTATGCTTAGTTGTTGTGTAAATATCTTATAAAAATAACCTACATTGAAAATAAAAAAAAACGTTCTGAGATATATCGCGTGTTTAAGATACGATTATAAAAAATGGTTAAGCCATTACCTGATACCCATAAAACAAAATTTTATGTGGAAAAATGGAAAACTAAGGCCTAATAAATACTATATGAGGATACGTTGAAACTTAGTGCCTTATGGGAGTAACCATGGTTAAAATATCTATCTTTATTTTGTGAATTTGTTACAATGAAAACAAAAAAAAAACTAAGAGATGGTTTAAGGTATTGGAAAACAGCTACACATGTCTGTATGATAAAGAAAAATACGTTTTGTATTTATTAAAATTAACTACAACAGTTCTATACAAATGGAAAAAATTTTAATATCACATTTATTTATTGAATATTGTTTTCAATTCATGTAGCTATAATATTTTAGAGTAAATTAATATTTTTTCAAACATATTTCATTTTATATGATACAAAATGTTAAATTGATCAAGCTTTATATCAATTGTCGGTGATTATGAGATTATGTTGTTTGAGAGCGTTCTAAGAACTTTAGTGTAAGAATATGTCACTTAGGTAAAATCTACCAGGTAGCACGAATAGAGAGATATAATCTACTTACGTAATATAGGACTTATATTATATCCAGCAGCTCAGGGGCTAAAACAAGGACTGTAACGTTAACACTTTGAATCTTCCTAAGTAATATGAGACTTATGTTACACAATGGGGGACAAAAGTAAGTATACAGTTTTTTTCAGTAAAGTTTGTTCAAGTTACTTCAAAGGTTATAGCAGTGTTGGTTGAGAAGGCAAACAGTTTTAGCTCAAAAGAAAGCGTGTGTTTTTGTCAAGTAAAATAAATTAATTTAGGTTACTTAACACTCTTTACATAAATTGGAAGAGGTTGGTTTTTGTTTGAATGAATATATTTTTCCTATGAAACGTTACATTACTGTATACCTACTTTTGAATCCCTCTGTATACATTAGCTCAGGGTGTTAAAATATGACTTTACCCCAGATAGTACCGTAGTGGTTTGAGTCACATAGACAAGCCAGAGGTGAGGTGACACCTTCTGTTCTAACAGGAGTCAGAGGCCGTTGGTTTCGATCAAGGAACTTTTGACTTTATGGATCAGCATGTTAGGCCTGAGCTACCATGTCGTTAAAAAGGGTTTGTATTTAAAAAGTTTGCTTTTCATTTTTTAATAAATCTTTTGTTGAACTTATGTGAGAACAATTTTGTGAATATGTACTTAAAATTACGTTACGAGCTCTTCAAAGTAAACTGCAGTATCAGTATATTGTACAATTAATACTTGTGCAAAATTTCGAATAGTACATATTTTGGTCATACTGCATGCAATAAAAGTTTAAGAGTGTAAAAAATAATGTTAAGGACATTGAAAAACATCTAATAATTTTAAGACGTCCTAACCTCAAAATTATTTTACTTTGGATATAAAGCTATATTCTTAGCTTATAGTATTATATAGTTTTATTTTTACTATATACAAATGACCTTTCTGATTTTTCAAAAAAGTCTGACTTAGTTATGTTTGTTGACGACTGCTCTTTAGGATTTTCTCGTGAAACTGAAGAGCAAGTCATTTCTGATGGCAATAATCAACTTTCAAAATTTAAATTATGGTTTACGTTAAATAACTTGAAATTAAATATAAGAAAAAATAACTTCGTTGATTTTTACTGTGAACAAAATAAAAACAATCATGGCAAAATAACATTAGACAATATTAAAATAGTTGAAATCACATTCCATAAATTTCTTGGAATGCACGTTGACAGTGGATTGACCTGGTGCTCCCACGTGGACCACATTTTCAATAGAATAAAGGCAATGTGTTGTAACGTATAAAATAAACTGCTAGGGTCCTGTTACACGTTTTTAATTCCCTGGATAGCCTCAGAGACACTGTGTTGACCAGGTTAACATAATTTTGAGAAACTAATTAATTTTTTTTATGGTCCGTGAGGGCTCAGAAATCCTTCCCCATTTAATTCACAGTCATTATAGTGTGTGTATCATCCTCAACCCACGAACCTTAAACAATTTGGAAAAGGTTTTATTATTTTATTATTATTAGGATATCTTTAATTCTCTCCTCAGGCTTATTCCAGCCTGGATCCTAGCTGTCTCACACGACACCAGGCTTATTCCGGCCTTATACTATCGGTATTTATTATTTTATAAACACCAGAATTATTTTAGCCCTGTATTATAAAAACCCAAAACCAGGCTTACTTCAGCCCTGTACTCTAACTGAATTAATACACGACCTAGGTGCTTACTCAAATTGTCTACTACGGAAATCAACTCAACTATTATCACTAGGTTCATTGTGGTCTTAGATAAATAGTGCATGATACTCGTGAGATATTTTGAACACTCGCTTCGCTCGTGTTCATCTCACTCGAGGTTTAAGGCATTCATACTACAATCGTTAAATAAACTAAAATTATGGTATATATCACAGGAAAGCCTGATACTTTTGTTTCGAGGTCAGCATTCGCATAACCTAAACAACCAATCAGGAATCAGGAAAGAACTGCTACAACGTAAGTAATATAACAGTTGATTGGTCTAAAGTGACAAAAATGGTCGACAACTGTTGACACTAAATCAGGCAAACTCGTAATAGATAAATTACGAGTTTGTTTAATTTTATTCTAAATACGGCGAATATAAAGTTCATCACACCTTAATATTGGCTTTTTGATATACTGTCACATTTAACAGCTTCGACACGCATCAACTGTTTAGCTTGTGTTTGTATTAAAATTCCTGTTTTTCGTCCTAGTTTTGAAATATTTAATTTAAGGATAATATTAATTTTTAATAATAACTGTCCACTGAGTCACACAACCTGTCTAAGGGACTGGTTAACTGATAGTTGAAAAATATTAAAACCTACATACTCCTAGCAAATTAACGACCAAAATAATTTTACGTGAATTTTTAGTTTTGGTCTAAGATTTGAATGGTGTTTTTGAAACACTCCGTTTACAGTAGTAGTTACCTGTTAAGGTATAATTAAAGAATATTAAATTAAAAATTGTTTAAAAGTTTCTAGGGAGTTATTTACGTGGAAGAACTATTTTTGAAATTTAAATGTGCAAGCAAACTGGTAGAGTAGGAACATACTTGATGAATCACCAAAAGCTTTTAGCCTGCATTATGTTATGTGTTTACGTATTCAAACACACCATTACACCAACTACCTATCTAGTTTGAATTTAAAACGCAAATTACACATCGAAATGCATTATGATTGTACTTTTGTTAAATAGTATTATAAGCTGAATTGCCTTTTAAAACTTTTCTAAAAAGGAATAAATATAAATAAATATTATAAAAAATAAATAGTTAATATAAATAAGTACTTTAGTCCAATTTATTAATCTTAGCTAGATCTAATTATAATATGAATATAAAACAGTTTGATAAAAATAGATATATTAAATATGTTTTATCTGCGTTTATCATAAAAATTACTGTAGAATATATTTTAAAACTAGTAAAATTTTTTGGGGAAGTTTTATTGAAAAATACTCTAAGGTAAAATTACGGAAGCTAGGGTTTATTTTTATGAAGAATGGGTTACATTTTAAATTTCAATGAGTGATTTTCTACTGGGTAAGTAAAAAGGAAGCAGTTTAGTAATTTTAAATACTTATCATAAAAAGAAACTGGTTATGGTTGTTTAATCCTTTACGATAAGAATACAATAATAACGGTTTTATAAAAACCAAGCCAACCAACTCGTGATAGTTAAAATTTACAAGGTTCAATTGTAATACATGAATTGATATAGTTTTATTTATTTTTCTAATACAAATGGTTTTTTATTCGTACCATGTTTTATCTAATTTTAACCATGATTAATGGGTTTCAAGAAATATTTTTTTTAAATCTGTAAATTTATTGCCTTTAAATTATATTGAAAGCAATAAAAACAATTAAATATTCCAAAATTAAAAATTAAATTTGGATTATACCGTTGAAAAAAGAGAATTTATGCAATGATATTTTTTCACCGAATTATAGTTGGAATATTGATTATTTTACAGTTTCATTATTTAAAGAATTGTCTAATAAATATGTCAAATATTTGGGCCACATTTTAAGTAAAAAAATGCAATGATGGTGAATTAATTGTCTGTGGTCTTGGGCCATGTTATTCTAATAATATTTAAGAATACAGTTCGTTCATGGTATACCGTTATAGCGACATGACGGCATGGAAACATAACGAAATAGTGCTACAACGACATGACGGGAAGGAGACATAACGACACAGCGTTATAACGAAACGACGGCCTGGAGATATAACGACATAGTGCTATAACGAAATGACTGCATGGAGACATAACGACACAGCGTTATAACGACATGACGGCATGGAGACATAACGACACAGCGCTATAACGACATGACGGCATGGAGACATAACGGCACAGTGTTATAACGACATGCCAGCATGGAGTCTAACGACCTAGCGTTATAACGGCATGATAGTATGGAGACATAACGACATAGTGCTATAACGATATGCCGGCATGGAGTCTAACGTCCTAGCGTTATAACGGCATGACGACATGGAGACATAACGACATAGTGCTATAACGAAATGACGGCATGGAGACATAACGACATACTCTTTTACCACATCCTTCTTCTATCTAAATATGTAAAATGAATGGAGACATCATTGTTGTAAAATAACATACACATAGTATAAAATGGAAAACAACTTTAAACATTGGTGGATAATCTAGTTTATAATTACATAAGTATTTGATAACATTAAAAAACATAGTTATAACTTCTAACCCACATAACAGACCTCAAAATATCAAATAATAATAAAGTTTTTTGTTCCAGCTAAATATCTTAATAATTCTCCAAAACGTCATAGAAACAATGTATCATAAATAATGTAATCATTGAGAATAAATTACCTGATATAAATTTTTTATTGTACTGGAATAACCTCTAATTTTAAACAAAGATATTTTAATAATATAAAACCTTGTTAGCTAAAAAAACTTCTACCCGCATTACACAATGACAGTCCAACTTGTCCAAGTCGTGCGGTGGCTGCAAATTTAATCCCAAAGATAATTAAAGTTTGTTCTTGCTTGAAGTTCCCTCTAATAAGGGCCTGTCTCATCACATAACATGTTCCCTTCTAGTTTTTACGAATTTCTGGTTATCGTAAAGAATCATGTCTGAGATTAAATAAAGCATGATCGAGAATTTATTGATAAATTTCCCTTTTATTGTTGTCAACTCGTTCTTTAATATACAGATGTTTGAAATTCAATTTTAATTGAACTTATTTTCATGTAATTTGATTTAGAAAAAGATATTGGTTCATTAGGTGGAAGAATACGTCAACGGAAACTATTTAAAATTATACTTACTTAGATACAACTTTTAATAGTTTTCGTAAAGCAAAAGGATATAAATTATATCCTTTTGGTCTAGTTTAGGTTTAATCTAAATAACTCATATTTTATCATTAATAAACTGATAAAGTGTTTATATAGCTATAATTTTATAGTTTATATTTTATTAACTATAAAATTATAAAGTTATATTTGAATTTTATCCAAGCTAACAAGTATAACGTAATATGTTTTGGTACAAAAGCAAAATAAAGATTATGCAAGAAGAAAAAAACCTTTTGAAGAGTCATAGATGAGGATATTGAATTCAAATGTTACTTCTAAAAAGTTATTACAGTAAAAACCAATTAAAGGATGAAGTATGGAAAAGTAAGAATTTCATTTAAACTGAGTTGGATTCAAATTACTGGAGTTATTTTCAGTTATCGCGATGTAATAAATCGTTTAATTACATTCCTTTTATGACTTTTGTTTTATCTTAAAACTATTAATCTGGAATTGGGAAGGTATCTGATATTCAATTTAAAGTTAAATTGGTCAGGTTAAACTAATTTGCATATATAAAAAAGGGATTTCACATTTATAAAATTTGAAGCCACAAACATCAGTGATTATAAATTTTCTTCACGTTTTGAAAGAATGAGTATGAGTTTCTTATAAATAAAAATCACTAGAATCAGATTATTTCTAGATTTTGCGTGTATTTAAAACAGTGTTGAAATTAAAAAGAAAATTTGGATCTTTTCTATTTTGCGCATACCACGTTTTAAATAGCTGTCTGATCATTTTCTGGTGTTTACAAACATAATAATTGGAAAGGTTGTGTATTTAAGTTCCTTTTAAGCCTATTTCACAAATACATTTTAAAAGGGCACAGTTATTTGTGGAAGTAATTAAAAATAACAGAGATTTGGTTATGTTAAATAAAGCAAAGTTATAAGTTTAACAGAAATAATAATAGTATATTTTGTTCTTGCAGTAGACTATATACATTACGTTACAAACGTGAAGTTATTTAATTAAAATACACGTGTCCTAAAATAGTGTCATGGCAAAATAATAAAATATCAGGCACAACTAATTTCACTAATTTGACACTTTTTGTACTCCTTCACCATTTCCTAAATTTTAGCCGCAATAACACCTATAATTTAAATTACCCAGCGGGCCAACATGAACTCGACTACTGAGTACTATCTTTGCACACAAAAAGGTCATTTAATCGTGATTTGAATTGATTTTGGTTGTTTAGTTTTTCAACACCTTCAAGAAGTTTATTAAAAAACTATATTAATCTCAGACGGTAAAAGCTCAAACGTTACAATTCTGTGTTGTTGACATCGACAGGTTTCCCTGGCTCTGGTACGATAAAGGTGGATCTAAGACTGCCTTGTACGAGTGGGCACTTGAATTTTCAATACAAGGCCGTTTAATAAATGTAGGGACTGAGCAATACAAGCGGACCTAGCTTCCTAAATACATCTTTACACGAGTCTCTTGGCTGCAGTTTGCAAATTATTTTTCTGCATTTATACATGCATTTATATGATTTTTTTCTGCAGCTTTAATACTCTTTCCATTCTGAATTTAGCTCAGCCATCCCACAATCTTATTCCGTAAGAGAGGTGACGAGAGGTGAGATACGTTTAATAGGCCATTAAACGAATTTTTGAGTTCAACAAATTCAACAGAATTTTGAAAGGCACAAAATGCAAAAGTTCTGGCCGTAGCCTTGGAACAAATATGGTCAACATGATATTCTTAATTCAGCCCTTTGTCAAAGTGCATTCCTAATAATTTAACGGAGTCACATTCCTCTAAAAATTCGTCCTCCACCATGGTTGTAGGCTGTATGGCCAGATCCTGCCGCCGAAGGTAAAATGACAGTACATTTGATTTGGAATTAATCGTTTTGAGGTTTAATTAAAACAAAGTGTCTGAATACACGATTTCAGATCAATAAACAATTCTACCTCCAGCTCATTTCTGGTTTGTGCTTTTACACGGATAGTTGTGTCATATGCGTATTGTTTTATATAAAAACTCATACACATCCCCTCATCTGCAATGTAACACTTTGAAACTATCTTATCATGGAAGTAGAAATAATAGTTATTATGTGTAACAAGTTTCATCCGTGATAAATTAATCTAAGAGGTAGTTTTTTGGGTTGAAGATATGTGAATTTTCGCGAAACGCTGAGAATTCATAATAAATTCGTACATTACCCCTTTATACTCTATGTACCACTTTGAAACTGTTATTTAATAAAAGTAAACATATGTTTTATGTGTATAAAGTGAGAACCGCAGCAAACCTTTCCAAGGAGTAGTTTTTGTGGTTTGAATATGGCTGAATTTGAGCTAATCGCTGAAATATACATAAAAAATTCATATTAACACCCCTCATATGCTGTCAATATGGCTAATGTTGTGTCGGCAACGTAGATTCGTTAGATTCGATATCTAACTTCAGGGAGGTCTTTCCGTTTTAGATTGATGAATTGATTTAGACGTACAGCAAAAATAGAATAGGTCCTAATATTGGTCCCTGAGGGACGGCTTAAACCATTTTTGATCTTTTTGAAAGTTGGCTATTATTGTCAACGCACTGGAATCAGTCTTTCAGGTAAGACGAAGACCACTTGTGGGACAACCTTCAAATGATGTACTTAATTAACTGGTGCAAGTGTCTTATGAAACACGCAGTCATAAGCTTTTAAGTAATACGCTGAGCACATGTTCACAGCTCTCGCGGCCATTGATAACCATTTCAAATATATTCGTGAAAACGTCTATAAATTCAGTGGTTTTCTAGAGACTATTGACAGTAAACTCTGCTAAGCGCTGTATGGTCGGCAATTTCACTTGTATTACGTTGTATTGATCGGTGACAGATAGTACTCTGTGTGGGCTTATGTTAGGACCTGGTTATTGATATTTTTATATCATTAAGGAATTTTTATACAGTAAGTAACAATTAGAAAACTACTAAACCACTTGTTCTGTTAAACCAGAAAACAATTAAACCAAAGTGGTATATGTATAGCGGAAAAAATCAAAAATCAAGTGCAAATCAAGCTTAACCATATGAGACGGTTGAAAACTTCATCAGCAGTGTGAGTAAAGCTAAAGCTGAGGATTGCTTGTGACTGAGTCTCAAACATGTAGAGAATGATTAAAGTATGACTTTGGTAGTGCACATTTCGTAAATTCTCATAGAAATATTAAACAGCCATTTGGCTGTTAAGCTGTAAAATGACCAAACTATATACATTTTCAAACAACCAGCGCTTTATTTTCAAACCTCAAATACCCATTACCAATGGCTAAGGAACTCTGGGGTAAATTACATACGGCGAGATACAGAAGCGGTTTGAGTCACATAGACAAGCCAGAGGTGAGGTCACCCCTCATGTTCTAACAGAAGTCTCCGGCCGCTGGTTTCGATCCAGGAACTTTCGACTTAATGGATCAGCATGTTAGGCCTGATCTACCATGTCGGTAAAAAGGGTTTGTATTTAAAAAAGTTCACTTTATATTTTTAATAAATTTTTTCTCAATCGGTTGTTGAACCAATAGTAGGACCAATATTGTGAATATTTACTTAAAATTACATTATGCCTTATTTAAATTAAACTGTAATATCAGTTATATTAAACAATAATTGTATAACATTTTGCATAGTTAATATTTCGGTCATATTGCTAATGTTTTGAGTAAAAAAATAATGTTAAGGACATTGCAAAACATATGATAATGTTTAGATGTACTAACCTCAAAACTATTTTATTCTAGGTATTGAGTTAAAGATTTCAACTATTATTTTCTTTGTAACATTATATATTTTAGATTACCATCATTAATAAAATAGTGTTTATACGTTTACGTTTGATGGGCAAGGTATGTTTTAGCTCACTGATAGCATTTCATTTAATTTTTTGATAATTATATTGAAAGATTAGTTGAAAGAATGCAGCCGTTAAGTCGTCGTTCAATTAGCAATAATTCCAGTAATATCATGGTAATTGACATAACAGTGTTATTTCAGTTCATTGGAAGAACACATAATACAATATCTTTTATATATTTTACATTAAAATTAAAATTAAAAATTTTTTCTAACAACACATTTAAAAAATACAATAAATTGTTCTTCTCTATATAAAAATAACCTCACAACACAACATCCACTTATAATACAAACTCACAATAAAATAGTTATTTATTTACTCAACAATAAAACATTATTTACTTTAAATATGATTATTTGAAACTATTTTTTAACTATCAACTATTATGCTTACAGGTAAAATAAGTAATTCAAATATCTTTGTTTGAAAAAGCAATGCTGTTACTTGACATCCATAACAGATTAATAGATTTGTTAAGGTGCAACGCGAATGTTTCTGAAGGTTTGTCAGTGGAGTAAGAAACAGCTGAGATTTAGCGCGAATACGCCTAGAATGTTTGAAAAGCGGGGCAACAATGAAATCGAATACTCGAATGTTCAGGAAGGTTCTAGAAGGCACCGAACGTAGAAGTATCCGGCGCTCAACTGCTCACGAGTCAGATGAATAATTTGCGTTTTAAGTGACAGATCAGTCCAGTAATAACAACATAATTGAAGAGTAATAATGATAGTGAATACTTGAAACTGTGGCAGTGACTATTGAAGCTTGTGTGTTTAATAGGGAAGACCTGACATAATTAATTAATTAGCTGTAAGTAATAAACATTGTAAATATGTAGATGATTCAGTAATTTTATAGGTTAGGGTACGTTAGATTAGATTATTGAAATGGCAACCATAACACAAGGTAGGTATTTTAAACCAACTATAAAATGAGGATTGAGTGTAAGATGATTGTGGCGCGATCTTGCAAGTGTTACTGACTAAGGCTTGCTTTTTCCTTAGAGGGGACTGTTAATTAATATCCTAACCGTCAATGGAAACTAAGGAACATATAGTTTAACGTGGAATCCGAACCATGGCCTCTGAATTACGAATCAGTCTAGTTACAAGGATGGTCTTTGCGGATTAACGTAGTATTCAATAGTGCGGACGTTAATTCACACAAGGGAACAAACACTACACTCAACGACCATCGCTTACAACTATCCACAATTCGTGACTTCCAAGTAGCTAGATTACAAGACGTCACCACCGTCCTAGTCCAGGTTTAGGTAAATAGCAACTATTTTGCATTTGTAATAACTTTATTAACAAATACCGTAGTAATTATTATGAAATCGCCGTGTTTTATGTATATAGCCCGTAGGCCCATACCAGATTGTAATTAATATTCAACATTAATACATGGGTGTTTAGTTGAGTAAACTGAACCCTTAACAGTGAAGGATCCCCTCTCTCCCCGTAGGCTGAGCTAATGTTGACTTTACATTTCAAAGAGCTGAGTAAACGTTCTTTGAGCGGTAGTTTAATAAAATTTATTTTTTTAATATAATTATAAGTCGTTTACTAGTATTTTTAAGCGTTAAATATAAAAACAGACAATTTTTATATATTTATAGCTTAAAGAAATAGGTACTGTAATAATTTATATTGTTTACTTATTTTTTAATAAATACATTAAATAAAACAAAAAATGATTACCGGTGTTCTAGATGTATGCGGTTCGCAATCATCATTCATCAACGTGTGATAGTACCTATCGTGTAATAAATTACACGTTTATAAAAGTTACTTTTAAACTGTTGCATTCATGTGTTTGAACTATTCAGTACTCCACATACTTATTTTTGAGAGGAGAGCTTTAAAATTACTTACTATTGTATGATCACCCAATGTGAATTCTTAATAGGAGTATTTAGCTAAGTAATTTTGGCTTCATTACTTCATTGCTAGCTTTTGTTTCTTATATAAAGATTCTATTTCTGTGGAATGTGGGAAAACCTAAAGCCGGTCCAGATCGACCTTTTCCGCTTTAAGTACGGCCTCGATGGACCAATAAACACGTTTTACGTGTCCTTTTTGTGTGTCCGTGTTCGATTCACATAGTATTTGTTGTTTTATCCCCTTCCTAAAAATCATAAAATAAAATACTGGTATGTTATTTAAACTATATTTGTAAAAAAAACCATTATAATATCATATTGAAAAGTATAAAATATTTCCATAGTCTGACATCCTAAAAAAATTAATGTATTAGTTCACATACGTATCTTATGTATATATTACGTTTGGAGATATATTTTTTAAATTTTGACTTATATTTAATTGATACCCCTGATAACAAATTGGTTGTACTTATTTAGTACAATATATGTAAAAAACCTATAGTCTTATTTGTTAAGTCAATATTATGTTGTGGAGCTCATGAGTTGAACTGCAATTAATTTTTTATTTTATTTTTATGATGTTTTTGTTATTGTTTTGGATTTCTGTGCAAGAGGTCACGGGTTCGAATCCTGGGACGCCCACTTGGGTTTGGACAACTTTCCAAAAAGGTGTGTGTGTATGAGGTTACTTTGTGATGTATTAAAACGTCTTTGGCGTTGAAGAAAACCTAATGTATTTTAACTTGAGAAACAAAAACGCTTTCAAAAAAATTGCTACATTTCCATCACAGATTTGTGAAAATCCCAATCATCGAAATAGGTGTGCTAGCTGACGTGATATAACTAGAACACCAAATGGACTTATTGGAGGAAAACATTGCATTGCAGATTGGAAGTTGGGGCTGTATTGAGCAACAAAACTAATCGCTAAAATAAACTGAATGTTGAACTCGATAAAACTGATGACAGTCCCTTTAGTACTCTAGCACCAACATTGAGTTTCTCCCTTGCCCTCTGAAGTCTGGCTGTGTAAACTGGTTCATGTTATTCTTATTCCTAATTGAGCTTGAATTTCCCAAACAGTTCAGTGTTTACAACTCTTATTCAAATAAACAAATAAACTAGCTTTCCACCTTTATACTGTTCCGGTTTTACGTGAATTTATTTAATAAAATAATATTTGTTTGCTATTAAGTGCAAATAAAAATCTATAAAAGAAAACATATTTGAAGATTTTGTTTTACAGCTACAAAAATTATTTCTTCAATCAAAAAGGTTCTCATATACAGTAAAATGTTATACTACAGTTTAATAACGATATGATACAAAACAAATGCATTGCACTCCTATACTCAATCAAAGATGACGTATTTATTTCCCTTTGGAAAATAGATTAGATCATAGATATGTTTTCAATTTCTCTAAAAATATGTCATTATAACCATATGACGTCACTTCCGTTACAATTTTTACGTGATGCGATTTATTAACTTCCCCTTCCCAGAGCTTATATATTTCCACGTCAACATGAGAGCTAATGTTTACAATGAGTTTTAGTTCAATTTCTTTGGCGTTGAAGAAAACCAAATGTATTTTAACTTGAGAAACAAAAACGCTTTCAAAGAAAAGTGCTACATTTCCATCACAGATTTGTGAAAATCTCAATCATCGAAATAGATGTGCTAGCTGACGTGATATAACTAGAACACCAAATGGAATTATTGGAGGAAAACATTGCATTGCAGATTGGAAGTTGGGGCTGTATTGAGCAACAAAACTAATCGCTAAAATAAACTGAATGTTGAACTCGATAAAACTGATGACAGTCCCTTTAGTACTCTAGCACCAACATTGAGTTTCACCCTTGCCCTCTGAAGTCTGGCTGTGTAAACTGGTTCATGTTATTCTTATTCCTAATTGAGCTTGAATTTCCCAAACAGTTCAGTGTTTACAACTCTTATTTAAATAAACAAATAAACTAGCGTTCCACCTTTATACTGTTCCGGTTTTACATGTTTTTATTTAAAAAAATATATATTTTTTCTGTTAAAAATGCAAATAAAAACTATGAGAGAAAACATATTCGAAGATTTTGCTTTACAGCTGCAAAAATTATTTATTCAATCAAAACATTCTCATATAAAATGTTATACTACAGTTTAATAACGATATGATACAAAACAAAATATGCATTGCACTCCTATTCTCAATCAAAGACGACGTATTTATTTCCCTTTGGAAAATAGATTACATCATGGATATGTTTTCACTTTCTCTAAAAATATGTCCTTATAACCACATGACGTCACTTCCGTTAAAATTTTTACGTGACGCGATTTATTAACTTCCCCTTCCCAGAGCTTATATATTTCCACGTCAACATGAGAGCTAATGTTTACAATGAGTTTTAGTTCAATTTTATATTAACTATAAAAAACCAAAGCATCATTAATTTACCTCCGAAAGGGTTGGTAAATAATGTATTTTTTAATGGCTATAAATTTATCCTCGACATGAAAGATTATTATACGTATATTGTTTAAAACGTTACATTCGACTACAACCATGTTGATGTAAAAACTAGGAAACAAATTCTTAAATTTTGCACGATTTTCAAAAAAATTTGGATCCAGTTAAAATGTTTTATATAACATTAATTTTTATACCAAACTCACTAAAGTACTTACAAGTTCTTTGACATTGTTTACTTGTATTTGTGTACAAGTATTTTACTCTAGGTATAGTATTTTATGTCTTATCCTCTTTGGTTAAAACCTGTTTCTAGACAAGGAAAATTAAGTATAAAACGTTACTTAACTATTTGCATTTACGATTAATAACTCATTTCCAATAACGTAACGAACCGTAATTATTATTTAGATTTTTATTGCGGACATTTTCCATCACGATTTTATGTAAAACAAAGTTTCAAGACGTTTTTGAACGTTTTAATGGTATGCTAACTCGTAGTAAAGCTCGTAAGGGGCAATAGATTTTTGTTTTAAGCATAAAACTGTAAAAATAATGTGTTTTTTGCTCTGTAAAGTTAACTTTGTACTGCAATTTTTCATGTACATTAGGAAGGATTTGCATTTGATTATAAAATAATAGTAATAAAATAATACTGTTGGACGTGTTTCGCCTGGATTTAGGGTTTTGGTGGCGGCCATTTTGTTTCCAGTTCCGGTGGGACACGCCCACTCCTTTCAGTTGTCTTTGAGTCTCCGTGACGAGCGGACGTGTTTGGTTTCTTTTGTGTGTAATGGTTAGAGAATGGTTTGTTTGTAAGTTTTTTGACTGCTTTAAACTTTTATGTTTTCTGCTTTATACCGGTTTGGTCCGGATTATATGTGAATTAATTGTGCTATGTTTAAGATATTAGTTCATCTGAGGACGGGATCAGATTCCATATCCCGAAACGTCGTGAAACTTTGTTTTACATAAAATCGTGATGGAAAATGTCCGCAATAAAAATCTAAATAATATCAATCCACCATCACCAATAATGAATTTCAGACAAAGAACCGTAATTAATACATTTTTTATTGTTTGTCTTTATATTCTACTAGCGTAACCCGACTGCACCCCTTTATGCCCCTGGGTTCGAGCCCTTTAGGGTAAATCTATTTTAATACTTTTCCTGAGGAAAAAAATCAACTATGGTCATATAATACTAAAGTGAATTTGTCACTCAAACATCTTGCAGTTTGCATTTGAACAGATTAAAATTTTTAAAGATACTTTCAAGCTATTTAATCACAGCTAATAATCTTGTAACCAGATAAATACACACACCGGCACGCACAAAAACACGCAAAATCATATATATGATTTAATAATAGACCTACACAATATCAACCTTTTATATATTTCAGATAGCAAAAGGAAAATCTAAAAAAATATACAACAGCCGATTCTTATAATAAACGTAATATGTATAAACATTGTAATTTTTTTTTATTTGACCAACATACAAACATGTGATACAAACATCATTATACATAATTCCCCAACACTCAGAAATGTTAACGTGGTAGAAGAAAATGTTAATTTTGTACAATACATGATTGTACACTTTACATTTTTTATAAATGAATGATCCAAACAGCATTTGATGGTAAGCATATTGCCAATTATTTTTTAAATTTGAATAAATGACAGTTTAAAGAAACCTTCAAATTATTTAATTATCAAAATTATTTAACAAAATCTATAAAACACTGCACCCTTTTATGCCCTCTGGATTGGAGCCCATTGGACGGATTCACACCAAACTTTACAGAATCCATCCTCGAACCATGCTAAATAAAGCCTTAAAATTTTATCACAATATTTCAAGGGGTTAAGGAGTCTATAGGGAACATACACACATACTTCCCTTTTTATATATATTAAGAAAATTCACTTATCAATTTAAAACTTAAAAATATAAACTTGAAATAACTTAACAATAACTAAAACTTAACTTAACTTAAACTTAAATATAATAACTTAAAATTTAACTCTTAAAAATATTAAGGCAATATTAAAATACTTACCTAAGTTAATCTGGACAAAAATCCTTTTTTGCACCACTAAGAAGAGTCAATGTTCATACTGTCAATCAAAGCAAGGTCATGCGACATATTCCCTTCATAAATGATTGGTGTTCATAATATTGCAACAATAATTTCTCAGTTTTTAATAAAAACGACCATTTGCGCCATCTGGCCATGCATGAGACTGATCCAACACGTTTGTTACATCTAGCCTGTACGTTTACTAATGATAAAAATATAAAAGGATATAAAAATACTTATTTAGTTTATTTCTATACATCAAACACTATTTTGCATTAGGCTAAGCCGCTTATGAAATGTGATATGATATTGCCATTGTTATGTTATGTGGCCCAATTGTTGTGATTTTGTTGTAATTTAATATTTAATAATTTCATTATATAAATAAATTAAATGTATAGTGTTTCAGTTACAACAGTTTCAAGTACAGTACTAGCGCAGTTTCAGATGTAAGTAGGCCTACAGTAGTGATACAATCAGTTCAGTTTAATAGTTAGTAAAATATTCAATGATACCCAATTTTAAAATTTAAAACTAAAACCGTATCTGGAAAAAAATCATTAACACAGCTTAACCACAGCTATTAACCATAGCTATGTAAAGAGAGGTGTGGTTTTTATTTGGTTGGTTGTGAACGGATGAATAGGTTTCAACAATTTTATTTGATTTTTCTAACAGTGGAAATATTTTGTCTTAAAAAACAGCAATAAAATAAAGTTTTTTGATGTTTTAACAAAATTGACGATAAACTATACACCAAATCTAGCATAAAATTGTGCATAAAATGAAAATTGAAGCCTCAAATTTAAAAATTTACTTTGATTAGTTCTAGTTTATGAGACCAAAAGTTATTTCAAAATTATAAATCAAGTTTACCCATGATTTTCATTGAACACGCTGGAAAACCCAATGCAACTAATAAAATAACTAATCTTCAAAGTACAGTATATACAAACCATCTAGTGTGTGATGATACTTGTCTATTGAGGAATATCATACATTATTTGTTATATTTATTTTGTTATTCAAAAAAACTGATCCTGTTAATTTTGAAATTAGATTTTGTTGAAAAGGAAATGCTTAAAGCTTACCACTTAAAAAAAATAATATTATAAAGTAAAAATGTCCTGTAAAAATATTGTTCAGTTAAGATAAACATATCACACCAATACTATTAACAGATCTTTAAACTTTACCCTAAGAGTTAGAAGTTAGAGTTAGAGTTAAAAGTCAATGTGGTATTTTTCACAAAGCCAACTGATACCACAACACACCAAATTAATAAAGTAACACTTATATGCCGTCATAAACGAGACATTTCATTAATATATTTATAGCAGTTTTGGTACTAAAATGTTTGAGACATGTTTGCATTTTAAACTATTTTCCTTAATGTGGCTCTATCAAACAAAACTCCTAACTACATTATAATCAGAGAAGCAGATAATATATAACAAAAGCAGATGACTGCAAACGAATATCGAGATTGTCATAAACGTTTTATCAAATGTTTACTGATAAAAGTGATCATTGATACATTTTCCGGGTATCAAAGGTAGTTATCACGGTACAACGAACAGATCTGCTCATTAAGGTCAAAGTTCAAACACCATTTATTACAAAGCTCACTCACCCTTGTTGACAAGTTAAAGTTTAAACACCCCTTAAATTTGACTAGAGTTTGTAGATTCGTAAACTCCGATTTTAAATTTATCAACTATTTTTTGGTAAAATATTTTTTAATAAATTTTGACCAAACAGAATGATTGAAAATTCTAATTAATAAAGTAAGAGTATTTTTACTTTAAAAACTACAATCTTTGCTGCTGTGGTGTCAAAAAGTGCTCATAAAAGTCACATATTTATCCTTCACTTATATAAATGTTTTAAAACTTGGAATCCCTGACTGTTAATGGTGATAAGAAATTAAAGTTTCAAAAACATATACTCCATACAGATGTTGACACTCTGCTAGATATTGTTAATCGAACTGTTTAATAACTATTTCGGTACAAAGTATGTTTAGTCAGTTATTTTTATTTAAAAACACAATTAGTAGCTTGCTAAATGTACATTTTACATAAAAATGATATTGTGTATTAAATGGTTTAAAATACCTAAAATGTTTACCTATAGGTTTGTGTTTGATCTATCACTGTTCTCAGGCATAAATCTATTTCCTAACAACCAGAGTTTTACAAAAGAGGGAATAACCATGCAATAATGTATTAAAATGAATCCAGAATTTCTCAGAATCAATTTTTTGTTAATTTTTTGAACTATGAGTGTACAAAATCTATAAAAAATTATTGTTATAATAATTGTAATTTATATTACCTATCCACCTTTACAACGGGGTAAAGATGAATTTATTTTTAATACATCTCTTATTAAATACATCACATCTTATTTTAACAATGAGAAACAATGTTTACGTAAATATATAAAAATTTTAATGTATGCATGGTAAAATTTCAAACATGATTAAACACTACCTACCATCATGTAGTTGTAATATTAACAATTGACCTTCTAAAACAAACATCGTACAATTTGTGATTAAATATTGAAAACATCGTTTCAGGACATGATTGATGTTGAATGCTCAATTACGAAATATATATTTCATACTTGAGCTGTCATTCCCATGACACGAGCTATTTCCAATCGTATGAAAAGTGTCCTGATTTTCAAACCATTGAGTCTAAACAATTCAATTGATTGGTGAAGAATTAGCAAGTTTTAAATAAACTGGATTATAAAAGTAAATACTCCTAGTGGTTGCGACATTCACTGCACTATTATTTTACTTGTTTTTATAATTTTACACAGACTTGTACAGCTAAATGTGACAAAAGTAAAGAGGATGATAAATTTTTATGACAAATAATTTTTCAGGATATTAAATCTTCTATTAAAATTTTAAATGAGGTAAGTGACCAGATATATCGGTTATAAATCCCAGCGTCCATGAACCCCCCTCCCCTTCATGCATTGACCGGAAGTTGCCGTCTGTGACAGGAAGCGCTTCTGCCACTTCCGTTACTGGCACTTTCTGAATATAAACTAAGGATCTCTGATTGATCGTGTAAAGAGATTGAAGTTAACGTTTTCAAGGGATTCACGATTTTCTTATAATAATGGTATTAGCATTAAATATACCTTAATTACGAACAGACTACTCAAGATTGAAAGAGGGATATTAATAACTATTTAAAAACAAAAAATCATCAATATGAAGTTTGAAAATCGTTTTTATGAAAACGTATACTTTCAAGTAAAATGAAAATAAACATATTTCATTTTTAGGTCATTAGTATTAAGATCATTTGAAACTAGAATGATTAGTAGAAAAATCTAAGGAAGAAGTAATGTATTAGTGAGAGTAATATTAAATTCATCCCAGAAATCAAGGAAGATGCCAATAGACAATGTAAAAGAGGAAAAGTAGCAGTGAAATACTCTTTGATTAACAGACAATTAGAGGGATCCCAGTGATTTCAGAAGTAGGGAGAACAGCACGATCAGAACGAAAAAAGTATTGGGCATATGAAAAAAGAACAGTAGTCATAAGTGACTAAAGTGGTTTTATGTTGGTCATAAAGAGAAAAATAATAAAATATATGTAATGTTGATTTTCTAGAATATCCAATGATAATTTTGATTAATTCATAACCGATGATGATAAACATAAAATATAGAACAAATTTATTAAACCAATTCCAACGAAAGGTGGAGGCCTACATATGGCATTTAACATTTTACATATTGTAAATTTAGAGATTCTTATTACACTGACTTAGGAAATAGATAGTTAAGTGGAACATCATGTATTTTAAAACGTTTACAAAAGGTGTAAATTGCACTTATTACCATTTCACTTTTGCCTGATTTGGCAGAAATTATCTTCCTATAGCTTAAAGAAATAAGTTTTACAAAAATCTTAAATGGATTACATTTAAGATCTTATGTCACACTCGCAAGACTTTTATGAAACCTAAAAAATTGTTATAGTTTTGTTGCAAAGTATTAATTAACTTCCAGTGATTTTCAGGGAACAGTCCGATTTATTTCATTGCTTTGACAGATATCTACCGCAAAATCTGGTTAGACAAAAATGATCAGGTTAGTTGACAATACTTGTGTATTGAATCTAATTCAATTTGTACTTACAGTTTGACCTGGTTTGAAATTAGAAACTTAGGCGAGCGAGACAGCTGACTGCTGTTTGATCATCTTGAAATCTGCTTTATAGTTTAGCAATCAATCAGAAGTGAGGCTTGTAATTTGCTTCGGAATTGTTGAAGTGAGGCGTTAACAAACTCAACTTTTGATTTAATTCAAACCCTATCTCTATCTAAGTGTAGGCTAAGTATATTTGATGAATACAATCATTCATGGATACATAACTGTTCTTTATTTAATACAAGGAAAAACAATATAAGAACGGATGGTTGATACATATTTATGTTTTAAAGGAAGTATAACGTGTTAAAAAATCAATGATTTATCGAGTTTCCTACGAAGACGTTTAAATGTTTGATATTATATTTCTTTCGCAGTTAAGCACCGGACATTTTTAAACTTTGCACAATTTATAAAATATTTTTTTAAATATTCTGGGAAAATTTCAGATACATAATTCTTGTAGACACAAAATGGTGGCATATTGAATATTATACTTTTCAAACATTAACAATGGTTTTTATGGTTTTGTAATAGTATATTTTATGACAAGAGTCGAAACTGGGTCATTGAATATTCGAGACCATGTTTGAAGTGTGAAATTTTTTGAACACTACTGTAAATACGGAAATAAAATTTGCTTATGTTTTAAACGATACTTTTTGCTGCAATACAAAGAATAGTCATTACGTTATTGAAATATATCTTTATTACAGTTAGAAAATTATACAAAGCTAGATAAAACCTACTGAAACAATAAACAAATTTTGTTTGTTTATACTGGTAAAATGCTAGTAAACATTATTTTTGGTAGTAAACATTCTTCTTACATAGTAAGAAACGCAATGGCGAATGTTTGAAATGTTGCATAAACAACGAAAACAAGGGCTTTCAAAATAGTCTAGCGAAAAATAGTTTGGTTGTAATATTATTTGTCAAAATGATTTTCAATGAGGAAAATACAACATAGCCTAGTGAAAATCAAAACGTTGAACCCAAATTTATCCAAACTGTGGCCCATTCCTAGCGATGGTGATAAAAGTGCTCAAAAATGAATCTTAAGATCATGTAAGAAGATGATGTAAGATTTTACAAAGATATTCTGCGGTATTCAGATAAGTTCCCCTTCAATTGGTCTTGGTTCCTAATTATTATTCAATCTATAGGTATAAAATTGTGCCATAAACACAGTTTAACTTAGGGATCTGGATGGCCGATCTAAAAAATAAATCAAAACGATCGATTGAAGAGGAAACTTTCCGGATACTTTGGCATTTTTCTGTAAAAGACAATGAATTATTAAGCTTAGGTCACAGTTAGTAATTTTGTCTCACATTTGGGGGTATTCATTTTGCTATATCTCGATTTCCTGATTAAAATGCCTCTTTTCTCTGGAATGTGTTAATGACGATATTTTACAAAATCAAAAATACGGTTTTTAATGTTTTAAAGTATTTTTTTCAAAATGCACCATTTTATAACTACTGAGCTTAAATAGTTCCAAAATACGTTTAGTAACCTAATTTACAAATTGGTTATAACTTAAAAGGTTTGGTGCATAAATGGGCAATAAATCTAAAATCACATGTTTAACAATCTTTACGAACACCCGGTATATGAGTTCGTAATAAATTTGCAGAAAAATGTATACTGTAAAAACGTTAGTGGTTAGTATTGCAATTTAGTTTAGTTTTTATACTGAAGTTTATAAAATACTTAAACTAATGAGGTCAAAGTAATTTATGATACTATTGCGATATCATATTTGTGATATATTTAATGTGCATTTTATAATGTAGCCAAAAATTAGTACATAAATATTATATTATATTTTAATGTATATTATAATATAAATGTTTAAAAACTTAGTAATCAGGCAGAACATGTTTTCCTTTTTAAACGTGGAATAAATTTGGTGAGATATAAAAATAAGAAATTATAAGAATAAATCTTGAACTCATTTATAAGAAACTCCTCTTAAAGTAAAGGGAAAAGAGGCTGCTGTAAAAACTCTGTATCCGTCATAAGTTTTCTTCTAAGGAAATCTTACTTTTGAATAATGAACATAAATTTTCTGGCTGAAGACCTTTTTATAAATTACAAACGTATGTCGTTTCAAAGTTTTTGTAGGAACAAATTTAAGTAAAAACTTCATACTTGAATAGTAGAATCAAAATATCTCCTTTCTTTATACGGGGAATTTCTAAAAGAAACAACTGATATGGGTAAATTATGTTTCAATACCGTTATAAACTATTTACGTTGGATTAAATCAAAACTAAACAAGCACAACTTACTATTAAAGAAGCTAAGTATAGGATGGTGTTTTAGTTATAAATAAAAAAAGATTATAACTAAACAGTAGAACAAAGTAACGAATCTAAAATATTATACTGTTAAAATGTTGTAAAATTTAACCAAACATAATTTAAGAAATGGTTATGTGAACATATCACATCTAGCATAAGTGACCATAATAAAATACGACGTTGATTGAGTGGCAGAATAGTATTTTTTCCATTTAATCTTGAGTTTAAATTTAATTCAAAAAATTTAGAAATATTTTTACTACTGTAAAATTAAAAATTATAAAATCCTTATACAGTTTATTTTTAAAACGAATTTTATTTGTTTGTATTACTATGTAAAATAAAGTTTGGATAGAATGACAGTATAAACTATTATTACGTCGAATTATAAAGTCGTTTAAAAAACTATTTTGTAAAAAACAAACTATAAACGTCTAAATATGAAGGTGAAAGCACACAGAGCTTCTAAATTATAATGTTCAATTGAGGTTTTGAAAAGGAACAATTAAATTATTATTTACTATGGTATACACATCTTGTAATAATTGCTTGGGGAAAAACTTCATGTTTTAATACACATAAAATGACCAGCTCTATAGAAGACAACTATTTTCATTTTTTAATTTTTAAATGAAATATTAGCAAGGTGGTCAAAGCACATGTTAAATAAAAGTGAGATAATTATGAGGGTATAATTAATAATAACAGTGCCTTTACACCAAAACCATAATAATTTTTACTCCAAAAACGAACGCAGAATAGAAACCTAGACTGATGTGATAAAGACAGACATTGAAGGAAATTAGAGGAAATCAGCACTGATAAAAGTGAGATTTTACTAAGCCGATTTGATAGTTTTAATAGAATCTCACTATTATCAGAGCTGATTTATGTGAAAAGGAACTAATTTCAGCTCCCTGTAACTTTGAAATATACAGCCGTACTAAAAGTGAACAGACTGTACAGCTCTATTATTTGGAATGTTACTGTACCGGTGTTAAATGGCAGCATTTACTGACAAAAGCCCAAAACACCTTAAGCATTTATCTTCAGAATGTTCTACAGAATTTATTTAGGGACTTAGGATTTATATTGAATATAATTAAACATGAACTATAACCGTTGAATGTACTCTAATTATTTGTGTTATTTATTTTGCACCCATTATTTTATATGATTTATCAACCAAAACACTTTACTCATCAATAACGTTTAAATTACAACATTTAAGTTGGTCTAGTATTTGCGGTCAGTAAGGATTTTATTAAGCTTAAACAACTGATAAATATTAACAATTTGAATACATTTTCAATAATATTTCATTTAATCCAGCTACTTGAAGGTCACGAAATGTGGATAGTTACGAGAAATGATCGGTGGTTGGTATATTCTCTGGTGTAGATATACGTCCGCACTATGAAATACTAAGTCAATCCACAAATACCATCTTCATAATTAGACAGGTTGTAATTCAGAGGCAGTGGTTTGGAGTTCACGTTAATCTGTAGGCCCTTAAGACATGCCATTGACTTTTTGGCTATTAATTAATAGTTCTGTCAAAGAAACATGTCAGCCTTAGTCAGTAACATGAGTACACGATTGCGCCACAATCATCCTACATTACTCATACTTGGCTTAAAATATTTGGACAGGTTGATATCTCAGTATCTAACTAAGTAACTGGGTAAGCGCGTTACACTTGTGCTGCTATTCAACTCTTCTAAGCTTTGAACCATCTAGGTTTGGCATTCAGCACATTCAACATTTTAAACCTTTTAACAATTCATAGCTGCTAACAACGGCACGCTTTTAACACCTGATTAACTTCTAGCTAATATAGAAATGCAACGATAGGTTTTTCTAGAACACTTTAAAATGTTTTGAATTTTTCTCTTCTGTCCGTTTATCTGTACTGAAATCATTTATCGATTTGGTTTAGAATTTTTCGTCTTACTAATTTTACATAAGTCGGAGGATATTTATCACGTAAACATAAATAGAAATATAACAACACTTCAATAATATCATTTTCATATCGCTGACATATTCGTGGAAAAATTTCATACAATTTATAGCCTCATGATATTTGGTCACTATTTTTATACAAATACACGTAGTCCAATTGTATTTTCACATCACACTGAAAACTAAAATACGCTAAGATCTATGTTATCTAATTACCGGGTAAAACCACTTTCGGTTGATTTTAATTCTGTATGAATAATTGAACCAAAATCCTGTGTACTAGAGTTTAATACTAAGAACAAGTTTGTTTGGAATCTGATAGCGTTGATGTCAAAAAAGATTTTAACAGTGTTATTAGATAACAGTAAACAAACCGTGGTTTCAAACAAGCAACTGTTTACGTATTACCAATCTTTGATGATCACTTTGCTGTGAATTTCATTAAACTATTTTAAAACTAATAGAAACAAAATGCCCTTTTGGCGTTTAAATTTTAACCAATTTTATCCCAAATAATTGAGAGATAAAGAGAAATAAATGAGAAGTAGCGTTACGATAATATGTTAACACTAAACACACTATTGTAAGGAGGGGTTAGCTCCATAAAACTGATAAACTAAACTAAAAAGAGAATACTATAAAGTGCTTGATGATATTTTATTTGCAACATACAGTTAAAAGTTATAGCAAAAAAAAGGAAAAGACCTAGTTCATTCAATTATCAAATTGTAACAGAGTGAAATGTGGCAAACCAAATATGTAGGTAAAGTAAAAAACTGCATTTTTAGCATATATATTTGATGCAACATATTCTCTATTCGGCAGCTTGTTTATTATTTAAATTTCCCTTCTGATATAGCCCATAAAATTGGATCCCATAGGTTATTTTTTATTTCATTTACACACGAACATAACTAAAACCTTGTTAGTTTTGTACTTCTTACAATTAATTATCAAACAATTAAATATAAGATTTAATGCAACTCCAATAATAATTGTAACTACTGTATATTTATAACATCCACATAAAAAAGTGAAGCTATTGCGTTAGTAAAAATATTTTTAGTACTAAAATTTATGATTAAAGATTTTAAACAACTGTATTTAAATAACGTAAAAGGAAAATGTAAAAGTTAAAATGTTTAAGCCTTAATACTACTTTTGAAAATGTTACACTCCGTCATCTGCAACAGTAGCGTCAGATTGCCAGACCGCAAACCAATTTCGTGGTTGATTTGCATCATTACTTTGGGTGTTAAGAGGTCTGACCTGATAGGAATGAAGATTGAATTTCCCAACAGAGGGAAATGTCATGGATTTTAAAAGTAAAGAAGAAAACTCCAGAAAGAAAACACTAAATGAGGTATACTCTTGGTATACATAAGTAGTTGAGCCAAATATAAATTCGATTCACGTATAATGTGGATATTTTGGATGATCATTAGTATTTACAGCCATTAAATAAAGTATTTTTCATTACTTTTAAAAATTAATCTATACATAACGTTTTTTCAAGAACGTTTAAAATATTAATTTTTTCCTCAGTTTAGCTAGAGTAAAGAACAATTTACAAAGTTGGATCTAGTATATTGTAAATACGTTATTTTAATTACGTAATAATTAATACATAAAGATTTTTCATCGTATTAGAAGTACTAGACGATGCTATATTATCCTAGCAAATCATTGTTTCTGTTTAAGTAAGTTTGACTACTAAACTATCTGAAATATCTTGAAGAAAACACAAATTTAATTGATAAATACAACGTTTTATGTTTTTAATTAACCATTAGAAATTCTTGTTTTTGTTACTTCAAAATGTTTTGTTCTATACTTTTAAACTTGCATTTCTACTAAATCTTTGTGTGCAGTTTTAAAGGTTTCCATTAATTTGATTATTGTTTTTTGATTTTTTTTACAACATGCAGTAAATAAAACTTAATATAGCCGAAATCAAAATTTTTGTACTCTCACTGGCATTTTACGTTCTAAATGAAACATTAAAAAACTGGAGTGAAATTGACGTAAAAGTGGTTTATTTTATTATAATCTAAAGAAACACACCACATTGAGTAACATTGTTTATCCTTTATCAAATTCTAAATCTGTTGAATCGAATAAATAAGTGGTGCGTTATAAAACAGGATTATTTGAAACTTCTGCTAAGTTGGGTTTTTTCTATTTTGCTAGTGTTGTTTCGCAGAGACAAGTGGGATTTTTTTTCAGGATAGACCGGCGTCTTAGAAGTAGTTTCCTTCGTGGTTTAGTATTTGTTAATTTAACTCTACTTGTGCCCTATTATATTTAATTAAAATACACTTTCAAAAAATACAAGAAACAAACCTTTTCAACATAGAGAAACACGCAGTAATATATTGGTGGGAAAAGTAAAAACTGAATTAGGTTTAGAGGACAAAGCTGGTGTCGAAACTCCGAGTGACAGATAACACAGCTTCTTGTCGGGTTTACCTCAAGCTCTACCACATTTGTAAAACCTTCTAAAACCCTTGAGAAACAGTTCATGACAGGATTTGTGCAGATCGGAGGAGACGGTAAATAAAATGTATTTGTAATTTAAAGTCAACTATAAAATTTTTGACTGATACCAATAATGATTATTAAATTGTACAATACTTTGATGAAAACATACTTTCGTGTAATAAACAAAACGAGATTTCAATGCTTATGAGCGATGGTCGTTGGAAGCTATTTTCTCTTATGTAGATTAACATCCGCACTATTGAATACTACGTTCATCTGCAATTAACTACGTCCATATTACAGTAATTAGATTAAAATTATAAATTAAAAGTTCTGTCTAAGGAACATGTCAGCCTTAGTCAGTAATAAGACTACGAGTTCATGCCAAAATAATCTTACACTTATTTCTCATTCATACTTGGCCTAAAATACCTACCTGGGCTGATCGCCATGTCAGAAAATTAATAAGGTAATAATAATATGTATAAACGTTACATACAG
Organism: Nephotettix cincticeps; assembly: GCA_023375725.1. Classification (NCBI taxonomy): domain Eukaryota; kingdom Metazoa; phylum Arthropoda; class Insecta; order Hemiptera; family Cicadellidae; genus Nephotettix; species Nephotettix cincticeps. The sequence continues at coordinate 44,111,412 of CM041787.1, forward strand.
TTATAGCTTGATTTATCAAATTTTAAACCTTTACCACGTGAAAACCAAGAAATATTTTTAAAATTTAACTTGTGTATTTATTGCCTGTTTAACCTTGCAATGTTTTGTTTCTCCCGTCATTCCGTTAAGTATTGTTCTAGGAGGGGTAGCACACAGGTTGTCATCCCTTCTGCATACTCACTGTGTTGTTAGCCTTGACAAACTGAGCAAGTCAATGTAGTTTGCTGTTTAAGTTGTTTGTGCGATAACTGTTGCCTGTAAAGTGTTTTGAGTGGCCAAGAACGTTGTTTCTTTTCCGACGCTTTTGTTTGGATGAAATTACTTCGATAAAGTTAATTGAGTTAATGTAATAATTTTAGCCTAGTTAAACTGTAAACATTATTTTCACAAGAATGAAGAAACAACAGGGAATTTTGGAAAACCTAAGATAGTCACTTTCTAAAACCATACGAAAGTAAGAGTTGACATGTTCAAGGTGTGTGTAAAATACAATGCATCAAGAAATACTAGGATATGGCAAATGGGTATGCTTTTTATTTACTCAACATCAATGCTCTAAATGTGTACAACGGTAGCCTAACCAACTTGAAGTGTATCCTATGCCATGAAGTGTTCACCACAAACGTCACCTGGGAAATTATTGTACTGAAATAAGAGAAAGGGTGAAGATTTCTTGTTTGCCAGCTGAGCTAAAACGAAGGGAATAAAACTTCTTGGAGTTAAAGATCCCCAGATAGAATGCACTTATATTGAAGCTGTACAGTAGCTGCTACCGGTGTGCAAGAGAGAGGGACAGGTCAACGAGGAAATACTGTCACAAATGTGGACACAAGATTTGCCCTAACCATTCTCCACTAGTTGTGTCATGTGTATTGTGAAAAACAAGTGAAAATCTGTAAGTAAAGCTGTACAAGTGCAACAACGATTTTTATTTTGCCAAAAGTGTACTTTTCCTTGAAAGCATTTAGGGTAAGTAGAGCCTAATGTATGAAAATCAAGGATTTTTGTTTGCAATTGTAAATTTAGCAAGTGTATTATCAAAAGTAATAACTTTATTTTATAGATTAATTTAAAGTTTTATCTAGCTTTTAGCTATCAAAGTTCGTAGTTTTTCGGTGTATAAAAACAGAAAAACACAATTATATTTTCTACATTGATATAAAATATCCTGTACCATCTAGTTAATTATTTTCACACAGTCAGTCACCTAAACAAGTAAAAAATAATATTAATCTATAAAATATAATTAACAACAGTAGCCCACGGTCCCTAATATGTTATATTTGATGGCGTGCCTACTGCAGGGTTGTTAAGGATAAATTAAAATGTCAATTAAATACTCACATTTAAAATTATTACATAGATATCGAGTCTTACATGATCAGTAAAATATGATATTCATACTTAGGGTTTATATCATCATATTTTCGTATAATCTTTATACAAGATTATCAGAAATTAACCTTTGGAATCCTATTACCTTGCCCGTCTTTACCAAAGAAGCTGTCCTTTTCAGAAAGCGATAAGATGGCTTAAGCTAAACAGTTATTAAATTTTAACTAATTACAAATATTCTGGGTTTTAATTTGTTTGATGTTAAAGTAAGCTGTAATATATCGTGATTCATCCGTAAAGTAAACATTATGAAAAATTCTTCTCTAAATTCGCATTACTCATTAAAATCTTTTTTTAGTAACCATGGAAAATTGTTATAGTTTCAAAAATATTAAATACTCCAGCGACGAGGGGAACTTGTACTGATTTTATTTATGGCCAATATCCTTTGAGATATCCTTAACACGTGTAACGTATTGATATTACGTAAGGAAATATTGTGCATTAGAAATGATTTATAATGCTAACACTATTTAGAAAATATAGGATACTGTTTCTATTCTATTAAAATAGCCTCTATTATTCTTTTAATGCTATTGTTTACTATTAATACAATAAATAATAACATGCAATATTATTAGTAGGCATCCATGTATTATTAGAGTATGTTTCGTTTCAGTTTGAGTATTTCAAACTTTATTCTAATAAAGTTTAAAAGTGAATCAATGTTTTACGTGCCAACTTAGTTTTAGTTTAGTAAGCATAACAGTCATCGTATTTCTTTCGTTATTTGAAAAAAATATTTTATTTCGTGTTTATTTTTTATGGTAATTTACGGGGTCATTGTACGGGTTGTACAGTTGAGCGGCAATAACTAAGATACTGACATGAATAAATAGTTTTCCTTGAATCAAAATAAAGCAAAAGGAAAACAAATTTTCAGCCTCAAATTAAAGTTGAGTCAATGTTAAGATAGCATTTAAATATTATATGGTTTGAAACAGTTATAATATCATTATATAAAGCAACGTTAATGAAAAAATTAAAAAAAGGCTCTTACGATTTTTATTGAAATTTATTAGATTATAATGCATATATTACTAAATAATATCCACACTCACCGTATGTCTGTACAAATGAAACTTACGATGTTATGGGATTTGAAATGTAAAGAAATCGACTTTTTAAGTTTTCTACTAAAACAATAAAGGTAAATTATAATTTGACTACTGAATCGCCAAAATCCCCAGCTTAAAAAACTAAACAAATTAGTGTTTTTAATTATTGGTCTACGACTAACGGTTCCAGAGAAAAGTTAAACTAACTGTCCGAAGTATATGGTACCTTCTCTGAGAGCTCCCAATGTTATTCAAATGGAGAATGAATTAAATTAATCAAAGTCTTCCTTATTTCACGACCGTTTTCCATGAAAATTGTTATGCACCGTAAAATAACACCAATCAACAAATCCTACCCAAAAATTAATAATACCGGGGGGTGGCATCAGGTTTTAACAATTGTTTTAACTAGGCTTCTATTGATATTTTTCAGAGGTTGGATAGCTATTTTTGAAAGAATTAATTGATTAATGATATTTATATAAACTTTAAAGAATATGGTAGTTTTATTAGATTGTCGTTTTAAAAATTACTTTAGGAAGGAAGTATGTGTCGGTCCACTGATACCGTTTATTTTTTCAAAACGATTTTAACGACAAACCATTGTGTAAACTGATTGATATGAAAAGTTCGTTGCCCTTTACAACCAAAAGAGACGTCACGTTGTCAATCGAGTAACCAAACACTCATCAGGATTGTCATATATGACATGTTGGCTCATGATAACCGATGCTTTTGGCTGTCAAAACCACTCACCGTTCATGTTGACAAGGGGTTTAGTTTCACACAAGTATATTCATAGGCTGAAACTCTCAGATATGAATTATTTACCAAGTAAAATATGTTTCATCGAAAGGAAAGTATCTATAAACTTTTCTGGGTGAGCTTTTGTTTAAGTGAGCAAATATTGCAGTTATATCTCTATTTTTGTAGTTATGTAGGTATGTATATCTGTTAACTAATATAAAGCCTTGATATGTTTGCTTTATTTTAAAATTTACATAGATAAACATACATATAATTATTTATAATCATGAATTAATCACCAACTCAAAATAATATTTCCAATTGTATTAATATAAATTAAGTAATTACTAAATGTATTTCTGACTTGCTGTTCATATATTTTATTCCTTATTTCTAACCTCAATATTTTCATGATAACAAGAGAATTGGGGTGATCGGAAAATCAAAGTTTTTGAAGAATTGAGCTCTACATCAGGCTGGGGATGGTAACGAATAGCCTCTACTTTTGTTTGTCTTCAAATAAGATTATTTGACTCTATATTGAATTATACATTTTCCAAACTATAGGTCCAAGTATTTACGAAATCATCTTGTTATTGTTTTAATAAAAACTTTAAGCTTTAAAATACTAAACATTATAACATGGCCCATGTGTATCACATTGCTTTTCGTTAAAAGGCCTTAAGTATTAAGATATTAAGGATAGTCTTTTTTCACGTAAAGGCTATTAAAAGAGGAATTGTTACCATGAATGGGCTGGGGGAAATCTGACCCACTATTGCTGGGGTTTATGGCGTATCAAAATTATACACACGGGCTCATAACACGGCATATATAAAATCTTTACAAAATGGGCTGAAAGTGTTATTTTTCACGTTTTATACAGGGTGTTCATTAAAGTTGGGGAAAAACTTCAAGGGGTGATAGTACTCATCAAAATAAACAAAACATTTCTAATAAACATATGTCGAAAAATCCTTCGTTTAGCCGCTAGCCGCCATTTTGTATTTTATACAAAACACATTATATATAAATAATTATTTAAGATACAGAATCCAAACTTCGCACACATATTTAATGGCTAAAGAAAAAAATATTCTCAAATTATCATTAAGTTTGCTTTTATATTTTCAAAATGACGGCGGTCAATCTAATCTAATATTTTCAAAATGACGGCGGTTAAAAATATTTTACCGCCGCCATTTTGAAAATATAAAAGCAAACTTAATGATACTTTGAAAATATTTTTCTCTTTGGCCAATAAATATGTGTGCAAAGTTTGGTTACTGTATCTTAAATAGTTCTTTATATATATAAAGGTTTTTGTATAAAATATAAAATGACGGCTAGCGGCTAAACGAAGGATTTTTTGACATATGTTTATAGGAAATTTTTCGTTTATTTTGATGAGTACTATCACCCCCCAAAGTTTGTCCCCAACTTTAATGAACACCCTGTATATCCTGCAGCTCATCACAGTATATCAAAAACTCCTTTCCACACTTCCGTTTCAAAAATCCAATCTTGTACCCGTCAAGTCCTTTTCACTTCACATTTAAGAACCACTGACCTGTATATTCTCCAGGATCAAGAGACGAAATGTTAACCAATAAGGCTGTTTTAGGGGAAAGAATATTTAGAATATGTTGTGCATGGATTCATGAAAATCGAACCATACGATGGTTCTGGATGCATTCAATAACCTTGTTTATTTTTTCATGGATTCCGTGAACCATATTTGTATTTAAAATAGCTGTAATCCATTAGTTGATGAAAAATGAAAATTTTTAGAACAAGTAATATGGCTAGCTTAAGCAGTGATTCATTAGTGGTATTTGAATACATTTAACTGTTATAAAATATTCATGTTCATGAATACATACGACACCGACCTAGGCTGGTAGGTATTTTAAGTCGAATAATGTAGAGAGTGATGGATTTGACGACATTAATGGACAAAGTCTAGCTTATTCAATTTCCAGAAGGATTAGACTGTAGCATATTTTAAATTATTCTTACGTATTGTAGTGTAGTGTGTGTATGGAGAATTTTAACCTAGATGTGTGGTTTGGTAAATTGTACCCTATTTGTGTAGTGTGTGTATACATATGTAGTGAGTGGAAGGTGCATGGTTTATTAAATATGCATTGCTATGTGCGTGGGTTTGTTTCAGTAATGGAAACCATTTTCTATATTTTATGTTATTGTATATAGATGCATATCATGAATAAAATACTATAGTGTCATTACAATGATACTAGCCTATGGTGAATGTCAGATGAAAGGTGTTGGGAATTATACCAAAATTCGCCCGATCATAGCCACACATCCCCAACCCCAGCCAGCTTTGATGGCTTGAAAATTGTGTATACCTAGACTAACCTATCTTGGTATCTTGCTACAATGAGGTAAATTTATTAATAAGACTGACTTAGAAAGTCTGGTGAACACATGGCACTAGCCGCCACGAGATAATAATCTACCGGACGAAGTAAGCTAGATTCAGTATACAATCATTACACAATTTATTAGGATGTTCTACAAGTTCGAATATTTACTTAAATATCTACATTACTACCTTTCTCGAATAACGTTCTAACCAGGTAGTATTTTAAGCCAATATGAATGAAGATTGAGTGTATAATGATTGTAGCGTAATATTGTAGTCATTTTATTCACTTAGGCTGATATGTTCTTTAGAAAGGACTGCAAATTAATACCCCATCAGCCGATGGTACCAATGAAATCTACAGTTTAACATAGGATCCGTACAAAATTTTTTTCTGAATTACAAACTGATATAGCTACTGACTTCATGGAGTAATAAATAGTGAGGACGTTAAATACACACATGGGTACCGGTCATAGTTCAAAATATTCCACATTTACTTCCAGAAAAATAAATAATATTCATAGTAGGAATCCATCAATTGTGTTTTAGATCAGGTTCTACGTAAATTAAAAACCTTTAACGAAACTCTGCGGTAGACCATTTGCACAAAACTATCCGCGGACGAAACTTAAACTGAAGTTTAAAGTAATTTACAACTACTTATAAACTCTTGCTGGATTTCACCAACAGTTGGTCTATTAACAATAGTTCTACACCGATTCTATTAAATAACCTTCCACTAAAAACTGCGTTCAAGCATCGGTAAGTGACCTTCACCGATCGATTCTGCTAACTTATGTTTGTTATTTTATGCTATTTACTGGCATTAAATGTATCTTTATAACGTTAGTGAATTCGTCTATAGTAAAAGTAAGTAGCGTATCGAGCCTTCTCAGAAAAAGGTAATTTAGATTTATTTTAAAAATTCTCAATAATAAAATTGAAAAAGAACACTGTCGTATCTAATATATACAAACCAAGATGTGAAGACTGTTTTGTGAACATTTTTAAGTAACACAACTCGTTGACGTAGCCATCTCAGTCAATGAACGAACAAATCTTCGTAGTTTTGTTAACCAGTTTGTTTGAGTGTTTTTTTCAACTGTTATCTTTGTTATCTGCTATCTTTGTTTCGTCCTACCGTATTTGAATAAATGAAATATTCACTGAAAAGAGGCGCTTCATATTCAAGATAAGGTTATAGAAAGAATGGTATTCAATAGGTTAAACAATTGCCGCCTACACTAGCACTTTTTAACGACGGGTCAAGACTCCGTCAATGTTGACGTTAACTTGACTGGTACGTTGGCGTTTCCTGTTGTCCAGCTACTTGGAGCGATGGTCAGTGGATTAACGTCCACAATATATGCTACATCCATAAAAAAAGTAATCCTCATTGCTAGACCAGTTTGTACTTAAAAAAAGGTTGTTCAGACTCCATACTCATGTAGTTTCTTTAAGATGCCATTGGCTGATGGGTTATTAATTAACAGTCCTGTATAAGGAAAGTGTCAGTCTTAGTCAGTAGCAAAACTACAAGGCTGCTCCACAACTATCTTACATTAATTTTTAATTCATACTTGGCTTAAAATACCTACCTGGATCTTCAACAAGCTTTAACTGAAGATAAAGCTTGTTAAAGTTTGGTAAGCCTTACCGATAAAGCTTCCAGAGTGTAATTACATTGCCATGAGGATACTATTGGCACACAGGTGTAGGAAGGTCACTCAGTGCGATACGTCAGCGTGACATCTGCCAAGCCAGTCAGAGAAGGATTTATGTAATCCTCCAGCCCTGAAAGCCCTCCAAGTTGCATAAAGTTCCAATTTTTATTTGATAAGACCTAATGTGTAGCTACTAACTGAACCACGTAATGACGAACATCTGTTTCTAAAAGTTATATATTTTTAGGCTGAAAAAGGAAGATACAATAATTATCAATTTGATGTAGCCTAAATAGCCACATTACTGCATCACAAGCACTAGTTATTCTAAATATTTTTTTCAATATCTATGACTTAAAATTTTTATTTTTTGTAAACATTACTTTTATCCTTGTATATTTAACCCCTTTTAACAATGAAAGTGTCAGTAAAATCGTTTCTCCCCTTGGTTTGGAAATATGGCTGTATATGTATATTACGTTTTCCTTATTCTAAGTGTGAACATACATTCATCTCCTCATAAGATTAACATTGGAAAATGATTTTATAAAAGGCAAAGTGAAGTGAAAGATCAAACACAGTAAATAAGCGAAAGGTTGTCTCCTGAATGGGTTTGTGGAATTGTATTATGATAGATGGATCGTGGAGGGTATTATAATTAAGAGTAAAATAATAAAATTGTTTACTGGTAACAGTACTTTAATAGAATTTAGTATTTTATATAAGTAGTGAAAATGTCATTTTATGTTAAATTAGATAAGTTCTTTGTCCCTGTCAATATCCTTTCCCTTGCATGTCACTTTATGTTGAATTGGATGAATCCTGTGTTCCCTTCAATATCTATTGCTTTTAGAAGTCACTTTATGTAGAATTGGATAGGTCCTGTGGTACCTTCAATATCTATTACTTTTGAGCCACGGGATATCAATGGTGTGTGTTCAGCTTTATAAAATAACTATAACTGTATTGTCTGTATACAATATTACGTTTCTCTAATTGTATATTATTACCTTTCCGTGTCAGATGTAAAATTACGGTAGTTTAAAGTATACTGTATGCCACCCAATGTAATTATTTCTGAAAAGTGATTTGGAGTAAAAGCCCATAGCAAGTACAACATTTTACAAATATGTATTTTTTGTAATTTAATTTGATCTACTTTCGATAAACTATCAATTGTACACATTTTGGAAACAAAAATTAAAGCTATAATTTCCTCTTTATAAAGAAGTATTAAACAAATAGAAAGTATTTTTAACCTGTAAATGTGTTTGAACCTACAAGGACTGAAGCAGACTAGACCAAGAAGCAAAAAGGAGTTGTGCGGCGATGTTACCCTCCTCCCCCAACCCCCTAATAACCCCCCAACTCCCTCCCACTGGTTGAGTCAATAACATATCCGTTGATTTTCACATTTACGCTACATTACTTCTGTCACACGCTATGCATTGTAGATGCTACAATCTTGTGTGTCGAGATACAACAAACGTTCAAAAATTTAAACAGAATAAACATAAAACAAAATTTGATCTATTATGTATATTCAGGTGCATTAATAGTTAATATTTTGAATTTGAAGCGTCCATTAATAAAATATATAATCATGCAACGCACAAAAATCATAGATCATTGTTAAGATATTATTCTTAAACGAAAATATAGCACCAAACGTTGAGCAACAATAAATTGAAAAAAATAATGGAACTTTTTTAGTTAGATAAAAGTAAGTATTTAACTATTCGGTTCAACAAAACAAACTTTAGTGGAATATAGAGTAGTTTTTATGACCTAAACCAATATCGTGTTCAATAATCAATCTAACTTTTCAATAACTCTCCCACAATATCACTTATTGGAAATTCTTCTTCTTCTTCTTCCTAATGTTTCTACAATACTCTAAGGCCTCAGAAAAACATTTTACATAAGAGAAATATATAACTTTTACTTTGTCGCTCTTCTACGGTAATGATACTTAGTTCTTGTTAAGTAGGGAATGATGCCAAAAGTAATTTTAATTAGTCAGCTATTGCAATTAGTTTACCAAAATAAGATACTTTGTAATGTATTGTCTAAAATATAATGCCAAAATGTAATGTAGAATGTGTTTTTGTTGAAGTGAGAAAAACTGCATGCTAATTATAAAGGTTGCAAGTGACAGACTAAGACGTATTTTATAAACTGACAAGTTTAAAATATCTTGTTTTATGTAGAAATACTATTTTGTAGCTTATTTTATTACCACTTTCATCAAAGTTATTTAAAAAACTAGCAGGTACTCACCTAATTATTAATTATATAAGCAGTATACCATTATTATTATTTTAAGTAATTCATATTTTGGCAGATAAAATAAGACTTTATTGCTGGCAATACTTTTTAAGCTTGTTGTTATCGAAGCTAAGGTAAACCTTAAATATAAATATTTATTACGGCACATCATATGGGAAAATCAACTACTCGTAGCATACAATATGTATAACTTTATTAAAATTAAAACCTCAATATAACAGAGTTAAGAAATAAACTTTCCTATAAATATTTAGGTAATGTACGTATGAACATTTTTATACTTCTAAAATTGTGAAATAATTAAACCTTCTGATGTAAATAGCCAAACCATTGTTAAAGAATGTAAAAATATGTATTTAGAAACAAGCCTAAGAAGCAAGAGATGATAGAAGCTGTCCTAAAACCTCTCCTAGAGAACAAATGGAGCAAAATTAATGTGGTTTGAACTTACTAGGGTGGCAGAAGTGGTATGACCTTTAAACTTTGGCTTGCTTATGTATAGCCTCACTTGCCCTGAATGTTCTGAAAAAATGTTTCAACTAAATTTTTGGTAAGTTCGTATAATGTACATAATGAGAAACGAATATCTATTGTTAAATATTCTAAACATAATTTTAAGTCAGGTCCAAATACTTACTCATATAGTTTATACAACTTTTTAAATTATTACAAGAAGAAACGTACATTTAAAAATATTAATTTATAATTACATGTAAAGCTTACTTCTTCTCATTTTATCTAAAATTAATATCTGTTAAAAAATCTTGATACAACATATTTTTTAAATGTTTTAATAGACTACTAAGATGATGAAAAAATGGAATAACCATCCATTCTATTTATTTATTGAGTTAAAAAAGAATATATAATATTAGCTCTATAATATGGTAAATCTGTCTTTCTCTGACGATTTTACGATAGGAATTATGCATCCGGTTTGTTTCTGTCGTTACTCGATGTTTTTCTTCCGAATCAAATATTTTATCCAAAACATAAAATTTTTCATATTAATACACCTTATTTCTCCTCAATGCTATATACAAGTCTTTTGTTATTAAATATTTTAATATTTTAACACACTTTGATATCTTTATATTATATTTAGTCTACATATATAAACGATGTCGTGAATAAAAAATAATAAATAAGTTCACAACCTATTACGAAAATATGGTTATTAACAAATACATTTAAATTATATACACTTTTTATTAGCTGTAAACCTTTAACTTCGTGGTTTGCCAAAATCTTTCTTATTTTGTATTGTTATGCTATTTCACTAGTACTAGAATCTCCGTATCTTAGATCAATGAAAACATATACTCGTTTAATTGAAATGGTAAAAAATGTTTATTACTAGGTATTCCTCTTTTCATTATTTTTTTACATGTCTAAGCTCTGGGGGTGAGCGATTTGCGGAACGAAAAAGTGTTACAGAATACGGAAGTGACGTTGTAATGTTATAAGAACAGGTTTTTAGAGGAACTTAAAACATTTCCTTCACATATTATATCAATGATCCAAACTATTTATTATGGATCGGTAAATATTTTACATTTGTAATTTGAAATTTGGCAGGAATATATTTTATTAGAATACTAATATAGATTATTATTATTTCATTTCTACATACCAGGAGAATAAATTCATAAATAATTAATCTAAACACCTTTTCTACAATCTAAAACTCATAAATGTAAAATTTTGGTTTTCGTTTAATGATCGTAATTTAAAGGGTTTAAACCACTAATTTTGATACGGAGAAGCGTATACACTTTATAAAATAAAAAAAACTACGAAAATACATTTATATCAACAGAATAATTTTATTTCCTCTGAAAATAAACCTATTTAAAAATCTTCCAGGGGATTCAAATGGGTTCTAAATATCCTGAAGGGACATTTTTGATATTTATGAGCTACTATTCTCATTTCGCCTTCGGTACCTGAGACAAAAGAGAAGAACAATAGGTAGAGTTATTATGGTTCTGATGAAAACCAAAGGCAACTGTTTCCTAAATATCACACATCTCCATGCAAAGGTTACAGGTTGATTGTCTTATAAAAATATTTTCGAAGTTTTTAGTTTAATTTTTTTATCAATACTTGTTGAGAGATTTAACTTACCCAATTGTTAAGCAAATTAAAAATATTTATAGTTAACAAATAAATGAGTTGATATATTTAAAAAATTTATGACTTCATTCTGAATTTACTATAGCAGTTTTTTTGTAATAAATGGTAAGAAATATACTATTTATAAGATCTGTTTAGGGGTTAAATTGTAATTTTACAGTTTTTATTAAGGTCAAAATCTTACAACTATATAAAACACATTATAAACCCAATTATAATTAATTTGTATTATTTATTTATCAAACATCAAAATACGTAAAACACAGTCACATCAGTTTTTAGGAGTTTCATAAATTTAAGAAATGTTGCAAAGCTGAAACAAAAAATAATTACATAGAGGTTAATAGGTATACTATTATCTTTATGACCTTTTGTGGTTACCAAATGTAGTCAATTAAATTCAATTATTAATATATTATTAACGCACCTCGAAAACTCTAAGACTATGAACAACAATAGTTTAATGAATTGTAGTTCTATGAGAGGATATAACTAGGTGGAATTAAAAAATAATAGCTAATAAAATATATATCTTACGAAAGAAGTAAAAAGGTTCAGACCAAAAAAAAGAGCTTACCTTCAAAATTTATAGATTTATAGTGCTGTAAAAAACAGGGGGAGTATTCTAAATGCGGTTCTACAATCCATAATGCAGTATACATTTAGTGATGAGGTAAAACTATAAATATATATAAATAAAATTAGAGTTTTGACTGTACATTGCTCAGAATTGTTCATTTTTTAGTTTGTTTTACTTTTCGTGCGTTAGAGAAGCCGAAACCGGTCTTATATCAATTTTTGTCTGTTTGTCTCTCTGTCTGTTTGTCGGTATGTCTGTTTGTCTGTCAATCTAACACTTAAGGAAAAGTACGGAAACATGTTCTTTTTCTACGTACTTCATTATAGGTTCAGACTTTGGAGCACAATGTAAGTTAGTGTAGCTTTAGTTCCAAATCGGACCTAAAATTGTTTAATTTTTCCCCTTAATATTAAATATTCTGAAAAACTAATGAAATAATATGAAACAAATAAATACTAATAATACTTTGCAGCTTTTGTCTCTTGACGAATACTTCAGAGGATTTAAATGTTCAAGGTCAATTACAAAGTCACTATAATGGGATTGCCTTTTATCAGAAGCCAAGATTGTAATAAGATTAGTTAAAGGTGCTTTTACGCTGATTCAAGAACTAAGGATGCATTGTTCTATTACAAAATGAATACTATATTAATCTTTTAAATAGGTTACTTATATTTTATATTATTTTAGGAAAACACTGATTTTACAATTTTTATTTAAACAATTCTAATTATACCTTAAAAATACTTTTAGATTCAAGTAGAACAAAAATGTCTATTCAATGCATAGGTTAACATTCCATATTATATAAACCAATGTAATTCAGCGTTCAAGCTCTACGTACATAAAATAAGTTTTATGATCTTATACTGACCTCAATAGTGGAAGCTGTCGATTTATTGAGTCCGTCTTACACGGAATATCATGATGTGTTATTCATTGCAATAAGTATGAAAGCCATATTGATGTAATGCCTTTACTTCAAAACCTCTTTTATAAAATCTATGATGAAATTATCATACCTATGAAAGTAAAAATGAAACATTCATGTGTAATATTATAAACAGTTTTTATGAATTTTTTTTATAAAAGGTTGTGGGTCTGCTATGTTTAATACATATTTAGATGATGAAATAACTTTTCTTGCAATAGTTTTACCATTTATATATGGCACTAGCACCTATTATTTTTTTAAATATATTTTGATACATTACATAATCAGTACACCTACGTTTTTGTTTTGGTAATATCAATGAACCCTTTGCACAATAAAATATGTGAAGGTAATACGAATATATGTCATCCTATTTTTTGGTTGGTAAAATGTGTTTTAAATGTAATGAGCTTATATACTCGATGTTTATTTGGGTGTTAAGGGTTTTTGTTTGCTAGGTTTGTTTTAGCTAGGATCACAGTTACTCCACTCTTACACAGGATTTTCGTGGTCATCAGAACCCTAAAAAGGGTTTTGCAATCGCCTTCCATCTCTCCCCATTCCTGTTCATTTTCTTGATGTGCCTGCCATCATGTTGTCCACTATCTCCATTTTGGTCTCCTCCCATAGGCAGTCTTCCTCCAACCTCTCTAAACAGCGTCCTAAGTTCCCTCTATAAGACATGTCTGGCTAATTTTACTCTTCTAACTCTAACATGTGCTATATTTTTATAAATTAATGTATACATGTCATTTATGTATTCATTGTGTCTAGTTCTCTACTCTCCATTGTTACAATAAGGTCCAAAAAGCTTTCTAAAAATTACATTTTCAAAAACAATGACTACTTGCTCCTATTTTGTTTAATACCCATACAAACACTCACTGTAAGAAAGAGTACTGGTCTAATTATTAAATCGATTGTAAACTTTAATTTTGGTTTGATGTAGTATAGCTATTAATGTTAGGATTTTTACATGCATAATATAATTACGAAATAGCATGAGTTCAAAATTAGGAACATTAGAAAGAAGCTGTTTCAAAACTAGTTTGGCCATTCATAGTAAGGGACTTCCTTATCGCATTGGTTCATTCTTGTGTCCTGGCTTGACTCCTGGCTGAGCGTGAGCGTGAATACCCAGTCCAACCAGGATTCTAAGGAAGTGATGTATTGTATCAGCACCTCCTTCTGTCCACTAGAGATGGAGAACATGAAGGTATGATTCTTGCTTAGCTTTGTATTTGGGTTTTGCTGAGTGGGGGATATATTGGTCATAGGACATGAAACTATACTGTGGGGTGTCATATAATCTAGATACTTGGAGGTCACGGATTGTGGATAGTTGTAAGCGATGGTTGGTGGGTGTAGTGTTCTCTGATTAACGTTCGCACTATTGAATACTACGTAATCCACAAAAGCCATCCTCATAATTAGACCAGTTCGTAATTCAGAGGCAATGTTTCGGACTCCACGTTAAACTGTAAGTCCCTAGTTGCCATCGGCTGATGGGCTATTAATTAACAGTCCTGTCTAAGGAACAAGTCAGCCTTAGTCAGTAACAAGACTACAAGGTTGCGCCATAATCATCTTACACTCAATCCTCATTCACACTTGGCTCAAAATACCTACCTTGTGGTATCGTCACTATTTCAATAATCTAATCTAATACTCATCAGATTTTATACGATCCCGACCCCAGATTTGAATAAGCATAGGACTTTGTCAAGGTTAAATACATTTTATAAGTATATAAAATTACAACACTATGAAAAAATCGAACCGTAATAGTATACTTCATTATAAGTGTCCAAAATGGCGGTTTTCGGACAAGCTCGAGGTTGTAATATGAGTGAGTAACGAACAGACGCCTTACACACGTGTTATGTACTATATTTACTGTATGAACTACAACTGAATAAAATGTTAGGCTAACTAATGTACAAACCTCTTTTACAGACAAGAGAGTTTCTTCCATGTACATGTGACAATCAGCTGGTTCTCTGTCAGCACTAATAATCAATTACCGCTTTCAATACTATCGATAGCTTACCGTTGACGTGGACTTATTTTCATTTGTCATACATTGTACCTGTTTGTCAGTACAGCTGATGACTCCATCATTACCTGACTCTTTTCCTCCCAAATCATCCTTTTTCTTGGTGGTTACTTAGGGATTACTTTCCAAAAGCAAGACAAATATTAGAAACAATATTGTAGCAGCGAGATGACGAAAAAATAAATATATGTTGAAATTTGTAGTAATAATTTGAGTAGATGATTTAATAAACAGTGTAGATGGATGATGGGAGCTATGGACAGGAAAATAAATGATGTGTTGACATGCTCACGGCAACATTTTAGGTAAATTAGCTTATAATTTATAGCAAAACCCATCAGTTGAAAGTGAACACTTTTAACGTAATTGTTAAAAATGGTTGACGATTGAATTTTAGTAAAATATAATGTCCAAATCACAAAATATTTAAAACCCTATAAATTTAATTAGTTTATGATATTTTTTTGTAGACTGTTACAGATGTAATAATGTTAATTGTACAACATATCGTGGTGGTAAATAAACTATTCCATTCATTTCTCGTACAAAACTTGTCCGGTTTAGTTTCAGTGATTTTAACTTCATGTTATTCTTGGCCGTAAGAAAATTCAGGGATATTCAAAACTATAAATTGGACGATAAAAATGCTACACCATTACAAAGGGTAAATCTCAAGAGCAGCCTTTTTTTACCATAATTTGTTAGTAAAATAGCTGTAACACATAATTATTAATTATATGCATAGACTGAGTCTCCAACAACAGTGACGTGGGATTCTCACATCGAACTCTGTACCTATTGACCTATTGAGAAAAAGAGTTGGCTTAAGAAATTTCAAGAAATTAGAAGTGTGAGAAAAAGAAGTCCGAAATAATCCACTGTCAAAGCTAGTAGAGAACTTGGAATACTCTGAACGAGTGCATGGCGAGTTTTTGGATGACGTTTTCTGTACAAGCCCTTCAAAAACAACAACAACAACAACTTGCAACCCCCATTGAATGACAATGAATTTTGTAATTGAATTTCGGCTATCACTTAAATGTTTGCCATGAAAGATAGGTAAACACATTTATTTAATTATTTATTATCCTTCAAACGGTTGCACTACTTTTGTTACATAAAAAGCTATTGAGATATTAAGCATTTTTAACCAGTGAAATAAAACTTCGAAAATTTATTTTCCTGACGGTGTAAAGCCTTTTTTCCTCTGATTTATAATATTCCAAATACAAAGCCCCAAAATAGGGTTCATATTTTTGAGCAGCTCTGTGTGTTAAACTCGTATTTTTACAATATTTCAAAATATTTGTTTAAATTTTAAAAAGTCGGTTATGTGCCAATTTATTCACAGAGATAACGCCTTAATTGGTTTGAATAATGGAAATATAAAATTTATTTTGGTATAAAAATACGAAATAATATAGTTAAAGGAGTTTTCAGAAAGAAATAGTCAGAATATTTACCTAACTCCAGATTTTGAGAAGCAAGAATGAGATGGACCTAAGATTAGCTTCAATCAAACAACTAAAAGATAGTCTATTCGACATCTTGGAAGGATACCATCAAAATATTTTTAGTGACTAAATAATGCAAAATGTTTTGACACTAACCCTTTTCTTAATGACTATGTAAATATGGATCTTTTATCTATTGTCTATTGGTTAATTGAATAAAACTGAATTTTAAATGAAAGTGTATCTTTAAATGAAGCTTTTTAGGGCCATCTTGAATTAGTAGTTTTCTAAATGTTCACGAAGCTCGAACTATGTAAATATATTACACTTCTTGATCAAATTTAGCCAGATGAGTAAAGCAATGGGCTTAATACATCCTATTCCAACAAGATTTATTTACCCAATTATTCGACTGAACTGATCCTCGAAACTCAATTATTTGAAGTGTTGAAGGCTGGAAGATTACGTAAAATTTATTACAAATGAGCTACAAAAAGTATACATTAATAAATTAAAATTACTCTTAATAGCCCCGAACTGCAATTACACTAAAAGGATAATAAATACCTCGTCTGCAGTTAAATGGTTATCCTTTTCATTACACTACGTTCTTGTCAAACGACTCCAAACAAAAATATCCACTGGTGTGGCTTCGTTAAAAAAATTCACAAGTATTACACAGCCCATTGCAACACATATACAATAAATATAAGTCTAATTTCTATCTGGAGTCTATTGGGAATGACGTAATCTGAATATATAACGACTAGTATGATTATTAAACTGCAGACTGAAGTATTTATTATCTTTTAAATTCAATAATAGTATTCTTAAAATCAAAATACATTAAAAAACTATGCATACAAAATTGCTAAAACAGGTTAAAAAAGGAATTATTTTGTTGATTATTGATGTATATCAACCTTTAAAATTTTTATGTAATATATGAAAATACATACATATTTACATACAAATAATAAACTACGTATTATAAATAAAAAACTAGAAAAGACACAAAAATCACAATAGTTTTAGAAAACTTTTTAAGAAAAGCTGATATTAAAGAAAATTTAAAGCTTTTAATGGACAAAAGGCCATTGTTGGTATTGAAAGAAGATAAAAATTTCCCAATAAGAAACTGTTACGAGATTGAATCGTTTGTGCGGAAGTGACTCATTTGGGGATGGAATTAAAGATCATTGACGGAAACAAGGCGGAAATATTATTTGTTAAATCAAATAGATACCTTCTCAGGAAAGTGGTTTTATTCCATATTTGAACCGATTCCTTATTTCCGATTTATATTTTACATAAGACTTAAAATGGATTCACTTCGAGGTTGACATATATAGTTTTTGTGCATTGTCTTTGTATCAGGCAAATTGGAAAAAGTTGGTGTAAATTGTAAAATACACAATTTTTAGAATCTAGAAAATGTTTAGTTTACAAAGAGTCCGGTTACATTCTTTAAACACTATTCGTCGAAGTGAGTAAACATGTTTAAAGCAGTCAAAAAACTTACAAAACAAATATGTTTACTTCCATTTTGGAAATAACTTGGATCGTGGATAGGTCTAAAGAGAATGTTTTCAGTTCCTTTCAATAACTGTCCTTATAAAGGCACGTCATATAAAAATTACGACTTTTTAATTTTTAATGAGGATATCACTTGTGATATGGCGAATTGAACATTGATTTCAGTGGTTTTTTTATTTCTTATACTATAGTTTACTAGTGTTCTACAGGTTATTTTCTCTAAATACCCCAAATTTTACCTTTATCTTACCTTTTTTTTGTACAATGATTTTGCAATGTATTTTATAAAGTTAAAAAATATCACAAATACGAATAAGTTTTATCTCATTAGTCACACCAAAAATTTGATTGAACATACGTACTGTAAAAATTATTGCTCCAAGTCTTGTGATAAAAAAACATTTTATGACAATATGGTAACATAGGCGTGGCAAGTCCTCTTAACGTCAAACCTCTATTCCATCGGTAGTAAAATGTAGCACAAATTAAAATAGTGACTGGTTCAATTATATCTTACTAACCTGATGGGTTGGAGCGTAGATTTAAGGAATTCAAAGTATAGGATGCCAATCTGTATTTTAAGTGTTTTACCAAAACATGTGTATATATAATGTGCCAAAATATCAAAAAAATATCAAAAATTTCAAAATATATATGTAAATAAATGTCAAAATCAATCTACATTTTTAACTGCTTGGTATTTTTAAGAATAACCCAGATCTCTTTCCAAAACAGCCTCTCTCAAGATTCATAATATGAAATCTTAATATCCTATCCGTTCCAAGGTACAAAACCACGTTTTTTAGCATCAAACATAGTTTTCCTCGATCAAGTTCTTTCACCACCTCCCAATCGCCATAAAAATGAAACAGAAGCTATTGTACTTACGAGAAAAATTAAAGCCCTACTAGTTAGGAAAAAACTTTACAGTTTGAAAGAATATTTTACAAGCAAGCTATAGAAATAAATTCTTTATAATATTCCAAACTGTCTATTATATGTAAATATTGAATTGTATTCTGCTTAATTGTATAACAATGTTAAAAAAATGACGATTGTTATGAATTAAATATTTTCCGACCATAAAGAAGTTTGAGTTTTGAAGTTGTAGTGTAGAGTGAGCAGAAAATTGTATTAACCTTAGAAGTGGCAAAGTCAAGACCGAGACGTATTCACACAGTATGATGTGGCAGGTAGTGCCATCTATCAACAGTTTAGTGAACTTGTTAGCCATCGTCGTCATCGCAGCCGTGCTGCCATCTGTTAGCTGGTACTTGAACAATCAATCTAAACTAGCACGTTTTCTGTTTTTGTATATAATCATTATTTACACAAGAGCTGCATAGTGGTTATAGATAATTAATTATTAACTATTAATATATTTAAGAGGATTTGCTACCTGTAAAATAATTTATTTATTTTATTTTCTTACAATCTAAGGCAGTCGTGTATCCCTAGAAACCTGAAAATGATATAATTTTGCATTTTTTATACCAAAAATATGTATTTCTATAAAAAATGGTAATATTTAAAAATTGATATTTTCTAAAGTACTCACAAAAAGTTGATGATTTTGCTACCGAACTGTAGGTATTTAAGTAAGCTACAAAATTCATGTATTTTCATCATTGTATTTTTTTAAATTGAAAAATAAACACAATTTTTTACATTATATTTCAGAAAACCAAGAGTCCAATAACATTCAAAATACAAGAATTTTTTTAATATATCACTTTCAATAAGCAGCTAAAGTTTTATTCACCTAACTTCAACGGTTCTTTCCTAAAATCAATTTGAAGTCTTGAAAACATTGAAAAAATCGACTTACCGATAGTCGATACTTATATAGAATAAAATAGAGTATATATTTAGTAGATTTTTTCAATTTTTATCCAATTTCCAATAGCAAATCCCCTTATAAACAAACACCTGCTACTACTATGTAGGGTAGGCAAGGTCTCAATCAAGTATACTTAATTTCTAGATAAGTATTAAAACGTAACTTAACTACTTGATTTACAAATATTGATTGAACCGATATCGAATGCACATGTTCGGTGGATTATTGACAAGCCATTACACTGGATGTTTGAGCCATTAGCATCAAGAGCATTCTGAACTCTAATGAGTCCAAGTTTCGAGGTCAAACCACATCGTCCTTCCTCGGGCAACTTAGCTGACTATAAATGGACCAGTGGTTATCCAGAGGGTTAGTTTACACTTAGACTCTGTCAGCGTATCGCAAGTATATACTAAAGGGATTAGAACTCAAAACCTTCTTTCCTTTCAAGGGAATTTGCTAACCGTAAAATTTATTTTATTTTTTATAACCTCGGACAGTTTTTATTCCTAGAAACCTAACATTAAAAAGTTTAGATTTTTAATTTCTATTAAAAAATATGTAAATATCTAAAAAAATATATATTTAAAAATTGATATTTTGTTAAAACTACTGACTCTAAATTTATTATTTTGGTATTGAATTGTAGGTAATAATGTAAACTGATTATTCATGCATTTTCCTCGATATGTTTTTTAAGTTAAAAACTTAAAAATAAAATAAAGTATATTTTTTAAATATTTAATTTGCAGAAAACTAACCGTCCAATAACAGTTAAAATACAAGACATCTTAAATAGCACTGTTAATAAGCACTAAAAGTTTCATCCACCTAATTTTAACGTTTCTATCGGTATATCAATTTGAATTCTTGAAAACATAGAAAAAATCAACTTTCATATAGTCAAAACTTCGCGCTGTGGGAATAGGTGGATGTATAAAATGGGAAGACTTAAATTACACCGCTAAAAATAAAGTTTCATATTTGAAGTGAATATTTTCTTATTTAGGATACAATAAAGTATATACGTTTAGAAGAAAATATTTGATCAATTTTTGTCCATTTACGAGTGGCATAGTAGCAAATCTAACGTTTTTTTTTAGAAAATTTGAGCTCCAAAATTGGTCATACGTGAACCTTAAGGGTCTTCAGTACCTGCTTCTATTTTTACCTACACGTTAAAAATGTTCTTAAATTCATACAATCGTTATAACTTATTATAAAGCACATTTATGGGAGTTTCAAATTTTTCCATTTATTCGGTAAAGACGTAGTAAAAATGTATCCAAACATACGCTCTACAAAAATATTATTCACATTTCCAAAAAGGATAAGTTAGATCGTTGATAAATGTTTTCAATATTAAAATATTTTTGTTCCAAACAATTCTGATGTGAGTTTATTTTAATGTTAATTTAAAATTTCTCTCACGGGAGCAAAAAACCAGGATGGTGGAGTTAGTGCAGAATTAAGTGAAAGATTATTTATTGTGAATCAAGTTTTAAGAGAGCTACTCTAGTTAATATTGATTTATAAAGCTTAAAAAGAATAAAAATATTGTTGAATCCTTATTGTATTTTAAAAGTCAATATCTACAGGTATTCAACACACCAGTACATACAGGCTGTTAAAATCCGAATTCAATGGGTTACGAAGACCTGAATTACGAAAGAGAAGCGGTTTTTACATATAATAACACTTAATAAGCAGGGATCCTTATATTAAACTTAAAGCTAAGCAAAATAAACCAGTTTAT
Source organism: Nephotettix cincticeps (assembly GCA_023375725.1). NCBI lineage: Eukaryota > Metazoa > Arthropoda > Insecta > Hemiptera > Cicadellidae > Nephotettix > Nephotettix cincticeps. The sequence goes on from CM041787.1 coordinate 44,133,249, forward strand.
ATATTTTTCTTAAAATCTCAAATCGTATATAACAAGTTTATAATTGCTTTATTAATCAATTTTGTCCTTCTTTATGAAAAAATATTATTACTTTTCGATCGTCTTTACGTTACGATTAGTTTTATATTATTCCTAAACGTAAAAATCATTAGGCTTGAACTATGTTTCAATAAAAAAATATCACATTATTGGTAAGTCAGAGTGAATACCTTCCTTTGCAGCTTCCCTACTTCTTATCTCTTTGAAGTAAACGACTTTGAACTTTGACATCTTGTCTGGATTCCTCTCTCGGAGGTGTTAGATCCAACATAATCGTTTTGTTAGCATTTTTCAAAATAAAAATAGACAGTTTAACTGTTTAGAGGGTCGTTGATCATTTTAAGTCAAAATAAAATTGTATTCATTTCCTCAAGGAAATAGGTTAAATCATGGATATGTCAAAGTGGAATTTTTTCAGTTTATCTTAACAGTTGTTCTTATAACAAAAAAATCAATACGAAATCTGTGGTAGTTTTTGTAAAAAAAACGGGATCTAGACACTTTGGCTGCACGTTCTGCGGAACGAAATAATTTTTTTGCGTTATACGAATATAATATATTAGATTATATTAGATTACACACACCACACAGCGTTGAGACATATCTATTTCAAAACATTTTAATGGAACTATTCTAAAGTTTTCCTTTCTATTAACTGTTTGATTATCATCATTTATTCGTAAATTTCCCCTGAAAAAATTATTTTGGTTCAATTAGTTGCTATAAAACGACGTTTAAGAAGAGTTATTTAGGATAAGGTTAGATTTTTTTAAAGTTTAAGAATTATTTTATGGCTCCTTATATATAACATTAAATGAGCGCAAGTAATTAAGTCTCCTTTATAACCCTGGAGTTTGTTCACAGGGTTTTAAAGAGCAAGGACTAACAAATTTAACCTGCAGCTTACCACGTCTGAGCACGACGTGCCAGCCAGGACCTCGTCCTTTGGCTGAGTCTAGGATACCACTACCATTGTTACACGTCCAATGCTGAGGTCACATCAGTATTCATTGCTACCATTGGACCCACCTATGAGAATGCAGTATTCAAATCACGAGACCCTTTTGCCATTTTTCAAAGATGGCGGTGTTTTTCCCACATCTATCCTACGAGGTAAATGTGGTATGTTTTGAGGTATTCCACACATGGTTCAAACCTAATCGATGGTTATAATAAATATAATCAATAATTAAATCATCATTGTTATTAATAAAATATTTATTGCATTTTTAAATTGGTAGTCTATTAAACATACTATTAATATACTGCAAATTCAATGTTTTATAATTCACTGTACTAATTATACCAACTCGACCATATTAACCTGCTCTGCATTTTTAATAAACATCCGTAAGATAAGAAATATGTGCGGGAAACCCTTTACGTGGGAAATAAGCACGGTAAACTCGCCACCATCTTGGAAAAACGAGGAAGGGGTCACGTGATCAAAATGCGGCTTTCTGATTGGCAGGCTCATTCATAGCAATGACTGACGATTACTGAAGTGAGTAAATGTATTTACGTGTAGTTTTCTTTGAGAAATGGCTTAGATCATGGATATGTCTAAAGATAATGTTTCCGGATCCTTTAAAAACCTTACTAGTTTTGTGAGCGAGTTTCTGACTACAGCTAAGCGTATGAAATATTTGTGATGTTGTTTTGTTTATGTCCTGACTAAATGAATATACTTGAAAATATATGAAAACTCTTAGTCTGCTCAACTTCAAACTATTATACAATTTAACATACAAATTTAGTAATTAAGAGTACATGAATATTGCAATTACTTTTTGGTCTGGCTTTTAATTTAAAGTATTTAAATTTTATTCTTGAAATACTCGTATTTTACTTATTTTTGTCTTAAGAGAACTTTTATGCAATGGTTCAACTTTTATTCCCTTTGAGGCAAAAACTATATATTATTATAGTTGACGGTTTATAGATTTTACAGAATACGTAAAGTATGGAGTTTATTTTCTAAAAATGTTATGTGGAAGTAACAGGGAAAGTTTACACAATTAATTTCAATAAGAGGATTACTTCCAGAGAGTAAAAGGTTTACCTTAGCTGAAGCTCAAGTACTTTTCTCTTAATTTGTATTAGGTGTTTTTGGAAAGACAACGAAATAAAACAATACGGGAATTAAAATTAGCCATTTACTTAGTTTTATTTCCTTCCAAATTGTGTAAATTATAAGTGGATTAAAAATAACTTTAATGTAGATTAAGATTTTTACTTAATTTATACCAAATTAAACAATTTCCTGTATCAAAACATAGTGGAGTATTTATTTACATCATTATCATTTACCTATGTTTATATTTGGTTAGATTTATAGAATTACTTACAAACTAAACCACTAAAATTGTTCATTGTAAAAAATATTTAATCATAACTTTCAATACATGAATTTTTTTAAGATGCATGTTTCTATATTTTGCAAAGTTTTGACATAAATATGTCTTAGATCTGGGGGGGGGGCAATTGGCATCCTTGTAATTGACCTACATTTGAAACGGAAGTGACGTAATTTTATAAAGACAGTGTTACTTATAAAGACCGCTGTTTAGCGATACCGAAAACATTCCCTTTAGATATATCCATGATCTAAGATATTTCCCATGAGGAAAGTAAATAAATTTCTTTAAAGTTCAGGATATATAAATACTGTAGTATTCTACTACATCAATCTCAGAAGTAATATAGAAATAATATATTTGATTTTTTTAGATTTTTAGTTTCGTCAGAACTTTTCAGTTCTATAATACAAGGCTATTTACAATTACAAAGCTTCTACAACAATAATTACACAATTTATACGTAAATATAGGCAAAATAGTTATTGTTACATATACTAAAAACTGCGACAAAATAAATATACAATTAAAACTATAGCACTCGAGGTGGCGTTGCATACCACATTGCATACATATTTACATTCAAACTAAAAAAAATTACCGATAAAATGTAAAACATGGTAAGGATTTCAACCAAGGAAAGTCAATAAACAAAATGTATAAAAAAAATAGAGTAAAAATGTATCTACAATAATAAAACTTAACAATTGTATCCTGTCCATGAAAATCTACCAGAGCCGCAATATCAGTAAATATTGTTTGCCCAATGCAACGGTTGTCCAATTTTGTCACGAGAAAAATCAGTGTACGAAAAGTTATTTCGAGTACGATCCGTTACAAATATTACCCAAATTTATACTTTACAAGGTCTATAAATAAAGAAATGAGACTGGGTCCTGTAATACTTTATATTTACAATATATTTATATATCAAATCTATCACCTTTAAAGTAGTTCCCTTGTGAAGCCACACACACAGCTTCATTCGATTTTCAAACTCCTCGTAGAAGTGCTGGAAGTCTGTAACTGGAATGTTCTTAGAACGATCGGACGCATTTTGTTTAATGTTTTCTACTGTTCAAAATGTCCTGTCCAAAATGAGGTAGCTTTTTAGTTTAGGGAACAACGAAAAATAGGACTCAAGGCAGGAAAATTAGATAATTGAGGAACAACAAAAATGTTTTCCTGGCCAAAAACTCAGTAATTGAGAGTACAGCGTGAGAGAAGTGTGGAGACCTTTTGTAACAACCTAGACTTTCCTCAATTTAAATTATTCCGAAAATCCAGATTTAATTTTGTATGGTTCAAAGTTAGTTGTTCTTTAAACATTCTTGTAGTCAATCGTCAATTATTTCACACACAATCTCAGATTTTTTCGAAATTTTCATCGGGTTTTCTTGATAACGGCCTTCCAGAACGAGGGTCATTCTGAACTAGTTCAGCAGTAGCAGTTTCACCAAGCTGAACACAAAATTTGATGATGTTGCTTGAAAATTTTCTTACTCATATTTAAACGCTCATCAAACATTTTTTTGGGTAGAAGTTTGTTCAACTCAAATGGAAATATTAGACTAATGATGTCAGTACTCAATGTTTATTAGAAGTTTAGTTAAACATATAACTAATTTTAATGGTTATAGTGTTGTCCACTACTTTATTTACAGACCTCGTATGTGTAATATTTTAATCAAGGGTAAGTTTTATCAAACTGTTGAAGTCCTAAATGATTAAGAAAAGCTTTATACATTTATGAACTCATTAAGATAAAAAAATTATATGGTAAAATAACACGAAACGGACACCAGTTCCATAGAGCTACGTCGAAATCAATAACTTCCAAGTTTGACGATGCTCCAGTTGGGCGCTGGAGCTTACAACAAATAGTTTCTATTTCTGGCCGGGTGACGTCAGAATTCCAAATACATCGTATTGGTTTATAAGAACAAAGGAGATAAGCCAAATTGATTTATTTGCCAATATTAGCAATATGCTTTACTATCGAATGCCATCTGAATCATTCATTAATGTAAAACTATGAAGTAAATATGTACTATAAAAAATGTGCAGTCCTATTCAGCATGGTATCTTCTTGGTATGGTTCTTATTGGTATTTTACGGTTTTGGGCATTATGTATTTATATTTTTTTATTTTCTGTCTCATTAAAAGTCCTGTAGTTGTATGTAGGCCAAATAAAAAATAATTACAATGCATATACATATTAAGTTTATTGTAATAATTAGCTGTTATATTCCTAAACATATAAAACAGTTGACAGATAACGCCATTGTGCGTCGTTTTCAGCGAATGTTTAAAAAATGTCATTGTTTAACAAAAAATGAATAGATTACTGTTTGGTTTGTTTGTCCCAGTGTAATTACACTGTTCATTAACTGGTTGATTACTGGTTAATTACTTGATTAATTACTTGGTTAGTTACTGGTTTATTTTTGTTATGTGTGTAATCATCGTAACTATAGTGTTTTTTGGGGTGTTTTGTGTAAGGGGAATTAATGAATGTTAGAAAAAAATGCCACGATTCAGAAAATTCAATACTTCCTTAAAAAACCGTATTACAGTAAGGTTTGGTTTGGGCTTAGGTTGGATTAGAATCGATCAACTAAGATGTATTTGTTTTGAGGGAATGTTATTAATATGTCTTATTGTTTCACTATTGTTTAAACTATTCCGCGACCCAGAATATTTAATCTTTTACAACGAAGCCATAAACGCTATTCGACTTTAGAACATGGCCAATCTTAAAGTTAACATCTATTTAATGTTAGGCTTTACGAAGTTCTCTGGGTCAGTTGGTATAATATAAAATGAAAATTATATTCAAATTTAGTCATACAACTAAATTGGATGGACTACCTTAGCAAACTTAAATTTTACAGTTTAAAATTTAGATACTCTAAGTAGGCCCTATGCAAAAATTAAGAATCAATTACAAATAACAATCAATTGATTAAGGTACTTATCAAATGGTATACTTTTGTGGTAGCAATAAATGAAATAGGTTCAAAACGGAAAATATTTGAAATAAGTAAACAAATTATGAACCTGAAAGTATCATGAGGACGATACACTGATATAATAAAATGTTATTTTATTTTGCAAATTAATTTTTTTTTAAATTTATTGTATATTATTTTCTTTAAAACATTCTTCTAAAATTGTTTAATAATCATTTTTATTCATAGTTCAAGTTTGTTTTCACAATTTAACAAAATATAAAAACAAAATAAAACTAAAAATACCATTCCCGAAGTGAATGTGTCTAATAAGTATGTTTTTTATAATGATTATTTTAGCTTAACATTGTTTTATAGATCATAAGTATGTAAACAGATTTTACTAGACAAAATAAGAAATGAACTAAATAAATTAATGTAAACCAATGATTTTTATCAATGGTACCGTTTTATGTTATTTATTTCAATTTAATACTTAATAGTCATATTTTGATGTTAATACTGAACAAATATTTTTTTAAATAAAATTTCAGTGAAATTTTAACGTAAATAATTTTAATTCAGTGATGAATTTAATATTAATAACCTAAGCAACATCCTGGTAGTTGTAAAGACAGTTCTGCAACATAAACTCAGAGTTATCTGCAAGTCTGAGAGCTCCGTGCCACAAGTATCTGAATAGTTGCAATTCCTGACCCTATGTTACCTGGTGTAATTAGTTCAAATAATTTAGAACGTGAAACACAATTTACATAGTGTTTTACAGTTGGTATTTTTGAAAAAGTAGGATATATTTTTCAATAGATGTCTCAAATTAAAATTGTATTCTTTTTAGGATGCACTGAATATTTTTAAAATAAATTTTAATCATATATTTCCATGAAAAATTCTGTTCTGATTAAAAAAAATGTCATTAATTTGTATGATTGGGACGTATAATAGGCGAAATATCAAGTTTTAGTATTTCTTTTTAACATATAATCGATCGAAAAGTATCACAAAAATCATTTCATGATATTATTGCACCATGACGAATGCTATTGAGTCGGTATTAAATTTTACTTTAAAGATAATTGATCATCCACTTGAAGAAAAATATGTTTAAAATTTTGTTTGAAAACCTAAGGTGTTTCTGGTCAAAAACCTTTTGGTTTGACAATGAATTTTAATAATGAATTATCATTTAATACTGAAAGCTGATCTAGAAAATGTCTTTAGTTCGTATCTGTTTTACAAGGCATCTTAGTCAAATTAAACTGGGACCGTGGCGCATCCTGTATTCCAGCTATTTGGAGGCCACGAATTGTGGAGAGTTGTAAAGGATATTCGGTGGGTGTAGTGTTCTCCTGTGTAGATTAACAACCACACTATTGAATACTAAGTTAATCCGCAAAGACCATGCTCATAATTAGACCAGTTCATAATTCAGAGACAGTGGTCCGGACTTCTCATTAATACGTAGATCCCTTGGATGTACAATTGACTGCAGGGTTATTATTAACAGTTCTGTCTAAGAAACATGTCAGTCTTAGTCAGTTACAAGACTATAAGATCGGGCCCAATCATCTTACACTCGTTTCTCATTGAAATTCAGCTTAAAAGTACCTTCCTGTCGTCGCCATTTCACCAACTAACTAACTAACTAATGCTCATGAGTACAGTTATTAAAACAAGTTTTTTTTCTTTTTGAAATAAAAGTAAATTTTACCTTGATGGTGTTAGGTAAAGAGATATAAAATGCAGGAAAACAATTGAGGAAACAGAGGGTCAAAAACACCTTGCTCAGCTGTGAATAATGCAGAAATGCAGTCTGAAACTTTGGATTTTTTCCTCCTATATATATTATCCTCACCAAATATGAATGTGTAAGCAGAACCTTGGGAAAATAAAATTCTAAAGCTAAAAACTCAACAAAATTTTTTCAACCTTACCTCTGATGTCACTTGCGAATTTCGATAATTGGTAATAATAATTGGAAATAATAACTAATTGGTAATATGTAGTAAGTTGGTAATTGGTAGTTTTTAATCTTTTGCTGTCTTTCAAATATTTTATCGGTACCGTATTAAAATATTTTATAAATTAATCGTTATAGCAAGATTATTATACTATGCAGTAGTTAGAACTTACTTATTGTTGACTTTTTAATCCTTACCCTCTTCTTAAATATAATACTTCCTAGCCTCAAAATCTATAATTTTTTAATTTTATGGTTGGAATCTTTAGTTATGCCAATAACGGTGATGGTAAAAATGTAAATGTAGCTGCAGTATTGATAATATTTTGTTATTGAACACTGAAGAATAATAATTGACATTAGAGAATAAAAATGAACCAAATAAATCGGCCAATAAATATTTTTGATTTCACCTATATGGTCTACCTTCTTTTAGATTCATACAAACATCGCAAAGCACAATTTTGTAGATGGATGGGTTGATTTAAATTTTTACTGAAAAAACGTTTTTATGAAACATAAATGGAATAATATATGACTGAGAAATTGTAAAAATGTGTTAAAACTCGCTGGTTCGATTAAATAATTTCAAATCCGTTCAACGGTTTCAACCTACAGACAACAAAATAAATAATGATACTGATATGGCTCAAAGAAGTTTTGGATTAAGTGGCGTTCTAAGTCCTCCCAAAATTATTTAATAGCTTTTCAATTCAGAAGGGTAAAAAACACAGAGGTTTGTAGGATTATGATGTCTTTTAATAAGAAACAAACTGTTGAAATTTGTATTTTTTCGATTAAAGCATGACATGAAATTTTTGATTAAAGCTGAAAAGCAAGATAATATGATATTTTAACCTCTCCCTTTGTAAATAGTATATGCGAAAAGTATTGTTTCCGCATATACTATGTACAAAGGGAGAGTTGTTAAGTTAAAGTTGTTTTAAGTATTGTATGTGTCTATGTGTGTGTGTGTATCTGTCTAAGAGCAAACCCTGAGACTCCACTGATCGTTATGTAGTTTGATACACGGATACACTCTGGCAGTATATCTAGACCATTTTCTTTATTAATTTATTTTAAATTTTAAAGTGGAGTTGAACCCTTAAAAACGCCTAAAAGGTTGGATAAACACAAACTATTTAAAATCCGCTCTTTAAGTAAATCCGCTCTTTATTTTTAAGTAAAATTTCTTAGTTTCGTTTTTAAATGTGTTCCAAACAATATGACACCACACGCATATCTGAAAAGTATTAATTTAAAAGTGATAGGCTTTAAAATTTAAAACACATTTTTAACACAACGATAATGCTATAAATCAATGTATGCTATCACCATTAAACACACCTTAAAGAATAAATACATTATATAAATAATAGTACATTGCATCATTAGTCTATTTCGTACGCATTCAGAAAAATTTAAATATACTGTCCGTAGTAAACGCAGTACGTTGTCTAAGAGCACCCAATGTTTGTTTCACTTATGGAGAATATTAAAAAATCAGTTCCTCCCTTATTTATAAGAATATTTTTATGAATGCAGTGAAAAATTCACATCACCCAAAATATTAGGCATTTGCTGGTGAAGGGAGAGGGGTTATGTCCCTTAAAATTTAAAGAGTGTAGTGATTTCACTAAAGATTCTAATCTTTTGAATTTAATTAAAGAGGAAGTATGTACCAGTCCACTAATACCTGTTATTCTATCCTAAACAGATCAGATGTAATATGGAATAGGACTTCTGACAATCAGGATATAGATATAATTTGGTAATATCTGGTTGTCATCAGCATATGAATGATGTGAGCAGCAATTTTTAATGTCGTAATTATACGATTGTTTTATAAAATAATAATTAGCACACAGTACAATTTACTAGCTTCCGCATGGTGTCCTTATTTATTTGAAAAACGTCCAGGAACAATAGAGATTCATAGTTTAGTGAAATGGTTAACGGGTTCTTTTTATTATTCAAATAATCCAAATTTACCTATCCCGTGTATCAGTTTACCCATTTATACGTGTGAATAAACTTCATTGTTAGATTGTGACAGCTGGTAATCCTCTGGCAACACCAGGTCAAATCTCGACTAAAACAGTGATTCGCAAACAATCATCACAACAGTAAACCGGCTGTATCGATGCTACCCGTTGTTTACTGTATTTCACCGAACATGTAAATGTTTGTTTACCATCGATTGAAGCAAATAAAAATGTAAAATAAACTTTCAAAGCCAGTTCACACATAGCCTACAAGAGACGATCGATTTTGTTTGTATTTTGTTGAAATTACTCTTTTTCAAGTCGTAATGTACAGCCAAATACCTGTAAATGAATAAAAAAATACTCGTACTTATTTAATGGAATTTCAGTTTAAGCTAAGCTACAAAGGCATTTAGCAATTGCAGTAATGATAACTAAGTACTAGAAACAAAACAAAACAACAATATAAAAAGTTAACATAATAACATATATACTATAACATATTTTCACACTTAAACTTTAGTTAAAATTAGAATTTTAACAAGGGCCTACAAAGTTATAGGCACAATCATTATAAACTAAGGGTTTTGATTGCGAAATAAATTAAAATACCTATATTTATTTACCAGCTACTTATTGAAAAAAATCATTATGGAAAATGATGTCTAATAATTTTATGATAATTGTAATCATTATTACAATCATAGTGTTGGAGGGTGTTAGGTTTATATTTTTAGTTGTACGTATTTTAGTAGTACTATTTTTTGAAACTAAGAAAGGTACAGTTGTTTATTTGGTTAAACATGTTAGTGTATATGTTAAAGATGTAATACAAACATGTTGGTTTGAGTACTCTAAATTTAGTGTCATTTTTACATTGTTCAGTACAATAGGCCCATAACAATACGAACAAATTATTACATAAAAATAAAAAAAGAGAATTTTAGATAGTAAACGGTTATGATCGTGTGAAAACCTACACCAAAATTTCTGTTATTAGGGCTTTATTTGTAATTTTTTTAATAAATGCCACAATAACGTACTAGCCACTAAGTTAAATATAAAAAAATATATTGGAAGATAGAACTATTAAGAAACGAACACAATGAGAAAACCACAGTCTCCACAAATTCAATAAAGGAGCTATACAATTTGCGCAAAACTATTTGTAATACCACCATTCTCCGCGATGTAACCTACATTATTGAAGGCTATAGGATTTTTCCCATTCCAGTCCTCTAGAAGATATTGCGATATAAGAAAACATTTCTTCATATAATTTTTGTTGTTTAAGCTCTTTTCACTCATATTATAATGTAATATAAATCATGAAGTATATATTTAACTGTAAAATATGAAAATTTAAACTCTTCAATTATTTTGTTTTAAAATGAACATAACTGGGTTATCTTTAGATGTTAATTTTGACTGTGAACATTCTGACTGAAGTAAATGATTTTTTTTTAATCCACCTCCACCATTATAAGTTCACTTCAGTTTTATCAATTACCTTATAATTCTTATCGAATTTTCTATGTTTAAAATTTGAATTTATGACTGAAAACGTTTAAAATCTTTAATCTATGTTTTGTAAATAATAGCCTTATCTTTCGTGACGCAAATCATTCGTAATTTTGTCTCAAAGATTTAGAAAATGTTTCAAGAAATAATCAAGTGTAGGGAATTTGGGTTTTTGAGGAGAGATGTGTGTTGGCAATCCGTCAGACGAAAATTTGAAAATGTGGCACCATGTTTATAGGAAAAGCTGTTTAGAAAACCCGAAAACATTTAGACATATCAAAAATCTAAGCTATTTCCCAAAGGGAAGTAAATACAATATTTATTTTGGGGTCTTCCAAAAAGTAATTAAGTGCATAGCTGAATTATTATTCTTCCATTAGTCTTAAGTGTAAAAATGATAGGGCATATGATAGAGTTATGCAGTGAACCCGCTATTCAAACCTATAAATATCAATTGTAGTGGAATAAAGAAATTTAAGTTCATTTAATTCACAAAAAAGGTACAAAAATACGAAATATAACTTATTTAATATGCTATGAAATTTGGTCCCTCCAAAGCGAGCTTGAGTGCAAGGACTGAGTGAAAGACTAGACAGGGAATGAATGTAAATAATAAAAACATAATAAATAAATATATATCCAATTATAACTATAACGGTACATCTTATGGTTCAATACAGAGTGTTGCCGAGTTTCCCACATGTTATTCTTACGGGATTACCTCTCCTCCCTTGGGACTAAAAACCACATACTTTTTCTCCCTTGGGACTAAAAGTATTACTTTAGTCCCCTTTTCACAGAGGGAAGTACGGATTTACATAGTAGGTGTAAGAAAAATGTTGTTTTCAGTGGTGGACCCCCTTAAGTTCTAAAAAAGAAAGCTGATAAGTCTTTTGATTATCCAAAACGAAACGAAACAGATTCTTTTGAAACTTCAGTTCTTTCTCATCTCTTTAAGGGCATGCAGCACTTGCACACATAATCTGAATCCCAGTATTAGTGGTTCACTCTGAGGTGGATTGGTGTCTCCATACTTGTGGGGTTATCTCACGCAGTAGTAGTAAGGTTTGGAAGGTGCAAGGGGAAAATACTTTTTGGCACGACAAAAACTATATTGGGCTTGTGCAGTAAGGGAATTTGGTCATATATATTTGGTACATAACATAAAAATCTCTTACTCCTGTACCCTCCCAAAACTCTACTACTGAACTCGGACGTGACACCGTGTCCTGGGAGCTGGACGGGCTTGGAGTTGTTGTACCTTCCCTCCCCGAGTCTTAACCTCATACATATTTTTTCTGATAAGCTATATAGAGTATGTTTTCAGTGCCTTGTCAGCTTTTCTGAAACCTTAAATTCCTAGTCTGACAATTAAATTACTTAGTGACATCAGCTTTATTAATAGATATAGTAAAACAATCAAAAGTCGAGATCTATTTTAATTTTAGATACGTAAGCAGATTTACTTTAAACAGCTGACGACAGTATCCATTTCCATAGCCGTTTGGTTTAAGTCTCTAAAAGCGAGCGGACGTTTGGAGTAATTTGCAAGTCTGGCAGCTGAGTTCAATGTTTAACGTAGCCGTTCTACATTCAGTTGTCTCGCGACCCAGCACGTTCCCTCAGCACTTTCAAGGTAATTACATTAGCATCTACCTTGGATATTTGCCAAAAGGTATTTTTTTTGTAAAAAACGTTTTACGACAATACTTACACGTGTCTGGCCTTTACATATTAATCTATTGTTCTAATTAGCTATTAACTGAACTACACAGACTATTAAACGTAAATAAAAAATCCTACGTATGCTAAACGTTACTAATAAATTTTAATGGCATATTTTATCACTCGTCATAGGTAGAATATGAACTATTATCCATGACAGCTGATTCCAATGAAACCAAATCTTTCCTATGTCCAAAATTAGAGTAAGGGAAAAACGATCAGCCGATTTTTTCTTTCTCTAAATTTACTTTCCCTTTCTCTCAATTAGATCACTATTTTCCCATTAGACGCGTCAGCGTATCAATAAAAATTATCTTTATGACTTAAATTAACAGTTTGAATAGTTTAACAATTTGAGTGGAAACATAAATACGAACAACAGAAAATTGTAGCTATTAGCTTTGTTTTAGCGTAGTGCGGGTTTAAATGACTCCAAAGACAGTATTCCCGAAAATGTAATTAAACAACATCAGATATTACGAAAAACCTTTTACCTGAGAAGTCAAGAGAGACGTATGAAGAATAGCTTGGCAAGTTTATGGAATGATGCAAGGTACATAATGTTGAGTCGTGATGAAAAGTATTGTTTATGACTTGTAGCGAAGTGATTTGCCGGAAATTGCTTCAATTACTCTCGCCCTCGGGTTCACCTCGTACGTAAAAATCACTCTCACGTTCTCGGCTGCGCTTTGCACAAGAAATAGGTGTGCCTTTTTTTCGGCTTCGCCGCACACATGAAGCAGGAAAGCGAACTGGGAAATCCTACTTTCGGAAACAACTATTTCACTACTAGTCCGGAAAAGTGATTTTTACCATCATATTTATATGCAAGACGAAGTAACACTTGGAATTTAGATCGATTACAGGTAAAGAGCTTTCCGGACAAGTATTGAGAGATACTTTTTGTCACACTACAAAACATTCATATAATTATAAACTAAAATCTAATTTAATCTTATTATTAAAAAAATGAGGTTAACTTTGGCAAATGTTTTGACAACAATGTCTGTCAGCTGTACAACTGTTCGGAAAAAATGGAATATCGCTATAAGGTTAACATTAGCTAATTTTAGCGCTCGGTGAAGTAGTCACATGTTAATTTTAATGTAAACAGCAAGTCACCAGGCACATTTTAGTTTTGAAAGACTACTAGATAGGTAAGTTGTATAGTATGACGAAAAGTATTTTACGATATTTTTATGCAATTTCAGCTGTTTGGAAAACTGCTGTTTACTGGAACTGCCTAAGAAAATTATTGCCGGCAAGTTAACTGATCGGAAAACATTCTAATGCCATTGATTGGTTGATGATGTAAACACAAACATAACTCATTAAGTGGGAGGAAATATTTGAAGCAATGAGAACAGAGTGATTGATAATTGATGTAACAGTTACAAAAGGAAATATTAAATTTTGTTAATGGTCTACATACTGTTAGACCGCTGTTATCAATTTAACTGGCAAATTTGGTAAAAAGATGACTAAACAATTAACTGAGGTAATAATTCGACTTAGGGATTGGTTTTAGTTGTAACTTGTTTTAAGTCATTGAAAATATTTGAAGCAATAACTGTGTTGATGTACGTTAGCCTAAACTAATATACTACTTTTCGCCAAAAAATTGACTAAACATAACAATTTTCGCCAGTTAAAAAATTGATAATATTTGTTTGAGTAATTTGCTTCATTCAAATCTAAACCTGACATTATTTTGCATAAAAACCATATTTACATTTTATTGATGTGATTGCAGTTGGATATTCAGCCTTATAAATTACCATTGGTGGATCTCAAGAGCAATCACGCTTTATATTTCGTAATTTTCTAATCCCTCTGGGGCGGGTGCGCCGTAAGTCTCTAGCCCTTCTCTCAATCAAATTTAGAGTTTAAAACTGTAATACTAAATTTACTAAATTATAAATAATCTTTTTGAAATGGATATGTCCTAGGTCTGGAGAGGGGCGTTGGCAATTTGCGCGACCTTAATTTGAAACATTTACGTCATTCTGTCAGTGACGTAACATGGTAGGTGATGTCTTAGTTTGGTTATAAGTACAGCTGTTTAGATAAACTGAATACATTTCCGTTAGATAATAATATCAAGCGTATAACTATTTCCCACAGGGAGGTAGATACAATATTTACTCTACAAATGTAAATGTCTATTGTATGTATATAGATTTTGGCGTCAGTAAAATTCTCAAACAATTTAAACATTTACTCTGAGTTTCTTCATTATACTACGCGATCACCGGCCGTCCACATATATCAGCCACGAAAATTTATATTCAAATCTTCATTCTTTCATTTTCAGTGGGAGTAGTTCCATCTTGCTGAGAACAAACCTTTTAAGAGAGATGCGCTTACTCTTCAGATCAGAATCGGAGAATGTATCCAGCTTTCTTAGATAAAAGTAACTGTCCGACGATCTTCCTCAAAATAATCGTAAATCATCATATTTAACAAGGTAAATATGTGCTTTGTCTTGTGTTTTCGATTATTTTCCGTATTTTGTAAAATTTGGAAAACGTTTATGACGATGTTAATACACATTTAAGTTATCCTCAAAAGAAAGCCGTAAGATATTTTTGTACAAGTGTAAAACATTTTATACATATAATTTGTTATTGAAGAGAAAACGATAACGCAGCACGCTGGCGTGAGTAGAACTTATAGAACTTTCATAGAACTTATATTATTCCCACTATAGTAATCATATAGTACTGGGTATGTAGGTTTACTTGAATAAGGGTTGGTTTACATGGTGATGTGCTTAATTTAATTTTGTTCACGAAGCATAAACACTTATAAAATTTCATCAAACTATGTTCATAACTAAGCGAGTTATACAAATGTATCTATTCTCCGTAAGAATTGCAATGGATACGTTTGATTGCTGCGGTAAGATACATTATATTTAATGTTTGATGTATGTTTCCATAAAGTAAATAAGTGAGGTATCGATTTTTAGCTATTCTCCATAACATTATTACTAGACAATGTAATGTGTTCACAATTCCGAATATCTCAGTAGCCAATTGACCTAGATTCAAGATTAAAGATACTAAATTGTTTGTTATTTGAGCTAAATCCAATGGTAAAAAAGGGAAATTTCTTTTAACTAAGCTAATTTAGTCTAAAGAAAAATGTATAGCTTTGAATGACCCCCAAAACGTGTTCAGGGGATTGAGTTATGAACTTTTATCATGGTCTTGGTTTTAACTGTCACCAAGTGGGACTCGTGAATAACTAACTTTTCCATAGAAAATCCGCTAATGAAATATCATTAATTATCTGTAGTTCTGAATGAGGGTCAAGTTTGTATTTTAAAATAGAATCTGTTCTTTTCAATCTCGTAATGAACTCTTATATCAAGTATTCCATTGCTGAAGCCATAGAGAAAGCGACCAGTGTAACGCGGGATCGATACTAGCGCCAGATGCACGCTTCCGCTATGAATCAAAATGTGACCACAGACCGAGAAATGAAATACTTGTTGCCTTTGTGCCTCTAGAGTGAGAAATAAAGATTATTAAAGTTGTATTTTGTCATTTCCATTCGGTCAATTGAAATTGTTTACGTACATATACACATCCTTTAGTTTGAAGAGTGGTTTAAAAACATATTTCCCTTGGGAAACTTTTCCATTAGTTACAAATAATACTGTTCTCTAATTGAAACACGTTGCATATATAAAACTACAAACTGTTAATTGGTAGTTTAAAATATAATCTAGAAATCGTCAGTGTAAATATGAATAAAACTTATATGTGACTTAGATTAGGCTATGCACTGTTGATATTTTTACAAACTTTATACAAAACCAAGTTGAGTTAATATGTAGTTTAGTTAGGGTCTCAGATAAATCAAGAAACACGAACACAATAAATATATAGTAGTACAATAAAATAAACTTTATCATAAGACTGTAAAAATATTTGTGCAAAATGGCAAAAAAATGTTCGTTTTAAAAACTTAGAGATTTAAATTAAGAACTTTAAAAATACCATTTTCCATTAATCACCACAAGAATACGAGGATTTTGAGCCCTATTAGAACTCGATACTCAAACTTTTAGTATTTTTGGCCCACTCTGTTAGACAGGACTGTTAATTAATAGCCCAACAGCCAATAACATCTAAGGGGTCTACAGTTTAACATGTGATGCGAACCACTTTTGCCTCTGAATTGCAAACTGGTCTAGGTATGTCGATGGTTTTTGTGATTGAACGTAGTATTCAATATTGCGGAAGTTTAAACTCATAAGGAAATATTTCATTTACCGATCACCGCTCAGCTGGGGTACAGGATATGCCACGTTTCAGTTATTGATTTTTAGGATTAACATCTAACTACAGACGGAGCTATTGTTTACGGGGAATATATCCAGGTAGAGTTAGAGGTAGAGTATTTTTAGGAATTTTATTGATATAAACCTGCAGAGAGAGCTTAATAAGGGGGTACGAATTGGTACGGTTTGAGATAAAGTAATTTACAGGCAACTAAATTAATTTAGGTAAAGCTATAAAGAGCGTGTTTGCTAGAAATATATCGATAGATGAAATATCGATTATTCGGTAGGTTCCAGACAGTTGGCAATGGAAACACTGAACTATAATAGCCCTGGAATGTGCTTTCAAATAGAGAATTAATCGCATCACATCAGCAATAAACTGACCGATCGACCGCAGCTGCATTCATCTACGAAGTATGAAATCTTTATGATGAAAATTTGTGAGGTGTTGAAAATGATTTGTGAAGACTTTTTCAAACGATTCTCAAAACTATTTTTTATAATCAATTTTTGTCAATTGTTTGTACTTTTTTGGATAAAATGAGCCTAAATGTAAAATGATCATATTTTGGGTAATACGTGATTTGTGAGTGAATCAGACTAAAACAGGAAAAAAATTGTTTCAATCCAATATCATCCAATTTTAGTAGAATGATTTCATATTGGTCAGTTTAACATTAACTTTATGCTTTATTTATCACAGGGAAAATCTTCTCAAAATAATATCCACCTAATTCGTAAATCACTTATATTGTTTAAGACCATTATTTTGTTCTTTTCCAACCAGGTGATTTACAACGAGAGAGAAATTAGCAAAAACGCTTTTTAGGAAAGTGGGCCAAACCACAATGGGGAACTCAGGATTTGAACGTGAGAAAGCTTAGCTAATCCTACCTCAGCGTTCTCGGACCTGAGCTAAGTCCAAGACGCTAATCTTGGTTAGTAAGAAGCCCAATATTAGTACCAAATGTAGTATCAAGCACCATAGAGTAGACAAGTTTGAACTGATTGTTTGTATGGGGATTACATAACACACCCAATGCATTAGTAAAAAACCTCCATAGAAACTTTTTTCTATATTTAAAATAAACTAGGTAGGGACAGTTGGAATGTACCAGCTTCCAATAAAACATTTCCAAGTATGTCTACGTTAAGGTTGTATAGCTATTGAGGGATTGCTCAATTGGATGGTGTAGGAATGGAAATATTAGTTTTATCTTTTACAAGTGCAATTAGTTCAGACGCGTAAAATATGTTTAACATTTACTGGAATATGTTGATTACAACATTGTTCTAGTTTGCTGAATGTTCCCCGCAATAGTAAATATTCTATGCAAATTTAGTGTACTTAAGGCATGTTCAGGATGGATGTGAACTTTGTTTACATAGTTGATTAGTTAATTACTCAAACAGGAAGTGAACTATCAAGATCAAACGTCTCTAATCATCTGAATTACACGAGACAAACTTGGAATCGCGTGAGATCAACTCTAGTACTTCCTTTCAAATGAAATTATTCAATAATTACTATTCAAACATATTTAATTGATTACCAAACAAATTCTTTTTCTCAAGTTTTAATAATAAATTTTAGTTTTTAGAAAACATGCAAATCATTGGAATTTTAGTGTAATTTATGGAAACACTGCAACTTTAAATAATAAAATATACTACAGTTCAAGCCAATTTTAGGTTATGTTTCAATGTTAACTCCGTTAACCAAACAATGAGTTTAAAAGACCAGATTTAAAAGAAAATAAACAAATTTGGCCATAGGGACTTAATATAGGGAATACAAATATAATCCTTTTGTAAATAAACCATTAGCGATTTATTCTATAACGTATATCGTAGTTAAAGAAATATGTTTTTTAAATGGATATATGGATGTACAGTATATGTCTAAGCTCTGCAGGGAGCAACAATTGTCGGGTTATCAACAATTTGAGAGATGCAAAAAAGAGTAACGGAAGTGACGTCATTGTTCACGTGACTGGACGGGTTTTATTTATGGTCTCATGAGTTTAATATTTTGTAAGCAAATCCCTAAACTTGTAAAATGCTACGCTTTATCATATCCATGATCTAAGCTTTTCTCCTCAGTTAAGTAGTTATGTTTTTTTGTGTTCGTTGAGTACAAAAAAGAACCAAAAGACAATTACTTGATAAATACCACAAATGTATTTTCATAAAGCTATTTAAATATACTTTAGTTTTGCAAAAAAAATATATACCTTAAAGTGAATTCATCAACACATTTTAAACTTTCACAGGCAATTAATGATTTTCGAGTTTTATAGATTATTAGATTTAAATTAAATACAATAAACTTTCAAACGGTTTTGTTACTTTTGTGACCGATTCAATATAAAATCATAATCATGTCTGAAACACAAATCAAAAACTTTACGTTACTCCTCTGCTATAAATTCAGAAAAAAACTTATAATTTCAACCCAAGCGAATTAATTTTTATAATTTGTACAAGGGTAATGAAGAGAAATGACGTCACCGCAGTTTATCCGATAGTCGTGGAAGCATCCATTACTCGCGACGTCACCAAGCTGATTACTTCCAGGTCATTAGCAGCCGCCTACCGAGACGACTTCTGGAGAAAAAATATTAATTATCCATTACAGTCGTGTAATACTGAACTATATTGTTTATGAATTGATCACTTTGTGAATCAAAAATTGCAATTATTGATTAAATGCAGATCGCATTTATGATGCTAATTAAAAATGTTTAAATTGTTGTATTATTAAAATATTTTTTTTATGTTACACTACATTCATCTGGAAAGACTATCCTCAGAAATTAAATCCGTTAAATGTCATTGACTGTTGGGCTTAAGATAACTACTTGAGTAGGTCACAATTTGAAAAGGTAATCTATCATGTCAAGTTATATGTTTATTTATTTAATATTAAAATTTTTAATAATATTCCATATGTATATGTCAAACGGAATGACTTCACTGTGGGAAATAGCTTAGATAATGGCTATGTATAGGGATGTTCCTTTTTGTGACCTAGCTGTTGCCTTTATAACAAAAAATCCAATATCGACGTATTGATATTTAGATATATGACGTAATTTCCAGTACACTTTTTGTTTCTCACAAATTGTCAATACTTCACACCAAAGCTTAAACATATCCAAGTCAAAAAAATTCAAATGGAAAAATAAATTCATCTTGCCACATAAAAAACAAATTTAATTGAGCTATGTCTTAGTTATCTATTTAAACATATTTCGAAGTTAGGTAAAAGCCAGAACAGGGTTTGGACCGTTCCTTACCAAAACGTTAAGAAATGTAGTTAGTGCTGCTTAACTAAAAAAACTAGTTTGAAAATAAATTAAATAAAAATAGAGTAATTAGTACAGAAGTGCAGTATGGTTTTAGAAATTATCCATTCAAAATCTAAAACTTTTTTGAAAATTATGAATCCCCTGAAAATTTACATCTATAACCCAAGTAGTGATAACGATAAATAAGCTACGTGCAGATTAAATGACTTGAAATATCCCTTTACTGTCTTAGCCGAACATTAAACATATCCTATGCTATACAGTTTTAATAGCTTTATAGTTAAATTTGTTTACTTTTATTGCTTGTAGATTTAATATTTTTTAATTTCTCAATATACATTTCGCCATCGGACGTAGCCATGCAACAAATAGTACATAGGCTACACCAATCAATCCTCTTCCAAAGATTAAAAGAATACAGCACCAGCCTCCACAATAAATTCATCATCCCACCATATTAATAACGAACAACCTTGAAGCAAAGAACATAGAAGATACAATGTAAAGATCCAACTAAGGTTTCAAGAACATTTTAAACACAATACCGAATCTAAAACAATTGCCAGAATTCAAGAAAGCTACTAAATATACAAACCCATTAAAAATGTTGAGAACAAAATGTTTAACAAGAAAGAAGACTATCTAATGTAATTCAAAATTATTAACAAACTTGAATATAGAACACCAAATTCATGTAGGCATTGTACATATATGAAATAATAAACAGTAAATTATTATAATAGTGTTTATTTCCATTGGAATTTGCACCATGTGATGATACCACAGCCAGTGTTGAAATGTAAATTGGGACATCAAACAAGATTTTGGATCCACAGTTAATAAAGGTAAATTATTTTTACGAAAAAATCTCCTCTTTGCCATAAACAATTTTAACCCACCGCCTTTAGGAAAAAGAAACATAGGCATAGAGATGTTAGAAGTTAGATTAATCGATATTATATTTCCACATTAAATACTGTATAAACTGAAAAATTTAAAGAAAATTGCCAACTTTCTTCTAAAAAAACTACTGCCGATAACTACAACCGAGGGTTGTTGTGGGGAATTAAATACAGAGCGATGTCGTAGTGACATTAGTCACATAGGTTGGACAGAGGTGAACGCTCGTGATCTGACCTTCTAACTATACTACTAGTATAGTAGTATAGTTAGGGTAAAGTGTAGTATAGTTCGTTGGATCTGACTGGAGTCGCCGGCAACTGGATTTGATCCAGCAACCGTTGAATTAGTGGGCCGGCGAGTTGAAATTATATTCTTGTTAGTTAAAATATTTAAAACAGGATACTTTACGTGTATTCTACATTATGTTGATCGCCATATTTTATTACATATGTTCCTTAAACAGATGATGACATCAGTTACAAATAAATTTGTTCAACCATATTCTCTAGGACAAACGTTAATCAGTCAGAATGATCTGTCACTGTTGGGATATCATTGAGAAGGAGAAGAGGAAATGGCGAAAGGACTTCCTGTTTGAGACAGCAACTTCCGGCCAGAGAGGTGTTTAATGGGTTTTATAGAGGAGTAAAAAGTACGTTTTACGCAACGTTGTTGTTTTACAACTCTGTATGTGCTTTATGGCTAACTGTGCTTGTAGCTTTAAGTGTTCATAAAATTACATGTATGAAACATAATTTGTTTAATGGGAGGTAATTGAGTGTGGGATAGTATTTTAAAGGAATAAACATCTTCAATTAGATTAAATTAAGACTATTTTACACTATAATGGTGGCTATTTAAAAGTGAAGAAAATTTAAACCTGCTTTTTGAAACCTACGTGTGGTAAGAGATACAGATGAATTATTTAGCTTCACCCAATATTACAAGAAAATAATTATTTTTAAAACATATTTTTAACGTCATCTTAGTTCTTTATTTATATAATTTATTTTAATATTCATTCCTATTTATAATTTAATCGAACAGATCTTCAAGTGACAGATAAGGAAGAAAAGAGAAGACGAATATCCGAGAAAGATGTTGACAAATTGAATGAAACTGTCTTATTCGTCTTCCTCAATCTGGGAATGTTGAGTGGTGTTACGGTTAAATTTTATTAGTCCTTACAGAATATACATTTATTGCTCCTGATATTACTGAACAACTGGTACAACAAAACACAATATTTAAAAAAGGTTAAATCTGGGAAATAGGAACCACGACAACAAAGAACCTTTTACTCTCTCCCCTTATACGATGGTATAAAAAAGGGAGAAAGTATTGTTTTCGTAAAAATTTTAGAATTTGAGTTGAGAGTGGATATATTCGTTTTGGGGTTCCCTGAATCCCAAAAAATTGGGGTTCGACGTGGGTGATGCCATTCCCCACGCGCTCTCCTACTCCATTGCTCCTATTTAGGTTAAATTCGTTATGTATGTATATACTCACCATTTTTCCAATTATTGAATTTTTGATTTTTAAGAGCAGTTCACCCCTGAAAACCCTGAAAAATCCAAATTACTCAAAACTGTTATGTTATTGTATAGAGTAATAAATAATACCACACCACCCATATCAAATATAAAAAGTGACGGTTCAAAAGTTATGGACTTTCACATGTCCAAAACATTTATTTTTTAAGTTTTCCGCGAAAACAATAAGGGTAAAGTATTATTTGACAACCACAACTTAAAGCAGCTTAAAAACTAAATAAACTTCTATTTTGAATAATTAGTCTACGATTAATGGTTCCAGAGTAAGGTTAAATTTAATAACCAGGGTAAACGCAGAACGTTGTCTGAGAGCACTAGATGTTATTCTAAATGAATTAGGTTTTCCGTTAAACTTATGGTATGCGGCGTAAGGTCACATCACCCAATAAAACCTGCTCAAAAAAGGGCATTCCTGGGGAGTGGGTTGTCCTCCCATTAAATTCAAACAATTAATTTAACTGTATCTCTCTTGATGTTTATTTTCGGTAATTAGATGATCATTTTTAAATAATAAATTATTAAATTATGGTTAACTTTAAAGAATATGATAGTTTTATTAAGGATTGTTGTTTTTAAATTTACATAAGGGAGAAAGTATGTGTCAGCCCTCTGACATAGTAGGGTTTTTAAGTTTTTAAGTAGGTCTAGTTATGCGAATTTAACGTCACTAAATGTTTTTTTATGAATCTCAACTTAGCAAATATTTATACATGGTTACTGATTCAACTTTAGCATAGGAATAAATTGATCCAATTAGTCTCCCAACATTATACACTTACAGCCGTCTTAATTATTACTATTAATTACAAATATACATGTACTCACAATATGAAAATAGCCTAAATAATGAAATAGAAATGTACCATGTATTTGTTTTACATACAATATAAAATAATCCTTATAGACCATCGGAATCAAGTATAAAAAGTTTTAAGACAAAATATGTTGTATTAAGATATAACAATAAATATATTTTAAGCTAAATACCTTTAATGTAGTTGAAATACTTCCATGATGAGAATTCTATTACAATATAGCACGTTTGTAGTCCTGGAATTCACTTGATCTCAACGAGTAATCAGAGGGGAAATATCTCTTTGCAATCCACAGAGTAAACTTTTGGAATTTGGAATATCTTAAAAAAATAAATAAAAACATTTTTTCAAGAAAAAAATTTTGTATTCAAATTAAAGTATTATGACTAAATGTTAGGGATACATTGGGTTAATAATGATGAGGAAATTTTGTAGCCCCAAATTTGATTTTAGTACTAAAAGTGTTTAAACTTACACTTAAAGTGTTAATAACACGCACAACAAAAAATTAATTGATGATGAATATAGAAAATAGGTTGAAAACAAATTTATAAAATGTTTGTTTTCACCCTATTTGCTATATTCATCAGAAATTTATTCTTTTCATTACTATACACAAAAGTAAACTTTCTAAACTGGAAATGAGCTAAAAAAATAGGTTATTTCTACTGCGTGGAAAAATTACACAACTTTAACTTTTATGGTGCACGGAAAGTAACCGATATGGGATTTTGTGGTGCAGACCTATCAGCTGTTGGCAACTTCAACATCAAATTTCATTTTCAAAAATGATGATTTATTCTTATTTATATTTTATAAGATTTTTTCTTGTTACTGAGTTTAATAAACAAAAATATTCATATTGTTTACAAGTTTTTCGTTGTCATAATGAAAATAATTTCAATACATGTTACGAAAGTGCCACTGGGATTCGATGGCTTTTTCCAGTAGTATCTTTCTCTCCGCAATAAGTGACTTTCGTAAATGAAAACTACTATTTTATTGTTATGACTGTTGTTAGCTAAAATACTTTTCGTACTAAAACTGTACAAGAGTATGGTTTTCTCTTCCTCTTTTATAAAAAAGTGTAAAAACTCCAGAAGGAATTTAGCCTGGAGATAGCCCGACTATTAGTTAACGTACAAAGTGAAATTATCTGTACATCACTTAGTTGTATTTTACTAATAGTTCCCACACTTTGCGTTGCGAAACACAAAAAAAGATGTTTTTTTCCCACCGAACATTGTCGTCTTTTGGATATAGTGGTTGGATGTTACGCTGCCGATTCGAATCCACTCTTAGGAAATATATATTTTTATTTCAATAATTTAAGTTTAATTTTATTGAAAATAATTAGTTACTAGCCACGTTGAGAATTTCCAACATCATCATCCTATTACATTAATACTTTTAATCTTATAATCAATTATTGTTTGAATTTTGAGTTTATTAAATTTCCGTGACATATACGGATATGTATATTTTCATGACTAAAAATCATTATTATAAGTAGTTAATTTTTCCCAGGTATTTGATCTCAGCTAAAACTAACTTAATGATATTGAACAGTCCTTTATGCTGTATTATTTAATTTTTAAATAAAGGAATGAAAACAAGTTAAATCCGAAGTAATTCTATGTTAAATTGACAATATATTAGGCGGTTTTGTTCTACAATTAACATCCAATCAGTCACAACTGCTGTCCTTTGTTAAACTCCTAATAGTTGTTTGTTTATACAAATGAGATTGAAAAGGTTGTTATTCAGTTCAGAAGCACAAACAAGGCGAAATTGAAATATTTAATTAGCTAGTATTCGTCTTTACTGGCAGTTTGAAAAATAACTAGGGAGCCCTTTAGTATATTCATAACGCAGGATAGTTAAGTAGCGAATGAAAATACTGAAAAAAAGTTTTGATATTCGGTAATCTAAAATCAAGTACAAATACTTTATTTTTATTTTCTCATTTTAGTACTGCGAAACTATCTATCATCATAGGATCTACAAATAAATACATAATAACACTTTAGAGTATTTAACTATATATAATCATATATTTTTATATTCAAAATCTTAATTGTATCTCTAGCACAGTATATTTTAAAATTTGAAAGTATTATAAATACAAAAATAGGATTAAAAGTTTATTTTACTTGGTTACTTTTAGTAATCGGTTTTTCATATTACAAGCTTTTTAGACAAACCAATAATAATCAAGGTATCGTATACCAGACTATAATAGATTATTTCTAAAAAAACCTAAATAAAAGAAATAACACTGATTCTCAATTATTAAAAATTTTTATATAATGTGTTTATGACAATAAACATTTAATTTATATATATATATATATATATATATATATATATACATATTTAAATTAAACAAATAAAATGTTTTTACCCCACCTTTTCATGCATATACAAGTTTAATTAAACATGAGGATTCAAATTACTATACTTGCATCATTTTTATCTCCATTCAACTAAAAGAAATACTAGGGTGTCATAACAAACTGGCTGGGTGGTGTAGTGGTTATAATACCCGCCTTCAAAACTGAAGTCGCCGGATCGAATCCCGCAAGGGTCGAATCTGGACCCAGTCGCCATTTGTCATTGGGCTACTAATTAATGATGCTTCCTAACAACAGGTCGACGTTAGGTAGTAACAAGACCGGGGTTTGGACCGTTCCCCATCAAAACGTTAAAAATGCCACTGGTGTAGAAATACACAAAATAAAAAAAATAAAAAATACATAAATGCGCTTTGTTTTTAGAACAAAGCTTAGTTTTTATTTACCAAATAAATATTTATATTTTTACCGAGCAAAGCTTGGTCCCCTCCCCTGTCTACTCATATACAAATTCTAACACATTATACTGGTCGATATGATTTAATATAAGGGAACAAGCTTGTTTTGGCACACGGTGCGTTGTAGCTCCAGCTTCAGAGACTCCGGAGCTCCAGGAGCATACACCACATGTACACTCTTCTAATTAATCAAGTTTCTGTGTTTATCCAACTTGCGCTTTGTATATACAAATAAAAGCACAGATTTTAATTAGGTCTGTGGGCAAAACTAACTTTAGATATTGTACAACACTAAGTACTATTTAACACTCCGAGTGGCGGAGCTTTTAAACTTAATTAATTTTTAATTTAACTTTGCAACAATTCTTAAAATACAAAGTATAAACAAAAACACAGACCATGCTACCCCTTAACTATAAATACGTAAAAGAAGCAAAACAGGTGTTTACTGCAATTACAAGAAAGCTTATGAATGCTGGAAACGCCTATCCAAGCTGGTCACCGTTTATTTAAAATGGGCCCTCCCTCCACTATACCACACATTTGCAAGCCAAATTGGGATAGCTCATGATCAGGAATTCGAACCCTCGTCCTTCTAATTGGCTTTAACCACTGCTCTCCCATCAGTAAAACCATTTAGACCACTATACCAAAAGATCACCGTCTGAAAAAGCACTTATTTAACCATAAAAATCATACTCTAGCGGTAAAACAGCGAACTCATCGAGGCATTAGTTCATGCATTAGCTCGCAGATGGCAGCACCATGACGATAATCGTTGACAACGCATCGTCGAATATAATTGCGATAAATAAACGCTAATAATCACTTATCACTGCAATCGACATGAACCGGTCGAACACCGCTTGGAGGGTTAATAATAGACCACATAATAAAACAAATCAGTCAGTATGGTAAATATGACGACTTAATCAGCCATTTGCTAGATAATTATATGGGTTTGGTAAATTTGTCTTAAAATGAAGAAGTATAATATATATTCGATATATATATCGATAACAATATATAACCTAATATATCTATGATTGCCTGTGTAGCTCCCACAACCGACTGGAAAATTTCTAGATGTAACAACCTTACATTACGACACAAGAACAATTTTTAAAACTCTCCCCTAATAAATGCATTAGGTTTATTTCGTGAAATGCAGGGTTTCACTTTTTTGCTCAAAGACTTAAAGATGCGCTATAGACTTGATTCTTTTTTTATAAACGTTTATAAGAGGTTACTCAGACTAATAGTTTTCCTTTTTTTATTTTCATTTTCTCATTTTTACCACCCAAAAATCTAACTCAATACTAAATATAACTCTTACAATTTCATGACGTATCCAGTGTATATCAGCCTTATTCGCAACAACATATGGCTCATGCAATTTTTCGACTATAATTTTCAAAACACAATACTTATGGTTAGATTTGCATGTTGATTTTATAGATGGATTGTATTTGACATAAATTTGTTGGCTATAAATTAATAGTGCTGCCCGTGCTAAATAAGATAGTAAACTTAGATCATATTAATTACATAACTTTAAAAATGTAAAATCAAGTTTGTGATTTTATGCTAAAAATATTTCAGTAAAGTTTGGATTTAATTTTCGTTTTTAAATCGACTTAACGTATCATAATGTTAAATGATATTATTTTGAAGTAAATTTACCTCACAATAGAATTTACACAGCAACTTTTGCTCCTGCTTCAGGGCTGGTATTTAAGTCGGAGAATGTTTATTAATTTCAGTTGCCAACACCCGGCTCCTCCGGCTGTTGTTTATATTACCTGTTTGTTTCAAGATTAATGTTAATTTTGTTTCGCGCTGAGGAAAAAAAGTAGATTAGCAGCTTTAATACAGTGTTAGGTCCTATAAATAATGATATCCAATTCTTTTCTGAATATTTTTAGCTCTAACTAGCGTCATTTTTTTTTTAACAAAATCTTCAACTGGCGATCACCATAGACCGAGGGCCTGGGGAGAATCGAAGACAGTGAGATACTTTAGGGGAATGAATTATATTGACTAGCCAGAGGTGGCTACATGATCTGACAGGAGTCGCTGAAGGAGGCCAGTAGTTTCGATCCAGCAACCTTTCACTTTCGAGCCAAAGCGTTGCCCCTTAGCTAACGAGTTTGTGGCCTGGCTAGTTACTTAAACATTATAATAATTACACGTTAAGAACTTTTGTTAACTAAACTTTTGACATAGATATGTCCTACCTCTGTGGGGTTGTTGGCATTTTCAGGACCAAAATTTAAAACCGTGACGTCATATGCTTAGTAACGTCATATGGCTATAACGACAGCTGTTCAGAGGAATGGTAAACATTCCCTTTGACATATCCATGATTTAACCTATTTCCCTATAAATAAAAGATGTATAGAATATTGAAAAAAAGGTTTCACAATAATGTAATCTTCCAGTTTCAAGGAAAAGCGTTAAACAAAGACCTTGTTTAGAATTACTGAAAGACAAAAAGACGGTCAGAAAGAAATCGAGATGAGAATCAATTCGGCTCTTTAAGGGTACAAAACGTAAAAAATAACAAAAAATGCGATAATTTCCAGCAATGTTCAATGAAAACTCCAATTTTATTTGTACAGATAATATTGAGAAGAATACCAATCATACAATATACCAAATTCTATGTTATATGCCCCTAAAATGTACAAAGGATTAGGCATTACCAAAGCTTCATTGGAAGCATATATTTAGCACATAAATATAAGTTTGGTTTAAAAATGAAGATGGTCCATATATTTCACTATACAGAGACTTTGATTATGAAATAAATACCATCGTTAAAGGAAATTGGAAACAAATAACATAAGGTTATTAGTTTATTCATTGGTTCAAGAGAAACAATATCAAAAATCATGATTAACTATTGGAAAAAAGTATTGTCCTTAACCAAAATAAACTTTATAAAATAGCACTATTGGCAGTAAAACAATAAAAAATCATTTATATAATTAAGGCCAAATATTTGTAAAAGTATTCTTTGTTTTAAAGCAACCTACAATGGTAGGAGCTTGTAAATTAATAAATAAATATTCTAGATTAATATTTTTACCAAAACATAACTCTTTATTTATTTATAACTCAATATGTTACTACTAGAATGGTACTGTATAAAATTTGAAACACAAACGAATTCCGTACAACGCTCTTACGAGAACCCTTGGGATCGGAACTGATTCTCTGACCGGAAAACTAATTTCAAGCTTGATTGAAACCAGATGTTTAAGAAAAATAAAATTTTCCTGATTTTTGATCTTTATTGATATATTATGTTGTCTTATATCAATGAATATTACAATTTATTATTCTTTAATATAAACATAAACAACATTACATGATAGATGGTTGTAATAATTCTATTAGTGAAATAAAAATAATCCCTTACTTCTTCCTTTGGTAAATCAAATAGTCAAATACGGAAAGTAAATATAAAATACGTTGTTAACAATATAATTAAAATCACATATGGATTAACCAACGCGTTTTGAGTATTATCAATTTAGGTAAAGCTTTTGATGTGTAATTTGTAGGTTTATTGGATTTAAATTTCTGTAGCTATGATTTATAAATATGAGTACTTATTGTTTGTATAAGGGTGGTAATACTTATATGATAATTATATGAGTAAGTGAATAGCTTTTTTGTAATTTTTTGGAAATCAAATATTTTAGTAAGGATTAATCTGCTACCACAGACATTTATAAATATACTACAAGTGTTTTCTTTTACAATTAAAAGATTCATGCAAAATTAACTAACGCGTTGTTTATATAATCTAAATTTCCCAAGCAATGTTTTTTTATAAAAATACCATTACTAAACTAAATATATAACAGGATGCTATGATTATAGGGTTTTGCTGAAAATGCAATGAGACTACATATCATCTATTTAGTTTTTCACACTTTATCCGATAAAAATATTTTACAGTTAAATTCCTTTTGATATTTAAGGGATTGTTAAAACTCGTCATGGAGGATGATTGGTAATATCGATTGAAAAAAACTTGAGTAGAATCATCTTGTGAATCAAAGGAAATTTAAGGAAGCCAATTAGCAATGAAAGGATACAAAAAGCAGGAAAACTTATAGCACATGCGGCTCAATTTTTCTCATAACTCGTTTGCTGTTCTTCAAGCCTAAGGACTTCTTACTCGTAAACCTAACGAGCTTAGATTATTCAAATTAAATTTTAATCTACATTCTGAAAACCCCATAATTTTCTTCTCACTTTTGACATATTATTAATTATGTTACCATATAATGAAATGAACCGACATTTCATATTATGTTTCATATTATGTGGTTTATAAATTACTAATATGATTTTCCTGCTCCTATTAACGTGTCTATGTTTTTAACACACAACGTTTGTGGAGGTAGAGAAGTTCCGACCGATTTAAAATTGAAGCCAATTCTTTTTATGAAATTAGGGAGGCGTTTCTTCAGATCTAGAATTGCTGTGTACTTAAAAACAGTCGCTTTTGAAAATTTCAGTAATGAATATTGTAGTATAATAACCAACAACATAATGAATATTTTCAAAGATTCTGTGGTTTGTAAGTGGACGTTTTATGTTCTCTTAAGCTAAAAAAGTTTGTAAATTTTAAAGAATGGACAATCTTTATTGCTTCTGGGACACCTGTATATACATAAATAAAATGGTAACATATTATAAAAACAATAACCACTTTAGGTTATTACTTGTGTTAGTGGATTTCACACAGTCTATCTATATGATTACTGAAGAGGCGAATTATCGTTCTTGTATTAAATCACTATAACTTTAGCCTTCTTTCAATTATTATTGTTTACAGCATAAAATGATTTTATCACATGAAACATAACACTTTTTCGGTGCGCTAACCTAACAAGATTTCAACTAAAAGAGGTCACATAGAGATCACAAATTGTGTATAGTTGTGAGTGATGTTCAGTAGTTGTAGTGTTTTATATCTTTTATTTGACTTTACCATCAGGTCTATCAATATATTTTTTGTGTTGTGCATGATAGATAAATTTAGTGTTACTTACAACATGATATAATTAATATCTCCAACTTAAGCATTCAATTTTTAATGTAAACTATTAGGTAAAACCTTGAAAATGGGAGGAGTTTCTCTACCTCCAGAAACGTGTAGTTAAAACACAGACACACAGACTGGAAAAGTCCAATAAAATATATTGAATAATTAATAGCCAACGCCATAGTGAATTTTAAATTGAATACTACGTCAATATTTTACTATTGCATACTACGTCAATCCACAACGACCATCCTCATAATTAGACCAGTTCGTAATTCAGAATCTATGTTTTGGACTCCACGTTGAACTGTAGGTTCCTTACAATGATATGCCATTGAGTGTTGGGCTATTAATTAACAGGCAGGTCTAAGAAACATGTCAGCCTTACTCAGTAACAGGACTAAAAGATCGTGCCACAATTAACTTTCACTCAATTCTCATTCTTAATTGGCTTAATAACCTACCTGGGTAGGATTTCATTTCACTAAATATCTAACTAACTGACTAATAATTAACTAACAACAAACAAACAGATCGGTGTAGCCTACATATATGAAAGTGAATTGGACTATTCAATCTAACATAATATTGTATTTTTAGGAATCACTAAGATTAAGTACGTCCATTGATTGCTGTGTGGTAAAAACGTAATATATTACTTGGAGCAAAGGAGTTTCCGGTACTTAATCACAGTCCAGAACTCAGCTTCACCTCAAGACGTAATCACGAAACAACTGATAAATTTTGCTCATCAAGGGGAAAACAACTTTAGCATTAATTAAACACTAAGCTATTCTCGTAAATAAACTATCAGATTTATTTATGCAGTTAATTGGTTTTCGTTTTGGAACAATTCGTTGAAAGTGTTATACTATTAGTTTTTAAGGTTATTCGTTTTAAAATCTAAAGTAATTATATATAACCAACCAAAATACACCAACAAAATCATGGTGACACACAGACTGGAAAAGTCCAATAAAATATATTGAATAATTAATAGCCAACGCCATAGTGAATTTTAAAAGATGTAATAGATGTAATAGACGATGATAGATGTGAGATGTAATAGATGGTAGTATTTTTAGTTAGGTATGTAAATATTGTGTTTGTTATGACAAAATTGTACTTTTTTATTATGGAAATAAACATCTTGAATCTTGAATCTTGAAAGTATTACTTGTCTATTATACGCTATCTTAATAAATTATTTAAGAACGTTTCTGTCAAAAACTGTCAAAAAAATTGTTTTCTACATCACTTTTTTTGTAGAAATTAATTTCACCAGTTTTAGTGTTTATCCAATGGGAGGTTTACGTAAACGAGGTGTGCTTTATAATGTGTGAATGCTTAAATCTCACAGATTTTGAGTGTCCATAAATAAATCTAAATTAGTATAACTTTACAACATTTAGTTGTGTATTTATTGTTCATATTCTGTAAAACAATTAATTTCGAATTAAGTTTTAACAATACTCAATGGTTAAATATTCAAATTAGCCTAGTATGTGTTGTGGATACCAATGAAATCACTAATACTGGAAATAAAATTGAATAAAATATGTTTTTTTTAAATTACCTCGTTAATGTATATTTACAGCGTGATTATAGAACCACAGGCTTCATGAATAATGCTTAAGGTAAACCACTAGTTCAAACGTATGGGCTCGATTGTTGAAATTAGTTTTTAGTTAAACCAAAATAAATTTATTGAATACTAGTAAGTAGTCCATCTTTTACATGGGTTGTATGACTCAGAGTTAAACACAGGATACCTATTATGAATAAAGTATATATCTTATATTGAAATAATAAAAAATAAATAAAAAAGAAAAAATAAATTCTGAGGTGAATTATTTAGTTCTAGCGTTATCCGTCGTGCATTGCTGTATCTGACCCTGCACCCTTTTATGCCCTCAAGGTCGGAGCCCTTTGACATATTCATTTCTATTCAATCCTAGAAGCCTAAAACAACTAGTAGCATTACACTATAGTAAATTTGTTTGATTACATTTTCTTGGTTGAACAAATGACAGTTTAACGAAATTTTAAAAATATTTAATCACAGCTGTTTATTTTGAAAACACTAAATTTATAACACCTAACCCTGCATATTTTTATGCTCTCTGGGGCAGAACCCTTTTGATAGATTTGCTCCGTACAAAAATATATCTCGAATTATGCTTAATAATGCCTGAAAGTCTCATTAC
This sequence comes from Nephotettix cincticeps, assembly GCA_023375725.1. Classification (NCBI taxonomy): domain Eukaryota; kingdom Metazoa; phylum Arthropoda; class Insecta; order Hemiptera; family Cicadellidae; genus Nephotettix; species Nephotettix cincticeps. The sequence continues at coordinate 44,166,766 of CM041787.1, forward strand.
AATCTTTCGAGTCGTTTCGAAGTGTATAGGCAACACACAAACATACATCCCTCATCTTTTATACACCACGATTACTTTTGAGTTTGATTAAATTATTGAGTTATCATTTATTTATTTAATAGGCGGTGGGTTACATTAAAGTAAACAAAAACCTTTGAAAATTAGTTTCTTCTTTGGGTGTTCTTCTTTGGGGGGCTATGAAGTGTTACACATATACCTTGTTTAGCGTTAGTTAAAGACAGAGAGATAGAAATAAATTTATATGAGACAAATTTCGGCTTTTCTGGGGTATACAATATAAAAATCAAATATAAAGGTTCTGAGAAATGTAAAGGCAAAAATATAATTATATTATTATATATAGCTGGGCCTATAACTATAATGGATTAGTTTTAGGATAACCAGTTAGCCATAACTATGAAATACAAAATATAGAAGTCAGTGTTGGTTTTCATATAAGCTTAAAAAATTAGAATTCAATGCAGTATTGTAACAATTGTAAACTTCATATAACTAGACATGAAAATACAAACAACGTTTAAATGAAGCAAATAAAGAAAACAACCAAATATAATCCATTTAAATCTGATTCGTCTCTAGAAGGAAATGCTTCCTAAAGAATTCCCTGAAAAATTCTCCCTCTCTTGCCTAATGACATATTCAACATCCCTATACAATTGGAATCTGAATCTTATTCATAAAATGAATATATATTTAGAGGGTCAACTTTATCGTTGAATCTAACTAAAAAATAAAACTGAGACTTGATACTTTTGAATTTGTAATATTTAAAATAATTAAATTAGGTTTTTAATTAGAATTGCGTATGCAATTCTACGGACAGATTTTTGAAAGGGGAACTAACGCATTAAAATGATTGAAACTGAATTTGTAGTCTCTCAAATAGAAATGCACTATACTGAACGTAATTGGATATAACAAATTCACTAAGTTAGCAAAGTTAATCTTTGGATACAGCAAAGCCTATATGTGTGACACGTTTATGCATCACCTGAATTTTCGTTTACAAGACACTAGTTTTTATTTGTTACTAGCCAAAGTACCCGTTCTTCGCACGGGCTAAAAAGGCTGAAAGGTGTAGGCTCTACTGATACGTTTAAGGTATTGTTAATTCTTCATTGTTTACAAAATGACAGAACAGGAGTGTCTACAACATTTCAAAGTAACATATGTCAAATATTGGGAGAAGATAAGGATTAATGTAATAGAGACAGTCGTCGGAAAAAACTTAAAATCTACCATTCCACTATTTCAATTAATTTCGATCCAGCAGTTTATCTGAAAAATCAACTTTATTTCTTCTTCTTCCCGAACTGTCAAAATATTGTGCAAACTAATGTTGTCATTAGAAAATGTAAACATTGAAACATAGGACGGTCACGGAAGCTCTTTCTTCTTCTTCTCCTTCTTCTCGAACTGTCAAATTTTAGTATTCACAGCCACTGACATTCAAGTAATTTTATGTTTTCACTCTCTAAAAATGTAAACATTGAAACTTAGGACGTTTACAGGGCGTAGCCCGAGAGGATATTAAGGAAATGAGTATGCCTATGTGTTGCATGAGTTTAAGATATACCTTTGTGTAAAATTTCAAACCGGTCGGTTCAGTATTTTTCGCATTTACTTGCCACAACAAACCCACAAACAAACCCACAAACCCACAAACAAACATACAGAAACCACCTATTCTTTATAATATTATAGATTTAATTTTTTATTAATGGATTTATTCGTTTTGAGGCTCCCAAAATCCAAAAAAGTTGTTTTCGGACTGACATCTGCCTGTTTATAGACAGCCTCCGAGACCACACTGATTGCCCGACTTACATACGTCATACATAAATTCGGGTCACGGGTGAACTTATTTTTAAGGGTGGTTTACTCAAAAACCCTTAAAAATGTGAAAAATATATTAAATTTGATATGGTTAATGGATTTTAAGGTCCTGAGTAATATGGCACCAACCGTATGTCTGTAAAGCGAATGATTAAAAAGTGATCGAATTTTAAATGCCAAATCAAACATTTTTTTTGAATTTTTGACCAAATAATAATTGTTTGTAATACCTTGAATATTAACATTAAAATCTGGTTGAACGACAAACAAATTAGCATTTTTAATAATTAATCTACGACCAACAGTTCCATAGAACGGTTCAATGTTATGTCCGTATTGAACACAGTAGATCCAATGTTATTTTTAAGGAGACAATAAAAAAACGAATTCTTCATTATTACTCAATAATTTTCTATGAAACTTGGTATGCAGTGTAGGGTCACATCGGCCAAAAGTCCCAATCAAAAAGTTAGATATTACCTATGGGGTTGGGGTCATGCCCCCAAAAATGTTTAAAGACATTTGAACTTGTTTTCTTTTGTTTTTAAACTAATGAATTATATGATAATGTATGTAATGTAAAATATTTAACTCATATTTCAACAAACACTTATCAATATAAAAGCCTTATTAAAGATTGTGGTGTTTTTAAAAAATTTGTATAAGGAAGAATGTTTGTGTCAGTTCTCTGATACTATTTATTTCAATTTGCATACAATTAAGCTATTTTGTTGAGGGCATATATTTTACACTCGTAAAAACACCTCAAAGGCACATTACTTTGACAACAAACAGGCTTCCGACAGACTTTTGAGCTTTGTGTGTTCACAGTTTCCATCAAATTAAACCCACATTCGTGTTTACACCCGTCAACTATTTAATTTCAAAGCTGTTTAAAACTTTAATTCTAAAATCTATTCTTTTTCTCTTGTATATTTCAAATGTCAGTAACAGCTCCTTTAATTGGCTCTGTCCCAAAACTATGAACGATCCATCCTGAAAAAATAAGTTTCACAGTTGAAATATGGAGTAATTATATTAATTTTATATAAAATAGACTAACATATAGATGATCAAAACCGTATTGAAAACAATTGATCAACCGAAAAGGTATTATAAACTAAAAAATTTTACATCAATATGACTTAGGTAAAAAAAACTATTTGTATCTATTTATTTTTTAAACGTTATCACTGACGGGCTTTAAATTTTTAAAAATACCTATTTCGTATCTGATATTTAATTTATTATATTTTATACTATTATTTAACTTCTTTATATTCTTTTCTATTTAAAATTAGTTCACAGTTGATCAAATATGTACTGATCGAAATTAATTAATGTAATGTATTTAAAATTTGTAAATTTGTTTTTGGTTGATTGAGTCAAAAACGTGAAATATCAGAAAGGAATCCCAGATTTATAATATAAAGATTTTAATTTTATTTAAATAAACTTTAACCACAAGATAGGTATTTTATATATTAAATGAAAATGAGCAAATATATATGAGTCTATTTTGTGTTTTACTAAGGCTGGCATGTTCCTTAGACAGAATTGTTATTTATTGGCCGACAGTCAATGACAAATAAAAGGGACCTACAGTGGACATGAAATCCAAACCACTGCCTCTGAATTACGATTTGGTCTGGTTACGAGGATGTTTTTTTGCGGATTAACATAGTATTCAATAGTGCGGACGTTAATCTACACAAGAAAACACTACACCCACCGATACAATCACACTACCACAACTGGATTACAAGTAGGATAAGTACAGATTTAGGGAAGTAGGATATACTTTTTTACAGGTTATTTAAAGTTATAAAAGTGAAAATAGCGGAACATGGAAAACCTTGTAAAAATTATATATAATGTTTAAAAAATGTTTTATTAGTTACGTAACTAAGTAAAATTTTATGAATTCTCTACACTTCCTTTAATTTTGTAATTTTGCAATATATTATTTGGACAAACTCAAAATTGAAGTAACAAATAAAATACGACTTATGATTGAATGATAAAAGCGTCAAACGAATTTAAAACGATTACTTACTCATTATCAGATAGGTAAGTATGTACAACGCCACTATATAGAAAACACCCTTGATAGTACTTACAAACATTTTTTAATCTGTTAGAAATAGGAAAAATATGTCGTGTTGAAATGCTTTAGAAACCTCATGAATAGTGCCAGTTCGATGACTGAAACTCGTTCTCTGAGCGTCAATAAACATTTGTAGACTTTACAAAGGGAATATTTTCCATTGTGGGTAGTACATCGACGATGTAAATGAGAACATGTTCAATGGGAATGAGATGATAGACAATACTGCATAGTTTGCTCACACATGTATGAGTTTATTGTCTCTGTAAGAAAGTATTTAAAGTAAATATGTTTGTATCTACTTCCCTGTGGGATATAGGTTAGATCATGGATATATCTGAACGGAATGTTTTCGGTTCATCTAAACCAGGGGAGCCCCCCCCAAGCTTCATGAAGCACCCCCCCAAAACTTAGAACTAGCCCCCCCATTTAAGTTGGCACCCCATACCATAAACAAAGGTGTAAATAATACGCTTAAGCACCCCTTATTTTATCTAAAACTAAAAGAAGATTTATAAAGGTATTAAAAACAACTCTAAACATTTATACTTAAAAAGTTTTTGCTTTTTGGGCATTTTATTAGTGTTAAAACATTACAAAATTTAAAAAAAACTTATCATCACAACTCAGTGGTAATATTAGTTTTGAGATGTAAAGGGTAACAAACACAAAGACGCAAGGGCAACGATCACATAACCTAGTCGCGTAGCTTGTGTCTGTCGTATGACCACCATCACGACTCCCGAAGATAACCGAGTACCTCCGGAACTCGCCGGACCTTCCGCTGCCGCCACAATCACGGACAATATTCGAGCACTGTCATTGTCATTTATTTATTTTCAGATAGAAAAACAAACAATGTTTAAATTAATACTGCGTTCATTATTATTTACGTTCTATCTAGTGATGTAATATATTTTTCAATGTCATTACGTTAAACACTGTTAAAATCCGTTTTACCTCCTCTTCAAAAAAATTGTTTGGAACCCCCCAAGAATTTAAATGACGCAGTCTGCGTCATAGACCCCCCCTGTGGGCACCCCTGTCTAAACAGATGTTCTTATTCTTTTATATAAAAAAATCAATACAATAGCTCTGGTAGTTTCTATGGAAACCTGTTCCATGTTTTCCATCTTAAAAATCACCAACACCCCCCTGATATAAAAATATCCATGTCAATATATTTTATTATTCTTCTTTGGATGTTTGAAAAATATTTTTAACAGTTTTGGTTCAACTTAACAATATATTGAACGTTATAAAGAAAAATTGTTAAATCAGGATTTTTAGAGTATATTCACAATAATGATTTAGCAAAACATTATTATAAATTATAGTTTTAACTTATTTTACTTTACTTTAGTTCTACTCCATGCTTAGATAAACCTTTAAAACCTTTTCAACAGCTTATGGCCTAAGACTAGTGGAAAAGTTATTACTTGTATGATCATCTGAGAGTAATTTGAAAAAAAAATTAAAGTTCAGTTTAACGTTATGTTTACTAGTATTGCGGAAAATGTTTGAAAAATACATTTTTGAGTGTTTAGTCACAATAAAAAGCAGAGCAGCAATTGAGAATATCAAGTTTTTTACTCCATTCCATCCTTTGAAATCTTTCTAACTAGTAACAAATTGTTTACTTTATAATTGTAAATGGAGGAAATTTTTTGATGTAAAGACGATTGCTGTTGCTAACTTATGATTATTTTATTACAATATATGTTTAATAACACGTGAACAGAATGATGGAATGATTTATATTTAATGGAAAATCATTTATATTTTTCATAAATAAATAATTTTTCACTTTACAAATCACTAACACCGCCCCAGAGTTAAGACATAACCACGTGAAAATATTCCGAACCTTAACTATTTAATCATATAAAGTTTGTATTAACCTATTTAAAGATGTTTATGCTGACTATTTTTGTGAAACATTTTTTGCAATGTTTATTATCACTTAAAATTGTTATAAATGTGTCCGTTTAATTGTTGAGGTTACACGCATTTTGTAATGCAGCAATACACATACCTATTATATAACCACCTGAAACTCTGAAAACCGATTGTAACGCACAATTACTATTATTATAGATATAGAGTATAGATAGAATATAGAACTATAGAATATTTATATTATAGAATCACCGAATAAAAAACTTTTCCTTATTCGTCCCAGATTTAATCAATGTATATCCCGACAATTATCATACGATAATTGTTTACTTATAATAATAATTATAATTATTGGCTTTTAATACTAAAAGCCACATATAATGCAGTATATAGGAAGCTGGAGAGAAAGATAAAAACAATACATCCCGGGTTTCGGTGTTGCTATTTAGAGTCTGAAGAAGTGACGACATATTTTTGTGTCTTAGAAAAATGTAAATTTTGAACGAAAAAACATTACTTGTTTGAACAAATATGGTTGATGTGTAAAATAAAAATAAAGTGATTATCTAGGTAATTAAATGATATATTTTTATCATAGATATGTCTGAACTTTGGGAGGAGGTTAGAAATTATCGATCCTGCAAACTGATATTTTTAGTTTACGGTAGTAATTTGTATGCTATTTTGTAACAAAATCTCTAAATACTCAATGTTACTTCACATTCCAGAAGTAATGAAGTTACCAGAGAAACTACATTGCTAAGTAGAAATAATTTAGATGTAATTTATTAACACAATAACTACCCCTCCCCCTAGTTAGATCCGTGATCCAAGCAATTTCCCACAGGTAAATCCTTCCTTATGTATTAAAAAATATAATTACCAAGTAATTAAACTGGTAATTAGCAGGTCATTATTTTCTTTTTCACGGTAAAATGTGAAGATTTAATTTCTTAATAATTACTCTATCTTTAATTTGACACCTCAACCATTTTTACCACAATCGCGTAGTCCGTAATGTTGTCACAAAATTAACATTGTTCTTATAGGACTAAAATGCAAGTCTTGGAAACACCGAGTGTCCTACGATCATGTTTAAAAATTTGGTTTTTTCATCACTTAGCTATTTATGCAACGACCATCTTGCAACTTTACACAACTTATAAAGTACGTTTTAAAAATAGTCTGGTAAAATTTCAGCTCCTTAACCCTTTCAGGAACAAAATGGTGCCATATTGAAAAAGATACTTTAAAAACGTTGTACATTGTGTTTTAGGCTTTGCTACATATTTTACTGTCACATTCTAGGAAAATAAAGCGTTTCAGTCACGAAAATAGAGCATAACCCAATTACAATCTAAAAGTAGAGTCTAAAATTGTTTAAACCCTGACCCATCCAAGCGACACACTGATACCAGAGCTTATGAAAAATCTTAAGCCTTTACAAAGGAAATTCTGCTGTATCGGGAGGAGTTCTTCGATTGATCAGTTGGATAGATTTTTGGATTGGTCACCCGATCCCCAGATTTAACTACGTGTGACTTCTTTTCATGGGTTATTTGAAGGAATAGGTTTATATCCATAAACCATGATGAGGAACTAAAAGGATCAATCGAAGACCTTCTCGCATATCAAAGAATCCCTTGTACAAACATTAGAGGTTAGAGAGCTGAAATTTAACCAGAGTATTTTTAAAACGTGCTTTATAAGCTGTGTAAAGTTTCAAGATAGTTGTTGCATAAATGACTAAGTAGATTACATAATAGCTGTATTCTCCTGAGGGGGATTCGTAAAAAGAAACTGTCACGCAATCAGAGGCCGAGTTTCTTGACACGTGCACGGACCTTTCCCTGATTAAGGCCTAACAGGAGTATCCTGTTACAAACAAGCTTCAGCAGCTCGCCCCCAGGGGGCTCTGCTCGTCACGGATTCCGATACTCCGTGATAGGAGGAAAAAGCGCACCCCTTCCCTTGAGGGATGACGAGATCAATTCGCTTGATAATCGAGAACGCTTCTTTCTATTACGTTTGTAAAGTCATATGTGAATTGAATCTTATTAATTGGTAAAATAAATAAATGGTACCAGTGGACTGACACATACTTTCTCCCTTAAGTAAATTTAAAAAAGACAATCTGTAATAAAACTATCATGTTCTACAATGTTATTCTAAATATCATTTAATAATTTATTATTCAAATTGTATGGGGGAACCCCCCCCCCCCGGTAATACCGAGCTTTTTTGAGCTGGTTTTGTTCGGTGATTTGACCTTACACTTCATACCAAGTTTCATGGAAAACGGTTGGAAAGTAAGGAAGAAATAGATTTTTTTATATTCTCCATAAGAATAACATTGGGCGCTTTCAGACAACGTACTGCGTTTATCGTGGACAGTAAATTTAACTTTTCTCTGGAACCGTTAGTCGTAGACAAATAATTCAAAATACTAATTTGTTTAGTTTTTTAAGCTGGTTTCAATGGTACCAGTCCCGTTATGCTTTACTTTTATTGTTTTCGCTGAAAATTTAAAAATTCGATTTTTTTGACATTTAAAAGCCCATAACTTTTGAACCGTCATTTTTACAGATATGCGGGTGGTATCAAATTATTTAGTACTCTGTGCACTATAAACTATCAAATTAATCAAAATCGTTAGAGCCGTTTTTGAGAAAATCTGATTTTTCACGTTTTTTAAGGGTTTTTAGGGGTAAACTACCCTTAAAAATCAAAAATTCAAAAAAATTAAAAAAACGCCTGGAGATACGGTGACTATATATAAACATGCCAAATTTCATCTAAATCGGACAAACGGGGTAGGCTGTGGCACTGTACACATCCAGACACACACACAGACAGACACACGGACGGACAGACATCACGTCAAAACCCACTTTTTTGGATTCTGGGGACCCCAAAACGGATATATACACCCTCAACTCAAATTCGAAAATTTTGACGAAAACAATACTTTCTCCATATACTATGTATAAGGGGAGAAAGTAAAAAAAATGTTTGTTACGGAGTTTCTCAGTTTTATTTTCATAAATACTGGTTCATTTTTTCTCGTATTTTACATCACGAAACAATACGGACTTTAATCCACACCACGTAACATTGTATCCATCGACCATCGTCCATAGCTTATCCACAACTCGTAACCTCCAAATAATTGGGCTACAGTACCGGTAATAAAGCTGCGGTTTAATACTTTTCTATTAGTCTTAAAAAGGTTTTGGAATTTTATGAACATTTTACTTTTCCAGTACATATTGTATAAGTGTAAAGTTTTATATGAGGAATCAGCTTAACTATAACCCACCTCAAAATTGAAAACTATTTGTAAGAAAATATTGTAATAATTTCAGCTGAGGTAAAATTGATTTAAAACTGGATTAAACACATTTCCGCATCTTGATAGTCTAACTTAGGTTAGGATAGGTTTGGATAGGACTTTAATGTAAGAGGACATGTGTTCGATCCCCGGAATGTCTATAAAAAGTTGATGGTGGACCCAGATTACAAACTAATAAGATATGTCTTGATTTGAAAATTCGTTTTTCAACAGGACGTGTTGAAAATTTGTTTGAATCTCCTTACAAGAAATAAAATACAAAATGACAGAGGTATTGCGAATTCCTAATTAATAAAAATAATAATATTTAACTTAAATATAAATTGAAAAATATTGTAGGAATCTAAATGGATCAATAGAGATTTTTTCTTAACGTGTTTTTTGTTTAGTTTTTCATTTATTATAATGAAAAGTATCAATATTTAACAATTATTACTTGATTTAAAATTTCAGTGAGAAGAGGCTTAGAAAACCAATTGATAATTTACTGACGTTAAAGTTGATGCAACAATTTAGAAATAGCGTTTAACATTATCTACTTCATAGTTGCCAAACGTGTGTGTTATCTCCACTTGATAAACGTATTGATGTATTTATTTCCACTGTGGTTAGCTTCAACCACCACTATCGGAACAGATGGAAAACCATTACATATGGTAATCCTGCAATAGTCAGGGCCATTTTGAGAGCCATTCATGCGAGGTTCTCGCCTTTGAAAACTCTCATTTAACACTTTGGTTATTTTTACGTTTAATATCCCGGAAAAGCCAAAATTAATTTTATCTAAATTAATAATATTCTATTTAGATGTAATGTGAAACATGGTATTTAAGTAACGCATTTTTGTAAAAACGATATCGCCTAAAACAAATTTTCCAATCTAAAATTGGTTGTAAATAACTGAGCTTAGAATTTACCTTTCCATTTCATTTATTAGTTTATTTCCTAATTTCGACTTCAGAGGTCACAATAATCATTCTTTAAATACTTTTCTTCTTAGAACTGAATTACAAACCTCATATAAAAAACGGACTGCAATTATTAGTATACCTAATATACACTGTTAATTAAATATGGCAAAAGTGTTTATAAAGTTTAAAAAAGTACATAAGTTAGTTTTTAAATACGTATGTATGAAAATAAATACTTGAGTTAACTGTTATTCAGTTCTGATTTCAGCCTGCTTAATTTTAATATCATTTTTAGATCTTAAGTATACAAATTATTTTATTAATAAATATCGGAATAAAACAATTAAATAAAATTAGGTAAACTTTGCTGTATTTTGGCAAAGATCTAAATTAATGTGAATGAACTTGCATGAGAGAAGATTTTCTTAAAGATTGAAAGTTTTTTAAGTGATCTTTTTAAACTGCCAAAATGGGCCTAGAGTCTATCCCACAAATTAAAGACATTGAGGTGCCGTAGAGGCTGGCGTGAGTCACATAGGCTAGCCAGAGGTGACCGCTGATGGAAAACCATTACATATGGTAATCCTGCAATATTGAAAACTCTCATTTAACACTTTGGTTATTTTTACGTTTAATATCTCGGAAAAGCCAAAATTAATTTTATCTAAATTAATAATATTCTATTTAGATGTAATGTGAAACATGGTATTTAAGTAACGCATTTTTGTAAAAACGATATCGCCTAAAACAAATTTTCCAATCTAAAATTGGTTGTAAATAAACTGAGCTTAGAATTTACCTTTCCATTTCATTTATTAGTTTATTTCCTAATTTCGACTTCAGAGGTCACAATAATCATTCTTTAAATACTTTTCTTCTTAGAACTGAATTACAAACCTCATATAAAAAACGGACTGCAATTATTAGTATACCTAATATACACTGTTAATTAAATATGGCAAAAGTGTTTATAAAGTTTAAAAAAGTACATAAGTTAGTTTTTAAATACGTATGTATGAAAATAAATACTTGAGTTAACTGTTATTCAGTTCTGATTTCAGCCTGCTTAATTTTAATATAATTTTTAGATCTTAAGTATACAAATTATATTATTACTAAATACCGGAATAAAACAATTAAATAAAATTAGGTAAACTTTGCTGTATTTTGGCAAAGATCTAAATTAATGTGAATGAACTTGCATGAGAGAAGATTTTCTTAAAGATTGAAAGTGTTTTAAGTGATCTTTTTAAACTGCCAAAATGGGCCTAGAGTCTATCCCACAAATTAAAGACATTGAGGTGCCGTAGAGGCTGGCGTGAGTCACACACACTAGCCAGAGGTGACCGCTCATGATCTGACAGGAGTCGCCGGCCACTGGTGTCGATCCAGCAACCTTTGAATCCCGGGACCTAGCGATACCCCTGGGCTAATAGATAGTATAATCTAAAAAATATTCCCAACATATTTTTAACTATTTTTTTAGTAAAAAATTATTTTGTGGCATTACGGTTACTTCTTAATTGAAGCTTTTTTTATTTCTCCATTGTTCTTATTTCTTGTGACTTCAGTTTTACAGAAATAGACAATATTTCTGAATAATTTGAACAACTTGAATTTAAGTGATTTTTTAGTTAAATTATATTATATTCACCATGATTTTTATACGTCATAAGATACATAGATTATTTAAAAAGTTTTAGGTTGAATACACGAATATTTTTGTAAAATATAAAACTCAGATAAGATTAGGTTCGGGGTATCTGCTAACCTAATGGTTAGTGTCTTGAACTTTGGTGTAAGATGTGACGGGTCCGATCCCTGGGATGGCCACAAAATTTAGATGGAATTCAATAAAATATAGTGTACATCCTGGCTGCATAGCAGGCTGAGCTTGCCATTGGAAAAACAGAATAAAAAATATAAAAGTTTAGGTTCTGGTTTTGAATATTTCTCATTTTCAGAGTATCGATTTTGAGGCTCCAGAATATATAGATGTGCATTCACATTCAGACAGTCACGTCGCTTTCCAATCTACGTCCTTCCCCCTCATCTCCCTCTCCCCCCACTGTCATTTGTTTCCAAAACACTTACCCTCTTCCGACCGACTTCATGTGTGACGTTAACCTCTTGTAATATGTGCTATAGAAATAATAGCTTGGGAAAAAATTTAGGAATCGGTCAACTGATACATATTTTCCCCTTAATCCGATTTTAAATTACATAAATTTAATGAAACTAGCTTATTTTCAAATGTAAAATCAAAACAAAAGTTTACTGTTAAAAATCAAATATCTTACTCGTCTTTTCATAATAAATTTTAAAATTTAGAGGAGATTCTTTGATCACCCCTGCCAATTTTTTTATGAATGAATGAATGAAACAGAAATTTATTCCTCAACAATACAGTAGATAATACAATTATTTAGACACAATTGACACAATCTTAACTTACACATGATGAAATAAATATTTAACAAAAATACTATGGAATAAGCCTACATGGGCAATAATGCCTGTGCGTAGGCTCAGGTGGAGTCATAAAAAATATGATGGAAACGATTAGGAAATAATTGTATCAAACGTCCGTCAACAGAAGAGGAAAAGAAGAATTTTAAGAATGAAAACTTTCATTCTTACATACCAAATTATCTTACTATTCATTTATAATATTTCAAGTACAAAAAATAAAACAAAAATAAACCACTTAATGGAGCTCAGGTGAAATTGGGAGCAAGGTTGCCCAAATCATGGTGAAATGAAGCTGGAACGTATGTGTGTGTGTGTGTATGTATGCAAGCATGTGTTTGCATGTAAATGAGAAGATACAGGTGAAGTTGAGTGAGTGAAGAGATAAGTGAAGTTTGTGAACATTTAAGTCAAGTCTAAGTTAAAAAATGTGAAGGTTCAGGCCCGCCCATACCTGGAAACAATGAGGCTCTCGGCGTTATCAGCACTGAGGGACAACAACCAACTATTTATATTTTTCTTGAATAAGGAAAGCTTTGGAAGAAAAAATATCGGAACGTTTTGAAAGGATATGATTGTATTAGTATAAAGAGTTTGAGTTATGTAACTGGGATTAGTAGATAAAATTGATCTTTGAAGTTGAATTGGATTGATACCAATATTTTGTGCATAGCGGGGTGATGTGTATAAGTGGTGCGAGAGAAAATAGTGTTGAAATTTTGAAAAATTTGAATCAGTAGAGTTCTAATAAAAAGGTGTCTGACTGGGAGTAGTTGAGTCTCCGTGAATAAAGCATCACTAGAGTATCTCACAGATTTTTAAAAAGCAGCTTTTAAAATAGGTTTTTGGCACACCTGTAAGGGCTGAAGATTTGACTTATAGCTACCCCCCATGCTATGATTCTATGATTGCTATGCTATTTTTATTCTATTAAAACTTAATATAACATAATTGAGAATCATTATTGACGAAATGCATGTTTTACCATTGATGAAGTAACTACATGTTCATTTTCAAAGACTTATACAGTATTGAGATTTGAAGTTAGTCCGTCTCTTTTACGGATTTTACGACTTACGAAAAATAAGTAAAATAAACCCTGAACAAAATTATGTTTATTCATTTAAAATCCAATAAATTTATTTAATTAAAAATGTATTCCATTTGTGAATTTGGTTTACGTTTTCATTTGGATAACATATTCATTTAGTATGATTTCAAAATTAGTGATCAATGGGAACAAACTATTATTGAATTTAGGTTATCAGTTTTTTTTAATGAGTTTAATAGATCACATGTTTACAAAACCTAAAACAATACTGCTCATATCACTTAAAACTGGCTTTTCAGTACTTAATACTTTATATTAATAGGTCTTTGGTCAGTTTAACGTGAGCAAAAACCTAATCGAAAAGTTATAGAACATTGAAAATAAGTTTGATCAAAGTGGGTTTTTCCGTTTTATTGGGAAGGCGTTACAGAAAGACAGATAGAATTTATGATAAGACCCGTTTTTTTCTGAGATGAAAAATGTAAAATTATCCAAAACTAATATCGTAATTACAAGACAAGTTTTTAAGAGAAAACGTTTATTTAAATGGACTCTAAATATTTTAAGATCTGAATATATTAAGAATCATTATTAAAATATAGAATGTCAGTTTTAACTGGGGGGGTCACATCGGCCAGATAGATTACACCTAAATTTTCGAACGCGCAACATCATCAAACGCTTCACCTTTAATTACAGAGAGCCTCCACAAAGGCTTGTCAGCAGAGTCCCCAGGGTGTTACATTGGCCTGTTATATATTTTGATGAGACGACCCCTGATTACTAGAGCACGTTGCTTGATTACAGTTCACAATTTATTTCCCAAGTAAATGATATTGAAATTTTAAATTTTTGCTTGCTATTGTCAAATAAAACTGATTTTCGTATTCCAAGGTTATTTCGCATAAATGTTTTGTCGTTATTAAATCTCGTGGTTGTATTTGTATGAAAAACATATCAAAAATAATCATAAGTTTGATATATCTTTCTGTTTTACCAATGTCAGGCTTAGCTGAAGCTATGCAGCCTTGAAGTACACTATTTTTTATGGAATTCCCTATAAATTATGGTAATCAAACCTGTCACCTCTTGCCTCGAAATAAATGCACTATGTGTATATAAAATAATAATTTAGGTTAGGTTAGGTTGGTTTAGTTAAGGATAGGCTATTTTAGTTTAGTTTAGGTTATGTTTAAAATTAAACCTGAAAATACCTTTTTCCTAAGTAAAATGTGTAATTTTTATGCATTATAAATTGTTAATTAATTTATAAATTGCATATTCCTCTATTTTCAACTCATTGGTCACCATAGCTGTAACCTTTCTTTGCCCTTTGATTTTTCAGTTTAATAAAAGTTTTAAACCTAAATTTTGTTAGGTATACAAGTTAATAGTTATTTAATTTAAACTTATGACCTACCAATAACAAACTACATAAGAATTTCCTGTATTTTCTGTTTTACTTAAAACAAAACCTACGGCACCAGATGTTACGCCCTAAAATGTTATAAATATCCCTCATTGAATTACAAAGTTTAAACTCGACCGACAAGCTAAGTTGGTAATGTGAAATAATCTAAGTGTGCCAACTGGAATTTTACCAAATTTAGTGCTTAGTTATTCAACGACTAACGATAAAATGAATTCAAGTACAGAACTATAATGTTCTTTGAAAGTGACATAACATGTCCAAAATAACATAAGGTGTGTTATCCAAATAAATTATACAGAGTGTCCATGAAAAACGTTTCAGGATTTCGATAAGTTATTAGGTACTTTGAAAGGAAAAAGATGCATTAAATGTATGCCCTTAAGAGTCTGACAATGGGCAATCAGCTGATTTATTTATTCATCTAATTTTGAAATACATCATGAAAAATAAAAAAATACTTTTTGGATTGCACATTTTATTGGGCTAAAATTATGATATGCCACATTGTTTGGATAGTTTTAAACACACCAAAGTAAAAAGAGAAAACAGTTTAAGGGGACTACAGAAATTGTTCAAAAAGACGGCCCTCCTTGAAGATGCATGCATCCAGACGCCTTCTCATTGACTGTCGCACTCTTTAAAATATACCCGGAGTCTGGCGGATGATTTTAACACCATTCAAAATTAAAATCTATTGGTTGAGGTGTGGATTCTCAATGGTCTAATCGTGAGTGTTGTAGAGATTAGTTATACTTCATCAGTGAATAAGACACTTCTAAAAAAATTCTGATTAACACATTTTTCAACAAACCACTGGCAAAATTTTATATGTGGAATAATGTCTCAATGATCCATGGTGTGGCTGGCTAGTGGTTTAGTAATTCATGTTGATCGTCCAAAATGGAAAGAAGATTGAAAAGGATAACTTTGAAAGTTTTGAGAGAGTGAAACTTGGCCGACCAAACCAATGATTGACGCCGAACCTATGAGGGTTTAAACATTCGTTCCATTATTCCTGTCTGCGATCCAGTCACAGTCAAGTAGGAGTATATTGTACCAAGGACAAACACAGAGGAAAAACACACAACAAGACACGAACATATAACACCATAATAATTAGGGGCGATCCGAGTGGTGGCAACGAGTCGTAGAGAAATAATTCAACAAACTAATTTGTTTAGTTTTTTACGCTGGTTTTAATAGTTGCAGTCAAAATATATTTTGTCTTTATTTTTTTGACAGAAACCTCAAAAATTACTTTTGAAAATTCAAAAGATCATAACTTTTGAACCGTAATTTTACAGACTTAATGTGGTGTCATATTATTTAGTACTCTATACACTATACGAGTACACTATTCAATAAAAAAGAATCGTTAGAGATACGATGAATATAACGTACATATCAAATTTAATACAAATCAGACCTACGGGGTAAATTGTGGTTCTGTGCACATCCAGACACACGCACACATACTCAGATATATTCACAGGTCGAAACCCACTTGTTTGAATTCAGGGGACCCCAAAACTTATACATCCACTATGAAATCAAATTCAAAAGTTTTGACGAAAACAATATTTTCTCCACACTCGTATACTATTTATAAAGGGAAAAAGTAAAAATTAGAAAAAACGATAAACTCTTTATGCAAAACTTCACGTTAACTTCATCAGTCTTTTGGCAACTCATCATGAATATCAGTCCATCAATTACAGTATTGTTGTTCAGGAGAAGAGGCTTTAACAATACGCAAATTATAAACTCAGTGGCTCAAAATATTTCGGCATGACATAAAAATTTATGGAATAGTGGCATATTTCAGGCGATTTCAAACACCAAGGAACATGTGGAAGGTTGCCAGATCATTAATTTCCCAAACAGTTCGGGCCATACATGATTGATGTGGAGTTCCCCTTCCACCCACGGAGCACGTTGGCAAAATGGTGACTTGCAAACTGAAATGTAAAATTAACTGTCTGGAGACATTAGTGTACCATGACTAACCCTTATTGAAGTGCCAGATATTTCGTTGATTGAATTGGTCAGACATATGTGGATTAATATCCACAGTCAAATATTCTAATCCAAAACAGATCTCTTCATATTAAGATATCAGTAAAAGATACGGTTTACATATCTTTCAACAACAGGGAACACGTTTTATAGGAAGCAAAACTAGTTGCCACCACTAGCAACAAATTGGACTACGTAAAGCAGAATTTAAACTAATTTTACTATTTACTCCTATTCCAGAAACTTCAACTGTCTAATATATATGTAATACCTACCCAGATAGGTATTTTAAGCTAAGTATGAATGAAAAATAAGTGTAGGGTAATTGTGGTGTAGTCTTGTTACTGACCATGGCTGACATGTTCCCTAGACAGAACTGTTAATTAATAGCCCAATATCTATGGCATATCTAAAGGACCTACAGTTTAACGTGGAGTCTAAACAACTGTCTCTGAATTATGGAACTAGTCTAATTATGAGTATGGTCTTTACGGATTTAAGTAGTATTTGATAGTGCGAACATTAATCCATACCAGAGAACACTGCACCCAATGACCATCGCTCATAACGATCTACAAATCGTGATTTTCGAGTTGATGGATTACAAGACGCGCCATGGTTTCAGTATGAAAGAATATTGCAATTAAACGATTAAATATTAAGGTATTTTGGGAACGCATATGAAAATTAACCAGATTTACATTTATTATTCATGTACGAGCCTATTCATATATATCTTCTTTTTATGAATATTCTTTTAATTTTAAGATTGTCAGTTTCTCCATATACCATAAACCATGCAACAATGTTTTAGAATGTCTCACCACAACGACACATATAATGTTTGGGAATTTTATTTATCTGACCAAAAACGAATATTAACGGATTTATGATCTACTAAAAGGTATTTACGGAAAACGTTTATATTGTACATGGACCTCTGTATGATATATTTTGCTATACTAGTTCTAAGATCCTTTAGATGGAGTTTAATATTGAGAAAGGTAAGTGCTCAAGATGCTGAATCTGGAGTTGGCTTTCAAAGTTTGCCTGGAGCTGAACAGTCAGTTTTAGGATAACCGAGTTTGCCCCTTGGAGTGTTTGCTCAGAGCGTCAAACACACGCTTGCTGTTACACGATCATAAACTCAGTTAAAACTCGGCAGTGATTTTACACGTTTTTCTTTGTAATCCAACTAATTTTTCATTGTAAAAATCACGTTACCGTATATAAATAAAGTTACCGTTTTAAATCAAATATAGGTTAACAAAAACGTGTTAAATAAATTTATAACACTTCCTAGTAAAATGTAGGTTATTCCACTCTCATCCCACAATATTTTTAATGGCATGAGCCTTATGTGTATCAATTTGATTCACAATATTTTAAAAGCTGAGCCTCGAGTGTATCATGTTCATTCACTCCAAATTACTTTATTTTAAAAATGATGGTGTGAACAATACCCCCGTCGCAGCAGACCTGCGTACTCAGCGAATTTCCAAATCAATAATTTAATATATGACAAGTTTTATAAAAATATGTCCAAAAAAATGAGAATTATTTGCCTATTCTCTATAAGATTAATATAGGAAAGAGTGTGCAGGTTAGCTACTGTGAGGAACACTGAAATAAGTCATTTCTGCCATGAATAATTTTTATCTTAACATTTATACCAACTTTCATCAACATCTGTCCATAAATAAAGTAGTTTGCCTATTCCCTATATGATTAAGATGGGAAAAGAGTATGCAGGTTTGCTGCCATGATAAACACATAAATTATGATTTTTAAGCATAAATGGATAGATCTCAATCAGATGAAGCTAAATATCAAGTTTTATCCAAAAATATTGATTAATATGGGAAATATTAATTTTTCCCTATCCTCCATAAGATTAACATTGAAGCCCCACAATACAACGTACTGTGTTCAGATTTTTTAATATCTCGGTAACCGTTGAAGATAGAGAAGAACTTTAAAGAACTTAATTGTGTAGTTTTTAAGCTGATTCCAATGGTGAAATATAAAATTAGAAATTTTTTAAATTACATGTGAAAGACGCCAAAACCCCATTTTGGGGTACAAACCTCCCCCCCAAACTACCTGTTCCCATTGACCGGTATGTCTGGTTTACGAACTCGTCCGAGCAGTTGTAGGAATACACCTCTCTACCAAATTTGGTCTCGATCGGACCATTTTTACGAGAGTTATCGTGCTAACAGACACATATATATATACATATATACATACATATATATATATATATACAAATTTTAACGACTATTGTTTTTGGACTCTGGGCACCTAAAGACGAAAAAATAACATGGTCCCGGGCTTAAGTCTTCCCATGAGACCTACGATAATAGCTTCTTCCCTATGGGAAATTCGCTAAAAAGAAACTAAACTAAATATCAAACTAATACTAAACCTAAATAGATTACCATAAACTATAGAGAGAAAATCACAGAAAATATACAGAGTGAAAACCAACACAATACCCAACTACAAAATCATCAATCACGACAACCAAATCCCTGCTCAGTCACTGTCGTTCCCTATCACTGAACTGCAACATCATGGAAGAAAATAACCCTGGTGAAAATTTAACAAATATTCTTGAAATTGGTTTATATTTACTGGATAATAATAACAACTAACAGTTTTCCGGACCATAACTTTAGATTATATTGGATTGGATTGGATTAGAATTGATTGGATTGGGATTGGATTAGATTAGAATATTGAAATAGTGACCACACTACAAGGTAGGTATATTACGCCCAGTATGAATGAGGATTAAGTGTTAGATGATTGCGGCGCGATCTTGTAGTCCTGTTACAGGCTAAGGCTTATGTTCCTTAGACAGGACTGTTCATTAATAGTCCAAAAACAACTAGGAGAACCTATAGTTTAACGTGGAATCCGAATCGCTGCCTCTGAATTACGAATTGGTCTGATCATGAGGATGGTCTTTGCAGATTAACGTAGTATTTAATAGTGTGGACGTTAATCCACACAAGAGACCATCACCATCAACCAATTACCATCACTCTCAACTATCCACAGTTATTAGTGTCTTTCAAGTATCTGGTTTACAGGACGTCGCCACCACCCCAGTCATAGATAATCAGTTATAGTATTTAAAGAATAATGGTTTAGAATCAATCAATATATTTCTTTGACTTGGTTAATTAATTGAAAGTATCAAGTAATTTAAGGAATTAAATTTAATACTTTATGAATGAAAAATGTTATTGCCATTTATTGTAGTTTAGTAAGCGTAAATTATTTAAGAAGAGTTTGGTGTATTATTGTTCTCTTTTCAACGACAGTTTTGGGTATTTTCGTAGACTAGTGGTTACGTGTAGGAAATAAGTACAAGGGGTAAGGGGTTCAATTCTTGTACTTGCACACAGGTTTGAATCGCTTCGTCTAAAGCGGTTTTTAAAAGCTATTCTATTGCTTACCTGATAAAACGTATTGGACATAGAAACAAGAAACATTTTTTTGAATTTAGTTGCGAACATTTTCCTTATCGATCAGTAAATATAAATTTAAAATACGTTTTGGGATCTGAAATCTGTTCCACTATATGGTGTGCTGAAATCTAAAAGTAACAGGATTTGGACTAAGCTGTTAAAAGCTGAAATCAAAAATGTTTAAAGTAATCAAACAGCTTAGAAAAGATACCAAGCAACAGTGCTACTAGATTTCTTGTAACGTATGGCAATGTTTTATCTTTGTACTCTGATATTGTGTGTGCGTGCGTGTGTGAGTGCGTGCGTGCTTGCTTGCGCAGTTCCAGCTTACCTGAGGACGGGATCCTTATCCAGATTTCGAAACGTCGTGAAAATTTGTTTTTAATCGTGATGGAAAAAGGAATAGTAAAAATAAAAATATAAATAAAGTTGACGCACCTTTACGAACGATGAATTTCAAAGGGAAGAACATGTGATGCAAAATCAATATATTTCTTTTTTGCTATACAAAAGAGTCTACTTATTTATACTTTCAAAATTGTTTGGAAACAAAGCCCTTTGGCTGAAATATGGACATGGATAGGATCGGAGGCTTTCGTGCTTAAGTAAAATGATTAACTTGCAAGCTTGACCCGACTAGCAACCCTTCAAACCAAACTGTGACAACCTCCTAACCCCAAACCCCCAACCCCCAACCCCTCTACCCTTCCTCCTTAATTTACATTCCTCTTCAACCAATCGTTTCTCTGTTTCAAACTAGGTTAGGATCATTGAACGCTGTTACATTTATTTTTATACCTTACTGTTAATACAATCAGTTGAAACTAAAAACATCTGTAAACATCTCTTGTTAACACCTTCTGAGGAATAAGCTGATCTAAATGTATTTTATAATCTGCCCATCATCTAGTTCAACCGAGTACATCACCCGTATTTATACGTAGTATCAAATGTTAAACCGTTTGGGGGAGGTGAGGGCAATTTGCGAGACTAAAATTTAAAAGAGTGACGTCATATGACTATAGATACAGCTATTTAGAGGAACTGGAAACAGTCCCTTTGACATATCCATGATCTAACCTACATCCCACAGGGAAGTAAATACAATCTTTTGTCAGGTACCCTACAAACGGATTCCTATACGTCTGTGTTTTAACTACACAACGTTTCTGGAAGTGAAGAATCACAAACTCCTCCTGTTTTCAACATTCACCTCCGTTTTCTCCCCCTCCAGAAATATAGAGTCGTTAAAAACCCAGGTATTTTGGAAAAGTACAATGAAAAATACTCAATAAATATCCAACGCATCATGAATTTCAGATTCTGTGGGTTCCTAAATACAAAATTTCTGATTTAAATTGAAGAATACCAACAACAATTTGATAAAATATATAGTATTCCTACTTTTTAATATAAAAATCCCAGATAGTCTTTTTAATATTGATACTGTTTTTAATTTGAGTTTTAAATATCGTACTCTAAGGTAATATTACAGTTAAAAATAAGTTAATAGCCTACACTATTTCATAATTTTTTTCTAAAACACATTTACAAACTTAATTTTGTACAACCAGTGTCGATTTACACAATGGCAATATCAGATGAATTAGGAATGGAATTCACGTGAAAATCGTAGTCTTGAATAATAATAACACTCAGTATAAAATATTAAATTAAAATTCGTCAACGTTGGTGATAATTTATTTCATTTTCAGTTATCATATTCTTTTTACCTATATCATAACCTATTTTTTATGTCCAAAACTCTCAAGGTAATGTGAAAAATAGTTAACGGAATAATTAAAAGGCCTAAGCCCGTTGAATCAGAAAAGCCAATGGAAATTAAAAATTGAACTTGGTACTTTCACTAGTTTATTTTATTTTGTACACCAGTTTTCATTACATAGCGTTGTATTTTAAATGGTCAACATGAATTACATATTTATTGTAATGTTTAACATTGACGGTTATCATATGTACACAATGTTTTAATTTATTTTGCTTAAAATATTTACAATCCACCAAGCCTGATAAGTATTGTATGGGTGGCAGGATGAGTTACGATGAGGGTAGGAGTTCAGACCCCTGTGAGGTCCACACATGCATCGGGTTTTGAAATTAGATACTGTTGTTTACTAATAAAAATACATCGTACTTATAAAAAATTACAACATAAATCACCTAGGACCATATCGTTACATAATGTATGAAAAATCCCTTTAAAGATTAAAATAACAATTAACACTACAATATTCCTCTGAGAAATAAACTAATATGAAACTACTAGTCTATTTCCATGTGGTCATAAATACTTATTATTTTGAAATAGCTTTTAATCCACACTTTTATCTTTATATTTTAACGATGAACAACAACAATTTTTAAAGTCGATACTTTTACGAAAACACGTTAAGTTTAAACCTGAAAACTACATAACAGCTCATATCTTAGACAAAAATATCAATATCACAACAGAAACTACCAACGCTCGTAAACTCTTAATGTAAAAACATCGCCGATATAAAAAAGATACTAGAAACAGTCGAGATACCTGTAATAATCCTCTAGAGACCAACAGATCTCTGTTGGAGGGTTTATAGTTTGGGTTTCACCTAATATTCCTCTAGTTTTACAAGCGAAAAAACGTATCGCCGTTTGCAAATTTTAGTTTCGAACACGTAACATCTACATTCCAAAAATACAAATTTAGTTCCAAATAAATGTTTACAAAGAGTTATCAAATTATCTGTATTGAAGTAGGATACTTTTTTCTAGGGATTTTGAAAAGGAAAGTCACTTAGTGTTGGATATGTTTTTGGTAAAAGCTTTTTAATAACAAAATACTTAATAAAACACGTTGTACCGTTTGTGGATTGAATACATCTTTACACTTTGTAGATTATCAAATACTTATTGTAAGTATCTTAATTACTAGAGTAAACCATCATCGCAGTTTTGTAAATTTTGAAAGAAAACAGCAATTCCTAAGGGAGTAATTTCTTCATTGTATGCATTGATATAAACACTATTACTGCAATTTATCGTAACTAAATTATATTTCAATATACAAGTATTAGTAATGTGATTTTAGTTTATGTATAATTTTAGTTAATGTATGATTTTATTGTGAGATTTTAAAAGAATGTTTTTTGTTTATTTAATTATTTTTTTTAAGGTGAACTATTGAACTGGTCCCCTAACCACTGGTATTTGCCCCTGTAAGGGACGTTTCATATCATCTTTATTCTGAAAAAATAGTTTTTTTAGAAATAAAGCTATTTTCCATTTCATTCAATTTTCTTGGTCTAGAAATAAGTCATTACTATAAAGTATACAGTACATAGAAATTTTGTAAAATTTAACGTAAAAGTCTTATTGGTAAATAAGTCGGATGAATAGAAAAATTAAAAAATTGCACATGTGATTTTAAAATAGAAATAAATCAATTAGTTTGAGAATAATTTAGAGTAATACAAGAGCCAAAATGCAAATTTTCACAAAATGTGGATTTTACAGGTATTTAAATAAATATATTTGGAATAACTTGAGAGTAAGAGATTTACGTGGTTTTGAAAATATTAAAACCCCTCAGAAAAAAGTTCCTCACTTCATGAAGACAATTTGAAACATCTTGTGAATATGGATATAAGTAAATGTGATCGTTTCTTAACAAAAGAAATTAAATGCAATTCTACAACACACAACAAAATGTTTCCAACGAGAGTCTATAGCTCGTAAAAAGAGTTTTTCATTATTTACCGGAATTCCTCAAGCTAAATAGCTTGATCAACGAAGCAACAATGGGGTTTTGTGCAGGGAAAAATGACCCCGAGGGTACTTCTGACTAACTCTAACTGAGCAAAAGTACAATTATCAACGCGAGACTAACTAACCTGATGACTGAAATATGTGGTCTTAGTTAAGATGATAAACCACAGATCAGATGATAACATCACATATTAGTATCTAAAGGAGCTGTGAAATGGGAAAATATCGTAAACTTTTTGAATCTGAAAAAACATAAGTATCAAGTATCACATATAACATGTGGGATGTACAAATGTATTTTAGGTTGCTATGCAGATCTTTAGTTGTTATTTTCTTAGGATCAAATATGAAAAATTCATAAACGTTTTGATTTTAAACTCTATTATGGTTTCAAGCTTCCGAATTGTAAACATCAGAACTATTTTTTTTTGTTGGTGATTCACGGACGGTCAGAAAACAACTGCAGATCTGCTAGGGGGGTAGGAGTATTGCTTTTTTGCGGGGCAAAGCCTATGTTCAGCGGGGAAGGATTGGCTACCATTGGCACCAAAGGCACACCCTAACAATAAACAGATATCGCGGATTACTATGCTACGAGTACAACACATACATCAGGGTCCGTGTCAGCTTTGTACAAAAATATACTTTAAGCTTTGTTTCCGAAGTGACAAACGAATTTTGAGACGCTTAAGTTATGAAAAATCAGTATTCGGGTGACATCTTGCGGCTGATACAACAAATTATACAGGAACACGTAATTGATTTGACAGTTGTGACTGATGAAATTGTGATATTGCGACGTCCATGCCAATGCTGCAGAATCAGCTCTTTATTTTTAGTTTTTGATGTACACAAGGTTTGATAACACTAACGTAAACGTACATTTTGTCATTTACTTTGGTTTATAACTAGAGTAAAGTACAAGTATATCCATTTTAAAAATATTATTTGTTCACAAAATAATTTAATAACGTAATTTTGTATGAAAGTTGGTTTATTTAAAAAAAATTATTCATGTTTCAGCTTAGAAGTCCAATATTTTATTAATAGAAATCAAATTCTAAAATGAAGACATTTTTTGTGCAAGCGTAGTTTTGTATTAAAAAATTATTTTAATTTTAGTGTCGTCTAAACATACAATTAGATAAAACTATGTAAGCAACTCCACTGAAAATGATACCTAAAAACCCATGAGCACTTAAATTTATGACGCTTTCGAGATGATATCAATTAAAATCTATCACAAAAGCAACAGCAAGCTTATCTAATTTTTTTACTTTTATACAAATTGTGTTAGTTTTTCATATCAAACATTTGAAAATTACACGTTACGAAACGTTTGAAATATTTGTTTTTAACACAGTCAACATATTAGAAAATTAAAATCGTATTAATATTATTTATGTATATAACATAATTACAATTGCAGTGCTATCTACAAAGGTAACTTATATCTATCACACAAGCACCATGGAGTGACAACGAAGAATACAAACAATAACGCGCTACAGTGATCTGCCATTATAACAGTGAACCGGTACTTTAGACGTAGCAATGATGCATTACTATAGCAATGAACCGCTTCTATAGCAGTGAACAGCTACTACATAACTGACCAGTTACTGTGGCAGTGATCCGTTACTATAGAATTGATCCGTTTCTGCAGCAGTGATCCGTTACTACAGCAGAGAACAGTTAATGGGGAGTGATCCGTTACTGTAGCAGTGGACATTTAATAGAACAGTGAACAGTTACTGTAGCACTAACCAGTTACTGTAGCAGTGAACCGTTACTAGATCAGTGAATAGTTACTACAACAGTGACCAATTACTCTGACAGTTATCCGTTACTATAGCAGTTATACGTTACTATGGCAGTGGTCCGTTGCTTTAGCAGTGATCTGTTACTGTAGCAGTGAACCGTTACTAGATCAGTGAATAGTTACTACATCACTGACCAGTTACTCTGACAGTTATCCGTTACTATAGCAGTGATACGTTACTATGGCAGTGGTCCGTTGCTATAGCAGTGATCTGTTACTGTAGCAGTGAACCGTTACTAGATCAGTGATCAGTTACTACAGCACTGACCAGTTACTATGGAGTGATCCCTTACCATAGCAGTAAACCATTGCTAAAACAGTAAAACGTTACCATAGCAATAAACTGTTACTATAGCAGTAAACCGTTACTATAGCAGTAAACCGTTACTATAGCAGTAAACCGTTACTATAGCAGTAAACCATTACTATAGCAGTAAACCATTGCTTTAGCAGGGACCGATTCAAACTTTAAGTTGATAATCCACATTATAACATTTTAATTCACACTTAATAAAAATATATCAATGATAAAATTCACAACGTATAACGATGATAGTGACACATATAAAATATAACTGTTTTATAAAATCGTATTCGAGTGAAACCATTTCGCAATTCCTAATGTTGGCTTTATTTATTTTTTATTTCATTCTTAAATTATAGTTCCAAGAATAGCACCAATATAAACAGTTCGTTTCTAACCTACCCGTATAAGGCGAAATGATTTCAATCGGCGGAGGCCGAGGTTCAGAAATAAAGCGAGTGATCAAATTAATCTTTCGCAAAAAGTCTTTCAGCTTAAAACACATATTTTTAAATAATAAATATAGCATTTAAGTTAATGTACTCGTAAGTCTTGCGTATTTGAAATTTTTTGTACGCTTTTTACTCGTAAATGTGTATTTTCAAGGTGTATAAGTTTGGGTTTAAGATATTACAATTAAACTTTAAATAACCAAAATTCAAACAAAACACATTTTTAAGTATTTTGACTATAAAATGGACTTTAAAATATAAAAGTTATATCAGTAAAAAATTTTATCACTTAGTTTATATTTAGTTATACATAGCTTTATCTTATCCGTAATATTTACAAATAAATGACAATGAACCAGAAAAAAAGAACTAAATAAACTGATGTACGAAATAAAAACTTTTAATAACGTAATCAGTATATAGATTTAAGTAAAATATTCCAACTATCATCTTCAGATACGTGATAAAAGTATAAAGATAAAACAATCGTACCGTTGTGCTAGGAAAACTCACGTTCGGTTGGTGTAATCGAAATATCGAATGATCTGTTTCTGAACCTCTACCCCGGTGTGTGACTACTGCACTATCGCTAGTATCGATATAAATGATGCGAGTTGACGATGGCGGTAGTAGTGACGTCAGGCTGCGGCCCAGGGTCCAGCTGACATCACAGGACCGTCTCCATCTCTGCTATCTCAGTCCTGCAACAATCACCTCTATTCACTTCGTATAGAATAATGTTTTCCTCTATGCAATGTTGTGACGTCAGGCTGCGGCCCAGGGTCCAGCTGACATCACAGGACCGTCTCCATCTCTGCTATCTCAGTCCTGCAACAATCACCTCTATTCACTTCGTATAGAATAATGTTTTCCTCTATGCAATGTTGTGACGTCAGTCTGCGGCCCGGGGTCCAGCTGACATCACAGGACCGTCTCAATCTATGCTATGTCACACCTGCAACAATTACCTCTATTCACTTCGTATAGAATAATGTTTTTCTCTATGCAATGTTGTGACGTCAGGCTGCGGCCCAGGGTCCAGCTGACATCACAGGACCGTCTCCATCTCTGCTATCTCAGTCCTGCAACAATCACCTCTATTCACTTCGTATAAAATAATGTTTAATGTCAGTCTGCGGCCCGGAGTTCAGCTGACATCACAAGACCATCTCCGTCTCTGCTATCTCCGTCCTGCAACAATCACCTCTATGGACTTCGTATAGAATAATGTGTCCTCTATGCAATATTGTGACGTCAATCAGCGGCCCGGAGTTCAGCTGACATCACAAGACCATCTCCGTCTCTGCTATTTTCGTCCTACGATACAAAATCTATGTAACTCTTAAAGAACAGTATTTATCTCTACGTAGTGTTGTGACGTGAGGCTGCAGCAGGGGTACAGCTGATCACAGGACCATCTCCTTCTCTGCTATCTCCGTTCTGCAACAATTGGCTCTATGTACTTCGTTTTGAATAGTTTTTTTTCTTAGCAATGTTGTGACGTCATGACTATAACCTGAAATACCTCTATTTACTACATATAAAAAACTATTCTCTTTGCAAGTAAAAAAACATGCACGCTTTTAGCTCTTTCTAATTGATAAACTACAGTTCTATGTACATAGGCATATAGTTTTATAAATAAAAAGTGTACTCTGGCTGTATAATACTTGACTACGTTTGATAATAAATAAAACGGACTGTATACAACTAACCTACGAATTTTAATTAATACAAGTTTGTAAACTTACCATTTATGTACGGTTATTCAATAATGAACAGTTGGGAAGTGTGCAGGATACAATTCTTGTAAATAGGGAGAATATTCTCCGGTAAAAATGTTTTACAATTTTTTATTATATTAATTTTAATTTTGAATTGTGTACCATAAGAAAATAGTGTTACCTATATAAGCAATAATGTAGTATTAACCTTATATAACGTGTTTAAGTTTTTTCAAACCATACATTAGATAACAAGTTGCCAAAAAGCGTTTTTGAATCAACTTAAAATGTGACATCGGTAGTGAAATTAGCAGCTAAACTGTTCGTGTTGATTTTCCAATCAGAAATGAATACTTTAATTCATTACCAGTGACAATAAAGTTACCTGTTTTCCGTCACTTTGATCCATGCATAATACCAAAGTTATTTTATATTCTTTTTATCCAGATAACCATATTGTTGAATAATACTAACAATTTGAAAAATCTGAATGAACAATGAAAATGAGAGTACTTGATGAAATAAATTGGTATTAAATTATGTTTCTAATTAAGCAATTAGTTCTAATAAACTATTTTTTCGTTGATACGCTGTGAAAACGATCGTTTTTATTATATGCATTGTGGGTCAAAAACATCCTTTCTCTCTCTGAGAGGGACAGAGCTGATGTCGAAGTCATCAGCTGTTCGTTATACAAATTTACAAAAATGAAAATATATGCATGTCAATAGTAATTTATCGATGTCTAACATTGATTGTTAGTTTTGACAGACAACCAGCTGATTGTTACAATTGCAAGAAGTAGCTGAAAGAAACTTTTTCATTTGTAAAATCTTTGGTTTGTACAGAGCTTTGATTAATATATTATGCAGTCAAAAATAATAAAATTCTTATCACAGGTCTAATGTGTCTTTTTTAGATTTCTCAAGTTAAAAGCTTGAGCTCATATGAAAAGCCTCAATTTTGGCCTCTCTAATGATTTATACTATTCTGATTATTGAGCTTACATCATCTCAAGGGGTCAATAATATTAATCATACAGCATACGGTATTATATTTAGGTTTTACCTTCATCCAACTCTGATCCTATAAAAATAGCCTTATTGTTTTCTTGTGAACCAGATTGGTTTTATTATGAACAATTGACACTGAATATGAATTCATATTTCATTCAATTTTAAACTTTTTAAAACTATAGTAAAAAAGTATTACGTTCTTCCATATCATCTCCGCTATAGCATTGCATATTTTTTACCTTTTTTCCAACTATCTGATTATACATATTAGACTATAAATATTGGTAGTTTGGTTAAAAGAATGTGTACACAAACCTAAAAGCACTTTGCACGAAAAACAATAAATTGTACATATCTCTCATGAAGAATTAATAAAGGGTGACGATGACATCTGATTGAGTTTACTAGGAGATGACGAGTGCCTGTACATACAGTTGGATTGAGTAAAGGAAGGGGCACTAATCTTCAAAAAATACACAAAGGACAACAAATAGAAATTTCTTTGAAGAAAGTTTTGTATTGTTAACTTTTTATTAAACCACTTGTCGAAAGTATGATGTATGTTGGATGATGCATTGTGGATGATGGATGATGCATTGTAGCTTATGGACGTTGGACGATGTATCGTAGATGATTGATGGTGTGTTATGGATTATGGATGGTGGATGATGTATTATGGATGACGGATGATGGATGATGCATTGTAGGTTATGGATGTTGGACGATGTATTGTAAATGATTGATGATGTGGTATAGATGATATATGATGAATGATGTATTATGGATGATGGATGATGATGATGGATGATGTATTATGGATGATGGATGATGTGTTATGGATTATGGATGACGGGCGATGGATGATGAATTGTGGGTTATGGATGTTGGACGATGTATTGTAGATGATGGATAATGTGTTATGGATGATGGATGACGTATTATGGATGATGGATGAGGAGTGATGGATGATGCATTTGGATTATGGATGTTTGACGATGTATTGTAGATGATTGATGATGTGTTATGGATGATGTATTATGAATGATGGATGAAGCATTATGGATGATGGATGATGGATGATGTATTATGGATGATGGATGACGGGTGATGGATGATGCATATGGATTATGGATGTTGGACGATGTATTGTAGATAATTGATGATGTGTTATGGATGATGGATGAGTTTTATGGCCAGTACTTGTATTAATTGTTGGATTGGCTAATTGTATATAAGTTTGGATATGTGTAGATTAGTTGGTGGACAGCCACACCTAAAGTAAAATAAAAATGGATGATGATGGTAACTGAGTGAGAGTCTGCTAGGGTTCGGCCAGTACCTGTATATCTGCGGCGTGCTGGCGAAGCGACCGCTGTACTCCGTTGACGTCACGTGACTGTGCGTCATGTCTCGTGTTCTCAGCAGGTCTGTCGTCGTCATGAACCTGCCGCAGGCAACCATTGCATCATCCAAGGAAAACAATATTTAAAATGGTTGCCACTTTGTATCTAATAGAATTTTGAATTAAATATTTTGAAACTATTCAGAATTTTCATTCTTTAACCACCGACCCAAACTACGTAAATACTTTAAGGTTAATATGAATGAATATTAGTGTGATGAATGTACTGTATTCTTGTTTTTATATAAAAAATGGCCTTAAATTATTATCCAAAAGAACTGAGGTAACTTAGACGGTATTGTACAATCACAAATTATGTCATGGTTTTCTCAGAATTGAAGCAGAAACCTTCAGATTTTGAAGTGAGTGCTCTAACCATTTAACCACTAAGCCAGTTCTTGCCTAACGGATGTACTGGGTGTCCACAAAGAAATAAACCCATTTGGTAAGGTCCCTATAACCACACGGCCGGAAAGCGCTGAAGTAAATGGTTTGTAAAGAATAATAACAATGCACGTTTTGTTTGAAAACATTTTTGTTTATTACGCAATGGTTTCTGACCCTGTTTATTACTACCTATTGTTAGTATTCAGCCGTATTACGCCATGATACTTAGGTAGAATAGGAATTCATCGAGTATCTAACTTTAAAATTCTACTCCGTTTCATTATCGGACTCTGAAAAAAATGTTTCGAAAAGTCCAATATATTATCAAACCGGAAGTTAGTTGTGGGAGATTACGTGGATTTAAATTAGTCCTTAACCTATTAACTGGTAAATACGACTAAATAAAACAATTTTTCAATTTTACACTTATTTTCGTAGTAGCAAGGACGGTGTTTCAGCAAAAAGCACATTGCATATTTTTGCCAGTGAAAGAGGTTCAATTATTATTACACTTAAACATAATTTTTGTGGAGAGTTTAGTGTCAAATCACCGCAAAATACTATTCGTGGGTGACCAAAGGGACTAAAAAGTGTTTAAGACAAAATCAAAAAAATAGAAGGACGTAAGTTTTTTTAAGGATATTATTTGAGAAACCAGCATGTTGTGTTCTCAAAGTTAAAAGAGTCAGTAAATTTATAGGTTAGCATTTAGGACGTAATTTGTACCGAGTATACGATTTGACCTGTGGCGAGCAAGGTATCTAAGAAAAATGTTTTTTTTTAATTCCCTGTGGGAAATAGGCTAAATCATGGATATGTCTAAAGGAAATAGTCTCAGTTCATCTAAACAGCTGTTCTTATTATCTCTATATATAAAATTGAATGTATGTCTGTATGTATGTATGTCCTTTATGCGTTGCCAAACTACTCATCCGATCGCCATGAAATTTTAGGAAGTTGCTCTACATGTGTCCGGGAAGGTTTTAGTGAAAAAATATTTTCGAAAACCCCATAAGTTTCCATTTTATGGCGTTTTAAATTTCTAATGTTAACCTTATGGAGAGTAAGTTTGTTTACAAATTGTCTACAATGAAAACATTTGATTTCTTAGCTACAGCTGATTGGTTTACTTTCCATTAGCAATACCGTATGCTTTACTATCCAATGCCATCTGAATCATTCATTAATGTTAAACTATGAAGTAAATGTGTACTGTAAAAAATGAACAGCTTTATTCACCACGTTAATAGTTAACGGTTTTGGGGGATTATGTATTTATATTTTTATTTTCTGTCTGATTAAAGTCACGTGTTTATATGATAATTACAATGTTTATATTATTACGTT
The DNA here is from genome assembly GCA_023375725.1 of Nephotettix cincticeps. Classification (NCBI taxonomy): domain Eukaryota; kingdom Metazoa; phylum Arthropoda; class Insecta; order Hemiptera; family Cicadellidae; genus Nephotettix; species Nephotettix cincticeps. The sequence continues at coordinate 44,199,561 of CM041787.1, forward strand.
TATTATAATAATCAGCTGTTGTATATCTTTCCTATAAAAGCCGTATTACAGTTAGGTTTCGTTTGGGTTTGGATTGGATTTGAAAGTTGTGAATTAATCCACTCAGATTTATTTGTTTTATGGGAATGATATTAATATGTTTTATCGTTTCAGTATTGTTATTCACTATGCAGCGACCCAGAATATATAACATTTCACAATGAAAGCGTATTGCTATTCGACTTCAGAACATGGCCAGTCTTAAAGTTAACATGTGTTTACTGTGAGGCGTTACGAAGTTCGCCGGGTCAGCTAGTTTTATAATAAAATTAAATACAGTAGCTTTGGTAGTTTCTATGCAAACCTGTTACATGTTTTCCATATTAAAAATCACCAACACCCCCCCAGAGCTAAGACATATCCATGTCAAAAACATTCCCAGGAAACGTATGTAAATTTAACATCAAAATATCTATAAATTTAACACATGGCTTTACAAATGGTGTATTACTTTGTGGACACTCAGTGTAAGGTTTTGTTCAACACATATGCAAAGTGTTTAGTTATGAACATATTTGTTGTTTATTTATTTTAAAAAACATCAAACAAGAAGACTCTACTACATCATATTGTTACTGATGAGGATAAAAATAATTATACATAATAATTTAAGTAATATTTATTTAAAAAAAGTATAAATATTGATATAACATTGTTCTATTCCGTCGTGTCATCAAATATGTATGTGTAGACGAGTGGTGCAATGGATTCTATGATAGCTTTGTTAATTAGCTGATTAAACATGGATGAGTCATTAATTTAACAGCCTATCAACGAAAACAGCTGAATCGTTAGGATTTTTCTTTTATTATTTTTTGTATTCTGACTAAAGTTTGGAATTCGTTACAGTTACACTTGAAGCACTAACGAACTTATTCACTGTTGAAATACACAGTTGTAAAATTATAAATTTAAATTACATTTATAAACTATTGCAGTTACTATCCAAACAAAAACAATTAATATCTTTTATCCATAGCTCATTCCACACACACTGCGACATTTTATAACAAAATTAATTTACTTTTAAAATCCAGAGATGCAAGAACGATTATCCTTCACGGAAGCGGAAATGAGTACTGTACACTAGATACCGGAACTGACGGTAACATGCAGCATGCGGCTTACCGTGAGTTCTTATCAGAGGAGCCCGAGCACCAGGGTAGCCAACAGCACGAAGATGTTCGCCCCTCCCTGGGCACCTGCCTCCCCCTTACAACAGACATGCCGTGCAGGTTCAAACAGCATTGGTGGGTGCCAGGGGTTGAGGAAATAAATTACAACGTAACCACTGCTGTATACTGGATTGTAAAGTAAAAGATAAGTAGTTTTATAATTGTACCTATTAGTTTATTGTGAGCAAATAAGGTAACCCATTTAAAAGGTTTAGAGAAGTTACTAAAATCTATTCATTTTAATTTTGACAGCCAGTTTTAACATTTTTGTTTGAAATTACTCGTATTAAATACGTTATTTGTTAAAATACCTTCAGAGTAATCTTTAATAGAAGTTTAGCTAGCTACGGTCCCTCGCTGTCTTCAATTCACCGCCTTAAGACTAAGGCTGATGCTTAAACAATAAATAACAAAAAACTAGATCTTCAGATACGTAACATTAAACGATATTAGTTTTGGCTAACGTTTTGCCTAAATAAAACAAGTTTTGTAGTCCAGACGAAAATTCTGTATGCACTAACGGTTTTTTTTAATTTTTGTGAAATTTTAATCGTTATTATTATGTATCCAAGTGAATAAATACTTTGAGTGTGATCCTTAAGTGCTTTCCTCGAATTTTTCCTTGTCTTTTTCCCTTGAGTATGTTATTTAAGTTTATTCAAGAAAAACGGACATCCTCCCTGACGATGGTTTTTCATGTGAACCGAATTTGCAGTAGCAAGTATAAACTGCTATTAATTACTTTGAAGATACTTCAATAAAATTATTAATTTTGTATTAAACACTAAAAATTAAAAAAAAATTATTTGGTACACCAAAGGTTAGAAAAAAGGTTTTTTTAGCGTTAAACCTTTTTGTAGTTTGATCAAGGTTTAATCCAAACTAAAGGCATGTTGGCCTGTATAAAATAAAATTCTATTTTAATCATAATTCCTTCAAGTGTTATAGTATTTTTACATTAAAATGAGTGTCCAAAAATACATTACTTCAGGTTCCTGAACAATTATAAAGGCTTTTAAATAAAATAAAATGCTGATATAAGTAGCTACTATATTAAGCTTTGATGTAAAAAACGTTGAGAATAAACCAAGTAATCCTGGGTGGAAGGAAAGTCTTGGTTATAAGAAATAACCCGTTCCATTGGCCAAAGGTGGCTGTTGTGAAAATGGGACGGCTTATATCAGGTTGTGGTAAGGAGGGGTGGGTTATAACAAAATGGAGGGAGCTGGTGTTGATGACGTAGTAGACCAGAGGACGAACCACATCTTTAGCTAAACGATCTATTTAGAAGAATTTTTTTCCGTATGAGTTAAATTTACAACTAAAAGCAAGACTAAACCCATCAATCATTTAAAGTAGGCCTAGTTAATCGTTAACTAAAAAAAAACTTTAACGTAAAAATTTTTTTTATTCTTTTTAAATATAAACCTAGAGATATTATTTCATATTTCATTATTTTTGTTGTTTAAATGTGTGTTCTCACATAAATGAGTTAACAGCCACCTAATTGCAGACTGTTCGAGTGCAATACATGTATACATTTAAGTTTTATCTTAAGTATAAATTAAATTTAATACCCTATTTCACTATTTAAATAAAAAATATATATTTCATATTTTATTTTATGTAAATATTAAAAAATATGACTATTTGAGTGGTTAAATGACTTTTTATGAGTTTTAGTTTAGACTAAATATTTAAACTTTATTTTACATACAAACCTATTCCTCTGTTCCCCTAAAATAACTCAAATGTTGTTTATCATCACCAATGCTATTCTCGTGTGTGCAGTCCTAAATATCACAAGCATGCGATATATAAATAGAAAAGAGATAAAGTAGAAGCGGAAAAGTACAAGGCATATGAAAAAAGTACGAAATAATACTACTTCAAATACTTAATCGATAAGTGTAGAATACTAAATGCAAATGGTGTCTACTACCAAAAGATCACTACTCAGAGCATCGCTTCAACCATTTCGTACCTTTGTAAACTAGAAATGGTCAAGGCAGAACAATGCCCGTGGTCAAAACTGTACAAATAAACACATTTTATTACCTTTCATACTTATTATTAATTTATTATTCACTTTGAAAAGATGTAAAGTAAACAAAAGTATTTTCCTTTGACACATAATATAAAGGAGCTTATAGGCAAAACTAAAATTGAATTGTAATTTTTTAGTTTAAGAAATTATACTAATAATTATGGGTGTCCATAAACTCTCCACTGACCTTCCCAGATATTATTCTTGGACCATAGAGGAGCTAAAAAATCACATTCTTGATTCAATCTAATGATAATAAGCTTTAGACAGCTGAACGAAGTAGCTCACTAGCAGCCAAATCACATGATAACAGTAAAAATTGACAATATCACATTTTTCTAAAAATGAATGTCCTTCGTTATTTCTGAACCGATTTCCGAAGAACCTGTTTCTATTAGATTCGAAACTGAATTCCGAAAATAAAACGTAATTATTTTATGATGAGTGGATTTTGAGGTATTTAAGTTTTACATTTTTGGATAGTCGACATCATGAAAATATTAATTGAAAAATAGCTTGTTCCTTTAATTAGGTTTTTAGATGATAAAGCTTCATGATAAATTTCATTTCATTATAAACAACTGTTCTCAAATTCAAATTTTCTAAGTGAAAAAAGAAAAATGGCAGCTATAAGGAAAAAATTAGAGTTTTAGAATCTTTGAATACGATATTTCCCCTTGTTTATGGTCGAGGAATAATATCTGAAAAAGTCTGTAAAAGTATAAGGGACCCTGTATATTATATATAATGTGTAATGAAATAAAACGTCAGTTACACATATTTCCATATTATCGTTCTGAAAATCTCAAACTTTAAAGTGTAGTCTATATTTATTTAAAATTCTAGTTTATTAATTTTATTTTGCAATTGTATCTACCACATAGCTTACAATTATGACAATAACCACATAAGGCTTTTTAATTCCTTAGCCTTAAGAAATATTAATTAGTAATTTTTCCCTCTAAAAACTGTATAACATTTTAAATTATATCAGTTAGTGTTTCTGTATTAATAAAACAAAAACGTGTAAAGTTTAATCACTAAATCAAAATATTGAGTATTTTTTATATTTTTATTGATGAAACACTGTAATACGTTTATTAAAAACTATGTACTGTGTTTGAAATGTGTTTTGAGGAGTCCAGGTGTGCAGTCTACAAGTAAAGACAAGTTAATTGTGAGCAGGTTGTAGTATCAAAGTGTAAAGGATTATTTAGTGGAATGGGTTTCACACGTTTCATTGTGCTTTGTGTGCATGTGCTTAGAAATAACTAGAATACCTTAAGAATACTACGAGGCTTTAAAAACAGCTAAGGCACAACAACAGACTGTTTCTTCTGCCATCAATACGTAAATACAAATTAATAGGTAAAAATATTAACGATAGTTTGAATACCTTAGCTATTCATTGTTTTGCCTCTTATGAACCATAACGAATCGAAGCTAACAATATTTCCTACCTTCGACTGGGCTTGATTCCGTGACTTTCTAGTTCCTTTTCCAGCTGTTTTATTCGTATTCTTGCCATGTCTAACTCGTGTCTTACCTGAAAAATAAATAAACGGTATCAGTGAACTGACACATACTTTCTCCCTTTCCAGTAAATTGAAACTGGAGGTAAGAATAAATGTAAACGTGAATACGTAACTAAATTAGATTGAAAACAACCACCGAAAATAGAAAAGTTGTATGTCTTACTATATGTAAATACAGATGATTTTACGATGTAAGGTCGTTAAGCTATAACAGTATCTGAACCGTTGAACAAATAAAACTCATGTAACACAAATATGTGTATCACTCTCAAATCATTCTGGGTTAAATTTTAAACTAAAAGGTGATTTTGGCTGGTAATGTATTTATTAGTTTCATTTTTACGTCATTAAACATGCCAGATCTTTTGCGGTTACATTTTTGGTTTTATAGTTATATTTGATAGATTTCTGTTAATGTAATAATAAATAGTTGAAACCCGGTGACCATTTCATAATTTATTTAAGGCCAATATGTTTTTACCATTAGCCTATATTCACTATTCAGACAACTTATCTTAAGTGTTCCTATTAAATAAATAATTTACAATTAAAATGTAAAAACAACTGATTCAAATAAACTTCATGAACACCTCCTTGTCTTGAGAGTTTAGTATTGAAATATTTTCAAATAAAATGTCGTTTTTAGTACTCACTTTTTAGCGTTGATAAATTCAAAACTTTCTTTTTAAAATGAACTAGTTTTTTTTGCTTTTTTACAAAGTCAATTATATTAAAATATCTTTTTTTTAATTTTCTGTAGGTAAATATTTTTTATAGAAAATATTTCTCATAGAAATTCAAATTTTTTGAGGAATGCAAGTAAAACTCGAAATAGAAAAATGTATAAATATAATTTAAAATACAGATTTTGACTCTACCTTCCATAGGTGTGTGTCACAGATGGGGTCGTGGCATCGATGGTTCCGGATGATGTCTTGTGCCTCGAACACTGTGCCACGGAAAGTCAGCGATTTTCCCATACTCTGTAGCAAACACACTTACTTTAATCACTCAGAGATTTTCAAACCATATACAAACCTCCTAAAGAGTATTCATCTATATTTTTTTCGAATTAAAGCAAAAGCTAAACAAACTGGCCAGTTATAAACAAATTAAAACAACAGAAAGTAGCAATGAAAAGCTTTGAAGCGTAAGTGAGATAAATTAGTTATCTAACTAATTAAAGAGATCTCAACAAATAGCAAAGTAAGTTAAAGGTTTCATAAATTATTTCATAAAGACACCATATTTAAGTTGTTGCGTTGATTATTTTAATGGTACTCATGGATATATATTCTATTTTATACTCGAGTACTGCACTTGTGAAATTAATAGACAGCTAAAAAATAATGGATAAACTCTTTAATACAACTCAATTTGTATTCTGTTTGGTTTTCTTATTGTTAATTGGAGTATAATGAAATACGTTTTTTTCACTCAAAGTCCTTAATCATCTCACAGAAACCACTTTGACTCACACGACAAAATTCAAACGTGCAAAAAAACGTTCATTCTGTCCCTCATAACATAGATAATATTACTCTGCTTGGTTGTGTGAGATGTAGAAGTAATAAAAGTTGTATCTGCGTTGTATTGAATAAAACAGTGGGATCTTCTAATTGCTTGCTTCTGCTACAAAAATCGTTATTCTAATGTAAATGGGGAAAATAAAACTTCTAGTGAGGTTTACGATTTGAAAAGGTGCTTTGAAAAATTTAAACGTAGTTAAAGGCAAACAATTTAGCGGAACCTTATACATTAAAACCATGTTAGATTTTAATGAGTAATGTTATAAAACCTCGGTTCATGCTTTACATGTAAGGATTAATAAAATAATAAAGGTAAGTTTTTCCATGACAAAGTCCCACTGCACATTGTCACACCTCATGTTTTCCTTGTTCAGTTACTCCGTTTCACCTTCATGTTTGATCAATTTATTTCATTATACGTTTGGCTAAGATCTAGTGCTAAATTTAATACTAATTTTTCAGAATGTCAATGTGTTATGACCGGAAATCAAATTAGGGTCTTTTGGGTGGTAGGTCAGTACTCTAATCACTTAGGATACTTTGTTTGAAATTCATTATTGGTGATGGTGGATTGATATTATTTAGATTCTTATTGCGGACATTTTCCATCACGATATTATGTAAAACAAAGTTGTCTTTGAATCTCCGTGACGAGCGGACGTGTTTGGTTTCTTTTGTGTGTAATGGTTAGTGTATGGTTCGTTTGTAAGTTTTTTTGACTGCTTTAAACTTTTATGTTTTTAGCTTTATACCGGTTTGGTCCGGAATATATGTTAATTAATTGTGCTATGTTTTAGATATTAGTTCACCTGAGGACGGGATCAGATTCCAGATCCCGAAACGTCGTGAAACTTTGTTTCACTTAGGATAACTACCACATTTTCCCTATAAGTAGCAAACGTTTTGCCTTTACTGCAACATAAAAATTAATTATGCACATACTCTTACACTATTAGGGAGAAACAAAATAGCACAACCAAAATGCCCACCACCTTAACAATACAATCGTAAAAGAAGCAAACAGGTGTCCACGGCGATCCCAATTAAGCTTACAAATGCCATCAACTTCCACCCAAGCCAGTCACCGTTTATTGTTTCACTCGTAAGTGATACGCCGTAACGTTCTCAGCCATTCATAGTCATTGCGTTTAGTTGGCTATAACACATACTCTAGCGGTAGTATAGTGAACTCGATGAGCAAGTTCCTTTGTCAGCTCCCAGAGGGCAACACGGTTACGAAAGTGCTGGTGTCTAAAAAGTTCACTAAATTGACGACAGATGCCTCCATCTCTTATATTGCCACTTCTTATTGAATTTGTTAATGTGTCGTGAATTACGACTTTCCCACTTCCAGGGTAAAAATTAAAATACTGAAAACTTACCAAACTTATAAGGGCGCAACACTGTGCCTTGTCTGTTTTGACCAAGTGTTTTCGCACACACTTGAAGTAGATGTGTTCCCCCAGCAGAAGGCCAGCGGACAGCAGGATGCCAAGCATGAGCAGGAGGAAGGCTGACAAGAACTGCTCCAGGGCGAGGGGGTCGCTGCTCTTGTGTTGCTCCTTGCCGGGCTTGCAGCTGCCAGTCATCCAGTAGCGGCGGAGACGCTCCAGGTCACCTGAGGGTGCGACATTTGTAAATATTCCACCTAAAGATTTACCTTCTGAAATTACCTACCCATGTAGGTAATTTAAGGAATGTATGAATGAGAAAGTGTGAGATGGTTGTAGTGTAATCTTGTAGAATGGTAATGACTAAGGCTAACATGGTCCTTAGATGAGAGAGTTGAAAAATAGTCTAACAGTTAATGACTGACATCTAAGGGACCCAAAGTTTAACTTGGGGTTTCTTTGAATTAAGGACTTGTATAGTAACTAGGATGGTCTTTGTGGCTGAATATATTATTCAAGATTGGGTGGGACTTTCACGATTCAGTGCCTTTTCTTGGACGCAAAAAACGTTGCCCTATGCTGGGTTCTAAGTCACTCAGGTTTTGTGGAAAATGAAACAGCTAACCGTCCAACAAACGATGGCTCGTCCACCCTATTCCTGGGCACTAAACCCACTGCGTAGTCTCTAGAGTACTTGCAAATCATAAAACCATGACGTGGACTCATTAGATGCTACGCTAAAAGTGGTCTGAACATAGAGCTTCCCCTTCTGAGAGTGAAACTATTTCTCAGTTCTCCTGAAGGATTGCAGACGTCCTTCTACGGTCAGTTATGTTGAAATACAGACTCATAGTCTCATCACGAGATAAGGATACGTGATGAATCATCTTATACGTATGGAATTCTTCAGAAGACCACCAGTTTTCAAAAAGTGTAGGCACTTCATCTTCTCAACGACTGCATCACGTTTAGTGAGGTAATGGACGAAACTCTTGTCACCATGGAAAAGGGACAGACATAAGCCTCAGGAGGAGCTGATTGAGAGGTTCCATTAGTTCATGGCACTCAAGACTGGATTGAGCTTAAAAATCCAACTGGGGAGTTCACAGAGAAATCAAAACGCTGACGTCACTAGGGAAAAGTTTTCCGTCATTTTGTGTAGTATAATACAGTACGGACGCCATCCCACACCGAAGAATATCACATTCACTTACCATTGCCAATAACTAACCTCAATTTTTAACCTGTAAGTAGCTGTATTTTACGCTTACCGTTCTCTCTGAAGTCCAGGAGGCGTTTGTTGAACATCTGGACGTACTTGGAGTTGCGGGTGAATGCCAGGCCGTATCCTGTCTTGGCGTACCAGGAGCCGACCGTCAGGAGTCTGCAGTCTTCGTCCTGAGCTACAAGGTAGTCCAGCACAGTGCCGTCGTAGATAAAAGCGTCCAACTCTCTACAAATGATAACCAATCGCTTTTCATTCGTGTATGTATTACAGTTTTCGTTTCCCTGCCACAACTTTAAAGTACTATAAGTTAAGATGTTAAATACTCATTTTTCAAGCAACACAAAAAACGGGAAATGAATTTGACACACTAAATTAAGGACTTTTCTCAAACTAATGTGTGAAGATTAATTACTCTTGGAAGGTCAGCAAAAACACTTAGAAAACCACATGTCACGCCAAAACACAAGCTTTTAACGCTGAGGACACGTTAAACAAAAAACCACATGGCTATACAACATTTACAGTAAAAAATCATGTGAAGTGTGGTTTTTGAGCATTTTACCCCAGAAGAAATTAAGTTTTAAATATCTTCAATTGAAAATTACCACATAATTAGTGTCTCAAAGACGGTCAAGATTTAGAATATGTTTTTGGATTATTTAGACACAAAATTATTTAACGTTTTGATTAAAAATAGTAGAGTATTCTGGAAGAAAACGCAAAATATGATTAAAAACCCTACGTTTACGAAATCTTAGAAATTATTCTTATAAATGAATGAATTTGATAAAATCAAAAATATGAAATAATACAGGAGTTTAGACTTGGACTAGTAACAAGAATTATTTTTGACTACTCTTATTCTAACAGCTTCTTAAAACTAACTTGTCAAATATGACGTCTAAAAATGGTTGAAGATAAACGTTTTTACCAGCCAACAATAAGCTTTTGAATTAATTGTAAAATGTATAAAATCATAATTATTATTTATTTAGTGATACTGGTTTTACCGATGATACCAGTAGTCGTATTAGATTTCGTATTCTAGATTTGTATTTTTCTTTCTTTTTCTTCTTGGATAAATTATCTCTAAAAAGCTTAATATTTATGCTTGAAAATGGGAACAACAGCTCGAAACCCATGGTTTACATTAAAACTATGACCTGGTGGTGCAGGTAGTTTAAAGTATTTCGTAAAATTACTGGAGACATATTGAAACGAGGTAACCACCCTTTTTGAGGACAGTTCACTAACTTCAGAGCAACGTCAGAACTATGAGTGACTACAAGACGTTCTTACCCACTCTCCACGGCAACCACTCCCTCCATGACTGTGGTTTTGTTGAACTGCTTCATGTATGAGTGCATGTCGTAGAAGTACTTCTTGATGGTCGTGTCCGTATGACTGTACGGTGTGGTCCCGAACTTGAACATGGGCTTGTGGCTGTAGGGCTTCGATATCTATAATAAACACCAAGTCATGACATTACTCAATAAATCATTACTAGCAATAAAATACATTTTTAAATTAACACCGATATCTTAAGTATTAGTAATGTTTCGTTAAAAGGTACTTTAATACAGTAAAGATACAGGGAGTCACCAATGACTCACATTTGGCCATGTTAAATCATATTTAAATTCCCAATAGTGGTGTGATGTGCAGATTGAGCACTTGGTTCAGAAAAAGGAAGTAGATCAAGTGTAATGCAAAATTAGAAATTGTGAAATCTGTGAGTTCATGAACCACTTTATTCTTTCCCAGTCTTTAGAGGCCGACTCTCTCTGGATACTACAGTTCAGCGCTAGAGGCTCCAAAATTGAGCTTAGAGGTTCACATATGACTTTAGGAAATTTGGCTACATAAGCAGTTTTGTAGGACGGCAAAGCTGATGCCAAGCTCTCCTCAAGTAGGGTGGGTTTCACAAAACCGAGTTTTCACTACGCCGAGTAAGGCTAAAAATCTAATAAATATCAAAATTTCACTACGCTGAGGTTTCACAAAACCGAGTACGTTATAAAATTCAACTGTTTCACTAAACCGAGTTTCACAAAACCGAGTAAGGGAGCTGAGTACCGCCAGCTCTAGAAGTGAGTTCGCACCAAGAGCACGTCGGCCGGCAGGCCAACAACGCGTAGTATCATGCGCTTTGAAGGCATTCACTGCCTGTAATCTGTGTAAATGACATTATTGATCTAATAACTTAAGCTACTTTATACTGTTTTAATATATTATACAAAAATAAAATTGTCCATGGATGAATGGTAAAAAGAAAATTATAGAAAATAGTAAACGAAAATAATTGTATGCTCCAAAGCAGAGAAGATTTTGATTTTTTATAAGAACGATTTTTTTATTTAGAACAATTCAGTTTTTTCTTGCCTGTAAAAAATAGAACTTATCACAATAACAAGCTATAAGTTATTGATAAAAGAAAATTTTCTGGAGATTACTATTCTCTGGAGATGATTGTATGCTCCAAAGCAGCCCCCTGTATACCCTGAAGTTTAATCAATATTTTTAAAAAAAGTACTGCGTTTCAAATGTTTATGAACTTGGTAACAATTAAAATATATTAATATATTTCAGCTATACAAACGGCGAATTGCACTTGAAACACTAGAAACAACATAGGATTTGTATTTAATACATTTATGGGATGTTATGGTTTTAAAGAATCATAAAGCTCTAAAAGTTATTTTAATTCGCAACATTTTATTAACTAAATGTATTAACTATTATTAACTTATTTTTATTAACTAAAATATAAACTATTAACTATTTATTATTAAATCTTCAATATAAATTGTGTGTTACGTGTTATGTTCACTACACGACTGGACAGTGAGTGCCTGCGAAGCACGTAATACTGCACGCTACACAGGCTTCTACAGTCACTTCTAGAGCGGGCGGTACCCAGCCCCTTACTCGGTTTTGTGAAACTCGGTTTAGTGAAACAGTTGAATTTTATAACGTACTCGGTTTTGTGAAACCTCGGCGTAGTGAAATTTCGATATTTATTAGATTTTTTAGCCTTACTCGGCGTAGTGAAAACTCGGGTTTGTGAAACGCTCCCCTCAAAGGGTGTGATAAAATGCCCCTCAGCACCTCAGGAAAGGCTCGTTCAGAGTTCATAGATTGGCGTACACGACAGGAGAGAATGCTCGAGGCACCAATTATTCGATCGGCCGGAATGGTTTTTCGTGATTTTCCTCTCAAAATTTTAATGGCGTACCTCAGATGATTAAGTCACTGAGCTACTCATCATTTACATATGCTGTAGATCCAAAACATTCTTTGAAAAGAGTTATTTCAAATTTTAGATAGTGTTTAGTTTTGTTTGAATATAGGATTTGATTATTGTGAAAAGTCGTACGACTTGAGTTATTTTAAAAAACAACTTTACAATGTTGAAAACCGCTCCAAAATAAAGATTTATTTATTTTTAATTGTTTATATTTTGTACATAATTGATTTCGTAGGTAAGTAATATTTTTTTCGTGGATAAAATTTCTGGGATCATTAATATTATCTACATATAATCCTATCATGTGGTATCGATACTTTTAATGGTATGATTTTATAAACGTAAGAAAAATGATGATTATCATAACAGATTAAATGATTATTAAATGATAATTTAGGTTAATTCGTGTCTTAAATTTATAATTTTACCACTTTGTAACCAGCAGCATTTAACTATTTAATGTTAAGGAAAGGTTACTTCCGAGAAGTACCGGAACGGTTGATATGTGATAAGCGCAGGCCTAGTAAGTCAAAGGTTGCTAGACCGAAACCAGTGACCGGTGCCTCATGCCAGATCACGAGCGGTCATCTGTGGCTAGCATACATGATCATGCCACTACGGTACCTCGTTGGCTTTAATTAATTCACCACACCGTGGGTCTGTTAGGCCCACGCCAATAAGCAGTTGAGGTTAATATGAGTTTTGACAATATTCACTAGGGGGCTTCTTAAAATGTTTAAATCTTGATGGTTGAGTTAACTTTAAGGTAATAAATTTGCTTATACTGATGGTGATAACTTTGCATAACTGTAAAAATTAACGTTTTAAATAAACTCTTACACATAACAGTAATGTAGAATATGCAACAAAATTATTTATTTGATGAACTAATTAAAAAAAATATTTGGTTAAAATATGAGTACAAAAAATTAATATACAGTATGTAAATATTAAGATTGTAAAAACAGCAGAAAATTAAAAAATGCCTTTAGATATTTCTAATTCAGATTATTCTAATTTTTATAACTCACCGTCCATGACTTATAGACACTCTCACACTGTTAGTACCCTCTTACCAAAAAATTCCATAGATTATGTAAGTAGTTTACGTAATCCCATGATTAAGTAAATCATAAGTAGTTTACTTGATCCCAAGATTACGTAAACGAAAAATATTAAGTTTTTTATTGATGATGTTTATATCGAGTTTTAATCAATAATATATTGTTTTGATATAACATTTTCATTTTAACATATTTAAATTTATTGTGAGTTCAACACCTGACATGAGACATTACTCGCCACTTTCTTGGAGTTTGCAAATGATTTGCAAACTCAATGGTAACTTAGAGTTTAGCCAAGAGTTGTATAATTATGCACGTTAAATATAGTTTCATCACTCTTTTTCAGTTTGATATAATTTGAAATTTGTGAAAATATGATAAAAGTATGAAATTATGAAGGCAAATATACAATTAAGAAAGCGGAAATACCTTTAGATGAAGATGTGATAAATATTATTGACCGGATGAAGAGAAAATGCTAAAGTAACAATTAATTGGAATTCGCTAGGAATACATAAAGAAAGGTGAAGGATGCTCATGAGATGTTTGGTAGAGTATATTTGGTAGTTTAGCACACTATGCCGAAGTGCCCTCTGATTTTCCATCAAGCTCCCTCTAAAAAAGAAAATTCGTATCGAAGGAAGACGACTGACTTATTAAAAAACATACTTCGATGGTCTGAAGCCATTGCTTCCACCTCGGGCGAGCCGAAGAAGTGTACAAAGTAGCAACGAACTTCAAGAAATACACTGTTGTTTGGGTATTGTGTGTGAGCAGTACCAAAAAGGCCGGTCCCTCAGATGGACACATGAACCAGACGCACTTGGCCGTTGGAACTCTCCAGACTTCAGCCCAAGCATATGTGGATACACGTACCCTGGGGTCGTCGAGGCCGCTGAACTCGTGGAACTCCTCCCTGGTGATCATGACGGCCGCCAGGTTGGCCGTGTAGATGGCAAGGAACACGACGGCAAACATCGCCCACACGTTGGTCATGAACCTGTCACAAGAAAGAACAATAAACTTTGGAAAAAATGAATCATCTTTATCACCATACAAAGGAAAATGCACATGTCAAAGACAAATTCAATTTCCGTCTACTCTGATCTAAATGTACAAAGAGTGTTTGTAATGAATACAAAACTAGTTTTCAAACTACTTAGTTTTTCAACACTGTGTGAATTGACTTCATGTTGATTTGAATTGACTTGAGTTTGAATGCAAGATTTTTCATAGGTACACATTTTAATTTAAATAGGTTTTGAAAATTCACGCAAAAGCGCGACCATGTATGCTGAGACTTATAGAACCAACTTTTCAGCTACTAGCTATTGAAGCGATTGGAATTTTAAGACTATAAACCTACCTGCTGTACACTTAAATATTTTGTGGAAATTTTAGACCCGACGGGAACACAGTCCTCTAAAAATTAGGTTTTCAGGAATACTTTTGTAAAGCTCTAATCTCCGACACATTGGAACATTTTTTTAAAGAGACGAGTTATTATGATGCGCCTGTCATCACGAATCCTTGCTTCAACCGATTCCTCCAAATTTTAAAATAACTCACTCTGTTTAAAAAATCATTCTCTACTCACGTTGCACTTTGTCGTTAAAACAAACCACCGTGCATTCACAAATCTGTCAATAGATTTGGATATTCACACTATATTCCAGACAAAAAGTCTACTCGCAGTCGAATTGGAGCTATAGTACACTTTGCGATTTGAAAATCTCATACCAAGAAAACAGTCATTGTACGAACGGACGACGTCGGGACTGAGTACCAGTAAATCTTTCACACTGATTTTTAGTCGGTAGCTAACTGTGCGTTTCGTTGCGTTGTTCTGTTGCTTTTTTAGTTAGCTCATGTTTTATTAGTTAGATAGTTTTTTAAAATACAGTGAAGTAGTGAAATACTGTTCCTTGTGTATTTTCTTAAATATTAATTTAGAGCGATCAAAGATCCACTGATATTCTAAAATAATTAGGTTTTCAGGAATACATTTTGTAAAGTGTTCTAATCCGACATTTGGAACATTTTTTTAAGAGACGAGTTAGATGATGCGCCTGTCATCACGAATCCCGCAATACCTCGCGTTCCATGTCAAACTCAATAAAATAAGGGCCGACTTTTATTCCGATTAAAATCTAGTGTGAATCGTTAGAAACAAAAACCACGTGCACGACAAATCGGATAGATTTGGATTAATTTCTATAGCAGACTTTTCCTGACGAAACCAATATCACTGATTGAACCTTACACGTGGTGGGCAATCTGGTAGTCTTTAGCATAAAAATTGAATTGCATAACCGCAAAGGTCAGCGTTTAAGTTGAGCAGAGTTGTGCTCAAAGCATATCAGTATATGACACACTAACACGTTGAGGTATGTGCTCATTGCTAGCGTACACAATAAAACAGAGCTTGTAAAACACGCCTTCAATAAAACTGATTACATTATTTAAAAAACTTCAAATTTTTCTTAAACACACTCAAATCGTTGAAAATATCCCACTTTTTTTAGGAATTGTTTAAAATAGTCGAGGTTAAATATCCATAAATTTACAACGAAAACATCTAACACTAGTCTAATACCATTAAATTATGTAGGCCTAAATTTTCATGTATGAAAAAATTAAACTTATTAGTCTTGGTGAATTTTAAGATATTTAAATATATCAACAGTCAAAACAAAAAATTTAAATGACGTATAATTTTAGTTTTTTATAATATTGCCACCCTTTTTAAATTTACTGATGAAATAATTTAGTTTGACAATTATTTTAAGAGACAAACATCCCAGATGAAAGTTGAATCCAGCTTGTTCGGTCAATTAAAATACCTCGTTACTAACTACCTACCCCCTGTCAGTCCCAAGAGAGAAAGATAAGGTCAAAGATCAACAAGGTAATTTATTGTCGGTGGTTTAGAGTAGTAGTGATTGGCTATCGTTAGTAGAGGAAAAAAGCTTATCCCTAATCACTCTAAAGTTTCTCTTTTACTTAGACCACTCCCTTTGTTTTCTTTCAGAGAAATATAATCACGTCAAGTTGTTCTTTGTTTAAATAAAAAAGAATAAAATCATTTCTTTTCATGTTAGCTTCAAAATTGTTTAAGGTTTTGAAATATAGGTTACCCTTATTATGCAATTTTTTAAATTATTTTTCAACTGAAGTAGCGTTGTCATATTTAAGATTATAAAAAAAATTTAGTTAGTTTATGAAATCTAGTTATGTATAAACTTAAAAGTCTTGTTAAAAAATATTTGTATTTACTTCCCTGTAGAAAATAGGTTGGATCAAGTATCACGGAAGGGAATGTTTCCAGTTCATCTAAACAGCTGTTCTCATTCTTTTTAAAAATACAATACAATAACTCTGATAGTTTCTATGGAAACCTGTTACATATATTTCATCTTAAAAATCACCAACAGCCTCCCAGAGCTAACACATATCCATGTAAAAAAATTTATATTTACTTTCCTGTGGGAAATAGGTTAGGTCATGGATATGTCTATAGGTAATGTTTTCACGTCATCTAAACGCATGTTCTTATTCTTTTATATTAAAAATTCAATACTCTGGAGGTTTCTATCGAAACCTGTTACATATTTTCCATCTTACAAATCACCAATATCCCCCCCAAAGGCTAAGACATATCGATGTCAATAAAACAAACATGATCCGGTGTCTTAAATTTGAGCATTTATATACAATTGTTCCCCATCGAAATCATGTGATCAGTATAGGTTCCCAGTTTTATTTGTTTTTTCTTGTTGTTTAATATTAATATAATTTCATTGTTGGCTTCATTGGTTAATTCTAGTTTGTTCCTGTTAGTAAATAGCATATTAATGCTGTGTCAGTAAAGGATTTGCAATGTTACTTTCTGGAACAAACTTGTGTTACTAAACAAATACATTTTTGTTCTTTCCAAACATTCGGTGAACCAATGTAAGCAAATAATAAATGTTATCAGCGGACTGACAAATACTTCTCCTTTAAGTAAACCAAAATACAACAGCCTTTAATATAATATTTTAATAATATATCTAAATAGGTCTATAATTATAAAAAAACGTTTACGAAATAATCACCCGAATTTTAAACTAACAACAAGAGAAAATAAGATAAAAAGTAATTATTAGAAATTATTTCAGTAATAGCCTCACCTATGAATGAAAAACCAAACTTTTTCAAGTGTTTTTTGTTGAATGATGTGACTTTGCTCTGTATACCATGAAACTTTTATGGAAAATGTTTGAGAAATAAGGAAGAAATAGATTTTTTAATATTCTATAATGGCCATGTATTCGTGATTTTCTATACACAAATGTACCACGCCATAAAGATTTATAAGTTTAGAGAGGTCATGATGCTGTGAATTGTTAGCAAATAATTTATTTTTTATGAATTTTATATTTATACTCAGAACCAATTTATGTTTGGAAACGTGTGTAGTATGGTTAAAACAGTATAGTCACATAAAATATAATTTTATTATATTGTGATCCCTGAATAAACAACGGCTATACCTTAAAAAAATATCTTATTCAGCAGAAAAAATACTATAATATCGATGTGGTCAGCTCCACACATTAAAATAACCAACTCTTGGCAAACCTCAGGTTTATGATCGTATAAAAACGAAACACACACTTTGCACTGAAACACATAAAGACGAGGCGTGTGGACATACATAGATTACTGCATTATTTGGGATAAGTTGTTTGTCATAATATCTATACAGGGTGTTTATTAAAGTCAGGTACAAACTTCAAGAGATAATAGTACTGATCGAAATAACTAAAAATATACGAAATCGTTTATCCGTGGACGGATATCGTTTAAAAAAATTACGTTAGATTTGAAATTAAAATTTCAATATTTTTATCTCTCAAGTTAATGGTTTTTTTTATATTCACATTAAACTATTTTAACCACCACCATTATGAATATATAAAAGCGAAATAAATGATGATTACAAAATATTTTTTCTTTAGCCATTAAAAATGTGTGCAAAGTTTAATTTCTGTTGCTAAAATGGTTCTTGACATAAAATGATTTTTTTAACAAATACAAAAAATGGCAGCTAGTGGCTAAACGAACGATTTGTCGACATATGTTTATTGGAAATTTTTTGTTTATTTTGATGAGTACTACTGTCCATTGAAATTTTTCACCAACTTTAATCAACACTCTGTATATTTATCGAAGCAATCCCTGCCAGTGCACTATCACATTAAAGGTATATATAGTAATCAATGCAATGAATATGATTTATGTGTAGTAATATTTTAACCAAAAAATTCTTTGATAATGTATTTCAAAACAGTTTTACTATATTTCTTTTTAATTTTTCTGCTTTTTTCATGTAATTCTCTAGCCGTGGTAAGAGTTTTTAGGTCACTATAGTGTTTCTAACTTGACCAAACGGGACCAGCGGCATGACATGCCTTCCCAAAACACGGTGGAAGTCAGAGAAATTACATTTTATTTGTTTTATGGCCAGGTACTTGGGTATTTTGGGTGATCAGATATGACTGCAAGATTTTTCTACAGCAGGATGAAGTTGTATGTATTTTTTTTATATTAAACATTTTTGACACACTAACCAGTGGTTATTTTAAGAGTTTTCAGTACCTCTGCTAAATTCAATTTCACCTCATAATTAATATTATGAGGTATGAGGTATGAGGATATTATGAACAGTTTTGCTGTTACAAGATAACAATTATGTTATCTTGTAACAGCAAAACTGACCACTTAATTGTCATGAAAAGATAGTTGAGGTGTCAAATTAAACGTAAACTGGTTATCAAAGGATTTGCAATTTTTATTATTTTACTCTGTCATTTAAAACTATAATAATTACTTCCATAGACTGGAATTGCGTGTAAATAATATATTCAGAAAAAAATTACCCTACTACCTGGAAAATTACCCTACCGTTAATTTCACATTTGAACAACTGTAATCCTTTTTGTGACAATTAATGCAGTGACAAAACTAACATTGTTCTTACTGGGCTAAGACAAAATATTTCACCAATAAGGTCAAAAATATAAGTGAAAACAAGTGAATGATAATTCTGATGAGTGAAAAAGATTTTTATGAAAAATGTACTGATATTATTATTCAAGGATAAGATTCATAAATTGCAAAATGTGTATAGGGCTCGCTATTGAACCATCACAAAATTGAATTGGAATTTGGTATGAGGACCAAACCATCAACGTAAATATTATGTAGTAGGTACTACAACCACTGGATTTCTCATCCATTTTCTTTAAAGACCACGTCATAAAAACAAACTGAAGCCTAAAACTATAAAACTGTTTATACACGATCATAAACATTACGATGGCATGCCCTGTAATCTAGTTTCTTGGAACTCTCGAACCGTGGATATTTATGAACGATGATCGGTGTATGTGAAAATCTCTTGAGTGAGTTTAACGCTTTTGAATACTATTTTCATCCGCAAAAACCATCCTCATAATAAGACCAGTTCGTAGTCCAGAGACAAAAGTGATTCGCATCTTACGTGAAATTGTATGCTCCTTATATGTCATTGGCTGTCTGGCTAATTAACAGTATTGTCTAAGAGACTTGTCAACCTTAGTCAGGAACATGAGTACATGATGTTATAATACTTACCTGGGTATGTCGCAATTCCAAAAGATAAAGTAATAATTGTTTAGTAAAATCACAGAATAAATAATTATTTCATAAAAACGATGTGATATAATTGACATAATAATTGTAAACATTTTTAAGTAGTAAATATACAGGGTGTTCATTTAAGTCGGGGAAAAACTTCGAGGGTGATATTACTTATCAAAATAAACAAAAAAACATATGTCAAAAAACCCTTCGTTTAGCCACTAGCCACTATTTTGTATTTTATACAAAACGTTATATATCAAGAACTATTTAAGATACAGAAACCAAACTTTGCATACATGTTAATCGGCCAAGGAGAAAATCTTCTTAAAGTATCAAGTAGTTTACTTTTATGTTTTCAAAATGGTGGTGCTTACAAATCTTTTAGTTTAAGTAAAGAAAACCTTTAACTTTATACAATTTTTACAAAATATAAAAAGGATTGCAATTTTAACTTTAAAAGCGCATTTTCTCGCTCATCCGTTAACAGATTCTGTTCACAAAGGACCTTTCAATTTGAAATTAAAATTGCAATATTTCTATTTCTGGTAAAAAATTTATAAAGTTAATGGTTTTTTGTTATTTAAATTAAAAGATTTTTATAACCGCCGCCATTTCAAAATATACTAGCAAACTAAATGGTACTTTGAGAATATTTTCTTCTTTGGCCAATAAATGTTTGTGCAAAATTTGGCTTCAATATCTTAAATAGTTATTGATATATAGTTTTTTTGTATAAAATACAAAATGGTGGCTAGCAGCTAAACGAAGGATCTTTCGACATATGTTTATAGGTCATTTTTTGTTTATTTTGATGAGTACTATCACCCTTTGAACTTTCCCCCGACTTTAATAGTATATAGACCCTGTATAGTTTTAAGCAAGCGTGAACTGAGAAATAAAGAAGATAATCGGTCTGCCCCCAAAGGTTGTTGAAGAAAAAGATAAATGTGAATTACGCTACGGTAAGCACATGAACAGTCGTATAAGTTGTACTCACTTGGAAGTGATGCCTTTGGGACTGTCGATACGAACAGCTGCTTGGAAGAGCAGGGCGCACACCAACCAGTATGTCCTGAACAAAGAAAACCGATGCGTCTTGCCGTTGTGGACATTCTGTAATGCACAAGGTGTTGTAGTTAATGTAATGTGATCTTGAGAATAGAATAATAAAATTATCATTTAGACTCTAAACATCTGAGAACTTTGAAAATTAACTGACTTTAAACATGCATTTCATCACTAGGTCTGAACAGTAAAAGAAGAAGCAGGACAGGACAGGATGTGAGGTTTCAGTGGGCTGAAGGGCCACTGCGGCTCTTATAGTACTATGTCCTCTTCAGCCAAGAAGAAGGAACACACCAAGAAGGAACACACTCTGCACTCTTATTTATAAGCTCGGTTGGTCACAGGATCCAGTCTGATTGGACTCTGAGAATCCACCGTAAAATTATAAGCTTCTGTTTATGTTTACAATAGTATTTCTTTAGTACAAGTTAAACCAATGTACTTGGATGTCTCAACCGGCTTAAAGTACAAATTAAATGCAATTTTCAAAATTATAATTTTATAATTGAATACAATAAATCTCTATATATAAAATTGAATGTATGTCTGTCTGTATGTATGTCCTTTATGCGTTGCCAAACTACTCATCCGATCGCCATGAAATTTTAGGAAGTTGCTCTATACGTGTCCAGGAAGGTTTTAGTGAAAAAATATTTTCGAAAACCCCATAAGTTTCCATTTTATGGCGTTTTAAATTTCTAATGTTAACCTTATGGAGAGTAAGTTTGTTTACAAATTGTCTACAATGAAAACATTTGATTTCTTAGCTACAGCTGATTGGTTTACTTTCCATTAGCAATACCGTATGCTTTACTATCCAATGCCATCTGAATCATTCATTAATGTTAAACTATGAAGTAAATGTGTACTGTAAAAAATGAACAGCTTTATTCACCACGTTAATAGTTTACGGTTTTGGGGGATTATGTATTTATATTTTTATTTTCTGTCTGATTTAAAGTCACGTGTTTATATGATAATTACAATGTTTATATTATTACGTTTATTATAATAATCAGCTGTTGTATATCTTTCCTATAAAAGCCGTATTACAGTTAGGTTTCGTTTGGGTTTGGATTGGATTTGAAAATTGTGAATTAATCCACTCAGATTTATTTGTTTTATGGGAATGATATTAATATGTTTTATAGTTTCAGTATTGTTATTCACTATGCAGCGACCCAGAATATATAACCTTTCACAATGAAGCCGTATTGCTATTCGACTTCAGAACATGGCCAATCTTAAAGTTAACATGTGTTTACTGAGAGGCGTTACGAAGTTCGCCGGGTCAGCTAGTTATCTATAAATATTACAATATTGCCGATTGAAATCAATCTGAAGTACACGTGTTTGAATTCCGATCTGGCTAGCAAATGTGTAGTACAGTGGAGAGTGGAGCCTCCTAAAACAAACGGTGACCGGCTTGGGTGGAAGTTCAAGAAATTTTTGGACTTAATTAGGATTGCAGTGAGCATTTGAAAATGGGAATCGTTTTATGTTTTTGTTACACTAATTATTTTTAAGAAGAGCTGCAAAAGGCTATATAAAAATGCAAAGATTGTTAAAAGCCTCAGCACTTGTAGTATACTAGTAGTATACTACTTGTAGTATGTAGTATACTAAAATCATTTGTTATTGTTAGTTTTTCATTCTAGAGTTACTTGCCACTGTTGTTTAGTAGTTTATACAATGTTTTTTGTATATGTGTGAAGATGTCACTAGGTTAAGGTAAATATTAGGTTTAATACCCTTATTTGCCGTAAGTTAATATAAATAGATGAAACATATTTTTTATTAGTTTAAATTACGTATCTTGGATCCCACCAACAAGTTTGCTATGTTGGTGGGCCGTAAATAATGTAAGAATGGAAAAATAATGAGGATGTAAAAATATAATCAATAAATTAATTAATACAATTAAAAAAAATAGTTACATTGAAATATTACTTACCGACATTTTCATATCAAACCCCGACGGACTAAGCCACTCGAAGAAAAATATAGTGTAGGCGGCTGCTTGAATGGCAACCAGTCCTACCAACATCCACGAAGCAGTGTCAAAGGGCTCTGGAAACATAACTTGGGATTAAAATCTACATAAAAGTTAGGCAGAGTTAGAGTCTGAACATATTTTAATATAAACTAAGATTTGACACTTCAATATGATGTTGATGTTCCCGGATCACATCAGTAGAAAAATAATTTTTCTTAGCTGTCTTGTGATCACTACCGATGTACTACTGGATGATCACTACAAGGGTCCCGCTGAATGATCACTACCGATGTACTACTGGATGATCACTACAAGGGTCCCACTGAATGATCACTACCGATGTACTACTGGATGATCACTACAAGGGTCCCACTGAATGATCACTACCGATGTACTACTGGATGATCACTACAAGGGTCCCACTGAATGATCACTACCGATGTACTACTGGATGATCACTACAAGGGTCCCACTGAATGATCACTACCGATGTACTACTGGATGATCACTACAAGGGTCCCACTGAATGATCACTACCGTAGACAGTATGTCCATGGACAGTATATCATTGTCCGTGCGGTATGCAAATATAAAAGCTTAGCAGGATACGCGTCAAAGGAAACCGCAACCGTTAAAGCATATTTTTTAGCTAAGGGGCTGGTCTACTTTAGCCCTGATAGTGCACTTACTTTTTTGATTTTGAGAGTATTGAACTGTTTCTAAACCTAATACACTTAATAGATTATTGCACTTATTAGATAATAATTAAAACATATTAATGACACAAACATTAAAATAACGAACTATTAATTAGTATTATGCAAAGGATTAAGTGCCATTTGAGGACACAGCTGCTATTGCTCTTAGAGCTAGTAAGACCATGACTAATTGATCTGACTGCATTGTCACTAACTAAGCTACATATGATATCGTGTCTACTTAGTCCTTAAATCATTTACATTTAACTTTGATTCAGTTGCAGGACTCTTCGTATAGAAATAAATTTAAAATAGTAACATTTTAAGTAACTTAAGGATTCATAGATTATAAATAACTTCAAAATGATGCAACGCAATAGACAAACTCATTCATTGCAGTATTTTCGAACCAAAATTAAAAGACTTTTTTGTGTTTTGTCATTGTGTTTACTTTTTCCAAGTTACAGTATAAATTTAGGCAAGTTAAGCGTACTATATGAAATATTGTGGAATATACCTTACAATAATATAAATGTCTTTAACACGTGCTGGAATACCTTTACATCATCACTCCAAAATATACTTTAAATATCAATACTTTCAAGAATTATGCTTCATTTTAAAATATTTTTGGTGAATTAATCGCAATTTTTTCTATAACTATTGTCTTCGCAAAAGAAACAAATATGACACAACATAACACCCTTAAACAATGAAACGAACTATTATTTTTTCAACTCGATCAGCCACCTTACTAACTTACTGAGAGATGTCATTGTCTAGATGACACGTGGACAAGACAAAATACTGACATGAGGTAGGCGATGATCTGTAAAAGTCAACCTTAGGCCGGTTTTATGCACGCGCGTTAGCTACAGGCGTCATCAAGGTCATGACGCCTGACGTCTCTAGTTCTTTTGAGTTATATGGAATAATTTATGCACTAGCACTGTCTCCTAAAGACCGGCGTCAATATTAGGAAAGGCGGCAGCAAAAAAAGAAACTGAAGTCCTCTAAATACATTTTAATTGTAATGTTTCAAATGTAACCGTTTATGCAAGGCGATCGGCGACAGTATAAGCGCCCTTTTTATCGACAGGTGCAGCCTAAGGAAACTCTCCACCCCCAGTAATAACAAACTCTTTTGAATGGGTTTTGTTAGGTGATATGACCTCACGCTGCATATCAAGTTTCATAGAAATCTGTTGGGAAATAAGGAAGAAATTGATTTTTTAATATTCTCCATACGAATGACATTGCGGTTTCTACTGTGATAATTATAGGTAGTAATTTTAACTTTTCTCTGGAACCGTTAGTCGTAGACAAATAACTTAAAAACTAACTCGTTTATTTTTATAAGCTGATTTTGATGGCGGTAGTCAAATTATACTTCACCTAACTGTTTTTGCAGAATTTTTTTTCTACTTATAGTTTTAGTCGTTTTGGAGAAATTTTTGTGTTACACGTTTTCTGCAAGTTTTTATCCACTTAAAAATACAAAATTCAAATAAATCAAAATAAAAATATGTCTGAGATATCGTAGATTGTTACCTAAATACCAATTTTTTTAAAATGCTATATCCACAAGAAACTGAAATTCGAAAATTCTCTGGCAAACAATACTTTCTCCTTATACTAACGTGCAGAGGGAGAAAAAAAGATGGAGAATTTCTAGTATTGAAATAAACCAAAAATTTTGCTGCTATTTCAATGCCCTAGAGGACAGTGACGGCGACATAATGCAGATATGGTAACTTCCTTCGATAAACTCCACTTCAAAACTGGATTAAGCCATTAAAACATACAACGTTTCGCAACCATCGGACTGATGACGTGGCAGGAAAAACGCCTGACCGATCGGTCACAATATTCTGTCGCCAGGCAACATTAGAATGACGCCTGTCACTGATGCCCGTGTGTAAAACCGGCATTATGGTCCAGGGATAGTTGGATGGTTATTAGTCCGCGTGTCAGCCATCGTCCATCATCAATCATCATATTTCATCTATAGATTAAATACGTATACGTAATGTCTAAATAAAAAATTGAATCAAAATTCTCATTTTTTTCATTCTTGTACTTAATTTATTAGAATTAGATTTCTTTAGTCGGTCGTAGATGGATTTCATTTCGGGGTTTCTATTAAACTATCCTTCGTGCAAGTTAACAAAGAACCTTTTCAGCACATTTATCATCTGCATGATATCCTTTAGTCTATGATCTATATTCCATAGTCTAAAAATCTATAGTCCATCATCCAACGTCCATTATCCATCGTCCATCATCCATCCATTATAGAAAGTGCATCATACATCGTCCATCATACGGTCCGCATACATCGACTGGGATGGTGGCGTCATCCTGCAATCCAGCTACTTGGGAGTCACGAATTGTGGACAGTTATAAGCGATGGTTGGTGGGTGTATTTTTCCTTTGTGTGAATCAACGTCCGCACTATTGAATATTACGTTGATCCGCAAAGACCATCCTCATGATTAGACCAATTCGTAATTCAGATGCAGTGGTTCGGATTTCACGTTTAATTGTAGGTCCCTTAGTTGCCATCGGCTGTAAGGCTATTATTAACAGTTCTGTCTAAGGTACATGTCTTCCTTAGTCAGTAACAAGACTAAAAGATCGCGCCACAATCATCTTACACCCAAACCTCATTCATTATCTTCCATATTCCATGATCTGTCATTCACCGATCATCATCCAACATCCATGCATACCTCAGTAGCTAATTCAGTTGGTTTTACTAATTGCTGGTCAAATTTTAAATAATTATTGTACATGTGTCTGGGTTTTATTTGACGCTCAATATTTAATGACGTGGCTTAGTGAAAGATTTGACAATTGATATGAAATATAGGCTTTATAACAATATCTCTGATAGTAGAGACAGGCCGGTACACGCCATGCTTAATCATAACTTGGTTTAATTTTAAATTTTTAAATCTTTAAATGTGTACTTAATGTACAGTTGTTGTTTGAGTGTTGAAGATTATAACGACATCCAATGGAGTGACTAACTTGATATTTGTTTG
The DNA here is from genome assembly GCA_023375725.1 of Nephotettix cincticeps. Lineage (NCBI taxonomy): Eukaryota > Metazoa > Arthropoda > Insecta > Hemiptera > Cicadellidae > Nephotettix > Nephotettix cincticeps. Next base: position 44,226,291 of record CM041787.1, read on the forward strand.
AAAATGAACACATGTGTTCGAAACCTGGGTTACAAAGTTGGTGACAAGTAAGAATTGGATAGACGGCTTATAAGGTTAGTAACCTGTTATTTAATAATATCATAAAATATAATGATACTATTTAAAAAAAAACTGTATTAGTATTGGGAATGCATTATGATTGACGATGTTGAGGTATCTACAGCTTATTTTTAATAACGCATACTCCAATCTAGGAGATAAAACATAAATAAATTTTACATAGGCTATAAAGGTTTAAAATTAATTCAATCCTAGATACCCAGATTGATTATTTACTACTTTCCAGTAGTTTAAGACGATAAGGAATAGTTGTTTTTGCCTATTTCGGAGACAATGATAAAGATTGGAGCTCCCTAGTCGGCAGTTAATTTGTCACGGCAAATCCACTTCTGCAAAACCAAGGTCCGCCACAAGAGACGCGCTCAAGACAGATCGTTTTCTTCTGGCCAAATAATTACCTTAACTGCCCGGAGATCGCTTTGATCAAGATAAACACCGGAGTACACGAGGGAACTCTTGACTTTGATAACTGATACGTAACATCTACCTGATAAACTATCCTTACTTAACGATAGTTAAGTCTTTATGAAAAGTGATAAAATTTTCTTTACAATAATGATCGTCGATTAGTACTTAAATCGTGTACTTAAATACTAAATTCGGTATTTCTGAGGTAAAAAAATGGATGGACAAACCTTTATATTTATTTAAAAATTTAATTGATTACTTTTGTTGATCAACGTCCAACCTATTCCCATAGCTTTAAAACAGACACATTATGAATACACAAAAACATCTTTTAAACTTCTCAAGAATTTTCAGTGTTGTTAGTTTCTACACATACATTATAATGTAAACAGTCTTTGAACTTAAAAATGTGAAACTTATTATATTATAGTAGGTGTACACACAATATTCATCAGGTAAAACAAATATTGAGCTTAGGATTAAACAAGTACTGTTATAACCTATGCTATTGGATAGAAAAAGACTTAATTTTTTTTAACTCCTCCAGATTTTTAATTGTCCACAGATTGATCACAAAAGAGGTATACATGGCTAGCTTCAGATCATCCTAAACGTTAGCTAGAATGTGATGGTAATTTGAAGCCAATGTATTGCAAATTCTTTCTCAGAGCTCTTGCAGTATTTGAGACATGGGTGGAACGTGCATTTTATCTTTCATAGCCCCAGAGGAAAATGTAGAGCGATAAGGCTACTTTTTAAGGGACATAATTTTCGACTTATAGGCCAATCCAGCTGCAAGGTCTCACATTCATTATTCACATTCACATTCACTCTCATTCGTTATTTCAGGATATACTCCTTCGCTTTGAAATGGCAATACCAACGCAGGATAGTTCCCACACTCGTCAGGTGTGTAGGAGAAAATTCCCTATGAAATGCCAACATATGTCATGCCTAACAGTTATCATAAACTTTTGTCTTATTTTTAAACACTATCCTCATAACTAGACTAGTTCGTAGTTCAGAGGCAGTGGTTTGGACTCAACTTTAAACTGTAGGTACCTTAGATACGCCATAGACTGTTTGGCTGTTGACTAAGGAACATGTCAGCCGTAGTCAGTAACAAGACTACAAGATCGTGTCACAATCATCTTACACTCATTTCTCATTCATACTTGGCTTAAAATACCTTGTCCTGGACAGGTTGAAATTTCTACGGGCTGAAATAACTAACTAATACAGAATGTTATTTTCTTACACAATACAATTTTTGAAACAATAAAAAAATCTATAAAGTTTTTAACAGTGAGTGTTAAGCGCAAGCATGTTTCCCTCGATAATGTAGGTGTAAAGATCTTTTAAATAAAAACCTGATGAGGATCTATTGTACTATTGGACATCTAGTATTTAGAATTTTTGATCGATGCAATATTTCAACGCTACAATGAGCTCGTATCCATTGGCGACGGAAGGATATTAGATTGGCTGGAAAGTGGAGATGAACATCTACCGCAATTGAATCCGGAACAGAGTGATGCTGTATTAAGCGTGCCACAAACCTCTAACCGCACTACCGCATGTGGCGAAGCGATCGCTTCACTCTACGGAGATTCGATCGATATATCGAAACAATCGGTAACAGTTTTTATATATAAGCGTATAGTCTAACTTGTATTCTTATTTACTTTTATTACTTTTCATTTCAATGTGATATTATTTAAAAGAAAGTTTCCTCCCTCCTGATGAGCTTGTTGAAATAATGATGTTGAAGTTTTCCAGGTACTATTTAGAGGATTTCTGCATCTCTTGGAAAAAAACATGAAAGTGCAAAAGGTTGCTTTGTCACTTAATTTCCAAGGGAGAAATTTGTATGCCCATTCCAACGGTGATGGTGTTTACAATCAATTTACTATAAATTTATCGCTTTTCCAACCCTTCTTGTATTTTAAGCCACGGTGCAAAAGCTACACTGCAAATGATAGGAACAAAACCAGAGTATTCTTTATATAGTTCCACAGTCTATGTTATGTTCCAGTGCATTAAGGTAAGTCATGACTATTAAATAACTTATATTGTATAGTATTTTTGAAAAACGATTATTAAAACTTTTTTTAGTCCTTATCTTGGACATGCATGATTACTTAGTTTTAGATATACTTAAATGGAAAAAGTGTCATAAGAGAGACATTTTGTAAAGTTTAAAAGACAAAACGCGTTAAAAGGTTACATAAAGAAGTTGTAAATTAAATTTTTATTTATTTTATTGGATTATTAAGACCAAAGCTGCGATGGAATGATCAAAGCGGAAGAGATCTACGAAGATTCGGATCATCCCTGGACACGGTAACAGACCAACTACAGTGGAAGCAGCTTGTTGAGGAGGCTAAAAACTTTGGCCAAAGGAGCAAGGCAACGTATAATTATACTCAGCATAATTTATTGTATATTGTGTCACAAGTTATCAATAAAAACACATTCAGATACTACCAACGATCAAAGTTAAAACTACTTGTGTACTTCGTAAACTGGTGAATACTTTAAGACTTTGGAAGAGCCAATAACGAAAGTATACCTAAATGGAATATATATGTATAGTCGTTGGAAATAATGGATACAAAAATAATATAGTAAATGTAGTTGGTTTGCCTGGTTATTTTTTAGAGGAAAAACACATAACCATTTTAGGATATGGATCGCACAAAAAATCGCAAGAAGATTCTACTACCTAATTTACCTCTTGGATATTTAAATCCTTTGAGTGATAATGCATTATTTAAATAATTTAATAACTAATAATTTGTTATTAACGATTCACAGGGAAGTAAGGATTTACACCTCTTCATCCAAATATTTTGTCGGACTGGGAGTTTCAGGCTGTTAGAAGTCAAGCCTCTAGGAAGGATAAGAAATTACCAAGAAGATAAAAATCCCTATTATATTGGATGTTCTTACTGATACGATTGATTACTCTACATCTAATTGCCTACATTCTAATGGTGACTAGCCTAGGTAGATAATTAAAGCTTAGTGTGGATGAGAAATGAGTGTTAGATGATTGTGGTGCGATTTTTAAGTCTTTACCGATTAAATTTTCATATTACTCAAATGTTCCAAATCAATAATATATTAATATAATAAACTAGATCAACTGTCAAAAAAATGAGTATTAAGCCTACTCTCCAAGATTAAAATGAGAAAGAGTATGCAGGTTTTTGTTGCTGTAAGGAACGCTGAAAGTAGGTGTTTCTAGCGTAAACAAATATTTGTTTAGCATTTAAATCAATTCATCAAACTGTATAAATAGGAGTTTGTATTCACTATATTATTATATGGGAAAATGATACAGGTTTGCTGCCATGATAAACACATAAATATGATTTTTAGCATAAATGGATAGATCAACCACACGAAGCTAAATATCAAGTTTTATCCCTAAATATTGCATGGGAAATATTAATTTTTCCCTATCCTCCATAGATAAACTTGGAGCATACAACAACTGTGTTTAGATTTTTTTTAATATCTCATACCGTGGAGATAGAGAAAAACTTTAAGGCACTTAATTGTGTAGTTTAAGTTGATTCAGTGGTGAAATATAAATTTTGGTGTTTGTGGATGAACGTAATTGAAAATCAGCAAATATAGGGAATTATGTACTAAATACAAAATGCAACTGTTTAAACCCAAAAATGCAGTTGGAGAGATGATTCCAATCCGCTTAGCTACCACTATGGCGATTCCGGTCTCCATGAAGGGAACTGTGAAGTCAACCACTGCCTCCCTTTCCGAGTTGATCATGAGAGATGTCATGACCATGTCTGTCTTCCGGTTCACCAGATCTGCTATAAGACCATTCCACTTGCCGTTCTGTAAAACAATAGAAATTTTTCCACCTGTTAGCCCGTCCTTTGTACTGGTTGAAACTGTTCAGAAGATATTTTTATTAGTATGCCTAAGTAAAAGGTGCGGCAAAAACCAACCTATTTTCTTCAGCACACCACTCAGCAGCAGAACTTCCGTAAGAAGTGGAAATAGCGTTGTTGTAACGCCAAAATGACGCTATCTTAGTCACCATGGAGCAATGGTTGCCTGTGTGAAGGGTGTTATTGAAGCATATTTTAAAAGTAGTGATTCAACCATCGCTACCAAGCAGCTGTTGAAAAACAGTCCTCGTAAGGCTGCTCGAAAACATGCTAGGGATTTGAATGTTTGATCCCTCGGTAATGTGAATTTTCTATAAAATCTGAATTTCTATCCATACGAGTTGGCTGTTGTTTAGTGATTAAAGCTCACTGACCACGCAAGGTGTTATAAATATTCTGAACAAATGATTAATTTAAATACTGATGAAGAAGTTTTAATATTTAGTAACGTGGCCCAATTTCATTTGAACGGATTCGTCAACAAAACTTTCGTTTATGGTCATAAACAAATCCCGAACAGGTATACGAACCAACTTTACGTAGCCCAAGATTACTGTGTGGTATGGTATCACCAAAACTTGTAGGATCGGGTCATATTTCTTTGAGGCGGATGGTCTAAACGTTACGGTGAACTTGGAGCGCTGTCAGTTTATGTTGCAAAACTTCCTCATCCCTGAAATTCGGAAAAAACGTATAGTCCTGGGAAGAATTTAGTTCCAACAGGAGGGGGCTACTGCACACACAACCAATGCTGTGATGGAATTCCTACCACGCAAGCTTTGTGGGAGAGTAATCTCACGTTTTGGTGATATCGTGTGGCCAGCACGCTCTCCTGATCCGAGCGTATGTGACTTTTTGTTGGGCTACTTAAAATCTATATTTTACATAAGTAAGCCTTTCACATTGGGTGAACTAAGAGAGACCATAACGCAAGAGATTTCTACCCTCAACACTGAAATGCTAAAAATGGGACAGTTTTGGTGGGAGACTGGAATAATGCTCATGAACAAAGATACCATTGAACGGGCGTAATCTGGTAAATTTTAATGTCAGTATGTTGTTTTTCGTAAACAACAGTCTAATAATAACAGTCTATAATAACCAATAAAACCTATTTTACTCCTGATCATCTTTGAGCTATTCGTAATTTAAACTGTGTCGGTTTTTTGCCACACCTGAAATTAAAATAAGTAAAATAACAAAAGAAATAGATGAAGGGATAGCTCATTATTTCATTTTAAATATATATACTATATAAGATTGAATTAGAAAATGTTTATGGATAGTAAAATTTGGCCTCGTTATATTACTTATTGAATGAAACATGAAAATAAATGTTCTACCTCAAGAGTTCCCCACTTCCCATCCTCAACCCTGGTCAGCTCGTAGGTGAACCCCAACTCTTCGGCGAACTTCTCCAGGAGGTCGATACAGAAGCCGGAGCAGCACTGGTAGTAAGTGCCGTTGCGATGGGCTGCTGATATATCCATACTGAAACATTACATCAAGTTACCACACTTAGGGTCTACGATAATTTTGTTTCAAATACATTTAAAATTATTTAAAACTAATACTGACGTTGGTTGTTAAGTATTCAATAAATTTTTATTGGACTTCTCCATCGTCTGTGTTTTAACCCCACAAAGTTTTTGAAGGTGGAAAAACTCATTCCGTTTCCAAGTGATTACCTAATAATTTACATTAAAAATTGAAGGTTTAAGCTACATAGTAAAAATATATTAAATCATGTTATCAATATAACTATAATTATCTATCATGCACAATACAAACCATATTGATAACACAACAAATAACCACAACACTCCGCCTCCGAGCTAGCGGGGCGACACAAGATAGCGTGCGCTCAGAACGAGAGTTGGATCACTACTGATTTAAATTAATTTAGTAAAGTAATTTAGTGTTTTCAATATACTTTTTGTATCAAGCGTGCTATATGAGAGTATTAATGTAAATTATCAAGTAATCACTTGAAAACAGTTGGGGTTTCTCCACATATAAAAACATTGTGAATTTAAAACCTAAACGCATTGGAAATTCTATAAAATATTACACTTACAAATATACTTGAAGGCTTATTATAGATACTTATGACTTAAAGACTTATTATAAAGATTGAATTTTATAATAGTCTCTTACTCTGACACCCACAGATACCAAAACCCTAGTATGATTTTGGCCTCTCAAAAAATCGCCTTCCATCTCTCCTGGTCTAGTTACTAATCTATTCCTACTCCTATTGTTGCTAGCTCCTATTCACGTCGACCAACTATTTCATTATTTGTGTTTTCTCCCATTGAGCTGTCTCTATCCTGACTTCTTCAACTCTAGCTACAGTACTTTAAACTTGAGGCAATTAAATGAAAAAGAATATTTCAGAGTTTAAGTACCTCAAAACCATACAAAACTGTCTATTGGCGTTTACCAAAAGCTAAATCAAATAAGTGGGATAAAAATATAACTGAGTTTGTAAACAATAGCACGTGATCAGAAAGAAGCCATTGAGATCAAAACAAGCCTTAAGCTTACCCAGTAAACATTGACGTTATGGTACTCGTTATTATTCCTTGTGGTTAAAGCTTTTACACCTTCTTGTTTTTGACATCTTAGCTCTAGGGGGAGTGTTGTTGGCGATTGTTAAGATGAAAAACGTGTAACAGGTGTCCATATAAACAAACAGAGCTATTTTATTGAATTTTTAATATAAAGGAATAAGAATAGCTGTTTAGAAGTGAAAACATTACCTTTAGACATATCTATGATATAACCTATTTTCCACAAGGAAGTAAACACAGACATTTTCCCACTGCATTGGTGAAAAATATTTTATTAATTTAATGTTACATATCCTGAAAAAAATATCCTCTCAAAAGACGGAAATATTCAGCAAATTAAAATCCTTTAGGTGTCCTTAGTGATGATACAAACTAAGCCTTACTCACAAAATTATTCTATACTATGTATTAGTATGTATATAAAATTGGATTTTTACAATTATGATTAATAGATACCAAGCACATTTATTTTCTACCATGGGAAACAATAAAATTAGCAATTTCATTGTAACACAACAAGATGGTACCATATGGTAGGTTTTATCAAAATTTTGTTTTAATTCCTTTTCAAAGTTAAGTTAGTTCACCAAAATAAACCTCTTTTTACTGATTCTTGATTTTAATGGTTTAATGATTTAAAATATGGAATTGATATTGAGTTGATTTCAATGGTAGTAAAAGAAGTTAAAGTATTTAGAAATATGAAAAAACTAAAAACCACAAATTGTGTGCGCAACCCTCTCATCGAAGTACCCTTACAAATAGATGTATTCATTGGGTAATAAAGCTTGATAAATATTTGCATATTTACGTGTCCGCTGTAAAAATCTTTCAACCTTCAGTCCAAAACAAACAGAAAAATCAATCATGTGGTGGTTAAGTTTTACAGCATCGAGTGATTTTATTTTTCTTATCAGCCAGTGTCAATATCAGGTAGAAGCAAGAGCAATAGGTTTGTAAATAAATGAAACTAAAATCAACTACATTAAAATAAGTAGACAATATGATGGAGGAAGACCAATTGGGAGTATTAAATGACAGCCCCCCAAAAAAACTAGTATTTAAAAGTATCTAGGAGTAACGATCACAAATAATAATAGATAAAAGATAGAAATTGAGAAACAGCTAACAGCAGCAGAAAGGTCGTACTGAAGTCTAATCAAGTTGTTGATAAGTTATCAAAGTACACTAAAATAAGAATGTATAAGACTATAGTGCAACCTGTACTTCTGTATGGATCAGAATCTTGGCATTTTACCAAAAAATTGCAAAAGAACCTTACTACCTTCTAAAACTAAATTTAGAGGAGAATTTAGGTACAATAAAAGAAAGAGACACATGGAGATTTAAAATTAAGTGTTTTATTAATTAATTAATCAGTTAGGTTTAAATTAGGACGAAATTAAAATAACTATAGTGAAACAGATGTTGTGGGCGTAAGTGTAGGAGGTTAGGATGACTGAACCATATTAACCGTAGAAGTGAGATGGATATGGTGAAGATGGTGCTAAGAGGTACACCAGAGGGCAGGAGACAATTAGGAAGGCCAAGAATACGATTGGTGGATGAAAAAAAGGACCTTTGAAGATTCGGAGCAGCTTTGGAACTGGCAGAATACAGAAGAGCGTGGAGGAAAATGAGTGGTGAGGCCAAAAACCAACAGGCTTTCAATGGCCGCAGGAGTTGGAGTAAGAAGTGTTATCAATCAACACCGTCAAGTTTTTTTACATACATTTAGGCGTAATAATCAAATTTAACATTACGACTAATTCAGGACATTATTGAAAATAAGCTAAGTACACCATATCGAAACATTTATATCGATAAATGAGAGAAATCGATCAGTCAGTATCGGAAGCCTGAGGTAATAACCGACAATAATTAATGCTCGGTGTTGTGGAGGATGGTGTAATACGTTGAAGCCTGCCTTCGATGCTAAGCTTCCTTTACCGAGCTCTAAGTCTATCATTATTAAATACTTAACATTACACCTCAAATGAAAACAAAGCCTATACGCAATGAATGTACTATAGTACAAAACAATGCGGAGTATTTTTGGGAACTCAACATCAACATAATTTTTGGAAGAGATTCAAAACACTTTTGAGGGTAAGCGAGATTCCCTCGGATTTAAAATTTTCATAGACATCTCAAGGATTTAGCCCGTGACCTTATTTTAATGAAGTCTAAGACGATCAACTTTAAACTAGCCTCATATAAACAAAGAATACATTTTTAAGTGACTTGTAAAAACTATAATATCAAATACACAAAGGCTGCTTTTTGTGAACGAAACTCGTCAATTATTGCTGGATTGTTATTTTAATGATCATTTAATTTGTTAAAATAATGGTCCCTATGGGAGGTTGTGCATTATAGGCATCTTAAGTTTTATTCTAAAAAAACATCAGTGTTCTTAAAAGGTATATTTCCTACAAGTTTAGCGTTGCAAAAGAGTATGTTTATTGAAATATGGTGAATTAGTGAACAAACTAGAAATAGCACATACTTCTATTGGACATTTCTGTTAAGATATTGTGGTGGATAGACTTTTTAGAGTGGGGTGTTGCATTTTTTTTACAGATAACAGTGTTTTATTGAAAGTGCATCTGTTATTTAAGTAAGCAAATTTAAATAGCATTTTTTCCATAAATATGACTAAGTTTTGAAGAGGGGATAGTATCAATTAGAGAGACTCAAAACGTGTAACGGAAGGTACGTAATAACGTTATGAGAACAATTAATTGTTTACAGTAACTAATAAATAATTCTTCAGACACATCCATGATCTAAGTTGTTCTTTAGAAAAATGTTCAATCTAATAACTTCAGGATGTGTGTACAGAATCTTATCATGATCAGCCCAGTAGTTTTTACGTGAAAAGGTAACAAATACCCCTACGTTTACCTTTACTATTAATACTATAAACGTACATAGGATACTTTTTGTTAAAAAAAGTATTTTTGACAAAAATATATAAATATCAAAATTAAAACCCAGTTTGAGCAATATTACACATAAATTTTTACTAAAAAACTACTACATATAACTTACTATTTTTTACTATCTTTACTGATGTAACGATAACAAAATAAACGAAGGCAATTATGATTGGTCCTCTATCATATTATCATTAAATAGTGTCATCATTAATAGTGTCAAGGATCAAGGATCAAAGATGTGATATTATTACAAATCATTAATCAACAACACAATTTTAACTAAACAATTTTACAACTAAGTGAACTAAGGTATGTGTAAAAGCATTTTTCATAAATGGCTAATTAATAATTAAGAAATATGAGTGTTGATTATAATAGCTACTTAGGTAACAGAAAAGTGAACCTGAAAAAAGCTTTTATAAATACTTCAAACATCGTACTTTTAGACAACAACAAAATTATTTCTTGAATATTGATTCTATAAATATTTTCATATAATTTAAACGGTTAAAGTTTGTTATAGTATAGTGATTTTTATTCAAATAATAAGTAGTACTCTGTAGGTAACATATGTTATGTATTTTCTAGAGCTACATGAAAGGCAAAGAGTCGTTTGTATTTTATGCGAATACCTGATATGGTTTTACGATCCTAGTTTTGTGGTAAAGGTGAATCGAGTCTGTCTATATTTTCTGTAGGTGTATGACGTTTACTTTATATTCATGGGTTTTAATACAAATAGTATTTTTATAGTTTTAGGCTACTCTGTTAGTGGCATACAGTTTACTTTCGAAGAGAAAAACAGGTATAATTTAGCATAACATAGCGTGATTAAATACAGAATATCAGGTTCTGATAGAATCCAATCCAATATCACTTAATCAGATTATACGTGATATTGATATGATTCAACTAAATCTGCTCAGTGTCTGATCAAATTATTGGGTCCAGATTGGGTTTTGTCTCTTATGTATTAATACCGAATTAAATTATTTAAACAACGAATGGTAACCAAATGGTTGTTATAAGCCATACATTTAGATGGTTTAGTTTTAGCTTAAATTAAAATTTGTTATAAAGAATGTTTGTCGTAGACTCTAAAGTTTTAAAACGTCCTTGAACTTAAATGAAAAATATTGTTCATTTATATTAGGTAAGGAAAAATAAGTGAAAATTTGAATTGCATACAAATGAAACTTAACTATATAAAACAAAATTGTTTCAAATGAAATAAATCTACGACATACTATATTCCACTACTGTATTATACTACTACTCCTTCTATGAGTCAATATTAGATTTTGTTGACCAACAAATAAATTTTCCACATCTTTGTAAGTAATAGTTTGTAGAACACTACAAGAAATTTATAACGTTTTGTTAGGACCGAAATAAACCAAATTGTATTGCTGGATAGCACAATAATGGATAGTTTAAAAAGATAGCATCTCCTTAAATCCACATAAAAAATTAATTGTTTTGTTTAATGTGCATAAACTTAACTGAAGGGAGGTGTTATGTTTGGGAGCACTTATATTATAACAAGATTTTCAAAAGAGAAGTTCATTTATAACATTTTACAAGAAAATTTCATAAAAGTCTCTCTGCAATAATTTCTATATTATGTCTTGGTAAAATTGGTTGAATTTTGATAAACCTATTTTATATATTTCACTATTTACAAAAGACACAAACACCCTTGTGTGTTGTTTCCTTCAATCGTGTTTCATATTTCACCCTATTTGTATGACTGAAAAGTCCGCTGTCCATGTCCTTGTAGAACAATGTACTCATTTACCTTTGGAAAAATTGGTCGGATCATGGATATATCTAGAGGTATTTTTTCACGTAATTTAAACAGCTGTCCTTATAACCATATGACGTCACTGATCCTAAGATGACACCGTTTCCATTTTTGGTCTGATTGACTGACAATACTCCTAGAGCCAAGATATATTCATAGCAAAACCCAAAAATTAAAAAGAGGCTTAAAACGCAATAATGAACTAAACATAAAAATCTAAAACATTTTAAACTGCTAATTTAAAGCAGGAGTAACGTTCTGGCCCAGTAAGTCCAAGGTTGCTGGATTGAAACCAGTGACCGTCGACTCTTGTCAGATCATGAGCGGTCTCCTCTTACTCGCTTATGTGACTAATGCCACTTTGGTACCTCGATAGCTTAATATCACCGTACAGGCCCAAGGCCCAGGCAGTTAAGGTTTTATGAAAAGTAAAATCAATCACGGTTTCTTGATAACTATATGAATAACTAGTTATTTTAAAGTAACAGTTACTGTGTAACCGTTATTAAAAAATAACGGTTGATCTCATAACTCACTCGGCAGCGTCGGCATCAGTTCCAACTCTGCAGATGACGCCCCTGTTCATGCTGCACTTTCCCGTGACAGGGTCCGGCGGCGCCAGTGTGATGTACGGGGGCTCCTCCAGGAATGTGATCTTGAGGTGGAACTTCTCCGGGACGCCCTGAGGTGGAGTGTGCGAGTTTCCGGGCCACACGATGTCCTTGATGTCCAGACCCTCGGATACCCATGACTTCCACACTCCTATCTGTATAGACAATAGAATGACATGTGTAGTGACTTAACCACTATTCTTACTTACTAAGTATGATGTTGGCCCAACATTGATCCGAAAATAGTTGGTCCGAAATAGTAAAACAACAACCGGTATGGCAGCTCAGGGTTAACACGCTGGCCCTGTAAGTCAAAGGTTACTGACGACGACTGTCAAATAATGAATTGTCACTTCTGGATACCCGATGTGATTTATAGCTACGGCACCTTACTGTCTTTAACCCTTAAAGCGCAACTGAACATCACGGACCCTGCTCATTTTGTGTAAAATAATCAAAATATGTCAAAAAACAAGGTTAGCTAAAGTGAAAACAGCTGGCCATAACGACTCGCGTATATAAGCGTAAGCAGCGGTACGGGAGCGAATGATTTCAGCAGCAGCCTAGCAACGGATTTCAGTCATTAAATATTCCAACAAAGCCGCCATATTGGTTTTGTGAGTGCATAGAGGCAAGCAACACTATCATGCACTACGTGTCTGACAAGATCAGTTTCAATGAGCTGTTTGTTTTAATAGAAAAAATACTAAAATAAAAAAGTAATTTACAAAAATATTGTTTAAACTTATCATTTCAGTAATGCGATGAAACTATAAAATACGAGTAATTATTTATAATCAGTAATGAATACTTCCAACGTAATTTTAAACTTTGAGGTTTTCCTTTAGTGTGGTCTGTTTCATTACTCTTAAAAAGCTAATGATGTTGCTTAATAATAATACACAAATATATTAAGCCATAGATGAAAGAACAACCCGTCATGGAGAATTCAATATTTACTTTTTATCCTCGTTATATACAGAGTGTTCATTAAGTTCGGGGAAAAACTCATCGAAATAAACAAAAACTTTTGTATAAAAATATGCCAAATAGATTTTTTAGCCTGTGTGGTTAGGTCTGTGCAAAGTTTGGTTTCTGTATCTTAAATATTTGTAGAGATAAAAGGATTTTTTGTAAAAAATACAAAATGGCAGCCAGGGGCTAACGAAGGATTTTTAAATATATTTACTGGACATGTTTTGTTTATTTTGATGAATACTATCAACCCTTGAAGTTTGTCCCTGAATTTAATGAGCGCCCTGTATAAAAAACGATGAAAAAGTGATGGCAATATTGATTGCATTAGAAATGAAAATGCATTCGTATATTTCATTACTTTTCAAGGGTCGAAAGATATGATTCTCATACGAGATGAATGTTGAAATCTGAGTGGATAGCAAAGAAACCCGTGTTATGAACAGACCCATGTTATGAACTATATTTTTTCCAGACTACTTAAAAAGTCGAGCTAGGTACTGAACAAACCGATGATTATAGAGACGAAAGAGTCGATTCCATTTTGTTCCTGCAATTTTATAATGCTCAACAGATTCCCTGACAATACTTATAATCCCTTGATAAAATACAATTTGACATTCACGTATTATCATCTGTTTTACATTGTAATAACAAATGGCTAATGACCTTCACATCAGCTGACTCTTTGCCACCCTTGGGTGAGAAAGGATTACGTTAGACCAGCAAAGTATATTATTAAAAATAGTAAACACTAATTATTTATCAGACGTGAAACAGTATATTTCACTTCCATAATGTATCACGACTGTAAATGACACAAGGTAGTTTCTCAAGTTATAATGTTATTTAATGAAACGGAAAGTCTGGAAGGGGAGGAAGGTTAGAACATGAGAATCCACTCGGCGAATGCTCAACTACGAGACATCAATGTATCTCATCCCAGAGTATGACTGTAGAGTTAAGTTTCATCATGGCATTTTTTTTGAAAAAATATTTTGTTGTATTACGTTTTCTGAAACTAGGTTTTAATCAGCTGTTCACTGGTAAACACAACAACCTGTAAACGACACATTTTAACGATAGATTACTAACCGGTCATAATTTTGACTATCAAGTTTTGTTTCTTTAACATAATTTCAAGACTTCTTTTTACAGCTTAAAATTCCATGAGAAGTATAGCCACTGAGTGTTTAACGGAGAAGGGTGACTGAAAAATATTTCTGAGCCTTCTATGCACGTAAAATAGATAAAATAGCATTAGTAAATTTTATGAATCGTTGGTAAGTATAGTAACTTTTTGAAACTATTTTCTCATGGGATTTTTCCATGGTAATTCAATAATGGCAAAAAATATTTGAATAAAGATTTATGGAATAAAACAAAATTCCAAAACAAACAAACAAGGATGTTATGCTAATACTAAAATGTTAGGAGTTAAAGTATGCTTTGGCTGGCCTCTTATTTTTCTATTTATTTAGCTGTATATAATAATATGAAAATATATTATTAAACTGTTTAATATTAGTTTATCTACTTTCCACAATCAAAATAATGTGGTTAAGTTGATTAAGTACACGTCAAAAGTAAGAAATACATAAAGTAGTAATATTTACGAATGGTTAGTAACAACGGATGAAATTTTTTTAAGGTCTCAAATGTAGCCTGATTGAAAGAAGGAGCGTAAAAGTATTAGATTACATTATTAAAATGGTGACCACACCACAAGGTAGATATTTAAGCTACGTATGAATGAGAATTAAGTGTAAGGTGATTGTGGCGCGATCTTGTAGTCTTGTTACTGACTAAGGCTGACATGTTCCTTAGTCATGACTGTTAATTAATAGCCCAACAGCCGATGGCAACTAAGGGACCTACAGTTTAACGTGGAATGCAAACCACGATCTCTGAATCACGAACTAGTTTAATTATGAGGATGGTCTTTGCGGATTAACGTAGTATTCAAACAGTGCGGACATTAATCCACACAGGAGAACACTACACCCACCGACCATCTCTCACAACTATCCACAATTTGTGACCTCCAAGTAGTTGGATTACAGGATGACACTACCGTATTGAATAAGCCTATGATGTTGGTTATATGTCAGTTTCTGTAACTCAGTATTGGTTTTGTATATGGAATAGTTGGGGGCTCATTGGTCTAAAGGTAGAGCGTGGGACTTTGGAGCCAGAGTTTCCCGGGTTCAAATCCGACCAATCACTAGTAGTTTTTCACTATGTGATATTTACATTTTCCACTGTGTTTATTCTATAATTTAAAACGGTTCCTACGGTTTAAATAATACACGTGCAAAGTTTATTTGAAATATTTTTCATGAAAATGACAGTATGAAGTATAACAGTGAATGATCCTAAAAAATTGTATACATACAGGTATATTTACTTCAATAATATTCCAAAGATAACCAGAGGTTAAGATTACTGTTTCTCATTTAAATCTAAAAAAAATTATTCCAGGACTAAGACCTCTCTTAATGTATAATTATTGCCCAAGGTGTTATTAGACAAAAAAATCAAATAGGGCGTTGTAAAAATATTATGAATACCAACGTTAAATTAAAGTTACCATTTAACGTTTAAATTATGATTTACCATAATTTAAATACTTGTTTATTTATGAAACATGTTTTTAAGAAGTTTTTAATGTTGTTTAAACGAATAAACAGGTTTTTACTAAACAGTAGCCAAAGATAATCTAGCTGTCAATTTTCAATTTAAAAGAAATGTTCTTTTACTAAGTAGCCCCACATAAAGAATAGGAAAATATATTTCGTAATGACGATATCAACCTTCTCGCCGAAAGTGGTGTACTATGCAATCAATCATAATTTTGCCATATTCATATTCTAACAAGTTAAAACTTCATAAAATATGTACTTGATGGAAAAAAATAGATCAATCAATAGTGGTCAATATATTGTTTTATGTCTAGGTTTAGAATATCTTTGAATAAATTATGTTAAACATACGTTAACTTTTAGTCTTAATGTGCATCTTTAAGCCTCCAGGTGCTAACATCTCACTGTGAGATGTCATCGAGGTGCAATTGTATAGCGCTATAGAAGTCAAAAATTACTGTCACGGTGCTGCCATCTGCGAGCTAATACATGCAACTACTCTGTAGTTCCCTATTCTGACGCTTGAGTTCGTTACTTTGCCGCTAGAGTATGCTTTTATAGCCAAATAAGTGCTTTCTCAGACGGTGGTCCTTTGTAGTGTAGTGGTTAGACTGCTGTACTGACGAGTACAACAGTTGAAGCCATTCGGAGGGATGAGGGTTCGAATCCGAACCATGAGCAATCCCAATTTGGCTTGCAAATGTGTGGTATAGTGGCGTGGAGCACCCACCTTAAATAAACGGTGACCGGCTTGGGTGGAAGTTGACGGCATTTGTAGGCTTAATTGGGATTGCAGTGGACACCTATTTTGCTTTTATGGTTAGTGGTTATAAGGGGGGGCATGTTTTGTGTTTTTTGTGTATGCTTAGTATTTTATGAAGATTTGCATAAAAATAACAAAATTTAAATAGTCATAGCACTTGGAGGGTTAAATCAACACAACTCATAATTCGCGTATGCCTGGATGGTGTGCGATTTCAAAAATAATGATGTGCATAGAACATGAGGATCAGAGCTCGATTTTTAAAGCTTGTTAGCGGCGAAACTCGTCGTAATATCTCGGCGATTAAGATTTATGGCTGAGGAAAACTGCGGATCTTTGCGATTTATGACCCAATTACTGGTTTTCAGACTAACACAGACTCGTTAAACGCTTAAAATTTACTCCCGAGCCGTGAAGTTCATTAGTGTTTTTCTTTACTTATTAATTTACAACTTTTGAAATAGCCTAAACCTGTTTTATCCTAAAATTAAAAAATTTGCTATAGTGCTTTTTAATGATAAATATTCTAAACTCGTACGATTTTATTTTTGATTTTAGAGAAAATGTTTACCTTAAAATTATTGAAAAGAAGATCTGCCAAGATAGATATTTTAATAAATTATAGAAAACCAAAGAACTGCAAAAACTAATAAAGATATCCTTCTAATTTGTTTACACGTTAAAAAAATGTTTAGCTTCCTGGATTTGATTTTTGCTCCATTTGATGGAAATTTAACTGTTTAGGACTGGCAATGCTTTGTTTGCGACAAATAAGGTGCATTTTACGACAGGTTAAGATTATTACTGTTTTGGTCAGTGGAAATCTACGATTGCCAAAGCGCTCTGTGTTGACAGATCAACAGTAACAGAATCAGCTCAGTATTTAGACCGTGTAGTAATACAGATGCAATAATTGATTTATAAGTTTTTGTTGTAGTATTTGATTGACTAGAGTGTTGATATCTGTAGGTAAACCAAACTTTTCCACTCAACCTGGATACATTTCTACTGCAACAAACTAAAACATAGTTGAAATAGTGTGACGCAAAGCTAAAGATTAACAAATTACAAAACACGTGACTCTACATATACTGTGGGTAGATTGTAAATTAATAATACTACTATAACCATACATAGTAAATAAACGAAATACAGCATACAACGAAAAAGATGAATAAAATCCTGGCCTAGTACGCAGGGTAGCAAATCTGAATCTTTCAAATTAACCACTGCAAATAGAAAAAATTCCCAAATTTAACCACCAAGGTTCTTCCCACAACGAAACATGAGTTTTAGGCTCAGAATACAGTTTTATTTTTTAAAACTTAAGTTTAATTTATTTAGTTTTTATTGTTTAGGCCTAAAAGCCTGATTAGGTACTATCTTTTACTCAGCCTCAGCAAATTATGGATGTTGTTATGTCTATACAACATTTGAAATAAATTTTGTGAGAGATCGAACCACTAAACTTCCAATTCTTGAACCAGAACGAAGCAAGAAAAAGATAAGAAGCACAATTCACTAACCAACTTCCACAGCCTCATAAATAGATACAGCTATTTAAAGAAAAACATAGTAATATAATAACTATATGGAATTTGAATTCAATTTTGAAAGTGAATGTGAAGAGTAAGACACTTCAGAATGTTATTAAGTTCCCAATTACCCGAAAATACCCACTAAAGAATAGTACCCACAAAAATACCCACACTCGTTGAAAATACCCACAAATTGGGTAATTACCCACAGATTGGCAGCCCTGCTAGTGTGTAAAACGTTCCTCGATCGTGAGTGAACTTGTGGGCATAGACTTATGAAAGGTCATGAGAGGTCACCTCTGGCTAGACTATGAGTACGTGACACCCAACCACGATCGCTACTATACACATGTCTTAGCCAACGGGGAAGGACGTTTAAGTGGATACTTTAGGGTTTTATATGAAAAATCAGTAAAATATTTATTTAAAAATATATAACTGTTTTTAGATAAAATTTTAACGAACGAACTCCTATGATAACTCATATGATGTTTGTGTGCTTAGTCACCAAAGTGTTATTGTATTTTACTCCTAAATTAGTTTACAATTTTTCAAAAATATAGTTTAGACTATTTTATAGTATAAAACAATGCATTCTAGATTCGAGATAATACTCGTAGTTGTGTAATTAAAGACATTTTAGCGGTAAAAGTGGATTGTTTTGGAACTCATGCGATAAACAAATTATCAAAGTGCAACAAAAACGATGTTTGTTTCTTTCCATTATCTCCTCACTTTATCACACAGTTTACGGTTGTATAATGAGTAAACTTAGCAATTTATGAGTTTTGAGTGAGGACATTAACCAGACAATATATTAACAGTGTAAAAGTTCGGTTAGGATCCGTAAAGTATTTACGAAAAACTCTACATCCTATTTTAAGGTAGTAGCTTTTAGTGTAATTTTATTCATTTGTTTTACTATTGGTTGGGGAATAATAGTGTAAGTTTTTAGGTTTTTAGTGATGCTCTAGCAAGCTTTCTATCCACGCATATGTAAGGAGCTCACGAGACTAGTTTGACAAAGAATGCTCCGATATTATGGATATCAATAAGTAACCAAATTCTTGTTTCAATATTTCCAATATTGCATAGTTTAATAAGCGAGTTTTATTAGATATCGATACTTTGAGGATTTAAATTTCACACTACACGAATAATGTATGTATTTTAAAATTACTTAAACACTTTTGCAAAAAATATTTACGTTATTTTTATGATGTTGCAAATCTTTTCAGCAATATATAAGTTTGTGCACTTTATTTCGGCTTTAGCTTAGTTATTTGTTCTGTTTGTGTCAAGCTAGCCCCAACAGTTATTTAGTATACGGTATTGTTGAACAAAGTAAGGTCACATTACTCAGCAAAATTCACTCAAAAATGTTTGGTATTGGGGTATTTTGGGTTATGCCAGCTGAAATGTCTAATACTGTATAACCTGTTTTATTTTGTTGTTAGTTTCAGAAATTAGATGATTAGTTTTGAAACGATATTGGAGATTTATATCGTTATCAATATTGAATATCAGAATAATCTAAGTTTGACCCAATGATTATATCGCACAAACCCCTCCTCTCCTCTTCTCTCTCTGTCATCCAATCTTATACTTAAGAGGACCAACACTAGGCTCTTGTCACAGCTAATATTCCAGATCAAACATCTGAAATATTTCCTCTGTCCTATGACCTCTCAAATAACCAATGTGTAGTAGTACCATACACGTTCGTGTGTGGTTCTACACAAATGAATACGTTTAGTTTGTCTGTTTATTCTTTTGTATTATAATATAGTCCTTAAGTATATATAAACTTCGATCTGAAAGCATGAGTCTGTTTTATGTAATAATATGACACACTTCAGAAGCCCTCCATATTTATTTGTTCTTTCACCTGATAATAAAACTAAATATTTAGTATATTCCCGAAACAATAACATTGAGCACCCTCAGAAAACGTGCTATGTTTGTAAATTTAATTTATAAATTTATCTCCAATCTGTACGCTTAAGATATTATTTGAAGTTTATATAATTTTCTCACCCCAACATCGCAAACATAAAGTGATGCCTTACCTCCTCCCAAACCAGCTGTTTACTGACGCCAGGTCGAAGGTTCATTATCTTGAGCTCAGCTGACTTCAAGACCCCATCAGCTGTAAACTCAACTTTGGGTTCACCCTTGACTTGGTCACCCTCCACGGTCACATTTCTCAGATACCTAAAAAATTGGTTCATTATGAATGTACAAAAAGAGTATAATATACCTAGGTAAGATCAGATTTAAGGCGATTAAAATATATAACGATTGGATGCAAGTTTTAAATTATATTGGTGTAAAAGTTGACAAATATACTATAATAAAATACTTAAAACTTTCTGAAGTAATTTTAAACTTATTGGTATTTAGTTGATATACGTTAATCATCACTTTTTTATAGATTTCAATTCTTTTGTGTATTAAAAATACCATCATACAAAAAAACCGTCTAATCGGATATTTTTTCCAAGCATATTTAGTCCAATTCCTTCAGGTTTCCCTCCTTTGTCCTTCATTTTTTGACCACTCAGCCACCTAATCAGTTCGGATAGTTTTGCGCAATCTATAAGGGTTTTTACGTAGTGGGATGCTAATATATGTTTGGATTCCGTCACGTTTTAACACGAACATGCCAGAGCATCGGAGAGGGGGGATGTTAGGAATTGCGGGACGTAAAATTGTTACGAAGGTGACGTCATGTTGTAATAAGAGTAGTAGGGTTTTATGAAGGGCGATCCAGAAGAGACAATTTTTATCTACACCGAAACTTTATATGACCAAGATCCCTTACCGTACCAGCCTATTAGTCATTTCACATTAACTGTAAGTATATAGTTTAACATGTTCTATGAAAATAGATTCTCAGTTTTACCTCTTCTGAAATACTAAAAAAACTATGAAACTATGTGACTGTATGGAAACAGTTTCAAAGAAGATGTTTAACTACACACTTACTCTGAATGTGAAATTACGTAAACATTATGTACATAAATGTATTTGGGCTAGTAAGGTAATGATCTTGTTCGTATACAGTTGTTGTGTACACAAAAAATTATCTTTCATTGGAACCCTTCCAACACCTTAATACTTATAAATACAACTTTTTTGAGGGATTTAACACATTCCCTTGACTTATATCTGAGGTGTAGCCTATTTCCCGAAGGAAAGTAAATCCATCCATTTTATATGGATATGTCTTAGCTCTGAGAGGCGTGTTGGTAATTAGTAGGACGAAAATTTGAATTTCGTTCCTATAGAAACTACTAGACCTATTAAGAACAGCTGTTTAGATAAACAGAAAAAAAATCCCTTTAGACATATCCATGATCCAACATATTTCCCAACAGTCAAGTAAATACAAATGTCTTTGACATAATATGTTCTATCTATCGGTATTGACGATCCGTCAGGGTAAAATTTTAAACAGTGACATCATATGATTAGTGACGTTATACGGTTTTAATAACAGCTGTTTAGAGGAACTGAAAACATTCCCTTAAGTCATATTCATGATCTAATCTATTTCCTAAATGGAAGTAAATACATTTCATTTCACCGAGTCACCGTATCATTTAAAACCCGCACCAGTTTGGTCACTGGAAGTGTCCAATACAGGAAGTTCTTCTCAAGCCTTTGTGACTATTGGACGTGTCACAGAGGCAGTGACATGTTTCCTGTGTGCGTGACTTTTCGTGTTTGGTATCGTTTGTAAGCTATTTTACTGCTCTAAACATTTTTGTTTTCAGCTTATTCCAGATTACGTAGTAATTTAGCTATGTTTTAGGTTATTGTTCACTTGACGGCGGAATCAGGTTCAAGATCCCAAAACGTAGTGAAACCTTTCACTTTCGTGATGGAAAATGCCCGTAATAAAAATCTAAATTGACTGAGATGATGGCGTCATCCTGTAATCCAGCTACTTGGAGGTCACAAATAATTGTGGATAGTTGTGAGCGATGGTCGGTGGGTGTAGTGTTCTCTTGTGTGGATTAACGTCCGCACTATTTAATACCACGTTAATCCGCAAATACTATCCTCATAATTAGACCAATTCGTAGTTCAGAGGTCGTGGTTCAGATTCCACGTTAAACTGTAGGTCCCTTAGTTGCCATCGGCTGTTGGGCTATTAATTAACAGTCCTGTCTAAGGAACACGTCAGCGTTAGTCAGTAACAAGACTACAAGATCGCGCCACAATCATCTTACATTCAACCCTCATTAATACTTGGCTTAAAATACCTACCTTGTAAAATGGTCGCCATTTAAAATTCTAATCAAAATAACATCACCTAATGTTATTTGACAGTTCCGAGACAGATTTAGCCATGTAAGCCTTTTACCTGTAGAACCTGTCACCCGTCTTCCACCGGGCGTCGCCCGCGCCCTCACAGCTGAGCTGGGTGTTGAGGGAATGGTTATCATTACGGGGGTCGTTGACGTAGTCCTCCACGCCGTAAGCGTAAACCTTGATAGCGGTCGTGATCTCGTTCACCAAGCGGTCACTGGATGTGTCAAAGTGTACCCCTGCAACCAGAAAATAAGTTTTGCTCTTAAAAGACATGTTTTTCTTTTTGGTAAGGTAGAAACTATGAAAAAATATTAGGGTTCTCTCACCTTATTTTGTAGTGTTTTCCCAACGGGGATTGTCACTATAATACCTAAAGCACCCCAGAAATCCTCCTACGTTTCGCAGGACCAAAAGAAACGTCCTGCTTCCTCAGGGAGCTGTACCATTTGAGTGTGGTTTGGCGTTCAGCTCGTTTGTGTGAGGTGCGTGATACAAGAGGACCTACTCCCTGAAGAAGCTGGACGTTTTTTGGTCCTGCGAAACGTAGGATTCCTGGGGTGCTTTAGGTATTTTAGTGACATTTCCCGTTGGGAAATATACTACAAAACAATGTGAGAGAACCCTCATAATTTTATCAGAAAATAAATTATCTAAATATATAAAACTAAGTCGAGTTAGTTACAACATTAATAACTCAAGAACGGCTGGTCGGATTTTAAGGGTGTTTAATTATTTGTATTCGTCTCTGCACCGAGTAGGCTATATGCAAATTCAGAAATAATATTGAGAAATTTTCAGACTGGTTATTTTAGACATAAAAAAATTCTATTAGTTATTTAGCCTGTGTGGTTTGCCAGCTAGTTGGTGTTTGGCCTTGTTAAGAAAGGATACATCTGAATTTGTCCAGTCAAAAACATTGTTGCAATAATTTTGAACGAATCAATTATATTAAGGAGTGCTAATGGTATATAGTATTATTCTATGAAAATTTCATCGCTAAACATATTTTTGCATTGGTTTAAAGAAATCCCGACTTTAAACCTGTTCCACAAAAAAGGTGTGCGTAACGAAAAAATTTATATATTTATTGTATTTATATTATATCACAATTTATAGATATAAATGCTAAATTTATTGACAAAAAATTTTGAAACTTCTTGTGATCAAAAAAGATCATACTGACTTTAACTCAATGGAAACATCACACTTTGCAAGATATGGTTTGTCTCGCCCTACTGTGGGAATTATTTATTATTTATTTATTAATTTAACTTAATTAATAAGAATTATTTATTTAACAAAAAAATTCTTTTTTGAAATATATAGAGCAATAAAGAAGTATCCTGATAATGATAATTTGTGCATTGTTTGTATTAAACATACATTATTTTAGATTTGTTTATAACAAAGTAAAATACCATCAAATAATTTTGTAGAAATTCTTTACACCTAAAGGAAAAAGACAAATACATAGTCAAAAACACAGAGGCTCTCGAGGGAGCCACGAACTGCAGGGTAAGTGGAAAATGTGAGCAGAGGGAGTATGTGTCTTTCACCACCTCAGGGGTTGGGGGAGGAGGAGGTGGAGAGACAGGGAACAGGGGAGTGCTTATGTGCAGATCGGAACTTCTACAAGCCCTACATACGGATTGGCTGCAAAGTTTGCAATACTTCCGTCTTAGGGCCTCATTATTGAACTTTAGTCTAAAGTTGTTACGTAAGTAGCTTACTTTGAACAAACCACGTGAAATTATTCAAGATAAAACTGTTTAAAGAACTCAAAATTTCTGAGCACAAACAGTTTCTAAATAACTTAATTTCCCAAATATTTAACTTGTCTAATATAAAATTATAACGATTTTAGAATATTTCTTTGCTATCCTTTATTCGTGGATAATTAAAGTAGAATACATTTAAAATGAATTATGTATTAGCTTCACTATATTCCACAGATATTATAACAGAGTGATATACGTAGAACACATTATATGTGGAACATCAGTACCAAAGGAGATTATGAGCTCAATATACCACATTCGATCAACGTAAGATCAAACGTAGATTCGGATTGGGTGCTTATAGCCGCTTACAATGTTGAGTGTATAGTCTCAGTAACAATTTGAATAGCTAAAGGTAGGTGACCAGTTCCAAGGACTGTTTAAGATTACTTAAACGTAAAACTTATTTAAAATTAGGTGTTGGATTAATAAATAGAATTTGAGAAACTATAAAAATTCTATAGGGATCTTTTTAATCAACACTCTTAAACCATCAACTTGTTAATATAATTAAGTGAAGACTTCATTAGTATAAGTAACTGAAAATCAACGTGAATATAATTAAGTATAGGCGAAAATAATACTCATAAAAGTTAATGGTTAATTATTAATACTTAGCACAAGTGTGATTTGCATCTCTCAAATCCTGTTAACTTAAGGTTCTCAAGACAGCTAATAGGTACTGAAATTCTATTAATTCGTTCATATTAGGAGGAGGTCGTAGCTGGTGAGTGAGTAAAGTAATTTGGCCTACAACCGAAAAGATTCGGGTTTGATTCCCGGTCATGACACACGAAATTTTATTTTTCAGACTGCCGTCGTGCTTTGAAAAGCTCGTTAAGGCGTTGGTTTAGGCTAAATGAAGTAGTTGATAGGGCGTGTTAGTGGCGTTAGTACGACCTGAAAACTTAGAAACACTAGACCTTGGCCAGAGTATTACACGAAACGTACTTACCTGCGTTCTAATCCGAGATAACTCAGATATTTTTAGTGTTAGGCATGCGTTTAGTGTTTTTTATTCACTGACGATGAGAACTGCACTGTACGCTGAGCGTTGTCCAAAATGATATAGAACACAATATAGTTAGACTAGTTCATAGTTCAGAGGCAAAATTAGTGTTAGGAAGCCACGATAGTCTGTAGATCCCTTTGATATTGGCTATTTTGGTATTTATTAACAGTCCTGTTTAAGGAAAATGTCAAACTTAGTCAGCAACAAGAGTATTAGATCTCACAAAATTCATTGTACACTCATTTCTAATTCATAATAGCTTAAAATTCATACTTTGGTAGGACGTAATTTGAAAAGAAAACAATATAGGGACCAAGTCTAGAAGCAAGAATGTGTAGGATAAAAAATAACAAAGAGATGAGAGAACTTTATCGAAGACCCGTTGTACCTGTAGTTCCAAGCAGAAGATTTATGTTGCTTGGGCACGTCAGAAGAATAGTGGAAGACAGCTCCATAAGAAGAGTGTGGAGAAGAAGGGTAGAAGGAAGAGGTCCACTGGGAGTTTGAGAATAAGATGGGATGTGCAGGCTGATAAAAATTTGGTGTAGATATGGATTTAATAGAGGAAAGACAAATATGGTGGTATCTTGCTTGTGAGTCCTGAAATCTCCTCGTATTTGGGGTGGTACAATAGAAAGAGAAAGATTTAGTTATTAGCTAGTAATATTGATCTCTTGAATCATAAGGAAAGTATTTTTCAGCTATAACACAAGTATAATAAAGTAATCCATCTTCATTGCTGCCAACGTTCCGGCAGCGAGATATTACAGTGGGCGAAGGCCGTAACAAGGTTAGGCCCCATTATTGGAGAGTTAATACCGTTGTAATGGCCACTATAAACTGACAACAACGGTGTCGGCGTGAGGCTAACATAGCCTCACGGAGGGTGTCAATCCACCAGATGGACTGGTGTAATAATGTCACATCCACGCACGTATGGTTTGTTGTTACTTTATGTTGATTCACTAATTTCATTAAATACAACTCCAAAATTAACAAACCATATTGTACAACCGTGAACAGTGTAGTAATTTACACAATTTTGCTATAAGGTAGAAGGAAGAAAGTACTGGGGTCTTCCGGAGAATGGTGGGGAGGTAGCTCCTAGATACGGATGATGGAGCTGCAGAGGCCTTAATCAAAACATATTATATCACTTGATTTACGCGCGTAGACTTTATTTCATTTCATTCGTCTTACTTTATTCTTTTAACACTTATAACGTAACATAATTTTTAAAACGCTAAGAGAAGCATACGGTCAATTTGACGGTCACTGTGCTTTATTGGTGTTTAGTGTGTTTATTATTGTTTTTATGTATCATTTGGCAATCACAGGATTAACAAAGGATGTTTTACAACATTTTATGAGAAATCATATTTATTACGCAAAGATCATGTGACAGAAAAAATGAAACTCCAAACTTCACGCTTCAAGACGACCAGCTCTGGCCTCGGGAAAAATCCGTATAGAATTGTTGCCCAAGGCCATATTTGTGGTCTTATAGTGGGTAATATAGCTGTTATTTTACTTCTAGCAGGTGTTATTTTGTTTTTTGCGTTTTACTACAACCTTTTACCGCTTATACTAGGTATACTCGACCGACGATTGCCAGCCGGTAAGCGAAACATGCGGTAAATCTGACCGACCGTAATCACACAATCCGTCCAATATGTACAACAACGTCGCGCCAACTAGTTGGAAATAACCAAATATTACGGAGAGGGGTTTGGGGGGAAGGTACTGGAGGTGTCAAGGTCAAGCAGTTTAGCCACTATTACGTAGTAAAGTTACCGATCGGTCAAATTGACCGATGTTTCGTTTTAAGTGTTAAGTAAACATTTTTTATTATATTCAATTGTAATGAATCTCATTTTCAATTTTTTTCTATTTCTTTGTTATATATTTTTATAAACTGTTAAAAAAATTAAAAATTCTCTTAAACATACATAAAAAAATCCTTTAACTTTTATGTTTGCTGCTGTCTTATATTGTCCCTGATGGTTTTCAATTATCAAATGTATTTTTACGGAATTGATTTTTTAATAATTAGACTATTTTATAGTTGCTGCTATGGATTTTAATAATCCTTTACTTTGATTGTTCTTTGTTTAGGCTACAAAGTGTTTTTGACATGTATGTGCCTTAGCTCTGGGGGAGGGGGGTGTTGGAAATTAGCAAGTCCAAAATTAAAAAAATGTGACGTCATATGGTTAATGACGTCATAGATTTGTTATAGGAACAGATGTATAGATTAACTAAAAACATTCCCTTTAGACACTTAAAAATAAACACCATAGTTGAAGAGTATATTTTCTTATTTAGAATCAAATAAAATATATATTTAGAATAATTTTTTTCTATTTTGATCCATTTACGAGTAGCAAATACACAGGTATATTATTCATTAAAATTGAATAAACCACAGATAGATATTTGGAGTCACCTAAGAATAAAGCACCAGACAGCCGGATAAGAAGGATCTACGGAGAGAAGAATGACGGACGGGAAAGCTCAAGGTTGAGAGGGAGTTTACCTTTTGTGAAGACAAACTAAGTTTCCAAGCCCAGGTGAGGAAACGATTCTGTACATTTTATTCTTTTGAGGTGAACGCTTTTCCTGCATATTTATCATCAAACATTCTTTCTCTTCAGTTTCAAATAACATAGTAATATTTTTGTATATTCAAAGTTAAAAATACTCTTTTATTCTACCTAAATTTGAAAAAATGCATAAACCTTTCCAATATATGAGTAAAGTGAGAGATTTCATAATTAAGTAATTTGCTGGCCACATTTTCTGGTAATTTGGTAATTTGCTGGTATACATAGTAGGAGGTATTGACATATTTTACTATGTTCATTAGGAAATTTATGTATAAAAATAAACAATAATTTTTATTTCGAAAGAATTATATTAAATAACGAATATTTATATAATATTCACAATTTGTTTGTAATTATACTATGACTATAATAATGTATCGTACATTATGATCATAAATACTTGGATTTTTTTAATTTTGTTTGATTACAAGTCTCTCAGTACTCTACAGAGAAAGAGTCTTTTTTAGTTTATAAACGTTTAACTACTCTAAACTGTGGAGATTATTGCCTCCTACTCTTTTATTAAAATGGAATTAATTTTGAGTTTTTCACGTCTTTTTAAAGGTTTTAGGCGTGAAATACTCTTAAATTAAAAAATTCTTATATAAATTTAAGAACACCTGGAGATACAGTGAATATATAGTACATACATACTCAAATTCATCTGAATTGGAACAACGGGATAGGCTTTAGCTCTGTATACATCCACAAACACACTCGGACTTACAGAGAAGTTAAAACCCACATTTTTCGATTCATTCTCATTTCGATACATTCTCAACTGGATTCAAAAATTTTAACGAAAGCAACACTTTGGGGAGACAGTAAAATATAGTAAGATATCAGTAATAGCTTCAAAAATAACCAGTGTTGTGCAAAAACTCACCCAACATGCCGACAGGGAACTGATAAGGAGTCTGCAGGTTCTCGATAACGCTCTGTGTGACGACCCATACGTAGTTCTCGCCGGTGATCTTGTAGTCCCTCGCTGCCGAGAGGATATGGGTCGCCTCCTCCCTGGTGGAGTAAAGCAGCATCACACGCGACTCGGAGTTGACAAGCTCCAGGAGGTCGGACGGTCGAGTGACCAGCACTGTGTTGAGGATCGTGAACCTGGAGACGACATACATCTCTGTCAGACCACCATGGAGTATGTAACACACTCATAACATCAGGTAAACCCTCAGGGAAGCGTTGTAAAACAAAAGTCTCATTCTCCGTCATGGTCGTTAAATTCAACAACCATCTTAAAGGTTTCAAGGCTGTGAAATCTCGAAAATTCTAGATCACCATGAGACTCTGGCTCAAATTAAATCCATATTAATTTCCGCCAGATTTTTTAAAAAGGATAGAGTAATTGATTTATCATGTAAATAAATCACTATTTGTTCAAATCAATCCCTCAAAACTCAGTGTACGAGTACATCTGCATTTAAAATTTGTAATGATATTTTTTAGGTGTTTTCATACAGATTATCCAGTTTTTTCTGTATATCTGGATGACTGGGTTCTTATTCCTACTTTTAGGAAAATAGCCCGTACGATAGCTCAGAGTTACAGCTCTGACCCGGTAAGTCAAAGGTCAAACCAGTGACCGGCAACACCTGTCAGATCATGAGCAATCACCTCTGACTATATGACTCATCCCACAATGGCAACTCTCTGTCTTTGATACACCACACTGACCCTTGACCTATCGTGATGGACAGTTTAAATAAAAAAAAATAGATATCTACAGACTTGTTTCAACCGTGAATTAATCCCCCCCCCCAATACCAAGACTTTTTGAGTAATGTTTCGGATGATATTACCTTATGCTTCATACCAAGTTTCGTGGAAAACGGGTGGGACATAAGGAAGAAATTTATTTTTTTAAACTCTCCATATCAATAACATTGGGCGCTCACAGACAATGTACTCAGTTTACCACGGACATTAAAATTAAAATTTCTCTGGAACCATTAGTCTTTAGACTAATTATTCAAAATAGTCATTTGTTTAGTTTTTAAAGCTGTTTTAAATGGGGGCAGACAAATAAAACTTTACTTTTATTGTTTTCACAGAACATTATAAATCATGATTTTTTATTTATAAAAACAGATGTTTTGAGAAATTTGGAAGATCAAATTTCGTTTATCTTATAAAGGAAAATAAGCCACATAATCTGTATACAAATCGTTTGAGATATTTTTGAGAAATTTTCATTTTAAGTGTTTTGGGTGTTTTAAGGGTAAAATACCCTTACAAAAATTCAAAAGCCTTTTCGAGATGTCGTAAATTGCTACATTAATATCAAAGTTCATGAAAATGGGACCAATAGTCTCGTCTCTAGGCTTCTGTACATCTCCCCCACACACAGACATCACTTAAAAAACTTTTTTGATGCACTAATATCTAAGCTTATGCAAATCCCTAGGCACACATACATAGACAGGCATCGCTCTAAAACCACTTTTTCGGTTTAGGGGGGTACTATAATGGATATCTCCACTAGAAACTCAAATTAAAAAATGCTGACGAACCCAATACTTCCTCCTTATAATACAGTCTAAGGGGGAAGAAATAAATTAATTAATTTATGATTGATTTAGGAACCTAATTGAGATAGACAAAAATAAAAGCAAACGCTTGCCTTATTTCTCTTAAAAATTATCCTCACAAAGAAAGAGAAATGATCTTGTAATTTGTTATACGACGCATACAGGGGGAAATCATACAGGGATTACTGGTTGGCCATTACTGAAATTGGTATGCATATGTTTGGAGAGGAGATCCGTCATGACATTCTCATGTTCACTGGACAACAATTTACTAATGGTGGATTTATTTTTAATTCTATATTGAGTGAAAAAATATTGGGAATGTAAATTAAAATATCACTTTTAGTCAGTCTACCTCGTTAAAAAAATGTTACTTTAAGGTTCTACAAATCTAAACAAAAAGAGATTGTAGAGCTCACACAGCCTTTTCACACCCCAGTGTCCACACTTTCTTATCAGCTTAGCCACAAACTGATAGCCTCTTCGACACCAAAGCTTCCTTGTTAAACCACAACTGCGTCTAGGCCGCTTTGTCTCGTCCATGGTAGAATAAATTTTAATACACGATTTGGAAGACGATACTCCTCCGTTTTGTTTTTGCCTTTAAAATATAAACAAGATTGGATTCATTCATGCAAAAAAAATCTGTAGTAAAATATAAAAATATAAAAAAGTTTTAAAGTCGTAATTAAAATCATATTGATCAAAAATTCAATCGTATGAATAAGCACTGTAATAAGGAAAAACATAATACTTTCAGATATTTAGTTTATCTAAAGAGGTTTACAGGAGGAGGGTTTACAAACTAAAAATAAACATATTTGATATAATATTAAGTCTTTTATAACATTTTTATCATATTTCTATTTTATTTCACACAAAATAAATTATACTAGCTATCATTTATTAAAAAAATGCATGTTCAAATAAACGTAATAAAAGTTAAACTGTAATTATAGTAGCAAATAATAAAAATATATTAAAGTTAGTTTTATTTTTGAGTAGAAAATGTCTATCAACTACATTAAAGAGTTACAAAAAGGGTAAAAAGAGTGAGAAATCAGACAAAAGCTAAGAAGGTAACGCGAATTAAATGTTTTAATTTTGACATTTTATTACATGAATAAGTACTGTAATGAAAACAGAATGGAAATCATATTTATTTTGATTTATCATGAAATTTAAACAATATACAGAGAAATAATATTCAAAAATATATATATAATGATAATAGAATAGAAATGTATTTTTATATATTTCTATAGATAAAAAATTGATTGAAAATGTATTATTTTTAAATTGGCTTTAAAAAAATAAATGACTAGTTTTGTTTTTGTATAGTTTTTTGCGTTTCAAATTGTTTTAAAAAATTAAATTTTATAGAATTGCTGTAAAACTCACAAATTAAGTCCTTAAATCTCATCTTCAACGTTACATATAATAAACTCAAGTATTAAGGCATTAACATGGAATTTAAAAAAAATACACATTATCTAATAGAAATAAATATTTTTGACACAGTGATCATGTTCATTTTTGATCCCTCTACTCTCCAGTTAACATTTTAGCTTATTATTTAGCAACATTAGCCCAGGACAAAAGTCGAGCTGAATGCACAATAGTTCTTTCGAATGTAACCCTGTGCTAAATATGCAACTGTGTTAGAACAATGTATAGGTACAATGTGTAAAAAATGTGTTTATATTTTAGTAGTATAAGACAAATATATTAAACTTAGAAATAAAATTTTTTTATCGTAAAAAATTTACATATTTTTTTATAGTTATTTTTTGAAAAACAAATACTTATATTTTGTGCAAATATAAATGTAAAACTAAAATAGATATAAATGAAAATATAAGCAAAGTATTAATAGAAAATTCATTCCGTATAATAATTTGTTATTAAAAATGTATTTTTTAAATTAAATTACAAAAATGTAGGATATGTTTTATGTTTTATCTCTTAGTATATTAGGCGTTTAAAATTAAAAGATTTAACGCATTTACTTCATTTTGGGAGACACAGTAAATGCTGGGATGTAAAACTCTAGAACAGCTTGCCTCATAGCTGTATGACGTTACTAACCATATGTCGTCACTTCCGTTTCAAATTTTGGTCTGACGGATTGTCAATACCCCCTCATCAAATCTAAGACATATCCATGGTAAACATAAACTGCAATTACATAAATAAACTACAAAAGTATAAGGGCATTTGAACAGTGAGAAATAAGACAAGTTAAGTGGTACACGCGAGGGAAATGTTTTATATTTTCGATTAGTTTAATTATCCTCTATATAGTTATTGTAATGGTGACATTAAAATAGGACATTAATTATTTACATGCGCTGCAGTCCAAAGTGGAATTTTAATCGCGATAGTTCCTTTCGACTGTCCCTGTGCTAAGTAGTTGCTGAGGGTAGTCAACACTGTGTAGAGAACAATGTACATATTTGGATCAACTAAAGTAGTGTAAAAGTAAGCACTAACGTATTTCTTTAACTTCATGTTGTATCTGAATCGTACATTAAAATAATAACCTTTGAGGAAATTTTAAAATCAAGTTTATTTTAGAAAAAAATTACATATTTTTTAGATAGTTAAAAAATTTTTATAAATGAAATACTAAAAAATATATATGTAAGCATAATAAGTAAATAAAATATAACGTAAGAAGTAGAAAATGACCTACATGGACCTAGAATAGTCTGTGTGGAGTCCTGAATTGTTTTTAATTAAAATAAAATTGTTATAAAAGTTCAATGTATTAAGATTAAAAATTTTGTAGCAATCTGGAAAAAATGTATATAAATTATGACTTAATTAGCGAAAATGTTCTCTCTAAAAGCAATATAAAAATTTACAATTCAAACGTATTACTAACTAAAACGTGTCAATGTACTACTGGCATATCACCCAAAAAGTGAGATTTATGTTTTTTGTTTTACATAATTCCTCTAAGCATTATATTATATTTTGACAATATGTTAATGGTGAAAAGAGGATTTATAAAATAATGACACAAAAACCAAATTCAGTAAAAAAATTTTTTCATCTTAGGATCGATTTGAAATATAGTACTGTGAGTAGATTTACTTTGTTTATGTAACAAATTAAAACTACAATGTAATAGTTTAAACTGCGTAGCCCGCAATAACAACGCCAATATGGATGGAAGTTCTTTGTGTATACTTAAAAATAAAACGAGGGGATATATTTATGAGAATAATTAAAAATTTACAATCTGATTGAATCCACAAGGAAACCGTTGTTTCATGACTCAATGTTAAATTTGGGTTCAAAAATTGTGGTGAGGTCGACAGAAAAATGTTTGTACAACTTATGATTAAATTGTGTTTATATAATTTGAACAGTGTTTTCCTTATAATAATTTTATCGAAGAACTTATTAGCTGAGTAAAATTCGTACCAGGTGTCAATCGTATCTAACTGAGGAAATCAGTTTGCGTAGTCTGTTAGTGGAGGGTAAAGTGACAGCTTGAAGCGGATGTCAGTTTGGTGCTCTGACAGCTCGATTGTTTTGACGCTGTTCATTCCTTATGTCCTTGTGTTGTAACTTCTTGAAGGTCTTTGAAGTTTTATAATATTCCTTTCCTAAGATATATAAATGCCTGGTGGTTTGGCTTGTGTATATTATTTCGCAGTATTCTTATATGTTACTTATAATATAAAGATTCTCAGGATTAAGTTATTTTCATTCCTCAGTGTATTGTGTGATAAATAATAGGCTACCTATTTTCGTTATTATGATTTACATGACTGATATAAAATTAGCCAAGCCGTTTTAACACATATATGGTGAGCCATACAGTAAAACATCTTTTGAAGTGTAGTATAAATATGGAAAATAAAAGACACAATTAATAAATTGTGGGAATTAATGTGCAAAACAAACACTCATCAAACAGAGTTTAACCAAATATGATTTACTCTTAACCAAATGAGTATCTTTAGTTCATAATCAATTCGAATAAACGTTACGTTTCCTAGTTTGGTAGCTGGTAGTTAAAATCATTACTTACTCCCACTTATACGACAAGCTCGAAGGATTTTATTCTTAGAGTATGGAGAAAAAATTGTTTTTCTAAAAGTTTTTTTATTTGATTTGATAGTGGATATATCCGTTTAGGGGTCTCCTGAATCCCAAAAAATGTGTTTCGACGTGATGTCTGTCTATCTGTGTTTGTGTGTACAAACCTTCAGCCTCGGGTAAAGGGGACAACTAAATATTTTAATATGTAATATTCTATCTTTGACCCCACATTTTCAAGGTAATAAAAAAATCAAATGGTACAAACTAGAGGTCTCTGCGTTGTCTCTAAAAAAGGTTATAGCAATTTCGTTAAAGTACTCTTTAAAAATTCTCAATCTATTCAAAATTCTTTTCATCTTAGCTCTGGGGGAGGTATTGGTGAGTTTTAAGATGGAAAACATGTAACAGTTTTCCATAGAAACTACCAGAGCTATTGTATTGTATTTTTAACACAATACAATAGCATTTGTAGCATCCATTTTCCGATAGGTCTTTCTGAAGCAGGGTTATCCTGTCACCAGATGGCCTAGAGTGGAATAATTACCTAATCCAAACCACGAACATCAAAGAGCTGACCATTTTACGTACTACCCTTAGTAATAGACACAGACCTAATAGACACAGTCTATTTACCAATATTGGGCTTATTAAACCTCAGGGAATGTCCTTGGAGACTTGCAAGTCCATTGGTGTTCACCACTGTGGTGCAAACATAATAGAACAGGACCCAATATGTCCTTAGAGGAAACTCCATTGGGGACCACAATAAAACGCTTTCGTAACCAAGAAACACCGATGAATGTTTCAAGATCATGAGACAGTTAAACACTCTATACATCTATTTCTCCCGTTCTTATAGACTACAGATTTGTTCGTAGGACGTAGTAAGTCGAGATAGGGATGACCCAACACAGTTCTGGACGGACATCCATCATCGCTTGAGCAACTCCAGTTTCCCGAGTGAGATGACAAGACTATTATCTTATTCTGTCTCTGTAAAGCTCCTCTTTCCTTCCCTCTGCTTTTCAGTGTGAGGTATTCTTTTATTATGTCTGCTCATTTCTTTCTTGCACTTCAAACATTTCTTTTGCCACTAATTTCCTTCTCCAACCACAATTTGTCCCCTATTTCCTGATTAATCATATTTACATGTCCAAATCTATCTAATCTTGCTATTCTGACCTTTCCTGTTTTTGTCTCTTCTTGTTTTTTTACAGATTTACGAAGGCCTATTTTATTTAATGTACGTGTAATATATAAGTTAAGGCACAACTTTTACTACTGTACTAACTACAACTAACTGTAAGAAAGTGAAAAGTACTCATAAAAACTGACTCGTACGTGTATTATCTAAACTATTACCAATACTGAGTCCATCATGCGTTTAGTTGATCCACTGACTCACAAATGTACCTAATATGGACCGTAGAACAATCCAAAAGAATATTATGAGTATCACATTTTGGAACGTTATTAAGTTAATAAACTATTGTATTTATTCTTACACGTATTTGAGAAGTAGTTATCGTGGACACTTACTTGAACCTGTCCTGCATCTCGGTGATCCTCTCGCGAATAGCCTGTATGAAGTCGTCATGGCCGGCGATCTGTGAGGTGACGATGGAGAAGCGATGCCACTTGTACCTCTCCAGGATACTGAGCATGGCCGCCGTCTGGTGCTCCAGGGAGGGGGCTAGCTGGAGCTGGAGGCTGGATTGGGAGGCACGCTGCAACAACGAGGAACAAAACATCTCATCAAATCAAGTCATTTTTTCCAGTTTATAATAATAAATTGTTCTTGAAAGGTCGTGTAACATTATTGTCGCACATGCTGAAACGTACAAGTCAATGAAAATATACTAATTAATTAAAATTAACAATTAATTGAAACAATCAATAAATAATAAACAGGCGTTGACTATAATATGGCATAACAGAAGTACTAAGATGATGGAGAGAGAAAGAGAGATACAACAAAGAGATTAATTAAATATTTAAGCAGATCACTAAAAAAGAAAAATACTAGAGAACAATATCAATGTTTAATTTGTTCAAGAACTCCTCAAGTCTATAAATCATGAATTTGCCTTTACAAATATTATAAGCTATTGCCATTAGCTCTAAAGGTAGTTTGT
The DNA here is from genome assembly GCA_023375725.1 of Nephotettix cincticeps. Lineage (NCBI taxonomy): Eukaryota > Metazoa > Arthropoda > Insecta > Hemiptera > Cicadellidae > Nephotettix > Nephotettix cincticeps. The sequence goes on from CM041787.1 coordinate 44,262,998, forward strand.
CCATGCATTTAATTCCCAGAATTTCATAAACTTTGTTTTTCCAAGCCTGACAAATGGAACAACATTTTTTCTTTTGTCCGGTGTTGATATTGTGCACATGAGCCCTCATAGCATGCGAGTTCAAACTCCTAAAATTAAATAACAGGATATTTCAAATATATAAATTAATAACGAAACAAAAATAGGCCTGCAGTGTTTTCTAGGATTGGCTCTAGCCACTATCATAATATCCTTTTTCCGTATCAGAAGGATGCCATTTACACGAAGGCTGTTGCCCCAGATTAAGATTCCATAGTTCAGAGCTGATTGAAACGGGGCAAAATAACTAGTTTTGACATAGTTAAATGGGAAAACATCATTTAGTTTTCTAAAAAGAAAAGTTAGTCTGCTCCATCTTTTACATAAATCAGCTGATCACATTCATGACGTGAGAGACTTTACTGACATTACCTACACCACTCGAAAATTTTGGTAAGGAGAGAATGATGTTTGAAAAGTCAAAAAAATGCTTTTCTCTAAACAAGACTTTTAAATTAAGATACATTGGACTTTGAGGGAACAAGGCGTTTTCATGTAGGATATTAGTAATACCACTGCTTAAAACATTATTGACTCAATATGTAATCTTTTTTGCATAAATTTATGTTAGCTATATTTTTATAATAAAGATTGGGATTCTATAAACTCGTGACCTCAATACACTAATGTAGCATTAAAGTTCACTGTATCCTTTAAAAATTATTTAAGTTTTAAATAAAAATACCATTTTTACTAGCTCTTTATATTGTAAGGAATGCTATTTTTTTTACTATAACGTAGTATTAAAACATCGAAATCTTCGTATCAAAAACTTACCCTATATTGGTAATCTTTATAATTTGTCCCAATCCAGAAATATAAGAAATAAATTATTTATTTACCTGTTATTTGTGCCATTAGTTCTTGATGGTGAATTTGTTTACTTTTTATACAAATTTAACCACGAGTGTGGTATCAGAAGACATTCATTCTCTGTTATAACCAAAATTTCCGATCACTATTTATAAATATTTATGATATTTGGCAGTGATTATGACGTAAATATTTTATAAATGTCTTCTGATAGAATAAATGTCTTCTGTATAAAGATGAAAAAATTGAGCCATCTAGAACTAATGACCCAATTGATAGGTAGATAAATTGTGTATAATACGACATGAAACTAGATGAAAAACATTAGAAATAATCGGTTTTGGCATTTTCTGGGGAGTAACAAACAATGGACAAAGATATGGAAAAATACAGATGTACAGTAAATATTTTTGTATATGAAATAGGAACTGACCCTCTCCAGGCCAGAGTTGTCAGCGTTCCAGGCGATGACGGGTATGCCGAGGTAGCCGGCCAGCTGGAGGAAGTACTGTGCGGAGGCGGTGCTACGGCCGTACTTCTCGTAGTTCATCAGGTAGAGGATGGCGGACACGTTGACCGACAGGAACTCCTTGCAGAGGGAGTTGAGGATGGCTGGAAACAAACCAGAGTGTAAGATTAAATAGAGAATCTCATCTTCTATGTGGTGAGTGGACTAAGAGACGAAATGAAAAAATAGTTCTCCTGGAAGATAATTAAGGACCATTAGGAACGTCATGCAGAGGCAGTTGAAGATAGAAAGAATCAGAATGTGAGATTTAACAGGGGAACTTACCATCTTGATGGTGAGTGAACTAAGAGAAGGAATGAAAAAAACCTTCTCCTGTAAGATAATTAAGGAATCGTTGACCATTAAGAACGTCAAGCAAAGGTAGTTGAGGAAGGAAACAGATAAAGGTATGAGACAAGATAGATAGTTAGGTGGTGGTAAGTAAAAAAGGCATACAATTTTTCGTTCCAGTGTGTTGATAAAAAATACAAAGACCGCTAGAAACTCCTTTTACAATGAGTTTACGATGGTGGAAAACAAGTATATTAATCCTTGTAAATCGTCTATTGTTTGAACTCCTTTCACAGTATGTAGATGGTAAACATAAAATGTACTTATTTTTAAATGTAAATTGGAGTTTCTATAAAAATATGAAAAAAAGTATTTGATAAGCTAAGATATACAAATCAAGAGAGTACTTGAAATGGGTAATTAAGTAAACTAAGTCACATATAGAACTGTTTACAACCTAAAAGACTCAGTATAGCTATGATATAAAACAGAGTGGCAAGAGTCAATTTTGGGATGCAAGAAATATTCAAAATAAAATAAAACAATATTCAGAACCACTTAGGGAAAACCGTCACAAGCTTTTTCTCAAGTAAAATCACGCCTTCCGGATTTATACCTTTTTAATTTTAAATTATCCTTGTCTTGTTCAACACCGAACAGCAAGTAAGAAGGATAATAACGTATTAAGTCACTGTGTGAAAACAAATAACATGGTGGAAGTGTCACAGATTTTGTTGAAACAAATAATATGTCATAACTGTTATCTTAAAACCTAGAAGCGGCAAAGTCCAAATTCATTACATATTTACTCATCAAATACGAGGTTGCGTCAACAGAAACACATGTTCAACAGTTTAGTGAAAACGTTAGTTGTCACAATAGCCGTGCTACCATCTATGAGCTGATGTGAGCTGATCTATGAGTTAGTTTTGTGTACCTGACTAGCTGTTAACAGTTCAAATGCAGTTGCTGTAAACAAATTCTCAATAAAATAAAAAAATTGCTAATTTTTTGCTCGATGGATTAATAATGAGCAATTTATGAAGATAATGGCGGATCCAATAAAGAATCTAATGGGTGGGGAGCAGGCTTGTTTGTATGTATCTAGAGGCTGGTTGGTTAAGAGTATATCAGAATTTACCGCACGTACAGGCTCTATATATGTATGAGCCTGAAGCCTCCGCCTTTCCGATAACTGGATAATTTTAATTTTCAGTAAAGCGTTAACGAATAAATCTACGATAATCAAAATTTTTGTAAAAGATTATAATTTCTGTTAAAATGTTTTGGTATATTAAAAATATCAGATGCATAATTTTTAACTACATCTATAAACAAAAAATAAATTTTGATACAAGAGACATGCTGACTCTGAAAAAGTGAATTTGTTACTATGCACAGTTAAAAAAATCTAAGGATTAAGATGGAAGAATTTTTACCAATCCTCATACATTGAAGTACTGTAATAAATCCGTACATTTTAGACTGTAAGTATTTTAAGGAAAATTATTTATAGTTTTGACCCGGTTTTGAGTTCAGATATCCAATATTTTATTTAACTCAATAAGTAAGAATAATTTATTTTTGGTCATAAATAAAAGTTTTCATACTAGTGGCATATATTTAGGCTTATTTTTAGAATATATACAAAAACCATGAACAAGACTAGCAACTGAAATGAACACGTAGTTGATGTTATTGAGGAAAGAATATATTATCATTCGTCTAGTTTAGATAAGATTAGAATATTGAAATGGCAACCTTACCACAAGGCAGGTATTTTATGCATGAGGATTGAGTGTATGATTATTCTGGCGCGATCTTGTAGTCTTGTTGCTGACTAAGGCTGACATGTTCCTTAGACAGGACTGTTAATTAATAGCCCAACAGCCGATGGCAACTAAGGGACCTACAGTTTAACGTGGAATCCGAACCACGGCCTCTGAATTACGAACTAGTCTGATTATGAGCATTTTCTTTGTGGATTAACGTAGTATTCAATAGTGTGGACGTTAATCCACACAAGAGAACACTACACCCACCGACTATCGCTCACAACTGCCCACAATTAACTCCAAATAGCTAGATTACAGGATGACGCCACCCACCATCGGGATCAGTTGTTTCGTCACCACATTTTACACGCTAACTTTTTTATATTATTGAGTATCCGAAGTCACTAACAATTGCTGTTTCGTAAATTAAGTAAAATCGCAGTAAAAGTGTTGGTTAGTGTTCAAAAGCCAGTGATCGTTAGCACGGCTAAGTCACCGGAAGTTGTTTTTCCATCAGCGGAAGTTAACGACCCGGTCTTCCTTACTTACAAAGGAAATCTCTTTTGCTACCTCGTTTCAGACGGTAAAGTAACTCTAACAAATTATTGTTTTAGTTGCTTACTTCCAGCCATTCCATTAGTAAAAGGCCATTTAGAAGTACCGTTTTCATCTTTCGCGAGAGTATTTTATATTTAGTTTAGCACACGAGTGTTATGTATTTGTAATAATATAAAGACAAATACAAACAAAAATAGACGGTAGTTGCCATTTCAAATGAGTGACATAGTGGTTGTATTGATAAAACTTTTACTACAGTAAAACTGTACTAGTTTTGCTTTGATTTTAAAATATCAATATGCATGCTATTTTTCATCACCATCTATTCTTATAATAATTCAGTCTTAAAAATCTTTGTACAACTAAATCTAGAGTTCCACTGGACCAATTTCATTGATTAATATGCAATTAGAAAGCTTTCATAATGTAGATTTGCCAAAAAATATGAAAGTTTGATGTTTTTTAGTATTTATGGTGAAAAAGCTAAAAAACATTTTTTCCATAAGAAATACATTGAAAATGGGGTTTTACGAATTTCTTATTTGAAGGCAATGTTTGGCAGTCTTTTTGAGGTTTCTCAAGGAATGCATAATAGTAATTTGTTGGAAATTTAATTCTCTTTCAGCAAATCACCATCCATTTTGGTCGATTTCCTCTCCGTTTAAAAGTTATTTACAAAAAACCAAAGCTACTACCGATTTCGTTGTGTTGAAAAAATATTGAATTAAAGATATTTTTGTTCAACCTTGTACAACTAAACCTAGAGTTCTACCAGACATATTTTAACCATTAATGCGTTGTTGGAAGGCTTCATTCATGTAGATTTGCCAAAAATATGAAAGTTTGAGGTTTTTTAGTATTTATGGTGAAAAAGTAAAAAAACATGTTTTCCATAAGAAATACATTAAAAACAGTTTTTTACGAAATCCTATTTTTGAAGGCGATATTTTACCGTCTTTTTGAGGTTTATCAAAAGATTCTTAATATTAATTTGTTTGAAATTTAATTTTCTATCAGAAAATCACCATCCACTTTGGTCGATTTCCTCACAGTTTAAAAGTTATGTACAAAAAACCAAAGATACAACAAATTTCTTTGCGTTGAAGAAATACTGAGTCTGATTTTTTTTTAATTTGTACAACTAAATCTAGGGTTGCACTGGACCAATTTCATTGATTAATATGTCATTAGAAAGCTTTCATCCTGTAGATTTGCCAAAAATATGAAAGTTTGACGTTTTTTAGTATGTATGGTGAAAAAGTAAAAAAAATGTTTTCCGTAAGAAATATATTGTGGTACCCTTTTTCTAGAGACCGTTGTATTTAACCACAACGGGCTCTGTATCTAGTGTACAATATTTAACTAACTATGATACGTTATAATAGTTATAGTATCTTAACGTAAATAACAGTTTCTTGTAAACTTTTGTTTTTAATTGATTATCTTTTAACTTCGCTTGGCTAGTGAGGATGACCGGGACTAACTTGAACCAACAAAGGATCATAATAAATTGTTATCCTCTCTTAATAAATATATATGGATCACGTGCATCATAAACATATGCAACGAAGGTACACTACACGTTTTAGGAACATGTTGCTATTTATATACTGTCACTCATAAATAAAATTTACAGACAGCTGGTGATTTTGAGTCCGCCAATCAGCTTCGCGCAACGTTGCCGAACTCATTTCTAGCTATTTATTTCTAATTATATGTATATACAGTTATTATATATTATATATATATATATTTTATAGAACTTAATATACACTACATGGATAATTATATTACAGTTATAGATTATTATTTATTATTAGTGATACTATTTATTCGTTACCCTATAATAACCGCTAGGTTATTTCTAACACTTGGCGCAGACATTTACGAAAATAGCCATCAAAATCTCACTTTATAACTTACGGATAAAACCATGCATTTTTTAAAACTAGATAAATGGGCTATCAATAAATATGAAATTATATTGTTTTATTTATGTTTAGAAGGATAAGGCTATCGGTTGAAATTCAGACTACCATAATAATACTTTTCTTTCATGTTATGAGGCCTATAAAATTATTTAGATTCAAGTAATACAAATCAAAGACTTACATTTGGTTTAGAAATTTCATTCATTTTCAATCATTTTACTAACCTTATTTTTTGTAGCACTGTATATGTAAATAACCTTAAAAAATGTTTATACAATCTTCGGTTTATTAGAACAAAATGCTGGAGCCTTTTAGGGTTAGAGCGCGGGGCTTTGGTAAGGTCTTCAAATCAAACACCAATGGCTTTACTATGTGATAATGCCGCAACTATGCGCAAAAAGCCGCTATGAAGTGCCTTGGGAGAAATCCGCCTCTTTCAGTAAAAAAAAAGAACAAAATGCAGGTTATTACATATTTATTTATTTACATTGACATAAACTAATTAAAAATTTAATAACCATAATCACAAACTCAAATAAATAGTAAAAAATGTTAGTTATATAGTATTTAATGACATTATTGACACTGTGCTATCGAAAGGCAAACAATATGGCAACAGCGCGGTCGCGCCCATGTCCTATTGGCTAGCAACGGATTCTTAGCACTGTATATACTGTCACTCATAAATAAAATTAAAAAATACATAAGCAAACATTTCATCCCATATCCATTATACACAAAGGAATATTTAGTACAAGAAATTGACACGGTCATAGGTATAGTCTACTCAGGGATTTCACCTTTAATACAATTTAAATATTATTTGCACAAATCGATTAACTATACATATTTGTAAATCCTTGAACAAAATCATTTGTAAATATTCAGATTTTTTGCTATTGGATCAAACGCTTTATTTTTTTTTAATTTAGTACTGTATCCTTTTATTCTAACGATTTCAGGATAGATTTTTCATGACCTTTACGAATTGAGCATTACCACATACCACTCCAGGACGTCCTCCATGGCGTAGTGTCCGTGATCTTGGCCAATGGAGTTAGGGTAACTTAAATAGGTATACTTAGAGCCATTTTACAATAAACTAATAAAAAAATGCATATCAGAGTAATTATTATTAGAAATATATAACTAATACTCCACGGTGTTAGAGTATATACAACTTTTAAACACTATGACAGTTTAAGCAAAATGATTATACTTAAAAATTGAAAATACATAAGCAAACATTTCATCCCATATCCATTATACACAAAGGAATATTTAGTACAAGAAATTGACACGGTCATAGGTATAGTCTACTCAGGGATTTCACCTTTAATACAATTTAAATATTATTTGCACAAATCGATTAACTATACATATTTGTAAATCCTTGAACAAAATCATTTGTAAATATTCAGATTTTTTGCTATTGGATCAAACGCTTTATTTTTTTTTAATTTAGTACTGTATCCTTTTATTCTAACGATTTCAGGATAGATTTTTCATGACCTTTACGAATTGAGCATTACCACATACCACTCCAGGACGTCCTCCATGGCGTAGTGTCCGTGATCTTGGCCAATGGAGTTAGGGTAACTTAAATAGGTATACTTAGAGCCATTTTACAATAAACTAATAAAAAAATGCATATCAGAGTAATTATTATTAGAAATATATAACTAATACTGCACGGTGTTAGAGTATATACAACTTTTAAACACTATGACAGTTTAAGCAAAATGATTATACTTAAAAAATTGAAATTGTAGAATACTACGTTGTTTTTTACTTATATGTTCACAAAAACCCAACAATGGATAAGAATATTAAGGGACACAAAAGGAAGGGATGCAAGCCCCCCTCGCCACCTCCCAAATTACACCAGACTTATTTTTGGCACAAACACGTGATGGGTCCTTTGTGACGCCGTAATTGAATAAAATACACCCTTTTCCCTTTAATTAAGCTGAGTGTGGTCCTTTTATTAGACAGTATGGGTGTTGGGGATAAACACATATCCTGGAGGAAAGAGTAAAAAGTTTACTATAGCAAAAAATCTTGACTATATATATCAAGTATCATCAACATATATGTCAATATATAAAGAAATTTGTCTATTCTCTATATGATTAACGTGGGAAAAGATCCATCCATTGTGGCTGCCAATTCTTAGCAAAGAACTTAAGGATAGGGAAAATAAAGTATCTGTAAATGATATTCATATAAATCCGAAACAAAATTCTCATGGTATGCTTACACGTAGTAAAGCTCGTAGGGGGCATTAGATTTTGGTTTTAAGTAAAAAATTTTAAAAATAATGTGTTTTTTGCTCTGTAAAGTTAACTTTGTACTGCAATTTTTCATGTACATTAAGAAGGATTTGCATTTGAATACAAAATAATAATTAATAAATCTGTTAGACATTTTTGACCTGGATTTCAGGTTTTGCGGCCATTTTGTTTCCGGTTCTGGTAGGACACGCCCACTCCTTTCAGTTGTCTTTGAGTCTCCGTGACGAGTGGACGTGTTTGGTTTCTTTTGTGTGTAATATTTAGTGAATGGTTTGTTTGTAAGTTTTTTGACTGCTTTAAACTTTTATGTTTTCAGCTTTATACCGGTTTGGTCCGGATTATATGTTAATTGTGCTATGTTTTGGATATTAGTTCACCTGAGGACGGAAACAGATTCCAGATCCCGAAACTTCGTGAAACTTTGTTTTACATAAAATCGTGATGGAAAATGTCCGCAATAAAAATCGAAATAACATGGGAAAAGAGTTAGCACGTTAGCTGTTATGAAACATAAACTATGTTTTTTAACCATAAATGGATGTATCTCAACCACATGAAGCTAAATACTAAATTACATTGAAAATTAAAAACAATGTTTTCTGGTCCCTGAGCAGATTTATTGACAAGCTACTACCTATAATTACCTCGTCAACAGCTCAAATTTCGTAATATTTAGTTACGGCCGTTTCGGCATTAAGATGCCATCTTCACACTATAATGTTCAGCCACTTGGCTGAATAGCTAGTAGTTAGTTATATTTAAAAATATAAATTAGGAAGGGGAATATTGATTTTTCCGTATCCTGCGTAAGATTATCATTATAACTCATTGGAAATACAACGTACTGTGTTTAGACTGTAATATCTCGGCATCCGTTTGATGGAACAAAACGTAAAAGTATTTAATTGTATGGTTTTTACGAGTTTTTGAGCTACTCTAATGGTAAAAGATAAAAATTTAAATAAAAAAAACATTGGAAAACACAAAAACGTATATTTCATCACTAAGACCAAAACAAGCGTATTTAATACAAGGACGAGTTTAACGACAAGGCTGATAAATTCACGAGTATGTATCAAAAAGCCAATTCTGAGCCCTGTGATGAACTATATTTTTTGTCACACTGCAAATAGACCTAAACAAACTCGTAAAATCTAAACTTTATCCTAATCTACCATTTTTGACGCTTTAAATTAATCGTTTGTTGTGCTACTTACGTTGTGTCAGTTCATTATTGATTCCTAGTTGATTTTTTAGGTTATGTCAGTGCCAGTTATGCTGACCTCGAATAAAAAGTATCATAAATATAATATTTTGCGGCCTAGGACTAAAATAAATCACCATAATAATAGGGTTAGTTCTAGGAAGAAAAGGAACTACTTTTTCCATTCAACACATGTATATGAAACAGCTGTTTTTGAAGTAGTATGACGAAAATCCTTTTTTTTTGTCCTAAACTCCCTAAAAATGCCCCTTCCCTTTGCCCGTCATGTACCTACCTGGGTAGGTTGCCGTTTAAATACTCGAATCTAATATATATCATAAAATCCATACTTATCATGATATCCACCATTTTGTAATTTGCATATTTCATATCTTAGTAATTGGGTCGAAATAAACAAAAAGGTTGTTATAGGGTGTATGTGTGGCTGGGTCGGTGGTGGCGACCTGTAATCCATCCACTTGGAGGTCATGAATTTTGTATAGTTGTGACATATGATCGGTGGGCGTAGTGTTATCTTGTGTGGATTAACGTCCGCACTATTGAATATTGCGTTAATCTACGAAGACCATCCTCATAATTAGACTAATTCGTAATTCAGAGGTCATGGTTCGGATTCCACGTTAAACTATAGGTCCCTTAGTTGCCATCGGCTGTTGGGCTATTAATTAACAGTCATGACTAAGGAACATGTCAGCCTAGTGAGTAACAAGACTACAAGTTCGTGCTTATATCATCCTACACTAATTTCTCATTCATAATTGGCTTAAAATACCAGCATGGGTAAGCTGCCATTTCATTAATCGAATCTATATTTAAAATCCATACTTATCCAGACGTCCACCATTTTGTAATTTTTAAATTTCATATCCTAGTTATTTTAAATATCTTTTAAAATTAGTAAAGACTCAATTTAGAAAGAAATCAACCCAATTAAATATTCTTTTTCAAAATGGTGGCTATTTAAGTGTATTAAATTTTAATAACTTTCAAATGGTTGACTATTTAAAATGATTAATAATCAAAACTACTTCATACCTAATTCTCTATCCAACGACCAAGGCTTTGGAAACCGACCAAAAGGGAGATTCAATACTTTTACCAGTAATAAGTGTGCACGAGTACTAATATCATTGTTACACAGATTAGTTGGACTAGCCCAGGGCTACCATTGTTGCAGCTGGGCAAGTAAGCATATTCAGATATACTTCCATGGTATACTTTTTGCATTCTTTGACCTGTTTATTAGGCTATAAAGTGACGCACTGTACAAACAGCCAGAATTGCAGTAAATTGTAGCTTTATAATGAATCTCATCACATGTATATTGAGCTAAACATATGGTTTTAAAGTAAATCTTTTGTTGAATTAATTCAAAAAAGTGTTAAGCATTTCCAGACCGTCCTAAACTGTCGTAGAGTGTTCCTAAACCTCGTATTTCTCCTTAAAGCTATCAATGAGCTTATCGTCTGTCCCAAGTAGATACACCTGATTAATTTTCACGCTCCAGTTAACACAATGCAAGCGAAAACTTTTTCCGAGCTCTACGCTACAGTCATTGGTACCCGAGATGGTACTTAGCTTCGCCTTGTAGTTGCCTCCAATCTTCTTCGTATAGCGTCTGCTTTTCATTTTTACTCAGGATTTTTAAGTCTTGTCGCACCTAAGCCTTCCAAATAGTTTTTGGTCTGCCAGGAAGCCTTCCGCATTCTGCATTACTTTCAGCATATTTTTTATGACGGTTCTATCTATACTCTCTTCTGAAGACTTGACAAACCATTGCGTCTGCTTTTTACTTTCGCTGTAATACCCAGGCCTCTGTTTCCAAATTTGTGCCGAAATCTTCAGATCCTGTCTTCTTAAATTGAAGCTGTAGATCTTCCCGTGAATTTTCTTTTCAAAGTCAGTAATTACTTTAAATATTATTGCTTACTACTCAGACTTTCGATCTATATTTCGAAACACTATGATCAGCTATTGTATTTTTGTTTCATTTTACTATACTTTCAAACCATTTCTCAATTTACTATTATTTAACTATAATCTAATGTGCTATAAACTCTCATTTTCCCGTAAAAATACATCTGCCATTAAAACAAATTACAGTTTACCTTTTAAAGGGACTGTAATTCAATGTGGGTTTCCATTGCAAACTATTGTTCAGAGGTGAATCTTAGACAAGATTGAACTCGTAGTTTCCAACTGTGAATGCGACTCGAAGAATTTAGCTGAACGTTACGATGAAACAAACTCAAAGTAATGCAAGGCTTTATTGTTCCCGCTCCTCCCTCGCTATCTGGGTCTTAGAATGAGAGTAAGGGATGTAAAGAGCACGAGGTTTATGGTGACATTTGTTTTGAAAGTGACAACAATGACGGAAAGGCATGAAGGTTTTTACTGATTGTGTATTATAACAATACAATCATTTGATGAAATTAAAGTTTTAAATAATTGTGTTCTTGTAATATAATGTCATCAAGATATTTATATGACTCATATTATTATACTCATTACAGAAACTAACATTGGTGTGTCCTGATGAATAGAGGATGTGATATTGTCTGTGTGCATTAACGTCCGCACTATTGAGTGCTACATTCGTCCGCACTGTCCATCTTCATAAATAGACCAGTTCGTAATTTAGAGGGAAAAGTGGTTCGGATTTCACGTTATACTGTAGGTCCTTTACACACCATTAGTTGTTGCGCTTTGTATTAGCAGGCCGGTCTAACATGTCAGTTTTAGTCAGTAACAAGACTACAAGATCTCGCCACAATCATCTTACACTCATCTCTCATCCTTACTTGGCTTAGATATTTATTTGCCATTCCAAAAGGTAATCTAATCATCACCAGTACGTGTTTTTACTACACTTAGGGTTTCGTTCGTCACCAAACCTCATTATGTGGTTTATTGCATTAAAATATGCAAACTTGTTCCAACGGATATATGTTTGAACCCACGTCTCAATACAACCGGACCTCTCTAATTCATATTTGTGGTCAACCAGAGATCTGTTTATAGTCACGTACAAATATACTCATGTGTGTACGTGACTACATATTTCTTGTTTAAATCTGCTAAACAGCAACTTCTTTCCTAGACGATCGCTAGATAGCAATTGGATAGCAATTATTTGACACTTTCATTGCTCCATAATACTGTCTCTAGTTCCCACCCTGAAAAATCATGTTGAAAGTAGTTGCATTTATCGACGATTTAGTGAAACTAGTTTTTGCCGTCGTCTGCCGTGCTGTTTTCTATGAGCTGATACTAGAAATATCTCATAGATGATGTTTTCCGTCATATAAGTATTATAAACAACGACACAATAAATGCTAATAGACATTATAAAAAAGTGCTTTGATTGCTAGCAACAAGTGTTTGTAGTCCAGGTGGATACATACGGTGGTGGTTGTTTGGAAATACTTAGGATAGGTTTCGCACCACGATCAATCCAAATTTGGCTTCAAAATGTGAAAGTAGAGAGTTGGAAGGACCACTATTATAGTTGTAGGCTTAATTTTTTTATTTTGTTAAATGGGAAAAGGTGCGTTATAAAATATTTAACGTTTGTTAGGTCTTAAGTAATTGTTTAATAACATGAACAGCGTCTTTTCGGAAGCATATTTATCGGATTTTACTGCGTAAATATAGTTCCTCAATGCTCAGATTCAATTAGTGAGTGAAGCGTGATACAAAAGCACACAAGATGACCTACATTCGAAATGGTGTGGCCACAATAGCGACCGCCATCGCACAACGTCAGCAATCACATACTAAACCCAGCTTTGTCTTGCCTTTCTATATAGAATACCATTTTAAATAAACAACACTCAACCAAACATTCTATGATGTTTCAATATACCTCTCTATGTGCGGTATATATGAGACAAATTTAGAGTGTATTCCCTGATGTGAGTATAATAAAGTATAAAGTCATTAAAATACCACCGTACCGTTATTTGCAGACAAGATGTAGGTACGGGATTATGGGGTGTGTATGAAACTATAATGCATTTCTAATTATTTAACCATCTCCAACATATTTGATAAACTGTATCAGTTGACTGAGACATACTTTCTCCCAAAAATAGATTTTAAAACGATAACGTTCAATAAAGCTATCATATTCTTTTACCCAAATATAATTAACAATTTATTGTTTCACAAATAGTAACTTTTAAAACCGAGAAAACGAGTTAAACTAATTGTAAGAAATTTCGGGTTGCTGTGGTCATATAGTTCAGATCTAGATTACGTCGAAATGCCGTTTTAGACAGCTACCACTGTGCTGTAAGTTCAATCTCATTTTACCAAAAACCTAGTTTTTTAAACAAAGGTACTTTTCTCAGGAACTACTATAGATAAATGACTGAAATTTTTTGAATACATTAACAATTAGTAAATGCGTACATCAAGTTACTTTATTGTAAAAATAAACTTGAATGTTATATACTAAGTACTCAAAAACGGTTAAAAATTTTGCCGTAAAAATAATTTTATAATTCTCATTATAGTGAAATGTAAGTGTCATCCATTATACAGGGTTGTTAAAAATAACGGTGTAAAAACTAAACATTATGATTCCGTCATTTCAAATTGCTGATTGTTACAACAATGGAAAGGGCCGTTTTTTGACAATATTATGTTTCTCTCCGTTGATTGGTTGAGATTATGAAACCTGTCAACAAATAGCTACTGCAAAACGAGAAAAAGACGTTTGTGTCTTAAAGGTTGCTCGTACTAATGCTATTTAGTACCGCTTAGAGCCGTACTTAGGTATAGGATTTATCAAAGACAAAGTCTACTACCCTCTTAAGCCACAAACCCTACAAAAACTAAGACTAACAATAGCCGTGCAGAGATTACTCAGGAAATGCTACAGAACATCTGGGCTTAGTTGGAAAATCGCCTGGATATTTTCAGAATTTCTAATGGAGCTCACATTGAGAGTTTGTAAAGCATACAAACGTGTTTTTAATGTTATTTTAAACTTCTTAATATAAGAAACAGTTATATTATATTTTCATAGTTTTATAATTGAAAGTTTGCAAATGATTTGACCTTACGTTTGCATTTGTTAATATATTGAATATATGATGTCATTATATGTACATATAACTATGGTTACTACACATATTAAATTTCAGCAATTTATTTCAAGTAACTCCTGAGAAAATGTACCTTTATGCGATCAATTTAATTTAACATTGCCAGTACATAACCTCACCACTCGTCTTAATGGATCCAGAATCGAACCAGTAACCCTCTGGTTACGAGGTAAGTAAGTTACGTCAGAGCTACCTGGCCTCGAGAAGTGAGAATTTCTAATTTAAATGTTTTCATGGAGAATACTCTTTAACGAACAGAAAAGGTAGTAAACTTTAAACTAAGCTTAACTGTTACTATTTTAACTTTAGTTATCTTTGTGAAGCCAATAATTTTAGTGAAGCAACATTGAGGGCGGCATTTTAATGTAAAACAGGGGGTTGAAGAGATAACAATGCATATCAAGGTTTAGATGGTGTGGCTCAAAGACCGTATTGTTTTCAGTCAAAACTTTGTGAAACTTCCAGGCAAGAAGGGTTTGATTTATGTTTAAAATTGCATTCTTCATTCAATAAGCTCATTTATTCATAAGAAACATAATAATGTTCGTCACGAATAAAAAAGCACAAAATTAATAAAAAGTAATTGTAAAAATTATTTTAAATTATATGGACTGTGTTCAGCCAACTTCAATATTTAAAGTCATACTTATGTTTTCACAAAACATGATGAAATATAAAAATTTAATGTCAATTATTTTTAATAATTTTTAAAAATAGAGCAACTAATTAATTTTAAATCTGTTGAATCTGAGAGTGAATTAAATTTAAAATATAGTTTTTCCTTATTTTTTTTTAGATTTTTTAAAGGACAACAAAGTGTTAAAGTCAGATAAAAATAGTTAGCTGATTAGGACTTGAGAAGAACTTCCGTGGAACTTCTACAAACAACGGTCAACAAGGTAAATCAACTGTAGAGTTTTGCCAAGGAAGAAACTCAATTGGATCTTCCCTTCAATTTTCAACTTGTGAAACTCGCAGATGTTTATTTTATTTGGAAAATAACTTTGCTGATGTGAAATTGTTACATTATTACGTAATACAGTGGTGTTTATGCGCGTCCATTTATAATTCATATTTGTAGTCCGAGAACTAATCTATTTAAAAATATATACTTAAAGTTATATGATGTCAAAAGTATTGTGTTCAAACGTTTGTATTATATTTCTCGATTCTCAAATACCTGAAATATTTACTTCTTGCAAACGTAAGTCTAAAGTAATATATAGTAATATTTATGTATTATGTCTAACACTCATTGTGAAATTTACTCATTTACCTATATAAATTTAGAAACTTCCCCTACTAAATATTACAGGAAATCTTTTTTCTATAGTTCACAGTTTTTGAAAAGTTAAATATAAGTTGAATATATCCCTTGATTAGTATTCAAATTTATTTATATACTGTCTTGTACACAATAATAAGAATATATTGATGCACTAAAACAGTATCGGTACTTAAATATCATTTATCTATAGTGATGATAGTGAGCATGGCAATACCAATCTCTCCCTACAGTATGTGCAGGACAGATTTGATCCAATTTGGGCTGCAGACTTTGGTTTGCTTATGGAGACGTTCCAGTTTGCCTATTAAAGTCCAGACCAACTTAAGATCCCTAGAAACAAGAAGGAATGTACAGCCGGTACAGTTTCTGAATAAGCTGCTTTCTGATACGATTAACTGTCCAGCTGTTCTTGAAGGTGTTAGTCTTCGATGCCCCTCGAGGACTAGATCTCTTGACCGCATCGAAAGAAAAAGTGCCTCAACTAACTACGAGCTTAGCGGCCCGTTGATCCACCTACAACGTAAGGGAAATCTTGTTTTGTCCACGCGTCATATAAACTTCTTCCACTATGGTGGGGTGACTTCCGCGAGGAAGATCTGAATTTGTTGTTATAATATTGATTTTTTTGTTATTTTAACTGGAGTGGAGTTCGGAGTTGTTATTGTTAAATGTAATGTTATTTATTGTTGTTATAGTTCTTACAGAAACTTATTTATCTTTGTATTTATACTTAATTACTGAATATTTATTTATTAACACGATTATAATTTATTATTATTCAGGTTTTTGTTATAAACTTTTATTGTTATTGTTGTGAGTATTTATTTATATTTATTTACGTAGTAAGAATTATTGTACAGCACTTTCAGTATTATTTTTTGTATTTATTAGTATTCGTATGTATTTATAGGGGTTTGCTATTTTGAAAAATTTTCTTCGTAGTTATGTATATATCAATATATTGGGGGTTTCCAGTTGTAATAAATAAATCAATAATACAACTTCCAAAAATACTATACAAATTTATAAAAAATATAGATATGTGAGGGAGGGATGGATCACAAACATAAACAGGTGGTGGAAATAGTGCAAAAAAACAAATAACAGATTTATCAAAATAAACATTTAACTTTTTTCATGCTGCAAAATGTTTCAAATTAAGGGCTATTTTTTATCATATTCAAACCTTTGAAAGTGAAAATCTCAATTTCACTCTCAATTCAATTTCAGTTGTCTTTACATTGACATAGGGTGAATGTGATCGTTTAAATTCATTATGGCATAGGTTAAAATTTTCCAAATATATTTTTTGTGTTTTTTCTGCGAAAAATTCAAAATAATATTGTTAGAATAAAAATAATATATCAAATTATGAATTAATTATAGCGAGATTTGAGCTTAAAGGTTAATGGTTCGTGGAATTATTTACACGCTTAGTAAATACTTAGTATGGGAGCGTTTCTCATTGTTATTTGTTGAAATATTAACACAGTTTGAAATAAAAGCAAAGTTTCTTCGTTTATAAAAATTGTATTGCGTGTAGGTCAGTAAACTACACAACAGAATTTTAAATGATTAAAGAGTTTTGGAAAAATAAAACAAACGAAAGGGAATATTCTGTAGCACTATTAGGATGCTAAACGAGTTCTTCGCATTAGAGTAGAGTTTTAATGAAGTAATTCTGGTCTACTGCTGTTGAATATTTAAAAAGCCAGAAGCAATTCCTTCTCAGTTACATTAAAGGAGACATCACAGGAGGATGCGAGAAGGGAGGGTGAGGGTGGTGGGGGGGAGCAATATCATCGTCTATTTGTTTAGTCATTAGTGGAAGGGGTTCCGTTTAGTTGTGCTTGCGTTTGAGTACATTTTGCAAATAATGCATATTTGGATTTTAAAATCATTACGAAAATCTCTGTAGTTTCTATGTAAATAAATTAATTTTCTACAGCCTGTATATTTTGGCTTTCAAGCATAACGATATGTCTTCAAACCACAGGTCTACTTTAATAAGAGTAGTTTAATATTAAAAAACATTGGTTTTTGATTATAGCGAAAAATCAGCAATATGGATTCAAGTTTATTTATTTTATTTATACTATACATATATTTTTGAGCAAAAGTAATATGGGTATGACAAGAATATCATTAGTAATTTTGGTTCAGTGATTAAAAACCCCTTTGTAAAATGGACAAAACTGCAGAGACCCCGTGCTCATGGAATCTGGTTGGAGTACTCCTAAGGGTTAAAACATTAATCATAAGTTAATTGCACTAGCTTTAAACTTTTAAAACTTATTAACCTAATCAATAGGACCTAATGAACAGGACAATTGAGGACAGAAACTGAAATATTAATTGATTGATTTACCATTTTTATGCTCATTTTTTAATGTATTATGAGAAAATAGTAAAAAAACGTAGATTTAATTTTAGGACATATAAAGATGACTCGCCATTAAAATCGATGTCAAAGGAAAGCCATAAGGGAGAAGACCATTTGAACTCTGTGACAAAGGTCACACTGTACGGTGAAAAGGTATAGGTATAGATGTAGGTGGAGGTATGTATTTTATGGTAGGGAGGTTTAGTGCATCGCTTTTCTCTACTACCCATACAATACAGTCAGTCTTTAGCACTTTAAAAAAAAGAATCAATTGTGGTGTTGCTTGTGCTCTTGTCCCATGATGCTTTTCCACTGAGGGCTGCAATTCTAACTACTAACGAAATTATAGTATATTTCATCACTAGGACCAAAAACGGGCGTTTTTGATACGAGCACAAGTTTAACAGCCAGGGCACACCGATGCTGTTAAATGTGCGAGTATATATCAAAAATCCAATTTTTTGGCCGTGTGATGAATTCTAATTTTCTTAATACTGCAAATAAAATTAAAGAACTCGTAAGTTATTGGCGTACCTAATTTAGTATCCGATAGTTGTCGACCATTTCTATTAATTTAGACTAATACGCTGTTATGTTACTTACGTTGCTGCAGTTCCTTTTTAATTCCCAATTGTTTTTTTAAGGTTATGTCAGTTATTATTTTCGATAGTTTGGTCTCAACCATTCGATTGTTCTATTTCATAGTCCATTACCAGTTTCACAATCGATATCTGGAACGTCCTAAATACAGATAATGATTGTGGCAGTCACTTAATCGATTATTTACAATCGAATGTTGATCTCAAATGAAAAGTATCATCAACGATATCTTTTTGTGGCCTAGGACTAAAAGAATCGTCATAATGATATGTTTAGTCTTAGAAAGAAAAAGAAAAAACGTATGCTCTTCAACACATGAATATAAAACAGCTGTTTTTGAAGCAGTGTGTCGAAAGATAGATTTAAAACTTTTAGACTTAGAGCAAACACAGTATCTTTGGTTTAAAGGGATATAATGGAGGGATGAGAGTGTGGAGGGGTATTTGTCCATGGACTAATAATGTAGAAACAGCGAGCAAAGTATTTTGATATATCTTCAAGTAAATCAAACTAGTTTCTTTTCATAGTATCCCGCTAAACTTCCAGCTAGACCTAGACCTCCTCCACTATAAGCGTAGCATAAGATGAAAAGACGAGGTAAAGCAGGGACATGAAATATTATACATAACCTTAACTTTTTCACGTGTAAATCAAAATAATATAAATACTAAACGTTATATTATGTTTAACATTGAAAAAATTTTACAAAAGCACGCTAGCATAACTAAAAATTTTTTCCTAAAATCTTAAGTGATTGCAAAATAATTTTTATTCCTATTATATGCTTCGTTTGAAATTCATTATTTTTGTGATGGTGGATTTATGTGGATTTATGTTATTTAGATTTTGATTGCGGAAACAACATTTTCTTAAAATTCAACATAACTCGTAATGGGCATTCGATTATTTTTAAGTATAAAAATGTAAGAATAATGTTTTTTAGAATAAAGTTATTTTTGTACTGTAATATTTCATGTACATATGCAACAAATTTGAATTTTAAACAAATTTAAAAGACACACTTCTCCTGAGTTTTTTCCGCGGCCATTTTGTTTTTGGTTCCAGGGGAACACGCCCACTCCTAGTCTTTGAGTTTTCGTGACGAGTGGACGTGTTATGTTTCTTATGTGTTATGTGCGTAATTGATAGTGAATTTCTTGTTTGTAAGTTTTTTGATTGATTTAAACTTTTTTGTTTTCAGCTTTATACCGGTTAGTCCAGATTATATAATAATTGTGTTTGGTTTTAGGCAGTTGCTCGCCAGAGGACAGTATCAGATTCCATATCCCGAAATGTCATGACACTTTGTTCTGCAAATCGTGATGGAAAATGTCGCAATAAAAACCAAAATAATAGTAATTTAATGTTTGTATCTTAACAGCAAGTAATCCCAGACTTTACATGGTAAAGGTAGTAAATTAGAACTAAAGTAAACATAGAAACATAAATTGGACAAGAGTTTTAATATATCAAGCAGACTTATCAGCTTCAACTTGACATATATACTTGAGTCCAAGCCAATCTCGTCTTTCCTTTTTCTGGCTGACAAGATTTAAACCGATTCCTTTTATCTTGACACTACGGGCTGCATTGAATGATTGTTCTTTTTCAAGTTTGTATCGTGTTGTTTGCAGTAAACCTCCTTAGTCTTTTAAGGTAAATGTACAAAGTTTTGTTGGTACTAGGTTTCAAAAACTATGATAGATGACTTTTATTTCTATCTTGTAATTTAACTAACGTAATTAAATAATTAACCGGTAATATAATCGGTAATTTTTTATTACTTAATTTGGGTTGAATTACATCACTAGATTTTAAACGACCCATTTTCTTTAATTTATTCCTCTCAAAATTGATGTTCCTAGAACGAGAAGTACTACATACGAAAAGTAATTAAAAAAAATTATTGCTATACAGTTTTGATACCCTCTATCTAAATACACATGTAAGGAAAAACATAAAAATATTAGAGTATGAATGATAGAGTACCTAAAACTATAAAGTTGAATTAAATAGGGAACTAAATAAAAACTTAAAATTTTATTGAAAAACTGTTTCATTATTTTTACATCAACTTGAATTCTGTATCACCCGAGAAGATGGGAGAAAAGAGATTCCGAGACACCGGATGTTTCCATTTCTCCAGCCGGATGTTAACAATCTATTCTTTTTAACCCACAAAGGAAATCTCTTTTTCTTGCTTTAAAGCATAGTAAATCTCATTCAACGAAAGTAGCTTTTACAACTATTAACCTTTACATCGTGAACCTTTTGTAAGGATTTAAAATTTGATATAATTCTTCTTGACATGCAAGTAATATTTGTTTCGAGATCATATAATTTTTCATTATTTGTTTTTAGTTTTCCTAATAAAAAATAATTTTAATTCCTAAACTAGTTCCAAAATTTAGTGTCAAATTTACGTAAGAAACAAATTAGTATAATTTTTTAAAACTGTGGAGGAAATTTATGTATTTTGTTTTTCTTATTTCTTACGGGAAAATATTATTTTTCCTTTTAAGTAAACAATGTTTTGTCAGTCAAGTTTCAAAATACCGCAACATATTTTTGGAAAATCAACACAAAACCAGATTGAGATCTTAAGATGTGACATTGCACTGCTATCCAAGACTCCAACTACATACTAGGCTAGGAACACGCCCTAAGGGGAACGTGGTTCAATAATTGAAGCTATTAATAGAAAATGAAAACTTATGGATAGGTAAATAATTTTATGTTAAAATACTCAAGAATAATATCAAATAGAAAGAAACTCTAAGGAGAAAAAATATGTGGTTTGTAAGTAGGGAATATATTAACGTAATACGAGTGTTACAAAATGTTACATAGTATATGTACCAGCAATAGCATTATTCCAAATTAAAGTATATTTTTTAATGTAAATATATTACTAATTATCCTTTCATACAGTTAAGCACATTTTCAATATCAATGAAAATGTTTCAAATCTAAATGTTTATTGATAAGATGTATTGTAGTTTAAAATACCTGTCTGTCAAGAGATCATTGGTGAGGTGATAACATGTAATTACAGGAATATTAGTTAGTAGTTGTTAATTTTATTTAAACTATGATAATAATATGTCAAGATGGTATTTTTATAAGTATAAAAAATATTAAATTCCTCATCAATCAACTTATACTCTACTGTTTAAATTTTAGATAGTAAAAAAAATTTAAATGTTCAATTTTCTACAAAAGAAAACAAAGTTAAAAAATATCAGAGACCTTTCAACGTTGTAAAGCTTTTTACTAGGTGAAGCATGAAACTTATTATTGGCCGTGTTCCCATTTTGTTGGGTTACCCAACGACCAAACAACATTAACTTGCACACAAAAGCCTACCACCGCTAAACTTACGCTAACCCAGATTCTAAAAACTGGGTCAGAATAACAATGGGTAAACATTGTGTATCTTATGTTTAATTAGCATATTATTAGCGGATTTCCTACAGAAAAGCCAGCTATTCACATGACCCCCATTGTAACAGTCAAACCCGGGACCATGATATAAGTTCAGAATTAAACCCCCTAAACAAGTTGAGGGGATGGGGGTCATTCAAAATGTTTAGTTTATTTATGTTTTTATTTTATATTTATATGTATATATTTTAGCATACCTACGTGTATAGTATATCTATTTACTGTCGGATTGTAAAAAAATAGAAAAACAAATTTCTGTAATATCCTGGAAAAGCTGGTTTAGCAATGCATTTGCATACATTAATAGCACTTTTGGAGGGATTTTTACCAAAGAATGGGGGTTTCAACTTATGTATGTATCATAAAATCTAATTCTTATTTATACCGTTAGATTCAGTTAAAAGAAGTCACAGTTTAGTATTTTGAATCATGATTCTAGGTCAATTGGTTACTAAGTAAAAATTGTAAACACAGTAAGTTGTAATGGAGAATATTATGAAGAATAACTAAACATCAATAACTCACTTATTTACTTCAATATTATTCCGATGTTTTGTATGTAAGTTCATCTAGTATAGTATGACATCAAATTTAAACTTTTTTAGCAGCAAATCTACTCATTAGTGGGTATTCTTTTGGAGAAAAGAATTAACTGTAGTTACTAATGATATATGTGACTAGTACAATTCTTAATTATAATTTATAAAGTCCTTATTGTAATATACTCAGTACATCATTAATTAATAATTATTAAAGTCGTTTATTGAATATAGCATTTTAATTTTTACTATTAATGAAATTAAAGTTTATTATTTTTTTAAAAAATAATTGGTATCCTTTTTATAAATAATGAAAAATTTTTGTATTTTTTCGATTTATGGAACTACTGATTAAATTTTTTGAATATTTTAAAAATTCGAATAAATATTTAAGGAACTAGAAATATACAGACAAAGAAGTTGAACTATATCTCTAAAGAATAAAAAAAAAAAAAAAAAAAAAAAAAAAAAAAACAAAAAAATAATAAAAAAATAAAATGTTGTAAAATAAACCTGAAAAAATAACCAAAAGTAGTGGACTGAATATTAAAATAATAAAAGTTGGTCTACTTAACTAAACCATCATAAAAACAACTTAACGAATGAAAGCAAAATAAAAAGTTTACTAATAATATACATCAATTATAAGGTATTAATAACTAAGTTATTGATGCAAACCTCCGTAAAAAAATTAAAATAAAAATGGGTTTCCTTGAAATATTGTGATTCAAACAAGTTCCTTAGGGACATTAGACTCAAGTTTTAATGATTTCATTTTGGACGTTTGCTCTTTAGTATTCAAAAGGTTTCTGCTGTAACCATCTCTTTTATCGAAGATCGTTGAGGCAAATAGTAAAAAAAGTCGAGGTTTACTCTGTGATATTCCTGAAAATGAATATTTTGTTGGAATAACTTTTGAATGTTTTATATTAAACTGATAATAAACTTTTTTTGGAAACTGTGATTTTGTAAATAAAACACTGGTCCAAGTACTTTTCTAAAACTAACTTTCCTTTTATGTTCATTATAATCTACCCCTCATAATCTAAATGAAGCCTAAAGTCATCGAATATAATCAATTCATCCAACATGTGTAACGGCTTTACTAGGTGTGTGAAATAAATATGTGAATAATAATAACGAGTTAAAACAACTATATTAGTTAATTACAGTATTTTATATACAATATAAATTGTAATTCAATCGGCTAATAACTTTCCAATCATAATTAAAAAAATTCTGGTGAAATAGATCATTTAACCTAGTGGAACTCACTGGAAGTGGAATGTATTGCACTGTAGACTATAACTTTTTATATAAAAGTAACAAACTGAAACTAACGCTACCTTTTAGTTTTTATTTGCGTCGTTTCTTCTTCTTACCTCCTTGTAAAGCTTTCGAAGCTAATAAACAATAGTTATTTGTATATAAATGTTTGTCTGTGACCTATAACTAACCATTATCATGAGTGTCTGTGAATAGTGAAAAAATACGATTGTATGGATGGTTTCTATATTTTTTAATATGACATATAACATCATTGTTACACCAAGGTGACATCAGTTTCATAACACTGGATTCAAATTACATAAATTTATTTTCAAAACATTTGTACCTATTTCATTATTAGTTATACAGTAAATGTAAAATAGTATTTAGTATAAGTATTAATATTATTAGTATAGGCCAACGTGATTTTAATATTTCATCCGAGACTTTCCTAACAACAGTTTATATTTTCACTTAAATTTCACTTTAATTTTTCACTCATTGAATGCTAAATAAATAGGTACCGGGTTGATGAGGGTAAGTTAAGGCATTTTCGTTTCTCCCACTTATAAGATAGTATTTGGAAAAATTATTGTTTAGTACATTTTTTTATTTGAGTAAACAATGGATATATCTATTTTTGGGCCCAAAAAAATCCAAAAAATTGGGTTTTGACGTGATGTCTGTCTGTCCGTGTGGGTTTTTGGATGTGTACAGAGCCACAGCCTACCCCTTTGCTCCGATTTAGATGCAGTTTTATATGTATGTATCGATTTTCTGTATCTTCAGGTGTTTTTTTTTATTTTTTATTTGTAAAGGTAGTTCACTCCTGAAAACCATTAGAAAACGATTAAAGATCTAAATTTTTCAACATTGGTCCAAACGATTTTAATTAAAATTTAATATTTTATTGTGGATAGCGTACTAAATAATATGACACCACATGTCCGTAGCATCTACGGTTTAAAAGTTATAGGCTTATAAATGTAAAATATATTTTTCCTTTTTTCAAAAACAATAAACGTAAAGTATAATATGATTAATTACCATTAAAACCTTAAAAACCTGGAAAAACCTAATTATTATTTTGAATTATTTTTCTACGACTAACGGTTGAAGAGGAAAGTAAAATTTACCATCCATAGTAAATAGTAAGTTATCTGAGAGCGCCCAATGTTTTTTTATTGGAAGGGGCGGATTACTCCCAAGGCACTTCAGCCGTAGAGGCTTTTTGCTCACCCCTGTGTGGATTGCGGCATTATCACATAGCGAAAAGCCATTGGTGATTTGAACCCAGGACCTTGGGCACCAAAGCCCCGCGCTCTACCCCTAGACCAGTGCGCCACCCGCGCCCAATGTTATTCTTACAGAGAATATTAAAAATCAATAACTTCCAACCCGTTTCGAAACCGTTTTACACGAAGCTTGGCATTGAGTGTAAGGCCACATCACCCAACAAAAATCATAACGGTGTGTTACTACGAGGGGGGCATAGCCCCCCCCAAATGACTAGCAATTTAACTTGTTGTTCGTTTCATAAATAAAATAATTATTCTTACATAGTAAAGCTTTAATAAATAATTAGAGTTATAAGTATAATAATTAAGTTATAAAAGTTGGTAAAGCATAATTCAATTATAAGTCACATTGTATATACTAGTTTGCCATGTAATTTTCATCTGAATTTGTAAATTTATAAAAAACGTGTCCCAAGTAATACACCAATTTGGGAAACTTGAGACACACATTGACAATCAAAGCTTGTCCTGAAACAGAAAGTGCTATGCTGACAATATAATATTTATATGGAAAAAATAAACCAAAAAATTAGCTTATATAAGCCAGAGAAAAATAAATAGATTCACCACGTTATAATTAAAAAAATAGTTAGTGGGTAAGCTATATAATTTATTAATTTATGATATGCACACGTACATATTTAAAATATTTATAACAATATGTTGCCTTAATTCAAAAAATTCAGAAATTCATAGTTAGAATATACGATAGCTAAAAACACTGTCACAGTACATGAATCTGGTCAAACCCCCACAATTATTAACAGAGATGCTACTACAAGGTAACATAAAAGTATCTGCATATCGCCTCAGATTACAACATTACAAGTTACACTCATCAACGATATACGTTTTTATAAAGGTTTCTCCGTTACTCAAGCCACGAACTCGTATAATACTACTTAAGTCATTCCAAGAAAGTAGTATTCCCTTGAAACTAATAAGACATTCCTTGAATACTTAATAAAATGTTAAACGTACCTTGTCTGTTAAATATCCCCTTTGCTTACTAAAGCTGTTTAATGCTTGCATTGGTATATCTTTAGGTGGAACCATTTAATTAAAATAAAATTGATATCATGTGATTTCGCAACAAAGAACAAAAAATAATTTCAAACCATACAAACGTTTTTTGTTGTTTTCTGTTATGCAATATAATAAGTTTATCGATGCGGTTGGAGCGGACTGTGTCGTCCATCCCTTTTTAAAAATATTTAAAGAAATATAGTTATTCTTACATAGGTCTTGTATAGATAAAACTTATATAAAATGCATGTCCTGTATACAAATTCACAAGTGATATGAGTGAAGAAATAGAAAGCCATATTTTTATATTATTTGATCTACGACCAGTACAAAAAGTACCAATAAAGATACTGAAAGTAACATCATTAAGAGGTTCATTACTAAACGGAAATTGAAAACCATTGCATTATAAGCTCATAACAGGTTGTAGATCATTCAGAGCTCAGCATGTGACGAAAGTAATGATATTATGGATATAATGAAATGCAAAATCAGCTGGTTTATAAAAGATAGTTTGTTTTAGTGGCTAACCTCAAAAAATTTAAGTTTTAAACCATTCACAGAATAAGATCAACGTAATTCGCACATCAGCTGATTACTCTAAGAATGAAATACACACCTATTATTTTTTGATACTCTGTATATTGCAGTGTTTATGGATAAATTAAATATACAATTCTTGTTTTTAAAAGTCTGAATATTGTTTGTAGTAGATAAATTAGGGTATGCAACGATTGTATTATTCATTAAAGCCACTTGTGAGATATTTAGAACACTCGTTTAGTTCGTGTTCTAACTTACATCTCACTCGTGGCTTTAAGGCATTCATAATACGATTGTAATATGAATGCCTTAAAGCCACGAGTGAGATGTAAGTTATCCCTTACTAGGAATAGTAAGGGGTGAATAATATCCACTGAAAGTTCTATCAAAGCATAAGCAAAATCAAAGTAATAGTAATGAGGGTTAATGAGTTCTTATAGAGTGTACAACCAAATGTGATATTTAACCTAACTTTTTCTACGTTATGTAAAACGTTAACATTAGGAAGAAAGTCATACTTTTCTTATGACTGCCGTTTTGTCAAAGCTCGAAAATAACTTAGCCTCGGCATTGCAAATGACAAGGTGGAGGGCGGACACCTTTTACGTTACACAAATCAAGTGCTTTCACCTGCTACAGAGTCCAGGTGAAATCTCTGAATCAGATTATCTTTAATGTTACTGACAAGGAGTTTGATAAAAAAATAACGAAAGGTAACCAAGAATCAAAATTAAATATCATAATGACATTTAATTAACTCTATAATGATTAACTTTGATATGGTTTGTACTTAGCCCTTTCGTGAGAAAGAATATTATGTAGTTATCATTGTAAATGAATGGCATATCTTTCTTTTATAAATAAGATCTAACCTAAAAGGTTTATACTGTTTTATTACGTTGTGCTGGATTTTATAACCTTTGACGTAAAATAAGATAACGGAGAACTTTTTTAGTGTGTAGATTATAAACTGTTGTAAATTAATTTTTGATGGAGAAATTTTTAAAACAATAAAACAATCGGTTTTAGCGCTCCCCATTCAATCCCAATTATATTTAATTTCATTAGGTAGAAAATTGAATGAAAAATTGAAAATTGAAAAAGGTATCTATTTTTATTTTTTTACTGCAAAAACGTTTTGGTTGTGTCGTTAGGTTAAATTTTATGTGTATGATTATTTTATAAGGTTTTATGAGTGTTATAGATTTTTTCGTTACATGATTACCATCGGAAATACTCCCTTAGCAATCTAAAACAGTTTCAAATGGCCAGCGGAGTTTGAAAATGAATATTTATTTGTGTTCAAACCCATCGTTGTTTGTTGATCCTTGCGAATACAGCCTACTCGTA
This sequence comes from Nephotettix cincticeps, assembly GCA_023375725.1. Classification (NCBI taxonomy): domain Eukaryota; kingdom Metazoa; phylum Arthropoda; class Insecta; order Hemiptera; family Cicadellidae; genus Nephotettix; species Nephotettix cincticeps. Next base: position 44,291,322 of record CM041787.1, read on the forward strand.
CTAATATCGAAGATTAATGGTTCATATTTCTGTCCACGAAAACAGTCTACAAGTTTGAGCGAGTTATAAAACTATTTTTCTGAGAGATTGTTTTAACAATTCATTTCATAGCTGCCCTAAGACGAGCAGTTCTCTCTGGATTACATATTTTGTGCATTCAATTTCTTCAAATGACCACTTCTCTTCTAAAATGACCATTCCTAAACATAACTTTTGACCACCCTGTACCGTAAATCTTTTTATTTATCTCATATTTTATAAGATAAACCTTTTATTTTAAGTACATGCAATTTATGAACCATACTCGGCCAAGAAGGGGCTTTTTGAAGGGGCTAAATATATAGAATAGAAAATGTGGTTAGACATGGGATCATAGGAAAGTAGGTTCCCTAATAGTAAAATGACACTCAGAAATATAGCAAAAATATTCTTTAAAATATTAAGAATTATGTTTCACCATATCCTATTGGTCTGTCAATTGACCTCGTTTGCTGATGTTTTGTCCTTTTCATAGATAAATTATTTAGCTGCATTTTGAACCAAAGTATTTCATAAAGTTTTAGTGTAGTTTGAAGTGTAGTTAAATTCTTAGTGCTTTGGCTATTTTTTTAGTCATCAGTGTATACATACGTTTGACAATAGCTATCCATTTTTGTTTTTTTAAAAAGGCATATAAATTCTTCGTATTGTATGGCCATACACACTTTTACTTATATACCAGTTTAATAACTAAGTTATATCAAGATTCCAGCATGTATATGGGTGGTAAGTACTATAAAATTAACACAAATTAAATAAATTATTGTTAACTATTAAGTAAAAATGATGTTTCTACGTAAGTCCAAAATCGGGTACTCAAAACGGCACTGGGATCATAATAAAAGTGATTAAACAAAAAGCTTTAATTAATCCTTTCGATATAAATTATGAATTTAAATTATATTTAAGCATTTAAACACCGGCTATTGGAAGAAGCTAAAGCTAAAAACATACTAAAAAATTTTAACAATAAGTTTAAAAGGAACTATACTAGGATTAAAATCAACAAAGGCTTCAAGGTGAATTTTGAGTTATTCGATTCATATAAACCTGTCATTGATTTCTGACTATTTTCTATTATTATTTTCCAACAATATGTTTTAAAGCTACACTGCATTTTATAGGTGACCGTGAAGCTTCTATTGATCTTTCTAGCAGTATACGTATGTGAAGATTTTAAAATATAAAAAAGGGACACCCGAGTCAATAAACTTCAAACTCTTAAGTTATCGTTATTCAAGGGCCATATACCAAGGCCATATGCCTTTATTTTCTCCGTTAATCGTGAGATGTTATCTAGCTCAACACTTTCAAATGTTTGTATCACATATTTACGTGAATTAATTACTTTATTCATAAAACATTTTAAATACTCTACAAATTCAAATAAGTATAATACTATTTATATTTTTAATATTCTCTGGGCACAGTGTTCTCTCTGTGGATTTACGTCCGCGCTATTGAATACTACGTTAATCCACAAAGACCATCCTCATTTCACCTGTTCGTAATTAAGAGAACCAGCGGTTAGGATTCCACGTTAAACTGTAGGCCTCTTACATATGCCATTGACTGTTGGGCTATTATTTAACAGTTCTATCTAAGGAATATGTCAGCCTTAGGCAGCAACAAAACTGCAAGATCGCGGCACAATCATCCTACTTTAATTTCGCTTTCATACTTGGCGTACAATACCTACCTGGGTATGTTGCCATTTTAGTTAAAAGTATACACGTTTCATAGCGTTAACACATTACACTTTTGTAATCAGTGTTACGTTAGTTTAATTATAGAACCAGCCACTATTCATAATTAGCAAATTCATTTTCCTTCTGCCGGTTGATGTTAGCTATAGAACAGCGTTCTAGAACGTTCTAGAATGTAGAAAGACACAACTTTCCCGATCAAACCGTAAACAATATCCCTGGCGTGGGTAAACACAAAAAATCTGAAATTATTTGAAGTATAATACCTCTATTTACTGTTTTCAGCCTATGGATGCGATTCTGAAGTTTAAACAAAGGTTCTGGAGCTTTTCACGATGGCCGCATTTACAAAGCACATCCTCACAATGGCGGTCTTTCCCTTACAAAGGCGAACCATCTCTCATCCGATGAAAGTCTGCTCGGATTAGAGCATTCCACATGAAATAAACAAATGCTGAAATATTTTATCAGTAAGATATCTAACAGTGAAATTCTTGAAGTAAAAACACAATGAGGTACTTTGACTTTGTAATTTTTTTGTAGTTTGAAAGTCATGATTTGCAGATAAATGATGCTTCAAACTAGTTTGTAAGATACAAAATTTGATTACTTGCTACATAAACATTTAGAGACTCTTATATACTTATAATTACTTAAGGTTTTAATACACATTTTAAAGTTTGTACCCTGACTAACTTTTAAACATATAAACTATATTTTGTTCTTCCCTCTCTGAATATACGGTAGTCTTCATAATTTGGAAATCATCAGAGTTTAACTAATTCTATTGTAAATAGTTGCAAATAACATGACATGTTTATAGGCTAAAGTACCAGCTTTCTTAAACATTTTGCTTTTATGGCTTATAAACAACAAAACAATTGGGGTTGATTATTCGATTAAAATTGACAATTAACAAATGATTATGAAAAACTAGCTGGTTCGGTGAAATTCATAAAGCCCTTAAGTAAATATGTGTTAACTTTAAGCTTGGCCATGTTCCGAAGTCAAATAGAATTACGGCTACGATGTGAAAGATTTAGATATTTTAAGTCACGATATCATTATGAGCTGTTCTCAAGTTATGAATGGTGTAACTAACACGACTTTGTTTTATTATTTAGATAGATGATAGATAGATCAACCAACACAAACCACAGCAACTGTGAAGTAGCCTATCAACGTGGCAAGTAAAACTGTTCCTTTCGTACAGTATTTATTTACTTGATAGTTTTAAATTGGTGGTTAATACAGAAGGCATTGAGTTTCAATTCACATTGCTAATGGAAAGTAAACCAACGACTATAAATTGCGAAATCTAATATTTAGATTGTAGAAAATTAATCAACAAATTGGCTCCCCACAAGCCATTAAGTTCCGTGGAGACCTTGATCCCTTTGTAGGGCAGAGCCCTTTGGGGTTTTTGAAAAATCTTTCTTAGTACGCATGTAGACATTAAATAGAATCTGTGTACCAAATTTGAAGCTCCAAGTCCTTGTAGGTTTTGATAAAATGTGACTGGATTATACATAGAGATACTTTTGCAATATTGTAAATTTTTTTAATAAATTCGTGATAACATAAAGCTTCATATTTTTAGCCTAATTAAAAAGAGGATTTGATATTTAAAAACCGTTTATAATATCCTTGGTACTAGCCCAAAGTTCTGGGCTCTGTCTACACATTTTCTTTTGTGGCGAGTGTGGGGAGCGGTGGGTAGCTTTATAATAAAAATAATATTAGTGGTCAAAATATTAGGTTAGTAGTTCTCAAAAAACAATGATTATTGCTTAAAGCAACTTTATGTTTAACTGGTCAAAGGTAGTAAGCAATCTAGCAAAAAATTGTTTTGTTTCTCGGAAAAAGCTAATAAATAAAATTGGAAATGTTGAGGTATGTCCAAAGAAGTCCTCAGTATCAACTAAGGGTGAATGAGTATCACATTTGTTATTTTTGTCTTTTACTTCCTTAACTGTACTAAAGGGGGTTTCTTTCCTGGAAGATAAACTTTTTAATAATTTACTTTGCTATTTGTCTCCAAAAAAATCCGATTTTTGCCCTGGGGGCCCCCTTAATCAATTCTAATAATTATAAAAAATAAAGCTAAAGTTGATAAATTTTTAACTAACTGATTATTTAAGGTACATTTCAGAGATGAATAATATTTTGGGTACAATGACATTTCATTATTTAATTTAAATAAGTTGATATAGTTTGCCAAATGAAATTCAATTCCAATCCGTAGAAATACAAAACAGATTGGCACCAACCAAACCATTAATCATTGTCCAACGGTCCATTAGCCTTGTGATATTGAAGCGATGGGTCATGCAACGCCATTTGCCATTCATTTACAGACTACATTATCCCCTAAATAACACGAAACTACTGAAATAGAGATGGAACTATAATATACTTGATCATAAACTTACTTCAATTAAATTACTACCTTTACCTTTTTAACATGAATATGTCTTAGCTCTGGGGGGAGGCGAGTATTGGCCATAAGTCAGTGCAAAAGCAAGAACGGCAGTGACATCATGTGGTTAAAAGGAGAACTATTTATAGGAACTGAATACATTACCGTTAGGCATATACGTAAGCTATTTCCCAAAAGGGGACTGAAACATGTTTTATATGGATATGTCTAAGATCTGATGGTGGGGTGTTAGCAGATTTGAGAAGAGCAAAATTGTAGAGGAAGTGCAGTCAGAAATGAATTCCCTGTAGACATATCCATGATCTAGCATATTTTCGACTGGAAAGTAAATATGATCTTTTATGAAATGGTGAACTACGCAAGTAGCTATTTTAAGCCAAGTATGAATGAAAGATGCGTATAAGATTATTAAGGCACGATATTATAGCCGTGTCAACAATTATTGCTGAAATTTCCTTAGAAAGGACTGTTAATAACAGCTAAACAGCCAATGACATTTAAGGGACCAACAGTTTATCGTGGGATCCGAACCACTTGTGTCTCTGAGTCATGAACTGGGACTCTGAGGATGCTCTTTGTGGACGAACATAGTATCCAATAGTGCAGACGTTAATCCACACCACGGTGTCACATCCACCGGCTACCACTCATAACTGCCAACAATTTGTGTCTTCTAAGTAGCTAAATTGCAAGACACTCTACCATCCCAGTTCCAGTAAATAAAACAATCATATTATTCTACACAAATTAGTCTATGATAATAGTAAACATTAACATAAAAAACAACGAATCTAAAGTTAGAATATTCAAGAATTTGAAGTAAACCTGACAAGGAAATACAACTATCATGGTTTCGTTTTCCTAGATGATGGAGGAATAAGCTCCATTATGCTGTATTTCATCATTTGGAGATTATTTGTAAAGCAGAGATAGTAATTTGAAAGCAAAAAAAGAATCCTATTCGGGGTTTGATCATAATTAAAAACTAAAGTAACTTTTACTAAAACAAAATATACATATATAATTTAATCAAAACATTGATACTAGGTATTTATTACATTTGCTCGACTCTATTTAGTTATATGAATTAATTAGCATCTATGTTTAATAATGTAAATCAACTAACACATTTGAAACCTAAATACATTTGCATTTGGACTTTGGAGTGTAATGAATACCAAAAAGGTTTTTGTATACAATGAGATAATCAGTTATTTGGATAGCCAAATTGGTTAGTCTGACTCAAAGTTTCTTTTGAACACTGAAACATTTTCTGTCATCAGAAAGTTTCTAACATAATTAGCTATTTATTTGAAAAGCAGACTGCACGGTTTCTTTATTAATTGAATACAAATATTTAAAATCGTAAGGATCGTTCCTGAGAAAATATATTTTATATTAGTTTAAGTACCATATTTTAAACATTGCTCGGCTTTTATATCAGAAATAGTTTTAGACATGAATAAAACAATTCTCCCTACCAGTAGATCCCCATACTCCGATTATGTTTTACTAACTATTCTGAAGAGAACTAGTTGTTCATATGGCTTTTTTGACTGGGATTTGTCTAAGATCTGTAGAGGGAGTGTTAGAAATTTGCGGGACGCTAAAGAGTTACGGAAGGAACAGTATATGGTTATAAGAAGTTTAGAGGAACTAAAAAATCTCTTCAGACATATTTATTATCTAACCTATTTTCCATAGGGAACTATCAAACCGTTTTTGAACTAAAAGACATGATGGAATAATCTAAAAGTACATATATTTACGGCTTTATATATTTTATATACAAATTTGTATGTATAAGATGATGATTTTAATGTACGATTCAATATTAACAAATAAATAAAAAAATACAATTTATTAATTGGAAAATTATAAAAGTGTTCTATGATACAAATTTTCTCTGTTTCATGTGCGGAATGACTATTTCTTTATAAATAATGTGAATATTAACATAAAAATGAATTATGAATTATAGACGTTTTTGTGCTCCAAAATTTAGGTTTAGTTTTAGGTTTATGCTTGGTTCCTGCAAAGTTTTATGTACGCTGATGTCATTTGTATTTACTTGATCCGTAGAAAAAATATACAATAATGATTGTGTTTATAAAATTTTCACTTGTATAAAATAAACCTTTAACTCACATTTCTAGCGTAACAAAGCTCTGTTCCCTTTAGTTTGCATTGATGTTTAGAATAGCTTTCTACTTTAAAACTTATTGACAAATAATGCCCAATAATTGACATGTACATTTAATTTCTTTACTAATTCATCAATTAAGCCATCAATCTTCCTAACCAACAGCATTGAAAAATAATATAAACTATAATTAAAGTAGATGTAAACTTTAAAAATTGCGTATACGATGTAAATATCTATAAAATTGGCCAAATCACAAAATATAAAACGTGAACATGACGCTCTTGGCCACACGGCTTGACGCCTATCCGGGTGACCTGGTTTGGTAAATAGATTACCTCCCACCTCAGATACAGTCCACTGTCCCGTGAAACATCTGGATTGGACCACACATAAAAGCTCCGAAACAATATGTGCAGGAAGATTATCAAGCTTACATCATAAGTGAAAATATTAATAATCGTTTTTTATTCATGAATGTTACCAGAACGTGTATACAGTAATTATAAAATTATACTCAAAAATTATAAATTAAATATAAGGATACTTATACATTTAAAATGATGATAGATTTTGGTGTTCTAGCACGATTTAAAACTAAAACAAACCAATTGGTAAGTAGCAGTACTAATATTTTTAGACGAAAATTCATGGATGAATTTCAATTCAGTATATTTTGAAAACTCAAAAACACAGGAAGACAACAAACACTCCTATAATTTATTAAACACTATACTATAACTATAAAAGACTTCAAACAAAATTTAATTTAACAATGACCGATGACAATTAAATTTTTGGGCGATGAAATACACTGACGTATTGACACAATACTTTGGCAGACATGATTATGAACTAAGAACATCAAACACTTACTTTCTATCACCTTACACTAACTTTCAGTTATAATAACTGTATTAAGTCACCTAGTAGTATACATTTACGACAAATTCTTATCTTAAACAATATATTACATGATTGTCACACATCAATAAACAGATGATAATATAGATTTCAGTAACATAGTACGACATAGATAAACGTTTTCTAATAAAGAATTCCTAACAACTACGTAAAGTTTTAGAAACTAATCTTAATAAACAAGCATAGAGGTCAAATTTATAACCTCAAAGGCCAAAGAGTTTAAGTTTATTTTGTTTAAGTCGTCGTATAAATTAATTTTATTTATGGATTTTATTAGATTAATTATGATATGATACGACTGACTCATACCTTTTATTTTATAATAATTGAGTTCAAAACTACCAATATATTTCGTAAAATTTCTCTATAAACTAGTTTGGAGGTCACCAGTTCATATCTGGCCTATATTAGAACCCTTTATCAGGACTAATTGGTTAATTTTTTAATCTAGAGGTAAAGTTAGATAGCTACTTGGTTCCAAATTTGATTGTATGATTTCCAAAAAAAACTCCCATTAAGAATAAACAAAAAGTCCTAGTTTTATTCATTATTCTGTAACACATACACAAAATTATTGAAAGTAATCTACAAAAAAATTTAAGATGGTAAATACCAATTACAAATATTTTTTTATTCTAAAATATGAATTTTTGTAACTCATGTCTATCAAATATAGATTCATAAGGAATGTTACGTATAAATGAATTAAGTACCAGAAAGCGTCACAAATTAAAATTGTCTACGGATGGAAAGTAGTTTTATTTAGTTCAACTGACTGAAGTCGGCAGTAGTAATACAGCCTTGGATGTCATCGCCAGGCCGTTGTAGCTCTGACAATCCCCAGGGGTTACATTAACCCTCGGCGACCCGTGGAGTCGAGTACAGCTGATATCCGGGTCGGAAGTGACGTCACTTCTCACTCAGCTGAGCAATACTTCACAGCTGGTTAAGTGAATATCATCAACTGCACTCCAAGTGTTTTTAACGTATTTGGTGAATGTGATGTTTTAGGATTATTACTCATAGAATAAGTTAAGAGTAAAATAATTTGTACACATAATTTTTTAAATTTAAATTAGTAATTTAGTTAAATAGATTCTATGTATTTTCGTAGGACTTGTCATTTACAATAAATAAAACCAAGGTAAATTAATGATATAAATAGGACTTAACGATATGTTAATGTTTTGCACAAAATAATTTGTATAACATTTTTAATATTGTACATAAACTAATTTCAATCACCTCTCAATTTACCTTACTTTTTAAACAAGCTCAAAAATAAAAATTAAATTATTTACGTGTCTTTTGTTTTTTAATATGCATCATTATGATATTTATATCGAATTAAAATCTAAAGCCTGTTTCGGAAATATATTTAAATCAACTACAAATAAATATTACTTCCTCTTAGTAAAAATTGTATAAATAACTAATGGTAAAAAACATACACTGATATTCAACTGAATATAGATAATCCTATTTCCAGACATGGCTTATTACACAATGAGTGGTATATTATCTTGTATTGTTAAAATACAATGTTGTAAACAAATGTAAATTAAAATAAATTTAAAATATGCAGGAGTCAAAAATTTATATGTTGATTTATCATTTTATTTTTCACTAAATTCAGGATTCCAGTTCATAATGCTGATTTATGAAAAATATAAGGTTTAGTCTTATGTACATACGTAAAACTTATCAATGAAATAGTTTTAACATAGTTGATTGATTCGGTAAAAAAATTATAAAAGTATCAAAGTAATACAGCATAAGGATAAGACCTTTATTCGAGTGTATTAGAAACAACGTTTCTCTAGTAAATTAAATCAAAAGAAAAATATACTACTTCAATTCTTTTTATCTAAAAAGACATTCTTGATCTATGCTGGGTGAAAATGAATGGTTAACTGAATTGGTGAAATTACTGTGAAACGTATTGACCTTAGGGAAATAAGAGATGGTCATTAATGAAAAAGAATCACAGCACCACCTTTCGAATAACTAAGTAGGTTCTTTGTTTGAAATTCATTATTGGTGATGGTGGATTTATGTTATTTGGATTTTAACTGCGGAAATTTTCCATTACGATTTTATGCAAAACGAGTTTAAGTTTTGCACAAAGTTTCACGACGTTTCGGAATCTGGAATCTGATGCCGTCCTCAAGCACCTACTATATAAATAGAACACAATTAAAGCATGATTCGGACTAAGCTAATCCGGTATAAAGCTGAAACAATCAGTTGAAAGCAGTAAAAAACTTACAAACTAACCATTCACTAACCATTACACACAATGAAACATAACACGTGCACTCGTCATGGAGACTCAAAGACAACATAATATGACCAGAAACGGAAACAAAGTTGCTGTGGCAAAAACCTTAAATCCAGTAGAAATAGATATAACAAGTTGCTACCAAATACAAATTCTTCGCAAAAATAGTAAAAAATTGGCTTTTTATAAATTTATTTATTTTTTATTTTTACAATTTTATACTAAAAACAATACCCTAATGTCCCTTACGACATTTACTACTAGTTAGCAATATAAGAATTTTGTTTTGTATTTAATAAATATATTTTAAACATACTTTGTTTTCCCTATCCTTAAGTTCTTTGCTGAGAATTGGCAGCTACAATGGCTGGATCTCAACTGAAGATTGACTAATTGGTTGGTCTGCTAGTTTCATGTAGGAAGCTTCAATTAGTTTTTTTTTAATTTTTTAAAGAGGTTCCCGGTGTATTATCTTAGCTTCTTCAAAATTCATTTGGTGTTTTTTAGACCGGCAATGGTGGGGGGACTTAAATTAGCCGGTCTTTGTTAGAAAAATGGTGCGTGTCATTAAATTAATCATCAAATGTCATCACACTCGCACTTCACTCATATTTATTTCAAAACACCTTACTTAGAAATTGCTGTCTAATAATAATAAGGCCGGATAAAAATATTAATCAATATTGGAATGAGAAAAAAAGTCAAAAAGAAGAATAGTACACCAATATTCGTTTTGTCATTTGCCTACGTCTACGAAGATGAATATTTAAAAATGTCCTTTCGCAAGTGGAAACGGAAACTACTAATTGGAAGTGAAAACGGATTACTAACTAATAATTTGTAATTTTAGTAACTTTTATCAATCCGTTTTCACTTCGTAATCACAATGTAGTAATGAAGAAATACGTGCTTGTTCGTGGATAAATATTGATAACGTCGAAAGGAATAATCATTGACAGGTTACAGTTATTGACAGGCAACCATCTATTTATTTACAATTAAAAGAAAAAGATTAAAGTAACTATTTCATCCGTAAAAGTATTTTGTTTTTAAAGTAGCTGGGTCAATCAATACGAGTACATAATGCAGTCTGGAGCAAAGTTTTGTTCACAACACGTCGTTTAAAGAGTGTTTTTACTCGCTCAAATTACATCCTCTCCGAGTTTGTGCAAAAATATCATTACCAACTCTTGTTTTATATTGCTTCATCCATAAATCATGTTAGGTTTCATACTAAATAAAGAAAATGTGGTATAAAGCCCGCTAGCTCGGGTTAATGCTCTGGCCTAGTAACTCAAAATTTACTGAATCAAACCAGCATGCCTATGTGACCATGCCGCTACGGTACCTTGTTGTCTTTAACTCACCGCACATCCCTTAGACCCATAGTGATGGACAGTTGAGGTAACAAAAAATAATATCTGTTCAAAATATTCTTTTCGGAATAGTTATAATACGAAAAGTTTTGTATTTTTAGCAATGTATTGCACGGTAAATTCCTCTTTCATTGCTAACAAGTATATGCAACGATTGAAAAGTATATTTGTTTAAAACCACTAAAAAAGATACGTTTCACAGGTAATTAGAAACTGGATTTAACGACAGCTTTTATTTCGTTGTAGTTCTTCAACTGTTGCAGTATCGATTGTAATCAGGGGGATTGGATAATCTGATTGGGTATGAAAAGTTACAACTCTGGCGATGTTCGCTGGGTTTTGAATGGGATATCTGTAGCTGAAAATAAATCTGTTAATATATTTTAAGGTTGGAAAATGATGGGTTTATAGAAAATGTTTTACGTATTTAATTACTTACAAATGTATTAGCTAAATTCGTTTCGCTCGCCAGACTTTTTTTAGTTCTCAACATAATCGCTTGTTGTAATCACTGGCCACAACAATAACTAAAACACGTATAGGCTTCAGCTACAAACAATGCGTTAGCACCCTCGGTTTTCCGATAGGACCTTTCGTTAAAGATATATAACTATAATAAGAGATGTCTATATACTATAATACCATAACACGGAGTGAAAAATTGCCTGAAAAGAGCAATTTTGAAAAATGTAACTAGGGGTGCTTCGCCCCAGGCCCCCGTTCTGGTTGTCAGCAAAACCGTTTGACGTAACCATCGACCACGACGGAAACTCAAACACATAGGAAATTAGGGTAAATAATTAAGGTTTTAAGAAGTAAAGTTTTCCAATAGGTCTTTCAGTTTTCTCGTAAACTGTTCCATTGCGTCAGCAGAAACCAAAAACATACGGTAAAAACCATAGTTTTAAAAGTAAATCCTAGTTTAATTTGAATTTTTTTATTAAATAACTTTGATAATCTCAGATTTTGTTCCTCGCTTGAAAAAAGGAAGGTTTGAGAGAAATATTAGCGCCTCTAAATACCATAATAACGTTATACGGTAGATAATTGTAGACGAAAATTTTAGTTTTCAAAAATCTAAACCTATCTAAAAATAAGGGGTATGAGTTACTACCAAAATTCGTATGACCTATAATGTAGACCTTCAAAAGTCCCGCATAATACGGTGTTGTTCATTTTTCGTTGGTCGTATTGTTCAAGAGATATAGCCAAAAAAGTAAAAAAAGCCGAATACCACAGACACACACACTGCTAAATTGATTTATCACAGTTTGATAAAAGTACGTTATTCATAAAATAAGTGCAGATTTGTTTTAGATTCTTTACGCTTACTACAAACGGATTTTTAAAATGTAACATAAACGAGTAGATATTTAATAAAAAAACTAATTTCCCTACAAAAAATACTGTATTTACTTCCCTGTGGGAAAGAGATTAGATCATAAATATATATAAAGGAAATGTTTTCAGTTCATCAGCTTTTCTTATAACCAAATGACGGAACTTCCGTTAAACACTTCCACCCCCATGTCATAATACATAAAATTTGTATTTGATATTATATTTTTTTCTTTTACATTATATATATTTTTTTTAATTTTCGATTTAAGCATTCATCAAAAATAATAGGCAGATGCTTTTGAACGAATAACAGGTCATAAGTAATGATTTTCCCATTGTATGAACCAATTTTTTAATACTAATAGGAAAGCTTTCATTATTATGTAACCTGATTGACAAATAAATGAACTTGTTATTATATTTACTGCATATGCCATAAAATCTGTTGTACTCTTCCATATCCATAATTATCTAAAAATACTACCAAATTTGAGTACACGCCTCATCTAAAACGACTATTATCTAGAATTAGATTTAGTAAAAAAAAATAATAAAATAAGACCAATGGTTTTTATGGTTTATGAATATTTTCCATGTACTGTACATGGAAAATTTACTAGACAATTGTCTCACTGTGTTTTATATTTACATAAATATTGTTATTCAAAATACTTTATATTATAACAAAATGAAATATTTGAATCAAAGCTGAAATAAATTTAAAGATGAGTATAGCATTACTTTAATGGTACACCAGGTTCTGCTACAGATTGTAAGAGATGTAAGATAAAAGTAATACTGTAGTTAAATATAAACCACTTTTCCACTCTGAATGCAAAGACGTGAATATCATTACACGTACTGCGTGGGTCACTACACGTATTAGGTTGGACAAAGATAAGTAACATTTATATTGTGAATTGTTCTCCTTCACGACTTCTGTTTTAACAAAGCTTTTACTTATTTCTAAACTTTATATTACATTACCTTGTGGATAATAATGTAAAACGAAAAAGTCGAGTTTACAAAAATCATACATCGCTATAACGAATGATTAAAATTAATAAAAAATTAAATTTTATAGGTTCTTCGTTTCCCTCAATGAACAAAATAACTGGGAAGATGGCGTCGTCCTGTAATCCAGCTAGTTGGAGGTCACGAGTTGGGTGTGGATTAACGTCCGCACTGTTGAATACTACGTTAATCCACAAAAGACCATCCTCGCAATCAGACCAGTTCGTAATTAGACGCAGTGGTTCGGACTTGACGTTAAGTTGTAGGTCCCTTCGATATGCCATTGATTAATGGACTATTATTAACGGTTCTGTCTAAGGAAGGTGTTAGATTAGATTTAGATTAGATTAGATTTTTAGCCTTAGTCAGTAACAATACTACAAAATCGCGCCAAAATCATTCTACACTTGTTTCTCATTCTTACTTTGCTGAAAATGCCTACCTTGTGGTAAAGTCACCATTTCAATAGTCCAATCTAATAATCTAATCAATTCTATAAATTTTGAAACATGACTACTTTTTGCCGATTTTCTGTAGGGAAGAAGCTATTACCGTAGGTCACATGAAAAGACCTAAGCCCTAGACCATATTACTTTTTCATTTTGAGGTTCTTAGAGACAGTAAAATAATTAATAAATTTATAAATTTTATACATATGTGGCTTGTCTGTGAACTCAATAACTATCGTCAAAATGATCCAATCGAGATTAAATTTGGTTGAGATGCGTACTCCTACATTTACTCGGACGAGTTTGTATTCCAGATATGTTGGTCGATCGCAAAGCGTTGTATTGGGGGGTTGTACCCTAAAAATGGGGGTTTGAGTTTTAATACATATACTTGAACATTTTAAATTTTATCTTTTACCATTATAATAAGCTTAAAACCACACAATTTATTATTCATAGTTCAGCTCTATCCCCAGTAGTAACGGAGATAAAAACAAATTAAATATAGTATATCGTTTTTTGGGACTCCAATCGAATCTTACTTAGGATGAGAAAATGCCTTTATTGGTTGACATAGACCCATTTGTGCTTACAAATCATAGTTTATGTAATCATCATGGAATCTAACCTTCATACTATTTTTATGTTAATAATATAGAGAATTTTCCTTTATTAATGGATGTGTGTTGATAAAACTTGGTATATGTTTACAATAAAAATTGCCCATGGTAAAAGTACTTTACATGTACCTCTTAAAGAAAAATATGTTATGTTATTTTGGAGAATTAACTCTTTTGTTTATCAACTTATATTGATTACACTTGTCACATTTTGTTATCATATTATTTTTCAAATTCACTGGGTACTGAGTATGAAGAGTTTGCTGAAATTGCAATAGTCTCACCACCCACTTAAAATAAATTAAGAAGTATCAAGTATTTATTTTTTTAGTTCGTATAATTTTAGAATAACTTGAATAGGTTTTAAAACACATTACTGTTTTGACCAAATACTCGGTCAGATTTTATGGAATCCTTAACACATATTGTGTAAATGTATATTGTACTCTAAACCCTTACTTTTTACAAAAAGTTACTTTTTGTGTTTTAGTCTTTGTTACATATTTTTACAGTCGCATTAAAAGAAATAAGGCCTTCAACGAATACAGTAGAACATAGCTTCTGCCTTAAGAAAAATTCACTAAAGCCTTAAAGGAGAATCTAAAATTATTCAAACTGTGACCCATCCACAGCGACACACTGATAACAGCACTAAATATATAAATCACAGGTTTTTTAAAGATTCTGTGATATTTGAAGAAGTTATTCAATTGATCATTGGTTTATGAGTGTAATCCTATTCCTTCAAATAACCCATGAAAAAACTTACACACAGTTAAATCTGAGGATCGGGTTACCAATCTAAAAACCGATCAATTGAAGAACTCCTCTAGATTCCTGATTGAAAAACTTTATTTCCCTAGAATGTGACAATAAAAATATTAACAAGATTACAAGAGACCTCGAAACGTCATAAAATCTTTTTTACATAAAATCTTGATGGAAAATGTCCACAATAAAAAATCTAATTAACATAAATACACCATCGCAAAAATGGTTTTAAAACAAAGAGGACTACAAGATTGCGCCACAATAATCCTACACTTTTTTCTCATTTATACTTGGCTCAAAATACCTACCTGGGTAGGTTGACATTTCAGTTCAAAGTATGAAGTATTTTAACCTAATTTTGTTTTCGAGGTATAGTTTTTCAATACACCATTTTCTTCTTAAAACCTAGGGCGTAATTTATAAATTTTGTAAAGTTTCATAATGTTCTCAGTATAAATAGTCTAGTACTATACCAAACTTTTAAACCTTTTTGTGGAACACCCGGTATGTAAAAAGCGGTTTTCGTAAAGTTATTCAGTTATTAAAAATATCAACATACAAAGCGAAAGCGAGTTGTATACAAAGCTATCTAAACTCGTTAATTATGATGTGAACGAACTGCGATTTTCGGAAAAGCTCAGTCAGCTGTGCAGAGAGCCTTTCACTCGTCCATCCAACGGGTCGTGTAATTAATGTTCAGTAAAGCTTTGGGTGAGGTCATGAATTTTTGTTATCCTTTTAGGTTTTAGCAGTCTACACTTGTTTTGTGGTAGTAAACCAATATCTCTCTGAAATGGCAACCAATGTAGGTATTTTAAGCCAAGTATGAGTGATAAATAAGTGTTGATGATTGTAACGGACTCTTGTAGATTAGATTAGATCACTGAAATGGCCACCAATGTAGGTATTTTAAGCCAAGTGTGAATGAGGATTGAGTGTAGTATGATTGTGGCGCGATCTTGTAGTCTTGTTACTGACTAAGGCTGACATGTTCCTTAGACAGGACTGTTAATTAATAGCCCAACAGCCGATAGCAATTAATGGACCTACAGTTTAACGTGGAATGCGAACCACGGCCTCTGAATTACAAATTGGTCTCGTTATGAGGATAGGCTTTGCGGACTAACGTAGTATTCAATAGTGTGGACGCTAATCCACACAAGAGAACACCACATCCACAGACCATCTCTCAAAATCTCTCACAACTATCCACAATTCGTGACCTCAAAGTAGCTGGATTACAGGACCTCGCCACCGTCCCAGTCTATCTGGATAGTCTGTATCTGACTAAGGGTGACCTTTTTCTTGGACAGTACTGTTAATTAATAGCTACCAATGAAATTTAAGAAACGTACAGTTTAACAGAGGACCCAGGCCACAATATTGCCTCAAAGATCCGAGTTGGTCAAAATATGACGATAGTCTTTGATGATGAAGGTAGTATTTAATAGTGTGGATGTTAATTCACACCAGAGAAGATCCCATTCACAGAACATAATAATATAATAATACATAATTATCCACAATTGACGCCCTCGAAGTTTCTAGATACACCACGTATCAGTCAACTACTGCTCTATTGTTTTAGAATCCTACTTTTAGAAACGAAAGTAAATTTTTAAGTCCTAGGTATCAACATTTTAAAATAAGACTAAAATATTAAATTGGGATACTTATAAATGAAATGTCCGACAAAAAGATGCAAAATAGTACCAATGTCATATAATGGAGCGTATGTTTTCAAAACTTTGAAAAATTACATCGGTGTTGATTAACAAAAAATAAAAACATAACAAAGAATTAAATACCCACCTTTATACCCTCTAATTTGTTTAAATTTATAACAATGTCTATTACTGATTACTTTTATTATTTTCTAATTTATTTGTGTTTCAACCACACAACGTTTCTAAATGTGGTGAAACTCCTCCGCGTTTCAAAATGATTACCTAACAATTCATATTTATATTTAATCGTATCTAATATAGTCGACACAGATGCATTGTAAGGGTCTATTCAACTAATATTAGTAGTCTTATGGTATTGATATAAATAACAAAATTTACATATAAGTTTAAATTACTATTATTGCTATATTTATTGTTTTTTAATTCACTCAACAAGGAAAATACATAGAACTCGTTCAGTTGTGTAAATGGTTTACCTAGAAGTAAAGGCACCCATATTAATATATGATCTTGAGTAGTTTTTATAGGTCTTTACAGGATGTGCCCCATTGGGCCTAAACATAAAATGTCCACAGTATAATACATCACAAGAACATATTACTGTAGTTAAGTGCCTCCGCAGGGCCTCCTCTCTTGGGTTTTTAGTCCAGTAATATTAATGTTAAAAACTCCGGAACATATCTCTCTTTTAATGCATATTTTGAAATGCAGACACACCACGTTACCTTTAAATCAGAATCTACTTATCGGATATTACTATATAGTGAATCATAACTTCCTATAAAATTTAAATTTTTACAGATCAAAGCTATAAAATAAAATTCTATGATTATTTACAGTATTTATCTTAACCTGTGTTTTACATATCGAAATGATTTTCCTGTTAAGTTTTCCTGTGCCGTTTTCCCTGTTCCATTGTATCATTTTGTATTGATTTGTTCTTTGTTCATTCTGCATAGTCAATAGAATACAATTTAAAATTCTATACCTCCTCTAAAAATACATTACATAACAAAACAAAGTTTCGTTAAATGAGGAACATTGGACGTTGTCGTGAAATAATTACAAGGAAAATGAGAATAATTAACACTTTGCTAAAGAAGAAGTTCACCATGACAAATCCTCTTACAGTTTTACCCCAGGCGATCTGAGCGCACTCTCTGGGGAAAAGTTAATGAGTGAGACCAGCAAAACGTGCATTAAATGGGTGTAGCTTTTGAGATGTCAGAATATTTTAGTATTTATGCTTATAATCAAATAATAATGTACCATGTATATTCAAAATAAATTTAAAAATATTATTTTCAGCTACTTACTATCTTAAACCATACTTTACTCTCTGAAATGTAGCACTAGTTTTCGACACTTTGGCACCTTCTGTCTTTTCCAGTGTCATGGTACTAAAAGTAGAACTTTTCGTTCCATGACTGAATCAGTTCCATAGGAATATCACGAAAAAGATTGGGAAACACTTCTTACACCAATGGATAATGAAAGATTTACAGCAAAATATAGTTTGTTGTGATGGAACCACTATACGTTGTCTCCGCCATTTTACGCACGCACATGGCATTTTATTTGTTGACAATTATCTGAACTAATTGGACAGTGTCAGTGACGACTAGGGGTAAATAGTTCAAATATGTGTCTTA
The DNA here is from genome assembly GCA_023375725.1 of Nephotettix cincticeps. Lineage (NCBI taxonomy): Eukaryota > Metazoa > Arthropoda > Insecta > Hemiptera > Cicadellidae > Nephotettix > Nephotettix cincticeps. The sequence goes on from CM041787.1 coordinate 44,309,766, forward strand.
AACTTATACCTATTCTAATAGGAAGAATTAATTCGACACTAAAATTCTGTGTGCATCATGGGATTAAAATTCTTTTTTTTCTTAGGAAATGGTCGACTGATAACGTAGCCTGAAGGACAGTTTCCTTCATGGAAAAAAGTGTCACTTTAATCCCTTGATACACAAATATTACTAGATCGCAATGCTTAAAACATATTGTAGATAAATAAGATATCATATTTGAGTATCTATTGCTAACATTTCCCGTCACAAATAGACAACTAAGTAATTGAAAACTAACAATATATTAGATTAGATTATAGAAATTGAGACCATACTTTTGTATTAACACGTTGTACTTTTAACTAAAATAGCAACCTACCCAGGTAGGTATTTTAAGCCAAGTATGAATGAGGATCGACTGTAGGATGTTTATGGCAAAATCTTGTAGACTTGTTACTAACTAAGACAGAACTGTTAATTAATAGCCTAATAGCCGATGGAAATTATTACGTATTGAGGAAACATTTAAGGTGTGAAAATGTGTGACGAATTCCTTGTGACAATTTTACCCCTGATGATGGATATTACCTCAGAAACATTATGCTATACAAATACCTATGTTCTATAACTGTTGACTGAAAGGTATGTAACATTATTTTATTAAAAAACTAATTATCACAGTGATTCGACATATTAAATTTAATCCCATCCTTATGTGACCTGAAATATGAAGTTTAATTATGATGTATGCTATAACTTTAGAACCTATGTTTTTGTTTTATACAGCTAATGACAACCTGCTCTAGGTTCATCTGAGGCAGAGGTGACCAGCAGGCAGGTGTGACAGAGGCATAAGACCATATTTTTAACAATTCGTTTATGCCACTAGACGGTTTACAGAAACGATTTATACTTTTATTTATTCACTGCAATAAAGATTATTTGGGATTGTTATGTGTGTTTAAAATCATCTATGACCTGTTTCCGAGTCCTTTTTGCATTTAAACTTAAAAATGGTCGAGGATAAGAGTTTAACCTTGTGCAGAAAAGGTTTTACTGCTACCGAACACACAGGGTGTTTTTTTATATTTTTTACGTTTGGTTCAATTGAATAACCGAGTGTTTTTGTAAATAGTTCATCATTGTTTTTGTATTCATATCCTATTAATTTGTTATTTTTACGGTCAACTTGAAGGCGTGTTGAGACCAATGCTACGTAAGATGTGAACCATTTATTTATACATAGTAAAAATAGTTGTGTCTATTTATCCTGCCTGCTCTTGCTGTTCTTTTGTGTTGGTAACGTTTTTTGTATCCTCATAGTTGTTGCTCTTAGACTAATGCTATTTATTTCCATTTTTAACATTTCCAGAAATCTGGCATGTCTATTCAGACCAAAAAAAACTGGTATATCCGTATTTGTTAATCCGTACAGTGTCTGTATTCACGTACACTGTAAAGAATAAAATATACAGAAATACCGATTTTTCTTAATTCTATACAACAACATTTAATATGCAGTCTATTACCACATTTCGTTGTATTTAGTAGGTATTATTAAACAAAGCTTGGCTCTCAAAACACTTGTGATATCTTAATTACATTCATCTCGTCAACAGAATACCACACACTCTCACAAAGCCTCAAACTATAATTGTTTGTGAAACAATAGTGTAGAGATTCCAGGCGATAGGGGTTGAATCTGCTTAGTTCTAGCAAACCCTATTATGCGAGTTGATTAACAATACCTCTTTATTAACCTGTTTCACTCAATTTGTATTATATTTAATACGATAATCTTATTTCGTACTTTTACTTTGTTGCTAAAGTATCTTACATATTTAACGTAAAACTAGACAGGTGAAATTGGTTTAACATTGATTTAATTTCTTATTATGGAAATTTTCTATTACAAATTTAAGTAAAGCATATTTTCAAGACGTTTCGTGACCTAGAGTCTGACCGTCGCCAGGTGAAATAGTACCTAAAAAATAATATGATTAGTACATTATCCAGACTGAGCCGGTATAAATCTGAAAACAAAAAAGTACAACAATGCACAATACCATTCTTTAACAATTACGCACAAAAGAAACAAAACACGTCCACTCGTCACAAAGACTCAAAGAAAACTGAATAGGAAAGGGTGTTTCCTCCACACAGCTCAGCTATAGTCCGGGATATGATGTATAATCGTGTTATGTTTTAGGTACTATTTCACCTGAGGACGGGACAGATTCCAGATTCTGAAACGTTGTAAAACTTTGTTCTACTTAAAATCGTAAGTGTAATAAATTCGAAACAACATAAATCCACTATCACCAATAGTGAATTTCATTCGAAGAATAGTTTTACATTGATCAGCCAGTCTAAGACTATCTATACTAATCTGTACCTCTGAAGTACAGTATACTCCCATTTTTGTCTGGAACACGCAGTTATTCAGTGTCGCATCTGTTTAATTTGAATTTTGAAGATATTTAAGTTCTTCTGTATTTGTATTTTTTCTGATTTGTCGTTGACTTTTTATCCGCTTAGATATTAGTTATCCAAAGTGATAGGGTAGCCTTCACACTTCATATCCAAAGTGATAGGGTAGCCTTCACACTTCACATACAAAGTGATAGATTAGCCTTCACATTTCATATCCAAAGTGATAGGGTAGCCTTCACACTTCACATACAAAGTGATAGATTAGCCTTCACATTTCATATCCAAAGTGAGAGTAGCCTTCACACTTCACATACAAAGTGATAGATTAGCCTTCACACTAAGGCATCCAAAGTGATATCCAAGCGGATATCCAAAGCTATAAAGTAGCTTGTCAAACCGGATATGCAAAAAAACTTACAATATGAGGAATTGGACAGTTTGTTTAAACGTACCTAATTTCAAATTAGCAAAACACATTAAAAACCAGTTAGAGAGCCGATTAGTTTTATGACTAGGGGTGGACCGATGCTTCTAGGTGTCAAACGAGGTAACTCAATCATTTGATAACATTGAAACTAAGGCAGAAAAATCACTTTAAGCCCTTAAAATTATGTTTCGTCAAAGGTATATCATGTTAGTAAGTCATTCAAACAAGCGAAAGACTAAAACACACTAGCGTTACTGTAAAATCATTGGAATCATTGTTATCAGTTGCAATGACCAGGTGTGAATGTTCAGTTCAGTCGACACGATTATCCTACTGAATACGCAATGCGGTCGAATTATCTACCATTGTTAGCAGGGTAAACATTGTTAATGCAGTTACAGCCTATTGTTTTGTGTTCCTTAAACCACCACTTGTTCATGATCCTATTTCAGAAAAATTATTATAATATAATTAAATTATATTATATTCAATTATATTAAGCTGTATTATTTTTTTATTTTTTTATTCATGTGCACCATCTTTAAAATACACAATAAATAATACGTAAAATAAAAAAAAACTTTGATGAAATAATTTTAGATCATTATTGTATTTTGAAATAATTACACTTGTATTTTTAACTTAAAAATGTTTACCTACAGTAGCACATTGTTCACAATACTAACGATCCCTTATAAATGAAATATTTATTATTATCATGTCTTTATATTTCTATTTTGCTAAACTTGACCACCAACTTGAGCCAGTCACGAAAATAAACTATGTTTTTAGTAATATTTGAAGTAAAATAAAATACTTTTTACTATACGTCTCATTAATACCAGTTATACTTAAAATAAAACCAACCAATTTATATTGAATATATATACTTTCTACCTTAAAACGTATACACAATTACAACGAAGAATTTCATCTACTTAGTTTCTGAATTGTATTTATTTTAATGTAAACAAGACGATACTTATCGAATAGATACGTGCAATAGCTGTAACGCATCTAAAGTATTCAATCAAGACTATCATTTATGGAATGAAAAATCGTACAGATGTCACCTTCAGGGCTGGCCTAGCAGAACGAGGCTATTTATTATATTCTTTTGTATAAAACACGTTGAGCATGGTAACTGGCTTTGTGCACAATACACTAATAACTCATTCATTTATGGATTTCTATGCTGGAGAATCATTTAATACATTTATTGTAATATTACTTCTATTTTTCAACATCAGAAACAAACACTTAAGGACTGTTATCTACATTTGAAAATTATTCTATAAAACATATTCTCGCCAAACAAGATTACTAATAATTTTCATGTACAGAATATGCTATATGGTTTACATTATATAATTTATTAAATATTTGAATTGGTTTGTTGCATTTTTTGAAATACTGTTGGAAATAGCTACACAAATCTCGGCAACTATTTTTGTCCTAAATTAAAACCTATTGTCATAGTAACTTTTATTCCTACTAAGACATACATTATTATCTGAGATTTAAACACATAACTGAGAGAAATTTAAAACGAACGAATATGTTTCGTTATTATACTAATTGATATTATTGTAAAATATATTAAACATAAACTTATAATATTACGCAAAATACATTTCGCTCAATACATTTCAACCAAAAACTCACAAAAACTATTAAGGATTAGGCTTGTTATAACGGCTCAAGCGTTTATGTTTTTCTGCAAAAATCATACGGTTCAATATAAGGAAAACTTGAACGACGGAAGCTGTAAACGTATTACAAAGCCGTCAAATACCTTAACTTTAAAGCTAATTAAGGTTCTAAATAAGATAAACACGGCATATCAAAAGGATTTCGTTTTAATGATTTTTTATATTGGTTTAGAATTTTTCGTTCTTCCAATGGTATTGCCTTCACTCTTCGATGCTTTTATTTTTTTATGATCGCAATATATAAATACAACTGTAAAAACTAATAAAAATTATATTTGAAAAGAGTGTGTATATTTAAATGTGGTTTTTTGTCGTATCTTAGCTCTAAGATGGAGTATTGACAATCCGTCAGACCAAAACTTGAAACGGAAGTGACGTCATATGGTTTTTTGTCGTATCTTAGCTCTAAGATGGAGTATTGACAATCCGTCAGACCAAAACTTGAAACAGAAGTGACGTCATATGGTTGATATAATGACAGCTGTTTAGAGGAAATGAAAACATTTCATTTAGACATATCCATGATCTAAGAAACTTCACAAAAGGAAGTAAGTACAATTTGACTTTTAGAAGGCTGTCTGAGGTGTGAGGTATTTTTGTCAGGCGTTAGAAAATATTCATAAAAATATTACATAGATTCATCATGGGAAAAGATAAATTGTCCAGACGCGTCTTTAATCATGGGACCCCAAAGGTGAAATCGACCAAAACACAAATGTTTGCGGTCTGAATGGACAATTGTAGCAGGAGCGTCGAACCGTGTTCTGTCATCAGCTGTGGTTTAGTCAGCTTATACCCACTGTTCCTGTCATCACATTCAACGCCAGTTCTGTCGTCTGCTGCAGGTATATCTTTTATATTAATGCACTCTTAAACAAAAAAATGTCCTCTGTTCAAGGATTTATGATTTTATTGTATAATACAAGAATTTAATTTAGCCGCGAGAAATTGATTGTACTAGGTCTCAAGGCTTGAAAAGATCCCCTTTTTATATTTAAGGACCATTGTAGCTGCAGTTTGATAAAACAGCTGATTCAGGATATTTTTATTTCCATACAAAATGTTTAGGTCAGTTTAAAAGAAACGTTTAAAAAATAGCTATATTTAGTTCGGTTAGTTACTCAAAGATTTTTTTAAAGCTAAAAATTTTAAAGAATATTTTTAGGATTTAAATGTAAACGTGGCAGACCTCCGAAATGATAATTTGAGTCACATTGAGTACATTATAAATAGTTTTTATCTACATGATTAATGTCCGAGCAGAGCTCAGTATCCTTGTACTTATATTTAAACTTTTACAGAAACCATACTGTATTTGAAAGTATTCTTCATTATTTACCAAAGCTAAAAATGGAAACTATAAAAGACAAATTATAGTTTATTGCTATTTACACGTAAATTGTCTAATTAACATTTAAATTGTATCACTTTGGCTATTTAATCACTAAGTGTTATAATGAAAGCTATATTAATTTACTTTAAATAATAGTTATTTCATTGGATAGTATGTACCTTAAAAATACTTGCAAAAAATGTAAGAACATTAAAATGAGTATTTTTGTATTAGACTTGAAATTATGCATTGAGAGGAAACTTAGATAATTCACAAGTATGTGCAATATTATTTAAAACTATTTTTATAACAATTTTATTTCTATGAAATGAAGTAAACAGTATCAAAGAGGGGAAGTTGTTTTCGCGTGATCTCCCCGCTATCGCTGGAGAAATGCAAATGACTGAATCTACTAAATATGCAGGAGAATGCTCCTTGAATGCGCCACCATCAACAGGGTCTGAATATCTCGGGGGATACCGGCCACTAATGCCTACAGTGTCAAGTAATTACGATAGAGATTCTCATGAAATTATTACAATACTATGGTTTATTAGTCCACAAAGACTGTACTCTTTATTACTCTCTGCTCCGTACAAAAGTATAAGGAGAAAGCATTGTTATCACTGTTAGTCAGAATTTTCTAATTTGAGTTTTGATGGATATATCTATTTTGAAGCCCCCTGAATTGAAAAAAAATTGTTTTTAAATTAATTTATGTCCCCGTGGCTTTCTGATGGATAGATCATACTCATACTCACATCCAGCGTCACACAGCAGACAGTGATACCACCACAACAAACTCATACTCACATCCAGCGTCACACAGCAGACAGTGATACCACCACAACAAACTCATACTCATATCCAGCGTCACACAGCAGACAGTGATACAACCACAACAAACTCATACTCATATCCAGCGTCGTTACTGTTTACCTTGCCAGGCATAGGACCAGTCAAATTTCCTACGATTCTTCATTTTTCCTTTGTAGGCACATCTAATTGATCCTGTCATTCTGTCAGTATCAGAAGCAGTAGGCAGAGAAGAGGAAAACACATGGGCAGTGATTAAGTTGGATTATATTAGGCCGGGCTATGTATTGTCTATTGATTGTTTATGGTCTGATTAAGAATGAGTCTAGGTCAGGTAAAAGGGCGTTCATAACAGCACTGTTCGGTTAAAAATCTTTTGAGCTCATGTCTGAATTTTTTTTTAAACTATAAATCTGGGCTATGTGAGGTAAAATCTGGTTTAGTAGCTTGAGTCCGTTGTAGTCAGGCTTATTTACAAAAAAATGAGATTATGGGAAACAAAGGGATTAAAGTATCTATTTCTAGTGTTGTAAGGATGTTGATGAGCTCTAACATGATGTTGTTCTTTAACATAACTAATTACTTCTAACATATAAATGCTAGGAATTGTTAAAATCTGCAATTCTGTAAGATAACTAAAACATGAATCTATAAGCCTGAGTTTCAAAATACATCTAACAGCTCTTTTTTGGAGTACAAAAATTATATTTAAGTTGCCTTTACTTGATGATCCCCAGACAGACACACAGACTATCTAATACGGACAGTGTCCATGTATTACTGAGTGTGGGGGGGTGTTTAGAAGCCTAGACACGAGGCTATTAGTCGGATTTTTACGATTAAGATTATTTTAAATGAAATTTTATCCAGCTGTTGAGTACACACTTACGCTTACAAGGACCAGTAAGAAGGCCTAATAAAATAAGTAAAGTAAAAAATAAAGACATCTGGACATCCGATATTTAAACTTTTATTTAACAATGGTATCTTATTCAACTTAACTTACTTAACTAACCATTATGAGTTTATTCATTCTTTTTTTTCTTTATGAGTTTAAAATACCTCAGACGTACTCAGACAATTTCCAGTCATTTACTAACAAATATAGATAATCCACATAGCATTGATCATAGGCTAAACAATATACCAAATGATACGGCAGTATTTTTACAAGATATAGAGTTTTATTACAATATCACAGTTAAAAAGAGATATATCAATTTAAACAATTTCCCCTGGAAGTTTAACATTAAACCCCAAAAGACAATACACTGTGTTAAGCAGTCTCTATATATATCTGTAGACAATTTATATAGAGATATCATTAAATTAGATATTTATCGTGATAGTTATAATGGTACCTTAGGATTTTATTTTTATTTAATTATATGTAAAAAAGCAAAACAACACTTATTTTGGTGTAAAATACCTACTACGCCCCTCCAGATGGACCGATGTAACCGGATTTTAAATGCTTTTTAAATCTTTAATTGTATCGTCATGGAAAATTACAATGTTTATGTTTTATTTTATATGGGCTATCGTCTTAAGTGACACGGTTAAAAAATATGTGCACAGGTACTTTTACTAGTACATTTAACTTTTATTTTTAGACTATTATACATCGTAAAAAAGCTTTGATTGTTTTCATCTTTCCCATTCCTCACATATCACTTGAACAGATGATACACCAACTAAACATTTTTAACCCTAATAATAATAAATATCTATTTACCTAAGGTCAAAAATTTTAAAGTTGATAAAGGTAAAGGTTAGAAAAGGTTTAATAATTGTTTTACCAATGTTCAAAACTTTGTTTACCTAAATGTGTTAATTTAAGTAATAAAAGCAAATAAATCAATTTAAAAGAAACAGTAATAAATACTAATAAACCTATAACTTTTGTTTTAGCCTTAATGTTTGTAGTTTACAACAAAGGATAAAATTACTTAAGTTTTTCAGAAACATATAGCTTAAATTCTTTTTAGAAAATAAGTCTATGAATACTGAAATTGCTACCACCAGATGCTTATATATCGGATTTCAACAGATTTATAAAACGATTACGCAATTTACTGTCAAATTAAAGTCCTCTTGATAGATCTACCGTGAAATACATGGCGATTATATAAATCAGTTGCTATTTGCATAATTTACTGATTTAGAGGTAATGTGTTCGTTCATTGTTGAAATTATTAATTATCCATGAAGTTCAAGATTTATTGTGAACATACATCCCTTGGAACAGCTACTGTTAGATATTACCAACATATTACTTGTATATCAGCAGAGGATTTTATTTGATTTTGATTTTTTGTTTTTGATTTGATGTTATTTGATTTTTATGGAATTCATTATTTAAAATGTATTTAAAAATGTATTTCCTTATTTATGTACTGATTTCTACATTCGGTATTCTACTGTAGAAATATCATTATAATGTTTAAGTATCATATATAAATAGCATTTCATAAATTCACAGAATATATGAAACGTCAAAATAAAAAGCAACATAGATATAGATAAGATACAATATTTAAAAATCCATTTTTACAATAACACATTGTTTGTTGTGGCTGAAATGATAGCTTGAAATATTTTTTATAATAAAAAACTTGTGCTATTGTCTGTCTGAGTAAAATATCATACGTAATACAGATTTTTACAATCAATTTATGCCTACATTAGGACTTATTTACACTCCGAGAAAATTGTAGCGTTTTTTTTCAATTTGTGTGTCACTTCATAAAACTAAACTCATTTAAATATTTTTCGTATCATGTAAACAGTTCCGGCTTATTTACGTGGCTAGCTTAGGTCCCCGAACAGTTAAAACTGTAGATCCGTTCTTTCCAACTATCGTAAGTCGTGAGTTGTGAGCCGTGATTCGTGATTTGTGAGTCGTGAGTCGTGAGTCATGATTCGTGAGTCGTGAGTCATGAGTTGTGAGTCGTGAGTCATGAGTTGTGAGTCGTGAGTCGTGAGTTGTGAGTCGTGAGTCGTGAGTTGTGAGTCGTGAGTCGTGAGTCGTGAGTCGTGAGTCGTGAGTCGTGAGTCGTGAGTCGTGAGTCGTGAGTCGTGAGTCGTGAGTCGTGAGTCGTGAGTCGTGAGTCGTGAGTCGTGAGTCGTGAGTCGTGAGTCGTGAGTCGTGAGTCGTGAGGTGTGAGTCGTGAGTAATGTGTCGTGAGTTGGTATCGGGACTAAAAAGTAAGGGTTGATGAGTCTGTAGTACTGAAAGTACTGTAAAAGCCATAAAAGTATCCATTTGGTTAAAGAAAGAAAATTCTTAAAACTATGCTAGAGAACAAAAATAGTTAAACAACAAAGTGCTTATACATTGTTAAACATTTACATGAAAAAACTTTGGGTATTTGTAATTTAATAATATTATAATTTTGACCTTTCCCAGTCACATATTAAATAATAATTGGCATATATCACCATTTGTAATCAACCGGTATTGTGATGGTCCATCACAATGGAAGAGCCCGTCTGTACAATTCGTTCAGATCTCCGTTTACCTAACACGTTTGGCGTGTAGTTTACCCCCACATAACAGGTGAAAGCTTAATTTTGGTATCTCGTTTAGGATTATTATAATTTAAATTAACGATTCTACTTTATATCTTGATGAAATTTCAGGCACGATTATAATCGAATTTTCTATATTGTAAAATTATGATTAATATAATATATTTAAAAATAATTAAGATTGGCACAAATCTTATTCATCTAATATTTTGGTTTTAAATATTACATATTTTAAGGAAAATATTAAAATTAGAGAGAATAATTTTTACATTTTTTAGTCTTAGTTAATTTCAAAACAGCTTTAGGATAGGTTAAAATGCCCTAGTGTTTAAACATGCATTACTTTTCAAGAAGGTGACAAAAAAATTCTTGAACTGCACAAAGTTAAGGTAATTTTGAATTTAGTTTTTTATACAAATATTACTTTAACGTTAACTTTATTTCCGATGTTTACCATTCCAATGTAATGATAATTTTTTCTATAAATAGTTTAAAAATATTTAAGTAGGATAACATCTACCTTTTCAGAAGTTATACTATACGATTTTTATATTTCACTTTCTAACTTCTGAGTTCGGCCGGTACCGTTTGAAACATCACTTTTTGCTAAAAAGCTTTGACATTTTCACATAACGATTAGCAGCTCGGCGAAATGATTAGAGATTTTAATCTAGGTGCTTTGTAACCGAAGTGGACTCAATAGCTCCTACCTGGAGTAAAACTTTAAAAATATTAGTATAAAATCGCTCAAAACTGGGGGTTTCTACTTATTAAGCCTACTTTATTATAATTGGACATGGGGCGGTTTACGATCCAAACATCTTATCCAAAACATATGGACTAACTAAAATAGGTTTCACTATAGTGGGAGCTTTGGTTTTCAAGGAAGGCAATTTTTTTATTAGAAAAAGATAGACAGTGATTCGTTATAGATTCCATTTCGTCTAAGATTTAAAGCTTAAAAAACAAAAGTATCACCAAACATCTTAACCAAAACATATGGACTAACTAAAATAGGTTTCACTATAGTGGGAGCTTTGGTTTTCAAGGAAGGCAATTTTTTTATTAGAAAAAGATAGACAGTGATTCGTTATAGATTCCATTTCGTCTAAGATTTAAAGCTTAAAAAACAAAAGTATCATATTATTCCAAGCAATGTATGGAAAAACTACAAATTTAATTTTTTAAACTTTCTTCGTATTTATTTTAACTTATATGTAACATATTCTTATTTTATAATGTTATTACAATTATTTAACACTTAACTCTATTATCAAAAATCACTGTTTATCATGTTCTTAGCAGTGGATTTAAGAAATTTTTATCGAACCGTTAACTTTTTTGATTTATAAATATCAGACGTTCAGTAAATCTAAGAAAAATATTATATGTCTGAGAATATCACTTAAACTGAGCTATTGATTGGTTTTAATATAGTGTAGGTCACTCCAAAGTATAGAAAATATTTGTTTAATGTACACAGTAACCGATAACATGTTTCAGACTCATTTATAATTTTTCTGGAGTATTAAACACAATAATTACATAAAATATCATAGTAAACATCTGGAGTATTAAACACAATAATTACATAAAATATCATAGTAAACAGTTTACAGATAAAAAAATATTTATTAAGTGTAGGTACTTTATACAAGCTATGTTTATACATATTTCCAATAATAAAAGGTATATAGACCATTAAATGTAATATAAGTAATTAGGAATTTAATCTCAAATTACAATTCCAAGTAAATTAACACAAATAAATATAAAAATATAAAGAATGGGATATTGTAAGGCCTGTGAAACCCTTCTCCTGGAAAAATTTAAAATTTAAACCCCCACTGGATATGGTAACAAAGGTTTATAAGAGCCAAATTAAATAATTAATTTCAGTGATGGGACTTTCAAGCGCTGACGCATCTGCCATGCATCCTTGTGTCATTTGCTTATTGTTTCCGGGATGAATGAGGGAATTTATATCTCTTAAAATGAAAATAAAAAAAACTTACACAAAAATTCTAGGGTATTCATCACTGGAGGGATTTTTTTACTAACAATAATCATGGAATAATAATTTTTCAAGTTTTGTAATAGGCCAACAAACAATACATAATTATAAAACGACAAAACATTTTCACATTCGGACTTCAGTAAATAAAAACAGATTTTCAACGTTTTCCAAAATGATACCTCTATATATAAAATGAATAAATGTATGTATGTATATATGTACTTTACGCGTTGCCAAACTACTCATTCGACATTTTAAGGAGCTGCTTTATATGTTTCTAAAAAGGTTTCAGTGACAATTTTTTTCGAAAACTCCATAAATTTACATTTTATGTAAGGTTCAGCTGTTGGTTTACTTTCCATTAGCAATATACTTTACTATCCAAAGCCATCTGAATCATTCATTAATGTAAAACTAAAAAGTAAATAAGTGCTGTAAAAATGAACAGCTATATTCGTCTCGTTATTAGTTTATGGTTTTTGGCATAATGTATTTATACATATTTTTATCTTATAAAAAGTCACGTTTATGATTAAGTTAATTTTTTCCAAATAAAATATAATTAATTACAATGTTTATACATGTTACGTTTATTATAATAATCAGCTGTTGTACACCTTTCCTATAAAAGCTGTATTACAGTTACGTTTTGTTTGGGTTTAGGTTGGATTAGAAAATTGTGAATCAATCCACTCACATTCATTTGTTTTGTGGGAATGTTATTAATATGTCTCATATTTTCAGTATTGTTAGTATTTATCTACTGTTAGGCATTACGAAGTTGATTGGGTCAGCTAGTATCTAATAAAATATCAAATATTACACTGCTTATAGTCTCATTTATAAGACAATGATCTAATCAGAATATTTAGGTAGATTATCATAGTAACACAAGTAGGTTTTTTCAAATCACAAAATAAAGAGCTAAAAAACTCGTAGATAAAAGTATGTTACTAAGCAATATATTCACTTAAAAATCTAAATCTAACTAAATATTTAGTAATTTACTACTAAATATGTGGTAAAATTTTTATATAAATTTGTTTTCAAGATTTTTTATCGATTTTTGTCAAAATTCAAACATAGGAAAACTGGGTTTGAAAGAAAACGTAAGTTCAACACGGAAATTCCAAGTGTATTTTACTAATTTATGTCTGTGAAATACATTTAAACAATATTTTATGTGAAATAATTGTACATCGATTTTACGTTAACATTATCATATCAGTTTTCAATAAAAATTATAAATACAAAATAATATTTACGTACACAGGCAAAGAGTAGTATTTTAGAGAGGTGAATCACATCTATTTTAACATCAGTTAATTTATCTTAAATTAAAGATTGTAGCTATATTAATATGGTATACATATTCTATTCTATGCCCTTTTTTCTAATTTCTGCCATAAATGCTTCTGGTAATTATTTTTAAATATTCTTTGACTGTGACCTAGAAATAGGCACATTGACAATGTCTAATTCCTTCATCCTTTCCTGGAGAATGGACTACGAACGCAAGAGGAAACTTAAGATGTAAGATGATGCAGATATGAATAAAATTTAGTAATTTTTAAAGTCATTCAGACTCTAGAAGTACGGAGTGAAAGGGTTAATTTGAATTATTATAACCCAAAATGTAATTATTAAACTACGTATTATTAGCCTGCGTCAGTTTAGGGGGGGTGATTAAATTACACGTCTGAGCTGTTAGGTAAACGGAGATGTGAATGGACTATACAGGCGGGCACTTCCATTGTGAGAATAGCATTGTGATGGACCATCACAATGATGGTTTAATAGCACTGATTATTAATAGTAATATAATGTCTAGCTTTGGATGAAAAAATTATAATATTACTAAATTCTGTTTACTAATAACTAATTTAACACAATTTTAACTGCATCTCGGATATTTTAAGTAATTAAAAAGAATATATTTCGAATGTGAAAATACAGTTTAATACGATAAATGAATACACTACGTTTTTAAACGTAGTTTATTCTGGATCAATGAACAATCTCCATACACAAAACAGCTAAAAGAGAAGACTTAATAACGATAACCAAAATAGGAAATTATACAAATTGTGTTTTTAAATTAAATTAAAGGTCTTATCAAGAATAGATACTGTACGTGCAGATTAGATAACTACGTAGTTATTGTATTCAAATATAAATATTTTTTAATACATTTTTAACTGTATAACTCTGAATTTGTACACAATTAAAGTATAGCAACTGTATTTTTAGACTGTTATTATATAATACTTTACTGTTACCATAAAACTACTGAGACAAGACTCGTTAAATGTATAGACATACTGGAATTTATATACATAAGATGAATGATCTATGACCCGAACCATATTTTTAAATAATCTTTTACATGTTTTAAATCATATTATTTATAAAGTAATACATTAGTTGAGGACAAAAACAACTTATGTGGATATAAAATAGATAAAGATGAAAGATACATAAAAATAAAAATAATGAGAAATAGTGGAGGACCCTATGAAAGTAGCATGAATCTGAAATGGTTGACAAATACGATTTGAGCTAGATAGATATGTGATTCTATACATATATAGATATTATACTGGGGTCTAACAGTAAAAATGTAACTAAAATAAGAAAATACTAAACAGGTATTGATTTTGACCCTTATTTCCCTAGTTGACCCAAATCTAAAAGAAAATCGGCTCAACAATGAAAGTTTATTAGTGTAAATCTATGGATATGTAGATGACACAAGCTGATGTGTCTCTCTTTTTCCAAATTGTGTTTTGCATATGAATCAATGTAGGAAAATGAGATATAAGACGTAATCGGAAAACAACTTTGTGTGAATAACGGAGAGATAACCTGCGCCTAAGCCTAATATGCGTTTTCTCTCTGATCTCTAAGATATCAAAACATTTAAGTTTTTTTGTGTCCCTCCTACGGACCCAAAATACGTAGGTTAAACTGCACAGTTTGTGGTAGAGATGATCACAAAGTTTATTTGCTTAAGAAGAAAGCCTAGATCTCAAAATATAGGCTTTATTGTGAAAAATGGCCAAAATTTGTGATCATACAGGGTGCCCTATAATTAAAGTGCGAGAATCTGGGAAAAAATTGTGTGGGTCAAAATAAAAAGAAAACCAAGAATAATTATTTTTCCGAAAACGCTTCTTTACAAGATATCCGCCATTTTGTATTCTTTACAGAATAATTGCTATCCTCGTATATTTTCTACCGATCTCTATAAAACTCGGTATGTAAGTTCAAATAAATAGAACTACGATGGATACTAAATTAAACTTGGTCCAAACTCAAACTTCAAAATGGTAGCCTTTTTAAACCTTTACCAGTTTTCCACGTTTGTAGATTGAAAGATTAAAATGGCCGGCACTTTGTAATTTTAAATTTGACCAAGTTGAATTTTTTGACATTAGGTCTCTTACATTTAAATATAGTATAGAGTTTTGTAAAGATCGTTTTTAAATTGGTGAAGTTAACAATTATTTTTTAATAATACAAATCGGAGATATCTGGTAAACAAAATGCTTTTCGAAAAAAATATTTTAGATTTTCTCTTTATTTTTACCTATACAATATTTTCCCAGAGCTTGGCACTTTACTTACGGGGTACCCTGTAGAGTTATAAACATCTGTTGCTACAACTTAGATTGTTTAGACTGCAAAATAAGAATATACAATTTTTTAAAATAGTAAACTCGAAAGTGTCATTTTTTTACGAAAAAGCATAAAATACAAAGCTATTTCAAAAGGCTCTTATTCGTAAAACGCAACTATTTTAATAAAATCTCTCATTTGTGAACTAAAATCACAATGATGTATTTAAATTTAAGACTTGGCCATTTATTTTATGAAGTATTAAAGCAATAGTATAATGAGTATTTGGTAATCCTTTTCATCGTATCCAACTGAGTAATATACGTCGAATGAATCCGTATCGAACATATCGCAAATCGGCTTAAACCGATTTCAATCGGATCAACCAACTATTTACAAGGGAATCACTTCACAACACACCGCAGGTGTTTTTTTTTTAGAAAAAACTCCTACGTATTTTGTCCCACCAAATTCAGTTAGCTGTAATAATTGTTAAAAGCAACACTTATAAAACATATAGTATAAATTATAGAATTTCTTTTGTTGGAATTTTGAATTACAGACCAGTTTGAGTTAGCTTAATGCGTGTAAGAACCTTTAATGACTAAAACCATCCAGATTTTTTTATACGAAATTTAATATTTTCACATAAAAAACGTATCAACATGAAGCTTGAAAAAAAGATAAACTTTTACAGTCTTATACATCTTACGCAAATGAAAATAGGAAGGATTAGATGTTTTACGCACGATTGGCATCAATAAGAAAAATGAAGGCTAGAACGGTGGCGTGTTATGTAATGCATCTACGTGAAGTTCGCTAATTGTGGATAGTTATGTAAGATGTTGGGTTCTGTGGTTGGGATTTACGTCTCCACTATGGAATTCTCCATTACTTCACAAAAACTATCCATATTAACATACTATTTGTAATTTAAAAGAAAAAGTGTTTTGGATTCCACGTTAATCTATAGGTCTTATAGATGACATTAGCTGTTTAGCTATTAAAACAGTCCTGTCTAAGCAACATGTCAGACCTAGTAAGTAAAAGAAAAGACTACAAGTTCGCGACACAATCATCTTAAACGCACATCTCATTTATAATTGGGTTAAATTACCTTCCAGCGTACGTCACCATTTTGTAATATAACCTTACCTAATTTAATTTGGGAAATAGCTTAGATTATGAATAGGTCTAAAAGGAATATTTTCAATTCCTATAAACAGCTGTTCTTATAAAAATATGAGGTCACTTCTGTATCGATTTTCGCGTAGAAAGAATTGCTAAAAGCTTAACACCACTAAATATTTTATTTATATTGATTGATTATATTATTGATTATATTGTTAAAAAACATTAATTTCTATAGGTAGGCCTACTATAGGAATATATAAAACCTTTTAATATTTCAGTAGAAAGAATATTAAAATATATTTTTAAGAAGTTTAGCAGTTCCATACGAAAATATTTTTTTATGTTTTCGTGTATTTGTCATGGATGCATACCTGTATTAAAAAATAGAGGTAACTGTTAGTTATAGTTATATTGAGTATTATAATATAAATTATATAAGAAATAAAAGAAATACAAATAAGAAATAGTACAAGAAATAGTAGCTAGTTTAGACCATAAGATGTTTGCAAACGTATACTTTTATGTATTCATACATATGAATATGATTGTCCCTGTCAAATATAAACGTCAATTGTTGTTTACTTTAATAATTTACACCAATTATTAGCAAACTCAGAACAGTTCATTTTCATTACTACTTTACAAAAACTTATTTCCGGTATTATATTATACTCTAAGGAATAATACAGCTTATCATAACAACCAGCAAGAAGAATTATAAAAGTTTGAAAGCTATAAATTATATTCCCGCAGTCTTAGTAAGACAGTGAGTTTGGTATTTGAATAATAGTCGATTTAACTTTTAGGCTCAGTCATTTTTAATGTTATAATATAATGTTGCTTACAGTTTTATAAAAATGGTAAAACAACCTTTATTGATAAAATAATTAATGTAAGGGATACAATTACAGTTATAGTATACGATATATCATAATCTATATTTTATTATTATCTAGTTTGGTGATGTTTATGAGATTCAGATAAATATAATCAGATAAATATACTGTTTTTAGATAAATATATCAATACCTTTTTTCCCGTTTTACTAATAAAAGTATAAGCTAGCAGTAATATTAAATGTGGATTGTATTTTAATAAATGAAGTATATATTTAAATTAAAAATGAATAAAAAGAAAAATTACAACAAAATTAATCTCTGTGGGAATTTGGTTAGATCATATGTCTTTAGGAAATGTTTTCGGATTCTCTTAACGGCTTATAGCCATATAACTCACTAAGCATATGACGTCACCGTTATAAAATTTGGTCTGACGGATTACTAATACCCCTCGACATCTCCAGAGCTAAAAAATATGCATGTCAAAATGAATAATAAACTAAAGTATTACAAAATGTGTATATGGTTAGAGGGAATATTATAATATTATCTAACTCTAATTCATATGAAATTCTGCCAATATATGGCTATATGGAGGGAAACCTACACCGACACCATGTTATAGATTATTGCAAAGTTCTACTGTAAAACGTGCTATTTTGGTTCAAAAACTATTTTGACCAAAATTGGGTTTCTACCTTAGTGGAAAATAACTACCTACACGTTGACTTTTTGACTTGGGGAAGGAATAATCATGAGCTCCACAATAATAGGAATCAAGTCAAATGGCGAGTAAAAAATGCTAAAGATTTGGAGAAATAAAAACTAATAAGTTATACTTAAGATTAGTGTACATTGCACTGTTTTTATAAATAATGGCCAGAGGCCTGGAAGTGTAGATTTGTGGTATTTAAAAATGACTGGAAAGTATTTTTGGGCACAAGATAAAGTCGGCAAATAATAGTATTTTTTAAAACAAAACGGTTCGTTTTTATATGAGTAATTAGTAATTTGAGTATTTTTATTGCAGTTAATTCTTGGTTATAAAAAATATCAAATTATTAAGAAACGTAAATGTGTTGCTGCTTTTTTTTAACTAAATCGCAATGTCTCATAGTAATTTAATTTCTATTCTTGTTGTGTTGTTATTGAAGCAACTTTATTACACTTATTGTAAAAAATAATATTTGTTTATGAATATCATACTACTGACATCCATTGAACACCCCAATGTTAATTCGTGTGGAAGAAGTTTAGAATGGATGATTTTGTATGTAATACATAATATCACTTTTAACGATTGTTAAGTATTTTTAATGTGAATGTTAATCAAATCTAACTAGCTACATTTTTAAAGTATATTGTCCTGTTTTCATTCTCCTTAATGTAATCGTTCACATTATTGCTTTTTTATACCAATTCATACTATAATTGTTTTATAATGCTTAGATGATTTTTGTTTATGTTTAAAAGTTCATGTAAAATCAGTTTTTCCATTTATGGTTTCCGTAATATTTTTAATGTTGTTGGAAAATTAATTTTTCTTTTAATATGTTTATAAAAAAAATCCAGAACACCTAATTACCTGCTTAAGAAAATAAAAATGGCTACGTGTAGTGAAATCAGTAATTACTCAGGTAATTAAATTTTAATAACCCTGCTACGAGTACTATTGGGTGATATGATATTTGCAGATCGTAACATGGCCCAGAGACGGTCATTTTGATATGTAGCATCATAATAGTGTTATCGTCTGTATTTAAAAGAAAAATTTCAATCTAACCTGAATACAATATATGAAACAGTCAAAACTATAAAAAAAACTAACTGATCTAGTAACGTAGAATACACGTTCATTGTGGGATTAATGTGTCATGAAAGTTTAATGTGATTTTTTCGTAAGTTTATTTTTATTATCGCTTGGAAAGAACAATTTATTATTTTATAAAACATGGTTTTAGTTACGAACATCAAGTAAATCATCAGCGATCAGTGAAAAAACACTGGACCAGTTAGTCAAAGGTTGCTGGATCAAAATCAGTAATGTGTGACTCCTGTTAGATCATGAGCAGTCACCTCTGGCTAACATACAGTTGCTAGGCCAATATTGTTTGAAGTTGAGGTTAAAGAATGTAGAAAGTAACTAAAACTAAAACATAATCTGGATAACTATTGTTATGATTGGGGTATAGTAAAAAAAATCCAAATGTCCTTTGTCGTAGTCAAATTAACAAGTTATATAGTTTCTGTGTCTATGAATTTAGCAAAATCATGAATACGGTAATTAAAAAATATAACATATAATTTTCTATTAGCATATTAGTTTAAAAACACCAAGACATATATTTTTACTTAATATATGGCTATATTACTTTTCTGGGATATATCAAATACTGGAAGATGCATTCTACTAGGAAATGTGCTTACATAAGAGATTGAGGTGAATAATACAGCTTTATTCTGTATCTCTCTGGATCCAAAAGTCACTTTTGCTCAGATGTTAAAATGTTTTCTCTAAAGCGTCTATATTTTTGAATTTACTCCGTAAAAAATTCATAGTTTTTTAATAGATATGTAAATATTACCAAGATTATTAGTTTTCCCCACGAAAATATGGATTCTTTTGTTTTGGAAATCAGAATCGTCAGATACAAAACAATATAACAGGTTATAATTTAAATTTCGCCTTCATAATTCTAAAGTAAGTCTTACTGTGTTTAATATAAACTCAGAGAAATATGCTTCTTAAATAATTTGTAAATTTAAGTATTATTTGGGAATGTAACTAAATATTATCAGTGTAGATAGCGTGTTTCTGGATCAATATTTTGTATATTTTCATTACGTAATATATTACACAATAGATAGTTCACCAAAACAATAATAAACTTCTAGGAAAACCCCCTTAATCTTACAATAAAAGTTTTTATGTTTCTAAATTTTTGTTACAGTTTGATTATAATGGTTTAAAAAGATAAAACTTAAAGAATATTACTTAATATTTAAATACATATTTTTTAAGATAAAAATTGCTATCGTTAATGAGGTACCTACAAAATGAAAAAATAATGGATAAAAAGTAGGAAAAAAACCCATGAAAAAATGTTACTACTGTATTTCATATTTATATTATCGGCACATTCCTTCAATGGGTACAATGTAGATATTTTAAGATATTATGTGTGATCAGCTTAAAGGGCTATTTTATTATTAAAAAGGATCCACTGATTAATTTTCGGATCTCTAATATTATAAAGAAGAGGTGGTTTCTGTATGTTTGTTTGTGGGTTTGTTTGTGTGTTTGTTTGTTGTGGCAAGTAAACGCGAAAAATACTGAACCGACCGGTTTGAAATTTTACACAAAGGTAGATCTTATCAGGAACGGGATGTGAGGTTTCAGTGGGCCTTCAGCCCACTGAAACCTGGCTGTTATAGGACTGTGTCCTCTTCAGCCAAGGATAGGTTTTGAGGTTAGGTTTTGGTTGCGGGTACTGTGGTTATGGTTAGTGAATGGATGGTTTCGGTTTGGGAACAAAGACCAGAGCTTAGCCGAGACTCATGCAACACGTAGCCATACTCATTTCCTTAAAATCCTCTCGGGCTACGCCCTGTGAACGTCCTAAGGTTCAATGTTTACATTTTTAGAGAATGAAAACATAAAATTACTTGAATGTCAACAGCTGTGAACACTTAAGGCCATGCCACACCGACGGTGTGGCATGGCCTTAAAATTTGACAGTTCGGGAAGAAGAAGAAGAAAGAGCTGCCGTGACCGTCCTAGGTTTCAATGTTTACATTTTCTAATGACAACATCCGTTTGCACTATATTTTGACAGTTCGGGAAGAAGAAGAAATAAAGTTGATTTTTCAGATAAACTGCTGGATCGAAATTAGTGAATTATTTGAAATAGTGGAATGGTAGATTTTAAGTTTTTTTCCGACGACTGTCTCTATTACATTAATCCTTATCCTCTCCCAATATTTGACAGATGTTACTTTGAAATGCTGTAGACACTCGTGTTTTGTCATTTTGTAAACAATGAAGAATCAATTAACAATAAATTAAATGTATGAGTAGACCCTACACCTTTCAGCTTTTTAACCCGTGCGAAGAACGGGTACTTTGGCTAGTTATTAATAAAAAAGTTTAGTAGGCGAAGACAACTGGGTCCAATTTCGAAGCAGAAAACAAAATAAAAGTCAGTGATAAAAGCTAAATGACATTGTTTTAATTCAATAAATTATCATTCACAACTGATAATTGAATGATATTTTGACTAAACACACTTGGATACGAATAAGTAACTTCCTAGGCATAAACTACTTTGTTTTACTTTTGGGAATGCGAATACATTCCAAAAAGTAATTTATTAATAGGTGTTCCTATTAGTCGTAGGCACTCTTAACCTATTTGTAAAACAACTTAAATTTTTACTTACTTGCATACATTTTCTTAAGGAATATTTAGTGTAATTTTAAGTTTACAGGCGTAGACTCCAAAATTTCAAAGCTTAAGTCGTCAGTTGCGGAATCCGTTAATAAATTCAACCGTCGGAACATTACGAACCCCCGTGGTTCTCTTCATTCCTCTCATTAACGTGCTCCGGTCTGAGTTGAAAATGTAACCTGATGAAGTTCTGTAGGATTTAATCAAGTCAAATAGACATTTTAACTATAATAGCTGAACACTGTACATTAATCCATTCATGAGGCCATAAATGATTTTAATATACAAAGGGCTCAGAATTATATTTTCAGAAAAAAATAAAAATAGCTACACACCTTGGGTACTCTACGATGTATCGTTTAAAATGTTTGGAATTATTTAACATAAAATACCTAACCTGTTTTTGATGATGTCCTTAAATTTTCATAGTACAAAATTAATAACTTTATATCGCATGTTTATCAAATATGTCCACACTTGTATGTTGCAAACCACACTTTAGGCAGGAAAACTTACACGGGGAACACAGTCCTTTTTGAGAGATTATAATAAACCATATGATAATTTAACGTAACAGATTTTATGAATAGATGGTCTAAACCATCTAATGTGATAGTCGACTTGATTTGATCACACGAAAGACACTATATTTTAGAGATTTGTCACGTATAAACTACAATTTTATATTTATTATATTCTAATAATAATTTATCTAACTAGCATTTTACGAGTTTCACAGAGACGAAGTTTTTATCAAATTGTGTCGTTTGTTTACTGTTGTGTCATTAAGACTGTACCCAAGACATCTGAAAGTATATCTTAATGAATAAAACTAATTCATTTGATGGAGATAAACTTATAAAAACTATCAGAACTACTATCGAGAAAATTTCTATCACAGAAAAATTAAAAACCACTATGAAGTTAAGGGTGTTTTATATGTAAATAAAGTAAAACGTTATATTGGTTTAACAGCTATTTATAAAAGTCCAAACAATATATATCTTAACATCTCCAAAGGCGAGCCCATGTTGTCCATGAGTATTTTTCACGGATGCATAGTTTACAAGATCCCAATGGAGGAAAAGTTAAAACAAAGATTCTATCTATCCATACTACTGGTAAGAATATATTAGTTGAAAATTTCAGACATTTTGGTTCTATTAAATATTAAAAACAAGATAAAAAATAATGCTATTTTTCATCTTAAAACTATTTAGACATTAATATGTAGAAATAGTGGTAGTAGCTTCATATTAGTAGTAATTTATTAGTAAACAAATAAGGCTCGATAAATTTCCTGCCTTGACAAATATTTAACATTAAAAGGGTTAGTGTTTTTTCCTAAAAAATAAGCTATAAGATATTCTCTGAAACACAAAACCCACACAGAGAGACTGTCTACAGACATCACTTCTAACAAAGAGCTTCTCGAAATATATTGGTCTTGGAGAAACAGGAGACTTAGCTTTGTAGCATGTTGAGAAAATCCCAGAAGTACTCGATTAAATGTGACCATATACTGCTCTCAGCGGTCCTTATCGATTTAAAGTTCATTTCTTAATAGATGCATTCAATTCTTAACGGATGTTTTAAAGATATTTTTCAAACTGCCTGTTGAAGATACCTTATGTGGAATATTTAAAAAATTGGTAGTATGTAGTGTATGAAAGATGTTATTTGCTGTATTATAGCAACCCGTCAATTTTACCAAAGCTTCAACAAATAAATGTGTGGGAATAAATCATTATTGCGGATGAGAGAAACAGTTTTATTCCAAGGTACACGGGACACTATCACTCTCAGAAATTACAATTTTCATATCAAATGACATCGTTACCATGATACAAATTAAAAGTAAAAAGCTTAAAAAACATATATTTATAAGTTCAAAATGTGCTCAATATTCGTTATAATGGTTATGTCCTATTTTTTCTATTATTAGATTGTCGTGAACATATCATTTCCTATGTAACTACTTTTATATTTCCATGTTAAAGAATTATACTATACATATAAAATGAGAGAAGGAAACGAATAGAAATACTTACAGAAGTACACTTTGTAAATAGTTTACCTGAAACAAATGATTGAGGTGTTAATACTAATTATATTTAAGTGATGAGATGACTTATGTATGCTACGAAATGCAACTCTATTATTATAGTTTTCTAATCAATGGTTACTATGTAAGGTCATTGCAGTCAATTTAGGATGGTACAAAATATTGTGTATTTGGGAAATCATAGGAAAAATTAATTTTTGGTTTGCATATAGGTCTCTTAGATGTTATTGGTCAAGAAACTTGTCAACCGTAAATAGTAACACGACTAAGAAATCACACCATCAATCATCTTACACTCTTTTTGACATGGATGTGTATTAACTCTGGGAGAGGTTTCCATAAAAAATATCAGAACTATTGTATTGCATTTTTAATAAAAAGAATGAGAACAGCTATTTAGATGAGCTGAAAACATTCGCTTTAGACATGTTCATGATCTAACATATTTCCTACAGGTAGTTAAACACAAACATTTTCACTCGTACTAGACTGAAAATACCTACCCAGGTAAGTCACTGTATAAAAATGTTATATAATGAAACTGTCCAATTTGTGGTTTTAGGCTTTATGTAATTAAAAAAATTATTACTGCTTAAAAAACTGTATTCATTCTCTGAGTTAACAGTTGTGAAGTAATCAAAAGGTGACAGACATTTGCAATCCGAATTGGAATTCAAAAATCAACAAACTGTTTTTACCTTTCAACGTGAAATTTAACAAACATTTTACTTACTTTTATAAGTTGGAAAAATTCGTTTTAATATTAAAAAAGCTATGACTAATGACTATATGATTTGTGGTAATTATTATATTTTAATAATCTTCGAGACTATGCAAAGAATTCAAAACAAAAAATATGAAAATTGCTATTCTTAAGCGGGAAGAAGCACAGCAAACAGATCGGTCCCCCGTGTGAGACTTCTTCTTGTTCATATACCGCCATATTTATCATAACTGGATTTTCATTTAAACATTTTTAACATCTAACATAAAAGACATGAGCTGTTATTATTTGGAACAAATGAAACCAATTCGTATGATAAAATAGCATAAAATGGATATGTATAAAAGTAAATAGATATTCTCCTTAACTATTTTCCAACGTATATTCTCTATAGTAAAAAAGTCATGATACGATAATTAAACTGACTGGAAGTATGATATTAAATAGTAAATGAAAGTAAAAATATTAATGAAATATTACATAATCACTACATTAAGCATTTAGCTGATTGTACAGTTACATTAAATAGTGTGTTTTTCAGGAAAGTGATATTATTAATTTTGCTCGATGACATGCAACATTCAATAGATAAATGAGTTGTAATAGATAAAACTAATATATATAAATACAAGAAGTACAACAAATTAAATAAAAAGAGCTGTAAAAAAGAGATAGCGTAAATCTTTGTTCGTATGCCTAAGTATATAAAAATTGGAAATTATACAGATATGATATCTTACAGTCAAGCATACATTTATCTGCATTTCACTTCTTGTTTCTAATTACCAAAGACAAGAAGCTCTTATAAAATAGCCTAAAACTGTTATGATACGGTTCAATATTATATTTTTCATATAAATGAATTTCGGGTGCAATATTGATATGCAATTTTGTCCATTCTAGCAATATTTGGTTTATTATCTATTTAGTCTTCTAAAAACACTACAAATTCAGTAAAATGTATAAAACCAATATATATGTTTGTCATTGGTAAAAACCGTGTAAATAAGGTTTGGGATAATATCTGCTTACATACTACTACATGCTAGTCTATCTGTTTTCATATTTATTCAAAAACATTTTTTTAACAAATGAACATCTTGTTCATTTGTTAAAAAAAATCTTGTGCATTCTCGAAGAGACTCAATAACACAAAAATACGTAATAAACTAATTTTTAAAATAAACAACATTGCATTAAGTCCTATCTTCAGTACCGTACTCTCACGTAGGAGGCTATTTTCACTAAACAAAGTGTTGAAGGCTTGATTAAACTTTCCCTGGGATAAATAATATAAATTTGAATAAACCCTTCAATATTTCATAGAAGTTCGCCGTTTGGTTTTTGAAATGTTTACGGGATTAAAAAGTAATAATTAAACAAAAATGTTTTCCTGACACAAGGGAGATATTGATCATTACTCAGTATAAAAGTCAACAGGGTGCTATAAAAATAATAAAACATTATAACCTAGTGCAATGGCATTAATAAAGTTTTTTATATGATAGTAGAATTGAAGCTAACAAATTTGGTTTAAGTATTGTTTCTTTCTTTTGAAATAATTGTTCATTGTTAACCATAATATTATTATCAATTTCAATTTAATCATTAAATTTATACGTAAATGCATTAATGAATTTTATACAGTCATATCAGTTAACCAATATATTTAGTTTCACTGTTTAGTTAAATATCTTGATTATTATAATTATTTAATTTTTATAGACCGGGACCGTGGTGTGTCCTGTAACCCAGCTACTTGGAGGTCATGAATAATTGTAGATAGCTGTGAGCGATGGTCGGTGGATGTGGTATTCTCGTGTGTGTATTAACTTCCGCAATATTGAATACTATTTCAATCTGCAAAGAGCATCCTCATAATTAGACCAGTTCGTAAT
Organism: Nephotettix cincticeps; assembly: GCA_023375725.1. Taxonomy (NCBI): domain Eukaryota; kingdom Metazoa; phylum Arthropoda; class Insecta; order Hemiptera; family Cicadellidae; genus Nephotettix; species Nephotettix cincticeps. The sequence goes on from CM041787.1 coordinate 44,336,742, forward strand.
TCAGAGGCAGTGGTTCGGACTCCACTGTAGGTCCCTTAGATATGATATTGACAGTTTGGTTATTAATAGCCTGTTCTGTATAAGAGACATGTCAGCCTTAGTCAGTAACAAGACAACAAGATTACGCCACAATTATCCTAAACTTATTGATCACTCATACTTGGCTTAAAATACCTACCTGGGTAAGTTGCCATTTCAGTTAAAAGCATAAAAAAGGTATTTTATCATTTTAGATATTTCATATTGAAATGATACATTTATATTAAAATCAAGCAGATTGATTAAATATGTTATTATAAAATTGTATGTATATGTATACACATGTAAAAGAATGTATAATTAGATTTATTTTTCTATTTTGTTTTTCATGTATCATTATTACAGTATTTTCTATTTAGACCAAAATATAGAATGTGTTAACCAAAAACAACCGGCATTCACAATTGTTTTATGTGAATTTGTTGATAAACGGTGTAACGTAAAATACATTGAATAAATTAAGTGCACATTTTTTATTCTATTTCAATATTTTTACAATAGTAGAAACGCAAATACTATCGCACTTACGACGAACACCTAAATAGTAAAATAACATATTTGGAAGTTTTAAAACATGAAGTGTGTTTCTGTCATTAAAAAACGATCTTGCTCTTTTTTAATGATATTAATACGTTATTCGGTTGGTCCTTTAAAAGAAAGTCGATGCTTTCAAGTGGTTACAGGCTGATCATTAATAAGTAACATTTTCTTTGGAGGCTAAATACTCCCCTGTTCAAAGACGTTTAGAAGCCTTGCTCGCCTTTGCTTGAATTATTTACAATCAGCCACTTTCTTTGACGATAAAAGATTTAGAGCCTTTCAAAATATGAAGTGTATAGAGCTATAATATGGTTATAGAAAATACATGAACATTTTTTACGTAATATAGTTTATGAGAAATATGATATACATCACCATAAGTAACGAATAAAGTTTTAGAATTATTTAAGGTCTTATGCCTGAAACCAGAAATTAAGGCTAAGTAATGCTTACCGTGTCATGCCTGAAGTATAACACGAATGCTAGTTAGACTATTTTAGAGCTCTTGAAGTGTATAATTTGAAGTTGCAAATGTTAAAAACAGTAGTTGGCCTACGAAGTTTAAAGAAAGAAAGCTATATAAACTCAACAATAAAATATCTACATGAACAGTTTTAGATTTTGAGCATACTTAAATTTTATAAAGTCACATTTAAAATTTAATCACGATACTAAAAAATAAAACCATTTATTAGTTCATACTTTTTATCATAAGGGTTTTTTTGGTATCGAAGCAAAATGATATGTTTATTTCTTTCAGTAACCAATAGACAAGATAAATATGACTAGTTCATTTCACAATAACAAATTAAAGCTATTATAATTGTATACATTTTTATCATCAGATATGTTATAAGGGGCCCAGTATACACTTAATATGATTCAAAACTTAAAATATTGAATTACGTTAAAACTATTGATTATTATTTATGGTAAAGATTACTTCTATAAAGAACTTCTAAAGAAGATACAGTAATTAGGGTAGCCTAAAAGTATTAGCTTAATTATCTTTACTTTGATACTTTTAATACGTTTAAGTATTTAACGTCGTTTCTACTTAAATAATTTTTATCAAAAATTGAACACGTAAAAATTTATCAACTATAAAAGATAAAAGTCTTTTCCTTTTTTAACTATATAACTTAATAACTATATGAACTTATTTTTACCTCTATTGATACTGCTATGTTACCTCTATGCCTCTACTGATTACATTTATTCTATTACTTCTAACACATTTCAACAGTTACATTAACTAAAGTAGTTTACTACATATTAGTTAAATTTTATTGACTTTGATGCTTTAAAATTAAAGTATCCAGTGTAGTTTCCCCTATAAGTTTTTACATTATTTTATAAAATACTTTTAACTGAAACTGCAACACACCCAGGTAAGTATTTTAAGCCAAGTATGAATGAGAAATGACTGTAGGATAATTGTGGCGTAATATTGTGGTCTTATTACTGACTAAGGTTGAAATGTTCCTTGGACAGAAATGTTAATTAATAGCCCAACAGTCAATGGAATTTCTATGTGACTCACAGTTTAACATGAAGTCTGAACCAATACCTCTGAATTACGAACTGGTCTAGCTAAGAGTTTTGTCTTTGTGGAATAATATAGTGTCCAATAGTGCAGACGTTAATCCAAACAAGAGAACACCACATCCACCGACCATCGCTCACACCAATGTTCAATTCGTGACCTCAAAGTAGTTAGATTACAGGACAACGTCACCACCCCATTCGATACAAAAATAGACCTTAACCCTTTAACCATGAACCATCTATCAACTATAAGTACAATTGGTCCTCTTCTTTCCACAAAATAAAACTTCATCATAATCTTTTCATGGGGTGTCAGACACGCTTATTTCACCCATGTTAATTTGATAAACTTAAGGTATATTTATTTCAGACACCATAAAATCTACAGCACTAAAAATTATTTTAAATTAAACAGTATACATTTGTAAACAACCACAACCATATTTATATAAAAAAAATATATACATATATAACTCAACAAAATATATATTTAGGGAATGAAAAAAGTATTAAAATTCAGTTAAGTTTTTTAAATAATACTTTTCAATTAATGTAGCACAATGAATTTTGGTTTACTATTCAGATATATACTGATCTGTATAAGTGCAGGGTGTTAATGCTCCACGATTTATGGTTCCTGAGATAAATGCACCTTACTTAAAAATCCTTGTTTCAAGGGGAACAATTTTTGCAGTAAGAGTCCTATGGTGCTTTGCTTGAAATAATTGGAACTGTAATGTTCGGGAATTGATTGGTTAGACTTGAAATAAATCTGGCCTGAATCAGTTATGCTGTATAGTTTTAAAATAAACATTTCAAACTGTAAAAAATCTAACAAACGATTTTTTGAAAAAAGAAAATCATTATCTAAAACTGCCCTTAAAATTAATAGAAGTCTGCAACTTTAAAATTAAAATTTTATGAAAAGAAGACGTTTTACAAATGCTTCCTTCCCCGGAACCACTGACGGATTCCCACAACACCTGTCTATTGTGTGCACGGGCTTTGTATTGCATGCTGATGCATATTGTCACAGTTTGTGACGCAGACCTCAACAATACCTTGAAACTTATAGATATGGATGAGGCGTCTCACCTTTAAGTGCAACCGCAATAGTAGAGCCGTACAAATATTTACTTTTATCGTTTTGTATTCATTGTTTCATTGCCAAACATTCTCTTTTCATTACAGATATAAAATATGTTTGTATTTACTTCCCTGTGGAAAATTGGTTAGATCATGAATATGTCTAAAGCGGATGTTTTCAGTTCATCTAGACAGCTGTTTTATGTTTTAAAATTTAGTCTTTCAAATTGCTTACACCCCCCTCCAGAGATAAGACAGAACAAATTTTAAATAATATTGTACATGGGACTTACAAATATGTAGGAACTAGTAAAAATGTCAAAAGAGGATTCCAACACATAAATTAAACTCAAAATTATATTTTAAAATTGGTAAAAGAAATATTACTTCCTATAATGATTAAATGAAAAAATACAATATTATTTCTATTTTTTTACCTTAAACCTCATTTCAAAAGAACAAGCCAAGGATATTTAATTTACACCATAATCCTTAAAATCAGTTAGAAAACAAATAAGAATTAGACGTTGCAAAATAGGCAATACTATTATTTACTTAAAGTGTTAATTAAACGGAGCTTTATGTATTAGGCTAAGCGTGGTATTACTGCTAGTTTTGTTTAGTTTATTAAAAAATTTTCCGTTGTTTCTATTTACATCAATAGTAAAAAACTAGCACTTAATCATATTAAATAAATCTATACCATTTTCCTCGTTGGTTGCTTGCAATTTATTTTCATACGAGGAGATTTTTCCCCTATTAAGGCAACTAATAAAGGTCAGCTCCAATACATAAACACATGTCATGATTCTAATAAATATTTAAAAATATGTTACATATTTATTTGAATTTTTTCTCTTCCATTTATATGAAAAAACCTTTTTTTATCCATCACCAGCACGTAGCTAAGAGGCAACGCTCTGGCCTAGTAAGTCAAAGGCTGCTAGATCAAAATTAGTGACCGGCGACTCTTGTCAAATCATGAGCTATCTACTTTTGCTAGCCTATGTGGATGACGTTGCTTCTATGTCTCAGTGTATTTAATTAACATTAAATAATATTTAAACACAGATCCTAAGAGCCCATGGGGATGGTATTCTAATAAATATAAAAATAATAAAATCTAGTAACAATTGATTTTATTTAGAGAAATTCTTATGCCTGAAAATCTTCGTGGATAGAGTATTTAGCTAAATTGTAAAAAAACTCATCCATGTATTGTCAATTTTAATTTTAAATTCATGACTGTTAAATTTTGTTTTATCTTAAAGGTACGCTCAGTTCTGTTAAATAATAATTTTTATCAATTTAAAATATTCGTTAGAAGTATTACTATTTTATTTTAAGCTTCTACATGATATTAGTTCATCGTACATATATTGCATGCGGTTTTGCTCACACATAAAACACACTAAGCCAGAAGAGGGATGGTGAAGGGTGACGCCTTTAACAAAGGGCTTTAGGAATAATATATTGACACTTACTGAAACTGGAAGCTTAACACTGATGTACAAAGTGCACAATCTATATATTAAGGTACACCTGTAGTTCAACATGCTTTCTTGTGTAAAAGAAGACAAATTATTATTTTTTTTTTATTTCGTATTTATTTATTATAATTTTGTACTTCGTATAAAAAATTATGTTTTAAGCAATTTTATTTTTTATATAATTTTTACTTAACATATTATTTAAAGAAATACGATTTATTAAAAATATGTTTCAATTACAGCTCACTGTAATAATACTGGTTCTGTCAAAAGTTTCCTTGATGGCTTTTTCAAATAGACTTAAATTACAATTATGAAATCAAGACACAATTTTTGTATTAATATGTCTTTATAGTCTATAGGCAATGTGAACTTTTGAAACAGTTATTTTAAGAATTATATTTAAATATCCTAACTTGTACCACGTAAAATTTAATAGGTAGTGCAATTGGTTATCATAGAATCCTTAAAACTCATAAAGGTGTGGGTCAATCATTATTCAATATCTTGTATTAGGCTTTTCCAACGCGACTTTGTTACAACTACACAACGTTTCTGGAGGTGGAGTACCGCTCCCGTTTTCAAGTGATTACGTTATAATATACAAAAAATATTACGTGTATGCGTTTCTCAACCACCAGAAACGTTGTGTAGCTAGCAACAAATTCACGTTGGAAAAGTCCAAATAAATATGTTGAATGGTTATCATACATACGTGTATTGGTTGTTTGAAAAAAATATGAGGGTTTAAAAATTAGTTTAAATATTGAATTTTTGGGGTTTGAAAACTTTAATGGAGTAAATTATGATTCGTGTATTCTTGGTCCTTTTGAAATGGCCACAGACAAAATTGTTCACATATCCAAAAAGCCCAGAGCAGTGACGGCATGCTGGGAGTATAACGCGTTTTGAACAAAGCCTCTCTGGTCTCTACACTGTACAGCCAACTCGATCTCTCTCCCTCTCTCTCTCTCTCTCTCTCTCTTTCTCTCTGTCTCTCAATTCCCAGTGAAAACGCCTGGTTTTTCATGCGTTTGTTATATTAATTGGACGGTTCTTTTTACTAAACCTGGCGTAATATCTTTCATTACTGTATTTCTCAGTCTGTTGTCCGAGTTTAAATTCAAATTTCCATACGTAATGATTTAACAAAATCTAGAAAATTTAAATTTACTTAAAATTATTGGATTTGTTACCCGTAAGTATTTTATGTATCGATGTAATGTATTGAACTCCACGATCATTTTAGTATGAATTTGAAAAAAATTAAACTTAATATTTACTATTTATGTTACTAATATTTACAATTTATGACAATGTTAAGCAATTGTTAATTTATAAAATTAATTCATAATCAAATACCATTAAACTCGTGGACACGGTGTTCAAAGTTTAATGTGTCAAAGAAATATCTGTTATAATAGTAACTTGATTTTGTTTCATAGAACTGACGGCATTTATTAACGTTTTTTTAGTTTTTACACACTTTTGTATTATGGTGTCACGTCTGCTTGTTTTCAGTTATTTATTCATAATAGTAATTACACTTCATTGTATTTTTAGCAATACAATTGTTTCCTAAAAAAGTATTTTTTAAAGATCGTATTACTATCCCTATGGGCAATTTTGAGCAAGATTTAATAATTATTTTCAACCAGTTCATAATTTATATAGCTAGGAAAATTTTGAATAAAAACTTTCATACTCGTATATACAGTTTTTTAGAGTCATTATTAAATATCATAGCACAGATATAGAATCATTCATAACTAATTATCAATAATGTCATCGAGTTATAAAATTACAATACTTTGATACTAAGTATCATAATTTATTAATCAATAAAACATTATTCTCTTACCTGTTGATTTAAAAAATCCTAAAACTACGTATTAACTAATAAAAATGATAAATATTATTTAACATATCGTAAAAGTGTTATTGTGTTTTATATAGTTAAATATTATATTATTATTATATTTATGGAAATAATAAAACAAGCACTGTCTGGGAAATTTTTTTTCAAGTATTTGTGATTTATTTTTGTAATATGAGATATTTGGCCACGAGAAATAAATTGGAACAGGTCTAAAAAGCTAGGAAAATCTGGGTTTAGTACTACATTCTTTCAAATTGTTCTTGTCACCAAAGGAAGGACCTTTTTTAGCTGCAGTCAGTAAAAACAGGTAAATCAGGTTGTTTTATTTTCGTAGTGAAAAGTACACAGTAAGTGTTTTTTTAGGTTAGTGTGAAAGAAACGTGTTTAAGAATAATTTAATTTATTTAACTTTACAGAAAACAAAAAATAGATATGTTTAGTTTGGTTTAATTAATTATCAAATCTTTTTAGTGTTTAATGTAAACCATGTAAAACCATTAGGCTGTTGTACAATGTTTTCATTTAAACCATATAAATTAGTGACTTAACATTGAGTACGACATGAATGTTTAATTTTTTAATTCATTTATCATATTCATGTTTTATTCCAACCAAGCAAAGCTTAGTCCTCAGCTACTTTTACCTCAAATATTAATTATTTCCTAACTAAATTCAAATTGTGTATCGAAAAATACGCAAGAATGAAATGGAAAGTAAATTAGATGCAGGGCGTGCGGTCATGACGGCGTATCGTTATCTTGGCAGCCAGCTCCGCCCTAACATCGTTTGTGGTAACGAGGGTGACAGTAACACGTAGAGGGTAAGTGACGTCACAGAGGGAGCTCACCTGTAGGGGAGGGGGTGAGCGAGAACATCTGAGACGCGACCTGATGGGGCGTGAAGTTGTGCTTCTTGACGAAGTTGAACTTCCGTTCCTTCGACTTCTGTAGCCCGTTAACAGCATCGTTGATAGCCCTGTTGTACTGTCGCACATTAAACGTGCTCTTAGGCAGTATCAACCCGATTGTCAGGTTCGTCAGGGTAGTTTGACCTTTAGGAAACTGAAGGGCAGCGTTGTTTTTCGTCGCTTGTCTCCAACCCGACACGCCCAACGCGTATAGTAGCGTTGTCAAGACAACAAGTAGTTTCATCTTGTGGCGCTATGGTGAAGAGCGCCACTGTAGACCCCTGGATCTCAGAACAACATTGAAGATATACAACAGTTAAAAAAGTTACTATAAACTTTACATTTTTGTATTAAACTTTAATTAATTTTTTAAGTGATAACTTTAAACACATATATACACAATATGTACATCGTCACAAACTTGTGTCACTCTCGAAATCCATCAGTTTGCACAATACGCGTTGTGTCAAAAGGTGCCGATGGCGCGGGTTGTGGAACGATGGGAAGGCACTGGGTTTGAGTCACGCATCTTGCACGCACTGTGTTGTGACGCCGCCCACGTCGTCGCGACGCTGCTTCGCACGTACTGAGGTGAGGGCGTCCTGACGGTGGCTGCGCAGTGCCGTTGCCATGGTGACCAACCACCCAGCTGTGCCCCCAGCCACCGCCGCCGCCGCCACCACTACTAATGCACTTACCCGTTTATTATGTCCACCCTGATTTGATGCCATAAACTAATCTTATAGCTTTGTTATGGATTGTGTGTCACAACTAGGACGTAATTTGAATTAATGTGTATACAATTTTTTCAAATTTTTTAAAGGGTGGCATACAATTTTGAAGTTAATGAAATGGTGATCAACCCTGATAGTTACTTTAAGCCAGTTATGAATGTGAAATGAGTATAAAATGATTGTGCACCATCTTGTAGTCTTGTTCCTGACTAAGGCTGACATGTTTCTTAGAAAACCTGTAAATTAATAGCCCAACAATGAATGGAAAATCTAAGGGACCTACAGTTTAACGTGGAATCCGAACCACTGCCTCTGAATTACGAAAACTGGTTTATGAATGAGAAATGAGTATAAAATGATTGTGCACGATCTTTTAGTCTTGTTCCTGACTAAGGCTGACATGTTTCTTAGAAAACCTGTAAATTAATAGCCCAACAATCAATGGAAAATCTAAGGGACCTACAGTTTAACGTGGAATCCGAACCACTGCCTCTGAATTACGAAAACTGGTTTATGAGGATGGTATTTGTGGATTAACGTAGTATTCAATAGTGCGGACGTTAAGTCACACAAGATATCCACAATTCGTGACCTCCAAGTACTTGGATAAAAGGATACGCCACGGTCCCAGTCCTGTATTAACGTTGATGTTTTTATGAGATAACCTTGTATGACGTCCAATTATCTCCATTTCATTGAAAAAAATACCTATGCAGTAGATATAACCTTTTTTGCAAAATTGTCCAAAAACAATTTTTGTTAATTGTACATGATATGCCTTTTTACAGAGCTATTGGGTTGCTAGACAACGCAGAAAGAAATTTTGGGAAAGCAGTTGCAGTCGGAATTGTTATTCTAGTATTTGATTTAGTCAGATCTTACGCCAAAGTCCAACACGTTTACAGTTAGACTTGAATGACACTCCATAAATATTGTGTTTTTCAACTTTTCGTCAGGAATTTTTTACTGCTAGCCACGGATCTTGTATTTCAATGTACAATGAACATCTTAGCACCTTAGGTCTATATCCCGTGTTAATGCTTGCTTTCCAATTCAGGATGCACAACTGTGCTAGCTTCCCTATAATTTTTGCACGGGGCTGGGTTAACCTAGGGAGACTATTGCATTTTTGTTACTACCTGCCGCAAGTAAGACTTGAACCCATGACCTTAAGCTCTGTAGACCGGCAACTGAGACCACACGGCAATCCATGCATGCCTACACACATCCAGGATACAACAACACACTCAAATTTAAAATTCTAGTTATTTTATAGCACTTGTACGGACAGGTTCTGTATTTTCGATTGACAATTGATATTTAAACTAATCAGATTATTTGTAGCCACAAAGCTAACTTTAAGCTACATTGAGCTATCTCTTTTCGTATTCTTTACAGATTCAAAGTTATTTAACCACAAAACTTAATTATTCGATTTAGTAAATTCGTTCGATTCAATTTCGAACACGATTTCGTTTTGAAATTCTATATAATTGTAATTAAATTTTAGTTTCATAGCTTTGTGTGACGTAAACATTACAACAGCAACTAAAACAGCTCTATAAAGTAACTAGCGTTTCACATAGAAGTCTTCTTGGTATATTCAAATAGGAATTATGATTTAAGTACACAAATATTTAAATAGCTTCTCAAATATGTATTTGTTTGATTCTTGTCACTGAATTTTCCTAAGTTGGATGTTTAAATTTTTAATTATACTGCTAAACTAGTTAAGATTATTATTTTTACGGATAATATATGTTGACATCCACTACCGTGGGTGAAGTTGAAACCTGAATACGACTGCAGATGTAACTTAAAAAATGCGAAAAGCGTTTCAAAAGAGAAAACAATGATTGTCACCTTAGGCTACCAAAAAGATAAATAATAATTTTAATTTGTTAAACAGGTGTCGAGGCTAATATCTACAAATCTTAATGTTGAAATTAAGGTATACGTAATATGTATTTGAAAATAATTAAACTCATGATTATTTAAATACTTTGGCTGTAGTCATTTATTATTATACTCGTAAATATGCATATATGAAGCATTTTAAATTAAATAAAACGGTCTAGAATTATTGAATTAACGTTTTTGTATTTGACTTTCTCAAAATAAATGTACGCATAAATCATAAAATATTATGGTATACATACGTACATAATGTAATAATATAAAAAATGTTGATCCTTTTAAATTTTAATAATTATTAAATATTGAAATTGTAATTTTACTCCCTACTATTCCCAATACAACGGATACTTTTGTAGGAAGCTTTTCCTGTAAACAGATAGAATAACAGATAATTTAACATTAACACATACATGGAAGCAGAGGAAACAATGAGATGAAAATATGCGAATAATGATATGGATTGTAATTAATCAAATACATTCCTCTAATTAGTTCCATTACCAACAGAGCAAGAACATCAAAGATATGTCAGTGTAAAATGTTTGTTGACAGGTTCCATTAAATCTCCACCAGGAGGACAACATTTCCAATTATTTTGGAGCTAACTCCATTCCTCTCTCGTCCATTCACTCCTGTAAATTATTTTAATAAATTCGTTAGTCTTAAATGTTTTATTATTATATTTTATTCCATTTTATTACCCAGCTGCACAGCCATTACACCTATAGCTAAGTTTAAACGAGTACAATTCTTAGAGATTTATAGTATGGTTTTATTAAATCCATAACGATTTAAAATCTTTTAATACAGTTTTGTTTGTTTCACACACACAGTTTTGTTTCCTATGGTTGTGCATTTTTTCATTGCTTGAAAAGCAACCAAACAGGAAAACTCTTAAGTAGTGCATTTTATTAAACAAATGATTATATTACTTTATGTATGTTATTTAAACAAAAATTAAAATATAAAATAACAAAAAAGAGATAATATAAAATAACACCACTTCAAAAGAATTCAAACTAAAATTAATATAAATAATTTATAAGAATATGTATGATTTAATAGAAAAATAGAAAATTAGGAACAATGCAATCAACGACATATACTATTTAAATAATCCACAAGCTATAAATAACGTCATTTATTACATAAACACATATCAACAACAATTATTTTTTCTCAATTCTCTAAGTAATATCACCCCACCAACCGAAACCAACCCAATGCCAACAACAGCCAAGCGGATAAGAAAGCTGCCAATTCCAACATAATCCTGGGCATTAAAATTGCAATGGTCTAAATCTAACAGAAAAAATAACAACAATATGTAAAAAACCAGATGTGATCAGATAATAAGAATAAATTAAAAAATATATTGGTTTCAACGAAAGATTTATTTGGCAATTTTTAGGTTTATAGGTCTATATACACAAATAATTGGCCCGTCCTTGTACGGGTTGTATGACTCAGACTTAAGGACTTTATGACTAAATTGTTAGCTAAAATAAAATAATTAAACATACAGAACAAAACAAACAAATAAAAAACCCCCACCGAACCTCTTTATAATTAAGTATAGATTAGATAAATACAATTTTATAAAATATAATAATTTTACGAAACATTTGGTTGTTAAAGTAAAATAGCACTTTAGTATAGCATAATTTTAAATTATTTTTAAATTCCATGATATATTTTAAAACTGTTCTTATTGATCACATGTTCTGTAAAACATAACTATGACTGATATTACTAGAAACAAAGTAACTCCTTATGTTACTTAAATTTTTGATAAGCTAAAGTAAGCCAAATTCATCTTGTAATGACGTACAATAATGAAAATAAATTTTATAATTGTATTTGTTTCTTTTTCACAGAATTACTCCACAGAAATACCTTTTTTAGTGTTACACATAGACCAATAAAGAATTAGGAATTGAAAAAAATAATTATTTCGGCTTTACTAAAGTGTGAAAACTGTTTATTTTTTCAAAAAGAAAATATTTAACAAACTGGTCTTAGAAAAAAAACATGAAATATAGTCCCCCACATGGGCAGAAGCCTGTGTGTGCGGGACGAGTTCTACAGTCAGGGAATAACACAAAAGTATTTAGATTATTGACTATATAAGGTACCAGTAAAATAAAATATACTGCAGGAAAAAACTGAAGTAAAAAAATAGTCCAAAATATCATAATTTTAAGAAATGAACAGGTAAAACTAAATTTGTATATAAATTAAAGAAAAATACCAATCAAAAAAATATAACGTGTTTGAAATCAGATTTAAACGATAAATACAAATTACCATAGGAATGTCCATGTGAGCAATGAGACAGTGCAAAAAGACAGCAAGGTGGCTTTAAATTTTCGTTTGTTATGATGTTGCATCTTATATTTATGAGCATATTCCAGGTGAACAGTGTTATGACATCGGTGGACAAACCGACGAGATCTGGGATTTTGAAGTTGGCGGTAACAGGAACCCCGGAACAATAAACCAGGTCTCGAAACATCTTGAATTTAAATCTAAAATAGGATAATGTTCTCATGGTCTGTAATAGTCCAAGGCCATTCAGTACTCTCCTACAACTGATATCTAAATAATACCATAACTGTGAAAATAAAATATCGTAACAAAGTAGCTCGAAAAATTAATTTTGTTGTTCTTATAGCATACACAAAATAACAGACCTAGTAGTATTGATTGTCAAGATGTGGGAGGGGGCGCCAGATAAGACGATATACTGCCTTACAGTTACGCTATTTTGTGTGGAAACCCAGTTTTATCGTCAGGCCCACTTTCTCGAGTCCTCTTAAGATAAACTACCATTCTCAAAAATATTCCCTCAAGATTTTTTAGTTTTTATATTTATAGTACTTTTTAAGTATTTTTAAAGAGCTTTTGTTTACCACTATGTACGAGTATGCGTGCGGATTACTTTAAATAAATTAATGTTTAAACAAGGAGAAAACGTAATAAAATGTTGAGCATATCTTACACTCTCTTGTTCTACACATCATGTAAGGGAAAATATACAGTCCATAAAAAGCTACTATGTAATAGGTTCCACGTATTTCTACAAATTTTCTTTTTCCAAATTAGATTGCCCTATTTGAAAATATCAAGCCAAAATTGTATGAGTGGTTGATCCATAAACCCTTTCACTCTCTCAACGAATTCTTTAAATTTATTCCAAAACCAATAATACTGTAAAATGTGTAATCTATAGTACCTAGTGATAGTTTAGTTAGTATGTATAGCTTAGAAACCATTGTTGTAATTTTAACTAAACTTTTTTTTTGGCAGGTGGTAACTCTTTATGAGTACCCCCGCTGCTGCGAGGGTTATGTGGTGACTCCACCGTTAAGCGGTGTTTACCCAAACTAAACCCACCTTCCCCCATCCGTCCAGACGTGTATGAGCAACTTACATACGGGCGAAAGGACTTCATTTGGGCGAATCACAGCATTAGCGTTTGCCGCTGTAGCTGCTGAATTACCTCTTGGAGTGGCTAGAACAATCAAATCAGAACAGAGCCGGAGCAAGTGAAATATCAGATGTTAATCAAGATATATTAAACATAAATTAAACATAAACTTAAATAAGGAGAGTCGACGCATTGCTGTGTCAGGCTTTGGCTGGGCAGGTCATGCTGTTCACCTACAGTGGATCATCCAGGATGGCGATGGGCCTAGGCCTCCAGACCTCTACGTCGTCATGTCGTCTACAGAGCTCCCTGATGTGTTCTAGGGTGGACTCGGCTGCTTTCTGAAACAGTGCATGGGCTTTTGTTCTAGTAAATAGATCAAGAGTTGGGACTCCCAACGTCCCCATGATTACGGAGTTTCTTACGAACCACGGTTGTCGTGTGATTCGTCTCAGCGTCATCGTTTGGATTGTCTCTAGGCGTTTCCTGTTGGTTTTGCTGGCCAGAATCCACCATGCTTCTGAAGCATACATGATACAAGAGCGTACAATTAGTAGGAACATGGTGACCTTCGTCCTGACCGGAATTGGGCTCCTCGCTGCAAGAAGTGGCCACATCAGCCCCAGGATTGCCGTTGCCTCAGCGACTTTCTTGTCAACATGCTGTTTAAAACACAGGCGTGAGTCCAGGGTGACACCCAAGTACTTCACGGACGTCTTCCAGGGTATTCCCACTCCGTCTAGCTGGATCTCGGGTGGAACCGCTCTCGGCATTTTTCGCCTCTTCCTGAAACAGATGGCGTTACTTTTGTCCGCGTTGGCTATGATGCGCCACTGGCGGAGCCATGGTAACAGGGCGTCCATCTGTTTCTGCATCATCCTCACGGCGTGGATGGGGCGACAGCTTCTGTAGTGCAGAAGTGCGTCATCAGCGTAAAGCGACAATGTTACTCCTGGAAAAGTTGGCATATAATTAGTGTAAACAAGGTAGAGAACCGGACCTAGGACACTGCCCTGGGGTACCCCAGGGCAGTGTCCAATAATACTGTAAAATGTGTAATCTATAGTACCTAGTGATAGTTTAGTTAGTATATGTAGCTTAGAAACCATTGTAGTAATTTTAATTAAACCTTTGTAAGTATTTCTGTACGTATTTTGTACTCAGACTTTGTCTATTGCTTTTTGTAGGCCTAACGACACTAAAATCATATTTATTTATTCAGTCAAAATTTTGTATTTAAATGACAGTTTTTTTAGATAATCCATAAAAAATTAAAGTATTAAAACAAACTACATACTTAAATTACAATGATTTTATTTTTTGATTCTAAAATGCCAAATTGTGGACTATTATATAAGTATATAATCAGGGAAACCAGGAGTGGCTTTATACGAAACGGGAATCAAGGATTTGGGGTAATAATAACGGTTCAGAAAATGTAAGGTGCTTACACGTCTCTGACGTAGTGAAAACGATATTGAACCGTTCTGCCACTTTAGTTTCAATAGAATCCCATCATTGAAACACCGATGTGACTTCAACTTCAATTTGCTAATGTTAATGTCTATTGAATCTTACATATGTATTAAATTTGATTTAACCTCTCAACTTTTAATTTCCTCGTTAGTTTTTCCCTAAAATACACAGATTTTGAAATTTAGTAATGTTTATTTTTGACTTTAAATCGTCAGTATATTACATAGACAGTACAATACATAAAAACAATTGTAAAACCAAAAAAATATTTTCTTTAGATTCATAAATTTACTAATTTTAGTATTTACAATAACATTTTAATATGCCATACGTATTTATCAAGTAGTATAAGAATATATTAAAAGATATATTTTTAGGGCTATTTATAAATGCGTTTGAAGAATTTTAGCACTATATAGATAAATAAAGTTCAATTATGGTCGATGAAGGTAAATTTGATACAACCATTTCAGATGTGTGTTTGAGGTATACAATCATAAATTTAAAAGTACTAACTTCACAAATATACAATGCATTATTAAACCATAATCCCTTTAACACGCAATTACAAATTAGTTAAAACTCCCAAATATTACTGTTTGAGTCATTCAAGGCAATAAAAACAAAATGTGTCTGAAAATTATACATTTACGATTAAAGCTTATAGGACAAAAATAATACCTTTATTTTTTAGGGGAAAGACATAACCCTAAATCACCTAAAATGGATTTGAGATTGACCTTTATTATCTACAAATATATCTAAAGTTTTCATGTATCCTAACCTTTAAAACGTATACGAAAATTTTACATTCTAAAAACTATACTTTTTAGAGCCTATACAGAGTCTTCATTAAAGTCGGAGACAAACTTTGAGGAAAGAGATAGTACTCCTAAAAATTTAAAAAAAGTTTAATAAACATATGACGAAAAATCCTTTTACTCGGTTCGTTTAGCCGCAATCCGCCATTTTGTGTTTGTTACAAAACCCGTTATATATGAAGAACAAATTAAGCTACAGAAACCAAACTTTGCACACATCTTTATTGGCTACATAAAAAACTATTCTTAAAGTACCATTTAGTTTGCTTTTATTTGTTTCAAAATAACATAGGTTAAAAGTCTTTTAAAATAAATAACAAAAACACTATTAACTTTATAAAGCTTTTACATAATATAAAAAAGATTGTAATTTAAATTTAAAACTAAATGATATTTTGTTGAACGAAATCCGTCCACGGGTAAGGGAATGAACTTTAAACGGTAGCCCACGGAGCCTATACGCCACCGTCGTGTTGCAGTGCGTGGAAAGTGCATTTAAATTATAATCGTTTTATATCTTTCTATAACTTAAAATTTAAAGAAAAAGTTAATGGGTTTTTGTTATTTAATTTAAAAGGCTTTGAACCGCCGCCATTTTGAAAATATAAAGGAAAAAGATACTTAATGGTACTTTGACAAAATTTTTCACTTTAGCAAATGAGGATGTGTGAAAATTTTGGTTTGTGCAGCTTAAATAGTTCTTGAGATATATTTTTGTAACAAATACAAAATGGTGGCTAGTGGCTGAACGGCGCATTTTTCAACATATGTTTATTGGATATTTTTGTTTATTTTGATGAGTACTATTAACCCTTAATGTTTGCACCCGACTTTAATGAACACCATGCATAAAACCTATTAGACGGATGTTGACTACGTTAACTCACCGTCTATTTGAAACGGTGCGGTAGCTCAGGGGTAACGCGTTTGCCCTATTAGGCGAAGGTTCCTGGGTTGACGTCAGCAACCGGCGATTCCTGTCAGGTTATAATTCACCTCTGTCTAGCTAATGGGATCATGTCACTACGGTATCTTGGTGTATTTAATTCGCCCAACAGGCCCCAGGCACATTGTGACGGGAAGTTGAGAAAAACATATATGGGCCACCTAGGTGTTAAGTAATAGGATTTTTTATAAAAATAAGAAAAACATTCGTAATATAAACCAGCGTATATTATGCAAAATCGCTACAGTATTTTTTATGTGTTTGAAAAACACTGGATTCTCTGTTTAAAGAAAGTATTGATAGAATTTATTAAACATGGCACTGTTCGAGAAAACTCCCTTTGCAGCTGTGAATCTGCTCTACAAAACAGGAACTAGAAGACAACTTCTGTCGTTGAGAATTTTATTGTGAAAATCTTTAAGAGAAAAGTTTCATGTCAAAGAATACACGTGTTTGCTTCAGTGACTTGTGCAGAAAGTAATCTAACTACAAAAGTAACTGATAGCCCGTATTTCCTTATAACAAGGTACATCTTGAAGTAAACAAAATATTGTTCCAATATTTCGCTTCCGTATAAAATATAATACTAGAACGGGTTCCAAAAAAATCAAAAAATAGCTTCAATTTTTATGGGTGAAAGAGGGTACACAATTCGTGTATATTCTTTTTTGCCTCTGGTCACATACGTTTATATAATGAATATATTTTGATACCTTAATCGGTAAGTATATATTAAAACTAAATCCCAATCGGTTAAAATATATTATATTTCAATGAATTGGGACTAATAATATCATATTTTAACTTTTCTCGTACTTCTATATTTTTATTTACAATATTTAATTATTTATTAATTGTATGAATCAAATTTTAAATTAAGTAGTTTTAGTTGGAAATGCGTATGACGTATTATTTATAGTGTTTCAAAATTAAATTGTCAGTTAATATTGTTAATGTTAATTTGACAATGATTGAGAATCGTGAATAACCTTTTTCTCTAATTAGCTCTGACATGTAATGAAATAGCACGCCTTCCTGTTATAAAACTCATGAATTTCGCTTACCTATAACAAATATTTTATAGTTTGCTTTTAAAATTAGATATTGTATAACACTTAGACCATTCAATTTTTAATAATTTAAAATATTTTTGGTATAGACTATATTTAAATTTACTTGTATCTAATTTTACGTCAAAAACTGGATAGGACCAATTACGGTTCAAATGTTTATAAACAGTATATAAGAGGTCTGTAAATAAAGTCTAGAGATCAATTAAACCACAAATCTGGCAACACTGTGTCCTTATTAGTCCTTATTAAAATTAGCCATATGTTTAGCTAAACAGGTGGTCAACTTTGAGTATTGATAATATCAGTCTATTATTGTTATGTAGGTTTCATGAAACTTTTACTAGAATATATTTTTGATAAGCGTTTCAAAAATGAGTAATAACAATTTCGAACTGTGCTAAGCAATCAAAGTTAGTTTTCAACTTTGTAAACACAACCAATCTTTTTTAAATATTTAAAAATTGAAGAAAGCTTATGAAGGAGATACATAGTCAAAAAATTATGTGAAAAATGAAGATGTTTCGTCCGTAAGTTGCTCATAAGTCCCACAAGTAAGTTGCTCAAACACGTCTGGATGGTGAAGGTGAGTTTAGTTTGGGTGGTGTCACCACATTACCCTCGCAGGGGGTACTCGTAATGAGTCCTGCCACAAAAAAGGATGACTATCGCTCTGGAAGACCGTTATCAGCAAAAACTATGAAAATTTGGATAAGCCAGATATTTTGTGTATTTTGGTAAACGATTGACTGCAAGAATGATTGCAAAACTACTTAGTTTAAACTATACATGAGGAAGGAGGAGTTGTGGAAGGTCTGTGCATATTGGTTCCAAAAAAAATGTCCACACTCCTAACACGCCTTCTTACACTGCACTCGTAGCTACTAAGCTTTTGGCCAGGAAAACATTCATGTTGTTCCTTAACCACGTTGTTCTCTTCGTGTTGTCTTGTTCTTGTGTGTCTTCTATTTAGACTATAACTAATTTTGAGACACGGACGTCAACATTTTGTTCAAGATTTACTACTTTGTTTGAAATTCATTATTGGTCATGGTGGATTGATATTATTTAGATTTTTATTGCGGACATTTTCTATCACGATTTTATGTAAAACAAAGTTTCACGACGTTTCGGGATCTGGAATCTGATCCCGTCCCTTCTGTTCACCTGAGAACGGGATCAGATTCCAGATCCCGAAACGTCGTGAAACTTTGTTTTAGATAAAATCGTATGGAAACTGTCCGCAATACAAATCGAAATAATAAGATTTACTACTTCTACGATAAAAATTGTTTGAGTTGAAAAGTAACTCAAGACAAATAAATATGAAATGTCAATATAAAAAAAGCATCACTCAGTAACAAAAATATGTGAGATGGGTCTACGTATACGTAGTAGGAGCAAAAACACATTTTTGTACTGTTGAATATAGTATATATGGGAAAAAATGTTTTCTCAAAATTTGGGATCATCAAACAAGAACTATTTAAAATAATAATGAAACCGAAAACTTTCAATTTATAGTTAAAATGCTTTTAATCGTACCAAGTCCTATGTTAGAACCTGTGGCATGAAGGAGGTAGTAGCATTTGATACTTAATTCTAATGAATATCTTTATAAATAAACAACATACAAATGTGGAGAAGAATTCCACAGTAACACAATCTAGCCTTATAGCTTTCTAATAACATAGTCCTATAATTTTATTTCACAGCTATCACTGTCATACTTTGTTTTAAACACTGGATCTAGCTAGTAAGAAACGTCCAAAGTTGCATAACGAGGAAGGAAGTTGAAGAGCAAGCTCCACTTTGTTACTGAAGTGTGTCGTGCTTCAAACTTGTATTTTCAATAATCAAAATATAGGGAATAGAAATTGTTTCCTATTAGGAAATAATTCCATTTTCTGCTTTAAGGAAACTAAAGGAAATAATTTATCACTTGGCAATTTCATCGTATCAAGATTGGTTGGAATAAATAGATTTATTATTACCATCCTTTCTCTATGACTCCAATAACATTAATAATAAAAGTCAATAGCCTCAAAAATGTCAAATGAAATCAAACGTTTTAATTTAAAATTAAACTAACCAATGTTCTAAACACAACGCTCTCACTATCCTCAGTTCTTGGAAGGAGGGCTTTGAAGGTCAACAACTTTAGCAATTACTTGCTAGCTGCCAGAAACTTACTTTTGAAACGCAGTATAGATGATTGTTATTGTTCTGAGGAATAATATGTTATTACACATACATTTCACGTACATTTAAATCATGTTAAGAACAAAGAATTCACGACAAAAGTTTTATTCTGGTTAAAGTTTTAAATACATGTTCACGTCTACTAAGAAAAGCGTTATTTGTTTACAACATTTAATTTTGTAATGAAAATGTGTCATGAAATGTGTAAAAATCAATTAATGCTGTTTCTGTAATATTATTATTACTAGATAGCGTTAAGCTTGACTCTTTGACTTTGATCAACTTAGTGATCAATCTGACCCTTTAACCTTCCCCATGTTAAATTTGACAACTCTATGTACCTTTCCTGAGGAACCATAAAAGGTACAGACCTAATTTTGGTTTTTGAAAATACATATTTTTGTCTTCAAACCGAGTGTAGGATTTTGAAAAATACTAATCACTGAGTACAATTGTGTATATCGTTTATTTTTTAAGAACTTGTAATTAATTATACTGTGTAGTTATAAGTAAGAATAATAATTAAATCTAAAAAATCAAATACATCACAATGTCCATTAGAATGTTTACAAAAGAAAAAATAATTTCTAATAAAAAACAAAGTTGATATCGATTAAAAAATTGATTTGTACAGAAAAAACAAGCTTTTTGTTTGAAACTCATTATTGGTGATGGTAGATTGATGTTATTTAAATTTTTATCACGGACACTTTCCATCTTGATTTTATGCAAAACAAAGTTTCACGACGTTTCGGAATCTGGAATCTGAACCCGTCCTCAGGTGAACTAATATCTAAAACATAGCTATGACATAGCTAAAACATATGTTAATTGTGCTATGTTTTAGATATTAATTCACCTGAGGACGGGATCAGATTCCAGATCCCAAAACGTCATGAAACTTTGTTTTACATAAAATCGTATGGAAACTGACCGCAATAAAAATCTAAATAAAAACAAGCTGTACGACGATTAGGCACAGTAAAATCCTCCCCTGCCTTTGACAACGTGATGGTTAGGATGATTCTTAGTAAAATTAATACAATTAAATTAATTCAGCTACATCAATATCCATGTTACCTAGTACGTATAAAATACTTATTTCGTTCTTGCTTAGTACTTTTCGTGATGAACTGGGCGTCGACCTGACGCAACCAAAATTGAACGTTCTTACGCCAAAATTGTAGGATCTTGATCGTAACTGTACTTTAGACTCATGGGAGATGTAGAACATAGACTTTTTCTCTTGTATCAGATATTTTCACTTCAGAAGCTTCGGGAACGTCGTCGGTTACTAGTTATGTGATTTGTAATTATAATAAAGAACTGTATGACATGTTAGGCACATGTCAAACTATAAGAGATTTACGATAAAGAATCAGGAATAAATTGGACTGTGGATTGGCAGTACTGGATTCATTGATATTCTATTACGTTTCATTAGTCTTCCATTAAAATACTTCCGAATAAAGCCAAACAGACGGACTGAATTCTTGGTACTCCATTGGAACAACGCTTGTCGTTGTCGTTGGCTCCAAGCTTTTTGCAAGTGATTGCTCGATGAAGCATCACTTAACGTTTTGTCGTTCCCTTTCATTTTAAATCAACTGAAAAGGGTTGTCTTTATGCTAATGTATATGTAATACATTGCATTTTCTAACATAAACGGTAAATTACTATCCATCAATTAATTAGGTCATTCGTTAGAAAACTATTTTCAAACTAACTGACACATACTTTCTATCTTAAGTACATTTAAAATCAACTATCCTTAATAGAACCATCATACTCTTAAAAGTTGATCTAAATATCATTTAAATAGCAAGAAAAACAAAGTTAAATTAATTTTTAGAATGTTTTGGGGGGGAAACCTCCTCACACACCGGTAATATCAAGCTTTTGTAGGTGGGTTTAGTTGGGTGATGAGATTTTACGCTGCATACCAGGTTTCATGGAGAACGGTAGGAAAATAAGAATGTCTTTGGGTGCTTTCAGACAACGTACTGCGTTTACCATGAACAGTAAATGCAACTTTTTTCTTGAGCCTTTAGTCGTAGATAAATGATTCGAACTTTAGTTTTTTAAGTGGTTTTAATGGTGATAGTCAAATTTTATATTACCTTTATTGTTTTCGTGGAAAAATTGACAGACATCTTGTCGAAACTAATTTTTTTATTTAGGAGACCCCAAAACGGATACATCTACTATCTGCTCTTATTCAAAAACTTTGACTAAAAAAATTTCTTCGTATACAATAACGAGAAAATAAAGTAAAAGCCAACAACAAACTTGAACAGCATGTGCGATGTTTTATCTACGTCTAACTTATAGTATATATTAAAATTTCCTAAAAAAAAATAGTGAGACGTATATTTGTATTATAATATTTTGGTAATGAAATCTCAGTGAGTAGAGTAGTGGCTACCACAAAACAGACCTGAGTTTGATTTATATCCATGACACATATTAAATTTATTTTATCAGACTGCTGTTATGCTTTGGAAGGAACGTTAGGCCGAAAGTTTATTTTACCAAAGTAGTCGTAAGGACACGTAGGAAGCATTAATGCGACCAAAAACTCTAATATTAGACCTAGGCCAGAAAATTACATGAACATTCTTTATCTTTTGCTTTTTCTTTTTCTATATATATTTCACTGTGGAAGATTAGTTTTCTTACGGGATTTCCTCTTCTTATTTCATAATTATGTACATTTTTCATCTTTTTACCAAATCTAAATTTAAACAATTCACATACATTTTATTTTTAATAAAAACAACTTGGGCCTACGCACAGACCATTCTAGGTCCATGTAGGCCATTTCCTAATTTTTAAGTTATTTTTCTTATTTTATTATTATGTCTACGAAAAGATTTTTTTAATTTTGTTTATAAAAAATGTGCACAGTTTAATTTGCAATATATTTGTTTTTTTTTTATAAATCTGATTTTGACTTTGACTTTGACATTTGTACTTAATTTATAGTTTCTCTTATTTGACTGTAGATAGTAAAACTGCTTATAATTTAATTGAAATTTGTGAGTTTTATCCAAAGTCTAGACTTTTAAATCTCAGTTATTTTGAAATTTTAATAACGGAGGAAAATTAAAGTTTTGTGCATTCCATCTCTCTTGTCTCAATATGACTTTTCCACACGGAAAAATAAGTATTTTATTGTAATAAAACGTATTATATCGCAAAATTAATACTGTTTAATCTTTAATGACATTATATTTTGATATTCATGATATGCAAATTTTCCTATTATTAAGTAAAATATCACATATTAGATTACACCATATAAACTTAAATTTTATCACTTAATATAATTTTATCTACTTCAAGAGTAGATAAGGAAAAAATTTGTTGAAAACTAATTGTTGAAACAATGAGCTAAGTAAATTAAGTAAAATTTATATAAAGTAATCCAATATCCGCTAAGAAAATATATTAGCATATACAAACTGATCTTCAATACACTATGCTCAAACTAGGATAACAAGATATGAAGTTCCATTGAAGGCATAACTGTGTATCCTGTTGATAAAAGTTGTGAAAAAACTTGCGGAATACTCGGAATATAAGCTTTCTCAATATTTAAGCTTAACGGTTACCTATGGCTAGAGTTTCATTCCCTTTTTAGAACTTAAATTTTCGTCAAAACATTACTAACGAGGAAAATATCACAGTGATTCCAATAAACAATGTGTATTAAAACTGAGGAACTTCGCTTCAATACACTTAAACATTAGGAATATGAGCTTATATATTTATCCTAAAATTCCTCTTAACAACGTGTCTGTGTTACAAGGAAAAACTCATTTCTAATGCTGGCTTTAGCTTTGCAGGAAACAGTTTGGACCTTTTGGACGTTGCCAACTTTAGTAATTACTTTCTTCAATTCTGTGACTTAGTTTTAATTAATCCTGGTGTTATATACAGTAGTAACCTAACACACAGACCATGAAGGCCCAATGAAAAATCTCGTGAAGAATTGATTAAACTCTCAATATATTTTGATGTTTGTAGAAATGTGTCAAATGACTTAATACAATTAGAGAAATATAAAATAAAATTTATACTCTAAATAGTGAGTTATAATATCGATTAATATATGTGTGTGAAACATCCTTAATTTACTTCGTTAATAATCTCAACTGTTAATATGTTTTTAATCGATCTGGGTTTTTTGTAGATATAACTTTTCCCTTATACCGGTATCAGAAAATTTAAAACATTTATTAGTCTACTAATTTAATCAATATTCTACATTTTTAATTTTCGAGCTAATTTTAATTGAAATAGTCATACATTTTTTATAAAGTTTTATTATTGTTACCATAATATATTATTACCAGAATATTGGATTATTTTACTTTTAAAGTACCTAACTTGTAGTTTTACGGATATACGGGTGTTCTCGTTTTTTAGGACCTGAATACCTATAAACCATGAAATTTTCAGGAAAATCTATAGAACAGATTTTAAGAAATATGTTACCAAAGGTTTTAAGGGGTAACCCTTAAAATAAGGGCTACCCCTTAAAATTTAAAATAAAACTAGCCTGGAGTAGTGTAGTCTTGATGTTTGTTCACAGACGGACAGACAGACACCAGTCCAAAAAACAATATTTTGAATTCAGGAAGCCTCAAAATGGATGTATTCACTCTCAACTCAATTTAAAAAATGTTGACAATAACAATACTTTATCCATGTACCATTTATAAGGGGAAAACGTAAAAATAGCTTGTTTTCTCGTAGGCTTAAACTATATTATTATCTTATATTAAGACTTAATTGGATATACAAGGTGTTGAGCTTACATAACAAGTGTTAAAATACTACATGCTGTATCAATAATGCATGTTTATGTATTAATAATATGCACATATTACGTGTCCATGATTTTTAACCACGACAATTTCAATTTACCTAGTTTATAACCTAGATAAGAGTAAAGTTAAAAACTCGTTTCCCCGGGCCACATGGACTACACGCTGCATAGACCAAATAGCTCGAGGCACGAGATTCGTCGTTGAACTTTTCTCATTTTCCTCTTATTTTCCAATACCTCCCATAGCCTGAAGCTATCAATGTCAGGTATATAGCAAATAGGGCTGTCTATAAAGTGTTTAGCTTAAGTATTCGTTTTCCTGAACACTTTACGTGATTATACTGTTGCTAAAAACTACACGTTGTTATATATTTTAAAATAGGTCTACAGTATCTACGATAAATCGATTAACCGTTAAAAACCCTTTAACATAAGTGTAACAAAACTAAAACAGTAATATGAAATTACTCTATTGCTACAATCTATAAACTTAGAATTTCAAATTTTCGAAACCAGCTAAGTAATGTAAAATTAAAATATATAAATTAATTCTGTATCGATTGTAAAAAAAAACTTAAAAGGCGAACAGAAATTATAACTCGAAGGATAAAATATTTAAAAGTTTCAGAAAAAAATATTTAACACTTTAAGCCCAATAAGTTTTTACCCTAAAATTCGGTTTACATTCAATATCCAATTGAATTTAAATAATATTTAGTAAACATTCAAATATATTTCAAGTTTTATAAATTAACGTAGTCGAAATAGAAATTCTTTATTGCATAAAAAAAGAATTATAACATGGGATAACAAATACGGAATTATAATACGGGAATTTATAAATCTAAATTAAATTAAAAGTTAGTTTTAACATGCATGTATTGTATCCTAATTTATATTAAAATAAATATGATACTGAATTGATATTTTACAGTTGAAACAAATTAGGTGAAAAGTTGAAAGAATTACATTTTAATTTGGAAAAAATATTAAATCAAATTAAATATAAAACGTATATAATATGAAATCAAGGCGTGAAGCTGCGTCAAGGTAAAGCCCGTAGCTTAAACAGTATTATGACGTAAAACCAGAAACTCCAGCTTGACCCGAAGGATTATCACCCTGTGGGGGATTAGCTTTACAATTTTGTCAGGAGAAATGTAAAATACGTTTTCAACATCCTATAAGGTGTAATGAGGGCTGCTAGGTTCCGTAGGGGCGTTTTACATATGTTACTTACAGGTGAACTACAGTCGATCTGAAATAAGTCTACCACCACGGAAAAAAGTTCATTATGTACGAAAGTAAATTATTTTATACTAGCTGATCCGGCAAACTTTGTAACGCCTAACCGTAAATTCGTGTTAACTTTAAGATTGACCATGTTCTAAAGTCCAAAACCATTACGACTTCTTTAAAGATTATATATTATGGGTCGTGGCATAGTTAATAACAATACTTAAACGATATGACATATTAATAACATTCCCACAAAACAAATAAATTACAGTGGATGGATTCACAGTTTTCCAACCCAACCTAAACCCAAACCATACAATTATACGTGTTAACTTTAAGATTTGCCATATTCTAAAGTCGACTATAATTACGGCTTCTTTGTAAAATATTACATACTATGGTTACTATGGATACTATGGTGGCATAGATAAAAACAATACTGAAACGATGAGACATCCATTAATTCTACATGTACAAAAAACAGCCAATAATTAAATTGGGACAAACAAAACCAATCATTATACATTTTTCTAAACAATCACAAAAATACGCTAAAAATCACGCACTATTACGTAGTTTTCTACTGGTGAAAATAAAAACACAAAATCAGCTGTTAATAAAAGATTAATATTATTGATGTATCCATATGATCAAAATGGATCACGTCTTTTACTCAAAAGCTTAACATATACAAACTTTACATTCCAGTGGGGCTTAGCCCTAGAGTTAAATACAAAACTAAAAATGCCTATAGCCTACTCAGAACAGAGAGGAATCCAAAAACTCAAAGATCATTAAAATCGGTCCAGCTTTTCTCAAGTTATAAAAGGTGCAACTAACACGACTTTGTTTTATTTATTTATGTTACCTCTCTGAAATAGTGACCTACCCATGTAAATTAGTTTGAGCCACATATGTATGAGCAATTAGTGTAATGTTATTGTAACTCGATCTTGTAGTCTCCTTACTGACATGTTCCATAGACATGACTGTTAATTAATAGTCCAACAGCTTATACAGGGTGTACATGAAAAAACGTTTCATGACTTTGTTGATTGATTAGTTTCATTAATAGGAAGACAAAAGTTCCATTGGAGGTATGGTCTAAAAGGAATATTTACTCAGATATCCGCCATTTTGTATTTTTCACAAAATATTTTTTATTTCAAACATTTACTAACGGATTATTTTCAAATTTGGTATGTGTTTTACAATAGTAGATTACTGTAATTAAAAAAAGCTAGCATGGACCAAGCTCAAAATCTAAAATGGCGGCCACTTAAACTCTTGTGTTTTACAGTTTTCAAAGTATTTTAGTTTTAAAATTTTAAATGGCCGCTATTTTGGATTTTGTGGTTGATTCATGCTAGTTATTTTTTAATAATAGTAGTCTACTAGTGTAAAACATATACAAAATTTGACAATAAATCCATTGAAAAATGTTTGAAATAAAAAAATATTTTTTGGAAAATACAAAATGGCGGATATCTGAGAAAATAGGCGTTTTATGCCATACCTACATTGAAACTTTTGTCTTCCTTTTAACGTACCTAATCACTCACTGAATTCCTGAAACTTTTTTTCAAAGACACCCTGTATAGTCTTATGGACTTTTAATGTGGAATCACAATTAGAATTCTTAACTCTGAATTGCAAACTGGTCTAATTGTGAGGATGGTCTCTGCGGATGAATAAATTGTATTCAACAATGCGACCGTTACTCCACACCTGGAAATATCCACAATTACACGATTCGTGGCCGGAAAGTAGATGGACTACAGGACAAGCCACTAACCTAGTCCATTATGCGTATCTATTTTGTTAAATGAAAATTCGCAAACTGAACACAATGTCCGTATGACAGTTTTTATTATCTGAGACGAGTTATGCATTTCACATAATAACTGTGTATATCAACAGTGATAACTGTTCAAACTAAACATTTAGGTTCAAGGCTAACGTATATTTGAACTATTTTACCAACAAAAGGAGTTATTAGATTAGACTTTGCATTTATGATTTTATAATACTAAAAACCAATTGTCTATTTTTAATACTAGTTTATTTAAAAAACATCTATTGTTTAAAATAAAACTAATTTG
Organism: Nephotettix cincticeps; assembly: GCA_023375725.1. Classification (NCBI taxonomy): domain Eukaryota; kingdom Metazoa; phylum Arthropoda; class Insecta; order Hemiptera; family Cicadellidae; genus Nephotettix; species Nephotettix cincticeps. Next base: position 44,365,002 of record CM041787.1, read on the forward strand.
TGAGGGTACACCTGCTGAAATGCAAGTACATAAAGGTTAACCAAGATTTTATTGTGTATAAATAGCAAACATACTGATATAACAAGCCTAACTTCATGGCTCTTGGAAAAATAAATGTTCATTATTAATTAATTGATATGGTATATTACAGAACGATTATGTACATATTTTAAATAAATAAATACAATAATGTTTTTTTTATTCATGGATAGTTTCTTGGTTACAAAAAACAGAAAAACTCTTACCATGGAACAAAATACCCCCGTCTCAGCAGACCTGCGTACCTTTTTTGCAGAGATAACCTTTTTGAGTGGATAGAAGTTCAAGATACAAGTCTTACTATAACTCTGTTGTAGAATACTTTATTGGAATAGAGTAACATTGAACTTAGGGTCTTGTCAGTACAGTAAGTTATAATACTAGTTTAGAAATTTCCATCGATAAATCAAATAATTTAATATATTCAAAGAAAATTATTGAAGATTTTCTACATAAGGCTACTACTTTTACAGTAATGCGTTATTAATCAAAATAAATTAAGTTAGCTATAACAGTTTAGTAATCGAATATCACTTCAATTTATGTAAAACATTCTATAATTTGACTAACTGAATCCTTTCAAAACTATTCTAAATAATTATGTATATTGTATTACCAAGTTAATGGAAGTCTTTTATTTTATGTTCAAGTAACAAAATTGAAAACTCTATCCAGACTGAAATATTATTATTGCCGACAGGAAGTAAGTGTAAAATAAATAGTTCCGGTATGAACATTTTCCTCGTGGATTGACATAAATTATTCAAGAAGAACAGATGAAAAGGCGCGCAACTCAGCTGTCTCGGAGAATATAATATTAGCAGCAATAAGACCACACTCCACAGATAAGCCGCTTTAAGATGAAGTCAAATATTACAGTAATTTCATCTCTTCCATAAATTTCACCATATTTTATTATTTTCTTTTATTACTTTCTCCCCTTATACATAGTATATGGAGAAAGTATTGTTTTCGTCAAAATTTTCGAATTTGAGTTGAGGGTGGATATATCCGTTTTGAGGTCCCCTGAATCCAAAAAAGTGGGTTTTGGCGTGATGTCTGTCCGTCCGTGTGTGTGTGTGTGTGTGTGTGTGTGTGTGTGTGTGTGTGTGTGTGTGTGTGTGTGTCTGGATGTGTACAGTGCCACAGCCTTCCCCATTGGTCCGATTTAGATGAAATTTGGCATGTATATATATAGTCACCGTATCTCCAGGCGTTTTTTTCATTTTTTTGAATTTTTGATTTTTAAGGGTAGTTCACCCCTAAAAACCCTTAAAAAACGTGAAAAATCCAATTTTCTCAAAAACGGCTCTAACGATTTTGATTAAAATTTGATAGTTTATAGTGCACAGAGCACTAAATAATTTGACACCACCGCATGTCTGTAAAAATGACGGTTCAAAAGTTATGGGCTTTTAAATGTCAAAAAAATCAAATTTTTTAAATTTTCAGCGAAAACAATAAAAGTAAAGTATAACTTGACTGGTACCATTGAAACCAGCTTAAAAAACTAAACAAATTAGTATTTTGAATTATTTGTCTACGACTAACGGTTCCAGAGAAAAGTTAAATTTAGTGTCCAAGATAAACGCAGTACGTTGTCTGAAAGCGCCCAATGTTATTCTTATGGAAAATATAAAAAAATCAATTTCTTCCTTACTTTCCAACCGTTTTCCATGAAACTTGGTATGAAGTGTAAGGTCAAATCACTGAACAAAACCAGCTCAAAAAAGCTTAGTATTAACGAGGGGGGGGGTTTCCCCCATGCAATTTGATCAATAAATTATTAAATTATATTTAGAATAACTTTGTAGAACATGATAGTTTTATTACAGATTTTTTTTTAATTTACTTAAAGGAGAAAGTATGTGTCAGTCCACGGGTACCGTTTATTTTTTTCCAATCCCAGTGATTTTTTGCCTCATGTATGATTTTCCTTGACTGCCGTCTGTCTTCTACTACTTTCTACTACTTGTTTCCAAATCCCTTAGGTTTTGACTCACTTGGGGTCGCTCTATCTTAGTCTGGATCTTCTTAGTCCCATTGGTCCCATCTGGTCTCTGCCCCATTGACTGCCCCATCGAAACCCTTCTAATCATCTGGTCTGGTACCGTAAATCAGTCTAATCTCGGACACCCATGCAGACTTTTATTAAATTAGATCCTACAATTTAAAGGACAAGATAAATACCTGATCATTGCATAAATAGACTCACAAAAGCATGAAGTAAACAGCTCTGTGGGAATTGAAATTATTCTTGCATTTGTTTCGTCATCGGTTACAAGTTTACCAACTGCTCACTTTCGGGCAAAAATATATTTTTGTCAGCCTAAGGTCAAAGAGATTTAAAATACGAGCACTAATATATTTTAAGTTATACAATACGAAAGAGAATTTGATAGCGATCAAGAATATGACTTTTTCGTAGGTATTAAACAATCCAAAAAAATATTCGCTATAAATTTAAACCAGTTCAATTCCGGACACTGAGAGCGGGGAATTTTGTCCCGTAGGTTGATACCGTTACGTGCCTTACATACGTCATTGAGTTCCTAATTCCTAATTTCTAGTTCCTAATTTTCGTAACAATCCAAAGATTTTGATATTAAGTATAGTTTATTCTTTCTCTGTTCAGTGAGTCCTTATTACTCTTTGTCCCCCTCCCCTCGCCACCCTACCCTCTCCCATCAGATGAAAATGACATTGGAAAATTATAGGTAGTGAAGTAACAAAAACAGATGATGCATTTGTGTCCGGAATCGAACAGTGAAAGTTGGTTAGCGATAAATATTATTATTTACCTTGGTATCCGGAATTACATCGTTTTACAGGTTAAAACCGGACACTTTATTTTATTCTATTTTGTTTAATATGGCAAATGAAATGACGCAACAATATCGGAATATAACAAATGAAACATAATAAATTAAATGGTAATATTTATATTTGCGTATATTAACCTACAAACTAACTACAGTCCTAAAACTATTAAATTGTGTCCAAGATTAGACCATGTCAGTGTATTCTTTCCTGAGCTCTCCTGCACATAACTTATCTTAACCTTCTGCTCTTTTATATTTCTGTATCATCCGGTATACGTATGACCCTGACCTATTTATTGATTCGTATGCACCATTCTATGATTGATTGATTCAAATGCCCTAAGAAGAATATTAAAAAACAATAAGCTTTTTTCATTATCTTTAGAATAATAAAAACAATAATTTTATAAGTATTCCTATGATTTTAAAAGTTAAAATAAGACAATCAATAAAAAATTGCCACGTATTTTGTAGTTTTTAAATTATTTTTGAATTAAGAGTCAGTGAACAGCTACTATGCTTTTGTCAATAAATAAGTTAATAATACAGTTTCCCCAAAGAAAGTTTTTATTAAAAAGATTTAAGTTTCAGTCTCAAAGACTGATCTACTAGGGTTTCTTCTTCAAAGTTTAATACTCAACGGAATCTGATTCCTTGTTAAAGTTCCTTTCAACAATCTACTGTGTGAGATTTATTTTATTGTCGTCTTCTTATACAGAATACAAATTGTCCTACTGACTGTAAATAATAAATTAAATCACTCCTTGTGTTTTGTTTGGATCATATTTGAAAATTCTTTCGAATTACAAGTTCTGTTCAACTTTCAGGTCTGTTTAATACGATATAATGCTTATAAAAAATTAATAACACATTTTTTTGTATTTTAAAGTGAATTAATGTTAGAGTTTTATGAAAGGTAATGGATTTAATGACATTTAACTGATTTATTGTATGGGCCTCTTACAAATAGATTAAGGAGTAAACACAAACGAATGCAATGTCAAACTCTTGTAACATTTTCTTACAAACTTCTTTAGAATAGAACCAACAAACTTTGGATCATAAATTAGTCAATGTAACCACAAACTTGTTAGTCAAGTAAATGCAATCTACTAGGCTGGTACCAGAAATAAAACACATAATTAAAATTACCAAATAACTTATTGGTTAAAGGAAATGGTGAAGGTTAACGAGGTTTATCTCTGGAATAATTGTATCTTTTAGATTTAAGATGGTAGGTCGATTAAGTTAAATTGCAGAAAAGGAAACTAATGAGGTTTCTTTATTACTTGTTTTAAATTACGCTACATCTAAGGAATATTTTGAAACACTTTTAACCCCCCCCCAAAAATATTATCTAGATTTTATTACGATCTGAATTAGAACTTTATTTAGCAATAAAAATTTACTTTTATTCAAGAGTAATCTGGGACATACACTTATACGTATGTACACATGTTATAATTTTTGTAACGAAAATCGAATGCTCCTCACCGTAAGCATTTTTTCTAAACTCCAATAAAAACCATTCAATAATACATATTACATAAAAATGAAAAAAAAACTCAGTACCCTCAAAATTTTGATAAGATCATAAAATTTACTAGTGAAAATATTATTTTTCTCTATTTTTCTATTGAGAATATTTAAATACAATTTTATTCGTGGCTTCTAACAACCACTTTTGTTTTTTAGGACTTCTTTCTGTATGAAATATTTTTATTTTCGTTTAATATTTTGTTTTATGCGCTTTTAAGCCTATATTTAGGTTTCCAGGCTCCTAATGTATCCATAGTTTCATAGATAGAGTAATATGTATTTGTTTTAGGCATTTTAGCTCTTTGGCTCTTAAGGACTTTAGAATGCATTTGATACTGGTGTATATGAAGCTGTCAACAGTTTTTTTAGATTCACCAATAGACGGTTTTGATGAAATTTTTTATTCCATTGTATGTGTATAGTAATCGAAACTTTGTCACCTCTTAAAATTTTGAAATTATAGTATTTTCCCTCTGCTAGTTAAAATTTTAAAATATATGTAAAAAACTAGTAAATTGTAGTTTGTAACTTTCAGTAATAAAATACCAAACGACATGTTCCAGTGCATAAAACAGACAACAGATGGCGTGTAGATCAACAATGTGTCGGGTGGCCAGGATAATTGCACGCATTTGCCACCTGCTTCTCACTTTAATAACAGCTGTCAACATAAATTCAAGACAGACACGCCTAGCCACCCTTCCGAGTATTCATGTAAGCTGTTTTTTTTATTTATTTGTCACATTTAAAAAATAACTGTTTCTAAGTCCGTAATTCAGTTAATAACATCTTATGGTATTTTATGTATGCATAAAATGATTATTTTGCATAAGAACAGATTTACAAAAATAAATAACATTAGACATTTTAATGACATAAAATTAATTGTGACATACATAATTTAATATAGGTCTAAACATTGATTTTGGAAATTTTTGTACTGTCTGTGGATTTTTAAAAAGCCAGTATACATTTTCTATAGTATCCGACTCTAACTATCGCAATGGGTACGATACACAGTGATTGTACATATTGTCGAAGTGTTACCTCAGATTAACTGTACATTTTAGATTTAAGATAACGGATCTTTGAAGTATCAATTAATGAGAAGGTGACATTAAATTGAGGCAAAATGATGTAGCTTTAATACTTGTCGTTCTATACATCCAATTTCAAACCATTTAAATATCTAGATGTCAATTAAAAACCTGATTAGGAGCCACATTTAAACCGAGAAATATACCCAAAATAAATATTTTGTAGAAATATATACCAAAATATTTACCGAGGATATTGAAATTTTTAACTTCCGGTCAATAGACTGGCCACTTTTGTAACCCATACCAACAAATTTTCATTCTTCTACAATGTATTTTTCCACTTTTAGGCATTTCACTGATACAATTCGCACGTCAAAGTAAAACACAAAATAGCTGCAGTTTATTTAGAATTATTCAATTAAAAAAAAAATAGTCTTTACCTTTTTCGAATACTTGAAACTTGTAATTATTGCTTCTAAAAAATCGTTTTTATTACTTATATGAATTGTTCAGTATTATACGTTGATTACTTTGGTTCAAGCAATTAGTCGATCTTGCTGGTTTTGAGCCTGTATGTTTACTCCTAATTTATCTATTGTTTCATATTTAGAATAATGGTTTTTTGTCTTTTCTATTTAAGATAGAAATTTCCGGTTCTTTTAGTGCTGTTCATGTAAAGTTTGCAATGATTTATTAGATTTTTGGCATGGTATCAATTTTGATTGAAACTCGTAATATATGTATAAGTAATAAAAAGTTATTTCTATCTCTCTGGGATCATTTCCGTATTTTTCTCTAACAAAAAAGTTAAAGTTGCAATTAAATTAAAAATACAACAATATTTTTAAAATTAATATATTGTGTAGGTCCCGGGATTAGACTATCTAAAATGTGCACTAACAAAAGATGACGTGCGGATCAACGAAGTGTCCAGTGGCCAGGATAATTGCATGCACTTGCTACCTGCTTCTCACTTTAATAACAGCTGTCAACATAAATTCAAGGCAGGCATGCCTAGCGACCCTGCTGAGTATTCATGTCAGCTACTTTGTTATTTATTTGTTAAACTTGCAGAGAACTATAATATAGTTCATAACATTTCATACTATCCCGTATATTTGGACAATTTATTATGTTTTTCAAGTATCGTTTTAAAAAATATTCTCAGTAAACTGGTACATATTTTCTCCCTTTAAAAGTAATCTAAATAACAAACATTTCAATATTACACTATTTTTATTGCTTGGTAAAACGAATTACGTAAAAATAAAAATATTTATAAATAAGTTAAAACTTTTACAGAAATATCCATTCACCCTCCTTCCATTGTAATAACCAATGTTTGTACGAGTTTTGTAGGAGGATGTGACTTTAACCCAACAAAGAGTAAGTATAATAGCCTTAACTGAATGAAAAAAATCACTGTGCAACTCTTCCTTCATAATCAGTTTTAACCAAAAATAATACAACACATGTGTTGTGCTTTTAAGTATAAACAAAAAACCCAAAAATGCCCCCTTTGACCATACGATGTAAAATAAACAAAAAGGGTACCCACTGCAATCCCAATTAAGGCTATAATTGCCATCAAATCAAGCTAATCACTGTTTCTTTCAGGTGGGCCTGCCATCAACTGTACCACCAAGCTAAATAGTGATTTCTCATGCCGGTGATTAACCTACGTACCTCCGTTTGGCTTTGACGTTTCGCTCGCTATCAAAGTGCATCAACCGGTTACGCTAAGCACTATGGATTAAAGAAGCGTTTAAGTGAACATAGTATATACTCTAGCAGCAGAGCAGCGTGTGTTAGTTCCAGCATTTGCATGTGAGTCGGCTAAACAGCTTAGCGACTAAAAAGTTCACAAGATTTACGACAGATGGCATTTTTTTATCTGTAATCTGTTTGATGATTGACCTTAAAAGAAGTGACAGTCACCAGTTGTTGGTCTAATCAGAATATAAGTTACATGAAAAACGTTTATAATATGAGATGAAAATAATTTTTAAAAATTAAACTCCATAAATATAACGTTGTGCGCTCTTAGACGACGTCCTGTGCTTAACGCAGACAGTAGTTTAAATTTCATCTGGAACATTTTTCGTTGATTATTGTTCAAAAACCTAGTTTTGTTTAGTTACCGTATTTAAACTATTTTTAAGGTAATATTTAAATTATTGTGCGAGATTATTGTTTTGCCAAGAAAACGGGTTTTATTCTTAAAGCTCATAACTTTTAAACTATTAGTTTTTCAGGCATGCGGTTACTGTCATATTATGTTGACCTTTAAGACCTTAATAACGTTGAAAAGTTAAATTTTAATGATAATTGTTTCAGTGTATTTAGATTTTTTTTATTTAAATGTATTTAGGGATAACCTTACCTTAAAATTAAAAAAACTTGTTTTGTTAAATAACTGTGTCCTTAATAAAAATCTAAATAACATAAATCCACCACCAACAATAATGAATTTCAAAGAAAGAATAACCGTATAATTGGAAAAGTTTAGAAATAACGTTTGTTTTATTTATTTTACCACAATATTCCCACAACTTAAATTTTAGATAAAGTAACATGATATTGTAAGATTAATACGAGACATGGACGAAGTTTATAAACACAATACACCATTAAACTTTATTCAAGTTCGTCTTTGGTTGAATTATTTGCCCAAGTGGAGGTGACATGTTTAATACGATACAAAATTCATCTCTCTCTCCCCCTCTCCCCCTCTCACACAACAACTCCTCATACTTTCATAAATTAAAAATATGCTCGTAGTATATTCTATGTACATATTGCATTTACCTTCCTCATCCTCCCATGTTGTAGTCGACGAATAGTTTAATTTTGTTATTAGTTTTCCGTATCAGTTTAAAAAATGTTAGGTGTGCTATTCCAAATTATCATGAAGACACTGGGGATGCAAGTCTAGTGACAACTCGTTGAAATTTCAACGTACGATTTAAATTGATTCAAAGTTTTCCGTTGTAAAGATATATAAGAAATTAAAACCGGTGAATATCAAAATTAAATATTTCCTAGCACAAAATCCTTAAAATTATGGTTAAATTATTTGTAAAGGGGAAAAACCTTCTCCAGTGGCGGAAAAACAACGGCTTGAGCTCTAATTTTGCTATTACTTATCTCATAGTATTTTTCATCCGCTATGGTAAAGCTCGCTCATCCGACTTAAATATTCTTTTAGATGATGTTGAAATTAAATTTTCTTCAAGTGTTAGGTTTCTTGGTGTAACGCGTGATTATAGGCTCAGTTTTCATCTGAACATTTAAAATTTATGAAATAAAAATTTAAGTAAGTTCTGGAATTTTTGCGCAGATTTCAACGCTATTTCAATAAAGAAGTTCTTTTAATTGCTTATTACGGAGTCATCGTTCCATATATGATATATGCTTTCAATATGGTGTGCTTAGTGCTCAAAAACTAAGCCAATCAATTTACTTCAAAAGGGAGCAATGAAATTGATAAATAATATTTAAAAATGACAAACTTGACATCCTTCATTTATGAAAAATATTATTTTAACCATCCCAATCATCTACCATCTCATTACACTCGTTAATACCATCCAAAACCGTCATATTTTGATCGCTTTAAAAAAATCACCAGTATAACACAAGAAATAATCTTTTTTTGCCAGTGAATCTAAACCAAATAAATCTGTTTAATAGATCCAATGTACGTTGTTGGGTATTGCTAGTTGCAAATAAAACGGGACATATTAAAAAATTAAATTTAAAGACTTTAAATTAGATTTTTAAACAGAAAATAAAATTTATAGTGTAAATAAAAATTCTTTTATTGCTTGTAAGGCGGAAATAAAATATAATGAGAGTCAAAATTTAAACAACAAAGTAATACGTTTACCTAAGACATTTTGTTAAACAATGTTAGCTTCTTGCGCCGTCTCAACTTTCAAACTCGATTACAACTTTTAAAATATTCCTTCTCAAGAAACATAAATTTAGGCGTATCAAGGATATTTTGGACTCCCGACGTTCCGCACAGAATGAAAACACAAGGCACCGAAGTGACACAATCCTTCGATACCTTAAACATCTCCAGCTTACAAATACACTATTTAAATCCAATACGTGAACCTAAATAATGGTAATCTAAAAACAGATCCAAAAAATAAATTCAATTCAATTCGTTGATATATCTTTACATTTTATATCGTATTTATTATAATTGTATTTTTAAAACGTTATATATTTAAATCCAATACTCAAAATACTAGTAAATCTTTAATTACTAAAATAAACTATTGTTAAAGGGAATCGTTACAGGAATGTACAAATATACTTTACAACGTGTACTATCTAAATTAAGTACAGAATTCACTTAATTTAGAAACAACAAAGAAACCTCTTTCAAAGCCTTATGTTTTATGTTTAGGTATGTATTAAAATAAATGTTTGTCAAATAGTATTTGTCAAATTAAAATATATTGTAGTTTCCTAAGCTATTTTAATATTGCATTAAATATTTATTATTTTTATGATTACTAGTAAATAATAGCTCACTATTTTAGAATTTATGCATAAAACAGTAGCATTTTAGTATAAAATACAAAATATCTACATTATATTACGTATGAAAGTCTATAGTCTATAAAGATACAAAACAGCTCCAAAAATGATATCATAAAAATCACATTTTAATAAAAACGTAAGAATTTATTTGTATGAATGACAGTTTTGACGATCTAAAATGGTTTAATATTAGTTTGATTTATCATACGTTTTTTATACCAAGCTATTATTTCCAACGGGCATATAAAATTAACTAAATTATATTTAGTCATATATGTTTTATATTGTAAAATATTTTTTTTAATTGAGGCTACTAATAAAAGTTTGTCATTTAAATAACTTAGCTGTAAATATTGAATGGTTTCGTATATTTTTTTAGTAAATAGTTAATAAATAAAAATAAATGCTATTAAATAGCTGTAACAAAAATATTTTTACATAATTATTGACATGATTTTTTTTCAAAACTGATATAACATATGAATAAAAATAACGAACAAAATTTCCACTAAAGAATTAATTTATTGTCATCGATACACAAGAAACACTGAATTACAGATACGGAACACCCACGACATCTGTTGGGTTTCGACTGAAACACGCCACAACTGTTAGTTCATGTATTGTCCGACAGATATCAACAATATTTAGATATAATTTCAAAAATCAATCTTTTTCAAAAACTGGTAACTCGTTTTTACTCAAGTTGGATGTTAAAGTTTTTAAGGTTATAATCTTAAACATTTCTGATTGGGGTGGTAGTATTAGTTATCTTAGTATTATTTTTATTACTCTAAATATCTACCTAAATGTAAATACTGTTTGCGGTTGTATAATTATTGGTGTTGAATAATTTACTTTGAGCTGTATAATCCCCATTAGTTTTTTATCCCTTTTTTGTCCTAAAAAGATTTAAAAAACATTAAAGATAAAGCATTAAATGTCATGTAGAGTTCATTTAGTTTCAATTATCTAAATATAAAAAACAAAGTCGTATTAGTTACAAAATTTACAGCTCAAAAACGGCTGGACCGATTTTAATGATCCTAGATATATTTTTTGGATTCCTCTCTGCTCTGAGCATGTTTTAGGCACATTCAGTTTTGTATTAACCTTAGGGCTGAGCCCCGCTGGCCTGTAAAGTTTATTTATGTTCAGCTTATGAGAAAAAGTTCCTAATGCATTTTGATCACATGCATACATCAATAAAATGAACAGTTTACTAACCCCTGATATTGTATTGTTTTATTTTAATAAGTGGATAGCTAACACCATATTGTGTGTAATTTCCAGCAAATTTGTGTGATTTTTAAAAATAAGTATTTATAGATTACTAGTCAATCAGTCTGTTCCAGTGTAACTATGAGTTGTTAATTTTTTTGGGAGTGGAATTAATGAATGTTTGAATACGTAAGTATTATTATAAACAATGCCTTGATTCGGAAATATAAATTTTTCTACAAAATACGTACCATTATTACGGTTAAGTTCAGGTTTAGGTTTAGGTTGGATCGTAAAATTGTAAATTGATGCACTTAAATTTATTTGTTTTTAGAGAATGAATAAGGTTTATTGTTTAATAACAATATGCTTCGTTTCAGAATATCTTTCACATAAAGGCCGTAGTACTATTCAATTTGGACTATAGTGAATCTTAAAATTAAACGTATTTACTCTCTGCGCACCTAAAGATGAAAAATTAACAAGGTCCCGAGCTTAAGTCTTACCATGAGACCTACGGTAAAAGCTTATTCCCTATGGGAAACTCGGTAAACTAAATTTGGAAATTAAATGATTTATGACAAAATTGCTACTGAATTTGCTTATTGCAAAACTGTACATCATTCACTGACTACTTAATTTATTATAAAATTGAAAGAACTTATTCATGTTAAAAATAAAACAGTTAAACCGTTTATATTATTTTATTCATATAAATTGTTTCTAAAAAGATTTTATATTTTATTTTAATAATTTAACAATGTTTTTGAAAAGTTCATCATTTTCTTGAAAATAAATACCATTGATAAACTTACACAATTCATAAAAGTAAAAATCTCTTATCACGGTAAAAAGTTACAAAAACTACAAAAAAATAATAATTTCCATTAAACAAAATTTCAAACATTGTTATTTTTTAATAAATTTGTAAGACTTATTTTAGAACTAATCATTTTATCAAGAAATCGATACAATAGTTCTGCATTTTCTGTCCGCTCCATCTTGAGGATATAACAGTAACTAGCTGTGTAAGAACCTAGTTCAACTAACGTCCGCTAGATTGTGGGTCGATGTACATCGGCGAACAGATGAACTAGCGTCTATGTATATTTTTCATGATTTTTAAATGTATTTTACTGACAAAAATACCAGCTAAATATATTCATAATAATATTACGTTTGTTAATTGTAAAATACAAAAATTTTAAAACCCTAGAGATGATATCCGCTTAACTATTAGCAAAATGTATAATAGAAAATATAGAAAGAGCTAATTATAATTTATTAAATGAAAACAGAAATAATAACATAACAATTTAGATTACTATTTTTGGAACGATACACAAAATTAAAAACATGTTTATGCCATGATATTGCAAAATATACCTGTCTTAATGGGCATAAGGGAATTAATCATTTATAAAAAACCTTTGAGTGTTATACAATAAAAAATTTGGATGCTTTTAAATATGTTGCGGTGACTAATAGATCTATATTAAAATTTATGTTTAGTTATAATATTATTATAACTAATATAACTGTAAATTTGGAAAACATTTCATACAGATGGTGTTTAAAAAATAACCAAATTCGAACTGATGTTATATCTTAATACAATAATGGAGGCTATTATAAAATCAATATTTTTCCTTAAACTCTTCATAAAATCATGAGTATCGAAGGATTATAGAAGCTGGAATCATCATTCAATTTAATTCACTTCTCGAATGAATTTTAATATTTTAATTTATGACAAATTATTTCACAGCTTGTAACCATGGGAGAGGAGTACACTTAGAAAAAAAATTTAAAGCAAAAAAATATAAAGCAAAAGTATTTTTATTTATATGTACAATTCAAAAACTTCCATTACTAATTATGAGAAACATGTTTTACTACAATCTATTTGGAAATAATAAAAATGTATTTAATTTGTATACACGACATTTTAGAGCTATTGGTTATTTTTCCTTCTTTTAGGTGATACATTTTAGGCGTATATAGAATATAAATAATAAATTTGCTATGACTTTTCTTGTAAATGTATTGTTTAGTGATAAAATAGGAGGTCTTATTACATTTATATCTAATGTATGAACAATAAGTTATAGAATCAAAATTAAACTATTTCATTATTTTTTAAATGATGAAGACAATTTTGAACATTTTTGCTTAACCCATTTGTGATATTTTTATATTGCATTTGTAATGTTTTCTAGTTTAAAATATGGCTTTATGATCCCCGGAGGTCTTTTAGGTGATATAGTAAATGGAATATTTATTTTTTAACAAAGCACACAAACAAAGCTTCAAAGTGTAGAGACTTTATATATAAAATTAATTATAGATTCAAAATGAATACGAAACAAAAAATTAGATACGATTCAAACGCGAGGTACAGTAGTTCAAAATATAATACGGTTAAAAAATTTGTAAAATGTAATTCCAAATTGTTTTGATAATACTTTTAATCAGTAATTTCAGTATTTTATCGCCAAATTTTTGTTAGTTTCGCGTCAGTATAGAACAAACACATGGAAAGGAACATAAAGTTTAAAAAATCTCCTGTTCCTCCGATAAAGCAGTAGATAACATGCAAAAATAAATATAGCATAAATATATTTAGCAATAGATAGCGTATGTGACACTAAAGAAGATTTCAGTTTTAACAACTTTAAAGGTTCTTGTCCAACCAAAGTTTGTATTCAAATTGTTATTAAATAAATTTTTTAGCAACTTCCTGAACATTTATGAATATTGGTCAGCTCCAAACCCTAAATCTGTGGGGATATCCCAGCCTTAGTTAAACACATACAAGCGTAAGCATATGTAGGGGAAACATATAAAACCCAAAATTCGACTAAATGTTCAGAAATATTACATATCAAAATAAGGAAGGACGTTTTTAGTTTCCCCTTCACCTTATTCAGTTTATTTCCAGAATTACATATTGTAATAAATTCAAAAAAATTGAATTAGGTTTCATTTTGCTTAATTTCATTATTATCTGTGTATTTAAGGTTTATTTGAATTAAACTGATAGAGAGCTTTGGTAATCTAAATAATGTTGGTTTGAAATTAAAGGAAAAACCCAGTAGTGTACTTGAATTAAATTAGACCTTAAAATTAATTGTAAACGTCAAACACACGAGTTGGACGAATATTCTCCATTTGTGAAAGTGACAGAGATAGATACGGGAAACATTTCTTGGTTTTATTGCCGAGTTGAAACGAAATATGTCGTTTTCGTGTTTAATTATTTCATTTAATGAATTTATAATTAAAATTGTAACTACTTTGTATGATATTATTTCTTAAAATATTCTTACAGAACAAATAAAAACAGTTATATATTTCACAAATCTATGAGATTGAAGATGTTTAAAGATTGTTCGGTATACATTATATTCAATAAGTTTATAGGCTTATTAGAAATACTTTAATATCTTAAGTGAACATGTGCTGTTACAGATAGACACCATAATATTAATGTCATATTTGATATGTACGAAAAAGAAACTAATTTTATGGTGAACAATATTTAGTACTAATTTTATAAAGACTGTGTATACATGTAAAATAATTAAAAAAATTTTAAAACAAGGAACAGAAGACAGAATATAAACAGAAGCTTGTTAATTTTCCTACATTCATTTTGAAACTCTTCCTTAGATTTCATAAGCATTTTCTGTAAAAAAATATAAAAAAAATTCAGTGCCAAAATAATTTACGTCCATATTGTAGTATTCTAAACCCAAATTCGAAGCCTCAGGCTACATACCCAAGTAAAATACAAATCTTTACTCGTCATATATTTAAAAAATGATATGGTCTTAAAAAATCTTACTCGCTATCTATATTCTATAAGGTAAAATGTATATTTAACACGATATTCTCAACCACTAGAGTGTCGAGATGGGGGTTTTAACAAGGTTTCAAGCTATCCGTGAACCAGACCCAATATCACACCGATAATATTGGATATCTCGGTGACAACGTATTTATGATGAGATAAAGGATACATTTATTGTCCTCCTGCCTTTCTAACTTAATGAACCTCATATAAAATAACCGTTAATTAGGAATAAGAAATATGTCATGAAGCTAAAACGATTTACATTTTTAACTTATCAAACAATATTTATTATATTTTAAAACATTTCTTTAGATAATATTTCCTCGTCAAATAGAGCAACATTATAATTAATATATTTTTCAAATATTATACAACTCATACGGTTCTAATCTTATATGGAAAATGTTTCTTGAATATGGCATCCTTAAATTATGGATGCAATTAAGTATGCTTTATATGAAATAAACCCTATAAAAAGTTTGAAAAAATATAAATTAATTACATTTATTACAAAAAAATGATTTGTTATTATTTGTGAAAACATAAAAAAAGTAAATCATCTCAATAAATAAATTATAGAAAGTTTAAAATAGCAGAAATAATAAAAAGAAAAAATGTTATAAAATTAATTGTTATCACTGTAAAGGGTTAACAATGTGTGATAAAAATAGATGGCACTGTCAATACAAGTTGAGCATTCACACAAAGGGCCGGAAGTGTCAACAACTGCTGGTTTCCCACATCCGATTTCCCTTCCGGAACATAATGCTAGGCACACGTTATAATACGCATTCCAATAAATACATCCTGTCAAAGCTACATTAATGATACACTGGTCACGTTCTCTTCAGTGTAATTGCCTTTACACTTTGTTATTCATGTAACAATTAATTGTAACTTTTGAATTTATATTGGATAAATGTTTTGACATAAGTATAAATTCTGGGAAGAGCGCTTGTTTGCATTTTGTGAACAGGAAGAGGTATAACGTAAGTGACGTTACATATTTGTTGTTTATAAAATCCAAAAACATTCCCTTTAGATATTAGCCATGATCTGAGCTATATCCCATCGTGAAGTAAATACATGTCGGTTACAAGACCTAATTAGAATACTTAAATGAGTTGAATAAGATGAGTTGAAGAGGTTTCTTTTAATATAATTTTAATTAAAAATTTAATTATAATAAGAACATCTGTACAGCTTTATTTAAGAAATTAAGTAAATAAAGGACCTAGTTAAATAAAAAACTTCCCAGTTTCAGTTTAAATTTAATTTTGAAATAGTTTAAATACCTTACAGTATCGAAATATTATTGTGAACTTCCTTGAACTTTCTTGTTGTGGTTTTAACTCACAACAGTTGTGAGTTAACTACGTCAACCGTCAGGGGGTCTTCATCACGCGTGAACTACAGGGCGTCAATTTCCTCGGATGGGTTTCGTATTTTTATATGAAACTTGGAGAACACAGACTCACAACTATACAAATTAAAAAAAAAACTAGACAAAATTAATAGAATTACTACCGGTACCGGATTTTACGCGCGACGCGTATGTATAGCGTAGAATAGCTTCTCAAACACGAAGTTCACACTTTGTAATTTAACTGTTTAGGACTCTAAACAGAATAAACTGAATATGTGTGAGATACTTTAACTGTCTCAAAGAGGCATTGTGAAGACAATAGTCTTTTAGTATCCATTCACATATAATTAAATAGGACACTGTTTCTGATAAACTTGTACTGTTGTAGTTTTATTACTCTGAACTAGATATTATAAACTGTGATCTTCAGTGAATCTTTCCTTGAATTAAATGCAAATTCATAATAAGATATTCCATTTTTGACATTCTATTTACAAGTAAATTTTCTGTTTGTAGTTTTGGACTTTTAAAACGTCATTTTTACTTAAAATTTGTCCTTCCAGTTCTACGTTCCTGTATCTGTCACAATAAATCTTATAATTGCTTTGTTGATATGGACTGGACATAGTTTCATTTAAAATTTAATTGTTTTTACTAAGACCACGATTGCCCATCAGGATAACTCTGAGGCCAGTGAGGTGAATATAAGACAGCAAGGTTATTATTATCTTATTATTTAAGTGCATAATCAAAAATTGTGTCGACAATTAATTACATTAACAAGCACATGGAATAACGTAAACTGATTTAAAGTATAAAAATAATAATAAGAGCAATAATCAATCTTAGCTGGAATCAGTTATCTGCAAGATCTGGAGCCATTTTTCACTCTAATGTGTCAATTAGGCTTTTCTCTCAAAGAATTGGTTCATTGATTTTCCCTTTCTCTATTGTTCACTTTTCCCAAGCTTGCGATAAAATTACTCAATAATATATTGATGTTAATGATATTTTCCAGTGTGCTGTTGCTAAAATAATTAATATATTTTTGTTTATTTTATGAAGTTTAAAATCCTTCAACCTAATTTCGACTTTCATATTACTGTATATTGTTTGAAAATATGGTTAAGATGAAGTTAAAGTCTATATTATACTGATATTTTTTACCTCTGAAGTGAATATGTTTTAAATAATTAATTTTTTATTTTTGGAAGGATTTTAAAGTACTTCTCCGATTGAAGAAGTACATGCATGAAAGAGTATTCGTATGAACTAAATGTAAAATATGCAAGTTAATGGTGGAGATTCTCATTCGCTTACAACTCAGTTGCATAGTTAAAGTTTATGTTAACATAAACTCTTGCTCAGGTGATTAAATTATGGAAACTCGATTTCCATAGTTATTGTGATAGTTATAGTAGTTACATCAGTAGTCTGAATCACTAATAAATATAAAATATGAATAATTGATATTAAAAAAGTTTAGTTACTTTTTATTTTTTACTTAACACTACTAAATAAAGATAAAAATACTAAAATACACTATAATATTATAATACGAATGAAAAATACGTTAGAATATTTTGCTTTGACTTTATTACTTTTTTCTATAAAGATTTTCTGTTACTAAAATTGTCTAAATGAAAGACGACTTTTGTAGACAACACCACGAGGTACCCGTAAGGGACTTTGTTCGTTTAAATGCCATGTCATTTGACATGGTCGTGAAACTTATAGACAAACACGGTACGATGGTCATTCATTCATCCGGAAAACATTACTTACAACTCTATTGCAAATTTTCCTGATACAATTTAAAATACAGAAAGATCTCAGGACTAAGAAAATGTATGACATTTTAAAAACTGTAAAAACGTTGTATTCACTCTAATTTTTTTTCCTAATCTTTAACAGCAACCTATAAAACTCTAGGAATATAATATTTACATTAATTAGAAAGGGGTTGGATTAAGTTTTAACTATGACAGAACACATTTTTAAACGATGTCATTTGGACAGTGTCATTATGTTACTATGAACCATTTTTTGTTGATTAATTATAATTAAATGAAAATAGCTTTATTCAATAATTTTTACAAGTAGAATGGATTGGTGTCATAGCATCCTACATTAATGAAATTATAAATATCTTACACAATTATTAATTAAGATTAACTTCATGAGTACTATTTATCAAACATATATATTCATCACTGGAATAAAATGGCCGGATTAACACGTTCAGTGCGGACCACTTGGATCCGAGTAGTGACATTTAGGTTAAAATCAAGACAAGGGGTTTTTAAGGGCTTCTTTGAATTTATTTTTCACTTTGGTCCCCTTTAAATAGACAGGTAATTTATTTATGAAATTCGCTTCCATATAAGTGGGTTTCTCTTAAAATAATTTTAATCTGAGGCGGGGTAGCTCAAGTTATACGTGTGCCTTGTTTTGTAAAAGTGATAATCACCCAAATGTGGAACTGTATTAATTTTTGTGAGTAAAATTGTTTGATAAACAAAGTTACTCTAAGCTATCATTATTCCAAGAACTGCAAAATGTGCCTTGACTGACTCTTTCTAATTTAATTTTAACGTTATTCGAATTGCTTGTTTTTGAAGAATTAACAATCTGTTTGTATTCTTTTTTTACTTGTTGTCCCATAAATATTTAAACCATAAGAAAACATAAGTGGATATGTGCCAAATATACTTTTTAAGGTTATCTAAATTACACATTATTTACAGTCAATATAGAGAATAAATCTGTGAAGACACCTTACCAGCCACATAATCAATATGGAAGTCCCAATTTAACTCATCATCCATAATAATTGTTGACTCGATCTATTTTATTTGATTTTATTTGTTGAAATTTGTTCTCAAGCCCTAGATCCCAGGGCTGTTAAGACCATCACCTGGAAACGTTTTACACAGTAATAACGCCGAGACTTATTAATGTAACGGCAATATTAAGTTATACCCATATTGGAAATTGAACCCAGGTCAAATATTTTAGCTTAAAATAGTTAATATAAATCTTGATAAGGTTATTTTATCAGTATTTCTCCAGGGATATCAGTTATTTGTATCTATTTTGGATTTTATACTAATGTATATTGCCTTTATTTTAAGGGTTGTATTTAAAAGTGGCCTTCAGCTTGTTTCGTTTTGCAAGACAAACTCAATGTAGTAAAATAATCAATAACGTGAAAATGTATAGAGAAAAAACGCTTCAACGGTAAAAACTTATATTATTCTTTAATATACGTGTTCGATAGTGTTTTTATTTTAATTAAATTTATTTCAAATTTTATCAAAATAGGTGGAACTGGAGGTATTTCAATGGGGAGGCATAGGATCCAGGGAGTCTAGGAAGCTACGTAATACACTTTCGTTGAAGTAGGTTCGGGAAAAACATTAAAAAATACAAGGAAAAAGTGTGTTTATGTTATCAGAGTCAAAATTTTCTTCGATAGCTAAAGAAAAAAATACAGATTTAGAAAACTACGATTTAGGATAACGATTGCAACGTTGATATGAAACAACAGTAGTTTAAATCTTTATTAATGTACTATTAAATTTATTTTGTTTAACTTTAAATATAATTTGTATTTAGTTTGTATAGTGGGCGTTCCCTTAAGAATTTTAACCTAACATTTTTGACGGTAAAAAAGCCCCCAAAAGGCCTGGGGGGCAATGCACCCTCATGCTCTCCCTTAACTCCGCCCATATTTACCAGGATGAGTGTTGTATGCTTCACGATAAAATTCAAAATTGTCTCCTTCCTATACCCAAAAGACTCACTATTGAAAGTTCAAGCATTGTTTCCTAATTGCCTCAGCGAATCCAAACTGCTGCACGAAGAAAAAACTTTCCCTCGAAGTAAAGTAAATTGTGGATTTTTATAAAGTTCTTCCAAACAAAAATATTCAAATTAGGTAAATTTAGGTTTATCCTTTTTAGGTGTGGTCGAAACTAAAATAAAAGTGTAGTTTATTTTACGAAAATAATAATGGTTTTAAGACAATATGTTAAGACATATGTTTTGTAAGCGTTCCTTACAATAATAACATATTAAAAGTTGTGTCTGATATTTACCGAATAGTATAAACTATTTAATACAATGTATTTAAAATTAAATACGGATAGTTGATTCGTTATGTTGAATACTTAAGATTTGCAGCATTCATCACTGTTTAAAATTCAATGGAGATTACCCGAGTTCTATCCAACGAAGTCGTTACTGGAACGTGCGCCTTTTACAAACTATTTTCAATGTGTTACTGATTGAGCTTTATTTTTGTTCAGCTTGCACTTTGTAGATAAACTGTAATCGTCAATATTCTCTATTTTTACGAAAACTATAATATATTGACTGCACGAATAAGCAGACTAAAAAGTGAATCGTTGATAAAACTAACGTGGTTTCTGATCCAACGTAGAGTTTTGAGGTTGGCAATATTAAATTAAATTTTAAAACACATTCCTGATTTAATATTTTGATAAAGTATGAAACTAAAATATATTATTTTATAACGGTTTAGCCATGTGTGTGAAATGTGATCCATATTAGTAAAATAGTTGTAACTTTGTTCACTATTAAGTTTTCAATTAACACATTAGTATCAATATTTTCTTAAAGTACGAATGTAAAGTACAAAAGTACAAGGAATCACACATTTTGAGAATTTTGTACAGTAATTTTTATTTTGTAATGGTTTTACGATCAAGATCCGACGGAAACGATATGGATTGAATTAGAAGAGGACAAGAAAAGCCCCAATTGGTCTGTTCTTCTCTACAAAAGGCCTTTTAAAAAACAATCAGTGTCTAATTGATTGATTGAGTTATTCGCATTCTTTTACAAGAAACTATTTACTCCTATAAAATATTTTAATATCGATTCAAATCTCCTTTTTTGTAGTTTCAAAATACATAATCACTTTTAAACGGTTAAAATTAAGTTATTAAAATATTTCTTCAAAATATAAATAACCCTTCTTGTAACTTGATATATAATAATCATCAAGCTTAAATTAAATTGTCATGTAAAATAAAAAAGCAACTCATTTGATACCATAAGTAATTCTATTACAATGGTATTATAAATTTATTCATATTAATTTTTTATTAGGAATATAAGCTGTATAAATTAGTTATTTACTATAACAGTTTGATGGGTTTTATAAATTAATTTTGAACTATACATAATAAAGATATACGTTGAAATTACTTACCAATACGTCATAAACAGCAATACCTGAAACAAAAAGGGACTTAATATTAATAAATGATAAAGAGAAATGATGATGCAATGGAAAAGTATACTTAAAAATGTAAACGAGTTCAGTTGGAAATATTAGTCAATTATTTTATTAATTGTTTACGGTGATTTGAGTGTTTTATTCTTTTATCTAGGTTACATATTTCATAAGGAAACTTTAAGAGAATTTACTATGTTTGAAAATCTTATCATATCAATATTTTTTTCTATTTAATAGCCTTTTTTAATGTTGATGAAATAAAATACTGTTTGTAAAATATAAATTAATCTAGGCTAAAATACTTTATATTTAAAAGTTTTTGAATGCCACAACACTCTAAACAATTAAAAAGTTCTTATACCTGAATTCAAATAATCCAATAGTTACTGTGCTGCTAAAAAGTTTCAGGTCACAAAGGAACTATGTTTAGGTTGAAGGTGAATTTAGTAGGTTTTAGTACGGTGTTTTTAGATGTTAATATTGAATAAGTGAAGGACATCATGTACGATTTATGTATTAATTAAAGCTTTGCAATATACAAATATATTATATTAATCTACCTACCGAGTAAACATTTTTTAATATAAAAAGTATATAAAATAATTTGACAAATTTCAGGATTTTTTTGATTTAAAGTAACAATATACTTATATGAATAAAAAAAGATTTTTTATTTAAAAATATAATAAATTTATAACTTTAATTTAATTTTTAAATAAGTAACTAAATCTTAAATTAGTTCTTACAAAATAAACAATACTTATATAAAGTTTGAAATAAAAAACAAATTAAGAATATTTTTTAAAGGAAAAAAATTATAAAATGTAAATATTTTTATACTTAATATACAAATTTATATAAAAAAGTATTAAAAAATATTTATAATTATGTAATTTTTTTTTGTCATAATTTTTACGTGTTAAAACTTTCTAAATTATAACCTTTATTTTAAAAAAATAAATAAATTTAATTAATTGTTACAAAAATTAAAATTTCTATAATCTTAACAGTGGTAATATGAAGTCGAACAGTTCCTGTTGAACCATAACTTATGGAAACAAACCCGAAAGCTGGATGGATATTGACAAATGACACGACATCCGAGTATTTTGCCGTCTCTGGGAAAAGTTGCCAAAAGTTTTTGGCTTTTCACTTTGTGACAAGTGGCAAAGCAATAGCGACAAATGGAATCCTCGGATATTTTGACAAAGTGCTTTTAAGGAATGAATAAATATATAAACGATATTTTACTTTTATATTCTTATAAACTTAAGTCAAACAATCATTTGATTCTGTTGACCATAAAACACTCGTCTTCAATCGTATTACTGCAAAATTAAAATTTAGTTTATTACAGAGTACCCTGACTTCTTACTAATTCTTAAAGTTTTACTGAAAAGTAAAAAAACATATAGGCCTACTTACAATTGACTCTTTGGATGATTGTTTTTTTCAACGAGTTAAAATTTAAATTAGGAATTGTATTTATTAGTAAAAAATAACCTGTTATTCAGGTTGTCCTTTATTGTCGGATTAAATGACTCCTGTAACTGTAAAATATTTATTTGTTGTAAATTGATATAGTAAAATTTTTTTTTTGTGTTGTTCTTAATTAAATAATATTTTTGTTTAATTTTACACTAGAAATAAATATTCTTTTATTTAATATAAAATTGTTATTTAGAACCTAATTTATTTATCCATATCATAAAATATATTTTTTTAAAATTTCAGAAAAATCTTTATCCAATCAAATATGGAATTTAATTTTGGAAAAAATCGTTTTAATATAAATATATAGGATTTATATTATATTTATATGCAGATTTTCCAGGATCAACTGTAATCCTATGACACTCCTGTTGGTAAACAATTTGGTCATCTGTTTTAAATTATACAATTAAGCAGCTGATTGACACTATATTGTAAAAATATCACGGTTTCCAGCTACGTTTTTCTTTTTTTGTATATTACTTGTTGTTAATCAGTTATTTTACGGAATGGCAGCAATGCAAGAATAACTTGATTTAAATTTTTTTGAATATGATATTTTGGATTGTTTGGTCCAGGAATAATATGTGGTAAGGCCTGCTGAGAGATCAGGTACACCTTGAATTATGAAGTATATCCCTTCTACTGAGACCCCTTTACAGCCTCCATGAGTTGGTAGAGCCTCCTCTTGTGCCAAAATAATGAAGGACGCCCGCCACAGCCAGGTGTTAGGTTTCTAGTTTTAAGTACAGTATATGTTTGATTATATGTTGTTGAATGTTTAAGTAATGACGCTATCTATCCGGGAATCCCCGGTCAAAGATACAGGATTCAAGTATTCAAGTAAGTATTTGAAAAAGAATAAATAACAAAAAACTAATATTATTTAGATATTTATTACAGAAATTTTCCATCACGATTCACACTAAGCCGGGATAAAGTTATAAAAAAGGTTAAAAGGAGTTAAACAGCTTAGAAGCAATACCAAGTATCAATAGTCACACACACACACACACACACACACAAAACACGAAACTCGTTCCAGAGGCTCGACAAGAACATCCTTGTGTGGGTGGCTTTTCGGTAAGTTTTCCGACTGCTTTAAACTTTTGTTTAAACGTTTTTAGTTTAATAACGGCTTAGTATATGGATTATTTAGAAAACTTTAATGTTAATTTAATTTTATGTTTAAGGTTCTAGCTCACCTGAGAACGGGATCAGACTCCAGATCTCGAAACAACGTAAAACTTTGTTTAACTTATCGCAATGATAAATGTCCGTAATATAGATCTAACTAGCATACTCGTATACTTTTGCATAAGTCTACAAATTGTGTTAGGTATTTGTAACACAAACAGAAATAAGGTTCTTTAAAAAACAGGTGTGGCAACAACTGAGGTGGGTTTGGGTCTCACACAAAGTCCGTAAGAGGTCGGCAAACCCCAAACTTCTCTATTATCCTGCTAATAACACTTCCGTGGCCACGCCACCTCTTCCTGGTCTGCCTTTTCGTCTTTATAAAAAGTAAAAACAACTTTTAAGATTAAAAATAGTTTAACTTTATAAACGTTGTTTTTATAAAATAATTATTTTAGTAGTCTCGTTTTTTTTAATAATATAAATTAAACAAATCTTTGGAGTATTTTTATATCCTAGCCTCTCGTGTTTTGAACGAGTTTATTATTCCTTAAAAGTATACACTTATCCTTTACGTTACAGTTTTTTGTTTCTAAAACTACCTACATTAATCTCATTAAACACTATATTTTACGAAGAGTAGTTTACTTTTTTATTTGACTAAGATTATTGTTGTGAACATTTTACACCGTGATTAGTAAAACTAAGTTTTGCAACGTTTCGGGTTCTGCAATCTGATTCCGTCATCAGGGATGGTGGATTGGTACGTCTTTTCAAGAGCCAGGATTTGGAGTGTGGTCCTAAAACGTCGTGAAACTTATTTTTACTATTTGTGATGGAAAATAACCCTTTAAATATTTAAATATTTTAACGCACGATAGCCAAATTACCTTACAAGCTTCAGACTGTTAACTTTCTTTCTATTTATACGTCAATAAAAATATTTTTCTCCAGCCATGTGACCCTGAAATTGAAATTTCTAATAATTTTTGATATTGAAATTCCTGTTAAATTGTATGTCTAATATAATTGATTTTACTGTATGGCATAACGCTTCCCAATCAACTACAATTTTACATTTTTAATGCATACATTTGAGTTCGTCTGTAAGTCATATATTTTTATTTCTTCCCTACTCGTAAATCTGTTACGTATAGTCATTTGTTTAATGTTACAAATAATAAAAAATTCAGGAATATAAAAGTTTGCTGGTTTAATGGCTTCAAGAAGACAACAAAATTCTCGTTTTTCTGTTTATATGTGTTTTGTTGAGGGTTTTTTCATATAAAACTTGTATTATGGGGACACTCATTTTGTGTTTTTTATAAACTAAACCCTCAAATTCTTAAAAAAATGAAATACGGCCAAACCCATGAATCCCAACATAAAATGTTCATTTAATCAAATACCTACGTTCATCGATGAGGAAGTAATTAATCTTTGCATGACACTTCTATTAGTAATTTTATACCCCCAAAAACATTTTAGGAATAGCATTTTTTATCGTTAAAATACAATTACTATTGAATAATATATAAGTAGTTGGTTTACGTCTTAGCAAAACACTAACAGGTTTTGGTTTTAGGAAATAAAATACTCTAATCGGTCAACTCTCAAAAAACGTCCATTTTTTACTACTTCGGGTTGATGGTATATAGGCTTTAAAGCTACCAAAGAAAATCAAATAAAAATATACCCGGTTGAAAGTACTATAACAAATACTACTACGGTATTGAAACATGTTCCAAAAACATGATAAATAAAGTGAATGGATTTTTTTTCTTAAATTCTGGACATATTGATGTGCAACAATGAATTGTGAGAATTGAAATCCAGGAACAGGAAACCAGTAGTTGTTTACACTTCCGGTCTTTTGTGGCGCGATGGCAAACATTGACATTGCTATCAAGTTTTATGTTCCTTATTGTTCACTGTCGTCACAAAATACACCACAAAGTATGACATTATTATCAAAAAATATTTTATATTTAAAGCGATTTCCATTAAAAACAAGTACATACCCTCTGTCATATTACTAAAATAATTTCGTCCCATTTATTTTATGAACGAACTGTGTCCAAAAAACACTTTCTTCATGAGCTCGTGTTTAATCTAGAATTAATTTTAACTAACACAATTCTGCTGGTGATGTTAGACAGGGAGTTTTAATGTTGATAAGAATAGGTTCTTGGAACTATAATAGAGTTTCATATTTATAATAACATTAAGGAAAAATATAAAAAATCAATATTTTGATATTTGCGTTTCAGCTTTTCATTGGAACGTTAAATAGTTTTTGTGTTAACCGTGTCGTATTTTATCATCTAATAATAGTGTATTCACTGGGAGAAAAAAATGAGAAACAGGAGAATAAATTATATAGCATTGCTATATATCCCCTTTTAAATTTAAAGGACACTTTTGACATGGATATGTTAGCTAGGGGGTGGGGGTTTGGCAATTTGTAAGATGAAAATCTAAAACAGGTTTCCATCAGAGCTATTTTATTGATTTATTAATATATGAGAACGAGAATAGCTGCTTAGATGAACAAAAAACATTCCCTTTGGACATATCCACAATATAACCTATTTTCCACGGGAGGTAAATACCAACATTATTTTATAACGATTGTTGACTAAAATAAATAAATCATATACAATTTTTAATAATCAAAATCAACCCAATATTTTTTTAAATAAAAAAATAAACAAAAAACGTAGATTTGGAAATTAGTTATTAGTATTTGAATACTAACCTATTGTTGTTTATTTGTAATTTGTAATTTTTCAAAATTACCTAAAAATTGAGTGGGAAATGCTTTATCAGTCTACGGAAGTATAAGCGGTATAATTTGTCTCATAAATATCGATAATACGTGATCGTAAGTATTTAGGAGATCATAAATATTCTCTATCTTGTATAGTATATTAATCTATTGTAGTTCCAACTTTGACACTTTGACATTATCTTCCATCAAAAGCTTCCTTAGTGAAGACTTCGGTTAATGTATAAACTTATATGAAATAATTACAAGTAGTCGTCTTCAAAAGTATAAGTTATAGATATTTAAACACAACAATTAAAACACAAATACCCTACTGTAGAAATATTTTAAAACATAAATTAATTAGTTTTGCAATACAAACATTACCATCTTATGAGAAATAAGTTTTAGTATATGAACGATGTATTTAACCTTTTTATTCCTTTTTATTAATAGATATATATATATAGTAAAAAGATTCGTTTATTGGAAATACAGTTTATTTATAACTTAACTCATTTTATAAAAATCACCAAGCAGATGAGTTTATTAACACGTCTAGATTTTTAGTTTTGATAAAGGTTTTTCGATGTGAAAATGGAAGGTAAAAATACAAGGTTAAGCTTTGGCGAAATTTAATTTTTAACTTATAAGATGAATAATGAGAAAAATATTTTTTTGGTAAATAGTAAATAGAAAGAATATGTAAACAGGAGCGTGAAAAGTCAATGACAAAAAGCTACTAGAACCTTAGGTTTCTACAAATATATTTTCTTAAATTATATTGTTTTATATGTAAATTGTAAATCATATTCACCATATGACATTATGATTATGGAATCATTTGTAATAAAGCAAAGGCTATACAGTGGACATCCATGGACAACATAATAAGGAAAATATTGTAACCATAAAAAAATATTTTATAACATTTTTCCAAAATCTTAGACTCACACTACCCATAAATCTTTCAATCACAGACAACATTTTTCCAAAATCTTTACACTCACATTAATCATAAATCTTTCATTAACATTTTTCCCAAAGTTACACTCACATTAACCATAACCATAAATCTTTCAATCACATAACTTTCACTCAAAATTTACCAAAAATCTTAGAGTTTCATAAAATTGTTTTATTCTCTATAAACCCCTTTACTATAACACTACTAACATCAAACGTAATATTTTGGTGCAGGGACTTTAGATGTGTGAGAATAAAAATGGTGGTTTGTGTTTTACGTGTGATTACTATTGGATTTTTCCTCTGAGAATAACACTTTGGCTTGTGTTTATTGTAATAATACATGTTTTCAGTATTCCAGGATACACATCATATATGAAATAAAGCCCTAAATGCAATTCCCAGAGCTGCATAGGAAACCTTATCAAAGATATAATAATATTATATCTTTGGTAAGGTAAAACAACATATTATGTTGTTTTACAATATACAATAAGATCGACGTGTTAAGTATTGTTTAAAAATAGAGTATGATAGTGACGTTTGTATGATGAGAGTACACATTTAAAAGTAATTTTTTTACATAAATAGTGAATAAAAAATATTTTAAAAATCAAAAATGAATTTTATTTTGTAGCTCGTAGAGGATTTACTAGTTTTAATTTTTTTTGTTTTACCCTTATAGCTTTCTCAAACAAATATTTTTAGTTGAATAACATTAGAAACCTATTTATTATTTTTTTAAGGTTTTTTAAGGAATACAAATTATATTTTAATAAAAAAATCTATAAAATCTTAAATTTTAATCCTAATAGCATATACTTAAACATGCACAAGTGGGGGTGGGGGTTACGTGAAATATTACAATTCAGCCAAGGCAATAGTTTTTTTTTGTATTAAGGTTTTGCTGTCTGATCAAACACTAAATTCAGAACAATCTCAATAACTGTTTACAACAACCTTTATTAGAATTTAAACAAATACTAAAGTGAAATATGTTAATAAATTAATATTAAGAGTAGTTTTATGAAGAAAACGTTATCCTATATGTTATATTTTCTTGTTAAATAATTCCATTTTAACTACTAAATATCTACATTTTGTGTTAGACTAATAATTAATTTATATTTTCTTCTACTAAAATTCAGGTTTTCATACTGCTATATTATTTTTGTTTTTTTATGCTTAAATATAGCCTTTAACCCGTGAGGGGTCATGTCTAAAAAGTTACATCAGGGGTCAAGCATGGTGGATTCCACCGGGCTAGAAAAAAGTGTTATAAACATATGTTTTCATTGAAGAAATGTTGAATATTTAAATATTATAGCAGCTGAGTAGGAGAAAAGTATAGTCACTTGACTTGGCCAGTGCACAAGTCTATTTGAAGGTATACGAAGGGAGAAAGCTTGGTACCTTGACATTCCAAACATATTAGACAAAAACATACGTCCCTGTGGAAAAGACAGTGGCGCAACCACTCATAGGTCGAATTCTATTTTTAAAATTAATTTTCTGAATCCCCATACTGATAAAATTTTAGAGGCTCTATTT
This sequence comes from Nephotettix cincticeps, assembly GCA_023375725.1. NCBI lineage: Eukaryota > Metazoa > Arthropoda > Insecta > Hemiptera > Cicadellidae > Nephotettix > Nephotettix cincticeps. The sequence continues at coordinate 44,394,620 of CM041787.1, forward strand.
CTACTGATACATACGTGTCCGTTCATTAATTTACATTGCGGAGACTGTGTGGCCAAAAAGTAAAAAAATACAATTTTTACTTTTAGTTTCAACAGAAATATACTCATTTTTTTAGTTAACATTATGCATCATTTATAATGATCTGGCTAATATAATTTGTTAAAGTAATAATAACAATAATTTGATGCAATGGAAGAAAAACACCTCAGGGAGACATTTTTAAGTTTTTCTAGAATACTTTTTTTTCGGGTTTGTAAAATTTTTTTCAGAAACCACACAAGATATATAGATGTAGTTTATTTTCACACATTCTTATAACAATCGTTTTTAGGGTAAAAATAATCTGTTAAAAATAAAACTAATTTAAAAAACATATTTATCAAACACATTTCAAAAAATATAAAACACCACTCACTGAAACAAATGTAATAAAATGATATAAATATGTTCAAAAAGGTACATGAAACATGTGGTCGAAAAGTTCAGGCTCCTATACTTGATAATGTTTATGCTATAGCTGTATTGATCGTGTAGGCCTACTTCATTTTCGAGTGGATGAACCAATTATAGCCTGCAGTCAAAGCTTCAACCTCACGACCCACCCATAAACGAGATACATTGTGTCTATTGCCACGATCTGAAAATCCAGATGTGAATTGGTGATTGTATATATCCGGTTTATTGTTTTTACAGAGGCATTAAGGTAAAACGGTTTTACCGCCATTCATAAAACTATACAAATTTGTGTTCAGTCATAAATACTTAGACGTGACTGTTTTTTAGATTTTGTAAACAGTAGAGTTATGAAGAAAAAACTCATCAGTGGTCTAGGTCAGAAACATGGTACTTAATGTAACTTGGATGGTGAACCATCCAAAGAGGAGATTAATTTCTGAAGATTATTTGTTACCCACCCTATGTTATTGGCTGATACCACCGGTTAGTGCGGCTTAAGGTGTGAGCGAAAAAATCGACAGTTAAAAACATAATTTTAACGTTTATTTGTTGATTAAATCATAAATATGCTTTGGAATAGTTTTTCAAAGTTTTTAGTGAAAGGATTTCTCTTTACAGGGTGATTATGTCTAAAATTTTGCGTTTTTCATGCAAAAAGTGTGGAAAAACTACTTATTCTTTTGGGCATAAATTTTGGAAACGTGCTAGTAACAGATCTTTTTCACGTAACCTATGTAGAAATTTGAAATAAAACAAACAAACTTCGTATAGGTACTACAGCAAAAGAATTGTATAAGGCCACATTTGTAAGGCCGACCTAGCAGATTTCAGTTTTCCCTAACGCTATTCCCTCTACCTTAATAAAACTATTGGACGTGTATGAGGCCGGGCACACACGTAACGGTTTACCTGACAGGTATACCTGTACAGGTCACCTGTACAGGTAAACCTGATCGTGTGTGCCAGTAGCTACAGGCCAAACTGCACAGGCGTAGCGACCTGTACAGGCGACCTGTACGGAATGAAAATTTGGTATTTCTACCTGCGCAGTAGTCTAGACCTGACCGTGTGTGTGAGGCCGACAGTCAACTGCGCAGTTGTTTTGTTATTAGTTTGGACTTGCACCTCGAGTAGAGAGCTTTTTGCGACACTTTCTTTTGAAGTTTCTTTAGTTTCTTGTGACTATATTAAGTTCTAGTTATGTCGAGTCGAAAACGTAATCAAGTGATTGAAGAGTTCATTGAAATTTACGTTGAAAATTACACACGTTGCAATGCTATCATATTCGATTCATTGGTATTCAAGCCTGCATTAATGATAGCGCCATCATCATTCTCCTGATACGTACTGTTTGGAGGAGCGTAAATGGCTGGGCGTTTTTCCATCAAAAAATTATGCAATGCAATTGCATAATTATGCAATTATTAAAAACCATTGCAATTATGCAATGTTTTTCTTTCTAATGAGAGGAGTTACAAGTGATAACAGTTTTTCATATGTTTCTTCATTCATACGCAAATAATTACGGTAATCTGAAGGATCTGCACTCAACTCTTTCAGTAACCTTGTATGAGTACATTCATCTCTCTTTGGAAGCCTTACGTTTACGCTTCTTCTTACTGTCCAAAACCACTAATAACCCGACCAAGGCGATAGCGTAATCTACATCTTGTTTGCTCGCCATGTTCTCTCAACTGAACTAAAACATACGGTTTACCCTAACGTGTGTGGGCTCGAGCTTGCTCAGGTATACCTGTCAGGTTTACCTGCGCAGGTTTGCCTGTCAGGTTTACCGTAACGTGTGTGCCCGGCCTGAGGGTTGAGTAATACGAGAATTTTAGGTGTTTTGTGGTATGATTTTAGAAGAGTGACATTTATATTCTAAATATGTACTTCCCAGTCTAGTTTTAATCTGTTTATTGTTTTTTGTTTGTTTAATCTGTTTTATTTATTTTGAGAGCATTATTTTAGTTGCAAGTAGTAACTTTGCATTTTATCTGTTATGTGTTTATTTAAAGGTATGAGTCTCACATTCTTGGAATTGTCAACAGCAGAGTTCACAAAAGTAGAAAAATCTAAAGCAAGTTTTATTTATTCGTACGAGTTAATACAGAAGAGAAAATTAACTTTTAAACGTTTATTGGAAACGTGGCCGTACAAAAATTGAGTTTTACTAAGCTTAGTTGTCTGATATGTAGAGCTCATACTCTTGGAAAGTTTACAGGTTTATTAGAAAATTTCCTGGGATAAGTTGTCAGTATTTTTATTTTTGAATTATGATTAATTTTTAGATTAATTTAAACTTAAATCATACCACAAAAAAACATAAATTGCATTCTGTATTAGATTTATATAGTTCGTCTAGCAAGGTTTACATTTAATGTAATAAATAATCAATTTGACTAACATGAGACGGTAGATTGATTTCTTAACTACAAATTAAAATCATATGAATAAACCTTACAGTATTAATGAACAGGTTCATGCAAATAGATTCAGTTTAAAGTAAAACTCTATAGCACCTATTTTACAGTAATGGTAGCTGTGTAGCAATATTAATTACTTACCGTTCATCGAGAGTAACAGTGGTACGGTATGGTGCAAATCAAATGTTTTAGCTAAATTTACATCGTTTTTATGAATTCAATTCAAATGTTGGGTTTTATTTTTCAAAATACCTAACATAAACATCAGTCATACTTATTTAAAACTCATTAACCTTAATGAAGTGTAATTCCAATCATGCTTTTATGTTTTTGTCATTTTATAAGTCAGTGATTTTTTTTATTTCAAAGGAAAACTATTTATACTGTGGTCTCTTTATTAATCTAAAATCAACCTTTTGCTATAAAGGTAACTAATTAAAAAAATAACTACGAATCAATTGAATAATTTTACCTACCTACGTCATTGAATTAAGCCCTACATAGGTTAATTAGTAATAATAATTAGATTTCATTTCCATATAGCTTGACAGTGTAATTTTAGTTCATCCACTTATATAAAGATATGTGTATTATAAAATCTGGCTTCTAAACGGAAGCTGTTACCACTCAGTGATCCAATATCCGGTTTTAAATCAATTTCCGCAACCCAAGCTAATAGGAATGATTTGTACCAGGTTTTGCCATCCTTCCCGTTCTTAACGCACATTAATTTCAACATTATCCCGGAAAATATCTCTTGAAATGAAAATTCGAAACTTAATTTTGTACTTCGCACTAAAAATAACACCAAGCCAATTATGATGTTTATTAGAAAATAAACACCTAATGTATAAAGGAATTATTGCTTAAAATACCTACTCTTCGTAAGATGTATTAATCAGTACAAAAATTATATGTACCATTATATCATTGTTTTAGAGTTAAGTAGCAATAATTCAATAGTTAATACGGTTTGGTTTTCAAAAAATACTTTATATTATTACAGCAAAATACTGACATAAATTGGAAACGAAATTAAAAAAAAGAAATATTTCCATAGTTTAGTATTTTTTTATAAATAGTATAATTTGTATTAGTAGAGGAGAGAAGTATATTATGGAATACGGAAATACTTTTTTTTTGTTTGGTGCTACTTTTTTTAAAAAAATAGCATAAACTACTAAGAAGCAATCTCATGATGCATTGCAGCAGAATTTGACACCTTGGTGTTGTCTAATGTTTCGCTATAAAAACAGTTTATTTATGGACTTCAAATTTTTTGGAGGTCGTTTTTCAGCCGTTTCAAATTTATTATTAATACGTGACTTGAAAATGGTTTAAAAGCGTAATCTACACTAAGAAACACATAGTTTATCCTGACGTGATGGCCTTTTTAGACGTTCGGATATTACAGAATACTAGATATCTCATATTACCCGATGTAGATTAAATAATAGTCCATATAAACCAACAAAGGTTTTTAATTAAAAATAAGATGAAGCAAAAGAAATGAAGCATACCCACAGCCAAGAAATAAAAATTAGACCAATTTTCTCAGTAAAAAAGCTTGAGATGATTCCGTTGTTAGCCGCATCTAATCTTCTATATTTTAACAAGTAAGAAACATAAAATAAAACTCCTGCAGTCTGTAACGAAAAATTCCCCCAGTATCAGTGAGGTTAAATCTGGATTTAGTGCTATATTTGATTGTTGGAGGCTCACCTTAACTGCACCAGAGCAGAGAAAGGTGATTGTACAGAATATCCCATATGTTAAGTGTCAAACTCTATTAATTGGTTTTATGGGGCAAAATAAAAATAAAATCAAGAACCGTTTGACCAATTGGGCTCATACTTTGTTTAACTTTTACTTTTTTTGAGTCCTAATCAATTAAAAATAAACATCTTATTTTAATAATACAATTCTAAATGGCTGCCATTTTAAATTTTTAAATGCTTATTACTATAAAACTGAAACGTTCATACACAAATTTCTAGAATGCTTTATTCCAGCCCTTTTCATTACAAACCAAAAGGTGTAGCTTTCAAAAAAATCTAACGACATTAATTGGCATACACACTCTTTTATAGTAAAGCATAAAAAATGTTAAGTCGTTTTTTTATTTTAAGTTATTGACCTGTAATACTATGTCATCCATATTCACAAAAAAATCCAACTAATGTCTTATACTTCCTGAGAAAAATGCACCTTTCCTTAAAAAACTATGCTACGGTATTCAAGTGCCTCTAAGGCCAACCCAGGCCCAAAATCCCTGTGACTTATGTCAGAATTATTTTTTAAACATATTGTTTAAAACAATTACATGGGAAATGTTTATCCCCTTAAGGAAAAAGCTTAAGGAATCCCCTTTAAGGAATTAAGACTTGGAAAAAGTTTATTTAAAAAAAATACCCTTCCCGCTCTCCTTAGAGTAGGTTTTAAATCAACGATCGGTGTAAAAAAATAATACTGCATGTAAAATATATATTTTCAGAAGCCATCTACTATAACAGCTGAATATTTATTTCTGTTTTTACACATGGATATATGTCTTAGCTCTGGGGAGGTTTTGGTGATTTTTAAGATGGAAAATATGTAACAGGTTTCCATAAAAACTACCAGAGCTATTGTTTTGAATTTTTGGTATACAAGAATAAGAACAGCTTTTTATATTAACTAAAAACATTCCCTTTTGTCATACGTATGATCCAACCTATTCCCACAGGGAAGTAAATATCTTTTTTATAAACGTTTTCAAATTTAAAAAATGTGTAAAAGTCGGAAGTAAAAATGTCTTTAGGGATAAAAATGCAAGTATAATACAACAGTTTACTAAAAATTATTAGTATTTCTAAAAAAATTCTGTTTAGAACGCCTAAGGATTTACAAGTAAAAGTCTTGTAAAAAGCAGAGAGAAACGATACAAATTAACTTGTCTTGCAAGGAACAGACCATGCATCTTATTGTGGAATCTGATACTCAGAGCCTAGTTGGTCGGGGCTTGTAAGAGTCCACGTAATTTATTTTTACCACTACCCTAAAATACTTATATAGAAATATCTGATAAATAAGTAAAACAAATCGACGGCGTAATCATCACTTTAATGAATAATTAGCAATAATATATATGCATAAACTATACCTCATAATATATAATATCCATCAAATTGTCACTTTTTACTATTCCTCATTATTAATTGTATATGGAGAAAGTATTGTTTTCGTCACTATTTTTTGAATTTGAGTTGAGGGTGGATATTTGAGTTTTAGGGCTACCCAAATCAAAAAAGTGATTTAGGATTGTTGTGTGTGTCTGTCTACCTCTTTGACTGCCAATCAGTTTTTTGATAGGATTTGGTACCCGGGTTTTTTTGCAATATATTCAGTCCACCTTTTGATTATGGATTTACAGTGTAATTTACCCTTAAAACTCCCAAAAATGTGAAAATACAAATTATTGAAAAACCACTTAAACGATTTTGATCAAACCTTTATGGTGTATAGTTTTATAGATCCTAAATAATATGACCCCGTATGTCTGTAAAACCAATAATATAATCTGTCAAAACAACAATTCAATAAAACGACTTTTGCAATTGAAACTTGCCTAAAAATCTAAATAAATTAGTAAATTGAATCATTAGCCTATGACTATTCCTTCTAGAGAAAGGTTAAATTTAATTTTCAAGTTAAACTCAGTACGTCGTCTTATAGCACCCGGTCTTATCCCTATGGAGAATATGAAACAATAAATTTCTTCCTTATTTATTGGCTATTATTTTCAATGAAACTTGGTATGTGTAATGTCACATCATCCAAAAAAATCACTTAAACAATTCATTTTTACCTCGGGGGAGAAGAATTTCCCCAAAATATTTGCAATAATAATTAATTTAACTAAGTCTCTCTGTTAGTTTAAGGAAATGTTTTACTAGTAAAATATTTTAGAATTTTTATCTAAATAAACTTTAAAGAACGTAATACTATTTAAATGCTGTAATTGTTCAATTCAAACATGGGAGAACGTATCTGTCTGTCCACTGATACCGTTGATTTATTAACGAAAAAGTATTTTGTTTAATTACACATTGTGAAGCAAAAGTAGTTCGCTTTACAGAAGTGAATGTTATTTCATTATTCAAATGTATAAATAATCAAAATTTAAAATTTTTTAACTTAGTCAACTTTATATTGTTATATTGATTTTCACTATTAGTGGTTATCACTTAAACAAAATAGTATTCTATTCATTTTTTAAATTTACCAAACTCTTGTCTTTGGAACACTATGTGTAAGAAAATTTTTACGGTATTATGAAAACAGTTTTCGGTTAGTGTTAGGATGAATAAGTTTTTGGGAATTAGTTATAAACCAGTTACATTACTATCCGTAGGTTTTCATGCATTCTGTTAAAATATCACAGCTGATTTAATTCACAAATGTAAAGTTCTCTCATACTATTACCAAATGCGGTTCCTTTCCTAATTAAACTGCATCTGGGTTCTAATTGGTTAAAAAGTGTTTCAAGAACAGGAAACTAAAACTGACTAGGACAGAGAGAGGTGTCTTGCCATCTTGAGGTTCTCCTCATTAACCTCAACTCCCCTGTTCGTGTACTTCTACAACGACAAGGCCTAAAGACCTAAAAACCCTCTTAAAGATGTCAGCACACATCACGAACAATCCAGTGCTACAAAATGTTCAACACAATTGTTATAATATAATATCCCTTTTTGTAGAGTTATATCTGATATTACTATTAAGTTTTTCGTATTATCTTTCCTTATTCTTGATTTGCTTCAAATTTCCATTATACCTAACGACATTTTTCAATATGCCTTAACCTTATCTATTATGTCTCTTATGCGATAAAATTGTCTCGATGCCCAACCAAAAATGGGCAAAACTGTACAATGTTTCACCAATTTTATATGACTGAAACATTCGGCGCATAGTGAGTTTTGTACTACGCCATCAGCGGAATATAAAACTATCCATTGATGGTTCTGAAATTTAAGACTATTGAAATCTAATCTGAGCATCTAAGACACTGAAACGTAAACAATATCTGGTCATATAAATCGCTAAAACTTAACGACGCCAGAACCTCTAACACACAAAGGTGTTTAAAATATTAAAGTTATGTTATAAGATACAAGATACCTCTGACATTGGGACATTAAATAAACTAACAAATAAAATGCATTAGTTAAACAACAAACTGACTGTTTGTCTATTTAAACATAGCATCGAAAACCCCAGGTCTTTAATATTTTAGACCATCTACAATACAAAAATTACACCAGCCTATGGTACAAACAATGGGGCCTAAGTAAAGGCCTAAAGCAATATGGCAATTTTTATGTTTTATTTTTATCCTCAATTATATTCAAATTTCCCTAAATTGCCACGAGAAATAGATTATTTTCCGATAGTTTGCGGTAGTCAAATCTATTCAACACTATTTTGCCTTAACCTCATCTCTCATGTCGCTTATGTCATTTGTTTGAAATTAACTACAGATGATGGTGGATTTATGTTATTTGTCATTTTATTAAGGACATTTTCTATAAAGGTTTTAAGTAAAACAAACTATCACGATGTTTCGGGACCTAGAATCTGATACAGTCCTCTGATATGTACAAATCGTGTTATGTTTTAGGTACTTGCTTGCTTGAGGATGGGATCAGATGAAACGTCGTAAAACTTTGTTTCACTTAAAACCGTTATGGAAGATGTACATAATTAAAATCTAAAAATCATTTTTTATGCACTATGAATATAATGTGACGTCCAACCACAAATGAGCAACACTATATTGCGTGTAATCAGGTTTTTTATGACATTTACATTAGGGGCAGGATGGTAATGATCAAACAAGATTTAGGTTATACTTTAAACTATACTGTTATAATGGTTATTAAGTTAGTCTTGTATTATATTAATTATTCGGTTTATAGTTGTATAATTAGTATCGACCATGTTTCACCTGTATAAAGGGTAAAGTATTATTTAAAGCTAATTAAAATTCAACTAGAACATGATACAAATACGGTGAAATTGTGTAGTAATGAGATAACACGACAAAGAATTCCTGAATTATATGTAAAATGTAATTCTCTGGAGAAAATAAAATTTACATAGCGAAATGGCCACATTCAGCTCCTCCGGAGTGTATATCAACGTCAGTTTTTGTTACAAAGCAGTTGCCAGCCGGCACTGTTATGCAGCTTCTTTTTAGTTTTGTTACATTAAACCCAATTTAAAGGTTTTCAATTTTCCAACAATTTAATTCATTAATGCAATAAATAACCATAAATGTTGAACTATTCATAATTTTTTCTATTTTACTGTACAATTTTCGTAACACTATTTGTTTGTGTGTTTTTTGTGCTCATACGTGTTTCTTAATTGGTCGAAGACACCAATTATTTTATATTTTCAGTAAGACAACGTAGACTTATACAGTGTTTTTTCATATTTGATGACACATACTTTTACTATCTTTATATTTACACAATTTACATGAATATTATCATTTATTTTATTCTAAATATAGTCATACGCAAAATGGCTTAGTACTAAGTACAATTAGAAATACAGGTATTTTTACAATTATTTGTTTTTAAAACAATATGAGGTTTTGGATTACATAGAGTATATAATTAAAAAAGATTTGATATGTTTAATAAATTGGATTTTCTTAAAACTAACAGTATATTTTGTACTATCACAATCTGTTTTCTCCATCCAATAAATTGATCATTAACAGCTTAACCATAATCCAGCTAAATCAAAATCTGGAAAGTATTATCTTTGACTATACATTATTAATAGACGTGCCATTCTTATGCGCAAGCTGTAGTGGCTTGAGTGGTTCCCGAATCGGCGTGGGGAGTTAGTACGTGGTTCCCCGTACAGGAGCGCTGTCGTCTGCTACCCCCTCCTCCCCCTTCGACCAACTTCCAACCAATTATAAGAGCGAGAGAGGGATGTGCGCCGTGCGCGCGCACTCCTGAGGGCGGGGCCAAGTGAGCTTACAGCCTACGCCACTAGGAAGCGGCACTACACTCTCGGGCTTTCCGAAATTTTGTTGGCGACAACTTTTAACCATGAATGACACGTCTATTAATAATGTATAGTCAAAGGTATTATCCATTAAATACTACTTGAAACATACCTCATCAGTTACAGTATCGTTCAAAAGACTTCTAATGGTGCTTAATGTTATCGAGTACTTTAGAATACTGAGTATGTCAGATCACGAAGAGCTTAATATCAATGATTACGTCAGATTACCTACGACTAGGCCTACGACATATTAGTGGGTGTATCAGTAGGTCAGCCTACCGAGAACTTTAAATTACTGAGTACGTCATACAACCGAAAACTACAGATTACTGAGTCTGTCATATTTTAAAGTGTCGAACTAACATAAGACAATAGTATAAAAAAATAAAATAAAAATAATATTGTCTTTATTATCAAGCGAATCTCAATTTGTACAATTGATTTTCAGATTAACTCTTGTCATAATATATACTAATACACGTTCAATTAAATTCTATAACAAAAACATCAAAAATTGTTTGAGAGATAGTAAATATTAAGAATAACAACTTTACAAATGTTTATTTCCATAAAATAGTTTTTCCTTTAAATTTACAAATTGACAGGGTTTTTGTGCTGTCTGGGAGTTCGTTGAACATCAAAGGGTCGAAATACGAGAACTATAGATCGTTCATATAGACTTGTTTACCGTAATGCTTTAATTAATGACTTTTTTTAATGTGTTTTCTCTCAGCGAAGTATACAACAATTTAACTGTCTGTTGTAAGCGTGTTTCCTAAACATACTCAGAATAAAGATAAAATTAAAATAGAAAGCATATTATCTTCACAAACCAATTTCAACAGACCGTTAAGGATTTGATCTTTATGATCCGTCCATAAACGACAGTCGTCAAGTTATTATGATGCTCCTTAGACGCAGATATATACTGCAGTATTCATCTAATATAGAATTGTGTTTTATGTCGAGTAACATTTATGTGCCATACTTGAGGTTCATCCAGTTATTTTTACTATCAAAGCTTTAACAGTGATTGTTTTCTTATTATTCTTAATGGGGTGTTTTGTAATACGACTTTTAATTAATTTATTTTAACACTGTATTTTTGGAAATTTAAAGGTTTAATATGTATTAAATTTATATTACAGTATAATATTCTTTTTAGGATGCATACTCGTAGTATTATCATAGTAAATTCAGGTTTTATATTTTCAAGAGTAATTCAAAATCTCAGATACGTAATAGGCTAAATCACTCTGTCATGACAGTCTGACAATATGGATTATTCCTCTGTTCTGGAGACAACAGGAAGCTCATAGTGACAGCCTTGACCGAAACCCTTCTCTGAAACCAGACTCAATATCCGGTTGATAATCCATTTTGCTTCTCATTTGCTGAGCTGAGTGGCATTACAGCTGTTGGTTCACAGAACTATTTTATCGGCCATATTGTGCCAACCTAAGGAAGATTTGAAGATCCTCGTAAAGTAAAGTACATTAAAAAGATTATCGTACAAAAAGGTGTTTCTAGTACGTACATTAAAACCTCATTCATCCGATTTTGATGGGACCGGATACGTTTCGGATAAGCGAATTTTGGGATAAACTGTTTTACCAGTTTTTGAAAAAAAGGCTAAATATTCGACTTCAGTTTTTATCTATATCTTACCCGTAATACGGGACCGCATTACAGTTGCGTTTCTTTAATTACAGTGTTTATACAGAGTTGATTTTTTCGTCCGACAGTATATGAACGGTTGGACGAAAACACCGCCCAGTACCGGCCAAAAACGCCGCGCATTTCCGACCGAAAATACCGCCCAGTACCAACCAAAAACGCCGCGCATTACCGACCGAAAATACCGCCCAGTACCGGCCAAAAACGCCGCGCATTACCCACCGAAAATACCGCCCAGTACCAGCTAAAAACGCCGCGCATTACCGACCGAAAATACCGCCCAGTACCGGCCAAAAACGCCGCGCATTACCGACCGAAAATACCGCCCAGTACCGGCCAAAAACGCCGCGCATTACCCACCGAAAATACCGCCCAGTACCGGCCAAAAACGCCGCGCATTTGATCCAAAAATACCACCCAGTACCGGCCAAAAACGCCGCGCATTACCGACCGAAAATACCGCCCAGTACCGGCCAAAAACGCCGCGCATTACCCACCGAAAATACCGCCCAGTACCGGCCAAAAACGCCGCGCATTACCCACCGAAAATACCGCCCAGTACCGGCCAAAAAACTACGCGCATTACCCACCGAAAATACTGCCCAGTACCGGCCAAAAACGACGCGCATTACCGACCGAATACAGTCCGCGCCGTTTAGGTTATCGCAAATGTGCTAGTTTGAAGTCGTGGATAAGGACTTTACTAACGTATAATACATGATGAAATAATAAATAAATCAAAAACCGAGTGCTATATGACAATACTCTAGGATTAGTTCATCTAAGCACAAAATACTCTTATTATAAACTTTAAGACAAGCTATACCTAAAATTACAAAAACTTATAGACTTAAATTCTGGAATAGAGTTAAGTTATTGTTTAAAATCATAGTTTTATACATGTAGAGGAACATTTTAAAATATTTTATTTAGCAAAATGGACATTGAAAAAACTCTGGAATACAAGAACATCTTTCAGGCAATATAGCTAGTAGTACTTAAAATCCCAGTCGTCTCTGTGATGGAATTTACTCTTGGATGGACAGAGTTCAAACAAACAGAATGGAAATAAGAAGATTCAAAAGAGCAACGATGAATTGTTCATCGTCTATAACGTTTGTCTACTTGTGCATTTGTCTTTTGTGAAGTCAATGATTTTGTTTATATCGTTCAAAAACATTATTTAATAAACGATACACATTAAATATATATAGTTTTCATTCAACAATAGTGTTACTTTTGTAACACTTTTAACTTTTAATACTTTTAACTTTTAGGTACTTTTGTAAGATACTGTGAAAGTCGTTGTATACAAGTTAATTTAAGTTTGCCAGTACTATTAAAGGTCATAATATCAACATTTTAACACAGATAATTCTTTTTATAGAGGTAAAAAAATACATTGTGTGTTATACAAAGTTCAAGGGGATTTTTAAAAATCGTCATATACAGGAATTTATTATATTGTGATTCGTCACATCAATATTTTATATTTAAATATATGATTTGTTGCTTAGTTTTATTTTAAAATTTAGTACAGTAGATAGAAAATACAATCGAATTGGATTTTTGTTTATATTTTTACCTCTCTCATATATGTTTTTTTTAAGTATAAGACATAGACGTGGTGGATATTTCAGGTTGCTTATGACTGAATGATCAGTGGGATTGTTGTAATTAAATTGATGGTATAACTATTTGTTTCTAATAAATAGCTGATAGTTTATAAATGTCATAAATTTGTAGCACTATAAAAAATATAGGGTATAATAACATGAGAAATTGCAGTGGAAAGGGAGTTCAACTAGAATTTGTTAGTGAGAAATGTGAAGTTATATGAGTATGTGTGTTAGTTAACGTTGGAATATTGATTGCTACCTAGTATGTATGACATGTAACGCGGAGAGTGAAAGGTGTAAACTGAAACAAAATGTGTAAGCGTTGAATGTTATGGATGCTAAATATATGGTTTATCTGAAATAATAACTCTATGATAAAAACTAAGTAGAAGGTACTGGGAATATTACCTAGAGCCCTAAACCAAGCCAGACTTGATGGAATGCCAAATTTAATACATATCTAGGCAAACCTATCTGGGTTATACAAAATAATTATTAAACATGGGTGTGATTTGGTCAACACATGGACTTTTGGAAGAAGTCCCTGCGTACCTTAATTACGTACCCTAATTATTAAATTTCTAACTAGTAATTGGTGGAATCCCCTGTTCCCTACTGATCCCTAACATCCCCCCCAACTTATCCTTAAGTAATTCATCCTAAATCCAGATTTCTCGGAGGCAGGCTGTCGGTTAAATTTTTCGTCGGCGGTCCTGGAAGGGCGCCGCACGAAGAGAGAGAAGCAACAGAATGCCAGACGTTGAAGAATGACTGTGACACGGCCGGCCATATCCCGCGTCAACCGGATCGGTTATATACAGGGTGCCCATAATAAACGTTTCAGGACTTCAGTGAGCGATTGGGTACATTAATGGGAAGAAAAAATATCCAATGGAGGTATGGCCTAAAATGCTTATTTTCTTAGATATCCGCCATTTTGTATTTTCAAAATATTTTTTATTTTAAACATTTTTACGGACTATTTTGAAATTGTTTGAGTTTTACACGAGTAGACTAATATTGTTAAAAAAATAACCAGCGTTATTTGAGCTCAAAATCCAAAATGGTGGTCATTAAAAAATTTTAAAACTAGTATACAATGTTAACGGTAAAACTTAAAATGGCCACAATTTTGGACTTTGAGCTCAAATAACGCTGGTTATTTTTTTATAATATTAGTCTACTAGTGTAAAACTCAAAAAAATTCAAAATAATCCGATAAAAAATGTTAAAAAATATTTTGTAAAAAACTAAATGGCGGATATCTGAGAAAATAAGCGTTTAGGCTATACCTCCATTGGAACTTTTTTCTTTCTTTTTAAGTACCCAATCACTCACCGAAGTCCTGAAGCGTTTTTCATGGACACCCTGTATATTAAAAGAAAATGGCTAACCGCCACAAACTAAAAGGATAATATAGACCTCAGTCAGTCTGCAGTTCAATGCTTTATTTTTAGTGACATGTTTCGGCCTACATCATGTTCAAATGATTCCAATTTAAATTATCTTTTTAGTTTTGTTATATTTCGAAGCTAGTAAGATGAATTTTATAATACCATGACTCACTAGCTTACCTTTGGCCAATAGGTATCAACCCACAGAATATTTTAAATACTAAACAGTTTATTCTAAATTGGTAAACGTTTTATACTCATTATTTTTAATACTATTTTTTATCTATCCACTTATATTTACAAAGGTGGTATATTAAAAAAATCTTAGTTTATTTAAAATTAATAAATTGGAATGAAAAGTGTAAACGTTCATAAACAAATTCATTTTTCAATTAATTTTAATATTGGACGTATAAGTAATTAAATCCGTCACCTCAAGGGTTGGAACACCTTTGAGCAGAACCGCACGAGGTCACAAGAAGGGTTGTGCACTTTTATGGCAAAACCACGACCAAAGTGAAGCTCCCTTTGTCCATTCATCAGCTAAAAGACTTGGACAAGTGATTAATCAACGTTATTAATCGTCGTAGAAAAGTGAAGCTTTCCTCCGTCTAAAAATATATGAACAGATCTTTCTTTTCCTTATTTTTGTAGCTTAATAGATTTGTTTTTGAACAAGTATTCATTTATATTCAAAACCGTTCTAAAATAATTTAACCTGTGATAATTATAGATTTTACTTTTAGAGGCCTGACCAGTGTGTTAAGTGGAATTCAATACCATTTAGGAGTTTTTCATAAGGGTTAATAATAACAGTATACTTTCAATGTAAATTCGATTGAAATACTGGAAATACATGTACAATTCTTATGATGCCGAAGATAATAACTTAAACTAGAGCTACGTAGCAATAAATTATTGTTACGAAATGTACTGGCCATGGTAGCTGAAGGGCAACGCGATGGCCAAAGGTCAAAGGTTATTGAATGTACGTTTTCACACACGACGACACGGTATCGACTTGTCACGACAGAATCGGTAAGCTTCTCATAGCTACCGTGTCGGTAGAAAACTCACCTCAATTTTACAGTAAATACAACATGAAGTTGTATTTATTACATCAGCGACGTAAGAGCTGTAGTTGGAATAGAACAATTTTGAATTATCCAATAATAAAGTTCGATATTCTAATGGCTTGTATTATACATTACTTCATAAGTTTGTGACGAATCCAAAGAGGATTTTCAATTTTTAATTAAACACTCGATCAATTCCTCAAAAGTGATGAAATCATAGTTGTTATTATTGACCATAATAACCGACAAACTCGAGCACTGACTGCCTGCAACGCAGCTACACTTCAACGACAAGGCTATACCGACAATGCCAAGGCAGCGTCTTCGTGTCGGAGAGTGTAAGCACAGCCAACACATCGGGAAAACGCACAATCGAATCTGGTAGCACCTCCTATCAGATCATAGGTCACCTCTGCATAGTCTATGTTACTCACGCCGGTATGGCACTTCGCTGGCTTTAATTTCTTGCACATTATCTAAGTCCTATGCCCATGATAATGGACAGTTATTTTAAATATACAGACCATACATTAATGATGGGAACAAATTTCGAAGGATGATTGTACTCATGAAAATAAAAAATCGTTCAGCCGCTTGAAGACATTTTGTTTTTGAATACAGACATTATATCTCCAAAGCTATTTAAGCTTCAGAATTTGATATCTCTAGCTTAAATAGTTCTAGAGATATAACGAATATTGTAACACAAAACAATGTATAGCGGTTAAACAACGGTAAATTGTCAATTTATTTTGTTTATTTTGATGAGTACTATCACCACTCGAAGTTTTTCCTCAAATTTCATGAACACACTGAATATTTACTAACAAAACGTGTGCATGATCGTTTTAGTCAAACTGGTACTCTTCACAGTACACCCTAACTTTGCTTCATTCATGTCATTCTTGTCTGTATAAGTAGCTGAAATCTTTTTTCCGAAGCAAGAATTGAATTTTTTAGAGAGTTTAAGCTTTGTATAGTCAAAGGTTTAAGCTTTGACTATACATTATTAATAGACGTGCCATTCTTATGCGCAAGCTGTAGTGGCTTGAGTGGTTCCCGAATCGGCGTGGGGAGTTAGTGCGTGGTTCCCGGTACAGGAGCGCTGTCGTCTGCTACCCCCCTCCCCCCCTAAGGCCAACCTCCAACCAATCATAAGAGCGAGAGAGGGATGTGCGCCGTGCGCGCGCACTCCTGAGGGCGGGGCCAAGTGAGCTTACAGCCTTCGCCACTAGGAAGCGGCACTACATTCTCGGGCCTTCCGAAATTTTGTTGGCGACAACTTTTAACCATGAATGACACGTATATTAATAATGTATAGTCAAAGGTTTAAGTCTGAAGTAGTATATGATAGTTTCCAGTCTAGTTTCAGAAAAAAACATATGGGGGGTTTTGGTGATTCTACCGATAGGTTCTGTTTTCCTACTAAGGAAAGTCTCACATCACAAGTTTGCCAAACTGTGCACATACAAAATTTCCTGCCTCGGCCTTTAAAAATTGTTGTATTTACTTTGCTGATAATTAGATTAGATTATGGATATATCCAGAGAGAATATTTTCAGTGCATCTAATCAGCTGTTCTTATAACAAAACTATGACGTCACTTACCAAAATGGCGTCACTGTTTAAAATGCTGATCTCACAGACTACCACACACATCCAGAACTAGGACATATCTATGTAAAAAATATGAGTCTTACATAAATAAAATAGTAAAAAAATATTATAGTTTAAAAACTACAATAATATATACTGTAGTTTTTTTGAAGAGTATTTCTTGGATCAACTTAAAAGAGTTTCTTTTCAAAAAGAAGAGAAATGGGCAACGACACTCTATACTAAAGAGTCTTTAGGTTTTACACAGTTTGCTTTCAGAATTTAAATCATTCCTTTTGACACCGAGGAACACCACTCTGAATAACGGCCTTTAACTTCCAGAACGAATCAAAATCATTTCGTATACTATAAATTGAAAGGAATGGTGCTGATCTATTCTACTATAAATGGTTCAACATAGGCTTTTTCCAATTCTTCTTTTAATCTAAAATATTTATTGTTGTATAAATTCAATACCATTGAAAACCTTTTGTTTTACAGTAATTGGTTTCCTTATGGTTTTTGAAATATACTAAATATATTTATTAAACCAAAAAGGAATTTAACAGATTAAAATAACCAAAAACATATGCTTTCTTACTGTATTCACAAATGAAAAACATTTCATTGATTGCGTAGCATAAGTTAGGTATGCTATTTCTATTTTAATGGTTCTACATTAATGTTAGTTAAATCTTAATTGCATAAAAGTAAAATAGATGAAAAAATGCCAAGTAAAACTAATGAGTAATGGAATCTAACGCAACATATATTCGAAACCAATAAAAATCTATTAACCAATTTCTCCGAAGAGATAAATCTAATTGTAGTTTTACTGTGAAATGATTTATGATTCTTTGATACATTTTTGCATTTCCTACAAGCATTATTCAATTGTTAGACTTGTTTTTTCAAACCAAACTGTTCGTGATTATTTAACTATTGAATTATTTTCCAGATTATGTATTAAAGTAAATAAAGGCTGTTTAAGATAATATTTACTATATGTATAAAATTCCATAATTCTATATGAATGTGTTATGGTGCTTTTGATTTAGTTATACTGACCACCATGATTGTAGCCTCCTTTTAAGCTATTTTTTATTTTACTTTCATTATTTGCCAACACTGAATTTGTAATTTTATATATTTGTAACTAAGGTGAGGTATTTTTTAAATTATATATTTCATTTTGCAGCGTACTTCTCTTGTTTTACTATTATTGAAATCTCTACATTTAATTATAAAAATAAAACATATATATGATAATAACAAATATAACTATAAAATAGTGTGGGTAGGTCATAGACTAACGTTTCTTGCAAATATAAACAGATATGATTCCGTAATAACACAAAACGTTGGACAAATGTAATTTTCAGCGAGAAAGGAGTCACGATTGGGCTACAATAAAGAATAAAAAACGTATATTTTAATGTAAACAGTTGACAAACAATTCAAAAGCTTTTTATTGGTAATCTATTTAAGATTTTGTATTGTGGGGACTGTCTCTCTATGTGAGTTTCCTAAGAATTGTTTCTTTGGTTTGAAGCACAGTTATTTCTGAATTATGATTTTACTCTTATATTTCTCCTAAGAAACTATATTCAAATTCAAATACTGGTATTTATATATAACTTTAGAATGTATTAAAACCCATAAATGCTTTAATTTGTAAAATATATTATTTCAATTGTAATCAAAGGACTTTATTAGGCCCCTTCTTTTAATTTTGTGTCTGTGCGGTTTTCTGCAGTATATTACAAAAAAATTATTTCATTTTCAAATACTACAATCCATAGTTACGTAAAAATAGCTTGATTCCCAAACGAAAAATCACAAACATTTGTATACATAGTACTTTGCCTTTCAAAACTCAGATTTTAAAGTAATAGGAAAAAGTACACATTGGTATCTCGTTTATATTTTTAAATATTTCAAAAAAGGTTTTTAGCTACGTTTAAAATTCTTTATAATAATCCAAAAAACTGTATATTATTCTTCATAACACACAATCTATCACTATAATCATTTCCAATATCGTTCTTAAGAAGAAAAATAGGTGTATATAGCCCAAAGAATAAAAATAGGAATACTCTCCAAGGAAATAATGTTACATTGTTTGTTAATTTTATTGAGCTTGGTAAAATAACAAGTAATGATTCTAAACGAATTTAATTTCACTGAGAATGCGAGTTTAGAGTTATGGGCGTTTTTTTTAATGTGTATAATCGACCTTATCCGTAAAGTAAGGTTTCCTTAGAGAGATTAGATTGTACCATTCAAACACTAATCGTAATGAGAAAAAATTAAGTACTTGTTATTAAAACCATGGAAAATACTTAATAGCTATTTTCAGACAGGGGCATTGTGGGTAAACATAAATCAACAAATAGATTTCATGGTAGAATATTAATTGGCTGCGATGTCTTATATTTCATCAGCAATAAAATCAAATATTGCAATTCAATAGTGATTAAATAGGTCCTTGTGATGCGACTGTATGTTTATTTTTACATGAGAACTTTTAGATATTTTTCACTATCCTACTTTATCTAGCTACAGACTGTCCTCAGTGCATAAAAATGACATGGAAAACATCAACAATGATCAGTATAAACTTGACACAAACAGACTAGATTGTAAGGTTAAAATACCTGACGTCTTCAATCCAATAGTCTTTACAATACGTTTCAGGAACAAAATCTTCCCATTATCAGGTGTATCATGTACACTTGATAGTGGGGACATTTTGTTCCTGAGACTAATCGTGTTGAAAATGCTATTAGATTTAAGACGACAGACATTTTAACCTTATAATCTAGTCTTCAATCCACCCGGAAGGCAAAATGTTTAAACCAAACAGACAGTTGGTATTACTGTGCCATGTAATCATGAATTATATGAAAAATATTCTGATTTATTTTATATTGTTACCACGTAGCAAATTAAACACATTCTATCAAAATAGCTTATGTAATAATAATGTAATAATTGGTAAATACTTATTTTTAATACACATTTTTACCCATGCGAAAGATGGGTACTTTGGCTAGTATGATATAATTAGATGTAATGAGAACGAATTAAATATAATGTTAAAATTTACCTGTTAAGATCATGCACTATTCAATTTTTATCGCTTTGATTGGTCCTACTGTAAATAATTACCCTCTCATGACAAACTAAAATACGTATGAAAAGAACTATATTTTGAAGAATAACATTTCCTATAAATAAAAACATCTAAGCCAACAGGGTAACCATTAAGTCTTAGGATGACTTTATAGCGAAAGAAGAATTATAAATATAACGATAAATCATAACCTAATTTGGCATATTATTACTGGTATCAATAAACTACTTGATTTGAAAATGGTGATTGTAACCCTTAAGGGACCTCATGGAAAGTATGTTGCATGTTCAAAAAATAAATAAATGAACTTCAAACCACCACTATTTTTATCGACAATTAAACATCCGCTTTCAGGATTCGTAATAAAACTGAAAATGCCTACAATTTAATACACAATTTGACCTATGTTTAATCTGAATCACAGGTCAATATTTCAAACTTTTTATAGGTGGATCTGTAGTTAGTTAGATAATACAATTTAAGTACGCTTATTCGTTATATAAAAAAAATCAAAAGGCTTACAACATGTAAGTTGAACGGTGGAAAATATTAGTGCGAACTTGTTACAAATCTGAAAGCCAATTAATGAGAAACTTAATAATAATTCAATGGACTGGAATAAATCACCGAACTAATATCCACAGAAAGAAAAATCTTAATTGTCACATTTGTGTGAAATATGACCCGGGTTTTTGTAGATAACTGATTCTTTTATAGATTGATGAAACCCATAATGACCCTGGTTTTATTGTTCACTTAGAATCGAAATTATCCATTTTGTGTCCCTTTATATTTAAATTTTAAGAAGATATATTATAATTTAATACAGTTTGCCGAATTTCTAATTATTTTTTAATGATTTAAGCTATTTAAAAATACGTAAATTTTACGTTATAAATTATTGGTAAATTAGGATTCTTAAAGTATCATAATAGTATATTTTTAAATTTAAAAAATACTCCTTTGTATACGCATATTCTTTTTCACCAAATTTCACAACGTAGCCTAGTGTGGATGGATAATCCTGAGTTAGAAATATTTAAACATTACAAGTATACACTTTATGTGTTTATATTATAAAGGAAAAATAAAGTTTTTTTATTATTTTAGACATTCTACATTGTTAAGGTTTTTAAGTAAGAAATATAACGGCTTAAAATATATTTGTCGACTAATTAAAATTACGATAAACCATTTTTAAGGCAATTTAAACAATTAAATTGAAATGGTAGTGACACATAAATATTATGAACTTCTGGAGTGAGTATAATTTACAGCTTTGACGCTATAGTCTGTTTCAGACAGAGCTTAAATCAAATTCAGGTTTTGTTACCAAGCACTTATCTGCCGGTCATTTTTCAAACTAATGAATCGTTTAAATATTTCATGTAAACGTTTTGATACCACACCCAAACAGCTTAGTTATGTACAGTACACTATCATAGCTAAGTTTAATTATTTTTTTGCATTTGTTTGTCTTGTTTTTAAAAGACAATTTAAAAAATACTAATTTAAAGAAAAACGCCGATTCAAAGATTTCAGAAGAGTGCATTTACAAACAGCAAAATAGGTCATGATCATCTTTTCTCTTAAGGTTTTTTGAAAAAAAAGGTTAACAATATTGATATCTGTAGGTTAGGGTTAATATGACTCCCCATAGTGAATTTTTAGATACAATGGAAATTATGATAAACCAATTAAAATATTGCAGTACCGACTTCAATAAGTATCGAAGGTCTGCAATACTTTAGATAAAACTGTTCATCTTTCCTGGAGCAGTTGTCTGATCCAGCAAGCCTGTGGAACAGTAAGGATAAGGAGTTCGTTTCGGAATAAAATCTGACTACATTAAGTATACTTTTAGGGGGGGGGATTGTACCCCAAAAGGAGTTTTAAATTTATCTATATACTTTTTTTATCCATTTATCCTTTAACATTGGATAACAAAAACACAACACAAAAACACGATTTAGTATTTTAATTATGACGCGTGATCAATTGGTTACTGGGATGTTCAAAATGGTAATCGCAGTACATCGTATAATGTTATTTTTATGGAGGATAGCTAAAAATCATTAACTAACATATTAACTTAAATATTCTTATTTAAGTTGATGTGTAAATTCATCTAGTTGGGGTTTATCAACACATCTATAAAACCCCCAAAATTAAAGTTCATTACAGCAGCATTCATTCGTATTTATTGCCCGTGTAATTCTCACGAGAATAATATAAATTGGTATAACTCTCTTAGTTACTGAAAAATTTCATAAACTGTTGTTGGTATTTTATATAGTAAACAAAATTAAGCACATTACCATATGATATAATAATTGACATATGCAAACACATAAACAGACAGACATCACGCGAGCTTACTTTTTTCGGTGTACTCCCTTAGGGTAAATAATAGAACAGAATTTTGTTGATAAATGTTAATTTAATTCACACTTCTGAACAACCATATTTTTACATTAGAACACGTCAAAAACAACAGAAGTTAACTATACTAACATAAACAAAAACAAACAAACAAAACGGACATCGTCTCGCTACTCAACCGGACGCAGTGCAACCAACATAACAACGAAAAATAACTTTATTTTCATTACAATTACTATATACATATTAGAAGATGAATATTTTTTTTCAAAATCAGTATACCGATTCAAGGGACCCGGAAACGGATGTAATCGCTCTTTACTCATTACGGAAATTTAGACGAAAGCCTTAAGCCATTTTTTCATAATTTACTGTCGTATAAGAGGGAGAAAGTAAAATGAAATAAAAACTATCGTTAGTCAGCTTTGTAAATTATGTATTTTTTATCTCAACCCGTCTGGTAGCAAGGTTAACGAAGTTGATCAAGGTCTGTTTGTCCCAGTTTGTAGAACGCAAAGGCGCTCGTATATCAAAAGCTCTTTGTTTGTGAACTCCTGCCAGGTTCATTATCTGCTCCTCTGCCTTCGTTTTACCTCAGATTAATAGGTAATTAAGTAATGCTACTAATATATGTATATGGAAGTGATCTTACAAACTGACACATGATTCTGGGGATAATAATTAATGTAGGGATATTTTAATATAGATTAATTTAGAGGATAGTATGACTGGGACGGTAACGTCGTCTTGTAATCAAGCTACTTGGAGGTCACGAATTGTGGATATTTGTGAGCGATGGTTGGTGGGTGTAGTGTTCTCTTGTGTGGATAAACGTCCGCACTATTGAATACTGCGTTAGTCTGCAAAGACTATCCTCATAATTAGACCAATTCGTAACAGATAACGGCCTCATAATTAGGCCGTGGTTTGGATTCCACGTTAAACTGTAGGTCCCTTAGTTGCCATCGTCTATTGGGCTATTAATTAACAGTCCTGTCTAAGGAACATGTCGGCATTAAACGGTAACAAGACTCCAAGATCACGCCACAATCATATTACACTCATTTCTCATTCATACTTGGCTTAAAGTACCTACATTGTAGTATGGTTACCATTTCAATGATCTAATCTAGTAAGAGACTAGTACACCATGGGATTTACTTTTCTGTAAATAACAGTTAATATAAACCACCTATTACAATCTTATTTCGCAGGATCATTGAGTTATGTTTAAAATTTGGACACTTTTGATTCACTCTTGATTTGTGGTAAACATAATAGTTTCATTATGCCCTAAAAATGCCAATCAACATTATTTAAAATAATTCCAAAAGTCTGAAGGAAAAAAATCATTGATAATATATCTTATTTGATAAATATTGCTATTTAATTTATATATTAAATATAATATTTTTTTCATTTTACAATGTATATATTTTTTATAAACGCTTATTTGAACAAATTGAAACTATTTCTCAGTTTTATCCAAACATAATCAAGTCATGAGTTTAATGGCTATAATAGGAAGTTTGATTGATTAAATTAACTCTAGCGAATGTTCTAAATTTTACTTCTGTAAATCATTAATATAATTTAAGTACAAATACAGTAATAACATACGAGTAATGAAGTCAAATAAGAACAAAACGAAAATCAACATTAATAAAACTTTAAAATCCTTATTCAAAGCGTGAATATAAAGGAAATTAAAGACAACGTAGCATTTATATCCCTAAAAAGGGAGAGAAAGAATGTTTTGGAGCTCTGTTTAGTATAGGCTCTATGCAATTTAATCAAACCAAATCATATTTGACATAATTGAAGAATTGTGGGAAATCATATTAATATACTATATATTTCTCTCTAAATTACACATAAAAATTCAAAACATATAAACAATTTATTCATATCATTTTTGGTTATTATTATTTTATTTTTGTACTCGTTCCATCCTGTACACACTTGATAATAGTATATACTATTGTAAACATTTCGTGTCTTATTTTCAATTTAAGAAATTTTAATGCAGTTAGTAACATTAATTAATTATTAATTACATTACCATATTTAATTGTTTTATCAAAAATAAGATTAAATTAAACAAGAACGTTACTACAAATAAATCAGCCAAAGACAATAGTGTTCTTTTTAGCTAAGCTGTTAATGATATAAAGCAACTAACAATTAAAAGAGTTAAAGAAAACAGATGAGAAACAAGCCAGGACGAATGTCTGTCACCAAAGCCATAATTACTTTAGGGTAAAAAGTGGAGTTGATTTGCATACCGAATAAATGTTAATTGTCTGGCTTCCGCTGCTAATTGCATTTCCTTCTACTTCTTGACCTGCTTCTAACCATAATTTTCACTTTGAACATTATAATATTGTACAGAAAATGTATATATTTTTAAAGTATATTTATTCACGATATACTGAGACAGTTGTTAAAAATAATAATATTACATTTCTAAAATAGTGACCTCCCCAAGTAAATATTTTAAGCGAAGTTTGAGTGAGAAATGAGTGAAAAATAATTTTGCGCGACGTTGTAGTCTTATTACTCATATGTTACTCAAACAAGGCTGTTAATTATTATCCGTTATCCAATGTCATCTGAGGACCTACAGTCCTTAACGTGGTGTGCGAACCACTATTACCTATGAATTACGAACTGGTCTTACTATGAAGATGGATTTTTTTCGGTTGAGCGTAATAGTCAATAGTGCGGACGTTAATCTTCACAAGAGAATATAACATCTACCGGTGATGCTCATAACTATTTACAATAATTCGTTACCTACAAGTATCTGGATTACAGGACACACCACCGTCCTTTTCACAGAAATACAGAAATGTTCCTGGGACGTCCCCTATACAGGGGTGGCCACTTGTAAAGTTTACGATACACAAAGAAAGATCAGACAAAATATCATTTGCAGTATTAAAAACTCCTTATTTGCTCACAATAAATGAGAGTTTAAAATTATTCTGATGAATAACTTTCATCGTAATATCGTAAAGCTATTAAAAGCTATAAAATATAGTTTTATTTGATGTGTCTTATAGAAAAATTTTAAAATAAATAAAATCCACCTCGTCTTTAGATAAACAATTTTAAATACTTTTAGAAGAAAATAGTTCTGTAACATAAGTAAGTCATGGCTTTTGGAATAACAAAATACAAACAACTTAATAATTTAAATAAAATAGAAAAAACGTTTTATAGGAATGCGTTATCATGTTTTTAGAAAATGCTCTCCATAGCGTAATGTACAGGTAGGCATTTATAGAAGTATGGCGTTTTGGGTTTTATTGACCTAGGAACCTTAAAACAACCAATTATCACCAAATATCAGTTAACCAATTATCAGTACTAACAAGGCCAAGATGAAACTTTAATTTTATATACGTAGATTGCTATAGAATGGAATAGCTATCTAATAAAATAATAAAATAGCTACACAATCTGTAAAATAAAAAAATATTATGAATAATCGATTATTAATAATTGTCCTTCAATAATGCAGTATGATTGTAACCAAAGCCAAACCTAAAGATTTGGTATATACATCGTATAAATGAAGTAGAAAAGTTACAGAATTATTAATAGGAAGTGCGGACAGGTGTTGAACATTGATAGAGCGGTTAAAAATCACTCTTAAACGCAGCGCATGTTTTAGCAATTAACACTCACCCCCGTTGCAACGAAGAGCTCTTTACTTTATGAGGGAACTACAGAATACACCTATGTGTTTATACTATTTTCGAATAAAAAATTCCTCCGTCTTCTTTTAGTAAGCTTATACTTAAGTATTATATAGTACAATTCAGACGTTTTGTTCAAAGCAAATTACTTATGACTGTTATATCAAACTATTATAAATTACACTTAAATTTTTCAGAGGATTGCAGCCTTTTGCTTTAGTGTATTCGAATGGTAGTTTGGAGAAAACTTTCTGGACCGGTAAGTCAAAAATTTCTGGATCGAATCTGATAACCGGCGACTCCTATCAGATCATGAGCTTGTAGCTAGTGAGTCTATGCGACTCACATCATAGCCTCCTTGGAGAATGGTAATAGGCAGTATTTTTATCGAAAAATATACAGGGTGTTTCAGATAAGTGTATCAGCCGTTATTTGAAAACAATAAAATCTATTTAAACATGTTAAACGAAACCTCCAATTGATTTTAAATTCTACATAACGTTGTTATTTCAACATTTTTTATTGTATCCACCACTTTTCCAATATGGTGACCAACTCAAAAACGTTAAATTTAAACCACCTTTTTATTGCATATTCGGATTTTTCACGAAGTTAAAACACTTTTTTGGTGTCTCATAAAACGAGTAGTTTTATAATAATCACGTTTAAACTTGTAAGATAAAGTATGTTAAATGTTGTTTCTGTAATTTTTAGACTTTTTAAAATTATTTATAAATTTTCTGGCATACGTGACAAATGGTCAACTGAGTAAGTGGTTATTTATTTACTAAGTCAAAACAAATTTTAAAGATTTTTTGGCCTTTTAGTAATTTGTAGCCCAAGTATATTTTTGTGCCCAAGTTAATATTATATTGTTTACTATTGATTTATATTGTTATTTGTTATTATTTTTATAGTTTCTATTATTTATATAGAATGTTCTAAATAATGCATTTTAGTCGTAAATGCTCGGTAAGTCCTGATATAGTAGGATGTTTTGTTGTTAGTAAGTTTAAACGCAATTATCTCTTAAACGGTTCCTTTTTTAGAACAATTACAAAAGTGAAAAGGTTTTTAAACTACGTGAAAAATCCAAGAATGCAATTAAAATGGAGGTTTACATTAAAAATTAATGAGTGGGCCGCCATATTGAAAAAGTGGCTGAAAAACATTTAGAAAGAGCCATGTTATGTAGAATATAAAATCTATGGGAGTTTATATTTAAAATTTTAAATACATTTTTATTGTTTTTAAATAAAACGGCTGAAACACTTGTCTGAATCACCGTGTAATCATAAATTAAGAAAAGGATAAAGTAATATTTTTAATTAAACATTAATATATTGTGACGATAGTCACCTTTTTCAAAATTATTTTCAAAAATTTGGGTTTCAACTACAGATATAAAACCTGGTACTTGGATTTCACAATCCACATACCAGTGTTGGGGAATTGGCACATAGAGTCATTTTATGATGACACGGAACCTAGTTACTCGTTCTGACCATTGAACTTGGATGGTCTCAGCGATTTTTACCTGCGTGAGCACTGAGGCCTGGTTACCCAGAGTCAGAGACGGAGCCCCAGGCGACTCACAGGGGAACATCTCGGACGCCAAATTCCGTGGTAAGGCGATCTCTTTAATTTGTATAGTTTTTTAAATTCAGAGTTTTAAAGTTTATTTTTGAAAACTGTTTAAACTATTTATTGGTTGCGGTACGTGATTGTTTGATAATTATTCTAAATTTATAATTAATAAATTTATGTGGGTATTCATGTTAACATAAATATAAATTAATTAACTTTCACATATTGATATTGTTTATTGTTAGGAGCTTGTGAGCCATTTATTTAATTCAATTGAACTGTATTATATTGAACTAATATTTTCTATATTTAATTATTTAAATTTATTTAATTATCATTTAACTAATTCAATTGAACTGTATTATCTTGAACTTATATTTTCTATATATAAAAATTCGTATTTATTAAAATTGAATTTAAATGTCATTATTGAGTTTGTATTATTAAATCCTAGCTACGCCCCTATGGCTACCCAAATCGTGACAATATGTAGGAAAATTTCATCAAATATCTAGAACTCCAGTAGTGTTTTGACGACAGAGATGACTCGCCTAGGGCGGTCTCTCCTACGTCGGTGCCTTATCCAATATCCTGCATGCAATCCATAACTGCCAGTCTGTAATTGATTTGCGATAACCAATCAGCGCTCGAGTTGATAAGATATCACGTACTATTCAACTATCTCACATGCTACAATACAAAACTGTTCTGTTCGGTTTCCTAAAAAGGTAGAGATTGATAAAACGTAGTTAACACATTGTTATTTCAAGATACCTTGAATATTTTTTCACGTGCCATAAAAATAGCTAAAAAATAATTTAGTTCCAAGTTAACAGAGTTAATTTTTAATAATTGATTTCTTAAAAGTAAACCTAAATTTATTAAATAAGCAGTGGCATTTTGTCTACCTGTGATATAATTTTTTTTCTAAAATTATATGAAATATAATTTTGAGCTAGAGTCCAGGAAATGGAAACCTCAAAATTTTGTTACGATACCAAACCTTTTTATTTTTTAAAATATAGTTACATTTATTTTAGCAATTCATCATATTTTAACCAATTTAAGCTTTTTTTAAATTTTACCAGTAATAATGTTATAAATATTTTATTTACTTATTAGCGATTTAAATTTTCGTTTCATACCGTATTATGGGTTATAGGATGCTGTAAAATGTACAGTACTGATAAACACATTAACACAGGTCAGAATTCATCAATTAAACATCAACACATATTTACAACTAGTTCGCAGTAAGAAGATTAGATTAGATTGGATTATTGAAATGGCGAACGTACCACGAGGTAGGTATTTTAAGCCAAGTATGAATGAAAAACAAGTGTAGGATGATTTTAGCGTGATGTTGTAGTCTTGTTACTGAGAAGGGCTGATTTAGTTACCGACTAGTCCTTAGACAGAACTGTTAATTAATAGACTAACAGTCAATGGCTTATCTAAGGGATCTACAGTTTAACGTGGAACTAAATTGCTCTGTACCATTGCCTCTGAATTACGAATTGGTCTAATTATGGGCACGGTCTTAGTGGATTAACGTAGTATTCAATAGTGTGGATGTTAATCTACACAAGAGAACACTACACCCATCGGCCATTGCTCACAACTATCCACAATCCGTGACCTCCAAGTAGCTGGATTAAAGGACGACGCCACCGTCAAAGTCATGTATTTCCTACAGTATATGTATGTGTATTTCTACTAGTATATGCTTTCCCCAAAGTTATAGTAGTAACCTTAATTCATGCAATACAAAATCTAAATAAATAGTACTTGATTGACATATTTTCATGCATAAACTTTACCGTAAAATATCCCATTTTAATTCTCAACGTACACTGATTGCGTATCAGTATCACTTATGAAAGATTAAAAACGTCAAAAAAACAAGAATAGTTTATGACTGCAGTAACTGTGTTTTTGTGACTGAACTAATATAATTTCAAAATGTCTGCGACTATTATTAATAAGGAGTGCCACGGTTGAATTTAATGGATATATCAATGTTTAGAGATATTGACCTAATATCATGAGTAAATTAGTATTGGTGCAATCTAACTATTGAAACTTCAGTTCAATTCATCGCTGCAGTTGGCAGTTTGTAGCTTGATTAATTAAATTTCCCTAATAAATTCTCAAAGTGTAAATACTTCAGAATAAATAACATTTAATACTAATTCTTAAGTATAATCTCAGGTAGTTATTTAACATAGTAATACTATTACAATTAAATATTATATGTGAACAAATTAAGCACGATTTTTGTAATATATTTAGGAGCCTGAACACAAAACCTTTGTCATTTATAACGATCAAGATAATGACTCTGTATTTGGCGTCATTCGATGCTTTATTTACATTAATCACTACAAGACGACTTTTGCTTTAATTCTATTCTTAAACCAAAATTTTCTTGTTTTTTTGTTATTTTGTTTATATTTGTACATGTGGCTGTAGCTTTTTATCGTCATACTTCTGCGAAAAAAAACAATTTAAATATACGAAGTATCTATTCGCATGGCCAAATGTACATAATGATAATCGATTTGTTTGCGTTAAGTTCTTTGTATAATTATAAAAGATACCATTTCGGCAAACGAACTTCTGCAGAAAAATTAGTTTTTCTAAGAAAGAATGACGACATGTGGAACAGACGTGTACGGTAATGGTGCTAGTCGACGTGCGAATAGCCTTTACCTTAAATGTATGTTTTATGGGTCAAATGTAATACTTTACCACCCTAGGGAGGGAAAAAGCTAGCTTATGAGTTTGTCATAAGCTAGTTATTATTAAAAGTGTAGAAAAGGTGAAAATACATAAATGTCAGTGGTAGTATCAGTGGTGATAATTGATTATTAATTTTAACAGGTAATCAGTCGAGTTTTACAAATGCAAGCATAAGACTGAAGTAGCTCGTTGGACTGTAAATTATATTATTTTTACAGTATTTTTCTAACCATTTGGTGCATAAAATAGGTGCGAATTAGATTGTTGTCACTCGCTTAATTTACAACCTCACCTGATGGTTTGTTAGATAACCTTGAACTCAAACAAAAAATATAACTTCCAGTCCGCATGATAAAATATAAGGGGACAGGTTTATACAGGATAGATATACTTTAGTAAGGCTCTATTAATTTGATATATTATTGATATATTACACATTCAATTGATGGATACAACGTTTTTTAACAGGACTAATCTATAGCTCTTAGCATAGCTTAATAAAATATTATATTAATATTTGAACCAGTACTAGATATTTTTCACTTCTTTTTATTGCTCTTCACATGTCCCATGCACACTTAATTAGTAGGCAAAGTTAAAGTTAAGGAGTCTTATTTTCAGTAAAGTATCAGTCAAGTATACTTATTCGATAAGTTATATTAGAAATATGTATTTATAGTTGAAATTTGCTGTTAAATAAACTAAAAAATGTTTATATTTAATTACTTTTTTGAAATAAGTTAGATCATGGATATGTCTAAAGGGAATATTTTCAGTTCATATAAACAGCTATTTATTTCATTACTAGCCAAAGTAGTGTGGTTTAGGACTCAAAATAATCATTTTAGTAATAGGTTTTGTTCTAGGATGAAAAAGAACGAGGTTTACTTTTCAACACATGTTTCTAAAACATCTGTTTTTGAAGTAGTATGACGAAATATATTTTATATAATTATATCAGTAATTTTTGAATCCTGTGATACAACTTTAAATGGTTAAAAACGTTAGGCTTAGGAATACGAAGTAGAAGAAATGGTTAAAAGACAATATTATTAACATTTTTTTTATAAAATCAAAGTTAGTAACCATAACTATTTTGCATAATCCTATACCTTTGCCCCTTTGTTGGAAGGTAGCCAATAACGGCGATGTTCTAAAAAAGTTCCAATTTAGTTGTAAACTCAAATTGTTAAACGAATTTCCAAACAGCCAGTTACGCGCGGTGATAGAGTGTTGTGTGGAATTGATAGAAAGGGGATGAGAGGTGTGGAGGTAGTTGTTAAATCATCCTGGATCTTCTGTTCTTTAAAGCACGTACAAATCAGTTTAATTTGCAGCACATGTTCCCTGTAATTAACAGCTCCACGCTTGTTGAGGGTCCTTCAACGGGACCACTGCAGTTAATGCATTTAGATTTAAAGACCATCCACGCTTTAAAAGCCTTTGTAATTTAGCACCAAACAATTAGGCGTTTCGTCCAGTTGAATAGTTTATCAGTGAGTTTTTTTATATTCATCTATGTTCTTTTTATGAAGAAGGTAAAGCATTGAGATCCTCTTATTCGTATTCGTGCATTTTTTTGCATTTAACTAACTTAAAAAATATATATTTTCGTTGAACAACGAATGGGACTTTTTTTAGTGCCCTTTCTTTTCTAAGATTATCGTCTTAAATCATTTTACACACCACTGTTTCAGACTAGACGTAACAGGTTGGTATCATGATATTGATGTTATACGGTACTATAGTCATAGGACCTGAAAACATAATAGTACACATTTTATAATAATAAATGGTAGACATCCAATCTCCAAACATTATAATGGTGCATATATACTAATGAGATTTAGCTATTAAATAATTTACGTAGCCGATAGATCAAAGACAAAAGGTTTAAGTGAAGAGGTTGTAGGCCTACTTCATTCAAGAGTTTGTTTTGGCCTGGCGGCTTGTTGACCATGTTCTTGACCTTCTTGGTTTGGAAACTCAGGGGAAATACTTATTCAAGCAAAATAAATAAATTTTGTTGTTATTTCACCAGTATGGTAAACTTTTGAATAAATTTTCTTTACTCGAATGATTAAATGTGCTATTAGCTAAATATATTTTTCGTTTATTCTATATAAGAATATATAGCGTTGACGCGCTATTATGTTATCACGACACTTATAGTGAGCTATTATATTTGGTCTAAAACCAACTGTTTGTTATGGTATAGTAAGAAAGTAAATTTAAAGTAACCTTCTGTCTAAGATATAGTGTCAGTGTTAACAGGCCACACTAGTGCCTCTGATGTGACACAATGAACACTCAATGACCAACCGTAAGCACGGGGAGGTGGGGTACTACGTGTCCAATTTATTTCCGGCCGCGGGTACTTCCGAAAGTTTTTGAATACGATCGGCAAAGACGACAGTCCACACTGCCTCTACTTTCCCGGTGTCACCAATACTGCAGGGCATAGCAACTTCCCCTGCGGCAGGTGGCACAACAGCCGAGTCACATTTGTGTCCGACGTTGAATATGATCCCTGAGTTCTTCGATGAAACAATTTTCCGTTCTGAAGAGAGCTATAATCGAATTTTCAACTTCACTGAGTATATCTTGAAGGCCAAGATGTACGATTTTTTTCGTCCACGCAAGTGTACAAACTTTCTACAGGCACGTCTAAGTAGCCTACCACACAGTATTGACACACGTAATGAGCTATTCATTTTAGTTTAATACCAACTGTTTGACCTGATATAGTAGGTAAGTAAATGTTGATTAACCATTTGGCTAAGGTCTAGCGTCAGAGTTTAGAGGCCATACTGGTGCCTCTGACTTAACCCAACGACCACTTATGCTAAAACCAGCTAAAACCCAGGGGTTTATATGCCTTCTGAAGCATTGTAGTAGTTTGAAATAAAAAATTCACATTTTTATGAACAGGAATTGGACTCAAGTCTTTTGGTGGTAGGCCAGTACTCTAGCTACTCACCTATGACTGTCACAAGTCCTTGCATAAGGATTAAAATACAGCAGGAGGTGCTCTACATCACAGAGTGTTCACTGAATGTCTACATCTTTGTGTCTTACAATTCATTCATCTCTAATTTTGAAATTAATTAATAACCAGTCTTTATAAGTCACGATTTTTGTCTTTCAGGCAACCTAGTTTTGTACTACTTGTGAGTTTATACGATGCTGAACTTACTGACTATCTTGAAGACAATAAAAAAGGTTCATCAACGCATCAATGTGTAGAAAAGTAAAGAGTTTAGCGATAAATATAAGTAATGAGTAATTGTACTGAATATTTATTAAAAAATACTCTGTCTGTACATGTTGAGTAGTAGCTGGATCAGTGAATTGTACTAAAAAGGTTAAATGTAAATACACCTTAAATGCATATCAATTACCTGTACTGTCTGTTGAAAGAAACTATATTATGACTTCATTTTTATGTTCAAAAAATGAAGTGATTATGAAAACTATTTCTCTATGTTCGAGAACTTCCTGACGAACAACACAAATATTTAACAGACCATACAAAACAAATTAAAGGCCTGTATTTATAACAGGTAGGTGCCAATAAACCTGAGTCTGTACTGCGTTGAACTATAACTATAAAAAAGTCATGATTCGTCCTTTAACAGTTCCGCACGCGTTATTAGTACCTGTTTAAACCCTTTCAATGCTTTTAATTTTTCATAATAATAATTACTAAGCACCAATCAACCACCGTACCTTAAACGACCACATAACGTTTTTAAACTTGGTCTTTTATTAAACTTAACCAAACCGCAAAAAGCCGGAACTGTCAAAGTGAATTATTATGACTATACAGAAATAAATATTGACTTAGCTTTAAAATGGCTTAGATCATTGATATGGATAAAGGGAAAGTTTTCAAATCCCAAAAAAAGCTGTCCTTATAACCATATAACTTACGTTTCAAATTTTGGCCTGGCGGTTTATTCAATAGTATATGATTGGTTTTACATCTTTATTGATAACTTATTATAATTTAATAAAAACACCTAATAAGGATTATATGTTTCATAGGTTTACATAATAAAGAATGTATTAGAGGTCCTAGCAAAATAATATTTAAAGGTTTTATATCTGAAAACAATAATGGTATATTTAATTAAGACTCTAAATATTATATGCGCATTTAATGAGTAATTTTGGCTGCATATTTATTATTCTAAGTATTACTTATTTTGCAAACACAAATTGATTAAGTTAGGATTAAGGACTTTCTATAGAGAAAGCAGAATCTTTATTTATATTAAATTGTATTCACGATTTTAAATAAAGATTCCTAACAAGTGCTGCAAAATATTATATTTTTCGTAGATTTACGAATAAGGTTCACTCCATGGTTGGGTTTTTTAGCCATTTAAGATAATAGGATAATTAAGTTAGATTGTAAATAACATATTCGTGTTTCACGAGAATCTAGTAGATATTCCAGGAAAGATTGTACATAAAAAACATTGTTTTAAAATACTTGATTGATCATACATATCTTTGAATGTTATTTAATAAAAGTCGATAAAGAAAAAATTAAGCATCTCTATGGTATTTTGTAGTT
This sequence comes from Nephotettix cincticeps, assembly GCA_023375725.1. Taxonomy (NCBI): domain Eukaryota; kingdom Metazoa; phylum Arthropoda; class Insecta; order Hemiptera; family Cicadellidae; genus Nephotettix; species Nephotettix cincticeps. Next base: position 44,430,068 of record CM041787.1, read on the forward strand.
TTGAGGTATTTTACAAAATGTATTAAATTTTAGACATTCCACAGAATCAAATCAAAGTAACTACACGTGAGCGCGAGCCACGAATCAGCTGTAATCACGATTGTTGTGAGTATGCCGTGGTTTAGTTCTCGAGCGTTATTTGGAAACTTTGTTCTGAGGCTTCCTCCCACCATACTCTCTACAATGTTCTCGTATTTTATGAGCTTCGGATCATCCTATATAAATAACTCCATCACGTTTACCCATATCTCTGTTTTAGTTTGTTTATTATAATAAATACGAGAGTAAATTAAATTTGTATAAGTTAATGTTTAAAAAAACAATTATATCTTGCATTTATTAAACTAGCAAAACTGAGGTAAGTATCTCTTAAAATTTTATAAAACTATTTATATAGAAAAAAACTATTATTTTAGTTTTTCGTGATTTATTTAAGGGATGCAAGCAAAAAATCAAATTTCTTAAAAAACATAATTTCAAAGATATTATTTTAATTATAAAAATATAATTTTCCAAGTTTATAGCGAAAACCTTTTGAATCACAGAGGGATTTATTCTGAAATTTTTATGAAAGGAGTGTGCGAAAACTAATGAAATTTGTAAATAAGAGAAAAGAATTGAAAGGCTACTATCTAATTTGATTCTTACAGCAACATTTTTAACTGATAATCTTAAAAAATGTGCCATTTTGGAGGTCTAAAAACTTTTAAAAATTTCAAAGAAAACATAATCTCCTTATTTTCTTCAGGTCACTCAGAAAGCTTGCATAAAACAATTTCATGCGTAACAAGCACCTACTTATTGAATCTCATTTGTCCATAACAGGGCTCGCACCTCCTTAAGGTATGTTACAATGCAACAACATAACAACCTTTATACAAATAATATTCAAACAGTATCCTCACGAAATATTATTGTTAGTTTATTTTTTTAAAGTGAGTTTTATTTAACAAATAATTATGCAATATTAAAAGATATATTTCATATTATTTTAAACTGTAAAAATGCAATAAAGTCCGCAGTTTTGTGGTAATATACGCAAAACTGGAAGAGATTTTTGTTGAAATCTCCCGCTCTTGGCTTCTGCTATTAGGTTTGGTGCATTATAAAGTTCCCTAATTTCTCTATTATTTTTTCTCAAATTTCATTTACTTTCGTGAGTCCAAAAATGTTTCTTAATACTTTATTTTCAAAGGCGACTAGTTTTTCTCTATACATTTGTCTATGATCCATGATTTAGCTCCGTAGGAAGGATGTTTCTTATTATGGTTTTGTAGATATTAAGTTTAGTTTTATGGATGATATTTTTATCAAAATTTATCAAATTTCAAACTTTCTACAGAATATCACATCAAAGTAACAACACGTGAATGTGATATTATTAAATCTATAAATACAATTATAAATAAAAAATTAATATTTATTGATAATTTTTAACGTTTATAATAAATGGATTCATCGTTTTATAGCTGTGCTGTTTATTTTTTAGCTCAAATAAATAATTTACCAGTGTAGCCATGAGTACTTTTTTAGATCATAAATAAATAGTATAAATATTTATAATTAAAACTGAAACTATTTAATATCCGTAGCAAGTCTTTGAAATATTTTAATCTGACACATATCATCGTAATTTCAGCAGTAGTTTATTTGTTTATGATTCTTAAGGAGATAATTTTGTTTATAATTTAATTTAATACAGTTGGAAAACTAGTAGTTTAAAAATAGCGGTGGGGACAGTACTGAAATACGTGCGCTGATTAAAATCTAGTAAGAGTAGAAAAGTACACTTCTCGATTTTAAGTATACTACTTTTTATTTTTTTTAACCAAATGCCCTTCGCCATACGACTAAGGCATATGTGGGCGGAGTTAAAGCCAGAGAGGTACTGTAGCAGGGGTTAGTCTCATAGGCTAACCAAATGTGACCGCTCATGATCTGGCAGGAGTCGGAACCCTTGAGCTAATGTTTTGGTAATTAGTAATTGATTATTATATGTCGTCTAAGAGCATATAAGTAACAAAAACTTATCCGACACACATTAGATATAAGTGTACTAATAACCTATATAATGAGTAAGAGAATGTTTAACCGTATTAAACTTCTTTATGTAATATTATTATCTCGTTCCATTTATTTAAATAAATTGTTTAAAAAAATGCAGCTATTTATTATACAAAATAATCGAATGGCTGAATACAATGGGATGTAAAATATTTTAAATGAATTAAAGAAAGCTCTTATTGTTGCTGATGTTATACGGCCTACTTCATTGTATTCAAATGTTTTCAAAACATACAGAAAAATGCTGGTCTCTATCTCTTTTCCAATATAGTGGTAAGATCAACTATTTAACTGTTAAATGTAATCAGGTGTAATATTCATATATGAAATCATTTGTCAACATTAATTGTGTGAAATAAATACGTTTTGAATTGAAAATTGAATTGAATTGATCACTTCAGCTATTTGATAATAAATTCATTTAAATCATCACACTTGCCGTTGATTTCGATATTTAAGATAACTGTATACTAAAACTGAGGAAATCTTTAAATTAAAAAAAAATTATTTACACAAATTAAAAACAAATAGTCTGGTGAACCACACAAACAAAGAACGCGTCAGACGTGCTCTGTGTAGTCTTGATTGTTCCGTGTAAGGGTGGAAAAGTGAGGGGTTGTTTTGACCAAACCTTTTTCAGTCTTTGTACTAGACTCCGCCTCTTAACACTCATTTTCTACTTGAGTGATATATGTTCTTTATCTCTGGGCGATAGATACTTCTACTTCAATGTGTCTAGAAATGAAACGGCTATTTCCAGCAGCATTTTTTGCAAAACCTAAAAAGAGATTATGTTAAATATTTAGTATTTCATATTAAAAACATAATTAGTATTTACAAAATTGCAAAAAATCTTGTTTAACTTGAGATAACTAAATGTTTCAGCTCAAAAAATGTGAAAAGTAAATAGCGTACTAAAAACCATCCGCAAAAAAAATTCAAAAAAGAAAGACAAAAAAGAAGAAAAAGAAAAGGAAATGTATTTTGAAATAACAAAATACTAATACTCGTTACACTGTATTTTCGCATAGTTATATTATGCCTGTGTTATAATTAAACCATTTTTTGAAGTTTTTTTAGTAAATCATATTATTTTGGAATCATAACTTTTATGTTAAAATACTGGAGTTTTATAAGATAACGAAGGGATGTAGCTACGAAATAAAAAAACAATTAGAAAATATACAACATTCTTCAATTGATTTGTAATTCTTCGCATAAAATCATTTTATAAACAGCTACAAATAAACTGCTACATAGCCACCAATTATTTCTCTACAAATATCCAGACTACGATTTCATTCACCCCTTATGTTGTAGAACTTTTCTTTGTTTCTATGTTACAGTGGATACTTACTCTCTAAATATATTAAGAATAACGACACTTTTTACCTATCCTCAAAGATAAGCTTTAAAACCAATGTAGTTTAACAAAATTTTTATGTGTAGGTGAAGTTAGTTCACTAACCTTATCAAAAGTGTTTTTATATAACACACTTGACCTTTTCTTGATTGGAATAATATTTAAAAAAACCCAGCCTATAGTATATTTTAAAGACTAATGAGGCTATTGTTCAGCAAAATAATGGATTAATTTTTTTAATTAGGGCAAACAAAAAGGTTTCAGCTACCGAATATTAGTGTACCAGTATGGAATTTTTAAGTTTTCTCATACTAGTTTTACAGACAGTTAAAACTCTATGACTTTATAAAACTGCAGTATTTCTTTGTCACATGATATAAAATATATCAATAGTTAAATCTTTAAGTAGTATAACATATCAATTAAATATTTCAACAAAAAATATAAAGGAATTTAATCCCTGAATTTTTTACATTTTTAAAGGCAAACGAAACCACACATTCTTTAATAGTAATACAGTTGTTTTTTTAGAATCCTTAGTTTTACTGGTATACGTAGGGTTGTTAAGTAGTGTAAAATTTACGAGTGTACTGAACAGCATTCCACAATGTCTACACATCATGCCCTCGCATAGATTACGTTAGGTGGGTCTCTGAGGAATGCATGTCATAATGTAGATCAAAGTGTTATCATATAAATTAGACATTTGTTAAGCATATTGGGGGTTTTAAAGCTTCTTACCTGGAAAGAAAATCTACCTGTAATTTGATAAGGATTTTTGGGAGGGGGAATAATAAATTAATTATTTAATGTTGAAATAGTTTAATAGATCTATTTTCTTTTCATTTTACGAATAAATTAACACAGAAGTATACATGAGAAATAATAACGATTACAGGTGAGATATGATATTTTGCCATGGATATGTCTTAGCTCTGGGGGGGGGGTGTTGGTGGTTTGTAATATGGGAAATATGTAACAGGTTCCCATAGAAACTACCAAAACTATTGTATTGAATTTTTAATATTAATAATAAGAACAGCTGTTTAGATGAACTGAAAACATTCCCTTTAGACATGTCCATGATCTATTTCTCACAGGGAAGTGAATACAAACGTTTTTATTTAGATTTTTACTGTTAAACTCTTTCACCTCGATTTTAAGTAAAACAAGGATTCACGACCTTTCACGATCTGAAATCTGATCCCATTCCCATGTGACCTAGAACGTAAACCATAACACGTCCACTCTTCAAAAAGACTCAAAGACAACAAGGGTATTAGAAAATGTCTTGTCTTTGTGAAAAGTAGGTGTGTATCGTTTCTTGTTTGCATGTTTACATGGTATTGTTTATAAGGTTTTTGTTACTGCTTCGAAACTTTTTGTTTCCAGATTTATACCTGTTTATTCCGGATTATTAACTGTGTAATGTTTTCAGGTTCCACCTCACTTGAGAACGGTCGTATTCCAAGATCCTGAAACGTCGCGTGATTTTATTTAACTTAAAATCGTAATGGAACATGTCCGCAGTGAAAACATAAATAACATAGATCCACCATCCCTAATTATGAATTTCAAACAATGAATATGATATATTATTAGTACCAACTTGTCAAAATTTTTTATCTAAAAATTAGGAAAAAAATTACATTTCTGATATTTTTACTGTAATGTAGTTTTCCGCTTTGAAAATGAATTTATTTGTTCAGAATTTTAAGGAAAAATGCGTATCCAAAAACATTGTACATTTTTTTAAATAAGCTATACAAAGATACTCTCTTGTAGCAAGAAGGATAGTAATTTCCAACGTGAATAAAATACTGAGATAAAAAACCTTCCCTTCAGACCTTGAGGTAGAATTTACCAAGGTAGTTGGGTGAAAATCCTATTTTATCGTTAACAGGAACTCCAATACCCCACTGAATAGTTATTTCTACTTCCCAATCTATTTTAACACTTCTGATACTGAGTCCCACTAGTTGTATATTTTATTTGTATTTTTTTCAATTAGCTATATATAAAAGTTAAGTTGAATGTTACTATACATATACAAATTTAAACTTTAAGTAGAGGTTAAAAATCTATATCCTTAGAGTGTCCTCAATTTTGAGTTATAATGTAGGTTATTCATCTTTACAATGATTGTGAACCTTTTTTAAAGCTGCTTAAAAATCTACTTAAGGTATTTTCAAGCCGCCTTTTGCTTGAAATAAGCCCCTTATAACTATTAGAAGTGGTTTAGGCTTGGATTGGTAACAAAATATACAATTATTTAACGTATCATTTTACTTTTTGAACTAAATTTTGAAATTATATACATTTTTCCACGAAGGTAAGTAGTGCGATTGTTTTGAGGATAAAATAGTGCTCCGATTTCTTTGTTTAATAAATTGAGGTTTATTTTAAGGAAATCAATTATTTACGTTGACTGATAATACATCTTTAACTTCTTATCTGATTTACAAAATGTTATATTATTTTTAACCTCAACTGCTTCTTACCATTTTATTAGGGCCTGTATGATAAATTAAAGACACAGAGGTATTGTAGCAAGGTATCGAGTCATAAAAGCCAGTAAGGCCAGGGGTGACTGCTCAATACATGACAGGAGTTCCAGCCGATTGTAGGGGTCCTTCTCTATGATGGGATCAACCTATATATTGATTGTACTTCCTCCTCTCAACAATGCTTATGAAACAGAGACCTCCACTAAAATAAAGTCAGTCATTGTTGAGTGGCTGCAGATATGGGCTACTAACCAAAATACTCTGGTTCTATTTCCGGTCATGACACATGAAATTTATAGCTCAGTCACACAGTGCTTCGGAAGGCACGTTAAGCCGTTGGTCCCGGCTACTTAAGTAGTCTTTATTTCTCATCAGAGGCACTTGTTCAACCTGAAAATCTCTGACACTAGACCTTGGCCAGAAAGTTAAAAAAAACTTTTTTTTAATAATATAATAATATGAGATAAACCAAGTAAGAACCTAAAATAATAATAATACCTCATTTTTCTCTATACCGATATGAAGATTCTTTTTCAATCGTCACTGTTTAAATACACAATCGGTTCATTAAAGCTGGAAACAACATTCAAAGAATAGTATAACTTATAAAAATAAACAAAAAATGTCCCATAAACATATGTCGAAAAATCCTTCGTTTAGCCGCTAGCCGCCATTTTGTATTTTTTTACAAAAATTGTAATATCTCAACAACTATTTAAGCTACAGAAACCAAAATTTGCACACATATTTATTGGCTACAGAGAAAAATATTCTACAAACTATAATTTGGTTTGGGTTTTATATTATGTGTTTTATGTAATGGTGGTGGTTAAAATCTTTGAATTGTAAAAAACAAAACCACTAACTTAATACAATTTTACAGGATATAAAAAGATTGTAATTTTAATTTAAAATCAAAGAATACTTTATTGAACGAAATCCGTCCCGCGATAAGTGAGAAAAAGCACTTTTAATGCAGTTTTAAATGCAGTGAAGAGCGGCGGTGGCACATTGGCTCTGGAACTCTACATTAAAAGAGCATTTTCTCGCTTATTCGTAGATTTTATTCAACAAATTATCGTTAAGATTGAAATTAAAATTACAATTTTTGTATCTTTTCAAAATTGTGTAAAGTTAGTAGCTATTTAAATTGATAGATTTTTCAAACACTGCAATTTTTATTATATAAAACCAAAATAAATTATACTTTAAGAAAATTCTGTTTGGCCAATAAAACTTTTGCAAAGTTTGTTTTTTATAGCTTAAATTCTTCATGAGATATTACGATTTTTTAACAAATACAAAATGGCGGCTATCGGCTAAATGAAGGATTTTTCGTCATGTGTTATTGGATATATTTTGTTTTGATTCGATGAGTACTATCATCCAATGACGTTTGTTCCCAACTATAATGAACACCCTGTATATTAATATGTATTTTTGTTAAGGAATTACTATTCTCGTTTCAACAATTATTTATCCCCTTTCGTAAATACTTCTGCCATATAAACTTGACTTTGACAATATATTTATTGTTAAGACAGTCACTAGGCCAATAACCCCTTCTCTAAATTAAACCATTCTAAACAACCGTTCGCAAAGCTAGGTTCTCTTACCAATGTACATTTTCATAACTGTAATGTTTTTTCTGTGTACGAAAAAGAATCTATAAATCCATGTATCATATAGAAATGTACATAGCTAAAACACTAGACTATCTAATACAATTACGTGCCATATTTCATTGATTATTAAAGTCATGAAATAGTTAGTTAGATCTAAAAAATGTCTAATCAACTACGTCATGGTCTAAGGAATGCAGTTGTCTTATAATGTATTTAAAAGAAACTTGCCGAAATTGTTTACTGCTTAAAAGTAATTATATAATGAATGCAATGGTGTAATGAAATGTGCATACTTTGAATTAAGTTGAGATTGTAGTTTCTTATTTTGTCTATTATAGTAGTGGTAAGGTGTAAATAAAATCTTTATTTTTTTATTAATGATATTATTACCGATACTGGAGTGCTCAAATCCAAACAACACCACAATAGCGGCTATCGGGGTGCCAAACTCCCGCTCCAAGTTTCCAAATTACCCTTGGGAGTTACTGACATCGCCACAACCAACCTCCGACAATCATAATCAGAACTTAACTCAAACCTTTGCTATATGAAGCTTCAATATATTGTAAAGCATCACTTTAAAACCGTAAAAAGTTGAAAAATACAAATAAATTTTTCTTTAAAATACATTTTTTTTATTAATAAATATGTTTTGTAGATTAGTTTAATCATTATGGTGATTTTATTCCGGACAAAAATCTTAAATTATGATGAAGCACAAAATTAATGGAAAAAAATAAAATAAATTGATACTTATTGATATTTGAAACACACTATACGATTCAGAAAAATTAAAAACTTTTAATTCCTAGAGCTCTGGCCTTAAAGTGCCAGCTTTTGTTATTGTTATGAGTTAATAAGTATTTAAGTTCAATTTACTATATGAATTGTTTTAAATACTAAGTCTTAAATATACTAATGACTGGGACGGTGGCGACGTCCTGTTATCCAGCTACTTGGAGGTCACGAACTGTGGATATATGTGACTGATGGTTGGTGGGTGTAGTGTTCTCTTGAGTGGATTAACGTACGCACTATTGAATACTACGTTAATCTGCAAATACCATCTTCATAATTAGACCAATTCGTAATTCAGAGCCCTTGATTCGGATTCCACGTTAAACTGTAGGTCCATTAGTTGTCATTGACTGTTGGGCTATTAATTAACAGTCATGTCTATGGAACATGTCAGCCTTAGTCAGTAACAAGACTACAAGATCGCGCCACTATCATCTAACACTCAATCCTCATTCATACTTGGCTTAATATACCTACATTGTAGTACGGTTGCCATTTCAATGATCTAATCTAATCTAATCTAATCTAAACACCTTGAGATATAGCTGCCTCCAACCCAATGCTCAAGTAAAACACGACTTAATTGTATAGCATAAAATTTTTGTATCTAAACAAAATGTAATAGGATCGATAGATTAGAAACCTTGGTGAACATAGAATAAATATTCAAAATCAGTTATGTTTGGGATGAATGCCAATGACTAAATTTTAATAATGAAGAACAGTACTTGACAAATTATATTGTTTTAATAACACTGTTTATATAATTAAATATTAGAGCCTATATAATTTTTTAGTTTTTATTTTAGTTTTTCTCAACCAAAAACTAGTAAGATTTTACTCGAGAACAGTCGTAAGCATTACAAAAATATTTTTTGTTGTCCAGTGTTACTACTCGTAACTCAACATTACCAAAATATTGATCTGATATAATAATCAGAACTATTATAATGTAGTTTAACGATATAAATTTTGTTTGAACGTAAAACACTTAGGATTAGCTTGTTTATTCGATATTCATTACTGTGCAATAACGAAAAATCAAATTGATTGTTGGAATTCAAACTTGTATACCCTTTAAAAGTATACCATTGGTCTATGGTTTTCCCCATAAACATTAGATAAATAAAAATGTTCAACTTGTGAATCTGCGGAATATGTGTTTATTGCTATACACCACAACGCCCTTGGTACTCATTGAACATTGTGATGCATTGAAAGCAATACGATTGCTTTAAAGTTACAGTAGAAGTAGTCTTATGTAGTTCATTTCACGCTATTTAAATTAGGAAATACCATTCATGTAAGTATAATTATTCGTACATAGAACATGATGTTTGTTTATACTTTGTATAAAAAATTTACTTTACTATTTCTTTATATTGCTTAATTTTTCGTTATACTTTTTCGTTATTGTATGATTATTTTTTCTTCTTTACGTATATTTCATTAAGATATTGATTAGCACAGACAGTTCCAATCGCGGATTGTTACTATAGCGGATCGCGGATTGAAATATATATGAATATATATGAATGTGATAATGATCTGAACAACTTAGTCTCACTAATTTATTCCTAGTATTTTAATAAACAGATTTAAAATATTTTTAGAGTAATTAAATTTTTATGCTGGCTTTTGGACTCAATATTAATGAATTAAAAAAAGATTTTATTTAAAATTATTTCTTGTACTTTTGCATCCTATAGGGGATCCTATATTGGAATACCAATCAACAAACTAAAAATCTAAAAGTTTAAAAAGTAGTTAAATGAAACGTAAACTATGATTTTATTTCATATATTAGGCAAATACGTCAAAAAATTAAATTCCTCTTTGCTATTAAAAAAAACATGACACCGGTATTAGCGATCAATTCAAATACTACAATAACTATTTAGCGATAGGAATTAAATAACAAATGGTATGCATAGCTATAAAATAACTACACATATATTGCAATATTAATAGTGATACGGTGTATTGGGATGTTCCCAAAAATTCCACATCGGTCCCTGGAACAGCTGTGATCCAGTACGTGAAATGCCTAGAACGTTCGAATAGCCGCGCACAACAATCAACAAAACAATCGAATATTCGGTTGTTCCATAAAGGTTCTAGAAGGCACTGAACGTGGTAATCCCCAGTGCTATTTACGTTACAAGTCAGTTGAGTATTTTTCGTATTTAGTGACAAATCAGTGAGCAGTTTAAATTATTTTCTATACTTTTGCAACCTATAGGGAAATACTAATCAACAAATTAAAAATCTAAAAGTTTAAAAAGTAGTTAAATGAAACGTAAACTATGATTTTATTTCATATATTAGGCAAATACGTCAAAAAATTAAATTCCTCTTTGCTATTAAAAAAACATGACACCGGTATTAGCGATCAATTCAAATACTACAATAACTATTTAGCGATAGGAATTAAATAACAAATGGTATGCATAGCTATAAAATAACTACACATATATTGCAATATTAATAGTGATACGGTGTATTGGGATGTTCCCAAAAATTCCACATCGGTCCCTGGAACAGCTGTGATCCAGTACGTGAAATGCCTAGAACGTTCGAATAGCCGCGCACAACAATCAACAAAACAATCGAATATTCGGTTGTTCCATAAAGGTTCTAGAAGGCACTGAACGTGCTAATCCCTGGCGCTATGCACATTACCAGTCAGTTGAGTATTGTTCGTATTTATTGACAAATCAGTGAGCAGTAACAGCAAGATAATTGAAAAGTGAGATTATTAGTGTTTATAAACTGTGACTATTGAAGTGTGTGTTAAATAATGAAAACTGGACATAATTAACTGTAACTTTAATTTTACTATATATAGTTATTAATGTAAGCCATAATACTTATTCAGTTTAAATTAGTAGTTATAATTCTGTTGAAAATCACGATTCGTTTATCCGAGAAAACCAAAGGTCAACTGGAACAGCAAGCAGTAATTGGTAAGCATAACGTGAAAGTACAGCCGAGGGACGTATAAAACTGGACGGCACACATAATTCCTTTGTGAACTTTCAGGAAGTTATTGGACTTATGATAAAATGAAATTCATATCTATTCGAATATGATGTTATTTTACTTGTAATAGGTAGTTTTTCATTTTGTTCTTCATTCATTATTGATATATTTTCAAAAGAGATCCTGGACTAACAGTAAAATTATCATATGTTTAGTATGTACAAAAAATAGTTCAATCTAAAAATATATACAAATCAAATCAGTTTATGAGTAAGTTATTTCTAATGGGGTGTGGAGAACTTGATTCATGTAATATAGTTTAAACCTAATGAATGTAATCTTTAAATTATTGTGCAGTGAAATATTGTCTTTAATTACTATATTATTATCGAATCCCGTGTTGTAAAATTTGTGATGTATAAACTAACCTCATATCTTTCTGTATAATCTTTCAACGAAACAAAAAAGAAATATATAAAAAGACCTTTTAATTTTTTTAAAAATAATTTGAATAACTTCAACTCATCTTAACCCGACTTATCCGAAATAACTTGTACTGTTGAATAGAGAACCACATACTTTCTTCCCCTAAAAGTAACCTAAATAAATGTATATTTAGTAAAACTTTAGTAACAAGTATAGTAACTTCAACGTACATAAGGTTATTCAATCGCAACAGATGATGAATCAGGAAAAGTCAATTTTATTCTTATCCTTCATAACAATAACAAAAACAATTTTATGTTTGTAAAGCTAACATTAAATATAAAGTGTATCTAGATTTTTCTTATTTGTTGAAAAAAGTTATGCAATATGGAATATGGAATATATGGACAATATGGAAATGTGTAACTATGTTTTATTAATCCGTAAATACTTAAGAATCGAAAGAAACAGAACAGTTGTGTATATTGGTGTGACTGATAAGTACACGGTAGCACCACGTACTAGTGTAAGCTCTGGTTGGTTTTCGTAAATCAATTACAGATGGGCAATTATGGATTGCATCAGGATATTGGATCAGGCGTTGAAGTGATCAGGAGATGCCTTCGTCTGCGAAAGTCATCTCTCCCGTCAAAACACAGCCGGAGTTCTAGAATTCTAACGAAAAATTCCTACCTAAATACAGAATGACTGTACCTGTGCTGTTAATATAATATTTTTTAAGTGTAATGATGGCCTGAACTGGCCATCATTAGACCCTTAAAGATTGTGGCGAGAGCCACATACGATTGCCAGAGGTCACTGCTCCATGACCTATCTCACAGGAGTCTCCAGCCAGTGGTTTCGATCCAAAAACCACTGGATTAATCAACCTTTGACTTTATGGGTCTGTTTGTTGCCCCTAGCTAGCGTAGCGGTCAATTCAGTATTCATGATAATGTTCAACGGCTACTGACAAATTCGTAGCTGTGTCAAATATCGCTTGATTGAAGTTAATTAAAAACCTACCATCTAGTGAGCTATAAATAGTAATTGAATACATTTTGTTGGGTTTAAAAATATCTTTCAAAAACAATTACTTTGATGTCTACTTTACACCTAATTAAGAGATTGTATCTTAGACGAAGGATTTTTAGATGAATGAAATAAATACTATTTCCATTAGTGTTCTTTATTATAGAGGAAGTTTTAACTGAGTGAAAGAGTGATCATAATATATAATCTGTCAGTTCAAGCCCAAATTTTGAACCCTTGACATCTTAGAAAAAATTCCAAAATAATATCTACAAGATGACTAAATCATCAAAGTTTTTACTTTAATAAACCAAAATAAATTGAACATTTACTTCCTGAATAAACATCCTATCCTATTATTGATTTATTAAGAATTACATGTAAAGGCAAAATTAAAAATGACCTTATGGTTTCTGTGTCATTTAATAATATACAGTTCAATTATTTTTGTTAAATCCAAATATAGATGGGTAGTTTGAATTATTATGCATATAAAAATAATACCAAGCTTACGTCCTTGAATTAAAAACATATCCGATAACTAACAAAAAATAGCCCCAATTGTTGAGGTTGTATAAAATTTACACATAAGACTCTAGTCTTATTTGAAACCCATAATATAAAAAAAAACTGTACCTTTTTAACTAAATTTTTTACACGATTAACTTAAATCTGGCTTATAGGTTTGTAGCAACATAATTATGAACGTTGTATTTACCTTGTGAGTTTTATATAGTTAATTAGTTGGTCTGGCTAAAATATCATGTAATTCCCACGGGCGTTTCTTGTTACACCATTATATTGTTAAGGAAACAAGAACCGTTAGTTAAAATTGTTTGGGTTGGTTAAATATTGAGGCTGGATGTAAACATAAAATTATTCAATTAAGATAGATCAATACATAGTTGAAACATATGTTTGCATTAAGTTATGGTTATATTATAAATTAGTTATCCTACGCTTCATTTTCATAGATCAGTTTAATCGTAACAACATTTATTAAAACAGTTTGTCGTTTATGGAATAAAAAACATATTTAAGGAAATATCTGTCATTAGTATGGAAACTTTTACTACATAAACCTAAATGATAAATAAATTAAAAGTTATTGATTATGTAGAAATGTGCTTGGAATAAGAAATGCATTAGGTGAATGACTCAAGAATTATATCAGTATTATAGAATAAAAAAAAATTAAGTCGGTAATTACCTTATCCTACAATATTAACCACGTTTTATTAAAGCTAATGATGGCATAAAACATGCACTAATTTAAATCAGTAGTCTCAAAAAACTAGTATCTGTATTGACATAAAACATCACGTAAGGATATAATATAATAAAATTATAATGTATACAGTTCATAGTTTTTTCCATAAACCGATTTTTAATAAAATATATGTATAACGATATGTTTAACCAAATATTTTTTACTACTTTTTGAACCTATCGTCTTAAGTAATTTATTACTGAAATAACAAGTTTTTATTGCAATGAATCTGATATATTAATGTTAACGAAGATGCACTTTTTATGTATCATATATACAAAAACTATGTTAACAGTGTTATTATTTTATTATTCTTCATCCCTTCGTTAAGGAAAATAAGGAACATATTATTTTAACGTGAGGAAGCAGACAATGCAATTACTGTTAAAATTAAAAGTTAATTTAGCTGTAAAACAAAGCAAATTTACTATAGTAAGGTAATTATGAATTTTCCAACGATTTTCCCGTTATGACGGCAGAAAAACTAAATGGTAAACATTAGATTTCCGTTTTCTTATAATCACTGTATCATAAATAATAGTACATCCATCATATCAAATAATAACAGTCATCAATATTAAACAAAACTAAATATAGTATTAAAAAAGACTTATATAATTGTGTACGTATACAGTTTGACTGAATTCATTACAAATGTTCAATATAGATATGGTATTTATAACATAGAAATGCTTACATGCAAGGAAATTAACTTATCAAAATGTAAATATTTGAATGAATTATTGTATATAGATTTTATGATTTTTGTACTTATAATGTTCATACCATATATTTTATTATAACATATTAAGTTAGCATTTAGTATAAATATGCATATCTTTGTAATTCTTTCATCAGTATATTTTTAACGTTATAAACCTGCCTAAACCGTACCTAGCAAGTTCCTTCTTAGCATCAAACTATTAAGTATTCCAATTATTGAAAATATATAGCTAAAAATTAAGCAATTGTTAATAAATACAATTTGCAACTTCTCTTCAAAACTGTAAAATAAAAAACGTTGGAAAAAGATAATTAAATTTAAAATGATAAATTAATAAGGGTAATGTTAAATTCTAAAGATTTAATTAAACATTTTCTTAAACATTCTTGTCTCCAGAATTGATAAAGATAAAAAATTCTTCATTTTTATAATGTGATAAGGTGACTACTTTTGAAACATATATATTCCCTTTTTTAAGTCAAGTTGTTACTTGAGTAGAATTTTTAACCATCCAAGTGCTATGAATTTACATTAAATTTTTATTTTCATTCAAAACTTCTTCGCATACTAAGTATACAAAAAACACAAAACATGCCCCCTTTTTACCACTAACTATAAAAGCAAAACGGGTGTCCGTTGCAAGTCAAATAGGGATTGGTTATGTTAGGGATTCAAACCCTCGAGCCTCCGAATAGCTTTAACCGTTGCACTCGTCAGCACAACGGTCATCACTACACCAAAAAGGACCACCGTCTGAGAAAGTTTTTTTGCTAGGATTTTAAATATTACATAGTATAACAAAATTAACACTACTTTTTAATTTTGAAATTAATACAAAAACATACATACTGTACTTATTTATTTTTGGGTGCTACAAACCTTGATTTAATTAAACGAATTTGCACTTAAGAGCACGTAAAAAGTGACTTGAACCCTTCGTTCAATGGTATGATTTTATAAAATGCATTTAACTATTAAAAAAGCTCTATAATAATATAAAACTTGTATTATTCTTACATATCTTCAGTCATTACATAAACGCATTGTGTTTCCCTTTTATATTAGGAAAATCTTTTAAAATTATTTTAAAAAGAGTTGAGGTGAGAGAAAGAAAATCCAACAGAAGTTCAGGTCCCAGGTTAACGAGAACGTAGGTTGTTAGAAGCTGACCCAACCACAATCATTATGATAGCTACTCTTTTTCGTGTAATAGAAACCTTGTTATTTTTTACCACCACTTTTCACATTAACTCATCGATTAATTTCCCGGAATATTTTATCATAATAAAATCCCTACCCTCGACACCTGTTTCATTTGTGTTTATTTCTTACGAGCAGTAAACCTGGCTTTGTATGAACCGTGTTATTTGGTAAAAACCTAGATTTGTACGAGCCATATGAGCAAACACAATATTAGCATGACAGAATATTAACCTGACATCGTAAAAGAGTAAAAAGAATAAAACAATTTTGGCTCAATCATTATTGTTTACTATTAGTTTACAAAATATAAAATTGATTAAACTTGAAATATATTTTCATAGTTTTTAAATTTTATACACTATGAAACAGTTTTATTAATTTAGTAAAATAATAATGAAATAGGTATAAAATTAATTATGAACGTTAACAAACAAATATAGCTTTTAACCCTGCGTTACTGGCGCACGGTCTCTCGTTCCGGGCACCGGGTGTTTTCGTTTTTACTACCATTTGGGTTAGCAATATATTTTGCGCAAGCTATCTTCAACCTTCTGTCCTTGCTTCGATTAAAGAGACAACCCTTAGGTGTGACCTTGAGGTAGAAGGAAGTTTTTTTACAGATAGTGTTCTGAGCCACGTAAAACATACCGGGCTAAATTATTCCTATATTTTTTCCATTTCATATTTTTTCTCTGTAAAACTATCTAATGATTCCAGACATGACAATTAATAAATTTACTCACGGAATAAATTAAAAACTAAGAAAACAAGGTTTTTCTAAATTCTGATGGCTTTAAACACTTGTATATTTATAGTTTGTAGGAGATGTCATGAAAGAATGTATAGCCTAACGCGTAAGAAATTGTAAAATATATTTTGATCTATTATTGAACTAAATGTTTTTTACTAGTATAGTATAAATTTTACTGCGCAATCCCAAATTTTATCGGTAAAAATTAAACACGGTCTCTGAGTCCGTGCACGGGTAATGCAGTGTTAATGTAACTGCTGATAGTTATTTCTTTCTAATGAATAACTTTAAGGATCACGTGTTCTATAAAACGTAGGCAAAACATGTCTGATAATACTCAAAACTCTGGTTTTCAGAGATCGTTATTTTATTTACTTAGTGCATATCTGAATAACACAAATGATTTCTCCGCCATAAGGGGAAGAATTGTGAATATAAGTTACAAAACCCTGGATACTCTCGTGTGTACAGAGAAATGTCATAAGTGGACGTTAATCCAGACCGAAATAAACTTTTTTTGGAGTAAGAAATGGAAAAATAGTAAATAATAGCATAATTCTAAGCTATGTGCAGACAAACCTCGAATTTGATTTATAAAAGTCATATATGTGTTTGTATTAGATAAACATATATAAACAAAGTATTTGTATGTACTAATAAAGTTAAATGTTGATAAAAATGTACCATAATAAACTTTAAAATAAAAAAAACATTTAGTTTTAGTGTCAAGTAGAAAACCACAAACCGAAACATTTTAAATCAAATAAATTTTATAAAGTCAAACGAATTTAAGTTTAAAATAACTGTATTATTTGATTTTTAAATCGTCGAGTTCGAATCCTACTAAATAAGAAAGGCTTTTATACACAAGACTTCCAAAAACCTAAGCTCAGCACAAAGTAATGCGTAGAATATGTTTAGAAAAAATGTGTTACAACATTACTGATATGTTTTATGAACAATAACATGTACTAGTCGGGCCATAACAGCATTTGTAACATATATCAGACAACCTATTAAATCATTATAGTTTTAAAATTTCCAAGAAGCTATAAAAATACAATACCAATAAATAAAATCGTATTATTCCTTTAACAAACATACTTACTAAAGAGTATAGTTTACGTTATTTTCAAATTCCAGCAATAACCTTCCCTGTTTACATGGTAGACCACAATTTTATCAGGGCTACGACATAGACTATCCGGCGAAGTTAATGGATTTCGAAACTGATGAAGGAGCTCTTGTCACTGATGATGAAGATGATGGAAACCCCCTCAGAACATTAGCGTCGACTTAGACGCACTAACTTTACATTCGGTATGAAGATATTGCTTTGAGCACACAGTCTTTCAGTACAAAGTTTAACCCAACAACTGTTGGAGCTTTTTAGCCTTAACTGAATTAAAAACTCACTATGCAACTCTTCTTTTAATAATCAGTATAAAAACACAAACCATGTCCTCCTAACCACACAATAGTAAAATAAGTGAAACAGTGTTGACTGTAATCCCAATTGAGCCTACAAATGCTGTCAACTTCCACCTAAACTGGTCGTCGTTAATTTACAGTGGGCCTTTCTACCGTTGTAGCCTTTGCACGTATTTGCAAGTCAAATTGGGATAGCTCATGGTGGCGATTCTAAACTGTGTACTTCCGTTTGGCTTCAACGTTTCGCTTGTCAGCAAAGCGCCTCAACCGGTTACGCTAAGTATCACTGCATAAATAGCGCTCAAGAGGCTATAAAACCCTCTAGTGGCAGAGCATTGAACTGACAAGCTAGTTCCAGCTTTAGCTTACAAGTGGCGGGGAGTCAGCTAAACGGCCCAGTGACAAAAAAAAATAAAAAATTGACGACCATACAAAATTGACGGCACCACCTGCCTGTAACCTGTCCTATGTTAGATCGTCTCAAAAATGACGGTCACCGGTTAATACCGAAAGTAGCTTTTTCAATGCATCTATAGGGCTGCAATGTCTGATTCAATAAAGTTAAAGATGGCAGTTTGCAGTACCTCAGTTATAATGGATTTTTCGTCATAGAGTTTCAAAAACAGGTGTTTTAGATACATGTGTTGAAGATAAAAATAATTTTTTTCTTTATAGGACTAAAACTATAATTATGTTGACTTTTTGGGTTCTAGGCTGCAAAAAATCATTGTTTATGATACTTTTGATTCGAGGTTAGCATTTGATTGTAAATAATCAAATGTGATTACAAAAATCACTATACAATTTGTGTGTATTTCGGATATCAACTGTTAAACGGGAAATAAATTTCGAACTTTTTAATGGTGGAGATCGAACTATTGATAATAATAACTTACTAACAATAATATAACCTAAACAACCAATCAGGAATCAAGAAATAACTGCTACAAAGTAATTGACATAATTGCTGATTAGTCTAAAGCGACAAAAATGGTCGATAACTATTGATGCTAAATCAGGTAATAATTTATGTTTTACGAGTTTGTTTACTTTTATTTTCATAAAACTGCTCGGAATTGGCTTTTTTATATATACTCGCTTTTATATATATGAAATATACTCCATAAAAGTCCATTTTTAATACATTGTTGGTGATAGTGGGTTTTTGTTATTTAAATTTATGTTTTGTATATGTTGTATCATGATTGGTGTGAAACGCAGTTACATGAGGTTTAAACGTTTCATTCTAGCTCATTTTGGGAGCTTATTAGGTGAGCTAGAACCTAAAACATTACAATTTTTGGTTGTGTGCTAATTTTGTTATGGTGGTTTTAACTCACCTGGGGATAGGAAAAGATTCCAGATCCTGAAACGTGGTGAAACTTCTTTTTACTACTCGTAATGGAAAATTACCACAACAAAAATCCTTAAGAGTTATTTTAAAGCCCTGAAACACTCCTTTTTTAACAGAAACTATAAATTAAGACACATCTGGTTAGTTTTAAATCAGAACATTTTATCATAGAAATAATTATCGCCAATTTGTGTGATCAAATTTAAAAAATACAAAGGAATGTGTCAACATTATCCTTGTGAAGTTGGTTTAAGTAATAGTTTACGATGTAACTACTGAGTGAATAAAAGGAATTGAAATTACGCAAAACATAAAAATACCCTATTTATAGTGATTTATGGTAAAGAAAATGTCACGGATATACTTGTATGCATATTGAATTTGGAATTTTTGCCTGGTGAAAGTGAAAAAGCTAGAGGTACTTAAGACATAAAAAACAATTAAAAATGCCTTTTTCGAACATGAATTTTAAAATGGAACGGAACACATTGGTTAAGTTTGAAATCAGAATATGTTCATCATTCAGAACTACTATTGAAATAGTTATTACAACTTGAATTAACCCAGACGGAATGTGTCCCAATAGTTCAGTGAAGATATTATTAATTATTATTACAATACAATTAAAATTCTAATCACACAGATCATTAGACATGATAATTCCGTTCGAAATGACATTAAGTACAATGAGTTTCTGATGCAAACGTTGTCGTGGTTATACTTTCAATTAAAAAGTTCCCTTATGCTAAGCAGATTAAATAAGTTATATGTACATCAGATATCTGAAACAAATAAATAAAAGATATGTCCTGAGTGCTTGAAATAAAAAAAATATCCTGGAGTATGCAATATTAGAAGGTTTTCGGTTAAAACGTGAAAATTATCGAAGAGTTCAACGCGTGAACTATGACAATAAAAGAGGAAAAATATCTCTCAGAGGATCCGTTACGTCATAAAATTGGCTCGTAAAGAAAACAGGAAGGTTGGTCGTAAAGTTCAAGACACGACACGCAGCACATGACGTATGTTGTAAAATATGTTCTCAGTGACAGTTTGATGGATTAAACTAAATAGTTAAAAAATTATCATTTTTGTTATGGATATGTCTAGGTTAACGGGGCGAGGGATGAAGCAACTTGTGTCACACGAAAATTGTAACGGAAGCGTCATTATATGGTCATAAGGATAGCTGAAGAGGTAGTGAAAACGTGTTTATACTTACCCAAAGGAAAGTAAACACACGTAATATATGTGATAAAAAAGGAATTTATCATTAAAACCAAATGTCTCAGTTTTTTTTGGTTCGCATCATATTTGTACATGCTAAATTCTAAGAAAATACATGACGACGGAATTTTAATAATATTTAGTTATGTTTTTTGATATATAAGGTGTTAGTTTCCTGTACGTAATGATCAAAATACTTGTATATCTGTAACATATTTCCTATGAATCTATGAAGTTTAGTGTTGTAAGTATGTGTGAATATAGGCCGAAAGTTATCCTGAACTATTAAAATCTTTTGTTTTGTAAACGGTTTTCTTCAAAATAATGTATATTTTTAGTTTCAGAAGTATGATTGAAATTAATTGTTTTACAATGAAATTAAAGATAATTTTTATTTTAATTATTAGGAATAATAATGTATTGTGTAAATATTTACCTCATTTTCAGTATTCCCAAGTGATGTACTTTATAGAAATACATAAAAATTTGCTGTAAAACCTTTATAAACAAAGTGAAACTAGACAGATCTTGCTAACAAAAGCATTTATTCAGCTTTTTTATGAAAGTTTTACATTTTATGTGATCAACTATATCGTAATTCTTTTTATGAAGGCTCAAACATTTTATGACTGACCAGCCATAAAGTTGACCAATCATGTTCAACGCCGTGTGGTCATAAAGCTACCTTATGACTTCTCGAAAATTCAGTTCGTACGTAAAACCAACTGACCCAATTTCGTGATATTAGATTGATTGAAAATCAAAAGTTTAAGTGGTCCTTCTTATTCCAGTGAGCCTGGCCTAGGTATAGTTTATGTTGTTTCAACAACAAATAACAATAATTTTCTTAAAAACCTCTAATTATTTGCGGATAAATATTGAACTGTAAACACGATTAACACTATTATAAAACATAACGTGAAGCATTACTTTTACTATAATACACATCAGAAATTGGGCATACATGTTGGGCATATAGCCAAATGAATTGAGTCCATGTCTCTTTTATTAGTCAGTCTCAGAAGTAAAGTATTTGTTTATTTAAAAAGGATTTATAATGTTTACCCTAAAGTTTGCTTTTCTAAATTATATTTTTTAAATAATTTATTTTATTATCTATCATAATCTATCACATACGTTTTACCATAAAATAAATTACACAATAGTTGCGGATGATTTATCCCTCCAATAAACATATTTAAATAGTAGTTTTATTTATACTAAAAGTATTCTAAAAGTTTCTAGTAGTTTATAAAGTAGTGGTTCTTTCACTAATTTAATGAACTTTCCTTAGTTTCACTCATATTACCGCACATAAATGTTTTTATATATTACAATTAATTTTATATTTTAATATATTAAGTAATATTATTTATTTATTTAGCCATTTATACATTTGTTTTATCCAAAGCTACCTAGCAGTTGCAGCTTTCCCCCCATCAATACTCTAATGCAAATAAGTAAAATATAGAAAGAATTTACAGTATAATTGAAAAAAATAAATATTATTCCACATGACCTAATTAATAAGTGAGTATAGGAAAAAACTATAGAATACCATATTGAATGTATAATATAAATATTAAATATATATTGTGGGTATATTTTTAAAATACACGTATCACTAGTACGTCGAAACGATTTAAAAAAGTATTTATTACTTAAATTTGATTGTTTTGTAGCTAGTGTATTTTGTCAGTCATTATTGTCAGCTATGTATTGTTATGTAAATCTTGTTTAGTTAAAGGAGGATATGAATAATTTATTACCTTTCTCAACTCAGTGTTTGTAGTAGCCAAACGATGTATATACGGTAATTTACTGCACACTCGATAAGAGGAGAACTGGGCACAGATGGACAGTGACAGTAAGTAGCCATAAAATGTCTGGAAGACCGTTCTATTGTCAACTCAGTTGTTGCGAAGCCACTTTTATTGTAACTATATCCTTCGTTTTGTCCTGGCTCTTCCTTTCAGTCAGCTGCAGACGTTTGTTAGTGTTATATTGGTCATTTCGCTTTAAAACGTGATCATTAGATGTCTTACTATTTAAATCAAAAGAGATTTAATATCCAGCACTGGTTAGGGTAGACATATCTTTTCGTCAGTCTCCTGCAAAATTACAGTTTTTCATTTAAGCTTGTCTGGTCAAAATTAACCTTTCCCACTATAGGGAAGGAAATAACTAGCTGATGTTTATAGATAAGATTTAGAGCAAAGAGAATAACGGTACTTACATTTAAATATACGTTATCGATAGTATCAAAAAACTTGTTTATTTTTAGCATTGATATAAAAATCAGCTGATTGTTTACATTATAAAAAAAATGTAAGCAACGTTGTCATCTGTAATCTTTGATATGTGTTTTAGCTAGTTGAATATACGAGTGTGTAGCTTTACAAAAATAAGTCGTAGGGCCTATATCATTGGGACTAATTTTAATTTTGTTACTCGCAGAAATTACAGCTTCATATGGGGGCTTGGTTGTAATCCTGGACCTAACACAAAATGCATGTATGATTTATCCTTATCCCAAGATATATAATGTGAAGTTGCATTTGGTTCCATTATAAAACTATCGATACTTACACAATATTCTGTTACTCGTATATTCTATTACATTTAAGAGCAGACTAGTTCTAAGTTAGTGAATTTACTAGGAAAGATTAATCCTGTTAGGGAGGAGATGCATAGCAAAACTGAGAACATGAAAAAATAGATTAGATTATTGAAAAAAGTACAATACCACAAGGTAGATATTTTAAGTCAAGTATGAATGAGGATTGAGTGTAAGATGATTGTGGCACGACGTTGTAGTCCTGCTACTTATTTACGTTCCCTAGTCAGGACCGTTAATTAATTGCCCAACAGTCGATGTCAACTAAGGGACCTACATTTTCGTAAGGAATCCGAACCATGGCATTACGAATTGCGAATTGGTCTAATTATGAGGATGCTCATTGCGGATTAACGCAGTATTCATAGTGCGGACGTTAATCCACACAAGAGAACACTACACCCACCGACCATCGCTCTCAACTATCCACCTCCAAGTAGCTGAATTACAGGACGACGCCACAGTCCCAGTCAGATTAAAACAAAAATAAAACAATCATGCTTGTCTAATCCACTTATAGCTCTTAGTACTGTATCGTGAAGCGATGATCTATCTATATTTTGTAGAGTGAAATATTTTTTTACAATTCGAATTTAACTTTTGACAACCCCTACAATTTGGTAATTTGATTTTAACGCTAGCCCCTACAATTCAAATTTTTATTATTTCCCTTTCTCTTTAAACTAGCAAGGTTAAACTGTATAGGTTGTTACGTATTCTTAGAATATTAAGCTTTAAAATCTCTTCGTAAATGTAAAGGCCTGAATGGTCGTAAACGGTTGGAACGAGTTGTGGGACATGTCGAATAAGCGAACACGATCGCCGAGAACGTTCAACTAAAGGGACTCGTGCAGTTTATTATAACTGTCCTTGCTCATGTTTAAGTGCACAGGTTCATGTGTTTTAACTCTAGTTTTATAACTGAGGTCTCTCACTTTGCTGCAACCAATACTATCAATACGTTTCAAGACATTTATCATTCATGTACACGAAGTTTAGTTTTAGTAGTTTGTTCTAATATTTAGCTAAGTCCTCTGCTTACCTAAATTACTTAAGATCAAGTCGTTCTCTCTATTTACTCTATGTATTGTACAAACCGTTGAAATATATACGTGAGCTGTACAGTTTTTAAAATACATGTATTGTGAGTATAAAATAATCTTTTTCATCACTCATAGGTAATAGCTATTTTCACGACAGCTGATTTCAATAAAAACAAATCCTTCTCTCTAGGGAAAAACAATCAGCTGGGTTTCCTTTGTTCTACATTTACTTTCCCTTGCTCTCAACTAGTTCACTATTTATCCACTATAAATACTTGATAAGTTAAATAGTTTTAATTTTGCCATGGTCTATTAATCTGTTGGTTTGGTGTTTTGAATCGTAATTGAAAATATCGTTCACGAGGATAATACCAAAAGTGATTTTTCGGCTTCACATCGTATTTAAAAATCACTCTCACGTTCTCAGCTTCAGTTCACACGTGAAACTTTGTGTTCCTGTGTGAGGCGAGGCCTAACACAGGATCCTTGAGCGCACCGGAAACATCCAACTTCCGGTACTTGTAATGATATATACTATTTCTAACCTAGGTAGCTAATGTCAAGGTCATCAGCTGTTCCTTATTAAAGTGTTGGTTAAAATACGTATATTTTAATATTCTAGGTTTGACTGTATCAAAAACAATTAACGACTTATTAGTGTTTAAAGAGAATCAACTTGTTTTTTATATATGTAAGAACACGTTGGAACCAATTCTTTTGTCTTTAAAATCTTTGGTTTGTTCTGTACAGTAGTTATATTAATATTTTGTAAAGTCTGACGAAAATTATATTTCACACCACAAGTCTAGAGTTTCTTTTCGTTACTTGTGAAAATTACAGCTTTGAGGTCATACGAAAAGCGTCACTTCCTACCGTTATAAAATAAATATTATTTTTTATTTTCGCAGTTTATTGAACCCAAATAAATAAACGGTACCAGTGGACTGACACATACTTCCTCCCTCAAGTAAATTTAAAAAAGACAATCTGCAATAAAACTATCATGTTCTACAAAGTTAATCTAAATATCATTTAATAATTTATTGTTTCAAAAATAATCATAAAATTTTTAAAAATAAAAACAAGAGAGACAAAGTTAAATTAATTGTTCAAATTGTATGGGGGGACGACCCCCCCCCGTAACACCAAGCTTTTTTGAGCTGGTTTTGTTCGGTGATTTGACCTTACGCTTCATACCAAGTTTCATGGAAAACGGTTGGAAAGTAAGGAAGAAATTGATTTTTTTATATTCTCCATAAGAATAACATTGGGCGCTTTCAGACAATGTACTGCGTTTATCGTGGACAGTAAATTTAACTTTTCTCTGGAACCGTTAGTCGTAGACAAATAATTCAAAATACTAATTTGTTTAGCTTTTTAAGCTGGTTTTAATGGTACCAGTCAAGTTATACTTTACTTTTATTGTTTTCGCTAAAAATTTAAAAATTTGATTTTTTTGACATTTAAAAGCCCATAACTTTTGAACCGTCATTTTTACAGATATTCGGGTGGTGTCAAATTATTTAGTACTCTGTGCACTATAAACTATCAAATTTTAATAAAAATCGTTAGAGCCGTTTTTGAGAAAATTGGATTTTTCACGTTTTTTAAGGGTTTTAGGGGTAAACTACCCTTAAAAATCAAAAATTCAAAAAAATGAAAAAAACACCTGGAGATACAGTGACTATACATATACATACCAAATTTCATCTAAAACGGACTAACGGGGTAGGCTGTGGCAGTGTACACATCCAGACACACACACACACACACACACACACACACACACGGACGGACAGACATCACGCCAAAACCCACTTTTTTGGATTCAGTGGACCCAAAACGGATATATCGCAGTTTATTAAAACCCAAATAAAAAGTAATCCCACGATTCACTAATGTAAAATTGTAAATAACTTAATATTATTTAGATTCCAAACTAAGTTCATACCTATAAAATTTAGTTTTATTTAAATTATCTACTCGATGAATACGTTTGTTAAAATGCTAAGGAAGCTCATATTAATGGAAGATAATTTTTTCAAAAGGAAGAATAGTGATGTTGAAGATTTTAATGTGTTGTGTTACAACGTCTCTATGATATATACTGCACTTTCCGCCCTCAACCAATATATATTAAAATGTATATCGTCGTATGAAATGTTTCTGAGGTACAAAATAATAGTTTTCAATAAAAGATTGTTAAGTATCTAAACGTTATTCAGTACACATTTAACTAATAAAAATACAAATGAAAAAAATGTAGACAACGTTTTTAAGGCAAAATTCAAAATCATTCTTGTTTATTCGTAGTAAATTGTACTTTTTCTCTATTCAATAACTAGTATTACTTATATTATACATATGAAGTAACTAATGTATATAACACCATATAAAATTTGTTCTAAGATTTTAAGACTATGTGACTATATTATATGTAAGAAAACACGTTTACAAATTAGGTATCAGCAAAGTCAATATGTTTTATAGCATAAATTATCATAATAAAGTGCATCATTTATGAATGAGATTGTGAATGTTTTTACGATTTTAGTTTTACAATAGCCCATTATTAAACGTCAACCGTTATTATAATGAATGGGATAGGATGTGAGGTTTCAGTGGGCTGTGGGCCCACTGGGGGGTTATAGGACTATGTCCTCTTCGGCCACAAACTCTAACTTAAGGTAATACTAATAGCAAAATTTATTTTGTACCAATTTGTACCAATAACATAAGCTACAGAAACCAATCGTGAAACAGGTAAGACAAAGAAGGAGACTGTGGTTCTAGACTGTGGTGAGACACTAAGCTACACAATTACCACATTCACACCAGATTCACCAATAAAACTTACACTAACAGGTGACGGTCCGGACTGGTTGTGAACAGTTCTACACTGTTACCAACTGTATCTGATTTGCAAAGCTAATGATTCGCCTTTACCATCCAAATTGGCAGAATACGTGCGCTAAATGAAGTAAGCTACGCCATATTTTTAGATATTATACATTACATTAGCTACTGGTATTTTCCATAGGATGGCCCTTTTCACCAACAAAAAATTTTATAAAACAAATATAAATTATGTATTCATTTTCATCAAACTGTATTTATTTTAGGTATTGTTTTAATATTTCTGAAAAACCCCTTTTATTCTCCATCTCTATTTAATATGAACTTTTAGCTTGAAATTTGTTTTAAATGTACAAATACATCAGTGATCCCATAAGAAGTTTCTTTTTTGAAAGACAACTTAATGTCCATATGTTTTCAAAGCTGTGTTTAAAAACAATTTAGTATCGTTTAATTTATCTGCAGCTATATTGTATAATTGACGAACTTCTGGACTGCCTGTTCAAATTCATAGCAATGTTTGGATTACATAACGTAACCTAAGGCATATAAAGGTTTTTAATTAGCTGTAAAATCGTGTAATCATATAATTAAAATAGCAACCATGGTTTTGATATATGTTGGTTTCATTTTTAAGCTCAAGCGTGAAGAATAATTGTTTTAAATTCATTATTGTTGATTTGGTGATGGTGGATTTATGTTAATTATATTTTTATTGCCAACACTTTCCATCACGACGTTCAAATATAATAGTTTCACGACGTTTCGTGATCTGAAATCTGATCCCGTCCTCAGGCGAGATAGTACCTAAAAAATTGAAACAAGTCAGGTTTTTGACTACTTTAAACTTTTCATCGTTATGCCGGTCAGCATTTCAAAGCAAGCATTTCTTCAAGCATTTCATGCTTGGTCAGCATTTTGTACAGGTTTATGTTTTAGGAACTCGCCTGGGATCAGATTCCAGATCCTAAAAAGTCATAGTACTTTGTTAAACTTAAATATAGTGATGAAAAATGTTCGCAATAAAATCTAAATAACATGAATATTTTATTAACATTACATACATTTTTGTAAAGACTTCTCAATGTTGGATAAAGTCGTCATATGTTACATTTATACAGACAACCACAATAAAATACACAAAAATACCTTACTGCATACTAATTATTCAAATCAGCTGAGCGGTCAAAATAGTGGATACAAAACTAAAATGGTTTCAAGGTGAAAGTATTCCTTTAAAGTTTTTAAAAATAGTGTTGTTTCCTTTTCATGTTAACATTCTTCACTTTATTTCACCACTTAACACTAATTAGATTATATTATTACAAAACAAACTTCCACGATGTTGTTAAAGTCTTAATGTTTCTTGCAAGCATTTAACGTGTTTAGTGTCAACGTGAATATAAATGTTTATGTACGTGAACTTGTTGTGAAATAATGTGTTCTCGCTATTATTTCGTGGAAAATTTATATTTTCAGATGATCAGGAAACCTGAGTGTACTACTTTAAAATAAGTTTTGTAACTTGAAACCGTGATAGTTGTATACCCTTAGTTCAGGCCAATTCAAATAATTTAACCGTTGTTATTAATCTTTTATATACTCTACTTGATTACACGTTTAGATATTATGTTGTACTGTCAGAGCTGAAAATGTTTAAGTGAGGTGAAAAAGAAGGTTAGCAAAAGCGTTGATGCAGAAGGATAATGTTTGTGTGAGAAGAACATGTCAGGATTCGTTAACGGCATTTCTTGCAGGATTACATAGAGTCGAAAGAGCGATTAAGGTGATTGCTGAGAGGCAGAGTTGATGTATAATACGGGGAAAATTTATCTCTTAAATGACACATGTTAATGAAAAACGAATTACGTGATTTCCATGATATAATTTATAAATATATAAAAATGAATGAATATATGTATGTCCTTTATGCGTTGCCCAACTACTCATCCAATCGCCATGAAATTTTAGGAAGTTGCTCTATAAGTACCGGGAAGGATTTATTGAAATAAATTTCAAGAAATTCCATTTCCAGTTTTCATTTTATTGCGTTTGAAATGTAAAATGTTAACCTTAAGGGTAGTAGGTTTGTTTAAAAATTCCCTACAATCAAAACATTTGATTTCTTAAGCTAAAGCTGTTTGGTTTACTTTCCATTAGCAACACGCTATACTAAATTCATCCAATGCCATCTAAATCATTCATTAATTTAAAACTATGAATTAAATATGTGCTGTACAAAACGAACGACTTTATTCACCACGTTAATAGTTTACGGTTTTTTGGGATTATTTCTTTATATTTTTATATCCTTCTGTCTGATTAAAGGTCACGTGTTTATGTGTTGTCCAAATCAAAAACAGTTACAATGTCTATACATATTAAGTTTATTATAATAATCAGCTATATTATAATAAAAGCTGTATTACAGTTAGGTTCAGTTTGGGTTTAAGTTGGATTCGAAAATTGTGTATCAACCCACTTGGATTTATTTGATTTGTGAAAATGTTATTATGAGAATGTTATCGCGGCTCAGAATATCTAATGTTTTACAACAAAGCAGTAATGCTATTCGATTTCAGAACATGGCCAGTCTTAAAGTTAAAACATATTTACTGAAGGGCGTTACGAGGTTCGCCTGGTCCACTAGTTTATAAATAAATCACACATCTGCTACTAATATTCGATTGGGTGTATGGATTTTATAATATAAAATGATGCTTAAAAATGTTATTTTATGGGTATGTAAAAACAATACATTTAGAATAGGACATTTTTGAATTAAATTAAAAAGTATTAGAAGTAATATACAACATTATCATGCATGGGTTTTTAATGTAATTAATGTAAAACAAAACGTAATATAAACAGAATATTCGTTGCGTTTACTATAGGAAAATAGCTTAGATCATGGAAACGGAATGATTTCGGTTTAATTAAACAACTGTTTTCACATCCATATGACGTCTTTTCCATAACACTTGTAGTTCCCACAAAATGCCAACCTCCTTTTCCATCCCTGCAGCTCTTGCAGGCATATTCATGCCGAAATTGAGGAACAAACACATATTACAGATTTTTTTACTTTTATAACTATGATATATGCTTGTAAGTTTGTAGTTAGTAAGTGGAAGTCATATTAGCTTAGACTTAAGGTGATATACTGAATTTACTACTGCGTATACAGTTTATAGTTAGACTCCTGATCAAATACAATTAAGTCAATTTTAATCCAACAGGAATTTTAGCGCTATAAATGGTGAGGTTCATCATTTAAGTCAACAAAATATATTTTTTTATATATTTTGGTGTCTAGTTTGTATGAAATGTGCGTTTTAGCTTTTATTCAATGATTCTTCAAAGTTAACCCATATCTGTTTCATGAATCCCCAATCATTGAAAAAACCAACCGGACCATTTTATACAATGATACCTGATATATGCGGGATGGGTCACGTACAAGCCTTAACATAATTTTCAAATTCGTTAATCTATTTTAAAACTAAATAAACTAAACATCACATTATTGAATGACGTCATAATTGTGAATACGGTTAACCTCTTAGCTTTATTGTTTCCAACTAACGTAGCTTGTCATAATTTATTTTATGTGGAAAATTGCCTAAGAGAAATCAGTCGTTGATCAAATGTTTCAACTAGAATAAATAAAGTACAAACTGGGACAAACGTGTAGTTCTGTTCGGAAAGAGATTCATTGAAATTCTATTTTACAGATCTATGTAAGGACTCGTTGCAGTGATATAAAACAAGCTTTTATATTGCAGGCAGATTTCACGACGGCAGTTTTATCGGGACTGTACCTGGCATTTTAAAGGGGCTGTTTGTTTCTTTTGAACCTAAATGTCACGTAAGAAGTAGTTTAATCGAACTATATCATTTGTGCAAATAACGTTACATAGAAAATAATAAAAAAAAATATTCTAATGCAATACGCAGCTTCGTATTGAATAGAAACATTTTAATATCCTATTTTACGAGTTGAAAATATGATTTGTAATAAGTAGCAAGATAAATTCATATTTATCAGATGTTACTATACAGTATTTTTTACACTTAATATTTTACATTAGTCTAAAAAGTAAACTGAACAAAGTAGCACAGATTCTCATACTAGCTGTAAAATCGGTTCGGTTCAATAAAACCCAGTGAACTAGGCGAAGAGATGCTCTAAAGAGGTGTAGGATCTATTTACCATCAAGACAGATGTTTTCTTAGAAAGGTTCAACCACTTTGAACTCTCCTAGTGAGACGGATCTTGTCGGATGCAATCGTCCTTTATTTCACGATTCAACCTCTATGGAGCTTTGAAATTTAATATTAAAACGATTATTTTAATGTAATTTTAATTTCGTTTTTATTGCTCACTGATTAAAATTATATAGCTAATACTTTTTTTAGTTTATTTAAATTTAAAAAAATTCTTAACAAACAGTCTACTAATAAACTGTGTAGTTTTTAAAGCTGATTCTATTGGTAAAATAAAAAAGGGATACAAAATCGTAAGTTATTAAAAATTAAATTTTTAAAACGAAAAAAACAGTTTTGGGGTAAAACCCCCAAACCCGTTCCGATTGTCCAATATATATGGATTAGAAACTCGTCCAAGTAAAAATATAGAAATAAAAATATATACAAAAGTTGGTCTCAATTAGAAAATTTACACCGAAGTTGTCGTGTTAACGTTGTTTATATTTCTTCCTACAGAAAAGAGGCAGAAAAGAGTTGTTGCTATTATTTTTTCCGTGCAGTTAACACACTGGAAAACATTCCTGGATAGTTCCAATGAACAGCTATACACAGAAACAGATTCACGAACAGACTGTTTATTGAAATAGACCATAAAGGTGTGAAATACAGTTTTTACGTGTACACTATTTTAATATTTATTCAAGTAGACTGAGATCAAATGCATTTCATTACGTTCCACGTCACGAAGCTTTTACCCGAACGTTGTTTTTTATCTATGAGAGTTTTTCGTGCCAAATCTTCTAGGATCCTTCTTATGGGAACATTAACCTAGTTCCTTGAGACTGCAACCAATGCATTTGAACAAACAAATTCAGTACAACATACTTCGGAGTTTTACACCTTGTAACGTATCTAATGACTACTTATGGTAATTATTTTACTTATTAGTTTACATTTTGATAATGAAAAATATGGTTGACTATAAACAAATGTTCATGATATTATTATGTTTTAATCATACCTTCTTGGACTCATACGGTAAAACCTTATAATTTTATTTCGCAACTGCATGCAATTTTTTTAACCACTTAAGGGGAAATGTACTGGATATTACCTATGAAAAATTACACCATATCATATTACATATTTATAGCAGTATTTATGTATGAATGTTTGGTTAGTAAATATTTTTCAGTTTCATTTAATCTCATTTTACTGCTACGAATATTAAATATAACATTTTACCAGTTGTTTTGACTAGTGTATAAATTTGTCGTGAAAGGACACATTGAAATATTGCCAAACAGCAACAAAAAAACTTTTACTAGCTGAAATGACCATGGTGTTCAGTGGGGCCACGGCTGTTAGATTACATGTTATGGCTAATATGGCTATATAAGCGACTTTTGCTTACAGAACTTTGAGGGTGGCCATGACGTTTTGAACAGGTATTACACATAAGTTTGTTTTTATACAATAAATAGATATTTAGGTTATGTTTGAATTTCCCATTTTGATACATGTAAACATAGCTTTTAGATCGTCATCATGTAACAAATTCTTCTATTACGTAATGTTCCAATAACTAGTAATTAATAGTTACAGATTAGTTCAAAAGTTTCCGGTAACCTCAGTTTCATTACGTAAAACCGAAAGTTAGTGTTGTAGAAACGGCAACCATCTATCAGCTGACTTAGAGCATACTATTGGTTTATTTAATATCAAATTTAAGCATTCCACGCATGTGATTAACCAGTTACATCTCCGTCCTAGGATGGATATGAGATCTCATGACCATGCATATCCATCCTAGGACGGATATGTATTGTTTATACGTTCTACAAACAGTGTCAGTCGTTGAAAAACGATAAAAAACCATCCCATAATGTAAGATTTACCTGTAGGGGTTGGGGTGAGCGAGTTCATGACCATGTGGAACTGAACCTGGTGCCTCTGGAACACGCTGAGCTGCCTGGTGCGGGAACCGGTCCGGTTGAGGAACTGTACGGCCGTGGACACCGCGCGGTTGTACTCCCTCAAGCCGAACGACTTCTGCGGCACCACAAGTCCTACCTGGGACACGACATAAAGGTAACATAGAACATGCGTGTGTTAAGGGAATCCCATAATCAGGATGTTAAACATCTTTAACCCTATGCTTTTGTAGCCGGTGTTGGCGTCAACCTTGTTTTCATGGAGTTTGTGCTGCCAAACGGCTATATTGCCACTGAGGATACCACTTCACAGCAACGGCAGAACGTTTGGCAACAAAAACTCCATGACGACGTGATTTTTGCCAAAAAATAAACTTGACAAAGGTTCCAATGTTAAACACAGTAGAATTAGAACTGTGACTCCCATGCAAATGCTGGACCATACATTAAGGATTAATAATGTATTATACTGTAACATTAAAGGTTACTTTACCTAAATATTTTTTATGGATCCTTCTAATCCCAGGAATTTGTTTAGGCCATTATTGGAACCGTTTTTTACATTACTTCAGGCTAGATCTAGTTAGTGGTTTGTACCATTATCACTTAACTAAAAGTAATTGGTGATAAGTGGGATTTGAACCTGGGGCCTTGGGCACCAAACTCCCGTGCTCTACCCGTAAACCAGGAACTACTTGGTCTCTACATGAACGTATAAGTATAATGTAAAAAAATAACGTATTAACGTTATTAGGCGTAGGGGTTGGCGATCCCACCGCCCAGTGGCGCTGTCACTGCAATCAGCCTCCCTGACTCTCTACTCTCCTCTTGAGCAGGGTCTTTTCTATCTACCCACGTTTCTTCTCCCCTCCAATGCGTGGATAGACTGTCTTCATCTATCTGTACAAACCCATTCTCTTGTTCTTCTCCCACCTTCTCCCCTGCTTTTCCGCTTTGTTTCAGGCCAACTCAAGGTGTCACGTGGACCGTGCCGAGGAGTGGATGGCACCAGGCCTTATATATGGTGTCTAGAACGGTACCTGCAGGATACCGGGCGACCTCCTGCAGTAAGTAGCCTTACCTGGACATGCGGGGCTCTGTTCAGGCGGACAGATATTTCCCTAGCTAGAGGGAAGAGAAGGAAGCCAGAGGGAAAGCCTGGACCGTTCATCCGGGATGCCGACAGGCTAAGGAAAAGCTTGGAGTGCATAATATAAGAAGGTCTGAGACCATGATCAGGCTTAAGAAAAACTATTTAAGGATACTGACGGGATTTCTAACCGGACACTGTAGGCTCAGGGGTCATCTGAGCAAGATGGGCATTGTCCAAGAGGGTGAATGTCGCTTCTGCCAATCTGGGGAGGAAACACCTAGACACCTATTGGCTGAGTGTGACGCGATAGGTCAGAAGAGAGCCAGAAGCTTGGGAACACACCAGGTGGCGGTGGAGGATTTTCCAAAGTTAGAACCCCTCGTTATACTAAACTTTATTAAGGCATTAGGACTAGAGGGGGTTCTCTAGGCAAGAACTAGAGACTAGTCTGGGGGGCACAATAGATCTCATAGGTCGCGGTGCAATATTTCCCCTAGATTTTATCAAGTATCAAGTATCAAGTAACGTATTAACGTATAATATGAATACAAATACATGTTGGCAGATGTTTGTGAAACTTTTACCAATAAAACCTGAATCGTAATGAAATAGGTAAAAAAGTATTTTCTGGAAAATATAATTAAGTTATTTACTCTGTTTGGTTTTAGAAAATCTATAATCAAAGGACAAAAAAAGGTTAATTACGTTTCGCTAACGGGTTAGTTCCACAATTTCTCACAACAGAGTGAAACGAATCAATTGAGATAGGTAAGTGGTGAAAAGTTTCGTATTCTTTGTGAAAGACTTTCGAAGTGGTTTGACAAGCTTTCTGTAAAAACAGTCAATAAAAGACATAGAGTGTGGGTGTGCCAAATTATCAGAATATTTATTTTTAATGTTTATTATAGTTTCAATTTATGATTTACCTACAAATAACAATAATCTCTCAAACATAGATAGTTTATTTTATGACAATTAACTGTTGGACTTTAATCAAAAACATTCATACATTCGTACGACAAAAGTGAAGACAAAATGAAAAAAAAAACTAAACTACTATTTACCAATTAATATAATATTGAGAAAAATAATCATATTTCACGAAAAAATAATAATCTATTTAATATATTCTATACAATAACATTTTTAATCGATTTATAAAACATTAAATTTGCTATAAAATCATAAACAACCAGTAAAGTCCGGTACAATATGTTTTGGGAGCTTCTTTTTCACACGGTTTGTCACTAAATTCGCATCTTCCAAAGTAAACAATATAGGAAACAAAAGGCCTAGTTGAGCAAAGTAAACAGTTTCCAGCCTCCACAGATAAAATGAAACATAATACCGTTCGTTGTTTGGAATAAATCAGTTTAACTGAAAAGAAAACTGTATCCATTGTTCTAGCTTGGTGCATTGATAAGCACTACAGATCATCTATTATTTCACACTTAGAGGATTATTTACATTCTTATAGTATTTCGTATCATAAGAGTGAAAATTCATAACAATAAAGTAAGTATAAAAATAATTATTATTACAATATATTGTTATAAGTTAATACTAATAAGTAAGTAATAATAAATTATACGAACTATTCGATTATATATGACCCTTAGAGAAATATTCATTAATGTTATATTTTAAAGTGAAGGTTTTCCCAACACACAAACATTTTTTTGACAAACTGGATCTATACTAATGGGATTTTATTGAAAATCATATCAAAAATCACCAGATTTGAATTTAAATAAGCTGTGAAATAATCACGGGTCTAATGATACTACTCAGCGATTTCTGTAAACGAACCAACGTACAAACTTTTAATATTTATACTGATGCACTTTTTTTAGCAAGGATTTTTAATCTGAATAGGTATTTTTCTTAAATACATTTAAGTGAATTAAATAATAAGTAAATGTTTGTTGAAATTTACCTTAAAGAATATAATGAACACATACGTAAAAAATACAACCACGAATTTATTCAAATGTACAATACGACTTGGTTAAAACTGTTTAGGTTATGTGCACACGAAGGACTTGGAGTAGGGCAAGAGGAAACATTGAAGACATCCTATTTACAGTGCGAGAAAATTGAAAGGAAAGTGTAGTATCCTAAATACGGACTTAAAGGATTGCCTATAAATTTTTTAAAAAGTTTTTTAAAGGAATCTTACACAGTTTTGTTAAATTGTTGACACTAATGCAGCCAGCATTCGCAAAGAAACTGCAGTTATAATAATGTCTATACTAGCTGGAGAAAGGCGTTTAGTGATGATCTTGTAGTATTGATTACAACTTGAGATAATATAGCCAAACTATAAATTTTTTACGGCCATATACAGTAACCCTAGCAGGATACATCGTTGGCCCTTCGTTGAAGAGCCAACGAAATAGTCGTTGGCCAAATCCAATCGCTATAATCGTGACAGTCCAGTAAAAATCTAGTTTATAGAAAATGGTGGATACAGAATAAGATGCTCACAGTTTTCAGTTATAGTTTCTGTGTATTCTTTATCTTACATTAAAAACCTTTGAAAACTTGAAGATAACCAAAAATAGTGTAAGTCATTTTTATTTCATTTATTTTATTTCGTTTATATGGTTAGACGCATTTTTCTATTGCGATTTATAATGTTATACCCGTGTAATGTAGACCAGAAGAAGAACAGCAGTGGTCTTCGTGAGAGAGAAAATAGGTCTATTTTTATGACGAGAAGGAATTGTCTTGCGTTTGGCCTTTCAATATTCAAAGAAAATTAAATTTTACAACCATATGACAACACATTTCGAAATAAAAAAATAATAAATAGGTACTTAAATGTCCTGAATGCATCACTGTTTATCTGTGGCGATCATTTCAAAAGTTGGCTTAACGACATATGCTGCTGGAAAATCTGTTTGGATCCACAAGCACAATTGTTGTGTCAAAATTTGTTTATCCTTGTCAACCACCCCGAGCGTTCTCAAGCTCAAAAATTACAATATTAGTATTGATTTCAGTCTAATATCTTAAAACAAATGTAAAGAAACTAAACAGATCTAAGTAATACATACATTTCATTTTATTCTCTGTAATGTTGGTATTAAAATACTAAAAAACATTCAAAACTACAATAAGAAAACAAAATGTGTGACTTAATTCGAATGTTAGACGACAGCTATTATACACGACATTGCTTATTTAACATACCGTAACAAAATTGCCTCCGGGTTAAATGTTAAAACACGAACCTCAGTAAGGTTACATATTGGTGATATACTCGTGTGTGATCAGCTGTGGAAGAAACTCTTTGTTTGCTTGGCCAGCTAGCCGTCAGTGTAAAAGCAGTGTTCCCGTGAATTGCTTCCAGTAATGCCTTGTTCCCAGGACTCGAGTAATCCAAAGTTCCCCGCATATATTTACATATTGAGGTTAACACCGAGTTTATCCATGCTCTGAAATGCTGGTGCATTCAGCTCTTTGCCAGGGAGTTTGAATATATTTTTTACTGTTATATTACTTGTACAATGTTTGCTTTTTAAAAAACGAGAAAAACGTCATATATTTTGCTCTCTACAGTTTTGTTCTTTTGTTTTTTTAACCTTTCAGCTCTTTAACAATTTTATTAGGGAATTGTCTCACCCAGGTATATTTCTTACTTGTTACTACTAGCATGAAAATATGTTCCAGATTTGAGTTTTGATGTCGGTAACTATAACTGTCCAGCACCCTAGATAATTAATTTTAAATTATAGTTTAACAACTGAAATAATATCTTTAGTACCATACAAATAAATTCCTTGATTTTCCTAAAAATAGTGGAAACTTTGTTAATAAACACAAGCAAATTTAAAATTAATCTTAGTAAAATTTGTTAAAGGAAAATACAAGATTAAAAACTACATGTCCATATTTCCACTGTACCTAATTATTTTAGAAGAGATCCTCCTTTGTGCTCTTCATGAGCGAAACGTCTCTGCATAAATGACTGGTTGGTTGGTCTCAACATTTTTCAAATATCCGAAAAGGTTTGCTTTCTTTGATCTTCCTTTAAGGGAAGTCTTTTAATTATTTACTAATCAAAAAAGGTTCAACCTCTGAAAAGGGTGAGTTTATAAAACAAATTATAAAATTTAATCTAGTGTACGCATGCAACAGTGCTCGCTTAACAGTCAGTGACAATCCTGACTCCCGTTGGGACAATCACTCCTTGGACAATAAATAATTTTCCGTACAATGACTGCTTAAGAGTATAATATTAAGTTTGACTTAACTTGGGTGAAATTTAAATTATTAAATTATAACTGACTTAAACATTTTTATATACTCACATTA
Source organism: Nephotettix cincticeps (assembly GCA_023375725.1). Classification (NCBI taxonomy): domain Eukaryota; kingdom Metazoa; phylum Arthropoda; class Insecta; order Hemiptera; family Cicadellidae; genus Nephotettix; species Nephotettix cincticeps. Next base: position 44,468,897 of record CM041787.1, read on the forward strand.
AGCTGAGGCAGGCGGCTGGACGAGTAGCTAGTAGGAGGGGGCGGGGCCTGTGGTGGCGCAGGTTGTGGAGGAGGGGGAACCCATGACGTCACCGGTGGAGGGGGTGTAGTAGGCTTACTATAGTTTCTGCTGGACTTCCCCGTGCCACCAATTTTGATCCCACTACCACCCCGCATGTTCGTAGCACCTGTGATACCCGTTTGGCGGTAATTCGTCCCTATTTTCACCCCCGATTGGTTCCTTTGCTGCCCCCAACCCAAAATCACCCCTCCGGGGAAAGCAAGTAACACAAGTGATGTATAAATTAGTTGCATCTCGTTATATTTGTTTAACCAAAATTTTAAAAGTTTGTTAAATTTGTTCCCTTGAAACGTATTACTACTATAAGACTCTCGATCTTATATTACACCAATATATCTTTCCCCAAAAAATCTGAACATCCAAAATAATTTTTTACAAATTTAAACATGGAAAACACTCAAAAAGCTGTAGCCTTATACAAAATTTACTAAATGTTCTAAAAAATGATTAAATATTCTTTAGAGTTATTCAACTAATTTTTAAAACCAGTAACTATCCGATGTACCCAATTGTTGGTTCATCCGACAACCTGCAACAAAATAAATGATTTTAGAAATAAATATAATTTTAAAAACTACTAATGCTATTATTTTTAATATACTGTATCAATACATAAATAGCTCAAAGTTCTAAATACAAATATATACTTATAAAGGGGCTCCAAAAATATTTTATTTTATTTTTAGTTGTCGTAATAAATAAAAAAATTCTGTTGAACAAGATTAAGATAAGATAAGATGAAATAATTTTCTATTTATTTTGTAGTTTTAGTCAATAAATAAATGTTTGTGGTGTTTTATTTCAGAAGAAGTCTAGTTTGAACAAGATTAAGATAAGATAAGCTAAAACCCACGACTTGCCTTGGAAGCAAGATATTATTCTACTATAGAACACAGGCACGTCCTTTACAGTACATGGCGCTTTCTGAGCTTGGCTCTGGGAATTTTTGTTTATACCAGTGTTATTTTACTGAGCGAATAAGTGACGTATTACGAATAGTTTTTCGTAGTGCAATCTAACCATTAGAGGCCTGGAAATTGAAACTATGTCTTTTTTAAAATTCCAAGTTGACAACAACAAGACTAGGAAGTAAATCACAGATTTATTTGCGTGATAGATTCTAACAAATAAATCAAATAAATTGTGGGGATAAATTAATGACTGTTAGAGGAAAATTTTTCAAGATGACTGTATGAACAAATACTATTTTTGATAAAGGAATCAATAACGATAACTAATGAATAATGTTGGCGGATACATAAACATACTGATATACACAGTAAATGGTCCCAATAGCGACAATTCCCGTATAGGATATGAAGGAAATGAGTCACGAAAACTCATGAGTAAAGAAACAATTGACCAATTTAAAATAGAACTTAAATTATGAATCCTTATTTAAAAACATTAATTACGCAAAACAGTTTATACACGTAAAAATACTTGTATCCTTGTATTGCCACAACAAGGAATTTGAAAGAATGTGAGGTGTTCGTATCTTGATGGAAACACAGTATGTAGTATTTATTATAGTTTTGTTGAGAATCAAACACCAGTTTACTCTAAAAGTATTTATTAAAAAAATAAATATTTAACTTTAATATATTACTTAAAAGTTTACTAATTAAGATTCATCATACGTCTTGTTATTTTGCCGTTTTGTACCCCAGAAAGGCCAAAATGGGTGTTAACTCAATTAATGACTGTATATCTTTCTGTCTGTCTGTCTTCCTTTCAGAAAAGCTTAACTAGGTGTTTTGGTAACATGTCTCCGTTAAAACAAAAACACCCAGTTTTGAAACTTATTTTTTATTATTCTACACCTTTTGAAGAACGTTTTTGATTACTATATACTAATCCGCATATTATTAGCTTCCAGGCTCCAATTATTAAGACATGTACATGTTTTAGGTTCCAGGCGAATTGATTGGCTATGAATGAGGATAAAATTTAGTTCTAATAACAGTATAAAACAAAAAATATTACAATATCAGGATCTAAAATATAAATGCACCCAAATGTGAACTTTTTAGGAGTAATTGTTAAATGAAAATCCAAACTGGGAACTACAAGTTGATAGTTTGATCAAACTATAAAATAGCTGTATTTTCTATCTTCTCATAATCAGACTAGCCATAAACCTTAATACTCAGCTTATTAGTTAATCATGCTTATTTTTCTTCTATTGCATTCTGGTTTGAGGAATCTCGTCATTCAAATAAAATATCCAAAAAAACGAATTACTTGGTGAGTTCCTCCTAGAACTTTTATCTTACTTTTAAATCCGACGTTTTTCATTTGAAAATTGCGTTTCAGTCTGAAATGAACACTCAGTCCCCGGGCACCAGACGGAGCTCAGAGCAGGGACCAGGTAGCCAGTTAACGGTAAAGTAATCACCTCTTTAGCGAGTTGGATCTCACACTTTCCCCCGAGAACTAACCCTCTGTTCTCACTAAAGCCTAACACTTAATCATCGGTTTTGTAGAAAGAGAAGCCAAATTGTTTTTTGCTTTTTTCATATTCACAGCGAGGCTTTTCCTTAGAAGTTTAATAATTTTTTTTTCAAATCAATGTTTATTTTACTCTTATTTATTTGTATTATTGCACATTATTTTTTATTATAAATTTCGTAATGAAATAATGAAAATATTTTCACGACGAGATTAAAATTCGAAATTAAATTGTATGGTTTCACTTAAATTAATAATCTTTAGCATAATACAAAATAAGAAACAGTTTTTCTATCAACTATAAATTACCTTTACGATAGCTCAGGGGTAACGATCTTGCTCAGTAAGTCAAAGGATGCTGGATCAAAACCAGTGATCTGCGGCTCCTGTCAGATCATGAGCAGTCACCTTAGGGTAGAGAAGCAATCCTCACTAGGATTTCTCAAACAGCTAATTGGTTTGGTTACAATTTTCTCCAGAATCACACAAGAAGTGGGTGCTCGTGATTGCTTTGGGGTAAACATTCGGGGGTATTGAATAATCTCCAGTAAAATAAGGGGTTGGGGCCCCGAAAACAATTTTGTAACTAAACGGCTAAAACGTATTTTAAGCCATCTGGAAATGTTTTTAATTATCCGTTATGTCCAAGTAGCCTTAAGTAACATACATAAACTTATCATTCAATATATTTTATTTAAATTTTCCAACGCGTCTTTGGTTTTAATTACACAACGCTTCTGGAGGTAGAGAAACTCATCCGTTTTTAAGTGATTACATAATAGTTTACATTTAAAATTGAATATTTAAGGTTACAGATACTAATTATATCATGTTTTTCATAACACTTTAATACTTATACATCCTTTACAACACAAACCTATATTGATAACGCAACAAACAATCACAACACTCCGCCTCCGACCTATATGGGTAACACAAGAGCGTGCGCTCAGATCAAGAGTGTTATCAATATAGTTTTTGTGTTATGCATGATGGATGGTTTTAGTATTATTTACCCTATGATATAATTGTTATCTTTAACTTTCATTATCTTATTTTTAATGTTAAATATTAGGTAATCACTTGAAAACGGGATGAATCTCTCCATTGTGTTGGTAAAAACAAAGACGAGTTGGAAAGGCAGTGGTGTAGTGGAGCCGGAGCGGTCCGGAGCGCCGCTCCGGCACAGCTTTTAGAATTGGAGCAGCGCTCCGCCACAGCTCGTGCAGCCGAAACTCAGATTTTTATACTTGTACTTTGCCTTTTTATAGAGCGTGGTAGGTAAGCGAGTCGCTCGCATCATTTCATTATCAACACGCAATATCGAGGCAATTTTAGGGGTTTTACATTAAACCCAACCTAAAAACATCGTAACACCAGAATCAGACACTACAGCTTACTTGAAGACCATATATCTTTTTATAGTATCTAGTTTTATTATAAAAATATATATTTATTTTTACAACAAACTTGAGGCTGATTAATAACTGTTGAGATTATTTATATTTTCATTCTTTAACCATTTAAATCCTATTCATTCTAATCTCCGTCTAAGATATTTATTTCAACACACCCTCTTTCTACAGAACAGCCTTTAATTTCGATGAAGTTGCGGGGTTTTTTACAAAATAAAATTTGAAGATTTTCCTCCGTATTATGTGGTGGGCAAACTCATCTACAAATATGTTCTTCTTCCTTGACCTGAACTCGCCAGTTTGGTTTGAAAAAGAAAGCGGACCCTTATTAAAACTGGACCGTTTGCCTTCGACTGCAATACTTTGCATGAATACAACAGATACCCCAGGAGCATCACTAGTCGCTTTAGCAAAATTAAACTTCGGTTGATGTAATTCTTTTTTAAATAGATAAATTCATTGTACACAATTCCACGCGTTTGACCACGCAATGACCTTCCTGAGGAACTTGCAGACTTTGGCTACCCATTCCCCCCCCCAAAGAGTAATGGCCTTCCTGGAAAGGCCCGCTCCGGCACAGTTTTTTTTAGCACCACACCACTGTAGAAAGGTCCTATAAAATAAATTGAATAGTCATTAACCAACGCTAAATGTCTCAGGTAAGGGAATACAATACCTAATTACAAAGTATTTTGTAATTCCTGTATAAAATATCTTTTATAACATTATAACTCTATATTTTGTTTAAAATTAGAAAAATTGCATTGAATAAATTGTATGTGATCTTAATTCAGCTTTGTCCTCTTAACTAATATGATTAAATTATCCTAAAATTAAGTGTGTCTTTAAATTTTCTGAGTTCGTCAATGACGTATCTTTTTTATCTTATCAGGTAACATTGTGCAGGACTTTAGATGATTTCCAACAAGAAAACTGTTAATTAATTCCACTAGCTTCATTTGTGGAATTTTTAATTCTTGTTCTATATATCTTTATTTTTTACCTCTGGCTTGCCCATGTTACTCACGGAACTACGATACCTGCTAACTTAAGCTCCATGCTCATCGCCCATGATAATGGTTAGTCAATTTTGTACATTAAATAAAGAACAAAAATGTAAATAGTATTCAGGATCGATAAGCCTACACAACTCCCGTTGAAAGCTATTATATCTCATAACAGTTTTTACCTAAGTTTATATTAAATTATAAGAAGTATTGCTATAAAAAACAGAGTTTATACATTGTAAAATATTTGGATCACTCAAGCGTGTATGCGCATTTTTTACTCATGAATCTCTGATATGAAAGAATATTCTTGGTATTAACACAGTTCCCATTTAGGATGCACAGCATCAGCGATTTTGGAAGCTGAACAGATGTGTTTAAGGACTCAATATTGGTTGTCACAAGAAGTAGCTAAGCGATCTCAGACTATAGAATAGTTACAATTGTATCGAAGATTTTCGATATAAGTTGGTATACAGGTTGATTGGAAGGTTATGTGACGAAACATTTTCAGATAAACTATGTTATAGGACGAATCTGTATTCACAATCATTTTTTGATCGATTTCCCAAAGAAAATACAAAATGGTTATAACAAATTAGAGCTCATCATGAAAACAGGCATGTTTTTTTCATACCATTTAAATCATACAAAGGAAAACTTGAAAAATGTAAGCTTATCCAAATTTGGATAAGCTTACATTTACATTAAGATTTGTTTTAAAAAAATAATTAAAAAATTATAGGTAAGAGACCACGAAGGATAAATCAAAAGTAAATGTGGATATGAACTTAACCTATTACATAGTTTACCTTTAAAATTTTGTCACATAAAATCTCCAATCATCCTGTATATGTATAGTTGTTTTGAGATCAATTCTGTTGATATGAAGGAAAATGTAAAATGAATAAATTGTGTCAAAAACTGTTCAGTTATTAAAAACTCAATTCAATTCTAAATGGAATCTATTTCACCATAAGCATTTACAATAACACTTTTGATTTCCATTTTGCAGAAAACATAAATGCAGATCTAAATAAATCATAAGGAAATTAAACCACCATGGACAACCAATTTGTGTTTCCATCAAAATTGTTCATAAATTTAAATTATGATGTGTAAACTTTAATTTATAATTACGGGTATACTCGTATTCAAAAATATGAAATAAAAAATGAAAAATTTTTATTTACTACAAAATTTATTTAAAATTTTACAAAACATTAAGTATAGTTAATAAAAAGAGTGATTTTATTTCTTACAAAAGATATTTTCCACGACAATTTAAATATATAAACGTTTACTTATATCATTAAGTAATAAATTAAATTTTTTTAAATTTTATTAAGTTCCCACGCGGAAAATCCCATAAAAGATTTTATTACCACTTTGAAATATAGGCTATTCATATTCGGGGATATTAACCCCGAACTACTGAAAGCTGTAGCTTTCACAAAGCCTGAAAGCTATAGTAAGTGGTTTTAAAATACGCTTCAGTACATGGTGATCATAAATGTTATTATGATCATAATATTCTATTGTGGATAATTTCCACCACGATTGGTGGAAACATTTCAACGACATTTTGGGATCTGATACCAACCTCAGATAAGTTGGGACGTAAAACATGGCAAGTTCAGAGCATATCCTGGACTAAGCTGGTAAAAAGATGAAAATAATATGTTAAAAGTAGTCAAAAAAACTGACAAAGGAAATAAAACTCATGCATTAGTGTGTGACTTTTGTTTCTTACGATCCATTTTAGGTGGTTGGTCTGCTTTAAACTTCGTTACTTTCTTTTTTCACCTTAGTTCGCATTATGTACTAATTATGTAATATTTTAGGCTCCACTTGAGAACGGAATAAGATTCAAGATACCAAAACGTAGCTAAACCTTTTTTACTAATCGTGAATGAAAATGTCCACAATGAAAATTTAAACAACAAAAGCCCACCATCACCAACGATGAATTTCGAATAATGATTTTACACATATTATAGGACACAGCAAAAGCTACACAAACTAAGTCGTGGATAAATTATGACCTACAAGAACTGAACAAGATTAAGGTAATTTTAAACAGGTTTGAATATAGTTGAGCTATTTAAGTATGAATTTGATATTACAGTATATACAATATATTGTTATTAAATATTTTTCACAAGCCAAAGAACGAAGTTTTGAAAAAGATATTTTCATTGCAACATAAACAATGTTATTTTACTGCATAAAAACGATTTTAGAATTCTAATGTTTAAAACCTTTTACCAAACTCGAGTATTTCTACAAAGTTTCCAGGTCAAATATTTGGCTAAGTTGGCTGACATAGTTTGTAGCGGAGATCTGACCAAATCATGATCAAAACTCGTTGAGTTCCTGGGGTATGAAATTTGCGAAATAATTTTTATTTTGTACATTTAAATTTTACCAAAAGCTTGCCCTTTTGGTAAAATTTGCCCAAAAGCCGAAATTTGCATATCTGAATCAATTACTAACACTGTACAGATTCAATTAGTAAATTTTTCTAAATGAAAAAAAAACTGTTTGTAAAACATATAGCAGCTGATCAACAAATTACTACATATATCACCTTCGTTTTTATAACAACACATAACGATTGGTGAATATATACGAAACCAGGACTGTATTACAACGGTGATGTGTCTCTAACGGGACCTTTTTCAATAATTTACTACCTCTACTTTTTTGGCTGATTCCATTAGTTGTTCACCACCAGTTGCGATATAGTACAGGGTGTCTATAAAAGAACTCCGGGGTTTTAAGACAAAATATTTTAATAAAGTAAAAAACGTACATACATGTTTTATACATGATTAGAAAGCTGACATTGTTTAAGATTTTTTAACAACTTAGTAAAGTTCAATGTGAGCTCCGTGAGTGGCACGGCACACGTCGAAGCGGTATTCTACCTCTTCCCATGTCCTGGCGAGCATGTCTGGGGGAACGGACGCCACGCAATTCACAAATCGTCCCCTGAGATGGCGAACATTTCTCCACATACACAAGATTCTTGATATGCCCCCAGAAGAAAAAGTCCAACGGAGTCATATCAGGGCTCCTTGGTGGCCATGGAATAGGTCCTTCCCTTCCAATCCACCTGTTGCCGAAACGAGCGTCCAGTGACTCACGCACACACAAGCTGAAGTGTGGTGCGCCGCCACACGTGTGAGATGGGGCGCCCCCATCTTGTTGGAAGTAAACTAAACCTTTCTCCGCCTCAATATCATCCAACTGAGGTTAAACATACTCGATTTCGTAGGGCTTCGAGTGCATGAAGATCGGATTCTGTCCACATTCTCTTGAGACACACGCGGCCTACTCGGCGACTTTTGCTTCAAAACACTTCCTGTTTCCTTGAACGCACTTAACCACTGACGAATTGTTTTGTCTGCAGGCGGATCAACACCATAGCTACGTCAAAAGTTTCTTTGTACAGTAACACCAGAATTAGTTTCTATGAGCCAAATAACACATTGAGCCTTTTGTTGAGGCGTCGCCATATAATAATAATATAATTTTAATTTTTTAAACCCCGGAGTTCTTTTATAGACACCCTGTATAGAGGAAAACATGTCGTCATGAATACTTAGGAGTGAATATTTCGGGTTTTATCTGCAGTATTGTAGAAAGTCTTATCGCTTAGCGATAACAGGATTGCGATGCTGGCACAGCGGCCAGTCTGATTGACAAGGTAGATAGGATAGAATAGGTTAGGTTAAGCAAGGATGGGTTAGGTTAGGTTGGATTAGAACCGGTTGAGCTAGGTTCAGTTGGGTTGAGGTAGGTTAGGGTGGGTTGGGTTAGGTTGAGTTTGGTGGGATTAAAAAAAATATATATATATATTGTTTGATCCCAATTTCGTTATCAAATTCTCTATTAATTGTTATTTTTCTAGTAGTCCTCAAATAATTTATACTCCAAAATGTTTAATATTAAACTAATTTTAAGTATAAATATTGTATAATTATGTATTGTATAATATGTATTAAGTATAAGTATTGGTGTTGAATGAACGGAATCTTATGGTAAAAATTTGGTGGTGGTGAATTAACGGAAAAGAACCCTCCAATGATCACATCAGTGTTGGAGTACCCAGCGAGCGAAGCAAGCTACTAATATTACGATAGAAATATTTTTAGCTAACGAATTAGAAAACTTGCACGGTATTAGTTTAGTTGTAAAAAACATATATAGGTGGCGGGGTGAATAAAACAGAATGAAAAATAGATTTAAACGTAAAAGTCATTCCTAAGTTTAAATAATTTATAAAGCTCATATTGTAAAATACTACGTTACTTCTATTTTTTTACAATTCTAACTTAATTGGTCAGTTCAAAAATATTTCTGTTGTAGAAATGAAAAGGAAAAGTAGGAAATACAGCTTCGAAGACTGTCTTAACACGTACATAGCCTGAATTAGACGAAGGAAAGATAAATTGACTAAGTTGAAACGGTATCTAACTTGGCCCTTAGTTACTTGAAGATGTTGTCCATTTTAGTCAAGATAATTTATAAAGTTAGGCTATTTAGGTTAAAGATTAATGTTGTATTTGTATATAATAGAAATATTGTGGTTTAGGAAATAGAAAATAAAGCTATTACAACTATAGTATTCGTGTATAGAATTTTCATGTGACAAAGTAACTTTAATTTGGGGTTCTTAAAAAGAATTACCAATATCAAGAGTGAATTTTGGCTATTTATTTTGTAATCTATTAATTTTTTACATATGAAAACTTCATTTAACCCTTGACCAGTCAAACGTCTGCTGTGTGATGACAATTGCTAGAAATTGTGTAGAATTTTTTACCTAGGGAAATGTTTTACCTTGTGGTTTCTTTTTCCGCCCTCCAAATGCCAAGGAACCACTCAGAGACCAATCATTTTTTATATCTATAAAACCGATCTAAATCTAAAATATTATGTTTTATTATTCAAACCTAATAAACTCCAGTTAATGGAACTTGAGACCTTTAAAAGATAATATCTCTTAAAGGATTCGATATGGTGCAGTTTAAGCAAACCAAGAGTTTTAATCCCAGTGGTAATGCCTTATAGAATATTCGAGAACGCCCTTACATGCGTTGGACTCTAGCCGACCTCCGACAGTGTTCTGGTAGTCAGTGGGTCGTGAACATAAATCAACTAATGCACGATAACTCGGCACACGTTTAATTTAATATTCAACAATAGGACGCAACACAATAATTAAATGGCCCATGTGTCCACATTTTTCTAACCCAATATATATGCTCTGTTACGTGACGAAGAACCTTGTGTGATGACTAAAAATCCTATCACATTTCTTTTCTTTTCTAATAAAACGAATGATTTAGCTAGATAGCCTATCTTTAAAGTCTAAAAATTGTGTAAAAAATATTTACTTTCTTGTGTGAAAAGGATCATGGATATGTATGATAATAATGTTTTTATTTCCTCTAATCAGCTGTTCTAATAACCACACTACACCATTTCCGTTACACTTTTGTTACCCTCACAAATTTCTAACACCACCCTCCACAGTATGGACATATTCATGTCAAAAAGATACGGCACTTGGAAGTTACACCCAGTACAAGTAGTGAACAACATGCAGACACCTTGTCACAGTTTTCTTTTTATTTATTTTACATCCCATCGACTTATCTAAGGACCTTTCAGACAATCAACCGGAACAATTTGTAAATACTATTTCAGGGTACACTTGAGGGTTGGTCTTAGGGACAGGAATCGTACGCTCTACAATTGGATCAGTTCAATCCATTATAATGGCTCCAAAATTATATCACCCAAATAGAAAAAGTGATCTAGGAAGAGGTGCAAGAAAACAATGTGTAAAATTCTAAGATACAAAACTTGTTCTGAAACATTTATTGAGATAACGTACATGCGGTCTCTCACATTATATGAGAGGCACCCATCAATTCAGACCGTGAAAAGCTATAGCAACTCTAAGTCTATACAGTACAGGGTTCATGGCCATTCCCAGAATTATACCAAATTTCTGGATATTCCTGGAGTGAGGCATATATTGTTTATAGTGACGTTCTGAAAAAACATGTACAAGATATAATAGCTGAAGGACGATGTATAAATAGAGCATTTGGTTGTTATAATTATTAAAAGGTTATACAGGTTTTATTTTTTAGTTACTTTTATATGTACTTTGTAGGCACATAGTCTTAAACGAACGTAACCTAAGAGGAAACATGAAGAAAAAGAACATTAACTTTAACGAGTCTAGTTGGCCCAAAATGAGCCAAATGATCATTTAAACTTTAGGTGCTTTTCAATTTAGTATTTTTTTAACATTACTAAACCTATGCATAAACAAATATGATTTTGTTGGAAAAAAATTATATGTAATTAGCACGAACTATAAATTTGCCAATGAATATCTGATTTTTCTCTTTACTTCAAACATGTTACCGTATTTACTTTTTTAGCACACCTAAGTAGATTGTAAAAAGAAAAGTAAACGGATATATATGTAATAAAATTCTTATCTACGGAACATGTTTACTGATACACCAACAACAAAACCACGAATCCACTTCTAAAGTGACTAGCCTCTATTCGTAGTAGGCCTAGGCCGTCTAGGCTTGGCCGTTCTGCCGTCATCCTCCACATAGTCGTCTGGTCTGAAGGGTTGGGGTACAAGGTTGGCGTCAGGACGCAGGGGGATGGGGGAGTTCCCGGTCTCTTGGATTCGAGACCTTGGGGGCGCTGGCTCGAAGGGAGGTGGTGCCGGTAGCAACCGTGGTGCTGGTTTCCTTAGTGGCATTCCGTAGATTGTGAAGAGTTTTTTAGTATAAAATTAACATAAAATTTCCATTTTCCATTTATTTTCTTGGGAGGTTCTTGTTTAAATATCACTTGGTTTTCATGGTAACGGAATTATTGAATAAGTCAAGTTCTAGTTTTACGATGAAACAGCAAAATTCAGTTTCATATCACTTATAGAAGAATTTTTATCTACCTGAACTCGTAGATTCAAGTGTAAGATCTATGAATCACCCTCAAGGGTAATAAATAATTATGAAATACCTGATGTGACTCATTTAGATTAGATTATTGAAATGGCGACCATACCCTAAGGTAGGTATTTTAAGCCAAGTATGAATGAGGATTGAGTGTAAGATGATTGTGGCGCAATCTTCTAGTCTTGTTACTGACTAAGGCTGACATGTTCCTTAGACAGGACTGTTAATTAATAGCCCAACACCCTATCGCAACTAAGGGACCTACAGTTTAACGTGGAATCCGAACCACGGCCTCTAAATTACGAACTGATATAATTAATTATGAGGATTGTTTTTGTGGATTAACGTAGTATTCAATAGTGCGAATGTTAACCCTAGAAGTGGCAAGCTTTTTACTCTTAACTGTAACATAAAAATAATTACTAATATCTTCATGAAATACCAGAGTTTAAACAAAAAAAGCTTAAAACATGCCCCCCTTATAACCACTAACCACAAAAGCAAAACAGGTGTCCACTGCAATCCTAATTAAGCCTACAAATGCCGTCAACTTCCACCTAAACCGGTCACCGTTTATTTAAGGTGGGTCCTCCACTCCGCTTTACCACACATTTGCAAGCCAAATTGGAATTGCTCATGGTCGGGATTCGAATTGATAGTTGAATTACATATAGTAATTATCAGCCATGGAAATAAATTCACCTTTGAATAGGTGTCATTATTAATGAACACAAAACCCTTTAATGCAAAGGCTTTGTGGAATTGATGACGTCATGAGTAACTATGCGCCGCAGTCAAAGCTTTGTGACAGCCGAATATCCAATATCATGCTTCTCATGTCCTTTTTAACACCTACTGTACTGGTTTTATTTCTTCTCTCTCACTCACTTTGTTAACCAAGACAATAACGTATACTTCACACTTACATAGTATTTGATTTACACAGTTTACTTTTTATGTTGAGTTTTGAATAATTGAGAAAAAATGATGAAACAATGGCAATGAAACGTCCGAAAAAAACTACTGGCTTGAGATATTTTTAGGATTTTTTTAGTAATCTAAAAAATAGCCTAATGGCTACTATTGTGATATTCCAATAGTTATTACTAGCCAAAGTACCCGTTCTTCGCACGGGTTAAAAAGGCTGAAAGGTGTAGGCTCTACTGATATATTTCAGTTATTGTTAATTAATTCTTCATTGTTTACAAAATGACAAAACACGAGTGTCTACAACATTTCAAAGTAACATCTGTCAAATATTTGAGAGGATAAGGATTAATGTAATAGAGACAGTCGTCGGAAAAAAACTTAAAATCTACCATTCCACTATGTCAAATAATTCAATAATTTGGATCCAGCAGTTTATCTGAAAAATCAACTTTATTTCTTCTTCCTCCCGAACTGTCAAAATATAGTGCAAACGGATGTTGTCATTAGAAAATGTAAACATTGAAACCTAGGACGTTCACGGCAGCTCTTTCTTCTTCTTCTTCCTGAAATGTCAAATTATAGTGTTCACAGCTGTTGACATTCAAGTAATTTTATGTTTTCATTCTTTTAAAATGTAAACATTGAAATTTAGGACGTTCATGGGGCGTATTCCGAGGGGATTTTAAGGGAACTAATATGCCTATGTGTTGCATGAGTTTAAGATCTACCTTTCTGTAAAATTTCTAACCGGTCGGTTCAGTATTTTTCGCATTTACTTGCCACAACAAACCCATTGAGATATTTTTAGGATTTTTTTAGTAATCTAAAAAATCGCCTAATGGCTACTATTGTGATATTCCAATAGTTATTACTAGCCAAAGTACCCGTTCTTCGCACGGGTTAAAAAGGCTGAAAGGTGTAGGCTCTACTGATACATTTAAGTTATTGTTAATTAATTCTTCATTGTTTACAAAATGACAAAACACGAGTGTCTACAACATTTCAAAGTAACATCTGTCAAATATTGGGAGAGGATAAGGATTAATGTAATAGAGACAGTCGTCGGAAAAAAACTTAAAATCTACCATTCCACTATGTCAAATAATTCACTAATTTGGATCCAGCAGTTTATCTGAAAAATCAACTTTATTTCTTCTTCCTCCCGAACTGTCAAAATATAGTGCAAACGGATGTTGTCATTAGAAAATGTAAACATTGAAACCTAGGACGTTCACGGCAGCTCTTTCTTCTTCTTCTTCCTGAAATGTCAAATTATAGTGTTCACAGCTGTTGACATTCAAGTAATTTTATGTTTTCATTCTTTTAAAATGTAAACATTGAAATTTAGGACGTTCATGGGGCGTATTCCGAGGGGATTTTAAGGGAACTAATATGCCTATGTGTTGCATGAGTTTAAGATCTACCTTTCTGTAAAATTTCTAACCGGTCGGTTCAGTATTTTTCGCATTTACTTGCCACAACAAACCCACAAACAAACCCACAAACATACAGAAACCACCTCTTCTTTATAATATTATAGATAACTAACAGCATTGATATCTAGTTTATATACATATTAAGGAGATCAAATGAATAGTCTTGGTATACTAACTAAATGAATAAACTATTCGGTTTACTAGTTCAATATATTAATAATTATTACCTGAATCGAACATTTATTAAAAAAATAGCTAATAGAAGTAACCTAAATAATAACCAATTTTTAAAATGTTATTAAATGTAAATAGTAGTGGGGTTCAAACAGTAGATAAAAATACCGTAATTGAAAATGTTATATAAAAAGAATATTTATTCAGACAAAAACCAACTTTATTTCAAGAGTATAAGGAACCTAAATTAACTCCTAAAAATGCTTAATTTGACATAAACACTCACTTCCTCCTGGGTCTATGCTGATATAACGCTATAACTCTATAACTCACATTTCGACGAAACTCTTTATTGACATGGATATGTCTTAGCTCTGGGGGGGAGGGTTGTTGGCAATTTTAAGATGAAAATTTGAAACAGGTTTCCACAAAAAGTACGAGAGCGATTGTATTGAATTTAAACTGTTAAATTCAAAATTCATTATTTGTTAATGTGTTCATATATTGTCATTGTTGTTGTTAAATTCATAAGAATAAGAACAGCTGTTTAGATGAACTGAAAACATCCACTTTATACAAAACCATGATCTCACTTATTTTCCACAGGGAATTAAATACCGTAAATTTTTTTTAATGTACGTCTTGACAAGCTTGGCAAATGACCATCTAATTGATATCACGAGAATTTTTAGAAAACACCTTGTCTTAAACGATTCCGTAAAAGAAAGAATCCATAGGAGCCAGATCGGGAAATCTCGTTAACCATTCAATTGATCCTCTTTCGATCAATCCACGTGTTAGTAAATCGAGGAAGCTGTTTTAGTACGTCATGCATGATTGTCGCATAGTTACTAGGAGCTCCACTTGTTGCAAGTATAATGTCTCATAGCTCGGATGAAGAATTATTTGTGCTATAATGTCCATTAGCATGTCTATCCATCTACATTGTTGTGAAATATGACGAGTCTAATAATACCTTTACATGGAGCTATTAACAACAAAGTTATCAAACGGCTGATGGTAATGAGCATGAAGCCAACTTGTATATTACCAACAGAATAAAACTGTATACCTACCTTTTCAACCCTCGGTATAAAATAAAACATACTTAAGATTAGATTTTTGGTTAGTATTAATACTCGGTATTAATTTTGTTACTGATCACTAGTATACGTTTCAAAGGAATCGATATTTAGTTACAGGATATAACATTTAATTTCAGGATTTACAATGAATACTATTTAACTATACGATTTAAAGAATATAATATCCAAATAAAGGATTTACAGGATATAATATTTGAATACAGGATTTACAAGATGTAATATTTAATCACTGGATTTACAAGATATTTTATTTTTTGACTGGACTAACAGGATATAATATTTAATTATAAGATTTAAAGGATATAATATTGAAATACAGGAAATACAGTAAATAATAGTTAATTACAGTATTAACAGTATTTAATATTTCATTACAGTATTTACAGTATATAATATTTAATTACAGTATTTATAGAATATAATATTAAAATATGAGGTTCACAGGACATATTATTTAATTACAGGGGTTATAGGATAAAATATTTAATTTCTTTAAGTCTAGTTGGCTCATGATATTCTCGCTGACAAATCTTAAAAGATTATTAAAACTAAATTTTTTATCAAAAGTCAGTAAAATCGATCCTAAAGAATCACATATAAATTAAATTTCAAAAATAGAGAGATGGGAAGGATTTTGCCACACATGCGGTGGTAGAGCCATGCATAGAAGAGTGACTATTTTACTTGCAAACTGCAGCTTACAAAATCTGTTCGCGGAAAACCTTTCGGATTTCGAAGTTTTATTTTGGATCTACTCTGAAATACTATGCAGTTTTTTTAGGTTTTAAGTATAAGGTATATAACTTATAAGGTTATATATAACTTAAGGTTATAAGGTAATTTTAGGTATAAGGTTTTAAGTTCTGCTTAGTATAAGTGCACATTCATGTAGATTATTGATTAATATATATTTAAAGAGTGTGTTTACTACTTAATATACGTAATTGCTTTCTTTTCTGACCATTAGTTGTTAATAAAAAAAATTATTAATACTGTAAAAGGAGTAAAATTTCCATATTTTAATAGCTAGTTTTATATATTAATTCATCATTTATAGTTTTTCATTAACATTCATAGTTTATTTTTTGTAACAAAAAAACATTATGATATAGATAAAATGATTATTACAAATTTCAGTGCCCTAAATCACGTTTATCGTCTTATCAGTTTTTATTTAAAATATGCTATAATAGTTGCATTAAATTTGGTTTAAAAATGTAATGCTCCTTACTGATTTATATTGTAATAGACCAATTGTAAACTATAATTGCTTGATTATATATAGCATTTGTTTAATATTACGTAACAACCAACAGACTGGGACGGTGGCTACGTCCTGTAATCCAGCTACTTGGAGGTCACGAATTGTGGATAGTTGTGAGAGATGGTCAGTGGGTGTAGTGTTCTCTTGTGTGGATTAACGTTCGCACTATTGAATACTACGTTTATCCGCAAAGACCATCCTCATAATTAGACCAATTCGTAATTAAGAGGCCATGGTTCGAATTCCACGTTAAACTGTAGGTCCATTAGTTGGCATCGGCTGTTGGGCTATTAATTAATTAACAGTCCTGTCTGAGGAACACGTCAGCCTTAGTCAGTAACAAGACTACAAGATCGCGCCACAATCATCCTAAATTCATTCCTCATTCATACTTGGCTTAAAATACCTACCTGGGTAGGTCGCCATTTCAGTTAAAAGTATAAAGTATTGGAAAAGAAATATTTCCAGCAAAGGAAATATTTCTTAGCTCGAAAATACAAGCCGATTTTATTTGAATCAAATAAAACAAAACTGATGAATTAAATTCCAGACTTGTGGTTTCCAAGAATTGCCAATATACCACTAATTAGTAACTGTTCTTTCACAAAGTATTTATTTTTTCATTTGAATCTCACTCTCCATACGTCATGTATTTTAAATTACTTATATAAATTTAAATGTCAAATATGCTACACCGTGTAAAATTGATTATAGTTTTTTACTATAATTAAGTTTTTAGTATACGAAGACTAAGGATTATAATAGTGGTTGGCGAAATGAATCACAACAGTAACCCAGCTTTTTGGAGGTCACTAATAGTGGATTTTATAAGCGATATTACCTAGTTTATAGTACCGTCCGCACTTTTAAGTACCATGTTCATCCGCAAATAGACCAGTTCGTATTCAGAGATAAACTTGTGGTCTGGATCCCAATCTAATCTACCACCACCATTTCACAGCTTAGTAGGTCACCATTTCAGAAATATAATAGTAGCCTAATAACTCCTAAGCCATCTTTATCTGGTGGTAATTTTCCTTGAAAGCATATAGCTTTTTCCTAAATAAACATTAACACATTTGTGTTCCTATAAGCTATAAATCACCTTATGTTTACATACATACTCCTTTACGGAATTTAATAGTTGTGTGTGAAAATAAAACGTCGGATAGAACTAATAAATATACGGTATCAGTGGACCGACACATATGTTCTCCCCAAAGTAAATTTAAAAACGACAATCTGTATATAAACTTTTGTACTACTTAAAGTTTATCTAATTATCATTTAATAATGCTTTGTTTAAAAAATAATCATCCTATTTTTTAACATAACAAAAAGAAAGACAAAAGTTAAATTTATTGTTAGATTGCAATGAAGGAATCCACCCCTCCCCCCAAAATACCAAGCTTTTTGAGTGAGTTCTTGGGTGATGAGATCTTTTACTTTATACCAAGTTTCATGGAAATTGGTTTGGAAATAAGGAGAACACTATTTTTTTAATATTCTCTATAAGAAAAAACTCACCTACTGCGTTCACCTTGGACTTAAATTCAACTTTTCTCTGGAACCATTCGTTAGTCATAGACTAATGGTTCAAATTACAAATTTGTTGTGTTTTTTTCATAAGATAGTTTTAATGATGACAGTCATTTCATTCTACAAAGTTAATGTACAAAATAATGTTTATTACATTTAGAAGCCTTTAAGATTTAAACCCTTAGCTATACAGACATGCATATTAGGTCTCATATTTTTTGCACCTTAATACATATAAACAAATAAATTTTAATCAAATCTGTTAGAGCGGATTTTGAAGAATTTGTGTTTTTCTCATCTTTGAAGGATCTTACCCTTAAATATTTAAATGATCTGGAGATGTAACCAATGTGCATTATTGTTTTATAAATATCTAAAGTTAAGTTTTATAAATATCTAAAGTTAATTATGACTTCGGGGTTTTTACACAAACAAACAACATACAGATATCAGTCCGAAAACACCTTATGGTGTTTAATTCATGGTGCCTCAAAACAGATATGTCCACTCTGACCACATATTTAAAAAGTTTTACCCAAAAAAATACTTTCTAAAAATACTCATTATAAGGTTGGAAGTAAACATGGCATTTTTTTATTTAAAGTAATTAATAGTTGTGTACGGCCAGTTACCGAGTTTCAGGACACGCTGTATAATCACAAGATTAGCATTCGCAGCCTCCGAAGCATGCATGAATAAACAGCTGGTAAAGCACAAAGGACCAGCTGTTGGCACTACAAGTTGAGATGCAATTAATTAATTAATAACAATTACTTCTATTCCCTGCCACAATACTTTATAGTATAGGTTAGTTTAAATGTCTAAAAATCATTCATCAAACTCTCAATGTAGTATGATGGTGTTTAGTAATTAATAGGATTTTTTACAATTTAAAAATCCTTTATAGTTGAAACAGTATTAACTACTAGTTTCGTGACATCATTAGGTCGTCCCAATCTATCAATTTGTCTTACTTACAATTGACAAAGCATATTTAGGACATTAAAACACTTACAAATATTACTAAACGATACATTTTCACCGTAAACAAACTTCTATCGTGGTGCGTGCGCACATTATCGTTCCATCAGCAGCAACCCTTTAATTAAATGATTTTAAATAAGTCGAATCACTAGACGAGAATATCCCGATAATGTGACTGCTGTTACAAAAATGGTATTCGACACTGTTACCATAAAAATATATTGAAAAGGTAAAAATTCCCTTATAAAGGGAAACCAAGGGGGGGTTTCCCTTAAGGGGTTATTCCCTTATTTCCTTTTCCTTTTCCCTTGCCTATAATCAATATCCAACAGTATAAACATTAATTCGTTTTTTCTCAGGTGTTAAGGGTACTTTCAATAAAGTATGCTAAGAATATTAAGTTGGTTATAACCAAAAAACACTAATGATGCTAGGTCCTATTTTTTAAACTAAAAAATCGATTTGTATATTTAAAAAAACTAATAAGTATTAAATAATGGTGTTAAAGTAAAAGGAAGAAAAATAGATTTCTCGGCATAACAGATTTCTCCGTAATTTTGTTGGTTATGAGGGATTCACCCTTACCGAATTCCGGAACCATTTCATCAGTGTTTTGATTAAGTTTTAAAAAACCTAAACCAACTTCAGTTTCTAGCTGAAAAATATTTCCTTTGCTGGGTATATTTCTATTTTAGTAATAATGTGTCATTATAACGTACAATTCTCGCAAAATTATTCCACACTTCAAGTATTTTTTAAGAGATTCAAGGTATTTTTAAGAGGCTATAACTGTATCATGTTCAATTAAAATGAAGTATAACTATTATAGTGGGATAGAAAGGTAGTTAAAAGGGATAACTAGTGAGTTTCCTATACGTTTTTTTAAATCGTGGCAACTAACAAAATTTAAATTAAAAATATTCCAGTTTAAGGGTTTTAATCATGTTTAATCTTCCCCATTATACAATAGTAGCATATATGGATAAAATATTATTTTCTTCATAATGTTTGAATTTGAACTGAGTGTGGATATTTCCGTTTAGGGGCACCAGACACCAAAAGTGGGTTTGCACGCGTGTCTGTCTGTCCGTGTGCAGGTCTGGATGTGTACAGAACAACACGCTACTCCGTTGATCTGTTGTATATGAAATTTGTATGTACGTATGTAGTATAGTCAAAGTTTATCCAGGTTTTTTATTTATTTGTTTTTTTTATTTTAAGGGTAGTTCACTCCTAAAAATACCTTAAAAACTTAAAAATTCTTAATTTTACAACAATGGCTTTAACGATTTTGATTGATATAATTGTCAATAGTATAACTTAATATGACACCACTCGGATAAAATAACGGTTTAAAAGTTATAAGCTTTAAAATGTAGAAAAATGAACCTTTAGAGTTTTCTATGAAAACAATAAAGGTAAAGGACGGATATTTCTATGGAAGACTCTTTTTATTTTACTATGACGTTGCAATACAATTGTAAAAAAATTGTCAATCTGCAAATAAACGAATTTTGAATTTAAATAATCTAATTAACTTCCATCCAATGGGAAACCGGTTTCTCCTTAATCATTCATTCATCCCTAGGGAATTTTCCATACACAGCTTCACATTCTTGCCCTAATTATTAGACTAATAGTAAACAGAAATATATTTTTTCTCGATTTTGATTTAACAACCAAGTAATTAAATACTGCTTTATAGAGTTAACAAATTTAGCTACTTCTAATTGGGAGGGCTAATTTTTGAATGTTTTGGTACTATATGTATTAGACTATGTACTATGTGTATATGTATTTGTCTTTAGCACTTTTATTTGTCTTGCTATTAATATTGTCTACATCACCCATATCACAGGAGGACTCACTTTAAATTTAAAAAGTGACGATTCACTCACGATATTTTTACCGGGATTAATAAAACAACTATTTTTTGTCATAAAATTGGCGTATATGATAAATAACGATAAGACACTATATTAGATTTTAAATATGTATAATTATAGCAATAAAATAAAATAGTTAGAAATTTTTATACTGAACAAAATAAGAAAAAATGTATACATAAAAGCAATATATTACTGCACATTGTTATTACAAAAACGTTACTATACAAAAGAAAAACTTAAAAAGTCAATTGCCAAAAAAAAAGTAGCGAAACAAAAAATATCGTTAATTTTTACACAGTTTTTATCACCTTGGTATCAGTGGTTTTTTGGTAACCACTGAGCACAAAAAATATATATTTAAAACGTAAAACCAATTTCATAAAACTACAATTTGACAAGCGTGGTCACTCACTCACGGTCGAAATGACAAGTGCTTTACGCAAAAGTAAATCACACTGAATCCAGGAAAGGGGAATGTAGGAAGTGATTCAGGATATGCCTAGAAAGAGGTACGTACGTGAGTGGTGATGGATACTGCCGACACCCACTTTGTACAATTTATCTTTTTATTTTAATCTATCATTTTTTTATTTATCATTTTTGACCGGCATGTGAGTCCTCGTGGGATGTTAAGATAAACAGTCCTCAACATTTAATCATACTCAAGTGTAATGGAATTACACTAATTAGTTAAACTTTTAGTAACCAAAATAATTAATCACCATTAATCTGATTAATATCACGAATTGAGTTAGTTTAAGTAATTAATTTACAAGACTGAAACACCGGATGAAGTCCCCGGAGCTCAGTTCGGACCCCTTGAGAACTTGAATGCATTACACTGTATTGGCTGTCATCTCGTCTCTTGTATACCGCCGCTGATTCTCACCTCGGTATCAATATCGATCGTTATCTCGATATCATTATCGATCGATATATCGATATTAATATCGATACTCCGTTAATGCACCCCTCCTTATCTAGTGAAAATGTATTTTTAAAGATAATTAACATAACAAAATACTTAATGCGTAATATATTTTTTAAGTCGATTGAATACACTTTTAGACCATTATTTTAATTTAAACTACTTCAATATCTGACAAATAATTTCTAAACAAATGTATTTTTTACTACAATTATTTTAAAAATTCTATTATTTTTCATTTATTTATCTTTATATTATTTTGCATTACAGGAATATTAATTTAATTTGGAATTAAAAAACTCAAAATCTTCAAAATACCTTTGTATAGAAACGTAATTTTTGTATACAAACAATTTAATGATTAATTCGGTTAGTAACAAAAAATTTTCACAGGTGCATACATAGCTTATCCCTAAAGTACCTACGTTATTTGACAGATAAATTGTAATACTCCATTATGATTGAGAATATGTCAATATGAAATACACTTACTAGAATTTGAATGTCTAGTTATGAGATTGTATGAATAGAAGAGTTAATTTGATATTTAGTTTATAATGTTCCATAAATGTATAGGAAAATAATTTTAAAAACTACTAAATTATATATAGGTTCCAGAGTATATAAACTGTAAGTGAACTTTCCTTGAAAGAGTTTAAGATTGAAAGAGTAATTATAAATTACTTTAAGTTTTAATATCTAGTGTTTATTATTACATAAACCACCCTTATGTTTATAAACCTCTTTTCTGAAGCCTGGAACCATTCCTGGATCGTTTCTTCCTGAGGAAGCAACGAAAAGCATTTATTTCACAACAGACCGAGACCACTTACGAGCCGGGATATTGAGTTGAATAATTACAAATAATATAAATTAGAAACCTCCATTTTTATATCAAAATGTATAAAATGTATGAATGAACTTAAAACAAAATGTACATATATGGTTGACTTCTTGAATTTTTTAACCATAATAGATTAAAAAATATCTTTGTTTTAGTTTGTACAGCGATCCCAACTTTGTTGAAGGGTTGATGTTTAGTGTGGTCTGTGGTTAAGACAGAGATGCAACTTCAGACTGAAGGGAATGCAGGTCAAGTGAAAACAACATTATTGTGTATCCTGGGGCTCTCGTTGTTAATGATATTAGAACCCTGAGTAAGTAGATTTGTAAAATTGTACACTATATATTATAACTCTCTCCATGACTAAACAATCTTTGAACAATAATTTATCGGCTGTGAAACTCCCTCTCTCTTTATCGGCATACTTTTTCATTATTGCAGGAGTACATTTATCCCAAGAAAATAATATTTATTAAAGATTAAAATTCATAAATTAGGAAGTTTTAACGTTTGTAACGTTTAAACCATGACGCAAATATTACTACAAACTACAATAGACGTAAAACTACATAGACTAAATTAAAATCTTACCAGCCTTAAAAAAATCCTTAAAATATCCATGAAAAAATACAAGTTGGGAAAATATAAACGTTTCTATAACTACCTCAGTATATTTTCTGAAAAAAAAACTAATATACTAATAGTGAAAAGACGACGGGATTAAAAAATATCAACAATAACTCTACTTATTACATAGTTTACCTGAAAACATTTTTTTCATACCAACTTCCAATCACCCTGTATCTTTAGCTTTGACTGATATGCTGGGAATAATTTTTTCTTTCCTTATTCTGCTTTTGATAGTTCTTGGCTGCTCTTATAATTCAAAGCATTTTTTGTTTCCATTTACATATTTATAAACTATTATTCTGCGGTCTATATTAAATAATGTGTTGTTTTATTATACCTTGTATATATTACCTTATTTATTATTATTCTGAAAGTAATGCAGAGAATTATGGTTTTTAAATCGTATTTTTTTATCGTATTTATTATCTAGTATAAAATGTTATATCCTTAAAGGTTATACAATAAAAGTTTTATATTTATTAGGTTCTTATATCGTATATATTAAATAATTATTGTACATAATGATCCAAATGACAGTCATATTGATACGAGATATTATTTAATGGAATATTGTAATCCGTATATCAAATAAATAAACCTAATTTTGATTCAAAATAATTAAAACCTAAGAAACTACCGTAAAAGCTAACAACAAATTTAACTAGTTGGGTCAATATAGGACCTACTTAAGCGCATAAGCTTATTTTTACTGAGCATTTTTTCTTGCCTCGAATCAAGATTTTGATGAATAAAGTCTGTTATGCCTATCCATATGTGTTATTTGGTTGTAGGTAGAGAATCATTTAATAGCAAAACCTAAAAATTAATAATGATGTTACAAAAACAATGAATGTAAACTACACATGTCTCCTTAATGTAAAATACCTAAAGAAAATTTAATTTTAAATAAAGTTAGCAATAAGAAAACTAAGCGAAAGATGTGTGAATTTTTATCGAATTGTAAATTACATAATATTATATCTGAAGGTGAATTTATTGCTTGATATTTGACATAGCGCAATAATTTATTGCCTGATACGGTGTGAAAACACGGCACATTAATCAAGTGACAAACTATTTCACATGTCAAACCATATTTTGCTATCACCAACCATGTATATCACTGTGTTTGACTTAAATGTTCGTAATAAAACATTACTAAATTTGTTTTTTACTTTATTTAATGTTCATACACATAATTCTTTACTATTCTTATTTCTCCATATTCCAGTCGAATTAAATGATTTATATATTCAAAAAATGAAATTAAATAGCATAGGGATGGTGGTAACGTCCTGTAATCCAGCTACTCAGAGGTCACGAATTGTGGATAGCCGTGAGCTATGGTCGGTGGATGTAGTTTTCTCTTGGTCGAATTAACGGCCGCACTATTAAATCCTACGTTAATCCGCAAATGCCATCCTCATAACTAGACCAATTCGTAATTTAGAGACCGTAATTCGGATTTAATGGTAAACTGTAGGTCCCTTAGTTTCAATGACATTGGCTTTTTCACAATCATCTTAAAATCAATCCTAATTTATACTTGGCTTAAAATACCTACCTTGTGATATGGTCGCCATTTCAATGATGTAATCTAATATAAAAAATAAAATATTTATTATGTCAGTCATTTAATAATGTCAAACAAGAGTACAATAACCAACTAATAGTGGTTTTTGGGCTAAGTCTATGAGACACCTCCCACTGCAACAATCCCAGCCATAATGGCACTGAAAGAAGTAAGACATTCACTGTTAAAATACTGAGAGGTCTTATTTTTAACTTGATTAAACATAGAGTTATGTAATTTTCAAATGAATATCCTGTGTGTCCTACGAAGAGGTTCCTATTTTTGAGTTGGTGTGACTGACTTGTGGATCGCGCTACGGGCCTGGGAATCAACAGTCCTGACATACACATGTGCAAAGGAAATACACACATAGGACAAACTGGCGGGAAATTAAAGAAATAGTACATTTTCTTTAAAGCGGTTTTATATGCGTAAGTGTTTTAATAGCTACTGAATTTTAACTATGGTACTAAGCACTAAACAACGGTAAGAATTAAAGATATAAGTAACTCGTAAATAAGTTAATTTTTTTATCCATAAACCTTACTCAAGCCTTACTTCCAAGCCAGCCGTGAAGTACCTGGGGGTTAGACTTGACACCAAGCTTTCCTTCAGAGAACAAATCAAGTATGTGTCAGAGAAGGCGGCAAGGATTACGACCGCGCTCAGTCGTCTTATGGCGAATTTTGGCGGCCCATCAGCGGAGAAGCGGAAACTTCTTCTGTCCGTCACAAATTCAATCCTTCTTTACGGAAGTGAGATTTGGGCGGACGCTCTCAAGAGGGAGTGCTACCGCAAACAGGTGGGAGCGGTGCAAAGGAGAGCCGCGTTGAGGATCTCCTCAGCTTACCGGACGGTGTCGGAGCCGGCTGCACTGGTGGTAGCTGGTGTTGTCCCGATCGACCTGTTGGCCCAGGAAAGGAGAAGTGTGTACATCACCAAGTCCGAACTTGGCGCCAGGGAAGCGACACGGGTGGCCAGGGAGGCCTCCATACACCAGTGGCAAGAGAGGTGGCGAAATGAGTCTAGAGCGGCTTGGACGCGGAGACTCATTCCGGACCTGTCTGTGTGGGTTGATCGTGGGTTTGGGGAAATAAATTTCCTCATCACGCAGTTCCTCACCGGACATGGGTTGTTCCGAGCCTATCTTCACAAGATGGCCAAAGTGGACAGTCCGGCTTGTATTTACGGGGACGGTTTTCACGATGACGCTTTTCATACGTTCTTCCAGTGTGACCGGTGGGCAGTTCTAAGGAGGCAGCTTCTGCTGGAGATCGGTGAATTTACGCCGGAGACCGCAGTAGAAAAAATGGTGACATCTCTTGAGAACTGGACTCTCATCACGTCCTTCGTGGAGAAAGTTCTCAAGAGAAAGAAACTTGAAGATCCGTAACATCCTGGATCTTCCCTCAGAAGGCTAAATCGGAGTTGAAGTTCATTGAGCTTTAAATACGAGGCTCCACTTTGAGGTTCATGCCTTAATATGTTATTCCGAAGTGGTCAACAGCCTGAGGCAGAGGGTTTTAGTTGGGTGCGAATCCCACACACCGGGGAGTGCACCGTTCTCCTCCCTGATGGTGCATAAGAGCATTTCCCCTCGAGGAAAAAAAACCTTACTCAAACTGATGTCCATCGATCGCAATGCACTGATAACAACGAAATAGAAAACAGTCACACGCTTTGTGGAATAACTCTCTAGATATCAACAACAGTTCCTCTTCAATCAATACTGTTTCTACTATCCCACCATTTTGTCCTGATGTTTCAGAATTAACTGATACTCGGGGTATTTCTTTTGCACATGTGTATGTTAGGACTTTTGAGTCCCAGGTCCGTAGCGCGATCCACACGTCCGTAACACTAATTAAAAAATAGGGTCTACCTATTTTACTTATACCTCTTCGCGGGACACCCGGTATCTTATAGATTTTGCAGGATGTTAAAATTTAACTTGTGAGGTAAATTTTAAATAACCTACAAAGCAGTTAGGAAGGAGTGACCTTTTATTTGTCTTACAAAATGTTCAACAATTTAGCAGGAAATCATACTTATAAATTATAAGTAACATGTATTAAGAGTTTTCTAAAAAAGCTCCAAAAAATATAAACGTTTACGATGAACTGACACATATATTCTTTCTTTAGAAGTAAATTAAATGATATATTATTAATAAAAAATATAACATTAAACTATTATAGAATGTCACTTTAAAAAATCTAACACATAAGAGCATTCTTTCAAAGATACTTTAACTAGTTAAAACTTTTTTTGTTTCTATAGATTAGTAAGGGAAAACATAAAAATGTGGGAAATCTGTTCAGGTTATTTTTAAAGTAGTGCACCCTTGATACAATAAATATATACCAATTTGCCAGTTAGATACAATATTTGGGTTGTTACAAAGCTATACAGACCTTAGTTCAAAAACTACTCTTTTGATTCATGAAACATTAAAGCAAATATTTTCACACTGAAAATACTTTTTTTATTGAAGAAAACTATACATTATCTATATATTATGAAAAGTTGAGAAAGTAAAAATAATATAAGCTATCCTACCTACCTTTCCCCTACTTTTCTTACAGCAGAAGTTTGTTGCCACTATGCTCAATAATACAACTATTTGAAATAATTTAGGAATTTTCATAGCAACAATTTGATTATGTTGAAAAAACTAAGCCTATCTGGTAAAACAATGCGCGAAAAATCTGTTATCGGTAAAAGTTACAACTCTTCCAAATAGTTTAGAGGCAATAAAATACGCTTATCAATAGTTCTTTTGTTACGAACCATAAAAAGTTATCTTAAGACCGGTTATTTAAGACTGATCTATGATTTCTATATAGGCTGTCATTTTCTTCGAACCACAAAACCAAAAAAGTCTAGGTAAATTCGCCAAAATCAAGGTTAAATTATTGGATTCAATTAAGTCAATTTTTTATTATTTAGAAGAATTCTACTGCATTAAAAATATGTTCCTGATGGTAAAGGTTTCATGAAATATCTCATTAGGAATCAAACGTTTAGTTTTGACCCAGTTGCTATTTTTTATTGTTATAGTAACTAATTTTGTTTCTTGAAAAAAGGTTATATAGTAATAAGATCAGGGACTTTACCGTTCCTTGACCAAATTCGAAATAAAAACTCAAAAGGAACGGAGGTTTGCCTTTCTATTTTTTACATAACATAAAATAACGCTAAACACAACTACAAATGTATCATGCTTGTGTCTATAAAATAAAAAAATATAGGCCAAATTATTAATAACCAAATATTCCAAAATAAATCGAAATGCATTAGTGTTACTGTACTTAGCGAGTCCCAACATAATATTTGTTAAATAATATATAAAAACGTTTAACAAGATATCAATTTTACAAATTCCTATGTCAACGTTATGGTAAGATTTTGGTTTTAGATCTAGGTATGTCGCACATCGTTGTAGTCATGAATAATTCAAACATATTTAATCCATAATTCGAATTTATCTTAATTGAAAAAGTAAAGCAGTATTTTAAAATCGTTGAAGTGTTGAAATTAATTTCATGGCAATTAAAAACTTACAGCCTTGAGAAAGAGTTGCATAAAACTGTTCAGTTTATATTTATTGACTGTTTACTTGCGCTGTATAATGAAGATTAGTTATACACTGATTATATTATTAGTGCTTGCAGTTTGTACATGGGGGGGTGATGAGGTTAGGCAAAGAAAACGGCCAGAGAAAGAAACAAAACATGTTTTTAATTGTTTTCGTTTGAAATTTCCTGTAAGTACGCTTCTTCAGTCCGTTTGTATCTTTATGTAACCTAACCTTAATTTTTACTTATTTTATCATGTACTATTGTGCTACCTGGATAGTTCAGTAGCTGTGTTATCACCTTGTAAATCTAGTTTATTTCGTTCGATTTCGCACCTGTTTGTGGTTAAATAAAAAAACATGTTATTTAAGTGCTGAGTAAATTAACTAAATTGTTTTGAATGTGAAGAATAGTTTTTTTATTAATATTTAGAATCTTCGTTATACTTTAAACGTGTAATAAGATTGTTCAGACTTTATAACACATAAATTTCACTTTGCTTTATGCTTTTAGCAGACCCTTTATAAACGGGTATGATAAAAGAAAGCGTTTAGTTGATCAGTGAACCATCAGTCAAAAAACCTCTGCTTTTTCTGAACATGTAGGAGTCGTGTAGAAATGAGTGTAGGATGATTGTGGCACGATCTAATAATCTTGTTACTGACTAAGGCCGACATGTACTGAAATGAATTGAGAAAGAACTGTTAGTAAATAGCCTAACGCTCAATGTCATATCTAAGGGACCTACAGTTTAACATGGGGTCCAAACCCCTGCCTCTGAACTACAAACTGCTCTACTTATGAGGATAGCCTTTGCGGATTAACAAAGTATTCAATAGTGCGGACGTTTATCTACACTAGAGAACTCTACATTCACCAACCATCACTCACAACTATTCATAATTCGTGACTTCCAAATAGCTGGAATATATGGTATGTCATTTTCTGTAGTAATAAAACAGTCTTCTGAAATTTATAAAGTAGTATACGTGTAATAATACACAATTTTGAGTGTTAATAAGAGGTTTTATAGAATATTATTTCAAAGATCTTTCATAAATTTGAGCTATATGTAGTCATACTAAATAAATAAGAGTGAATTTAGAGTCCAAGGATTGAGCCTTGAGGCACGCCCTTTCAACTGTTTGGAGAGAAGACTTAACCGCAGAGATCATTATTTTGTGGTGAGGGTATATTTCCACAAATTGCCTCCTGTTTTAAAGATTATTTAGCTATTTAGCTATTGAGCTATTGAGCTATTGATCGATTGATCTATTGAGCTATTGAGCCACCTAGTGGAGGTCCCCTTATGCCCACTTTTCGAAGCTTCTCGTTTAAAATTTTCAAGTGCTTGTTGATATTTTCAAACGATGAAGTATTTCCAAATGAGTTTTCAAATATTTTACTACACAAACCATAAAAAAATATAAACTTTATTTTTCTATTGAATTGAGGTAGATTTCAATCTAAATATATAAAACAAAGTTGTGTCAGTCACAACACATATAACTCGAGAATGGCTGGACTGTTTTTAATGGTCCTTGATTTTTTGGACTCGTCTATGCTCCGATAATGCTCTAGATATATTCAGTTTATATATGTTTTATTAGTTTCCATTTTACGGTGTTTTAAATTTCTTATGTTAATTTTATGAGGAATAAGTTTGTTTACAAGTATCTACAATCAAAACATTTGATTTCTAAGGCTACATCTGTTGGTATACCTTCCATTAGCAATGTCATTTTATATTTAATACCATCTGTATCAATAGTCCATTTAAAACTATGAAGTAAATAAACACTGTACAAAATGAACAGTTTTACTTGCCACGTTGATACTTTACATTTTTACAGATTTCTGTACCTATTTATTATTATAGTGTACAATTAATTATGTTAATAAATGCCATAGTTAAAAATACATCTACATATATCAAACAAAGTTGTATAAGGTACAACGCTTTTTACTCAAGAACAAATGGATCAATTTAAATGATCTTTGATTTGAATATGTCTTATAGTTTAGTTACAGAATCAATGCCTGTATGTAAACTACACATAATATCCTTAATGTAAAATACCGAAATAAAATTTATTTTAAATAAAGTTAGCAATAAGAAAACTAAGCGAAATATGTGTAAATTGTTATAGAATTGTAAATTACTTAATATGACATCTAAAGGTGAATTTATTGCTTGATATGTGACATACAAGAATTTATTGCCTGATACGGTGTGAAAACATGCCACATTAATCAAGTGACAAACTATTTCTCATGTCAAACCAAATTTTGCTATCACCAACCATGTATATCACTGTGTTTGACTTAAATATTCGTAATAACTTATAATAAATTTCAAAATATGTGTTTTTACTTTATTTTTGCTTCATATAAATAATTCTTTACTATTTTTAATTTCTCCGTATTTTAATTTAATTCAATGATATTATATAGTCTACAAGTTTGTACATGGTATATAAGTTATCTTTGATCTATTCGAGAGTAAAACATAGTTTTATCGAACATATCAATCTACATATATTTTCCAACAAAGCATATTAACTGGGATAGTGGCGACGTCCTGTAATCCGGGTACTCGTAGGTCATGAATCGTGGATAGCTTTGAGCTATAGTCGGTGAATGTAGTGTTCTCTTGTGTGTATTAACGTACACACTAATAAATACCACGTTAATCCGCAAAGGTCATTCTCATAATTAGACCAATTCGTAATTCAGTGGCCGTGATTCGGATATCATGTTAAACTGTAGGTCCTTTAGTTGACATCGGCTGTTTGGCTATGAATTAACAGTTCTGTCTAAGGAAAATGTCATCCTTAGTCAGTAACAAAACTACGATATCGCGCCACAACCATATTACACTCAATCCTCTTTTAATCTTGGCTTAAAATATCTACCTTGTGATATGGTCGCCATTTCAATAATCGAATCTAATTATAATCAATACATAAACACATACTTGACTGCCCTAATTATAATCAGACTAACATTAATCCAATCTAATCTAATGACCTAATCTAATATAAAAAACAAAATATTTTAGTCATTTAATAATGTCATACAAGAGTACAATAACCAATAAATGGTGGTTTTTCGGCCATGTCTATGAGACATTTTCCACTGCAACAATCCCAGCCGTAACGGCACTGAAAGAAGTAAGACATTTACTGTTAAAAAACTGAGAGGTCATATTTTTGCTTGATAAAACATAGAAATATATAAAGTTAAAATAAATATATACTATAGATTGTCCAGAATGTTAGAAATACAACTAAAATGGTAAATTTAAATTTAGAGGTAAAAAGCAGTTAGGAAGAAAGGACCATTTCATTGTACTAACTAGATTTTCAAAATTATTAACAAATCTTAGTTACATTATTAGAAGTAGCATGTATCAAGAGTTTTCTAAAAAAGTTCCAAAAAATATTAAGTCAGTGAACTGACACATATTTTATCCCTTTAGAAGAAAATTAAAACTCTAACATTAAATTATTATAGAATGCCATTTAAAAAATCACAAACACCTAGCAAAATTCTTTCAGAGACACTTTAACTAGTTAAAAATTTTTGTTTTGGTTTTTATGTAGTAGTAAGGGAAAACGTAAAAAAGGGAAAAACCGTTTAGGTTATTTTCAAAGTAGTACACCCTTGATCCAATTTACATACAAATTGGACAGTGGGTGAGGTCTTAGGATTGTCAGTTCAAAAACCACGCTTTTGATTCAGGAAACATTCAAGCAAATATTTTCATACTTAAAATAGTTTTTATTTAATTTACGAAAACTATACATTATCTATATATTGTGAACAGGGGAGAAAGTAAATTTTATATAAGCTATCCTACCTACCATTTCCCAATCTTTCTTACAGCTGAAGTTTGTTGCCACTAAGCTCAATAATAGAACTATTTGAATTAATTTAGGAATTTTCATAGCAACAATTGGATTATGTTTAAAAAAAACTAAGCCTATCTAGTAAAACAATGTGCGAAAAATCTGTTATCGATAAAAGTTATTACTCCTTCAAATAGTTTATAGGCAATAAAATATTCTTATCAATTGTTCTTTTGTTTCGAACTGTAAACAGTTATCTTAAGACCGGTTATTTAACACCGATCTATGATTCCCTTATGGGATGTCATTTTATGGGAACCACAAAACGAAACACGTCCGGGTAAATTCGTCAAAATCATGGTGATATTATTGAATTTACTGACTGGTTATAATTTTAAGGTTTAAAATTTGTAGAATTATCTTTAGAAATACCCTAAAATAATTTATATAACATAAATATAACACATACATTTCGCTTTGCCTTTATGCTAATAGCATACCCGTTATAAACGGGTCTGATAAAAGAAGGCGTTTCATTGGTCAATGAACCTATCCACCAAAAATAACAGTTATTTTTGGCTTTTCCTCTGATAAGTAGGAGTCCATAGCCTAGCCCCTAGCACCCTGATGTATCCATCCTCACATTACCCACCAACCGACCATAGACGGACGCTCGTTCGGGTTAGGGTAAATACACCCGGCCTAGTCCATAGCTATGGCTTCCCCACTTCCCACCACAGTTTATTGCCTTACGCCACTGTCTTGTATTTATTGTTAATTATGTTTCAGATACAGATTCTAGTTTCATATTTGAATGGTAATATCCCAAAACCCATAGCCCAACCCACTTTATGCATTGACTTGTCACAGTCAGGACGCTCGTTCGGGTTAGGGCACACACGCCCGGCCTTGTCTACGACTGTGGCTCCCCCACCCCCGCACTTCTACCATTTAAATCCATCCTACAGAACCAAGCCAGATATTCGTTTCAGCGTGGGACACAAATCCCCGCTTTTCTGGTCTTTGACTTTGTCCCCTTACCCCAACCTACAGAAAATAAATAAATACATCCTAAACCCTAACCCTCCCAGCACAAAAAAACAGATATTCATTTCAGCGTGGGATGTAAATCCCTGCTTCTTTCTAGTCTTTAAATCCATCCCCTTCTACCTAAACCTGCAGATGATACATAAATAAACAAATCCACCCTAAACCCTGTCCCTCCCAACACAACAAACAAAACCAGACACTCGTTTCGGTCGAGAGCAACCTGCTCTCGGCCTAGCTCTGGTCTTTGTTCTCAAACCGAAATCATCCATTCACCAACCAGAACCAAAGTACCTGCAACCAAAAAACCTCATTCAACCCACAACCAAAACCAAAAACCTATCCTTGGCTGAAGAGGACATAGTCCTATAACATCCGCAGTGGCCCTTCAGTCCACTGAAACCTCACATCCTGTCCTGTTCTTTGCAGCAAGGGCGAAACGTTTGGAAAAACAAACAACATTGTGACGCAGTTGACGCCGAAAAATCAACTTGACATTGTTGACACCGGCCGCGAAAGCCTACGTTTGAAGTCAGTGAATGTATTCCTGTCCGCTATGATGTTCCAACCTAAATGTTAATAGACCTGTTTACGTGTTTTGTGTTATTTTTTCTTTACCACCCAATGACGATTTCCATCAGACTGATTCTCCAGAAAATTTAGAATCTGATAATACTGATGTAAGCATCCCTCGTAAAATTGACACACCGTTGAAACCATTCTCAACAACAAATTATGAACTGGGACACAAAAATACACAATGATTATTGTCTTAGCAGTTCAGGAACATATCACAACAATGAGCAAACACATTAGTATGAGAGTTGTTTGATAACAGCCTGAATATGTGTTATTTTATTCTCTTCATTACTTATCGAACTGTATTTGTCGTGTGTCGTTTCAGTGTCTCCACGACTGGGAATGTTGTTCCGCTATTTGTCTGATTGGCCAGTTTGACTTCACAGGAATATGCATTCCTCCACCTGAACCCCCTAAGCCAAAGACACAAAATAAGAAGAAACATGGGAAGTAAATCAATACCTCGTATCTAGCATCAGTGTGTCGGACCTGAAAAGGTTTTGGAGAAAATAAAATTTATCTAACTGTTAAAGTTTTGTAGTTTTAATAGAATTTATAATGCTATAATTTTTTCAATGGTAAGGTTACATAGGCCTTCGTCAGTGGGGACTCAGATTCCGAAGTTGAAGGCCTGTAATTTTTAATTTCCTAAAGACCTGTATGAAGTAACTGAAAAGGGAAATAATAGTACTTAAAAGATTCACATGCTATCGAATACAAATAATTAATATAAGAAAATATGTGTTGTAATCTAACGATAGTACTTACACTTATTAAAACTTAACTAACTTTATTCAAGCTTTAACCAGCAGTTGGTCGGTGGTGAGCGCTACGTTCACATAAATGCCTTGTTAACGATTTGTATTTAATGAACTTTGAACAAATTACATCACACCACTTTTACACTGGGTTTCTAGCCTTTAGTTCTATAGAATATAAAATACCCCCGTCGCAGCAGACCTGCGTACTCAGCGAATTTTCAAATCAATAATTTAATATATGACGTTTTATAAAAATATGTCCATAAACCATCAATTCGTTATTCAAAATAAAGGATGCTATAAAAATACATGTTGCTGAATAAATATATAAAACAATTAAATTCTACATAAAATGTTTTTTAGTTGTGTAAGTTGTGCTTACTGCACAACATCATGAAGGTCATGAAGGTAGGAGACCGACTCTAAGGTAACTTGACCTACTCCGCCATACTCCCACACTACTGACACCGCAAACAACTGCTATTCTAAATTTCAGGCCCATATATGCAAACTCCACGTTTTTAAAATCTTAAGGTTAAAAGTGATTGCAGCACTCAACTCTCGACTATCCACTGGCTATCAATATTGAAATAGTGAAAATCACACATACTACAATGGAAACTAATGGTTTGAGTTCTTGTTTTATGCCTGAATCTCAATATTTGTTTAAAAACGAGAGTGTTAGATTAAGTTTCTTGAATAAAAATCAGATATGAAGCTTAGTTCAAATAGGTTATCTAGTTTAGTTTAACCAAGCTAAGCTTAATTTAGCTTATAAATCTACTTGTGGTGTTTTAAATATTATAACAAATATTTTTATCCTAGATCACTACCACAAAAGTCATGCATTTGGTTCTACCCAATTAATTTGGTTTTAATTAAAACGATTTATTTTTATATAGCTTTATTTCACTTAAGGGATAGTAAACAAAACAGTTGCCAGTTTCAAAAATGTGTATCTAATTTTATTTCACACAAACATTAAAAGTCAATTAGTCTGCTTTTTTTTAAACACATCAACGGACACAAAGGCGTAGCAAAATGAAATAGGCGTAAATACCTTTGTGAATAATACCTTTATGAAGAGAAATAACTGTCAACATATCTGTCAATGTTTGCAGGACTGAGCTAGATAAATTACCTCTCAGTAATTGATTTTGGTACGCGGTAAAACCCATATTGTACAACATTTTTCTGAATCAACAAATTTTAATATTTATACCTTAAAGAAATTTGAATTAAAAATATTATTTATTTCCATTTGGCAAATACCATAGATCATGTATATATGTAAAGGTAATGTTTTCAGTTCGTCTAAAAAACAGCTCTTTTATCCATATCAGGACGCTTCTGTTTTAAAAGTAGGCCTGACGGTTTGGCAATATCCTCCCCCCCCAGAGCTCAATGTGGAAAATGTAATTAAAATAAAATAGATTACTTTAAAAGCATATTAAGAACATTATTGTTTTTGACATGGATGTGTGGAGCTTTGGGTAGGGGAGGTATTGGCAAACGTCAGGCCAAAATTTGAAACAGAAGCGTAGGTTAGGAGATTTTTATACGGTAAAAAGTCCAGCAGAAGTGTTTAAGTCCGTTTTCAATTTAAAATACCCGAGCTAGTGTATTGATTTTTTTATTATAAGAACAGCTGCTTAAATTAAATGAAAAATTCCCTTTAGACATATCGAACCAACATATTTCCCACATGGAAGTAAATGCAAAAATGCTTGTACCTATCTATACCTATGCAAATTTTCCATAAGTCCCTATTAAAAATGTTATATTTTTAAGTTGGCTTAGCATTTTTTGGCTTTCTTACTGGTTGTGAGCAGTACAGAGATCAAACTTATGTATATTGAAGTGTTACACACCTTCCGAAACGTATCTTAGCTTAATTTAACAAGTCTTTTTCTTCTTCTGCACAATCTTAACAGAGCAATATTTGGGATGTCAAATTTGACAGCCTTCTTTGTCACGTTTGCTCTCTCTTTTCTCTCCTCGAGGCTTCAATTCCAAAAGAAACATTTATACAGAATATTAAATAGATTCTTGGAGAGAGATGTTCCTCTTTTTTTCCCTGAAAGGAGGATGCGTATTGGAGAGGGTGTGTTCACAGGGTTTTTGAGGTAGGGGTGTATTGTTTTAATTGTCTAAAGATTGAGGTTCTACCTGTATAAGACTCTCATTGGACTCAAATCAAGTGTTGAGTTGGATCCTTGGGGTTTCTTATGCTTAGACCAGAATCGGGATTGGTTTGGATGTTACACTTCTCTGAGGATTTAAAAAACTAATCAGCCTAGATATTTCCATTTTCCTCTAGGTTGTACAATAATCTGCAAAAGGGCGTGCTTATAAGGAATTCTAGAGTCACCTTGTGATCCAGTAAGTAACATGCACAAGTAACATGCAGCATATATGCCTAGTGTGTTTGAATTATATCCAACCACTTTTATGTTTACATAAAAATTTTTATGTAAATAGTCCATATACTTTAAACAAGTTTAACAAAACTAATATTGTTTAAATAAATGTTATCATTTACTTCAATATGTACAATAAGTAACATGCAGCATATATGCCTAGTGTGTTTGAATTATATCCAACCACTTTTATGTTTACATAAAAATTTTTATGTAAATATTCCATATACTTTAAACAAGTTTAATAAAACTAATATTGTTTAAATAAATGTTATCATTTACTTCAATATAATATTTACTTAAATGTTTCACAGTAAGAGAAATTTTAGGAATATTGATCATTCCGTCTCATAATATGAGATCAAAATCAAAGACTTTGGGGAAAATGGGCAACCCCCAAAAAAATGACTTCATACCTACACTCGTACTATAAAGTTTAAATTTAGTAAGTTTTAACTTTTAAGGTATTTTAATTAATAGTCTAACAAATTTATGAATCGGGCAGCCAAACTAACAGCATTTAGTTAATGCTAGCATTAACTGAATGAAAATATAAACAATTAAATAAAATATAAACAAAATATAAATAAAAAGAGAAGAAAAATTATACATCGATTTTCAATATCATTTCAGTAAGTTATCACATTACTAATAATGTCCCAAAGATTTATATGGGATAAAGTATATTTGGTGAATAGATAGTAACTCAATAAACTTTAAGCTACATTAGAGGGACTCTGGATAATAGTTCACTCTTCGCAACATGAACAGAGATTAAAGTTGAAATCAGAAATTTAAATCCCAAAGGGACGCAAAGATTTGCATTTATATTGGCCTAACAACTGTTTGCCTGGCTAAGATATTTGCTTCTTGCTTGCTAACTAAAATTCTCTCCAACAAGTTACAAAGTGCAAGACTTGCAGTGAGTAACTATTTCGAGTTACCTCACTGAAATCGTTTATTGTGTTTAAAATTTAAAATAAAATAAACAATTTTAATTTGATTCTTAATATTTTAAAACAAATCAAAAAATAAAGTGTATTTGATTTTAAACTCTTTATTTAATGCATAGATCCTTCTTTTCAAATAAAAAATTAACGATTGAAATATTACGTGTAATTTAGCGTGGTAAAACAAAAACTCAAGGGTTTGAGGTCAAGGACGTTGAACGGCGCAAAGGGTAAGTAAAAGGGAGGGTTTAACGTGATCCCAGCTCTTCGTTTACTAAATCTGTTCCCAGATTACTATCGTTAAGCCTTTTGATATTACATCTAAATTGAGCGTTTGAAATTTCTAAGAACTTTAATCTATTAAATTCTGAAAATACTTAGAATATATGTAGTTTGTTTGGACGCAAACCAACCTTTAGAAGTTTTTTTCGCATCGAAGATACATTTTCGTTATATTTAAACTGTACAAAAGTTATATTTTCCAAGCCAAAATCATGTATTAAAAGCTCAATAAATTATTCTTTTTTATTAGTGAATTTCCCATAGGGAAGAAGCTATTTTGAATACGTCCTAGTCATATGGAAGAAAAATCACGAGAACATTTAATTTGAATAAAAATACCTTGTTTCCTTGTTTCAAAATTATTATTTTTAGAAATGCTTGAATTTACTTATTTTTATATATATCATTCCGAAGTTAAACGTTGTACGACTTTGAATATCTTATGAGTATTTCTTTATGTTATTTAAACGTTTACCAATTCAAAAACATCACATCCAATTTAAACACGTAAGTTTTGTGATAAATAATATACATATTGTTCAAGAAGAGATAGACTTACTTATAAATAACTAAGGAGTTCAAACGATTTCAATGAGAAATTCAGATTTAATCCCAATCTTTTACTTAGAACCTGAAAACGTTAATAGAGTTCCAAAGCACCTTATGAGAATGTTAATGATAGTGTTTGCGTTTACACTTAATTTATAGTTTATAAAACTGTTTTAGATAATTATAAACGAGGTAACTAATACGAATATAAATGCAAATGTGAATGGTATCAAATTCCAATACGAATACGAATATAAGGATTTTTTATGTTTTAACAGACGTTTAAGTTTAGTTTTATCATAAAATTTCAGGACTTTCTCGATGAAAGTGAGGCTGAATTA
This sequence comes from Nephotettix cincticeps, assembly GCA_023375725.1. NCBI lineage: Eukaryota > Metazoa > Arthropoda > Insecta > Hemiptera > Cicadellidae > Nephotettix > Nephotettix cincticeps. The sequence goes on from CM041787.1 coordinate 44,508,510, forward strand.
AACCTTTTGATTTCTCTCCCGATTGACTGAACCCAATCTAGGCTTTCATTAACTTTGGCATACGCTCGACTCACTTAAAACAGTTCACACATGTTTCCACCAAACATTCCCTTTGGGGTGTTTTGAATTTTGACCATTGTAATAATACAAGCACATATAGGAGGAAAAAGACTAGTAACAAATTATTTTTTTCTTAAAATACGTACATTTTTTTAAACAGTTGCTTCAATGGGTGTGTTAATATGTACATTATTTTTTCAGTACACTTACATCCAAATTTATAGTGTTTCCTGATATATGAGTTAAAAATTTACTACCCTAATAAGGTAAACAATTTAACGTTAATCACAGTGATTATTGTAATTATGATATTTCCAATAAAATAATACAAATTAAGCTTAAACCATTTTTTTATTTAAGGCATTTAATTTTACCATTAACCATTTTATTTTTAAAAATAATATGAGAATGCTAAGAAATCCGAACTATTCAATGTGGAGTACGTATATTTTTTCATAGTTACAATTAATTAACAGCTTACCGGAAAAAATTTAAGCTTCCAAGAAAATGTTGTATAGGTAAGCCATCCTAAATATTTAAAATTAATTTTTCTCCATTGATTGATATTTGATCGTTTCACAAAAAAATCATGAAATGGTATATTTCTCCTTTTAAAAGCTTTAAAAGTGTACCTGATGTGTTATTATACATTCACATAAAATTCACGATGATAAATACAATATGAAATGTATCTGAAAGATCTGTCAAGTTACGTTTAGTAATGACTTTTTAATATTGAATTCATATATTAAAACTAAGGTTTTATTGTACATTTCCGACGCATCTGTGTTTTTTACTAACAACGTTTCCGGAATAGACGAAACTCCTCCCGTTTTCAAGTGATTACCTAATAGCTTACGTTAAAAATTTAAATTTTAGGTTTCAGATAATAATAAATCATGTGGTCAATAATACTAAACGCATCATGCACAATACATATACTAAATAACGTAACAAATAACCACAACACTCTGCCTCTGAGATGCATCCATTCTTGTTTTGTTTAGTAAAAATGTTGTTGCTTAAAAATCTTGGAGTATAAATGAAATACTTGTATATACTCTTAAGATTCCAGTACAATTATTTTGTGTTTAAATACTATGCTGACCACTTATTGCTTTATTTACCATAAATAATAAGTAGGATAAATATAAAAGTATCATAACTTAAACATGAGGAAAACTTTACACGGTTATAAAAAATAAATAAAACATCAGAAGCCGTAAGTATTAGTCCATTTGTTGTCGAATGGATCGGATTTTGTGGATTGAAGACAGAATCACGAGACAAATGATACCAATCCTTTACCGCCTGCGCGGCACCAAGCTGTTCGTAACTAATGCATCACATCTGGACCTGATGTAATGTTGCAATACAATGGATGATGTCCAACAAGCGTGACCTTCTCTTTCTTATGTTGTAGTTTATTATCGCGGTTGAGCAATAATCAATCATTAAATGTTAACGGATAATAAAATAAATAAAACAGCTACACAAAATATACTTACAATACACCTCTATCGATAACGTAAATTCACTTACCACTTAGTATTTGACACGAATAGTTCAGCTATCAATGTCATAGCTTAAATTAAAACATTTATTCTTGTTTATTAAAAATCAATTAAACAATTCCGTAAAAAGTAGTCTATTTGTTGTTTTTTGTCTTGTGGATTGAAGACAGAATCACGAGACAAACTAAACCATTTCTATACCAGATGTCTCACCTACAGTGAACCAATAGCTAACTGTTAAACTATGCATCAGCAAACTTCTTATGCGGGACTTTATTTTTTTGAGGATTTTAAAATTAATTTTTAAATCCGATAAATATGGCCGCCATTTTCCAATATGGCCGAAAGCTTGAAAATTTTAACACATATATTTTATGATATTTTTGGATAGAACTGGTAATTTTAATACGTTTCTTTTCTTGATAATTTGGGCGTAAATGTAACTGTTTTTGAGCCACTGTTAAGAATCTTCATGAAAACTACTTCATGAAAAACATACAGTAGTGAGAAACAGCTGATCAACAATGCCATATGCATAGTATAAGAGGTTCACTAAGGTATTGGTTCACTTTAGGTGAAACGACACTCTGTATATTAACGCGTATATAAATAAATAAATAAATAAATCTTTATTTTTCTGCAAACATATAGGTACAATATACATAAAATAGGTACAAAAATTGTTTTATCAAAAAAACTATTGACAAAACGTACAAAAAACAAAACATAATACATTACATTGTGAACGATTCCCAAAATGAAGAAGCCAGACTGACCAAAACCATATAGATTTGCAGAAAAAATAGGGCCCCTAGGATTTAACTCCGTTTAGGGGTTTCTTCTCAAACATATTGCAAAAATCTATTTTTCAGAGCTTAGAAATAGCTTAGAAATGACATATTTTATACCAGCCTAATATATAAAATAAATAATATTAATCAAAGGTCGCTGGACCGAGAGCATTGGTTGGTGAATACTGACAGACCATGAGCGGTCACCTCTGGCTAGCTTATAGGCCTATTCTGCTTAGGTACCTCACTGTACCTCAGCTGCCTATTACCATTATAACCAATGGCGAGTGCGGTGAATTGAAGACAATAAAGTACCGCAGCGACGTGAGTCACATACGGTAGCTAGAGGTGACCGAAAATGATCTGAGAGGAGTTGCTGGTCACTGGTTTCGACCAGGAGTAGCCTGCACGTTACCACTGAGCTACCATGTTGGTTAATTACAAATATTGTAAATATATGAACATCCTAACACATTGCTGAAACTATTATTTAGTAGTGTTGATTATAGGATTACATTAATCGTTGTTAATACACTCTTTTTGAAAAAATATGGTTGGTACATAGCCTTTTCCGCATACAAATTTAGCCGCTGTAATATCAGCCGACACTGTAATAGAATGCTGTTCTTTAGAACAGAACCTTTGAAAGAAGACATTGCTACAAATCTGTTACGGTACCCGTAAATTATAAAGAGAACTATAATTGTTTTATAAATTTATAAAAATAGAGTTAATTTCATACTATCTGATGTGAACCTCATTGCTCATTATGGTGAACTACTAACATGTCATGGTTGATGTAAAAGTGTAATTTAATTCATATAGATATATATTTTCATCTTAATTAATAAATTAATTGATTAGGTAAAGTCAAATTTAAAAAAACTAAAATGTATTAAGCAGAAGAAAGTGAGAAATATTTACAAAGTATTTTATAATTATGTGCATTTCGTTAAAATGACACGTATCTTTCCTATACGAAAAGAGCTAGAGAGTTTGTTAGGTATATTTTTACCTATATAAGGTTTTTTTTTAATTTTGAGACATAAAATAGTATGAAACATTTAAATTTTCATCGTCTTAAAGAAGAAAAAATTACCAATAAGTTATATAGTGTCTACTACAGTTTTAAAAGAAAATAAGGTGGTGATGAAATTTAACCTATTATAAAAGTTTATTTGAATATTTGTGGGCATTAACGTTGTTGTAATAACCGACGCAAAACCAGTCAAGTATGACGTAAAATAACTCGAGTGTAAAAACGTAGGGCGCTCTCTCGTAAGATCAGACGTCAGTTCTCTGAGAACACGAACATTTGTTTTCAGATCTAGTGTTATTGCACTATCCTCACACACTTCACAATAGCTCAAGATTCTATTATATTTCATAAAAAGTCAATTCACTCGTGTTTTATAAAACAGAGCCTTAAAAATTTAGCTAGAAAATTTTAAATGATATAAGCTATAGAATTAAGTTATCGTGTTCATTTTTTAACCTTCATCTAAATCTTATAAAACTAAAATTGTTGCTATTTAATTTTACATTAATTATCGATTGATACTTTTGTTTGAAAAGAAAACATTATTTTTTAACATTTTAAACTATATTTTTACCAAACCTGTCGGATGCATGGATTTCATTTTAATTGATCATAGTTTAATATTATAACAATTCAATTCAATTTAAATAATTATACTTTTTATACCGTGGTATGTACAGCGTTTAACTTGGCTTGTTTCAACTATAACAAGATATTTATTAAAAAAATAGAGTTAAAACCAACTTAACAAAGAGTTCAAGTTAGTAAACCAAAAGAAGCTTTTGGTTTACTAAAATGGACCCTATTTATAATTTATGAATTTATGTTTGTCTTATATGCATGACAAAAATTAGTGAAGCTATTCATAACTATGAATTCCCTTTGATAATGAATTCTCGTAAAATTCAAAGAGTTACTAGGATTGTTATTTCCACTACGATGAGGTTTTGATCAATATTGACTCTTGTTTACATATTAAGGGTATCCAGTATTTTCCTGTTCATGGTATGATATATGACGCCACTAATTCAGGGTAATTCGTGAGATCTGTTCTGATTACATTTTGTGACGCGCTTGGCAATAAATTGCTTTGACAATAAATTAGATGTGTTGCAGAATGGACGTCTATGATAAACTTTATTATCGAAATACTACCCTAGCCTAATTTGTTTTGGTAATACTAACAATACCAAACAAGTTAGCTAGTAGTGGCACTGATGTACAAATTTAACTTTTCTTAGTATAATCCACATGAAATTATAAAACACATTTAAACTGCAGTGCACCTAACAGTATAATAACACATTTTGTATGAATTGTCTTTAGTTGAATATCTCACTGAGAGATGTATATTTCTTACGAGGGGAGTGAAATAAGAACAAGTGAGTAAAATATCACCGTTCAAGTTGTGATTCAGGTGAGTGTAAATGGAATTTCAACCCTGAGAGTTAGCCGTGTATATACGTAGCTCAATACGGAGTTCACGAGCGTTTGACATACTTATACTTAAAAAAATTAAAACATCATTTAAATACTTTAACATTGTTTCTTGGTTGTCTATAGTTACCTTAACACATAAATAAATATTATTTTTAATATACATTTTTATTTCTTGGGTAAATTTCTGTATAGTGGGTTGGCATCACTGATCTCGAAACATCTGTTCTACCGGTCCACAGCAAGACTGGAAAAGGAGTACCCAGTTGAAGAAGTGAAACTAGATTTACGTACTTTGCTTAAAATAATACATTGTGTGTGATGGTGGGTTTATGTTTTAAATGTATATTCGCTTCTTAGTACCCATAGACCTCTGTTGACGTGATGTCAAGCTTTGTTCTTGGTGCTCTGGTTTTGTGTGTTTGACATCTTTTGTGAGTGTATGGCTGCTTGAAACATTTTGTCATGAATATATTTTAGCTTTGGGGTGGAGGGGATGTTGCCAATTTGCAAATCCATAATTTGAAACAGTTAAATCATTTGGTTAATGACATCATGAGTGTGGAATACAAGAATGGAACAGAACAAGAGCTGGATGTACGAGCGTATATTATTTTAAAAGGATAAACATATTAGGGGGTAGAACTAAAAGTTGAAAATTAAAATGTAAGTAGATACAAACAGGTAAAGAGGAGAAGTAAAATAATAAAGTCCATGACTATATATAGGTACTTAGTAAAATGCAGTCGTAAATGGTTCCTTGAAAAAATGCATTTTGGAATAGCTGGAAGATAATGGTAAGGAAAAAACTAAAAAAGTAGATTTAGGCTATGAGTTTGAGAATTGAGAGCAGATGTGGAGGAACAGGTACTATGGAAGCATAGGAGGAGATCAAGGTATCTAGAATAATGTTAGATCTGATTATAAATAGGACAGCCAGTTATGTATTTATATATATTTATTATAATTAGATTATTAGATTCGATTATTGAAATGGCAACCGTACCACAAGGTAGGTATTTTAAGCCAAATATGAATGAGAAACGAGTGTAGGATGATTGTGGTGCGATCTTGTAATCTTGTTACTGACTAAGGCTGACATGTTCCTTAGACAGGACTGTTAATTAATAGCCCAACAGTCAATGTAATTATAATATTTAAGCATGTCAATGTTATTCGATAAAGACATTTGTGCTATTAAATACATGGTTTTACTTACTTTTATAATGGATACAATTGCACAGATTTATAAATTTCAGCTTATGTATTTATTACAAAAACCTTGACTCTAACAGAATTACTAATAATTTTTAATACATATTGTATTTACGGTTGAAACATATGTGAAAATGTGAGCACATAGCTTTTGAATCAAATTTTTTACCTACTGTACGTTCAAAGGTAGGATCAACGGAAATTTTGAAAAAATAACACCACTGAAATCAATTAATCTTCAAAAATGTCACATGAATTTTATAATTGAATATTCATTTCATTTTTTTTGTCATCAATATCAAGTTACTAAAACCCAGAACAAGAGTGTTGAAAGAAATTCATTTCATAGTAGCATAAAGTTCTTCGGTGTGCTGGTAGAACATCTTAAAGTGAATCGCGATCTGAAACGAAGTAAGATGGAGCTAAAACTCTTTCTAACAGAGGAAGATTACTAAATTGCAGTACATTTCTTGTGACCAATCTAAATATGGAAACATACTCCGTAGTTATTTGGATTTTACTTTCCATGTCACATATTATTATTTAAATTTATTGGTTGTTTATATTACATACTAATCTTTTAACTGCCTTAGTAAACTTTAGAGGCCATTATCGAGTACGACAAAATCAAGGGGCAACAATATTGGTAAGTCTTGATACCAGAAAGTTCTCTTGCACCTTTTGTTCCTGCTTTTCTCTTTAGGGTTTTCATTGTTGGGTAACCAGTCTGAAATCTAGTATTGGTGAAATGGCTGTTTCATGCTGTTTTAGGGCATGACTTCGGGTCCTGAAGACTGAAAGGCAGTAAACGGGCTTGGAGTTTTTGCCTCTCCCTTGCCGGATGACCCAAACTATCCTGTTCCTCCTATCTGAAACTTAATAATCGTTCTTTCCGGTAATCGTACAAAGTGCTTTTTGTATTTGCAAAAATTTTTTAAGTTTATTTTATGAATCTCATCAAAATATGAAACATTACAGACGATTTTACATCAGACTGATTGCTTGGAAATGTTTAGACTTCAATTAAATACACCTTTTGTAAAATACTTCACAGAATTACTATAAATTAAATTGAATACTACAAATTAATATTTAGTTTGCAACTATAGTAACTATAGAACCAGGTCGAACATAGTGCAGTATCTCGCAGTAACATCTTGGGGGGCCAATGCTAGAGTTCTACGGACCTCTGCATTATCCCTGGTTTACTCTGCAGCTGAGTATTGTGCCCCTGTGTGGCTTAACAGTGTGCATGTTAAGTGCTTGGATGTCGAACTGAATAGGGTTATGAGGACCATCAGTGGTACTCTAATGGCCACACCTACTCCTTGGCACCCAGTGCTGTGTAACATAGCCCCACCCAATGTAAGACGCAAGGCATACCTGAAGAGAGAATACGAGAAGATTATCAGAGAGGCCAAACTCCCAATTACGCAGGACCTTATACCCCACCCCAACCGCCTCAAGTCTAGGCACCCACCAATGCAGACAGCTTCTCGGTTAATGGCTGAAGATTATACAGCTGATAAAGAGTGGAATGCATCTTGGGATAACTTTATTGGGCAGAACTCCTCTCTAATAAGAGACCTAACAGTACAGGTAAATGGTATGACCCTTCCTCGGAAACAATAGTCTCTTATCAATCGTTTCCGCACAGGAGTAGGTAGATGCAATTATTGGCGGTCAAAATGGGGCCTGACAGACGATCAAACATGTGATTGTGGAGCGGCAGTACAAACCATGAGGCATCCTGTTCCTCCTATCTGAAACGTAATAATCGTTCTTTCCGGTAATCGTACAAAGTGCTTTTTGTATTTGCAAAAATTTTTTAAGTTTATTTTAATAATCTCATCAAAATATGAAACATTACAGACGATTTTACATGAGACTGATTGCTTGGAAATGTTTAGACTTCAAATAAATACACCTTTTGTAAAATACTTCACAGAATTACTATAAATTAAATTGAATACCTACTACAAACTAGTATTTATTTTGCTACTATAGTAATATCATCAATACATTAGCGATTAGAACATCACGTAACTCGGGCATGAGACGGATTACCATAAAACCATCGATGGCGTAGCACAAGCTCCGACACACATTAGTTGTTTATCATTGTCACACATCAATTGCCACATCGACTGCCACGTATTTGTAGCCATCAGAGCCACTTGCGGTTCATACCGAATATATTACAATCGAATGAAAGTGGTTTGTTTCGATTTTTACCTAATACTCATGTGAATAGTCTTCATCACTATGTGGCATTCACAATAATTCTATTGGATTTTACTAGTCATTTAAGATAAACCATAATGAATTAGAGCAATTGTTCTTTTTGGAGCTGAATCATAATTATTTGAAGCATTTGCATTTCCAAAATGGTGTAGGTGCTAAAATGGTCGAAATTTTGTTTGTTGTAAAATCCACAATGGGTTGTAAGTGCCACGAAATATCAGTTTTCAAAGTATTACAGGGGTGATAGCGCTCCTTATAGGCCAAATGTGAACTTTTGTTGTTGTGAAAGTCAAAAGGGTGTATGCTCCTTGGTGCAACAGGTGTTGCACTAAGTAATATAAATAGGTGAATATAATATTAAATAGTATTAAATGAGATGGGAGTTAAAAAACTAAGAAAAGGAAGAGAAATTAAGCAAGAAATATACCACCTCTACAGACTCCAGACAATGGTACAGATCTATAAGCAAGAGTTACATAGTAGCACTTACAACTTTTATTAGGTACTTGCATATAGATAAAAGTTTCATTATTTTCACATTTTTATTTTTTAATTGTACCTAATTTTTTATAAATACAAAAACGGTTGTATCAATATGAAAAAGTGTAAAAATTTGCTTCAAAGGTAAATAAATTAAAGTTTTTATGAAAAATAACTGTTTTCAACCTCCAGAAAATTTTATTTTTAGGACCCATTGCAAAAACAGAATAAAACATGATGGATAAATAAGATATCTTAAATTAATCATAAAATATTTTGCTAAAGTCAAAATAGAAGAAGACACTTTAATGCAACAATTTTGAACGGAAACCTTTAAAGTAATAATACGAGTAAATTGTTTTTAGAACACTCGTATATCAAGTGTTGAAGGTAGAAACTATTTTTTATGCTCCACAAATGTTAATTTTGTAAAAGAAAGTATGCAACTGGTTGTAAATACACTAAGAATTAAGCATAGTGAATGTTGTACAAAATTAAAAACACGTGTAAAACATAGTCTCAATAAATAAATATATCTAAAAAAGTGTTTGCGTATGAGAAGTTTCAACAAAAATAAAAACATATACCATGTCCTATTGTGGATGGAGAAGAATAAGATTGCATGTATTTAGGGTGACCAAATAGGGAAGGAAGCATTGTGAAATTCTTCTCATAATTCAGACAAATCGAATATACCTATTTGAACTAAACTTTTTCTAGATAACTATATTCTAGATAGTAAAAAAAAATCTGTCAGGATTTTACAATGAAAATATAAAATATTTTAAAGTGAAATATTTACCGTTGCTGCTATAAAGATCACGAAATAGAGAGAGAATTATTTGACATTCTGCCTGTCACTTCGTTCGCTCGTCACGGGTTTTTTATTTCATTTATGACGCTGTCGATACTGTTTCACCGTGGCAAAAACAGTCCTCTAATTTCAAGGTGAGAGTTAGCTTATAAATATTGATGGGGGTTTAAGATAAATGAAAGCCGTATCAACAATTTAAAAACTATTGAATTAGCCGTAAATTTTAATAAACGTACAACTTTCTAGTAAAACGATTATTACCCAACACCATATGTTTGGCTCCTAGTTAGTTTTTTATTGGATTTTTCCGTCAATCAAGTTTTGAAATATCATTTAACGTTTTGAAATATGTTTAAAACTTATACATCCACTCTCAACTCAAATTCGAAAATTTTGCCGAAATTAATACTTTCTCTATATACTACCGTATAAGGTGAGAAAGTAAAGAACAATATATCTATATGTGTATATGTATGTGTGATATATGTGTAATCACGTATTCGAAACTTCATATTAGACTAGAATAGTAATCGAAGCGATAAAGATAGTAACTTCGAAACGGAATGCTTCGATAATCGCTTCGACCCGATACACCCGGGTTATCCAAGTTTACGCGCTGATTCACATTACAGCAACTGAACATTATCTGGCTGACCCAGGCCTTCCTTAACCTTCGTGCTGTATTTCTATGTTCACTAGTTGTTCTTAAACTTTTATATTTCCTTACACTAACCTCAGGCGTTTCAAAAACCATATTAGAGTGAAAAGCTAACTTGCCACGATTTCAGTACGATTAGTCTATGGCTGTTCAAAATAAATAGCTTCCCTTGCTCATTTGGTTCCTTATTGACCAAGAATTTTTATACCAGTACTGGTTGGTTCACTCTGGAATAGATTAGCGTCTACGTCATACTTGTCTGGACACTCTGGATTCCTGGTACTCGGCCATGACACCAGGTCCCTGGGTAACAATGACATGCCGTCTCCTGCCTTCCTGATCCTCATAAATCCTTTATTTCCAGTGGTTGTACAATAACGGTTACAGGATAGGTCAATCAGAGTGGGTAGTTGAGGTAGTATACCCTAAAATTGGAAGTTTACTTTTTTATGAGCAATTTTCAATATTTTACAAGTGTTCACTATTGAAATCTGCTCAACTACACAATTAGTACTTAAAAGTTTTACTCTATCTCCCTTACCATTACAAATTGAAATGGCAACCTAACAGGTAGGTGACTTAAGCCAAGTATAAATGATAAATGAGTGGAAGATGATTTTGGCGCGAAATTGTAATCTTGTCATTGTTATTGTAGACGGAGATAGTAAAAAATATTTTTTACCTATCAACCAATATTCTTCGGATAAAGCTTAGTATTTGGATTCATGTGGTTGCTAAAAATCATAGTATATGTGTTTACCATAGCATTATCTTGTTCCATGTTAATGATAGAGAATACGCAAACCCCTTTATTCATGGATATATATTGAAAAATCTTGGTATGATTGGACAAAATAAAAACCGTTTATGCTATAAATGTCTATATTCAGTGTTCCTCACTGCAACAAATTTTGACATGGATATGTCTTAGCTCTGGGGGGTGTTGGTGATTTTTAAGATGGAAAACATGTAACAGGTTTCCATAGAAACTACTAGAGCTGTTTTATTGAATTTTTAATATAAATGAATAAGAACAGCTGTTTAGATGAATTAAAACCATTCACTTTACAAATATCCATGATCCGACCTATTTCCCATAGGGAAGTAAATACAAACATTTTTATACTCCTTTCCTTGTTAATCTCATGAACAATAGGTAAACTCTCTCATTTATTATGGATATTGATCAAACCAGTTATATATTATTTTTTTGAATATTCACTAACTACGCAGGTCTGCTACGTTGGGGGCATGTATTATATGAATGAGTACAAAACACAATTTTGTACAATTGTATAAGCTAAATTGTTTAATTAAGACTTGATTTAGTCATTAAGATTTTTCATATAAATGAGTCGACATCAAATTTAATTACATTTATGTTAGTTTTGTAAGTTGAACCATTAACAGTCCAACATCTTGTTATACTACTTTATACACTTTTAATCATCCGAAAAAATCATTATTTATAAAACAGTAAAAGACTTTCCCAGTAAATTAGTTTGGCCAGGGAGCGTTAATTTAAACTTTATCTCTTACAACTTGCCAGACTAAACCACAGCGTGAATTCTCTTTAAACTCTGATCTTAAGTAAATAATTTATTTTAAATTCAAACATTGTTTTCAATTTAAAGATAGAAGTACGAATGGGGCGGCCCAATAAATAGGTGAATGATTTTTGTACAAATTCTTAATGTCACATTGCTGGTTTATAAAAACATATTTCCTAAAAGTTAAGTATCGAAATTGTTTTACTAGTACTGCATATTTGAAATAGTACGTTGATTTATTAGCTAATCTGATGTTTATCGTATTTCAAGTCACTTTATCCAATACAATAATTATAAATATATTTACATTCGTATCATAACTTGGTATCTAAGTTAGTAGTAATTAGTATCAACATAACTTACCTTTATGTTATACATTCATGTACGTGGGCCACAAATAATTAATTTTATAATAAAACTATCTAATCGATGATAGTAAAAAGGTTTGTTTTGAAAATGATATCACTCTATATTGCTTGCGAATTACGGTAATTAGTTTATTTACCCCTGTAGGCCATTTTAAACCAAGTTTGAATGAAAATGGGTAACTTATAAATGTGGTAAGATCTTGGAGTCTTTTTCTGACTAAGAGACCTATAGTTTAACGTGGGATCCTAACTCGGTTTGCCTCTGAACTACGACCTGGTACAGTTATAAGATGGTTTTTCCAGAGGAGCAAAGTATTATATTTTGTGTACGTTCATTTACTCGTTAAAACATCACATCCACAGACAATCTATCATAAAAAATTACAAAGTGTGACCTCCAAGTATTAGAGTACCGCCTCTGGATTAGAGGACATCATCCCATTAAATAGGTAGATCATTATCCATTAGCAAGTGATCCTTTTATAATTATAGTTTCAGTTTTACTATGAATCTTTAGAAATGAAAAAATCATAGGTACACATTCGTTATTGATGTTTTATCATTGATGTAAAATATAAATTAAAATCCCTTAAGAAGTCTGAAATTGAAATTAATTTTATTTTAACCAATAGAACTATATTGAAATGGAATTTATGCAGCAGTTGATAAACTAAATCTATGGGGATATGAAAATATAAAAACGTTAAAAATTGTTGTGGAATATCCGCTTAAGTATTCTCTTTGGTGCGGAAATCTCTTGTATTAATGCAAAGTGCATTAAACCCATCAAAGTAGCGTAAAACGGAAGGTTCTTTGTTGAGCTGAGTTCAGTTTACCACAAGGATCTCCATTAAGGTATACATTCTTGTAGTTGGTAGCACGATGCCTATAAAATAGGAACTCAAGAAAGTTCTTTAACTCAGTTTTAAAATCAGTTTTTAACTATTTGTAGAAATATCAAAGTCTAAAATCAATTTTGTTGTCTGTTAGAAATGTATTCTTTTAACAAAATTATATTTACAAAGATATATTATTTATATTATTATCATTACATTATTATATTATTTTAATGTGCTACTGTTTACTAGAAGTGTACTAGATGGTTTTAGTATGTTTTTTTACTGGGACGGTGGCGTCGTCCTGTAATCGAGCTACTTGGAGGTCACGAATTGTGGATAGTTGTGAGCAATGGTCGGTGGGTGTAGTGTTCTCATGTGTAGATTGACGTCCGCACTACTTAATACCATGTCAATCCATAAAGTTCATCCTTATAATAAGTCCAGTTCGTAATTCAGAGGCAGTGGTTTGGATTCCACGTTAAACTATAGGCTCCTAAGATATGTCATTAACTGATAAGATTTTGTAAGAAGAATAAAACAACAACAGCTTATTCTCGTTTTATTTAAATATGGTTTTAAGGAATACAAACCAAGTCTAGATGGCTAAGCATAGAGTCCAATTATAAGTCAGAGGGTTGTCGTTTCAATAAATAAATATACTTTTTGCATAAAAATGGATAAACTAAATCAAACGTCATATGTTGATACAAACCAACTGAATTTTAACTAACAAATATTGAATAGAAACAATAATACAAATAAAAAATACAAATATAAATTTCGTATGGTGTAAGAAATAAATATGTGGTTCAAATTATATTTCAGTGAAAAAAGGATAGTAGTCATACTGGCGTGTTAGCCGTAACATAAGCCCTTATTGAGAAACCCCTGGCCACTAAGAAGCCGGAATTTCAAATGACGTCATCAAGATGGCGGCGTCCATGGTTGTACCTAGGTGTCCTAACCTCACAGTGGATAGGCTATAAATGACAAAGAAATATTGTATAACTAGAAACTAATAAAAAGGTAATTATATTAACTTCTCTGTGTGAAATAAATTAGATTGTACATATTTTAAAAAACGTTTTAAGCTCCTCTAAACATCTGTCCTACAACCAAATGAAATAACTAGCCACATGACGTTACCATTTCAAAATTTGTTCCGACTCTTTGCCAATTCCCCCCCCAGAGCTAAGACATATGCATATCATAAGAAAACTGAAAACAAAACAAGAGTCTTATATTTATAATATACAAAGTAAACCATATGCATAAAACCTCACTAAGCTAAATAATTTATTCAAAAAATTTAACCTCAAACTGGACTTCCTCATTAGGCCATATATTAAATGACCCTCGGAAAAATTTAAAATTAAAAAGTTAAAATAGTGTTTATTATTATCTTGAAGTTTTCCTCTTGTTAAGTTTTATGTTTTAACATAGCTGCAAATCTTTAACCGTTCATATCTTAAAAATTTTATAGATTGATATGGTTATACAATTATGCAACTGGCGATTTTTTAAATTAATAATGCGTAAAATAAATTTATAATGCACAAATGTACAATAATCAAATTCATTAAATCGCTGTAATTTGCAGTTCATGTAATCAAACCTACGTGACATGATTTACCTATACATTAAGCCATATCTGTCATTTGATAAAATTAAACTATTGATAAAGCAGTAACTAACGACTACAGTTCTGGCAAAACTGATTGTAATTCTGCCCAATCGACCTTGCCATAGTTCTAGTTCATTAGGTACTAAATCATCAGAGTTCTGGCGCTCATAATCATGAGATCCCTTTGGTTAGTTATGTCAAAATTAAAATCATTGTCCATAAATCATTCAACACTTATTAATCTTTCTGATGTGTCTATAAAAGTTTGATACATCCATAAAAGTATACGTACATAAGCTGTGTTACTTATTCTCAAATGTCTTTTTGTTTGAATATTAAAACTCAGTATAAACATATGGCATAGTTTCATATTTTATTGTTAACCAAATGATAAAAAATTTTCATACCTTATAATATTTTCGCCATATATATTAAATAAAGAGTTGTATAGCACTCACATTTTTGGAAAGTAACAAGTATTTAATTAATTTAACGCCTTTTAACACTAATAGACTATAAATATCGTAGCACTAGTTTCATTAAAATATATAAACTGAGAATGAAAGAGAATAAAAAGGTTTGCTAAGGGACACCTTAAAATATACCTTCAGGTACAGCCTTTAGGTAGAGGTGATTTCAGGATCACCTAAATAGGCTGTATGACTGGCTTTATTATAGTCCAGGGGTCAATATAGGTACTTTAATTTTGTTAAGCCCTTTGGCTACCTGGGGTGACAGGCCTATGACCTTGACTAATAGCTTTGACTATAGTCAAAGCTAATAGACTATAAATATCGTAGCACTATTTTCATTAAAATATATAAACTGAGAATGAAAGAGAATAAATAGGTTTGCTAAAGGACACCTTAAAATATACCTTTAGGTACAGCCTTTAGTTAGAGGTGATTTCAGGATCGCCTAAATAGGCTGTATTACTGGCTTTATTATAGTCCAGGGGTCAAAATAGGTACTTTAATTTTGTTAAGCCCTTTGGCTATCTGGGGTGACAGGCCTATGACCTTGGCCTCTTCTCCCTTCTGGGTGCTAGATAGACTCCCGGCTGATCCTAAACCCCTGATCTGACTAGTATTTTCGGGGAATGTTGTTTCTCCTTACTTCTTTACCTGGGGGGGATTTTTGGAAGAAAGGTGTTTCCTTGTCCTCATGAATTCGTTATTTTTGAATGTTACAATAATCTGCAGGGTTACGTGCATTGTCTTTTCTGTGGCCTCCCAATTATCCAGAGATCCATCTGACTTTACTTTAGGACCAGTCAGTGATTCATATAGGCTCCATGATAAATTATTTGAACACGCATATTACACGTCAATACCGTTAAAACACACTCGTAGCGCGTATCTGGTGGGCAGGGGCTAGGACGATGTTGTAAAAGTCATCACGACTACGAGCTTTGTCCATGGTTATCCAAACATCACTCGTACAGTAGCTACAACAATGCAAAAAATATTGTAGGAGACGAATTCTAGTGGCTTACAAACACATGGATTTGCATTCTTCTTCGAGAGAGGATTCTCAAAGTAATAATTCCAATGCATATTTGGAAAAATGTAAAAGTATCAAATATCTTGTAGCTACCTACAGTAAGATTAACTGTAATTCCAACTGGTCTGAACATATTTAGATCTACAACCAACTCTAAGAGTTACTGGTTTGATCAGAAGGCAAGTAAATGTTGGAGGTCTGAAACTCTTAGAGATGAATCCAAAAGGTGATTTATATCCACTTCCACTTTAATACAATTCGACGGTGAATATGATATCCTTTCGTGTTCTCATAGTGGTTTCTGAGGATGCTACACTTGAGGCAAAACACTTATTGAGGCTGATAAATCAATAAAAATCAAGAACTAGTACAAAAATAAGGTAAATATATTGCATCATATAATTTTCTATATTTTATTCGGAACTAAAGTTAGGGTTTTATGTACGCAGTATGTTTGGAATGACTGTAATGATTACAGTCGGAGTGATTTTCCTTGATATTTGAAGTCATTTATATATTTTAATAACAAGGATTTAATATGTTAAAAAGCCTCCCATCCACTAGACCTGTTACAACAAATATAAATGTCGTTAACTAAATTTTGTTGTCACCGACTGTCAAAGGGAAATACCGCCACAAGTAAACATTACATTTGGAATGAAAAATTCGAAAACGAATTGCGTCTCCTCGCATGTAAAGGCAGCGTAAGTGGGTTTGATAAAAGGATTGAACTTCAAAGATGTCATCCTTTCCAGCTCTCCACTATTGACACAAAGGTATTTTATATTGTGACAAACAATTCATGATATTGCTCACTTCAACTTTAATCAATTTCAAAAAAAATGTTTATTTTTTTAAATTAAAAGATAACGTTCATTGTGTATGGAACGTTTACCTTAAATTAATGAAAACCAAAATTATAGAAATAGATCTTCTATGTTATTTGGATTTTTACAATGGGCATTTTTCACCACCCTTTAGAGTAAAACCAAGTTTCACAAAGTTTCGGGATCTGACATCTGATCCTCTCTTCATGTGAGCTAGAACCTAAAACATAGCACAATTTATTCAGTTGTCTCTAAGCCTTTGTTATGCATGGGCAGTTTTTGTTTCTTGTGAACGTAGCCTACTGATTTCGCAACTGTTAGTGAATTGTATTGTTTTGATTGATTTAGACTTTTTGTTTTCAGCTTAATAATGTTTTGGTACTAATTGTGTTACATTATGGGTTATAGCTCGCCTGTGGACGGGATCAGACTCAAAATTGCAAAACAGCATGACACTTTATTTGTTTTAAAATAATGGCGTAAAATGTTTGTAATACAAATCTCGTAACCAATATCACCAATAATATATTTCAAACAAGGTTTTTAATGATGATTTTACAATCGTTCAGTAATAAAAAGTAATTTTACAAAACTATTTTATGTATTTTTTCAATAAGTCTTTTTGTTTATTTTTAAAGTTGTGATAGGAAACTACGAAATCTTTTTTGTTTTATATAATGACGACTTGTTGTTAGAGGAGTAACAAAAAAAACATATGTTGACTGGTTATGAGGTGTACTATCGTTGATATAATATTACATTATTTTCAATATAATTTATATACACATTTTAAAATAACAAATCAATGATCTAACGCAATCCATTAAAAATGCCTAGAGAATAGAATTTGTTTGGTTGTAGCTGTAAATGGTGTTTTCAAATTGCAAAATAGTAAAAAACCCACAATAACTTTGACCAATAATATTTTACCACCATACCTTAATGAAGGTGATTACATAAAATTGGTTCTTTAACACCATTTATCCTTAAAAATGTAAATTATGTATCTTTGTTATGTATTTAATAATAATGAAAAACAATTATTATTCCTGCAGCATTTATTTTACTAAAATCACATTTTTAAATACAGCCTAACATAGCTTATTACTTTAAATCTTACAGTTTCACAAAAATAAAACTTAAACCTAAAAGCAGATTTTTTCATTTAAAATCATCATAATAAATTTTAAGTATTAGTAATTCAATATTATCAGATATAATACAATGTAAGTGTGGTGTTTCTATGTAATGTAAAGCTTTAACCCATGTTTACCACCCCAGCCCGAGGGAAACTCACAACTACCAAAACTGCAGAAAGCTTTTATCCTTTATCTGTTTTTATTGTCACACACTGTAACTCCTATTTCTTGAGTTTTTCGTGAATAATATTCTACATCTGTTTTTATTTCATATTTAATCGACCAATTTAAACAAATTGACAGTTGTTTTGAATCTTAAAATACAAAAAGGAATTATGTCTTTTTTGTAGACCCCGGAACCACTGAAAACTTTTACTGAAACTTTCCGGCTTATTAAGGGGATTTGCTACCCTTAAATTAATAAAAATTAATAAATTCAAATTCTATATATACTTTATTTAGTAAAAAAATTAAAATATAGAACATTTCAAAAATTATACTAAATCTTTAGTAGCGTAATTAATTTAGGTTTGCCCAAACCTTTTTATATGTACATCCACCTATTATCATACCACGAAATTTCAACTATCCAAAAGCTGATTTGTTCTATACTTTTAAGACTTATAACAGTTTATTTAGTTTGATGGAATATTAGGTACTTATTAACAATAATATTAAAAGATTTCTTGAATTTGTAATTTTATTGAAATTACAAATTCAATATTAGTTTCCTACAATTAGTTTCCTGCAAATTAAATATTATAAAAAAGTTTTTATTTATTTGTTGATTTTGTTATTTATCTAAAATAACCTAAAATAAGGTACCAAAATAAACAATATTGAGTAAGTGTTTTTTTACAAAATATATATTTTGTAATTAAATATGTATTTTTTTATTTTAAGTTAGACATGTGTTTATTGAATTGTCTTTAAAACGCCTACACGTATAAAACTAACGGTGGATAAAAAATTGGGGTTTACGAGACTTCTATGTTATCGTGTTAAAATTTTAAGCTATGTTAAATTTTTCAAACAAGCATCGGATTGCAAATAAAGCAGTATATTTATTTATAAAGTTAAAATAGTAAAAAGAGTTAAAATGGGAATAAAAAAGGCAAAGCTGTGTCATAAAAAAGTGTAAAAAATTCATATAATTGGTATTTCTAATTTTACTAAAGATATAATATACTTATTGAATCCCATGGTTTACTGTGTAGCAATAAAGGTATCTGATAGTATGAGAAAAAAAATATTATGATATTATGTATTGAAAGTAAAAAACGTGTAAATCTTCTGAAATTTCAAATAATGTGACAGATTTTGGATTAGTCCAGAAGATAAACTAATTTATTGTTTTGTTAAATAACCACTATGAAAACTCTTTTTTATAGTTATTCTGCAATTTGCATACCTTGGATTATTTATTAGTAAAATAAAACTTTAACAAATTGATTACGTGATTTTTTCGAAAATATCATAACACTGCCTGGACATGTTCTTCTTACAACATTTTCTTTTAATGATTGTGTTACTTTTGAAGAAAAACTAATGAAAACACATTTAGTAGACTTATTAATTCGTTAACACTTAATTCAAATTTCATATTCATACTAGAGTTAACTGCAGAAATGCGTTTACAAACTCTTTAAATTGCAATCGATTTTTAATACTAAAGTGAGATTATGTTATTTTAAATTTCAGTTTCTAAGATTGGATTGAAACAAAACAGAAAAGTTGTTAGCATTTGAGGCAGATCCTATTCATCAATATCAGTTGTCAATCATGTTTGCCCTCAGCTGATTGCATTTTCACATGTCAGCTGACTGATATACAACTACGTTTACAACCGATGTTTTACTTTTACTGTTAATTCAAAATGTATGGGTACTGTAAAGGTCAATAGTTGATAAAAACAATAATTGTACTCTATCGTTCAGGTGTGGTTCAGGTTTCACATCAGTTATATATAGTTTTTTTTATTATATTCGTACAAATCGTTAGGAAATTCGTTCTATTGATTTTAGATGATAACTTAAACACTTAATATTGCCTCCTGAACTGTTAGTACAGAATAATCTAGTTTTGCATCCTATCCATCTGAAAAGTTCTGCTACTTATATACAAAACTACTTATACACATACAAAAGCCAAGACTTTATCAAAAGACCATACAAAATATTGTGCAGCATTGTCAACGTTATAAAAACATAGCCATTTCTATAATAATAACCTCAATCTATTTTGAGTAAACTTTTTTTTTGAAGACTAATTTCTTGATGAATTGAAAATTGAAAAAGTGAGTAGTAAATTTAGTTAGTAGTAATAAGGAAGGAGCTATTTTTTTACTTAATATGTTAATTTAATACCGTTTATAGCTAATGCCGGTATAAAAAAAACATTTTACTCACCAAAACAGCTGTGCAATCAGAATGCTGCAACAAAATATATCATTATCGTATAAGTCATCTCAAACTGCGGTAGAATTATTATTTTTACCGAAGTATCCAACCATACAAATTAATTAGCATGAAACTAATTTATACGTTTATAGTAATTTAAATATTATTTTGACAACGCATCAATTAATATTATATTTACTATTACATCTTCCCTTGTATTATTAAAATTATTGTTTAGATAGTGAATATTTATCGTTGTAAACAAATAATTATTATCTTAAAATGTAACAGTTAAAATTAAAACAATAATTTATCGGTTAATTATGCATAAACAAATAATCCATATATATTTATATGGTTTATTGTTATTTGTGGTTTATTTGTCATGTTAAGAGTTGAATATTAGATTTGTACATTTTAACTGCCTTGTAGACCTGACCTAAAACACAAAATTCCTATTCCTAGTTTCCTATTAAGGTGCCTAATGGTTTTCTTGAAGTTGGAAATTATTACTGTTAAATACTAACATTGTATTTGATTTGTATTTTTATTCATTTATTTTAATGCACACTTCCTCTTAGTTTAAGATATTTTGTAAATTTATAAAAATATGAACTAGTACTTTAGGTTTTAAATGTACAGAAACGTACACTCTGTAATCACTTTCAAGATACGTCTCAGAAGGTAGTTCGACGCTCAAGAGTCAATTCTACCAGCTCCTTAATTTATACTTTATTTGCACCAAAAGTTAATCATATGTATTATTATATCTTTGCATGTTTATTTATTATTTGTATATATCACACACTTTGCATGTTACCATTGTAAAACTTTAGTATTGTTCTTTGTTAGATTTTATAACATTTTTAAAACGCTAATTGAACGTTCTTAGCCTTAGAACTTTCAGCAAGTACTCGTATTTATTACTTTCGTTTTATATATTACTCTTTGGGGTTTGATTATACCTTGTATATGTCTTCTGCACTTTTCATGTAAATATGGTGAATTCCGTTGACAGTTAATACATAAATACACTTGATTCTATTGCTATGTAAAAGCTATATTGTAGAATGCATACCTATTAAGTCCCACACCCTTTTTGACAGTTTTATACTCGACCTAGTTACCTTTGTTTATCATTCAACTATTTAATATTCTTAGTAAATGAATCAGCCGATCTGTAGTAGTAGTAAAGCTTCATACAGCCAGATTATTTATCATAGTCACCGCGATATTCTTATTAATATAAAAATACCCAAGTATTTTCAACAATATCACCATGAACTGATACGTTGTTTGCAATTCACTATTAAGAAATTTATATTATTTTTATTTTTATTACGAACATGTACATCATGATTTTTAAGTGAAACTAAGTTTCAAATTTGTGGTATCTGGAATTTGATCCCGTCCTCAGTCGAGTTAGTACCTAAAATATAACACTTTTAGGACATGATCCTGTATAAATCTGCAAAATATAAATTTTAAAACAGTATAAGTAATGACAAACGATAACATTTACTAAAAATAACGCACACAAGAAAGAAACCGAGAGAAAGAAAAGAGTAGAATAAGAGTGGGCGTGTCCCACGGAACTGGAAACAAAATGGCCGTGGCAAAAAAACGTGAAACCCAGGCGAAGTGTGTCCAACAAATGTTTATACTTATAGACAACCTAATGTCTTTTACGAGCCTTACTTCGAGCTAAAATATCATTTAAACTGTGTTTAGGATTTATATAAACTACTTACATTCACAACCCCTAAGTTCTTTGTGAAGAGTTGACAGCCATACTGTTCGGATCTCAACTGAAGATTGGATAATTGGTTGGTTTGATAATTTTGTGTACGAAGTGTACTTCAATTAGTTTTCTTTAAATAGTACTAACCCCGCATGAAAGTAAACGATGCATTTGGAACAAAAACCGCTACACCCGATTAGCAGCAAAACAACAAGCTGCAACAGTGGTTGGAAAATTGATGGAGGTTGTAATTTATGGTGCGGTTGGTCGGCAATATCTGCCCTGATGGCGCTCTATTTACCGAACACCCTGAATCCTATTAGCTATATAGAGTTTTATAGTTACAAAATAAAATATAATCTGCATAGTTATAATATAATAAACGTTAATAAAAATTACATTTATATGGAACGAAAGTGATGGTTTTCTGTGCAAGCTTTATTTCGTCGAGTATAAAAATACGCTTTAGATCTTTAAACTTAATTTTTAAAATTACTACATAAAACATTAAGCTAGCCACTGTCTAACTCAGCCTAACAATTTACAGTCAAAACAAATACTTTTATATGCTTACTTTCTTAAAAATCAACCGATTTTTTTTGTCATTTGTTTCCATGGTACTAATTAATCATCACATACAATACTACCGATAGCTTAAAATTTATATTTCAATTATTTTAATGGGCTTTACCTTGCAATAACTAACAGTTGATAGCCTCAACGTCAGCTATCTCTTTTGCTCCCTAGCGTAGGAAAAATGACCTTTGAACCACAGAATATATTAAAATCATCTTACATTCAATCCTCATTCATACTTGGCTTATAATACCTACCTTTTCGTTTGGTCACCATTTCAATAATCTAATCTAATCTATAATAGATAATTTTCTTACAGTTATGGCCTAGGTTAAACTTTGTTGTGAAATCAATAACACCTAGTTCAACCACTATGGTCAAATATTAACAATTCGTGTTATCTGTAAGTATACAGATTTTCTAAACTATTTGGTTCAATAGATTTTCGGATTACGTTTTATTCTACATATTAGCGAAACTTGGCTCATCCTAGTGGGGGGGGATAATCAGTTATTAATATTGACAGACAATTGGCTGATAGTTCACAACGGTAAGAATAAGATTGAAAGAATTATTTCGTATATAAAATCTTTTTTTATAAACTAGTTAGCTCAGTATTTATTTAATTTTTTTGACTTTTCCTTCCACGTCAAGTGTTTAACTACTCTACGTTTCGGAAGGTAAGGAAACTCTCCCGTTATCAACTGATTCTAAATAAAATCTACATTACTCTATTAAGCCTACATTTTGTTCAGGTATTTAATTTTTAATGAACATCATACACTCATAGACATGAAACACTCGTACAAAAAATTCACACATTACATATACTGTACTTATTACAAATAAAAAAAATAACAGCCAGTCTGGTGAAAGATGTGGGAAGGTGTGTTTGTGTTATCTGTCAGTCTAAATGTATAGGTATATATATTTTTAACTAATATTAATATTAAATGTAATGGTGTGAATTTTGTACGCGTATTGCATTTGTATAAATGTATGAATGGATGATGTTCATTTTAAATAAAAATTAAACCCAAAAATTGTAGGCTAAGTAGAGTAAGATAGATTTTAACTTGGGCTACTTGATTACAGCGAGAGTTTCCTTACCTCCCGGAACGTAGTGTAGATAAACACTTGAAGAGAAAGGAAAAGTCTAAATAATTAAAAAAATGATCATAAATCCAGCGCTATTATGAGTTCCAATCTATCTCAGTATTTTACGGTCTGGCAAAAAATAAATTTTTCATAACACCACTCAGTCGTTATTGGTTCCAATAAAAAAAACTGAATATCAATAGTTATAACTATCAACTCAGTCTGTTTAGTGGAACGGACTGTGATTAGATGTTTAGAGAAAAAGACCTTTGTATATAATAATCCTAATAGTGAAGAAGATATAATAGAACTACTGGTTTTAATATGGTCATAAAATATTTAAAACTGGAAGTGATTGGAAATGGGAACAAATCTAATTTTAAAAATCTATATTTGACGACCCCTACCGAAATATTTTTTCGCTTAGTAAGTGTGGCCGTGAGTGGCCGCTTCTCGGCAAGAGTTAATGTGTTTGTAATGTACAGTAATGACATGGTGTTTCTTAACTGACAAGAAGTGTGTTCATCTTACATAAAATGTTAGATATTTGATTCCCTAAGGCATCAATTAACTTTTGACATGCTTTCCACGATTGGTATTCTGCTAGCACGAAATTCTCTGGTGTGTGAAATAAACCTTCACATCACGTGAGTTCGTTCGTCACCTGAATGTTTCTAGGGGGAATTTTAAGTTATGTTACTACCTTTGAAAGTCAGTGAATTTTTCCACTTTTAGAGACTATTATTGAGAACGTGATTTGAGAAACTGATATATAACTACAATAGACCTCTAATATAACGTACCTCCAACCTAGACTGTTTTGTATCACCTCTACAAGACAACACGATTCACAGTTCAAGGTATGTATACATCATTATAACGGTTTGGGCCTTCTACGTGTACTATAAAAATTAAACAGCATTTACTATATTACGTTCATATCAGAGATTGAGCATCAGTATCAGTATCAGTATTGTTAAAAAACAATAATATATTCCTGAATTCTGATAATATCTTGAAATTTACTGATATTGTATTTGCTTTTTTATAACTATTGTTATTCATAGAGGAAGCAAGGATTTCAAAATCATGTAATTTGAATGAATAATATCCTTAAAGGTAAAAAACTAATTAAATTAGTAATAATCTAAATAAGTTAAATTTACGGTATTTTACTTAAACCATTATGCCATAGAAATATTATTTACAAACATTAAAGCATATTTTATAAAAAGATATTAGTTTTTCATTTGAATAAAAGGCCTATTATAGTAATTGATAGTTTTCTAAAATACAATAATTATTATTAATGTTGAAATTAAAAATTAATTAATACAATCTACAGCTTACTTGCATGCTATTTTGAAAACAAACCAGTGGTCTTGGACAAAAAACAAGCTCGCATTACATATTCAAAAACTGTCCTGGGTTATTGCTACTTTATATTCAATACATGCATCAGCTTTGCAAGGGTGGTGCTACACTGCTACTTATGCTCACATGGACTTATGTGTTGGTAATTCATTGGGTAATAAGCTTTTGTGAAACTCTACGTGCAATTTAAAATAGTTTTATATGGTTTGTTTGCTAAATATTTGCTTATCAATAGTAAAGCTTATTAAAAGTGACTGGGGCGGTGGCGACGTCCTGTAATGCAGCTACTTGCAGGTCACGAATTGTGGATAGTTGTGAGCGATGGTTGGTGGATATAGTGTTCTCTTTTGTGGATTAACGTCCGCACTATTGAATACTATGTGAATCCATAAGGCCTATCCTAATAATTAGACCAATTCGTAATTAAGAGTCCGTTGTTCAGATTCCACGTTAAACTGTAGATCTATTAGTTGCCATCGGCTGTTAGGCTATTAATTAACAGTCCTGTCTAAGAAAATGTTAGTCTTAGGCAGTAACAAAACTACAAGATTGCGCCACAATCATCTTCCACTCAATCCTCAGTCATACTTGGCTTAAAATACCTACATAGTAGTATGATTGTCTTTTCAATTATCTAATATAATCTAATCTAAGTATATAGACCGAGAGCTCATTTGTTTGGTTTATGATCCAATTAAAAACATTGACATAACAGCATTAAGATAGTCACATTAATATTTATAAGATAAATCACATAAAAAATAGGTGAGAATATTAAAATGTAATTCGACTCAAAATATTTGGTAAAAGCATACGAGGACCGTCTCACCTTTTATATTTTACCATTTTAACATAACTTTCTTCATTAGTTTTCATAACCTACAACACGTTTAAAGGATAAAATGTCTTATTTTAAGGAATTTTATTTTAAATTTCATGTTATTTTACCACACCTAACTACAAGTTGGTTAAAAAATTCTATTTTTCAGGTAATTGTAGGTTGGCCAATGATACTGAAGGCACGAATAATTCAATTATGGTAAAGATAGGTTGGAGAAAATATAAATATACATGGAATACACACTACACAATTCTGAGGGAACAAATTAGGTTTCTGTACTGATAGTGTAAAAATATATAATTAATAGTGAAAACCAACTTTAAAAACGGGGAATATAATAACCTGAAATACACATAACATACATACACATCCACAATAAGTGACCTCCAAGTAGCTTGATTACAGTCTGTCTCCACCAATGACGTTCATTACCAACGATAAATTACTTTTTAATTTGAACTTATCTTATTAACCTTTTACATTTGTGTAGCTATAGTTTTATGAAATTACTTTTAATAAAACTTGAAATTAACTCCTGAAAGTGAACATTTGTTCCCGTAACAAGACTAGGGTTAGTAGCCAGCTTCTGCCCCCGGTGCAGCATTACCGCCCACCCCTCTCGACAATGTATCCCTCGCTGAACATACATCCTGCTTCTGCTCCTTCTCCTGCTCCTTACCCCGTTATCTTCTTCTTTGGGGAATAACACCGTCTAAAAGCGATAAAACTTATTGTAATTTTAGTTTAATTTTAACTTCAGCCATCATTTATTGCATAGTGTAATCGAAACATCGTGTCGGTTTAGTTGTAACTTGTACAGCAATTTTACGCAGTTTATTTTTCATAACTGTCTCATTATAACTAGAGTCTTTGAACTAATTAGTATTTTTCAAATGTATTAGTTAAACATATTTACGGATAAGAATAACCGTACATACTGTACTATGGAACAAATTAAAGGGTTTATTTATTCATAGTTACATTTTTAAGTATTAAATTGTGGTCATAATATAAAGTATATCATATATATTAATAATTTTTGAACTTAAACTGATGCTTTCAACTATTCATGAATTACTTACTTAGTGTTTATTCCTACTATGGTCCAGTATAGAAATTTTTTCAAACATTTTGAACTGTCGGTCAATATGTAATTGTGTTTGAAAGATTAGTTGAAATAAATCTAACCTAATTATTTATTTATCGTTTTAAAGTGAAATATGTATAAATAGCTATATTTATAGCTTTTTGAAATGTTTTGTATTAAATCCATCACAAAAACTGCATTCTGTTCATAGGTAAATTAAAGATCATAGCTACCGAAAGTAGAGACACGTAAAATAATATAAATTTGCTAAATTAATTGTAATAACTTTCATTAATCCAAACTATTTAACACATAAAATCATATGATTAGTTTAAAGTCGATTATTCCAAAAATGTTTATATTGTGGTATGAAATTGATCAAAACAAAATTGTTTAAATATTAAACTATAACCAAAAATTATTTTACTTATGAATCAATAATTTAAACGGCAAATTCTTTACTAAGCAGGAGTTCATATTCTCGAGAATTACGTTTTATTTGAGAAACAAACAATGGACATAGGCAGAAGATTGAAAGGTTTGTTTGTTTAGAGGACTTTCTCTGAGGAAATCAGGTTTAGTTTACACAGGCTGTTGGTTAACAAAGGACTTTTTACAAAACTATCTTTTGTTTCATTCTAATCGGACTCCTACAGCATTATTATTATGTATCACACTCAATTGTTCAGTAAAAAAACTTGATCAAATACTTTGAATTGAATGATATAGCTTTTAAATAATGTTTAAGGCTCTTCAAATACATTAATGATTGTGGTTGTTCGTGAACCCATAAATAACTAACATTTTATTTGCCAATTAAAGCTAAAATTTATATATTTATTTACTTTTCATTAAAACATAACTATGTTAAGTAGAGTCTTGGTTAACCAGGGTAATTGTAACACAAGAGTAACTCGAATATTGTAGAACTCGGATAATACGTTATAAACCTAAAAATCAGTAGTTGGGGGAGAATTTAAATATCAGTGTTTAGAGCCGTAGGTAAAACGTTCTAAAGCAATTGTCATGTAAATTTCCTCATTTTTAAATCATACCAGATGTATTAAGAACTCATTTATTAAATATTAATTATTAAGATACAATAAGCTGGCTGTGATCCTTTGGTACAACCCTTCCCCATCTTATTGGCGATGAGTCGTACCAAATGATACTCTTGTTGGTAATTATTTGATTACGCAGTACTGATCTATAATTGTCGTGTTACAACTGTGGTTGTAAGGAAAGTAACAGCTTTTAACAGTTATAACAGATATAAGTAACTGTTAATCACATTTTCCTCTGTTACTGACAAGATGTCTGAAACAGTTCTGGGATGTATAAATTTAGAGCTATGCACTAACCTCCCTCTTTCTGAACCATCTACTGAACTTTACCTGAACCAATTACGAGGTTTTATTAATATTCAACAAACTATTTGAAACTATCCAGGTCTATACAGTCATTAGTTATGTTCTACCAGAAAAAAAGCATTACTCTCATAACAAGACAGAGACAGTTTTCTAATGACACTAGCATTGCGTTATTTATCTTAGCTGAAATTTAGCTTATCGTATAGTCAAGATTGTACATTGTAAGAATAAATTTTTATAACATTGTTAGATTATATACCTGTATATTATAATACAGTTTTTTATATTATCCGTCCGTGTATAACTGTGACTTTACGAACATTTAATTTTTTTTAAGGATACGTAAATTTCAAATAAGCATTTTTGCGAAATTATTATATACAAAACATCATAATTAATTGGTAAAATAATGACTAAATGAAAATTAAAAAAATCACATAAATTATTTTAAATATAAATACTATCCAGAGATATAATATTTGCAATATTGTACGTCATCCAAGTTAAAGTACGTTTTTATTTAAACATCGTCAAATATTATATTGTAAACCATCAGGAATGTCATGTGTTTGTTGAATGTAAATTTAATTTGAACCATCAAAGCAGGAAATGAGCAGCGTAAACTTTAAACGTCGAAGTGTGAAGTTTAACTTCAGAGTTTGTACATTACATTTAGCCCTCCCCAGCTAATTCCAATGAAAATAAAGATTATTAGAATAACACCTTGTCCCTCTAACCTTTCTTGTTTTAAATTGTAGTAGATTATGTTTCTTTCGGAACATGATTGTCATGCTAACTTCCTGCCGATGAGCCACGATTTAACCGCTCATAAATCTATATTTTGTACAAAAATCCCTACTCAGAAGGATATCAAACAAAATATAAAGAGGCAAAAATGTAAAAGCAATTCTAGCTAATCCTATAACACAAGTATAGTTTTAAAGAGTGAATCCTCTTTTAGATTTAGGTAGTCAACACACATTATAGATCTGTTTTTTTGGCGTATAAAGTACTACGTATTCTTCTTACTACTGATACAGTACTAGAGAGTATTCATAAAACCATATTAGGTTATGGGATAAGAACCAAGATTAAGAATCCGCCACGCTACCGGATTACACGTCAACTAGTCCTAAACTAATATATTCTAGTTTTATCTTACGTAACCTAACAAAACAAAGTTAACCTAATCCAACCAAACTGCGTTTAAAGAGTTTTACTTGCTACCTACCAATGTGGTAGCCAACCCTAACCTAATCTATTCTAATTTTTTCTTACACAACATAACCTAACCAAGATAAACGATAAGTTTAAGACTAACTAAGAGTCAGAAAGGCTACATACCTACACAAAAACCAATCTTAACCTAATATAACTCACTTGCTACCTACCAATGTGGTAGCCAATCCTAACCTAATCTATTCTAATCTTTACTTACATAACCTAACTTAAGTTAGGATAAATCATGTTAACATAAACTAACCTAACTTAAACTGAATCGCTGACTAAGTTCAAGAGTGAGACGCGCTACCTACCTGCACGATTCACCTAACCTACCCCATCCTAACCGAATCTATTCTAATCTAATCTTACAACCTAACCAAGGTAATCGCTAAGTTTAAGTGTAAGACTAACCAAGTTTAAGAGTCAGAAAGGCTACTTTAACCAATCTTAACCTAAGATAAACTAGCATAGCATAACCTAATCCAACCTCACCTACTTAAGCAAAAAAATTCAAAACATTCGTATATCCAAGGCGAGTATCGAAAGTACTAATCATTTCTACCATTTGATAAGTTTGAAATCCTGTACCTTGGCGTGTACGTAAAAATAAAATAGAATATATAAAGGGAAGAGAAATGGATATATTCTGTTTATATCTAGAAATTAATAGGTATCTTATTGATTTAAGTAATTATACATGTGTTTATTCTGTGTAGTTCAATTTTTCGTAGGCTACAAACCTCAATACAGCCGCGTGTGACTTAAGTTTTATTCTTATTCAAAAATTATATTTTAATCTTAATCTTCACCCTATTTTTGCGACACCGACCCAGGTACTTGGGAAATTTAAGTTGAATACGAATGAGCAGTGAGTTTGAAGAAAAGTTCTGCAGGATTTCCGTTGCATGTTATTTTGTATTAATTTACTCGCTTTCTGGTATGTGATAGACTATAAATGATTTGACCGTTGTTATATTAAAATAAAGTCGTTTTTTGAGTTGATTTGGCGATATGTAGGATAATGTATTAACAATACAAAGGCCAGCTATAAATATATATAATTATATTGGTCATTGCAGATATAAAGGATGGATTTCATTCCCAGATGGTGTAGTTTTTCTCTAGGAGCTTCTGTTGAAAGTGCAGTTAAGGTAAAAAACCTTAATCTGTACACGTTAAAAAACGAAAACAATGAATCTTCTAAAGTATTTTCTCCCAATGATACACTTTAAATTAGGTACAGTATCCATAATTTCAAATAAATAAACATTAGTATAAATCGTATGCATAACCATAAATATAAAATATTTTATGTGGTATAGTAAAGAAAATGCAATACAGTAACAATATAACTATGTTCTGTCTCTAATATCTGGATGTAAATTTTATTTTATAAATACGATTTCACGCTCTTTGATTTTTATCTTGATAAAATATGCCAAAAGATAGAACTAAATGTGATAAAACATTGTCTTTTTAGAAGTAAGTCTTAAAAATCATTTATATTTTAAAACCCTTATGTTTTAAAATAATAAACACTTTTTTAATACTTGTTGATCGAAAAAGGCCATCCTCACAATTAGACTAGTTATTAATTCACAGGTATAATTATGGTTTGGATTTTACGTTAAACTATAAGTTTCTTAGCTACCAATGACACATAGGAATTAATTAACAGTCCTGTTTAAGAAACACGTTAGCTTAAGACAGTGACAAGACTATAGGATCACACCACCACCATCTTACTTCTCATTTATATTGCCTTAAAATACCTACCTAGGTAGGTAAACATTTTAGAAAGGCAAAAAGAGACAGTAAGTAGTAATAATATAATAATTACATTTTGACATTGTAATCCTGTTTTAAAATTCCTGAAAATTTCTGTTTTGATATGCATGAAATGTTCTATATGTTCTATAACAATTATTTATTCATTAATAAGATACAAAAAGGATCTTTACGAATTCACGTAAGTTACCTTTGAAATAATAGATAATTGTTGGAGTAGGTGTCTCATATAACGGATCCTTGGTTACAAAAGAGGCCTCAGGAAACAGAGGCTTCTACAAACAGAACTTGATTTCCTTAGAGAAAGTCCTCAAAACAAACGAACTCGCACCTCACCACTACCCATTGTTTATAAATGAGCTTCTTTTAACATTTAAATAATGTTAATTAACTAAGTATACATTGTACCACAAACTATAAATATTTATCAACCAAAACGTGTTAATCACAAAATTACAGATTTGATTATTAGACATAATTGATGTATTTAAGCGATTCATTCAGTAATTATTGTGTATGCGTTTTCAAAACAGTCTTTCCATAAAATCATACTCTAATCTTATTGATTACATCATGCATATAAAGCATTCATACATTTTATATTAAAATGTAAACCTAAGCAATTTCTATGTATTTATACTTCACACATTATACACTAAGTATCGTAATAAATATATTAATTCAATAGGTTATGATTCAAAACTCCTTTATAAATTATAGTAATATGTTTCGTCAACAAGGAACTTTAGACAGTTGTGTTTTGCATATCTGACACATGGGTGAATACAACTGTGATCCATCACTGCGAACTTTTACCACATTAAATATCCTACGAACATTAATACATCACTTTGTATCCCTTCATTAGTATCAGTATGCATGTAGATCAAAGAAAAAATCTGAATAAGCATATTGGTTATGTAGACGCAAAATTGAAATTCAAAAACTAATTTTCAAAGTCATGGACCAACTTCAGAGGATGATAGCAATCATCAAAATAAAAAAACCAATAAACATATGTCTAAAAATTCTTCATTTAGCCACTAGCCACCATTTTGTATTTGTTACATAAAGCTATATCACATATCAACAGAATACCAAAATTTAATCAAAAATATTTTGAAGCATGGATTTTGTATTTCCAAATGGTGGTAACAAATCAGATAAAAAAAACTGTTTTTATAAAATTGTTACAGATACAAAACGATTGTAGTTTTAATTTAAAATCTAATGATCCTTTTTTGTACGAAATCTGACCATGGTCTAGCACGATAATGCACTTTTAATGCTCTTTTTATGCGCATCGCCGTGTGGTGTGCATGGGCTCTGTAAGCTAACATTAAAAGTGCATTATGTCGCTTATCCGTGGACGGATTTTGTTCAACAAAGTAACATTAGACTTGATATTAGATTTAAAATATTTTTTGTACTGAATAAAAAGGTTTTAAATTTCACGTAGTTGTTTTATTTAAATTAAAACATTTTTATCACCGCCATTTAAAAAAACTTATAAGAAAACTAAACGATTCTTTGTGAATATTTTTCCATTGGCTGGTTAAAATGTGTTCCAAATTTGGTTTCTGTAGCTTAAATAGTTCTTGAAATATAACGATTTTGTAACAAATACAATATGGCGGCTAGCGGCTAAACGAAGGGTTTTCGACAGATGTTAATTGGATATTTTTTATTTATTTTGATGAGAACTATCATCCCTAGTTGTTTGTACCCAGCTTTAATGAACGCCCTGTATATTCTGGACCAAAATATTTTAACGTTATTGCAAGTCGCATAAAATAATTAAACAGTTTTAAATTATTAAAAAAATGTTACCAAGACAGTTATTTAGATTTTTCAACTACTGAGCTTAATTTTTAACCATACATGCTTAGTAACTCATTTTGCAAAAGATGCAGTTACATAAGGTTTCTGTTCAAGATATTTCGTAGATATAATTTCGCTTCAGAACTACTAACTGGACTTGTTTTCAGGATTTTCTTAGTAGTTTAAAGTAGAGTTCAATGGTGCAGACGTTAACTCACACCAGAAAATATCACATTCACCGACCACCTCTATCTACAACTCGTAACATCATCATATATGCACAACAATTTTGGTGTAATAAAGATATACTCTTCTATAAAATATTTTTACCATTAAATATTATTGTAGCTGGTATAATTTCACATGATTTGACTAAGTGCTATTATGTCATCAAAGGATCACGTCATAGCTTTGACTTTGATCAATGTAATGCTGTCCTTGGTACTATGTTCCGGTAGTAATTATTGACTGAACAACATAGTATTTCCATAGACCATTATTCAATTTTGGAACCCCTATCTGGAAAATTTAGTAGCTCTGTAATGGTTCACCATAGATGTTATAATGCACCAATCATTTCTGTTACTGTCCAATCGCACTTGTGTAGCTTTAAAATGTATATAATAAGTACTATCAAATTATTTATATTAAAGTTAAATAAAATACTATTAAAATATTACTTATGAATGTTTTTTAATATCTATAATTGTTTTTTATAGTATGTCTATTTATTTTTTACTTTTTATTTTCAAAATTATGATAATAAATGACAGCTGTTATTAATTTAGGTTCATGTATGTAATTTTTAATTAAATTTTTTATTATTAGAATTTTGAATGTATTACAAGAATATTACTTGGAACCTCACAAATATTAGTCCATTCTGTATATTCATTTTGATTAAAAATGCAAATCACAAATAATATTTTTTGTGTAGCTTTAAAATGTATCCGAAACAGATAAGTTAGGCTATTCAGTTAATTTAGATCTACAGTTAAATAAAATGATTAACACTGTAAGAAGATTATACCAAATAAATGTAGTGGGGATATTTCCTGGTTTTAAAGTCTCTCCTAGTAAGACAAAATGGTTTATGTTAAAGTTAGTATTAAGTATGAAGTCAGTATTATAATTGTTAAAGTTTCAACCGCTTTAATGAACAGAAAATGAATAGGAACAATGTATGGTAATCAGTTTATTGATTGGCTTATTTAAAGAATTGTTTTAAGTTGCCACTTAGAAAACCTTAATTTCATTAAAGTTTCTTTGAAAAGATTATCCTCAAACACACCACAGTACTATAGGAAAATATTATCTAGATTTATTGCAATTGAATCTATTACAAAGATTCAAAGCGGTTCTATATAGCCTCAAGCAAATACTGTTCCCATTGAGTTTGCATATTGTCGCAATATTGGATCCTTTGTAGAACAAAAATGCAAATATACAAAAGTAGCTTGAAATTCGTTCCAAATGGCTTATTTCATGTGATACGTTTATTGTGTTTGAAGTAAAACGTTAAGTTCCTCCCTCAATATTCAGCCGGTATGAGCTAGCAGACGACGGAAAGGTTCATTTCACACACCAGCGCGCCACCATCAGCTGAATACCAAACAACGGGCGTGTGTCAGTCATCGTTCCTCGACTGCGAGAATACCAAAACTCAATCCTAAGACAGCGAATTTGCATATTCCTTACCAGTGATCTTACATAGCTGTCTTAATAATTATAACCAGTCTTTTTTATATTTCTCAGTTTAGACTGTGTCCAGCAATTTGTGGAGAATAGTTCGCATCGTCTTGTATTTTTCTCTTAGAAACTCTCTCCCAAATAGTGTACCTGGCCAGCTTACTACCGAAAACCTATTTCCACCTACAAATCCGCGCGTCATTTTCATCTACCACTACTTCATTTACCATTTTAACGGATCATAAGCCATAAATTTTTACATTCCATCAACGTCATGACAAGTTACTACCAGCTCTAAGATTAAGGGAAGCACGTGGAAGTGTCAATGGATTGGATGAAACCTGCGCACATGTACTTGGACGACTTAACTCAAACAAGATCTGGAAGAAACGTCCGACCTAGAGTTCCATTTTTGTCCTAGTAACACCTTCCTCGAAGGGTACTAGTGTAGTAGATACATCAGCTGTTCAGTCACTATTCAGTCGTCACAATGTCAAGTAATAGTCTTTTTTGGTTTTGTTTATCCTTTATACATTATGCACTAGCTGAAATGTAACCTATTTTGTTAACATAACTCACACTTTTGCTCTGACTATGTCAGTTATTACTTACTTTTATTAGTTTATTTTATGTGTCAATAATTTTACAAATTACAGTCTCCATAACTCCATCGGCGACACTACAGAATATACCTCTGGCCCAATTTTTCTGTAAAAACATGTTTTACCGGTTGGAAGTCGCAGGAGTCCCTGTACCTCACGTGTCTTTTTTTAGAAACCAGCTCAACATAGTTTCGTTCCCCCGACCCCCCTAATATTTAGTTAATCGCCGATTGACGCTTAGTATAGCACAGACATTATGTCACCGTTTACGTTACTATAGTCATGTTGTTTAATTCCGTATTCTTATATGGTAGTTTAATTTTTAGTTTTATATGGTTTAATTCGGGTTTGGTATTGCTCAATACAGTAAAACCTCAGCAACTCGACACCCAATAACTGAACAGCTCGTGTAACTTGACAGTCAACAGCTGACAGAATGTCCGCATCTTACAATGATAGTGTGTTCAACTTTTCAAAGTCACGTAACGGATGAAACGAGCCGAGATGGGATAGGTGACCTATTGCGTGCCTTTAGATACGGTGTTTCCTCGAGGTCAGAGACCTGGTGCAACACCTGAACCTTATGGTTAAGGTTGGGATAGCTTACTATTGTTTACATATCCCAGGAAATCCATAAAAGGGACGCTGTGTTAACATCAACAGTTTCCGAGATTGTCGGCAGTGGACGTTTTATTCCTCAGATAATTCAGTGACTAAGTAGAAAAAAACAATTATTTAATTAACTTATTTTATTTTATTTTATTAACTAGGAATTTTTCTGGACATGTAATTTGATTATTAAATATTTGACATTCCTTCAAAGGACGATTACTCAATTATTATATTTTTAAATCACTAATGAAGAGAATCACGACTATTGATAACTTTCCAAATTTTTTTCCTTAAAAAAATTGGTTTGAACTAATGTTAACACATTTCTTTTTATGTATAAAAATGTTCAAACTTTATAATATTTGAGAAATATTTAAGAGGAATTATTTTAATTATTAAAAAATATTTAAGAATTTGTTTCTTTATGTAAAGGTATACTGTACGATTTGATAGAAGGTTGGAAAGTAGTATTTTAAGACACGCATTCTCACAATCTTTGCTCTACAGGGCAGAGAAGGGCGATCATTAGAAAATTTATGCCATTTACACTTATATTACGATTATTTTCCATCATGGTTTAAAGTAAGTAAGGTTGCATGACGTTTCAGACCTGGAATATTATTCCACTCTCAGGTGAGCTAGTGCCTTGAATATAACTAGATTAGTACATGATCTGGACTAAGCCAGTATAACGCTGAAATTGAAGAGTTTAAAGCTGACAAAAACTTACAAACGATACGATTCACTAACAGTTACACACACAAGAAACAAAACAAGTCCTCTCGTCACAAAGACTCAAAGACAACTGAGTCTAGTGTTGTTCTATTTTTACTCAAAAGCAAACAATTTTCCTTATAAATAGCGTAAACAATGATAATTTTAAGCTTCACATTAATTTACTTTTATCGTTGATTCAAAGAGCAATGGATAATTTTTTTGATATCTTATTCTTCTTATTTGTATTTGGGGGTAAGACTCACTTAAATAGCTTTATTTTACAGTAAACTAAATTGATTTTATGTATTCACCAGCATAAAAACTAGAATGTTCTGCTTTTTAAATTTTATTCTATAAGTGATATATAAAATATCAGTTTTAGTTTAAAATAGGGCTAATAAAAATGTATAAACTTAAATAAGAATATTTAATTGTAAATATCTACTATAAAATAAATGTATTTAATTATCGTTTTCAAATTTACTCATATACCACCCTATTATTGTGAGAACTTTATTACGAGAAAATATTTGACACAATTTTCATAACAAGTATGGTTAGTGTACACTGTAAGTGGTAAATGAGGGCTGTAATGTTTAAAGACAAACTTCACACTCCTTATACCACTATCACCAAGTCTGCAAACGTGTTTGATGAAATAAAATTCTTTATTTTATAATAGTAATAATCTGAACAAAATTGTACGTTTCGTTTGAATATGAAGGGGAACAACACAGTGTATGGATGGATACACTCTTGGAATAATTCACTTAGAGAAAAAGATAGATGGATTAAACCATTGATTAAAAGTATGTTGCGTTTGTGTTGACAATACTAATAACCCAATAAGATATATTGGTGCCTAAAATAAGAATTTATTTGAAACCTGTCCATGAAAGGTCACGAACATGACCAGATGTCGTAGTTGAGGAGGGAGGATGGGAACACTGCTGTCTGGGTTACTAGCTTTTGATCCCAGATCCCTCGTTTAACACGGACTACCCTGCAATCTGAGCGGAAAATCCGAGGGATTTAATCAAACTAATTCAACAGAATGCTTTGAGCTTTCTAATTTCTATTTTGTTGGTTCTTCCTAAGCTTGTATTTATATGTTTTCAGGGATACAAATACGTTGGATATGGTTAACACTAAAAATGTGTTATTATTTTTTTCAAATTGACATTTTAGCTCAAATTAAATAACATTTTAATTAAAAAACGATAACTTGAAAAAAACATATTTTTGTTCCAGCTAATTTTAAATATCCATAAAATGTTTTGTGAAAAACATACAATCTATTTTCAGGCGTTTTAAAAAATTTTCTCAGGGGTATTTCATTATAATGATAAAGACCAACTTAAATAAAAGGATAACTATAAAAAATTATAAGTTTTTTATCTATGATTTCGCACCCAACTAAAACCCCCCGCCTCAGGCTGTTGACCACTTCGGAATAACCTATTAAGGCATGAACCTCAAAGTAGAGCCTCGTATTTAAAGCTCAATGAACTTCAACTCCGATTTAGCCTTCTGAGGGAAGATCCAGCATGTTACGGATCCTTAATTTACTACACAAATATTGTTTCTTATTAATGATACTTATTAATTATGTTATTAATTAATTGTTAAGTATTAATATTGTTACTTAAATATGTTTATTATTATACAAAATATCTTTATATGCGAAAGACATGTAGACAAGGTTCTTTTCTTTATAGAGGAAAACATTGAACACAATGGTGACATCACAGGAGCACAAGATAACACCTATCGCCACCTTTTCCTAACAGGCCTTATCTTCAGACCTTTCCGTTCTCTTGAAGGAAAGTGTTCCTCCAAAATCTCTTGTCAGTCAATGATATTCCTTTTGTTAAGGTGTGTAAGGAATAAACGAGATTTTTATTAAAAATATATTTCAAATTAAATAAAATACATTTATACAGAAGCTAAATGTCACACCTTGCACTATCAAGACGAACTTTCATATTATACAGTTAGTTTAGAATATAATATAACGGTAAAATTAAATTATCCGAATTAAAACATGTAAACTAAATAAACAACTAGTAAAATATTTGTGTTTGGACTTATTTCGGTAACCAGATACCAAAAACCTTTACAAGTTTCAAAATAGGTTCAAATACCATGAGAACTTCACTCAATTTTGTACCATACCTGAAAGCACGCACCTTAAACTTTTTCCGTGTAATGCATTTGAAAACTCATTAATAGTCAACCCTCTTATGATGTACATTTAATTTTATATTATTTTTTCGATAGTATATTGAATTTACTCTTTACTCAAATAGTTATAAACCATATAAATTCACCAGTACAATTATTAGTTTACTGAACAAACTATGTGTGGTAGAAAAACTATTGTTTAAAATACCAAGCATACTAAAACATTTTTTATTTTCAACTGAACGCACAATGCATGTTAAAAGGTCAAAAAACAATTAAATCATACTTAAAATTCGTTAGATAAATTTTCCTAAAATTGTAGTTTCAAACATGTTATGGTATTATTATTTTTTAGGTAAATTCATGTTCAAATTACTGACCAGAAAACACTTATGGAAACTCAAAGTAACTTTGTCCGTGAATGTATTCCTAACTTTGATCCCCCTACCTGGCGAAAGGGTAGTTAGTTGTTGCCAGCTACGACTGCTGAAACTTCCAAGGTAATTAAAAGCTATTACAACTTTCTTTGTCAATTTTTTCAAGTATTTCTACCGTATTCCGGGTTTTTCAATAAGGAAACTATGTTTTATTTATTAAATATATAGCTTTCATTTACTATTATTTTTATTTTCAAATACATTCTTAAAACAAATGTGAACTAATTAGTTCTTATCTTGAGATAGTACAAAATATGACGATATATTTTACCACAACTTTGTAAATTTCAACCAGAAGCATCTGAAGTGTCTTCGTTTATTAGTTAAGTTTTTACATCCGAGTTCTCGCGTACGTATTAAAGGTTAGTAAATAATTTAAAAATGTATTATTTATACAAATAATCGTAAAGTTTTGCCATTACTAAGGTATATTTTCATAATATCCGTATAGCATATTATTGATAAATTATATTATTTAACTTTAATGTGTATATGTCAACTATTAATACGGAAAATCGGATATGTATCTCGCTCTTTTTCACCAACGAAACATACCTCAAAACAGTCTTGGATCTCCAGTTCAAAGGCTAGTGGGGTAGCAGAAGAACACTTCTCCCAAGCACTGTCAAACTGAAGCTGAAAATGCTTGTACAAAGCTCCGTGACTACTAAGCGAGACAATACATCGACAACACGAGATGAAATTGTATTGATTTTGGAGAGTGAAAGGATACTCTACAGAAAATAACACAGCCAGATTGGCAACCAGATAGAGTTATTAGGAAGGGTCCAGAACAGATGTCTTATTTAATTGAGACAGGAAAGATGAAATTAAATTAGGAGAAACTCTTGGTTTTTAAAAATGCGTCCTGACATTGCTTAAGGAAACGCCAAAAGGAGATCACTAGAAACAACAATAATATCTCCGTCCATAAATAGTCCAGACATTAATGAAACAAACCCTAAAAGGAAATCGCCAAAAAATAAAGCTTCTGGACATATTTTACCTTAGAAAAGGAACTTCCATAGTAAGAACTTATGATTTTTAATAGCTATTATCGTTTTGTGTTTGTACAAACTCAGTTTTTAACGTTACATACTTAAATAAATGTTTTCAGTTCAATTATAGACTTACTTATGAAACAGTACATAGTAATTTTTATATTTTACCATGATATAAATTTTAATTCCTAGCACATCTTAAATTTGGACAATATATTTATTGACGAGCAACAGACGCGTTGGGTGGTTGGAATGTAGTATGTTCCACATGGAACAAAAGCAATATAAAAACATGAGATTTACAGATCACCACATTGAATGGGTGTTGGATAATATCTCCGTATGAACATAAACTACTTTTTCTTGAAATAATATTTCATTGCATGGAAACTTTGTTATGAATCATACAATATGTTTGAGATTTTATTCTTCAAACAAAATAAATTATTATAAACTCCTATTAGAGTCTTAATTAAAAATATGTTTAGTATTTTTGACATGGACATGTCTTAGCTCTGGGAGTGTTAGGGATTTTTAAGATGGAAAATATGTAACAGGTTTCCATAGAAACCACAACAGCTATTGTATTGCATTTTTAATAAAAAAGAATAAGAATAGCTGTTTAGGTAAAGTGAAAACATTATCTTTAGACATATCCATGATCTAACCTGTTTCCTACAGCGAAGTACTAATACTAACATTTTATTATAGCAACATACAAAGTAGTTATCAATTCAGTAATAATACGATGGTCGTTTTACTACAAAATATATAAAAAGCTTGAATATCAGCAATGTATTTCCCTTGTATTGGACACGTATTGAAAACAAAATGATTTATTTTGACAGGCATCCGGAGGTTTTACACATCAAAAATCGGTCCTCTATATAACTGATATTTCTGCTAGTAAAATACGTACAGTAATTTCTTTGAAA
Organism: Nephotettix cincticeps; assembly: GCA_023375725.1. Classification (NCBI taxonomy): domain Eukaryota; kingdom Metazoa; phylum Arthropoda; class Insecta; order Hemiptera; family Cicadellidae; genus Nephotettix; species Nephotettix cincticeps. The sequence goes on from CM041787.1 coordinate 44,550,108, forward strand.
ACGATTGTCAATGACAGTAAATAATTATTATAAATGGTTTGTATAGTGTTTATGATTTTACCTTCACACTGCAATATATAATTTTAATTTTAGTTTGAGTAGTTAAGCTAAAATGAGAAAAATAATAACTAGATTAGATCTAATAAAGAAAAGTAAAAAGGAGACATAAAGACCAAATGTAAGAATCAAAATCACAAGAGAACTGCTTACAGGAGAGTTCAGGTGCGCAATTTTGGAAAAGATGAGAAGTGGAAATTTAGAAACATTATCGGTAAATACGGAGTAATACACATCCTAATTAACATGGATATGGTTACGGAGGTTTGAGACATTGTACTTGGCCATGTTGGTTTTAAGGAAAGGAATGATTCTGTGTTTTAATAATTTCTTTGTCAAAACACCGCACGTCATATTGTAGATACTAATATTCGAGTTATGTCAGGTTAGATTCTTTATATTTTTTATAAAATATATCATCAACCATTTTGACAAACGATAAAACTCTTCTGTTCCTAGATACTAGTTTATTTAAGAAAAAACTAAAAATAGGACGTACTTTGACGTTTGATATGGAACGGATGAGAGCGAAAACGTCGCACGTCTGACGTACGAATAGCCTTTGCCTTTTCAACACCATATGATATGTTACTATTGTTCTGTAACTTTCACTTTAAGGTTCATTATAATAAGTTTGCATTCCCTTAAAAATGCATTTATTCTCTTAATTTAGGTAGTAGTTACACTTGAACCTGAACTACAGTTTGAATCTTTTCAATGTGTGTAATAGAAAAATCATTGTCCACTTCACAGTAAAGATCCAAATAGTAGCTTAAAGATTGAAGTAAAGATTGAAAATTTCCTCAACGCAATCAATCTTGCGCCACGACCGGGCGTGACAGGGAAAGCTGTTCCAAAGATGAGATCGACGCCAGCTGTAGATTGATGTCGTGAGCAACTGCATTATGGGTGACCGGTGGAAATATGGGGAAGTTCAATCGCCAAAACACCTTTTTGTTTTCTATTTTCACCCTTTTTAAGCAAGATTGGTGTTACTTTTATATTTTTATACTTTATACTAAATACTTTTAATTGAAATGACAACCTACCCAGGTAGGTATTTTAAGCCAAGTATGAATGAGGAATGAATGTAGGATGATTGTGGCGCGATCTTGTAGTCTTGTTACTGACTAAGGCTGACATGTTCCTTAGACAGGACTGTTAATTAATAGCCCAACAGCCGATGGCAACTAATGGACCTACAGTTTACCGTGGAATCCGAACCACGGCCTCTGAATTACGAATTGGTCTAATTAGAGGATGGTCTTCATGGATTGACGTAGTGTTCATTAGTGTGGACGTTAATCCACACAAGAGAACACTACATCCACCGACCATCTCTCACAACTATCCACAACTCGTAATATCAACCTTAATATCAACCATTTGGCAAAATACATTTTGACATCGTCTCTCTTTTAAAAAAGGTTTTTATATAAATTCAAACTGACCCATGCATTATGAAAATAAAAACTAAGCTCTCAAAATCCAGTTTTGAACTATTTAGACGTATTCTCAGTTTAGAGAACATGTGATCTAAATAATAGATTTAAAATAAAGGAAATACAAACAGTTATAACATTAAAAACTACTAGTTCAGGTTTATATTTTGTCAGGATAATCTGTCCTCTTTAAACTTAATCCTACAACCTGTACAAAGGACGCACTTAAAGCCAGTAAAACCTAAAAAAATTGTAAAAATTGTAAATATATTTTGTAAGATCCCTCAGTGACAATAACCTACCCCATTAAGGAGTTTAAATTGTTTAAATGTTCTGGGGACATTTATATGAGCGCTAGTAGAAATGAAACCATAAGTTTGATTAATTAACTTTTAAGAGTAAATTATAAGCTTATGTACCAAAGCTAAACTTTTAAACAAATTTTACAAAATTTTACAGACTTTTAACTCCTAAATACAACTAAATTAGCCAAGATTCGTAGCAATCACAATAAGATAATTTTATCTGTATTATTAGAAATTGAAAGTATTAATGTATTTTTCCTACAAACGCATGAAAACAGGCACATTTCGCACTGTTGGCAGACCGTGTGTAATCATTCAGTTTTTCTCAAAATAGTGCGGAAAAGTAACCGGCCAATCACATGAGCGGAAGTTTCAAATCTATATGAAACTAACCAATAGCATGCGCTAAGCGCTCAGTCAGCTGATAGACGGCCGCCATTCCTATAACATTAACTTCCGGTTTTGCACAATGAAAATGAGGTTAACGGAACCTAAAAGTTATGTTTACATTTATCCCAGCGGGAAAATCAAACATAACCTCAATGACTTTATTATCGTAGGAACAATCTTGTGTGTAATGCGAGCGCAAACTGTCATGGCCGCCCTCCAAGTTCTGGCATCACTCAGCTGACGGTTAGTGCTGCCATATGAACCTCTCGTGTGATATGACATACTTTGTGCTCTAGTTACACAAATAGATATTTTCAGTTTTTTTTAATACTGTATAAATTCGTCTTGTTCAGGTTTGACCGAATTTAGATAATTCATATGCTTAATCTGTAAAAATATATCTTATGTATTACATCGTATAGGGTGTACGCCCACCCTTAATTAGGGATATTTTTATCAATAAAGAATACATCTGTAGAGGGTTTCATATTTGGGAAAAATTTAGAAGTGAAATTCTCTAAACCCAATTCCTGTCTTAGGATTGGATTTACATCAGTGACATAACCCATGAACTGCTGACTGGCTTCATGAATATTTGGATCTAATACAGTATAGAGAACATCTTTGAATTTCACTACTCAGGCTGAGGTTTAGGACTCGCTAGATTTATATCGTATATGTGGAGGAATAAAAGTATGTCCTATGTATACATGGGTTTTGGTGAGTAAAAGTATTAAAAGCAAAGATTTTTTCTTCAAACTCAGTTTATATACAAAACAAACTAGGAAACTGGAGTAAGAGGAAGTAACAGTTGCCATAATTAATATTTAAAATCCAAATTAAAAATACGTTATTTTCGTGCTTGCTTTTATTTTAGCTTAAGGTTTTTTTGCACTAGGGTCCCAATTCTTGGTAGCTGTTTTAAAACTCAAAATAAGGCTGTCAGAAAATCACGTGAGGGAATAAACATACATTTTCCTTCTTCAAGTAACACTTGCATCTTACTTTATTCTGTTACGTACCTAAAATACTTGAAACAGAACCCAACATCAGCAAACTTCTCATAAAATATGAATAGTAATTATGACAAAGATTAGACACAAATTAATTTATTTTGAATTACGTATTATTTAAATACTCTTTAAGAAACTTTCTGGTGGATGGAGTTTTAATATAAAAGTAGAGTGAAATGTTTAGTTACAACATAAACGACGTTCACACATTTCATTAAAAACCATTTAAGACATATAAAAAGCTTTTTTAAATTATTTGTAGGTCTTACCCTAACAGAAATAAGAAAATTCAGAAAATACAGCCTTGAAGATTTATTTGTGTTGCTGAGAGCAGATGCGTGTCGGAGGTTGAAAGGAAGTCCAGGCCGGAAGTCTCTAGACCCATTGGCTTATTGCATGTTGGCGGAACCTGTGCTTGGAGGTTCTTATTGCAACTCCCAGTGTGATACTGGAGCTGGAAAGCTTTGCCTTTAAATTAAAGTGATGAACAAATAGAGAAAAAATATTACAGGGGTATATTTTTATTTATTCACAAACAATTTTAGTTTATTATTGGTATATATTGTTATTGTTCTTTAAACTTTTACAAGGCGCAAACCAAGATAAACTCTTGAATAAGTGCTTAGAAATGTTGATTTGATTATGTATTTGGTTTGTTATATATTTAATTATTGTTTATCATAAATCAGTACCTGGTGACCGAGCTTTGCTCGTATAGAATAAGACATGTATTATAAAAATTAAAACACATTTATTACTCAATGAAAACATTTATGTTGTTGAAATAAAACCGATTTAATACACCATAATTAATATAGCACTGAACAAAAAGTAATGCCCCTGGTGGGGATAGAACTCGCGGCCTATTATAACTCGCGGATATAACTCGGCCGACACGTTACAACTCGGCTACGACGTTAGTCAATTGAGCGATGCCGTTTAACGTCTTTTAGCCAAAGCCGATCATTTACTGTTTAATTATCCATACCGTTATTATTAGCCTGTGATCAACTGATTTTGTTATAATTGGAATGAGGATTGAAAAGCAAAAGAGAAATTTAATTTACATCAATTAATTGGTTTGTTACAGTGGCTTCAAGCAATACAACGAATACGTTTTCTATCAAAACACGGAAGATTTTTGAAATACCTTTTTTCTGCTTTTATTTCGCACAGCTATGTTATCCTTAAGTTTTTACAAATTGTTTAGTAACCTGATAATTTTGCATTTATTTAATTCATAAAATAAATATTAATGCATAACCTCTATATTGTTCCCCGCAGTCTTCAATCAAGAACTGTCAAACGGTTATAAACAGCTGTTTTGGTTTGTATTGTTTACATTTTATTCTCCATAAGCGTAATGTTAAATTTTTAGATTTTAAACTTAATATTACAAGAAAACACGAATTTTCCTGGACATTAGACCTATCTAGAACTTATTTTCTACTCGGAAATTAGTTATTTCCAAAATTTAAAGAAAATCCTCGGTGCCGTTTTCGAGATCCGTGTGCAAATATATATATATATATATATACAAACCTTGCTCGTATTATAGTATTGGATACAGTAAAACTCGCAAATGCATTTATTTTGAGGAGGAAAATACTGGTTTTATTTAAATAAAAGAAATTGAGCCAGTAATAGTTTTAAAATGTAAGGCTACAGTCAATAAAGAAAGTTAGTTCAGACTGGAACATAAACCATCGAGAAAAACGTGTTTAATCAGTTTTGATTAGATAATTATTCCATAAGAAGCTATAAGAATCATGCAAACAATTGAGAGTATACAATTGTTACTAAGCGTATTGTGTTAAAATATTAAATTATAAGGACAATCTGAAATATATATTTTAATCCTGAGGCAGGTAGCTGAGATAAAAGTAGCTGTGGCCCAGTAGCTCTAGAAACTTTCCTGTTTAGAAACCAGTGGTGAGAGAAGTCTGTCTGATCAAAAGCGGTCTTTGACTAACCTAGTTGTGTTCAGTTGCCATAAGGCTTTAATTTGTTAAAATGAATAAATTGCTAAAATATCTTTTAATTTTTTATATAGGCAGGTAATTAAAAAGTAGAAGTGAAAAATTTTTAAATAAATAAAATTGAAAAAAAAAAGAAAAATCTTTGAAATATTTGTTATCAAAGTAAATAAAAACAAGTATTCGGTTTGTTGGTTTTATTAAATAATAAATAAGGGAAGTATTCAAAGGTAACTACATTGAAAAAAGTGTAAGGTTTAAAATTAAAAATTACGCTAATTATTTCCTAGTATGGTTTAAAATATAATTTTGTACAGCTGAGAGGCTTCAAGTTTAGAAAGTTATTTTTATTTGATGTGGTCTATTACGTCTCAACCATGATGAACGTGGTTTACATTTTGTTTATTCATGTTCAATCAAACTGGGATATCTATTTCTGTTTCCATTCCTGATACCCAGCTGTTCCCTGTTGTAGAAACTGCTGGTGTTTTTCAGAAGATAGCTGTTTTTAAGTTCCTCAGTCAAACACTATCCATAAAGAAAGACATAATCCTCTTTACAGCCATTGGCTGACATGCCTTTTGGTTTCGTGGTTGAATCATTCTTATATGAATAATTTCAAGGGCTTCAGAATTGAGGCGGACGTTCTATCCACTGGTGTGCATCTCTTCACATATTAATATTCTAGATAGAATAGTTTACTTTACCAAACATAGTACTGAATTTCACTAACCTTCCTTATTTTATAACTTATTTTTTTGTTTGAGGTTTTGTTAGTCTTTCCTCAAATCGCAAGTTTTCAAGAAAGATTTAGATTTAGATCTTAATACTTATCTACTGTGTGTAGGCCTTGCTCAAATATATTTACTTCTCTTACCCAAATTATATTAGATCTTGAATAAGTCTACAGTAAATATTTTCAGTTTCTCAAAACAGCTGTCCTTATAACCATATGATGTCACTAGCCAAACCTACGTTTCAAATTTAGGTCTTACAGTTTGCCAATACTTCATCCCCCCAGAGTTAGGACATATCCATGTTTTAATTTTTGATCCAATAATTATAACAACGAAAATATTTGATAAAGGACCAAAATGGCTAATCAGAGTAAATTCATAAAACGTATTTTCTGAATATATTTTGTGTGATTGCATTGGATGAATTCTTACAATATTAGTATCCATGCAAGATTTTAAAAATTTTAAAAATATGTTGTGAAACTTCAATATTTTGGGAATCGCATGGCTAAAAATTAATTACATAATAAAAAAACTATATTCTTTACGGCAACATTTCTAAAATTTACATTGGCTATTGTTATTTGGTTATAAATTTTAATAGTTTAAAAATAGTGTGTCTAACGCAAAGAAGAGGTAGAATATACAAATATAGTAAACGGTAAAATTGAATCTTGTTTGAACCGTTGACAACTACGTATTTATTCAGAGCCAGAGCTATTTGTCAAGGGAGATTGAGAAAACTACTTTCTATACACGTTCGTTACTTCGGCTGTATTTGAAGAAGACAAGTCTAGTGATGTTTTATAAGTTCTCACCTGTCTCAGGGAGGGTATTGAGTCTCTAAGGAAATTTTAGGTTTTATTTCATTAATAATATACAATATGAAGCTATTTTGTCGTCTGTTTTATATCTATTAATAGAGTTATTTGGGTCAAAATAAAGAGAAAAATCATAAATAATTTTCCCCCAAAAACACTTACTTTATCGTGAGTTTTAGGTTTTAAATTTTTACAAAAAAAAAACTTTTCCCAACCAAACATGTCTACTGGTCTTTATATAATTCACGTTGTATGTTTAAAAAGGACAATATATAGAATATTGGTCCAATAAAAAAAAATGGTGGCCAATTCTAACTGTTCATCTAAAATTCGAGGAAAACTTAATTTTGAAAGGAACTAAATTTTGTATATATTTATTCAAATTTAGTATATTTATTTACATTACGTCAGCTCAAGATTTTAGAATCTAAGGATACTTTTTTTAGATAGATTAAAATGTATGTAGGAGGCAAAAAATAATCCATTTTAATCCCATCATGTGTTGCAACTGAATAAATAGTTTCCATGTATGCCAGTTTTTCGTTCGATTCTCTTGGTTTGATGTTGCCAAAGTTAAAACAAAAATTCTTTTAAACTGAATCGTGAAAAGCTGCCAAGTACAGAAAGAAAATAAAAAAAAAAAAAAGAAAAAAAAAAAATAAAAACGCGCGCGAGAGAGTATTTACATGGAAAAAAAAAAAAAAATAAAAAAAAAATGGCCGTGAAACATAGAGAGAGAGAGTGGTAATTAATTAAACCTAGTGTTTTCCCCATTAGATATATTTTATTTGAGCAACTCATATCAGATACTAACATAAAATTTTCACTTGAGATATTATTTTATATTAAATACGTTTGCACTTTCCGTTTCAACTAATTTACTTGTAGCTATTGGGTATTAAATATTAAGATTTTATATATTTCAAATACTAAGATTTAATATAAATAGCTTTTGTATATTCGTATTTATTAGGAATAAGTCTGCTTAAAAAAATATCAAATAGATAGGAGAGAAAAATACATTAATCATATAAAATCAGAGCTTTGTTCCACCAGATGTCGCATGTGTCGCTAGTCTGTTATCGCTAAATAAACGTTTTATATTCCATTAAAAGCATATACGAACCTTTTTCTAGAGTCTAATGAATGATTTTCCATTCTTATTACTGCTGATTGCCTAAAGCCGTATTTTATCTTTTGGAATAAATTACTAAAGAATTACTCCCATGAGACTTTTCACTTTTTAGTACTCTGGGACAAAAAGTGGAACGTTTTGTTCCATGGTACTAAAGTAATTCTACAACAATATTAAGGGAAGGACTTGGGAACACTTCTTACGCCAAAATATAGGAAAAAGCTCACAAACGTACAGTTTGCTATGGTGGTACCATGTGTCTGCAGTATTTTCTTAGCGTCGGCCATTTTGTTTGCTGATATTTACCTCAATAAATTAGACAGTGACAATGACAACAGGGCTTAACACCACTTAAAAAATGAATCATTCAAATCCTGAATCATGGAGCAAAGAATTTAAAAGGTAAGTAAATGATTTTAAAATCTTTAACTTACAGCTATTGCTATTTGTATTGGTGGATGATAAATATTGTGCACATCATGAGATTTAATTCATTTTCCCACTGAAACAAAGTTTCATCAAGGACAGAAAGGGTCACTTTAATCCCTCGATGCACAAATGACTATTTTTTATAACAATGAGTACGTTGCACACTCAAATGAATCTTCTCTCAAATCTAAAAGGGATGTTTACTTAAAGTTTGGTACTAGTCCGTAATAAAATATTCCAACATAAACCATACAGTGAAGTTAAACCTTCCACTGATGTGAATTGAGATTATGTTTCCAATATTCTATAACCTGTGGAAGGAATATTTCTGTCAGAAATGTATTGTGTATTTGATATACTCTAGTCTGCAAATACTTATAAATAACAGACGACATCTTGTTGTACTAAACAGAAGAAAAATGTTGCAGTTTTTAAAGAGGTTATGAAATTTATAGACTTTGCAATTGTAGAAAATGGTTAAGATCATTTTTCTTACGTTTTCTGAACACAATATGTGATCTTTGTGATTGTATATATTTAAGAACTTTGAAATATATTTTGCTTTACAATGTCTACAACATATTATATCAAATGTTTCATTTACAATTAATTGGCCAAAACAAAAAAGAAGATAATATGGTCGTAAAATTACTTATTCACAGTAACTATTTTTCTCTAAGCAAAATTATTTTAAAAACATCAAAGAACTTCTCGTTTGTAGATGATAAATTCTTGGTAGTTTGAATAACGAGCGAAATACGTAGAAGCGAATTTGGTCATAAAATGAGCGACAATGTAGGGACCATTTGTTTCTCTCTGATATGCAAATTTAGAGGTTCTCTTATTTGTGTTGAAAGATTGTGGGAGCTACTTTGCATACACGTTTATCGAGTTTAGGATATTTCAAAGCTTTCCAGTCTTTTCCAGTCTATTTCAGGAATGTTTCAACCCCAACTTTTATTCAAAGTAGTTGAAGATTGAGCTTTTGAATTAACGTACTTATTATATAAATCGAAGAAACTAAAATGTAACTAGTTTTAAAAGGAAACTTTGTTTTAATTGGTATTATTTATTAAAAACCTATTAGTTATACAACAGTTTTAAAATTAGTGCGAAGCTACATTTTTATATAATATATGTTGGTAAAAATACCACTCCGTAATTGAATTTCTGGTCAATAACACCTACATCGGGTTTTACATTCAAATATATGTGAATATCTTCAATATAATGAAATGTAACAAACTAGTTATCTAAAGGTTCGCTCTATCTCCAACGGTTACCGAGGTACTAAAAAATCTAAACACAGTATGTTGTATTTTGAAACTTCTATTATAATCTTATGGAGGGTAAGGAAAAAATTATATTTCACTTATAAAACTATGTTTTAGGATTAAACTTGGGATCCCAATATTAAAAAATCATAGTTTATGTGTTTTTCATGGCAGTTAACCTGCATACACTTTTCCTGTGTTAATCATATATGAAATAGGCATACTGTTTTATTAATGGCCAAATTTTGATGGAACTTGCTATATGGTCCAAATAAAAATGGTATTTGGCAAAAATGCCTACTTTCAGTGTTCCTTACAGCAGCGAACCTGAATACTATTATCCTTGTTAATCTTAAGTAGGAGAATTGGCTGGTTCTCTTCTCTATTGTGGATATTGATCAAGCTTGTTACATATTATTGTAGATTTGGAAATTCATTAAGTACGCAAGTTTGCTAAGACGGGGAGATCGTTCTTTGGTGAAGAAGAAAAGGAATGATATAGTAATATGGTTACTTCGATTCTTTCAATTTGGTCAAAAATGGGGTTTTGATGTTAAGTATATTTGTGATGTGGTGTGAGATAGTTTTTTGGTCGTGTAAATGAACTTCAAAATATAATTCCCCCCTTTTTGGATAAATTAAAATTTTTTGTTGTTTTATTTTGGTGCTGTTTTGCTCTTTTTATGTGTAATATTCTTAGACAATTTTGTTATTTGTGAATACATAGTTATATACATTAAAATGGGAGTATTCTAACATATGCAGCCATATGTGTATAGTTAGGATATAAGGGAAAGAATATTCTAAAACACGACATTCTCATAAGAATAATAGTTGTTTAATCTCTCCGTCCAATAAATACAACTTCAAATCGACCAATCGTACCAGTGTTATTTCAAAGTTCCCACAATACCCAGTGGTTTCGTATTGGTTCAACAAACTCGATATACTGTACCCGTAAGTCTATTGTCGTCTGTTACATTTAACAATGTAGTGATTAGTAATCTATTACCTTTGACTATACATTATTAACTTATAGTACTATATGGAATTTTTGACATAAGTACATCCAAGTGCTAAGAGGTATTAGCGATTTGCGAGTCGCAAAATGGGTGACGGAATTGACGTCTTATGGCTACAATAACAGCTGTTTTTGGGAAACTGAAAACATTTTCTTCAGACGTATCCATAAATGTAACCATTTCCCACAGAGAAGAATGTGTATATTTTTTACTTATTGCATTGCCTAAAATGGTTATTTTTATAACCTGAAACTTTGAAAAACTGTGTCACTGAACCTTATTTTTGTAGTTTAATAAGTTTTTACTACATCTGTGTCTGCTTATAACCAAACGTGATTATAACTACCTATGTTAAAATAAAATGAAACATTGTTGATTAAGGTTATAGAAAAGTTGATGGGACATTTAATTTTTTCTATTTCTATTTATCTATGGTTAAATTTACTTGCAAATCAAGTTCCTTTTCTTATAAAAGTAAAAGTTATTTTTACTTTACCACAAAACTTCAATGGAATATAATAAGTGTAACTATCACTCTACCCTAGGTTTTTTAATAATAGTATATACTATTCTATATGAAAATGTTTGTCTTTACTTCCTTGTGGGAAATATATTAGATCATGGATATGTCTAAAGAGAATGGTTTCAATTCATCTAAACAGCTGTTCTTATTCTGTTATATTAAAAATTCAATACAATAGCTGGTAGTTTCTATGGAAACCTGTTACATGTTTTTCATCTTAAAAATCGCCAACACGCCCCAGAGCTAAGACGTATCCATGTCAAATATTTTATACTAATAACGGTAGTGATGCTTTAGGTGCTAGAAAGTTCATAATAGCAAAAGCAAAAGCACCTTAGTTGAAAATAATAATAAAACGGTATTAATATAGGATAACGAGCAATATATTTGCCCACAAAACAGCAGCAAAAAATAAACTTTCATAAAGAAATCTTTTTGTAAAAAAGATTCGGGGACATTCCATTTTTAGGCTTTATAAAGATTTTTTATACTGACCAGCGTTGTAAATCTCTTTACAGCTAATGATTTGAGTGGGTTTAATTTAAAGAGAGGATTCTAAACGTAGAATTAATTGGATCCGTGCTTGCTGCTTTTACGAAAAACGTGTTCCAGATCTATGTTTTAACTAAACTACTATAATTACTAAACCAGTAAATGTATTATACTAGTTTTACACCATATCATATTGTATAGGGTCTGTATAGATAAACTATTATTAGTTCGTAATAGCAATTTCAGATTATTTTCATTTCCATTAAACTACTTATCGACACATAAAAAACTCAAGTGTTTCAAATACAAAACACCATTTATGTGCTAAGTAAAAAATGATTTTAGTTGTAATTGAGTAATTTAACTTTTGGATTGTTTCAAGAGTACTTATAATGTCATTCTGTGGAGGCTTAGGCTTGCAAAAAACTTGTATAAACAAATTTATTTTATGTCTCCAGCCAAAAATAAATTTCTTAAAGGTTTCAAGTAATAATGCAATGAAAAATGAATGAAGTTTAAAAATGTACGTGTATTTCAATTTGTATTCAAACTCATCATGTGTTCCCCTCAATAACAATATCAAATTATTTCACAAAATATTAATGTGTGATACATTTGATGTTATAAATGCTTATAGGAAACCCAGAGTAGTTTTACTTAAGATTTCTAATATCTGGTCTAAGGTACGTTAACCTAAATAATACTTTGAAGTTAAGTTCAGGAGGAATTATAACGAATAAATTAAAAATATTCTATAGTTAAAAAATAGCATTTTTTTGAAAAAAAACTTGATTATTACCTATTCACTATAGATTATACTTTATACATTTATGGGTTCGCTTTAATACAAACAGCAGGGATGCCAACGACCTTAGGGGGTTGAAAGTAATGATCCCCACCATGGATATATTTCCACTGAGAGAACCCAGACACACTCTCGCGTTAGGATCCACCATATTGTGCTCAGCTAACATTGCTAACGTTATTAATAATTTGTTCAGTAGATTATAGACATTTGTCATGACAATACTGTGCTTATACCTTGGTTATTTATATTTTATACTTATTATTTTTTAATTTGTGTATTTATTTATTTGTTTTACAAAACAAACCAGCTAATCATATAATTGAATCTTTTCGTACATCTATGGACTTAATTTGCCTTTAACTTACTATTAAAACTCACACTGTTGTTCAATTCTTTACAAACCACATGTTTTAAAATTTGAGTTAATCTGACTGCATTCATTCTAAACAAAATTATATTTTCTTTAACAATTATAGACATACTCTACCACCTGTTGGAGCAGGTGGTAGATTAAAACTTAGAACGTACCTTTAATCTATATACTTTATTTTATATGAATATAGATAAATGTTATCATAACAGTACTGTGTTCAATAAAATAATAATATTTTATGCCCAGAGATGATGTTTAAAAGTAAAAAACAACAACGGAAGAAATTATTTAAAATTTTCATACATTAGCAAATTAACGCACGTAAATGAATTAACATTTTTCACATATGATTAATTGGAGGGAAGCTTTTCTGTCCTCAAAACTTCCTACAGCCTGTCTAATTGATCAAATTTGTAAACAGTTCAACTTTTGATGCTAATAAAAAGTTTAAGTGAACGTTAAAGGTATATGTGTAACTCTTGAATCCTCGACTGATATGTTCGGTAATATTTTCCCTTAACCAATGTTTCTTAAAAGACCAAATGGTCTGTGTCAACGATAAAACCTTTTACAACTCATAAACTGTTAATATTTTCCATCAGTAGAGCACAAGCTATGTAGTAAAACGAATTGCTAGTAGCCTTAGAACTATTTACAATAATTATGAAATACGAATAAATAAAGGTTTCATTCTATACATAGGGGAGAGTAGCCGATATCGTACCACCGCGAATTTTAATAGAATTAGTGTTTTTGGAAGGCTCTGGCGGAAAACAAATAAACTATCCAGTGGCGTGGTAAGATAGCAACAGACTTTGTGTTGATAGATATATTGTTTGTTAATTCAGGCGAGTTTTTTGTGTTTTGCCATACATTGATGGAGTTTTCAGCTGTTAATCGTAATGCCATAGTTATCGTTTAAGTAAGATTTGATATATATACCATATATATCCATTAAGCATGACTATTTTGCTTTATTTTGTTATGGAAGACCACGTTGTAGCTCTTATTTTAGGTTAGAAATAAGGTTATGTTTGATTAGATGCCCAGTCGCCTACATCGTACCGCCAACGGTTGCCCAAATCGTACCGGTACGATTTGGGCAACCATATCATTCTAAGCTCGATATTTTGATTTTTAACTATTTAATTGACTAAATAATATTTAATATTACCTAACTGTTATGGTGTAAAGACATTTATCTATCACTGACACACAAAAAGTGTTTGAGTGTTTCACAAAAAGTTGTAGAAGTTGTGAGCAGCCCATATAAAAATGAACTGCAGATGGCCAATAATCTTTAGGTAGCACAAAAAAAGTAAGAGAACTTAAAAAGTTGATAGCTCGTTCAAAAGTGAGTCAAGTGGTAAAGTCAGTGTGTTTAAATGCCAACTGTACAATTTTATTGTAAATGGAAAATAGATGTTAAAACTAATAACGTGTGTCAGAATGAGCCATCTACTTCTTTTTCAGTTCCTGGTACACCGGGTATTAAATTAGGTAAATAAACTAAGAAGGTTTGGCAGAATGAGCCCACCATTTCATCTTTAGTGTCAATAGAAGTTGATGCTGCAGATTGGTTTTGTGCAATTTGTGAAGTGTCAGTAATTAAAGACATGGTTCAACGTTTATTATGTGATAAATGGGTCCATGAAAATATGCTGGGGTTAAGTCTAAGATTAAAAAATTAGTTTGTGTTAATTGTGAAGTCAAATTTAATCCTGATAAAAAAAATTATGAGAGTAAACCGAAAATGTTCCCTATATAAATTTATTGATCATTAGTTTTAATCTCTTTCTTTATTGCTTGTTTTGTACTATAATTATTGTATTTTTAGTGTAAGTTACAACTAATAATGAGTCTTCAAGAGAAGAAGAGTATTAACTTTTTTATTGTGGTAAATTAATTTTATATAATATTTTAGTAGAAGTATGTAGTAAAAGATAGGTGATATAGTTTTGACTTTATTGGAAACTAGTCTCCTAGTATTACATCGATTGATAAAACTGAAGGTAAAAAAATGTTTTTAATGTTAATTTATTAAACCCTTAACTGCGGCTTGGAAAAATATTCATAGTAATTATATTAATCAACATTTCAGTTTGAAAAATATATGGAATGATTCTATATAAAATAGAGTGCATGTTGTAATATATTATTTGAGAATAATTCAAGCCATACTGAAGAGAAAAATTAAAATGTAAAAAGTGGTACGATATAGGCAACTCTCCCCTACACCATAAAGATTAGTCAGGTAAAATAATAATATAACTATGCAGAGTTTATAGATGAATAATTATTCCTTACTGACATATGCTTAAAATAGGTGAGTGTTTCCTGTACACTTTAGAATTAAGTAGCATTGACAAAGTTTTCTGGCTGGTCAGTTCGGATTTGGCGGGAACTTTATGTCGTCACTACTACGTTCCTTCTAATCTGGTTACTGAACATACCGGCTTGTCCGTTCAACGTAACACGATTAAACTTTGGTCTCTACCAAACATCAAACATTAAACTAGTTTTCGTAAAATCTGCTTTTGACCGAACGATTATGAATATAAAATCTGGCTTATCCAATTCTACAATTAATTTTACTCAACTATATTTGCATTTTTGTGTTACTTTTTGGAAAATTGCTTCAAGTGTGATTAAAACTATTTATTCTAAAAGCTAAAATTTCCCACGCTTTATGATATATGTCATAATAATATACGAACTTTAGATTATACAATACAATATCAATACAGTTAAAAGATGAAACACTGCATAGTATGGATCTATGCATTATGAATCTTTAAGAAGTAACTAGTTTTATAAATGTATGTTTTTAATATTGATATTGAGGTATTGTTTATATTAAAGAGAATGTTATTGAGAAATTTATTAGTTTCTATTTATTGTTATTTATTTTTTTCACATTACATTAACATTATACTTTTTCAAAATTGCCTCGATTAGTGATACAAATACATAACATAGAGAACCATGTTAACTAAAACTATAACAATAAATTACAGAATAAAACAACAATTGTTTTATAAAAATTAATTTGTACTTATATAAAAAATACTAATATGGGGAATGAGTTGGACCCAAAAACTGTAGCTACAGTTAATTGTCATTCTAATTATAATTTTATTATTTGAGCCTTGTTTAATTAGCTGTTTTTAGACATCAACCCAAAAATAATTCGGTGCATATGATTCGAGAGAGTGTGACGAATGATATTAATTTTTTTGCAGGTTTAACACTGACGAAGACTAGCTGATTTGTCAAAATTATTAGTTTATAGTACAATGATCAAAGACAAATAGGTCCAGTAAGCAATCATGTATTGATCGTTTTTGTACAGTGACCTTCCTCATAATTCGCTCAGTGTATGATTTAGAGGCGAAATTGTAGGTCCCTTACATGCCATTGGATGAAGACTTATGCCACTGGGACTGGGTCAGACTTAGTCAGTTAAAATCACAAAATCACGCCACAATCCTCTTAAGGGGTGTTTTCCCACCTCTTGCGAAGCGTGCACCATGTTTGAGTTAACTGCGTCACCCAACAATGACCAATTAATGGTTGAATTAAAATCAAATGAGACCATCTCCCTACCTGCGCAGTTAGCGGGTATTAGCACGCACTATGGTTTAATGCAACCAGTTGTTGGTCATTGTTGGGCGACGCAGTCAACTTAATCTCAGAGTACACTGCGCAACATACTGCAGGGGAAGAAAACGCCCCTTTACGCTAATTATTCATTCATACTTGGGTTTAAGCCCCTACCTGGGTAGATCACAATTTTAGAAAGATAATAAATCAATTTAACCACTGAACGACCTAGCCTGTATAACTAGAGTTACCCTGTACAAAATTAATTATATTTACAATATGCACTAAAGTTCCTTCATAACCAAAATATCGTATGTGACGATGTATTTGTTAAGTATTATGTTAACAAAACCTTACAACGCATGTTTCTACTCAGCAAAATCGTGTGTCTGGGTTCTCTCTGTTGTAATATCTTCTTTGCAAGGTAATTACTTTTCATTTCCAGGGGTGTTTAAACTTTCACCAACCACACTAGCTTCAGACTCTCTGTCTTTTTTTATGATTAATTTTGACATTATCACTGTGTTTAGTTAAAATACCAAGTGGCTAGATTATTTTAATGTAATTTTTGTCAATAAATAGCTTGCACTAACTAAAGATGAAAATATTTGATCCTTTCAGATTTATTACAATTTTTGTTAAGTATATGTTAACAAAACTAATTATTGTTTACAGTTAATATAAATAAAAATTAAATTTCTGGGTTCTCTCTGTTGTAATATCTTCTTTGCAAGGTAATTACTTTTCATTTCCAGGGGTGTTTAAACTTTCACCAACCACACTAGCTTCAGACTCTCTGCCTTTTTTAATTATTAATTTTGACATTATCACTGTGTTTAGTTAAAATACCAAGTGGCTAGATTTATTTTGAATGTAATTATTGTCAATAATCATAGCTTGCACAATAACGGTCCCGTAGAGATGAAAATATTTGATCCATTCAGATTTATTACAATTTTAAGTATAATCATAATTACTAACTAAAACGATAATTATTGTTTACAGGTTTAATATAAATAAAAAATTAAATTTCCAGTACTCATACTTTATTACTTTAAGGACATTATTGTGTATACAAATGTATATGTATTTTTTAGAGAACCATCAAATTATTGAATTAGAAACAAACACATGACAACTGGGCTGCTTGATCGGTTAAATAAAACTTTAAAATATAAACCATGGTATGTACTTTTTGTTTTTGTTTTAACTCGGACCTAATATTTGGTTAAATCTTGTAAGAAGGGAAATGATGGAAAGCTTTCAATTTCTTGTTTTAACAGAGTAGATAACTAATATTAATCAGTAATGCCATTACAATAACCTAGACTCAAACAAAGTGACCTTTCTAGGGATTTTTGTTGTAAAAATTAACTTCTCACTTGACTTCGTCAAGTTTGCAAACCCGGCTTCATGTTTAAACACATACGGAAAACCCACAATAGTGTGTTCTTCTTGTTTTAGTATTTAAAAACTTAAATCTTTTAATTTTATTAATTTATAAGGAAATTATTTAAAGGTTAAATAAAAAGTTAAAGTAATTCATGCGTAGCCATTATATTATCTATTTTATCTCATTCAAATGTTTTTTAAGCAGCTTTATCGAACAAATTTCTAACTTAAAACACCAAAGAACGATATAAGTAGGGTTTATGGAAGACAGGTTGAATATACGTGAGAGTTGGACTTTAAAAAGCTTTTATGAATTTTCAGCTTTGATACTATGCTCTCACGAAAGCTACTTTTGTCCAAGTTAGTCAAAAAGAAGGCCCGAATCCCGTGTTTGTTTTAACATACGCTAAATAAATGCGATACCCCACAAAGAGCTCTGGAATGAGTGATCCAGTAATCATAGGCAGGCGCAATCTGTAACCCGCATCTCTCTTTGAGTTCTCTTTTTAGCTTTGAATTCAACTCAGATCAGGATCACTGACGGTTTTTGTTTTGGTGTTGTCCTAATGACGCTACTTTCCTCTTAAACCGCCATTAAACTAATTCTACTCCAAACCGCAATCAGTGAGACATGTGAAAACACTCATTTGCAACGGATATATTTAAAACGTTATCGTAATTGTTAGAAAAATAAAACAATACCCACATCTAAAATTTGGTATACGACTATATAGTTGAGCATTTACATACAGTTTTTACAATTTTGTGAACAATGCAGTATTTTCTGTAGTAAATTTATTTATTGCATAATATTAAAATAAACCGAGAAATATCGTCTTTAATTATTGACATTATTTATTATCTTACACAATTCTAAGTTAAAGACATTTTATGAATTGTTGGAAAGGGAAGATTCTAAGCTATTATTCTGCGCAAAAACAGTTTTTCGATAAAAAGTTTTTTTGCCACACTGACCCCTTAAACAGCTTTAAAATTTCGATAAAGTATTACCAAAGACGAAACAAATTTTTTTTTATTTTCCAAAGAAAATCATATAAAAATACCAAATTGCTGTTAATTATCCAAAAAGTATCTTATACAAACACGTTGTTCATACCAAAAAAATAAATTAATAACATTTTAAAAATTAAATTTTGATAATCGGTATAAAAATTAAGCTGGTACTATTTTCATTTTAAGACTTACGACGATTTAAAATTTACCTTGTTTATTGAAAGAATTAACGTAAACCTCAATCAAGAAGAAAGGTTATATTTGAGGCGTTGAAAGCTCGTATATTAAAAACTCATGATTTATGAGCTGGAAGATCTTGTAACTGACGCCTGGAAAGCAATATTACATATTTGTTGTGATATTTATATCAGATATTTCTTTATTTTGTCATAAACTAAATACTACTGTATTTGACTTAAACTTTAAACATCAAAACTTAAAAACATCGATAAATTCTAACTTTAAAAAAGTCACAAAGTAATCAAACACACTTACAAAATGGACTTCTACTTTCAAGTAGAAAATTTTTTTGTTATTTATGTTAAAGTGTCGTTATGATACAATTATGATTTCTGTTTCTTTATTTTGCATCCAGCTGACATTTATCCACCTGGTCAAACCAAAATCCTTAAATAGACGCTGTTTATATGTGGCAAATATATTACACTACCTTGGCCATCTTACATTACAAGTATATATAGTACATTTTAGTTATATTTAGCTATATATATATATTATCCAATACTATGTCGGTAAGGTATTCTTATATACATTTTTATATCGATTTGACTGAAGTAAAAAAACGAATTAAAGGAGATTGGTGTGAGAAAATCGAACTGAGATATTAAGTTACTACCTCTCTACGTGGCTAGGATATGATATAAACTTGGATAAGAACGAGAGCTTCAATAGTTTACTCTGTAAGGAGATGACTTTGTTTTAAACATAACTGAATAAAAATACTGTTATAATCTTATTTAAAAATTGATGACTTTTAATTTAATCCATAATAAACACTTGATTTTTCGTAGTTGTAGTTAGTGTAGTTATCACTGTCACATTATCGATACGAATTTAAAATCAATCACGAAAAGAAGTAGTCACACGAAAAAATTAAATCATATTCTAGTAATATAAATACATACGTGATTATTGATTGAATAAGCAAAAAATTGCTAACTTTCTCAAATGTAAATTAAAGAAAATATGTAAATCACAGCTAAAATTAAAAATGGCATTGCGCCTAATTTATAAAATATATGGTTTATAGCTACTGATGCTAAAACTGTTTTGACACAGATATGTAAAAATAGTGGAGGGGGTTATGACTTTGTGTCATACCAAAACTGCTACGGAAATGACGTAAGTTTGCTGTTCAGAAAACTGTAAAAACATCCTTTAGAAATATACACGATCTTAACTAGTTCA
Source organism: Nephotettix cincticeps (assembly GCA_023375725.1). NCBI lineage: Eukaryota > Metazoa > Arthropoda > Insecta > Hemiptera > Cicadellidae > Nephotettix > Nephotettix cincticeps. Next base: position 44,570,342 of record CM041787.1, read on the forward strand.
AAAAGGGAAGAAAACAAATTATTTGATTTAAATCAGATATGCTAAAGCCCCACTGTGGTATCTATTATAATCATCTCCAGGCATTATAATTAATTATTAAAAATTTAGATATTTATGTTCTACAAAACTTATTGTAATCGTTAATATAAGTGAAGTTTGAAAAAGCAGTAACACATTACATCAACACACATTATATGTCTTTTCGCACATAATCTGGCGTGGTGGATTGATAACCTAGAGTATCGTTGTAATCAATCTTCACTCAACAGCATCAGTCTTCTTCTTATGATATATTGTGTTTTAAACCCACACGTCTTCGCAATATTATATCATTTAAATTGCCGTAACTTGTTTTATTATGAAAATATCAAAACCTTTACTCATATTTAACACTCATCTAAGTTTTACCTTAAAATATGTTATGTTAAAATAATTTATAACACTAAATATATGTTTTTATTATTTCAGGTTAAGTTTCCGTATATTTAAAATTTGTATTAGCCTCACTATATTTTAATTTTTTTGGTTGGATAGTATTTAAATAGTTAATGGTAACAATCCAAAGGTACGTGAATTGTTATCATTAACAGTTATTCAAATACCTAAATTTAAAAAAGTGAATTTTTTCACATAAACATTTTTAAAATGTCATACAATTCCACCAAACTGGAAATTACATAACTTAAATTAGATTACATTAAATTAACTAAATTACAATTAAATTAAATTTTCTGCAGTATATAATTCGTGTGGAAACTGAAGTAATTGTAACGAAGAACGAAAAAAGATTGAGCTTAAGATGGAAGAAAATTATTTATGACCTTGTGCTTTTAAAGTTTATCTCACATCCCAACCACGTATAGAAGCAGTAACTTTATATGACAGTTGGCTTTTTCGACAAAAACCCTCTAATTCTTTGTCTTCTTACCTTGGTAATATAATATACTATTTATAACTTTTTAAGTAGGAAGAAATGTCAAATTATTTATTATATTATAATTCCAAGACTTTGGAATTTTATACTGAAACTATGGATATTTATTAAACTAACACAAAAAATGTGTAACGTTTGAGTATGTAATTAAATTTTATGAAAATTCAAAGTACTTTACGTAAAAGGATTGATGGTGATTAATTTTTTTATTTAATCTTAGCCTTAGGCGTCGGTCTTAAAAATAAAATTACAAGAAACCTAATAATAAGGTGAAGGAAACTAATTTCTGGGTACTGAGGAGGTTTATTATTGGGTGTCAGCTCCTGTAGCTGACGGTATGGCAAAGAAATTTGAATATCCTCAAAATTACAAGGTTTTCAATAGTTTAATATACAGAGTGTTCCATAAGTGGAATGCCAAACTCTGCTAAATAGTATATGGTTTGAAATAAAGATAAATTTAAGTGGTTTTAACATTCTGTAATCGGATATCTACATTTCCTTTATTCTAATAAAGGATTACCTTAAAAAATGGTATTTTTATCTTTATAAAACTCAGAAAGTATGTTTAAATGAAAAAGACCTACGTTAGATAGTAAACCCGGCTTAGTACAGTAAACATTTCCTAAATGACGATAGGGTTCATCTTTTAAACTAAAATGAAAGGAAAACATTTAAGGAATATTACTGAGAATGTGTTTTATAGAAAATACTATTCAAAATCTATATATCAAAACCATAAGAATTTAAAGTAAACAAATAAGCGAGAGACATTGAAAAACAGGGTATTTGCAACTAAAGAATTTTCTCGTTGCCTCTTAACACACAGTTCAATATGTTTTGTTTAGTTTTTATGTTTTGTTATTGACAGAATGAAAATAAAATGTTATAAATGTGTTCATAGTGGATGTTTGTATTTTCACACGGTTACCTGTGAAATCTGTCATTGGTTCTACTTATCGAGTATTAAGACTGATTGATAAAGATTGATTTTAAATTTTTGAAAATAATGATTATATAAAAAATCCAAATTGGTAGTTAGTAGTTGGTAAAAATATATTCTTGATTTTTATTTAATTTTGACTATTATAACAGTAAGCACATTATGTAAATTTAGTTAAAGTCCACGTTGCATAGTAAATCAAATAGATCTTTATCATTGTACTTTTTGTATTACCACGTAATATAAAAAAATTGCTTTACACACTAAAAGTTTGACATAAATATACAACGCATTCATCAGTTTAATAAATTTCATTATTTGACATTAAAAATAAACATTGCTGGTTTAAAACTGTAAAACTTGGAACTTATTGTGACTTACTTGTTTTCAAGCCATTAAAATAGGTATATTATTGACGCAAGGTAGGGTGAGTAATTTAATTAACTACGCTGAACTTTATTTGGGTCAACCACGATTTTTGCCCTACTTTTATATTTGTTCTCTTAGACTACAGTTGCATAAAACAGCACAATCAATTGCCAAAAAGCAATTACAAGTATTGGCCAGACAGTCAAAGTCCGCACTGTGTTATTTACCGACATCGGTATATTAGCGTTGCACATACGGTACCGACATTACGCTCTATATTCGGTATATAGAAAGTGCTTAACACAGTTAATTTAGGTTACGTTTCTAGCTTTTTTATAATATTGGCAATTTTGCACTATTATTATCCAAATTAAACTACTATTAATCTTATGAAAAATGTTACAACCACAAACTTAAGAACCTAACTTACACACTAACAACGGAATCTTTAAATTTAGTTACATAAAAATGTTTATATAACTGTTATACAGGGTGTCCATGATAAACGATTCAGGACTTTGGTGAGTGATTGGTTACATTAAAGGAAGAAAAAAAGTTCTACAGATACAGATATGGCCTAAAACACTTACGGTATTTTCTCAGATATCCGCCATTTTGTATTTTTCACAATTTTTTATTTAAAGCATTTTTATTTTAAAATTTGGTATGTGTTTTAAACTAGTATATTAGTATTACTAAATAATAACTACAATGATTCAAGCTCAAAATCCAAAATGGCAGCTATTTTCAACTTTACTGTTAACAAAGTGTTAACTTTAAAATTTTCAATGGCCGCCATTTTGGATTTTGAGTTTGTATCATGCTATTTATGTTTTAACGATAGTAGTCTACTAGAATTAAACACATACAAAATTTGAAAATAATTCGTGAAAAATTATAATTATTTTACGTGTGAAAAATACAAAATGGCGGATATTTGAGTAAATAAGTGTTTAGGTCATACTTCAATTGGAATCTTTTCTTCCTTTTAATATACTTAATCACTTACCAAAGCCCTAAAACGATTTTCTTGGACACCCTGTATATAATTAACTGTTTATATAACTGTAACTGCGTGCTGGACACGCCCCAGTGCCAGTGAGCTTATATCAACGTGTGAGGAAAATTTTTTGTTGACTAATAAAGGGGAGCCCAATTATTCAAAATGCGACCCATCTACAGCGACACACTGATAACAGTGAGTAATAAATGAATCGTAAGGTTTTACAAGAGATTCTGTGATATATTGAGATGTTCTTAATTGATCGTTTAATCCTCATCACTGGTTTATGGGTATACGCCTATTCCTTCAAATAACTCATAAAAAGACCTTTCACATAGTTAAATCTGGGGATCGGATTAAAATTGAAAAATCCAATCAATCCAAGAACTCCTCTGGATACTGCAAAATTCTTTGTAGAAGCTTGCAATTCATTCTTTAAGCAATGTTATCAACGTGTCCCTAAGGATGAGTCACAATTTGAATAATTGGACTCTCCTTTAAGGGCTTTAGTGAATTTCCAATAGGGAGGAAGCTATGTTTTATTTTACTCGTTAAAGTCCTTATCTCTTTGAATGTGACGTTAAAAATATTTAACAAAGACGAAAACACTACTTTTAAAAGAAACCTTTTTCAATAAGCCACTATTTTGTTCCAACAAGGGTTAGAGAGTTGAAATTTTGCCAGTGAATTTTCAGAACGTACTTTATAAGTTGTGTAAAGTTTCAATTTAGTCGTTGCATAAATGGCTAAGTGATAAAAAACTAACGTTTAAACCATCATCGTAAGACCCCGGAATATTTTAAATTAAAATAAAGCATGAAATTAGTTGTAATCAAATTTAACCTAACCGAACTCATCTCAAGGGACGCTAAACGACACTTGAGAGAGTGGTGTCCCGAGATCACGTCAATTATTGATGTTTTCGAGGACCTGAGGTCATTTTGTAGAGTTTTCCAGAGAACACTTCTCGTCAAGATAACATTTTCACTAAAGTATGTTTTATAATAACATATAATGTGTTATGAATTTGTTTAATTATTTAACTACATTCATTTGTTCTATTATAATAATTATATTCAATAATAGCTAGAAAAGAAGGTGTTTTGTCTTACATTATGAAATTATAAGGACTGATTGTTTTTTTTTAATACAAGATAATTGGGTTCAAGATCATAATATGTGTCAATTAAATTGTTATCGTAAAATACTTTTAGTATTAAGTTTAAACCTTTTTTCTTAATCATAAATAATCGTTATAAAACAGAAATGTACTTAACGGTCTCAACTGCTAAATATTAACTAATAAGATTAATATTAAATATCTTATCAGTCTCAGTTCCAAAAATTTCAAGAATTATATAATATCTTCTACGTGTTTTAGAGCTATTTGTTAATTATTATACATACATGCTTGTTTCATTAAATTATATTTATATATCCTGTGTTGAAAAATAAATATCTCTGAGGTATGATTTTGTCAGTAAATAGTAGTTTTACACGCATGTGGTATGTAATTGCTAAATAATGTCTTGACCACATAAAAAACTGTATCATTGAACTGAAACATACTTTCCCTTTAAAGTAAAAATTCAAACAATTTAAATTTAAAACGTTTAATAAAAATACCATATTCCTTAACGTTTCTTTAAATAACATTAAATAAATATTGTTTAAAAAACAATCATTCAATACCTGAGACAATAAGAGAAAACAAGAATGAAATTAGAAACAAAAAATTGACTAAAAAGCTGAGAAAACAGCTTATCGTGACGAGTAAACTTGTTTTGTTTCTTATGTATGTAATGGTCAGTGAATGGTTTGTTTTTAAGTTTTTTGACTGCTTTAAACTTTTATGTTTTCAGCTTTATACCGGCCTAGTCAAAATTATGTGTTGATTGTGTTATTTTATACACAAATTAGTTCACCTAAATTAGTTCACCTGAGGACGGGATCAGATTCCAGATCCCGAAACGTCGTGAAGCTTTGTTTTACATAAAATTGTAATGGAAAATGTCCGCAATAATAATCAAAATAACATAAATCCACCATGAAAAATACGAATTTCAAACAAAGAAGATAAAACAAGCTAAATCAATTTTTAGAATTATTATATTTCCTCTCCCCCCCCTCGGTAATAATCGAACTTTTTGACCTTATTTTGTTGAGTACGGTGTCCTTACACTGCATTTTAAGTTTTATTGTACACTAACCGTTAAGAAAAAGGAAGAAGTTTATTTTTAATATTCCCTATAATAATTAATTGAGCGCTAAAATAATACTAAAAAATATATATTTTTACATTTAAAAATCCTAACTTTTGAACCATCGCATATTGTTTGAGATCGTAATACTTAAAAAATATGAAATTTTAAACAAAATTGTTCCAGTGGATTTTGATATATATGAGTCTTTTGTATTTTAAGTGGTTTTTAGAGGAAAACTACCCTTGTAAACCAAAAACACCAAAACAGTCTAGAGAGGTAGCCAAAGTGCAACTGTGTAACAAATGTCATAAAAATCGTATGATCAATGTGGTCTCAGGGTTTTTACACATACGGACAGACAATACTTTTTCCATTACTTTGTTAAAGGGGAGGGAGTGAAAATTGAACAATGGAACATGAAATTAATATTTTCCTTTACCAATTTATCCCTTAATCCCAACAGATACTAAAGAGACATCTTAAAAGTGTTTTCCAAAGATTTATTGAAATTTGGTAAAATTCAAGACAGGATTCTGTAGGTTAGTTTTGATTATATCCCACTATGGAAAAAATGTAAAACTGGAACAGTCAATATAAGGGTCTGACGACGCCCTGTTACTGGCAACTTTTATTACCCCATATTACTCCCTGGCGGTCTCCCGCTAACACGTATAAGTTAAGATGTGCTTTGTAAGGTGGTTCCATTCCAGATAATACAACAGTGTTCCTTGTGTGTAGTCATCTATTTAACAAGACACTATGTAGACTTTAATAGATACGGAGGAGAAGATATCATGCCTTAAATATATGTTCTAGTTTAGTAAGACTTAAACAGCTTTATACTTTATACTTAAGTGACAACCTACTTAGGTAGGTATTTTAAGCAAAGTATAAAAGATAAATGAGATGATTGTGGACTGATCTCGTAGTATTTTAACTAACTTAGGATGTCTAACGTGTTATAATTATGGAGAACAGGCTGCGGGTGGTATTTTTTGTTTATGAACGCCGGTATTTTTTTTATTTTAAGCCCTATTAAAAATGGCGACTAGGTCCGGAGTTAAATCGGACATCCTCAGATTATGAGACATGCGTGTTTGCTCTGAGCTACCTAGCTGTTATTATCTACATCCCAGTAAATAATAATTAAAATTCATGCCGGATTATCTTTATATTGCAATTTTTTTTGTTCAAGTATGTTTTAACTGAAATTAGTTTGACTCCAGCAACGCTTAAATTACTTTTATAGAATAATGAAACTACTTTCGAGTGTTTTTCTTAACTTTGAAAGGTAAAAAATTCAAAAATTTGATTTAAAATTAGTTTTTAGGTTTCATTATTTTTCCCTTAAAGTGCTTAGTTTTAGTTATTATTTAAACAAGTTATTGTGCGCTAATTTAATTGCCTTCTAAGGATTCCATATTCGTGATGGAATATATATTATGGCACATGAATCAACAAAGAACAAATTTATAACTAAAAGCACAAATAAAGTAATCATGGTAATGTTTCGTTTATACACTCAAGTATGGACTTTCTGGTAAGTAGTTGGTTGTAGGTTTACATTGCTAATGCATTTTAAAATATACTTCTTGAAAATAGTAACGGAAAATATATTTTTTGCATTATTACTACACATGAAATTTACCACTGTGTAACACTGTGATATGGTTTACGCTAAAAATTAACAACTTTACCACATGTTATTTATTTTACTATACCATATAGCTTTCAATAGAGATCTGTTGAACATTGGACCCCTCGAGCGAAATCTTGTCTAGTGGTTAAAAGGGCTTTTAGATTGACCATTCCAGAAACAGCCTCTCCTAGGGCGTATTGAGAATTCACAGAAGACGATAGTCAGTTGAATTACCATCTGGAATTGGCTGAGCTGTATAATTTCAATAGGAATTTGTATTTTATGTTTGAAGTATAAAATATAGGAGTAAAATGTTTACGTAGACATCAATCATAATTTTTGTGGATATTATTAATTTTTTACCAGTTCAAATTTATATTTAGGATGCTATAGATAATTTAATAAAATAAGAAAACTTAACTTAAATCTCAACCTCAGGGATAACTTACAACTTCATTACTTGGTGGATAATTTATTGAAAAACGTATTTATAACAACGTTTATATTAGGTTGTAAATGAACAAATAGAATAATTAGTTTAAAATTGTATTGGGAAAACTACAATCGAAAATAAACAAGCTTCTACAGTTAGTGTATAGACCGTAGAATCTGAAAAGCTGCCAAGTACATAAATATTGTCTTACGCCTAAGGCGGGGACTTTATTTTACATGGAAATACTTTCAAAATGTATTGCCAGTCGATTTTACACTTACAAATCAGCTACTATAAGAATGGATTTGAATATATATCTTTATACGTGGAAAACTGTTTTCCAGATTTAAACTTTCTGAAATATTGCATAAACGTTAGGTAATAATGTACAATTTTCAATGGTTTAATCGAATTTATTTTTTCGACACAAACTTTAAATATGTAAATTTCAAATACTAAGATTAATAAATAGCTTTTGTATATTCGTATTATTAGGAAAAAGGCGTGCTGTGTCCGATTATACACCCAAGTTCATAAATGAAGAATAACTTTGCTAGTTTGGCCATTTGGTTCTATAAGACCTTCACAGACTGATAATTTTTTGTTACATCATGATAAAATCCGAAAAAAATGCTTAAGTTTCAAAAATATTTTAAGCCTTTTTGTTATAATGCTTAATATTGATGTAAGTTAATTACTTAGAGATAAATGATTTATATTCAATTACATCACTTAGCCATTTTTTATGTGTAACTTAAACATTATAAACCTACACAAAATTTATATAACGCATACAATATGATACCAGGTTATCAATTTGTTTATTTTACCACTAGATTTTATTCCGTTCAAATAACTGTAATAAATATTTTAGGACATTTTAAGGTAATTAATGATTAAAGGTCAAGTCTCTTCTGTGATAAATACTATTATACTAGACATTTGTACAAATAATGAAAAAAGAAATCTCAGTTTAGTTCATTTGTTATTCTTCCTGATCACAGTATATTCGATTAAATTGTTAAATTTTAAAGTTATACCAGTGTGTGTTATATGTAGAAATATGTCTAAAAGGAGTGTTAATGGTTTGATTTTTTCAGTTTAATTTTAACTTTAATTTTTCTTGTTCTCTTTTTCCATAATTGACAACTTATTGGATTAAACTCCCCGAAAGGACCTCTCTCACTAATACTAACCACTCGGTACTACTTGGCTGCCAAGGAGTTTTCTCAAGACTCTACTCAGGATCGAATCGACCCCAGGGTGGTTTCAACAATCACGTCCCTCATCATTTGCTATCTGAGTGGTCCTAGATTACGATTACAAAATAAATGGTCTCCTCGGGATTTAATTGTAGCTAAATCTCACTATAAAGCCACTATCTCTTTTAGCACTGACGAACTCGCGCTCTTCTTTTGCAATGTCTACTTTAACCTGTACAAATTACAATTTAGCAAACCAAAGATTGAAACTTATATTGACGTTGATATGTCTTAGCTCTAGGAGGGTGTTGGCAAATTGCGAGACCAAAATATAAAACATTGTTTTTCTAAGTGACGTCACATGGTTATTGACATCATAGTTTGCTTTATAAGAACATCTGTTTAGATGAACTGAAAATATGTCATTAAATAAAACATTTTTTTGTTTAACTACCTTAATTCGGTTTAATAAAACGTTTGTTCTTAATTTTTCTCATACTTGCTTGTCATAATTGCTAATCCTGCCTTTAAAAATTAAATTTAAGGACATGTCTGATTAAACTAAGTAACATATTTTAGTTGCACTATCAAATCTACGAAATTAACTAGATTTTCCAAAACTAAATGTGATTTTTTTATTAAAAAAAATAGTACCACTGTCTCAAAAATCCTGAACACCTTGTTTTAATTTTACTTTTTCTGAAACGTATACTTGGAGATTTTTATGCAATTAAATTATACTGAATGAGCTCAGTGTGCATCAAAAATGTAAAGTCAATGGTTGTGTTATCATTTAATGTCTTTGATATTTTTAAGATCGTTTGAAATCGTTTTCAAAATATTTCAGGTAGGCGAAAGGAATAAATTATTAGTAATTATAAAAACAGAAGAAATAATACTGATCAATGAATAAAGGTTTCAAGTAATTATGCAAATGATAACCAATCGCCCTAGTCAATATTCCATGGCAGCTTTAATTAAGGTTAAATAAAATCTGTAGGACTCGGTTGTCGCTCAACCAAATCCTGTTCTTTGTTTAAATAATTACGCTCGCCACCATTTACATTGCATTTTTACTGAATGAAGTTTAAAATGTACGTGTATTATTTCAATTTGTATTCAATACTCTTCCTCTAAGGTAACTTTTTATACTTATTATTTTATAACACAAAATATCTGTCATTTAAGATGTTCACACAATTTTTAATATTTTATTTTTCATACAAAAATGGCTTAAGAAGTATGATTAAATGTTACCACAATCCAAGAACTTATGTAAGAAAAAGAAAAATTAAAACTGAATGTTTCTAAATAGTGAGATACTAATCCTACTTTACAACTTAAAGCATGATAATAACTACCTCTTATTCACTTTATGCATAATCTCTCACCGGCCTTTTCCGTTTCATCAGTATTGGAGTCAATATTAATGAAAAAATTGACAGTCAAGGCAAAAACCAAAGTCATTGGTTTCATAATATCTGCAAACAATATCAAATTATTCACAAAATATTAATGCGTGATACATTTGATGTTATAATGCTTATTTCAATCTGTAATTAATAATTCCCTAAACTAATAAATATAGAGTAATTTACAATGTTCGTTATCCTTCTTTAGGAAGCTTATTGTACGTTTCATTGTTATCTCCTGAAACCAAAACTGAAATAATGTTTTATTAAAATTTTCAGATAAATATATTATGTAATAATCTAACACATTATCTTAACAAAATTTATCACAAAAACCACTGTCCACGGATATTTGTATGAACATGCTAAAATGTTCATGACTAGATAAGGTGTTTCATTTCACTTCTAAATTATCGATATCCTCATCTAGTCATTTGAATTGTCCATATTACTAATAAATATAGTTTCCCTAATTATATACTTATGTTTAATGTTTTAAAGTCAACTCTTAAGAGTACACTTACATTAAAACCATTTTTCTACATTATATTTCTATATTTACGCTTGGAATGGTTACTTGATATTAGAGTTGTTTTTTGTATTTCAATTGATGACAGAATGTATAATGGTAAAATTATTGGGTTCAGAAAACTATTTTAAAATACATGCGGTTATATTGTCGGGCTATTTATTGCCATACATTTCTTTTGACTTTTTACATTAAGAAAAAAGCACTTAAATTGTACTGATCTGCGCCTAAGTGTGTCCAAATCTTTAAACAGTTATAAAGTGTTAGGATTAAACATTTTTAATAAACTACCAATAGAATTTACTGAATTACCATTCAGTGTGTTTAAATGCCAACTGTACAATTTTATTGTAAATGATCCATTTTACACTGTACCAGAGTTTTTTGACCACTTTTTTGTACTGGAATTATATTATATGATTCTACAAATTTAAAGAATATGATAAGATGTACATAAGTGGTAGGTTCAGTTTAGTTTGTAGTTTTGACTTTGTCTATTACTGTAATGGTTCAATGACAATAAACCTATTATTTATTTATTTCATTTTATGGAGACCCCGGAATAGAAAGTGAGTCTTCAAGAGAAGAAGAGTATTGTTGTGAAAGTTACATTACTCCAAGATATTTTCTAACCAAAAGAATGTAGTTCCAGGCTTATAAAAGTTAAGTCAAATATATTACCGTATTGATTAGTGAATTCTAAATTGAGAACCAAGAAAAATGTTTTTCAAACTTTGTTTGGGTCCAAGAACGGAGCAAGAACAGGAAAGAAAGGAGTGTGTCCCTGATTTGACTAAACAAACTGTCCTTTCTGAGCGTTTGTCCGTTTCCGTTAAACCAAAGTTTACGGGCAAGACCTTTTTATCCTAAAGACCTTCGCGATAGCTCAAATATATTAATAAAGTATTATAAAATCTAGTATTTTATCATCTGTGTACATCCATAAACCTCCCTAGTAATCAATTACTATTATATATGTGTTTTAACTGTTTAAAGATTAAAATCGTGAAAAATACAGCTAAGGCTATTTAACAGTAAACAAATGGCAAACAATACTTCGTTTTTGAAGAGGTTTAAAAACTTAATTATTGTAATGACCAAAAACTCCATGAATTGCAGTTAGCTTAATTTTCATCACGCATGAACATGGTTGCTTAGGATAATAAATATTGTTTTAAATTTGTTTATATACTTTAGTAAGTGTTAATGTATGGAACTGATTATTGATTATTAAAAAAATGTCAAAAATAAATCAATATTGTTACAGTAAATGGAAACTTTACTAAACTTTATTATTTGAATTTTTTGTAATAATATTATATTTATTATATTCAAATTTGAACTTTATTGAAAATCATACCTACTATTCGAAGCTAACGCATAATTTAGGATATTACGTTATAAAAAGTTAGGTTGAATTCCATTGTTGAAAACGTATGGCCCTATACATAATCAAAGGAAGATCCCCATGTAAAGTTTACAAGATTCTAACTGTGGTAAATTAATTTTATAAGATTTCAGTAGAAGTATGTAGTAAAAGATAGGTGATATAGTTTTGACTTTATTAAATAACTATATAACACGTTTTTAATATATAACTGATTAAAAATATTTTTATTTATAAAGGATAGCTTTATTTGAGGCAAATATAAAATTAGCTACATCATTTGTGCTCATTGTCAGATCTGGGTTCTCCTCATTTATTCTCCCCCAATCAAATATTTCTAAAAACAGCTATTCATCATCTTTTGTTAAACTATTTCAGTGTTAGTATACTGTTTTATGGTTTCTAATTTTACTTTCAAAAGTATGGAAATATGTTTCGGGAATTTAGGTAAATAGGACACTACAGCAAGTAAATTCATCGATAAAATAACGTTTAAAACGATTATTTGTTTGACATTATGCTTTGTTACATCATTAGCTTCTACTTACATCGTTATATGTCAATTTTGTGTGATAAATTTCATGTTTTAAGTTTTATGAAAAAGAGGTAGTTACGCTTATTTCAGCATAATTACATCGATTGAAAATGATATGTTAATTTATAAACCCTTAACTGCTGTGATATTATGCTACTTTCACTCATCAATAAGCTATTTAATTATTAAATTTTGTTATCAATTTATAGAACAATTAGCTCTAAAATGTAATATAGTCTATATTACTAAATTTAAAAAGTATATATAAAAAACCATGCCGAACATTTTTTATATGTATTTACAAATAATAGTTTTCCATTTTGAATGGTCATTTCCTATTAAACTATACTAAACCATATATGAACAATCAAGCATCAAACTAACCTATCAAAATTTATTCCATTGAATTGCATACGGCTACGAACCTGAAACAATAAATTGTCATTGTTATTGCAGATCAAATAGAGTTATTACGTCATGATTGCAGACCAATCTATTAAACAAGCAGATCTATTCCAACATTCCCAGATAACCTTAATTATCCTTGCCTGCGATAAAACTAGTTACTTTAATAAATTTAATTATTAGCTTAACCTTTACTTTAATTCCCACCGTCACTTTAGTTAGGTTATATTAATATTAATCAATAATAAGGTTTAACGCGAAAGCTAGTTAAACTTTTATTAAAATATTAATTTAACTACTAACTTATCGCTACTACAATCATTACAAATTAAATCTAGAATATGTACAATATTCTAATATTAATAATAATCCAGGATTTATTTTTGCAACACCTTTTTCATTAATATAGTAGTGAACTTAACTTAACCCCTAGCTTTCAAGTTGCACATTATTGTGGTTTAATATTGATTAATATTGATTGTTTATACTGATTATTTATGTGATTTTTGGGAATGTCTGTACTGTCCAACAATGCTTAAAAATAAACGGTATTAGTCGACTGACACATACTTTCTCCTTAAAGTAAATTTAAAAACAAAATTTTTCATAAAACAATCTTATTTTTAAAGTTTATCTAAATATAATTTAATAATATTGTTTAAAAAATAATTATCATATTTCTTAAAATAACAACAAGATAAATACCGTAAATTTGATTGTTAGAATTGTACGGGGGGAACCTCCCCCCAGTAATACCAAGCTCTTTTGAGTGGGTTTTGTTAGGTTTTTTGACCTAATGCTTCATACCAAGTTTCAAGGAAAATAAGGAACAGTTAGATTTTTTTATATTCTCCTTAAGAATAACATTGGGCACTCTCAAACAACGTTCTGCGTTTATCGTGGAAAGTAAATTTAACTTTTTCTCTGGATCCGTTAGTCATAGACAAATAACTGACATTACTAATTTGTTTAGTTTTTAAGCTGTTTTTGTAGCAGTCAAATTATACTTTACCTTTATTGCTTTCGCTGAAAATTTTAAAAATTAATTTGTTTGACGTTTAAAAGCCCTTAACTTTTAAACAGTAATTTTCTACAGATATGGGGGTGGTGTCATACTATTTAGTACTCTATGCACTATAAACTATCAAATTATTTTCATTAAAATCATTAGTCATTTTATTTCATTTTCAGTGTCTTAGGGGTGAGATAACGATTAAAAATTCAAAATGATGAAAAAACTTGAGATAAGGGATATATACCTACATATCAGTTATTATCTAAATCTGACAAACAGGGAAGGTTTTTGGTTTGTACACATCTAGACACACGGACGCACACACACGAACGGACAGACATCACGTCGAAACCCATTTTTGTTTTATTTAGGGACCATAAAACGGATACATCCACTTCCAACTCAAATTCAAACATTTTGACGAAAACAATACTTTTTCCAAATACTATGTAAGGGGAGTAAGTAATGCGTATTGTATCTTAAAACGTATTCTCAATCTCTTTGTAAACGTGGGACTGGTTTTTAGACCACTCTCAAAATTGTAATCACTTTTAAGCAATTGATGAGTTTATTATTTTAAATTTAGCCTCATGAAAGTATAGGTTTTTTTGTATTTTTTATTATTTTAAAAATGATAAATATTGTGATATTCATATTAAAAGAATTTTATACATTATATGTGTACAATATGTATATTATACATTTTCTATCAAATAATTGATGAAAGTCTGTTAAAATTCATACTCAAATATAGTTTATTTGTGTACTATATTATACCTTTTAACAGTCAGTAAGTTAAATCAAAAATAATAACACATTATTATATCTACACAAATAACTCATTGTGTTTTTTTTAAGTCATATTCTGCTCCTGCGCGTAGTTAGTAGAATATTTTGATCACTACTTTCAGAACCTGCGTGCATTTATAATATATATTTACTTTATTAAATTACTTAATAGTTATTTCAGGGTGGTACCTAAATTAAAATTTTTTATTGATTTCCTTTAAAAAAGTAAAATTTTTATATTTTATTAATTTTAACCATTATTTGATCTCATATGTATCCTTAAATAAAAATTGTTAGCTTTAAATTGTAACAGTTGCAATATTGCCACAAGATTGTAACACAAAACAAAAAAATTTAAAAGAGGCTTATTTTGATATTTTACCACATGGGTTTTATGCATAAAGAAGCCACTATTTGAAGACAATTTTCATCAAAGGCTTTGGTTTTCCTCAGAGCTCGGCTTTATAAAGGAGATCCCATCTCTCCCACTTTCCTTTGTCTCAGTTTCCGAGAATATATTTTCTTGAGGAAGCCGACTCAATTTATTATTTTAAGTAACGATTCGAATTTTATAGTAGATAATTCGAATGACCTCTTTATTTACACAGTAAATAGTTTTAATGACTTTTAACACTTAGCTGGAATAAGACTTTATAATCAAAAGTACAACAATACTTTTATTTATGATATTTTTAAGTGGTAATTTCAATTATTTACGTTTTATTATATTAAGTTTGGGTTAACAATTTAAGTATATGTATTTATTGTTTCAAAAATAATCCTAACTTTTAAGATAACAAGAGAAAGAAAGCTAAATTAATTGATTATTGATTCTAATAAATTAGAATTTTATCAGGGGACGAAACCACCTCCCATAGTATTGGGGTGCACTGGTGTATAGCTAGGGGTAGAACGCGGGACTTTGGTTCCCAAGGTCCTGTGCTCAATGCCCGCCATTCACCAATAGCTTTTTGCTAAGTGATGATGTCACAACCCACTAGGTCTAGTAGTAATGTGTAAACCGGTTCTGGACGATGGCCTAGATGAAGTCCAAAGATAGGAAAGACGGTTAGTAACCCCCCTCCCTTCCCAGAGTAATACAAACATCTTTTGAGTGGGTTTTTGTTAAATTATATGACATTGCGCTGCATACATAGTTTCATAGAAAACTGTAAGGAAATAAGAAAGAAATTGATTTTGTAATATTCTACATTAGCCTAAAATAGCATTGGGTGCCCGCAGATGACAGTAAACTTAACTTTTCTCTGGAAACGTAAAACATCGACAAATTATTCCAAAACAAATTTTCTTTGCATTTTTAATTGGTTTTAATTTATGCACTGAAAATTATTAAAATTATACTTTACCTTTAGTGTTTTCGTGAAAAATAAATAATATTATTATTTTAATTTTGAAGCTATTAAATTTTAAACTGTCATTTTTACAGATATGCGGGTGCAGCCGTATTTTTATTCTTTGCACTATAAACTACTACATTTTTATCAAATTCGTAAGATAATTTTTTTAAAGTTTGGATTTTTCAAGTTTACAAAGGTTTTGAGGGGTAAACTACGCTTATAAAAAGATTAAAAAATGACTAAATAACCTGGAGCTCTGTTAAAAATATATATATACGTACCGAATTTCATCTAAATTGGACCAATGGAGTAGGCTGTGGCTCTGTACACATTCAGACAAAACAAGGAAAGACATACATCACGTTGAAACCCATTTTTTGAGTCAGAAAACCCCAAACGGATACATTTCCTCTCTCATATTGTCAAAAACTGTACTTTATCCATATTATACAATCTATATATGGGTGATACAACAAATACAGTTCTATCCACGAATTTTTACGAGGACTTAAATGAACATAACACTCCTAATCATGTTGAATAAACCATTCAACCGGAACATAAAATCGTTTAAATTCCCAATTACTCCATATGCATTTCATTAGTTTGTCCTGATGGTTTTTACCCCGAAACATAGAACAATTAAACAAATCACCCGAACAAACAGCATCGAGCAATTACACGCGCTAGTGTTGATAATCATTCGGCTTTAACGTAATCATTTCAAGGACGGATCGTTAAACTAATTATTCCCTATAGGATATAATTACTGTCCTAAAAGCCGCTTTATCAAAGTGTACTCATAGTAAACAAAACAGCACTATCCAGGATTATATAAATATTTATTGGAATTATTTACATATAAATAATTAAACTTCCTGTTTCAAATACAAAAATATTTGTAACAATTAAGAAAACCTCAACAATATTTTTTAACTTACAATAATGGTTATAGCTGAAAAGTAGCATATTTGCTTTCATAAATCAAGGTGATTCGCCACCCGTAAAACATTTTTTTATAAAAGGGAAATTTCTCTCAGAAGCATACTATTGATTTAAAATTGATATTTTGTAATAGCTTCTCATTTGAAATTTATAATAATTTCACAATTAAATTGTAGGTATCTTGGTAAACTACAAATAATGTGATTTCATCACTGGGTTTTTAAGAAAGTAAAAAAATGAGTTTTAAAATGAAATAAAAATACGAGCATTTTGGTTTTTTCAAAATTTGATTTGCAGAAAACAAATAGTCCAATAACATTAAAAATACAAGAAGCCTTTTAATATATCTTTTTGAATAATCGCCAACAGTTTCCTCCACTTATTTAATGGTATATTAATTTAAATATGAATTTGAAGTCCTGAAACATAAAAAATTAACTTTCGTATAATCAACACTTCACGCTGAGAGATTATGTGGATGTGATTTGTAAAGGTTTGAGAAATCTTAGTCATGCCACAAAAACATAGGTAGCATAGTTGGAGTGTATATTTTATGGTATAGAATAAACTATATATTTAGAAGATTTTTTCCCATTTTTATCCATCTTCGAGTAGCAAATCCCCTAATGTTCATTTTAATGTTACCACCGGTTCCAAATCAAATTATTAATTAACGTCTGATCATTGACATCATGTTGTATAAGATGGTACGTTACTTTAGAACGTCCAAAAATTATAACTTGTAACAAAAAATTTACAGGTATACATTTTAAAACACCAATTAATTGTAGAAAAGGTTTCTTGTAGAAAAAACACGCTTTAAAATGTTACAACTGTAAAAAAAACAGAAATATAACTGGCTGTTTAACTGCTTGAAAATATCATGACCGTGTAAATTATTACAGAAAAAAATATTATTTATTGGTAATAACGTATGTTATTCCAAGTCATTTAGTTTTTAAAGCGATTTCAAAAAGTTACTACTTTTTAATTTTAACTTATATTACGTATATTTATGACTATAGTTCACTGGTCTAGTAGTAGTGTGTGTTTTCTTTTAAGAATACACCAAAATTGATTTTGATGCAATCGTTCATGACGAAACAAATCGAGTTTTGTAAAAAAAGACTATCCTGTATAAGATTATATTACACGTAACCTTGTGAACACTTTAAACGTATACAGTTTAATTATTACACTTCCCAAGAGTAAAACGTTTTCCTTCTGCTAATTGGTTTGGTTAACTTCATCTTCAACATGAGATTCACGTGTAATCCTCAATGAGGAAGTTTAGCTATAATTTCCTTTTCCCTATAAAATATTATTAGGGGTGGTATCTATCTTTAGTTCTAATTTTATTATATTTTGTACACTAAGGATTGTTATGTCACTTATTTTCTGGGGAAATTGTTTATTCTATCATTTTATATATTATTATTTTTATGTAAACTGTATTTTTGTAAATTAACTTTACTGTTCTTTCACATGAATTATAAAAAATTCTGAAATTACTTAGAACACGTGATCCGATAAATGAATTTATATTTACTTGATAAAAAACATATTAAAACGTATATAGCAACATTTTCATAAATAGATAGAATTAAAAAGTTTGTCTTCACCAAAAAGATTTTAATCATGGCCAATTATCAAGATAGTTAAAAGTTTCTAATTTTTAAAATAAATAAGGAAACGTTTTGAGAAATAATTTTATCGTCTGTTTAACTAATTCTTAACACCTCAGTTTAAAGATTAGCAATTTAATTTGTGGTGATGATACAATTGTTACAATATAAAATTTAATTTTTTGCTGATAATATGCTATAATATGTCTCATTTTCTAAATAGTGTAATAATATTTATAATAAAAATCAAAATATGGTTTTGGTTCAAAATGAATTTAAAGTTTTACTGGCCCAAGAGGAAGAAAATTCTCAATTATTTTATATGCAAAAAAAAGAGATGGAATAATTTTATTTGCATCACTGTACTGAGTGTTGGTTATAAAACTAATAACCTCAATTTTTAACACGTTCACGATGTAGTGAAAATATCAACATTTTTACTTGGTGGAGCCAATATAAAGAATGACCAAAACCCGTACTTAGGGTTTTTTTATTTCGCTTTGTTTTGATGGAAAAAGTATGTTTTATTATTTTTTTGTCCAAAATTATTTTTTATTATATTTTTATGCATTTGTATTAAGTGTACCCAATATTTGTGTTTTTTTTCTTTATTATGCATCAAATGTATGCAAACATGTACCCGTTCGGGTACACACGAACTAAAGATCTTCTGCTAGGGGCTGAAACACATTTCAGCTATATTTAGTGAGACCGTTTTGGTCACAGCAAGTGTACCCGGTCGGGCGCACCGCACGCTTTGGTACTGTGTACCCCATCGGGTACACTGCCGCCATTTAAAGAGGCACAAGTGTACCCGATCGAGTGCCCTACATCGCGAATGTGTGATATAAATACTTGAGAACAGAGAAACAATTTAGATTTAATAATTAAACAGCATGTAAATGCTTAAAATAAAATATATAGATAAACCTAAAAAGTAAATTTTCTGACCAGACATGTCTTTGAAAACACTAGTGCATAAAACATATAATCATAGCATCAAATTAGGCTTAACGTTAATTTTATAACAAACATGTCGTTACATCGATCATTAATTAATAGTTTATTTAAAAATAACCAGCATACATCAATTCCAGTCCAATACAGTATTCGCATAACACGACGGACTCGTCTAAAATACATGGTGAACGCTTTACGGATAACGAAGAAAGATAATTTATCATTTCCAGGCTTATTGAAAAAGAGGTCAGCGTCTTCTTGAGGGCAAACAATTTTGCCCCTTTATATTTTTTCGAATAGTACCATAAAGAATACAACGGAACAAAAACTTTTAGCTTAAAACTAAAATATAAAAGATCTTATTGAATCTAGGATTTTAACGGTGCACTTTCATTTTTAATCTCTGCCTTTCAGAGGAATCGAAAAAACTGAACCTTCGAATGAAAGTCAACCCAACGATGGCGTATGACAAATTTGGCTTTTCAAATCAGAAAGAAAATAGAAAATACATTTACATTTTTTTATTATACTGATGAATAAAAATGTTTACGTATATTAATGTTGTTCATGTCATGTTTTTTAAATATTATCGTCATAAAAATAGATACGGTATATATACCGTATTTTAAAGACAAAGTTACTCCCAGCTTTGACCCATTTAAAAATTAATTTGATTCATTTGACATGAGATGTTTTATTCTAAATACATTTTTTCACCGTCAATTTTGTGAAAGATTACCTGTAAACTAACTTTAAAATTATTCTTATAATAATATTCTATTTATCAAAAACTTGTATTGGAACATTTTTTCCAACAGTTAAAAAACGAATTTTTATAGAAATAGTACTAGCTTAGACCTAACTTATTCAAATAAATGGCAAGAATAGTCCTAAAATATATATACTTAATAATGTTTGCTTGGAATTAAATATTATATTTGCTTAGTGTTACAATCACAATCTTAGAACGTATAGGTTAAAAACTATTAGAGCAAAAATGTGTTTACGATCAAGGCTAGAACGTATCAAAACATGACTGAGATTTTGACGTTTCACGATACAGTAAACATAAACATTGTTTACACCAGTTTTGCCATCATGTTGTTTACTTGACCCTTGTCTCTCTTGGTTCTAGTTCACTTTTGTATTAAAAAATAGAAGGAAAATGCATATTTTTACAAATACCCTAACATGTACAAACCAAGAGCTTGGTGACACCTTTCAAGGACAGTAATTGAATGTTAAATGATTTTTTACTGAAACGAGTCCTCTACATCTACAAAATTCTGTAATTTAAATAAAATAAAACAGTAATAATAAAGCATTTTTAAATAACACTTCCCCGGATGTCAACCAAATTAATAGTAGCAATTTCAATAAAATAGTGAACTAAGTGCCACAAGCAAAAAAATTAAAAAAATTCCGCTTATATTATGCTATTTTGTTTGACTAAAAATCAATTAAGAAATAAATTCATACATTTTAAGTACGTAAAGTAAGTAGTTTTGTAATCCATATAATATAAGTTTCGTTTGGATATTAGTTTTAAAATTACAATATATATCCAAAACCTGACTTTTATTTAATGGATTTGTTTGATTTATTTCTTATGTGGACAGACTGCAATGTAAACACAATTAAATATATACGTATTCCCTAATTGCCTATGTATTTGTTTACAACCCTTACAATAATGTTCTTGACATTTTTGCGCAAGATCATTCTTAATAATATGTTCAGCTATGTTGTAAAATGGATAATTTATTACCAAAATGTATGCGCTTTTTCACACTTTTTTGGACGAGAAGTAGATGAACATACTCGTGTTGTAGTCATATTAGAATTATAATGGTGGTAAACATATTTTCCTTTGTAGAATGAATCGAGAAATAATAATTTAAAGGAATGTGGATTAAGAAAAGAAAGATTTGGTATTGAGCCAGAGTATTAAAATCCAGAGTGAAGAATTAGATTTCTTCACACAGAAAATGTACATGTAACTGTAAAATCCAGAAGATTCAAACGAGCACTCTCGTAGTTGATTTGTAAAAACCTATTATATTATTCCAGTAAACATATGTTAGTGTACAGATTTTTTTGTAGAGGAATTTTTACAATAAAGTAGAAAAAAAATTAAAATACACAAAAACTTAATAATAAAAATTTCGTTTCAACAGGTTATGTAAAAATATTAAAAGGTTGGTTAATCTTATTTGATTTAGTGTTTAGCACGTCTGAAAAAAGGGTTTATGAGATGGCAACTGGATCCAGACTCGACCCTTGCGGGATTCGATCCGGCGACCTTCAGAGTCAAAATCTTGGGAAGGTGAAAATCGTTTAAATAAAACGATAATTATTTTAATAGAAGGAAAATCCCGAAATCAACTTATTTTTGTAGAGAAGGGGTTCGAATATAGTTTTATAATAATTTTAATTTATAGGCATCCATATATTTATTATCAGCTGAAATTAAAATCCCAATAAAACGAACAAGCATAACCAACAAATGACCCAAAGCCAGATAGGAATTGTCCGAGAGCCAAAACTCGCCCGTAAATTCGTTAGCACTAACAGAGCCAGGGATAACCATCATATTTATGAACTACATGACCACGGTGTGGTTCACCCAACTTAGCGTACCTCAATCCGATTATTTCTAACATATAATGTCATAAGCTACAACCAAGTACTTTCGATTATTTCTATCGTATAAAGTCGTAAACCACTATCGATTACTTTGTTTTACTTCTGTTCCATAAAGTCATTTACCACAACAGATTATTTAGCTAAAAACTAAATTAATTAACACTAATTTGAATATATAAAAATTTCTTACTGATATTAGTGTTCCAATCTATAATATTATAAAGAAGAGGTGGTTTCTGTATGTTTGTTTGTGGGTTTGTGAGTTTGTGGGTTTGTTGTGGCAAGTAAATGCGAAAAATACTGAATCGACCGGTTTGAAATTTTACAGAAGGGTAGATCTTAAACTCATGCAACACATAGGCATACTCATTTCCTTAAAATCCTCTCGGGATACGCCCTGTGAACGTCCTAAGTTTCAATGTTTACATTTTTAGAGAATGAAAACATAAAATTACTTGAATGTCAACAGCTGTGAATACTAAAATTTGACAGTTCGAGAAGAAGGAGAAGAAGAAGAAAGAGCTGTCGTGACCGTCCTAGGTTTCAATGTTTTCATTTTCTAATGACAACATCCGTTTGCACTATATTTTGACAGTTCGGGAAGAAGAAGAAATAAAGTTGATTTTTCAGATAAACTGCTGGATCGAAATTAGTGAATTATTTGAAATAGCGGAATGGTAGATTTTAAGTTTTTCCGACGACTGTCTCTATTACATTAATCCTTATCCTCTCCCAATATTTGACATATGTTACTTTGAAATGTTGTAGACACTCGTGTTTTGTAATTTTGTAAACAATGAAGAATTAATTAACAATAACTTAAATGTATCAGTAGAGCCTACACCTTTCAGCCTTTTTAGCCCGTGCGAAGAACGGGTACTTTGGCTAGTAACACATAAGAGATTCAAACTAAAACCAAACAGTTTGAACATTTAATCTATGTTTAGATGAGTTTCATTTTCATTTTTCTTTGTTGTAGCGTGATTCTTTTTTTGTTTTACTTACTAGACAACAACACCTGGTTAGTAATTATAAGCGTCCTCAATGCAATAAGCAACTCAAATAACTATTTTTTTTTTACTTTTAAAACGATGTCGGTAACAAAACAGTTTTTATTGGTACCATATGTTTATCTAAAACATAATCTAAAGCTCAATATATATGTTTTGTCCAAGTTTTACCCTACTTCGTTGGACCTTAATGTTCACCCTTAACGATTTATCATTATTTCAGAATCTAATTTAACATTTTGTAATGGCCTAGTACCAATGTTTATTAGGAAAAATGAAATATTTATGTTTTAAATAACTAAACTTATTTTATAAAAGCCTTAAGGAAAAATCATTTTCAGTTTAGGTTAAGTTATTTTTCAGATAATAATATCTTAAGTAAACTAATTTTCATTTAGATTTTAAAAAACATAAAATGATAATACCACATTATTATGACCAATTAGAGGATTTAACCTTTTTCGGCCAGAACCCACTGGCAGGTCATCAAAATTGTTGTAGTATTCCAAACATATACAAAAACTAGTAGCGAAATGTCTAAAAATAACAAATAGCTTATATACCAAATAATTGAAAAATTGTTTTAAACAGGCAGTATTGAATAATTATATCAATACGTAATGATAAATTTAATTAAATTTTTTTTTGCAGGCAATCAACGTATCCTCTTATTAGTTATTTTAGGTGGGATTGTCATGGATAAAATATTTTACTTTATTAAGACTTACTTCTTATTCAAAACATTTTCGTCCTTTAAAGAGCTGTAACTATATTCAAAATCTAAAAATATAACAATACATTTGTTTAAGGTTGGAATAGAAAGTTATTGCCTATCGATGAGAGTTTCACATAGTCTACTAATAAGTAAAGACTCTGCAGGAAACATTTTTTGTAAATTCTGATTTTTATGAAAATAGTAATACAGGAAGAATTGATGAGGATAAATTTCTAGCGAAATTATATCTGTTATAATTGAATACTGATCAATTGAATACTGCAGGAAATATTTATTATTGCAATATGTATACAAAACCAATTAAACCCTGGTACGATCTATGTCGATCGCATTAAAACTATTGTATCGCAATTGTCTCTGTAACAAACTAGCAAAATCGGATTTAAACAAGGAAAACGCCATAATTAATTATTTTCCTAGAACGTGATAACTTTCCTGATTGTTTGAAGGAATTCACTACCTTTAAACTGTTTTTATATTTCTTTTTTTATTTCTGACAGTATCCTTTTGTGTTTTATTTTGGTGAGATTTATGCTAATTTTTCTCAGAACCCATAAGGTAAAAGAGCTAGAGCCTCTTTACCATACGTATATTTGTTACATATATGACTTTTCGTTATATTTGGTTCAGTGAGTGTTTTTTTATCATATTTTTAAATGTGTTTGAAAAATATTTAATTTTTCAAAAGGCCTACATTATTTTTGTCTTAGAAAAATCAAATGTTATTAGAATTTAAATTACCTTGAGACGAAAAAAAACTACATACAGAAATATTGTTTGGTACCTGAAAAAGATAAAATAAACCCCCAAAAATTGAAAAATTGAAAAAACGTAAAAAATGATACCTCTGAGGTGACCTTCTTGCACTACAGCACACTATTATTATTTTTATTATTTTACCAATTTATATTCATTAGATCATTACATATGTTACATTATTTTACTTAGAAACATGTATTAATCAATCATTTCCATAGTACGTAATAACTTTCTAAATGGTCAAAGGGGGATTTGCTAACCGTATTTTTTGTTTATTTATTTTAAAATATCTTTGGCCGTTGTATATCCCTAGAGACCTAACAATGTTAAAAAAAGCTTTAATTTTGATTTTCTCGTAGTAAAAATCTGTATCTGGTGATTTCATTTTTTAACTACTCTACTCAAAATGTATAGCTTTGCAATCAAATCATAGGTATTTATTTACACTAAAATATCGTTTAATATATCACTTTTGATAAGCATAAAAGGTTTCATTCACCTAACTTCAACGGTTCTCTTTTTATACCAGTTTGAAGTCCTGAAAACAAAGAAACAAATCTATTTTTGGATAATGGACACTACTCGATCTGAGATTAGTTAGTTAGCAGGTTAGATAGTTAGTAGAATGGCAACCTACCCAGGTAGGTATTTTAAGTAAAGTATGAATGAAAAATGAGTGTAAAATGTTTGTGGCGCAAACTTGTAGTCCTACTGACTAAGGCTAACTTGTTCCTAAGACAGAACTGTTAATTAATAGCCCAACAGTCAAAAGCGTATCTAAGAGACCTACAGTTTAACGTGGAGTCCAAACTACTGCCTCTGAATTACGAACTGGTCTAATTATGATGATGGTCTTGGTGGATCAACGTAGCGTTTCATAGTACGGACATTAGTTGTTATTCCATACAAGAGAACACTACACCCATT
The DNA here is from genome assembly GCA_023375725.1 of Nephotettix cincticeps. NCBI lineage: Eukaryota > Metazoa > Arthropoda > Insecta > Hemiptera > Cicadellidae > Nephotettix > Nephotettix cincticeps. The sequence goes on from CM041787.1 coordinate 44,596,106, forward strand.
GGCCATCGATTACAATCATCAAATTCGTGAACTCCAAGTAGCTGGATTAAAGGAAACACCACGGCCCCAGTCTTTAGATTGATTTGATTTGTAAAATTTGGGGAAAACCTGAAATTACACCATTAAAACTAAAAACCATATTTGAAGGGTATATTGCACTTGGTATAAAAAGAACTTCATCATTAACATTATACGTTTTGTTTTAACTATAAGATGAAGTAAAAACTCACGTCTTCTAACACTACTTAATATATTTACACTCATATTGACATCACCAGGCCCAAACGGAGACTCCGTTTGGGCCTGGTGATGTCCGGTGTGACTGGACGAAATCGATCGCCAATATAACAGCTTTTGTTTATATTTATTGTTTGAATATAATTACAATATAAGTGTAAATATATTAGGTATTGTTGGAAGACGTGAGTTTTTACTTCACCCTGAAATAAAAAATATCTGTTTGAGTAGAAAATGACTTTGAGGCCATGTAAGAGTATAGTGGTTTTTTAGCTTGTGTAAAAAAACTGAAACTGGCGTAAAACTATAATGTCACAATCTTCAACCCCCTTAATCTATAATACTCGTAGGTAAAAATGATTTTAATGAAATGAAACGATTAAAATAGTAACTTCAGTAATATGTAGATAATATTACTTTGAGAATTTATTTTCTGCGGAGTACTAAGTAAGTAATAAAACGTTGGGGACATATTTTAGATTTTATTTCATCATAAACAAAGGAACACCTGCCAGTGATGAAGCAGGAAGTGGCATAGCCTGTTTTCACGCGATGCGGAAAGAAGATCAAGTTACACCAACCACAAGGTTGACATCCGACCCTCTAATTAGCTGCTGCAGATTGATTTCCTTCCAATAAATCATAGGGGTGAAGGTTGTAGATTCAAACCCTTGTTTTATGGAAGTTTTAAGTATAATTAAAAAAATAGTCATTAAGTCTCTAATATACTAGCATTCACTTATTCCTTTAAACATTTTTATGTTAAATAAGTCTTAATTAAAAATATCCAATATTTGTCTCTATGTCGGCTTTAAAGGAGGAGCGTACATCTTACACGTTGCAGAATGAATAGTTCAACAAGTTATTTAGCTTATAAGGATAGTCACTATTGATGAGGCTAACGTAAATATTTATGAACTAATTTTACTAGTAAACATTTTTATTTCAAATTTTTAGCTGTTCGTTTTAAGTTTTTTTACGTTTAATCTACGAAATTGGTTTTAAAAACAGTTAAAGGTTTTAAAAATTCATTAATAAGTAGTTTATTTGTAGCGTGAAAACATTATTTTATTTTTTACAATGTGCAGATGAATTTAAGGCAGTAAAATAGAGTCACTAGGCGTATAAAAAAAATAATAAATTAAATTAAAATTGTAAAGTGTAAAAATATGGATAGTTTGAACAATTTTTTAAAGCTAATAGCTCATTATTCTTATATATAGTATCTAATTTATTTATTAAAACCATTACAGAAGTATACTTAGCTGTATAATAATTACATAATGTGACTTTATGAATTTGATTTCATTGTCTTTATACAGCTTTGTACGTGACCATGATGAATTATCACTCTCAATCGTTTTGTTACAAACAAAAAGATAGATTTAAATTTCACACTTTTGGAAATAAAATAAAATTAGAATATTTTTTTACATTTTAAATCTGAATTCCATTATTACATTTTTTAGTTAAGGTTAATAAACACTCAGACTTTGGAATATAAATAAAAATCCTCCCGTAATACAAAATTTGACGTATAAATTTTCTTCATCTTCTCTGAAATGTTAAATATTCCAACAATTTAAAGCAATGTTTCCAGCGTTACCAACGCTAGAGACAAAGATATATTTCATTGGGCTCTTATATCTCTTAAGTATCTGCAGTTGTACTACACCGTTGAAAACTTTGTCATATTGTTAAAAAGTAATGAAATGCAAAAATAAATGAATTAAAATTATTATTTGTTCAACAATAATTGGTAAATATGTAATAGTTTAGTAATGGATTCTATATATCAATAGAATACAAACTACATTTATAGAAATATAAGCATTAAATGGTTTAAAAGAGTATTTGTAATTATTTATGCCTGTTGAAGTTCAAGGATCAAATTTTGATTATGACTTATTTCAACCTCTAAATGTAATGGTTTGTAAAATAGCACTACTTTTGGAAAGGAATATAAACGGGTTTAAAAATTGTGTAGAAAAGTTTCTTGAAAAATACATAATTCGCTACATTTAACAATATTTCAAAATTATGTTTATATCTTAGATAATATATTTTTTACAACAGATACTATTTTCGTACTTCTGATCTGTTCCGTTTCTATTAAAATTTGTGTAAACGCTCGTTCAAATAAACATAGTTTTCTGTTTTCCTTATAAAAATGTGTTTAAGAAGCAATTTACTATTTTTGTTAAGTAAAGATTATGGAATATATTTTTATTTTGCGCACGTTATCTATTTATTATATAAAAGTCAATTGTCTCGTATGTAATTTTTTTTGAAAGGTAAGATTATTACTACCAATTTGTGATTTTTATACGAAACATTACAACTACTTACTTAATCCTTAATGTAAGACAACATTAAGAAGGCTGTATATATGCCAAATGGAAATTTAATTGAATAAGTCTAAATGAATTACACCACCGCAGAACTTTGGGTTGTTACCCAGAGGTAATTTGGTTTTCTTCAAAATATATTTAACAATACAAATTTCAGCCCCGTGAGCATATATTTTTTTTAAATTTACCTTTTAATAATCATGGAAGTATATTATGACAGGTAAGTATTAATTTTTTACAAATGCATTAACAAGCCGCTTAATTGAAACAACATGAGTTCATTGTTAAAATCAAATTAAAATAAACAGTAAGATTACTATGTATTTTCTTCCTGTCAATTTGGGTTATATATAACTCTTATCACTGGCTATTTTGAGTTTTTTTAAAACCAAAATTAAGGAGTAGTGTAAAAAATATTTTAATAGATTATGTTAAAGTTATAGCATGGGGTTTTTAAAAAATATAATAATTCACGATTAAAATACTTAACATTCGAAAATAATCTGTTTTAAATAATTTAAGTTTGATAAATCTGTTTGAATGCCAAGTATTATATTTTAATATTTATATAATGGAATTATCAGATTCAAGATACTTATTTATAGTAATTCTTAAAAATATTGCTTCTAAAATGTTATAATATTTTCCAAAATCTAAATACTTGACTTTGATCGATGAAATTAAAAGTCATGTTTAGTTTTACTCTCCAGACTTTTCTTGTCAGAAGGGGCACCGTGATATTTAAGAAACGTTAAATGTAAGTAAAAGCGAACGGTTTTGAAACTCTGCCAAGACTATAAATAATGCTTTCCTTAGACAGGATGGGCTCGCGTTCTGCATAGAGTTACTTGCAAAGCGCACGGTCTCCAGTTTAGTCTATATGCATAGGCAAGGTGATAAATATGCAACAGACACTATGCTCTAGCTGTAATGAATGGTGATGAACATATCGATAGTTCTACTTATATATTAAGTTTCTGCTATATTTTATCAGGTGTGTCATTTACATAATAATACCTAATATGTTCCACCATTAGTTTATTTTATACTATATAAAAAACAATGGACGATTGCAAAATGAGCTAGAAACGTTTAAGTAAAGCAAAAACGTATTATTCAGCAATACGTAAGGTTTGTCAGGTTAAATTTAGAGGATCAAAATATAATATAGAATTAAATTCAGACAACTTAATTAAAATATGGTCCCCATATTTATTTCAAACAGAAGACAAACTCAAATGGTTTTAAATAATATTTATATTTATTGCAATAGTAATTGTTTAGTTGATCATTTCTATATTCTCGTATAATTACTTCCTTAATAATACTTTGAAAAGTACAACTACCATCAAAAAGTAACTCTTAAATATATTTACAAATTAAAATTAACCATAGAGTATATGTTTTGCAGACAAGCAGTTTTTGGAACATTTCCAACCTTATTGTTGTCTTATATAGGAGCCCTCTACAAAAATAATCCATTTTAACATTAACAATTTCCTAGATATTTGTTTGTTCTATAAAACCTATATAAAACAATTATTTTTAAATCATAATCATTTTAACTAATTTAAATATGATTGATAAATAATTATATAAGTTTTATAAATATTAAACTAAAGTGAATAGTAACACAAACGTGTTTCGATGTTACTTAGAGGATATACATGATTCTCTAGCTATGTATAGGCTGTATTATAAATTTGTACGGTTTTTCATTAGTTTAAGTTAGGTCAGTTTATGAGTTTGCTAGTTGTAATGCTAGTTTCAAAATTTAAATGTATGTAAATTTCCATTTACACAAGTTGTTATATTGTACCTTAAAAAACTTAAAATTGAAATCATTTGTCTTTTACACAATTATTTACGTGCTAACATACGAGAGATTTTTTTATTCAACTATTATGTCTAAACTAATTGACATATTGGTTTAACTCACACTGTTAATTTTTTTTGCTTTATTTAAACAATTCTCTTACTTGATATCCTGGCCTAGTTACACAATAAAGATCATCAGAGTCATCTGAATGTTTTTTCTATAATATTTTAAAATATCTAAATATTTATCATACAATCATAAATATTGTATCTATATAATTGTTTTAAATCATCAAATCCACATGTTTATACCAACCACAGTTAATTTATGGTACTAATAACAATGACTAATAATATAAAATAGGTTTTGTCACGTTATAGTCAAATTATTCACGTTTACAATATATTTTTGGAAAGGTTTCATTTCATATTAGCAAAATATTGATGATTTTCACTATTCTTTGCCGAATAAAGTTGTGTGGGTCTCTTAAATAACATGTTCACACACTTTAAGACTGATATTTTATTTTTAACATGATTTGATATAGCCCATTCATTTATAAAATCCATTAATTAACTTAGGTTAAACTAACAAATGAAAATGCATATGTAAATTTGTTACTTATTCTACAAACAGTTTAAAAGGTAATTAAATAATGCATATATGAATTTTAGATAAGTCAAAAAAAGAGAAGAGAAAACTGAACGATAATGGAGAAAGCTATTGTTGGATTGATGGTCTAGTGGCTAGCATCCTTATTTACATGCATCCAAGACGTTTTCCTGAATAATTCATTTCAAGAGTAAACAACAATTCAGGACATACTACGTAAAGGGCATAGGCTTTTTAAAACTGACAGTGAGAAAAATTCGTATTAAAATAAAAACCACAAAGAAACTTTCACCTTAAGTTTAACTAAATCTTTAGATTATTCAAAACTGCATATTTGACATTGAAATTTAAAAATAATTCTAAATTAAGAGTTTGATTTTTTACACGTTAGTATAGGAATAAATAGCTGTTTATAATAACACTTTTCAGTGTTTCATCTTACATATAATTTTCAGTTTTACCTGCTAAGTAATAATTAAATTTTTCTACTAAAAGATCTTAAAATTGATTTACGAATACAATAACTTAATATTTCTAATCATTGTTTTTATAAAATTAATTTTAAATACAACTCAAAAAAGGCTTATTCACTGTAAACATTAATTCTCTAAGTAATTATTCCTTTAAAAAAGATTTGAAAATCTCTTCTCATGTTTTGAGGCATCTATAGTCTATAGCTTATACACAGACGGCTTATAAAGAGAGATCAATCAAAGAAGGTTCTTGGTTAAAGAAAAAATGTTTACAGTAGCTTTTGTTTGGCGTTTTAATAGCAGGCCTAATTCTTCGGTAATAAAAAATATCCCATGATAGATTGCGTCATCAAGGAGACAAATATAAGAATAACAAACATAGTTAAAATAAAGTTCAACGCTATTCGTTTGTTTTATATCATATATATGATACACAATCATTTTGTATGATTTATTTATTTATAAAGCTTAAATTATGATCAATACTATTCTATTGGTTGTTTTATAAAGTGATTCTACATTTTTATTTGGCACTTGTTTTAATACATGTTTTTAATTTACTTATTTTATGTTTATAAATTGCATAGTATGTTTTTATATATTTTACTGCGAACATTCTTGTTTGATTGTTTGGATGTTAATAGTTTTATGAACCATCACAGAAATTAATATATTTATAAATGTATGACTGGGACCGTGGCGTGTCATGTAATCCAGCTACATGGAGCTACGATGGTTGGTGGTTGTAGTGTTCTCTTGTGTGGATTAACGTCTGCACTATTGAATGCTACGTTAATCCACAAATACCATCCTCATAATAGACTAGTTCGTAGTTCGGAGACAGTGGTTCGGACTCTACGTTAAACTTTATTCCATTAGATATGTCATTGACTATTGGGCTATCAATTAACAGTTCTGTCGTAGGAACAAGTTAGCCTTATTCAGTACCTTAACCTTAGTAACCTTAGTAAGAAGATTACAAAATCGTGCCACAACCATCCTACATTCATTTCTAATTCATTCCTGGTTTAAAATACCTACCTGGGAAGGTCCCAATTTTAAATGGTAATCTAATCTAAAATTTTTACTTTTTTACAATTCATTAAACCTTTTATTATTTCTTATACATAAGTTTTACATCATTGTAACTTTTGTAACATATATTTATCAAAGAAGGAGCACTAAACTTCCTCCTTGAGCTTTTTTGACTTATGGACTTGGTTTTTTTATGTGCGTATTTTTAGTGGTATTGGTGTTTAAAATACAACATTTGCGTTTCAATAATCAATAGTTATTTAATAGTTTCTAATCAACTTAATAATTAATAAAGATATAATAATAAATAAAAATAATAATGTTTTTAGGAAATTAAATAAGTTTTAAATAAAATATCAAATAGTAAATTTTTTTCTGAGTTGTCAAATACTACTGTAAACTTGCCCATTTTACGCACGATAAAAGAATGCTGTACCTTTGAGAAAAAGTACATGGAAATCATTCTACAAGAGTAAATACCCCCGTCGCAGCAAACCTGCGTACTCAGCGAATTTCCAAATCAAGAATAAAATAATAATAATAATATATGACAAGTTTGGTCAAAATCTGTCGATAAACATGAGAATCATTTGCCTATTCCCCATAACATTAACATAAGAAAGAGCGAGCAGGTTTGCTGCTAAGAGGAACACTGAGAGTAGGCATTTATACCATCAAAGTTTTTTATTTTTAACATTTATACCAACTTTCATCAACATCTGTTCATAAATAAAGGAGTTTGCCTATTCTCCATATGATTAACATGGGAAAAGAGTATACAGGTTTGCTGCCATGATAAACACATAAACTATGATTTTTAAGCATAAATGGATAGATCTCAACCAGATGAAGCTAAATATCAAGTTTTATCCAAAAATATTCATTAATATGCGAAATATTAATTTTTTCCCTATCCTCCATAAGATTAACATTGGAGCCCCTCAATACAACATACTGTGTTTAGATTTTTTAATATCTCGGTAACCGTTTGAGATAGAGAAAAACTTTAAGGAACTTAATTGTGCAGTTTTTTAAGCTGATTCTAATGGTGAAAGATAAAATTTGAAATTCTAAAAAATTAAATGTGAAAAACGCAAAAAACCCCATTTTGGGGTACAAAACCCCCCCAAACTACCCGTTCCCATTGACCGATATGTCTGGTTTACGAACTCGTCCGAGCATTTGTAGGAATACACGTCTGTACCAAATTTGGTCTCGATCGGACCATTTTTACGAGAGTTATCGTGTTCACAGACACATATATATATATACATATATATATACATATATATATATACATATATATATATATATACATATATATATATATAAAAATTTTAACGACTATTGTTTTTGGACTCTGGGCACCTAAAGAAGAAAAAATAACATGGTCCCGGGCTTAAGTCTCACCATGAGACCTACGGTAATAGCTTCTTCCCTATGGGAAATTCGCTAAAACAAGAATTTAAAAAGAAACAAGTGGATTATTAATAAACTTGTATTCAATAAAAAACCCCTAATGTATTTTACATGTTTAATCTAAAATATTTTTACTGACTAATAAAAATAAAAGTAAATGATTAATTAAATTACATTATGTGGACGGTTTACCTTTTGTGTACAGCCTTAATGATATGATTATGCACCTTATGTGGCAAAGGTATTTAGGATCATTACATCCAATCACTCTACATAGGAGAATATTCAGATATAATAGTTTCTCAGGTTTTCCGAGAGAGAGCACAGTAAAGCTATTACAAGCCACAAGTCTATAGCTGGATGTTAATTAACGTATGTTGAGACTAATTACCTGCACGTTATGACGTATTATTTTTAGAATTATTGAGGAAGCTCAATTTTCAACAGCTGTTGAACATTTTGTAAAACTCGCAAAGCCAGTTGACATTACCCAGGTTAATTAACACATCGGTTTAGGCTTTGGTGTTTTAACGTTTTTAACAAAACAGTTATGGTACTCCTTACAAACTTGTATAGCCTTAAAATGCTATTATAAGCATAATATACAAATATTTTAACAATTTACCAAACTATAAGTGATATATAAAAACAGCTTAAAGAAGTTAAAATTTATTCTATATCAAGTATTGATTTGTAAATCGTCGAAAAATTTTCATTTTATTCGTTTTATTATAGATTTTTCATCATACTACTTAAAAACAGCTGTTAAAATACATGTGTTCAAGTTCAAAAGCTTATATTTTTCTTCCTAGTACTAAATATTATATAGATCTAGGGCCATAAAATCATTGTTACAGGTATATTTGTTTTGAAATCATTATTCGATTGTAAATAATTGATAAAGCAACTGAAACAATAGATATAGATAATTTGTGTATTTGTAAAACTGGTAATCGAATATTTAATCGAAAAATCTAATGGTTAAGATTTACCTATCGATACAAATGATTGACGCTGACAAAAGCTAAACAACAAATAAGAAATTAAGAAAGTACTGCTATAACGTAAGTAACATAACAGCTGATTTGTGTAAAGTGACAAAAATTATCGACAACTATTAACGCTAAATTAGGTGAAAGTGAAAAATATATTTCATTACACGGCCCAAAAACGTGCTCATATAAAAAACGCCTGTTTTTGGTCGTAGTTATTAAATATACTATTTAAGGTTATATAGTAATTGTAAGGGGTATTATAGGTGTTTTTAAGCTTTAAAAAATTGAGAAACCTTAAACGTTCAAGTTATAACCTCCAATGGGAGCTATAAATCTGAGGAAATGCAGCGATTCAACAGATTAAAATATCATAATAAAGAATCATAAAGAAATATACGTCAATAAGTACATAGTTCAGAACTTAATTATCTAGTAATCCTTACCTAATAACATAATTCATGACTCATAACTCTTATGAAACCTAATATAATAGTGTTTCGGCACTTAATGGCCATACCCCTTACCAGTTTGTTTTAAATAAATGGTATCAGTGGACTGACACATACTTTCTCTAAAACTATAACCTATTGTGAAACTCATGTTCATGAATTTTAATTCAATATAAGTTAAAAATACGAGTATGTGGGCTCAAAAATAATAATCTAATTTTCCTAAACGAACACCAAGGGAAAAGAAGTCATAAGAATATATTAGACAATTTTTAACAACAACCCCTAAGGTAACATCAAAAATATTTTTGAGAGCTTTGGTTAGACAATGTGACCCGAAACTGCATACTACGTTTCGTGTAGGGTGGTTGAGAAATAAGGAAGTGATGTTTTTTTACATTCTCCCTAAGAATGACATAGAGCAATTTTCATCAACGTACTGCGTTTACCACGGACAATTAATTTAATATAAATTTATTCAAATACTATGTACAAGGGGAAAAAGTAAAAATATTGAAAACTATTTTCACTTCAACTATTTAAAAATATTAATGTGCATTTTTTACACTAGAAACCTTTCCAACACCTAACATTCTTTGACTGAATAAATATTTTCCACAATACTGAATGTTTTTTCAGTCAAATATGAAATATTATTTGAATGACCCTCGTACAGGAAAAATTATATTTACAGTCACAGTAAATATTGATAAAAGGCCGTCTCTGTTTGCAATGCATTTCAAATGTGTTACTCGACTGGCTTGTTTTTATTAATGATGCACGTTGGAAATATATTTTTTTTAGTTTAATATAAAATAAGCATAACAGTAAATTGAAATTAATTTAGTGTTGAATGATTAATGCTCGATGGTAAATTTTTATCATAGTACAAATAAGTTACTATTGGTGTAATTTTTAATCATTTCAAGCTACGTCTAGGTTAATATATTTGTTCAAATTATAATTAAATTTTCTGAGGTTGAGCATTCCAACTGTGTCACAAGCTCATAGTTACTAAATTATGGTAAAATAATATACCTTTATAAAACTTTAAAATACTGGGGAAAAAGATTACTCATGTTGTTTTGGACATTTTGTGTTTTAATTTTCAAAAGATTATTTAACTTAGCCACTTTTAAGTAATTAAATCTGTTGTCATTAGTAATAAATTTATAGTCATATATGAAGCCCTCATTAAGCGTGTTAGGGATGTCTAGTTCTTGTCATTTCAAAATAATAATTAAAAACAATATAAATATATGTTAATATTCAATATTATATAATATGATTTTCCAGTAGTATTATTATATAATATTTCATTGTTAAACTATACATTTCTAAGCTCTGAATTATCGTTTCACTTCCCATAATATCAGAATTATAGTCAGATAAGATTCAAACGATAGACATTTAATAAAACAGTAACACTAACATTTTAGTAGCTCTTTCAAATGTAAGTTGTTCAACTTCTTTAATAGGCCTATTGAACACATCTGTTCAGTTGAAGGTCCAGCTGTTTCTATTATCTCTGCATAGGAATCCTGTTATTAAGTCGCGTTTGCTTTTACAATGAATATTACTAGATAACATTACGGTTTTATGTATCAAATTATAAATATTTACTAGATATATACTAAATAAAACTAGAATGTTATGTAACTGAAAACAATGAATTATCTGTTCAATTAAATATACTATAACTAATAATAAAATATGTAACTAGAAAAGTTATATATGTTCAGTAATCCTTTTATATTATTTTCAACGTAATATTTTATAGAAAAACTGACTATAGACTAATTTAGGAGCAAAATCTTCATAAGTAATAGTTGGAATATAATTTCAATGACACTTAGGATAGAGTTTAGAAGAAAAAAGGTCATATAAGTTTTATATTTCAGCTTCATGAAGATCATTAACAAAGCATTCAAAAACTTCATGGATGTAAACTTTATAACGATAACATGTAATTTAAGACGATATATGGAGTTTTCAGTATACCTTCAATCACTGATAACATAAAAATTAACATAAAACATAAAAATGATTGAAATTTTCCACGGTTGAAGTTTTCCGTAGTTTTTTTATCTGTCTTTGATTAAAGACAGTATGATTTAAACAACTCATCTACTAAAATAGTGACCTCATACATGAAAACCCAATACGTATAAAATAGAGCTTAAACTAGGAAAAAATAAATTATAACTACATTTAATTTAATTGATTGAGCTATCATTTATAATGTAGACAAAAATTCTCTTTAAATGTTAGTAATATTTATACTCTTAAACAATTTTATTTTACTGTTAAAAAAGTCCTTCGTAAGCTATAATGATTTTTTTATATGATACAAAGAATAAAACCTATTAAAAATTAACAACATAAAGGTAAGCAAAATAATGTATATAAACAACTCCAAGATAAAATAAAGCTATAATTTGAACTTTTTTATTATAAACCATTAAGAGTAAATTCAGATTGAACTCGTAACTAAATTCGTATGACCTGCAAAGAGCCGGACAACGTGCAAAAGCATATTAGAGTTAAGTAGTATAACCACCTTTTAGTTTGCAGGTTTATCATTAACATTTTAAGCGTTATTTTAATGGAGTAGTACATGTGCTGTAGCATTAAAATGGATAAATAAACATTAACAGTAATAGTATAGCTTTAGATTTATATGGAACACTATTAAATGTGTAAATCGTCAACGATATTCAACAGTTATTACTACACGTGAAATTGATAAAGTTTTGAGCACAGTTTACTTTTATGACCATATTATTATAACTGTTTGGTATTTGAATAAAAATTTATCATGATGATGTTTATTGATGTTATTTAAAAACTGGTTTTAGCTAATAGCTGAGGCGTGTTTTGTAAAGTAAGTACCGTTTTGCAATTTCGCCACCGCAGCGCTACGGTCGGCGTTTTGCGCATGCGCGCTGGCTACATACACCTCTTGTCTAGGCGCTGACGCAATACAGTCAAATTCTTCATTGTATACGTCGTTTACTAAGTGTTTAAGATGCCTACGACAATTGTGCCCCGCCAATTGTGAAGTATCGGTACAATTTTTTAGTACTTAAGTCGTAAAACCGATCGATATTCATCTTGAGGTCTGTGACGTTTACGGACAAATCATTATGAGTGACGGATGTCAAGGAAATGGGTGAGAGAATTTAAAGATGGCTGCACAAATAGGCATGATAAAGAATTTAAAACTAGGGTTAACTATAAATTTTGAAATTTAAACATGTTAATAGAGTACTTTTTATCTCAAGTCTACTATAAACATTTTTTGTTTTTAGTTTGAGAAGTACTTAAAATATTAGTGTACTTCCAAAGTTTGACCGCTATTATAGGTTTTACAATACTAGGTGCAAATTGGCTCATTTATAAAGTGCTGTGTTAGATTGTATGCCTTGCTCCTTAAAAAATTATATTTCAAGCCTTAAAATAAATATTTTTACATCTTAAATTACTGTAATGTTATGAAATTTTCGATGAATAGTATGTATTACATCAACTTCACTAGTACATAACATTAAATATACAGAACCTAGTCGAAGTTAAAGAGTAAGATATATGGAGAAATATTCAACTAAAATACGAGAAATATATGTTTCCATTTCAATATTATATGGTTATTATCAAACTATGTATATTTTTAAGAAGAATATAATTTTGTATAATACTAATACATTAATATTTTTTGCATATGGTACAAATATGTTCTTTGTTCTGTTAGTTCCCTATAATTTGTTTGTAAAATTTTACTCGAAAAGCACTTTAGAAGTTTGGGAAACATTAAGAAGCTTCGCTAAGGAAAAAGGCTCTAAAAGTTATTTATTATTTATCTCTCCTTATGAAACAACCAACAGAAATCTCCGATTGGTTCTTTATAAATTATATAGACCTTCGTAGGACTAAATGTTTTTTATCTTACGCCTAGTCTTAAGCCACCTAATTCAAAGTAACATTAATCCCAAAATTACTATTATACTATTGTCTATGAAGAAGTATCTTCTGCACAGTACATCTGAAGTGGATCCTGTGGGATATACGGATGTTCAAATATATTAATTTAGCTAGGGGAGAGTAATATTTACTGCTTGGAAAACTATTTATAAGATTTAAATGTTAAGCTACAAAAAAACTTTAACTTCTCAAAAGTAAACTTTTAGTTAGATGAATTCATAATTGTATTTCATGTCTAAATCAACATATAACGCACTTATATTACTGAAGTACTGAAGTACTGTTATAAGTACTGAAGTGGTATTATATAGTTTATAAATGTGTAAAAATACAAAAGGAAACACTCCCTACAAAACAGCGACTCAATATAAACGAACCGACACATTTCAGGTCTATAACCTCTTGAAATGCTTGACCTAGAAATAGCTGAACCCAGGGCAATGGCAAACACTCAACTTTTCATCTTAGCCTCTTGGCAGAATATTGTATAAAAGTCAATATATTGGGGAACTTTCATCAGTGCAAATGCTCCCTGTTGTGTAAAAAGATGCGAAATATGAAAGATTCAACATATAGTTGTAATTTTGAGACTCAGACCGAACCACTTACGTGAACATTGTGGGGGAAATTTAACAAAGACGACTGGAACAAATATCGGACTATCATAATTTTTGCAAAGGTTTATTCCAGGATCGAACTGGTGACCTTCACAATATGAAGTAGGTCCTTTAACCAATGAACCATCCAGCCAATTATCAGAAAAATCCTCAATAACAGCTAAGAGAAAAACAATTTCCTAGGCTGGCGAACGCTGATATGGAGTGACCAGATCCAGAGAAACTTGACGAAGATCAAGCAAGGGATCGAGATGAACGGTGGCAGTTTATAAGAAAAATCTACCGGTTCGGTGTTGTTTGTTCTTATAATAAACGACTTACCACAGATCTTAAATGTTCAAACTTTACTTTATGCCGATGACACAGCTTTTCTAAATTGTTGCTCTGATTTTAATGAATTAGAAAACATAACCCAGGATACACTGTAAAAAGCTTCAATTTGGTTCTTAGCCAAAGGATTTTTGCTTAATGAAAGTAAAACGCAACTAATGTGCTTTAGACTTAGGGAACCTGTGGAAAATAATTTGGAAAGTGATATTTTTTTAGATTTTACATAGATATAAAGCATTTTTCCATAGCTTTACTTTATATGGTATATTTCTCTGGGAAAAGTTTTGCGAAAGAAAATATAAAGGTAAATGACTAGACTAATACTCAAAAATCAGTACACTGTAGTAGACATCTGCTTAATAAAGTGCGCTGCCTTACTGTATATAATCTTCATATTTTCACTGTTTTGCTTTATACAAAGAGAAATCTAAAATTTCATGACCAAAAAAATGTACATACTCATTATATACAAGACAAGTTAAAAAAAAATAATGTGCCATTTCACCGATTATCCAAATTTTTAACAGTTATGAATTGTTAGGCTTAACATGTTTAACAAACTACCAATAGAATTTACTGAGTTCCCATTCAATGTTTTTAAATGCAAATTGTTCAATTTTCTATTCAATAATACATTGTACTCTGTCCCAGAGTTTTTTTACCACCTCTTTATTCAATAATTATATTATACGGTTCTACAAATTTTAAAAATATATTAAGAATAACAATACAATTATTATTTATTTACCATTGGCGTGCGTAAGTAAAGGTTTTCCACTGACCTTTAGTAATGTAACTTAATTTTCCTAATTAAATTATTCACTTCAGATTAATAAAATAACTAACAGAGGAAAATGGCAGTCAAGTCAGTCGAGGACAAACGCGCGGCATGTATCTAACCATCTAAACATTTTTGGACTCTCATTTTCGTGGTGGGACAGCCTCATCGGTCCTCTGTCTTTTGACAAACCTATAATATTAAAACTGTAATTTGTTTTGTAAAAAACTTAAAAAGGTCTCTGTGACTTTTAAACTGGTAAAACCTAATATAATACTTCCTAATTATTTAACCATTCAAATTCGACTTTCTGTTGATATGGTAATTTCGTGTCAAGAATAATATTTAAAAATATTCAATTTATAACGAACCTATTTCATTTATACATATAATCACACCAGCATTACTTCTGTAGAACTATTTTCACAGTTCTGTGGAAATACCCAGTAAAAATACCCTTCTGTTGTTTAAAAACCTGGAGTAGCACTTCGATTTATGAAAAGAAAGTTCCCACTTAAGGAAAGACATCTCTGATTTCAGTGCCTTACTTTTGGCAAACATTACAGCATAATAGAATGTGTGAACCATTTAACATGTGAGTACAACATGCGGCCGTATACGGTTCCAAGCCTGTCGCGAATAAATCACAACTCGATATCCTTTTGTTTAGCTCAGTCTCTCAACAATTGTGTGGAATCTGGGATTCTCGCTGAAAACTCTGGGACTAATGAATACGGTTGTTATCCTTTGTAAGCAATAAACTTAGATTGCTTAGGAATCCTTTGGTAGCTGTATTTTCTAATTAAAAATCTGTAAATTAATTCATGTAATGAACAATACACTATTATTTTACTGTCTGTTTTGACATAGAAATAAATTTTATAAGTGAATCTGGGTATTTAATACCAGTATTGTTATGAGCACACCTAAATAATTTTTAAATTATCTTAGATATTGTTAAACGGTAATTTTCTCCAAAAAATTATTTTGTGAAACTTTCGTTTCAAATTTTTAATCCCATTGATTTCAGTAATTACAAAACATATAAATCAATATTGATAGTTCATTTTTATATTTTTCGAATAAGCTTCTAAGGCCGAGCCCAGTGGCTTAACTTGTCACCTTAAGCACGGTAGCAGCCTGAGAAATTAAATTTCGTATATGTCATGACCGGGGACCAATCCTGGGTCTTTTGGGTGGTTAGCCATTACTCTAACACTTAGAGTAATGGCTGCCAAATTCTTGATGATCACTGGCCACAAACTATTTCCCTCTTGACCATTACGCGTTCTACTAATTAGTTTACTGATTGTGCTAAAATTAGTCTTAACATTTCAACAAATTTATTTTTCAAATTCAAATTTTATAAATTTGGAAAATATGCATTTAAAATTTTGAAAATTGATGTAAGTTTTGGAAGTGTACAGTTATTTTCTTAGATGTGAAACAACAATACCTATAAAACAGTTTTGTCTAAGCCTCAAGTAAACTTGACAAAGAATTTTAATCACAATTATTTAAGAAATGTTAATCAATATGTGAAAATATTGGGACATTTTAACAAAGAATAATAAATTAATAGATGATAAAATTATTTCAATTTTTTACAAGTTAAAACCCATCCTATCCCTTTCACGAGTGCCTAGTTTTACATCAAAACAGTACTGAGATTTTTAAATGTCTTCTTATATGGACGCAAAAGAAGTAGTGAAGTTTTAAAACGTCATTTGACGAAATTTATGCAAATAAATCAAGACATATTTTATAACTTGATAAAAATTGAATCTTAAGTCATAAATCAATAATCAAATACACGTAGTTATACAGCATTTATACATTGGTGTATTCGGTAGGTAATCTGTGGGGAAGGGGTATCATATGCTGCGGGAAAGATGGCAGCCGCGGCTTGAAGTTTCGGCGGGAAATAAAATCGCACGAATAAATTTTTCTGCGTGTAGTGTATTAGAATTCTTCACAAAGCGAAAAGATATGACATTTCAGTGGAAAGAGTGTAACATTGCGTTATGTGTGTGTCAATTTTTTGTAGACTATCATACGAAAAGGTTCTAAAATGTTCGTTTTGTGGTATTTTGATCCTACTACACATTTTATGATGTATTTGCAGAATTTTGCAATGAAATTTAGTGAGAAAAAATTTTACTCCTTAGTGGAGTGATTCTATTTTTTTATTGATTGTGACGTTTTAAAATGTCATTACCTAAGGGGCTAGTGAGGGTTATCTTGTTATTTAAACATTCAAACCAAACACAACCCATGACAACACCATGAATACGATACGTATATTTTCCAAATTCGTTCATATTTTAATAATCACATATTTATAGGCCCTAAATAACTGATAGTACATAGTTTATATTTGATGTGGCAAGTCTCAGTTGCCGTTGATAGTCAGGAGCCGAATGATCAATTAAGCTTGGTGATGAGATTTACTATTCAGTGACTACGGATCGAGCTTTGCTAGAGGTGTGAATTTAGAGCAGGGTTTAAGAGAACAAATAAATCACTCTGATGTTCACTTTATATGTAATTTCAACTCAACTTCTTCATTGTTGAAACATAATACTCCGAATTTACACCAAGGTAGTTTACTGGTAGAAATAATTATGTTACAAACTAAATCACAAGGTGGTTATACTTATTGTATCATAAATAAAAAGAAATTAAAAAATATAAATATTTCCTTGGTAACTGGTCCTATGATTGTTTAAACAATTGGTTAACTCCAAATAAACACTAGTTTTAACAATTGAAAAAGCCAAACTGGGATTATTCAATGTCAAGAATCGAACCCAAGTACTTCCAAATGGTTTCCAATGCTTCACACGTCAGAAAAGGTCGCAAACAATAATTTACCATAGTATCCCGCCACACAAAGCACTTTATTGGTGCTTAAAGCTTCCCTAGCGGTAAAACAGCGTACTACATGAGATAGTTCCTGTATCAGCTCATAGATAGATGTGAACGATAACTAAGTTTCACTCAATCGTCGATAGATGCCACCACTTGCAACTTGCCTTTCCGGGACAGAAACTAACGATTATATATCAACACAGAGCACTGAAAGAGGTATTTCATAAAGGTGGTAATGCTACTAAATTGCAACATAATTTTACGATGAGGACTTTCCTTTCAACTTCAAATGATGTTAACTAAATCATAAACCACGGTGAATGATGCAAGCGTTTTAAAGCGGAAGCCGGAAGCAACAATGACAATGAAGGGTTGTTCAGTATAATGAGTCGGTCCCAACAATGCACTTGCTCTGCTCGATAGCTTTATCTTGGAACATTAAACAGCTTCAGCGTTCTCTTAATCTGATCATCATTAATGTCCGCCGAGTGAAAGTTTATTGTTTTTATTTTGTACAGCCTCTAATTTCCATCCCTAGATGAAATTTACCAGAACAGATTTCGTTTTATGTTTTTGTTTAAGCGTAAATTTTACAGTTACTACAGTGGTTATTATCATAATTAATCATAACTACAACTTAATCACAATTAACTGTCGTTACAAAACAAACTAGCAATTAGTTTTTATATTCAGAAGCTGTACAAAATTGGTTTGTTTGTCTGTAGCTAAAATAAAATTAGCCCTCCATGTGCTAACAACTCACTGTAAGATGTCAGCGACGTGTAATCTTATAGTGCTATCGAAGTCAACAAAAAGAGTCACGTTGCTGCCATCTGCAAACTAACACATGCAACTACTCGTGTAGTTCCTTGTTCTGACGCTTGAGTTCGTTGTTTTTCCGCTAGAGTATGCTTTTGTATCCAAATAAGTGTTTTCGTAGACAGTGATCCTTTATGGTGTAGTGGTTAGACCGTTGTGCTGACGAGTACAGCCGTTGAAGCCATTCGGAGGGATAAGGGTTCGAATACTGACCATGAGCAATTCCGATTGGCTTGCAAATGTGTGGTGTAGTGGAGTGGAGGCCCACCTTAAATAAACGGGACCGGCTTGGGTAGAAGGATTGCAGTGGAAACCTGTTCTGCTTTTATAGTTTAAAGGGGGGCATGTTTTATGTTTTTGTGTATACTTTTTATTTTAAGAAGAGTTCCATAAAAACCATAAAGTAAGATAGTCGTGGTACTTTGAGGGTTAAATAATAATATAGTATTTTTATAATTATGGTAAACATTTTCTTTTTTTAAAACACATTGTCGCTCATGGGTAAATATAAGCCAATGTAGGACCTTTTTTCCTTATAAAAATGCGAATTTCGTTCTGATTTTAGTAAAATACGTTGTTTTTCCATGTTTACAAGAAATATGAATTGATCTGTGGAAAAATATCACGTAGCTGTAAATTTGCCTGGAATATGAAAGTAGTTTAATCATGAAAATGTATTCAAACCGTAATGTAAGGGTGATATTTGTATGTGCGGCCAGACGCTCCGCTACATAATTCATTGTTCAAGGCGAAAACACGGCCTTAGCGGGATCTAGTTGTGATGCCAATACTGTGCTTGGAGTAGCGTTCAAAACATTATTTTATTTAAATTTTTTCACTATTTTAATATTTTTTTAGAATGTTGACTAATTAATTTATGAAATTTAATACGTCCCTTTCTGAATCAATTTGTCCTTCAATTAAATCTAAATATTTAAACATATTAGTTAATAATCATAAAGATAATATATCAATAATTTTTAACAATCCATTACCTTAAGAAACATTTTGATGGTTTAAGGTACTTTCCAATATGTAAATAAATAAATCTGTGTTCATTTTTCTCTTCCTGTTTCAAGTGTACTATATAAAATATTTACACATAAAACTGCACTCAATCTAAAATCATTTCAGTTTAATTAAATGTATCATAGCATTATGTAAATGTAACATTAATTACATTACTTTTATCATTATATTTTACTTTTTAACACCTAAAGACTCTGAAATAAAAAAAACATTGTGAGTTATTAGCTTATTATAAAAGTTTTCAGGAAGAAAGTCAGTCAGAAGCAGGTGGCGAAGTGGCAAGAAGGTGGGTTAATTTAGTTAAGAGGGCCAGCTCGCCTGTATGTAAGACTTTAGTTTTACACGTTAAAAACATATTTTACATTTTCAAAAATACTCTTATTTCTTAAACTACATTGAATACAATAACGTAGTTGAATTTCATGGTTCTGTAATATGAGTAGTTAAAAATACTTATTACCGTGTACAATTAATTACTTTTAAATGATAGAATTTTTTACTAAGAATGGATAGCTTAGTTACTTCTACTCCCATTGCTAAGGATACCCATGTATTTCCCAAGGTTGTATTTTATGTTGCAAACTACTTCTTCAATTCCTTCCGATCCTCAGAATTTCCCCTTGTCACTGGAGGCTCCATGGTTCCACTTTTATTGAATGTCCAGAAGGTCCTCTTCCTTCAGGGTGTTTATTCCACAATACTTTTATTCAAGCAACATCTTTTCTCTTTGTTACATGTCCAATCTACTTCTTTCCTTGTTAGTTTTTTTTAGAATTTGTTGATTTTAAATTTTCTCAAATTTATATAACGTGATCCCTCATTAAACATTATCTTTTGGAGGTCGAAAACTTTTAAAGTATCTTTTTTTTAAATATGACGAGTTTATTTTGTACGTTTTTCCAAATTGGTTCGTTTTGGTACCATAGATCAAAACTAACCCAATCACAGTTTAAATAATTTTTAGTTTCGTATTGGTCAGAAAAGAACAATGATGATACAATTTGATTCAGGAAAAACTCATTTCTATCGGCTGATTGTTCAGATGTATTTAAGTTCAATAATTCCAAGTTTACCGTGTGCGAGGGGTAGGCAGCCAAAATAAGAGATTTGGACTCATTTTACTGAGAATCTGGTCCTTCTCATCACGACGTCTCTTGAGAACTGGCGGCGTATGATTTTTTCCGAGAACGTTTTCAAGAGAAGAAAATTGAATCTTCTATTTTCATACCCATCTTTGAACTTCCTTCAGGAGAAATGGAATAAGACGAAGCTGTAGTCCGTTTGGTTTTACATAAAAAGCTCCATATTGACGTAATACCTTCAAAAGTTCTTCCGAGGTGGGAATCAGCCTAATGTGAGGGGGTTAGAGGGTGCAAGTCCCTCACACCAAAAGAGTGTGCTGTTTTTCCTACATGACGGGGCACAATAGCAGCTTCCCTCAAAAATTTTTAAAGGGTATTTAAAATCGTCTACAGTTCAAAAATGAAGTTTTTAGTAGTAAATACTACTACGAGAGCTCATAATGATGTAAAAATCCATGTAAGATAATTAACAATAACTATACATAATATCAGCTGTAAATAGCCTTACCTTTGCATTAAATTTTTGAGTTAGTTAAAAATTTTAAACTTATTTTTATAAAAGTATAAAATGTATATTAAATTCTACGATTTACTATTTTATAAACCATAAAAAATACTTATATTATTTATAAAAACTAATATACTAACAACACAGTTTTAAATACCAGTAATAATAATTATTATGAACCCTGTATAGGTACTACTAAATGCCATATGTACAGTCTTTTTCCAATCAACGCCAACCACGAATGAATAAACGATGAAGAGAAAAATGAGATTTTAATTGATCAGAGTCTGAGGGATTTCCTATCAACTTTCAATTTACAAAACATTCTGCAATTATTGTCTTTAACAAATGGAAAATAATTGTTCAAATTCTTTTCACTCATTCACTTTGCTCCAATTTACAGTGTGTATACGACTATTATAGAGTGCCAACTCAACAGGTTTTTTTATATACATAAAATAAAGAAGGGAGTTTTTAAATATATAAAAACTAATCGTCTGCTATACCCAGCTATAGGGTAAAAGGGTTTAATCTGGACCTATTTAAAAAAATGTTATGTTTGGTAGTTAAAGTACAAGGGTTAGGACAGTTTCTGATCAAAATGTTAAAAAAAATACCTGCATCAATAACAAACAAGAAAAAAAGTATAAAATACCAGTAAACCGTTTACCGGTATTTATATTTTTAACTTTTACACGTTTGGCATATATAAAACTAATTAAAAATATACTATACCTACATCAAAAAAATAAACAATAACAATAATAAAAACTTACTCAATTACAGTCGTTCAAAAATTAAAACAAATTATACAAATTTAATTTGAAGCTCCAGTGAAACGCCTCTGTTATAAAGACACTCCAAGGATCTACGGCAGTAGGTCTCCTTTGTTCGTACATTTTATCAAGTGCTTGACGTAAGAATAGTGGAAGGGACGATGGGGGGAGATGAGATTCGGTAGAGTGTGATGCACTCCACACCTTCACCACACACAAGACATCAATCTCTTATCAGTTCTTAGAATATTTTTAAACGTATAAATAATATATAAAAAATAATTATTATTTTTCAAAATGTATTCTTTCAATTATTAGTTTGAAATTCACAATCAATTGAATTTTCCAATCTTCCAGCTGAGATTCGGCCATTATATGTACCAATTCTTAGCAAGTATTTTAAGGATAGGAAAAACTAAAACACTTTAAAATAGTATTATTATAAATCCGAAACAAAACTCTCATGGTTTTCTAACTTGTAGTATGGCTCTTAGGAGTAAGTAGGTTATATATAAATATTATAACTGTTAGACACACATTTGCCAGGGTTCCAGGTTTTTTGCCGCAGCCATTTTGTTTCCGTTTCCGGGGGGACACGCCCACTCCTATTCAGTTGTATTTGAGTCTTTGCAAGTGGACATGTTCTGTTTCTTGTGCGGTTGATTATTGTTAGAAATCGGATTATTTGTAAATTTTTTACTGATTTAAACTTTTTGTTTTCAGATTTATACTGGCTTTTTCCGAATTATGTATTAATCGTGCTATTTTTAAGGTACTAGTTCACCTAAGGGCGGGATCAGATGCCATTTCCCGAAACGACGGAAAACTTTGTTTAACTTAAAATAGTGAAGGAAAATGTGCGTAAAAAAATTCAGGTAACACAATTCTTTGACGTTTACACAATGGCTGACTATTGTAAAAATTTCTTCCTGTATATATTTTTATGCTTCACCATATAAATATTCTTTGTTTATTATTTTTTCTAACTTAAATTTAATTTATTTTTAAAATTCAATTTCAAGAGGTTTACGATCATAATCTATTCGCCGGTTTTTTAGCTTGTAGAGAGACTTTTGACGATCTTTCCTTGTGTGATTCGTAGAAAAATTTATGTAATTGGAAAAAATTATTTCTTATAATCGACTTCATTTTCTTAATTTGTAAAAGTAATTATAATGGTATGCGTGATTTAAGAATGTTTTAACAACTACAAAACTCTGTTAAACACGTATATAAGTATCTCCTACTAGCTGGGCGGTTCATTGGTTATAATTTGCTTTGTAATGTAAAATATTGACATAATTTATTGTCATTGTTTATAATGTGATTTTCAAGGATTCTTAAAGAGGTAATGCTAGAACGTTAATCGCCTGGTCTTTTTTCATACCTAATATAATTAACTGAACTAAGCTAAATACTATGCATGATGAACAGTTTATCCACCCTCACAAACGTTAAGTAATTAAAAACACAGACGCACCGGAAAAATTAAATAAAATTTATTGAATAATCACTCACTCACTATAAGGGTAGTTTCATGTGAGCTTCTGGCCAAGGTCTAGAGTTTTTAGCTTGCACTAGAACCTCTAACATGACCTGACGACTATTATATAGTCTAGACAAACAGCTTAACGGGCCTTCCGAAGCACAGTGAAAGTCTGAGAAATTAAACTTAATATGAGTCATGACCCGGAATCGAACCCGGGACTTTTGGGTGGTATGCCAGTACTCCACCCTTTAGCTATGACCGCCATACTCACTCAATCTTACTCCATATAAATACCCACCTGAGTGATACGATAAATTAGCTTCAACCAATAATAGTACAGTAATGCACAAATGTTAAAAAATGAATCTATGTGTTCAGAATAAAATTGGTTGTTTGTTTCCATAAAAGGCTTTAGATAACAATAATTTTGCAATAATAGATTACTTTTTTTTTACTTTTATCAACTCAATCCTTGAATCTACTGGAAACACGAAAGGAAGAAAAGCAGGCAGTAAGAGAAGAAATGTGTTTGCGACATATCAAATGACAAGCAATTCCGTTGGACGTGACCTAAGCCCAGCTGATTCTGTCAACAGAGGTGGTTGAAAAATGTTCAAAGTTTTAAAACATGTTCATGAATTTATTTTAAGTTTTAATACTTTAACTAAGTATTTAAAAATCATGTTTGAAACATACAAAGATAAATTAAAACAATTTAATAATAGGAGAGTTAGTTTATGACACAGACTTTAAGCAACTAAACACAAAAAAAATATTTCCTAGGGTAATAATGGCATTATTTGTTTGAACACAGCTGTTCGGTAAGTTTTGTAATTTTCATTGACAGGAAATCGATGCAAATTCAAAAATTAAATGAACCATCAAAAGGAAGTCAATGATATGATATAAAAAGTATAAAACAGACCATAAAACACATCAACCTAAAAACTCTTAAATAATCTGTAAAAGGGTTAGTTATTTCAATAAAAACGCTAAATAGTAACTTTTAGCAAGTCAACATCAAATTATACTTTATAAAATTATTTTCATTCCACTTTAATATCAACAGTATTAAATAAAACTATAGATTTAATTCCTGTAAATCAAGAACCATACCAAGGCTATGAACTGATGTGTCCTCTTTTGACGTAAATCTTTACGAGACTCGTTGGCAAAAGCAAGATGGAAAAAGCAGGACGGGAAATGTGTTTGTGACGTGTAAAATATGGAGCTATAAGGTCAGCCATGACGTCATATTTGGGCGTGTTTTATTGTTTGAGATATGGAATGTATTGGAAAATAATATTCTAAACTTTTATACCCAACACTATATCTAGTATATAACAAAAAAATGCAATAAAAGCCAAAGTTGTCAAGACTTAAACTTGATTAATTGGTTGAAGTTATTAACTTCTGAAGCTTTGAAACATCTATTAGAATTTTGACAACTTTCAAGTTTCCTTGTATTACATGGGATAAAGTCTTTTGACTATTGGTAACCTTAGTGGTTGTGTGAATTAATACCTTAGAAAATGAGAAGTGTTTTTCACTCAGTAACAAATGATAAAGTACTTTTAGGTAATAGGAAGTATCTTAATCTTTTAACGAAAGATTTCTTTTTCGGGACCATTGAAATAATTTAATTTTCTTAGTTTTACCTGTAAATACTAAATACAATATGTTTTTACCCAATGTTTACTATGCAGGTGCATGTTCATTATTGGAAACGTTGAAAGGGATATTTTAATGAATATTTATGAAAGAGAAAAATCAAAACTTGCAGAATCAAAAATGCAAAAGAATCAAAAATAATGACCATAAGTAAACTATTACATGCTAGCTTAGAGGTTATATTACAATTGTGTTATGTTTGAATAGTACTAATCTAATCAAGTACAATTAAATTAAAGAATTCTAACTAGGTTTCAAGGATAAGAAATTACCCTTCGGAGTATATTATTAACCGAGTCAAAATTTAGTACTCTGAGCTGAGTGAAGAGTTTCAAAGAGATTATTTAGTCACGAGATTTATATGCGGCCACTTACCAGAATAATTCATGGTATAGGGTGTGAATATGACTGATTTGATACCCTCCGTCCGCAATGTGACTGAAATTTACATGCATAATATCCATTACAATACATATTACGTACATGGAAACGACACAACTTTCTACACAGTAAATTTGATTAAATTTAAATAAACCGATAAAATGAATTTTTTAACTAAATCTTATACGAACAATTCAATTAAATAAAATATTAACTGATTATCTTAAGTAGCCATTAATTATAACATTTAAGTTTTAGAGCTTAATAGTGCATATATTTTGGCAGAAATACATTATTAAATTAAATTTAAGAAGTTTGATGTTTATATTTCCCACAAGAATAAAATAGTTTGTCGATTTATAACGTACCGGTACTACGTTTACTACATACTTTTCTGTTTTGTCTGCAATAATTTTTGAGAATCGAAATTCAACGCTGAAATAATTTGTATTTTCAGCCATTTAATGGGAAAGGTGAGAAATGAAAATAAAACAGTTTAAACCAATTATTTATACAGGTTCCTAAAAATGTTGTTATTTCCATACTTTTACATATTTAAAATTTTAAAACAACAATACTTCCTCTTCATTGAAAGAAAATAAGTAAATTAAGCTTATATAGTGATTCAGCTAAACTTGATGCACACAAAATGGAGTAAAATATGCAAAATATATTGGTTCAACGTCCAAACTCGGACAATAAAATTAATATTCATTGACATGGCGTTGGGAATATACAGATTAACATAGATTTGGATTTTCCTATGTAAATTTCCATGAAATATTTATAATTTTAAAATGAGGAAGTGAATTAGCTATGGCTAAAAGTAAAGAACAGTAATGAGTTTCAGATTTTATTGACTTACTTTTCCCTATCACTGAAAAATCTGTAAAATAAACCTTTTTTTATCTCAGTCGACCAAACATTGTGCCAAATTGTCTAAATTAGTTGTAGCCGAAGGTGAGCAACTTTTCTATTTATCATTAACGTTTACCAAAACTGTGAATAAATTGAACATTTAGATGAACCGATCGTTTTATCGAATCGAAAAACATTTTGTTCAATCGATTATGATCATTCGATTCAGAATTTAATGTTTATCCATCAAACCAGTGGTTCCTCAGTATCATAATAACGTTTAAACATTTTTCCTTCAGAGTGAGTATTGACTAAATTATAAGGTTGTATTACCTTCTGTCTTCAATCCAATAGTCTTTTGAACGCGACTAGTTTCGGGAACGAAATCTTCCCATTATCAAGCATACAATAGTTTTCTGGTCTCTTCAGAACATGTTTTCGTAATTCTTGTGTAAATAAATAAAATATGTTCACAATAAACACCCAACAGATGAATTTAAAATGATTGGCTGGTGACATACGAAAACTTTAAACACTTGACGTCAAAGATGACTAGCCGATACCTGTTTGACGGTTTTGACCTTGGAATGGGGGAAACTGTTGATTGTGTTTATTTTGCTTTCCACTAACAATATCTTCGATCCTGTCAAATAATATGTTGGAGCCAAAATATAATTATTTTTTATTGAGGACATTATCAGAAGACTTTTTCATTGCTCTAAATATTTCAAACTACCTTAAAGCGTTCATCAGGGGGCCTTTATTATATTTATACAAGATGTGAAGATTTTCACTGCAGCTGCTCAAATTGTGGTTTGTACTGATCAGATGTTCAGCAAATTTTGAGCGTTAATTATTTTTTAATAAACGATTTCAAAATATTGAAAATCTTTTAGAGATAAACTTATCATATAGAATTTCATTGTGACAAAGCTGATGAAGGCCAAACCGTTGTCATCATGAAAAAAGAAAAATACAATACAAAGGTCCTAGCCTTCATTGAGATTAATAACATTAAAGAAAAACCTAAAGTATACGCGACTGGTGCTTTCAACACTAAAATAAAACATACTTTGAATAAAACACAACATATTTTGAAAGATGACCGTTGCAATTTTTTTAAAAATAATTAAACCCACTACACCCGAATAAAGAGGATTACTTAAGATCCATAAATATCTCGTCTTCATAAGACCCTTATGCGTATGAAGAAGATATGTGAGAATGTTACACTGGATAACGAAATGCGTTTTCAGTAATGTGTCTAATTTACTAATGACCAGTTAGAGAAAGAACTAGGGATTTTTAAAGAATTAAAACTATCAGTTTTTCATAAATTGAACAATTCCCGTAAATACAGGTACTAAGTATTTGTATAAAAAAACTCCTCTACAATGTGAATAATTTAAATACAGGAAAAAACTTAGTATATCAATTCTGAAAAATATTCTTTACTCTAAATACAATTAAACACAAAATTATTTCGTACGCGAAGTATTGTTCTTCTTATACTTTAGTTATGAGTTTTATCAAGAAGTTTTCTCTTATTTGCGTTAGTTAAATTAGTTTGGCGTATAAATAACCCTATCTAAACATTATAGGGTTAATTAGGCTAACGGGGAATTACCTAGCACACAATGGCTAATTTGGGTAACAAACACCAAAGCAATAAAAGTCAGTCTAACGGGAGTTTGAAACTCTTGCCCGAAGTTTCGTTGTGGATCGAGTTTTACCGCATCGCATATTGATTGTTTTAAGTAACTGGTTAATTTAACTACTATTAAAAACTGTAAAGAGCAAATATAATTTTTCAAAACCGTGTCTTAGCCATCATCTAAAAATGTCTTTATAACTGACTTTGACAATGGCATAAAACTGTTTGATGCATTGCCAGCTGCCTTATAAGTTGAATCAGACGTGGGCAAATTTTGGCAAAGGGGTTATGAATCGTCCTTTGGTCATGCTATTACCACAGCATTAAAGACTATTTTATTTAATTTTACGACTATCAACGTAAAAGAATTTATGTTACGCTATGTAATTTTAATTTGTTACTAATTTCAGCAAGAAAAACTAATGACACTATGATGCCGTGTGTAGCTGGCTGAAATAAAGAAAGTTTAGTTTGAAAAAAATTATTTAAAAAAGAAAGTCAACTGAAGTTAGTTCAAACTGCAACCATTTTGTTTTGGATCGAACTTTTGCGATATGGTTTTAGGAGTTATGCTTTAAGCTGAAAAACCTACAATTTGATACAAAGTTTTATTTTGCTGCAACAAAATAATTTTCTACTCCTTCTTATAGGTTTAAGCTATCAACCTACGCTAACTTTTAAGAATTTCAACTTACTCCCCATGGGCTGTGCCCCATAGGTGACAATTCATTACCATAGAAATGAGAATCCTATTACCAATAATATAATAATAATAATAATAAATAATAATAATAATAATAAGTTTATTCCATCAATAAATACAAATTTACAAAATAAAATAAAATCTTGGAACTACGTTGCCACATTGTCCAGTATGTGTGACAAACGTTTAACAAAATTAAAAATACTATTATTTATTATATGATGAGTCCAGTTCAACAATGTAAAGTCTCTCATATGCAAATTTGGTTGTAGTATCCCTTTTCGTTTTAAAGTTATAATGTCACCCTTAGACCAAATTGTCACACTGTATAAAATATGTACAGAAAAATATGCAATTCCATATAATACCATAAAACATTATTTTTTTATTTTTTTGGTGTATTTTTACGCCAGTGGCATTTTTAACTTATTATAAGCATTAGGTATAGCTTTTAAGACAAAAAACCCTATTTTTTATTTACATCTAGAAACTTCTACAATGATTATTATAATATAAAAACCCAAAGCTTTTAACACCTAGGTTTTTAGCTACGAATGATTTGAATAGGTCTGCAAATTGACAACTAAAAGTTAAATATTAAATGTGACGATTACAGCAAACAATAACGAATGTAACTGGATTTAAAACTGTAATAGGTTTACATTAAAACTCAACGTTCGCCATCATGAAGGATCAAGCTACAGATATACGCTACAAAACTCCCAATTGCCAGACATTGTTCTGCCAGATGCAAATTCCCCAATTCAAATTGTCTTCCCTTCTGTCAAATTAGTTCATATTACTTTTACGTCCTCCACTCTTATTACTTTTCAAATCGTCAAGGTTGTCTTTTATCTGTTCTATTTGTGTTGTAAAATTGAAATAATACCTTTCACTCTTTGTCTTGAATTAGTTAACAGACTTTATGATTGTCTCAGTTGATTTTAGGTTGTCAGGTATTTAAAATGGTTTTGGTTTTTATTATAACATATAAACTATAAAAAACTTACTTCATTTTTTACCACTCTTTTGGTATTACAGGTTTTCCTTGATTTAATGAAGTATACGAGAATTAAGAAAACATTTTTTAGTAAAAATGTTTTCTTTACATTGATCAGACTTTAGATATTTTTGCTACATTTACGTAATATACTGAATAAAATTTTAAATGATACCGTCAAAATTTGTGGCTGTCTTAGTGGCTGTAACTAATAAAAAGTTTTTTTGCTTCTCCAAAAACAAGTTTATCTACTTCTATGTTGGAAGCTATTTTATTTATTCTTTACATTTAGGAGAAAGTTTTTTAACTGACCTACAACACTACTTGATGACTTAAACAAGACTTATTGATACACAGAAAAGTAATAAGCTTGTAAGTACGTTAATTTAAGGGATATTAGACAACTTGTTTCTAAGTTAGATTAAACATGTTATCTATAGATTTTACAGGAAGGAATAATCTGTAAACTAAACGTTAATATCAGGTTTTTTACATTGATCATTAAATTTAAACAGATTTTGAAAATCAAACTAAGTTCAATTTTTACTATAATATAAACATATTTTAACTAATTTCGGACACATTTTATAATTTTATCCAATGTATATAGTTGAAAACTAATACTAAATAATTAAGGTGAAAATGAATCCAACTTGTTGTTAATTAGTATTTTCCATATTTTGACTTTAGGTATATATTTATTCATAATACGATGTATATTTCTTCTTACTACGATTCATACAACCCGAATAAAGGATAAGATTACTACTGGTATATTGTGGTATTTCAAGAGCTTTACAATATTTATTTTTAATTTAGATACGGCTAATATATAAAACTAATTAATTGTACTAAACTATAAAATTTAGTTAAAGTGGAGATCGTTTCTTTTGAAACACTAGGCTAATACTAAAAACCTAGGTTTATAGTATTAGTATTAGTATATATAGTATTAGATTTATAGTATATAGTATTATTTATAGTATTAGGTATATAGTATTAGTTTATTAGTACCTAGGTCGTGTTACGTCATTTTAATGAAGAAAAATTACGTAACAATCTTCACAATACTTGACTTATATCTCAGACATATCTAGTTTGTTGTATTCATAATAAACTATCCTAAGTCCTAGATACTCGACCTCTGTAGAACATTATCAAAAATGGCAAAGTCCCATTAAATGCACTGTTCGGGTTTTTTGTGGTTTAAAAAACAAAATAGAATGCCATACAGATATTCAATTATTGTGAACTTATATTAAGGTATTAGTGTTGCCTACCTTTAAAGTTAAGGCAGAAACCAAACATGCAACAGTTATAATAAAGTGTTACACCATATCGAAAGCTTTTGGAGTAGTACGATACTATATGACGACATTATTAAATTCGTACTTTTTTATCTTTCTACTACGTTTATTTTAACATTGAAATTAAATTCCATAACTGTTTAAGGTTTTTAGTATGAACATGAGTATTTTTCCTCATATAGTACATTCTGTACCATTTGCAATAAAGAGGTTCAATATGTAAAAACTCGACAACCCAACAATACCAGACATTTAACTCCAATACCCTGTTGATGTAACACAGCCAGGGTAACCCATAAATAAACGATTTGGCGAGAAGTGAGTTTAATTGGAAAACCGATGGTAGCACTCCAATTTTCGCAAGAAAATTAATGCATTCTTTTTTCTGATGGCGGGTTCATCCGAACGCTCTTAAAATTTTAACCCTCCTTTTGTGGCAATTAAATGAGAGGAAATACAAATGAATATGATGAATGACTACAATAGGCTACTAAAATATTTAATAACACACCTCAAACGGTAACATTTTAACAGATACTACGACAAAACTAATTCGATAGTTATAAGTGGCTTAAACTTAAATTTAAAAGAATATAGGCATAATATTTATCTTCGTTTGCAGTTGACATCTAAACTTAGTTAACGGTATCGGTTATGTATGGGCGGTAATTGGATATCGTAATTTATTAATAGTTTGATACAAACTGGCATTATATCTTTACTAAGTTACAGTGATAAATGGTGTTAAATATCTTAACATTCGCGAGAGGATAAAATTTTTTCTGTTTTTTTTGTGCAAAACAATAGTTAACTAGACAAAATAAGTGATACTACAAATATTTAATAAAAGTAAATATTTAAAAGCTCATATTGACTAATGAATGCCAATTTTTTAGCCAAAAGTGAACAATAGGTTGAGGTTGAGGTATATTTTCTAAGTAAAGTAGTTACGTCTTATCGAGTTTAATGTTTTTTACATAGATAGTTTTAGGCTCTGAAGGAGTGTGGTTAATATTTTGCGACACAAAAAAAGTCTTAAAGAAGTGACATCGTCTGATTATAAGAACAGCTGTTCAGAGAAACTGAAACATTCCCTTCACACATAGCCATTATTTAACATATTTCTCCCAGGGAAGTAAATACAATTAGTTTTTATTTTAAAACATTTTTTGATAATTTTTTTCTGTAAGAACTTTTCTTCCAACTTTGTTTCGCTAGGAATTTTATATAGATATAAATTGTTAGGCTATAAAATACCAAACATTTTCACCGGCCAGGATTGTGGAGAATCTGAACCTCCACATATGGGGTCGTATTCTCTCTCAAGGCAAGGACATATTTAATAGCCATTAACGTGAGTAATAGCGGGATGGTGTCGGTTATCCCAGGATTAATAGCTTGGCAGACAAATAAAAAAAATTATTTATTTGTATAATGGTTTGGAAGACCAAAAAACTTTACATCAAAACGTAATAATTTTATCGTAATATTTTACTGAAACATTTAACCGTTAGTTTCACAAGGAGTTATTAAATTTGTTATATAGAATATAAAAACTCTATGCGGAAACAATGGTATGACGTTGATTAAATATAACGGTACAATAGATATCTACTTTTAAAAAGTATCTTATTACTCCTATTTTATATAAACGAAATTTTTCAATTAAGTAGATTATAGAGGACTAAGGTAAAATCATTTAATCTAGTAACTCAAATTATAAACTTGTATAGCTTATGTATTACTTATAAGTATAGTTTTTTGGATAGATTATTTTATTCTTGTCATTAATTAATATATAATCTAAGTAGAAGTATTAGAATTGTTTTCATTTCACAGTATTTTGGTTTTACCATCAACTTAAGCTTTATTTTTTTTAGATACCGTAGATATGTGATTAAATAAAATTCAAAATAGTAGTGTGAAGACATGTTATTCCTTCAACAATGAAAAACAAACAGTTCTGCTCAATCCTGTTGCGATGGACGGATAATTAATTATGATACCTTTATATAACCTACACTTAGAACTTGAGCAATTAAATTCAATAGTTGATAGGTCACATAAACCAACCCAAACATATTTGTTTATTAAACCAACAATCATTGAGCAGATTCTTACCTTCATGTTCCTACACGAGTTTAATGTGGGTCTTAATTATTGATTGCTAATTGATTAATTGATTTTGGTGAGTAAATTAGCCATAATAATGTTGTCATACTCGCTGGGTGGTTTAGTATTCGTTTCATAATCTGAGTCTCCTGGTTCAATTCTGAGAGCTATTTTTCTCAGAATCGAACCGAATTGAAAAAAACTAGGTACTGATTTGAAAATAAAAGTTGTTGTTTGATTTGGACATTTTTTCTATTTTATATTTCTATAGTTTAACAGTTGCTCTTTGTCAGTAACCAAACTAGTTGTCATTGCAAATTTCAACAACATCGTCCATATACTAGGTATTTGAATCATATGACATAAATGAGTATGCAGTTGTTTGATAACACATAAACTATGATTTTTTTAACACAAGTTTGGATCTCAAACAAGAATTATTATATAAATAGGATATGATACTAGTTTCACGTCAGATTAATAGTATATTTAAACACAAGTGACGAAAAAAGAATTATTCTTTCGAGATTCTTCAGAATTCTTTGTTCAGAATGAGAGGTGTATTGTGTAATCGGAACCTTGTTCTCAAGACTAGAATCCGTTTGTTAAAGTGCTACATCATTCCAGTGCTGTTATATGGGCATGAGGGATGGACACTAACAAAGGCACTGGAGAAGAAGCTGCAGGCATTTGAAATGTGGTTGTATCGTCGCATTCTTCGTATTTCTTGGACAGAAAGGGTGAGGAATTCTGAAGTATTAGAACGAATTGGGACAACAGTGGAGGTTGTTCAATGTATTAAGATACAGAAACTTCAGTATTTTGGACATGTGATGCGAAACGAAAAGTACAAATTTCTGCAGTTGATCATGGAGGGCAAGATTGAAGGAAGACGTCTGAAGGTAGAATCCAGATTACATTGATCTCCGTCGCGGAGCTGGCATATAGAAGAAGAAGAAGAACGATAAAAGGATTTTCCGTTGTACGCTTAAGTTTCATGAAAAAGGCAACGTCGAGGACAGGAATAATTAGCGCAAGAACCGGATATCACTGTTGGTACACGTCATGAAGAAAACTTTTCATCATGACTTACACAGTAGTATAGTAGTTTCATACTCATAATAGTAGCTTGTGCGTATTTATGTTTGCATTTCAGTTGTTAAACAATGAAAGTGCTGATTTAAATCACAAAGGTAATTTGTATAGATACGCTAGTGCGTCTAGTGGGCAAACAGAGAGCAAAGGAAGGTAATTTTAGAACAAGGGTAAATCAGCTGATTGCTTTCACGTTACTCTAATTTAGAGCAAGGGAATAATTTTTTCATTGAATTCAGCAGTCGTGGAAAATAGCAAATACCTATGAGGAATGATGCAATTTTTACTCTTGAGTCTAAACCGTCAAATATGTATCAGTATATCGTATAACTTCAAATGTCACATTGGTTAAGTGGAAGGTATATAAGTCATTGGCACAGTTTGTGTTGCTTGTATAGATTTGAATATTATTTTTATGCGAAAGTATATCCAGTGTCGCTTACTGTAAAAACAAATGTTTGTATTTACTTCCTAGTGGGAAATATTTTAGATCATAGATATGTCTAAAGGGGATGCTTTCCGTTCATCTGAACAGCTGTTCCTATTATTTTATATTAAAAATGCAATACAATAGCTCTAGTAGTTTCTACTATGGAAACCTGTTACATATTTTCCATCTTAAAAATCACCAGCACCCTCCCAGAGCTAAGACACATCCATGACAACAACTATTAAAAACTGCGTATAATGAATGGTAAAACGTATGGTTAAAATATGTGAAGATATGTTCTAATAATTTCATCCAACAATAAACTATAATTAATATAGATATTTGATCGATTGGAATTACTATAAATGACAATGGAGTTTAGGACATTAGAGGCAGTAGAATAGAATTTAATAAAATAAAAGGGTCAATACCATTCACGCTCCACTGTAAAGTTCGGATTCAACAGAAACTCTGAATTAATTTAACCAACTTTGATTACAATCCAAAAGTCAAGTGCAACTTAATAACCAACATGTCCATTGCAGTCACACAAAAGATATTTGCATTTTGGATCTGTGGTAGGTTGGCTATCTGTTTTAGAAAATAAGTGATAAAAGATTAAAACTGAAACAAATAAACTTTTATTCCACCAAAACGTGCATGGTTTCCCACAAACCATCTTACTTCCCCTTGGACTCTATTTAATAGAACCATGGTATAAATTACAATGTATATGTAACTAATAAATAAATTCTATAAATAGTACAACTAACACTAAAGTAGTTTTTACAGCTATCATGTTTTCACAGATATAATAAATAAGGCATACCAATATAATAAAACTATTTGGTTCTGATTTAACACGTTATACTCAAATTAATAATTTACAATTCGAATTCCTTTTTAATTTTTTGTACACTAACAGAATCGGAAGAATATTTTATTTTAAATTTCAGAGTGGTGTCTATTTTTATCTTGTTTAACAATAACTTATTTTACAACCAGTTTTTCCTTAATATACGAGGGTAAATTTCAATATTTATAATATTTCTTACTCTTTTTTAGATTTTCATGCTATCAAACAGTCGTACTTTCATAAATAACTAGAATAAATATACCTTGACCACTGATTATCTATATTTATCTCAGATTTCAATTATCCACAAGGCTCAATTCTATTTCCGTTTAACTCGAAAGTAAACTATTTATTATCTCCACAAAACATACTTTAACGTATAATAGTTCCAATTTAGAATGTTTTAATAGTCCTATGGAATCATTCACCTTGGTAAAGGATTTCTGTTCGGCCTGAAGAAACCAGAAGTAATTTTGTAATTTATTTATTTAAGGATTAAAAAAACTGCGTGACTAAAGACAAGGGGTGTTTGGCTACATACATTAAATTTATTGTATTCACACTCTTATTATATCAGGTAAATTCTATATAGCCGTAATATTAGCCAAAAATCAAGAAAGGAACAACAAACAACATTAGGCTAACTTTTTAAATTCCAAATATTCTCTTATCACTAAAATTTTCAAAGTTGTATTAATTGCAAGCAGCTTATAAAAAAAACATTATAAAGGGTCTTTACTGCATTATACCACTTCTAAATATTTCTTTTTCTTCTACGTGGATTATTTTCAGCATGGTTTACAAGTCAAATAGATAAATATAACCATTTGTTTAAACTCTTTTTACATTGATACAAGCATCATAAGCGAAATACTTTTGGGATACTAATAATAAACTTGATTGAGATATGAAATAAAAATAGCAAATACATAAGCCATACTTTAAACCAACACTGTGGGTATTTAACTTTATACAAAGCTAAATAAATAGGTTACAAGTAGGAATGAAGAGAAAACATGATATGTTTAGTTCTCTCATTCCGTTCCCAGCTCTTAACTTAATGCTCCACATGGAATTGCTTAGCCTGCAGGTGATACCGTTGTTGGTTAAGTAACCCTCATCTCAGATGTGTATTTTAAGGAGATAGATAGAAACATAGTATTCAGAATATTTTGATATTAAACTCATAATGTTTCGTGTTTTAAATAAATATAATATAATCTTCTATTTTATTTTCTAACACGTATCAAAGGTTTGCATTACTGCTAGATTTAAATGTTTCACAAGGAAGAGTGCACGAGGCTGGCTTTGTCACTGAGATCTCTAAAAGCGCTCATTATTGTTCGTTTTCCTGTTGCCAATCTACAAGGGCGCTACAGCTGATGGACACCTTTGTAAAGTAAACTGCATTCTAAAACAGCTGTTTTGTAAAATGTTACGAGACAAAAACCTTTTGGACATAAATATGGATAAATGGAAATAATGTTGATTTTATTATATATCATAGAATAAGTAACGATATTCTTATATTTTTGACATGTATTTATCCTGGCTTTGGGTTGGCTCTAGAGGGATGGGCACCAAAAAATTAAACGTAAGTGACGTCATATGGTTATAAGAACAGCTGATTAGATTAACTAAAACATACCCTTGATATATATCCATGATGTAAACTAATTGTTTCAAACAGAAGTGAATATGTATTTTTCTTTATATGTATAGCTTTACTAGTATGTGCATTTTTACCCTAGAAGGTATATACTCTCACCAACTGCATGTTTCAAATTTTTCTTATCTTGTACATCCTCCGTGTGTAGATTCTCACTTCATCTTCCATTCTTTTTAAATTCGGAGTTCATCTTCAATCAGGGTTTTCTGCCCAAAACTATTTCAATAGTATTTTACACTCATCATATAATCCTGTCTGTTGTTAAATATAGCTTTTTTCTACAGCTGCAATATAATAAGATATAAATACTCCTTTATTCTTCGATGTGTTTTAAGTTCCAAATTGCACTTTCAATTAGGTCTAAAAATATTTCTTAGTACTACACTTTTCAAATTTGATAAGTTTATTTTCTTTCCATTCGTCGATTACCCAAATTTCATCTTTGTAGAGTGGAATTTGTATTATTATGGTTTTATAAATTTTAAATTCGGTTTTGTAAAATAAAATTGTAAAATTTAGAAGTATTTTTACAAAAATCATGTTTTTATAGACTGAGTAAATGTCTAAACTACAGCGTGTCTCAATACGTCTAATTTAGCGTTTAAAAAGTTTAATGTAATATTTTCAATGTTTTAACACAATATTTATTTAAAAACTGTAATATCTTTCCTTTAAACTCCATTTAACTAATAATTAACTCAAGAACTTTATTGTGTGCAGTGAATTAAGGACTTAAAAAATGTCTCTATATCATAAACTTATATCGGTAACAGTCATAGTTGAGTGTGCAGAGTGATGCCCTACCCACCAAAAGACCCGTTTTAGATTCCAGGTCAACACACATGAAAATTTATTTTCTAAATATAGACCTTAGCCAGAAGGTTACTTGAAACCTACTTAAATAGCTTATCCTGTGGTGACCGGTTATGATCTGACACCAGTGAATTTTACAGACCTAGAAAAAAATACAAACAATTATTAAAATATTTTTACGATTGTGTAAAAATGAACAGATTCTTTTTATTTATACACAATCTGTTATGATACAGACGCAATTTCCAAATGCATATATGACATTTGAGTTAAAATCTGTTTAGCATTGTTTGTATCCAGCTCGCCAGTTTCTATGCTGAAGTGTTGTTGCAAAATAAACTACTGTAGTGATGACCTCAATAAAGACAGTCTTTATATCTTGGACTCTACTGGCGCCGTACACTTTGACGTTCTTTTTGGTACAATACATCCTTTTGCTTTAAAACCGTTAGGATATTTTAAAAATTCCTTTGCTAAAACATTGTTTATATGTATTTTAAATAATAGCTAAAAAATATATTGGAAAACTTAAACAACCGTGAAAGCTTCAGTCAATAAAATGCAGAACCAATATAAATTTGACAAACTAATATACATGGTATTTTGCTTATTGAGAATTCAACCTAATTAAAAAATAATACTTCTAAAACACAAATTTAATTTTTATGCTTTTCATGTCTACGAGATATATTTACAACTTTTATTTGCGTTGTTTATTAAAGTAATAAATTAATTACTTGGAACATTTATGACTGTAATTATAGTTTTTGAACACATTTAGGTAAACCTTTTAAAAATATTCTATTAATTATTTCAATTTCATGAGAATAAACAGTAAAATATTAAAATTAGATATAAAACTAATTACGTAGGCCTACATTTTCCTAATTTAAACCAAACTACTGCTTTCGTATTACCAATCTTGGTTTTCACTAAGGAATTATTCATTATGAGACTATTTATTGACGTTTATAGCCATTGATTTTGTTATAAACAAAATGGTTGTGTAAACATTTATTACTATGCCCAAACCACTAGCAGTAGTTAAAGTATATTCATCATCATATTAGTTTCACCAATATAATATTTTCCTATAAATTTTGAAATATTAAACATTTTGTTAGAAATTATGTGAAATCATAGGTAACTGATAAATCAGTAATGAATATGTTTTCTCATATGCCGGCCAAAAGTTTGCCAATTGACCGAATTATGTTACCACAAACTTTAAACAACACAGCCCATTTATCAACAATGGTTGTGGTGCAGTGGTTAGCGTTTATATTTCGTTCAAAAAGTGACTAATACTATCTAAAGTGATAACATTTTTTTTCTTTTAGTGATATTTTTCCATTTCAAAATTTGGTATTTTTATTTAAAACGGTAGCAGACTTTTTTACAAAAATATATTTAATAATGAATATTTATTTAATGGTAAGCTCATCTGGGAATAAAGTCTAACTCTTATTTCAAACATAAATGTTCAGTAATTAATTTATAGAAATGATAATCAATTTAAGTTTAGACTCAATTCAAGATTTGAGAGCAGTAGAGTTATTCTAAGCTAGTCCAAAAAATAGTTTTTTCGAAAGAAATTATTTAACTTTCTTAATTTGGGTGGTGTTGGATAGGTTCTTCTACAACGATGGTTACCAGCCATAGGTTAAGTTCAATTAAATAATTATACATCTATTACCTTACTTACTAGCGTACTGTTACTAGAACTCATGTACTGTATGTAGAACTTTGAAGGAATCGCCTTTAAAAAAATGATATAGAATTTATTGATAGTCATAATTGGAAAACGATTCCAATATAGAATTACGTCTGCTATAATCCATGAATAAAAACTTCATTATGTATTTACGTCATATTTTTAATATGAAAATCGTATTTTTAATTTTTATTAATCATTAATATCAAAATGACAAGCTACTTCAAAACGTGCGTCTTGGTTTAAGGGCATTTTCAACCCTACCTTTGTGTGATGTAAAGCCACTCTAACCCTCTTGACCTAGACCAAAGGCTTCAAACCAAGCTTGAGGCGACCTCTTTATTCTTAATATAAAATAAGTGTTTGATATTTTTTTACTAACACCTTAACCATTATATGATGTATTTATACCTCATTTTGAAAATACTTATTTTACATTCAATGATTTCAATGAGTTTTACGAGTTAAATAATATAAAAATTATGTTTTTGCTTTTTAGGAAAAAAAAGATTTTTTTATGAATAAACCCATACAAAAATTGTGATACTGGGTAATATAGTTTTTTAATACATCATTCCATAAACATTTTAGCTAACTTATCCTTCTTTTGTCCTAAAAAGTAGTTACTATTTATACAAAATGTGTTATAGTATTAACTTAGTACATGTTTGGCATCTACATACTCTCAATCAAAGTAATATATTTAATTGATGTCTGCAGCTGTTTTCTGTTAAGTTTTTGATATGCGTTAAAAATCCATGTTTTGAAAGTGGTATGTTTTACCACCAATACTCAATTTAATGTTTGTAATTATTCTTCTGCAAACATTACGATTTTATGGTTATTATAAGTAATACGATGGATAATACTATGAGTAAAACGATTAGAAATATGTAGGATAATATGATGGGTTTTTTTAAGATAGGTATATAGTATGGGCACGATAAGAATAACAAGTTGTGTTTGTGTATTTTTATTTTATTTTCTGGTAATCTTTTGCAATTATTAGTCGATAGAGACCTGACAATGATTGAAATAAATTGTTTTAATTTTTGTCTTTTTTTATGAACAACATATGTATTTTTCTAAAAATATTTTACATTGATATTTTGCAAAAACTACTCACTCAAAATTGGTCATTTTGGTATAAAATTGTAGGCATTTATTTTGTTTAATTTCATTTGCAGAAAACCCGCAGTAACAATAACATTCAAAATATAAAAAAATTAATACAGTATCAGCCAAAATAAACATTACTGAAACTGAATCAATAGTTCTCTCGGAATATCAGTTTGAAGTCCAAAAAAATTCACTTTCGAAAAAAAATGCTGTGATTCTGTGTGAAATTTAGAACAGGTATGTGTTAGCGAAACTTTTCAGGTCGCCCAACTATGTCTGTACAAAAAACCACGCAAAGTGTTGTAGCAAAGTGTTACAGTCAAAGAAAAAATATGCAGCTTATTTAACTGAAAATATAATACGTCAGATAATTTCAAAAATATATGGTTTGTATACAAACTTCAAAGCTGTATACGTAGAGTAAAGTATTACCATTTCAGTACTGTTTATTTTGGCTGATACTGTATATCACTGTTATAAGGAATACAGATTTCATTCAACCAACTTCAATAGTTCTCTCGGAATATCAGTTTGAGGTCCGAAAAAATTCACTTTCGGACACTTCGTGCTGTGGGAAATTAGGTGGATGTGCTATCTAGAGGTGTCGGAAAACTTAAATTATGCCACTAAAAACTAAGTACCATAGCTAAAGGATATGTTTTATTATTTAGAATAAAATAAAGTAGCTTGTATATTTTGAAAAAAAATTCAATTTTTCTATTTATTTACAAGTAGCAAGTCCCCTTAATAGTCTCTAGAGGGGTGAGTGTAACATAGGTGAGTGTAAAATCTAATAGTTTATTTACAAAGGAAGCATTGATACATTAGATCCTTTCTTTGAATACTTGTTTAATGCCTGCGACTTTTAAGCTGCGTTCTCACAATAGATTTATCATGGCACATTAACCCTCTTTACGTTACGTTTTCTGCTTGTCATCAAACACGCTGTTTAACAGGTAATCTTTACAGTGTACTGCTAAGCTCGTAAAATTTACACAACTCTTTTATAACAGTTTATTTCATATAAATCTGCCATTATAAACCATTTTCATATAAAAAGGTTAAAACACTTTTCATATTTTTCAAAACCA
Organism: Nephotettix cincticeps; assembly: GCA_023375725.1. Lineage (NCBI taxonomy): Eukaryota > Metazoa > Arthropoda > Insecta > Hemiptera > Cicadellidae > Nephotettix > Nephotettix cincticeps. Next base: position 44,638,249 of record CM041787.1, read on the forward strand.
TAATCCATAGTATAAAAGTTTTTACTAAGCTTATGGATTACCAAACAAAACACTGTATGATTTATTTTTACTAGTTGAAACAAAACAAATAAATTAAATTATTCTCTTGGGCTAGCTAAAAAATTAAGTGAAAAACTAAAAACAATTATTAGTAACCTTTCTTTGATTTACCTTTTTCAATATTAATCTCTTTAAAGAGCAAACATTTACCACTATAAATATTATTAATCAAAAACGTTTTATAAAAACCCCCGATAGCTTCACTCTTCTCGGGACATTTTATATTTTGGGAAGGTTTTCTCATCAGTACATAATGAATGTTTTAAGCAATTTACAACATTTTAAATCTAATATAAAATGTTAAAACGTAAAAGTATTGTATCGCGAATTTTATTTCAGTATAAACAGTTGACACCAGCTCTCGTGGCAGTTTTCTGAGAACTAGAGAAATATTCTTAACAACACTCGATGGTCAAAATATACCTTAAAAGTCAAATGGTGAAAGTTTGTCCAATACTTGAAGCTTAAAATCAGAATAAAAACTACTTTTGGACATTAGCCGTGATATTTTTCTTTAAGCTCGTGTTCAGTTTATTTTTATCATAATTAACAATTTGTGTCGATACCGAACACCCTAAACCTTGGTACCTAAACACTTATTATTATAAACAGGTAAAAACGTAATAACACATTTACAAATTACTCTTTGACCATTTGTAATCAAAACTAAAGTATTGTAGAGTTTCTTATACATTTCTCAATTAATTAATTGAAATTGAAAGTATTTCAGTCAGGAGACGAAAAATATCTCATTCCTGACTAAAACGTTCTATAAATTTGTTAATATTCTGTAAAGGTGGCACCATTGAACCTTTAGATTTTATCGCAGGTTGGCAACAGTGAGACAGGGAGATAATGAGCTCTTTGGAGAGATCCTTGTGACATGGACAGCTTTGGAGCAGGGTTTTACATACTTCCATTTATGCGTTAACATTTCTTAAATTCTTGTAATATTTTTGTTCACACATAGGAGTTGTTAGTCTAAGAGTCCGAAATTGAATCTGTTATTTTCGTACTATTTTTACAAAACATGAATGTTGTAATAATAAAAATAGAAATAATAATCATAATAATTGTTTTATTTCTATTAAAGGTAAAATAATAGTTACATTTCATAGAACATACTAGGCAAGGCCTCAAACAGAAAGGAAGGGTATCCACTTTATAAATGAAAAAGTTACATCTATCGGTGATTTGTTTCCAACATAACACTCTATAAGGTGTGATAGGATTACTATTGATATTTTACACAATTTCAAAAATTTTATGCCATTTCGGAATCTAATATCGCTGACATGCTAGTTTGGTCAGTATAATCCAGTAAAGAACTGGATAACATCCAGTAGCATATTCTAATAATTTTTCTAGTTATCAAATGAATAATTTCAAATTTGTTCTTCGTAACCTTAAAATGCCAACTTTTAAGTTATTAAATAATTTACTAAATAGCTTTATGCTAGTTCTGTTTCCTGGAAAATATTTAACACTATGTTTGCTATTTTGTAATAGTTACACGAAAGTACTTATTATTGTTTATCGTTCACATTGTCCAAAACCATAAGGCGTCACTCACAATGTAGGAAAAATATACAGGGTGTTCATTAAAGTTGGGGACAAACTTCGAGAGGCGATAGTACTCATCAAAATAAACCAAAAATTTCCTATAAACATATGTCGAAAAATCCTTCGTTTAGCCGCTAGCCGCCATTTTGTATTTTATATAAAAACCTTTATATATAAAGAACTACCTAAGATACAGAAACAAAACTTTGCACACATATTTATTGACCAAAGAGAAAAATATTCTCAAAGTATCATTAGGTTTGCTTTCATATTTTCAAAATGGCGGCGGTTCTTAAAGTTAATGGTTTTTTGTTATTTAAATTAAAAAATTTTTAACCGCCGTAATTTTGAAAATATAAAAGGAAACTTAATGATAATTTGAGAATATTTTTTCTTTTGCCACTAAATATGTTTGCGAAGTTTGGTTTCTGTATCTTAAATAATTATTTATATATAACGTTTTTTGTATAAAATACAAAATGGCGGCTAGCGGCTGAACGAAGGATTTTTCGACATATGTTTATTAGACATTTTTTGTTTATTTTGATGAGTACTATCACCCCTCGAAGTTTGTCCCAAACTTTAATAAACACCCTGTATATAATACCAGTTTTGTGAGATTTGAAATGAAAATTCTTTTAAATGATAGATTTTAGTATAACTTTGACATTACATTTGACAGCTTGCAGCAAGTAGTTAATTAAACAATTACTAATCTCCCTACATCAAACATTTGAGGGAAAACTGAAATCACCGGCTTGAGTAAACAAAGTATGTTGTCCAACGGCAGACAATGTTATTCTTTTATGGGATTAAAGATTTTTTCCTTATTTTAACTTTTCACCAACATTTATTTTTAGATCATTATGCCAAAATAAGCCCAAAAAGTTTAAAGTTAATATTCCTCCAGCCCAAGGAAGAAACATATTTCTTTCTTAAATTCGAAAAAGAAAAAAAGAATGTACTGTATGTATAAGTTTTGAAGACTTATTCTAATCGATATCAATATGTATTAGAAGTGTGTTTCAAAACATGTATATAAATGATTACGTTGTATTGATCTTGTTATTCTTTTATATAAATTAGTTTTAAATGGGACGATAAAGTTTTGCTTTAATGATACAATTTATATTTAGCTTTTTGTTTCATAATTAAGAAAGATTACATTTTATCAGGTAAAGCCTAATGTTGCATCGAAGTAAAATATTAATTTTAAATATTCAGTCATGCTCTCTTTATGATAACATAGTTTTATAAGACGAATTTGAATATTGTTTAACGAGTCATTTAGCGGGTTATAATGACAATTTTGAACTATTAATAGTCACTAAAACTACTTATTTCTTCTAGGTAAAGAAGATGATCAAAAGAAATGAATTTTGGTTGAGCCAACGGCTTACAACCTGGCCTGGCGTCTTGGTTGTGATTTGAGGGGTTTAGAAGACACTTTACTGATTGAAGACCCGTGTTATGTATTTATTACAAACTAAAGAATATTGAGCCAACTACTGTAAAATCAAACGGGAAACACAAAAATACTCCTTCAAATCATTCTTGCAAATAATTGTAAACAATTAGCAAACTATTGACTGTGTTTTTCATGTTATATAAATGTCTAGCTAAATTATCCGTCTTTCGCACGGGTAAAAAGGTTTGAGAGGGGATAACTTTTCTCTTCAGCATGCAGTAAATATTCTAAATAATGAAAATTTGATTAGGATAAAATAATGCTTTATAAGAGAAAAATAATATTCACCTTAAAAGAATATACATTACGAAAAGTATTTTATACTAAAAACGATCTCAAAAATTTATGAACACGAGTGCCTACGACATGACAAAGTACCAGCTGTTAAATAATGGTGGAAAAAGATAAGGAATGACGTAATAGAGTCAGGCATCGGGATATAACTTAAAATCTACAATTTTCTGCAGTATTAATCTCGTACAGCAGTTTATCTGTAAACATGTACTTGAGCCGTTTGTAAAATCTTGAAAAATGTACTAAAAATGAACATTAAAACCTATAACATTCACACCAACTGTGTTTTCTGCTTCCCGAACTGTCAAATTTTAGTGTCCACAGTTGTTGATATTCAAGTATTTTTACGTTTTCACTCTTTGAAAATGTAGACATTGAAACCTAGATCGTTCACAGGGCGTATCCCGAGGGCGTTTTAAGGAAATGAATATGCCTATGAGTTCCATAGGTTTGAGAGCTACCTTCTAGTAAAATTCCAAACCAGCCAATTTAGTATTTTTCGTGTTTACTTTCCGAAACAAAGAGCCAACAAACAAACATAAACCACCTATTTTTTAATATTATAAATTATGGTTTTAGTTACCACTGATAACTTATCATCTAAATGACTTTTTAATCAATTTGACAATTTTAATGAAGCACAAAATTGATAATATCAGCTGCTTTATTTTCTCCCGAGGGCATAGGATTTATTACGAAAAGTATAAATCACATACATTGGTTTTCACAGAAGTATGGCGGAAAATGTTTTTGTGCGGCTGCTATATCTTATAGTATAGTAACATCTACTTCAGACTAAATTAGAATTTGGTGAAGTGAGAGCGAGAACCTCTACCTATACAGTAAAGTAGTGTGGTAGCTCTACATGATTTAATTCTAAACATAAAGAATAAGCATATAATGAGCATGTGATATATGTTACGACTGTTATATGGCAATATCTTAGTTATATTACCCATTTTTAATTACTTTTATATTAATGACTCATAACTTTTAAATATATAGTATATTATTTATATTAAATAGCTAAATATATGCAAATTCCTTTCTCCAGATTAAGAAAATAACTATGCCATAGAAAAAAAGGAATTTTACCTTAACCACTAACAATTTATAACATTTTTCATGTAATTAAATTTTAACCGGCGTAAACATTATACTGAATATGAAATACTGGATATAGTTTCATTGTATTTTCATTACCATCATATAAAAAAATCATGACGTAAAAATGATGTATGTAAATCTATGTAAGAAATATTGAAAGCTTACACTTGGTGAACAAGCAAATTATAGTTCTTAGCTCCATAGTAAAATGAAGAAGAAACCAAGAAACTATTATGCCAAGATATTAAGGCAAAGCTATAAATCAAACTAACATGATAACGACTGAAAAGTTTTTAACCAAGACGAAGTTAAACTAGTTAGAGTTTCTTTAGATATTATTAAGAGGCAGAAACTTTATAAGTTAGTTCGTTTTATATAAAAAATTGTTGAAGTAGAAGAATAATGTTTCTATAAATATTCTTTTCAGTAAATTAAATCAAAGTTCTCTTATTCAAAAACACAGGTTAACAATTTTTTATCAGATGTATAATAATAATGTAGTAATATTATAACACAAAGTTATAGCCGATACAAAATCAAAATATGAGACAAGTGGCCATAATGTTTTGGATAGTCCTATTATTTGTTATTTATTTCATAGAGAATGTGTGTTGCGGAATTTATTTTTTACAATTGAGGTGGTAGCTGCAAAAAAGGCAGCCATTTTGGACCCATAAATGGTCGCCCTTTTTGCAAAGAACGCAAAAATGGACTCCCAATATGAATATGACTCTCATTTTGAAATTTTCAGTGAAAAATTCATCTAAATATCTTGTTTCGTTAGGTTGGTACGTGTGATTTAGTAGAGTGGGGTTATGCATCTTTTTTGCATAGATTGTTGTAAACAAAGTGTTAAAGTTGTGTTATAAGTTGTGTTTATTTTGTCTTTTTAATATTAAAAATATATTTAATAATGAAAATTCCAGTTTTAACAAGTATTGGAAGTTCTTCAGATTGCGTCATTGGAAAAGGATCCAAATATAGACCAACAAATGAATCTAACTGGAAATGAAAACAAGGCAAACTTATGTAATTAACTTAAACTTACTAAATTTTAAATTGGCAATTAATTTTATTAAATTCGTATTTGATAAAAGAATTTGAATTTTTAAGTATTGGAAATATATTGAGAGAGTATTTTTCCGCATTCGAAATATAGAATCATTCAATGATTTTTTTAAGATAATTAGGTATATGACTATATATTTGTGACCCGTAAAATTTAAAAGTGCCTTATATTTTAAGTTAACAATTTGTTTACAAGTTTTTTTCGGTGAGTATTTTTATAAGTCAAGTTTTTATTTTCACTCACTGACAAAATCTATTTATATAATCGTGGTTTTTAATGTGATGAAAATTTAAAACTAATAGGAAATTATATTAAAAAAGGTATAACTGACCTACTTAACATTTGTTTATAACATATCACCGAGAATAAATTTTACTCAAAAATTAAGTATAGCTATAACATTTTTCCTAGAATTAATAATGAATAATTAAGGCTGTACGAGCAGCTTTAGGGACAGCTGAAATCCGCTAGGTCGGCGCTAGTGTCGCTTATTCGTTACGCATATGTGATTGTTTTGTGGAAGCTTTCTAAGTGGCTTGTTTAAGATAACAATTCTGTTTTGTTTTTGTATATTTTAAACATATTTAGACTTCAAAAATTTCATATTTCATAATGTTATTGGATCAAAATGTGGCAACAAACAATAATTTCCTGTAGTATACAAATAAAATTTTCTTATTTCAAAATTTAACATAGGTTACATAAAAAAGGTCTGTTATTCATCCACGTTCCAAAATCCAAAAATAGAAGCAGTCATCCCACACCCTGACCCCAAATTTCCAAATTTATGACCCTGTAACTCAAAAGGTTTTCACTAAAAACTTGAAAAGATTGTGCTATTATAATGATTATATGAAGTATATTTATAATATAATTAAGAAATAAACGTTATAAATAATTTTTTTAATTAAATATTTAGTAGTCGGTGTTTTTCACTCTCACCACCTTAATATGATGAAATAATTCTATTTTTTCCAAAGCAAGTTTTTTTACAATGCACATTGTAGACATAGTATTCAATAGTGTGGATGTTAATTTACACAAAAGAACACTACACCCAACGACCATCGCTTACAACTATCCACAATTCGTGACCGCCAAGTAGCTGGATTACAGGACGACGCCACCATCCCAGTCAATGTAATGTTTCTCATAAAACAATATGTTAAATTCCTGTAACCTCACATGTTTTTCACCTCTAAACATGACTGTTACATAAAAGCAGTAGCTCCTCAGAGGAATTGCAAAGACTATCCTCAGATTGTCTTTGCGGATTAACGTAGTACTCAATAGTGCAGACGGTAACTCAACACTCCCCTAATCTCCTCATAACTTGACCGAAGCTTGAAAGGGACCTCTCGTAGAGAAAGGTCCTTGGACACCACAATGGTCCAGAGTAAGCTACCACATGTCATTGTTGCTGAACAGCCTAACACACACAATGGATGCTGACCTGTATCATTGATGAGACCCTGTTTACTTAGGCCTATACACATCTCCGCTATTATTGTGCTGAGGCTATGGAAACGTTGCTTAGCCTCTTGTAGCGTGATCTGAAACTGTTAAATCCCCTCTTAGCTTCGATTTAACCCAGATTTCAAACCCCTTTTATGCTAAGTTCACTCATCACTGCAGTATACTAATTACTTAAACAGTACTTTATTTATTTTTATCCATACTATAACCGAATTTCAGTTAGGTCCATCAAATTTTATGATGATCCAAATGTGTAACTTTTTTTAGAAACGAAGAAAAGACTTAAATATATATTATTACAATCTGCAAAAGTGTTAAACGATAAAATTTTAAAACTAAAATTTAAATCATTTTTTGTATTTTAATCGAATTTTATTGATAACTAATTTAAATAACAGGTTACTAACCTTAATATTCCGTCGATCCAATTCTAATTTCTCACTATCGTCTGTGACCCAGGGTTTCGAACTCGTGGTTCATTTTCAAACAAATGTCAATTGTTCACTCCATTGGAGGTCGTTATATCCTCTTCAATATATAACACACACACATTTAGACAAAACAGTACATAAATTTACACATAAAACATTTAAAAACTTTAAAAAGTTAACTAATTTAGGTATTGTGTGTACCGGCCGGTTTCCACTATCAAACTCACAGACGATAGTGACAAATTAGTAGTAACCTGTTATTTATTATCCACCAATTCAGGAGGCTTATAAATAAAAATGAATAAACTAATTTAAGTTTTTAATGTCTAGGGAATTTATAGTTTTTTGGTCATATGAGAAAGGCTTAATAATTTGATTCCAGTTACAATATGTGATCTTGAATAGAAAGTTTATTAAACAGACTGAAGTTTATCGATATTATTCTTATTACCAGGACTCGCTATCTAGCCTTATAGCTGTTCCCATCGAGTATAAATTACTAAAAACCAATAGTATTAGTTTTACCAGATCCATATAAATGAAATTGGAATTAGAATCGCTCGTAAAATAATTGTTTGATTTTATTACTTGGGGTGTCAGTTTATAAACACGAGTCATAACTTAAGCAGTCCATCTCGTATTTGTCTCTTTCTCTCTCTTTATACACAAAAGGCGTCTTTGTTCGTATTCTCTGTGAAAACGACAGTGTCTATTATGCTATATTTTAAGACTTTAGACATTTAAAGAATAGTCTTTTATACCTGAAACGGCCTATGAAAATAAATTTAAAATACTGATTATCTAGCTTTGCACTTAAATAGACAATTCATTGGTTTTTTGTTTTTGTTATTTTTTCGAAAATAGTTTCTCTTAAATAATTTTAACAATGATAAACGAGTCAGCTGACATAGTAAGTTTTATTTAAAACTCATCATTAATCTGTTTAGATTGACTTTAATTTGGTTTAACAACTTACTGCGTTAAATTGGCGTCCTAGTTTGAGGGTTTTACTAACAATAGAGCTAAATACTTTAAACATTTTGCCTTCCGGATTGATTAATAACTAGATAAGTTATAATACCTGCAGTCTTTAATCCACAATTCTTTTTTTTTCTTTTTACACAACTAGTTTCGGGAACAATGTTCCCATTTTCAAGTGTTCTTCAAGTTTGTCTTCAGGTTACTTTTTTTTATTAAATACTTTATTCTTATAATTTAAAAGCTACGGTACAACATATTTTATCACATTTTGAAAGAGTAAGTTCAATATATTATCTACGACGTCACAAACGAACAGAGAACTGCTACAGTCAAAAGATGCCAACTCAATCAAAACTTAGGCTGTTAAACAATTTGGTCGGAATCCAAACACTTAACTTGCAAATAAATTTAATTCACGTTTGAATCAATCGTTTCTAAACGTTTAACACATTTTCTGGTCCATAAAAACGAATTTAAGTATAATATTAAGTATGGTATTCAGCTTTTAATAACGATACCTGGGTATTAATTAAGTTTATTTAAATTTCACCTGTGTATCAGGCTGTAGGCTATTCACCCGAATACGTATAAATAATTGCGTACAAACAAAACTGTAAATTTTATAGTTATTGGTGTTTTGAAATGGATATGTCCTAGCTCTGGGGGGATGCTGGCAATTTGCGTGACCAAAGTTGGAAACAGTGACATCATATGTGACGTCATGGTTTGGTTATAAGAACAGCTGTTTAGTTGACCAGATAACATTTCCTTTATACATATCCATAATCTAAACTATTTCCCACAGGGCAACATTTTTGGATTAAGAGACTATGTAAAAACTTTATATCCCATGGATAATAAACACACTAGTTTTTACAAACGGTGGAAAATGATTATCGGGGTGCATGATCTACGTCGGCACCTAGAAGCAAAAAAGGTAGTTAGGTCATTTTATTCTAGTACAGGACATAAATAATTTCTTCAAAATCATTATGGTTGTTATGGCTTCCGTAATTTTTTTTAGGTTGTAAATTACTAAAATAAAAGGATGGCCAGGACATTATATGGAAGAACAATGTGTTCCCAACGTTGGTCAGGGGACCTACGCACATGACTCATGTTGAAATTCCTTTGTTTAAAGCCACCACTCTGAAACTATTTGGCTTAGAATTCCTCCTTTTGGTAATTTGGGAAATACTTCAAACCCGTGACCCAAAAGGTTATGTGGTACTTCTTAAGATACTGGCGTTTCCCTTCGCACGTTGTTGCGATATACAAAACAGATACATAGGTTTAGGTTCACTTAAAAATATGAAACATAACATGATGATTATTACCTTTATAAAATGGTGGCCTATCCAGGTATTTTTAGTTAAATTGTGTTTATGAAAAGTGTATTCATGTGGACTTCAAACATTAAAACGTATATGAAACATGTGTCTTACACGGAGGTACCTTTGATCATTCCACAACCTGGTAGTAAGTACACACATGCACATATGCACGCACAAAATCAAATATTAGTTAATAATACACAATATCAACCCTTTATACATTTCAGATATTGAGATAATAGTATAAAAAATATACAACAGATGATTTTAAACGTAATATGTAAAAGCATTGTAAATACTGTATTTTTTATTTGGCCAACATATAAACATGTGATTTTCATTATAATACGTTATCTCACAAGACCATAAAATATTAACGAGGTGAATAAACTTTTCATTTTATACATTAAATTCTTAATTTATAGTTGTTACACATGATGAAAGATTAGTTGACGGCTTTGAAGAGAAAAGCATATTGCTAATGGTTTACATTTCAAAAATTTCAAATCACAGCTGTTAATTTTGTATACGCTGAATTTACAAAAAGAACTTGATGTTGTATCCTCTGTATTTATTGTATTACGTGTATAGTACCTGGTGACCGAGCTTTGCTCGGATAGAATAAGACATGTATTTTACAAGTTAATTAGCAAAATTAAAACAAATTTACTGCTCAATGAAAACATTTATGTGGTTTAAATAAAACCGTTTTCATACCCCTTAATTAATATGGCATAAATACTGAACAAAAATTTAGCCCTCGGGTGGGGATCGATCACGCAACCTTGAGTACGTGAGATTTGAGCGCTACTAACTGAGCTACGGCGTCGGCCAAGTTCGCGTCGTCGTTTAAGAGTTTTTGGTCAACCTCAATTGCTTTAGCTAATCTTATACTGAATTTAAATTTCCATACAGTTTGTTATTATTATCCTGTGATCAAACTGATTATGCTAGAAAAGGAATGAGGATTGAAAAGCAAAAGAGAAATTTAATTTACACCAGTTAATTGGTTTGTTACAGTGGCTTCAAGCAATAGAATGAATACGTTTTCTTTCAAAACACAAACGATTTTGGAAATAATTTTCTCTGCTTTTATTTCGCACAGTTATTTTACCCTTTAGTTTTTACAAATTGTTTAGTAATTTGATAATTTTTCAATTATTACATATATAAAATAAATATTAATGCAAAACCTCTATTCACATATTGTTTGCCTCCATCTTCAATCAACAACTGTCAAACAGTTATAAACAACTCTTTTGGTTTGTATTGTTTACATTTTATTCTCCATAAGCGTAATGTTAAATTTTTAGATGTTAAACTTAATATTACAAGAAAACACGAATTTTCCTGGACATTAAACCTATCTAGAACTTATTTTCTACTCAGGAATTAGTTATTTCCAAAATTTAAAGAAATTCCTTAGTGTCGTTTTCGAGATCCGTGTGCAAATATATATACAAACCTTGCTCGTATTATAGTATTGGATATTTCGTAGGAGTGTCAAAGGGATCAAACCATGTAAATTGCCGTAATAGTTTTCCCTCAGAAAAATCTAAAAAAAGAAAAGTATACATTGGCCAGAAAACATTTAGTTTTTTTAATTATTTTAAAATGAATAGCTGACTTTTGAGCCATATTTTTTGTCGGTAGTTTAAAAATGTTCTTTCATCACTGGTCTAATTAAAATAGAATTACTCTCAGCATTGTTGATTAATTTGTGGCTCAAACGATTTCACCTTATTACTCAGATGAAGTAATTAAATATTCAGTCAACTCATTATAAAACACTCCGAGGTCTTCATAACCTAATTATTTTCCATTGATACTAAACTAAGAACAATTAACCGTCATTTGCTGTATTATACTGATGTGTTGGTAAAATATATATTGGGATATTTTAGTTGTCTTAGAATACGTAGTAAAGTTGACAATCAAGTACAAACCAATATTACGTTGGTGAAAATGTGAGTCGGTAAGCTTCTCTACAGGACGTTCCATATTTTGAGGAGCCAAACGTCAGGAAAATGTCGAAATAAATAAAAAACAAAACATTTTTTTTTTTTTTATAGTTATTTTTTTTTTTTTTTTTTTTTTTTAATTTTTTATTATTTATTTTATTTTTAGTTTTTTTTTTTTTTTTTTTTTTTTTTCTTTTATTTTGTTTTACTTTTTGTTTTTTTTGTAATTTTACATTTTTTTAATTTTTTTTTTAGTTTTTTTTTTTTTTTTTTTTTTTTTTTTTTTTTAGTTTTTTTTATTTTAAAATGCCACCATTTTTTTTTTTTTTTTTTTAGTTTTTTTATTTTTTTTTTTTGTTTTTTTTTTTGTACTTTTTTTTTTATATTTGTATAAATAATATTACTTTTTTTCTATTTATATGAATACGTTTTTTTTAAAAAAAACGCTTTTTTGCAAATCCGATATCTTAAAAACGTCATAAAAATTCAACCGATCTCTATAAAATTGTAATAAAGTATTATAAAAGACACCTACTTTAGAAAAACATTTAAGTTGGTAAACTTTAAAATCAAAATGTGAAGGCCATTTTTGAATTCATTTATTTCCCCAAAAAGTACTAAACAGAAAATAACAAGGTTTGTAATTTAGTGTGTAATTAGATCCCAGCAAAGTGAGCTTAAGTGCAGGGATGAAGTCGAAAAGACAATAAGGAATAAATATATGAAAATCAATGTAACCAAAAAAACTGAACTAGAGAAAAACTAGTGCATGCATATAATACGTTTAATTTTAATTTTTAGTCGGGGTGGGTTTTTCGATTCCCATGTGTTTTGTGTTGACAGATCGGAAATACAATAATCTGAAAATATTTGTCGGAGTAAACCGGTATTTTTAGCCGTTTTACAGCTATATTATATTGAGTTTAAAATGGCCACCATTTTGAAGATATGATCTGGGCCAAATTGAATTTTTCTATTCTAGTTGTTTTAGTTAAATATAATTACAGAGTTTTATAAAGATTGGCAAAAACTTAAAGATTTTTTGAGAGTTTTGTACTCTACTTATAGCATAACCTGCATGTAAAATTGAATACTGTAAACTCTAATTTGACATCGCTGTTTTTTGTATCCAAAGATTTTTATTCAAAATTACATTCGTGATTTTTCGATAAAATATACAGGATTAGGTAACAGTGGAGGAAGTTAGGCCACATTTAAGAAAATAGTAAACAGTTTTGGAAAAGTTGTTTTCCTCGTTTCTCTCTGATATCTAAAACCTTTGCAGCAAATGCTGATAAACGACAATATTATTCTATTGAGGGGAGATATTTTTTTAATACCTTGAAAAGACCTTTTTCAAAACTGCTCCCGTTGACTTTTTGTATGACCTTTATCATGATTTAAAAATGGCTCCTAAGATTGGCAATACTGCCAAATATCCCACACACAGCTCCATAAACGGTTACAAATATACTATCCAACTCATAAGGTTTTCTGTTGTTCAATTTTTTTCTTTATGTTAACTTTTATCATAAAATATTATTATTATTAGTTAGGCCTACTCCAATTCATAAAGCTGTGCTTCACAGATCATCCAAAGAATAAATAAAGAGTAACTCATCCTGAAAATTTCAATTAGTAATAAGTTATTTACAAGTGCATAATAGATACGGAAAATATCATAAACGTAGCATAAATATTCTACATATGTATATAAATTTCAGGTTAAAAGATTGTAGTAAATAGTTTCTAGTATCGTTTTACATAGATTAACAGAATCATAAAAGTTAATTATTTTTTTAAACAAACATTTTACAATTCTTAATGGTGAGCCAACAGGGTTTCAAAAAAGATCTTATATTCAGTGTAGGTTCAATTATTAAATATGTTAGATAGCACTGTCCTAAACTTAAGTTCAAACTAATTAGTTTCATGAAATTTTTATTCTTTTTAAAGGTTTGAACAACGTTTTAGGTTAAAAGTGTTCTGATGTATTTTTATATTAATAGGTTATATTACTGTCAAGTATCAGGATTATAAATTCTGCACCCAGTCGCCTGGTGACTATTAAAAAATGAATCGCTTGACAAAGGTACTTTAACCATGTTAATAGTATATATCAATTTATGGGGCAAAAATGTAAAAAAAGATTGATTGTAACGACCAATGGTTCCGGAGGAGTTTTTTTGTTATATTATTAAAACACGTTCGCCAAGGGCGTACTCAATCATTATTGTCGCCATTTCATTGTTGCTTATATATGTCAGTGAGCTTCTACCTCTTCTCAAGCATGTGTTTTTGTCATTGCGCTTATGACGATGTACATTTCTTTTATTTTTGGTGGTGTCAGTAGTTTTTTATTCACATTTTCTGTAGACACATATGTTTGTATAAACATTGTGTATTCGTAAATAGTAAAATACTGTTTTGTTGAATCACCAAAAAGGCAAACTACGTCAAAATGATAAAAAACAAAAGATGCCACGAATGCAGCAAGAGAAATATCAATAAAATGGTCATTTGGTATTGCACCGAGTGTGAGGACAATCCAGGATTGTGCGTCTCCAAGTGTTTTGATGACTGACACAAGTGAACGTAGCACATTAAGGTGGGCTGGGGGGTTTGTAAACAATATATTTTTACGTTAGTGTATTATTTTTTTAATTTAAAATCAAATAAATGTGTTTTTTACATGTACAGTGAGTTTTTTTAGAATATTATAACAATATAAGTGCGCAGTTTGGTAAAAGGATGCCTAGTTGCTGGCGTAAACGATCGTGAACGTAAAAGAAAATGGCTGTAAATGTAGTTTTTTTTGTCCGGATAGCGTTTCTTCACTGATTTTCTACCAAAACACATCAAATAGTGAGTAAAACATAAATAAAAGTTTAAAAGTCTCCGGCAAAAATTCTCCGATCTCCAGCAGAACCTGCCTCCTTAGAACTGCCCACCGGTCACACTGGAAGAACGTGTGAAACGCGTCATCGTGGACACCGTCCCCTTAAATACAAACCGGACTATCCACTTTGGCCATCTTGTGAAGATAGGCTCGGAACAACCCATGTCCGGTGAGGAACTGCGTGATGAGGAAATTTACTTCCCCAAACACACGATCAACCCACACAGACAGGTCCGGAATGAGTCTCCGCGTCCAAGCCGCTCTAGACTCATTTCGCCACCTCTCTTGCCACTGATCCATGGAGGCCTTGCAGTGTCGCTTCCCTGGCACCAAGTTCGGACTTGGTGATATAAACACTTCTCCTTTCCTGGGCCAACAGGTCGATCGGGACAACACCAGCTACCACCAGTGCAGCCGGCTCCGACACCGTCCGGTAAGCTGAGGAGATCCTCAACGCGGCTCTTCTTTGCACCGCTCCCACCTGTTTGCGGTAGCACTCCCTCTTGAGAGTGTCCACCCAAATCTCACTTCCGTAAATAAGGATTGAGTTTGTGACGGACAGAAGGAGTTTCCGCTTCTCCGCTGATGGGCCGCCAACATTCGCCATAAGACGACTGAGCGCGGTCGTAATCCTTGCCGCCTTCTCTGACACATACTTGATTTGTTCTCTGAAGGAAAGCTTGGTGTCAAGTCTAACCCCCAGGTACTTCACAGCTGGCTTGAGACGAATATATTCCGTGTTGACACGAAAGTCTACCAAAGTCGGAATCTGACGCCCTGTCATCATGACAATCTCCGTTTTCTCGGTTGCCAAGCTCAGGTGGTGATCCTCCATCCAAGAAGAGACACATCTCATCGTTTCATTAAGTCTCCACTGGGCGCGCTGGACGTTTCTAGCGACAATAACTGCCGCAATGTCGTCTGCATAACCCACCAGAAAACATTCTTCAGGTAAGTCCACTCTAAACATACCATTGTATGCAATACAATGGTATCTTTATGCATTTTAGCAGCGAACGTGTTTAAAATAATTTGAACCAATCTCATTCTACCTAAAACAACACTGACTGAACGATAAATGAAAAGTAAAGACTAGAAGGGATGAAAAAATCCCAATTATAAATTCGCCCATTGCTTCTGCTTCCAGAATCATATAAACTGAATAACTGTTTTTGTAGTAAAATCACTGCCAGATAGAGATAGACGTCGATATTCAATTCAATCAGTAAAACCAATATTTGATTGTCCAGCTAAACCTTACTTTTAATTTGTTCCGAAGATTTCATTTAACTATTAAGTTTCTAAATAGTGAATTTCCATATCCGACGAGAAACTGTATTCGTTTAAATTTGATTATTAGTGTTAAAAAGTAATAGTTTTATTGTTAAGTATGATTTTCGTATCGAAGGAGACTTAAGATTTTTATTTGAATGTAAAATTCTTTAAACAGGGCTGTAAATTTTACATTTCTTATTTAATACTGACCTTACTTTGTCGTTCAATAGAGTAATATATATCAAACTCGAATTAAAATATCGTTAGGTTATTGTATATTCCTAAATGGTTTAAATTTTGGTTCATTGAGTTCATTGGGGCCATAAAGAGTGAAATATATCATTTAAGTTATTGAAAATTGTTAAAAAGATGCGATTAAATATAACAAACAGAATTAATCTTTTCTTACTTACTTAACAAAGGTTGTTTAACGTGTCATTTGGTCCTAGTAAAGACCAGTGAGAGGATGTGCTGTAATTCAGACTACGTTTCAGCATAGAGACCACTAATAATATTTCCTGAGTTGAGGAAAACCTCAAAATAACCGTTTTATATCAATACACCCCATAATAATAGCCATACAAATATTACCAGGACGCCGCGGAATCAATATGCCGCCCAAGATCTATTACGATGCAAAATTACATTTTTAACCCCAGAGGAATTTTAGACGCAACTTTTTCTGATATAAAATAATTTTTTCCCTTAAAAATAGCTGTATATGAGCCCATGGGACATGAGTTGGTAACCATAAATGGAATGTTGTAAGTAATATTCATGTGCTGAATTGTGGATAGTTGTGAGCTATGTTTGGTGAGTGTAGTGTTCTCTTGTGTGGATTAACGCCCGCAATATTGAATACTAAGTTATTCCACAAAGATCATCCTCAAGTGTATCCGCAAAATTAGACCAGTTCGTAATTCAGAGGCAGTGGTTCGGACTGTAAGTTACACTGTAAGTCCCTTAGATATGTCATTGACTGTTGGGCTATTAATTTAACAGTTCTGTCTAAGAAACACGTTAGCCTTTGTCAGTAACAAGACTACAAGATCGCGCCACAATCATTCTATACTCATTTCTCATTCATACTTGATTTAAAATACCTATCTGGGAAGGTTAATCAGTTAAAAGTATAAAATATAAAAGTATGTGTTTGCATGTAATATGAAGTAATCGTTTAACTTGACACCCTTTAGATGACGATATCTTTGTATACTTTATTTGGTTACCGATAAAGGTATTTGACCAGTATAATTTGTTTTAATTACTTGGTATATAGTTAACTTATTAAGTATATAAATTAATTTAATGTTCCTGATGGAAATATTAACCTTTAATAAAAGCATAATTAATATAAATCCACCATCACCAATAATGAATTTTGAACAAAAAAAGACTATGTTGTAACTTTTCTTTAAATTTTGCCTCCTTTTTTGTATTAAAAAATCTTAATATAAGTTTCTAATTAAAAGGTATTCCTGTAAATAAAAACCACACTAAGTCCCCCGGTATCATTTTACACATACCTTAATCATAAAGTAATTTATCTAAAAAAAATCAAAGGTGCATCATGGAACACTTATAGATCATAATATTGTTTTCTCCAATAACTGTGTAATATTGCACAAACAAAGAAATGCCGAACAAAATAGAACAGTTTGCTATTGTGACATAAAAGCAATATGGACTTATTCGGGAAGTTTGGCAAGCGAAGTCAATTTGAATCCCAAACTTTAAATCCTTTAACAAAATATCTACAACAAGATCCTCAGAGCTATTGTTTTCGAAAACTTTTTCTGAAATTGTTTTGAGTCCACCTATTTAAATAGAGGACATGTGAACGTGTAAGGAAGCAGATTGGCTTAGTTTTACTTCAACCATGCTTCTGGAGGTCATGGGGTCGAACGATCAACGTATCTACGGAATATTGAGGTATAATTAAGCCTAAAATCCGACCGCTTTGTCTAAATCCCACACATTTTTTTATTTTATCATAGGAATGTAAAAGTTTTGAACAGTTTAAAAATGATTTTTTAACAAAACTCTACGTTTTTAAGAAATTCTTTGAATAAAAATCTGTGACACCGTTTACTTTGGTCATGAAAACGTGATCATAGTTTTAAGAATGTTTGATAAACTACTGAATAGGGTTGTTCTAAAAATATAAAATAATCAAATTTGTGGTATACAGTATTCAAAATAATTCTTTACCCCTTTTCAAAATAACTTAACGGATTTTTTTTGTAATTTTTGTTCTTTTGAATCAAAGCTTGAGCTGAGTCAGACTATTATTAGGTTCTTTAAAGTTTTATACAATAAATTTGTAGTAAAACCAGACTTTTTTTCTTACCACTTCCTATGAAGCCTTCAGAGCTAAAGATACCACTATTTGTAAAGAATATTATATACGATTTCCCAAATAAACTACAAATACCCTTGCTCACTTTATAGCATTTCAAAAAGTATGCTAAAGCAGGGTTTTTAAAACCCCTATTTCCCAAAAAGGCAGTATAAATTTGGTTGACTGGGTATAAATTATAGTTTTGAAATCAATTTTTGTTTAACAACGTCTGCTGTATTCAAAAAACTACTGGAATTGTTTTATGTTAAATTATTTTAAAAATTTATAAATAATTTCAAATAATACTTCATTGTTTGCTTCAAAACTAGTCGTGTCAAATTAATTGGTCAGTCAGTCTGTCAATAATATTTGGTTTTACAGAAACGTCATTTAGGATGAATACTAACTTGAATCGTGTATAACATTAAAGTGTATAGCATCGTTGTGTAAAAGTATGCAATACAGTTTCCGTAGAATTCTAGAAAATAAGATTGCATTGAACTCGTTTGTAATGCCAGAAACAACTTAGTGCTTTCAAACTGTCAATACTTTGATACGGAGTTGAACTATTCGTCCAGAAACTTCAGAATCTTCCAAAACGTTTCAATCTGAATTGAAAATAAAGGATTGCAACTCTAGCGAGTATTGAACATATTTGATCTTAACTTTGAAAACACTCACTTGTGCACTTTTATCTCAAAAAGGTCTTACTGTTATACTTTTGAGCTTCTGAATCTTTCCTTAAAAAATTCTTAGTAAAATTCGTTTTAAAGTTATGATATAAATCGATAAATTTCAGACTTTCGTTTCAATAAAATGGAATCAAATAGACCCCCATATAATATTGGTTATAATGTCCTAAAAACCAAATGGCTCTAATTGATTACCTAATGAGCTATATCTATTTTATAAATAAAAATAACTAGTAGTTAATTTAAAAAAAATACGAATATACATATATCATACCATACTGAAAAACAGGGCTATTAGAGCCTTAATTTGAGAGAAAGCTGTAGAGACGCCTTCAAGACTATGACAATAGTAAATCTCTAAACAAAAGAAGTCATCATGTATGCCAATGGAAAAAGACTTCACAAATAATACATTTTCATGATTACAACACTCAAAATGGTACACGATACTGTCGGTTCAACATCTTCTCCAATATGAAAATAAACCCTCCTGATTGGGCATGAAGTTGCAAAGCCTGCTGCTCGAAGAACTGGTATACCACACTGGGAGAAGAATGAAGACTGCTTTGATAGAATTTCTGATTAAAAATCCATTCTATTCATTGATTAAGTTCATAGAAAAAGACAATAAACATTTTTTAAACCATTCTCCTGACGTCATTTCAATCTGTGTGTTTTGATGATAAACAATAGTTGTATCTGTATCCTTGAAAAATGTTACTCACTTATAAAAGTTTTATTGTCCTACTACGTTACTTTAATAAGGTTTCAACAACACAATTTGGGGAGGAAGACCTCTATAGCCTGGTCTGTCTTAGCATCCATCAAAGTAATATTATACTTAATCTTAGACATAGACATTGCGGTAGGAGGTGTTTCAGTAATTTATAGGACGAAAAGTTCAATAAAATTAAAAAAGTTAAATAAACATTTTCCAGGCTTAATAAACGTAAAGCTATCCAACTATTTTAGTAACTTTTTTATTTAGAGCAGTAATAAACATGACTATTGGAGCACCTATACAAAATATTTGAGAATAAAATTTTAAAAATGTTCAACTATATCATAGTAGCTAAGTACATCAAAGAAATGTTTTAATCTGCATCTCCGTTCAATTTAAATTATAAACTGGATTAAGAAAGCACAAAAATACTTTTTAGTGTACTGTGATGAACTTATACTTACATACGAATGTTTTCAAAATATTCTGAAAGCATCTTTTATGAAATGTTAAATTAATAAAAGTGAAATCATCGAGGACATTTACTGGTAGTAAAAAGAATGGTTTCCAGAACGATTAGCCAAATGAACAGACAGTCTTTAATGCCACTATAAATCTAGCAAACACGCCAAGTGTCTCATGCTATCCATTGGTCTGATTATATTTAGAAGAAACACTATGTAGAGAATGTTTTTAACTATTAAGGAAAATTTCATTTATTAGAGATAAAATTTTAAAAAAATATGCAAAACAGCCGTAACATATACATCCATTTCATTTTTATTAGGTACCGAGGATTTATAATTCGAGTTTAATTAAAAATATTGGGTAATGTGGTTAATTACTCATTAAATCTTTTCAAAAAATTATGTATTGACATATTTGATTAAAAGCAAGCTGAGGATGTTTTATTTTTTAACATTTACATCAAGAATTGAAAATTATACATTTTTCGCAGCTTTATACCGGTTTAATCTGGATTACACACTAATTTTGACTCGGCCTATTCCAACTCGCCTTAGGACGGCGACAAATTATAGATCCAGAAACGTCGGGAAACTTCATTTGACTAATCGTGATATAAAAATTCAAATAATTCTAGCTCAATGAACAAACAATGAATGTCAAACAACTAACTCGAATAAGTTTCAAATTTTAAATTGTAATAGTATGTATTTTTCAGAAAATATGGAGAAGCAATATGGAGAAATATTTAAGAAATATTTTTAGCTACGATTATTTTTTTTAGTTTAAATTAAAATATATTTTATAGAAAATATTGATGAAAATCCTTCACAATCTTTTCTACATTTTTCTAAATATGTTCTATTATATATAGCAGGATTATGAAGAAGACTTGGTGTACAAGGTGAATTGAAAAGAAAATCCTTCGTGTTTCGTAATCTCATAATTTCGTAAAAATCACATCCTATAAATAAGTTGAGTATTATGAATATGAACTCCTGTTTAGGAGGTTTCTAGGACTGGAAACGTTCGATTTGTTACTGAACTTTAACATCGCATCTCGAATTTTCCACTAAGGGTAGAAGTACCGTAGATCATTAAGGGAGACCAGAGGAATTTTCCGCACATTCTTTCTCGATTTTACTTGTATCAGAAGACTTACCACGACATACAGTATTATTCTGGCTACTATTATAGATTGTGTCTTCCGTTATAAAACGAATTAATTCGTTGATTAACTTAAATAAATAAACCGCGTATAGAATAGCCACGGAGTGTGCGCCCCACCCCAAGGTAAGCATACTACTGGAGTATGTTTTTGCATATATTGAAGAAAAATAAAACACAATAAACTATAAACACATTTGAAACGACTCATATTTTGTTGATTTTTATAAAAAAAATACATAGGAACAGCACATTAACATGTTATGCACCAAATAATCATAGCACATAGCAACTAGATATGCGAAATGACAAAATTTATTTCTAATGAAATTGATATACTCTTCACTAATCCAGTCGCAGCGGACATGTGGCATTGTGCTTTGGGACTCCGCTTCCGGCATGCTGTGTACAAGCGTTTTCCAAATTCAAAATAGCTATCTGAATAATAACGGGTTTAAATATGTGACCGTCCTACTACAGCTTTTATCCTTCTTTGAATATTTATATTTATTTAAGTTAAATTATATTCAAACCAGCGCTGATATGTATAACTAAAATACCTGAAATATGAACCGACATTCCAGCCCCTATAGACCTCCTAAAACCGAATCATCAAAAACTCCCCCCAAAAAGCCGTAAAACAGGACTAGCAGCTTCTTTCCTTCCTCATAATATAGGCCCAAAGTTACGTATAAACTTCCCATATCCATACCACAATCTAAGAACCATCTGTTATTATTTTAAAAACTCTTTAAAACATTTCCCAATGAAGGGAGTCTTTGACTTCATTGAATAGTTTTTGGAAAGATGAAAATGTTAAATGTTTATTAATTAAATAAAATTTTGCTTTGTGATAAGTAAATATTTTTACATGAACAACCATGTTAAACTTTTCTAGTAAATTTTAAAATCATCTATTTGAAAATTAAATGAATATTAAATTAAAAACTACCTTTTTCATATTACAATTACCGTTAATTATCATTAAGATTATTTTTATATATTTTCAGCATTATTTTGACAACAACTAACGAGATTTGGCAAAAATACAAAAAACAATGGATTGCCTATCATGGAAAATTCGTCCAACTATCATTTGCAGACCTGCTAGGTGAGTATGATGAATTTAACTAGTTTGAATATAATGTAGCGTTTATAAGTACAAAGACCAGCTGGTTTATTTTTTGAAAAGATCAACAATTTATTGCCCAAGTATCAATGGCGATTCGGTCAATAATGAACTATCCCAAAATTGTATTGAGATTTGGTTCTGGATTGATTTTTCTAAAACATAAAACTAGCTAAAAATTCGAAATTAGTTTGAAAAACATGTTTTAATAAATCTTCCCTTTAAGGTCGAATGGCGAGTACAGGTAGCTGGACCTTTTTCTCATAACCTCCACGATATATAACCACATAAAAAAATACTCAAAGTACACATAAGACAAGTATTTTATGTTTATTTCCCCTTTATACATACATTAGTAAATTATTTTTCTTACTCTGTGTGTTTACTTTTGTCCCAATAATATTTATTTTCTATGTGTATTTCTCCAAGTTAAAGGTTGTGTTTGTCATCTGCTAAGAGTGATTCTCGTAGTAGGTGTAAAGGCTAGTTTTACGTAATGTTTACTTTTATCAGTATTAAAAATATTATTTAAATTTCAAAATTAAAGTCACAGTCGAAAAAGTATATGAATTATTATTGAATGATAATTATGATAATGATATTCGTAGAGTAAAGCTTTTGTGACAGCCTTCTACTTATGTCTCAATTTTATGAAGTAAAAAACTATATTAGTTTTCTCTTTAATTTTATTTTTTTATATTTTATAAAGGTAACTTACATATATACAATCATGAATCAGTTTGGACAGTTATACAGAAGAATGTTACAATATATTCATAAAATAGTCTAAAATAATCACGTCCATTAAATTTATTCGACCTCAAACGGTTAAATATTTAACTTTTACTCTCAATAAACAATTCATATATATACACACTATATAAAGCCAAAAAGCTGTAAATAACTGGATATATTGGAGGGATATATCAGTGAAAAGCTCTTGATGGCAGAGCTTCTCTTCCTGACGAACGACTCGTTTAATGGGGAGTAAAAGCTTATGGGGTATTCGCACTATAATATATTAACTGTCTGTTGCTATTGGGGCTTTAAACTGGATTCGATCTAGTTTAATTATATTTAGCTATGAATATAATTTAAAACATTTAATGATATAGTTTCGTTGTTCTATACGCGCATTTCTGCAAGGGCTCCAATTTTAAATAAATAAAGAAACGTCCAGTTAAAAGAAGCGTTTTTTGTGCTAAATTATGTTTATTTTGGGTACTGACGATTACATATTAAAATAAAACGCATATTAAATTGATATATAGTACAACAAATCTAGATCATTATTTATGGAAACTAGGCATGTGAAAACGGGTAGTGGGGAAGGTGAACGAGGTGTTTTCTTATGGGTGACGTACTCTCTACTGATTTCATCGTTTTACATGGTGTATTGCGGTATTATTCAGCCCAAAAACGTCGTTAAAATTAGTACAAATCAAATAAAACAACTTTTAACCAGTTTATCTCAGCTGAAATACGTAATATGGGAGGACCGGAACAGCTTTAACTCATAAACCGGTTGTGGGAGCACAACAGAGGTCAGAATCACTTTTGACACTAACACGCACCCCTTCGATATAGTACTGTGAGTTTCAAGAAGATTGAATTACTTGTAGGAAATCTGTTGTTTCTTGAACAATTGAGTACATTTTTGTTCAATTGAGTATCTTAAAATGTAAAAAAAGATTTGGAGTGTAATAACGTAATTTTAATAAAGACTTACGTTTATTTAAAAAGTGGTTTCTGTTAAATTTGATTATAAGTTGGTTTTTATTAATTAAATTTTGTTAAAATACTTATGTGATTTGCTAACAAATTGATGTTATTATTTAGAAAGCAAATGATTTATTTTGTGTTATTTTGTAAACTATTGTATCTCTTGGAATTAAACTTTATTTTTAATAATGAAATTTTTAATCAGCATTTACATCAGATATCTAAACCTTTGTATACGTAATTACCTGTCCTTATTCACTACTATATATGCCTACATAGCCTTTGGCTGCACACAGGCAAATCTCATTGGTAGAAGTGCGTTCCCCAACAGTACGTCAATTATGTACGTCAATATCACAAACGGCATTTAATACTCAGTATTCTATGAAATTAGCTACACCTGACTTATGCCAAGAGCAAGTGGCTAAACCAACTTATGATGTAACAATATCACACTATCTGCCATAACCAACCAAGCCGACATAATGCACATTATTGCAGAGAGTGGGACACTAAAGATTACTAAATCACCTGGTAGACTATATTAGCCTTAAAGTAAAGAGGAATTATTGGCTTTCATTGCAGGTTGTATTAAACTAAATAGACCAAGAAATAAAATTAAAATCCTCATATGTCTATGTTTGTGTCTGTTCCTTTGCCTGTATTTGTGTTTCTATCTCTATCAGTGTCTATGTATGTTTATGTTTGTGTTAAAGTTTTATGTTTTTGAGGGGAGGCAGCATTTGAAGGCATATATGTTTCTTCACACCTTTTCGTGCGGTATTTTTTGTGATTTTGTAATTTTCTTCAGAGTTCAGGTATCTTGTATCATTTTGATATGGATATGTCTTAGCTCTGGGGGAGGCGTTGGTGATTTTTAAGATGGAAAACATGTAACAGGTTTCCATAGAAACTACCAGAGCTATTGTGATGAATATTTAATATAAATGAATAAGAACAGCTGTTCTTATGTTAAGATGAACTAAAACGATTCCATTTTGACATATCCATGATTTAACCTATTTCCCAAAGAGAAGTAAATACAAACATTTTTACGTTTGTTTTTGCAACATGAAATGTATGGCGTTTAGTTAACGTACATGCAATAAAGGTATTTGTTTACTCATTTGTTCTTGAACGTTTATAGTAAGATATTAAATTGTGGGTGGAAGTAGGAGAAAAGGAGACGCTATAGACCTTTTTGTATTGTGAAACATATATATATTTATATTTTTATATATACAAATAAATATTTTGAGAGAGTTCCAGTAAGGAAGCGGTTCACATGAACTCCCGCCAAGGCTATAGACTATAGAATGAGAAGGTTCTCATTGCTTGGCTGTGGAGCCCAAGCTTTCCTAATCTTCTCCAAGTACCTCACATTAACTGTAAAGGAGTTGAGTGGATATTCTGACGATTCTCCTTACAATATTTTACGTATGAAATAAAATTTTTGTATAGGGAGAGTTGAAATCCTAGTGCCAAATAAGAAGATATATTTCTAGATTTTCTTTACCCTATTGGATTGTGAAAACTTATATGATTAGAATGAAAACATTTGGTATTTAATAAGTAATGATTTCACATAAAGTTTATTTATATTTTTAAGAATTAATATGTCTAAAAGTAAATTTAGAAATTTTAAAATGTATAGTTTTATGTATTTTCAAGCTAACTTTTACCATTCATTTTCATATTTGACACATATATTCTTAAAATTGGATATACTAAACATAATATTGTTGTAAAATTTGTGAATAGTAAAAAAATAAAAACAATAAGTTGCTTATAAGCCTCCGCAATGTAAACTGGTTAAGAAAACAATCCTCTTTAATTCTTTAATCTCTTTAATAGAATTATCTTTTTAAACTATTATGAATAAATAGTAGCATATTTTTACGGCTGACATTTTATTTATAGTTGAAACCAGCATAAACACGATCAAAAGTACAGGTATAGCTTACCGATAGTTTATCTGTAGTAATCGTAGGTTTTTACTTACCTGAAACAAAATAACAAGTTAGGGAACAATATTCAAATAGTTGAAAAGATTGGAGAACAATTCTACACAGTAAAACGTGTAGTAAAATTTAGACTTTGAAACTTAAATGTTATTTTTACTTTCTCCCCTTATACATAGTATATGGAGAAAGTATTGTTTTCGTCAAAGTTTTCGAATTTGAGTTGAGGGTGGATATATCCGTTTTGGGGTCCCCTGAATCCAAAAAAGTGGGTTTTGACGTGATGTCTGTCCGTCCGTGTGTCTGTGTGTGTGTGTGTGTGTGTGTGTGTGTGTGTGTGTGTGTGTGTGTGTGTGTGTGTGTGTGTGTGTGTGTGTGTGTGTGTGTGTGTGTCTGGATGTGTACAGTGCCACAGCCTACCCCGTTGGTCCGGTTTAGATGAAATTTGGCATGTATATATATAGTCACCGTATCTCCAGTCGTTTTTTTCATTTTTTTGAATTTTTGATTTTTAAGGGTAGTTCACCCCTAAAAAACCTTTAAAAAACGTAAAAAATCAAATTTTCTCAAAAACGGCTCTAACGATTTTGATTAAAATTTGATAGTTTATAGTGCACAGAGTACTAAATAATTGACAGTTCAAAAGTTATGGGCTTTTAAATGTCAAAAAAATCAATTTTTTAAATTTTCAGCGAAAACAATAAAAGTAAAGTATAACTTGACTGGTACCATTGAAACTAGCTTAAAAAACTAAACAAATTAGTATTTTGAGTTATTTGTCTTCGACTAACGGTTCCAGAGAAAGGTTAAATTTACTGTCCACGATAAACGCAGTACGTTGCCTGAAAGCGCCCAATGTTATTCTTATGGAGAATATAAAAAATCAATTTCTTCCTTACTTTCCAACCGTTTTCCATGAAACTTGGTATGAAGTGTAAGGTCAAATCACCGAACGAAACCAGCTCAAAAAAAGGCTTGGTAATACAGGGGGGGTTCCCCCCATACAATTTGAACAATAAATTATTAAATGATATTTAGAATAACTTTGTAGAATATAATAGTTTTATTACAGATTGTCTTTTTTTAAATTTACTTAAGGGAGAAAGTATGTGTCAGTCCACTGGTACCGTTTATTTTCGTTTTTATTAAAAATAATATAACTCTCCGATATGTGTCATTTGACATTCAAACTAATCCATGGAATTTTATACACAATAAAAATCAATTTAAGATATTAGTCACATTTTTTCTTAACACTTAATCACACAATCCATACAAACAACGTGCTTACAGCCTAATTCAAATATCTCCCACTGATTATTATTAAAGCAGTAATACAATTATCATGTTTCAAGTTAGGACACGTCGACAATACTAGTTGAAACTTGCGAGTACTTCGGTTGACAGTTGTGCTATAACAGCTGATTGCTTGTCTGATCAGCTGATCTGCTGTAATCAAGTCACTTACCATCACTAATTTGGCGTATTGTGAATTTAATAAGATTGCTTTATATGGTTACGTGAATAACAAACGAATTGAGAATACTTCAGTGATATATTTATAAATAAAAATAATCACTGAGAAATAGATTCAATGTTCGTGTAACTGTAAATTGATTTTATGAAAAACCCAATTGAAAATTTGGTTGTTACAAAACTATTCTGAACAATACAACTGAATTAAATTCAGGTTATTCAACTTCAATTTTTATCAATATGTGAAATCTCTAATCTTGGTGATGTTAAACATGAAATTATGTGAACGATATTTTGGGGCATTAAGTTAGTTTTAAAGATACTAAATAAACAAAACACATTAAAATAGGTTCAAATCATTGTCCATTTGTTCACATTGAGTTTAATTAGTATTTTAAATTGAAATTGATTTTATAGATTCAATAATTTCTAATAATTAATTAATTTGGTTATTCATCTTTATTTTTAAAATCGTTAATGTTTTGAAAGTCAGAGGCAGTTAAAACATTTACACCAAATACAACATTGTTGAAAATCATTTTAACAATAATCTACTCTCCATTCACCATATTTAATAATATTTATCAGAAAGAGTGATCGCTTTATTTATCGATCCAATTTGTTAGAATTCTGCAATATATTTGAAATTTAAATAGCCAATCCTTATATAAAATCCTTATATAAAAATATTTACTATACATAACAATAAATGCGTAAATAAATTATATATTATTCCCAATCATGGTTTTCTGGTTCATTGTTAGCCAAATTAGTATTAGGTCCTTAGCAAAGGCATTGTTATGTATTGTTCTATTGGCGCATTGTTATATGAACACATTGTTCCACTATCCCTCGATGTGATTTACTTGTGATACGAACTGACCCATCTCAAAGCAGGTATGATTAGACAATACCAATACATCAAAGCAAATAAAATTAAGAAATAAATAAATTAAGAAATAGAATTGTAATTTTAAAGGTAATAGGTTAATTAGATGTTACTTTAACTTGAAAGGAGCATTTTTTAATTTTATTCTAATTTTTTGTAATTTAAATTATTATTTTAATTTCATTTCCTCAGTTATAGGATATGGTGTTATTGTAGTCTATAATGTTCTGCATTACTATATTCTCAATATCACTTGCAAAGATTGCAATGCTTACCTACTATGTAGACTAATGCTATGTAATATAAATGTTTCTCCTATACTAAATCTCCTGTAACTGGTAATTGCCATTGATACAAATTTAGTGAAATAGAATCAATTTAAGTGTAATGTTGACAAAAGTTTAGCAAATTTACCTTAAATTTCAGCTATTAAATACTAACAGAATAGGTGGTATCAGGTAAAAATCGTAAATAAAGGAATGATGATAATTACATAGGACTACCTGACTAAAAGGTAGGATAAAACCGGTATACCTATTTCGTGGATAATTAAATATAACCTTCAAACCAATCCAGATCTAAACATAAGCCCCAAAACGTCCTAGGTCTGACTTTTGGGGAATCCACCTTTTGGTTTGGATTCCAGTTCCAATTCGAAAAATCCTACAGTATGATAAGAAAGGATTCTATCTTAGAGAGCCTTAGTCGTTTTATTTTTGAGTACAGGATAGCAGGATAGTAAATGATAGAATGATAGTACTAGTAGGTTAGTATAGGATAGTAGGACAGTACTAGTAGGATAGTATGATAATATAGAATAGTAGGATAGTATAGGATAGTAGGATGGTATAGGATAGTAGGATGGTATAGGATAGTAGGATAGTATAAAATAGTAGGATAGTATAGGATAGTAAGATAGTACTAGTAGGATAGTATAGGTTAGTATAGGATAGTAGGATAGTATAGGATGATAGGACAGTACTAGTAGGATAGTATAGGATAATAGGACAATACTAGTAGGATAGTAGGACAATGCTAGTAGGATAGTATAGGATGGTAGGATAGTATAGGATGGTAGGATAGTATAGGATAGTAGGATAGTATAGGATAGTGGGATAGTAAAAGATAGTCCAATTAGTAAGGCTCAAGGTGAACAGGCAGCTCGTCAGACCGGAAAGCCGAAGAACTTATAAGTTATAACAGATTTTTAATGCGCCCAATTGTGATCTCTATTCTATAAAGAGAATACTTTTCAGTGGTACGTTTGACAGGTAGACGAATTTAGAGTTTAAACAAATTTCATATACAATCATTACTAAGGGGAGCCAAATGACCCACTGAGTCAAATTTTTAGATTTTTTACATAAACTTATTCTTTAATTAGTAATAAAACAAATGTCGTAAAATATTTTAATATGGTAAAAATAATGATTTAGACCATTCTATTTATCTTTTAATTTTAACTTAACAGCCCGCGGTGATTTTATATGTGATTTAATCATAATATATGGTTAGCCATATTTCCAATTTCGATTCTCCGAATGGGTTATTTTGTGTCACTTAGGTATATTTTTGGGAATCGCTAAATATATCTTCACATTTTTATGAAAGAGAAAGTAGATCTGCACACTTTGACCCAGGCTTTTGGTTGAGTTCTGAAGGCAAAATCGTTTATCCTGTTTTATAAAAAAAATACACTGTTAAACGAATACAAACATACTAAATACAAATTTTAAAAAAATCCAGGGGAATTTTTCAGTAGTGAGTATTTAAAGAGAAAAAAATTCTGAAGATTTCACTTTCACCTTTGAGAAAAAGGACCATTAACATAGAAATATTTTAACATTAGTAGAATTGGGCTGGTCTAACTACCATTGACTAAAACAAATTATTTAAAGAAACCTTGAGGATATGGACCAGTTAGAAGTAGAGTTTTTATGAACAAACAATTGCCAAACAAGTTACAATTAAATATATTCTAAGAAAGTCAACTCAGACCCGTTATTCTCGGTGATTCTTGGACTTCTTGAAGATCGTCAATGGCTATACTTAAGGTTATATACGTTTTACATTTCAATAAATATAAAATGTAAGGGTATCCAATATAACTAGATACAACCTTGAGATCTACGAGATACTTTTTAAAAGGCTTTGTCTCATTAAAATTTAGGAATTTCTCTATCGTAACCACGTTCTGACGTAGACGCTGAAGCTGTGACGTCACTATATAGTCCGGGTGATAAAAGAGCAGCGCTGTCTTTATTATGGCTGTCAATCCTCGAGCCACTCCTAGCGTCACATCGGCTCATTTATGTCACTGATAAAACCTTTTGGCATTTACACGTCTTTGTTTCTGGTCTGCAATGAACGATCATAAATAAATAAACTGTAACAATGGACAGACAAACACTTTCTCGCTTTGTTAAATTTAAAAACTAAAACTTTCAGTAGGTATAACCCCCAACAATTTTCAGGATTTGTACAGGATAATTTTAACTGGAAAAAAATGTTCTGTAATGTAAATTTCACAAAAATTTACTCAAAAAAATTTTTTCTGGAAATAACCTAGCCAGACTAGTAATATGAATCTCACCAGAATTGCAGTGATATTCTAATTATTTTTTCAACAAAAATGTAGAATTGATAAAGAGAGAACTAAATTTTTAATACTATTAGAAAATACAAAAAAATATAATTATAATTTATATAGTGAAAAGTGGCATCATATAATATTCATTTTTAAAAATAACATATTCTGCATTTTACTTAATATAAATATGTATAATCATATAATAAAAAAGAATGTATGTATTCTTTGTTTTCATTATTGGTGATGGTTTTATAACAATATTATTATGTTTTATCCATTTATCTCGGTAATATTAAAATTTTCTACCACTTGTTTTCGGGAATATCCTCAGTGACTATTATGATTTTAATACATAGAAAATTTGCAGAGTATTCATTAATATGAACATATAATTTGAAAGAGACACAAGGAACTTTAAAGATAGAACACTAAGAACTGATAAAGCTATAAAAATCATAAACATAGCAAAATCAAAGTGTTTGTAAGTTTTTTTGACTGCTTTAAACTTTTATGTTTTCAGCTTTATACAGGTTTGGTCTGGATTATATGTTAATTAATTGTGCTATGTTTCAGATATTAGTTCACCTGAGGACGGGATCAGATTTCAGATCCCGAAACGACGTGAAAATTTGTTTTACATAATATCGTGATGAAAAATGTCCGCAATAAAAATCTAAATAATGTATGTATGTCCTTTATGCGTTGCCAAACTACTCATACGATGGCCATGAAATCTCAGGAAGTTGCTCTATATGTGTCCGGGAAGGTTTTAGCGAAGAAAAATTAAAATACTCCAAAAGTTTCCATTCTTTGGCGTTTTAAATGAGTAATGTGTAATGGGAAATAAGTTTGTTTACAAATTTCTACAATCAAATGATTTGATTTCTTAAACTACGGCTGTTTGGTTTACTTTCCTTTTTGTTTCTTCGGTTTACTTCTTTTTCGGTAATTTGCTTTACTATCCAATGCCATCTGAATCATTCATTAATGTAAACCAATTAAGTAAATATGTGCTGTACAGAATGAACAGCTTTATTTGCCACATTAATAGTTTGTGGTTTTTGGGGATAATGTAATTATATTTTTATTTTCTGTCTGATTACAAGTCACGTGTTTATATGTTGGTCGCATAAAAAAATAATTACAATGTTTATAAATATTAAGTTTATTATAATAATTAGCTGTGTTATAATAAAAGCTGTATCACAGTTAGGTTTGGTTTTGGTTTTGGTTGGATTAGAAAATTGTGAATCAATCCAGTCAGATATATTTTTTGTGAGATTGTTATTAATATGTTTTATCGTTTCAGTATTGTTATTAAGTAGCCCATGGCATACAATATACAATCTTTCACAACGAAGCCGTAATGCTATTCTATTTCACAAGATGGCCAATTTTAAAGCTAGCACATATTTACTGTAGGACGTTACGAAATTCACCGGGTCAGCTATTGTCGTACAATTTTTAAACCAGGATCTTCGTGTAAGATAAAATCTCACCAGGGGACCAACTGTCAATACGTGACCTCTAACGGCTTAAAATGCTGAGATGTTGTAGACAATATTTTTTAGAACAGAATAAGATAATTTTTTATTAAAGTGACAAGTACAGCATACAATATATTCCATGATATTTGAGGGGTTTTCCAAAAACTTGCACGTTATTGCGTAAAACAAACCGTTTGTAATTTTTACTAATTAAATTAAAGCTGTTGTTTTTAAAACATAATGCTTTATTAAAAGTAAATAAAAATCTTTATGTTTGAGAAGTGAATTCAATATTAGTTTGGGTTTTACAATAGATGAAAAGTCAAAGTGTTCCACATTGTTTCATATAACAAAAGCTGGCTTTTCGATAATTAATTAATTAAACTTCAAATGTTTTACTCACACCATAATTAATTAGCTATACTGCTAATGTAATATCCTAACATAAAAATACCTTTAATATTCTGCCACGTATTTAAATTTTTAGCCCTTTTAAAATAAAATTCAAACATCATCACTTCAATGAAGTTCATAATTTTTATAATCTGATTAAATTTGTTATTCCAAATACCTAATTAAACCATTTAACTAGACTGCAAAATATTAATTTTTGTTAAATACAGTTGCCCTTGTAACACTGCATTGGTAGAGGCCTATATACCAAGCCACTATACTTGTTTCATGGCGCATTAAGGTGAAAGATGAGGTCTTGATGGGTTTGGATGGGGAGGGAATTTACGGTATGAGGCCATCATGTAGCGTTAGCTCAGTAATGTTATTTGAATTGAAAGTAAGAATTAATGCGTTTATATTTCACTCTATGGAATTTTTACTGCCGAGCTAAGGACCATTTTGTTACCTTTTACTATCTTACACAAAATTTTAATACTCAGGTAGATATTAAAACAAGTATGAACAAGACATGTGTGCAAGAATATTGTGGCGCAATCTTGTAGGATTGTTACTGACTAAGACTAACATTTTCCTTAGGCAACTTCTAATTAAAAGCCAATCACCCAAAGGCATCTAAGGAACCTTGAGTTTAACGTAGAATCTGAACCATAATATAACCTTTGATTTACAAACTGGTCTAATAACGAGGATGGTATTTTGGGTGAATATATTGTTCTATAATGTGGATGGTTGAGGTCTTATTTTTTGTTACGTAGTTTTTGAACATTCAAAACTACCTACGATACATATCATAATTACAACTAAAAGATGCTACTTGTTTATTTGTATATTGTTATCAGTTTTACAAATATATCTCTCTATTTATATACAAACCGGGAGAGAGAGAGAGAGAGAGAGAGAGAGAGAGAGAGAGAGAGAGAGAGAGAGAGAGAGAGAGAGAGAGAGAGAGAGAGAGAGAGAGAGAGAGAGAGAGAGAGAGAGAGAGAAAGTCACTAAACATAGGAGAGTAAGAGTGTTGTTGCAGCTAAGCTGCAATTTCTAAAGAATACTCCACAAACCCTTAGTTTTAGGTTTTTCCCTTAGTAGATTATTTATTTTTTATTAATACAATATTTCTTATGAGAGATTGACCTTGCGTGTTAATAAACCTAAGTAACTTGTTAGTTATCCTAATTTGTTTTTTATATACAGGCCTACACACGTAGCTTAATTTATCTACTCGATCAAATAGTTAACGATGTATAATATTGATGGTAAAATCGTTAAAAAAGCTTAAAATAAAATATGATTTTTCCTACAAAAGTATTCCTTTTTTCACATTTTCTTCAGCATTCCAGAAATCATAGGGCTTAATATACATATTTACTATGTTATCCTGCCAAATAATCACTTATAAAGCGTTACCTCTAACCATTGTAACCTACATTGTAGATAGTTGGGATAGATGGTTGGTGGATTTAATGTTCTCTTGTGTGTATTAACGTCCGCACTATTGAATTCTACGTTAATCCACAAAGAACATCCTCATAGTTAGATCAATTCGTAATTCAAAGGCCGTGGTTCGGATTCCACGTTAAACTGTAGGTCCATTAGTTGCCATCGGCTGTTGGGCTATTAATTAACAGTCCTGTCTAAGGAACATGTCAGCCTTAGTCAGTACAAGACTACAAGATCGCGTCACATCCTACATTTATTTTTTTCATTCATGCTTAAAATATCTACCTGGGTAGGTCACCATTTCAGTTAAAAGTATAAAGTATAAAGTACAGAACCCTTGGAAGAGGGGTTCTTATTAAAATGTTCCATAGTTAAAGAAAGGCTATTTATGGAGTATTTTTAATCCAAATGATTAATACTATTTAAAAACCATTACATAGAACGAGCTTTAGCCTAAAATAATTTTTAGATACCGTTGACTATTTAAATGATTCACGTAACATTTTTATCATAGGATTTAGCCCTAATATACATACGGGTAGAATGTAGGATTCCCATAGACTAGTGTTTACGTTACACTATTTTCAAATTTGTTTTTCTTTAGTATTAATACCCAGTACCCACTAGGTTTAACCAGAGTCAATCTGATAAATAGTTTCAGATAAAGACTTAGATAGTCTAAAAGGATAAAATGTGTGATCATTAATTGTAGTAATATTTACGATTATCAATAATCAATTAGCAACATGTTATAACACATTATTTATACAGTGTGTTCATTAAAGTTGGGTACAAACTTCAAGGGGTGATAGTACCCATCAAAATAAACAAAAAACCCTTTGTTTTGCTGCTAGCCACTATTTTGTATTTTGAACAAACCCATTATACATTAAAAACTATTTAAGATACAGAAACAAAACTTAGCAAACACCTTTATTTGGCTAACGAGTAAAATATTCTCAAAGTATCATTTAGTTTACTTTTATACTTTCAAAATGGCGTCGGTTAAAAATATTCACTTTATAGAAAGGTTTTCAGTTTAATTTTAAATCAAACCATACTTTGTGAAACAAAAACCGTTCACGGATAAGCGAGATAATGCACTTTTAATGTTAACTTACAGGGCCCAAGCGGCGGTGCGCATAATAAGTGCATTAAAAGTGCATATTCTCACTTATCTGTGGAAGGATCTCGTTCAAAAAAGTCTCGTTAGACTTAAAATAAAATTTACTATGTTTTTTATATCTTGTAAAAACATCATACAGTTAATGGTTTTTTGTTATTTAAATTAAAAGATTTTTAACCGCCACCATTTTGAATAAAGAAAAGCAAACTAAATGATACTTTGAGAGTATTTTTTCTCTTATCCAATTATTTATGATGTGTGCAAAGTTTGGTTTTTCAGCTTAAATAGTTCTATAACATTTTTCGTTAAAAATACAAAAATTGCGGCTAGCGGCTACACAAAGGATTTTTCGACATATGTTTTCTGGACATTTTTGTTTATTTGGATGAGTACTATTATCCCTCGAAGTTTTCCCCCGACGTTAACGAACACCCTGTATATAATAACAATTAACCGTACCAATTTTGTATTTTAAAATCGATATGGTTAATTTTTGTGTGAGTCTACATTGATGCCGTTATTAATTATATATTAAAATATGTTTATATAATAGTTACTAATGAATAATTATATATTTTAACAATAATTAACTAATCTGTAAGGTTAGAGTCTTAAAATAAGACGGAGTTACCGAAAAGTTGAAGGTAACCTAAAGGTAAACTTGGTTGTGATTAATATTTTTAATATTCAATATACTCACTTTGGGTACTTTATATTCATAGCAATCTGTCAATGTAATTTCTTTGGTAATAAAAAATAATGTATGACTTTAAACAATCAAAAAGCTGCACAAATCTTTAAATAAGTTATGGCGGCAATGTAATAATTTACTTTTATAAATTTATCTATTTATTTATGTAATGAAAATATAAATGTAAATAGCTTATTCAAGACTCCCCTAAGAATTGTTTAAACTCACTTGAGGTCTTGTTTGTTTGTCTTCTACATTTCACGTTGACTTACAACCACAACATGTTTTAGACGACGCACTATCAGTGAGATCTCATCCTCTCCTCCCTTTATATTCCCTCACTTGACCGACCTCCACTGTTCAAGAGGTTGATAAATTGGAGGAACAGAAGGATTTTATGGCCTCAAACGCATTCTCTGGAAAAACTCCGGCTATTCAACGAATCACATCCATTGTGCTTAGAAACAATTCATGGATTAGACTTCAGACTTTTAATCGACTGTATTACTACAGAAATATATTAGTTGTAGATTGTTTCTCTTATTTTTTAGTTGTGT
Organism: Nephotettix cincticeps; assembly: GCA_023375725.1. Classification (NCBI taxonomy): domain Eukaryota; kingdom Metazoa; phylum Arthropoda; class Insecta; order Hemiptera; family Cicadellidae; genus Nephotettix; species Nephotettix cincticeps. The sequence goes on from CM041787.1 coordinate 44,675,032, forward strand.
AAATTACTAAATATAATACATTTATGAAGCTATTCCAACACGTATGTATAATATTTTTGTACGCTGTATTGAAAATGTTAATTTCGGTTTTAAGCATTAATTATATCAATACTCGAAGGAACTCTAGAAGCATGAGAGTATCCAAAACGTGTGTGCCTTACACGAACAGTATGTTAATTACATAAGATATGAAATGCAAGAAAAAATATTAGACTATATACAACTTATATATAGCTTTTTTGAAACAAACACTTTAATAATAATGTATATATACTATTATAGCTATGAGGAATACTTACTTTTCCTAAACCATTAAAGAGAAACTTTACTTATTTCCTAATAAATGTTGTATGAAAATATCACAATAAAATCCGAAATTGTTTTACGTTATAAATTCATATACAAATAAGTTTAATTATTATATATATATATATATATATATATATATCGCATCAAAACTACCAGTAAAGCTATGTTACAAATATTTCAGATTGTTATAATGTTGCCATAACCCTTATTTAAAACATAATGACTGATAATTTTATATTCTTTTTTATGTAATAATACTGTGGCTATAAATCTTAAGCGTTTTAATTAATATTAGTTAATTACTTTTATAAATACATCTAATTACTGTAATCTAATTATTCATAAATATGGCTATTATTTTTACTAATAAAAGAGGAAATTTAAAAAATCTTAAAATCGATACAAAGAAAACTGAAGACGAAAATTGATGAAATACATATTTATTTCTATTACTATGGATTTGGTTATTAGGTATTAATGCAAACTCCATGCAAATCCAAAGTATTGTTGCTAAAGTGATTTTTTTTCTGTGGCTACAAGTTCTATCTAATAAGATATACGTTTTTCTATTCTTCTAGATTTTAAAATATATAGACTACGAACACGAAATTTCCATATAATAAGTAATTAATAGAAAAGAAAATGTTTATAAGACTATTTTAAACAAAGAAATAGGTTACGATCTCGTAAAAATGGAAGATATTAGTGCATAAACTTGTACTGAATTTACGACATAACAAAATAAATTAATTCTAAAACCCACTTCTTTTGAAATGCAATTCGTGTCTATACAATCACAAACATATTCTTAAAAATAGATTGCAATGCTTAAAACGAGGTTAATAATAGTGTTGTTGATAAAACAAAACAATAAGCACACAAACAAATACCAGAAGCACACACGCTATAAATATCAGAACTGTGTGTTTAGCAGTTCATTCCCATATACAGTTCGTAGTTGTGTCTTGATTTTACTACTGTTTCGGAAGTTTAACAGTGAGCAAAATGTTTAGAAAAATATTGATTTATCAATATTGTTGAAGATTTCAACGGTTTATGGTGCCTTTGTCACAAATGGTAGATGTCAATCAATCAGTTTTAGAATTTCTAAAAATGTCATAGATCGGGTAAGAAACTTTTACAAACTAATATTTAAACAAAAAATAATACAGGACCGTTTTTTGTAAAAGCTTTATCAACATATCTCTTTTTAAAAAGATAAAAAACTGATAAACTAATTTTATGTCATAAGTTACGATATATATGACTAAATAGTACACAAAATAAATACTTTACAGCTTTCTTAACTTCAACTGATCCTATAAAGGTTTTACCCTCTTTTTTACTGTACTAAATACAAACCCCTGGTTTTTGGATGTGTTTTTGGTGGCAAAAAAAGCGTATCCGTAACAATATATTATGTACCAAATGATGTGTAATATCGAATAATATACTCTATGAAACAATACTATGCAATCGATAATACTCTTATCGATTACCACTCCCAAAATAAAACAGCAACGACATAACGTTTTTCCTCACTATTGAGGAAGTCTCCTGCCTGAACTCTCCACACATTGCAATAGATCCATCTGTAGTTGTATGAATTTGAAATTGATGTATAACTCTGAGAAGAAATGTTGGCAATTTGTGGGACACATAAGTTACAGAAGTGACGTCAAATGGTTGCGAAAACAGCTGTTTAGAGAAACTGAAAATCTTTTATACATATCCATGATCTAACCTTTTTTACCATAGAAAAGTAAATACTGTGGATTTTTTAAATGTTTTTACCCCAAAGGGTTGACAAATATTGGAGTCGTAAATGGCAACCCTTATCATGTACAAGCCAAGGGCATTTGTATGCAGCTGTAGAACTAATTACCCAAAACAACCCCTCCCATCCCTTCCCCTGTTGTATCTGCTAGGTACATTCCATCCCTTCTCTGTAGTCTATAGATGAATAACGGATAGGAAAACAAGACTGCTACCATTTTTGTTTTTACAATTTTTATTTATAAAAAAAATGTAAACTGACCTATGGAAAATAGCGTACATCATGAATACAGTATATCTAAAGGAAATACTGTGGATCCTCGAAAAAGTTATAAACATATGACGTCACTTCCTTTACACTTTTTGCGTCTCCAAAATTGACCATCCCCACTCCTCCCGGAGCCCCGGAGTTTAGTTTTATCCATATCCAAAAATTTTGTAGAAACAAAAATTCTACTTTGCAATACTAAAGATCACTCAAAAGATTTTGTTTGAAATATTTGCGAGTATGGTCGCACATTTCGACACCATAGAATATTTTTATATGCCATCTTAATTAATTACAATCTACTTTTATCCTACTTAATTTTAAAATATAATTTTATACTTACACTTTATTTATTAACATGTATTCCTCAAAACCTTTCTCATTTAACAGTAATCCTAAATAATCTAAAAAAAATATTAAAAAGGAGATTCCTTTTTTTAAACTTGTTTTTATCTTTACGCATTCTTGGAGTGATCAAACATTATATTTTTACCACACCAAGTTAGGGCAATATTGTTTTGAGGAAGCCAATGAAAATAAATTATTCGGATAAAACTATAGTAAGTATCTTTCATTGGATTTTTCCAACGTGTCCGTGTTTTAGCTACGCAACGTTTCTGGAGGTGGAGAAACTCCTCCCGTTTTCAAGTTATCATCTAATAATTTACATTAAAAAGTGAATATTTAGGTTACAGATGTTAATTATATAATGATGCCAATAATGCTATACTTATCTATCATGCAAACACACAAAATATATTAATAAAGCACCAAATAGTCACAACACTCCGGCTCTGAGCTGTTGCGACGATACAAGATAGCGTGCGCTCAGAACAAAAGTTGGAGTACGACTGAAACGGAAGGAGTTTCTCCACCTGCAGAAACGCTGTGTGGTAAAAACAAAGACGCGTTGGAAAAGTTCAATAAAATATATTGAATAATTTATAACTAACGCCAATATGAACGTTAATCTCTTACACAAATTAAAAAAAAACAGGTTTCCTTTCCTGTTATTAGTTATTCTCTAAATTATACGTATTTTACGAGAAATAGTGCCGTCAATTAAAATCTACAATAAACTGAAAATATTCAAATTAAATTTGAAGGAAATATTCCACAATGATTTAAGATTCATTTAAAGAAAAAAATCTTTTCACCACAAAAGGAAGGTATGAACCGTCGGAGTTCCACGAGTGATAGAATTCCTTTGTTCTCGTATTTTAGCAAGCCCACCGGAGAAGTGCCATAGATGGCATCCACGTAAATGTAGTGCACTGGGGAATATAAGGGATGAACGTTTCAATAAACAGTTTTAAAATCAGCAAATGGTTTCAACTTATAGGTCCTTATAGGTTTTTTTTAAATATACATTTTATTTTTTATTTTTCTTGTATTATATCTGAACCGAACAAATACAATATCGTATCTATAGAAATTGTAATAGGATTTTACGTTTAAAATTGTGACATCCATGTAGATGTTCACTTAAAGCAGGTTATAAGAAGACAAGTTAGGTAGAATTAGGACAGATAATTTAGGGGTGCACAATTTTCCAACCACATTTTAAGGAGTGTTTTTTTATTGCCAAGTTTAGTTGAGACAGTGTAAGAAATGTATTTATGTTAATCAACACGGTTGACATTTTAGCATAAAAGATCAGGCTGGTTACTCTCATTGCTTCCAGGAATAGTAAGGTGCGTGTTGGAAAATTGTGAACGAAGAAATCCAAATATGGAAGTTTCAGTCAAAATCTGCTTAAAACATTCACATTATCGTAAACTAACAACTAAAACAGTTGAAATAATAAAAGTGCTACTATAAATCAGAACCTTAAAAGTCATAAAATAAATAGAAGTGTTATGAGCTAATTATATTACGAGCAAGGTTTGTATATGTTCAGATTGATCTCGATAACGGCTCTAACAAAGGGGTAGAAAATAAGTTCTAGATAGGTCTAATGTCCAGGAAAATCCCGGGTTTTTTGGTAGTATTAAGTTTAAAATCTAAAAAATTAACATTGAGCTTATGGAGAATCATATGTAAAACAATACAAATCAAAACATCTGTTTATAACCGTTTGAAAGATGTTGAGTGAAGATGGCTAACAATATGTCCCTTGTACGATGCGAATAGAGGTTTTGCACATATATTTATTTCGTGTATGTTTTAACTAAAACATTATGAAATTAGTAAACAATTTTTAAAAACAAAATGGTGAAATTACTGTGAGAAATAAAAGCAGAGAAAAGTATTTTCAAAAAGTTTTTCAGGAAAATTTATTGATTGTATTGCATGAATAAGCCAATACAACAAACCAATTGGTGTAGGCTAAATTAAATTTCCCTTTCGTTTTTACAATCATCATTCCGTATCTAACACAATCAGTTGACCACAGACTAATACTAATCGAATGGATAATTAATTATATTTGATCAGCTCCGACAATTTAGGTTGGCTGGGTACCCTAAACAGCATCCTAGCTGGACGGACGCCGTAGCTCAGTGCTAGCACGAAGGATTCTCTTGCGGAATGTCAGGTGAGATCGATCCCCTACCGGAATTTTTATTCAGTTGTTTTAAGGTAGTAAAACATGTTTACGATACTTTAATTAAGGTGTATTAAATCGTTTTTATTTAAACCGTATTCCATAAACTGCGTTTGAATTGAGTACATGATAAATGTGTTTCATTTAGCTAGTTAACTTATAATACATGTATTTTTGTATTCGAGCAAAGCACAAATACGATCATTCTTTGTTAATAATAAAGATTTACCTTAAATAAAATTACAATATTTAATAATGTAGTATGAAACTACGATAAAAACAGCAGCTTCATTGTTACTTTAAAAAAATCTTAATAGCTTGATATCACCGGGGGGTTGGTTCTCCCATAAAATTTCAAAAATTAATTAACTTTTTTCTCATGTTTTTATTTCAGAAATTGGATGATTAATTTTTGAACAATAAATTATTAAATGATATTTAGATAAACTTGTAAGAATGAGATAATTTCATTTACATTTTAAATACAGTTTGTTACAGGTTTAATTTCAGATTGTTGTTAAATTTACTTAATGGAGAAAGAATGTCTTATTTTACTGATACAGTTTATTTAATTTAATTTTATTGTATTATTTGTTATACATTTAATTCCTCTCTCATAAAATCTAAGTACAAAATATTAAGATCGTTTGTAATAAAAAAGTTAGATCGTTTAAAATATTTATTATTCAATAAATTTAAAATGTTTTTAAATAATCTATACATTTATTATTATATTATTTTATATATTATTCTATATGTGCATTGGTTCTAAACCATTTTAATATACAAATCCCAATTGCGTGTAGCTTAATATCAAATGTGTTACATTCCCTCTTTTAAATACGTAGTGTATATTTTTAATATTATTATAACTCATGTTTTTGTATACATTATTATATCAACATAAATTTACTGTGGTCATATCAGTGCTGTTTTTTAAGGGCTTCGTTTTTATATTATATACAGGTAATATATGTATTTTATTAAAATAATTAAGTGTGCAAAGGGGTTTTGTATTATATGTTGTCTATATTGTGAATGGTTTAATGGAGGGTACAGAAATACGAAATATTATGCACATGTCAGAATCGTCATATTTTATTTTTTGATAGTTCAACAAAAATGGAGATGAATTAATTACCTGACATAATTATTTATCTGAGTTGAGGATCTCACACTATACACTGCAAACTCAATTCGTAGACACCATCACTGTTACGCTAACTATAATGAGACATCACGAGTGCGGACTAGTTTGTTTCGTCAACACTGCACTACGACTCAGCGGTCACAAAGTTATACGATATCAGCTGATTTGGTCCAGATCGTAGTTTACCTTGGCGCCGGCAGAGCGCTCACCGTAGCCTACTCAGCATCTATCAGGTACACGATCATACGTCACAACTTTCGTTGGCGAACTTCACCGCGTCATTGATAATTTGGCTAGGATAAATTTACTCATCTGTGATTACAGCTTATTCATTTTTCGTAATAAAATATGTCAATACACGAACCTATATTTTGACTATTTATCAATCATGTATTTTGTGTTTGTGTTTTTACTGTATTTAGGCTCTACAACTGTACTGTTTTTTTTATTTTGCTGTAACTCGTTTGCTCAAAAAAACCTAACAACAACTATTGTACCAACTAGTTTGTGGTCGAACAAACGGACTTGTTAAAAAAAATACTACATTCAGAAAGTTTAAAAATATGATTAATTTTTCAGTAATTTACTAAACCTTAACTTTTAACATTAGTTTTACAGACATACGGGTAGTTTTAAATTATCTGGGACCTTCATAACCATAAAAAATTATAAACAAAATCGTTACAACCGATTTTAATAGATTTTTATTTTAACCGACCGACCGCCTTACAGACCAACAGACAGTGTACTGACAGACCGACATACCGATAGAACCACATAACGACAGACCATTAAACCGACAGACCGATAGACCAACAGACTGACTGACTGTCAGACCGACAAACTGACAGACTGATAGACCGACAAACTGACAGACTGTCAGACCGATAAACTGACAGACTGATAGACCGACAAACCAATAGACCGACAGAATGACTGACTGACTGTCAGACCGACAAACCTACAGACTGATAGACCGACATACCAATAGACCGACAGAATGACAACTGACCTACCGATAGACCATTAAAACGACAGACCGATAGACCAACAGACCGATAGACTGATTGACCTACAGACTGAGCGATGGATTTCTCCAATCTGAATTAAAATTCGAAAACCTTGACGAAAATAATACTTTCCCCATATACTATTTAACGGGATAGAGGAAAATATAAAAACAACAAATTAATCACTAATTTTCTAACGGTACAAAATATCTATTTAGAAACGAAATAAAGTTCAGACACAGCTAGTTTCCGCACATCAGCACGGACCGCTGTCTCGCTTCCCACATTGCCAACAATTGTGAGAGATTACTCAAAACAAAGGAAACCCAGCTATGATTTATCAGCGAGGGCTTCTACCCGCATGTGAGCCTTGCCCTTATCCTCGTCCTAAATACTCTTTAGTAGAAAACAACTATCGCATTTGTTATTTCATCCTGTATTCACCCAATAATTCAAATAGACATAATTTATGTTCAGCATGATATATTTTACTGTGCTAAGCAGTTTTGGAGGTCGTATTTTTGAATTACGTTTTTATTGTTTCTTTACTTTCACCTCATATTTAAAACTCTAAACTACTCCCATCAATCTATATGCTATATAAATATAATAATAATGATTTATTTATTCTGATAAACATACAATACATTGCATCCATTACAATAATGGAAAACCCCCACAAAGGATACTTACGTTAAAATACCATTACTTCTTACTTTTTATATTGACATCTATGAATATAAAACTATTTGATTTCTTGTAGGCGGCCCATTATGTTAGAAACTACATCTGTAACTTATTAAACTGCTATTGCGTGTTCGTATGGTTTATATAAAAAGCTTAACAAAAGCTTTTGGCCCACAAGTTTTAGTAATAGTAGTTTGAATATATATAAAATATGCTTACTTTTAAATTTTTGATATGGAAATATCTAAACTAGGAGAAGGAGGTGAAAGTTATTCGCCTCATTGAAAAACTGTTCACTGAAAAACTGTTAAATTCATTGGTAAAACCAATGAATTTAAAAAATTAGTTAAACAAAAGTATTATTTAGGATTTATTAAATATTTGATTCCTGTAATTCTATTTGCAGTTTTGGAAATTCTAGTTCTAGTCAAGTCAAATAGACTTTTGTGTTAATTATTTTATTTATTTATTAAGCTGGTATTTTAACAAAAAGATTGCATTCTCCCCAGCTCATATACATTTTTAATATACATTACTTATCAAAAAGACATGTAACAAGTCAGTTTGTAATTAGTTTGTCATTACTGATACAAACTAGGGTAATCTTGATTGTTAAAATAGGAAGGAATATGTTCCCTAAAATAAAGTATGTTTTAAAATACTCTTAACAAGTAGCATGATGTATAACATTTTTATTTTTCAGCCGTTACAAAAAATGTAAAATATAGTAAATATCTCAGAAAATTGATTTAAACGTGTAATACATGATGCACTTGTATAAACGCAGTATAGATTCAGTATAGTTAAAGACCTAGCTACATAATCAGTATTTAAAATATAGTTAAAACATATATTTTAGCTAATGCAGTTCCATCATACTATACAGTGTGCATGAGATTATGAGGCTACTCCAATAATCTTCATGCTTTATGAAAAATGACGTACTTATCTCGTCATTAAATTGGTTTAAGCTCCAATCGCAGTTATGTTTGACGTTTCATACAAGTCACATTACGAAGTTAATTTTATCTGAGAAGTTATTGCTTTTATGTAACAGTCAGGTTTAGAGGTGGGAAACATGTGAAGTTACAGACATTGAAACCATAGTTTTATGAGAAACATTACATTGACTGGGATGGTGGCGTCGTCCTGTAATCCAGCTACTTGTAGGTCACGAATTGTGGATAGTTGTGAGCGATGGTCGTTGGGTGTGGTGTTCTCTTGTGTGGATTAACGTTTGCACTATTGAATACTATGTTAATCCAAAAAAGCCATACTCATAATTAAACCAATTTGTAATTTAGAGGTCGTGGTTTGGATTCCACGTTGAACTTTATGTCCCTTAGTTGCCATCGGCTGTTGGGCTATTAATTAACAGTTTTGTCTAAGGAAAATGTCAGTAACAAGACTACAAGATCACACCACAATTATCTTAAACTCAATCCTCATTCATACATGGCTTAAAATACCTACCTCATGGTATGGTCGCCATTTCAATAATCTATTTTAATCTAAGAGTTGTAAATGTTTGAAGGGTATATTGTTAGACTGAAAAATTCTAATGATATCAATTACATAGAGTGAGAGTGGATCAGTTAAACTTTTTTTAGAATATTTTTCATAAGTAACACGTTTAGTAAAAAAAATGTTGATAACGTTCCGGGAGCTGGAATCTAATCCAGTTCTTGGATACTTTAATTAACTTTTTTCAGCTTCATGCCGACTTAGTCCGGATTATGTACTAACCTTATCTTGTTCTAGGTTCGGTTCACCTGAGAAAAGAGGACTCTAAACCCCAAAACGTTGTGAAACTTTGTTTTACTAATCGTTATAAATGTCCGAAATAGTATACTAAATTTATACAGATTGGTATTTACATATTTTATGCATTAAAGCATAATATGATTCCATTATTATTTATTTATAATAAATTTTAATATATAATATATTGTTGGTCTTTAGACATAGAAACAAAACAAGCCTGTTAAATCAGTCTGGGTCAAGCAGTTTTATAGCAGCCTTAAGACAACAATACCGCACTTTATACCATTCCTAAGTGGTATCTTACACTTAAAGCATGCATTTTAATGCTTTAATCTCAATTTAATTATTTCGGTAAGCATTCTTGTTATATTGTATATACTGCAAAGACTGCAGGCAAAACAAGCTTAGCACGTCTTCCTGTGAAATACCTCACAGTTACAGGAATAAAAGGGATTCATAAGGATGTGGAAGATATGAAATGACTGTACCTAAGGAAAGTAAAAAAAACCTCAAAACCAATCTAGATTCAGAATCTACCCGTAGGACTCCTAGTACCTAGTAGTACACGCAACAGGACAGCACACCTCCTTCTATGTAACCCCTGAAAACATGCCAAATATCATTTTCATTCCATGGTATCCCTTTTAGCTAAATAGTAAGTAGAAATATCACTCCCCAAATATACTGTTTCAATAGCTATTGCAGTTGCATGAATTAGTCTACCTCAGAAAAGACAAAAAGGAACCAATTTGATAAGGTGATTCACGGAGCAAATTTACTTACTGATAATGCTACAGATTCTTTTTGGTGAACCTAATTTTTAGGATTCTCAAGCTCAAAGAATTTGGGGAGGGATCTTAATGTATTAATTTTTAATATACGCAAAAACCATTGATTGTTTTCAATTTTTTTAGTTTACTAACAACATTAAGTTAACAAGATTAAAATTTTTTGTAGGTAAACAAGTTTTTTTAGTAAATAAAAATTGTTATCATAAAATCCTAAAGCCCTAAGACTAAAATAGTACTACGGTTTGTAGGTACAAATTAACTTTGAAATAAAAAAAGGAATTATGTTGATATTACTATTAAAAATTAAGATATGACATTTCCCGTTAACAATGATTTTTCTCGTACAAACTACCTCTAGTGGGTTTTAAAGGTTAGGGGTTAAAAAAATGCATTAAATGTATTCTTACCTGTTAGATAATAATCAAATAAGAACATAAAATGTTATATTCTTCTAAAAAGTTAGTTTGACTATAATTAATAAAAAATTAAAATCGAAAAGTATTCTTTCGAGAAAATATAACAATAGCTAAAAAGATTCGACAATTGAAATAAACAACTTTAATGGCGAGAGCTCAAAGTATTTCTCAGCCTACTCGGCCGTTCGCTGAAAGTGGATAATTGTCACTAAGTGCATAATTTTCAACTGAAAATAGATTGGTGAGTAAAATGTCTGGCCTCATACTTTTATCGCTTTCTATATTTCAGCTAAAGTTCTACATAAATATCTACCATTATGCAGAGGAATTGTTCTACTTTAATGATGTAATATCTATATTTTTAATAAATTTAGCTAATAATCAAATTCATTTATTCAAGTTGTAAACATTTTTCTTTGTGTAAACAATTGAAATTATTGATTGAATTGATTCTTTAAGGCTAATAAGTATATTTTCATATTATTGAGTTACTAATCGATAGTAATCGATTACTATCGAACACGATACTAATCGTGTTAGGTTTAATTTAATATTCACAAAATTGATTTTACAACATGTCTTTTTCCAATACAACGTTTCTAAAAGTCTTAAAACTCCTTCCCTTTTCAAATGACTAATACTCCCGTTTGAATAAAAATATTGAAGCTAATGGTCATTTAAGCAAAATATCATAAATCTCAATATATTTTCAATTTGAATCTAACGGCACCTAATTCATTATGGATATCAGATGGTAAATATTACCAAGTATTGGACTTTTTACAAATGCATGAAGTATGTTTTATATAACCAACTGTATATTTATAGTTAACAATTTTCCAAATATGTTAATTTGATTACTTAAAATCACCTTTTTTAAAAACAAGATCGAATAAAAGGTTTTTAATTTTCTTCTCTCATTTTGTGTAGTTAGTTTAGAGTTTTTACTAAGTTTCAAGTTTCTATGAGGAATGGATTTCTGCATTTTAAGAAATTCGTAAAAAATTGCGTGCATCCTGAATCTTCTTTTAATGATTATGTAGGTTTTAGAGTCATGAAAACGGTAGTAGTTATATTAAAATAAGAAATGTTGTAAAATTAGACTGGACGGTAGCGTGACCTGTAATAAAGCTACTTGGAGGTCATGAATTGCGGATGGTTATGAGCGATGGTCAGCGGATGTTTTATTCTCTGGTGTGGGTTAACGTCCACACTATTGAATACTACGTTCATTCGCAAAGACCATCTTCAACAACACCGGTTCCGGAGACCGGTTCGTAATTCAGTGGTAAAAATGGTTCATATCCCACGTTAAACTGTAGTACCTTAGATACCATCGGCTGTTAGGCTATATACAGGTCCTAAGATTTAAGGAACATGACAACCTTAGCTAATAAAAAAAACTACAAGATCGGGATAAAATCATCTTACACACTCATTTATCATTCACACTTAGCTTATAAGCTCAAAATAACTACACACCTGGATGGGTCATAATTTTAAAAGAAAACAGTCATAGTAAAGTGTGTTATTAAAAAAATGATTGTGGAAAAGTTATGCAAGTTAATGGTCTATTTACTTTTCTAAGAACTAATACAGTTTTACAAACTTTCACTACATAATAAAATAATGTCCCTTTTTGCATTATTGAATAAACTCTATGGCGGACATCCAGCGCTACATTGTGACTTTAAGCACATTCGGGGCGATGTTTTTTGACATAAATCGACTAAACAGCCTCATGAAGACTCAACAACCCCTCCCACGAAGGGTAGGCCGAGGTCCTTAGTGATATAGCTGGCCAGTGGCCAACCTCTGTATACGGACCTCTGTAGCCGGACGGTGGAATTGGAGAAACTTTCTTTCAATTTATTGTATTGCAACACATAAAATGAAATTATTTCAATAACCCTTTCCTTTTTTTAATTTCCTTTTTTTGGGTCGTAGTTATGTACTTACTTTACAATTTTTTAGTTTATGATAAATAGTACAATAGTTGGTAATTTAGCTGTGAAAGCGTACCTTATATTTGAATGAGATTTTTTGAGTAAAAAAAATAATCGTAGGTGGCTAGTTTGTGGAAATATATATTTCCATTTTCAATACTTGTCAAGTTGTTACTTATATAATTCCTGGAAACAATCACCTAGTGACTATCAACAAGATTAATAACCTTTAAAACTACACCACTTAAAAAATAGAAAAACCTAAAAAAATTAACTAAAAGTATTCTGGAAGACGGACAGGGCTGGTAATTAACGTATCTTAAATGCAGTTATTAAGTGAAACTTTGTGATAGTATTTGGTTTTAGAACAATTAATTACTACAACAATAAAAAATTATTTCCAAAAAATTTACAAAAATTATATGACAGGCATCTTAGTTAAACGAGTTACCATACTCATTTACAAGTTTCCTAAACATTCAATGTTTTTACGTCACTGATCTTTCTAGGTAATGATGGCAGAACGGATTCTGGATAACCCTAGTTCTAAATGAATTATGTGTAATAATCAGTGCATAGTAAACAAAGCTTCTGAAAATTAGAAAAATATTTAGTTGTATTTTAAAACAGAGGCTATTTAGTTCAACTTTTAAGCCCCACTAAAAATTTCAGTAAAAATTAAAGTGGAACGTGCAAGCACGAAAACAATTTTCTATCCACTAAAAATCGTTATTTCAACACATTAAACAAATTTATAACATAGTTAATGCAGTCTGAACTAAGGTAATACACTTCTGCAACACCCCTGTTTTTCACAGCACCAGAGATTTTCCCAAAGTGTAGGCCAGCACCTCAAAATATGTAGAGAAATATATTTATGATTATCTTCGTGCTGTGACATGAAAGACTAGTAGAAGTATCGCCTTTTACGAATAATCTAGCAAACTAATTATAAATTAATATACCGATAATTTAAAGTATACGTGATTAGCCTAAAAGTGTGGAAAATAGTTTGTAAGAAAGTTGGTAGCACTGTAGGTAACAATCAGCTGTTGTTTGCCCAATGTTAGATTACACGGAAGCGCAAACACACGATGCGGTTACCGTCAAAGCGGTCAGCTGACCCACATTCCACAGCAATCAGCCTCTTAATTACTCATCACGAGGTTTTGCTTCCCTAGTTGTTTTGCCTCTATTGTCGTGTATCATTAGCAAACTTCCAGTGAAAAAATGCGTACTTCCCTTTGGGAAATAGCTTAGATCACTGATATGTCTAAGTGGATGTTTTTAGTTCCTCTAAACAGCTGTCCTTATAACCATATGACGTCATTTCCCTTTCAGATTGTTTTCTAACGCATTGCCAATATCCACCCTTATCCATTTTAAAAGTATTTGTTGCTGTAAAACCGACTGAATAGTCCTCTAGTTATGGTACTCGCTTCTTCATCAGTTCACCAGTTCGACCCTGAGAAAAATCTTTAAACTCGTGGTAAAAATCATGACGTAGTTTTGTGCCGATCTTATTCCGGGCACAGTTTCCTTTGTTCATTGGGTTGATAATTAATGTTTCTGTGAAATAAATCACCCCTCTTTGTCAGTGACAAAGCTACATAGATTATCAGATCCACGATATTCATATCCACACTTTCATCATATTCGCTTTACATAGGTACCAAAGTGGGTAGGTGAATTATCTATGCATATAGATAACTATATAAAATGAACATAGGTAAAATTTTATTTTAAATGGGTCAGAGTGCCCTATTCACATACATGGTAGTTTATGTTAATTTTCCTCATAAACTAATAAAGATATCTTATTCTTGTATTTTACAGACCAGCCCTTCTCAAATACATGGATTTTGTTAAATCAAGCTTTGGAAATTTTTTAAGTTTAACATAAATGTTTTAAACCTTTTTTATTTCATATTTTTTGCTAACTTTTCATTCCAGCAATTAATCTTAGTTATGCCTACAAAAAGGTTGAATAGCATACCATTATTGGTTTTTAAGTAAAGGTAACACATTATTAAGTTCTAAAAAAACTTTCAGAAAACTGAGAAAACAAAATAATAATTAATAAACAGTAAACAAACACGATATTTTCTAACGTATTTCATATGAGTTACGTTATACCAGGTTAGCCAACGCAACAAAAATTAATCACACATAAAAATTGGTGTGGACTATTATCATACTACATAACAAGCAAAACTTTTCAGTAAATTGGTCTCGAGTTTCATTTGAAAAACCACCGTCATTCGCTTATAAAATTATTTTACCAGGTGTAAAATTAAATCAGGTTTAATTATTACTTATCGTTGGAGGGGAGAATTTAACCTATAATTTCATGATAAAACAATGCCGGTAGAACTCTTATTTCGCCCTACTGACCCCCTTAAAGGAGCTTCCATAAAATAAAAAGACGATCTAGTAAATGACAATTATCAATTCACTTAACCCCTGTGGAATAAACATGTAAGAAGACATTCGGTTCAAACTTTATGTTGTGTGCTAATTTACCATGTTGCAAACCATATTTTTAAACTCAATTCATCCCTCGTTCTTAGTTTTGTTGGTGCTTCAAACAAATAAAAAGTGTCCAGCCTAGCGTGTCTCTGAGGAATAAAGTTGGCCGACTCGACACCTAGTTGAGAAGATAGTTTCTCAAACTGTAATCATCCGTGTAAAGCTCTGGGTTGGAAATTATTCGATCCAGAAATAAACAACCGTTTCCAATATAGAAAAGAAAATAATAGTCGTTATTCCAAGTTTTCTAAAACCTTGTCCGTACGACTCTCAATGACTAGAATTGACAATAAATTTAATGAATATTTTGGAATTTGTTAGACCCTCAATAAATCGTACAATGGAAAAAGCTAGCTCCAAAGCATTATTCAATATGAAAGGTGGAAGGACAACATTATAATAGGTCATAATAAAGTCTTGTGTTACGCATGTCAGTATGTGATTCCACAGGGGAAATTATTTCCCCAAACAATTTGGGAGTATAAACTTGTCTTTTCCCTTATTATTACTGTATTCTTCCAGGATAATTCATGCTGGAATAATTTTTATCTTGTAGAAAATTATTTTATCTTAACTTTAATGTTTCCATTTATAGTAAAAGATATTTATGGTGAAGACACCAAATTAACCCACTTTAAATAAATAATGTGGCATAATGATTTTTATGGATTGAATATCCACGATTTTTGTAAAAGTTTTAGTTTCAAAGCAACTAATATGCTTTTCATTCAAATATTTTAATTACAAGGATGATATTTTAATATCAGGCATCTTGTCTGACTATCAAGAATAGTGCCTTTTCTTCACACTGTTGTCAATCGGAAATACGAATTTTTAAATAAATCAATACATGACTTAATGCTATCCTATATAATAAAATAGTTCATGCTTTAAAAAACAATAAAAATTAGAATAAAAACCCTGCGTATAGAGTAACGTAAAATACAGTAGTTCAAAAAGTTTTTTGTTACGGTTTTAGAAGCATAACTATCAAAATTTACTTTTGATCCCATTTGTGAAATCTAGGAAAGTCTAGGTAAACTAGGAAATACCAAGAGGGGTTTCTAGATCCCTTAATATTTAAATACAATAAAATAAAATTTTTAATTTGAAATAATTTTTTTAATATTAAATATTTATTTCCTCTTTAGATAAAAAGGGCTCGCCAGCAAGGTGTCCTCTGTGCCAACAATCTACAAACCTTAGTGTTAAAGGATTTTTAATAGCACTAAAACCATTAGAAATTTAATTTTGGGTTGAAATATTACGGTAATAAAAATTACAAAGAGAACATAAACTTTGTATAGTTGGTCTGCGAAAGTACCACAATAAATCTCACCTATTCGTTGTCAGACGACAGTTAGTTGTTGTAAGTTGGTTCTTGTGGTCTTAAGCTTGATATATGTCAGCATGAAAAGAAAATCTCACACAACTACTCTGCAGTTATGGTTACAACTTACCTAAATAGTAATTTAAATTTTAAAAACAGTTTCAATCGACTCGTACTATCTCCCTTTTGATTAACTTAAAGTTCAGTACATTATATTGACAAGGATTTGTCTTCGACCGGGATGGGGTGTTGCCAATTTGAAAAAGTGACGTCATTTTGTTGATGAGTTTTTAATAGTTTGGTTGTAGAACAGCTGTTTACATTAACTGAATACATCCCCTTTATACGTATCCCTGATCTAACCTATTTCCCTGAGGGAAATAATTTTTATTCCGATTAAATATATTTCAAGACTAATTGACTTTTATTTTTTTAACTTGAACTGCCCAACACGAGAGTCCTTTGTTATGAAGAGCCTGTAAACACTTCGTGGCACAAACATTTATTTTTTTGACTAGTATGTTGGCGTCGTCCTGTTAGCCAATTTTGGATAGTTGTGAGCGATTGTTGGTGGTTGTAGTGTTTTCTTGTGTGGATTAACGTCCGCACTATTAAATACTACGTTAATCCGCAAAGATCCTTCTCATAATTAGACCAGTTCGTAATTCAGAGGCAGTGGTTTGGAACCCACGTTAATCTGTAGGTCTCTTAGATTTGTCATTGACGTTTGGGCTATTAATTAACAGTTCTGTCTAAGGAACATGTCAGCTTTGGTCAGTAACAAGATCACAGGATTGCACCTCAATCATCCTACACTCGTTTCTCATTCATGCTTGGCTTAAAATACCAATCCCTGTAGTACGGTCGCTATTTAAGTAATCTAATCTATTCTATAGGCTGGCTAGATGTGACCGCTCATGATCTAATAGGACTTACCGTCCACTGGATTCGATCAACAACCCTTTGACTTACCAAGCCTGTGCGTTACCCCTGAGATACCGTGTCGGTTCCAATCTTCATTTTCCTTTTCCTCATCAAATACATTTTACACACCATCTTTGCCCTATAAATATTTCGAAAGGCACAACTCTTACACCCCACCAAAACAGGAAAGAGCCGTTTTTTTTTCTTTTTAGAAGGTTTCATTTAGGGATACACAATATATTGCATATAAATAAAATACCAAAAACGCTACGATTATTTTAAAGTTTCACCAACGTGTTTGAGTTTTGAATATTAAGTGTCTGTGGTGTTAATCTTCATTGTTATCCCTAAAACTAATTTATTAGAATAATATGAAGACCACTTATATAATTGTGATTAACAAAAGCTACAAAGTAGGTCCTACAGAAAAAACATTTAAACACTACTAGTTTATATGTCCTACTCATTTCGCGCAATTAGCTTAGGGCAGTAGACTTTCAAATCTACAGATCTACTACATACAACGCAACAAATCAACTTTATTGTATGAAATGCTGAACTTATGCTATGCAGTGATGGATTGAAATTTTTTTACTACGATATTATTAACCTCGGTACCATTCAAACTACGAATTACATTCATTACCCAATTTCCTTACAAAGTATAATATCTCTTTAACACATCAACACATAAATTCAACTTCTATAATTTGTAAATATCTCAAATAATTAAAGATTTTAAACCACCGATTTACTCATCTACAGTTAATTTAAACCTTTTGCTGTCAATTCTTAATTAACAGTTCTGTCTAAGGAACATGTCAGCTTTGGTCAGTAACAAGACTACAAGATTGTACCTCAATCATCCTACACTCGTTTCTCATTCATGCTTGGCTTAAAATACCAATCCCTTTAGTACGGTCGCCATTTACATAATATAATCTATTCTATAGGCTGGCTAGATGTGACCGCTCATGATCTAATAGGACTTACCGTCCACTGGTCTCGATCAACTCTAGCCTTTGACTTACCAGGTCTGTGCGTTACCCCTGAGATACCGTGTCGGTTCCAATCTTCATTTTCCTTTTCCTCATCAAATACATTTTACACACCATCTTTGCCCTATAAATATTTCGAAAGGCACAACTCTTACACCCCACCAAAACAGGAAAGAGCCGTTTTTTTCTTTTTAGAAGGTTTCATTTAGGGATACACAATATATTGCATAAAAATAAAATTAAAAACGCTACGATTATTAAAGTTTCACCAACGTGTTGAGTTTTGAATATTAAGTGTCTGTGGTGTTAATCATTGTTATCCCTAAAACTAATTTATTTAGAATAATATGAAGACCACTTATATAATTGTGATTCAAAAGCTACAAAGTAGGTCCTACAGAAAAACATTTAAATAGTTTATATGTCCTACTCATTTCGCGCAATTAGCTTAGGGCAGTAGACTTTCAAATCTACAGATCTACTACATACAACGCAACAAATCAACTTTATTGTATGAAATGCTGAACTTATGCTATGCAGTGACAAATTGAATTTTTTTACTACGATAATATTAACCTAGGTACCATTCAAACTACGAATTACATTCATTACCCAATTTCCTTACAAAGTATAATATCTCTTTAACACATCAACATATAAATTCAACTTCTATAATTTGTAAATA
The DNA here is from genome assembly GCA_023375725.1 of Nephotettix cincticeps. Lineage (NCBI taxonomy): Eukaryota > Metazoa > Arthropoda > Insecta > Hemiptera > Cicadellidae > Nephotettix > Nephotettix cincticeps. The sequence continues at coordinate 44,694,160 of CM041787.1, forward strand.
TCTCAAATAATTAAAGATTTTAAACCACCGATTTACTCATCTACAGTTAATTTAAACCTTATGCTGTCAATTCCAATAAAAATCATTACATCAACATCACTAAATGGCAGATGCTCATTTACTATATTTTCCAAACTCAAAGAAAACCTTAACTAAATAAATTATGTTAAAATACATACACAACTCCACGAAAAACACGAATGTATTTTAAACATAAAGACAGTTTATTTGTTTAAGCTTCTCATGAAATCTAAAGAGACGGTTAGATATTGAAAACCTGTCATCTCTTTGAAATGACCCATGTCCTTCAGTCGAAAGGTCGCAAATACTGCTACGAAAGAGTAACATTTTACGCATTAGAAATGTTTTGTGGTTGATATTTAGTTGTTTTCTGCCCTGTCACAAAACATTTAAACTATATTTCCAAGGAAAACATATTTTTTCACCTCGCATACAGTATAATAATATCAAGGTTATATTTATAATTTACTACTACTTATTTTAAAAAAATGCCGTTTTGTTTCACTGCACTATATTTCACTTTTTCCTCATATTTTTAAAAATGTATCTGAAAAATATATTTCTGAATTTACAAAACTCCCGCAGGGAATACGTTTCAAATGAATCCTAAATAAATGTACTGTGTGGTTGTTAAATAAACCCCCGTTGTAAAATGACAGACATTTTATATATTTGTTTACTCTGAAACATAAAAATATAAAAATTCGTGAAGTCATCGAATTGAGTAAATATTCAGGATGTAACTAATATTATTGTAATACTTAAACAAACATACGTTACGGGTGGAGGCTAGGAAAAAATACCGTGTTATATTTTCTTATGTCTGCGTTTTTCATTTATTTTTTTATTTTAGCTAGATAGTAAGATATTCACTTCATTTCGAGTTAAAATTTAAAATGCAATGTTCATTGAAAATATGCTATATATATTAAAAAAATATGAATACTGAAAACTCTCAATTGTTCAGAAATATAACTGCTAAATATTTTAATTTTCAAATGACTTAGTGAATAATTCGAACGCTTTCGTATACCTAGAGAAATGTTTTGAATGGATCAGTTTAAGTTTTATAAATGACATGGAGTCTACCTAATAATAAACATTTAATAATTGATGATTTATAAGTTTTTTTGGTGGATAAAAGTTATTAATTATAGCTTTGACAAGAAACTAATCGGAATTAAAAGTTTCAGTTTCTAATTAAATAATTGAATTTCAAAAGTCATTCATAATTTCTTACTTGAACAATCAAATACTTTTTAGCTATAAAACTGATTTTATACATCTTTTAATTGAGTGTGTGGATTTTATAGTTTGATACAAATTGGGTCTCACCTTGCTGGAATTTTACATAAACTTTAAGTACTCTTATGATATTTATAGATTATAAAAAAATAATGTACTTAATTGACATTTCCATATTAATAAAGTACTCTACAACCTATATTTATAAACATTCATCCACTTAACACTCAAGCCTAACCATATCATTACATTGAAACATCAAAAGTTACTAATTAAGTAGTTATAGGTACTTCAACATTGTAAAAATATTCAATTTATAAATGATAACTGTATTTATATTATTTTACATATTATAGGCTACTACATTTATTGTGTTTATCAACATCAGTGTCATATTATAGAGCTTTATTAAGAACAAATTGATTTCAATAATAGTTTTGTCACTACCCGATGTCTTTGTTAAATAGGTATTTAATTAATAATAACCCTATGACAAATTGTGACTTAGTCTGGAATCGAAACGTTACCATCGAGTTGCGAGAAAGAACATTACCATTGAATACCCAGCTGTTCATTTTTATAGTTTGTATTTCAAATTTGAACTTTATAAAAAGGTAAAAAGTTCGTAAACTTAACTACTTATGTATTTTCAACACCGAAATTTGAAGCCAACCCTTTTTTGTTAGATGATTACGTGCCTTCTCATTCGAGGGTTTTTGGCAATGGTCCTAAATCATTTTACGTATTACTGTAGCCTATATTTCATATATCCTGATATTAAAATACGGTGGTACGCTTTGGCGATTGGTGTAACTTTAACCCGGTACCTCGATGACCAAAATGCTGTGCAGTATCCCTATACCAATAAATATCACCCCTAACTAAAGAGTAAAAAGCATAAAAACAACACAAAGTATTTTCTGAAATGTGAGGGTAAATTTATACTTTCAAAGGTGAACATTTTTGAAAAATTCAAAAATTAAACCATTTATTAATTTTAAAAAAATGTATTTTTTCAGACAATCCGATTTTTTATTTATTTAAAATTTCCATCAGTAGGGAGAAAAAGTTATACAATATTGTAGCGGTTGTGAGAGAACTTTTAATTTACACTTTAAAAAAACTTAATGCACTGAATTTTTTTAAGTATTTTTGTTTAACTTTAAAAACTGACCTGAAATACGTGAATGTTTGAGGAAACCTAATCCATCATAATCCAAAGCGGAACACGAACGAACACGTAGAGAGTGACGGACGCGCGCACACAACCACCCGCACGCCGCGGCGTTGGGAGACACACTGCAAGGGCTGTTTTTCTCCTCCACCCCTCCCACCAAACAGGGTGAGGCGTCCGACACTCTAACCAGGCCGCTACTGACCTACTTGGAGCGTATACCACTATCAAGTTACGGCTAGTGCTATAGTTACCATGGTCGGGGCTACTAGCTCTCTGGATTGTTCGGTTGGCTACCAAGTCGTCTAGAGGCGAATAGGAAAAGTTTTCAAAAAATTTCAACTTTTTAAAATTTTATATCATATTTCTACAATTCATACTGTTTTTTTCAATTGAAAACAAAGTCTTCTAGAGTTTAATAAAAAACTGAGCAAATAAGTTCAAATATCGGTAAAAAAAACCTTTAGAATATTTATATAAAATAAGTTTCCAGAAAAGCTCAGATATCATTAAAAAAGTTTTACAAATGTTATTTCATATTTTTGCACTTCTCGATATATTTTCAGTTGGCAACAATGACTAAGTGAATCTAATCACTACAAAAATTGTTTCTAAAAAATTCCTAACATCGTTAAAAAGGTTATATCAAATATAAACTTACGCTACATTTGTGGAAAACTATAGAGTTTTCATGGCAAATTAAGCAAATTATTGAAAACACTTATAAATTTTCTAACAAGATTGCCAGTTTGTTTGAATAGGTATAGCTTATATGTTTAAACATATCCAAACAACTGTTCAATAATTCAAAAATTTTAACAATTTATGGAGCTTTATAAACTATTACTAATAAGTTTAAGCAAATTTGGATTAAGTAAAGGATTATTAATCTACTCATTCTTATCACGAATTCCATCTGTATTTATCTATTATATTATTTTATTACACCTATATTCCGGACATAATTTAACAGGATGATAATTTTTAAGGTTTTTGAGTAAAAAAAAAGATCTCTAGGTTTTAATAGTTTCTTACTCTTTGTCTATTTCTGAACTCTATTCTTAAACTTTTGGTTTACAATAGAGGTTTTGCTGATCTTTGAACTTTGAAATAAAGTGACCTTAACTAGGTGTTGTTAGTTAAAATTATTCATTTTTCTAGTACAATGTGTGGCTCGTTTTGTTCCTACAGCCACTGAAAATCTAGCCCATAGTTAAAAATGAAATAAAGTATTTATATTCAGTATTAGGTTTCTAACAAATTTATTTATAACACGCAACAATTGATGTGAGAAATTCAGAGAATTTTAGTTAACAAAGTTTCGATCGCGATTCCTCCAATCGCCGTTGTTTCAAGTTTCATTCGTTTGTAATGAAGCCAATTTTTAGACATCTCAACAATTTTTCACCAGTGAGTTTGTTTTTCTATTTATATTAAGAAACTACAAATAACTCAATCTCAGAAATTTGGAAGTTAAGGTTACATTCTCTTAGTAGGTCACATTTGCATTCCTACTTTCTACAGTAAATCGTTTAATGCATTTCAAATATCACAACTAAGAATGAAGAATAAATTATATATTTATTTAAAGAAAATATTAAATGATCTCATTGTTTATTTTATAGTTCAAAGCTACAGTTAATGTAATATGTTGGATAAGAAATACAAAATCATTTTAGTCAAGAACTGGCAGTACTCTTACAAATCTACATGTTTAGTTCTTAATGTGGACCTTGCTATGATTACTACTGTACATAGAACAATTTCCTATTTATATTAAAACCGTGTAAATATTCTCTAGTCTCCTAGTGTCGACAACTGTTCTGTCGCTTAGAAAGTAATCTAATCTTTAGCCCATATTCTTGGAAAAGTTCACACAATGAGCTACTTTTTTACACAAGTCATCATGCACTCACACGAATTATTGTTGACCCTTTTAGAGCTAAATGTATACATATGTATTAATTTTGGAAAGGTCACTGAAGAAGAAAATGGCTTATAAAGTGAGATAGTAATCGTCAGCATAAAAAATGTCAAGGCATCGTAGTTTGTCCAATCAAAGGTTTGATGCCTATTGAGTCTATAGACATTAAAACTAAAACAATCAAGATTTATAAAAACGTTATCATTTACCACAGCTAAAAAAATATAAAGGAATTTCAAACATACTGAATCAGTTAAGGAACTGTTTGTAAAAATAATACCTGACGAAAAAATTTACGTATACAATTTTAAATCAGAAGAATAAACTAATTCACAATCGCATATTAACACTATATTTATAAGGAATTCGTTACATAAATGTGTATAAAGGATTAAATATAAATCGTGTTGGTGGAAAGATGAAATCCCCATCGGAGACAGCTCCCCGTGATCCCAGTCTGAGACTGGCGCCTCTGTTGTTTTTATTGCATATGATTTGCATTCTTACTCAAAGTACTTCATTGGATTCCCTAAATGAATATTTATAAACCATTATACCTCCAAACTCTCTCGGAGAAAGTTAATTCCATAAGTAACATTTTAGACACACAATACTAACTATGAATGTTTCTTTTATTCATTTAATTATTCATTATTACTACTAGTTATTTTGAAAAATTTATTAAACTATAGTTCGATAGCTTATTATTCATATTTTACAGAACCAAAACCTATTTCGTTTCATAACGTATTGTTTTGGGGTATTAGAGATTGTACTCTCAGTGAATTCCGATTTATTTCAGACATAACAAATGTTATTGCTGTAAGTTTATAAACAACAAAGGTATAAATCTACTTATTCACCATAAGACTAACATAGGGTAAGAGTAAATGGGTTAGCTGCCATGTGAAGCTTAGCATTTATTAATGACCTCTATTATATTATGGGTGGTGGTATCCTGATTTTTGCAGATGTTACAACCCTTATTAATTGCCATACCAGTGTTCTTGAAGATATAGCTTCCACGAAACAATTATATAACAATGTTTCCAGCTAGTTTCTAAACAGTTAACTATCCTTAAACGAAACGAAAAGCCGGAAAATAATTTTTAGCCTCGGTAAATTGAAATAGAGGGTGATCCTGTAAAATTACTGAGTTTTTTCATGGAACCCAATCTGTCATGGGATCACCATAAAAACCAGTTGTATACTAGGCTGAGTTGATCTACCATCAAGCTATGTAAAACAAGCTAACTTCAGTTTTTTACATAATCTCATTTCATAAAGCACTCTGTTATGTTGTCCACTCAGTTGCTACGAAAAAACGTATTATTGAGAACAGAGCAGCTCGAGTCTTGATCACTGTAGGCCTCTTTTCATTGACAGACTTTTCATTGATTGTCACTGCATTTAATCTTCTCATTTGTCAAATCTTTTTGCCATTTAACATCTGTAAACGAGGTGCATAACCACCTAACTATGTCTGGTGACAAACTGTGACTGAGAAGGTGGCGACGTCCTGTAATCCAACTACTTGGAGGTCACGAATTGTGGATAGTTGTGAGCGATGGTCAGTGAGTGTAATATTCTCTTGTGTAGATTAACGTCCTCATAATTGAATACTACGTTAATCCGCGAAGACCATCCTCAAAATTAGACCAATTCGTAATTTAGAGGCCGTGGTACGGATTCCACGTTAAACTGTAGGTCCATTAATTGCCATCGGCTGTTGGGCTATTAATTAGCAGTCCCATCTGAGAAACATGTCAGCCTTAGTCAGTAACAAGACTACAAGATTGTGCTACAATCATCTTACACTCAGTCTTCATTCATACTTGGCTTAAAATACCTACATTGTAGTATGGTCACCATTTAAATAATATAATCTAATCTAATCTAACTATTTTTACCCAGATTTAGGCTGGATGAAACAGAAAAGCTTCTTTGTTGTAGGTGTAGGTTTTATAATTGCCTGCCAACTGAAATAAGAGCTTTGCCTCCTCCCAAATGCTCACCCATCCTGAAGTACGGTTATAAGAATATCCTTTCTACAGTCTCCTGGAGTTTGTAGAAGCCATCCTTACTAACACCATAACTAGCAAGTTCAACCAAAATTAACCAAATGAATCCATTAATCCACATCTTAAACTATCAGGTAATTACTCTCGTCCTTAATTTCTTCAGTTGTTTACAGTCTCCCCTTCTCTTACAAATAGTTCCTTTGACTATGACGGTAACACTGCATGTAAAACACAGTTATTCATAGTTTCCCTGAATTTACTGTTCTATAAGTCAACATTTACCATTACATCTATAGATAAATATAGAACGGCATTAAAAATATTTTAATATCTAATTTTTGGAAGCTTTTGACATATATATTGGTAAGCAATAGCAAGATAAAACTGTTCATAAAGTACCATCACATTATTTAAAACAAAGAGGGGTCTATTACAATTTGTTTGTATGCCTTAATATAATCATGGGGAATGAAAGCAAATATATTTGCTGCGATTGGTTCTTCATATTTTTACACAAATTATAATACCATATGAGCTATACCACACAATGTTAAATAGTAAGCAAGATGTTTTACCATTGGCACTGGAACCTGAATTACAATATACCGTGTTTATAAATTTCTTTATCTCAGTAATGGATTTAGATTTTTCATTGGTTAATTATTTAGATCAATAAATGTACTAATAAAAGTTTACTTCACTAATAAATTGTATTACAATCCCATTTTGGAATACGCACCCTCTCTAAACACCCTTTGGATAGAATTATCTGTCTGGCTTTTGAGCTTGATAGAAAATTATTCTTTATGTATCAGTGGTAAATCTTATAGAGGTTGGACGTTTTTTACGAGAGTTAAGTCGATAAAGGTTCTATTGTTTAGGTTTTAACTGGATGACCATGAAAATAGGAAAATTTTAATTCTCTAAAAGTAACTAAACACGTTCTGAAAAATACTAATAAAACAATTTTATATTAATCAATTTTCATGTACTTAACAACATCAGTTATTATTAATTAATTAGCTTAAATTTAATGTTTAGATTAATTTAAACTCCACAGCTCCAACTATTAAAGGATTCCATCCACTGCAAACAATAATATTGGTTCCGAATCCATTACTGTTTGTAATCATGTGTGTTGAAATAAGCTGTATATAAGCAGTGACAATATGAGATTATAGCTAGCAGGTAAATAGCTTTTAACTATAAACTAGAGTAATGTTGCATCAACCCATAGGATGATTAAACTGTTAATAAAACGATAAATTTTATATTTCCACACTCTCACAGTATTCATATTAAAATATTTATACAAAAAAAAATAAAATAAACCGATTAATTTTGCACTACTAACAGCAAAGTAATGGGGTATGTTAAATGAAACGTCCAGCGCCTACAATATTTAACTTTAGATTATACTGTGTATCAGTGTACTTATTCTCTGTAAGACAAAATTCCTTTATCTTAGATATTTGAGATGGTGGCGACATCCTGTAATCCTGCTACTTGGAGGTCACGAATTGTGGATAGTTGTGAGAGATGGTCGGGGGATGTAGTGTTCTCTTGTGTGGATTAACGTCCGCACTATTGAATACTACGTTAATCCGCAAAGACCATCCTCATAATTAGACCAATTCGTAGATCAGAGGTCGTGGTTCGGATTCCACGTTAAACTGTAGTTCCATTAGTTGCATCGGCTGTTGGGCTATTAATTAACAGTCCCGTCTAAGGAACATGTCAGCCTTAGTCAGTAATAAGGCTACAAGATCGCGCCACAATCATCCTACATTCATTCCTCATTCATACTTGGCTTAAAATACCTACCTGGGTAGGTCGCCATTTCAGTTAAAAAGTATAAAAAAATTATAAAATAAGACTATTCTTTGTTTGGAATTGATTTTTATGGTGAATTTATGCTATTTACATTTTTATTACTGAAATTTTCAACCACGATTTAAGTGAAACGAAGTTTCTCGACGTTTCGGGATCTGGAATCTGATCCCGTTCTCAGACGAGCTATAACGTAAAACGTTTAGGACGTAGTTCGGACCAAGCCCGTATAATGCTGAAAACAAAAATGTTTGAAGCAGTAAAAAAAACTTAAAACCAACACAATACACCAAACGTACGCACAAAAGTAAAAAATACGCTCACTCGTAAAGACAAAGACAACTGAATTAGAGTGGGCGTGTCCTCCCGGAACTGTAAACAAAATGGCTGCGCCAAAAAACCTAAAACATAGGCAAAGTATGTCAAATTTAAAGTTAGTTAAGTTAAATTTGATTAAAATAATTTTTTTGGAGATACGGTTAATATATACATACATGCAAAATTTCTTCTAAATAGGACCAACGGAGTAGGCTGTGGCTCTGTAAACATCCAGACACACGCACACACACACAGACAGACAGACAGACACATAAACGGACGGACATCACGTCGAAACACACTTTTTTGGATCAGAGGACCCCAAAACGGATATATACACTCTCAACTCAAATTCTAAAATTTTGACGAAAACAATACTTTCTTCATATACTATGTATAAGGGGAGAAAGTAAAAATGTTGTAGCTAACATATATTTGTTTTATATATTAAATTAGACACGGACTATAAAAATAGGTACGTAAACCTCGATTTCAGTTTTAAGTTATCAAACTTGGACTTTTGATTTAATTACCTATCACTCCATCGATTTGTTAAAACTGCTTTGTTAAAACTTTCTTCAAATAAAAGAACCTTTGATAACTTCATTAGTGAAATCATTTCGAATTTTTACGGAGCTAAATTTCAACTTATTTTAGCTAAAACTCTGTTTAAAGTGGAAAAAATGTTATTGTATTTTTGCTCAGGGTAACTCTAAAATTAATTATAGACTCGTAACACCTAAATGGCTACATCTACCAAACGTTCCAGGATTTCAAATACATGGGAGTCACTGCAGATGTGTATAATGATGAAAAAACATTAAATTAAAATACTGTAGGAAACAATATTTTATTGGTCTCTCAGGAACCTAGTAAAGAGCTAAATCCTCTTAAAAAACAGCAAATTAATACTCTACAAGAGTATGATTTTGATCGTTGAGTTATATGTGTAAGAGGTATGCAACAGATCTGAAAAGAAGATGATAGTCTTCAAAAACCAAAATTCTTAGATACATTTTTGGTTTTGGTTCCAACTTTTGATCAAGGAGTATGGTGTACAGTGACAACCTAAAACTCAGTAATCTTTATAAATATCCTTACATACTATCTTTGATCAAAAATTGAGATTGGTCGGCCATGTAAACCGAAGGAATCTGGAATTCACACGGAAAAATAACAACAATTTTTTTATATAGGAGAAAACCCCTGGAACCCAAGTGGAATGATGGAAAGCTCAGGTACAGAAGTAATTGCGGATACTCCATGTATCACAAGACCTCAGACAAATAAGGGTGACGAGCGGTTCTTAGTGCGGCCAAAAACCTTTTTGGAGTTGAGGAGCCACATAGGTAAGGTAAAGTAATACTAAACATATTGTAAATATCAATATCAATCTTATTTACGACTATTTGTGAAAAATCTCATACACTGTTTAAGTATTTTGCAATTACTAATACTTAACATTCAGTTTTCACTATGCATGATTGTGAAAATGTATTTAAAACCAACGTGTTGATTTCATTAGGAATTCAACGATATTTTGGGTTTACGAAGAAATCATCTTAGATTTACGAAGAAATCGATATAATTAAATACAAAAGTTGAATCTATATTTTTTATGTTAATTCAAATTTTCTTTATAAAACTGCTTTGTTAAAACTTTATTTAAATGAAAGAACCTTTGATAACTTCATTAGTGAAATCATTTCGAATTTTTACGGAGCTAAATTTCAACTTATTTTAGCTAAAACTAAAAAAAGTGGAAAAAATGTTATTGTATTTTTGCTCAGGGTAACTCTGAAATTGATTATAGACTCTTAACACCTAAATGGCTACATCTTCCAAAGTTTCCAGGATTTCAAATACATGGGAGTCACTGCAGATGTGTATAATGATGAAAAAAAATTAAATTAAAATACTGTAGGAAACAATATTTTATTGGTCTCTCAGGAACCTAGTAAAGAGCTAAATCCTCTTAAAAAACAGCAAATTAATACTCTACAAGAGTATGATTTTGATCGTTGAGTTATATGTGTAAGAGGTATGCAACAGATCTGAAAAGAAGATGATAGTCTTCAAAAACCAAAATTCTTAGATACATTTTTGGTTTTGGTTCCAACTTTTGATCAAGGAGTATGGAGTACAGTGACAACCTAAAACTCAGTAATCTTTATAAATATCCTTACATACTATCTTTGATCAAAAATTGAGATTGGTCGGCCATGTAAACCGAAGGAATCTGGAATTCACACGGAAAAATAACAGCAATTTTTTTATATAGGAGAAAACCCCTGGAACCCAAGTGGAATGATGGAAAGCTCAGGTACAGAAGTAATTGCGGATACTCCATGTATCACAAGACCTCAGACAAATAAGGGTGACGAGCGGTTCTTAGTGCGGCCAAAAACCTTTTTGGAGTTGAGGAGCCACATAGGTAAGGTAAAGTAATACTAAACATATTGTAAATATCAATATCAATCTTATTTACGACTATTTGTGAAAAATCTCATACACTGTTTAAGTATTTTGCAATTACTAATACTTAACATTCAGTTTTCACTATGCATGATTGTGAAAATGTATTTAAAACCAACGTGTTGATTTCATTAGGAATTCAACGATATTTTGGGTTTACGAAGAAATCATCTTAGATTTACGAAGAAATCGATATAATTAAATACAAAAGTTGAATCTATATTTTTTATGTTAATTCAAATTTTCTTTAATTTCAAGAAATTTACACTTAATTATAAAGTATTTCTCTCTTTACAGATTACCAGTGTAGAGCCTTGTTAAAGATTAATTTTTTACGTTTTCCAAAATCACGTCATGGGTTTCTAATGAGTCAGATGAAAAGTTTGACAGCCACGACGGATAGTTGGACACTTGGGAACGCCAACCTGACAGGTCTACAGATTGGCAGCTCAAGTTCTGGAAATAACTTGTTTGAGAAATAGCTCACCAAACGTAGATAATAAACTGCTTATTTTTTACGACTCTCAAACAAATTCATTGATATTTTTAAATTTTTTATGTATAAATATAAATACGAACACTTACACGAACATAAACAGAAGCATGAATATAAATACAAATTCAAATAAAAACAAACCACAAAAACAAATCAAATTTGTTCAACTCCTTCATAGTCTTTGAAATAACCTATTTTAGATACATAGTTTGCAGTAACACTACAATGTTAGAATGTTATTCCCATAAGGGCAATATTATATATTCTGAATATGCCATCTTCAAATACGAAATGTTTGATAAGGTCACTTTAGATTAGTTTGAAGTCAGAGCACGTCTATGAAGGACATGCCTAGATATATTTTTCAGAGATATATTCTATCAAGCATTAAATAAGCCTGTATGGATTGTGTAAATAATATTTTTGTAGATTTATTTTATGTATATATATTTTATAACGGTGACTGGCCACGGTAAGTCAGAATATTAAAATAATGACAACATAGATCACTTTACATGATAATTCCCTTTGAAATAATTCCATTTCAACACACACATTCAAAATTTAAAAGTTTTCCGGTGAAAATTAACGTAACTCATTACCTAAACACACATTGCACTTATGGGAAGTGAGTGAAAAAGGACAAATGTACTGAAGACACAATATATATCCTAAATTATTGTTTTATAATAGAGGGTAGTAAAATATCCCATGGTAAACTCATTTTTAATCAAAAGTCTTACTATTGGTACATATTTTTGATCCAACTAAATAAAACTCCGTTATTATAAAAACCGTAATACCATAGTATAAAATCATCTGAAAAGATAGAAGTGACTTTATAATTATAATTTGATAGTAAATTAATTAGCATTTCCTCGTGTGTCATGTTTGTAATATGGCTCCTTATAATCATCCATTAGAGAGAGTTCTCTGAAAAGGGCCAATAATGATTGACTCCTTTTTTAAACTAAATAGACCATAGCTAATGATAATATGATTATAACTTTCGCAGTAAACAATAATTAGTTCAAGCCACACAAGTTATTTTTCTAAATAAAATCCTTTGAATAAAACTGGCGATTATAATGTAACATTTTCGTAAAAGAATTCCTGTTCATAATTAATTGACAGAGAGTGTACCGTCTCATATGTTTAAGCGGTATTTATCAAAAGTTTGAAAAATAATTCCGTAATATCCTTGGTAAAACTAAAAAAGTACTTAATCCTGACTAATAATTTTACCATATGAGTGTGTCTTAAATGAAATTTTTCATATTTAAAAAAAGGAAAAAGGTTCTAAGAAATAAATAAACGTAACCCTTGAATTGAGAGTAAGTATTGAACATTGAAATTAGTTAATAAAATTCAAAATGGAAATATTATTAAATAATATTTGACAAATAGTATTTTTTTAACTCATTCTTTATAAATTGATGACATAAACAAAGAATTCATTCTTTAAAAAATTACCTCTAAAATAATTTACCTATTTTGAGAAGTTGTTATACTTTGTTTGTTTCTCGCATGGACACATTTTATTTTGAATTCAATCACTTGTACACAACCTGTAATCAACCTTTGACTAACAGTATCAATTCAGTTTAAGATAGGCAAGTTGGAATTTATCTTTTTTATCTTCGTAAGCCCATCATTATTTTTGACTAAAAATCTTAAGTTTTCTAGAATATTAAACTTATCTAGAGCTTATATATTTTTTTCGAAAATTTAAACAATTTTAAGATTCGGTTTCTAGATCAATATGTAAAAGCACAAACTTTGTTCATGTGACATAAATTTTGATAGTGATCTATACAAAATATTTTGCAGATTTTTAATTGTGTTGCCTAATTATTTTTTATAAGTTTGGGTTTATTAATATTGAGTATGACCAGATACGTCTATTAAACTAACACAGCTCATCACGTATTTGTAGTAAAAATTGCAAAAGAAGGAAATTTTCATTTTAAGCAAGACTATAAATGTCAGTAATTAACACTTGTAATGAACCAGATCGAATCAGATATCAGCTGGTGTATGAGAGAGCTCACACAGCTGATTTCTCAATGTCGCATCGAAATGCGCATTCGCTCTGTGCTGGATATAGCCGCTTCTACCCTTTCAACCGAAACTAACACTGTTATAAGTTACAACTTGCAATGCCAGTTTACCATCCACAACTTCATCATAAATTAATAAACATACCAAATGTTATGTATCACAATATTTTTAATGATAATTTCTATTTATTTACATATACACCGTAAGAATATAACTAAATAAGGTTTACTGACATGTAGAAAAATATTGGGATTTGACTTCACATATGGAGCTTAACTATACGAAGCTGTCTACAATATTTGTTACTCTATTTTAAAGCAAGATATCCATTCTTTTAAATTTTCCCTTTAAAATTAATACTATGGGTACAAAACAGTACACTTTGGTTACCCAGCATGGACAGAGATGCAATTAATTATATTTTTTACTCCAATGGTGCTAAATAAAATTTATTTTTTATCATTATTTTTTATCAAATCCCAACCAGAGAGACCAATTTTATTTCAATAAAATAGTTCCACCTTTATAAGTCTGTTTCAACCATACATATATTTAATTTTTTACGAGAGTCGTCTTGGTATTTGATACGTACACAAATACAGTTTTATTTTTTTTAAGTGTAGCATTTATGTTATTTTAAAATTCCCTTAGGTAGAAGGTGCACGTTTCATGCACTGTTAATTGAAAAATTGTGGAGGAACCCAAACATGTTTTTACTGGACGAAACCCACCGAGTTTATAAAAACAAAGGATCGCTTTTCAATCTCACGGTGGAATTAATTTCCATATTTCTTATTGCTTAATAAATATGTTTTAAAATACAAGTATCTTAGGAATCACCACCAACTGTAGAAAAAAATATCTCTCTATACAAAAATGAATGTATGTATGTATGTGTGTATGTATGTATATATGTATGTATGTCCGTCATGCGTTGCCAAAGTCCTCGTGTGATTGCCATGAAATTGCAGGAAACTGCTCTATTTATGTCCAGGAAGGTTTTAGTAAAAAGTTTTTTTAAAGCTTTAAAAAACTTCTCTGGGATATAGAGAATGCATGTAATAAGTTTAATTGTTATTAGTTATCCCGTTTTTTCGGAGAAGACAGCGTAAAATGCCTCCTGTAGCGTCACAGACAAACAGACACAAATTGAGATAAGACTTGTTTCGGCTTCTCTAATGCACGAAACGTAAAAATAACTAAAAAACTTAATAACTCTAAGCAATTTACAGAAAAACCCCTAATTTTATTTATATAGATTTTACATTATTTAAAACAACACAGTACGATGATAGTGACAGTGTAGTAGAAATTCTTCGTCCGTTGCAAAGAATAAGTAAAATGGGTTAACGTAACGCATAGCGTAGAGATAACAAAGATATTCGTGTACTGTTGAATGCTAGAACATATAATGACAAATCTTTGTAGCAGTTCAGGGTCTTTTAACATTCCATTTGTGACCAGTTAAAAAATAATTAATGTTCAGTCTTATCGATTTGGTTAGTTTTTCATAAATCTGTTTGAACATCAAAAACAACAATGAAAATCATGATACTGAACTTGGTAAATAAACAAATAGTAACATTAATGAAAACAAATCAAAGGAGTTTAGATTGTAGTTTTTCAATAACAATTTCCAAAACGCGATTTCGCATATAGACGTAAGTTGCAGTAAGGTCATCTTTACCTTTACAGTGTGAGGAGGTAAATATTGTTCCCTAGCTTCAGGCTATCTCTTAGTCAAGAAGAAAACAGAACAAACAAAGATCATTGTCCAGAGATGATTACCTGGCTAACAATAATGAGCAACTCGTGAACATGCTCCTATTCATTGTTCCTCCCTTAATAGACTGCCTTCCCCAGGCTAACCTCTCGTGAATCTTAAGAAAAATTTTCATTATTCCTTATTTGTTGTACGTTCAATAATGAAAAATTTCATTATTGAAATTTTACTATTGTACCATAAGTGCAGCGGAAGTGTTTGGATTCCTTTTCCGTAGTAACTATCAGAGCTATTGAATTGAAATTTAGGTTATAAAAACAGCTGTTTAGATGAACTGAAAACATTCCCTTTAGACATATCCATGATCGAACCTATTTCATACAGGGAAATAAATACAAACAGTTTTCACTACAATAGTTACAATAGATAAGTTGTTAAAATTAAAAATAAAAATAATCAGAAGTTGTCAAATGAAAATATATATCTATTTTCCCGTGGGAAATAACTTAAATCACGGATATGTCTGAATGGAATGTTTTTAGTTCCTCTAAACAGATGTTTTCATAATCATATGACGTCTCTTCCGTTACTTTATCACGACTCACAAATTGCAATACCCCACATCATCAGAGCTTAAACATACCCATGTCAAAATTTTGAAGTCGATAGAACATGAAGGCTTCCATAAAATAGAATAGTATATAAAAATTTCCACAAATAGGAAAAACTAATATCTTTCCTGGGAAATTCCTCAAAAACCATTAAATTGTATTAATAGAAGCCTGCCGAAAAATTATGAAATGCTAAAAACATAGATTGTAAAACATAAAGATGATATGCACAAATTGACTTCCTAAAATAGTGTTCCGGAATTAAAGGTTTGTCACGAACATGCCAGAAGCATGGTGGAATATTTGTATCTGTTTATCACTCGAACACTGGACTTAAATAATTTACCACATACCACATTACCATTTGAAACATCGGTAAAAGAATCTGAGGCTATTTTTTTGTATATAAATCATTACAAAAGTTAATATAAAATTAATAAAATTTACGGAACAGGAGGAGTAGAAATTTATGTACGTGTTAGTTACATACTGTATCTATAAATCGTCAGTGAATTGTCTGCATGTTTATCAATATTACATCTTAAACACTCAGATAAAATCACGATTGTAAAAGACGTAGAAATAACGTATTAATAGATATTTTCAATATTACCTTTGCTGTAAGCGGCTTAATATCCATTGTTAATAAACCATCTGTAATCACTAAAACTTAAAAAACCGTGAACCGTGAGTGAAAACCGAACTAGGTTAGACATTCAGGTAGCGGTGATTGACAGTTCTGTACAGACTATTGTTTAACAGCTGTTTGGATAAAGAGTGAAACACAGATAGGGACGCCTCTGGTGGTGATATATGGAACTAATTTATAAGACTACTGGTACTGTACTAGACTCACGTGGTATCTCTACAGACCATAAGTGTTTTAGTATAATGCGTGTAATGGATAATGCATTAAAGTCAGAAAGTAGAAGAATCAGGATGTGTTAAAAACTGTGAATTAGATGGAATATGAATATTACCATCAAATAGATCAGTATGTAAATAAAAAATGTATCAGTAGACTGACACATAATTTCATTCTTTTTATATGTAATATCAATTTTTTTAATTTTAGATAAATAAAATTTAGAAATATATTATTTTATAAATAATCACCCAATTTCTAACAACAAGAGAAAATAAGCATAATCATAATTGTTATAAATTATTTGGGCCAATAACCCCCCAAGGTAAAATCCACAATAATCTATCACACATTAAGCTACAAAACAATAATAACTATAGTTAAATTGTTATATTACATAGCCTTTCTGGTGAATCACAGGGGTAAAATTAAGTGAAATTATAAATTTAATTGTGTTTTTCATCTACTTATCCTTGTATTATTAACAAACGTGAAAAGGCCCATGTTCTGTAGGTATAACTTTTAACAATGAACCTATTGAGGTACGTGCGTAAAGTTTTGGGCTAAAGTATTTAACAAGTTAAGTTAACTTTCCTCAACACTTGGTTCTTCAAGTCTACCTTTCTTATATGTTTTGGGGATATTTCATTAAAATTGTATAGATTTAATTCGTTTCACTAACTTAAAACACGTGTTCTTTTCTTTCAGGAACACCGTATGATTTTAACGATAAAATAAACTAATTTGAGCTCATAATTTTGTAAGATAATCCAAATTAAATGAATCTTCCTAGTTCCGTGGTTCATAAAATTATAAAATATAATTTTTTTATTGACATATTGAATAAAGACGATTAAGTTTAAACGTAAACTGTATTAATTAAATGCTGTAAAATTGATCAAGACTTGCAATTTAAAATTCAGATAATTTATTTTTGCACATTATTTGTCAACAGAAATGTTTATAAAAAGTGTAAATTATTTACCAAAACAAATAGAATATAGGATACATGCACTCTATCTTAACAGTTTTAAATTTATGGAAGTTAACTTTTCTCAGCACTTGGTTTTTCAAGTCTACCTTTGTTTTATGTATTAGTGATATTCCAGTAAAGGTGTATTGATTTAATTAATTTCACAAACGTTAAACGCAAGTTATTTGCTTTAGGGGACACCATAAATTTGTTACCATGATATATACTAATTTTTCTCCAATTTTCTGGAAGCTTATTCAAATTCATGGAATGTGTTTATAGAATTAAAACAGTTTTAATTTTATATTGACATATAAAATCAGGAAAATTAAAGTATAAACGTCAACTTCATTAGTTAAATCTGTAAAATCTATCAGAACAGACAATAATTTAAAACTGAGATACTTTATTTTCACACATTATTTGTCAACAGAAATGATTAAAGATTTTTAACAATACAAAATAGGGGACATCATACACCCTATCTTAACAATATTAAATTTGCCATCTTAAGATCCATTTTCATGGAAACTAGTACAGCAGTTGTATTGATTTTTTCTCTTTACAGTACGAGTGGTTGGTATTATGTCAACCTGGAAACAAAATAATTAAAACCAATCACAATTTAGATACCGAAATCCTTTTTTGAATGGACTAAAAATTATATCTTTTGTAAACAATAGGTCTGTGATAGATATATTTTTTTGATAAGTTTATCACCATGAATTTGGTTTCGGATTTGCAAGGCGACATGTAAAATTTCCTGTGAAAGTTTTATAACATATTTTATAGCTTTTGATAAAACGGGACACATGAATAAAAATTTGTTGTGTCCGAGGAAATCCGTTTTAAACGGGTTAGTAGTAGTTAGTATAATCTTTGAGTTAATAGACAAAATAAACACATGGTTAAAACATTCCAAGTTCATAGTCATTGTGCTTTATAGAGTCTCACTTCTTTAATTTTTGAATTTCTCTTTTTCTTTTTTAACAAACCTTTTTTCAGCTTATTTTTCAAAAATCGTTGAAAAAATAATAATGGGGTGATTAATTGATTGCCAAATAATAGACTAATCCGGAATCGAACCTTAAGCTCTCGTGTTATGATGTGAGGACACTACAGTACTTCTAAGCTAGCTAGCCGCTTTGTTGATACAAATAGCATGGCTTCTGTCGACAGCAGAGATACGAGTCAACGATAGTCATATCGCTCCAGTCGACAACTTGAGCGGAAGCAACACGTCAAGCATAATCCCCTACATGTTGCAGTGTGACCAACCTCGCCAGATGAATATCCCTTCTGTCAGACATTCAACATAGGGCAAAGATCTGTGTTGCATTGTTGCTTAAGTGGAAGCAACACATCAAGTCTAATCCCCGACAGTCCGCAGTGTGACCAACCTCACCAGATGAATATCCCGTCTGTCAGACATTCACAATAGGGCAAAGATCTGTGTTGCATTGTTGCTTAAGTGGAAGCAACACATCAAACCTAATCCCCGACAGCCCGCAGTGTGACCAACCTCGCCAGACAAATATCCCGTCTAGCAGTCATCGAATGGGAGCAAAGATCCGTGTTTAGTATTCAAACTGGAACATGCAACACACACACCGACGAAAATGGCAAGTTCCGGAAAACGGAAGATTCCATCGACAAAACCCACAAAACAATTCAAAGTTATTTTTTTTGTGAGTCCATCATTCATTTTTAGGTAAAACTGTGAACAATTAATATTAATTTTAATTTAATAGCTGAATATATTATTTATGTTTAATGTCTTCAGTATGTAGGAGCTATTTTTAGGTACATTATATAGAGAAGACACAGGATGGAAATCTTGAAAATTTGTTTAAATTAAAAATTTAACAACTAAAAAACTCCGTGGACTTTTTATGTCTTAACAGTTTTTTTTTACTTTTCCGCAAAAACAAGAAGGTTAAAGTATAATTTAACTACCGACACTGAAACCAGCTGAAAAACTAAACAAATTAGTATTTTGAATTATTTTTCTACAACTAACGTTTCAAGAAAAAAGTTAAATTTATTGTCCATGATAAACGCAGTATGTTGTCTTAGAGCGCCCAATTTTATTCTAATGGAAAATATTAAAAACTCAATTTCTTCCTTATTTCCCAGCCGTTTTTTATGACACTCGGTATGCAGCGTAAGGTCAAATCACCCAACAAAACTCACTCGAAAAAGCTTTTCATTAAAGATGGGGTCCCCCATGAAATTCTCTCGTTGGGATGTCTAGAAATTGTATGATTATTTTTGAAGCAATAAAATATAAAATGATATTTTGATAAGCATAAAAAATGGTATAGTTTTATTAAAGATGGTTGTATTCAAGTTTACATCAGGGAGAAAGAATGGGTCAGTCCTCTGTTAGACCCTACTATTTAGATTAATACTAGATTTTTAGATTTTTTCTATCATTAATCAACTTTAATTTATCAGGTTTGTCTCTGAAACACATGTGAAATTTATGGGGTATTATATAAAACGAAATTATAGTTCTTAAAAAATATTGGTGAGAAAGGTTTTCTTCCACGTTTCTTCTTCGTTCTTCTTTTACTTGTACACCTGTACAAAGTTGCAAATTGTTCAGAGTTCGTTCAACGGAATCACACGCTTTGCACATTCCATTCACATTTCTGAAACTCTCGAACTATGTTATTTTACGTAACGCCAAAGTTTGAAACATATGCACCAGAGGTTTATAATCACATAGCCGTGCTGAGCCAATGAGAAGCGTTGCTGTTGACGTCATCAAACTGTCGTTACCGAAGTTTCCGAGAACCTGTCTTTACGTCGTGATGGTTACATCATCAGGCTTGCATTTTTCGACAATAAAAATGTTTTATTTAATTGTTTCTATTACTATTACCTTCTGAAATGGTGACTAACCAAGGTGGGTATTTTAAGCCAAGTATGAGTGAAAAATGAGTGTAAGATTATTTTGGCGCAGTATTTTAATCTTTTTACTGACTAAGGTGACTTCCCGCAGGGGCTCACATATGTGGGACGTGGAAGGCGACCACGCGGACCTCTAGCCAAATCCCGTAACCCAGGGGTGGAGGTGGTTTTGGCCTCCGAATGGGTAGAGACAAGATCTCGGCTGTGGAGCTTTCCTCCTGGGTTTGGATTCGTAGTGGTCGTGGTTGGTGCTGAAATGCGCTAGTCAAACCCCTGTTCCTTCCAGAGTGAGGCTTGCCTAAGGTACGGTGTCGCTTGTCTCTGGGCCGCCGAGGGCGGATAGCCGGTCTTGACCGGTGAAATCGGGGGGCAGTGGGGAGGTTCTTGCCGGTGGGCTATACACCGGTCGGGGTGGCATCGATAGCCACAACTGGTCGGTAGGCTGGATAACGACTGGGCGGGTGAAACCGAGCACACGGACATCCGTGGTGGTAGGGGGTGAACGCTCCCCCTCCATCGAATGAGGTGCCCCCGCCAAGGACATAGCGTAATAGGCTTAAGCCTCTCGCGAAAACCTCAATGCGCCAGGGTTCCGTTTCTATGACTAAGGTGACTGCAGTTTAAATGGGATACCGAAACTAGTTTTACCTCTGAATTAATAATTTATCTAATTATGAGGATGATTTTTTGCGGATGAACGTATTACCTAATAGTGCATACGTTAATCCACACCATAGAATATCACAACCACCGTCCATCGTCTATAACTATAAAAATCGTGACCTCTTACTAGCTGGATTATATCACCAATTTCCAAGTCTCCTTATATGTTCTATATAAGTATTTAGGTAAAACTTGTATGTTCAAACTCAAGCAATAGTAATCTTTAACCACAAAAGACAAAAATTTTAATTTTAATAATGTGGTAAAAATAGGTTTTTGTAGCAATATAAGTTGTTACAGTTTCAACTAGCTTTGTCTTAATTCATTAGGTTACCATCAAGAATATAAAATAGCCAAATAGTCTTCGCATCTAAAAAAAATATTAACAATCTTTTAGGTTATTGATAATTTATGTTTTGAACTTATATATATCTAATGCAAAGATATGTATAGAGGATGCATTACGTAAACAGGCATTAAATTAATCTCCATTATATTCAGATAACCTAATCCACATGTTTATGTGTAAAAATATATTTCTTTTTCAATGAAATGTAAAGTAAACTGTTGACATTAAAAACTGTAACATGATATTTTTAAGCAACATGTCTTTTTATGATGTCATATAAGTGTTACAGCTATATTAAATTAGTTTTATTTTCAAAAATGTAAACATTGATACTAACGTACACAAAAATTTTAAAAATATATGTATTTTGCATTTAAATGTTTTTGGTAAATTTCAACTGTTTCAGTTTTTTTTGCTTCACTGTCTAATAAAAACCATCAAGCACATATAAAGTATGAGTCTAGATTCTACATCCGCAGAAATCGTACAGACTCATTTATATCGTTATGTATAAATCGTTTTGGGCTCATTTATAAGAACTTATTTAATTTGAAGTTTTTAGCTGGTTCCTTCAGGTTCACCCAAAGTTCTAGGCCTACTATTTAAGTAAATTCGACAACAGCAACATATAAATTAAATGAATTTATTTCTTAAACAAAAATAAGTTTATGATTACACACGAATATTCTAAATGAACCAGAGTCATATTTCTTTAATTTTAAAATACATTAAAAAAGAAAAACTAGTAACACTAGAGTATTATAGGGATTCCCCAACAAATAGAAATAAAATAGACAGGACATAAATATAATGATATGACATCAGTGAACCCAATATAAACCGATTCCCTTGACATTTCATATCGTATAAATGTTATCGCCTGTATATACGAGGGAAGATTCTTATGTTTGACATTTCCATGCATATGGCAATAACAGCAGTGTTGAAATTCAATTTACTTAAGTCAATATTTTATTTATGACTCCGTTGTATTTATTGGAATTTATTGTTATGTTTTGTACTCAGCTTGCCAAATGTAAGAATAAATTAATTATAATGTTTATCCTACAAAACCATTTTTAATGATACGTTAAGTTATAACTAAATTCAAAATTGGTTCCCCATGTACCGGAGTCTGTACGTGGGGATACGAGCCGTCAAAATAGTCCAAAATCATTAAAGTTGGTAAAAATCAGATAAAATCAACGGTAAAAATTCAAATAAAACAACAACAAAGGAAGAAAAGATAATATGCATGAATTTATTATGTGAAGTCCGTAAAAGAAAAACGAGAAGAAAAACATTCAAATTCTAGAAACCCTGTACTTGGTCCATACGCACTCACTCTCAGGTTGTTCTCACTCAGGCCCAAAAACTACACTCATGCACACGAGCAGTCACGCCAGTAAAACATACCATTCGCACACTCACACAACATCTTCCGTGTAGACAAAGCAATTGACTCCAGGTAGCAAAGCTTCTGGAATCGATGTAGCCGCGCACCATGACCATCAGGTGTGGTGGGTTTCGGGGGAGGGGTGAATATAGATGTCAGACTAATAATTAATTGAACTTAAGTTATTCAAAATAATCTCCATTCTTGAACAAAAATTTTACGATAGCAGATTTTAGAAGAGGTGGACATTTCCCTTCCTTAAAACAGGCTTTAAAAAGATGAGAAAGTATAGGTGCAATGAACTCAGCTATTTTCCACACTGTTCTGGAAGATACACCATCACTTCCAGCTCATAGATATGCTCTTCATCTTATCACATAAGTGCGACTGGATTAGTTGCACTTGACTAAGACATCACTGGAAAAGTACTTATTAAATGAGTCATGATAACTGGGTCCCTCTCCAGAGATCCTGCAATATAATAAGATTATTGTGAATTCTAGGATATTTCCCAGTATTCTAAGTATTTCATCTCATTTATAATATTCTAGGCGGCTTTAGATTTATTTTTAGAAAAAAATTTACTGCACAATAGAAGAGATAGTTGTTTGGCTTTAGCATACCTAACATCGGATCTATATTTCGTTTTTACATAAAGATAGGTTCTCCTTGGTAGATAGTTTGTTTTCACGTCTTTGGAGAATGTATTGATTTTTCTGTGGGAAATAGGTTAGATCATGGATATGTCAAAAGGAATGTTTTCAGTTCCTATAAACAGCTGTTATTATAGCCATATGGTGTTTCTAATTTTCATCTTACAAATTTGTACTACCCCCCAGAGCCAAGACGTATCCATTTCAAGATTAAGATGAGCGAAACAAGATTAAGATTTTTTGAGCCCTCTCAAAGATACGCTGATCCATACCGCTTCTACGTTGCATGATGCGTTTCTAAAATGAAATATTTTACTTCGCTTTTATGATAACACTGTTGCAGATGGTTTTAAATATAGCAAGATAAAAACCTCAATTTTGATACTAATTTTTCAATGAAAATTAAAAATTTCCCCTCAACATATAAAGTTTGGATTCTTTGAGTGATTTTTTAAAGTACACTAAGGGCTAATTTAGAAATTACAGTTTAGTTGTTTTTTGTAGGCAGGGGCATAAATAGTTATATTTTTACTATGAACTACCTAATTGTAATTGGACTTGTCCTGTATATTTGACATGTAGATCAATGTATTTACAAATATTTAGTTACGAAATAAAACTTTTTATAAACATACTGTTCACTTTTTCTTCTTAAATTAAAATAAACATTATTGAACCTTAAGATGTTTTTAAAACCATTCCCAGTAATTATCCTATCAGAAACTTTCAACTCTCTTTAGATTACATTAAAGGATTATAAAGTCAACTTTATTTAGCCGAGTGTTTCATTAAAAACTTAGGGTTTCAATTTCAATCTGGAAAGTTTTTGATACAGTCAAAGTTCTATAGCGTACAATCTTTCATCTGAGTTTATATTAAAACTTGTAAGCTGTAATTCATTTACAAATGTATTTGTTTAACATTTCTTTTTTCATTTCAATAGCTTCACTATAGTATTTTACTCGATAAAACTACCGAAGTCATCAGATATAATAGATGTATAAATGTAGCTTTATAATACATAGTAAGTATGAAAAAGGAAACATTTTACTTCTCAAAAGGTTTATAAATTCCTCAAGTACAAAATAATCTTAAAGAATATGAATTTTTTATAAAAAATATTCTATAAGGTCAATCAGTTTTTGAGCAATTTCTACTATTTTTAGTTTACTGTGTTTTATATAAACGTAATGTTAAATTATATAATGTTTTGATATTTACGTTTTTTATGATTTTCATACACCGAAAATTTATGTATGCAATCTACATCAAGTGTAAAAATTCTTATTCTCATTAGGTTTCTTATTCTTTATAGAGTTTAAACGTATTATAATGTATTAAAAATATAATATTACTATGCATTTTTTAGCTCTTACTATCCAAAAGTAGAAAATTAAGATATTTCAATTTAAAGATTTATACGTTGAACTAAAAGCTAACGAATAAAAACAAACAGTAATACGGCAATAGATTATAATTTATTGATATTTATTAGGTATTCTATAGAAAATATAATGATATTAAAACAATGGAGATTACATAAATTCTATTATTATTTTGAAATTGTATTAGGCTGAATTGCTCTATAAGAATGCCTTTGCCGTAAAGGATCTAAAAAATTATTTATCAACTTGTCTTCAAGGAGCTGTTAAAAATTCCAGATCGTTGTGGAATATTATTCAACTTTTCAAGATGGGGAAAGAATAGCTGGATGTGGAATAAAAACAGATCGTTTCTATGATGCAATCATCACAAGACATCAGCCATTCAGAACACTCTCTCGGACCCTGCTCTTCATTTGAATTAGGGTTGCCTTATACCATAAGAAAAATAAATTAACCTATTCACCTGAGGAATGTGTGTTTAACCAAATGTTTATTTTATTTTGATACTCTAAACCGAGGTAACTTTTGATTACAGAGTTGAGATCGTTTTCTGTTTGTTCGTTTAATCGAATTGACGTCTTTGACATTATTTATGATGGAAATTTTATTTTATTTTTTACCACCAATTTACCGGTGTGATAGCTCAATAGTAACACGCTGATCTGGTAATTCCAAAATTGCTGTATCTAAATCACTGAACAAAAAATATTGTATTTAATTCCCTGTGGGAAACAGGTTAGACCCTGGATGTGTCCAAAGGGAAGGTTTTCAGTTCATCATCAACATCTGTTCTGATTACCAAACTATGACGTCACAAGCTATATGATGTCACTTACCAAATGACGTCCCTGTTTCAAATTTTGGTCTCGCAGATTGCTAACACCTCCAACCAAAGAGCTAAGCCATATTCACTATAATACAGACAGACCTCTGCAACGGCACTTCAGTGTTTGTTAGTCTCCCTCTGTACCTTCCGGGTGTAATGGGCAGTTCATGTTTTTGCATTGAAGCAAGCAAACAGAACAAAAAAGTTTTATATTGCTACGCCATTATATTTATATAATTATTTGCAAACTATCAAATACGTAACCATTATTTTAAAATACCATGATGTCTAGGTAGATCTGAAAATTTAATGATAGGATTAAAATTAATTTTTTTTAAGTGTTATACATAATTTTTACTATGTTAAGTTTTTATTAGTACTGATTTATTTATTGCTTAACGACAGCTTAAGTCCGTGTTAAACATGGTGAATAAAACATATAATTGCATTAAAAGGACTATTTAATCTTGGATTATTATGTTGGTATACTTATTAAGATTTTACGATGTTTTGGTAGAACGTATTCTGATAAATTCCCTCAATTAAACAGCCCTAAATAAACTACATCACAATAATATATTTTGTCGGAAACACTACAAACTTCAAACAATACACTGGTGAATGAACAACACTTACACTTTGAGACATGAAACCTATCCCGCAGTCCCCAACAAAGTTCGCATGTAAAATTAATTGTTAAACTTCATCAGCCAACTTGGAAGCCAAAGTAACTCGCTCAATACCTCATAAGGAAACTTCACCTTTAAAACTTTATGTACACAACTTCAACAAAACTTAAAACTGCACGACGTTCACTTTCTTATAGCTATTGTGACGGAATCTTAATGGAAGTTGGGAGGTTTCGACCGTGTGATATGAATTACAAAGTAAATTATAGACTTACTTTTAAAATAAACAAAAATTACATTTTTATTTTACATAGATCAATAAAAAGATTTGATTAAATGTAGATTATGTTAATATGGAGTCATTTAACCCAAAGACATGTACAATATCGATCTTCATTTTGTATAAAATTCTGGATTTATTGAAAGTTGAACTGCAGGATGGTGTAATGAAATAAACGAATACATGCAGTGAAAGAAATTGTTTTAATAGACACAAAACAGCTTCATCAATAAACAATTAATAGAACATAATACATGTGAACAACTTGGGTTTTGACCAGATGCCCATTCTGCTATGCCCTAGGATACGCAACATTTTGAGCGGAAAAGGAGCTTATGCCTTCACAATCCGCCGATGGGCAATAGCGACTGCACCTGCTAGATCGTATCTAATACCAACAATAGTTTGACTTAGTTTGTTATTGTATTTGAGCAGTCAGCATTCAGCAATGTCAACATCTCCGTTCACTGTCTGCTGACGAAACATTGTCTACTGGGAAATGAAATGATTTCAGTGATCAGGTTGGATTTCAAGCCTTTTGGAATTATCTACAACTTATTCGACTGCACATTTCCTCTTATTTTACTAGGCACAAAATAAATCATTTACACGTTTTAGGTTTTAGGCCACTAGGGCCTTCCATCTGACCTAACGACTACAATGATTTAACGTGCCTTCCGAAGCATGATGGCAGAGTTTGAGAAAACCCTGATTCTTTTAGGTGATAGGACAGTACACTACTCATTCGGCTAAAACTGAAAGATATTTAATAATGTAACTTTGATACTATAAGCTTAAAAGGTATTTCATTGATTAAAAAATTAAAATTGAATCATATATATGCATTTATTTCTGAGGACCTTTCTACCGTAATTTTTAAATCTTATTTAATAAGTAAGAGTAAAGAGTAAAAACTAAATTAATAGTAGACACTATAGTGAAATGTTGTAAAAAGTGTTTGTATTTATTTCCCAGTGGGAAATAGGCTAGATCATGGATATGTCTAATGGAAATGTTTTTATTCTCATACAGATTGTCCATGAAAAACGTTTCAGGACTTCGATGAGTGATTAGGTACATTAAAAGGAAGAAAAGAGTTCCAATAGAGGTATGGCTTAAAATGCTTATTTTCTCAGACATCCGCCATTTTGTATTTTCCTCAAAATATTTTTCATTTCAAACATTTTTTAACGGATTGTTTTCAAATTTGGTAGTGTTTTAAACTAGGAGACTACTATTAGTAAAAAATACTAGCATGATCTAATTTCAAATCCAAAATGGCGGATAGTATGATTAGTATGATGGCAGATGGTAGATTAGTATTTTTTTTAAATAACTAGCATGATCCAAGCTCAAACCCCAAAATTTTATTTTAAATTGTAAATTTTACCGTTAACAACGTATTTAAGTTTTTAAAATTTAAAATGGCCACCATTTTGGATTTTGAGCTTTGATCTAGCTAGTTTTGTGAAAAGTACAAAATGGCGGATATATGAGAAAATAAGCGTTTCAGGCCATACCTCTATTAGAACGTGTTTCTTCTTTTTAATATACCCAATCACTCACCGAAGTCCTGAAACGTTTTTCATGGACACCCTAAATACAATAGTTCAGGTAGATTCTACGAAAACCTGTTACAAAGTTAGATCTTACAAATTACCCCCCCCCCCAGAGCTAAGATATATTTAAAATTTAAAGCATTTAAAAACTAATTCCTGGTTCAAACGCGATAACACAGTTAACTGTTTTTATCTTCGTCCTATAAAGATATTAGTATTGCATCAACACAAAAATTTTAAGCCTATGTATTATTAAGATGCACGATAGCCTATTAAACGCATCTCCAAGTGATGGAGTTTTATGAAACCACTTCTACGTTAACCACAGCCCTGATACTGAACATCAACTCAGCTCCTGGGGCATTTAAAGTATCTCACTAATGTTGATTAAACATTCCAACAGTCGGAAAAGTTTCTTCGGACGTAATTAAGTCTTATACTAAAGAGTGTGGTTTCATTTTGTAAACAAACAAATTGGGTGCTAATAATTTTAACAATAGTTATGCGTATAAAAATTTTCTATTTGTTTATCATACACAGTGCATTCCAATTTACAATAGGAAACTTACATGCAATAAATAAATGACTGTACAAAACTCGTTTCAGCAGATGGAATAATAGCTACAAGAAGAAAATATAAATGAGAAAAATACATAAGTATTAGATATTCAATAACGAGAATAGGATTATGTTCAGAATTTTTTTATTGTTTAACACAATTATTGATCTCAAGAGAGAATACGGTGGTGGAGGTTAAGTGACCTTCAGTCTGTCTCACACCTTTGTTTCTTGATGAATTACACAGCAGTAAGCACAACTTACAAAACTAAAAAGGAATTTGAAGGAAGCTGAATTTCGATTGAAATTTGTAAAAAATAAATGGTGAACAAGACATTTAAAAATGTGAACGCAGTATTCACCCCTCGACCATCCGCGTAACAAACGTGACCTGACCAACGGTGGTTTAATATATAAAACAAAAAGTTAAGAACAATAAGATAGCGCTAATGACTTAAATGTAAAACAAAAAGTAAAAAAATAAGATGGCGTAAATCTACTTAAAATATAAAACAAAAAAAGAAAAGAAAAAGAAAATAAAAATTTAATTTTTTTGTATTGCCCTACGTAATACACATACATCATCATGACAATCTGAGAATGAAGGGCAGGTGTAGCAGTAGAAGGAGATGGAGCTTTCATCCGAATTGGAGATGGAGCTTACATCCAAACTGGAGATGGAACTTTAATCCGAACTGGAGATGGAGCTTTCATCCGAACTGGAGATGGAGCTTTCATTCACACTGGAGATGGAGCTTTCATTCTATCTGTATTAGTTTCTATTGAGGAT
The DNA here is from genome assembly GCA_023375725.1 of Nephotettix cincticeps. NCBI lineage: Eukaryota > Metazoa > Arthropoda > Insecta > Hemiptera > Cicadellidae > Nephotettix > Nephotettix cincticeps. The sequence goes on from CM041787.1 coordinate 44,723,901, forward strand.
TGTGGTGGTGATTTCTTCACAGGGGGCAATTTTTTCAACTCTGAATGAGGTGAGCCCTCCTCATCACTACTGATAGGGATTACTTCATTTGTTTTATTTTTCAAATATTCTTTTTTATCATAAAGAATGAATAAACCATCACTACTGTTACTGGAAGATTCATCGTCTACCTTGATTTTTTTTACTTTCAGGAGAGCTTGATCTACCTCGCTTCATACCTTGACAGGGTTCATTTTTTTCTTTATCTGCAAAATACAAAGAAAAGGAATATAAAATATCTGCAAGAAAGAATATAAAGTTAAAAGAACGTATGATTATACAAGTAAACAATTAATATATATGAATACATCTCTCCCTTATTTTTTTTAAATTACATGTTCGTTCTTTTAACCAGCTGTCTGTGTCTGGAGTTTCTCCAGGACTGTGACGAACACGTTTGGTTGTATAGTAGTTAAAGACTAAGGTTGTGTAGTAGAAAGTTGGGGGTTTTTTATTTAGGATAACCGCTTATCCGAGAACCAACTGATCTGATTTTATGGTGGAATTTCCAGACCTAATATTATAGTGGCACAAGTCGAGTTTTTTGAGAACTTTTCCGAATCTCCATTTTTGTGGTGTTCCATACACTCTAAAATATACAGAGTAGACTGGTCATTAATGCAATTATTTGAACATCTAGGAAGTGTCAAATCAAGACTTGACCTATGAAAAGGTCAGCAGGTGTTGTTCCCGTAATTTTATTAGGTGTTCTCCTAAATGCTAAAAAAAATCTTACTTCTTTTTGATTCAGAGAACCAAATCCATAGTTTCATACATACAATAATGATTCAAACATATCGTCAATCTAAACCGACCATAAAAACTTTTCTATTTACTTCACTGTCAGGAATAGGTTATACATGAATATGTCTAAAGGGAATGTTTTCAGTTCATCTAAACAGCTGTTCTTATGTTTCAAATTGCTAACATCCCCCGAGCTAAAACGTATCCATGTCAAAAACAATAATTAATTGCAGTCATGAAAAGACATGAAAAGTTCAACATATAACACATTACTGAGAGAAAAAACTATTTGTAACCAAATTTAGTCGAGCAAAAATTTGTTATCTTGGAAAAGGTCGAAGCAGGAGGACACCTTATTTCCCAGTCTGTGCAGCCGAGAAATCACACTATAAATTTCGTAGTTGTCAGAACAAGCTTGGCGAGAGAATATCTGGCCAATCATTGCCATTATGGTTGTTTTTTTATATACAAGATGACCCGCATGGGTTAAATATTTGAAATATCAATAAGATTTTAGTTTGACAGTTTTAAATTAATTGTTGGTAATGATGAGCATATGCTATTTAGATTCTTACTGTGGATATTTCAATTAATAAAAACATAGTTTCAAGACGTTTCAAACAAAATGGCCGCGGAAAACCCCCGAAACGCAGAAGAAAGGGGAGCATCTGTTTTTGACTTCTTGATGGCCTTATGTCTCGCGACTACTGTGAGTTATCATACCTGGGGGAAATAGTTTCGGATTTCTATTATTTCTATTTTTCATTTTTTTGGTTCCGACCACCAATGATATGCCCGTAACTTTTTATGTTCATATAGATAATACTGTATTTCACTAAGTTATAAATTTAGTAGTGTAATATATAAATAAAGTAATATATTTATTCCACCAGTGAAATTATCTTCAAGTCTTTTTTCAAATCAAATGAGTAAAGGATGATAAGAGATGGACTATTGTATTGTGTAGAAAAATATTTTTTGTATGAGACTCATTGTCTAGGGCGAGAAAGTACTTTGTGACGTTTGTGAGTCAACAGATGAGGATATTTCGCCTGCCAATTTGCATCAGGCTCTGAAATATACAGACAAAAAACGTTTTTTTTATTATTTTACCCATGATAAAACACGAGAACAGGTAATTTATAATATAATTAAAATAAAGTTAAAAATACTATTATACTTTTAATCAATAGTAGGCCTACATAATACTTTTGACCTTTCTATCATAAAAACTTATTTATTTTAAATTGATATTTTTTTGGGAAACCCCAAGCCATAAAAACATTACAAATAATATATATTTGTAATTGTTTATATAATTACTTACGAGAAAAGTTATCGTAAGTTTATTGAAAATTCAGAAAATATAAACAAACTAAAGATAAATTTCTAATATGATTTAATTTCCTGTTGAAAAATTAAATATTCTCTTACAAGAAGACACTTGTATTTAAATAAAGCGCTTGTATCGGAAAACAATAAATTTTACAAGAAAAGCTCAATATTTTAAATTAGCAGCCACTGATGCTCTCTCTCTTTACACTTGTATTTTTCTTATTTTTGAAACTGAATTGTGAATTTTATTTTCATGCACATTATGCATAAAAATACTCTCTCTCTCTGAGAAAATAAATATATTTTAGTAAATGTTCATGAGATTTTTACGTTATAATTTTGTTCATCAGTATCTCATATACAATAAACTATTAAGAATGATAACTGTAATAAGTGTCAGAACAAAATGTAAGCTTTATTCATCAATCGTGTTATATCATAACTATGTTTATGTAAAAAATTAACAAACAAAAAATTCCAATTGGTTGCCATGGTAACAACTAGCCAAAACAGCTGATGTGTTTGAAACAAGCTATGTATTTATTTATTTTATCAAAATAACAATTTATCAAAGTTGTTGGGATGAGTGAGTGGCACAGATGATAGCGTGATTTACGCTTAACCTGAATCAGCAATGGTCTTGATTGGATCTGACAGTTGTCAATTAGTTTTGACACGGATATGTCTTAGCTCTGGTGTGGTATTGTCAATCCGTCAGACTGAAATTTGAAACGGAAATGACGTCGTATTGTTATAAAAACAGCGGTTTAGAGGAACTCAAAACATTCCTTTAGATTATTCGATGTTTACGGTGGTGAAAGCTATTTCCCAAAGGGAAGTAAATATATATTGACATGGATATGTCTTAGCTCTGGGTGGGGGTGTTAACAATTTGTAGGACGAAAATTCGAAACAAAAAAACATCTGTTTAGATAAATTGAAAATATTCCCTTTAGACATACCCATGATATAAAGTTTTTTCCAAAGGGAGATACATTTTTTATCAGGACTGTCCACCTATGTTGGATATCTTTCGCCAACATGTCCCGTGAGCGTAACTGTTCATTGACCAGAAAGGGTTCATAAGTACAGACCCTACTCCTACTTCAACAAATAGACAACGAAATCGTTAGTATAAATTACTAATTATATTTTATTTCATTCTGGTAAACAAGAAATATTAACAGGTGAGAAAGTTTTCTGTACTCAATGGCTTACAACTTTTACTAGGACGGCTTAAAATTATAAATGGCGAGTAACGGTGGCGTGTCCTGTAATCCAGCTAACTGGAGGTGACGAACGATGTTTGATGCATGTTATATTCTCCAGTGTGGATTAACGTTACACTATAAAATACTTTGTTCATCTGCAAAGACCATGCTCATAATTAGACAAGTTCGTAATTTAGAGTCAGTGGTTCGGAATCTACGTCAAACTGTAGGTCCCTTAGATATACCATTGATTGTTGGGCTATTAATTAACAGTTCTGTCTAAGGACCATGTCCGCCTTAGTCAGTAACAAGACTACAATATCACGCAACAATTTTTACACTCATTTCTCATTCATAGTTCGCTTAAAATACCTACCTGGGTAGGTAGTGACTTTAGAAATGTAGAAATTAGGTAATAAAAATGAAGAGATATCTCCTTTCTCTTGTAAAAATCAATGTTCTGTATGATCATTCAGGTTTGACAATCTTAACTACGCTCCTTTGTTATTTTTACTTTTAATTTAATGTGCACAATAGTGTCAAAAGTAGTTGGTCTTAAAATTTAAATTCCCTTTCTACTATTTAGTGGATTACCATTATTTTGTAGAAAATGTTTAAAGAAGATTGAATATGAGAAATGTAATTAGTGAAAATATATCACCTCAGGATCAATTGAATATTAAACTAAAAGACCATTTCAATATTACCTATGTTTATTTTCACTATTTTTAGTTCACCAATCATGGCTACGTTAACAATTATACAGTTAACTTAAATTAAATATACTAAGTACTTTTATTAATATGTTTAATTTTTCAACATGTTTACGGTCACCATCCCTTTATCAATTATTACATATTAACCTATAAATATTGTTGTTAAAAAAATAATTTGTTAAAATTAATTAAAAAAGGGTAATACTTGGTATATCATTATATGTAATATGGAGAGAGAAAATCATGAGGATAAGTTTTATAAAACTACTTCATTTTCTCATTAAAAATCACAATTTCTGCAAAATATTAAGTTTTTAAAGTTGTCAAGAAGTTTGTTGTTCCTTATGTAACCAGCTGAGTGTAACTCAAAGAAAAGTTTGATTATGTCACTTCTTCTATTTTCCCTTGTTTATAAACTCCAATTTAAAACAGAAATTGTTATGGATGTTTTTGTAGTTATTTAATGAAAATATTACATCCATATCAAAATAACTTTCCAAATTGTATCATGACTTTTTCTGAGGTAAAAATGCGTATTGTAATTTCCTGATATATTTTGAATTAAACTATCTTGGTTTCATATTATTTAAACATATACCTACACTTTAAGTTACGAAAAAATTAACTATCGTTTTAACTTAATAAACCTCAGTTAGGCTTATGCAAGAAGGTACTTCAGAGATAAATCATTAGGGTTTATACACCACAACCCTTTAATCCCGTTTAATCTTTACACTAGACGTAGTAATCCGAACGGATTAATCATTTATTAGTGGATTATTATATCTAAAATAATTTTGTTTAGTGTAGTTTTAGAGTAATAATTCCTATGAATAGTGTTTCAATTATTTTTATTATTACACATGTGTATTTTAGAGGAAGCCGATTCACGTTATAACATTTGGAAAAATATATAATGGTAACTCAAACTAATTTACTTGCATAATTTATTGCTGTAATAAACTAGGTGTGTATTCCAAATGAAATCACAATTAGTTGTTTTGGAAAGTGTCCAATTGATTATTTTATCATGTGTAAAATACGACCTCTCAAGATCTAAACTTTTTACAAGCCTGGTGTACCATTATTTCACTTTACAGCCTCTTTATATAATACTAGCTGACCCGGCGAACTTCGTAACGCCTCACAGTAAACACATGTTAACTTTAAGATTGGCCATGTTCTGAAGTCGAATAGCAATACGGCTTCATTGTGAAAGGTTATATATTCTGGGTCGCTGCATAGTGAATAACAATACAATATAACAATACATTCCCATAAAACAAATAAATCTGAGTGGATTAATTCACAATTTTCAAATCCAATCCAAACCCAAACGAAACCTAACTGTAATACGGCTTTTATAGGAAAGATATACAACAGCTGATTATTATAATAAACGTAATAATATAAACATTGTAATTATCATATAAACACGTGACTTTAATCAGACAGAAAATAAAAATATAAATACATAATCCCCCAAAACAGTTAACTATTAACGTGGTGAATAAAGCTGTTCATTTTTTACAGTACACATTTACTTCATAGTTTAACATTAATGAATGATTCAGATGGCATTGGATAGTAAAGCATACGGTATTGCTAATGGAAAGTAAACCAATCAGCTGTAGCTAAGAAATCAAATGTTTTCATTGTAGACAATTTGTAAACAAACTTACTCTCCATAAGGTTAACATTAGAAATTTAAAACGCCTTAAAATGGAAACTTATGGGGTTTTCGAAAATATTTTTTCACTAAAACCTTCCCGGATACATATAGAGCAACTTCCTAAAATTTCATGGCGATCGGATGAGTAGTTTGGCAACGCATAAAGGACATACATACAGACATACATTCAATTTTATATATAGAGATATGAGTAATTGTGTTTTAATAATCACACCTATCTAGGGCCAACGTTACATCAGTTAAGCTAGTTAATGTATGATTTCAATCGATATATTGTAAAACATAGTACATTCGTGCTAATATATGAATCGTTATAGTAGCGAAAATTGGTTAGTTACTACTAAAAAGCAAATCTTTAAAGTATTTGTCACATAACTAATTTTGAAATCGAAACGCAAACTTTTGCCGTGTTATTTCTTAAATAATAAATGACTTATCTAAAATATAGACGGTTATAAACTTTCAAATTGCTCACAAAATTACTTGTCAGTGAATTTCCTATGGAAAAGTCAGCTATTCACTTGATCTATAGTGACAGTTAAGCTCGGGACCATAATAGAAGTACATAACTCTACGCCATAACGGTTGCAATTATTGTCTGATTATTATAAAACTCGGTTGAGTTGCTTGTAATATCTTACAAGAGATCTTTGGGCAGCATGAAAATAACACAAACATGGGATTTACAGTTTATTTTAAAAAAATCTAATTTTCCTTTTTATTGGATTCAGCTAAAAAATACAATATACCGTTTTGAATCATGCTAAACACAGTACATTGTGTAATCCTAATCTTATGAAGAAAAGCTAAAAATCAATAGTTCACTTATTTACTTATATTTTTCAAAAATTTGGTATGCAAGTTCATTTAGTTAAATTTTACCAATAATTTTCTTACAGCAGCAAACCTAGGTTCTCGTTGTCTATGTAATTCTTATCAATAATTGATAAACCCGTTAAGTTATTGACATAATTTTAAAAATATTTGTATGTGTTTTTACTTAGTGAACAGCTTTAATGATACAAATTACAATATGGAACAACCCTTAATGCAGCAATCCAGCATACTTGGTACTATTCGATAACTGTGATGGAAATAATATCTATGAAATTCCCTCTACTCACACCAGCATGCTGCGTGCGGCCTCGTTTTTAACCTAGATTTATTAAATTTTGTTAGTCTTTTGGACCAATAAATAAAGTTTGCGAAACAATCTTTACAATTGATGTTGAAATGCAACACATATACGACCTCATTACTTTGCAATACTCGAATATAAAGATGATATTAATCGAATGTTTTACTCTCTGAACATACAAATGCCATTTCAAAGAAAAGGAATAACTGGCATGCGTTTATCAACGTCTCTCACTCGTGTCCTCATCATTTCTTGGTAACACATCTAAATTTCTTGGTCTTACGTGTAAATATTTAAGCAGTTAATATTTCATTGATTTTTTTATATTTTTTCCGAACATAAAGATATATAAAACTCTATAGCATCTAAAAACTTTTAAGAACTGTGCCTAAAACTGTTTTAACCTTATTTTAATTTAATAGCCTCTAATGGCTCTGGAGGTCTTGACACAGTCAGACAAAAAGTATTTTTTTAAACGTTTTTTTACTTTGTTAGCTGATGTTTATGAGCTGAATTCGAATCTATCCTTAGTTTTTTTATCACCATTAGTTTTTATGCAATATGTTTTCTTATTGTAAAGGTTAATCATATGTTGCTTTATGGTACAGGAAAATTATTAAAACGTATTGTTAAAACATAACCATGGTTTTTGGTTTCACTAAGCAACTTAAAAAATTGATAGGGCCTTTGTTAGTAAAACTTTCACTAGTCAGCTGGAATTGATTTGCCTAAATAAATTTGTATTTTCTTTGAAGCTTCTTTTATAGCTTTTCCTACGATAAGACGCTTTCTAAACTTATCGTTGAAGTGACCAACAATTGACCCCCATTGTGGCCTTGGTAGCCATTTTCTATCACTTTCTAAACGTTTCTATAAAAGCTAAAAACAATTCTAACTACTTTTTCTCTTTTTAGACCATTTTCTCATATCTTCCTCATACGCATAATATACCTTATGTGGCACTTGAGAATTACCTTGATCACCAAGTTTAGACAGAGAGAGAATGATGGATAAACCTCTCATAAGGTCTGTAATATTCCTGTGGTGCTGTTTAATCCCAATTTTAAAACAATTACAACAAAAATTGTCAGCAGTACTGAGCATATAATGTACAAGAAACGTGATCATAGACTTAGTTTAGCAGAAAACAAAACACCATCTGTAAACAAAAAATGGACTTTTGGCCAGAAAATATTTTCCAACAGTGCTAACAACGTCATCCACATTCATTACACCTCCTTTTTAAGTATTTTAACTCTTTTAAATCTGTCAATTTCTTTTAAAAAATCACATAATTTAACAATTTTAACTCAAAAATGTAAAATATGGTGGGTGGTACAGTTTTTAAGTATCATATTTGAGTTTCCCACACTACAAAACACAAGATAAAGGTATTTTCAGCTACAGTGTTTTTCCATTGTTGGCCTGTGTAATGAGTCAGTTTAATGAACTTAGACAAACAATAGCTTTTACTTATACATATGAATAATTAATAAATATACAATACGAGTACTCATGTACTTAGTTGAAATTTTGAATTAAGCAGTAGATTAGATTACATTAGATTATTTAAATGGCGACCATACTACAATGTACGTATTTTAAGCCAAGTATGAATGAGAGATGAGTGTAAGATGATTTTGGCACGATCTTGTAGTCTTGTTACTGACTAAGGCTGACATGTTCCTTAGACAGGACTGTTAATTAATAGCCCAACAGCCGATGGCAATTAATGGACCTACAGTTTAACGTGGAATCCAAACCACGGCCTCTGAATTACGAATTATTATTACATCGCAACAAAAACAATTTGCTAAAGACTTAATAGAAAATAGTCAAATATTCTTTAAACAAAGAGGAACTATAAATTTCAGTATTATATAACTGAACGTGGTTTCCTGAAATACAAACATTTATGGGTGAATTGAATGACAGACGCATTGAAAGGGCGTTGGACCTACATAAAAAACGACAAAGGTGGAGTCCATTTTTCAAAGCAGTCGGAGCTTCATTCATTCTCCACAAAGGCAGTGAATCAAGCCAAAACCAACGTCCCCACAATGGTAAAACCTTTTCAACACGTTTCACTTAGTTTTATCCCGTTAGACGTATTTAAAAAGCTAAACTGGTTGAGTACGAATATTTTTTAGCAGAACTAAAAAATATAGGATAAATATTATTTTCTCACAGGGCTCTTTTTCTATTAGTGACTAAGTTGGACTAAAGAAAAGATACTAGGAATAAGGTAATGAAATTAAAATATTATTTACAATTTATTTAACCTTCATCCGCTCGTTCAGGCCCAATATTGCCACCTTTTATATGTTTAGCGTATATTAGGCCAGTCTTCTGAAGCTCCAGCCCAGGGTGTATCCCTCTCCCACTACGGGGGGGGGGTTGTATTTTATTCTTCTTACGTCGCTATTTTGGTTTCAGTGATGATCAGTGATGGTTCACTGTGTCTTGACGTGCGGCCAGACTCGTGCGGGAAAATTATTTTGAAAAGATCACGGCAGTTTTTCATTTGAAACGTACATCAAAGTCTACGAATTGCAATGGAGGCAAATTGCCGCCGTTTCAGTAATCATGCTCCAATGGGCGGCGCAAACGGTTGCAGTTTATAATTTTAATTTTAGTTTTTTCTTGTAAACCCTACTTAAGGTTAATTAGGCCACTTTAGGATCCATATATCAGTATGTCATTTCTTTATGACTCCCACATTTGTTATTAATCTCTTCCTATAAACAATATATTACAAAAACTATTACATTTAAAATACAGGGTGTCTATAAAAGAACTCCGGGGTTTTAAGACAAAATATTTTAATAAAGTAAAAAACGTACATACATGTTTTAAACATGATTAGAAAGCTTAAATTTTCAAGATTTTTTAACAACTTAGTAAAGTTCAATGTGAGCTCCACGAGTGGCACGGCACACGTCGAAACGGTATTCTACATCTTCCAATGTCCTGGCCAGCATGTCTGGGGGAACGACGCACGCAATTCACGCTTGAGATGGCGACATTTCGAATCTTTACACAAGATTCTTGATATGCATGTCCATACAAAGGGCCACACAATTTTCTTATGAGCGCCAGTCTCACGCACACGCACTGATGCATATGAAGTAAACTCCTTTCTTCCCTCGATCCAATTGAGGATAAACATACTCCTTCCTTCACAATATACATCACACCTTTGCAAAAATGAAACGAGGTCAGCAGGCACACCATTTTTTATGTACTTTCTCCTCCACATATAATTGGGACAGTAAACATGAAATGACTTCAACTCATCACTCTCAACGACCTTGAATTGTCCCTCAGAAAAAACATATAAACATGTCAACAATACATCACCAAAATATATTGTCAGCAACAAATATTAAATTTACTTGTCATTATGTAAACATTACATATTGGCAAGTCACGTTCGTACTCAATAATAAACAATACACATGGTTTACAGTAGTTTGAAAAGTACGTTGAATAAAACAAAACTTTTTATAAACTCACTAGCATGTTGAACTTCTAACAACAAAATACATGTTATTGAACCAGTTTGAAGTCAATTAGCATTGCGGCTTCGTTGTAAAAGCTTTAAATATTCAAAAGGTGATTATTATAACAAACCTAATATGTATATTGTGATTATTTTATTTGTCAAACATATAAACACGTTACTTTTAAATATACAGAAAATAAAATATATATATAAATACAGTACATAATTCCCAAAAACCGTAAACTATTAACGAATAATGCTGTTCATTTTGTACAGCACATATTTACTTCATAGTTTTACATTAATGAATGATTCATGAATTGGATAGTAAAGCATATTGCTAACGGAGAGTAAACCAACAGCTGTTTTAAGAAATCAAATATATTAATTTTAGAAAATTTGTAAACAAACTTATTCCCCATAAGGTTAACATTAGAAATTTAAAACGCTATAAAATGGAAACTAATTGAATTTATAGAAACTCAATATGCCTAAAGCATGACCGGAGCAGAGACGAATCCGAAAAATCAAAGATCATTAAAATCGGTCCAGCCGTTGTCGAGTTATAATGCGTGTAACTAACACGACTTTGTTTTTTATATTTAGATTATCTTCATCAATTTTATCCAGCATGGAAACAGAAAAGTTGCATCTTGTAGGCAGTTAAACGAAGTCTTTTATGAATTACCTTATGGACTGTTGATCTTGGTAACCCCAACTCCAGACTGCGTTTTGTTAACGATTTCTTAGGGCTTTGAGTGCATGAAGCTCGGATTCTGTCCACATTCTCTTGAGACACACGTGGCCTACCCGGCGACTTTTGCTTCAAAACACTTCCTGTTTCCTTGAACACACTTAACCACTGACGAATTGTTTTGTCTGTAGGCGGGTCAACACCATAGCTACGTCGAAAGTTTCTCTGTACAGTAACAACAGAATTAGTTTCTATGAGCCAAATAACACATTGAGCCTTTTGTTGAGGCGTCGCCATAGCGCGGTAGTGCAGACGACACTCGACAGTCGACACTGACTGCCTGCCACAGCCGCTACGTCATTTCAAGGTCAACGCTCCGCAGCGCTGCCAACTGTTGAAAGAAACATTCTCAATTGGTATGAGTAAAACTCTTTGAGCTGCTTGTTTCAAAGGAATTGATCAAATTTTGCTATCTTTTATAGTTTAAAAAATATTAATTTTTTAAACCCCGGAGTTCTTTTATAGACACCCTGTATTCTGAATAACTTCTTGATTAGCATTATACGTGTTGGTTTTAATACAGGATGAAGTAAAAACTCACGTCTTCCAACACTACTTAATATATTTACACTTGTATTTTAAGTATATACAACGGTAAATATATACAAAAGTTGTTAAATTGGCGATCGATTTCGTACAGTTACACCGAACATCATTATGCCCAAATGGAGACTGAAAGATACAAGATGGCGTCCCTGCTTAAATGCTACTGGCTACCGGAAGTTCCTGTCATATATTAAGTCAAATATATTAAGTAGTGTTGGAAAAAGTGAGTTTTTACTTCATACTATTAAAATATTCACCGTCATAATATCTATTCAAATGCTTTACATTTTTACAACCTCATTTATGGTGATATTCCTGCTCACATTAAACTATTCTGCTTTTGGACATTTTACAGCTATTTCAAGCACTGTAATATAAATGCACTGTACGCTTTAAATTGGTTTGACCCTATGATTTATTATTATTTAATTTTTTATTTTGTATTTTATTATTTACTGTATTTTTTCGATTTTATCATTGAATATGGTTGATTTCTTTGAAATTCTCTTTACTTTATGTTTAGTCATAATAATGTCCATAAACCATTTAAAATATATTAAAATTATATATTTTTATTTAAATTGTTATAGAAGAAATTTTCGATCACGATAAGTAAAATAACGATCACGACGTTTCGGAATCTGGAATCTGATCCCGTCCTCAAGTGTGTACGAATAGGTACCTAACCTGAATATAACCGGTATAGGTCTAAAAATAAAAATATATAACACAGAAAATTTTTAAAAATACCAAACAAAAATATTAACCCAACCAACAACACAACAGAAAAACACATCAAATACGCACGACACGGGAGCTCAGGCAGTTTATTTCGAACAAGGTATAAAAAAGGGTATTTGGGGACTGACACATACCTTCCACCTTAGGTATATTTAAAACAAACTCTACTGTTCCCAAAATTAACCATCCATTTACTTAACCCTGGAGTAGTGACGCCTGGTTTCACAGACTGCATCAAATTGTTTTTTAACCACTTCAACCAGGTATAGGGGTTGACGGTATTCAACTCCTATACCTGATGAAAGTGTTGCAGATTGGTCCAGATCTCGAACTGCTGAAGCCACATAACCTCAACTCCCACTCATTTTGAAGTTATCATTGTTTACGGTCTCCTGGACCGTACTATATATTTACATCTATATTCTTAGAAGTAAATTTATAGTACGATTAAGTTATGGATACATCTATATTCTATACATCCGTGTGTGTCCTTTATCAATAAAACATATGTGTGATCCATTATCTGTTTTTATAAAAAATAATAGATTAAAGAAAATTAAATGTTTTTTTAAAGTTCGTTGGTTTGAATTTTAATTTTTTACACTTAGGAGTTGAAAATGTATTATTTGTACAGATATTTGTGTGGTATCATATCATTTGACACAACTACCTATAAACCATGGCACTTTTATCAAAATCGTTACAGCATATTTTGAGTAATTTATATTTTTTATCTTGTTTTGGGGGTTAAACGACTATTAAAAATAAAAATTACTTAACAAAAAATGGTCTGAAGATATAGCCAAAGGGCATCCGTGTACCTAATTCTAAAATATCAGATGACCAGTGTCGTTTCGGTGTATGTACACAGACAGACGGACCAGAACAACAGACAGACGCACTGGTTTTCGGATAAGTGCGAAAACTACTTTTTTGGATTGAGGGAGCCTCAAAAACGGATATATCGACTCAACTTAAATTCAAACATTTTGACAAACATAATATTTTATTCAAATTATATTTGTAAGAGCAAAGAATAAAAACTAAGAATACACTTAGAGTCCATGCTGCTATATAAAATATGGTGTTAAGTAAAAGATTTACGATCAAAATTAGGTCATCTAAACGCAGATTAAGTTTAAGGAAAGTTTTCTCAAATCATGTTACAAAGAATTACAAACTTAACTTTCTAATGTCGAGTGTTTTATGTAACAATCCCATTTTCGACGAGGAAAGTTCTGCCTTGCCGGAACTTCTGTCGTTGGCAAAGTGTTAATCGAATATTCTGCTGTTCTAGAGTGTTCGGATGTAATTGTGGGAAAATTGAGTCTTCATTATGAGAATTATGTTTAAGGGAGGCGTCAATGAGAGGTGAAACAAAAAATGTAAAGGAAGATTTTTCAGACGTAGCAGTGAGCTTGTATAAAAGATTTTATATGGAATGTAAAACTGCTTTTTAACCATAAAACATACTGAAACATGTAAATCACATTTCAAAAGTTTTAAATCATAAATGTAATTGAGTAAAAGTTTTATTTATAGAAAATCTTTTATATATTTTAAAAATTTTATTTATATATGACTAAAACGGAGGCATGTCCTGTTATTTTACTTCTATGTGGTCACGAATTGTGGATAGTTATGTGGATGGGATGTTCTTTAGTGAGGATTAACGTCCACACCATTGAATAAAATTTAAACTGTAAAGATAATCCTCTCTCAGTTTGATCAGTTTGTAATTCAGATGCAGTGGTTCGGACTCCACGTTAAACTGTAGGTCCCAAGACGCCATAGACTGTTGGGCTATTAATTTACAGATTTGTCAAAAACACTCATGTCAGTCTTGGTCAGTAAACAGACTACAAGATCACGCCGTAATAATCTTACTTGGCTTAAAATACGTACCTGTATAGGTCACTATTCCAAAAATTAATAAAGTAATAATAATAACAATTTAATTATTTATCAGAAGTAAAGATTTTTTATTTTTACGCATGAATAATATACATGAGTTTATCTGCATTACTTCTTTTAACTGTTCATTAACATTATATTATTTTAATCAATTAAAACCCAAATTCACCTGATTCTACATAAAATTCTAGATTTTTCATAATTTTTGTATTTTTGATTTTGTGGATAAAACTTACAATATTTAATGTTTTTCATTAACTATGATAATAGAATCGCTAAACATTGTAACCATTTCGGTTTTACCACATATTTAATTCAAATTCACAAGCCTTGAGTTATTCTTCGCTTCTCCCATGCTAAACAAACAAGTTGTCTTTCTAAGGAACCCAGATGGAGTGGAAACTCTGGCTTCACCTTTTGTATTGAAACCACGTGAGCGTATATTACTCCACCATTTATATTTCTTCCTAGGATGTGCCGCTACGACTAACCTATAATCGACAGAATGAGTTTCGATACATCGATAGAACATAGTTTTATCGGACATAATTCATGTAATGACTCTGTAAACTAGCTTTTCCAGACTATATCGATTAATTTTTTACTAACTTGTGCGTTGCATGGGTTGTATGAATCAGTTAATAAGAAAGATTACTATCTCTAAATATTTACCTGAAATCAAAATTAGAAAAAAATTTGATTATAAAATAAATTTTTGACAAATGAAATGAAATGTGTATATTTAATACAATTTCGTTTATATTAGGAAAAAATTAAATATATAATAATTTAAAAATAGTTTGGATTCCATGATCTAAATAAACTAACTAATATTTAATTTTAATTTAACACCTGATTACTATTTCTAGAAAATATTACTAATATGGTCAAAACTGGGATTTTGAGAACTCATTGTATTATTTGCATAGCACGGGTGTCAGCTTAAAGTGAGCTAAACTCTTTTCTATAATGTGTATAAAAATTAAAATAAGTTCAAAACTGTGGACATTAATTTTCACGGATAAGTGTTACCGAAAAAAATATTGTACAGCGTTACACAAATAAAAAGCGACAGAAATGGAGAAGAGACTCATTTGACTCATGACTCCGGCATTTCCGGTGTATTAAACGTAGAAATTGTTCAAAATGATTTAAAACAAATATCAGACAAAATATTCTATATAATTTTATGTGCATAGATTATTTGTAAGAATACCGATTAAATCAGACATTGAAGACTCATATCAAACAAAGAATGTTAAAGATATTATTATTCTATGTATTTAGTAAATAAATGAAATTAAATAGGTAAAATTATGGTTTAGAATATAAAGTCTTCACACGTAGGAATCGAGATTTTTTCATTCAAACAGATATTAATGAATGACAATGCAATTAAATGTTACTGCATTATATTTACATTTTAATGTAAATATATTTTACATTGAGAAGAATCAATCTTCTTATTTGATTCCTCATCACTACACACTTCAAAAACCAGTTATTTATTTTACAGAAACCACTGAGAATTTATCACAAAGACAAACAAAGAATTCGTGGAATTCTTCCATCTCATTTCTGCCTTTTCTCATATGAACCTTTGTAAGAGCTATCAAGATTTTATGAATGAAACTGAATAAACCTGAAATTTCGGTGGTATCAATATTATTCATTACTCTTTCTTCCACATGAGGAAAAATATAGTGCAATCGTTTATTTCATTTTAATATGTTAAAGAGGTGCATGTAAGTAGAACATTCTTGGTAAAAAATGCAGAAATCTTTTTATACTATACAAAATCAAATGTTGAGCTCATTATAAAAATTAATCATGTATTTGATATGCAGATATTTGTACACCTCTAACATATAGTTTATCCGAGCTTTGTGAATATATATTTCACAAAATTGTACTTAATAAATACATTTTTATTGTAAACTTTCAATGAAGGTTTAAATAAACAGATTGATTCTCTTAAACATGATTACTTTATATTTTATATATTTGTAAGCAATTAATTGTTAGATTTACTCATAACTTTATTTTAAATAAAAGTTTGATTATTTTACCAAATTTTCCATCTACAGTCCTACATATCAGATGATCAATGTACAAAAACTAGTATTGATTATGATTTTAAAGCTGTTGATAATTTCTTTCTATTACTATGATTATCATGATTAAATATAAATCGGACATATTAAAAAATAAATACTGTACAACGGAAAAAATAAATTCACAGATTAACTATTTAGCAGTAACATACAGTGAGATTAAATTATAAAATATGTATCATTATTATTATTCCACATTCGGCAAGATTGCATTTAATATAGTATAATTTTTAAACAGATTAAATATCAACGACCAACGTAAACAAACCAATATTGGTTGCAGTTTAATAGTTTATGGTCATTTATTTCTTGTTTAACACTTTTATAGACCACATGTTCTGTAAACTTATAATACACTGCTAAAACTGGGTTTTAATAGCTCATTATTATATTTCCATTGTGCTGGTGTCAGTTTAAATGATCCATCATTATGGATCCTCCCGTATTCATGGAGAAGACAAACACTAATTTAATCTATTTTCTTCCCTTTGAGAAATGTCTTAGATCATAGATATGCCTAAAGGGAATGTTTTCAGTTTCTCTAAACAGCTCTGCTTATGACGTCACTAACCATTTTACGTTACCGTTTCAAATTTTGGTCTGACGGATTATTAATACCTCTCTCCAGAGCTAAGACATATCCATGTTGAAATGTATTGTTTATTGTTATTGAGTAGACGATTGAGATAAGACCCATATCGGCTTTTCAGAGCTATGAAATGTAGAAAAAATATCCAAAATTATCATAATTCCAAGCTATGTGCAGACAAAAATTCTAATTTTATTTATATAGAGAAACCCTAAGAAATAAATTAGTTAATATTTAAAATATTTAATGAGTTTCTTAAAATCCCAGATTTAAATTATTGATAACCTTCGTTTACTCTTTTTTACCGAAATTAAAACGAAGCGAGGTTCTCTAAGAATAATTTCCGTCGGAGAAAGTAATCCAAACTCATTTCAAGCTTTCTCAAATTGCATTAAAAAGATTGCAAGTCAACTTCAACCGTCCTAGTTTTTCATTAAGAACTTATTGGTTCATTTGTAATCAGAGGATTCCATGCGGTTTTAAACAGAACTATGAATTTAAAATATTATAAAATATCGTATAGATTATACGGCCTTTACGTATATACAACACGATGTTTTTTATATTTCCATAAATCTTTGATTCTTACAGGTTTCTTTGTCCCATCTGATCTAGATGCTATGGATTTCTACTCGATAAAATAAAATGTCTAATATCAATTCTGTTCAGAATTCCCTGGACATTTCTTAGAAAAGAAAATATAAATATTATTTTTACTTTCGTAACTAGACTTTTCTAAATTAATTTTGGTCAAGATGAGTGTAATAAGGTTTTGTGTAATTATTAATTAACTAGCAATACGCCCGACTTTGTACGGGTTGTAGGATTCTGTGTTAGGGGAAAAATACTTATTAACATGAACAAATTAATTATATTAGATCAGAAAATACGTATAATTATTTAACATTCGTTATACGTTTACATGACATTTTAATATACGAGTATGGGTTTAAAATCAATGCTTAAACAATTTAGTGTTAAAAACTACAAAGATATCTGATTATTATTAGCAAGTGATTCATTGATAATTATAAGCAAAATACGACTAATATCGCGTAAACGGGGTTTTTTAATGCTGGTTGTTTACTTTTCAAGGGGCGGTGAACAATTTCAAGCATTTAAAACCTTCAAAGAATGCATGAAATAAGTTTCATTATTATCAGTTTTCTCGTTTTGACATGGATGTGTCTTAGCTCTGGGGGGTGTTGGCGATTTTTAAGATGGAAAACATGTAACAGGTTTCCATAGAAACTACCAGAGTTATTGTATTGAACTTTTAATATAAATTAATAAAAACAGCTGTTTGGATGAAGTGAAAACATTACCTTTAGACATATCCATGATCTAACCTATTTCCTACAGGGAAGTCAAATAAAACATTTTTTCGGAGAAGACGGCGTAAAACGTCTCATGGAGCCTCAATGACAAGACAGACACAAATTGAGATAAGACTTGTTTCGGCTTCTCTAACCCACAAAACGTAAAAATAACAAAAAAATTAACTCTGAGCAATGTACAGACAAAACTCTAATTTTATTTATATAGATATTCCTTTTCAAACAAAAGTCACCTGGATTCAGCATCGAACCCAAATAGTTTATTTTAGTATTCTTTTTCTGCCCACAATGCTTTTCTAAGTCAGCTTATTAAATTTTAATTGTTTCAAAAATAAAAAATAAACATACAACGGGTCAATTAACAAAAAAATAGAGAAAATATTCAAACTCAATAAACTTTAATGTTCAAATGTCAGTAAACATGTTAGGAGCTGCTTAGATAACATATTCAACCTGTTTGAACTTTTTTCACCCAGTACCTAACTTATTTCATTTAAAGTTTAAATAAAATCTTAAACTTAGTTTAATATTAACTCATTAAAACATTAAAATGATTATTAGAAGGATGGGATTATATGGTTAGATGATAGTTTAAACCAATAAAATCATAACGTTATTACTAAAACTATTCGTTAGAAGTTTATTTTTACAACAGGGATCTTTATACTTACTTTTATACTTTTAACTGAAATGGCGACCTACCCAGGTAGGTATTTTAAGCCAAGTATGAATGAGGAATGAATGTTGGATGATTGTAGCGCGATCTTGTAGTCTTGTTACTGACTAAGGCTGACATGTTCCTTAGACAGGACTGTTAATTAATAGCCCAACAGCTGATGGCAACTAATGGACCTACAGTTTAACGTGGAATCCGAACCACGACCTCTGAATTACGAATTGGTCTAATTATGAGGATGGTCTTTGTGGATTAACGCAGTTTCAATAGTGCGGACGTTAATCTACACAAGAGAACACTACACCCACCAATCATCTCTCACAACTATCCACAATTCGTGACCTCCAAGTAGCTGGATTACATGACGTCGCCACCGTCCCAGTCATGCTAAAAAGCAAGATTATTAAAGTTTAAGATAAGTATATATCCAACACATAGCTATATTCACCCCTGTAATTTCCACTACAAATCTAGCTTTAAATGCACAGTATAAAGCTTCACAGACAATAGTTTAACTTTAAGCACGATTTAAATCAACACTTCTCAACATTCCAAAAGTAGGATAAACTCATTCCGATAGAATCTACTTACGGTTTTACCACCCTAGTAAAACGATAAATTGTAATTGCTTTCCATTTATGATGCATATTGACAACAGGTATATCCATATTTTATCATTTTATAGATCGTTATACTTTTATTTTAATAATAAACGAGAGATTTATTTACCTTTTGTTATTATAAACAACGAAAATGAAAGATGAAGCAATAAAATATGTCTCAGCTTTGAATTTACTCTTAACAATTCTACTGTAAATGGAAAGAACAAACTTTTGAGTGACTCTTCTAAAACTTAGGAAACCCAGGAAGTCAAGTATTGAGTTTGAGCATAAAACATTGCTCTTAGTGTTTTGATTTCTCATTGTTCACAATTTTTTGGTACTTATTAGCATGATAATAATAACCTAACTCAATGAAAAAAAAACTTGTTATGCTTAAAAATAGGTCTTAGTAATTGTTTAAGCCACATGTAATATCTTGTTCTTAATAATTGTTTTAAGCCATGTTTAATACCTTGTTCGTAGTAATTGTTTTAAGCCGTGTGTAATACATTGTATGTTAAGCCTTGTAACGTGATGGTGGCGACTGAAGTAAACACAAAGGTTTACTTTATTACAATTTAATTTTATACCTTACTTTGTGTAATCGCCACAAATTGCAAACAAAAACATAACTTTGTGAGCTAGCTTTACATTAAAAAATAACCTTAAATCATCTCAAAACCAGGTCATTGACATTCTCTTTAGGGTAAAAATAACCTTTTCGTCCCCAACAATCTTTATTATCAGCAGCCGTTTTTGCATTAGTAAAACCATGAATACAGCTAAACACTGTGAACAAAACTGAATCATTTTGGGCTGTAGTTAGTTTCATACTTTAAAGTGAAAACGTTGTGTAAAAGTATTTGGTTGAACCTGTATTTCCGAAATCTGATCAGTTACTTAACCTGTCACACTATAATCCACCCTTCCGACCTGAACTCTTAACTTCATAGGGTTAATTTTAACACAACCCCTCCATGACAGCCACTAATTATTAGAATCTGAGAAAATTTATAACAGAGCGAGAGTGTAGTGTGAAATAGAAGTTTGTAGGCGTGAGATACTTTAGATACATGTTATTACTAAAATTACCACCTAAGAAGGTAGGTATTGCAAGCAAAATATGTTTGAGAAATTAGTGTAAGATGATTGTGGTGCAATATCGTAGTCTTGTTACTAACTAAGGCTGACGAGTTCCTTAGGCAGTTAATTAATAGCCCAACGCCAATGACATCAAGGGTCTAAAATAGATCAACGTCGGATACAAACCACAATTTTGCCTCTGATTTACGAATTAGTGTCGTTATGAGAATGGCCTTTCGGACGAATTTAGTATTCAATATTCAACAGGATTCAATATTCCACGTAGTATTGAAGACCAGTGCGATCGTCTCGAGCACCCGGCGGGTTTGGAAAGCGCTATAAGTTCTACCAGTGGCGTAGATACGGGGGGGGATAAGGGGGATATATCCCCCCCCATAACGATCACCTTTACCAATAATTTCAAAACAAAAATATCCTGAAATACCGCTACACAATAACAAAAAATATAAAAAAGCAGTGCGTTGCTGTTACTGTATGTTGCATGTCGAAATACTGTATAAGAGAGTACAGTATTTTAACTAAGAGATCTTCCCCGACTGGTCATCCCTCCCGCCATCAAATCGCTCAGCCGCAAAATCTTATACCTTATACCATTGCACTACTAAACAAACTTTGAAAAAGATGGGGCCTATCATTTTCTGTTTAGCCTGAAAAATTTCCATCAATTTTGAAAAAACGCCCTACGTCGCAGTGTAGGAAACTGCACTAGAGTAAAACAAGCGTAGAATACAAGAAAATAGCATAACATAAATACGTTACAGTATATGTTGTGAAACAAAATATAAATATAATCACTCAATCATTATTCATATTTATGAATAAACATAAAACAATAAAAGAAAATTCATTTTCCTCCTGGCGGTGTACGTAGTATTTCAAGAAATCACGCCCCATTAGCCTGCAGGACGAATAGCATTTTGAGTGATCTGACATAATGTTTCGTCTTAGGTCCATAAGAACTATGTTTATTTTGTGACAGCACTACTAGCTACACGATAGTCGTAAACAGATGGTTGAGGTGTCAGATTTAAGGTAAAGTGGTTATCTAGGGAATTAAACTTTATTGAAAAACGTTTTTATATAATTACCTTGCAATTTCAATCGATAATCAATTGAAAAGTCACATCTAGTTATAAAAATAATGAGTGTAAAATAACAATCTGTAAATCTTTTTTACGATAAAAAGTAATAAAATATAATTCCTTAGATAATCACTTGACACCTCAGCCATTTTTTAAGACAATCAATTAATCTGAACTGCTGTCAAAAAATTAACATTGTTCATATGAGACGGGAGTCCAAGATGGCAACGGAGGTATTGCATGATCTTTATATAGTATATAGTATTCAACTCACCGAAATGTCCCTTATATACCCTATAGTACATCCTCTAGAATAGGGCTTCACTCGGGGGGGGTGTATTTATATCCCCACCCATGACAAAAGTGTATCTACGCCACTGAGTTCTACTGCAAAAGTAATACAGTAATCAATCGATTTTTAGAATAATTTAGGGCTAGAGGTAGGCTTAAAAAGGATTTAACGATTTGTGTTGAATATAGCATTGTACTTTATGCATTTATTGAACAAATACATATTTTACACATATCCCTAAATACATTTGCAACGTTTTTACCAAGTAAAATATTTTCACAAAATTTAATAGCCTCAATACGCATGAACAAGTCCATGCAACTATTTTCTATCTCTATTTTGCCCGACCGGCCGACAGCCGGCATTGGGACGATTGCAACACAACCCGCCCCATAACATCCTACAACGGGATAACGTACTGTAGAATTGATAAAGGTCGTCTAGCAATATCTCGCCCCGGGCGCCAAATAACAACGCGACGGCCTTGATACGTGTGACCTTCCAAGAAACTGGATCACAGCACATGCAAATAGTAACGCCTGCAACGTTCAGTCAGGCAACATATATTTCAGCATCTATTTCACGTTAGCGGCTTTGCAGGCAGTTCATCACCGACATTTTTTCATGCGATAATTACGAGTTGAGGCTGCATCAGTACTTTCCCAATGGATTATTAAAGCATGTTAGTTTACTGTTAAGATTTTTTTTTGTAGACCCCATGATACAAGTTTACAATTTGGTATCAGATCCTTTAACTCTTAAAACGCGATTTCTTTAAAATAAAGATAAAAAAGTTATTTTACTTCAATGCTTTATTTAGGACTAGCCAAAGTACCCGTTCTTCGCACGGGTAAAAAAGGCTGAGAGGTGTAGGCTCTACTGATACATTTAAGTTATTGATAATTAATTCTTTATTGTTTACAAAATGACAAAACACGTGTCTAAGTATATATCTAAACATGACAAAGTAACATATGTCATATATTGGGAGAGGATAAGCACTAACGTAATAGAGGCAGGCATCGGGAGAAAATTAAAAATATACCATTCCACTATTTCGAACTAATAATTCACTAATTTCGATCCAGCAGTTTATGTGTAAAAATTAACTTTATTTCTTTTTCTTACCGAACTGTCAAAATGTAAAGTAAACGGATGTTGACATTAAAAACTGTAAACATTGAATCCCAGGGTATTTACATTAACCATGTCTTCTGCTTCTCGAACTGTCAAATTTTAGTGTTCACAGCTGTTGATATTCAAGTAATTTTATGTTTTCATTTTCTAAAAATGTAAACATTGAAACTTAGGACGTTCACAGGGCGTAGCCCGAAAGGATTTTAAGGAAATGAGTATGCCTATGTGTTGCATGAGTTTAAGATCTGTCTTTGTGTAAAATTTCAAACTGTTTGGTTCAGTATTTTTTGCGTTCACTTGCCACAACAAACCCACAAACACACAAACCCACAAACAAACATACAGAAACCACCTCTTCTTTATAATATTATAGATATTTTCATACAGCATACATAAGCATATAGGAACCTCTTACAGTATTTCAAATGAGCTCCTAACAACTACTTAAAAATGTTCGTATTAACATCTGTGGGAAATAGGTTAGATCATGGATATGTCTAAAGGGAATGTTTTCAGTTCATCTAAACAGCTGTTCTTATTCTTGTATATTAAAAATTCAATACAATAGCTCTAGTAGTTTCTATGGAAACCTGTTTAAAATACTCATCCCTCGAATTGTCAACACCCCCCTCCACGAAGAGTTAAGACATATCCACGTCAAAATAAATAAATTATAAAAATAAAAAATAAAACTTCAACGTTAAAATTCATTTTGTTTTTAATCTCTTCAGGAAATATTTTTGACAAAGGCAATAAAAAGTAAGAAGTGTCAAAGACAACAGAGGATCGTCCTAGACAATGATCTTTGTTGGTTCAGTTCTCCTGTAATCAGTCGCCTCCTGCTCAACTGTCAACAAGACATTCAATAGTTACAAAGTCTACTTGCAATGGGAGTTAAAAGATAATTACCTTTTACCTTCCATTGCATCACCTTATCGTTGCATGTCAAATTATTTAAATTGTGTATTTCTAAGTTTTTTTCACACCTATTTTAGGTAACAAAATTAACCACTACACTACTAATTCTCATTCATCTCCATAAAAGTCTTAATTCCCAAATCCTATTATGACTCTAACCCACATGATAAATTTTCCCCTAGGTTTTAACTAGCCTTACTGCAACTTGCAGGAGTATTCTTTGGAACGCTAATCCCAGGTATATTAGATCGAGAACAACGGTTCAGAGAAATAATTATGTTTATTAAAAAAAACTGTCTATATTCAAAAAAGTTAATTACTAATTAATTACACTAATAAACCAGTTTCATTTGGCAGTAACAACGTTTTGATTTGAAATCGACACCTGTGTTTTTAGCGAATTTCCCATAGGGAAGAAGCTATTACCGTAGGTCTCATGGTAAGACTTAAGCCGGGGACCATGTTTTTTTTCTTCTTTAGGTGCCCTGAGTCCAAAAACAATAGTCGTTAAAATTTTTATATATATATGTATATATATATATGTATATATATGTGTCTGTTAGCACGATAACTCTCGTAAAAATGGTCCGATCGAGACCAAATTTGGTAGAGACGTGTATTCCTACAAATGCTCGGACGAGTTCGTAAACCAGACATATCGGTCAATGAGAACGGGTAGTTTGGGGGGGTTTTGTACCCCAAAAAGGGGTTTTTTGCGTTTTTCACATGTAATTTTTAAAAATTTCTAATTTTATATTTCACCATTGAAATCAGCTTAAAAAACTACACAATTAAGTTTCTTAAAGTTTTTCTCTATCTCCAACGGTTACTGAGATATTAAAAAATCTAAACACAGTACGTTGTATTGTGGGGCTCCAATGTTAATCTTATGGAGGATAGGGAAAAATTAATATTTCCCATATTAATGAATATTTTTAGATAAAACTTGATATTTAGCTTCATGTGGTTGAGATCTATCCATTTATGCTTAAAAATCATAGTTTATATGTTTATCATGGCAGCAAACCTGCATACTCTTTTCCCATAATAATCATATAGGGAATAGGCAAACTCCTTTATTTATGGACAGATGTCGATGAAAGTTGGTACAAATGTTAAGATAAAAATTATTTATGGTAGAAATGCCTAATTTCAGTGTTCCTCACAGCAGCAAACCTGCACACTCTTTGCCATGTTAATCTTATGGAGAATAGGCAAATAATTCTCACGTTTATGGACAGATTTTTTTTAAACTTCTCATATTTTATCATTATTATTATATTATTGATTTGGAAATTCGCTGAGTACGCAGGTCTGCTGCGACGGGGGTATTTTATTTCACTGCGTCACGCATTCAAACTATACATAATTAAATATTCTTTCAAATATATTTTTTTATCAGTTACAATTTTTTGTATTTCAATCCTTGCGCACATTCCTCAGAAATACTAGTTGACATTTATCAATATAAATACCATTCTGGTTTAACAATGTTTTAACAATTTTAAGAATTTTTTAAGGTTTTAAGAATTTTTAACGTTTGCAAACAGTCATATGGTATTGTTTGTGCATAGTATTTTTTGTGGATGGAATTGTTTGTTGATGATCCTGTTTGTGGATTGTTTTGTTTGTGGATGATATTGTTTGTGGGTGATGTTGTTTGTGGATTGTATTGTTTCTTGGTGGCATTGTTTTTGAATGGCGTCGTTTTTGGGTGACCGTGTTTTGGATGCCATTGGTTGTGGATGGTATTGTTTGCAGACTTTATTGTTTGTGGAGGGTATTTTTGGTGGATGGTGTTGTTTGTTAGCTTTTTAACAGGTTTTAAAGTTTTTAATTTTCATCTTTATACCAGCTTAGTTAAGATTATGTACTAATTATGATATGTTTTAGGCACTAGGTCGTATGGAGTCAGATTTCAGATCCCGAAACGTTGTGAAACCTTTTTACTTAAAATAGTGATTGAAAATGTTTGTAATAAAAATCCACTTAAGTCTTGAAAAAATAACTCTATAATTTTTTTATGGTTTTAATTGTGCATTTCACTCACTGATAAATCCCGCTCTATCAAACTATTAGGAAACTGTGCGAAATTTGAGCATACTAGGAAAAGGAGTAAATGGACCAGACTCAGCCTTAGCTACTAGACGTTTGTTCAAATTATATTAAAGATTACAAAATTAAGTTTGGCGTGTCGAGTGTTTTAAGTTACGATCTCATTCTCGCCGAGAAAAGTTCCAAGAACGGTCAAAGTTAAGTCGTAGACAAAGTGATAATCGAATATTCTCCTTCGCCAAACCTCTTCATTTGTAATTTTAATGACATTTGGGTTCACTATAGACCTATACTATAGTGACTGAATGGTTTTGTTTTTTTGTGTATGTTGTGTGTTACTGACGAGATCCAGCCACAAAAATTAAATTAGTGAGTGTGCTCAATAAAACAGATAATAATAAACCTCATCAGCAAACATGTCTTTTAAAAATAAAAAAAACACCAGTTCAGTACCGCTCTAAAGGTTTTCAATTTGTTTATAAACATTTCATTTTTTTGTAAATATATTTGTATCATTAGATTTTTAAGTCTTATTTTAATAAGAATTAAATGGTATTAAATTGAAAAGTCTTTAAGGAAGGAAATATTTGTCAGTTCCCTTATTCTGTTTTTTACTATTTCCTGTCAACACAATCTGGATGAAATCAATAGTTTGAATACATAATTGAGAAACTAACACTGCTATTTCTCCTCTACTGTGTGTTTAGATATGTTTTTTTTAATAAATACATAATACTAACGAAAGTTTTACCAGTAAGATTCAACAGTCGTTAAGTAAAATCTGGTGTGGTTTTATTTTCTACCACTTATACGATAGTATGAGGAGAATGTATTGTTTTCGTAAAAAAAAGTCAACTATGTACTTTTCAAAACATGCAGTTACAACATTATTAAATTTGAATTTATCAAATAAACATGTCATAAAAAATAGAAAGCTTTCTTATTAGATAGAGAATTTAATATATATAATTCTGTGATGACTCTTTTCAATCGTGACGTGTCAACTCAATGATTTAATAATTTCTATTGAGACCTGAGGATACAGCTGTATGCTTTAGGCCTACCGACTGAAATTTCAAACTGCACAGAAGGATATTATTAGTAATCTAGCTATACAAATAAAATTCCGGTGTTCTCTGTACATTTATGGATTATGATATTTTTGGTTATTTTACTTTTTATACCCAGAAAATCCGAAATGGGAACTCAATTTCTGTATTTCTATAACGACGGACAATGTCTTTTTGAACCGTTTCTTAGTGAAAACGGGAACACTCACTGCGATGGGTGATCCTAATTTTCGTTAATCTACACCTTTTGGAGATGTTTTTTACTTAAATTTGACCTACAACCTATTTCAATAAAGCAATCAGCTATCAATAACTCAGTTTGGAGCGATATTTTTCCAAGTTTTACTAAATATGTTATATTTAATAAAAGTTAAAGTTATTTAGTTAAAGGGATTTTACAAAAATGATAAATAATCGAGTTATTTAGATTTTTGACATGGATATGTCATAGCTTTGGGGGGGTGTTAGCAATTTTTAAGATGAAAAACATGTAACAGGTTTCCATAGAAACTACCAGAGCTATTCTATCGAACTTTTAGTATAAAATAATAAGAATAGCTGTTTAGATGAACTGAGACCATTCCCTTTAAACATATCCATGATCTAACCTATTTCCCACAGGGAAGTAAATACATTTTATTACGGACATTTTCCGTTAAGATTTTAGGTAAAATGTTGAAAATTTTGAAAAGAGTGAAAAAGTTTCACGACGTTTCGGGTTCTAGAATCTGATAACATCCTCAGGCGAGCTAGTACCTAAAACATAACATGATTAGTAATAACGTAATATAACATAATAACGGATATACCATAATCCGGTCTAAGCCGGTATAAAGCTGAAAACAAAAAGTTTAAAGCAGTCGACAAACTTCCAAACAATACCATCACAAGGAACAAAACACGTCCACTCGTCACGAAGACTCAAAGACAACTGAATAGGAGTGGGCGTGTCCCCTGAAACCGGACATGCTGCGTTTTCGTGCTCTGTTGTTGTTTGGATCGATGTTTTTGCTTCATACTTTTATAATTATTGTTTGCTGTGTTATACATTTTTATTTTTAGATCTATACCAGCTATATCCAAGTTAAGTACTTATCTTGTACTCTCTTTAGGACGGGATCAGATTCCAAATCTCGAAACGATGTGAAACTGTTTTACTTAAAATCGTGATGGAATGTGTCCATAGTAAAAATCTAAATAACATAAATCCACCATCACCAACAATGAATTTCAAATAAAGAATAAATAATCAGTCATTAAACTAAAATCAATAATGTTAATTTACATTGATCATTGATTTTCAATACGGTATATTTACATAATACATAACATAATACATAATAGGCATAATTACATGTATTTTGCTTCCAAACAATAAGTCATACAATTCGTGAAAAAATAGGCTTTATGCTAGTTTTTTTATAAAAATGTTTATTCGTTTATATATAATGTGAAGCTTAAACAATAATTCCAACAAAATTATATTAAAGTTATTTTCCATATTTTTTTCAAATTTATTTACTTTGCTGATTTATTACTGGGAATAAAATATGACGAGAACATTTTTGCAATACAAGTAAGTGAATACTTTTTATTTTTTGTTATT
This sequence comes from Nephotettix cincticeps, assembly GCA_023375725.1. Taxonomy (NCBI): domain Eukaryota; kingdom Metazoa; phylum Arthropoda; class Insecta; order Hemiptera; family Cicadellidae; genus Nephotettix; species Nephotettix cincticeps. Next base: position 44,752,819 of record CM041787.1, read on the forward strand.
AAGTTATTGTTATCATCTAAAAACTAAATCCTAAACAAAATATTTGCGTTTAATTTTTTACTTATTTAAATAGCTTAACCACGCCATTTTACCATTTGCAGAGACCCCCAATATTAAAACCAAAGTGCTGAGACAATTTTCTGAGTTATTCTAAGGAGAATCTAAATCATAATTTTAGATCATGAGTGAATTTAAATGACATTTTTATACAAATTATTTATATTTAGCTGACAAAATATTGGTTTATTTAAAAACAGCACGTAAGTGAAAATGTGTTGTATTGTTACAAGATATCAGCAAACTCAGAGCATTTTATTATTCCCAAGGAGTTTCTGCACATGCAGATCTTCTCAATTGTTTCGAGTAACAAGATTGTAATGTTGAATGTAACATAAACTAGACTCGAGTGTTTACTAGAATCTCTCTAGCGAAATGGGTCTTTTGTTATAATTACAACTGTTATTACAATGTCGTTCTGTAGACTATTCTGTTGTACTATTCTCTCTTTTGTAGACTATTCTATCATATGAAACGCCTATCTTGTTTGAGTAACAGCAATATTGTAAGCTTTAGGAGTTTTAAATAAACTAGAAACAATTTCTTGCGTTAAAATTCCTTTAATTCGTAAAGGCTACCGGGTACAACATACCTAACATTTTGAAGGTCAATACTGATCCCAAATAAAATACTTAAATGTTTACATGCATCTAAATATATAAAACAAAGTCGTGTTAGCTATAACACTTAGAACTTGGGAAAGGCTGGACCAATTTTAATGATGTTTGATTTTTTGGATTCGTCCCTGCTCCGATCATGCTTTAGGCATATTCAGTTTCCATAAGTTTCATAAGTTTTCATTTTATGGCGTTTTAAATTTATAATTTTATCCATATGGGGAATAAGTTTGTTTACAAATTTTCCATAACTGTTGGTTTACTTTCCATTAGCAATGTTATTTGTCATTCAATGCCTTCTGTATCAATCGACAATTTAAAACTATAAAGTAAATAAATACAGTACAATATAAACAGTTTTACTTGCCACGTTGATACTTTACAGTTTTGGAGGTTTGTGTACCTATTTTTTATTTCGTATCCAATTAAATGTCATATGTTAATAAATGCAACATTTAAAAATTACATATTATATCAAACAAAGTCATGTTAGTTACACCATTTATAACTCGAGAAACGGCTGGACCAATTTTAAAGATCTTTTTTTTGAATATGTCTTATAGTTTCAGTATTGTTATTAACTATACCACGACCCAGGATATCTAATCTTTCACAACGAAGCCATAATGCTATTCGACTTCAGAACATGGTCAATCTCAAAGTTAACACGTATTTACTGTTAGGCGTTACGAAGTTCGTCAGGTTAGCTAGTTTAAACATAAAATTCACAAGCGCAATGGAAAACATTGAATCACATAGTTTTTAACTATTAATTGTTTGCGTTTTTATGATATTTTGGACGGTATTCTAACACAAATTAATTTAAATGGTTGGCACTCCTGTTTAAGGTTTACGCAGCCTTTATTGTTGTACATCAGCTGTTATTGCGTCTAAATTGACATTTTCTTACAGTGTTTCGGCAATCAGTGAATTGGCAGGGAAAGACCCGTCTATGGTCTAGGAGTCAAGACATGAATCCTCTACACATAACCCATGTGGACAGTGTACTCAGAACGGATTTAGGATTTGAATCGCCTCCAATAAAGAATAATTACAGGAGGGGGTTCAATATCACGTGAAATTCAAAAACCTGGGAAGATGTAAATTCCATTTGGACTAGTGCCAAGCCACTAAAGGTGCTCATATTGAGTTATACCAATGTTGGGTATTTACCAGAACCCCTCTACGCGGAATGAGTATTTCCCGATAATTACAACTGTAACTGAGATTGTGTTTGTAGACTATTCTTTCTTGTGAAAACCTTACTTTGTTTGAGTAAGCTCAGCAAAATTGTAAGCATAAGGTAACTGTGGCATAGTGTCTATCACACTTATGTTAAATTTATAAACTTAGGGTAAATTTATTTTACATCTGTAGAGCTACAAGCCTAAATATTTTAACACTAAAGAATGTACTTTTGTGAAGATTCTGTAACATTTTTATAAAGATATATTTTTAGGGTAAATGTAGTATTATGTCAGGGAGGAAAACGGCACACTCCCCGGTGTGTGGGACTTGTGCTCACAAAATTCCCCCACCTCAGGCAAGAACTTATTAAGGTTAAGGTTATTGACGTCAAGGTGGATCCTCGTATGTGAGGCTAAAAAGACTAAAACAAGATAATATAGATAATTATAGATAAAGATATCTTAAGTATTAGGTAATGAATAAAATTTATGTAAAATCATCTAAATATGTTTGGAAATAATATTTTTAAACATAAACTTTTACAAAGATAGATCAATGAAAACGATAAATCTTTAAAAAATATATATACACATATTCTGACTTCCTTATAGACAAAATTTTAGTTAATCGCCATTGTTAGTTTCAACCATAAGTGTAGCTGTACAATTTTAGAAACAAGTTTTCGGGGGAACAAGATTTACAATAGTAACTCTGCCAAAAATTAGAGGTCTTGCAACGTTTGTTAACAGATTTTTTTTAACGTAGAAGTAAATCTGGATTAATTAATATATCTATGTGTTCAAAAAATAAAATTAAAAAAGCTTTTTTAGTTACTGTATAATATACCACACACTATTTATAATACATACTGAACCCTAACTTAAATTTTTGAATCTAATGACCTAAAAAATTATTTATTCATGGCCAGTGACCTGATCAAGTATATTTGGTGACAACAGAGCTAACGATGAAGAGTGTTTCTCGCTTAAACGTCTTTGAAAATGTCAAATGTCAAAACTCCCGCTTTTAACATCAACCTCTCTGGGTTTTTTTGACGCAGCTGTTACATAATATAAAAAATATGTATAGGTATTTTATTTTCCACAGTTGTTAATGATTACAATTAGTTGAATGCTATTCAAATTTTGGTCTAAACCATCATAATTTACTTTCAAAAATGATTACAGTCACAGAAAAAATAACGTATTTTATACAACATGTTAAACTCTGAATCTTCAATTGAATTCATTCAATTACAAATGGTGATAGTTCGCAGCGTGTGTCAGATTTCACCCATGTAATTCTTATGGGATTACTTTCAGTCCCAAGAGACTAAAAACTAAATACTTTTACTCCCTTGGGACTAAAAGTATTACTTTATTACTCTTTTCCAAGAAGTAAATTACGGCTTTACATGGCCGGTCGAGGAAAATAAATTGTTGGCCAAGTTTTTAAGGTATAAAACAAAAAGTAACCAAAAATATCGAAGTTCTAAGCAATGTACAACGTTTTTGTTTTATTTAGATTAAATTAATCTATAAAATTTATGAGTTAAAGTAACAATTGACAGCAGGAGAAATAAATTAGATGCAGAGCGCTAACAGTTCAATTAACACAACACGATGCTCTACAGGTTTAATTTGTTCTCAGATGAACGATGCTCGTCCCTTGTAAATTATTCTCGGGAACGGAACTGTAAGCAACGTGAGTCTGATGTTTCTCACATCATTAAGTAATTTCAAAGTAAATAGTTTTATCATAGTAAAGTGTACTTTTATTCATTTTTGTTGGAGCAAATTTATGTAATAGAATTCCGTGTATAATGAAGTAAATTAATTGTATCTTTCATATTAGCTTAAAACGATGCAATTTTATTTAGCACATTTAGCTACATTACTCACTTTTATATTAACTAACAAGTACATAAATAAGGTTCCAAAAGGGCTTTCTGACTTTTGTTCCTAGAACTTCAAAGATACTTGGTACATCCATATGAAGTTGACACAATATTTGTAGGGTTTTTAGCTACCCAAAGTGAACAACCTTTGTTCCTGCTTGACTCTTAAATGGCACGTAACCTTAGAACGTGGATACAAATCTAATTCCCAGTATGTGTTGGTTCACTCTAGAAAGGATTGATATCTGCTTCATGCTTGTCTGGTAGGAGAGTTCGAATCCGGACCATGAGCAATCCCAATGTGGCTTGTTGATGTGTGGGAGGGTCCACCTAAAATAAACGGTAACCAAATTGGATGAAGTTTAGTGGTATTTGTACGTTTAATTGAAATTGGATACACGTTTTACTTTTTTCCCATTGCATGGTTAAGAGGGGATACGTTTTGTGTTTTTATTGATCATTTTAAGAAGAACCGTAAAGAAGGTTCACACACGAAAGTACAATTTCTAAACGTAAAATAAGCTGAGAAAATATGTTATTCCCACTAATGAATGGCGAAATTACACGTTAACTTTTTGTGCATTTGTGGTGCACGGAAGGTAACCACACGGAAGGCTATAGGATTTTACGTTGAGACCGTTCAGCTGTGTTGCTTTAGACCGATGATGTGCCGATTGACATAAGCACGGAAACTCAGTTAGGTTTTTGACATGGATATTCCTTAACTCTGGGGGAGGGGTGTTAGCAATTTTTAAGACGAAAATTTGAAACCTAAGAGCAGCTGTTTTATGAACTAAAAACATATCCTTCCTATTAAGCGACAATCGTGCATGACGTACTTAATCAAGCTTTTTATTACGTGGATCGGTCGTTTGACGTGGATTTTTAAGTGTTCATTTAGGTTTATTAATACTTTTCAAATAAATTGTAAAACTTTGGCTTTTGTTTGAATAAATATAGTTACCTTTTCTATAGAATGTTTCATTACTGTATACTTTCTTTTGCACCCCTCTGTAAGTCAAAATTGTTTTACAATTGGACACACGTGGTTATTTTACCAATTCCAAAGTTTTACAGCCCGTTTCACATAGAGAAAAGATGCTAAATCCTACATGGTTTGTAGTTAATTCAAATGGTATTACCATTTATGCAGAGGCTATATTTTTGATAAACTTATGTTTGAAATTATGTACCGAGAACTTATTTGGGGTAAAAACACATCTCCATCATCCGGAATGGAAGGATGTTGCTTCTTCCTTAGTTTTAGATTAAACCGGAAAATTATTAGATACCGTACTATATATTTTATAGCAATATTGTGTCTGTCATCAAGAATGTCAAATTTTTACGACTTTTTTATTAATGGACCCTATACGGTACAATTTTAGTTATATGTCTACGGTAAGAAACAAACAACTAAGAACCTTATGAATAATAGCTTAAATATGCTGATTTCTGGATGTACCAGGGTTGTCCGTAAAGTAAGGTTCCCATAGCGCTGCAGTCGCCAATAGTGCTGCGACCACTGCGACGGGGGTTCGCGCGGTTTTGTTGTGTACCTGGGTTCCCCCACTCCAAATCCCCACCACAGCGAAGTGTCTGGGGCGCTCAGTCTAGAGATGTGCCGTACTAGCCAAACTCGTAGAACAGTTCCGTACGGAACAGTTCCGTGCAAATACTAGTCTCATATACCTGTTCCGGCGGAACAGTTTGGAACAGTCTGATCCGGTCCTGTTACGTGAGAGACTGTTCGCGGCTGACGATGCTGTAGCGTTTCTATCCTGTTACGGAACACTTTGGAACAGTCTTAGCCTGTTACGTGGGAGACTGTTCTCGACCGACGATGCTGTTGCGTTTCTATCCTGTTACGGAACAGTTTATAACAGAAAGTGCAGAGAATACTGGACTAGTATCAAACGACCTGAAGAAATTTGTTTAAATTTTTCATACGATACTACGTTACATTATTCTTCTAATTTCCCATGCAAGTAATAGTAAACTTCAATTGCATTTGAGATGTTTAAAATAAACAGTATTTCGGGTAACAGCAATGACAACGACCATGTAATATACAACATTTATGTTTTAATTAATGCATTGTACAATATTGTATTGATAAAATTAAATCATAAATTCTGACAAATGTTTTGTACATGAAAAATATTGACATTCCAATGTACTTCACTGTATTTTAATGGAAATAAACTCTTGACTCTTGAATATAATAATAAACTCCATCTAATTAGAAAATTGCCCAGGCTATGCTATATATACTGAACTACTCAATGAGGCTATAGTTAGCGTTTAAAAAAACAATTTCTTTCACTTTATTTGGTTTCAGCCGGGACCTCCTGTCACTGATCACGCTTCCCGTTTTTGAAAAAATTCTTTCGCACGGGACCGACGTGGCTACAACGTTGAAATTGTATAATGCTAATTTTGAAAGGGTCGGGTATACAAACTTCCTTTCTTTCCACCACATCAGTGGATCTTTCTTCCTATCTTGGACAGGATCCTCCAGATAACGCTGAAATAAAACAGCAAATTGTAGAAAAATGTATAACCGGAAATTTGAATACAGAGTATACCACCGTATACCATTACAATTTACCGATCGCTTATTAAATTATATTCTGTACAAAATTAGGAGCATAAATACAACAGAATTGATTAACTTTTCATGCAGTTAACGAAAGTAGGTTCTAGGTAAGTTCTTGTAGTTAGTTTTTTTGGCAGATAAACTTTTCTGAAATAACGTAAGAATGTTCACAACTTTACTCTTTATTTCATTTTTAATTCAAAATATACATTTTATTTTAATTACAGGCCTAAAATTGTGATTTTGATAATTGTAATAAACTTTAATTTAAAAAAGTATATACAATATTCACTATTTCTACCACTTTGTATAGTCCCGGGAGATAGGTTAAATTATATGTAGAAATGTGCAAAAGCTACATTATAAGTTTTTATATTTTATTAAGATACCTGAATCTCTGTGATGGCGGACGAGGTTGCTGTTCCGGCCGGCATCTTTGTGGCGATGAAAGAGTCCCACTCTTCCCAAACGCAGTACTTCGTTGTTCCCGCTCTTTCTTCTGTACTGGCTTCTTGCTCCGGTCTAACGTGAGGGTTGTAGGTTTTGTTAAATTCTTTTGTTACGAGCTGGGTAACATGTGTTTTAACCTTTGACGCGGCGCTTTGCTTGGTGAACACATGCAATTTAAATCGCGGATCAAAAAATGTGGCCGTTGCTATAGCGCTGTGTTCCTCCAGATTTTGAAACCGCTGCAATAATCCGGACTGAATATTTACAATCAAGGCTTTTGCGATGCTATTGAAGCCAGCGTCCTTTACCATTTTGCCGTACACCGACACTAACCCTCTTGTTAGGCCGATGACCTGGCTTCCAACAACATACTGTTCTCCACTGATCCTTTTTGTCACATCTTCCATGGGCTCTAAAACATCACAAATCTCTTTACAATTTTGCCAATCCTCAGTGGATAACACAGGGAGATCTTTATCTATCAAGGCTACAGATGTCCTTATAGCATCTTGAAGTTGGAAAAAACGTTTCATCATGTAGTATGTTGAGTTCCAGCGCGTGGGTACCTCTTGAATAAGTTTTAAGGGTACCTTAACTCCATTGTTCTTCTGAAACTGGATGAGCTTTTCCATTGACGTTGAACTGCGTTTAAAATGGGAAACTACAGTTTTTATTTTCTCTTTCAAATTTGAAATATACTCATCATCTTTCAATGCATCTTTTACTATTAAATTAAGAGTGTGCGCGTAGCACCCAAAATGTTTCCACTTCAGATCATTTTTCACAGCACTCACAATATTTGAGGCATTATCAGAAACGACCAAAATTACCTTATCTTCGATTAGAAACTCCTGGGCAATGCGCTTAATCACTCTAGCGAGATTCTCACTAGTATGCGAGTCCATGATTTGCGCACACTCTAGCAACACAGATTGTAAATCAAAATCCTGAGTAAAAAAATGACCAGTTAATGCCAAATAGCTTTCATTTGCTGCCGAAGTCCAGCAGTCTGTCGTTAAGCATATGCTTTCAGCTTCAGCAAGTTTAGCTTTAACGACGTTGTAGCACTGCTCATATCGAGCTGGAATTAGGGTTTGGGTAATAACCTTCCTACTTGGAAGAGTATACCTAGGATTTAGTGCAGTAACAAACCCCTTAAACCCTGTGTCGTCGACGATCGAAAAAGGTTGAATGTCGTCTGTAAACAGTTTTAGTAAGAGATTGTCTAGTCTCTTTTTCTCCTGTTCATTTACCTGCTTCGGGATGAAAGCAGAGAGAGACATCTGTCTAGGTTTAGGGTTACTGGATGCAGCTGGACTTACGATAGCATTGTTACCTTCATTTGAGGGCTGCATCAAATACTGGTTACCAGGTTCCGATCCCGATGGTTCGACTGGAGGCCTATCCAATGTAGATGCACATGAGGTAGATGGTGTGGACGAAGGGTTGGGTGGATCGTCCGGATTAGCAGTGCTTTGGAGAATAATGGTAGGATGTTTCCTGTCTATGTGTTTTTTTAGGTTCGAAATCGAACTTCGGAAAGATAAAACAAGCCCGCATATATCACAACGGGCATGCTGCTGCTTGTTTTTATCTTCTTTAAAAACGCTCCAAACGGATGAGGTTTTTATTCTTTTGCTCATATTTCTTTATTTTAATCTCTATTAATTAATATTTAATTAACTATTAGTTTAAATTAACTCCACACAAACGCAACACTGGTACTGACTAGATTCGCATTATTGTCATCTCAAAACGAAATAACTAAACCATACTGTATTTTATGCAAACAAGTGTTCTGCTACTACTGAAGGTGTAAGTTTCGTGTTGTGACAGGTGAGCCGTCTAGTGTCAGTGGCTCGCGCGCATGCGCAAGTGTCGCGGCCACTCGGCAGACTTTGTAACTACTCCCAACTACTGACCGCTGTTCTGTTCCAAACGATTCCGAGTGCAACAGTAGTGTGGCACGGGTTGCGAACTCGGAACAGTTGGAACAGGCTATTCCATCAGACTGTTCCGTAACGGAACTGTTCCAAACAGATACCTGTTCTGTTCTTTTCGGCACATCTCTGGCTCAGTCTTGCCCTGGCAGCCGAACAAGATGGCTTAACGTTGCTTGGCCCGCCAGGTGTGAGCTGCGCTCAATGATTCGTTTTTTGACTGCCAAAAACCTTCCGTCCGGGGAAATACATTCCCAGCTGTGTGAAAAATATGGAGAAAAGTGTATGAGCGTACAACATGTGCGCAAATTGTACAGGGAGTTCAAGAACGGGCGTACTGACGTTCATGACGAGGAGCGTTCCACGAAAATTCAAGCAAGCGCAAAGTTCCGGCAAGGAAAGGCGTATTGTTGTGCGAATTCTTGCCCAACGGTGAAAAAATCAACGCTGCCCACTACTGCGAGACACTGCAAAAACGTCGCCGTGCCATTCAAAACCAGAGGAGGGGTATGCTGTCCAAGGGGGTGCGTTTGGATCAGGATAACGCTGGACCGCACACTGCAAACGTTACCAACGAACTCATCGCTAACTTTGGATGGGGTATCGTCAAACACCCACCTTACAGCTCGGACTTAGTTCCCAGCGACTACCACCTCTTCCCTGATATGAATAAACACCTGGGTGGAATGGATTTCGGCGGCCGAGAAGAGCTGGAAAAAGCGGTTCTCAGATATCTGCGCAACTTGGCGGCAAACTTCTTTGACTCGGAAATTCAAAAGCCGGTACACCCCATGCAAAAATGCATTGACCTCGGTGGCAACTACATAGAAAAATAGGAAAAAGTCTGAACTTTCCGAATATGTACGAGTTTATGCAAATAAACATGTTTTTCACTGAGTAAAATTACTGGGAACCTTACTTTACGGACAACCCTCGTATAATTAACAATCTTAGCTAAAATATTCTCCATTTCATTTCCCCTCATAAATAACCTGTCATGAATCACAGGTTCTTCTTCTAGATTATAACTAATAAATTCCTACTTCCTTGTTCTTTAACTCAAACAACAACTGTCCTCATCCTTTGTTACTATGCAATTACAAAGTTATTTTCAACACAAGTATTTATTTTATTGATGCACATTGTGAAATTGGTGTAAACATTTTAATGAGTGATAACTTATATTGAACAAAAGTAATAATAATTACTGTAATTAAACGCACTAAAATTTTCAACTTATATATGTAGTTAAAATATAATTGTTCTAAATTTTAATAAAGCTACACATTTTTTAAGATTATTTCTAAATCTACAATGGTTAGAATACCTTCTTCCTTCAATTAATTATTTGTTTAGTCCGCAGGTGTTAACGAGAACGCCGTCGGCGATGTAGACTATACGACATGACTGACCGATACCTGTCTGGTGACTGACCTTGGAGAGAAGAAACAGCTGATAATAGATAACAAGCTATCCTGTAAACAATGTATTCGATTCTGTCAAATAAAATCTTGAATCCTTTTTCTAAATCGATTTGCAGGTACAGTACTAAGTTGATATTAAATTTCTTTTCACATAAAATGAAACACCATCTGAAAGTGTATACGGAAAAGTGAATTTTCAACTACTTATACATAATGTTTAAATATAATTATATTTATAAATACATACATATATATAAATATAAATATATTACATAATTAAAAATATGATTTTATAAACTCATAATTATTAAAATATTGAAATCAATGTTATATGAGACAATTAATTTTAGGAACCAGTATACCAAATTTAATCCTCCTAAGTAATTCGGAATTGGGGGAATTAATGATGAATGAATGAGTGAGTAAAGGCTTTTACATTTATAAAATATTCAGATTAAGTTAATTCTAAAGAACCTTTACAATGAAAATTTTGGGGATGCGATATTTTTTAATTCGCTATTAATCAAATTGACAACCTTATAGGCAATATCAGTATTTGTACGCACTTACATTTAAAGTGTTGGTTCTTGGAAATTTTATAAATAAAAAACATTTTATGAATGATGGATTCATATATTTGTTTTATATGTGCATATTTTGTAAAATTGAGTAATCTACCAAAGTAGTGAAAAGCAAAGAAGCAGGGAAATTTAAGCGACAATGGTAGGGAAAATCATCAAAATTGTAGCCGGCGGTAACACTGTTCTGTTGTTCTGTATCTCTCAAACAAGCCATCTACCTAACCTAATCGTTGTTTGGGTGGCCGAGATTATTGTAATAATTAAAGATTATTTTATTGTATTCTATTAAATAATTTACTTAAACCTTCCAAAATGGGGCGCCGGTCAATCAACACGACTAAAAGTGGGAAATATATGAACCCAACAGATCAAGCAAGTAAGTTAACAAGTATAGTAATCTAGGCTCCTATTTTTGTTTATACTTATGGCTCTAGTTATATATTTAGGCTCAATACATTCTATTTTCTTGTTGAAATATCGTTACAAAAGATGAATACTATTTTTATTTCTATTCACCAGTATTTGTTGGATTTTATGTGTTATACTTATCGCACAACTGAACTATTTACAGAATCATAGTGCCAGAGATCAGTGTATGAAATAGGGTACCTACTCTCATTAGTTGTTTGTCTTTCATTATTTTGATTAGATTGTTATATATCTTATTGTTTTTAACGAAAACTTTAAAATCTTGGATGTGAGTCAAGACAACAACATCACGCCAACATCGTGGTGTCGTTCATTTGAGTAATTTTAAAGTGGGATTAAATTTAATTGACAGGGCCTAGTGTCAAATTGTGTGGGTTTAAAAATATCATTTGTGGTTAGGGAATTCGAATGTAGGCCTCATAAGTTATTTGAGTAAAACATATGGACATAATAATCAGCAATTGTAAAATTTTTAGGAAAAGAGGCAAGGAAGAAGGAGTTGAAGAAAAATAAGCGGCAACGACAAATGGTTAGAGCTGCTGTTCTTAAAGGCAAAGATCCTTTACAATTGATAGCAGAAATGGAAAAAATTGATCAGATGGGTGAGTTGTTCAAAATGTTTTCAGAAAATTACTTTTTTATTACGTTACAGTAGGCCTAAAATACATGGAGGCCTTAGGTTAGGCCTATATCTCATTATAAGTAGACTGGCAATACATTTTTACCATGAAAAAATAATTCTAATGAGATTAAAATGTTCTAGCAGTAGGCTAAGCCTGGTTACCACGGATCATTGTTAGGAAATGTGGTCAGTGTTTGGCTAGCAGCCAAACTGAGTACAGTGAGTGTGTTTTTGCTTCTCAGGAAGTATTTTTCCCCGTTATTGTGTAGTTTTGTTCTGAAGTTTTTTTTATTTTAGCAAATTTCCCATAGGGAAGAAGCTATTACCGTAGGTCTCATGGCTAGACTTAAGCCCGATACCACCTTATTTTTTCGTGTTTAAATTTGGTAGAGACGTGTATTCCTAAATTTTCTTGGACAAGTTCGTAAATCAGACATGTCGGTCAATGGGAACGGGTAGTTTGGGGGGGGATTAGTACTCACAAATTAAGTTTTTTGAGTTTTTCATATGTAGTTTAAAAGATGTTTAAATTTTATCTTTCAACATTAGAATCAGCATAAAAAACTACACAATTTAGTTCCTTAAAGTTTTTCTCTATCTCCAACCGTTACCGAGATATTAAAAAATCTAAACACAGTATTTTGGGGATCCAATTTTAATCTTAAGGACAATAAAGAAAAATTAATATTTCACTTATCAATCAAAATATTTTGATTAAACTTGGTATTTACCTTCATGTGGTTGTTATCTTATGCTTCAAATGCTTAAAAATCATAGTTTATGTGTTTATCATGGCAGCTAACCTGCATACTCTTTTCCCATGTTAATCATATAGAGAATTGTGAAACTCCTTTATTAATGGATAGATGTTTATGAAACTTGGTATAAATGGTCAAAGTAAACATTTTAAATTCTAGAAATGCCTACTTTCAATGTTCCTCACAGCAGCAAACCTTCATACTCTTTCCCATGTTAATCTTATGGAGAATAGAAAATAACTCTTATATTATCAACAGATATTGATAAAACTTGTCATATATCATTATTATTATATTATTGATTTGGAAATTTGCTGAGTACGCAGGTCTGATGCGACAGGGGTATTTTTCTTTAGATTAGAGTTTTATGATTGTCCGTGGTCATGATTAATAGTCCACCGGTACCAAGTGCCTTACAAATTCACAAAATACTAGTGTAATTGATTCTGAAGATAAAGCTTATAATGTGGATGATATGGCTTAAGAAACAGACTCCGAAATTGAAAGATTACAAGACAAACCCGCCTCAATGGAGTGCCAACAGCTGGAATGGAATTAAAGATTATATATTAAAATAAAGATTAATAAAAGATTTTGTCGATGTTTAGGTACCTAAAATATTAGTGTAAATTGAAAGTACTAATGTGAACTATATTGAAATAGTCAAACTTTTATAAATAATAAAAGGCATTCGGCTGGGATGGAGGAAGTGTAAATAGACTTTTATAATTTGTTGGCCATTACAGTGAAACCCCTTAAATGAGAACCCCAGAAATCCAAAATCATGGCAAATACGAACACGTTTTCGGGAAAACAAAAAAAATTAAATACTGTCGATAAATTAAAAAAAGTATTAACTCACACAAATTATTTTTCATGGTTAAAAAAAAATTACACTATAAGATAACACCAGATTTCACTTAATATCTGATATCTTTAACTGTCGTAACTAACTGAAGGAACTCTTACCGCGGACACAATTCGATGCCAGCATCTCATGAACGGTGCATCTCATCTCATCCGTTGTTCGGTGTGGCTGATGGATGTTATTCCACAAAACGTAGTAGCATTAAGAGCGAAGCGGTTTCTGTGTACATCACAACGTCCGTAATTTAATAAAGTACAACAAGCAATATATATGAATGAATACACATTGAATTAGCAGCACAAACACGTGATACAGATAAACAATTCTTAAGGATGTGCACTAATCAGCAGGCAAACACTCACAAGACAATAGACAGACATGAGACGTGTCTTAATAAGGGAGGGGTTAAGAGGAGAGTGCTTTATTTTTTAGCACATGCTTGCCTAGCTACAATGACATGTCACCGGACTGATATACACCTACAAAGGTCACTGCACTTTCGAACACTGAGTTACCCAGCCTGTATAACCCCAATCGTCACGTCTCCTGTCGCTTACCAGGAATACAGCGACAAAATAAGAGTGAAATATTATTTCCTGGGAAATCCAAACACCCCTAAATCGAACAGGCTTCAGCCTCAATTAGTTCAAATTTCAGGGGTTCCACTGTATAAAGTTTTAAAAACTGAGCAAGAGAGTGTACATAATCTAGTTTGTGTTATCATGGAATATTGTTTGTGCTGAAAAAGACCAACCATTTTTGTGCGAGCTCTAACCAAAGTAACCGGCAGGAAAGGAACACTCTCCCAGAACTGGGAGTAAACTCAGTTACTGTAATTTCAAAATGGCAGAAAAGGTATTTTTATGATGACTCATTTCCACTCATGGGCGTCATAATACAATTGTTGGTAACAAATAGAAATCAAGATTTTTTTACATATAGTTAGTTTCATTTTTTTCAAGCAGTGTTTTTTCACCAGACGTGTTAAGTAGCCCATATAAGGCTATCATGTTTTGTTAAATCCGTATAAAACTGATGAAAACACTTAAGTTCATATTTCTACACCAAATTCAGAAAAGTTTTCACATTATTAGTAGACCTACCATTAAAAGAAACTGTATATAAAACTATCTCTTCAGTGTGTCGATCACACATCATTAAGCAGTAAAACTTACAGTAGCTTTTGCCAACCCTTTGATCATTGAGATTTGAAGTCATTGTAGGCCTATTGAATTTAATGTGCTGCATTTTTGAGATTGGTTTTTGGTTCAAGCTAATGCTGTATACCCATTAGGCCTATTTTAGCCTACATTTAACGTTATATTAGAAAATGTTTACCAAGTTAAAAGTTATATGTTTTTTTAATTTACCTAAAATCCGTTACAGAGTATAATGTAATGCATCCATCCCCTCTGAATGAAAAGGTCCTGAAGGATAAAAGGAAAAAGTTACGGGACACATTTGACAGAGTTATGAAAATATATGTAAGTAGTCTAATACCGAAACCAGGGTTATCTTAGGTATCTTAATTAGTTTTAATTTATTTTCTAGCAATAAGCTAAAACTAGAAGGAACAAGTCTGTTTCCTTCGATATATAGACTCAAAACCAGTACAGTTATCACATGGTCGAGAAATTTCCAGAACTCTTAGTCTACCTAGTATCACCCTGTAATGAGATGGATACTTATAAGAATATAGGCCTACTGATTGTTAGCATACCGTAACACGCGTGGCGGGGAATCCTCGCTTTTTTTATTTTTATATGTTTATTCTTATGCTGCGTAAGCCAGGTAGTTGTGAGTCAGTGACATGTTCCCCTATCCACCGCTGCACGACCTTGTAACTTATTCAGTCATCTATAGAGACGTTTATGCTTTTTTTGAGGGAAAACGGGGAATCTTCCCCTTTGCTTGTCACCGTGTGACCCGCAAATTTCTAATATAAAATTTATGATTTTTGTACTTTTATACTTAGGAAAGATGTTAATCAATGAGTTGTGGAACCAATAAGTGCAATAAATTAGTGATGTAAAATTTATCGGTGTGATTTTATTTTATAACCCCTACCAATCCAAGTTTTAAGTCAATTGATTGAGGGATTCTCCACCTTGCGTGTCATTGTGTTAAAATACTTAAAATGGAATCAGGACATACTTGTAAAGGTTATGTTATGATTTTTCTCCCAAGTAAAAAACTAAATATTGAGTTTTAAACTGTTTTTCATTAAGTGTTAAGGTTTAATCTATAGTCTATGTTTTTTTTAAGACAAAATAAACAATCTTGTAATCGATATGTAACAAAAAATCAAATTGAGGGAATCCTCGCCTTGTCACTGTGTGGTTTTTTGATGTGTCACGGGGTGTTGATAGTTAAATTTGACGAGTTTTTTTTTTATAGGCCTATATCTCTTAGGAAAACTTTAGGTTGAATGGCCGGTAGTTAAGAAAGAAAAGAAAAAAAAGAAAAAAATCTTATAGAGGTGACTCAGTACCCAGTTAGACTTTGCATTAATTTTGGGAAGTGTGAAATATTTAAGTATTTCTTTTTCAGATCAAAGAAGATCCAGACAAGTGGGAAGAGTTGAAGAGATCGGAAGCGGAATATGAGAAGCGGAGGTTTGCTCTGGCAACGTATTGCGAGGCTGTCAGGCATGCTCAGCAAGTGCAGGTGAGATTACGTTTTGTTTTGGAGATATACTGTCTATTTAATGCTTACCAATTTATATCTATTTTAAGACACAACAAATATATCTATTTTTTATCGATTTTTTTATCGATATTTTTAATCGATATCTTTTTTATCTATTTAAGCATATTTTATTGGAGTCCTGTATAACCAAGATAATGTTGACCGTAACAACCTTTGTTAGCCAAAAACTCAATTAACAAGAAAGAATAAAACATATTAAATAAAACTGTAGGAGTAATTTTTTTGATGATTTTTAGCGCAAAATACGGTTATGGTCAATGAAACGATTACATTAAAGCAACATAATAATCATTAAATCTAGTCCTACAATACAGTAATGAGGAAAAACTTCAAATGTTATGATACTTCCAATTCATGGTGAATATGTGATAGGCTCGGATAACCAATACTGTATTTAAATTTTATCAACCTCATCTGTTATTTACCATGGGTCTACTCTACAACAATAATTATTAGGTACAGCCGAGATTTTACTACCACATGATCTAACTAGCCACTTGTCACTGAATTCAGTCCAGACAGACTTGATTAGATTAGATCATTGAAATGGCAACCATACTACAATGTAGGTATTTTAAGCCAAGTATGAATGAGGATTGAGTGTAAGGTGATTGTGGTGCGATCTTGTTACTGACTATGGCTTACATGTTCCTTAGACAGGTCTGTTAATTAATAGCCCAACAGCCGATGGCAACTAATAGACCTACAGTTTAACATGGAATCTGAACCGCGGCCTCTGCATTACGAAATGGTCTAATTATGAGGATCGTCTTTGCGGATTAACGCAGTATTCAATAGAGCGGACATTAATCCACGCAAGAGAACACTACACCCACCGACCATTGCTCACAACTATCCACAATTCGTGACCTCTAAGTAGCTGGATTACAGGGCGTCGCCACCCTAATGCTTTTGCTTTGAGTTTGGTAAGTGTAATTCATTTTTACAACCAAGAGTAAAGTAGGGTTACACCACAACTACCACCACTATAACACAATAAAGACAACACCCCCTTAGTGGTCCTGTCACCACTCCACCTTTGTCTGTTTGAATGGAGCCTTTTTATGCAGAGGAAAGTGTAATTTCTCTGCCAATCCAAAACTGGATTTTTTTTACTAGGCGTCCATTTGTCGTGTTTGCAGGTCGATGACATCCCGCTACCAATCAATGAGAGTATTGCAGCGTTGGCAGGACTGACCGCCTCCCAGATCCCCCTCCCATCCGACATGCCTCTTCCCCTCAACATTCCTGTTCCTCCCCTACTACTAAACCAACTCAACCTTCCCCCTGCGCCACCTGGTATCCTTAGGAAACGATCTGCCTACAGGTGAGTCAAAATTTGATCGTGACCTTGAATGGGTTTACAAAAATAATCTTTCAAAACTGATCATTTTTCCACTGAAGTTGTTTATGTTTAGGATTAGGGTCTAATTTTTATTCCAAACCTATTATTTCTGAAGAATCTTAAGTAACAGGTCTATCTAGTCATTTTTATTGCCATTTTCCGTTCTATCTTCTACTCTTCTTGTGTATCCTGTTTCAGAAAATAATAATTTTAAATTATTAATTCATTATTAATGTACCATTAAATTTAAAACTAAGGCCTAATGTTTTTACGTAAATATAACTTGAATTAATGTTTTTTCTCAATTATCTACTTCCTTGGAACTTGCAATAAACAAACAGTTATCTGGTGGGTTTTCAAGTTTTCACTGATGTCACAACTCACTACCCAAGTAACCTTTGCCCCATGTGGTGTTTATAGCCCCCCTCCCAGAGCCAGGAGCCCCCCAGGATGTCCACCTGGACCCCCACCAGACCTGGCAAGTGAAGATGAGGAAGAGAGTTCTGATGACGAGAAGGACGTCAGGGGTAAGTGTCACATTGAACTTATTATTACTCTAATTTGAGGTTAAACCACTTGTTTGTGTTATTTAAGACTAAAAAAGTATTGATTGATCTGAACATTATTGTACCAGTAATAATAATACAATAAATTCAGTACGATTCCGACTTCCAGACATATCTTCAAGAAAATATGTTGATTTTCAGGATATAAATGTTTTATATTTTTATTCTATTCATATTTCACAAGTTAACTTTGATCTTAAGATATTATCTCAATTAAGTTTAAATTTATTCATTTCCATTTGAATTATATTACTGTACAGAACTAAATTGAGTTCTGTATTTGAAATAGAGTTATATTAATATAGAGTTATTAACATAAATATGGCTTTTAAATTAAGTTTCTTGTAGGTATCAAGAGCTAAATGCAATAGGCCTATTCGATATTTTCCATGTGCAGATATGATTTATTCATTTATTTTTATTTATTTATAGAATGTGCAGATTTTATTAAATTATTTTGTATTTATATTAAGGTTGATGCCATCAAAAAGATGACATTGCAAATTTTATGTTTTTTAAATAAAGTGATTTGGATTGTTAGATTGATTGTGCATAGGGGCACAATTGGCACAATTTTTTTTAATTTGCTGAGTAGGTAATGTTTCTCTGTCGATCTTTATCCTTTACAAAACAAACCTAATCTAGTACTATGGTTCTAGCAAGAGATAGATCATCAGAGAGGGAGAAATTGGAAAGAAGGAATATCCGGTTTGCAGACAGTAGTGACAGCGAAGACGATGAACCGCCAGGAACTGGACCTGGTCCTAAACCAACACCGGTTCAACAGAAAATGCTGGCATTGGCTGGTCAAAGCATTGAAGTAAGATTGAAATTATGTTTTTTATATGAGAAGTATTTTTCACCTTCACAACCTCCTAGATAGTTGTTGAATGTTTTATTTCATGTTACTGTACATTTTTGGACGTCCCTTTATTAAATTATTTTTCTAAACTGAATGTAGATGCTCCATAATTTCATTCTAATTCATCTAATTGACTAAAATATAGTCAAAATATCTTTATTCATTATTACATACAAGTGTGTACAAAAATGGCATAAACTACAAAAGTTTCTTGTGATATGAGGCTTAAATAATAATTCTTTATTTTTTTGGTAAACCTTCTGCAATTAACAGTTAAACTTTTATTTTTAGGTTCTTTAATTTCAAATTTTTATACACTAAGATTAATTTATACACTGTAAACGAGGCCATCACAAATGATAAATATATTACCATCTTAATATCTAATTTAATAGGCATTTTAGGGACTAGATAAATAAGCTCAAAATGGAGTAATTTTTTAAAGTAGCTCTTTGTGGACAAAGCACAGCATTTTTTGTGAATTTAAACACAATTTTTAATCAAATATTATAAAAAAAGAGTGCTAGTGCTTGTAACATTTTTATTAAGTTGTATACATGGAAGATCTATGAAGACCTGAAGAAATATTGAAGAATAATTTCTCTGATGGAAAATAAAAATATTATTTTTTTAGGTGGATGGAGTTCAAAAAAAGACTGACAAGGATGTTGATATGAGAACAGGTCCTAATTCTGAACCAGTACCGATGCCGGTGCCTCCACCAGGTAACTCACATTAAGGTGTCAACAGAATGTTTAGAGAATGAAGTTTTTGCATTTCTTGAAGTGTTTAGACCTTAAAAATATTATTGCAACTCAAGTAATTTAATTGTAATCTTTTAAAAATAATTATTCTAGCCCTTTGAAGGGGTTGGATGAGTATACTTGTTACAGAAAATAGAGACTGCTTCCGTTTAACGAGTATAGCTTGTTATTATGCAACCTGTCAGATAGTAGCACCTAGCAACGTTATAGAGATCTATGTTGAATAGTGGATACATGGAGCACATTGCCCATTAGTTTCTCGATATTAAAATACGGTAAAAAATGAAGGGGGTACGTTACACGTTTTTATGTTTGCCTCGGATAGCCTCAGGGACACTGAGTTGTCCAGGGTTCGTATATTTAATTTTGAGAAACTAATTTAATGATTTAATTTTTTATAGTTCGTGAGGGCTCAGAAATCCTTTACCATTAAATTCACAAATCTCAGAGGTTAGGTATCATCCTCGCTCACGAACTCCTATACAATTTGGAAAAGATCTTTTTTTATTCTTTTATAATTATTATTAATTGAATTACCTTAATTCAATCTTCAGGCTTCTTCCAGCCTGGATCCTAGCTGTCTCACAACACCAGACTTTTTTCAGTCTTACACTCTAACTGAATTGTTAATAAAACACCAGACTTCTTTCAGTCTTACTCTCTAACTGAATTGTTACTAAAACACCAGACTTCTTTCAGTCTTACTCTCTAACTGAAGTGTTAAATAAAACACCAGACTTCTTTCAGTCTTGTATCCTACTGAATGAATACACAACCTGGGTGCTTATTTAATTTGTCTACTACAAAACTCAACTCAACGCTAGTAATTAATTAAAAGTTCCTTTCTCGGACAAACTAAAATCTCTTTATTAATCAAAATAATAATTTCTCTATTACTCGCACAATGTTAGTAACTAGGAACAAGGAGGCTATCCCGGCCAAACTACCGCGGACCACGTTGCCTACCCCTTGGTCTCCTAACTAAATCGGATGCGAGTTGCTACTACCTTCAGGTCCAAGAGCCGACGAGAGAGTGTCTACTACCTGCAGGCCCGAGAGCCAGCGAGCGAGTGACCGCTGGAGCTGCTCTCAGTCGTCATCTCTAGGGCTCCCCACTCCTTCCCCCACCACCGACGGTGGCGCGGTTCGTGGCGGCTCCTTGAACTACAGAGCCAGCTGTTCAACTCAGCTGGCGGGAACATTTAAATTAAATTTAAATCAGAACCAAACTATACCCACCTTAATTTTGCTTCTTACAATAGAAGCGGAAATATTGTTTACAAACTGCAACGAAATTATGCAGGGTTGCTGACTGTTGCATGAACTACTGTTTTACTTTGCGTAAATAAAGTTTTTATGTTGTAAAGTGGCAATCAATTATATTTTAGTTTTGAACAAGTTATTACCCGGTATGTAATTATTTTACCTGAGCCACGTATGTGTCTAGGTATAGATGCTTTCATGTTAATTTAGTTTCATGTTACGGTTAGGGTTTAATATTGTTTGTGTATTTTATACTTCTTGGTGTTTTTTTTAATTATTTATAAATAATTTTCTAAAAGAATTAGGTTGATATCTTGTTTAATACGCCTACCGTAGAAAACTTAGTTTTAGTGAAACACCCTCAAAAATAGGGCATAATGCTGAAAAATAAGAATCGTAGCAGGGTCCAGTGAGCTCTAAAAACTGACTGCCTTGAATGGCTGGGGAATGTAATTTATTGAGAAAAGATCGTACTTTTAGTCTGTATTAAATACAATTTTTGATTTGAGTCTCTTTTATGTAGATGAAATAGGTAAATCATACTTGTTGTTCAACAGACTCAACTGTTTTTCTCTTTCAGTACCACCAATGGGAGTTCCCCCACCACTCATGTTCCGCCCACCGCCCCTCGGTATTCGCCTTCCTCCTGGACCACCTCCAGGTCGGCCCACACTCCCACCTGGCCCGCCCCCAGGACGACCTCCAACCCTTCCTCCAGGCCCACCACCCGGACTGCCCCCCAGACTCATGGGCATCCGTCTACCGCCTGGGCCGCCCCCAGGGATGCCTGGTATGCGGCCAATGATGAGGCTACCCACGGGTATACCGATGCCTCTGGTCCCGCCTCCAATGGTGCCGCCCACCTCCTCTGCCGCCACGCCCAACGTCGTCAGTGCAGGTCCGCAGCTGATCAACAGAGGCAAGGACGACAGAGGCGAACAGAAGGGGGCTACGATAGAAGCCAAGGCTCAGCTCAGGTATGTGTCTGAAGGTAGTTAAAGCAACTAGAAAGGGAGGGGAAACATAAACAATGTGATTCCAGGTTTTTACCGTCTTACCTACTGTTTATATGGACCCCAGTTGACACTTTGCGGACTCACAAACAGCCTTTATTCTTCTCGGTCCTCAGCTTGACTGTAGTTTTCTCAAGTCTCTTTAGATCCATTCTCTCCATCTCAGCTTTGGTAGGCATCGTGATCTTCGTTATCATCATCATCATTGAAAGGCGCAGATTTCTCCCAAGACATTTAAGCTACAACAGCTTTCTGCGAACTCCTATTTCCGTCTAGAGATTCAAAAATATTTTAAGTAAAGTGACCTGGAAAACTGCAATATCTGTTGACAAGCACAATAGGAGGCAGGAACCTATTTCTTTCCATATCGCCTAGAGTCGAAGATCTCACCACTGTAAGCCTAACACGATTAAGGAACAGATAGTAACAGTTTCCTCCTTGATGGACCATGAGGGAAAATGTCCTTGGTAAAAATCAAAATAACATAGATTCCAACTGCTGATGGCATTGCGATGATCGCATCAAAGACCTGCATGCGCAGTTGATGCTTCCTCAGGTTATCATGTCCAGTAACGATATTTGTAAAGAGTTTGGCTTCATTTCTGCCACGTATCAAGAACTTCTTCGCGATCTGTTGTAATAGTAGTATTCTGTCCTCTGGGTTGTTATTAAAAATAAAATAATCAACTCTTCTAAGAACATGTCCTTCCGATCTCAATCTTCTGCTACGAAACAATAAATGAATTTATGCTTCTTTACTCAAATCTTTATATAAATCTCTTTTATTAAGTTTTTTCTGCCAGGCTCCCATCTACAAACATTGAGCTAATAATATTCCTTAAAATTTTATTTTATTTTTCTATTTTTACTTTTTATGTTATATTTCATTATAATACACTCACATGTTCCACTTAAACACATACAATATTGCTGTCTATGACATGGAATTTTTCATTTTGGGTGTAAACATTTTATCAAACCTGGATCGAGTTTTAACCCTTACCGGGCGGCTGACGAGTTTTCTCGCGGCACAGTAGGGTCCTACGGCGCAGAAACCGAGTTTTTTCACTTTCAGCCATTTCGTCACATTTACTGCGCTGTAGTTCGCGAAACAACCAATAGAGTGCATGGTAATGTTGCTTTAACCTCTATGAACTCACAAAAGCAATATGGCGGCTTTGATGGAATTTCTAGTGACTGAGATTAGATGTTATGCAACTTTGGCCTGTATTCTTGCGCTCCCGTACTGCTATTGACGAGAAAATTAACGCGCCACCACGACCAGCTGTATTCACTATTCCAATCGTTGTTTGTTGACATCCATTGACGTGTGATTATTTGTGTTGTGTTTGAGAAGTAAACAGATAGTGTAGTGTGAATGTTTGTGAATCTAAATAATAAAATAAAAAGTGAAACATGGCTCATCCAGACGATCCGGAATTTGATGAGTTCGTGAATGGACTTATGACTGTTTTGAGGCTTATCATACGACGCAAAACTATGTTTAGTGGTAATGTACATAATATCTTTTTACTTCATTGACATGTTTCTTCTCACTGTTTTCATGTTTAGAATTAGTAATTTTTCATTTATGTAAGCCTACAAGTTTTATTTCAAGCGCTCAGAATTTTTGGCAAAAATAACTTTTTCAGATACCTGAAAAATAGTGATAAAATGTTCAATAAATAAAAATGAAGCATATTTCTGTTTTCTACTTTATTCAAGCTACCTAAATCCAAAAAGAACATTGGGAAAATATAATTTTGATTTTTTCAACCTAAATGAGCAGGGAGTGTGATTTTCAGTAGCGCTTTAAAGGTTAAGTTATGACTGGGAGGATCACGGCAAGTCATGTTATTAATCGGTGTGTAATAATTTTTACTCTTGATTTAAATATTCTCATATAGTAATTTAATTAATAGAAAACCTATGCTGTCAGTTACATTTAAAAAGATAAGACATTACTGATGGACCTATTTAAGGTAATTTCTAATGAAATACAAATTTCTTTAGGAACCTGAGTGCAGATGTCACAAGATTTGTCCCTACAACGCTGAGAGTAAAGCGAAACGAAGATCCAAAAGCCAAATTGCAAACTGTGACTTTGGAGCATGCAAAACCCGAGACAAAGCAGCCAGCGTCTGTGTCCAAGGACGATGCCTACCTTCAGTTTATGCGAGAAATGGAAGGCTTATTGTAATATACATCATTTATGTGTTAGGTATTCAGTGTACAATTTTAATAAATACGTTAGCTGTTTTGTCTTTCTGTGATTTGTTCTCTTAATAGGCCATGCAAATCCCTACAAATACTGTTAGTGAGCTTCACAGAACGAATCTAAACAAACTATAGTTTTATGTTTAATTTGTTGTGTTGATGGGAAACCCATAATTTTTAACCCATTCTGGTTCGCAGATGGACTACGCCTGTCTAATTATATTACATTATTTAATTTTTTTTAATTAACCTGTTCCCCCCTTAGTAACCACTAACCATACAAGCTAAACAGATGTCCGCTGCAATCATCTCAATTAAGCCTACAAATGACTTCAATTTCCACCCTGGCTGGTCACCGTTGATTTAAGGTGGGTCCTCTCACCACTGAACTACATTTCAGACCAAATAGATTGGCATTGGGGATTGCTTCCGGTCAGGATTTGAACCCGAGCACTTCCAACTGGCTTCATCATCACGACCACCAGTGCATCGTCAGACACGTTCGCTGCGGATCAGTATGATCCGAGTGGTGACATAGCTTAAAATCAAGATGGTGGATCTTGCAATGTAGATTGTGCTGCCACCTGTTGGGATCTGGAAAACGTAGTATCTATTTCTGTATGGTCACTGGGAATATTTATATTGGTTGATTTTAAGCTACACTGGCAGCTCCGCGCGAGGAACGGGGTTTCAGGTGACGCAGCGAATGTGTTAATTGGCTTTTAAGCATACTCTAACGATAAAACAGTGAATTCCATGAGATCATTTTGAGATTAGATCATAGGGCAGCACGGAATGTAGATCACTAACTTGTTGATAAATGCCACTACTGATGGGTTGCATTAATTGTTGAACAGAGCTGATTGTTTTGTAAAAATTTATATTTTAAAAATCTGACCTTGATCGGTTAAAAAATCAATTAAATTTAGTACGACCTAATCATTTGAATGAAGTATAACAAAGATAAAAACCCATTGAGTGATTTAGACTATGAATAGGCCTAATCTACTGCACAATTTTTACAAAAAAAAATGTCAGGGTCCTATGCACGGAGTATCGTGTGTTTGGGGCATACATTCCGTCTCCTCATTGTTTAATTCATACGTGAAAAGTTTTAAAATTAAGTAGCTAGGTATAATAAAACATGGGAAATCTGTTTCAAAAATGTATTTGGATTTTTGCCTAAAAAAAATAAAGGCGATCTTAAAAACATTTAAATCTATACATCAACAATACAAAAATCAACGTCATAAACAGGTCACAAAAATATAAACATATGTTTTAAATCTAAAAATGATCAGGATGATGATTTGAAAATATTCTTTTGTACTAGTAACAATCCAATTATTCCTCATATAATTTGAATTTTTAGGAGAATTGAATTATTATTATTTATTTATTTACTATTATTCTTATAATTGATTTATTATTATGCCCATAAAATACAAGTACCAATCTATTTTCTAGCCTGATTCATTTTCAGATGTTTACATTAAAAATTAAATAAAAGATAAAACAGAATCCAACTTATATATAGTTAAAATATAAAAAAAACTTTGATGAGCATCTATAATAATTCAATGATATTTATGTGAAATCAGAAAATTTTATAACTCTTCACTTCAGTTTAAGTTAAAGTTTTTATGGCATTTACAAAGACTAATTAGAGGGAGAAATTTGCATCCCTGAGAAAAATTTTCGTTACATAAAATAAAAATAAAATATTTCATGTTATGCCAAAGGTAGGTACAAAAAGTATTTACAAAATTTGAACTAATTTCCTCATAAACTTTGATATTGTTAGTCATCCCTTAGGATTCTGGTCTAACTTTTCTCGACTCTCAAGAAAATTGAGTCCTGATTGAAACAAAATAACACATCTTTGATTGAGAGCTATATATAATTATATATAAAATATACATAAAAATTTTAAACTGCACTATCAGAAACATGTTTCTGATTATTCTGCCAGACGGGTTCTAGTAGGTAGGTGTGTAGGGAGTTTCTTGACTTTTACAAAACAGGCTCCGTTTGAGAGGTTTTTGTGGGAGCCGACAAAAATGGTAACGAAGAGAGAGTTACCTGAGGCTACGTCCATCACTGTACTAATCCACTTGTCCACCTGGAATAAAATTTAGACTGGCGTTAGTGATAAGTTGAAAACATAAAAAACCATATACACAAGTCATGACTACATACACACAACCTCTCATTCATATTTTTGTGGAGTAACTTTCACAGTATATCCAATCAATTATTTCCCAGTTTTATTTATGAATACATCCAATCCTGAACGAGTGGCAATAAAATTTCCCCAAACTTTCAGGGCCTGCTCATACTTAAAATAGTTTTTTAAGTTATGATTTGAAAGGTAAGTATTACAGTAAAACATAACCAGGTTGGAACACACTTGATTAAAATTTCTTGTGAATTGAGGTTGTATCAAAGTTCGGTTTGTCCAGATTAATGTGGCGGAGTCAAAATCCGGATATAAAAGGACATAGACGCATTAATAAAATCAGACACATAACAATTATAAAATGGCTCTGGTTCTCAAAGGGTTAAATACCAGGGTTGAAAATCTCTTATCTTATTCCACATGTTAACACATGTTAGTGACAACTAACATGTGTATTTAGTGACAACTAAATATGTCATCATCGGTTGTCCTTCTCCATTCTCTGAGGTGTTGTGTCAAGCCTCATCAACATGTGTATTTAGTGACAACTAAATATGTCATCATCGGTTGTCCAACTCCATTCTCTGAGGTGTTGTGTCAAGCCTCGTCAACATGTGTATTTAGTGACAACTAAATATGTCATCATCGGTTGTCCAACTCCATTCTCTGAGGTGTCGTGTCAAGCCTCTCTGTATAGCTTCTTCTCTGTATAGCTCCTTTTCCTCCAACTATTACAGTGATTTTCCCTCTTTCAACCTCTTAAAATGTCCAAACCATGCTTATCTTGCTATTCTAACACTTTCTTGCATCCTTTTTTTGCAACCAATCTGTTCCCCAAAGTTCATGATCCTGATTCTGTCTCTTCTTGATTTTTGTACTGATTTTCTAAGGAATTTCATTCCTGCTGCTTGAACTCGGCTTTACTCTTATTTAACATACATGTGTCTAAGCCGTAAGGTAAGATGGGTAAAAAATCATTATTGTTCACTATTAATTTTTTATAATCTTATCACTTAATTTGTGACAGATATCCCAAAATTAAACAGCTGCCAATGTGGCCACTACTTAATTGTATAGTGGCATTCCCTATGTTAAAAAATATTTTATTGAAACAAACTTGGTATAGGCCTAACCAAAAGTAGAATGTATTCTAGCAATAATCGAACTTCCAAAGTGAACAACTCACCAAACCGATGTCGTCTTCTTCATTGACGACCATGTGCGCCATCGTGAAGTGGCTGCTCTTGACTGCTTCACAAGTTTGACCCACAATGTCACTATTACTCTCAACTGCAACTGTCTTCAACAGCTGTTTGTTCTCTCTATGAGCCGCGGCCACAAACGTTGCATACTCAGACAGTATATCTTCTTGGCTGATTATCGTCACTGAAAATTACAACTCACTTTAATTTTTGAGTTTTCACAATTAATTATTACACTAGACTCTTGATTATCCCCGTGTTGTGGCTTATCCGCAATCAGCAGAGCTAGAAAGAATTAGCAACTTCGTCAAGTGAAGTTTAGCACATAAATATTGATCCTTGCATCTGCAAATTATAGCTTTGAACTCACTTGGCCTTAGGCAAGCGATTGTGACTGCTCCTGCGTCACCGTTTGACATTTCATTACTGAACTGTCAAAGTGTAACTTTGATTTTGAGGTTAGATGTACAATGTACAAGCTCATAGGGCATGCACAAGCAGTCACTATTTGACTTTAAATACTGAACTGTCAAAAAGTAGGTGATTGAGGTAAGATGTACAGTGGTTCTGTTCCAGATTTTTACGGTCAAAGTGCATTCTGATTCTGTGGTTGTGAGAGGTTGTAAAAAGATGAAAGCTGTTTTAACATCAGAAGAAAACCTATCTTAAAACCTTTATTTCCTACGTAAAACTGATAATAATAACATGTTACCTTTAATAAAATTTAAAATAAATTTTTAACACAATATTTCCTGGCTGTGTTATTGTTAAGAGGTTATATGCAGTTTGCAGTGCTAACATTGTGGGCGCTACTCACAATGGTTTTTTACATTTACGGTTATCCTGATCAGGACCCCGCCACATTAATCTGGATAGACCAGACTTTACTTTATTGTATTTCAAGTCTACACAACATGTTAGCTGTGAGCGGCAATGATCGCTGCCGCCATTCCATTGTTGCTTAAATATGTCAGTGAGCTGCTAGCCCTTCCCTGATGTGTGTGTTTGTTATTGTGCTCGTGGCGACATACATTTTCATTTTTGGTGGTGTCAGTTTTTGATTCACACATTTCTATGAAAATTTATGTTTATGTTAAGATTGTGTATTTTTAAATAGTAGGCCTAAATACTGTTTTATTGAATCATCAAAAAGGCAAGTTGCGGCAAAATTGTAAGAAATAAAAGGTGGCCTGATTGCAGCAAGAGAAACATCCATAAAGGGGTCGTTTGGTATTGCACCAAGAGTGAGGACCAGCCAAAAAAAAAAAAAAAACATAAAATGGTGAGTAAAAACGAAAAAAAAATTAGCATATACTATTCTGGGCAATGGGCATGCGTTTCAGCAGCAAACATGTTAAGGACTTATTTTGTTTTCATGGTCGTTTTTAGCAATTTTCAGAATATTTTAGGTTTGCATTATCCTCAATTTTGATTATTCACAAGCTCTCAGCCACCCATTACCGTAGATAGTCAAGAGTCTATTGTAGTATCTTCTTCTTCTTCTTTCTCCTCACCACTTCCTGTTATGCGGGGTCGGCTTTTCCAATCCTGAGCCGCCATTCCTTCCGATTATAAGCATAGTTTGTAGAAAGATCCAAATCTTTCATGTCCTTTTGGACATTCGTCATCCAGGTAGTTTTTGGCCTACCTCTTTTCTTTGTTTGTGTAGCCATGGAGAGGCACTTTTTCACCACATGATCGATTATAGTATGTTAACATGATTGTTATAGTATGTTAGATAGAAATTGTGGTTTTCTTTTGGACGATTTCCAATTAGTTACTTTAAAAAATGTAATGTTTCATAAGATACGAAAGTATGAATAACTATATTGAATATTATACAAATCAAATAAATAGAGACAGTTTTTTGAAAAAAAAATGGAACATAAATTAATTTTAAAGAGTTAGTAGTTGATTTTAAATTAAGAGTTTACTGGCTGGCGCCAAAGTAAAAACAAGTACAGTATACCACATATATATTCAAGGAAATCACAAGGAGAATGAATTGTTTTTTTATTGAAACTAACCTTTTCTCTTATTCATAGTGAAGTGCTTGAAGAGGCTGGTCGCCATCGTTGGGCCAACTTCTATCTTGATATCATCAAACTCTTCCGCCCCATGTTCAGGAAGACTGGTGTTCACAGAGGTATTCATAATTTTTGAGTTGTTATTGTCCTTGAGCCCTGAGAGTACTGCGTCCCCGTATTCAATACCTGTAACACCCACTGGACTTAGACGGAAGTGTAATCTAGTAGTAATAGCTAGAACTACAAGAGCTGCTTTTTTTAACCTCGGATCGTCTATCGAAGCAAGTCTAAGCAAACCTAACTGACCTGCCTAAAGTATAACTAACATCTACAAAGTACACAGATATTGTCTTGATTATTATAATTAGCTATAAGGTAATGCAATATTTGTGATAACGATAACTTTTAATAGCAATAAATTATTTCCAGTTTCAATGGAGAGGTTACTGTACTAAAGTAAATCCGCTTGATCCACAAAAAAAGCTACCGCCTGCGACACAATTGCCCTAGGCGAGCGATCATACGCAACCGAAACTGTGCGATCTCATGGTACTAAGAACAATTTGGTCAATCATTCTTAAAAAGGAATAAAAATGTAAAAATAAATATTGGTCTTTTTCCTTCACAGCCAATACAGACAGTGACTTCAACAATAGGCCTGTAGTAGTACAGTGCAATTGTCTATCATTCTTAAAAAGGAATAAAAATGTAAAAAAACAAAAATGAATATTGGTCTTTTTCCTTCACAGCCAATACAGACAGTGACTTCAACAATAGGCCTGTAGTAGTACAGTGCACTTGTCTCATGTATTGGACTGAATTTTTTATTGATGTGAGAATAAAATTGAAAAAAATTGTTTTTTTTAAAGGTACTCTTGTATTTCAAGTCTTTCACATAATTAAACCTAACATTAGTTATCAGTAATTACTTTCTGAAACGTTGACTGACCCAGATAGGTATTTTAAGTCAAGTACGATTGAGAAATGAATGCAAGATGATTGTGGTGTGATCTTGCAGTCTACTTACTGTCTAGGGCTGACATGTTCCTTAGACAGGACTATTAATTAGTAGCCCAACAGCCAATGGCATCTAAGGCAACTACAATTTGCTACTTTTTTGGTAATTACAAGGATGGTCTATGCGGATAGATGAACGTAGTATTCAACAGAGCAGACGTGAATCCACACCAGAGAATATCAGATCCACTGACCATCGCTTACAACTATCCACAGTTCGTATTCTCCAAGAATCTGGATTTCAGGACCCACTTAAAGGTTATTATGGACTTACATTGCTTTCATGGTCATTTTAAGTCATTCATTGTATTTTAGGTTAGGTTTGCTTTATTCGAGATTTTGATTATACCAATCACCATGAATCGGGAGTCTACTGTACTTAGGCATTATGCTGAAAACTACTCCAAATTTCTGTAAGCTAAATATAACAATGTGTTTATGATGGTCGAGGTAGTTATGAGAATAGTCAAGGAGATGGTCATCTTTTTAAACACCTTGAAAATGAATTATATTTCACGACTTTTGAACAAATTATATCATACGACTTTTAAAACAAAAGTTGTAACTTTTTGTCTAACCCTTAATTAAAAACAAAACTAAAAATAACTGATTTCAGAATAAAAAACTATCAAACTATAAATTTTTTTATAAATGAATTGAACTGTTTTAATTATTTATTTAAAACACAAGATGACATTAAAGACATTTTGGGAATACTTAGTATATTATACCAACACCAAAATAATAAATATACAAAAAAACATAATTTATAACTAAATAAAGGGTCTTTTTAGTTGTGCTTACTGCAATGTAAAGTGTCACGAAACACGAAACAAATGTGTGAGACAGACTGAAGGTCACTTAACCTACCACCATATCCCCCACCACCACCACTGACATGCCAAACAACAGGTGCTCCAAGTTTCAAGCCGATATATTACAAAATTCATGTTTTTTAGAAACATGAAGTGAAAATTATTGAGCGCAGCGTACATCCCTCGACGTTTCACATATTAACTGTTTACTCACTCTTGGTAAGTTTGTGCTGAACCAGCTTCAATGCTGCTAAGCTGTCCTCCACCGAGTCGTGGCCCTCGTGGCCCCTCTGCTGGATCGCCTCGTTCAAGAACTCCATCGTCAACTTGGATAGCTTGCTCTTATGTCTCCGGTTGCCAGTTAGATTGTAGATCACACTCGTATCTATTATGTACGGATGCATCATCTGCAAGATAATCCAGAAACTTAACGCATAAAGCAAATGACAACATTTTTATTACAGTTGACTTTTCGATTAACCGGAATAACTACTATCCTGCAGTGCCTCGGTTAAAATAAAGGCATCATGTAAATGGAATTGCATGACAATAAATGATTTTTACCATATTTTACTAATATAGTACATGTTTGTCTTTAAAAGGAAACATATTTAAGGTTCGGCTTAAAGTTATTGCATTGGTTTGAAAAATTAAAACTATTTATAAATAGCTTTAATTGGAATTGTGTTGAAAACTATAAATAATAAATTCAGGAAGTAATAAGATTGAAAATATACAAATCTGCTAAGCTGGTAAACCACTATACTAGGAAAAAAATTGAGCCCATCCCCCCTCATAGATTGGAATTATTTAAGAAAAACTACATAAGCAGGCAACTGGTTTTTGAACAAGATTCCGGAAGTTATTAAGGGAGAAACTGACCACAAAAATTTAAGAAACAAATCAAAAACATATGTGCTGGAATTGGCAATTTAGAATTTGGAATTTGAAACTAATGCAATTCATGGAAAATTAAAGCAAATTAAAAGTAAATTAATTAAACTGTATGGGTTGTAAGGGAAAACCTATTTGATAAAACATCCTTTGTGGAATAATTTGGAATATATATTTTATAATACATCCTTTGTGGAGTAATTTGTATTATTTTGTTTTATGAATTTTGTTTTAGGCACTGGGTAATCAAGCAATGTATTTTTACTTTATTATTTTCATCACTATTCAATGAAGAAGATTTGATTGTACCAAAACAATAAATAAATCTGAGTCTGAATTTAACTGAAGAATTCAGGTATTTCTATGCATTTGTTCTGTTCCCTGTGGAGGGATACCATACCATAAACAACTTCCAATACACATTGTAATCGTGTGTGCTTTGCCTGATGTCTTGATAAAAACTTCCCTTGTAAACTTGTTTGTTGATTTTGTGAACAGATTTAGAAATTCCGTTCAAATAACAAAATGAAAAGGAAATCGGGTTGCAAAAATCATAGATAAAAATTAATTTATTTGTTTGAATACCTGGAAATACCGTATGAGCTTAGCCACAATTACTGTCAATTATTTCTGAATCACGATTGGATGCATAGAATTGAATCAAAATTGTGGTACATTTTCGATGCATTGCACACCTCTAATCCTGATAGAACAATTCTTTGTCGTTACAGTGGTATATAAATATTATCTAGGGGTCTGCGGTGCACCGAAAAAATCGGTACGGTACGGTTCCAGCCTTGTACCGAACCTCGGTACGGTACAAGAATTTTTTCGGTACAAGTTCGGTACGGTACAAAGAAGTAAAAATTAAGTTACTATCAAGTCTAGATTGCCATCAAATATAACTGTGGAACAACTCCCGCCGAAAACATTGAATAAAACCCGACCGTTAAAGGCTTTATATTCCTCAAGTACTGTAATATAGAATTACAACACTGCCCAGATGTACGGCAAATACTGAACGTAAGACTGACTCATAGCGTGTTGGTGAATGATCATTTAAAACAGCCCCACCAGGAAAACAGGCAACCAGCCATCTCCCTGCCGGCTCTAAATTATTGTGCAATCGCAGTTTATTATCGTATCCACGTATAGCAGCTTATGCGATCAGGGAACCGTTCCTTCTTTTGATGCAACAAAATAGTCGTACCAATATGAAGCTCGTATTTGTCGTGTTTCAAATAGAGATGGGATTACCTGTGATTTTACAATCACTGTGAAAACCTTTTATACTGAGATTCGTGATTTTTTTCAAGTCATTCTTTCTTTTTGCTCTGATAGCCTGTTGACGATGTTATATGACCAATACAGAACTGTGATTTGCCGTAATGATCTCGCTAT
This sequence comes from Nephotettix cincticeps, assembly GCA_023375725.1. Taxonomy (NCBI): domain Eukaryota; kingdom Metazoa; phylum Arthropoda; class Insecta; order Hemiptera; family Cicadellidae; genus Nephotettix; species Nephotettix cincticeps. The sequence continues at coordinate 44,786,523 of CM041787.1, forward strand.
TTCGGGATTTTCACTCAAATAAAACAAAAAATCATAATGTTAAGGATATAACTGAATAAAGGAAATAAATAAACCGTTTTATTTTTTTAATACATTCTGTATTTCCTCATTAGTGGAACCCCTCAAATCCGAACTGATTGGGACTAAAGCCTTTTCTTCCCGGGAAATAATATTATGCACTTATTTCGTCACTGTATTTGCGCAGTAAGCGCCAGGAGACGCGGTGATTGGGGTTATACAGGCTTTGTGTGACTCAATTAATTCATTAGGGCAGTGACCTTGGCGGGTCGAGCCTGTGCTAAAAATAAACCACTCTCCCCCTACCCTCGCCCTTACTAACAGGGATGCGTATCGCGTCTGTCTACTGTCTGTGTCTAGTTTAGTGAGCGTTTACCTGCTGAGAAGTGTGCATCGCTAACAGACGTGGCTTGGGATTTCGTTCGTGTGAAGATTTTCTTCACTTCAACAGTTAAAGATAACAGACTTAAACCTTAAAACCTTGAAAAATAAGTTTATGTGATTAATTTTTTTTAAATTTCCAGCTATTTCTTTTTTTTATTTCTTGAGAACTGATCAGATTTGAGGGGTTCCACTGTAATATTAAACTATTAACCACTTTATACTAAAATAACTATTTTAGTCTAAAGAGCCCTTTGGCATTTTATGAAAGTGTTTGATTTAATTTGAACAATGGTTGTGATTGGTTGAATTAAAAATAATAAACCAGGACAATATAAAACATAGGTCTAATGAACCCTTGGCTAATGGTATTGACTCAGTATATTTTCTGTATTTTTTGTTCTGCAATAAAATACATTATATTTTTTATTTTGTTTGTTCATCCTTAGTTTGAGACTTGAGAAGATTACTACCCCTTATTAATTTGTTACAACATATATTATAATGTTTAAATAATTATTAATATGAATAATATGTTTAATGTGATATGTTTTTTAAAGAATGGATTTAAAAATCATATTACAGTTTGAAAATTAGTACAGTAAAATATTTCTTTTGACATTATATATCTATTTTTAAATTCCTTTCTCAATGTTTTCACTAATTAAGTTCTGGAAAATACTTATGAATAAAAGGATGAGATCAGTCAATGTTACTAGCGGCATTATTCTCGTGTACCGTACCGTACCGAATTTGTACCGAGAACCGAGGTACAACAAATTGTACCGTACCGTACCGTACCGACCTCATAATTTCCTGTACCGCAGACCCCTAATATTATCACAAATATTTATTTTTCATAGTATAATAAAAGTTTTTTGTGAACATTGCACATCGTCGATTTTGTCACCACTACTTACGCAGTGGAAGCAAGCGTTGTCAATTTTTCTACAACTGCCAGTCAAAGCTAAAGGTTGTTCCAGAAGGATTGTTTTTTTAATCCGAAGATATCAGGATTGAATACAATGTAGCTAGAGTAGTAGTTCAATAGTCCATGTCCCAGACAGTAACAAAACATTTCTTTCCAAACTCTTAATGTTTCTTTATAAAGCAATCACCTTCAATGCGTGCAGATCCCCGTTCAGAGACTGCCCCACCAGGATGACGTCCGGAGGAAACAGCTCCCGCAGATCCTTCTGGATGTCCTCCAGTCGCGTGGTCACGCCTTTCATCATCTCCGCAGTGATCCCGGAGAATTCGGTCAGGTAGTTCTTGATGGGGTTGTAAGGCATGCACAGTGATTCGTATACAGTCTGGAATATACATGGTATGTTAAATTCATTAACACTTTAGGGAGTAATGCCAGTACAGTAGAACCTCGCTAATCCGTCACCTGCGGGACCGCGGGTATGGTCGGAACAACAAAAAGGTCGAATTATCAGAGGAACTCGTATATTAACACAAAAACAAACTTAAACTGTATTTCGAACAAAGAATATTGCATCAAGATTTTAAAAAGCTTAAAAATTTTAATTTTTTAAAAAGCTACTGTACTGATGAACGCTACAGAAAGCCTAAAAACATTAAATAAATACACACTCACGATGTCACCTGTCGATGTGTCATTGACAGGTTTCGACTTGAACGGAGTTACGAAGAAAACAAATGCTGTAAATTTCTGCTAGCGTGGTCGGACTAAGCGAGGAGAATGCCACCGAGGACGAATTAGCGGAAGTCTATTGTGCCAACGGGCACGGTCGGACCAACCGAGGAGTCGGACCATCGGAGGTCGGACTATCGAGGTTCTATTGTAGGTCATAGAGAGTGTACTCTGGGTCACAGATGGGTGTACCCTGGGTCAGAGATGGGTGTACCCTGGACCACAGATGGATGTACCCTGGGTCACAGATGGGTGTACTAATAAAATAAATCACTTTCCCCCTACCACCACCTTTTCTGGGATACATCTCAGGCCTGTCTACTATCTAGTGCTGATTAGTGTGTATCGCTAACAGTCGAATGACTTAATATTCATGCTACGCTGGCTTGGAATTGATTCCACATGAAGATTTTCTTCACAACACAAGAGTTAAAGATAACATACATTAAATGAAAATGTTGTGTTTGTTCAATCTTGAATTGTATTTTTTTATGTTGGACCTTGAAAAATAAAATTAGGTTTAAATTTTTTTTTTTACAGACAGCTATTTTATTTTTATATTTTCCTGAGAACGCGTTCAGATATGCCGGGATTTCAGATTTTTGGGGTTCGGATTTGAGGGGTTCCACTGTATGCGCTTTAGATGTGAGTGATTAAAAATAAATTTGATTGCAATATTTTTTGTGGAACCCCATAAAACTACTTGCGGACCCCTAGGGATCCGCAGAACATACTTTGAGAAACACCATTGAAGATAATTGAGTCTAATGTGGTCTACTTAGTAAAATAATTATTTTTCTTTACATGAGCAACAGTGATACATTTCATCAGCTACCACTGATTTACCTTGTGGTTTTCGTCGACCACAGACACCCTGGTAAGTTCGTTGCCCGCCTTGGTCAAACACATCTCGCAGTCCAACGCCCACATGGGCGAACTGGGAGTTACCTCCGTGTATTGTTCCTTGGTCATCACATAGTCCGGATATCTGTGACAACGGAACCCTTGTAAATATAAAAATAGCATGGCTTTATAGCACTTCTTTTGGAGTGATTTAAAACCACAAGAATTTAGATATTTGCAGGTATAGACAAAAGGAATTATTTTCTTCTGGAATAACTTGGAAAGAAGAATATGCAATGCTGAGAATGGTATCGGAGAATCTACCTCGAGGAAAGCAACCGCTAGGACGACCCAGGCTAAGGTGGCAGGAACGTATGCGAGAAGATGTAGGAAAGCTGAGAGTGGAGGCGGATTGGATGGGAGACAGGGCAAGATGGAGACAAGGTGTTGGCGAGGCCAAAAACCTACTGGAGTTAGAGTGGCCACATAGGTAGGTAGGTAACCGGTATAAATGTACTGTCAAGGATTTGCTTATTCCCTGGTTTATTTAATTTATAGTTTTAAAGCAGAAGCTTCACAAAAAAGGCTCAACAATTTGTTTGTAGGTCTTTGTTCAAGACCGTCTTACAGATTAAAGTTACCAATTAATTACCTCTCTGAAGGGCCGACTTAACCAGGTAGGTATTTTAAGCCAAGTCGTATGAATGAGATAAGCTGAGATATGATCTTTATTTCCGGCAGATATTAATATGGATATATTGGTTTTGTAACAGATTTTTACAGTAAACATTGGTTATAGGTTACAATAAAGAACATAATTTAATAAGAAGATTAAAAATAAGGTAACAACTTGCCTATCTTTATATAAAATGGTTACAAGGCCATTTTTTTTGCTGATGTTCATTGCTCTAATTGTAAGTGGTGGTGTTCTCATGACAAAACTCCACAATGAAAACTCAACTTTTTATATGATTAGGTATATGATTACCTTAAATAATGAATAGTCTTTAGGATATTTTAGACACTAATTTTTTCCACAGTAAAGTTGGTGTCACAGTTATGAATTTTTTTAAGAAAGACTTTACATTTTCACATACTGTTTCAGAGCTCGAACGAGATACAAAAAGAAAACTCATTTGTTCTACTGTAGTTAGGCCTCATTCATTACCAACAGAATTGCCAGTAACGTAGTTCTTCTTGTTTCGATTCAAGGATTTGTTGGTTAATAAGTTTCCTCTATTGTTTTTTTCTCAGATTTCACAGTCATCTTGAGAATTTGAAGTTTCGTTTAAGTTTCAATCCCTTAGGTTATATTTTGTTTTCGACAACATTAATTGAATTTCAGCATTCCATTCTGTTGCCCTGATTCAGAGCTCTTAAATAGTTTTGGAGTTGGATGGGACTGAGTTGTTGTTATTGGAGTTTTATTTTGTGTGGCATCATCTGACTCTGACGTTCACAACGTTTCGGGATCTGGAATCTGATCCTGTCCTCAGGTTCTAGATATTAGTTCTCCTGAGAACGAGATCAGATTCCAGATCCCGAAAAGTTGTGAAACTTTGTTTTACATAAAATCATGATGGAAAATGTCTACAATAAAATCTAAATAACATAAGATAAGTGCTGAATTATTTTTATGGATATGTAGAAAATTAGAAAATATCTGTAGTTTTAAGATATATACAATAAAATTGTTGTATCTATCTCAACTGGATTATTTTTCATTTCAAAACAGAGGTTACTTTGTGGACGGCTCTCGTATGACCAGCTAGATGTTCTGTCTCTGAAAATTCAAAACGCAAGGTGAAAATCATGTACCTGTTTCCAAGCCCCTCCTTCCCGTAAGGCAACGGGTAGCCCTCCTCGATGAGCTGCCACACGGACAACAGTAGGTCCGTCCTGGGGAACTTGTCTCCTTCAGGGACAGCTATCTTCTGCTCGACCTGCTCTGTGTTGGTTCTTGGGACTGAGGTGATGGAAAACGCACTTCGCAGCACTTTTATCACCCGGTCGGTCTGCAGCGCTTCGGGACAGATCTCTTTCCCGAACTCTATATTTGGTACAATAAAGAATACAAATGGGTTAAATTGTAAAGTACCCTACAGATGATGAGTTCAAACTGTCAGTTTGAACTGGCAAGTACGAATTTCTATACAGATCGTACCTGGGCAAGATTTGAACTATGCCCTGGCCCAAAAACTGGACTGATGAAATTTTGTTAAATTTTTTTCTGATTCCTGTCAGAAAAAACTGACCATGTGGAGTTGATTAGAGCCTTCAATTCGAGCTGATTGTCTATAGGGGGCTTTAATAGGTCAAAGTTCATTAATTAAGTATAGTTGATAATTAAAAAATCTAATGTTAAACAGAAAATTCTACTCAAATTTTGAAAAACCAGCTGGAATAGCTTTTCACAACTTCAAGAATATTAGAAAAATAACAAATAAACCTGTAAAATGTGAATAAAAAAAAAGTTAAATATAATATTATTGGAGTAACATGAAGTTAAAAAAACCAAGCATCTCACTAGTGCAACTATTAAGAGTCCTAGACTTTGGTGCAAGAAGTCGCAGGTTCAACCCTGGGATGTCCACAAAGATTTAAAGGTTTTAGACTCCTTTTCCTTAAAAGTGTTTGTGTATCTTGGGTAAAAATGCTGTTGCATTGACATAAAAAAATCATACGAGTCTGATAAAATGTCAAATTAGCTGACAAATTTTGTGAAATGAATTTTTTTATATTAAGTAATATGAAATATCACTTCTGAGGCAAATCATCTTACAAATGGAAAAAAGGTTTTGCTCAAACCGAAATAGCCAAACGATAACATGTCACCTACTTTTCTCAAGCTCCCGCCTTTGCTTCTTGGTGAGAGCCACAGCACAGAGTTCCTCCACGATGTTGGCGTTGTACAGGTACGGTGACACCATCTCCGCCTTGATGTCCATGTCTCGCAGGGTACAACAGTTGGTTTCGCAGCTGAAGTATTCATATGCCGAGAGCCCTTCCACCACGAGCACCGTCGTACTGCTCAACTTGGTAACCTTTTTCAACTCTATCCAGCTGAAAAACCATTATACGATAATTTATGAGAAACACACAGTTAGATTACAGTTATTGAGATAATATCATCCTCATTAAGTTTTTTCCTAACAATTACTATGGACTTGGAGCCAAAACAAGAGTTTCAGCTTTTTACGATGTAACATATTTTGACTATTTCATTTTCTGCTACAAATCACCTTTTTAAAATTAGGTGGAGGCCTTGCAATAGGAGTAAACATTCTCTACTATGAAGATTAATCCATTTATGACGGACAACGCACAGTGCACATCCTCCACCACTGGTAGCGAGATGACTAACAAGTAACAATAATATGCTTTGCCTGCTTCTATTTCGAAGTAGGTCTAATTCCCTCGGAACTATTATTTCTATCTTCTCCGGAAGTAGTTTCATTTCTTTTCAGGTAGATATTGTTGTCTTTAAATCGTTGTATTTATAATTTTTCACTTCTGACAGATGTTCCATGTTAACAGTAAATTATCGTCTATCCTACATCCCACAAATTGTTTAGCAATTGTGATTAAAACACAAGTACATTATTCTTCTCTAAAAAGATTTTGTCAATAGCTACTTACAGCAAACTGGAAATAAATTAGCCAAGTGAAATAAAGGTATCATTTGAAAACAAAAAGTCTCTTTTAACTGTCGGTACTTGTTACTAAACATACCTTTTGGAACTTTTGAATAAGAATAGTAATAATTTGTTTGAACTAATAGTGAATACATACACAGTAAATTATATAAAGAAATCCAAACATCATTTATTAAGTAACTATTAAAACTATCAAGCTATCGCACAAACAGTAAAAAAGGCTCGTTTTTAATGAAGACTGGAGGGCCTTCGGCATCTCATGGAAATTCAGCCACGAATGGGTTAACTAAAAGGTAAACACTGAAATTACAGTTTAATTTTATTATCCAAACCCATGGTTTACTTTTTACAACAAAATTGGACGTACAATGTTTTACTACAAGAGAAACATTATATGCCTACCCAGGACCCCGTGGTTTGGGGCAGTCTTCCCCCAGTTGGGTGAACATTAGGAAGTGCTGGATGTCGCACGGTAACACCGGAGTGCGCGACACTCCTTGAGAGAACCTGTCGAGGTCGGCTTCCTTCCCAGGTCCTTTCAGTCTCACCACAGCAAAGTCCTGGAGAGAGAGAGAAGAACATGAGCACTTAGCTGCACAATCAATACTTGGCAATCCTATTAAAGTCGAATTCCAACTACATCAGAGTTTTGGTAATCCGAACTACTTGGGACCGAACCCTGTTCGCTTTATTTGGAAATTCAGTGTAAAGTTGCATTAAAAGTACAGTACTAATAAAATCTATTACTTTAGACCTGAACTATGTATTTAGACCAATTAACTTACGTCTTATCACAGTTCACTTATATGTTTGGCTACTAAATTTTTTACTTGAACTGAGTAAAGTGTTCCCACAGGGACGTTCTATCCGTTATGGACTTGTCATTACAAATATTAAACAGGGCACACACACTGACACATAAAATAGTGCCATCTGTAGACCTACTTTTTATGCAATCACAGTCATTGCTGGAGATGAACTCATATTTTTTGAAAAATAGTTCGCCGAAAAGCGATTATACAGAGACGGACCGTGAATATTGTGATGTACTGTGAATGTAGATGTAGCCCTATGCTATCTAGAGCAAACGTGTACAACTAAATCGGCATATGTGATGTTTATGAGATAATAGCACAACTTTTCATTAGCTAACAGAAGTTCTTTTTACGTCATAAGATGATAATTGAATTCTTATGTCCTAAAAAGGAAGTTAGTGTGTTTAATTACCAGTGTTCACATAGTAGGCCCTGCTGTATAATCAATGATACAGTTCTGTAGATTAAATTCTAAGAAATGCCAAGAAACAAAAATAAATAATGGACTCTATTCCTAAAAACCAAAAAAAACAGCAACTTTTAACATGTAATAACTCCACTAGGATCATGTATTGGACTATTTTTAACCACTCTGAAAATAATGAGTGTTTATTAAAAGATAACCTGGTATTTTGAAGTCTTTAAAATAATTAACCTAACATTAGGGATGTGCGAATAGTGACTTTTGGGTTCGAATCAAACGGAATCCAATATTTATTTACTATTCCAAACATAGAATATTTTTGAATCAAATATTAGGGTAAGGTTTTATTTTTGTCTTATTAGATGATCTTCAAAGCTTGGACGTGTAAACATCCTAGTTAAAAACATAGTAATTGCATGCCTTAAAGCATGTAGGGCCTGTATATATGATCTGATATTCAATCCCCTCAAAAAGAAATACAAAAACTGTTTTAACCATTGTTACAATAAAAAATTAATCTCTTTAAAAAATAATACATATTAAAATAAGTAAAATTTGTTATATTACTTATAGATAATGTTTTATAGTATGTTCAAACTATAGGACTTAATACAATAAATTGATTAAGTAATAAAACTTACTTCAATATAAATATTGAAGTAAAAGTAATTATCTACAAGAAAAATAAAATTTTGTATGATATCATAACACACCTCTCACTGACACCCCAAACAACAGGTACTCTGAGTTTCAGGCCGGTATATTACAAACTCCATACCATTATTTTGTAGAAACGTAAAATGAAAAGTGAGTGCTGCCTCACCCAACAAACATCGGCGGCTTAAATATCAAAGAAACAGTTATGAATCTACTAGGTTTGATAGTATTTAGAATTACACAAATCTGATACATCAACATCATCAGTATGAATTAATACAAACATACCAATTATTCATTACCATAATTAAAAAACCAATTCAAGATCAAAAAGTGTTATTATAAATATAAACAGTAGTAATGAGTTACAACCTAGTTGTGCTATATTTTTTAAGTACAAGCTATTGTTATAGGTTACTTGCATGAGTGAGTAGCATGTCCATTTAGTTTGTAACTGTTTCCTAGAATAAATTCCCAAAGCCTCTTTTATCCTTCTTAATTTTTAATTGTATTTTTTGGTGCAATGCAATAAACACTATACTTCTTTTACTACACTTTGTTTTATACTTTAATTATAAAAAATAATAAAAACGGAAAACAGAATGTAAGAAAGTTTATTTGAAAAATTTACACCTAGCTGGAAAAAAATAGCATTTTGTTTGTTAGGAAAAAGGCATAATTCTAACAATAAAACAAATATCCAAATCCGACTCAATTGACCTCATGAAATATAGTATATGGTCAATAATACCAGAGAATAAAATGAAGAGTAAGGGACATTACAGGAGACTCCTGCAGTGTTTTTGTTTTTGTAATCTTTGGCTGAATGGCCTTTTGTAGAACACAATTGCCTTAACAATGTAGTTTTTCTGGTTTGACTTACACTAATTTTGATTGAGTAGATTTCCATGATCCCACTTAAATTCATTTGACAACATGTCTATTTTGCTTTTGTTTGATGGTTCAGCTTTCCACAGTTTAACCTAAGCTACATTCATTTTATAATCTAATTTTTCACCATCCTTGATGCATAGCTGTTACCATGCTGGTATTAGTACTTGGTGAGTCTACACTTCCCCTTCTCTTTCTCTCTCTCTCTCTCTCTCTGATATATTGAGTTAGGTTTAAGTCACTTGTAATCTTGTAACTTGCATTCCTGAGTTATTCCTTGTAGTAATTAAATTGTATTGATATACACATGGATTAACTTATTATCCTTTGGCCTTAACCTGTTGAGGAGTAACGGCAAATGAGCTCATTTGAGTACGCCAGTCATGTGACCTATGTTACCCCATGAGGATTCACGTTATATGACGGGATGACGTATATTTGATATTTCTTAAAATATTACTAATAAATTAAAACACTATAATGGTTTATTACAGCTGAAAACATTTAAGTAATATTTAAAAACGGATAATTTAGAGCTGATGCGTAATTTACTAAGCACGGTAAATTATATTTATTAGGTTGGTATAACGAGACAGGCGACAGAAGCGTCGACATTTCTCGCCAATTCTCTTAGCGCCAATGTGATGGTGCGTGCGATACTTAGGGTTCAACTGATCTTCTATCTGTTAGGTTATCCTAGTGATTTTTGTTGCTGTTTAGTTATTGACTCCTTTGTAATTGCCCAAAAATGGGTGATAACCGCTATATCTGCATCATTGTTTTGAAATATATCACACCCAAAACACGTTCTAAGAGATTTAACTCATATGAAAGATGTCAAAATAGATTAAAAAATGCTTTTTATATATTTTTTGTAGTAATGAAACAAATATATTCATTGAAATCCATAATTGTTTTCTTATTCCAAGGGGTACTTTTTATGGCAACCCACCCACTCTGCGTAGCCCTGATATTATCACACATCACATAACGGGCTTACTCATCAACAGCCACTCTGGCCTCCCAACATTTTATATCTTTGACACAGGCTCATAAGACTACATGTGATGATTTAAAGATCATATTAGATATCGTGACACATACCTTCATTCCACATCATCATAGATGTATTCTTAAATTATAAAAAAATAATGAATTTGGTAACAGAATTGAAATAAGTTTATTTGAAAAATTACATTTAGCTTAAAAAAAACTAAAAGAAAACAAATACCATATGAATGTTCAGGAAATAAAGAGTTATATGTTAAGGATACAACCTTTGAGTCAATTGGTTACTTTGAGTCGCTTCCCCTAAATTTAGTTTATCCCACTAGCTAGTTTCAACTGGAGCATAGAGAAATATTTACTAGCATAGAATACTGGACTGCAAATAAAAACAAGTCAGAACTCGCTAATTTTATATCTCTTTTAGGTTATCACAGTAGCCTACTTGTTTTATGTCAACTTTTACTCACTAATCTCTAGTCTTTTCTATTCTATAACTTTTTTACTGACTGAAAAAATTTTTAATAAATCTCAATTTTTACTTTCACAACTTTATTTGTCTCCCAGAAAAAATTTACAATATATGCATTAAACTTACTTTCAACTGCTTTTTCCGTAATCTCAGTAATTTCCTCAATTCTGCAAGCTCGTCTTCTTCATCTTTAATGGATGGTTCCTGAAACAATTAGGTGTTATAATAAAACCAAATCCAAACTAAGTTCAAAGTAAAAATAAATCATTAATTAAAATCATATTACATTGGGAAAATAAACAACCGGTATTTCAACACAAACCTTTTCATAAAATGTTTTGACTTATTTACTTGATCATTCATATTTTTAAGCTTTATGAAAAAACCCTTAAACATAAGTATTCATTAGGGATGAGGATCTAGTATAGGTCTACAATACAATAATCCAAAATGATTTCTTAAAAATAGAAAATTAAAATTTAAAATTTTATAGAAAAATATAGAATTATAACTCAGTAACAAGAAGAGAAATATTCATTAAATTAACCTATTGGCAATGAATGATGGATATTCCTCATCATCATTAAACAGAGAACAAAAGACTGATGACGGGCAGTGTCTGTGATCGACTCTATCGTTTGTTGTATCGGTATTTTATGACTTGTATTACGTGAACAAACAGAAAATTGGTAGTTGAATTGTTTAGTTCAATAAATAACATCCGATCTCAAATACCAGATTCAAAAACCGAATGTTAACACCGAGTTTCCAAGCTATTTACAAACCGGGAGCACCTGATGTGATGGCATCTTGAGATGAAATGTTTCTTGATTCTGCGGAATTATCCGTATTTGTTAATGTAGCTTTAAATAAAATTGAGAGTGAGAGTAGTGATTTAGAGGATTATTTAATCTAATGGTTTTAATTTACCTTATCGTCAGCAGCTCAAATAGTCACACTTTTATGTAACACAACCGGTTTCGTCACTTATTCTTGTGACATGTTCACGTGTAGTAGTCAGCTTGAGGTTACATATCAGTCAAACGACGTCATCAAAGTTTTTTTAAATATTAAATACATGTAAAAAACACTAATTACACACAAACATAGATTCCACATTTAGGTTTAACATTAAATTTTTTTATTAAAAGCGTATGGGCCCGACGCGGTTGTTGGTAGGACACTCACCTACCAGTGAGTAAACCAGTGAGTGGTTTTTTACATGTATTTAATATTTAAAAAACTTTGACGACGTCGTTTGACCAATATGTAACCTCAAGCTAACTACATGTAAACATGTCACAAGAATAAGTGACGAAACCGGTCGTGTTACATAAAAGTGACCATTTGAGCTGCTGACGATAAGGTAAATTAAAATCATTAGATTTAATCTCATAGCTCAGGGGTAAGACCAAAAAATGTAAGATGATTATTTAAAAAATGTAAATTAAAATAGTGAATCTGTAAGTAATAACAGTGATAGTGACAACGAGATTGAAGCAATGACAAAACACGTACGGTAACCTAGGAGTTTTTTTAAATGTATCATATGATCAACAAGTACTAAAAGTGTACAGAACAGTTGTATATAGTGTAAATAGTATGTAGAAAACATCAATGGACATTACAAATCATAAATATGGTACAAAATAACTTTTAAATATATGTATTAAAATTTTTCTAATATTTATTATGATGGTTCAGGTAAATAGGAAAAAACTCAGTCTCGGGGTCCAATTTCAAGGGTTAAATTTCTGGCCTTTCTCAGTTTTTGTTCTGAAAGGCTTCTTGTCTTTTCAAATGTTCGGAATGGTTCCCCATTTGAGCCAAAGACCTGCTCCAATAGAAAGAGGAAGGTGTACATAATTGACATAGTAAAATATAATAATAGTGCTGATAGGAATGCTGACAGTGCTAACCTCACCTATTATTATAAGAACGGCATATAGGCTATCATAGAAAATTTTACACCACGTTCCGTAATAACTTTCTTGAAGAGGAACTTTCAACTCAAGTTGTAGCTTTTCAATAATTGAGGCATTTATTAGTTCACAGGACTCGGTGAAAACAACAGGACTTGAGATACATTTCATTACTAAGTGCCAAACAAGGGATTTGAACCCACATCTTCAAGCTCGGTACACAGGGAATTTAAACAACTCGGACACCAAACACGTTTGACCACATATTATAAATATTTTGAATAATTGATTATACCTGAATTGATTTGATCCTATATTTAAATTTCAAATTCTAAAAACAAAATTGAGTTTGAGAAATAAATTGTTAATAAATAATTCAAGGAATATCAAAAATTTCTAATCTTTTTACTTAAGTAAATACTTATGTTTACCATATCTGTTACCTGATTCTGAACTGCTTGAGAACTTTTATCTTCTGGGGCTGGACTACCTGTTACGTCTTTTTTCAGTCTCTTCTGAGAAAAAAGTATTACACTTGTTTATTCTGAGCAACTGGACACAATTCAAAAAACCTTTGTTTGCTAGGTAAGTATGTAATGTGTGAAATGTGCATTGACTACATTCTCCCCCTTTCAAGCAACATATCAATAGCTCAAAATTAGTAAATAAATTATGGTAGTATATTGTCTTTTGTATAGCATTCTTCTATGTTCCTCAAAAAGAAACATTCATAATTTTTTTATCTTAATAATCAGTCTTTGAAGACCAGATTTATATTTCTTTTTACTACATCAAAAAAATTGTCAATATTTTCTCCTACCAATACTCTAGTATTTAGGCTACCCAAATATAAAATTGCCTATTTGCTAACAAAAAGTTTTGACATTTTTTCAATTCTTCACTAAAACTCATTCTAGTAGATGATACTTTCACAATAATATCAATAGGCTATAAACACAAAATCATACAAAGCAAAGAATAAAATATCTATACATACCTTGAATTTTTTTCTTAATTTCTTCTTTAAATACTTAAAAACTCATAGCAATAGAAACAAAAATAACACTTCATATTATACAAAAAGTACAGCATTCATAATGATAATAAAATTCTTAGTTTCAGTTACTAACGATTTTTACATTTTTCAACATTGTTTTTTAGTAAAATATTGGAAATCCCTCAAAATGTTTCATAAGTTCAATTACAGCTTAGCGCTAGTATTTTTATTGTTTTGTTTTAGTATAGTAAAGAAAAACATAATGACTGATTTCTAATAAATAGTTTAATGAAATACAAGAAAAACAGGAAGGTTAAGTTCAACAATTCACTTTCAGCTTTTCATTGGTCATTAACAAATTTGTGTTTCTAAGATTTTTTACTTCCAAATTTTCCTTACTCATGTATCTTGTCTGCAAAACCTAATTCCGTTCATTACTAGGGGAATTTCTTTGCTTTTCTTTCATAAATAATTTGTCAAAGACTTGACTTGGATTACTAATACATGATTTCTATTGTTTCATGATCATAATTTCAAGTTTTAACAAAACCATCAACAAAATCAGCATTCACATTTAAAAAAATCATAATCAAAACACAACAAGATGTTTTCAGACTGTAAATAGAAAGGATCATCACGTAGGCATATGAGTTACCCTTGAGCTACCACGACGATATGTATAAATTTTTTTCATTCATTTGAAAACAAACTAGTTTTGTGACAGCTGATAAATGGCACTTGTACCTTATCTTGGCACTTGTATCTTTATACAAGATGAATGTATCATCCGCATGAGTAGAGTACTCTATGATGAAGTCCAACTTATTTTAAAGACTAAAAAGTATTGGGCCACTACTGTACTAATCTACAATTAAAACCAAAAATTAGATTCTACCAACCTCTTTTTTACGTTTGCTTCGTTCCACATCTTTCTTAAAACTTTCGAGTTCATCAGTAAAACTTGACAATCTTTTACTACGCCCATCAAAAGTAGGTTTTAAATATTCTTCACTATGGCTTTTTAAATTTTTCTAAAACAAATTAATCATCAAATAAGATTAACCTAATGATTATTCATCTCCTTTTAAACATATTTTTGTAGTCCTATATTAGTATGTATTTTAAACTAGAATATTGTTGGATGAGTCTAACTTAATGAATAAAATTACTTTGAGTAATTTTCAAAGTTGGTGTCATTGTATTATTAGTAAAAATCAAAAAGCACTGACGTCATCCAGATTTATTTATGGAAAAAGCAAATTTCCAGTAGAACTAATCAAATACTCCTTATAGAAAAACTTGTCAAAGGCCTATCATTTTTTAGTTATTTCCAAAATTCTTATTATGCTACACATTTTAATAAATGTAAGTCATATTTTCTGGAGGTAAGTAACACACCTGAACAGCAGGCTGATCTTCATTAGTTTGTTTTTCATAATCTTTGTTTGTACTTTTTTCCACTTCCTTAACTGGAACTAATGATGGCCATTCTTCATAATCACCTTTAAAATTCGACTTAGAGTGTCTTTTTCGTTTTGTATCTGATTCATTACACTCATCTTGATGTTTTGATTTCCGTTTCTTTTTTTTATGAGGGCTACTGGTGTTTTTTACTTCATCAAGTTCCTCAACCATTTCACCCTCCTCTGTTTCAGTGCCATTGTTTTGCGGGGATGTTTTGAGAGCTTCTTTGTTCAGATTGGTTGTGTGCTGTTCCACTGAACTGTCTCCACCTCCTGAATGAGAAGTCTCAAACTAAAAAAATACATTGTGTTAAGAAAATCGAGTGTTCTTGAATTACGTATGCTCGTTGGATAAATATGTGAACACATGGTTGTAGTAACAATAATATAAAACAATAACTAAATTACACTTAGGCCTAAATGTGTTGGTACAAAAATCTTTAATCTGTAGTTTGGAAACAGTAAACAGGCTACTTTTTTCTCAGAAAAACTCAGAAAAGAATGTAATAACTCTTTCATAGCATAATAGATGTGTAATAACATATATTTCTATCAATAGAGAGAGAGATAAAATTAAAACAATTAGGTGTTTAATAGATACTTAAAAAAATAAACCTCTAGGCCTATAGCATATAAAAAAATCTTACCATATTAAAATGAACGAGATACAGAATAAATCTTACCTCTATTCTCTCCTTATTATTCAATTCAGTAATCTCTAACAAAGCCGCCATTTTTTTCTTCCTGTTTTCCATCCTTTTTAGTTTTTTTGAAGGTTGCATCATTACTTTTATCTGACAAGTGGCGAAATAGTCATTATTTCACCCAGACACTTCTAAAAAGTAGACAAAAATGTACTAGAATATCCATTCAGTAAGTGTAAATTGTGAGTAATTAATATTATTTAAATTATTTTAGGCTCTTTAGATTGTCATTGCAAACACTTTCCATCAAGATTCATTTTTTATGATGGACTATTGTTGCTTGGTAATGTTTGTAAGTTTTTTGACCGTTTTAAACATATTTGTTATCAGCTCTCTATGTTTATAGGTAGCGCTATTTTGGATTTGCCAATTTCTGTCTCAACACACAGAACGTTGAGATTGTCAAGATTGTATAGAACAAAAGTAATTTTGCCTTAGGAATGTAGTCCTGATAGTTTGTTGGAGCTACGCAAAGTAACTATGATATTTTTCCCATAATAGTGGTATCAAATCATACCATTTCTCTTTTTTTTAGTTTTACACTCATTTTACCAAATCATTCATATGAAAATTAAAATTTGTAAATGCCTTTACGTGCCTAAATTCAAATGTGACTATGTAGCTTAACCCAACACCCGTCTGTTTTGTGGCTCCTTCTTTAGTTGTCGTGTCTACATTCCTCCCTTAATTATAATTTAAGTTCTATCCAAGAAAATGTTTATAAGTTTTAACCCTAGGAAGCTAAATTATCGTAAAATTTACGAGCATGTTTTGTTTTTGCCTAGTTTTCTCTCCTTAACCTGCATTAATGGACTAGCCCGTCTAGTTCTATGCCGCATTGGCTCTGGTCATTTAGTTAGTGTTTGGCCCGCTTCGCTGCCATTAGTCCGTTTAGCTGTGTATTTTTAGTCACTCGTAAATTTTACGAAAGTTTAGCCTTGACGTTTGGATTTATTCTATATACATTTTGTTTCTAGTGGATTATAATTTACTATTTTATTATTATTATTAAGTTTAGTTAATTTAAACCGCGAATAATTGAGACCTATAATAGGCTACCACAAAAGGAGCGGTTGATACTTTAGATCAAATGTGTCACCAAATGTCGTGCAGCCGTAAGACTAAAAGGTGGCCTTTGTGTGTATTTTATGGCATGTAGAACATTATTCTGGTAAATTTGTATGTAATTTACCTAATTAATGTTGTAAAAATGGGCCATAAACCACTGTCACAAAGGAAATTTGCCATGCAAATGCATCAGAGCCTGTAGAACCTTGCCTTCAACAACTGTTGCAGTACCCAAATTTGACCCGCAATCTCCACCAATCTATTGCCAATATTTTGAAAGTTCTGGTGCCAGGCGGGATCCAAGTCCTTCCTCAAAACTTACCACGAACAATCTGTGGGATTTGCCCATCAGTTAAGAGAAGGATAACAACAGTCTACTGCTGCCGCTGCTACTAACCAATCTGTGCAGAGCATCGCGGGAAGTGCCGTGTGGGGGATGTGTCAAGTCTTGTAAATGCCTAAGTTTGGCGTAAACATGTTTTTAGTATTGTTTTAAATTATTTGTATTCATTAAAGTATAGTTTTATAGCGAAAAATATATTTTTTTTGAATTTTTTCAACCCGTTTGAAAATTTACGATAGTTTAGCTTTAATGACATTTTTAAACAGATTAGCTCTCTAGGGTTAACCCTATTTCAGAGTATTTGGTGTATACCATCAGTGGGTGATATCATCTTTCATATGTAATCATAATTTATTAGTTTTACTTCATCTAAATTTATCATTAAGTTATTTCCTACAAGTCAAGGAGATAGTTGCCCAAACAACCCTATTAATAATTGTTACTTTCAATATTTGTTTTCAGTGGTGAAAAATAAAGTGAAAATAAAGTGGTGAAAATAAAGTTGTTAACAAACTACTTAGGTCCTATGATTCTTATCCTAACTAAAAAACAACAAACATGCTCACAAATAAAATTATTTCCAAACAGAGGCCTATACAAGTTGAGAGAATGTTAACAAACATTTATAAAGAAAATATACATCCATTGTGTAAAATTTATTTTTAAGTCAAATTTCATTACCTGGGTTAGTACTTTAGTGGTGTTAAATTGAAGGATATTGGAATTATTTCGTCAATTGAATAATAATTTTCAGTCATAACCTATAAAATTTAAGAAGTAGTAAATAACAGGTGTACCATTATTTAAAATCCGAATCCAAAGTGGAATGGAAATAGTGTAGTAAAATTTTAACACATGAGTACGGAGTTTAAATACAAAGAGTAATAACCAACTATTTTCAGGCACTTTGGTGGATCACGTGGTTAATATTTGGTTTAGCCATAGATGAACGGAGTAGCTACCTCATGAGGTATTGGAATTATTGTCATTACTTAGGTACATTAGGTACATTAGGTCGCCTATAGTAGATAACAAGAATAAAGTTTGGATTTCCATCAAAACAAGAAAAAAAAGAAACGTAAAAATAGAAATAAAAAATAAATAAAAATAAAAAAATTTAATTATTTTATTTGATATCTTTGTGGAAAGAATCTAGTGTTTAAAGAGCCCACAACCATATTCTCAACCACAATATTTGATAACAGCATTCATATTATTAGTAACGTTTTAGTTTTTCAAAATTAAAAATCACTCGTAGAAATACAAAATATATATAAAATAAATTACTAAATTTACATTTTTCTAATCAATATAAAAAAATCGTGTCTATTTAGACATAAACAGTCCTTGTATACGCACAATAAATGCTAACCTATATGTATGCTATTGCTGAATACATTTTAGAATTACAATATTAAATCAGACGTTATTTTAAAGAAGCCAATCTAGACCAACATCCAGCTTGCTTTTCATATTTTTGATAACAGTTGGCTCAAGTGAAGTTTAGTTTTTCAATAATTAAAAATCTCGTCGACCTGTTACAGCAATACCATATACTTCAACTAAAGGTTCATGTTTTCTAATCAATGTAAATCAAATAAAATCTGTCTATTACTATACAAACAGCTTTACATTGCATTGATAAATATCAGCACGAAATATATGCCGTACTTATAATTTGTAGTTAATTTCTTATAATTACGCTAGAATTTCTTAGGATATATTTCAGGTAAGAAAGAAGGCTATCGCTATACACATTGTACATGCAATTGCGAATTTAATTAAGGGATAAGAACATGTAGATAAACTATGATAATTAAATACGCTGGGCAATAACACGTCATCTCAATTCAGAACCAGAATATGCATATAGATTTAGTTCAAACGAATACGAATCAGTCAAAATCCTTTGTCATCATAATATATATATGTAGCAATTTTCTTGAGCCTTCAGATATTATTCATGTAATAATTTTAATATGACATTAATTAAATTTATTTGATTACATTTTTACAATTGCCCATTCACAAAACTACATTTAAAAAAATACACCTTTTACTCAGTAATTTCATTAGTCAACCATCTTCTCTCCTAAGATAACAAATGTTAATCAAAGTATATTAAACATGAGCATAAATTAATAAGTGTCGACGCATTGCTGTGTCCACGCTTCCACGCAGAATCCAATGCACCACGTTTCTGAAGCATACAAGAAACAAGAGCGTACAATTAGTAGGAACATATGGTGACTTTCGTCCTGACCGGGATTGGGCTCCTCGCTGCAAGAAGTGGCCACATCAGCCCTAGGATTGCCTTTGCCTCAGCGAATTTCCTGTCAAAATGCTGTTTTTGAAACACAGGCGTGTGTCCAGGGTGACACCTAAGTACTTCACTGCCGTCTTCCATGGTATTCCCACTCCGCCTACCTGGATCTCGGATGGAACTGCTTTTGGCATTTTTCGCCTATTCCTAAAACAAATGGCATTACTTTTATCCGCGTTGACTTTGATGCGCTACTGGCGGAGCCATGGTGACAGGGCGTCTATCTGTGCATGTATGCATCATCCTCATGGCGTGGGTAGGGCGACAGATTCTGTAGTGCAGCAGCGTGTCATCAGCGTAAAGTGACAATGTGTTACTCCTGGAACATTCGGCATGCATGTCATTGGTGTAAAAAAGGCTAGAGGACCGGACCCTGTACACTGCCTTGGGGTACCCCAGTATCCACTGGACGTGTCGTAAATAACGCTCCCTCGACGCATGTCTAGAATTGGCGACCCTCTAAGTAAGACTTGAGGAGATGAATTGCTGCTGCCATGAGCGGGGATTCGCTGAGCTTAAGGAGAAGACCCTAGTGACCTTTTCAAACGCCTTGCTAACAACCAGTATCACTGCATACAACAGAGCACATGTTAATGTTATGTTTTGTCAACCAACTTCGTAACACCCGTACCAGCTGTTGCATGTTAGAGTGTCCGTGACGAAATCCAAATAACTGCTCCGGCCTTATGTATCTATCCAGGAAGGGAGATATCCTGAAAAGGAACAGGCGTTCAAACAGCTTCGAGATCGCTGAGAGCGGGGAAATGGTTCGACAGTTTTCAGGGAACAAGTGATTCTTGCCTGGTTTCGGGATCCAGGATTATCTTCGTGAACTTCTACATGGCTGGAAAATAATGAAACCTGAGGGCAGCATTGAAAATTAGTAAGAAAAATGCAAATATGGGGCCGGGGCGGCTTGCAGGGCTCACGTGCCTATCCTGTCGAGGCAGAGGCTTTACGTGGCTTGAGGCTGCTTCTAGCTCCGTCATCGTGAAGGGGTCTAAGCTATCTTCTGGATGTTCTAGAAAGAAGTTATCCACATGAAGTGCCCGACTCTCTACTCTTGGGGTTCGTCGTAGACATAGTGGTTTGTCTGAAACTGAGCATGCATTGTGTTAGCAAAAGTTTCCTCCGCTTTGAAGACTTAGGCCGTGATCTCCATGGAGGAGGCAAAAATACCACAGTATTGATGTGTATATGCGTGATAATATAGGGGAAATGTTTAAACAATAAATAAGAAGTGAAATATTTGAGACATATTATCATACTACAGATGAACGGATGTCCGTTCCTTCCTGATCATAGTCTGATAACTATGTATAATTATTTTATTAGTTATGTTAGTTTAAGTAGACTCATTCAATGCTTGTATGCAAGTTACCTACTGAATAAAAAATCTGGCATTTGTAATTTGACCTTTACTTTCAATAATTTGATTTTTGTTAAATGGGAAATAATTTTACCTTTGATAAATTACTGTCATCCATCCCATTTGACTAAGTATTTCATATTTTAGGTTTACAGATAGATATGATAAACAAGCATACAAGAGAATTTTTGATCATCAAAACTTAGTATTTCGTTGTTTGCTGTGGACACACTGCTAAAATCTTTTCCACATGCAATAATTTTGTTTTCTGTCGTCTGCAGATAATATACCCCTGCAGACAGCAACAAAACGGAAACTAGTGTTAAAAAATTAAAAATATTGTTTTTAATTTTTGCTACTTTTTATAAAATGGGATTTTATTCTATGATAAGTAGCTTAAAACTTCTGTTTATGATTATTTCTTTTCATTTCACTGTCAAGAGTCTATTAAGAATATAACTAGTTATTTAAATGATGCTATTTATTGTCATATTTAAGGCAAAGGGATGAAAGATGTTATTCTTTAGAAGGTTGCCAGGAATAATTTATAACCATAGATATGCTACTTCAAGTGTGACGTTCCTGTTACTGTTATTTATTTATCTGTTATTTCACTGGGGATTTGTTTGTAGCAATATTGAACCTTGGAATCATGTGAAGCACTTGGTAAGTCCAATGTTCCTGGTAAGTTCAATTTTCTAAAATTTGATTATTCCATAACGTTCAATTAACTTTAGGAATTTAGTACAGTATACATTTTAATATAACACAATAAAAAAGTAGGACTAAGTAATAAATTAAAAAGTTTAAAAAATATCCAACTCCTCTTCTTTTTTGTCAATTGGTAATCTTGTGCAATCATCACCAAATAATTACCCTATTCATAACTTTTTAAACATAATTTTTAGTGTGACCAGTACAGAAAGAATCAGGTAGTTGGTGATCTCTGTCATCCTATGTGTGAAGAAAGCCGCATTGGGTCATTCTCGTGCCAAACATTCCATGCTGGGAAGGAAGCCGTCTTCTCAGCTGTTAAAGATGAAAACACCAGACTTGTTTTCAAGCTAGCACGCCAGATGGACCAGCAGTCACTGTCCACAGTATATTGGATGGAAAACGGATTGCAAAAATACCCATCAGAAGCTGAGTTCACAAAAATGATCATAGATCATATCAACAATAGGTAAACAAGTAGTCCTAAAATATTTCACTACGGTACTGTAACATTGTTAGTTTTTCCTAATTCCTTTCTCATTTTTGAGTAATATACCATAGATTCCTAAGTGATGTAAATTTTTTCCATGAAAATCTCTCTAAATTCAATCATTCAAACTTAAATGCAGTTCTTACACAAGGTAGGATATCTAATAATACAACCAATAAGGAATTTAATACAGGAGGGAATTTTTTATAATAATCAATAATAATAATCATTGTTATTGATCTTATTCCGAGGGGTGCTAAACCAGGATCTATTAGAAACTACAAGTTTACATACTTCCTCCTCTCATCTCTGTGACATGGCTCATGCCAGGTGGCCTAATTTAGAACAGGAGTAGGTTTAATCACTTAACCCATGGTAATAAAAGAAAAATATGGGAAAAGGAGAAAAAACTATTCATTTTTAAAACCATATAATTTCAAGTATACTTTGTATTCCCTGATTTAGCTGTACCAGAATGTTCACAAATTTATCATTTTTTTAAACATAATTACATTAAATCTTGGACATTGACCATTAAGTATCTTGGGAAGTAATATTGTATTTTGTGTATTTATTCACCAGAGGCATTTTATTAACATTTTTATGGGGAACAGAACCTTTTGTAAGGAAAACTACCTAAACAGTTTTTTCACTTTTTTGTTTATTCTACATATTTTTTTCACAAAGATTCCATAAATAAAAGGTTTTTATTTATTAAAAATATTCAATAATTCCTATTATTGCAGTTAAGATTTTGTTCATATTCAAATACAAAAAATAAAATTTTTCTATTAATTTTCCAATTTGTATAGTGAAAGGGAGAATTGGTAAGACAATCATCACTAATGAGTAGAGGCAAAGTATGACATAACCAAAATGACTATTCAGAACTGAACTTCTCGTGAGCTCCAGCTAGACGTTTTCCACCCCTATGCACGGCCCTTGTTGTGTCACCAATCTTAATGTATCTTTATAGAAAATATAAGAAAATATCTCCATCCTACCATTCCTACTTTATTTGGACGATTCGTTCAGGTGACAACTGGTGTTAAAGTACATTGTTAACCAGCTACTTTACTGTATATTCTATTCTTGCCTGACGTAGATTGAACACATCCATCAGCCCAGACCATGCTGCGTCTCTTGGTCGTTACAGTCAAGCGACGGTCGTCCGCAGTGGCCATGACCGTCATCAGGAGATGCAGGAGTTGTGGACCTTGCTGCAGGACAACGAGTTCCTACTTGCATCGCTCTACTCCGGCAGCGATGTTTTTCCTCGAGTGCTTGGAACCTGCGGACAATACTTCGCCCTCGAGTATCTCGAGCCGGCAATCGAAGGACATGTAGGCCTAATGACCAACACTGCATGGTGTGTGCACGTTTGATTATTATTTTATTTTTAGTTTTCAAATCAAGAGTTGTATTGCTTCTTAATCTTTCTTTTCTTTTTGGTTGAAATATTGTTGTATGCATGAGTTGTGTAAGGTAACATGTTCTGAAATAGTAATACAAGGTATTTTATTTTAGTCCTAGGCCTTAACATGGAAAACGATTTATCATACTTTATTACACTAACTGGATCTAGGATCTATTCCCAATTATTTTTATCCATTGATACATTTGGTCAGACAACAAATTTATTTTATGACTAATTTAATTTAATTTAATTTTTTTTTACCAGACCTATTAAGCCTATTCTACATAATAAGCACATAACTTTTACAAGTTTATAAAAATCAAGCACCTGCATTTTAAAAATTTCACTGCAACAGCATGTAGCGTGCTTTGTAATATTGAATGTGATATTAGGCTTTTAAAATAACAGCCCCAGAGTATTGAAAATATGTGGCTTTGAACAATTAAATTGGTTTAGTTATAGCAATTTAATTTAAATATAATTAAATGGCTTGAACCATTAAGAAAATTAAGGTTTTAAATTTTAAATTAAGGTAATTAACTCAAATCAAAATAAATGGATTTTTTTTATCCAATACTATAATACGAGCAAGGTTTGTATATATATATATATTTGCACACGGATCTCGAAAACGGCACTAAGGAATTTCTTTAAATTTTGGAAATAACTAATTTCCGAGTAGAAAATAAGTTCTAGATAAGTCTAATGTCCAGGAAAATTCGTGTTTTCTTGTAAAATTAAGTTTAAATTTAAAAATTTAACACTATGCTTATGGAGAATAAAATGTAAACAATACAAACCAAAACAGCTGTTTATATCCGTTTGACAGTTCTTAATTGAAGACGGCGGGGAACAATATGTGAATAGAGGTTTTTCATAAATATTTATTTTATGTATGTAATAAATGTAAAATTATCAGGTTACTAAACAATTTGTAAAAACTTAAGGGTAACATAACTGTGCGAAATAAAAGCAGGAAAGAGTATTTCCAAAATCTTCCGTGTTTTGATAGAAAACGTATTTGTTGTATTGCTTGAAGCCACTGTAACAAACCAATTAATATGTGTAAATTAAATTTCTCTTTTGCTTTTCAATCCTCATTCCGTTTATATCAAAATCAGTTGGTCACAGTCTAATAATAACTGTATGGATAGTTTAACAGTAAATGATCGGCTAAAACAATTGAGGTTGGCTAAAACACCTCAACCGGCGTCGCTCATTTGGCAGACACCGTGGTCCAGCGGTAGCGTGTTGGCCTTGTAACACGAAGGTCGCGTGTTCAAACCCCATTAGGGGCAATACTTTTTGTTCAGTGCTATATTTATTATGGTGTATTAAATCGGTTTTATTTAAACCACATAAATGTTTTCATTGAGTAATAAATGTGTTTTAATTTTTCTAATTAATTTTTATAGTACATGTATTATTCTAAACGAGCAAAGCTCGGTCACCAGGTACTTTTTATTTATTTATTTAATGCTACAAAACAGAATTTAAATTCCAATTACATTGCAGCATATTACGTACTCAATCATTTTGGAAAAATTAGCTAGTAACTTAATTCACAAATTATAGGCTAATAAGTTATGCAAATTATATTTAAATACATTGAACATATTTACAAAACAATGTTCGTATACAATTATTAGTATGTTAAAGTTATTAAATATCAGTAAAGTGTTTTTAAGTACTAGCTGTAAGCTGTATGGTTGTTTTTATGTCTATTAAATCTTTAAACTACAAAGACAGGTGATTATGACCAGTAGGTTATTCATTGAAACTGAATCAAAATGTGATTAATATTGCGTAAATGTGGGTTTTTAAATGATCGTTATTTACTTTTCAAGGGGTGGTGGAAGATTTCAAGCATTTACAAACCTTCTCTGGAATATAAATGAAATAATTTTCTGTAATAGACTTGTTCATTTTTAAAACAATATTTAATATTTAAAAAAATGATTCACAACAATGATCAGAACAGGTGTTCACTAAACTGGATCTCAGAACAGACTGACGATGCTCTCCGTTGTAGATTAGAGCCTGGTTCCACCTTTGACCTTTGGACTTCCTGACCCTTGATTTTCTTACTGTATTACAGCTTAACTTAAAATCTTTCTATTGCAAAATAATAGTATTTCTCAGTTTCGTTGTAATTTGTTCTCCCGTTTTTTCGGAGAATACGGCGTAAAATGCCTCCTGGAGCGTTAATAAACTGACAAACAGACAAAAATTGAGATAAGACCGGTTTCGACTTCTCTAACACAGATAAAGTAAAAATAACTAAAAAATGAATAATTCTGAGCAATGTACAGACAAAAGTCTAATTTTATTTATATAGATTAGTGGACTAACACTTGAGTATTACATTCATCTGCAAACATCATCCTCATCATTAGAGTAGTTCGAAATTCAGAGGCCAAAGTGGTTCGGATCCAACGTTAAACCATAGATCTCTTAGATACCATCAGCTAGTGGGCTATTAATTAAAGTCCTGTCCAAGCTAAATGTCAGGATTAGTTAGTAAGAAGACTACAAGATTGGGCTACAATCATCTAATACTCATTTCTCATCCATACTTGGCTTGAAATACCTACATGGATACATCGAACTTCAGTTAAAGTAAAAAGTAAAGTATGCCTGTTGATGATTTAACTCTAGAAGTGGCAAGCTTTTACTCTTAACTGTACATAAAAATAACTACTAATATCTTCTTGAAATATTAAAGTATAAACAAAAAAAGCATATAACACGCCCCCCCTTATAACCACTCACCACAAAAGCAAAACAGGTGTCCACTGCAATCCCAATTAAGCCTACAGATGCAGTCAACTTCCACTCAAGCCGGCCACCGTTTATTTAAGGTGGGCCCCCACTCCGCTATACCACACATTTACAAGCCAAATTGGGATTGCTCATGGTCGGGATTCGAACCCTAGTACTTCCAAATGGCTAGAACGTTACGCTTGTCAGCGCAGCGCGTTAGCCGGTTCAACCACTCAGTGCATAGGGGTAAAAAGCGCTTACTTGGTTATAAGACATGTCCGGTGGCAGTCTAGTGCACTACAAGAGCACGTTCGGTTGCTTGCCCTCAGAGGGTAACACGGTCACATAAGCGCTAGTGTCTTATTGAATTTGTAAATGTGTCGTGAATTACGACTTTGCCAGTTATAGGGTTCAAAGTCAATACTACAAAACCGTATAAACTCTAAAGTACTACATAGTTTGTGAAGTAATCACCTAATTTTCTACAGTATATACACTTTTAGAAAAGTGCTCTAACTAAATCAATAATGATTCAGTAAATTTATAAACTCAGTACTGCATTACTTTTACCTTAATGAATGTAGAACAAGTTGGCAAATCTGTTTCCAGGTTGCTTCTGAGGACAGCAGCTGGCCTACAAGAGTTAAGTTGGCAGTTCTGGTGTTGGATTTATTACAGGAAATTGAGAGTTCTGTGGCTGAAGGGTTCTCTCTTTGTGATATCAAACCTTCCCATTTTGGACTATCTCCTTCTAGGTATGTTTTATAACTTTTTAAAGGGGAATTATAATGTCATTAACCCATTCATGTCTATGGACGTACAATGCACGTCTTCAGTCATTTGTCTAGCAAAATGTGTGGACGTACATTGTATGGCTCACATTTTGCTAGACAAATGAACAAGCAATGTGCGTTGGCTTATATTTTGATGTAGTTCTTTTTCCCCGTTAGGTTTGCTAGTTCATTTCTCATCCGATAGATAGTTTGGCGCATTCTTTAAATCATTGTATGTATACTTTTTCACTGGTGCCTGAAATTCCAGTGCAATCACATTTTAATTCTGACAGGAGGGCCTTAGGCGAATTGTGGAAATTTAGGAATGGGCTAAAATGGTTTTCATTAGTAATTTACAAATTTAAAATTAAATTATATTTGAAATCCATAAGTAATTAGTTAAGTTTTTTTTTTGGTTATACGACATAATGTAATAAAGTTAACCTCAAGTAGTTTGACGCTAAATCCTTTGATAATCTGTATTCTTTGTGGTGGACTAAAGCCGTATAAAAGCTTTATCAAAGTCTGGATTCATATTCTTTCATGAAACCTATACACCACTAGCCACTCTGGTCAGGGCTTGAAATTGGAATTGGGTTTTTTTAGTTATTCCCGCTTCCACACTTTTTTAGATAGTGTGCATAAGAATTTTCATTGCATGCACATGTGTGTGTCCACCAATTTTTGAGGCGAATAAATCACAGTCTTGGTATTCCATAAATCCTGAGACTGGTAGACTAATTTACACAGTTTTTATTCTTCTCAAATTAAACTCTTTTAGACCAACTAACAATTTTGTCAACCCCACATAAATTATAGAATATACGAGGCCAAACTTCATGGTGCATCTATTCTCAGGTGCGCAAAATCTAGCTACCACAAGGGACTCAAAATAAAATGTATAAAATTCAATAATATGACTCCATTGAATATAAAACTCAAAAGAAATTCTTTCTTTAATAAAGTTTTATATCATTTTGTTTAACAATAATAACCCAAAAGTAAATGATCTGTTTACTCCAAGAAAACAAAAATCACTTAAACAAAACAACCAAATCAATTAACCCAAGGTAGCCACCCAGGTAAACTGTGCTCCTCCCCAAAGTCGACTGCCCTACACACAGACTGACCCCGAACCTAAACCTCCCCATCTATTCAAACTAAAACCCAACTGGCCTTGAAGGGCGCCAAGCCAAGAAAGGCTACCCCAAAGGCTGACAGTATATCGCTTGTGGGAGCTAGGTTTACAAGCATACGTGCCCCGTACAAACATAAATATAACTATGAACCGAATAAACTAGTATATATAAAAAAAACGAAAACACTCTCACATTTTTCATTGTCATTTATATTCATATTTTGCATCCAGTGGCAAGATGAAGTTCTTAGACCTAGATGTTGCGCTCCCAAGAACCATAGTGAACTCCATCACCGCAGATGGCAGCACGTGCAAAGTGAATGCTGACTGTAACCTGTTTGATTGTCGGTCCAAGTGCAACGCTGATAGCCACAAATGTGACAGCGCCCAGACCAATGATAATCTGCAGGTAAACCGTCAGCCTTTGATGTCACTTTGGTCATATGCAACAATCGTTCCGCCAGGTTCACTAAGATGAAAATCAATAAGCCTTGTTAAGAATAAACACTAGTAAGTTTTTAATTGTACAATATGTTAAAACTTCAGGCTATATCTCATGCAGTGGAACTTGGATTGCTCAAACTTATTTAATTTGAAGTCTTTAATTCGTATCTTTAATGCTAAAAAATCATGGATGGTTCGAAGTTTATTTTAGATACTTCAAATTTTCAGCACTATAATTTACTGTTTTAAAAATTAATATCCTAGCCTACTCGAAATATTTATAAATTAAGGATGTAGGTCGTACAACCCTCTGGGTATGATTGTATAAAATAAAGTACAAAAAAATTATTAATATACTTCACCTAGTTAATTTTCCTTTTTTTTTGTCTCGGATAGGTGTAAATCAATGTAAATCAAGGTTAATAGGTGTAAATCAATGAATTTACACTGAAATTTAGTGTCAATTTAATGAAGTTTTCATTATAAACGTGAATTTACTGTATTTGGCTGATTTACTCGCATAAGAATTTTTTCATTCAAATTTTTCGATATTTAAAAGTTTTGTAGCAGGTCCCATGAGGTTGGAATCATCCAAGTTCCATTCTATTTTCCCTTAATTTGTTAAAAGAAAAGCTGTTTTACAAGCGAGTAATTTGGTTTTTATAGAATCAAATTAATTAACATAAAGTAATAATAGTTAAATTGTACAAATAAAGATAAAAAGCAATTCACGTCATCAAATATGCCCATTCGATCCTTTCTTAGTTGTGAAGCAGTTTGACCATATTGTCACTTTTTTAGGGCGAGGCAGGAAAAATAATTACATACACAGGTGGCCAGCCTGTATTGTAGGACTTCCCTGGATAAAAAAATTAAAAAGTAATGAGTACCCACTAAATAACCTCCTCTACTCGTAAAAATTCTAACCTGGAATCGTTTATCATATTACATCAGGCTAGGCCTAAATTTAGCTTAAGCCCTTGGAGCTCACTCCAAGACAGAGCTCAGTTATTGTGGTTCAGATAATTTTTTTTATAAGAACGCCCCCCGGATGAACTGTGACAAACAATCTCAGTTCTCCACATCCTCCATCATTTTGGAACAGACCATTTCCACTGTAATAACTCCCTAGTTTTTGAGTAGCCTCCAGGCGGGGCCTTTCCCAATGGGGACAGCAAAAGAAGATACTGTTGAAGGTATACATATTGTGTCACTGGAGAGAGTTTATTGTATATTGTTAATATTAAATTCATAAATTGGACTGATACTAAATGGCCACAGGTGGTATGTGAGAAGATATTCCTTGGGTGGACCGTGTCGGGCAGCGTGATCACGCCAGGGCTGCTCATGGCCCCACAGACTCCGTCCATACTGGCATCCTTGTTGCGGCAGTGCGCCGATCCTGAGACATACATAAACTGCACCAAAAGTTTTTAAGGAAAAATATCTATGAATTAAAAGACAGAGTAGTGTATTTTAACAAAGTTTTAGGTTAAAATCTATATTTCTAGCCTCTGAGCTGTATACGAGGGGGTACCCAAAAATAACCGGAATAGCATTTCCAAGAGGGGATCTTTTCTAGTAAGGGTTTAAGAGCCACGCAGACTGTTGACCTGGCATGTTCTGTTTCACTGATGCGTTTTTTTACGATAGAAAGTTTAAATGAACAACTGCCACTATGAAATTTTGTAAAAATGCTGCTTAAATTGTTCTAATTACTAAAACTGCTTTAAAATTATACTCTGGGTAAACTCAAGTGTATGAGTGATTTTATCGATTTAAAAATGGGAATATGTGGATCGATGACAAACATTACTCTGGGCATCTACTACTTAAATCGATGTCAATGTTGTATTCGAGAAACTTTATTGTTGTTTTGTCACTAAGTCGTAGCCATGATTTTTTATTGTACAGACCCTACTATACCTTACCTTTACCTTTACCTACTGTTTGTAAAGGTTAAGTATTAATAACCTTTAATTAAAGGTTATTTTGACCTTTGAAAGAAAATGTGGATCTATTTTAAAGTGTTCTTCCAGAGCATATGTTTCGACTGAACTTGCTTTTTGATTGTTATTCTGTACTGAGCTCCATTGGTTCTAACAGTTGATCAACTGTCTGTGAGCACAAGCTTTAAAAATTGGAAGCTCACAGCATTACGTTGTTCACTGAAACTTAAGCTATCATAAAAAAATGAAGCAGCTGTAAATCAGCACTCGCAAAAACAGTCCCTGCAGACGAACAGAATGTGCCAGATCAACGGAACTCGCGGCTCTGAACTGGCAAGGAGTTGCACTAAACAGGTACTAGCGGTAGAAATCCGTACTAGAAAAGTTATGCCCACAGCAACGGTATTGCGGTTACTTTTAGATAACACATCATATAGACTATTTAAGGCATTTAATGCTGTTTAATATTTATATGTTAAAAAATAATATATAAACAACATGCTGTTTAATGTTAATGCAAAGCCCTGTGTTGAAATATATATTTTTTAATATAAAATACAAATCAAATACACTAGTCAACAGTCATATTGAAATTACAAAACATTCTCTTCTCTTTGTAAAAACGAGATCTTAATTTTTTATTTGTTACAGTGACGGTGTATATGTAGCGCCCTCAGAACAAGTAAGAGAAAGATTGACGGCTACTTTGCAAGAAATGGACAAAGCGCTAAGTTTAGACAACTATTGAAAAATAAAAATATGTTATAAGTTCACTTATCACTTAGCAACATTCAACACATATTGAACATTCATGTACAAGTATAGAGCTACATTGATAAAATAGCATTGGTAATTTGTAGAATGTCTTGGCAAAATGAATTTCTTGTTGCTATGAAATAATGCTTGAATTCCTGTTCTTTTATATAGTAGCCTTTGATATAAAACACACAATTTGATATAACGTACACCATGTAAATAATTTTCACAAAATTTTCTAAATGACAGAAAAGTCATGGTTTATATGAATTGTAAAGCCCAAGTATGTCCATTTGTTATCATATTTAAAACAAAGTATATTAACGAATATTGATTATTATATAAAACTATCAGGTTTTCAAATTTTTTATGTTGAATACAAATGGAATATTGTATTATTTAAAACTATTTTTGATGCTGTATACCATTTTTTCTGTACCAAATAATTATTTGCTCAAAAAATTTTACATGCTTAACAAGAATTTTGAAATTTATCTTCCTCGTTTAATAGCTATTTAAATTATTTTTACACTTAGTAAATTAAAAATGTTAGTAATTACTTCATTTACTGACAGAGAAATTGAATCCTTATCCTCTGATATTCATAGTTATTTTTATGAACTAAAAACCTATCAAGAAAAGAGGTAAAATATTAAAATGATTGGTTGGGTTATTTCCAGCAACAATAACAATTATTTAAGATATTGTTTAAGATTTAAGGCTTCTCACATGCATGGTTAATGTAATAGAATTGATATTAAAAACATTGTTAAGTTTTTTTATTGAACCCTTTCACGAGTTACGTGGTTTTACGTAAAATGAGTAAAGATGATCTGAAATGGGTTTAGTTTTTTTAAGGTTTCATCAATATAACTATATTTTTTTAAAATTACTGTTCTTTAACACATTACTCCTGCCTCATGGAGCGTGTTCGTCTCTTAACTTTTGGCGGATCTTACACTTTATCATTAAACACTTCTAATCATTGATTTTGCTTTCTTATTTTACAATTCTAATTCACCGTTACTTTTAATGAAAAACAATTCAAGACCTTGACAAACTTATAAGTGACAAAGTTTCTCTCTCAAACCGTGATACTTAACTAGAATTTTTACGTGAAGTTTAATTAATTTTACTTGATATTTCACTACCACCTATAAAGATATAAAAACATTTTATGCAGTAATAAGCATGCTTTTTCTTACTTTTTTGACCCGCTTTTATGTTCACATAAAACTTTCACCCTTTCACCTTTGAATATATAAAATTTCGTAATATTCAGTAACATCCATACTCGCGAAAGGGTTAAGTTGTTATTTTGTGAAGTATTTGTGTATTAGTATACCTATTTAATTTTGTTTGTAAATAGTTATTGTTAATTTTATTGTTATTTGTTATATAAGGTATATTAATATTAAAAGTATTATACTTCTGTTACAAATCTTAACAGCATCTAGAATGTAAATGATGTTTCCAAATGAAACAAAAAAATTTACAAAGAAACTGATGAATACCTTTTATGTTTCAAAGCAATAATAATATTTTGCTCGTTTATATAGTCTCAGAGCACAATTAATTAAGCAATTCTAATGGTCTTTCTTCGTGATGCTTATTTTAATTTTTTTAGGAAAGAGATAAGATACTGATATCGTACCGGAGAAAAACATGGGATATGACATAGAAACATATATTAGACATATTATTTGACACACTATATATATTTTTTCACTGGAATCTTCTTTAGGGGAGAGGTATTGTATACTCCTTACATTGTATTTACGGAGGGGTCGTCTTCTCTTGTGTGGATTAACGTCCGCACTATTGAATACTGTGTTAATCCGCAAAGACGATCCTCGTAATTAGACCAATTCGTAATTCAGAGGCAATGGTTTGCCTCCATGTTAAACTGCAGACCCCTTAGATATGCCATTGACTGTTGAGCCATTAATTAACAGTCCTGTCTAAGGAACATGTCA
Organism: Nephotettix cincticeps; assembly: GCA_023375725.1. Classification (NCBI taxonomy): domain Eukaryota; kingdom Metazoa; phylum Arthropoda; class Insecta; order Hemiptera; family Cicadellidae; genus Nephotettix; species Nephotettix cincticeps. The sequence continues at coordinate 44,819,954 of CM041787.1, forward strand.
GCCTTAGTCAGTAACATCACTACAAAATAGCGCAAAATCACCTTACACTCAACTCTTATGCTTACTTGTCTTAAAATACCTGGTCCTGGTCAGGTTGCCGTTTCAGTTACTAACTACCCTTAAACCTGAAATTGCTTCGAGGAACAAAATATTGTGTATCAAATAATTTTGATATGAAGTGTTTCTGTGGCCTACAATATTTTTTCTCACTTACATTAGTTGTATCCTATTTCAGTTTATCCTAAGAAATTTAAAACCTAGAACCTTTCCTGAATAAAAACCATTCTATACTGTTTCTTGTCTCAATTGCTCATTAAAATTTGTCTTCAACTGAAAAAATGTATTTATCGTAAATATAAGTTTTAAAGTTAACTATAGCAATACAGTGCACTTAGATTCATGAGATCAAAGACACCAAAAGATATATACTGTACTACCAATAAATAAAAGAAAAAATGCACCATATTTTTAAAAATTAATAACAAATTAATTATTTTTGAAATAGTAATCAACATTAAAGCTTGTAGAAATGTTTCTTAACTATTGAAAATAAAGTTGAATATTCACAAACAACTAATTTATCAACCATCAACTTTCAATTATTAAAATAAATATTCCATGGTCTAAATAAATTATTTCTTTCATTGTAAACATAGCTAGATAGTGAAGTACTTGGAGCTTGCTTTCTACAAAGATAATGTTCAACAATCAACATATACATTAAATTCATGTATTCTAAGTCCTAAGCTGTTAATTTAAGTATTATACTTCATCAGTAAAGGTGAATTATTGCACACATGTATAAAAATTTAGTCCAATAAATTATTTTTATCACTTTAATAAATTTGTATTTTGTGCATTTCTTTACATTTGGTAACCATATCCCTGGTTTTGTTGTTACTTTTTCCAATTTTCCTTACGATCCTCTATTATTAGATTTGTGTGTTTATTAATCTATTTACCAGTCTTTTACAAAATGACGAATAAGTCCTAAACCTAACAAGCAACATTTGAATGATGAGATAATCTTATTAACTAAGCTATATGTTACAAAAAGTTTTTGAAAAAATTCTAAGAACAGGGAGTTTTATAAAATTTCCAGCTTATAAAAGGGGAAATATTTTCTTTGAATAAACTCATATTATTAGAGTGTAACTCTTGGAAAGAAACAAACGTGAAAATTGAAATTTCGCCTAGAATGTCTGGTAATGAAAAATTTAGATTTTTGCCATTGTCATTGTTGCTTGATTGGCCAAGTCAATTATCACACAAAGAGTACTAATTGTTTTGATACAACTTTTCAGATAGGATGAAAACTTCAATACAAAACGATTAAATGAACAAAAAACAGGTTAATTGAGGGTTTAGCTAGAAGTTAAATTGTTATCGCGGACATTTTCCTTCACGTTTGGTATACAAACTTCACAACATTTCGAGATCTGAGATCTGATCCCGTACTCAATTAAACTGGAACCTAGAACACAACAAGTTTAGTGCATAAAAGCCTTATGAAAGATAAATTTGTTTAAAATAGTCAAAAAGCTTATAAAAAATGTTTATATTTACTTCCCTGTGGGAAATAGGTTAGATCATGGATATGTCTAAAGGTAATGTTTTCACTTCATCTAAACAACTGTTCTTATTCTTTTATATTAAAAGTTAAATTTATTAGCTCTAATGGTTTCTATGGAAACCTTTTACATGTTTTCCATCTTAAAAATCACCAACACCCCCCAGAGCTAAGACATATCCATGTCAAAATACCAAGTAACTAAAAGTAATGTTACTTCTTGTGGCGTGTAGATATAAAGTGGCGTGTTTTATACTTCATACCGGAGCATGTAATAATCCTGCCATGCCTAGGTTCATGCTCAATTGAGGACGGAATCAGATTCCACTTCCCGTAACTGTGTTTTACTAATCGCGATGGAAAAAACCCGTGATAACAATTTAAAAAACAAACTCACTATTAACAACAACGAATTTCAAATAAAAATTTGATTATGCATCAACATCTGATTTTCTGCAGAAACAGGAATTATTCATTTACATAGTTTTGGATAGTTAAGCCCTTTTAACATTGTTGGCATAGAAGAGATTTTAATAAGTGATATTGTGTTGTTTCTTTGCATCCGTACCTATGCAAAAGTGATCTCTACTTGGAGGTCATGAATTGTGGATATTTCTGAGCGATGGACGGTGGACAGGATATTCTTTGGTACGGGTTAACGTCCACACTATTGAATACTAAGTCCATCCGCAAATGTCTTCCTCATAATTAGACCAGTTCGTAATTCAGAGGCAGTGGTTTGGACCCCACGTTGAACTGTAGGTCTCATAGATATGTCATTGAATGATGGGATATTAATTATTAACAGTTCTGTATAAGGAACATGTCAGCCTTAGTCAGTAATAAGACTACAAGGTTGCGCCACAATCATCTTACACTCATTTCTCATTTATACTTGACTTAAATACCTTATTACCTCATACAGGTTGACAATTCAGTAACAAACTAAGTATATGTAGCTGACAATGCTGTTATATGTTATAACATTATTGACAAAATATGTAGTAGTTTAAGGTGGATGCAAATGTTTGATTGGAAGGGAACGCGTCAACACAGTTTTTTATCATACATCAAATTCCATTTACTGCTAACGCAAGTAATGCGTTAAAAACAGGATTCTTCAAAACTTCTGCTTTAAAAATTTCACACCCTTGGCATGCTCAGTGCTACGAAATAATATTATTTCGTAGCATTGAGGGAGAGTTTATCACAAGCTAGGCCACCGTCTAAATGTGCGACTAGTCTAGTAATAGTATCTGTGTCGATTAGATTAGATTATTGAAATGATGACAATATTACAAGGTAGGTATTTTAAGCCAAGTATGAATGAGGACTGAATGTAAGATAATTGTGGCGCAATTTTGTAGTCTTGTTACTGACTAAGGTTTACATGTTCCTTAAACGGAACTGTTAATTAATAGCCCAACAGCCGATGGCAACTAAGGGACCTCCAGTTTAACGTGGAATCCGAACCACGGCCTCTGAATTTACGAATTGGTCTAATCATGAGGATGGTCTTTGCGGATTAACATAGCAGTACTCATTAGTGCGGACGTTAATCCACACATGAGAACCTACACCCACCAACCATCGCTCACAACTATCCACAATTCGTGACCTCCAAGTAGCTGGATTACAGGACGTCGCCACCGTCCTAGTGTGCGAAACGTAGGTGCCGGCGAAACGGCAAACGCAATATTCACGCTGTATCCAAATTGCCTACCTGACTTACGGCGCTAGGTGTCTACGGTGTAGCTGTAATAATTTAATGTATATGATTTTCTAAATACTAATTTTACACATAGAAATGATCTTAATCTGTTCTATATGTTATTATGTCACCTTACCTTTCACTTTAATTCACTGTCTTTTAAAATACCGTCCCAGTTGAGTCGGTGTCGTACTGTTAAGAATTAGAAAAAATTGTTAGGACTTTGATTAGGAGCAAACCTGTAATATTTAGATTATCAAGTGGGTATCAACCACTAATATAGCCAGCCAGTTATCAGTTCATTTATTTATTACAACTATAAATTAAAATGTGAACCCCACAAACTTTGAAGAACTTCTCGTTGGGGATCAAGTATTTCTCCACCATCTTGGATTTTAGTCGCATAAGAACTATTTTAATTTTGTGACAACATTACTCATCAGTCACTTGTGGTAGAAAGATAGTTCAGCTGTCAATTTTGGAGATGAAGTAGTTTTCTAGGGAATTACATTTTCAGTTGAAAAACTTCTAATTGTTCACTGTCGGATATATTTGGGAAAAAATACATTTTTCGGCAAACAAAACAAAATAACTATTAATGTAAATTCTTTAAGAATCACTGTACCTCAAGCACTGATTTACTGAAATATTTAGAGACTCCTACAGACTCTTAGTAAACATTATTATTAGTGAGGGTCAAGTCATTCACCGTTGTTTCAAGTTAAACTACTGCATATGTAAAAAAAACTTCTTTCCTGAGTCAGAAAAAATTAATATAAATTAACAAACAATATAGTAATATTAAGATAAAAATAAAACTGCTATGGATAAAATATGTACAGACCATGGATATGTCTAAAGGGATGTTTTCAGTTCCTTTAAACAGCTGTTTTTATAACATATGACATTTTACGACACTTCCATTACACCTTTGTGTCCCGAAAACTACCAAAATAACCCTCAGAGCTTAGACGTATCCATTTTAAAAAAGACAAAAATAAAATCGAATAACACCAATAAAATAAATAGACCAATTATTTGTTGGATTAAAATTATGTTATCTGGCCACGATATAGTGACGTAGCGTTAGTCTGTAAGAGACTCTGTGCTTCAATCCATCAGGATGCTGCAGACGGAAGGATTTGACGGGATTGGATCCGGCTATGACACGTGCTCGATATGGCCCATCTCAAGTTATTACTCCAAGACATCCAACTAGGTCAACCACTAATTAGAAGGTAATTCCCATGAATGACGTTTAAATTAAAGAACGTGCCTTTCTAAGAATACAATTAAACGTGAAATTGTATTAACGTTTTGTTTCAACGCGCTTTTGAGTTTGTATAGTTTTTACTTATACCCATTATACATAATGTAGTAAATAGAGAAAGTACTATTTTATTTGCGTCGACACTTTTGAATTTGAGTTGAGAGTCTGTCTGTGTGCAAACCCCAAGACCACACTGACTGTTTGATTTTTATGAAATTTGGTACACAGCTGCACTTTGCCTATATTTCCGAACAGTTTTTTATTTTATTTTTTTTGAAATGTGCATATTTTTTAAGGGTAGTCTACCTGTAAAACCATTAAAAATGTAAAAAAAACAAATATATCAAAACATTCTCCAACGATTCTTATTAAAACGTCATAGTTTATAAGTATTAAGGTCCAACACCCGTATATCTGTAGAATAATAGTTCAAACGTCATGTATGGGCTTAAATGTCAAAAAATAATTTATTTAATTTTTCGACAAAACAATAATTCTATCTCTAGTCTACGACTAACGGCTTCAGGGGAAAGTTTAATTTAATGTCCATGGTAAACGCAGAACGTTGTCTGAGAGTACCCGATGTTATTCTTGTGATGAATATTAAAAAATCAATTTCTTCCTTATTTCTCAACCGTTTTCCATGAAAACTGGTATGTAGTGTAGAGTAAAATCACCTAACAAAACCCATTCAAAAGGTTTGGCAATACTTGGCGGGGGGAGAGGAGTATGGCCCCAATAATATTGTCTAACAATTTTTTTAACTCGTTTAAAAGCAGTTAACAAACTTAATAACAAATCATTCACTAACAATTACACACATAAAAACATAACACGTCCACTCGTCACGGAGACTCCAAAGACAACTGCTTAGTCCGGATTCTGTGCTAATTGTGTTATGATTTAGATATTAGTTCGCCTGAGGACGGGATCAGATTCCAGATCCCGAAACGTCGTTGAACTTTGTTTTACATAAATTCGTGAAGGAAAATGTCCGCAATAAAAATATAAATAACAGAAATACCCTGTAAATGTTACAAAAAGACGAACAGAAATTGAAATAAGACCCATTTTGGCTTTTCTTGAGTACAAAAAATTAAAAAATAACCAGTAATACCATAAGTTAGTACAAAGCTATGTACACGCAAAGCTCTAATTTAATTACATACAGTATTATCTTGGGACACTTTTCCGTACAAACTGTACTTAATATTACGTATATCGTTTATGAGGTATAGAACTTTGAAACAAAAACCAGGGAGTGCTAAACTGCGCACCTTGTAGAACGCCGTACAGGTTTCAAGCATCAGGGAAAGATAGTCGTTTATTAAAAGATACAATGTTAAAGTCGCTTCTTTGTCCCCGTACTGTGACTGTGAAGTTCCCCCTTCTGGTAAAACAGTCTTTGTTGTGGAGAATGCTTGCTCGTAAAGTGCTAAGATCTTAACGATTACTAACTTGAACTAAAAGGTTGGCAACATTGTAGACCTTGGGTGTTTCGAACTATCTTATATCACGCCATCGCTGTGTTGATGTGTCCCTGAGCCTATGTCGCCTCTCGGTATACCAGCCTGGTCGACAAATAACTTGGTGGTTAAGTGTATATAAAACCGAATTATGTTTCTATATAACCTTTTCGTATATACATATCATAGAATTATGTTATTTTTCGTTTAACACCCAAACACATCCGAGATGAGTCTTATCTCAATTTCTGTAACATTGAACACATTTTTTTGTAAAAATTCTCCGTGAAAAGGAAGCACCCAGTATTATGAAACCTTCATTAAAGGTTTTTGTTCATTTTAAACTTATCCAGAACTTTTTTAATAAAGTAATAAGTTTTTAAAATCTCAAGTTTAAAATGATAATAGTCCCATTTTCTAAGTTTTACTAAACGCGTTATCTATTAAAGCGATTTAACAAGAAGAAAACTACAGATGTCAAATTTATATCAATATTAGTTTGTTTAATCGGTTAAATTTATACTATAACTTATTAAAATGTTTTTTTAATGTAAACAAAATTTTACTGATGAATCACATTTTACACAACACAAACACAAACAATATTTGGGTTTAAAAATAGCATGGAACGAAAAAATTCAAAAATTACTATAGTTCCGCAAAAGTAGACCCTTGTACTCGGCGAAATTAATTCAGGTTAGGATTTACTTTTAATGGTACAGACTAAGCCGCACTATAGATTTAGAAACATACCAAAATTTTCCTAACAGTTATAATTAAGGAACTTAGATAAATTCATTTATTCATTAGCAGAGTATCATGGCGAATGAATAAGTGACTTCGCTGCCTAACAATTGGAGTAAAACGTGACCACACGATATTCAATATCATAAGATTTTCTTCTGTATTACAAAACACAAGTGATATATATATTTTTTTATTTTGAACCAAAAAGATTTAAAATTATGATTCCAATAGACTGCGTACTATGATAATCAATTTATGTAGGTATCTCAGTAACCGATTGTGAATATATTCTATACTAAATAGAATATACGTAATGCAAATTTACATGTATACACCGGATTTCACCAAGATTGGATATTTTATGAAAGTCGTCGTGTTTAAAATTAATTATGGGGCGTGTTTTTAAAAAATCGAGCGCCGAGCTTCCCGCCCAAGGTCCTGGCTAAATTTATAATTTCTATTTCGCTAAGTGATATTGTCGTAACCCTCAAGGTCTGGCAAAAAGTAATGTGTATAACCTATTTATTTCATTACATTTCAGCCGATAGCCTATACAGCTTGAAATGAGAAAGTGAGACAGTAAAAAAAACATACCTCGTATAAAGTATTTACATGTATATAATTTTAAGTCTCAAACGAATGGTGTTTCTGGAATCTGGGAACCTAAAAAGATATATTTCGAGTTTAAGTATCAAGTATGTCGTATTAACGGTAATCCTCTCTTTTTTCATGACGTATTTTGTTCGAAAACTAAGGTACGTGTGAATATTACAATAATCATTCCCTTGTTTTTGTTTTTTTACATATCACGGTGTTAGTCTTCGGTTCCAAATGATCATGTATTACATGTGTGTGTGTGTGTAAATATAGGTATATACATTTTATATACATGTATATGTATGTATGTTTATGGTATACTTTAACTTATTGTTAATCAAAGTGAGAATGGGCATTATTGTATGGGTTTTTACTGTGTCAAGTATTAGAAAAGTGAAGTGTTATGTTAGAAGCTGAACTTTATTATTTTCACGCAAGTAATAGCTATGATCAGTTTACTATAATTGGGTTTGTAACCTGTTGTGAACTAATAATAATAATTAAATATAGTATGTAAACTTCCAATTTCTCGTTGTTTGATAGGATACTAAAGGTGTTTATGATATGGAAAATCAAAGTGTGAATTGAGAAATCTTAATCCAGAAAAAGTTATAAGAGTTTTCGTCAACTCATTGTTTATCTCAACGGGAATTCTGGGGGTTTTAATTTATATTGTTAAAGTTCTAACGTTAGTTAAACGCAATTTACATTTGTGTTGACTAAGAGAAAATGTGCATGATCGTGTAAAAGTATTTAGAAGTAGACTAATAAAATCATTGAATTATTATGTTGTTTGGGTGTGAGTAGTTTTAACAAGTTGTCTCATACATTTCAAGGATTAACACAGCAAAAATTCCTTAAAATTTATTTTTGATAGATTGGTACTTCAGACGAATGCGTTCTGTAATCAGAATGAACTTTTCACAGTAAATTTTTAAATCTAAAAATCAGACCTAGACTTGAAAGACAAATTTTGATATGATCCGTTTGATGTAATTTTGATAGGGCATGGTTAAGTTTGTCTTTTTGGTTTAACCTGATGAATATGGGGATGTTAATTATTTCAACTTTTGAAAATTTGTTTGGATACAAATGAAGGAAATGAAGGACAGTTTCCATAAGTAGAACAAAGTTTCACGACAGTTTTTCTTGAGCCTTTGAGATTAAGGATGTGTTTTGTTTCTTGTGGGTGTGATTATTGGTGCTTGCTATTGTTTTTACTTTTGCCTGCTGAAAACTTTTTAGTTTTCAAATTTATACCGACTTAGTCCGGATGTTCTAGATTCTAGCTCAACTGAAGACGGGGTCAGATCCCAAAACGTCGAGAAACTTTGTTTTACTTATTGTGATGGTCAAAGTCCACAATAAAAATCTAAATAACAACTAAACCCACTACCTATAATGGTTTTCAAACAAGGAAAATGTTTATTGTTAATTTTTTTACTGTGTATACATATATCTATACCTTGATCTTAGCCTATAAAAATTTTTAAAATACCGTTGGTCCCAAACGTCACGCATATGAAAACATGCAAGTAATTCCACGTGAACGTAAACGTAAGTGTGGGAGGTGGGACGATCGATCTATGGGTGGGAAGGGGTTGGGGGTAGTAGTACGTTCCACCGTCCCACCATCGCAGCGGTCAGTCTGCCTAGGGTCGTGGAGCTGTCCTCCCTCGTTCAGTGTAACAAGTGAATTTGTGTGTAAATATACTTTCCATTTTTGACGTAAGTATACGACAGACTACGTATTATTTTTAGACCTTGTATAAGTATGTGAAGTCGTGTTAATGTTAAAACTGAATTGAAATAATATTTTATTTAGGAATTTACCTAGTTTTATTGTTCTTTGTTATCAAAACTATCTAGGGGATGAAATATAATACACCTTTAAGGTTTTTTTCACAAACATATACATCCGATGTTTTTGAACTATTTTCAGTAACGTTTAACTAATAGTTAAAAAAATTTGAGTAAAAGTTGTGTATCGTAAATAAAATTTTGGTAAAGTACCACTATGTTACACTCGTTAACTGTGAAGTAGTATTTAATTTTTTACTTTATATTCCTTTGACTAATATATTTTTATTTACATACTTAGTACTTCTGAAGAATAATTTTACTACAATCGTAAATCGATTACGTAATTAAGGAAAAAATATTTAAAATAAAAATCTGCTTAAAACTAGATGGGATTGGGAATTATAAAATATTTTAAAATCGTACTAGTGAGTTTTGTTATTGGCTTGGGTTTGAATTCATGCAAGAAAGTAATATTGGGAACAGTAGTGGGTGAATCAGATGTGAAAGTAGTTTTACAGCAATAGCTTGCTCGGTTGCAGCCTTCTGACCTTTCATGTGTCTGGCAACTAATACATAGAACCCTCTGGAAAATACGAATATTGTGTTTCATTTTTTATTTTCACAATTCATATTTTTGTTTTTCACAAATGTTTTTTGGGTTTAAATTCTTCAATATACTATTTTAAAAGTGTTCTCATGCAAAAATCTTTTTTTGAATTAAAGTTTTTTTCTGTACATTTCTTCGAACTAAAGTTATTTTGCTATTTCATTTTTTTACCCCAAAAATGCAGAAGTGGATCAATTTCTGGCCTTCTGTAACAATAATTTTGTTACAGCTTCTTTGTTAAAACGGAAGCACCCAAGGTTATGAACTTATTTTTAGTATTCTATACCTTATAGATAAAGCTTTTGTCTACTTTTAACTTACCTAAAACTAATTGAAATAAAGCGACGAGCCTTTAAAACCCAGTTTTGAGTGTAATTAGCATCATTATTTCATAATTTTACTAAACCTGAGATCAATTAAAGTGGTTTAACCGACAACAGCTGTCAAATTAAAATCAATATTATTCTGTTTACAATGATCATTGATTTTAAACATATTTCAAAATTAAAGTATATTATTAAGGTATAACTATATTTCTTTTGTATTTATCCGTTTAAGATTTCATGTTTTTATATCGTCATTATAATTAGTCTCTTGATTGTTTAACACTGAATAATACAACCCGTACAAAGGGTTATTAACTGAGCGTTTAAAAAAGTTTTAGATTTCATTAATCAATGGAAATATTCATTTTTGATGCATAGTGGTTTTTTCTCATGGTTATAGGCTTCATGTAAAAGCCGACCTTATTCAAATACTGTAACTGAAACGGTGTGGGTTTTGTGGTTTTATGTGTATGAACTTTTCGTAAAACATAGGATTTTTGATTTTGAGCGAGACAAGATTTCTGAAAATCATACATAAATGTTTCGTGTATTACTCGGTGAATACGTAAGCTTAGTGTGAAAACATATAATTATATACCCTGGCAAGTGGCAATTCTTCATTGACTGCTTTTGTCACAAGTCTATTCCTGTTTGATTGGTTTGTTATACAGTATTTCTAAACAATTTTGTAACCTAACAAGTATATGTAATTAAATGCCTAAACATTATTTTAAAATTATTAAAATAAAAACTTAAATTTTCACATATAAATTCTAATGTTTATTCAATGGTTTGGGACTAAAAAAATAATAATGCTATTTAATCTTCGTAAAATTTACTTATTGTTCGAATTTATGTACTTGTAAAAAATATACTGTTTTCAACAAGTCGCATGAATCAATCTATTGTTACTCATGACACACGAATATTAGAAGGCCTTCTAATATTTACGGTAAACGTTTATTTTTTCATCACCTAGCCATTTAAGCAACTACCATCTTGAAACTTTTACACAACTTATAAAGTACGTTTTAAAAACACTCTAGTAAAGTTTCAGCTCACTTTTGTAGGAACAAAATGGTGGCATATTGAAAATGTTACTTTTAATCCATTAAAAATTGTGTTTAAGGCTTTGTTGTGATGAAAAAACAAACGTTTAAACCTCTTCATGCGACACCCTGTATACAGTATACGTGTTTAATTTTGAATAACCTTTTTACCCTAATGATGCAGTTTCAGCTCCAAAACAAATAAGATAAACTACCAAAAATTTGATTTAACTGTTGTATGAAAGGTTCAAATATGTGACCTTGTTAAATAATTGAGACGATCATTTAATTTTACCTTGTTAGTATTTGTTTACGATTCATATTTTGTCATAATAATTTGAGGCAACTTGAGGTAACTTCGAGGCAACTTGAGGTAACTTTGAGGCAACTTGAGGTAACTTTGAGGCAACTTGAGGTAACTTTGAGGCAACTTGAGGTAACTTTGAGGCACATTCCTTTTTTCATAGGTTATCCAGGGGATGATATCACAGTAATTTACGACACCTATTAATATAATTCAAAGTTATTTACTTTTGTAAAATGCCTTGAGGTGTAAATAAATTTTTACTTTTACGCTGTACGCGTTCCGAACCTATGAGTACATCCTCAGCAGGATAGCCCATTACGTCCGAATGTGTAAATGCGTCTTTGTGTGTGTCTGTGTGTGTGTGAGTGTGTGAAAATCACCATGACAACCATTGAATACTATGCTGCTGAATATGGGCCGTCATTGGTTTGAAACGAGTACAGCGTTAATGTACAACCTATTGACACGTCAAGGTGTTTTACAAAGGTAAATAACTTTGAAACATATTTTTATTGTTTAATTTGTAGGCCTATGTAGATTTATTTTATTGACGTTTGCTTTATGATGTGTTACTTTGCCAACAGAAATAACCACATTATTATTATACAGGCATAATGCATAATGCAGGTCATAAACGGGCGGACTGTTAGTATAACGAGCTTTTATATTATGCTGTTATAAGGAGATCCAACATTATGCTGTTAGTTTAACGGGTTGTTATATTATACCGTTAGTATAATTTAAACATCTCGACCGTATTAATCGATATTCTAGAATTTATACTGCATTTATCTTCGGTCACTATTTTTACGGTTGTGAGCAAATGTCTGGGTTCGGTTTCCTTTGTTTGATTTTATTTTCTGATTAAGAGTAGGCTGGACAAAAATCGTATAAAGCTCCGAGCTTGGATATTTTGTGTGAAGCTCAGAGTATACGATCAGGAGACGTAGCGTGGGTTAGTGTTTAATCCGTTAATAATTCACGTCATGCATCTATCGACCAAAGTGAAGCATTCGATATTTCAACACTTCCAACCGATATGTTGGCATGCTTAAAGTATCGATCAATAAGCCAAGGTAAAAAAATCAAATTGTTAATATTATTGTTACAGTTTTATACCAAGCAAAAGCAGACTGACGGACTGATAGACAGACAAACCGGCAAAAATCAGTGCAAAAGCCGCTTTTACTTTCTCCCCTTTGGATCTACATAGTTATATGTGAGAAAGTATTTTTATCGTCAAAATTTTCGAATTTGAGTTGAGGGTGGATATATCCGTTTTGGGGTCCCCTGAATCCAAAAAAGTGGGTTTTGACGTGATGTCTGTCCGTCCGTGTGTGTGTGTGTGTGTGTGTGTGTCTGGATGTGTACAGTGCCACAGCCTACCCCGTTGGTCCGATTTAGATGAAATTTGGCATGTATATATATAGTCACCGTATCTCCAGGCGTTTTTTTCATTTTTTTGAATTTTTGATTTTTAAGGGTAGTTCACCCCTAAAAACCCTTAAAAAACGTGAAAAATCCAATTTTCTCAAAAACGGCTCTAACGATTTTGATTAAAATTTGACAGTTTATAGTGTACAGAGTACTAAATAATTTGACACCACCCGCATATCTGTAAAAATGACGGTTCAAAAGTTATGGGCTTTTAAATGTCAAAAAAATCAAATTTTTAAATTTTCAGCGAAAACAATAAAAGTAAAGTATAACTTGACTGGCACCATTAAAACCAGCTTAAAAAACTAAACAAATTAGTATTTTGAATTATTTGTCTACGACTAACGGTTCCAGAGAAAAGTTAAATTTACTGTCCACGATAAACGCAGTACGTTGTCTGAAAGCGCCCAATGTTATTCTTATGGAGAATATAAAAAAATCAATTTCTTCCTTACTTTCCAACCGTTTTCCATGAAACTTGGTATGAAGCGTAAGGTCAAATCACCGAACAAAACCAGCTCAAAAAAGCTTGGTGTTACGGGGGGGGGGGTTGTCCCCCCCATACAATTTGAACAATTAATTTAACTTTGTCTCTCGTGTTTTTATTTTTAGAAATTGGATGATTATTTTTGAAACAATAAATTATTAAATGATATTTAGATTAACTTTGTAGAACATGATAGTTTTATTACAGATTGTCTTTTTAATCTTACTTAAAGAAAGTATGTGTCAGTCCACTGGTACCGTTTATTTTGTTTAGGATTTAGGTAGCCTCAAAACAGATATATCCACTCTCAATTCAAATTCAATTTTTTTAAATTCCGGAAATTATACTTTCTCAAGTTATAAAAGAGATAAAATTTAATAACGAGAAATATGCTAATACTTCATTACGTAAAATCTCATAAAATTAGATGCGTTTTAGGAAGATCAGTGAGTTTTAAAACAGAGAATTTGTAACCATTTTAGCTAAGCATTGTTGTTGATACACAACCGGGTAAAGCTACATCCGGCCAATATATCAGTCGAAAGTGCTGCACTCTGTGCTTTATCGTCTTAACTACTTTGGATAATGAACGCTTGGAGTGAAATTGAAACTTAGAGAAAATAAAAACTATAAAGGAAGTAAAATTATGGGAATCAAATAATCGGTTTAAAATTGACTGAGCAAATTGGAAAACGAGTTAGAGGTTTTACGAATCCTGTTTTATAAAAATTGTTTAGTTTTTTGTGCATTAGAAAGAATTTGATTGAGGATAAAACTTCTATTCATGCTGGCATGCAAGGTATACTGTATAAGTAAATAAATACTATTTCGCTAATTCCATCTAACTATTGAAATTAATGAATACCATTTGTTGCTTCCATTTGCACAGCTGTTACAATTGGTGCAAATTTACATGACTTATAAATTTTATAAATAACATAAAATAATTTCAGCTTAAAGAAACAATAAATTGTAACGCCCCAAGCTAAGAACCTGTTTGGGATGGACAAACGAGAGTAACATAGAGCTGTAGCTAAGGTAGATACGTAGTGACTTCAGTGGGTTTTTCTTGGATAGTCATTCGTAAAAATAACTCCAATTCATTAGCTTCAATCAACTGTGAATAGTATTCTTCAGTACACTAAAGCACAAATTTGTATTAACTAATGTTACATAATATGTTATTATACATGTAGATTTAAATAGCCGTGTTGTAGAATAGCTCAAGGAAAATGTCAGCCTTAGTCAGTAACACGACTACAATATCGCGCCACAAGCATCTTAATCTAATCTCTCATTCATACTTGGCTTAAAAACCTACTTTTGGTAGGGTCACTATTTCAATAATCTAATCTGTAATTAATTATAAGAGCGCTCTACAACAAAATTCTTCGAAACATATTTCACGCTAGGGTAGTAGTAAAAGACCGACCCCCTTAAACGTAAAATATTTTTTTTACATTTTGGATGAAAAACTTATAACTTTCTATTAAATGTAACGTAACAATCATGTTACACTCATTTACAATTCATATTTGGCTTAAATTAACTTCCTGGGCAGGTCACATTCAGAAAGGTAATACTTATAATATTTTATTTAATTATGTTGTTAACATTGTACACGTAAGACATTTTGACTTAGATTTAGTCTGTATTTTATTATAGGATTCTTGATCACAAAAAAGGGAAAAGGGGAAAGGTTTAATGGGATAGAGGCGTTTAAAAGGGAGACTGATGATTGGTCAAGATAAACAGATTAGTCGACCAATCAGCTGATGCACCTGTTATCCCTAGCTGATAGGCTTCATGTAAACAACCGGTATTCAAAGATCAGTCAATACAGTCGGTTTGGTTCCGTTTTGTTTGACCCATTCGTGAAACGTTTTGAATGGAAAATGGAAACACTCGTCAGATGTATGTTTTAAATTAAACATACTTATATAAGATTCAACTTAAAAATGAAGTGGCATTTGGAGTTAAAAGAATCATGAAGTCATTTCAAATTTGTCAATTTTATTTTCATGGTACGGATATCAACATGTTGTAACAACAAAACAGCTTTAACATATTGTTGGTAAATCACAAATTTTTAGAGAATTTAATGTTTAAAATGAACAAATTGTAAAAATAGATAAGCTAAAATAGTGTAAATCATTTATTTAGTTGATTATTTATAACAATAGAAAACAAAATTAATTGTTATACCACTTGTAAATCAATTTTGGTTAAGATAAAGTCTCCCTTCATTTAATTTTACAGATTATAAATTGCACAGCATTATTATTATTATTGCCTTATCATCGTTTACCTTCATTTTCGTTTCTACAATGGTGACCTTCCTACCAATTATTTATCTACCGACCACACCTACTTGGAGAGGTGTTATAAGCCAGTATAAAATGAGAAACGAGTGTGATATGATTGTGGCACCATCTTGTAGTGTTGTAACTGACTAAGGCTGACATATTAGACAGGACTGTTAATTAATAGCCAAGCAAACAATAGCATTTAAGAGACCTACAGTTCAATGTGGGATCTGAATCACAATTTAGGCTCTTAATAACGAAATGGCATAATTATAAGAATGACTTTGGCAGATGATTGTAGTGTTCAATAGTGTGGACGTTAATCCACACCAAGGAATATCACATCCTCCGCTCATAACTATCCACAATTCGTGACCTCCAAGTAGACTTCAAGGTAAAAAATTGGTAATCTGTTTATTAATAAGATCTTATAACTATTAAAAGTGAAAGTATGTAGAAAAGCACTGAGAAAATTAATGGATAAACGACTTGTGGTGTCGCATGTCAAGCGGTTTTATTAAACGAGATGTTATCAGAGCTATATCGAGCAGAACACACGCGACGAATTCTGAGATTATTCACAAAACTTAATATTTCCACGTGGTTTGTGCCAAATGATTACTTGGAAAGTCTTTCACAACATTTTTCCACATAACGGTGAACATTGTTTAAATTATTCAATAAATGCAAACCATATTTGCAGTGTATTGAAATTAGTTAATGTGTTTAAAAGATAAACCTTAAATTTTGTAATTTTAAAAGGATTTTGAAAAAAAATTAAGGAATAAAGGCGCTCCTTAGGGGCTGCTACATTAATGAAGGGGTATTATATTGCACATAAGCTATAATAGTAAAACTAACCAGGATTTAGGCAATTATCTGCCACACATGAGTATTAGAGATAAAGACTTAGAGTATAGAAAAGATTCGATTCATTTGATTGTTGAGGTTGTTGAACGTCAAAATGACAAAACGTCAAATTTTAAGTTTATATTCATAAATAGAAATACTAGAAAATCCTAATATATATAATTTAGGAGAAATAAATCAAATCGAACAACTATGTTTACAAAGAAAATAACTTTCTTTTTATCAGTGGATATATTACTAATTTTTTGGTAAAGTTTTACCCAGTTTCAGTGTAGAAAAATCAAGGTGGATTAACAACTCCACGACGTATCTCAGTTTGTTTCATCAGCTGTAATAACACATTTTATTACATCGGAGAGTTTTTATTACAGCTGTTAACACTGTTTCATGCCGCCGTTTTCCACCTTCAGCAGATAACACTTTTATTCGTTCCCATCCGCGTTCGTGTCACGCATAACCTAATTCAAATTCAAAATTTAAAATAGTTACGAATGTTATGAAAAACGCAACATTTATGAATTCCAGAAAATCTTTAACTGTGTCGTTGGGTGCTCTATATTATACTATTTAAAAGTACAAATATCTGCAACAATAATTACATTAATGTAGGATTATTAATGTAGGATTTATTTGTAAATAGCTACAAAATAAAACATGTAACCAATTGAAAACAACATGTTTATGATTAATATCTCGTGATTTGAATAAAAATTAAAAATATGATAACCTAGGTTTATTAAAGGTTGTAGTAATATTTAAGTTTACTTAAGGGAGAATGCGTGTGTGAAAGAATGTAAAAGTCCTCGGATAACGTTTATTTCGAAACCCATTCATGTAAAAAATTACCACCATCAGCTGAACACGAGCAAATACTAGGAAAATATAGAAATATAGCCGCGCGATAACAAATGCCGAGGATTTTCGGCCCCGCGAGACCCGGTTTTCTCGGGTGGCCAGCCTAAGCCTCCGATACAGCTGACCCTCATCCTGTATCGGCATTTGCACCTTTTTGATTTCGATTGGATGTTATTTATCGGCCTAAAAACGTCCATGTTGAGATAAAATAAACGTTATCCGTGAAACACCATGTAGGCCTATTTTCTCTATTTAAGAGGGCTGTAAACGCTATTACCCAATATTAATAAATGAATTTTTAAAGAAATGTGGAAGATAGACATACTTTTTTCTGTTTTTTATTAGCTATTCGAAATTATTTCAAAATTTAATGTAAAATACTGGATAATTATGATGTGGAAACGCCAATACCAACAGTTAAAACACGTTCGCGACCTGCTGCCGCATGTATGCGGCGGTCAGACCACTCTTCAGCTCCCAACAAAATCATGAAACTCCTTTTAGACCAGAACTAGTGGTTTGTGACCTATGCCACGGACCACGAATGGTGTAACTTGTTGGTACTTGTCAGTGTTGCCAACTGTCCAGTGACATTAGTGATCGACTTAGCCACAGACTATGCTCCGTACTCATGCGGCTGATAATCCGGCAGAACGTGCCTGAATAAACTAACCTTTAAATTAGACAGTTAGACAGTATATAAGTTTTATGTGACAGTTTAGAAGTTTATATTTCTTTTTCTCCATTATAAAACTAAGTGGCCTGAAAGTCGTGATCTGTTTTGAATTTTATTAGTATGAATCTGATGTGACCTCATAATTAGAAAGGTTACTGCAAAATTGATAAAGAAGTACTTCAGTATTGTTTATACAAGCAATGTAAGCTACAAAACTAAAAAATTGAATGTAGAAAGTTATGATTTAATCCCTAAAATCTGTGAAAGTCTAGTCTAATAATTTGGCCTCCACATACATTTGCTAATCTTACCAATTGTAAACTTAATGGTCTCTAAAGACAGTAGACAGAGTCCAAGTTTATATTGGTTCCACAGGGTGTTGTGGGTTGGGACGTTACAAAGTTTGCACTACATTTCCATAGTAATTAGCAACATGATTGCCAGACACCGGCCGTCACCTGATTGGCTGACTCTCAGGCTAGCCTCGCTTCAGGATTAGAGTGTTACCCTCACTACAGGAGTAGGCTGATTAATACCATTAGACATTAACCACGTGTTCAACATCACCTCATTGCCTGAGACGCTGATGCTTAATTTTGTAAGTGTGACTAAAAATCATGAGCGTTATTATCTTACAGTGGTCTTTTTAATTAAAAGAATGTAAATTAATGGCATTTAAAACAAAACTTGAAAACTGAATGAATAGATGTAGTGTTTCCAATACTAGTAACATAGTAATAATGTGTGTTGCTATTATAAGTTTGAAATACGGTTCAAAATGTATGCTTTACTTACAATACAATTTACGGTGTAATAATGAGCTCCATTAAAATTTACCAAACATATTACATTATAATAAAACATAAAAAACCCATTAAAATATACTTTATGTGTAATAATAGAGTTTGAAATTAAAAATTGAGTTTCAGAACAAAAAACTAAGTACTAGTGTAGTACACCTTAAAGGTTTGACATCGTAAGTTGAATTAAAGAAAAGTAATGATGTAAATTTATAAGTAAAGAACAATTTTATTTTGAATGAGCAGTATAAATATACGAGTAAAAGATAAATATTTATTTGCATTTATTAAAATTTTTAGTAAACATTTCAAAATACACGTCATAACTGGACACACAGTATGACTAGCATTTTTTGTTACTTATACTTTTTTATCGTCTTTAAGTTTTCCTTTTTTTAAAAGCCACTAGAATAATCCAGTAATAATAACAATACTGAAATGCACTATAATTATCTAAACTTCGTTAAAATAAAAAATACAACCAACAAATATAAAAAGCGTATTATTGTATAATACGATAAATGTAATTTATATATAGTTATTATATTTTGCAACTTTGGTATCAAATTGAACGTTATAATTATTAGAAATGTTTATCACCCTACCACTTCTAAACTTCATTGTTGAACCATATAAAATACGGGCCCGCATTGTAAATCTACTATCCTATTTTCTACCACATATGTTTGTAACGCTACAACGAGTATAATTAAAAGCTTTTTAAAACTAAGCTAGTTTTAGTTTTACAGGGAACTACTAGAATTGCATTAAACGGAGAGATTGAAAGCAATGTAGTGATGGAATTAGATAGTACATTTTAAGTTCACATTAATATTTCACCAAAACAACAAAATTAATAACTTTAACTCAATCAGTTAAGTGTACTTTTGTTTATATTTCAGTTCTCCCATGAATGTTTAACGTTGCTATTTTCAGATGGGGAGGATAAAGCTATTAAATTATTAAAAAACGTTTAGTCCAATGTAGGGTAACTGTGTATTTAATTTTTAAGTGTTTTTAGGTTTTTTTAAGTACTGAAAGACATCTTAAGCATTTTTATCTAAGTGTGAATCATTAATGTATCTCATGTGAAAAATGCAGTTGAACGTTAAACTCTATAAAATAAAATAAAAATTTAACCCTCGTTTTAAATACGAACAAAGAAGCTACATAAAGGTATTGAAAAACATACATATGAATCTCAAAATTATGGACAAAAGGCAGACAGTGGACCCTAATAGCTATTTGTGTAACATGAGCGCAAACGGTGTCATATCGCACGAGACGATATGGCAGTCGAAGCGTCAGCTGCCAGAACAAGTGCAGCCATGACAGTTTGCACTATAAAAAAGTCAATTAGGTTATTTTTTATTTTCTCGTTCGTATAAATGCAAAACATAACTTTTAGGTTTCCGGTATCCTCAGTATCATTGCGCAAAACCGAAAGTAAGTGTAAGAGAAACAACTACCGTCTATCAGCTGACTGAGCGCTTAGCGCATGCTATTGGTTAGTTTCATATAGATTTGAAGCGTTCCGCGCATGTGATTGGCCGGTTACTTATCCGTCCTAGGATGGATATGAGTTTACATCCATCCTAGGGCGGGAATGCACTGCTTATACGTTCTGGCAACAGTGCGAAATGTGCCTGTTACATTGCCTGTACTGTGCCTGTGCACAGTTTTCAACACAAATATTTTTAATTTATCGGAATTTTAGTAATTAAGGGATTCACTTACAAAGTATTAAGCATATGACTACCGTAGACAAAAAGTCCGGTCACGTGATTAATGACGTCATTTAAATTTTTATTGTGGACATTTTCCATCACGATTTTATGTAAAACAAAGTTTCACGACGTTTCGGTATCTGGAATCTGATCCCGTCCTCAGGTGAACTAATATCTAAAACATAGCACAATTAAAAACTTTGTTTTACATAAAATCGTGATGGAAAATGTCCGCAGTAAAAATATAAATATTATCAATCCACCAACACCAATAATGAATTTTAAACAAAGGACGTCATTTAAGTTACAGTTTTTTCGTCCCACAAGTTTATAGTACCCCCCTCCCCAGCTTAGACATGTCTATGTCAGAATGACTTGAAAGTGTAATATTTTCGCATAAAAAGATATGTAAAAAAGGGATACTCAGTATTTTATTCAATTGTCGATTATCATATATACAATATTATCTCTAAACTGAAAATTTCTTAATAGATTTTAAAATGTAAATTAAATATTAAATGTGTTCAGCCAATAGCACCGATGGATTCCCCAGGGCATAAGGCTCATGCAGGACATAGGCCGTTATACAAGGAGCGTGGCAGGGAACATAAATCCCAGAGGCCGAAGTTTATCTGGTGTAAGGATCAGGTATTCCCTTGCGTCTTGAGTTTACAGCTGGCCTGGTCGCGCTTTTCGACTACTTTGACTCGCTCTTGATAATATCATGCTTCAGCTTTCCTTCTGAAAAAGAGCTACGAAAGATGTCGTCATGACAAGACCTAGACACAGGATCGACATTTTCCAGATTTTAGGTGCAATCTCGACCACATTAAATAGAGACTTGTAAATTTGAATTCAATTGATGGAGTTAAATCGATGAAAAAAGTCAATCTTTCCAAAGAGGGTTTAGGGAAGAGGATGTTCCAAAATGTGTGTTTTTATATATAATGTATTGAGAAATTATTGGAACTAGTACGTATAAGGTCCTCGTGTTACCAGTGAAGTCGGTTAATTTGTATCAACAGGCTTGTTGTAAAGTTTGTATTTTTACGCTCTATAGTGTTTCAATATTTTTTGTAAAAATATTTACGAAGAGCTCTCCAACCAAACATCGTTACAAGTACCTGAAGCTGGCGTTGGTGTTTGAAGATCAAAGTGTTCTAACATGAAACATGTTCTACTGAGCTCTATTTTAGGTATCAGACGGATTTTTACAAAAAGTAAAAATTGAAAGGTCTTGCGTTGTAATCAGTTAAAAACACATCCATTTATGTCAATCGATTACTGAGATAGTTCGTCGTTAATTGAAGACACAACATTAGGATTATTAGGAAAAAGTACAAATAAATATTTATTATTACACATTTTGAAATATTCCGGATAAAAATAGGTTCACAATTAGAAAAGTTCATTAGTCAGAGGAAAAATATGGTTCGGATCAATGTTTAACTGCAGGTTCCTCAGATGCTGGTTTATAGATTGATCAGTTTGTATGTGATATACAGAATAAACCTTTTTCTTGTTTTCGATTTTAAAGGGTTCGGTTTCTGACTTTGTCGTAGTCCGTACTGCTTTAGGACCTTACGGTGTGTTCTAGTTCGTTAATTGTCTGGATCAATAGTTTCTAATAAGTTGAGCAGTTGATGTATTTGTAATAGCCATATAAAAACAGGATGGTTTTGACCATTCAAGCTTTTAAAGTGTTTATGAAAGGAGTTTTATACATCGAGGATGTCTGTTTTTACAAGGCTCATCCTAAAAGAAAAAATACTTTTATATATGGTATATGTACTGGGTAAATATATTAACAGGGTTAATGTATTAACTCTTTCAATTGTCGATTATCATATATACAATATTATCTCTAAACTGAAAATTTCTTAATAGATTTTAAAATGTAAATTAAATATTAAATGTGTTCAGCCAATAGCACCGATGGATTCCCCAGGGCATAAGGCTCATGCAGGACATAGGCCGTTATACAAGGAGCGTGGCAGGGAACATAAATCCCAGAGGCCGAAGTTTATCTGGTGTAAGGATCAGGTATTCCCTTGCGTCTTGAGTTTACAGCTGGCCTGGTCGCGCTTTTCGACTACTTTGACTCGCTCTTGATAATATCATGCTTCAGCTTTCCTTCTGAAAAAGAGCTACGAAAGATGTCGTCATGACAAGACCTAGACACAGGATCGACATTTTCCAGATTTTAGGTGCAATCTCGACCACATTAAATAGAGACTTGTAAATTTGAATTCAATTGATGGAGTTAAATCGATGAAAAAAGTCAATCTTTCCAAAGAGGGTTTAGGGAAGAGGATGTTCCAAAATGTGTGTTTTTATATATAATGTATTGAGAAATAATTGGAACTAGTAAGTACCAGTGAACGGGCTTGTTGTAAAGTGTGTGTATTTTTATGTTCTATAGTGTTTCAATACTTTTTGTGTGTTTATAAAAACTATTTACGAAAAGCTCTCAAATCAAACAACGTTACAAGTACCTGAAGCTGGCGTTGGTGTTTAAACATTAAAGTGTTCTAACACGAAACAAGTTCTACTGAGCTCTACTTGTGCTATGATATGGAATTTCACGAAGATATTAAAGTCTTGCGTTATAATTAGTTAAAAAACATATTCATTTAAATCAATCGATTATTGAGATAGTTCGTCGTAAATTGAAGACCCAATGTTAAACTTAATAGGAAAATTTACAAATAAATTTTAATTATTACACATTCTGAAATACCCCGGATAAAAATAGGTATAGAGCTTCATAATTAGACAGTTCATTAGTCAGAGGAAAAATGTGGTTCGGATCAATGTTTAACTGCAGGTTCCTCAGATGCTGGTTTATGGGTTGATCAGTTTGTATGTGATATACAGAATTAACCTTTTTCTTGTTTTCGATTTTAAAAGGTTCGGTTTCTGACTTCGTCGTACTCCGTACTGCTTTAGGACCTTACGGTGTGTTCTAGTTCGTTAATTTCCTGGATCAATAGTTACTAATAAGTAACTTACCATGTTGAGCAGTTGTCGTATTTGTAATACCCATATAAAACAGGATGGTTTTGAACATTCAAGCCTTTTAAGTGTTTATGAAAGGGGTTTTATATATTGAGGATGTCTGTTTTTACAAGACTCATCCTAAAAGAAAGAAATACTTTAAAAAAATATATCTTTACAGGGTTAATATAATAATTCTGGTATTACAAGTTGTAAAACGGCTCAGTTTTAGGTTTATTCTCGCTCAAAAGATATTCTGTAATAGTATTACAGGTTTACCACCTGTGAAACTAGTTTTTGTACTTCTAACTTAGAAACTGTGATCATAAAGTTTTTCTTTTCCATATATAATCACAGTTTTGCCAGTTATGATCGTGAATTTGCATACTAATTGTCCGTATAATTGGGACCCCTCTCCTGCATATTGATGACCCATCTCTCAACCTGGATTGTGATCAGGAATTCAACTAGGCGTGTTTTGAAAGCTAATGTCCGCAAAATTAAATTTGCAGTCGTGAATTTTAATTAGATTGTAATGTAACCACTAGATTCTCGTAATAAAAAGAGGATACTCAACCTTCGATCTCAGTTGTAATATAGTTCTGGTATTATATCACACGTGATTTAGAAAATTTAAATATAAAATTAATCATAGAACTTTCGAAAGTAAAAAAAAACATATACAGTACATTGCACATTAGACACATGTTCTAACTAGGATTAAGAACTGGCCGAAGAGACAAGTTTACTTTTGGACTCACTCAAGTTGTTTTAAATTACCACAGTAATGCTAATATATGTAGAGTATAAATGTATTAATGAATAAATTGTAAGAAATGATGTAATGTTTGAATCATGACGTAACCCATCACTGAAGATACGAGTCTGAATTTTCAAGGATTTGATAATGAATACGACAAAATATGACAACATGATAATGAAATGTTTGATAATGAGACAGTGATAAGAACATACGAGTACGAAGAAACATATTTACTATTTGACTCATAAAGAATTGTTTCTAACTTACGTTTACACGTTTCTCAGTATAATGCTAAGTATGTAAGTATAAATATTCATTAAAATATAAAAAAATATTTTAATATTAACATCATCCTAAAAACCCATAACACAATGTTTGTATTTACTTCAATAGGTTAGAAACCATAGGTGTCAAACATGTTTTCAGTTCATATAAATAGCTGTTCTTATTATTTCATATTAAAAATTCAATAAAATAACTCTGATGGTTTCTATGGAAACCTGTTACATATTTTCCATCTTACAAATCACCAACACCCCCCAGAGCTAAGACATATCCATGTCAAAAAGTAAGGATTTTACTCATTTTGACCCTGAATGTGTTAATCAATTTTACTTTCATAACATGTTTCCTGCTAAATACAGTAGCTGATAATATCCAGATTGTTGGCCTATGTGAGTTGTCCATACTGTCTGACAACCTAAATTTTAAATCAAACCGACTCAAATCGAATCATATTTATTTAAACAATTATGAGTTATACACAACAGTTCCACATGTCAAGTATACAGGAATTAATTCCTACAAAGACGTGACGACTGCAAGTACAAACGAGTCTGTGTCAATTTCTCAGTAGAAAAAATTATCTAGGGTTGATTTGATATAATAATTAAAATAAATGAATAGATACAGTTAAGTCAAATAATGATTCTTATTGAGAAAATGATAAAAAAAGATAACATGGTATGAAGAAAAATCTATATAGAATTATTACTGGTTATAGTAAAAAAGCTAACTCTCTGTACGTAATTTCACATTTAGATTGTAAATAATCGTATAAAACAATTCTTATTATTTCCCATTTATTTAGAGGGTGGAGAGTTAAAAAAAATGTGTAATATGCATCATGAGTGGTAAAAAGTTTATTTATCAGGCTTTAAATTTATAAATTAGACATTTTTACTTAAAAAGGTTCAAACTAGTGAAAATACACATCAAATAATGGTCAATAAAGTGACCATTAAAATTTGACTATTTCCCGAACTAAAGATTACGAGGCGAGTTGATTCTGCCTGGTTTCCATACCATAACTTCCCTTTATTCCCACTGGGACGTTAAATTTCCCTCCATAGTCAGGCGAGAGTCTGTAAATTATGAACTTTCTAGTTGGTCATGTTTTAAACATTATGTTTGCAAAAATATGATCAACCAGTAACTTTTGTGCTTGTATAGTTTGATGAGAAACTAAAACTTCACTTTTCTTAGGAAAACTTTATAACTGGATCCTAATTGGAATTTCTTATAGATGATTAGAATGTAACAATTTGTATCATTATTGTACTTTAACATTAACTTGAATACTAAACAATGTTCGAAAAACCTACAAGTGCCTGAATTATTGGAATTTTTATTCTTACTAAACAAATACCTAGCACAGTAATAATTCTAATAAACTATAACTATAAACTATAAAAAATAAACTATAAACTAATAATTATTCTATGAAACTACCTTTAACACTAGATGAACCCATACACATATTTTTATATTTTGTTCAGAAATATATTTTATTTTATATTACCAATGTGATTGTTGTACTCCTAGTTTTATATAGGCTATTACATATTTTATCTAAGAAATTTTTGAAAAAAAATGTTTATCACGGAAAACTTATAACTCACTTAAAATATTATTTTTGAAAACCCTCTGTTCATTTTGTCCCAAAAAATTGCCCTTCAATTTCTTTCTTTATCTTATGTTGCTTAGGTACTAAGTGTTCCTAAAAATGTTCAATTTAACATTGGTAGTTTAGGGCTTTCCCAGCCCCTTAAATATTTTAGTGAGCCAAAACTTTAAACATTACTAGTAGTTGTAGCATCATTCAACAAATTTGTTTAAAATTTGCTATTACTATGAGAAGTTTAATCAAATCTTCACTCGATTCAAGTGGTATTCTCCATTTAAATAACTGCACTTGTATAAACAGAGTAAATCTATCCGGGGAATTGAAAGTCTTAAGCGTTCATTTCCATTCAACTTGGCGTCGTGTTGCATCGCTTTGAAGATGATGGCGGGTCCCAGGATGGGTTTTATACGCTTTGAAACTTGTCGGGAAAAATCATTTAATCTACTCGTTGCTAGGTACATTTCCTTATCGTTTGAAGACTCAGTTTTAAAGTTGCAGCTACACGAAGTGGTGTGCGCGTTCTGTGGTTGTATGACTCAGTATAAAGGAAGAAAGATAATGATGATTATTATTATTATTACTAAAATTAAATCGTAAACGAATAAATAAACTCAGTTCAGTGTTACATTAAAACATTACATCTATGACGGATTTTATTAAATAATATTTTCTCACAGAAAATTACTTGAGTATAATTTTTAAATTAAAATTTAAATCAGTGATTAAAAATATAAACGAGTTATTATAGATTTTCCAGAAGAATACCTGACAGGCTATTATTTTTCTTTCTCTTAAGTTACTTACTGAAATATCTTTTACGTCACTTATGCAAGCCCACTACTTTATTTCAATGGAAGACAGTTAAAATAAACATAAAATTTCTTCTAAATGTAAAGAATAAAAATGTTATATGTAAATGTATATAATTTTATGTAATAATGTAATGTTTCATCTCAGTGGAAGGAAGGGAGGGGCCCTCTAGTATTAGATTAGGTTATATTATTGAAATGGCGACTCCACCACAAGGTAGATATTTCCAAGTATGAAAGTGAAATATGTGTACAATGGTTATGGCACGATCTTGTAATTGCTCCTAACTAATGAGGATATGTTCTTTATACAGAACTGTTAATTAGCAGTCTAATAGTGGCCCATCTAATGGTCCAACATTATAATTTGGAGTCCGACCTATTGCTCCTAAATTACGTACTGGTCTAATTATGAGGATGGTATTTGCAGATAGACTGAATAGTGCTGAAGTTAATCCACACTTGAGAATATCATATCCAAGGACAAACAATCTTAACTATGCATAATTCTTGACCTCCTAGTAGCTAGATTACAGGACTCGTTATTGTCTTAGTTTTAGTATTACAGGGAATAAGGGTAGAAGTTTCTTCTTTATAGTAATAGACTGATAAATATTGAGTTGATACACCTTTTAACTAATGAAAAGTTTCTTAAATGCAAGAAATAACAAACAAAACTAAAAGTACTTCAATTTATATTTAGAACGAAATTCCCATATTATATAACCAATGGAAACCAAAAAAGAAGAAGAATATAAATAAAGAAGTCAGGTGTACTTAAACTAGTCATTGACAAAACTATCATCTTGCCAGTTAAACTAAATAAAGATTAAACATAGGCAGGAAAAAATAGTTTCTGAAGAAGAAAGGAAATAATTAAGAAGAAATAGGCCAATAAAAAGAAGAAAGAGAGATTAAGATGAACCTGACCACATTGAATTTAGTGTTTCAATTCTGGCCATAGAGTTATAATAATAATAATAAAAATAAACTATGAGTTAATAAAATAAAAATACAGTATTCTATACCCTTAGGAAAATAGCTTAGATTATGCAAACGTGTAAAGGGTATAATATCAGTTTCTCCAGATAGCTATTCTCTTGACTTTGTTACGTCACATACGAAACACCTTTTGCGTATCACAAATTGCTAATCCCTCCAGAGTTTTTCGTTGTCAAAAGTTTTGTTAATATTGTGCTGTTTTATTTATTCTAAAATGAAATTCATATTTCAATATTTAAACAATTCCTCATCAGGTGGAGACTGGAATATTAGAAATTTAAGTTTCAGTAAACATGAGGGAAAGATAAACATTTTATAAAGTAAGTATTTCAAATAAATAAGTAATTATTTGTTGCAATAATCATACTAATCTCATACCAACATCAACCAGTTAATCATTTGTTTTTACTTGCTCCCATTTTTACGATGGTATTTTAAGAAGGTATTGTTTTCATAATTTTTTCGAATTTGAGTTCAGAGTGGATAAATTCATTTTGGGGTCCACTAAATGCAAACACGTGGGTTTCAACATGTCTGTCAATGTGTGTGTCAGGATGTGTATAGGGCCACAGCCAAAGCCCGTTGGTCCAATTTAGATGAAGTTTGGTGTATATGTCTATATCTCCAGAAGGTTTTTTTTAATTTTTAAGAATAGTAAGTAATTTACCCATAAAATAGTTATAAATGAAAATGAAAATTTCTCAAAAATGGCTCTGACAATTTTGATTAAAATTTATTAGTTTATAGTGCATAGAGTAATAAATGATATGGCACCAACCGCAAGTCTGTAAAAATGACGGTTAAAAAGTTACAGGCCTTTAAATGTAAAAAATCAATTATTAAGTTTTCTGTGAAAACAATAAAGGTAAAGTAGAATTTGACTACGACAGTTAAACCCAGTTCAAAGACTAAACAAATAAGGATTTTGAAATATTTTTCTACGATTGGTTCTAGAGAAAATTTACATTAACAGTCTATAGTAAACACAGTACCTTGTCTGAATGGTATGGAGAATATTAAAAATAAACTTTCTTCTCATTCTACAGTTTTCCACGATACTTGGTATGCAGTGTAAAGTTACATCACCCAAAAAAGTCGCTCAAAAAATCTGGTATTATGGGGTGGGGTATGTCCCCAAAAATACCTGCAAATTTTTGGGGACATACCCCACATACCCTGCGAAACATGTTTGTTAGTTTTGGAAATTGGGTGATTATTCTTGAGACGATTCATTTTTTAATGATAATTAGATAAACTATAAAGAAGATAATACGTTTATTAAAGATTTTCGTTTAAATTTATTTTAAAGAGAAAGTATGGTTTTTTTAACAGATCCACTTTTCAATTACGTGCCAAGTACGAGGACACGACAAGACAGAGAGAGTGTTTAAGCGTTTCAATTCTCCTGTTTCGTCTGTCCCCAACCTTATTTCGCCTTATATCCGTCGGGAAATAACTTGTGTAATGTTTCCCCTCTTGATTTTCCTCGCAAACAGTTTGATATCGCAGAAAACATGACTGGTGAAAGTTAACTCCGTTGATTACCTCAAACTCATGTGATTTGTTATTTTGTGTTGATAGCTGTTATAATATTGTGACCATAAGTTCTCACTACGAAAAATGTTAAAAATATGTTAAAAACAACGGTTAACAACGTTTATTAAAAATAAAATATTGTTTTCAAATTAAACAAGGAATTTACGGCCGTTGGTATTGATTAGGATGGTTTGTTTTTGATAAATCTACAATTGACTTTGCAGTCATGGTAAAAGCGATGAAATATCAAAGATTTATCGAATGGCATTCGTGTAGAGATTGATTGCTGTCAGACTATAAATAGTTAAGCGATGTTATCGTATGGTATCGGATTTGAAGATCAGCCTGCTTTTCGGATAATAGTAGTTTATGTACAACAAAATAAAATACAAATCGTACTTTAGAATCAGTAAATATTGGAACACATCTCATAAAATAATGAATAACTATCAACATGTACCTTATCGAAATAACTAAACAATGAAGTAACGTTAAATTTCCATAAAATAAAATGCCCCAAACAAACTCACACAATTTAATATACGTACCCTACCTTTCACCTTTTATGACTTATATTTAATGTGAACCATTTAAATTAAATTATAATAAAACGTAGACTGCTTGCAATGTAGCTTAAAGTAGTTTGTTATAATTAAATTTATTTATATTCAGCAAACATCTTAGATCATGGATATGTCTAAGGGGAATGGTTTTATTTCCTCTAAGTTGCTGCCCTTATAACCATATGACGACTATTCCGTTACAATTTTCGCGTGACGCGAATTGCTTACTCCCTCCCCTAGAGCTTAGACACACCAATAGCAAAACTCTTTCCCCAAGTTAATGTTTTTGTGTTAAAATTGAGTGAATTAAGACTAGCAGAATAATTTTGAAAATAAAAAACTTTATTGCCAACGGATTATTACTACAAACCTGAACGAAATTCCTGGTTCCTGAGTTGGATGGTCAATATGGTCAAAATATATATTTTTTGTTTTATACATTAAAAAAATCTACATTTCATATAATAATTTCATACAGTTTTTACAATTTGAATGAATAATTATTTAGTTACTGTGAGTGTTGTTATAAAGCCCTGTACGCTGGAATTTCACTAAATGAGCATGGTCGCAGTTAAAACACTATGTTTTCTTTAGAAGATCCCCGGAAATTAAGGTTTTAAGGTTTGTTACCTTTATCTCAGGAGGTAAAAAATAAATCCAAATAATGTTTTTTGTTTGTTAGATCTAGTCACATCGTTTAAAACTGAGGAAATTGCAAAATAAAGATTAGTTTTAATTAATTAAATTAAATTTTATTTTTTTAAACTAATTTAAAAATATTATTCTGAAATTCTAAACAAAATTTCAACATTTACAAAAAATATCCCCATAAAAGTTGAAATTACTTTAAGAAAACCTGTGTTTAAAACAATGTTTTTGAATGAAAAAAATTATGTAGCTATACAGCGCTATGGTTCGTGAGATAAAAGTATATCAAGATTGCAAAATTAAGATGGACAAGATACAACCATCCAACTACCCTTAAACGTTGCAATTAGTTTAGACCTGTAGGTGTAGTTTTTGCAATTTCGCTATGTATAAAATAATTATATAATCTATCAAATTATATTTACTAATTTAATTAAATACAAATCAAGGATGGATAGTACGATTGTGTTGTACACGTAGCTTTTGATGTACATCGTTAAAAGAAAGGGTGTTACCTAAAGTGAACTAATAGTTACCTTTTAAACTATGCATATGACAGCAAACTTTTATGGGGAACTCCCCTTTATGTTTTAGACGATTTTATTATTAGTTTTGAATCCGAAAAATATGGCCGCCATTTCCAAATATGGTCGACAACTTTAAAATTGCTTATGGAAACCCCTATATATTATGGTGATTTTGGATAGAACAGGCAATTTAAAGACATTTATAATCTTGATAATTTTGGCGTAAATGTAACCGTTTGCGAGCAATTAAAATTATTAAGAGTAAAATCGTCTTTAAATCACCTGTTCTATCAAAAATTACCATGAAATATGGATTGTTCCGTAAGAAATTTTCAAGTTGTCGTCCATATTGGAAAATGGCGGCCATATTTTTAGGATTCAAAATTAGTTTTAAAATCCTCTGAAAATATACAGGGGAGTCCCCCATTAGAAGTTTTCTGTCATAAACATAGTACACAAGTTAGCTATTGGTTCACTTTAGGTGAGACACCCTGTATATACTTCAAGCCATGCTATCACCATGGTACCATCAATACTTTCGCCAGTGTGGTGAAGTATTGATGAATTGATTCAGTAGTTTCATGTTTATATGATGTGGAGATAAGATCAATCATTAACTGATAACCTACAGCATTTCCTTTCAATACTATCTGAATTAGTAAATAAGCAATTCTATTTTATAGGTACTATTATTAATACTAAACCATCTCAGGAACAGAAGAAAAAAGACAAGTATGTAAGTTGTTGTAAACACGAACGTAATATGTTATTTGCTTTATTAACAAATAGAATTTATATAACTTTGAAATTATATAACAAAATTGTTTGATTAGTTTTATAATATATTTAACACATATTTTATACTTTCAAAGGATTTATAAAAGTCCATCGTTGAACTATCCATTTAACATTAGGAGAATAAATACTGTAATAGTAAATGTTAAAGACAAAAATTATTCTTAAAAAAATTAAGTCATAAAAACATTACAGTACAAAACAAATAAAAATAATGCTTGTGAACTACTGCTCTTAAATAACTAGTTTAATTTGAAATATGGTTAAGTTGTTAACAGGTCCTTTCAAATAACTAGTTACTTTTTAAAAAGTGAAGAGATAGTGAACGGCCGCTCTAAAGTACAGTAAACCGTTACCTATGAAATGACGAAGAGTCTGGAAAAAGCTGCTCTAAAAAAACTAGCTATCTTCAAAATAATGATGAGATAATGAATAGATTCTCTAAAATACGGTAACTAGTTACCTTTAAAACTATGTAGAGTCTGTGAACTGCTCCTCTAAAATAACTAGCTATCTTCAAAATATAATGAGATTGTGAACAGCTGCCCAACTACTAGTCACCTTAAGGCTATAAAGGAAGACCTAAGATAGGACGCGGTAATAGGCTAGAAGATTTAAAAATCATAAAATGTTCTTTTTTGCCAATAAAAGCCAATTTTTAATCTTCTTCACTAAATTTACGTTCCTAAAATATAAGAATTGGGTTCATTCAGAATTTTTTATGCTAAAATAGCCAATTAAAAGGAGGATAATTAATTAATGGTGAGGCTCAGGTCAAATACTCTGTTCAATACTTTATTCAACACTTCAGAAGTGGATCTGAAGCAACGGTTTGTTTCATGGGTTCAGAATACCTTGAAAAATATTCATTGCTATGACTATTTTTAGAGTAATGGAATCGATTCTGTTTTAAATATCCTGATTAATTATAATAAACAGACCTTCTATGTGTGTAAGTAATGAAGCATTTGTTTTAAAGTGAAAAATATACTTTTTACTGCAGAATTATATTATGACAAGGGACAGAATACATTTCCAAATGCCCCCCAAAATGACATTTTACATCATTTCACTTTAATAATAGTAAAATTTCTATAGTGTACTATTATCTGTCAAAATATGCATTACTTTACTATTA
The DNA here is from genome assembly GCA_023375725.1 of Nephotettix cincticeps. Taxonomy (NCBI): domain Eukaryota; kingdom Metazoa; phylum Arthropoda; class Insecta; order Hemiptera; family Cicadellidae; genus Nephotettix; species Nephotettix cincticeps. Next base: position 44,853,249 of record CM041787.1, read on the forward strand.
AGTTAATATGCAATATTCAATTGAAATACATACAACATATACTTTGAGTAGAAATATGTGCTTTTGCTAACCTGTTTTCAATAAACAAACGTTTTTATAGGAAAAACGTGATTTGAGAACAAGCCACGTATTTCAGGATAAAATTACGGGGAAATGGAAAACCAGTATAAACAACTAAACATAAAGGTTATTCTTTTTACACATCAATCATTTAAGTCTGTCGAAAGGTAATGAGGAGTTTTGTTCACAAGAAACTAAACTTTGCGTATTAATAAAATGTAATACTGTATATGTTTATTAGAATATCAAAGACTTAGAGCGGTTTTTGTAACGGGTTTTTGTTTCTTCTGAGTTGGGGACGGACGCACTATATAGTGTAAAATTCACTGTCTCAACCAATCTATAGATATTGTGGCAAACACAATCTGCAATTTAAAATTAATGAGTATATTCTCAAGGATCGGGGGACAAAAGAAAGGACGTAAGTTGAGGTTACAGTGGAATTTTGCACTCAGAATTAAAGTTTAGCTGCACATTCTCACAGATCGTGAGTACAATAGGTTGATTGGATGACAGTATAAACGTTACTAGCTTATTGGAGTGACCAGTCTTACCTCAGTCGGTACTTGGCCTTGTAAACACAGCCTCTTCAACAGGTTCCTACAGCAGTCCACAGTAACCCATTCGTTAAGACGCAGCATCCTTATGTCTCTCAGGACCTGGTCCCACCATCTTGCATTTTGGTCTTCCAGCTGGTCTTTTGCATTCAGGAAAATATCTCATTTGCAGTTTATTATTGATGTTTTTTTTCTTTTCTCAAGAGGTTTTCAATTGTTCACCTATGTAAGTTCACTTACCTAAAGCCATAAAAAAGAACATAAATAAATAAAGTGTAAATTGTAAAATATATTAGTTTAGATATCTAATCGTTAATTTTCTCTATCATCAAACGTTTCAAAAATTTTGAGTTTTCACATTTAATCCAACGTCTTTTCTTAAACCCTCTCCAAACCCAATGAGACGGCTGAATGAAAGAGACGATGACGTCAGGTTCCATGACGTCACGTTTAAGGAGTTCCGGCTCCCGCCAGGCTGAGGTAACAATCAATATGGCGCCGTTCACAGTTGCCTCTGTGGTTCTGGCTGGAATTTCATCGGAGGGGGTTTCTACCAAATTTTTACATCTTTAAAATTTTTTTGATTTATGTCAAATATTCAAATATACAGACCAGTTTGTATGATTTAATTTTATAGCATTAAATTACTTACGTCAAGTATTTTTTTATATTTTTGAATTTAACAAATCTTGCTTGATCTTGTAGATTATACCTGTATTTCTAAAAGATAGTGGTTTAATAGCCACCCCTATACCCAATCAGTATGCTTAAACTTGACGTGGCCTAGAAAATTGACTTTGAAACAAACCATTTTTGGATGTCATATTCTAAGGTACATAATGTATATTTAGGGGTGGAATTTTCATCGAAACGTGACGTGTTCTAGAAAATTCACTTTGAAACAAACCATTTTGGGATGTCATATTCTAAGGTTTTCTAAAGTACACAGTGTATATTTAGGGGTGGGGTAACTAAACGGATCTACTAGGTTCTAAAAAATTTAAATGCATTAGGTCGAATGAATCTCCTCATATATAGGTGATTTCAATTCAGATTAAAACTTTAGTTACTAGTTAAAGTTACTTGGAATATCCCGCGCTTTATACAGCTCTCTATTGAAGTATAAATCACCAATTCAACTGTATCCAAGTATATACTTAGGAGTATATAGGTCGATCTGTTCTCCGCATCTTGAAGCAACAAGCTCAAAGTCAACTGTATTAAACTATATGGTTAAGTTTTGGTGATGGTAATGGTCAGAGAGGGAGAGAGAGAACGATTCATCTAATATCTGACTTTTGAGAAACAAGCTTCAAGTCAACTGTATCCAAATACATAGGTGTCTCTATTGGTTGAACGGAGAACAATTCATCTACTCTCCATCTCTTGGAGCACCAAGTAAACTGATTACAAGTGTATCTCCTAGATTAGGTTATCGTCTTCTGGGTACAAGCACCAAGTGAGTTGAACCCCAGTGTAGCGGCGTGGAAGTGTCGGTGACTCAGCCAGTAGAGTACTAGATTCAAATGCACAAAGCACAAGCTCAAAGTCAACTGTATTGAACTATATGGTTAAGTGTTGGTGATGGTAATGGTCAGAGAGAGAGAACGATTCATGTAATATCTGACTTTTGAGAAACAAACTTCAATATTCAAATATATTGGTGCCTCTATTGGTTGAATGGAGAACAGTTTATCTACTCTCTGTCTCTTGAGGTTCTAAGCACCAAGTAAACTGATTCCGTTTATAGTCACCTGGGTACAAGCACCAAGTGAGAACCCCAGTGTAGCGGCGTGGAGGTGTCGGTGACTAAGCCCGTAGTGTATTAGTGTCCCAACGTGCCTGAAGCCCTAGTAGTGCCGTCTGTATTGATCTGGTGTCAGTGAGATTCCACGACGACAGGACTCGACTGTACAAAATTTCATTGATAGTCAACATAACTGTATTTAAAAATTTATTAGGACTAAATACTTAAAACATAAATTAAGAAATATTTGTTTAAAATATTTTACTTCAATATTTTTTTGTAAATACTACAGAGCTTGTATTTTACCAACACGTTTAGTTGGAGTACCCTAAAATTAGAACAGGCTGATTTATATCTAAGTAGACAGAATTTCCCAATATTTGTGAAATGGTACTCGTGTAAAAATACTGACTAGTATTCTGAATGATCTATACACCATTTTCTGACTATAAGTTCTTGTTTGCATCTAGCACAGACAAATCATTTTAAATTGTGCCATAATTTTATAGCCAAGTTAATAACTTAGTAAACAAATTAAAAAAATTAACGAATTTTTTTTCACAAACTGTAGAACGAGTTATAGTCTACCGCCAAACTTTATTGAAATTTAATTTCGGTTTTCAATGCTGTATTTATTGTACTTTTAAAACATACACACAATTTTAAGGGTTTAATATTCTTTGTTGGAAAAGCTGTTTACTTTCAGTAGTATAGATATTTTTATCAATACCCATATTTCCTTCCACCAATGTATCATACTGCCTAAGGACGTGTCAGGATCACGAGTTGTCGAGTAAATTGCGTTTTTTAATAAGCTAAGTAAACTGTCTGCGTTAATTCCTGAACGATATTTTTCAAAAGGAGTTTGTACTCTGAGAAAATATCTTACATTAAGGAGAAAGGGTGGAAATACAAGTCAGGGTATAAACAACCCCCTGAAGACCACTTTGCCGCCTCGACGTGTGAACGGCGGTCCCTAAGGGTGTTTTGGGGGTAAAAGGTCCGGTGACGGAGGAAAGAATCTGGGTTTAGCAGAAATAGGTGACACATTTATGATTTGGAAATAAATACAAGTTATATTAAGCTTGAATACTATTTGTAGATGTATTATTATTTTGTGCTAAAAATTTGTCTCATTACTTTTTTAAGAATTACATAAACCATATTTAAAGTTCTTAATGGATATAATGTACGATACAAAGATGGTTGATTGTGAGTTAATTTTTATCAATGACATAGTTGCACAAGAAATGGTTTAAAATGGGAGTCTGAATGTTATAAGAGCACAATGCTAAGTTTATGTAATGATGCACCAAACCTAACAGGCATAGATTCTTCGCTTTTTTTAACATGGATATGTCTTAGCTCGGGGGATATTGGCGATTCGAGCGAACAAAATTTGAAACAGTGACGTCATATGGCTATAATGACAGCTGTCATTATAGCCATAATGGAACTGAAAACATTACTTTTAAGTTACCTATTTTCTACAGGCTAACTATAATCCTATAATCTAACCTATTTTCTACAGGAAAGTAAATACAATAATTATTATTTAGAAGAGCAGCCTTTAGGATAAGTTAGTTTTATGTAAGTTATTGATGGATTTATATTTTAACTATAGAAAAATTAAATGTTTTAAAAACGATTTTCAGAGTTTTATACATTTTGTAAGAAAAAAATGTATTCAACGAACAAAATCTATCCTCAATATATCTTAGATATATCCTATCGTTATGGAGAACTAAAATAAAGTATAATCATTAAACTTTTAAAATTTCAGGGCCCTACCACTAATAGTTTTAGAGACGAACTATTTCAACGTCTAAAAACGTGCGTTTTTGAGAAATCAATAAAATCAGAAAAATTATAGAAACAGATCCTATTACTCATCAATTGACCGTTCACCAGGTGAATAGGATGGGTTATTATTACTGGTATTAACTAAATTACAAAGATGATTCAAAGTTAGTTATGAAGCTACAATATGAAGAAAAAAAGTTTCCAAACAAAATTGTCTGTGCAACCGGTGTTACAAGTTGGATCAAACCATGCATGTAAGGTCGTAAATAATACTTTTATTAAACATATTGATAAATATTGTAAACTTTAAGTCATATAACAATGGAAAAAGAATAATCAACTAATTGTTTTACATAAACCATAGATAAAAACCTATTTTAAAAAAGAAATTATTTTTTACGTTTGATCTCCCCAAAACTGCGTCCGTGTAATGCAGTTCCCATTGAGAGTGTCATGTACAAATGTAAATAATTACTTACCTGATATAGCTTATACTAGGTAAATACTAATCGTTTGGTCGCTGTATAATTCACAGATGAAAAGCACGATACCGACTTAATATTGTGGAAAAATAAAAACCTGAAATCTTAAAAAATAAATGCGACGAAAAAAATTCCGAGATCAATTACTCATCACTAAATTTGAATTAGATAAATAAGAAAATTTGTATTATTGTTAAAGTTTGCTATTTATTAAACGATTTTTGTTTAGTGTAGTTTTAAATAGATTTAAAATCAATGATCAATGTAAACAAACTATTATAGATTTTAATTAGACATCTGATTGGTATTTCTTTTATCAAATCATTTTCATAGGTCACATATTCTATAAAACGTGTTGATTAGATTAGTCTTGTTACTGACTAAGGCTGACATGTTCCTTAGACAGGACTGTTTATTAATAGCCCAACAGCCATTGACAGCTAAGGGACCTACAATTTAACGTGGAATCCAAACCACGGCCTCTGAGTTACGAAATGGTTTACTTATGAAGATGGTCTTTGTGGATTAACGTAGTATTCAATAGTGCGGACGTTATTCCACACAAGAGAACACCACACCCACCGCCCATTACTCACAACTATCCACAATTCGTGACCTCCAAGTAGCCTAACTTCATTATTGTTTTAGTGGATTTATTAGTTTTTACATAGGTCTAATGGTGTATTTCGGATAAGAATAAACATTGATTCAAAGGATAAAAATGAATAAGATTTGAAAAACTCAGTACTCTTTCCGTTTGTGTTAATCATATTGTCAGTTGACAAAAATACTTGTTTTATAGTGGAGCATAATTTGCTCTTATATGCACTTTTTATCATTATTTGAATTCTTTATTGATTTCTTTTTACAGAGAACTTCTCCCTTAATTATCGACCAATGATTTACCTGCTTGATGTGTAAAATGAAAGATAAATTTCTCAGTTTTACTGAACTATAATAGTTTAAAACTATTATACAGCAAAATTTGCTGTTTATGGAAGAGAAAACTGATCTTAAGCAAGACTAAGACCATAAATTTTTTGATGATAAGATATTAGGAAATATGAACAGTTAGAGGTTATGTTATCGAGGCACAAATTACCTTCCAGACAATCCACACAAGAGAACACCACACTCACCGCCCATTACTCACAACTATCCACAATTCGTGACCTCCAAGTAGCTGGATGACAGGACGTCGCCACCGTCCCAGTCAATCAGTATAATGAAAAAACTCCATTTTGAGAGCTCATTCTTTTATTTTACAGTACAAATAATAATACAGCGTTACAATGATACCTTGTTTTGCTACAGAGAAAACGATAGACATACAGGATTTGAAATAAGGTATTTCTGCTTTGCTGGAGCAATAACGTGAAAATAGCAAAAAATATGATAGTTTAAATATACAGAGATATTCTTATCCATAGATTAAATCCAGAAACAGCTGTTTAATGAAAATTTTCTTACCAAAAGTCTCAAAATAACTATTTCACCACAAAGGAAAAAAATATACACACTGATAATTTAACTAGCTTAGAGAATTGAGTTCACTACAATAACAAACAATAACACCAGACACAGGTGAGTGTAGCTTGTGTCATATGCAGGCGTAACAATAAAAGCATTCACGTTGAAACTTCATCAGATTTGATTTAAAAACAGTGAGCGTGTACAACGTGAGTAAATTGAAGGAAAATACTCAATTAATAATTAAATTTATGCTATAAACTCATTAAATATATTTTTTTTGGATGGAGAGGATATTAAATTTTGCTTATGGATTAATATTATTCTACTGTTACATTATTACTGCTAAAAAACATTATGACACTATTTGCTGTTATACTATACAGATGTGTACAATACACTGTGTTTTGAATGGAGAGACCTCTTTCATAATTAATAAAACTGTAAATTTTACTGTTAAATATTTTGATTCAGTACATTTTTTTCCAAAAAGTTTAATACTTTTAAAACTATGTTTGCTGTTTACACAGATTTACTAATGGATTAGTTCTCCTGTATAAATATGTCTTTGAAAAGTGTAGATGTAATAAAAATCTAGAGAAGACAGAGGATTAATTATAGAGATTAAATGGATCGAGATAGTAAATCTCGACAAGGAAGTTTCACAATCATCTCACTTTAACGCTCTAATTAAAATCAATCCAGCCTTGTTTCCTGAAACGAACATTACCCGAGCTAACCATAAGCGTATCAACCATATCACCTTTTATTGTAAAGTAAAACATTTTTAAATGCGTTTATGGTTTTTTTTGTCGTTCTATTTTTATACTAGACTAGCAGTAAGCCCGTCCTTTGTACGGGTTGTAGGATTCAGTTAAATGAAGAAAGATAATCAAACCAATATGTAAACCTGAAATCCTAAACAAATCAATACAAAGAAAATAAATTCATACCCAGCTTTATTATTTAGCATTAATTTATAATTAAATAGATTAGAACATATTATTATTACATAAAATAATGTCTGTAAAAATGACGGTTCAAAAGGATTCAATAGGTAAATAGGATGTATATTCCTCTAAACAGCTGTTCATGCTGTTCATATGTGAACAGCTTAAAAGTGACGTCATCTGGTTATGACCAGATGACGTCACTTTTGTAACACCTTTGCGTCTTGAAAATTGCTAACAACCCCCTCCTTCAAAGGTCAGACTTATTCATGTCAAAAAAATGTTAAAGGTTACATATTGTTGTAAAATTCATTCCAGGTCTACTTTTATGGTAAAAGTCACTAAAAGTATTAATTTGAGGTTTAGTTTTAACATATACAATTTATGTATAAATTATTTTACCAATATAGGCCCTACTTCAAAACTGCTTTATACTCATCTGTTCTGTCCCCATAAAGTGAAAATTACTAAACGCGGTGATTCAAAATTGATGTTGGGACTTCGCAGTACAAACAGAACATTCGAAAATAATCAATGATTTACTCGGCTGGACAAAGCATCTCTCGTGGCTTGGGTAACGCTGTTTTTTTACCTGTTTTTTAAACCTTGCCGTGCGTTTTATGTTTTGTTTGAGTTACCAGGAAAAATTATTTTATAAAGCGTCGACAGTTTTTTAACGTTTAGAAAAATTTTACTATTACTAAACAGTTTTTTTTATTTTTCAGTCAATGAAATTTAATTTACTCATAACATCATTACGATCGTAGTAGATTAGCCAAAAATAAGAATAGAACAATTTATCTTCTATATTTTTCAATTTTAATGTATTTTCTATTTAAACACCTACCGCTGAAACAGCTATAGCTGTTTGTAAAGCTGTAAAACAGTTTGGAAGGTTGAAAAAAACTATTTTAAAATAAACAATCGTTTACAGGGAACATTTGATTTTTTAGGACTTTTGTCAATAAAATAATAATTGAAAGTTACATAGCTACACAGATTTTATGTTGTAAATAGTTACAACATTTATTGTTTTTCGTTGCAAAATTTATTTGTCGTCATACTAGGCTCTATTTCAAAAACAGCTGCTTTATGTTTTGATACACGTGTTGAAGAGCAAAAGTTGTTCTTTTTCTTCCTAGGACCAAATCTATTATTGTAATGTTATTTTGAATCACAGGCCGCAAAATATCATTGTTGATAATACTTTTGATTCAAGGTCAATCGTAAATAATCGATTTTTTATGTATTTGTAAAACTGGTAATCGACTATTTAATCGAACTATCGTACGGTTGAGATCAAACTATCGTTAATAATAACTAACATAACCTAAAAAACATCAGGAATCAAGAACTGCTACAACCTAAGTTACATAACAGCTGATTAATCTAAAGCAACAAAAATGGTCGACAGCTATTGATTTTAAATCAGGTAATCATTTATGTTTTACGAGTTTGTTTCATTTTATTTTCAGTATGACGAAAAAAATAGTTCATCACACGGCCCAAAATTGGCTTTTTGATATATAATCGCACATTTTACAGCCTCGGCATGACTCGGCTGGTAAATGTGCGTTAAAACTTGCATTTTCCTATAGCATTTTCCTATAGTAATAGATAATAGATATTCATATACAGTAGTAATAAGTTTAGTGAAGTTGGCAGCATTTGGTGTTAACTCCTTTAAAAGCTATGACCACGTTGAACGTACTTCTGGTGTTAGCGAGGATTAAGTTATACAAAAGATATGTTCATGAGTCTAATGAACGTCTAACGTGAAAAAAGTAGTCTTCATATTTTTGGCGGTCCTGTAGATTTTATCTTAGGAATATAACAAATTTTGGGGGAAATATTGGAAAAGTATCGTAAAAGTGTTAATAAGTGAAATTAATTAAGTAATAAAGTATTCTTGACAGAGATTAATGTTTGATTTTTATGTTTCAATTGATTAAACAAAACCGAATGAATAGATGAAAATATTTTTTAAATATGATTAAATTTTTTGACAGAAAGACGCTAAGACCATTTAAATAGCTGAAAAAATAATAAAATGTTACAAATTTAAAAAATACAAAAAATGGATCTATTTACAGCGTTGGAATTAAAACAAAATACGCGTGTTACGTGAGAAGTTGACCAATTAGTTTGATTGCATGAACTATCGATTCTGCTTTAGATGGACTTTAGAAATAAAAACTAAAATTTGTTATATTTTCAATAAATGAAAACCTATAATGTTTGGGAAATTTATAAAATTCTAACAGACAATTTTACGGCCAGCTGACTGTTGTGTTTTCTGTTGCTTCACCGCGGGCATTCGAATACTCACAAACTCAGCTATCGTTCACATACATCTGTCAGTCGAGTTGAACTTTTAGGAGCTACTAGCAGTAAGCCCGTATTTTGTACGGGTTGTAGGATTCAGTTTTAAGAGAAAAATTATCCAAAATGTTAACCTGAAATCCTAAACAAATCAGCACAAATAAAATAAATGCCCAACATTATTATCTTTCATTACTTTAAAATTAAATTGACTAGAACATTTTTATACCACTATTAAAATTTGTTATACGTTAAAATAACTTTTTAATAATATAATATGATTCTAAAATCATGACCAATATAAACTGACTAATATTGATTTTAATTTGATAGCTGTTTGTTTTTCTTGTTATGGTGGGGGGGCGGGTTATGTCTTAAAATTAACTGTTAGAAATGTTAGAGACATAACCCTCCCGCCCTAGGTAATAAATATTATTTCAAAAATAATCATCCAATGACTTAAACTAACAAAAGGATAACATTAAAGTTTAAGAAATTGGATGATTATTTTTGAAGCAATAAACTTTAAATGATACTAGGAGTACGTCCGTCCTTTTTACGGGTTGTAGGATTCAGTTTAAAGACAAAAAGGTTATCAAACCAAAATGTAAACCTGAAATCCTAAACAAATCAGTACAATGAAAATAAATCAAAACCCAGCTTTATTATTTAGCATTACGTGTCAATTAAACCATTATTATAATTTGTTAAACGTTAAAATAACTTTTAACAAATAACTTTTAAATGAGTTTAAAATCATTGACTAATATAAAAATGTTTGTATTTACCTCCCTGTGGGAAATAGGTTACATCATGGATATGTCTAAAGCGAATGCTTTCAGTTCATCTAAACAGCTGTTCTTATTATTTTATATTTAAAATTCAATACAATAGTTGTAGAAGTTTCTATGGAAACCTGTTACATGTTTTCCATCTTAAAAATCACCAATACCCCCAGAGATAAGACATATTCATGTCAACTAACTAATATTGATTTGACAGCTGTTTGTTTTTCTTTCTATTAAACCATTAAACTATAAAGACAGCTGATTATTACCAGTAGGTGATTCCTTGAAAACTTAAAGCAAAATGCGACAAATATCGTGTAAAAAGTGGGTTTTTAACCCTCCAAGTGCTATGACTATTTAAATTTTGTTATTTTTATGCAAATCTTCATAAAATACCAAGCATACACAAAACATGCCCCCCCCTTATAACCACTAACCATAAAAGCAAAATAGGTGTCCACTGCAATCCCAATTAAGCCTACAAATGCCGTCAACTTTATCTGCTATTTAATTAATCTATAAAATTCAAGAAATATTGCTCATGTCAGGATTCGATCGTCCCTCCGAATGTTCAACTGTTGTACTTTACAGCAGTCTACACTACATACAAAACACCGTCTGAGAAAGCACTTATTTGGCTATAAAAGCATACTCTAGCGGCAAAGTAACGAACTCATTAAATAAACTACAGAGTAGTTGTTTATTACCAGTAGGTGATTCATTGAAAACTTAAAGCAAAATGCGACAAATATCGTGTAAAAAGTGGGGTTTTTAAATACTCGTCATTTACTTCTCAAGGGGCAACAGACAATTTCAATCATTGAAAAACATTCTCTGGAATGTAGAGAATGCATGAAATAAGTTCTTTATTTTTCAGAGAAGACGGCGTAAATGCCTCCTGAAGCGTCACAAACCAACAGGCAGACACAAATTGAGATAACTCTTGTTTCGGCTTCTATAACAGACGAAATATAAAAATAACCAAAAAATGCATAATTCTTAGCAGTGTACAGATAAAACTCTAATTTTTTAATAGAAGACTAGATGAAAATAAAGATGTTATTTATATAACTAATACTAATGCTTTACATTTTACAAAACTGTGTAATCACTTACCTTATGTAGTTATATTTGATTAATTCCCTTTCTGTTATTACAGATCTATATTCTGCCTCATGTGGTAAGTGATCTATTCAATTAATTAGAAATAAGCTATTTATTTTTAGTTTAAACCTTACATGAATCTAGACCATGGTTTCTCAAGCTTCATTTACTCAAGGACACCCGTAAATTATGTATGTAATCAGGACTCCCTAATATTACTCCCAACTATTACCTCTAATAACCCCTTAATTTTCTTTTAAGTAAAATAAAAATTGTATAAAAAAAATTTAATAGTTTAATTTTTTTAGCTACATGTTGAGTTGCCAATGCCAAGCTACACTTGGCATGATTCAAATAACTTCATGACATGTTACTTTAGTGTAAACAAGGGTATTGTTTTTTGGTTTTTAAAAATCTCAAAACTGTTGGAGTATATCTTACTATGTTTTAACCTAGATCGGTTTCAATAATTTAAAGTACGTATATTTATCATTACTGGCTTCAGGTTATAGAGAAAATGCTCTTTAACCCATAAATAGGCTATACTCAAAGAAACTATATATTCCAGACCTTATTCGTCAAGTTCTAGTACTTAAACTTGAGGAAGTAGCCAAAAAGCTGTCAAATTATATTCGTCATAAACAACCTTCCTGGCTCTATTGCACGGGAGTTTAATGTGGATGATTCAATATATATATTTTATTAGGATGTTTTTCGTGGACCCCTCCGTGAACAACACTTTGAGAAACTCTCTCCAGACATTTTAAAATGGCTAGCAGTCATATTATATGATTCTAAAACAACCACGCTGAACTAATACTACTGGGGAGTTGTTCATTACATTTTAATAACTATACAACTAAATTATTTTTTATTTTTAACATTAACTTCAGAAAGAGTTTGACCTTTCAAGAGAGTGTTTAGTTACTAGAGGAGTCCATTACTCAAATGTGGGATCCATCAGGAGAGGAGCCTTTTACAATGAGTGGTTTTATTTTACTCTCCCACTTTACAGGGCTTTTTCAAAGTAAGGAGGTCTTGGATGTCGTTCGCTGTAACCTGCTCCAGTTTTCCCACACAATTAGTATAAAAGTAAGCTCTCTTTTCGTAACCTTTTGTTTTTGGGTTGCGTTGGTTGAAATATGTTTTAGTCTTGGAAACGATTGTATTTTTTAAGATTTAAATAACGAGGATTGCATATTGATTGATGATGATTTTCGTAATTCAATGGTTTAGAGTTCAGTCTACAGAATTTATTTTATGTGTACAAATTCATACAAAAGATTCATTATTATCCTAAACAATATTTAATGAAACGGCTTTAAAAAATAATTAGTAAAAACAACCACAAAATGTAATAAAATTAATAATGATCAAAAAAGAAAAAATCCCTATATTTATTTATCTTTCTTTTATTTATCTTGAAACTCCAATAATACAATTTATTTGAATAAAATATTGTAAAGAAATTTTAAGTTTTACTTGAAGAAGAACAATTTGAATCCATCTATGTGTTATAAATACATTTATATGACAAATTTATATAGGAAACCTCTTTAATTGTTACACACTTAAAACTTCCATGTAGGATTACTAAGATTGAACAACATTTCTTAAAATTTAACAATTACATTTTCTTTATACTCGAAAAATTAATACTTCGTAAATTTTGATCACAACGACTTAACTGATTTAATCAGTATTCTTTAAATTTTAAGTGCCTAAAATAATGCAAATGTTGTAGTGACTTCGTGACTACATAGTGATCATCTTAAAAATAAATAATATTTTAATCTTCTAAGGTGTTCAATGAAATAAGCAAAACCGATTCCAAATAGATGAAGACATATCAACAAAGTAAATATTTCACATTCATAGTTGTCAAATTAGTACATTAAATGTTTTAACAAAGACGTTCATGGTCACATGGAATATTAAAACCCCATAAAAGAACACCTACAAAACGACGAGGTGGAGCAAAGGGTAAAGCCAGGAATTTGAAAGCTTTGACAACCAAAATGGTGAACAATCGTTTAACCAAGACACCCATTGATACCAATTAAGGGGGTGGTACCCCAAAACTTTCTTACAATTCAACTTTTTTTAATAACTTTTGTGATAGTTTGACGTTTCCATAACAGATCTGTACAATTTGCAATTAAATGGTGGAATTTTATTAAGTTATAGGCAAATAAAATCGATGACGTATGGTAAGATTTTCGTGTTTTTAGTTTGTTTTTATTGCTAAGTAGCTTTATTGTAGATTTTCTGAAACCAGTCCAATTTAATCCAATTTCCCTAATATTTTAAAACTGGTCCCCTTTAGGGATGAATTTTTACCAATTACTCATGAGATCTGAGACAAAAATCCGTATCAGTATTAAGATGGTAAATAAAAAGAATATTGTATTTTGTCTGCTTTATCCATGAAAATATTTTAACATTTTCATATTTCAACTAATCAAAAGTTATCACTTTTATAATTATTAATATACTTGAATAGTTGTGGCAAATAAAATTTTCTTATTCATTTCAAACCAGAAACAATCTTTATTTTTAATCAATCCCTAACTTTAAAAAATGAAGGAAATGGAAAAATATTAACGATTTTAATTTGCTGTTTACTGATGATAAAAATTTAACTGTTTCTTTTTTAAATACTAAAGTCTTTGGTTTACTTAGTTATATCCTTGACCCTCTGTAAAAAGCTTTCTCAAGAATTAAGTTACATATGGTTATACTATTTTCATAACCTTAAAATAAAAAATATTATTAAATTAAGAATAATTGTTTAACCAAATAAATAATAAACTTGAATTAAAATGTAAATAGATTAACAGCCAAGATTAATGTAGATAAGTTCTATGGAATATTAAACAACAGTATTGATTTTGAATTATTGATTTGAGCGGAGATTCAACAACAACAAAAATCACTATACATTCAAGAGGTCTCTAAATGTATCTATTGTCATCAATGGTATGGTTTATTCTCATTTAGGCAAAAGCTAGTATAGTTGATAATGAATCCAAACCCCAACAGGATTGCGGAAGTTAAGGGATAGTGAATAGGGTTTGGACTTACATAGCTTACTTTGAACATACTAATTCCCTGGGTTGTTTTTGTTTGAAAATTGTGAATTACAAATGTATTTGTCTACTGTCAATGTACCATGAAAATAAATTATTGGGCTGTAATTCGTACTGTGGCCATTCAAATTTGAAGAGACTTTTGGCGTTGTCAACAAAATGCCTCAATGATTTTCCATCCTCTTCCAGATCTTACAACATATTCAGAAATCTGGTCACCCTAACATCTACAGTGGGCTTGTTTCTTCTGTCCTATCTCTCTACACTCAGCATATAGAGCTAACCTTCTCTATCTTTCAGACGTGACAAGGCATCTGATTATTTCACTTTGAATTACACCCACAACATTGTGTATTTTATAAAGTTACCTTAGCTCTTAGTTTTTATCCTTCGTACTCCTGCTACCCAAGTTCTTTCTTTTATTCTCCTCGGTATTTCATTCTTTTAAGTTACTAAATTTCTCTAGATGTTTTTCTTAGGTTCTATACTTCTGATAAGTACTCGTATATTGTATAGGAAACAGCTTAAATCATAGATATGTATAAAGGTAATAATTCTTAGTTAATCTAAACCCCTGTATTTATAAAATTATGATGCCACTAACCATATGAACTCACCGTTTCAAATTTGTGATAGATTGATTAATACTCATGATCTAAGAAATATCAATGTAAAAATTTGGCCATTATTATAAACTTGAACTGTTACAAAACCTCAATTTAAGATGAGTTAGCTACTAGATGGCAATATAATATTGATGTATTTATCATCTAGTAGGCTGTTTTAGGACAAATATTTAGTATTCACTAAATATTTGTCCGTAACCAATAACACAAAGAGCAACAGCTCTAATCAGAATTAGCTTTCAAGGTAAAGCTGAATGCAGGACACATGAACGGGAAACAGCGAACCAGTTGATGAACATTTAGACAGATTGGCTTCTGAGCCGAAACACAAGGCTGAGTTGAGTAATCATTTCCCATACGCCACGAACAAACTACTCCCACATGGTCGTGTTAACATACTCAACTTATATGTGGCACTTTTAGAGTTTTGTAAATGTTTTTCTCCTTATTTCATCACAGCCTTGTCATTGTAGAGTTTAAGTTTGCATCTTCCATGTATTTCACCACCGTTGTGGTAACTAGTATATCTCTATATATAAAATTGAATGTATGTATGTATGTATGTATGTCCTTTATGCGTTGCCAAACTACTCATCCGATCGCCATGAAATTTTAGGAAGTTGCTCTACATGTGTCTGGGAAGGTTTTAGTGAAAAAATATTTTCGAAAACCCCATAAGTTTCCATTCTATGGCGTTTTAAATTTCTAATGTTAACCTTATGGAGAGTAAGTTTGTTTACAAATTGTCTACAATGAAAACATTTGATTTCTTAGCTACAGCTGATTGGTTTACTTTCCATTAGCAATATGCTTTACTATCCAATGCCATCTGAATAATTCATTAATGTAAAACTATGAAGTAAATGTGTACTGTAAAAAATAAACAGCTTTATTCGCCACGTTAATAGTTTACGGTTTTGGGGGATTATGTATTTATATTTTCATTTTCTGTCTGATTAAAATCACGTGTTTATATGATAATTAAAATGTTTATATTATTACGTTCATTATAATAATCAGCTGTTGTATATCTTTCCTATAAAAGCCGTATTACAGTTAGGTTTGGTTTGGGTTTGGATTCGATTTGAAAATTGTGAATTAATCCACTCAGATTTATTTGTTTTATAGGAATGTTATTAATATGTCTTATCGTTTTAGTATTGTTATTCTCTATGCCGCGACCCAGGATATATAACCTTTCACAATAAAGCCGTATTGCTATTCGACTTCAGAACATGGTCAAACTTAAAGTTAACATGGATTTACTGTCAGGCGTTACGAAGTTCACCGGGTCAGCTAGTATGTAATAATATTTAAGCTATATTATTACATACACAATTTATCAACTACACTAGGCATTCCTACTACGTGGCCTGCAGGCAGCCCTCGACACGATGTGTTCTGGCATAAGATTTAGAGTATTTGTGCACACACATGCAAATACACACACCAAATATAAGTATATTTTCGTTTGGTTCATCATTTAGGGCTGCTATTACAATTATACAATACATTTTTTTATAAAATTTAAAGGGTAAACTATATGAGATAAAACTGTTTGAAAAATGTACTCAGTAAAAGATTGAGCTTAAACTGTTTTTATGAGGTTGCCTTAATAAACCACTAATGGAGAACGGAACACATGTTCTTCCTAGTGGCTGGCTGCTTAACAAAAGCATAACGCTTGAAAAAATGTTTATAATCCTCCCCAGGCGTGGTAAAATTCTCTCTCTTCCATGTACACGTTCAGTTTATCATACTATTGCAAAGTGGTTGAAGTTTCATTAATAATAAACTTACAAAGGATAACTAGCATGCTGGGTTGTATATAATTTAAAATCATTATTTCATAATTACATTCTGTTGAAATAGGTATAAGAATACCAGCATTAAACGACATTAAATAGTGTTGTTTAATAAAGTTCATGACGCTGTTACTATGTCGCTGATGTTTTAACGAATTCAAATAATAATAATAGAATAGTTAGTTTTTAGTTCCTGTAATGCCTATTTTATTATGTAAGGGTACGCCGAAGTATATAATTTCCACACGCAACTCTATGATTGACCCACTTTATAGCTCAAGCTCATAAGCTAACAATAAAACGGGCTACATTTAAGTAGACAGGCTCGATATAAACACTGTTGAGCATTGGTGAATAACAAGCCTGTCAATATGTTATAAATGTTATTGTAACTTTTTAGGTTTATAGTATAAATAAGTATTTAAATGGATTTATACTAAACATAAAATAAAATAGGCATGAACCGTAAGTTGATTATGAGTAAGATTTGTTTATTTCTTATTTTTATTCTTAAACAACGTACAGTTAAAATAGCTTATTAAATTAAGCACTGTACGCTTAAAAACCTTGCTAGCTTCAACCATAATACTGTACTCTGTAATATTTTAATTGAGGTATACCTCATGTTTGAAGGTATTAACCATATCAATGTAATCATGGAAAAGGAAAAATTAGGGTTTTCGATTCTATTATAAAAGGACTGGAGGGATTTTGAATATAATAAAATATAATTGATATTTACTTTATTGGTACCGATAATCAACTGAAAATATTTTATCTTCAACCTTTATTATATAAGTTTTAAGGTATTTTTGCTTCAGACTGTTTTTAATTAGATCATGCATTTCTGTGATGTGGCACTTTTATTGCAGCCTTTAAAATTGCCTATATACTAATACCAGATGGCATTAAGATACACAAATAAATTGTCTAAAGCGAAAATGTTGACTTTGTTGGGAATAATCAATCAAATATTGGTATCATGTATTTACATATAAAAATAAACTTCATGCTACAATATAAAATTTGGTATACACCTTCATGTAATTGATCTATAATTTATACAAATATAAAAATCTATTTTAATAAACTTAGTATTCTTCATGTTTCTTTTACACAAAGTTGTCCGATAAAATTCTTGTTTCCTAAAGAGTAAATTTGTATACATTGTAAGTTAATGAATATTATCGAGTGTTTTGATCAACCTAGGTTCTATCCACTTTATATAAATGCAACCCTGCAGAATGTAATATTCATTTATACAATGTTGTAACTGCAAAAAATACTCTTTGTCTAATTTAATATTTAGAGCTATTGAATAGCTCGTTTGACATGATTCTCAATGAGCCAGTGAGCGTGATAAATGTTTTCTTGTTAGATAACGTCATGGATAACTGATCTAACTGAGCTTCGTTAAACAATGCGACTAAAAATGAGAATTTCAATCACGTTGAAACTAATTTGATCAATTTGTCGTTTAAATATCTACTCATTTATTACGAGAAAACTTAACCAGTAAAACACTACCACTGGACATAATAGTATATGAAACTCACTGTTGGTGATGGTGGGTTTTACTTCAGATTGTTATTAAGAATATTTTCAACCAAAATTAGTAAAACAAGATTTCATGACGTTAGAAAAAATCATGAATCTGCATCATCATCATGTGACCTGCGATCTAGATCATAATCCAGACTAAGCCGGTAAAAGCTGAACTATAATAATTATTAAAGCATTAAAAAATCTTACTGAACTTGGTATCTTTTAAAAACTCTTTAACTGTTTTAAGGGGAGCGGTGAAGCCCTATCTCCACCATGTTCAATTCTTGAACTCTAAGTAATCATTTCTAAGAATCTATAAAAGATACGGACTTGAAATTTTATATCTGTAATTTCTTACGCATTGTACACCTAAAGCACTAGGATTATTTCATTACCATTTTTAATTGCTAAAAATACCCTTTTAACCAATATTATTCTTTAGATTTTTTCAACATTGAAATATTTTTTCTTAGTAAAAAATACTTTTCATGCAATGATTATAGTACTGTAGCTTGGTGTTATATAGTTGTACATGCATAAACAATTTTAATTCTCCATCTCTTAGATACCCTGAGAAAAGTGTACTTTTGTACAAAAGAAATCAACTATCGGTAAATGATCCATACAGTGCAAG
Organism: Nephotettix cincticeps; assembly: GCA_023375725.1. Lineage (NCBI taxonomy): Eukaryota > Metazoa > Arthropoda > Insecta > Hemiptera > Cicadellidae > Nephotettix > Nephotettix cincticeps. The sequence continues at coordinate 44,872,231 of CM041787.1, forward strand.
CATCGAACATTAAACTGGAGGAAGATTTCTTCTTTAAAATCACAATACAACAGAAAATGTAAAAAAACTGTCTACTCTCCCTGCTCCCCTAAAATGAGTCGAAAATCTTCCTGAACTTGGTATCTTTAAAAAAATGTTTAACTGCTTTAGACATTTGTTCGACCTTTTACCTACTAAGTCTGGATTATGTACTAATCTTTTATTGTTCTAGGTTCAAGCTCACTTCAAAGACTATTAGTTTACAGATACTTCGTGAAACCTTTTTAACTAATTGTGATGGAAAGTTTCCACAATAAAAAATAAATAATAAATACCGTAATGGTAGCTCAGTAGTAATGCACTGGGCCAACAAGTCAAAGGTTCATGGGATCGAAACCAGCGACTGACGACTGACTCCTGTCAGATTATGAGTTGTCACCTTTGGCTAGTCTATATGACTATGCCACTATAGCATCTCGCTGTCTTTAATTAACCACACAACTCTTAATATGATAGGATGAACAGTTTTAGATGAAAAATAAAATGAATAATACACTTTAAATTAATTTGGAGATAAAAAGACAAACAGGAATACGGCTGTAATTTGATTACCAAACAGATTGAAGGAGATTGGAGAAAGTTTTGTCATCATCTTAAATTTCGCTGTGACTGAAATCAATCCGACCTTGCTCAATTTGACGACTCTCGTGTCCTTAATTTTAAAACGAAGTGGATTGGAACAGCTATTACACTCGTTACAGACTTTTCAATATATTTTTTGGGGTTTAAAATCAAATTTGATCTTAAATAGCTCATTAAAATCACTAAAAGTTTATCAATTTCACACATTTATCCGATGTTTTACTTCTGTTTAAGGTTTTCAAAAACACTTTCGGACAACTATAAAACAATTTATATTAAGATTAAATTTATAATTTAATTATGTTGTATTATAATTACTTTTGTGTAATCCTGCTTTAGTACCTCTAGAAAAATATTTTAATATCCATAATTTATATTCATTCACTGAATTAATTTCCTGTTTTCTCTTCTAAAAACATTACTTAAATTTGTGTTTTTTTATCTAATGCTCTAATAGTCGTTACGATTGCAATGCATAATATCATTTATACATTATAAAATTGATTGTTTTTTCTTGCAACAAGCTTTCTTAGCTATAGATTTCAATGAAGGTGAAATACCCGATGTAAATTTCGTACATACTGTATTATGCTATTTGTTGCTGCACTTCAATATGAGATCAGTTTTATAGAATTCCATTGTCGTCAGTTCAAAGGATTTTTTCACTCATATCTTCTGATGCATCCGTTAGTACCGTATCCTGGGGCTTAAACCATTTTCAATAAACGATTGAAATCAGTATAACCCTTTAGATATAGAAGTAATTTATGTAATTGTAAGATAAACTGATAAATTACAAGATCCGTCCAGATGTTTTTCTATTATCATTGTCCACTAACCATTTTAAAGTTGCTATCTGCACGTATATATCCTTTTTGCTTATCTTTTTTGGCATGATGTTTAGTAAAAAAATAAATCAATCAACAAAATTACCAATTATTTACAAGTTACAAAAAAATACCACACTTAGAAAAAAACTTTCATATTTATATTTTTTAATACTTTATTTTTTGTAGAAGTATTTTAAAAATTCACACTTTCTGGAGGTATTCAATCTCCTCCCATTTTTAAGTGCCGAATTTACAAAATTATTTTATTAGTTATGCTTAAAAAGGACTGGTAAAAATCATAAAGTCATTTTTAAACATAAATATACCAAATTTTGATAAAAATTAGCAATATTATTGATATTAAAATAAAAGTAACAAAATACACAAAGGATATGTGCCAAAAAGTAAGAAATGTAGAACAGCAGTTTCCTAACTTGAAGGTGAAGTATAATATCAGTAACTCTTAGCTCTCCAGTTTTTTTGTAAATATATACATTACGTTGATCTCATTTATGGTAAATATAATTTATTTTAGTATATATATGTTGTAAATTAAATAATTAATATCGAGTTTTTCTTGGTCGTAAATATTCTTTAACATATATTAGAAAAAAAACTTTGTTGGATAAGATTGAATCACAAGTTATTTTAGAGCAAATCCAATCAGATAGTAGTATAAAAATAATGAAAATCCATTGTTAAGCATTTACATTTTATTAAAATAAAAAAATATATTCCACAAATTATATTATATTTTTATTAGAATTTTAGAATTTTCAACTTAATAGTTATTTCAGATCTGTATCATTTAAAAATTAATCACTCTCAGTTTTAGCTAAACCCTGATGCTAACCATACTGTAATGTTAAACTTCCTGCTCTTTAGATAACAAGGACGAATTAGTTCTGCAGAGTTGGCAACACTTGGTGTCAGGTTTCCCGTGAGTTATTTACATGGCAAATAGACTTCTCAGAAATACAACGGCTTGGGCCACAAACATTCGTATACAAATGGACCCTAGACACGTACTGTAATAGGTTTAGATGCTATTAATACAACTTTGTATCACAAATTCATAGTGATTGTTGAATAAAGTAATTATAAAAATATATAGCTTAATTGTTTGTTAAAAAGGTGGTGTGTAATACTTAATGGTACATTTTTTCATTATTTACACATTTTTTCAAAACTTTTAATCAATTAATTATATGTTAATTATTTTTCTTTTTAGTTTGCTATTTTTTACTCTGAATTAGTTTTTCAGTTACATTTTTAGTGCATTACTTTGGCTTATTAAGGGTTAATGATTATTTTACTCGTTCGTATCAAGTGTCATAAGGATTTTCAATTTAATTTAATTTTATAAACACCCTTACACAGACTATACATTTATGTTAGCAATATTTAAAAACTGTTAAATATATTTATTGTATTTATTGTAAATATTAAGGATATTATACCATGTACATACGTAATTTTTATTTTATTTTTTTTAAGTTCAATAATTTTTGAACAATATTTCCAACCTTTTTAATCCATGGCTAATTTGAATAGATCGTAAAAGACATTCCGTTTTTTATATTTTCTGACAAGATGTACCTTACTTTTACTTCAGAATTTGTTGGCCAAAACATTCCATTAAATCAGGTTAAGACAAGCAGGGGGTTTGAGAGCACTAAAAACTTTTAGATCAAAAAGTAAACTCAATAAACAATCATTTCTGAATATTTGTTTGGGAATTGGGGCTATGGAAAATGTGAGGTCTGTCCAACAAATAAAATAACTTTTTACATAATGTGTCAACAGGGATTCGAGTGATGTGCAGTTGTCATCACATTGATTTCCGTAATTTAGTTTGTTGACGCGTGTTTTCGATTGTTGGTATATTGTTTACATTTTATGTACTTTATTTTGCATACGAAATACTGAGATATGGGAAATTCCATGGATGAATTTAGAAATATGTGATATTCGTGAACAAAGATAGAACGTGGAAGAGTTTGTGAAACTGGGGTAAACGCAAAGAATTTGCAAAAAATGCCGTCTAAGGATTCAGTCAAAAGAAGGCAAATCCACGATTATAGTCCACGTGGACTATGGATCCAACATTCATTCTGAGATGGGATCTTAAAGTTCACGATATAACATTGTGCGTTGCAGTATGTTGTGTACTTTGGTGACAGGTGTGAATGAACCAAAATTAAAAATAACACAATTCTTTCCAAGCCACTAAAATTATAGTTGTGACTGAAACTAAAAAAAAACTATATTGTATTGTTTTTTCCTAAAATTATTATTTTATTTTAGTATTTGTACTTGAGTATTTATCTCCATTTGTTAGAGGTTAAGTGGTAGAGAGGACTTGCAAGTCCTGACGTCGCCTCTTGAAAAAAGATTTTTTTCATTTCATATAATTAAGGATAAAACAATAATTTTCATCACTTGGGATTGGATCGGAAATGGTGTGTCTTTTTTTTGTTGGTAGATACTTTGTAAACCTACAACCTACTATTTTAAAAAATCTCTGACTTTTATTGGCGATTTTCACGCCCAAAATAAATTTACAATATGAGGTTTAGTCGAAGTCCAATGCCTTAATGGTTGAGGATAATTTACGTGACCATTATTTATAACATTAGGGTGCGGTTTTGAGAATGATTCCCATAAGGTGGTTTCAAAAGGTTTAATGTTTATTTGAACGTTTTCATGTATACCTAATTGTACAATATCGTAATTTACTTTGTTTGAAACATATAGCTTTTATGGTGGGCTTATGTTATTTTGATTTTTATTGCGGACATTTTTCATAACTATTGGTGAAAGCAAAATTTCATAACGTGTCAGGATCTTGTACCTGATCCCATATCTGACTATCTGACTATCCCATTGTTATGTTTCCCACCTGAAACATAACAAGATTTGTAGTCAATGTTTACTACACTGGTATAAAGCTGAACACAAAAGTGTTTAGGACAGTCGGAAAACTTTTAAACAATACCAAGTATAGAAGAAACGAAACACGTCAACACGACAAAAGGCTCAAGAAAAACTGGATTGGAAATTGTCAATGGGCGTGTCCATGGGGCTCAGTGATACTAGCGCCAGAAACAAAATGGCCGTGATAAAAACCGGAAATATATACGAAGTGCGTCTATCTGATTTAGCTTTTTAATTACATAATGCTTCATTTGCCGTACTACGTGATAGCATGACGTGACAAGTTTGTTTTGGATTTATTTAGTTTCTATCTACAGATACTTTTTTCCATCCCTTAGTTCTTTGTTAAAACTGTCAGTTATGCTTTTAACCGAAGAATGTCTGATTGGTTGGTCAGCTAGATTTTTGTACGAAACTTCGATTAATTTTTTTCAAAATATGGGGTTTTCAGTGTAACATTTTTGTATTCTCAAAATTTGGTGATTTTTAGACTAGGAATAGTGGGAAATATTTTATTTGGCAATTAAACCCTTCCTTATATTTTCCCTGTGTCATTTGATTCAAAGTGTTTTTTGTCCCACCATAGTACGACCTAAAACAACTACTGCAGTTTATTCTGTATATAGAGTTTTAGACTCCTGAGTGCTATTTTTTGTTTAGTTTTTACGAAAACTAATCTAATTGTGTTATTTTCACTAATTATTTTAAAGGTAAACCATACTTAAAAAATTTGTTACTAGATCCCCAAAATTCTGTTTTAAATTGCAACACCAAGAAATATAAACAACAACAAAAATTGCGTTTAACAAGATAATAGCTTGCAACAGTTTACTGCCAATCAATCATCACTAAATATCCCTGTTTACGCATTTTTTTTCAAAGTTATTTTATTTATGAAACATATATCACACCTTTTGTTATAATGACAAAAGGTTGAAAATACTTTACGGTATTTGGAAAAAATGACAATAATCCCCTATAGAAGTGTTATTTAATAATAAAGAATGGGAACAAATTCATGACCCCTTACAGAAAATATTCATCCAAGATATAGAAAGTTTATGATTTTTTTATAGTAAAATATACGTATACATATTTACGTAAACCTTTAAAATTACGTACTTAACACCAGCTAAACAATAACCTAACTTTGTCTTTGTTACCCGGCCATGAAGATTCGTTATTTGCTAAGACAGCAGTACTTTACTCCAGGTTCCATTCTATTATTTTAAAAATCCATTACCGAAATTAAAAGACTCCAAAATGTACCTACTCATCAACCCAAGGATCTACCTTTTAAAATAAGAGCTTTAATTTTAGCTACCCTCACTTTGAGGAGGATTTTATTATTTTCAAAGCCATAGAATTATGGTATTATTACCTTAAATTAATTAAAAATAGCTTTTCTGTTGATCTAAAACTAAAATATGAGCAATAAACGTGAATTTTAGGGTATCTATGGCATTTTTTCTATAAATATACAGCTTATGAAGATAAAAAATACGAGTAATTCAATATTTACTGCAAACATACTTCTAACGAATTTATACCGTTTAGTTTTTGAGAACGTATTTTATTGGTCAGTGTCCCATACGAATCACACTGATATGGAAACTTTTCTTAGTTAAAGATAGACTTTAGGCTACCGAAACATATTTATCGTATAAGTTAAATTTTTATGCAATAAATCATAAACAGTTTTATTGTTTTTACTCAAGCTATCATCTTCAAAGCTAGTAAAATATTTAAAAATAACACCGAAAACCAATTAGCAAGGTCATACCATATATTGTTGCATAACTGTGGCATTTAAAGTTTCAAAAAAAACTATGGTTTAAAAATTACCAAATAATACAAGCTTATATTCAAAAAGTGAATAGTGTAGCCTAAAACTACAATAAATCTATTGAAAAAAGCTTTGAAAAAAATTAAAAATTGTAACGTATCGTATTACACAAAACATAATATTAATTCACCGTCACTTGCTAGTTTTAATTATTCAAGAATTCTGCAGTTAACGCGAGAATTATACTAAGTTAATGATTTGTTATTTAAAATACTAATGGAATAGCTAAGAGTACAAAAATCTTGGAAAATTATTCTAACCGAATATTGTAATGATGATATCATTAATACAGAGTAGTGTAAATAATTTTGTAAATTATTTATTCTTTTTATGAATCAATTTTTCCTCCTGTCAAAGTTTGACGATATACTTACGCGATTTGTAATACGTTATTTGACTGCGGTAATTGATATATATAATATCTAATAAATAAAAATAGAATCAGAAAAATAAAATACAATGAATAAATCAGTCTCAGCCTGGCCACTGAAGATGTCACAGCAAGAGCGAAACCTTTGGCAGTACAAACTCCATGACGACTTGTTTGACGACAAAAAATCAACTTGATATTACAAAATAAATACGTTAAAGCTGCTGGCCCTAAAGATTCTTTCGTTTCAGAATATTTTTCTAGAGTCAAGCATTCGCGATATACTAATCAATTTGTGTTACTAAAAATAGTCTTACTGTGGGTACAGTCGGAGGTGAGGACTTCTGGAACTACGTAAGCAATATGTTCATTCCGGGATAGGTCAATATAAATCGGCTTTAGAATTGTGATCGCTCCAATGAGGAAAGCTCTCGTGTTGATTAATTAAAGGTTTATCCGAAATAATATTACTTAAACAAATTCCAGGTTAGTCCTAGGAGATGAGGGAGAGGGTTTAGTGGGTACGAGTACTCCCCCCCAAAATGGGAAATCATTTATCTGATTTTAAGTAGGTGGAATCATCTGTAAAAAGAAAAGTTTACTTATGAGTACATATCTTTTTCTATCTTGCATAGAGATTTTGATAAAAAATACATCAAAACGGTTTAGTTTGAGTCGCAAGGGGCCTCCCAAAGTATTTTTATTTCAAAAATTCACTCAAAGCTCAATCACCATAACAAATTTGAATTTAACTTCAAATGAAAATATATTGAGTTTTAAGAAAAAGGTTTTAGATATAGCTCTTTTCATTTGACACCACCTACGAGTAAATGTGGTGGAAGACCCGCTTAACCTTTCAGAAAATATCTTATTTTGTGGTTTACAAGGTTAAACCTGAAACGAATTCAGATAATTTTCAAAGCCAAACGTGAAACCCCGATGATAACCGTCTGCCAGGTCAGGTTCTCCGTAATCATCTTACATCCCTTCTCATCGCCACCGAGCCGTCTCCACAATCGCTTCCACCTAATTGATCTAACGTTCCTTTCACGTATTCATGTTGCCCCATTGTGTCCAGTCATTTGTATGATTCAGCTTCAGCTTGAATAAATTATCTTGTGTTCAGATTTATTATAGTGTGACAATTATAGGCTTTGTATCACTGATATTACTATATAATTAAATACCTTAATAGCGTATATAATCCTGTATTAGTGCTGACGACCATTGGTTTCGAAGCTTATAGCTCCATTATAAACTGGCCCAACTGGTTATAGGTCCATTATGACTGGGACGGTGGCGACGTCCTGTAATCAAGCTACTTGGAGGTCACGAACTGTGGATAGTTGTGAAAGATGGTCGGTGGATGTAGTGTTCTCTTGTGTGGATTAACGTCCGCACTATTGAATACTACGTTAATCCGCAAAGACCATCCTCATAATTAAACCAAGGCATTGATTCGGATTCCACGTTAAACTGTAGGTTCATTAGATGCTATGCTATTAGTCCTGTCTAAGGAAAATGTCAGCCTTTGTCAGTAATAAGACTACAAGATCATGCCACAATCAGCTAACACTCAATCCTCATTCATACTTGGCTTAAAATACCTACCGGTACGGTTGTAGTACGGTCTAATCTAATCCAATCAAGTCGAATGGTAAGTTTAAACTGAAACTACGCTCAAAAATACTGAAGTAAATAGACGTCACACACAACACGAATACACTAAATACATTCAATAGCTTCGCCCAATAACAAAAATTTGGTCGGAAGTGAGGTGAAGCCTTTTATCACCTCGCTTATGACCTATTTTTGGGTTTTGGCTAAATTATTGATCTATGTTTTTCAGTAAATTTACATAATAATATGTTAGACCTACTTTTTTCGAAATATGCACTTATTGGGTTTTAAACTCATATCCGTTAAATTTAAGAGTGAGTTTTCCCCTTGAAAGTAGCTAAACAATCTTTATTTCATTATCAACGTAAGGTTTGATCTTAAATGCGATATTTGGCAGGATATATTATATTTGCATTTATGGCCAATTATTGTTTCCAAGAACATTAAGATGAGTTTTCACAATCATTATTCACTGTTTCACTGAAAAATTGATATTTAATCGAATATGAAATCCCCACAACACAACAGCTAGAGATATAAGTGGAGTTTTCATTTATCATTTAGTAAATGTTATTTTTTGTGAGACATTGGCAATTTTCCAACTTTTTAATAAATAAGGTGTAATGTATTACTAATATCCAGTAGCCTACTCAACACATATGAATAAAAAGGCTTAAGGGTTACATAAACATGACGACGGGCATTGCAGAACACTGCTTCTAAGCAACTTTACACCCTGCATTAATCTCACAGCACAGCATCGGGAAATTAGTTCCGTTAAGTTGGCAGCAGTTGGCGAAGCACACACCATAAGTTATGTGCATGTCTGACACACTTTAAGGAACCACTGCGGTTGCGATACCAACGTCTCAAAGATAAACTTCCCACTTGCTAATTATTTCAGTATGATATTAATGATTGTTGCTTTACTGACTAGATTGATTTCATCGTTTAAAATGTGATTTGATATAACGTAAAATCTTTGTTGAATAATTTACGACAACGATAAATATTCATATTCGTAGATTAAATACTCACAAATTCTAGTAGGTATATGAAGGTCAATATGGGTGGAGGGTGAGTATGTTGAGTGGTAAAATACAGACTGAAATGCGTTAAATAAGCAGCTGATTTTTAAGGAGGTCAGTTAATTAATAACTAAATGAAAAAAGGCAAACACGCCCAGTAAAGAATATCAGAATCGGATTAAGATTTCAATCAGGATAAAACAGGAAATATTCAGCTCCTGAAGCCAGTACTAAAACCATTAAAGCACACAAGTTTATATAATACTTATGAATAAATGTTTCTCGTATCCATAAACAGTTAGGATGCTCATAGGCAGTGCTATAACTTGTATGCTCTCTCGCCTATTACATAAACGATAAGAAAGAAGTGAAAACTGCTCTATGTGAGATCAGGGAGGAGGAAATGAGGAAGGAAAACTTTTATTGTTTTATTGAAAACTTTTATTACTAAGACTCTTTAAACCTTTTCAAAAGATCAATATTTTTCATTTTGAATTCATGACATGCCATTAATAGGGCATGTTTTTTTTAAATACTACGTATTCAATTTCAGTCAATTGAAAACATTAAGCGACTAATGTGAAAATTTATATAATGGCATACTAAAAATGGTATAAACAGCTATTCAAAAATCCAGTTTTGGAACGTTGTGTTTTGAATCGGAGTCAAATAACCACAAGAATTTTCACCACAAGAAAGATAAAGTTATCAAGTTTTCTCTAGTTCTCAAGTTTTTGATTTTCCGGATCGCCCCACGTAGCTTTGGCGCATATAGCGCGGTGGTCCCCGACGTTTCGCCCATCATGTGTTTGGCGTCTTCAGGAGAAGACTACGTGAGCTCATGGTGGCTCACAATTTCGATTAGTGAAAATCAAGTAAGTTTTAATGATGGCCAGTGCCGTAGTAGCCTACGTGCGAATATGATCTAGTTTTATTTACACTTGTTTCGTATCACACTGGCTATGCTTTTGAGTTTTTTGAGTTATGTTTTTATAGTCGGTTGTTCAATACCGAATTCGATGCGAATAGCCTGATTCATTTTAATGAGGAAACTCATTTTTGCAAACTCTGTCACACAGGAAATATGATGTCGCACAGTAGCCCTACTGAAAACTTACTGAAATATTTTATTTAAATTTTCATTAAGATTTTTATACCCAAGAACTTATATTTGGAGCTAAACTTATTTCCGGTCGGAGAGGTTCAGCGGTGTTTACTCGGTCACCAATCCTGAGCTAATCCCAAGGTGAGACGATTACAGGTGTACCAAGCATCAACCTATCAACACCGTTCGCGTCGGAAGTTACTTTGCGTATTTACTGGACGTTTGGAAGTTGAAAGTAAGCCTATATTTTTATTTAGTTACGTACAAAAATCGTTGTGTTATATTTTTTAATTTATTCCACTGAACATTTTCTACAAATACTAATCTTTACAACCGATGCGTTAAAATGTCTAATACCTTATTTAACGATACAGAAAGACAAACAGGCAGACAGAAATTAAGATGAGACCTATTTCAGCTTCATATGATTAAAATGTAAAAATAAGCCAACATATCATAGCTAAATAAGTGTAAAGACAAAAAAATTTTAAATTCTATAGATAGACACACATCTAGAGACGAAACGCTTCAATAATACCTAATTAATATTTTAATTTTATAGTAAGAAATTAATCTTAGTAAATTAATATAATAATGTCATTATCAGACGTAAATTCTTCAGAGGCAAAATTTTATATATGTTTTAATTACTAACGTACTATACAAATGTCAGTCGTAGAGTAAATATTTTAAAATAATATGAGTAAATACACACTTCCCGTATAACGATAGATATTTTCGTTTCAGAATGTTATGACAGATATTACATTGATTGTACATTAGGGGGTTTTTGTTATCAGATTACATACAAATGGTGGAAATATACTGTCAATAATTTAAATAAGTCAGCTCAAATTTAAGTAGGGGCAACGTGTTTATCTTCGTAGACACGGTGCATTTAAACAGTTATAGAAAAAGTTTGCAATCATAGTTTATTCAAAGTTTTAATGAAATAAAATTTAGATACTCGTAAATCGATAGGCCTTTGAAATCCTAAGTAGTGTCAACTTTTGATGACACGATTGAATAGCCTCTGGGTCATTTATTATATAACGAATATCTAAGAATGTTTAAAATACCTGAAAGAGCCAAGTGGTCCAAATAGAGACTACCGTGGTCTCGAGTTCCAACGACTCATTTTAAAGTTAGTCCTACTCAAGCTACCTCATTTTAACACTCACGTTGCAGTTTTAAACTTTTAGTGTTTTAAAACAAGTTTATAAAATCAAATTTAGAAATTTTCGATAACTGATAAGTTATGGTGAGGTTGGACACGTTCATCATCAGTGAATGTTAACTCATAACAACTATCAAAATAGAGTAGACTATTAAACTTACTAAGCTGATTAATTCAGGTTAAACCCTTAAATGAGCGTAGCATTTGGACGCTAAAATTCGTTTAAGTTTCTAAAAATCAACTTTATCATTTAATTTAGATTTTTAGGTTTCCAGTTTTAAATCCGATGTCAGTTTATTTATTTATTTATTTATCAACGGACAACCATTTAAACAAAATAGAAGTAAATAAAAAGTGAGTACATAAGCATGCAAAGATGCAATAAATTAGACGCTGTCATTACAATGCACAGAGTAATTACAAATAATAAACTATACAATTAGTTAACAGACATAACCAAACTAATGAGCAATGACTATTACAATGACAAACACACCTTATTAACAAGCACAACATAACACAAGCAATATAATAATATGAAAAGAACAATAACAATATTTTAACAATTGCCAAAACATACGGCACCAAAAACAGTACAAATAATAACCTTATGCCAAACTCTGAAAACCCGCCAGGATAAAACCGTTCCTGAAGCTCATTTAGCTGGAGAAGAAGAATGAGTTTTGTTATGAATGTATCTTAGCTTTAGGGGGAGGTCGGGGTTGGGGATTTTTAAGATGGAAAATATGTAACAAGGTTTCCATAGAAACTACTAGTGCTAGTGTATTGAATTTTTAATATAAAAGAATAAGAACAGCTGTTTAGATAAACTGAAAATATTCCCTTTAGACATATCCATGATCTAACCTATTTCCCACAGGGGAAGTAAAAACAAACATTTTGTATTGAGTTGCCTACAATAATATTTAGATATAAACCAATTTTGAGCCTACAGCTGATTTATTATTTACATGAAAACATTAATTATTCATTTTATATAAATATTCTTCAGTTTAGTTTTATTATGTTTTACCATAACAATAGATTTTACACCTACGCCTCATTTAACCTAGACTACATATGTTGAGAATATTTTGAGAGTCAATATGTGTGTAAACATCAAGAGTAATAAATACAGAAATATAATTTATTTTAAAGAATTAAAAACTATTTTATCCAAGCTAGATCATTTGTCAATCTGGTGTATTTACTTTAAAAGTGTTTAAAACTCCTGAAATGTTTGTGGCGACTCTTGATTAAACTTTAGGCTTCATATAGCCCCATTTTGACAAGAAATTTCTAGCCTTAGGGGGTGTTAGTAATTCACTTAGCTTAAAAATTGTAGCATAAATGACGCCGTTCATCGATATGTCGTCTATATGATGGACAAAGATGGCGAGGTACCATAGTGGAGTGAGTCACTTAGACTAGCCAGAGATAACCGCTTATGATCTTATAAAACTCACCCGTCACTAATTTTTTGAAACCGTTGGTCAAAAAGGTCTTGCTAGAGATATTATGCAAAGCCTTGAAGCTTTAACTATATTCATAAAACTGGAACACGTAGAAAGAATAATGACTGTATGTTGTCGACACCATACTCTAAATATTCTCCACGCTAACATGCATGCTGCAGATGTCATATGACACGCTAACTGTTTAAATATGAATGAGCTGTTGTGAAAACTATATTAAACAGTGCTGTGGAATGTTCCTATAGACAAACATGTACTGTAATTAAAAAGGTTTTTGAAAAGTAAAAGGTTTGTTACACCATGGGAAACTCTAGCGGATTTTGACTAAAAGTACCGGGCACAATTTGAGAATAGCACGTTAAACTACATTACTACTTGCATCACATGCCTTTATATTGTGACTTTATCCAATATTAAAATATGTATAATCGTTTGAAATTAAACCAACCCTAAGCAATAACTTAAAAAGCTTAAAGAGATTTTCGTACAGTATATAGTCCATATAGTTAATACTATAAAGAATCAAATAAAATTATCACTATCAATTTTACTGTAAATTTCAAGTAGGCAAAAAATATTAGACATATATTTATACATGCAAAATTTTAAAGTACAAAAATGTAAAGGATTTGAGTTACTTTATCCATAGAATGATGGAACTGTCATAGATGTAATATAGTTAAATAAATTAATAAGTTAAATTTTTAAACCATCCTTAAAAGAAAATACTAGTAAAGCATAGAAACAGTATGTCTTGTATTACTATTTTATTTAGAAAATTTAAATTAAGTAAGAATTTAAATTTTTTAGCTAAACATAGGTTTTCCTTTTAGTATAATAAAATCAATATTGGATGAAAATCTGGTTAAGTATATTTTCTCTCAGATACCATCCCTTCAACCTCCACAGATATATTCATGTATTCTGACAGCTCATGAATATTTTTGTCGATTGATCGCATTTGAGTAGACCTGTAACTTATCTGCAGGGTGTTTGTTGATGCCGGACCCGAGTTACTTCGTAAATTATGTCCTCGTGTTAAAGGTCATATTTATTTAGGCTTAATCGTCCTGACCTGTCACATTGTATAAATTTTCCTAGTTGACTTAACTTTGTTAGGGTAACCTTGAAACTTTATACAAACTGTTATCAGGGAAACTGTAATGAAAACGTTTAACAATTAGAGACCAAATTTTATTATGTATTGACAATACAAGTGACTATATGAATTCATATATATTCTAAGTTATACCCAATGACACATAAAAACCATTTAAAAATATATAATTCTGATTTACCTTAGAACATCGATTATTTAAATTATTCAATTTGAAAGAATACATTAAGCTGTTATTATTAAGAATAGTTTTTTGTGGTACTCATTGATGATGATGGGTTGAAAACAAATTCCATTGTAGAATAGCATGTTTTTGTAAGAAGAATGTGACACGTTTTAAAATCTTTAATTAGGTTCATGAGGATTGGACAAATTAGATAGGTACTGAAATAGATTTAGTTTTTTTTCTTAAGCAAATGTATCCCTTCTAAATTCAAAGTATCGTGTAAATACAGGGTATTCATTCAAGTCGAGTAAAAACTTCGAGAAAGGGTAGTACTCATTAAATTAAAATATTCTTATTAACATATGTCAAAAAATCTTTCGCCACCATTTTGTATTTTTGATGAAACTCGTGATATCTCAAGAACTATTTAAGCTACCAAACTTTGAAACAAAACTATGCACACATATTTTTCAGCATAAGAGAAAAATATTCTTAAGGAATCATTTAGATCGTTGTCATTTTTCGAGATGGCGGTGGTTAAACACTCTGTATAATCTTATATAATAATTAATTTTGGATAAATGAGAGATAATAAAATAATACTATTCGTGTAATTAAAGCATGGTGAGACTATTTTTATATGATAAACCCCATAACGTACTATGTAACGTTGGACCGACAAGTATTTTGTCAGTTTTCAGACCTCTGAGGTATTTTGATGAATGACGTCATCTTGCCCACCATCATTCATCTCAACACAATCCCAAGTATCGACAATGATTGATTCACTTTCTTTTGGTTATCTTCAATGATACATAAAGCTGAGTTAACAAAAAAACTTATACATGATATATGTTTGTTTATCATAAAGACAGTTGTTTCGAAAATATCAGATCAAAATTTTTTGACTTCAGAAAAATATTATATTTATGAGTCTCAACAAAGCGAAAGATTTGTCGTTGGTTTCTCAATAGCTATAACATAACGTTATTCAAAGGCAAATATCTGCAATGATAGTTACAATAATATGTATGTGTATGTATAAAAGGTTGCAAGAATGTTTGTAATACATATTAAACACAGAGATTCAACAAATATACAAATATAGTGAGTGCTCTATGATGTTGAATAATGTATTGTATTCAATTAAGGAATATTTAAATCTTTGAACTCTGTTTAGTGAAATTTCTGTACAAGATAACAATTGTGCTACTATTCAAATGTATATTACTGTAGATAATTATGAATAAAGAGTGTTTTGATATGATTCGATTGAACAATGAAGTATTTTGGTATTTACATAGAAAAAACTAAAACCAAAGAAAATTTAATTTTATTTGTGGTGTAGAAAATGTTCTAGCTCTGTAGACTAATAGATTAAAGATTATTGGAACCACTTGACTCAAGGTATTCTTTCCATATGCATTACAGACAATACCGTCTAAATCGATAATGGTCTTACAAATTTCTACCAGATTTTTAAAGCGAAATTTGTGTTAAAAAGATTATAATTATTTATGTAATGTAATTATCTGGATATTGTGGGGTGTATTCGTTGAATACTCTAAATAATATTTGTCATTCGTATTTTTTCATTGGAAATAACCACCAACCTATTGTAAAGATTTTATCCGTACTACAAAACACTACATGAAATGTGTGAAATTCAATATTCAGCTATAGTAACGTAAATAGCTAATACAAAATAAAAAATTGCCAAAATTGTTGTTTCATACTTAATCATTGATATACTTTTATTTTAACCATTCTATAGAAAAATGAATCTCAACCAAACTGTATCTGGTATGAAACCCGAGACTGGTTTATGATTTATCATAACAATTTTGGGACAGGACTAATGGTATTGTCACATATTTTGAATAGATGATATAAAAAGTGTTAAATTCTTTGGGAAACAACAGATTGAACATTGTTACTATTTTTGATTGACTGTATTGAGGACTCCTTTTAATTAGAATATACTTTACCATCTTCATGGTTCTTTAATTGATTACTTAATACTTTTATACTGTATAAATTATATGTATGTGTAAAATATTAAGCCTCAAGTAATATATTACTGAATTGAGTTATTAATAAAGTATTTATTTGTTTTTTTAGGAGGAGAATTATCTTTTACTGGTAAGTAAATAATAATAATACCATAGTTTTATAGTTGTACTTTGTGTTTATGATTTTGAATAATCATTAATACTTAAATTATTTTGCATATGTTCTTTGTGTGAACTGTGAATGAAACGCATATTATTACTTCATCAGTCCAAATACTCAGTTTGGGGCTAAAAGAAGTGGAGTATCAGTGGAGTATCTGACCTAAAATAAAAAATGCCAGGATTTTTTTTAAAGATATTTAATCGAACTTATCACGAAATACGATACTTACTTATTTAGAAAAGTTGAAAATTAAATTGCTCGATGTTCAATTTAATTATAGCTCCTCCTTTTGTAAACTTGACATAACTTATATCGAACTTTCAGCATTATTGGTCCCCCTTTTATTTGAAATTAGATTATATTTTCAATAATAAAACACAAGGAAAGAGTTATGAGGGAGAGAAATACTATACATATTGATTTAAATATACAAGGTATTTCAAACTTATCTACAAACGTTTCAAGTTTTGTTTAAATTAAATGTAAATAGCATATATTAATCACCCTAAAGTCTTTACTTAAACAATGGTCACTATTTTTCATATTGTTCTAAAAAAATCAATCTTGAAATCACCGAATATGGTCCAAATCTAAAATATATCGGGAATGAATTTTTGAATAATTTAAAATTTTGCACTTAAAGGTTTACAATGTTTTATCAACCAATTTCAATAACAATGTATATAAAAAAAATACAATGCAAAAAAACGTAAAAAAATTAAGGAAACACACACACATGCTAACTTTAAGTTTTTTGTTGTTTAGATTCTATCTGGGCTAAAAACCCAAAGATTGTTTGAGAGTTCCAAAACTCCCAAGTACCTTCTTATGAGATTTGTTTATGCGTGACTGATATACACTTTTGTAAAAAAATATGACTTCAGTAGCTGTCATCACCTTACATTGTTCAATTAATCATACAATCAACTAATCAGCGTATCTATGTCACTAGCTGAGCTATATCAACGTTTTGTCAACATTACACTCACCAACTAATCAAGTTCACCTGTCACTCACCACGATATCGTGTCACTATGATGAATAATGAATATACCTCACAGCCGTGATAATGAACGAATAGCTTTGTTCCAGAGAAGATGCTAGTCGGTATTATAATCTTTGAGAATGAGATGAACGGTTTTCGTATGGATAAGTATTGATTATATATCATCCAAAGTTTCTAATGGGATGTTTTTGTTAAGAAAATGTAAAGAAATTGTTTCTAATGATGTTCTTCTCATTGTATATTTAATTATGTTCATTGTCATTTGAATTATGGTGCCATCCTATAAGCCAATAGTACTATTCTTGTTTGATTTACAAAAAATCGCTGATAGCTGGTGTTTCACTACGTACTCATTGTAAAACTATTCTTAAGAAATTTTCTGTGATGTCATTGTCACAGAAGATTGCCATTAGCTTGTATATACATTTTTCAGTGTCTTTTGCGTGCTAAAAATAATTTAGATACTTTTTTGTGCAACAGAGATGTTCATATTTATGGGACTAGAAATCGTAAAAAACTTAAGATCGATAGGTAAACGTATAGCATTATCCAAGTAAGTTTTAAATTCACAGGAACTAAATCGTACAAAGGGTTACCTGATAAAGTTAAAGAATTGCCTTTAAATGATTTAAAAATAGTTATTAAAAAATTTCTCCTTGAACACGGTTTTCACAACTTGAATGAATACTTCTTGGTTAGTTTTAGTCTGCTTGACGCAGCCTATACACTATTGTAACTCTTGTATAATAATGTGCCTCGGAATAAATAATATTTGATTTGATTTTATTTGATTCGCAGATTACGATACTCATAGTTTTGTCTTTGCTACACTTCTTTAAGTAAGAGATTAAATTAAATATTGAACGTACTTTTGGTTAAAAACATTCATGATTTATATTCGTTTACTAGAGTTGTTTTCTAAAACTGGTAATTGGAAGTTTGTGTTTCCGTTCCAAAAATAGTTCGATCGTAATAAATATGGCGGTTTAACTTTATTGCTATTTTATTATTTCACTTTTTAGAACTGTCGTAAACATATTGGAGATAAAAGACACTGCTACATGTTGGATTTTTTATGTGCATTAAAAGGTAGTTTAAACCTTAAAAGTTAAAATAAAAAAAAACAAATAACCTTTTAGACTCAGTATCGGGATGTACTTAAGAGCGCAAGCACATAGGGAACACAATGGTAACTAATTGTTTAAAATAATAGTTAGAAATATTACCTATTTCGTTACGAAGTACAAGTAAAAATAGTAACAGTAGAGGTGTGATTATGAGTTGATGCCATGACACAGAGTGGTGCATTTAATGTACCATTATTAATCATTACTACTTGTTTTGACGTGGATATTTTTACGCTTTTCGGGGGGGGGTGTAGCAATTTGCAATAGCAAACATGTAACGTACGTCATTTGGTCTGTACAATAGCTGTTTATAGAAACTGCAAACATTCACTTTCTACCATGTTATTTCTCAAAGGGAAGTAAATAAATTTTTCATCTTAAATGTCGGAATTTCTTTGAAAGCAGTATAAACAAATAAACTGAGTTTTGCTTTAAATCTGTACGATATAACCATATATTTTCTGGATGGGATGTGAAAAGACGAACAGATTTGGCTTAGGACGTCTCTGTCAGAAAAGACACTGAGCCATGAAGCCTTCCTGGAACAAAACTTAATTTCAGCGTTTATAAACACCTTTTAAGGCCTCGGGGGATTTGTGTCAATCAGTATTAGCTGACACGGATGGAGATTTACCGATAAGGCCAAGGCATCAAGACATGTAATTCAATAAAATTTCATATCTAGAAGCAAACTAGAAAAATCAAGAATGACATCCGGATCTATATTATGAGTTATATAATATTGAAATATTAG
Source organism: Nephotettix cincticeps (assembly GCA_023375725.1). NCBI lineage: Eukaryota > Metazoa > Arthropoda > Insecta > Hemiptera > Cicadellidae > Nephotettix > Nephotettix cincticeps. The sequence continues at coordinate 44,891,585 of CM041787.1, forward strand.
ATTACTTGGATTATGTTTAAAGCATACTATATTTTAGATACAACTGAAGAGTAAGAGAGCTATAATACCTAGTTACTTACCATAATAGAGTACTACTCAAGTTAGATTCCAAAGTTAATAAAAAAGTAACACAAGTAATTAGATATATTAAAAGGTCAAAACTCAATAAATAGTGGATCTTAATTTACGGCTTTTAATATAATCAAAATGTTAGCTACGTAATATAATTCAAACCTTTTTATTTTTACATGTTGTATTATTAGTATTTTTTGTATTTTGTTTTCTGTAGGATGAAAATTAATGTATTTTCTGAATGAGAATGACATGTTTTTCATCTATATCCTCTGGCACTATGAATGACTTGGAAGATTGCCCTAGTAATACTATTGAATGTTTAACCATTTGCACCAATATAAATGTTAAAATGATATGTATTACTTTAAATAATGTTTGTTGTAATAGGTAGGTTATAAAAAATACCAGGGCATCAAGATTAGAAGAGAATTTTTAAGCTGTCAATTTTTATTGTCTGGAATTTATGAGAAAGTGGGAATCCAAATGTATATCGATCTTAGTTTATGAATATTTTATTAAAGATGAAAAATCAGACAGGAAAAGTAACTAAATGTAATTTGACAAGTAATAAATTTCTCAGCTGGATGGCGGCAAAGCGACCAAATGTAGTTGAAATGCGCTTGTAATTTGTCACTAGAAACTACTTTCGTATAAGTTAAATCAACTCAAATGTAGTCCTCAGTTAGATGTATGATTACCAAATTATTTCTGACGTTGATGTATGTATTCAGTTTGAGATGAGTTTAGTTGGGACTCATCCAACTTTCCCTTTCCAGGAATTTTATCGAGTTTGTAAGTTTCCACCTGTATGTGTTAATGATTTAAGTGAAGTTTGCTATTGTTGAAATGATTGGGTAGTTGAGTGGTTGTATTAAATGCTTCACAATCTGAAGGTTCCGGTTTTGGTGCTGAGAAAACCCTAAATAATTATTTTGTGTCGGTTCATTACAAGGTTCAGATGCCATTGTTCTTTGAGCTATTAATTAATGACCCTGACAAAGGAATCAGCTGGTCGGAATTCGAAACAGATTAGCCTACTTTCAAAAGACTTCCAACGTCAGAAAACACTTTGAACACTGGTCCACCAATTAAATCAACAAAAAAGATGCTTTATTGGAAAATCCCTTGCAAAGCTAGCCAAACACCTTGGGAGAGTTCTAGTATTAGCTCTCAGACGGCATCAGGACATACGACAACAACCACTAATAGTTTCACTAAATCATTTTAGACATCATTAATTATCTCTTGACTTTTCGAGATAAAAACTAACGACGATATAACAAAACACTAAAAAAGTTGAAGAGGGTTGCAGCATATTTTACCTTTAGATTATTGAAATGGTGATCCTACCACAAGATAGGAATTTTAAACCAAGTATGAATGAGGATTGACTGCAAGATGATCGTGTGGCGTGATCTTGTAGTCTTGTTACTGACTGAGGCTGACATGTTCCTTAATAGGACAATAGCCGATGGCAACTAAGGGACCTACAGTTTAACGAGGAGTATACACGCCTGCATACAAAACTACTGATATATGTGTCGGGTGTATTAAGCAAATACAGGTTTGAACTGTAAAGTATACATATAGTAAATGTAGGATGTTTGATATTAATTAAATGTTAGACGTTAGTAGCACTGTTAATCCCAATTTTGTGTAATTACGTTAGTAAATTCTTCTATTATGGACCTAACAAGAACGAACCTTCATGTCTGGACCTGATCTTTATGATTCTAATGGTTCATGAGTATTTATGATATAAAGTTAACGTTGTATGTGAAATATGCAACAAGAACCAACACAGTACTGTAAAACCTGATTAGCGAATCCCGGACCCAAACTAGAACCATCATTGACTCAGTTGTTAACTCTTCTACACTATCATCTACGCCACCAATTTACTTAAAGTTGGTGACTGTGTGAAATGAAATAGTCAGTGTCTGATAAATACAACTAAATTAATTTTTAGTTATGAAGATTATCTGTACAGTTTAGAGGTAAGTTACAAAGTAGATGTTAAAATGCGACGTCGTTACGTGACTATAAACAATTAGAAGCCATAATGCGGTCGTTAGATTACACTGAGGTATGAATATGCTATGTGGATCCTGCTCAGTGTTACGAGGATATAATGTTGAATGTCTTTACACTTGCGTCATGACTTATGCTTTACGATCTCGTGTTTGTTCGAGGCTTTAGTGCGGGAAGCGCTTTTATAGCTCACATTTAAAATTTTTATAGAATTTTTCATTAGTTTTGCTTGCCTGATAGTTTTAAAACTTTAATTGAGTGCTTGGAACAAGTTTTACAATGGGTTTTTATTGACAAAATATGGAACCTGTAAATGGCAAAAACACTTAAGTTTAAGGCCCATAAGGTCACAAAAGATACACATAAATATACATAATACATACATAATAAATAAATATTCAGATAATAATATATAATGACGTGATAATGAAAAACCTATATTAGGTCACCCAGTGACATCCCCATGGGCACAGTCACCCTACCATGTGTGGTCCATGAACTCGCCCACATGGTAAAACTCTCCCTAAGCATTTAAAATATGAGAAAGATTTATTTAACCTTTCATAATAAACTTAAATTACCTCGAGAAGTTAGGAAAGATTGTGGATTATAAGAGTCTCAGACTCCCACAGGGAAAGGAAGGTGGAAATTAACATTGTCTTTGGTACGGCGTTTATAACTAGAACCGAAACGAATTCCCAGGCTGCTTGCGTAATCTCTGCTCATTAATGTGCATCGTTATGGCTGAATTATAGTTTAACAGCAAAATTTGTTTGCTTAGTTATCCTAAAAATATTCTAACTGATTGTATCGTGTATCTGTTGCAAAAACACGATTAGGTTGAGACTAATGGTATTATTTTGTATTTTACAGCAAGATGCATTGCTGTAAGTTAAATTCTTAGACATTTCGCCATCGTGAGCTGTATAGCTGTCTGGGAGCGAGAGTTTGGACTATCTTAAAGAGGTGTGCTTAATCGCCACTATGTCGAGTATGTTTAATACGCAATTAAGAGCATCCTCCTTTGATGGTACTTTGTGTGGTGGACTGAGGTGCTAACTGACGAGTGAAAGGTTTTGAGCAAAACTGGAGTACGCGGGTTCAAATCCCGCCACGAGAAATTCCAATTTTACTTTCAAATGTGTGTTGTAGTGGTGGGAGGGCCCACCATTAGTAAACGGTAACCTGCTTGGGGATAGGTTGACGGTATTTGTGGGCTAAATTGGGATTTAAATAGAGCCATGTTTTGCTGCTTTTAGAGCCCACTATCTTAAGGTTAAGGGAATAAAGCAGTTATCTTAAGTGTTTAAAGTAATATGTTCTAAAATTACCATAAACTACCATAAAAATATCAGGTGATGTGATCAATGACGTCACTTCAGTAAGTTTTACCCCCTACACCGAGTTTAAATATATCCAAGTCATAAATGACATTTGAGATTTGATAAAGACAAAGTCTATAAAGAATTCTCGTGAACATTATCTAAATGAGGTAATGATTAATGTTAATTGACATAGATACGACGTGTCAGCAGAGCAGGTGGCTAAGCTGCCTATACTATTAGCCTAAATTGATTATCATCCAAACCGCTCAGTCTAAGGCGTCCCGTAATTAATCTAAATAGGCTGGCTAAATCACAATACAAATGGTAAAACATTTGGTGTACTTAGTTGGTACGTAAAAATTGATTTATTGTATATCTGTTTTGAAGAGGACAAGGAAAACTTTCAAATATTTTTGATTAAATTTGGATATGATTTGGTTAAAAGGAATTGGACATGAGAAAACATTTATAACTATGAAACAGCCTTTATATCTATTATTATTATTATTAAGCCAAATTACCTTGAGGAGTCAATGAACTCTGGTGTTAGACACGTTTAGTTAAACCTATTATGCTTTCGAATTAAACTGTTTTTTTAAAGTAAATTTTTGTCCCTAAGTAATTAAATACATCATATTCACAGACATCTAAACACAAGAGGGAAATGCCAATGTAGTTTTATGAATTTACCCAATTTCAATTAGATACAAGTGGTCGTCGATGGATGTGATATTCTCTTGTGTGGAATAACATCCGCACGACTAAACACCAGGTTCATTCATATAGAACGTACACATAATTAGGCCAGTTCATAATTTAGAGGTAAAAATGTGGTTTGGATTTCACGTTAAACTGTAGGACACTCAGAAGTGTAGCTGTTTGAAAAAACATGTTAACCTTAGACTACAAGATCGTTTTTCATTAATACTTGGCTCAATACATCTACCTGGATAGGTAATAATTTTAGAAGTGTAATAGTAATACTATTTCGTTACTCATTTAAAAAATTACTTTTGTATATGATTTTTGCATAAATCTGCTTCTACATTTTTTGTTAGAGTCGATTAAAGTTTGAACATAAAATCAGCCTAGCTCAAAGTTTGATCAGCATTTTAAAAGTGTAGGGTGGTTACCAAATAGAAAAGGTAGAAAGGGTTAGTAGGGCATAAAAATAATCCCAGGTGAAGTTGCGACTCTTGCAATGTGTCCCTGCAACTGGTGGTTGAGGTCGTAACCTTTACTGTCTTTGTCTCTACACATTTTGCTACTCACATCACACGTTCACTTCCTGTATCTCCCGTGTAGTTAGCTCATTTACAAATCTTGAAGGATTTGATGACGTCAAGTACAGAATTGTATTTTTTATCAGTATTGATTTTGCTTCGATTCACACTTTCATCAACATCGTGTTTCAGTTAAAACATTCAATTTGGAGTTTGCAATTTTTGTAAATAGCTTAATTTATTTCCAATACACAGATATATATTACAGAATATTTTAAGTTTTCTTTTTAGTAATTTTAACCTCAAATGCCCATCTCCTTGGGCCCAGAGTCTGTGCGGTAAATTAAAGTCAGCGAGGTACTGAAGCTGTGTGAGTCACGTAGACTAGCTAGAGGTGACCGCTCATGATCTGACAGGAGACACCGGCCACTGGTATCGATCCAGAAACCGTTGGTTGACTTACCAGGGTAGAGCATTGCCCATAAAAAACCTACAATAAAAACTCAAGTTGGAACAGAGAGACCGGTGGACGATAGTGCACAACAAAGTTGAAAGAAATTAATGATAGATCAAAACTTAGGTATGAAGATGAAGGGAACTTAAGCAAATTAGAGGTTTGTTTTTCTATCCTGCTTCAATGTGACAACGTGATTGTTGTCACATTATGTCATAATGTCACAATGTGAGTTCACTGTTCATTGGTAGGTGAAATCTGCTATACTTCTGTACTTAGTGAGGCGAAACGTTAACAGTTACGTTAATTATACAGGGGAAAAACTCAAAGAATTGCAAATTAATGTAAGAAGTATGGAGTTTCAACAGCATTTAGGACGCAGAACACAATGGATATAATACTACACACAAAATTGAAAACACCGATAAATTCAACCAACTAGGAATATACAAAATTGGATGCAGAGGCTGCGATAACATATACATAGGCCAGACCGTCAATTTTATAAAAATATATAAAAATCACATATCAGCATGGAAGAACGGGAAACCGGAGAGATCAGAAATCGCAAAACACTTACTAGAAAAAGGACATTACGTAACAACAATCGATGAAGACCTCAAGATTATCAAACTTGTAAAACAAGAAATGGAATTAATGCATGGGAAAAGTTATTTAATTATAAATAAAAATGTAAAGATAAAACAAAATTTTGATTTTGATTTTGCAAGAACGTATAAAAATCTATTTCCGGAATTCAGCCAGCCAATAAATGCTACCTATGACGCCATGACAGTAGCTTCCGGTAGCCAGTAGTATCCAAGCAGGGACGCCATCTTGTTTTTTTAGTCTTCATTTGGGCCTGATGATGTTCGGTTTTACTGGACGAAATCAATCGCCAATTTAACAACTTTTTTTATAATTACAATATATTATGTAGTGTTGGAAGACGTGAGTTTTTACTTTATAATAGTAAAACCAACACGTATAATGCTAATCAAGAAGTTAAACAGTTACCTAATAGGCGAACCATCTAGTTCTATTGGTATCCAAGCTTTCTCGAGGCTGCTCTCACTCAGCAGTGTGGTGGTGCCCACACTACCCCTTAGTTGTACGTGACCCGGCGCGTCAGGGAACTGTGCATGGGGCTGGGGTATCCCATGAAAAATACTAACTCTGACAAGCCTTATCACACTAGAATTCTCAGTTCAAGATAATCTTTTCTTTACTTAGTTATCGTCTAGGGTTTTGAAAGTGTATTTTAAGTTTATATATCAATTAATTGAAACATGTTGGGATTAAATTAAAACATACAGATATATTTTTGCACACGTAAATTCTAAAACTATATCGGAATTAATTTAGAAAATAGTATCAGCACCGTTGAAGGGTTTTTGTGGTATCCATCCGAAATTAATTTATTTTAGTGTGTTAGAAAACTAGGAGCTAAGTCATAAAGAGCTAAGTCCATTCAAGCTCTCGTCACTAAATTGATTATATAAATTAGCTTAACTTATCATAAATTTTAACATATGTTAGAATGAAAGTAAGAGTATTTTTGTGAATTAAAAAAATCTTCAAACTATATTGTTTTTGCTTTAACTATCTGATTACTAACAATAAACCCATCCAAGCTAAGAAATTACTAGATATTTTTAAATAATTAGTAATTTTTTATATTTTTAGTTGTTAGCGTGCGTATTTGATTTCAGAAGTATATAGTTCCCCGGTTTGTCGGATCGTCCCACGATGTACCAGGCAAGGGTAAACCTAATTAATAGACTCGCTGTGTTCATAATGCAGTGGTGCCTAGGGGAGTGACGTCACTAATGTGGGTGGTGAGGGGGAGGGGTGAGCCTCCACTCGGAGACTCTACCCCTTGTTCATGTAGAACATCCTGTTGAATCACAGGTAGTTAAGTAATGGAATTTGAACAAAAACTATTGTAAAATGTACGAGTACATATAAAAAACCAATTTTGGGCCATCTGATTAACTATACTTTAACTCATACTGGAAATAAAATGAAACAAGTTCGTAGAACATAAATTATTATCCAATTTAACGTCAATAGTTATCGACCATTTTTGTCGCTTTAGACTAATCAGCTGTTATATTACTTACGTTGTAGCAGTTCTTTCTTGATTCCGGTTTAGCTGTTTAGGTTAAGTCAGTGTTTGTTATTATTATGAATAGTTCGATCTCAAACCATTCGATAGTACGATTTAGTAGTCAATTACCAGTTTCACAATCATTCGAAACGTCCGAAGTACACGAAAAATTGATAGTCATTATTGCAGTTAGTTTATCAATTATTTACAATTGAATATTGACCTCAAACAAAAAGTATCTTCAACAAAGATATTTTGGGTCATATGATTTAAATAAATCATCATTATAATAGGTTTGATCCTATGAAGAAGAGAACAACATTAACACTTCAACACATGTATCTAAAACAATTGTTTTTGAAGAAGTATGACGAAAAATGCTTTTTTGAGCTTATCTTGTCCGTATATATTATAGAGTTAAATTTCTTAGTGACGAAAATAATTAAATTACTTAGTGATCAAGTAAAGTCAAGGCGTGGGGAGGGGGTTTGTAATCAAGCAGAGGGGGGAAGTTAGGTACTAGAGGGCCTGACTCAAGGGCTCTTTGGTGAATAACATGGGAAGTGTCGGCGTAACGTCTCACAGATAAACTTGATTAAATTGATAGTCCTGTGGTTACCAGTTTATTAGTACATTCATATAACGATTCGTTTGATGATTATTACACTTTCTTCGTATCAACCTCCTCGTACCTCGTTCTGTCGTACAAAGAATTCTTACAATTGTAATAAATTACACTTATAGTATAGTTTTAACTAATAACTTTATGAAGAACACAACACTCGTTTTGAAGTCAACAGAATTATAGGAAAACCTTACAAAAATATTTGCTTAGTTTCATAATTATTTCGACTTATACCCAACTATATTTTCCCTTACACAAAACGGTAGATGGATTCGCTTTACCTGTGAAAACAATTTTGGGGGTACGTGAACGTAGACGAAGGTTTCGCTTGGGTTGAGTTTCAAAAAACACATCTTAGCGACTGTCTATTTAACCAATCTATTTAATAATTTGGAAATTTCTGCTCTGTAATGTCACTATAATTCCTCAGTTATACTTGTGACAGTTAAAATATAGGCCACATTTAATTTTTACATACTTTACCAGAGTTTTTATTTTTAGTTATTGTAAAAGTGATTAATGTTTACACTCTTTCTTAAAATATCTTTCCATTTAATGTGCTGAGTAAATTTCCTTTTATTAATCATAGAGTGCAGTAATCTTGAATGAATATATTTTCCTAAGTTAATGGTAAATTACTTGCGACAATTATTAAAACATACATTAGAACTTTTTGCTTAGGCCTACTAGGTTTTATATTTTTTTTATTACTGCTGTATTGACTAAGTATATATGTATACCTTAATAACTTATTTTATACTTTAATGTTAAGACACCAATCCTACTTTGTCTATTGCTTGTAAAAGTTGAACGACAATAAAATTATTATTATTGTCTTGGAAGCCTTAATTAGAAAAATCGCATCGTCCATCTTCTGTTATAGTTGCACTAACGGTGACGGTATTAAACTGGCAGGAGGGTGGCTCAAAAACTCTGAAATTAAATAAAAGAAAGGGTAACAATTTTAAATTAAATGTAATGTCTCAATTTCAGTAACAAAAAATGAGTAATAAATATTGTACATTTGTTCAGCTACCCACGTTTTTGTGGGTTTTTACTATATTGTAAACATTTAAGTGAAGCAGTATCGAACCTTATCTAATACAAAAAAATGCCTAAACTTAATGTTTCCCTAAATAAATAAAACTAAGCCAAAGACTAAATAATATTTTCTTAAATTTAAGTGATATTTTGAAAATTCAAGAAACCTGATTAAAGACGAAATATATTTTTTCAGCAGTTATGAACTTCAAATTGTCTTTATTGTCATCCTTACTGAAACAATTAGTTTTAACCACGTTAATAACAGATCGTGGTTGTGTCATCTGTCTGACAAACCGTGTGGAGGGATCCAGTTTATTGTGTGGAGACGCAGTATTGACGTTTAAAAATACCAAAAGCAAAAAAGCTTCGAGCTCTAATGTTACTAGGGAAAATGTTCTAAATAGTATGTTTGATGCTTTCCAATTAATATATAAGCGTTTAACATGTTTAACAATACTAGAATTAATATCAATAGAAGCTTCAAGGTCAAATTTTCATTAAGTCGTATGGTTTACACAAACACATGTCATTGAATTCTGATTATTGTTTATTATTATTTTCCAATGTTTTGTAAACATTCTTAAAGGAATACCTAACTTATGTTATAGTGATTGAAACAAGAATATTGCATTAACTTCAGGGTGGTTATTTGTATTATATAATATAAATTTATACGAATAATTTACCCTTCTTTATCTCCTGTTTATGTTTTTATTTTCATATGTCTAATATTGACTGTTCTAGATGTTCAAAATCAATTTAAAGAAATAGTATACACGTGTTACACCTACTTGAGAGAACTTGTGACGAGTAAATCAAACGCGAAGATTGGCTATGTTTTTGGTAAAACTCAATAATGTGTTGCTGAGATATGTAAAATAACACAATTAAGTACAGTAATTGTAAGTAGGTACAATTTAGCCTAGTGCATTTCTCCCCAGCCTGCCATTGTATACACCAATGGAAAAACCTAAAAATGCTCAATTTGAATTTTCATGTTAAATATAAGTATAAGGTTCATTTTAAATGACTAGGTGTATTACAGTTAAATTTAAGTCCATATGTATAAATTAGAATTACCCTGACCTTAAAATAAGTTACATTAAAACACAATCATCAGGTTTAGGTACTGAAGTTAACCATTTCAGTTTATTTTGGTAAATTGTTTGATACGGTGTGGTGCCGAGTCTGTCGTCTTCCGAACACCTTCCTCTCTGTGGTCCAGTGACGACCCCCGCTCTCACCATAGATCAGCTCCACCATAACTCTCACCTGAGCAGTCGATCCTCCTTACAGCCTCCAACAATTCCACCTTGGAAGACTGGGACACGAAGGCGACTATGACTGGCGACGGTCCCTGGCGGCTGTTGGGGCGCAGAAGATAGACTGCGAACACCTACCCGAGGAGCCAGCGATGGATTTGTGGATATCGTGGTTGCCAATCATTTCATTCCACCTTCATCAAATAATATCTTTATTATTCAAATTGTAATCTTTTATTCATGGTTTCATACTTAATATCATCAGTTTTTCTTCAACGTTATTAACAAATAATAAATATTTGCTACATTTTTAAAATTAACAATTTATGGCAGGTTCTTATTTTTCCCTTGCATTTTAGATGTGCAAATTTATTAAATTTTATCTAATTATTACGTACCTAATAATTTTTAAATGAAAAATATTTATTTTAGAAACTTACCTTTTCAAAGCAATAAATTCTTCCATACTCCTTAGGCATGCCTTTTTCCCTTTTTGAATATTTTCTTAGAATAAGGAAACAGCTGTTATCATATTAGATAAGATCCACTTTGCCCTATCACGTCCGGTCTTAACTTATTGCGCATGGGATTCATAGCTCAGGCGAGTCTGTCGTGTTTTGAATCAACCTTCAGAATTGTAATCTAAATTCAGAAATTGTATCGATCTGGGAGAAATGTTCGATAATTATCAAGAGAATTCGTTACATTTGTTGTATCTTAACATATATCAATCTGTACGTGTGTTTGTAATTTAACTCCTTCTAAACCACTGGAACGATTCTGTAGAACATCTCAGGCATTATTAATTGATTCGAAGATGGATTCTGTAAAGTTTAGTGTAAATCCGTCCAAAGAGGATTACCCCAGAGGGCATAAAAAGGTGCAGTGTCAAGTTTTATAAGGTTTTAGTGTTTAAGAAATTAACAGCCGTGATTAAATAATTTAAAAGTTTTTTAAACTGTAATTTTGGTTCAAATAAAAAAAAATTATCAACACGCTTTACTATCCAATGCCAACTGAATCATTCATAAATGGAAAACTATAAAGTAAATATGTACTGTACAAAATGAAATATTTTAATCGCTACGTTAATATTCTATAGTTTTGGGGATTATGCATTATGAATAAAAATAAATAAATATTAACATGATATTTAGATAAAATTTAAAGAAGAATATGATAAGTTTTTTTGAAGGTTTCGTTTTTAAATTTATTCGAGGGAGAAATGATATGATAGTCCACTGACGCTTGGTGTAAATTAAAAACTTCCTAGAGGTGTGGAATGACCAGAGTACCGTTAATTGTCAGAGAAGCGATATGGTAATGGATCATAACGATTTGGCAGTAATGGCTAAAGACCTGCTGCAAATTGACCCAGTTAACTTTGACCTTTCGCACATGAGCGTGAAGCTAGCCAACAAACCAAATGTGGGTTCAAACATTGAAGGGTGGTTTACTACAGTGTCTTTAAAATAGATTTATTTTATCTGTTCTACACAACTATTCTATATGATAAAGTGCTTAGTCCTGATTATGCTATTACATATTTTTGTTCATTTGAAGTTCACCTTAGCTATTCTACATAGACAGATGTATTGAATCTATCGTCTGATTCATAAAAACCCGAAAATGGTAACTTGTTTTGCCCCCCCTTGTATGTGATAAAATCCCAAGTTTTGAATATCTTGAACTTACAATTAGAAGACAAAACATGAATACATGGGAAATAGTCATAAGGGAAATATGTATCACAACTAAGAATTTTAATATAGTACTATTAAAACTAAGTACAGTATTAGGTATTTTATAGGCCTACTATAATAGGAAGTAGGGTTAAAGCTTTTAAATTTGTCATAAAAGAGTACTTATTTGTTAGAAATATCTATAAGTGAAAGAGGATACAAAACAAGCAACATATTATTATAATTTTAAAACACAAATAATAAACTAAACAAGTATTAGAAACCGATTCAAGTCTAAAGTTAATATAAACAATAAACTAGAACAACTGATGTGACCCCAAAGAAATCGTTATTTTCATAACAGCATACAATTTCATTGAACTTTGTTGGTAACACATATTTATATTTGTTATGAATGGTTACTAATTAGCATCCCATGCTTCATGCTCCTTGATTAGGAACGTTTAATTAGGATCGTTAATTAATTGCTTAATGGGTTGAGAGTGTCAGATACATGGTTCTGACACAATAGGTACTATCTTGTCTGGGGTTATCTAACAATAAAAATATGAACTTTCTCTAAACGCACAGTGTTTTCCTTAACTATTTGTACTATAGTTTGTTTTTGTATATACAGTATTTTTTACAATCAAGTGAATGGAACACTGTAATGTCATTTTAAATATACAGATACTTTATTATTATTTTATAATGAAAAGTAAATTATACTATAGTTTTTCTAGTTACTGTTTTACAAACATTTCACTAAAGAATAAAAAATTAATATCTACCCTTTTTCACAAGTTTTAACTTCGCTACCTCTTAATGTTTCTCAATCATCCTTTTCGGAGTAAGACATTTCTTGGTGTTATTGTCTGACCGTCCAATCACAATTTGTCAACATATTTTGCCAAGCTCGGTAGCGGAATGAGCCTGTTTATGAGAGCAGAATCTGGTACACAACCGGAAAAGGCGAATGTCGTTCTTCCGTTACGTTTCGTCGTCTGTCACGTCCATGACGGATTATGACGACTTGTTGCTATTTTTATATTTCATAAGACATAAATTATTTTCATTACCATTTTATTAAACGTAATGTGTGAAACGGTTAGTCAGCCGACCATCGCTCCCAACATCAACAATGCGTTATGTCAGAGTAGCTAGGTAAGAAATAAAAATTAAATGATATTGTTTTTTAAAATTTAATTTTATGAATTTAGGATATATGATGCGCGTAGACTTTATATAGTGAAATATTCAAAATTAATCTTTGCTCTTGAATATCTTTTTACTTTCTCCTTTTTTTACATAGTATATGCAGAAGATATTGTTTTTGTCAAATTTTTGAATTTTAGTTGAGAGTGTATACATCCGTTTGGGGTCCCCTATATCCATAAAAGTGCTTTTCGACATGATGTCTGTCTGTTCTTTTCCGTGTGTGTGTCTGGATGTTTTCAGAGGCAAAGCCTACCCCAATTGGTCCGATTGAGATGAAATTTGGTATGTATGTATATTTCCACCGTATATCCAGTTTTTTTTAATTTTTGAGTATTTGATTTTTATGGCTTATTTTCTCACAGTAAGTTTTATGAGAGCGCCCAATGTTGTTAATCTTATCGAGAGTATTGAAAAAAATATATCTTATTTATTTTCCAACCGTTTTCCATGAAACTTGGTATAAAGCGTAAGGTAAAATCACCTAACAAAACACACTCAAAAAATCTTGGTATTACCGAGGAGGGGGTAGATTTTCCCCATATAGTTCTGACAATAAATTTACTTTTTTTGTCTTATTGTTATTTTCAGAAATTGGAAGATTATTTTTGAAACAAAAAATTATTTGATGATATTCAGATGAACCTTAAAAATTATGATAGTTTTAAAATAGATTGTAATTTTTAAATTTTCTTTAGCGAAAAAGTACATGTCAGTCCACTAATACCGTTTAATTTAGTTTGTTAAGTAATTTATTAAAACTAATATCCAATAAAATTAAACAATTATCTAAATTTATGTTATTACATTTATTGTCTTATCGGAATCTATTAATATCTTAGAACAATATGCTCAACTCGTTGACAAACTGTATAGCTCTCAAATGTTTTGTGAAAGTTATATGCTCTTACATTTTTATCGGAGGACCTAAATTGATTAATGTTTACTAATGGATTATAAAAATTTTAAAAATATATGACGAAGAAGTTTATTAAAACCTGTAACTTGGAGTACAATTTATAATTTTAATATGCAATAATGTGATGTAATTCAGAGCTGTAAGGTCCAAAACGTTTTGTGAAAGTATACAAAATACATATTTATGTAACGTAGAAAATTATTATTTTTAGTTTCACTAATCACACTCCAATTAGGTCTTTTAGACCGTGTTTGTTTATAGTTTAGTATTAAAAAACAAACTATTTAAAAGAGATACCCGGAGAATAAAAGGACCCAAACAATCAACGGCAACGTGTCATTCCCTCTCCTGCTATTTGTTTTTTTAAAGTAATAAATAATTATCTTTGCGCAATTCTACTAAGACACAATCGAAAGATAACAATTAACGCTTAGACAGTTTTAGGAAGTAATGTGATGTTTGATATAATAGTGTGAACTCTCTCCGGCTCACATGTTTGCAGGTTTTTATTTAACTGAAACTGAAAATAATATATAATATTTTTAAGTGTATCACCTATCCTGCAGCATAATTAGACAAGTTTCGAGCATGTATAAATTCCACATATTTTATCTAAATTTTTCTTTTGGTATAGTAAAAAAATAAATAAATCAATAGAAGTTATGTACCTGGTGTAATAAATTTTATTACAAACGACAGGAGAAAACTATAGTTGCTACCATATAACTAGGTTTTAATTAGAATAACAAAAATTCGAGTGTAAGATTGAGCCTATAATTAACGAAGTCGTATCAAAGGTGTAATCTCTTAGGTGTAGGTGTGACTTTAAAGAACATCTAACACCATTAATGAGAAAACTTTCGAGTTTATCTTTGCTGTCACTTAGGAGCACTTATCCCAATTAATGTTTACCTCGTATCTTTAACTTTGCGATTGTGTGTACTTGGGGTGTAGTTTCCAAACATATTAAACTCTGGAAACTATCCGGAGGGAAAATATTTGAAACGTGTTGAATTATCTGAAAAACTTTAATAAATCACAATAGTTTTAAATGATTTTAATATAATTTTAATTGAAAGTATTAGTGTAATTTAGGTAATGAAATGCTTCCCTTATAAGTATTCATAGAAAGTAAGTGTATATAAAATATATATTGTGTGTGTAAAAATTCCCTAAATCTTATGCCACAAAAAATCACACCAAGGGCTGCACGCAGGTGGTGTAGTGAGAATGCCAAGTGTTGGTAATAATTTGTATATTTATTAGTACAATTTAAAAATACCCCCGTCGCAGCAGACCTGCGTACTCAGCGAATTTCCAAATGAACTATATAATAATAATATATGACAAGTTTTATAAAAATCTGTCTAAAAACATGAGAATTATTTGCCTATACTCCATAAGATTAACATGGGAAAGAGTGTGCAGGACAGCTGCTGTGAGGAACACTGAAAGTAGTCATTTCTACCATAAATAATTTTTATCTTAACATTTATACCAACTTTCACTAACATCTGTCCATAAATAAAGGAGTTTGCCTATTCCTATATGATTAATATGGGAAAAGAGTATGCAGGTTTGCTGCCATGATAAACACATAAACAATGATTTTTAAGCATAAATGGATAGATCTCAACCACATGAAGCTAAATGTCAAGTTTTATCCCAAAATATTTATCAATATGGGAAATATTGATTTTTCTCTATCCTCCATAAGATTAACATTGGAGCCCCCACAATACAATGTACTGTGTTTAGATTATTTAATATCTCGGTAACCATTAGAGATAGAGAAAAGCTCTCTGGGCACCTAAAGAAGAAAAAATAACATGGTCCCGGGCTTAAGTCTCGCCATGAGACCTACGGTAATAGCTTCTTCCCTATGGAAAATTCGCTAAAACAATATGGGGAATATCCTTTACTTGAATCCCCGAAGTTACCACAACCGAGGTGAAGTACATTGAAGATAAGACTTTAAATTCCACAGTGACAAGGCTATAAAAAGTAATGGAATAAGAAGAAAAACATTTACAAAACTCTTTAAGTGCCACATATAAGTGTAGCTTGTTAACACGACCATGTGGGAGTAGTTTGTTCGTGGCATATGGGAGATGATTACTCAACTCAGACTTGTGTTTCGGCTCAGGAGCCAATATGTCTAAATGTTCATCAACTGGTTCGCTGTTTCCCGTTCATGTGTCCTGCATTCAGCTTTATTGGGGATCCTGGTTAGCATTTCGGGGCTTTATCCGAATGCTAATTCTGATTGGAAATGCTGCTCTTTGTGTTATTGGTTACGGACGCCTAATTAGTGATTGATAATACTAATTAGGTAAGTATCTATATACTATTGTCTATACACTAGGCTTTATTTATATAAAGAGAGAGAGAGAGAGAGAGAGAGCGAGTGTGTGTATGCAAAAATGAATGCAAAAAAGTAAAATAATGTTTTGCCAATACCAACAGAATATAAGTAAATTATTAACCTTCACGTAAATCCTTTCCAAAAACGTTACATAAGCTACTCACTAAATATAATTATAACAATTTTAAACAAGTATGACATGTTCGTTTATACAACTGGAGTAAAGATTTTTAATATTATCATCGTTCCATTTTGGCTTCCTCATCAAAATATTCCTGGTTCAATAATTTGTATAAGTTTTACGAAACGCTTATATGTTTTTGCACTGTACATTTTACAAATAATTATATTCCTATATTAACCCTTTTAATCCACTAATCAGAGTGAGTAAAGTGTAGTTTAAACTTAATAACTCTTTAACCTTCTTTTTAATAAATGTTTTTAAGGTTTTAAATGCAGTCCCAGACGTGTATTATGTATATACTTAGCGACTTTAAATGGTTAGTAAAGATATTCGTTAGTAGTTTTTGTCAAATAATTTTGTTAACTATTTATTCAATTAAATTGAAGTAAGATGAATGTTTGGTATTATTTTGTTGAAAAAGAAATTGCAGTTCCTCACTTATTTTGACATTATAAACATTACTTTAATTACTCGAGTGTAGAAACTCTAATTAATATATCCGTAATTCATGTGTCAGATGATGCATTACCAACCTAAATCCATAATACTCATTGATGTAATTAGTATAATTATCTATAATTAGTTATTGTTTGTTAGAGCATGTCATCTCAAATTAGTTAATAGTGTATTTTACTATAATCCCTTAGGTGGGTTTTAATATAAAATAGTAACGGGAGAGTATTTTACAGAATATAAAAAATACAGGGAATAATACAAAATATTAAATACTTATATATCAAAACTCTATTTCAAAATAATTAATTACTTAATTGTTATTATTTAGTGTCCTTCAATTATATTATGACTATAAAATATATAAGCTTGGTAAAAGTCTTAAATAAGTAATCAATAAAATGTATTATATTAGTGGTTTTATGTACTATGTTTGACTGCAATGCATTTCAATATAATTAAAAATGAATTTTTATAAAAATAATTTATATTTTTAAAATAAAGGCTGAGGAAACTGAGTAAAAATTTCCTAGTAGGTCACAGAATAGTTTTGTTAGAAATATTAGAACTCTAACATACTATCCCTAGAAAGTAAGTAAATACTGGATTTCTTTTGAAGTAATATAACTTTTAAATTTTTTGCTATATGACAAGGGACGTTTAACGTAAAATAAAATATTCGGACTCTACGTTAAACTATAGACCCCTTAGATAGACTATTGGGCTTTTAACAATTATTGTCTAAAGAACATGTCAGCCTTCGTCAGTAGCAATACCATAAGACCACACACCAATCAACTAACACTTATATCTCACTCATTCTTGTCTTAAAATATCTACCTGGGTAGGTCGCAATTTCAGTAACTAACTAACTAATACCTAAAGTAGTCTTACTTATAAATAAGATAACCCTTTATAAAGTAAAAAAAATATTGTACCTTATATATTTATACTTATGTATAATATTATAAAAAAATTGTAGTAGGATGTGTATCGCTAAATATTTTGGATTTTAACAGTAAGCTATTTGACCAGTTGCAAAATATCAACTCTATAAAGTCGACAGAGTGATATTTCAGAGATAGAGATTTGTCAGCCTGTCTATCTGTCTGTCCTTCTAGCTCTGTAACGTTTACACATCCTTCAGACCTTAGATTTGTCAATAAACTCGTATACTTTAAGAAAATATTACTTTTCCTTTCAACATTAAAAAATCACAAATTATTAAAAAAATACTTAATAAAAAAAGACTTAAACAAAAATAAGCTACAAATTTGTCGTAATTCAATCCTTGAATAGTTTTAGGATGACAATAGTTTTGGAGTTACGGCCCTTTTACCCTAAACCCGAAACTATAGTCATCCTTAAACTATTGAAGAATTGAATGACGACAGGATTGTAGCCTATTATTTATTTTAGTCAATTATTCAATCCAGGAGGTATATCTATCTATAATATTATAAAGAAGAGGTGGTTTCTGTATGTTTGTTTGTGGGTTTGGGGGTTTGTGGGTTTGTTTATGGGTTTGTTGTGGCAAGTAAATGCGAAAAATACTGAACCGACCGGTTTGAAAATTTACACAAAGGTAGAATCTTAAACTCATGCAACACATGGGCATACTCATTTCCTTAAAATCCTCTCGGGCTACGCCCTGTGAACGTCCTAAGTTTCAATGTTTACATTTTTAGAGAATGAAAACATAAAATTACTTGAATGTCAACAGCTGTGAATACTAAAATTTGACAGTTCGAGAAGAAGAAGAAGAAAGAGCTACCGTGACCGTCCTAGGTTTCAATGTTTACATTTTCTAATGACAACATCCGTTTGCACTATATTTTGACAGTTCGGGAAGAAGAAGAAATGAAGTTGATTTTTCAGATGAACTGCTGGATCGAAATAAGTGAATTATTTGAAATAGCGGAATGGTAGATTTTAAGTTTTTTTTCCGACGACTGTCTCTATTACATTAATCCTTATCCTCTCCCAATATTTGACATATGTTACTTTGAAATGTTGTAGACACTCCTGTTTTGTCATTTTGTAAACAATGAAGAATTAATTAACAACTAGCGTACCTGGCGCACGAAATCGTGCGCTGTCAAGGAGACAATCTGTCCACCAATAACTATGTTTAGAAACTAAGTTTAGATTTTCCCAACAGATTTTCATTTTGGTTATGTTTTGGTTTTATGCAAATAAAAACTGGTATTTTATTGCCAGCTGTACGATGATGTCTTTATTAAACGAAAAAAGAAAGAACCATGTTTAACTGTCAGATTTGATTTGTTTATTTAACCACTTCCTTAAATAAACTGCTGATTTATCGATCGTTGGTGTTTACCCCCATATTAAGTTTATGGGTTAAATCGCGACTTTGACCCCATTATTTTCCATGACCGCGGTGAATTTTCAAATTTTTTTTAATTGATGGCAAAACTACATGCTAAGACCGTTATAACGACACCTTGGACATGGTGATTAGTAGCACCACTGCTCCAAAACAATTATCACAAAAATAGGCCTAGTGTATTAAATATATAAGATACCTTAAATGTATCAGTAGAGCCTACACCTTTCAGCCTTTTTATCCCGTGCGAAGAACGGGTACTTTGGCTAGTTTTGAATAAATGAAAATAATTTACATTGATATGAGAATTACAATAGTATTAATTTAATTTAAAATGTGTTAAAACATTTTGAGTTGATTCTTTCCTTCTGAGGCTACTGACTGTAAAACTTATGAATGTTGCAGCTTATAACTTATATTACACAAAAATAAATCGGGAAAGTACTATAATAGCTGACTGTTAAAATTGCATCAGGTAATTATGTAACGAATAAATTTTCGACATGTCAAAACTATATTGCTGACAGTAACAATGTTCAGTGTCGGCAGCATAAATAGCAACTTTTACAACATACACAAAGTAATTAGGGCACAGAAGCGCTATCTAGGAATTAGATCTGAAAACTCTTTCTCTTTTATGGGTCAGGATTAGTCTTTGCAGTGTCATTTGTTGTAATTGTTTTGAAAATTGTCGTATTCAATATTTTAGTATCTAAATTGTCTTTGGGAAACTTAAAAATCTTTAGATTATTTTCATAATAATACTAGCCAAAGTACCCGTTCTTCGCACGGGTTAAAAAGGCTGAAAGGTGTAGGCTCTACTGATACATTTAAGTTATTGTTAATTAATTCTTCAAAAGAAATGTTTACAAAATGACAAAACACGAGTGTCTACAACATTTCAAAGCAACATCTGTCAAATATTGGGAGAGGATAAGGATTAATGTAATAGAGACAGTCGTCGGAAAAAACTCAAAATCTACCATTCCACTATTTCAAATAATTCACTAATTTCGATCTAGCAGTTTATCTGAAAAATCAACTTTATTTCTTCTTCTTCCCGAACTGTCAAAATATAGTGCAAACGGATGTTGTCATTAGAAAATGTAAACATTGAAACCTAGGACGGTCACGGCAGCTTTTTCTTCTTCTTCTTCCCGAACTGTCAAATGTTAGTTTTCACAGCTGTTGACATTCAAGTAATTTTATGTTTTCATTCTTTGAAAATGTTAACATTGAAATTTAGGACGTTCATGGGGCGCAAAATTTCAAACCGGTCGGTTCAGTATTTTTCGCATTTACTTGCCACAACAAACCTACAAACAAATCCACAAACCCACAAACAAACAAACATACAGAAACCACCTCTTCTTTATAATATTATAGATTAAGACTTACATTTAACATGATCTAAATAAATTAAATGAAATTAGGGTTTCGTTTGGACATTGCTTATAAATATGTGATATTTTTAATGTTATTCTTAAGCTGTATACTCCCTTCATTAATTTTTACCTTAAGGAGTAGGTTTTTATTTACGTTAAACTGACTCTTGCACTGTGAAAATTAAATATTTGGCTATCAAAACCCACTTTTGAGCAATATTACATAGTTAATAAATTAAGTAAGAATGCAATAAGTGCCCTTTTTTAACCTTTATTGGGAACATGTTTTGGAATTTATGCCCTTTTAATCATATTTACTATACCCTATGTTTTTGCTTTAAGTCTTACGGTTCTTGAGAAGATGAATATAGTTGGTATGCAGTATTATAGGCCAGACAAGTCGCCTTAAGGTCCAAAATGTATTAAAATGTAAACTGTGTAAACGATTGCTGAGGAGAAGTAAAAAAATTCCCACGATTTAAACGATATCAGTTTATTTTATGGTAAAGTGAAAATTAAATAGATAATTTAAAGAACTAGTAATTATAGCAAAAAGGAGTCACCAATTAATCAGGTAGAGCCTCAAAAAGGAAAGGATAAATCTGTTAGAGCAATAATAAGTAGCGGGAATGATTTATTTCAGCTTTCTATCGCTTCCTAAAGGATAATCAATTTCTTATTGACACTGAAAAGTTCCAAGTTTCCACCTTCTTTGTTTCAGAGCTCCATTTCAGTTTCCGATGTCCCAGTTTTCCTGTCGTTAGGTACTCAATGAAATAACATGCAATGTAATTTATTCTTGTTTAAATATAATGAACAACATTATCAATAACATTTAATATTTAATTAGTTTAATATTTTATACAAAATTGTTTAAGTCCTAAACTAAAACTACATTAAGATTTTGTTATGCATTGAATATTCATATTCAACTTAAACTAAGTATATTTTTACTATCAATTGAGAAATAACATGTTAAAATATAACTCTTAAGCAGTACGATATTTACTTATTATACGAAAAATTTATATTAAACATATTTAATAATTCTTAATTAAAGTGGTATAGAAGTAACATATCATTGAGTAACTTCATAATGCTAAAGATAAAAAAATTTAAGTTTTTATCCAACATAAACGAGACGTATGCAATTAGCTGAGTTTTTAGCAGCGATAAGCATGTGTTAAGGTGAGTACAAGGTGTTCTCATTGTTGCTTAATTGCCTGACTTGACAAAATCTTACATGTATTTTAGAGATTCTTAGCTAACCTAAAGCTATTACTTGTAATCAATTAAGTGTCACATTTTAAAGTTTGGCAATGTCAACCTTAAAATTTAATTAATTAGTATAATTACACAATATTAAATTCAATGTGTGATGTTTGGCTATCTTACGGGGAGTGGAAGCCATTGGGCCATATATCCTGTTATTCAGCTACTTGAGGGTCACGAATTGTGTATAGTTTTGAGTGGTAGTCGGTGGATGTGCATTCCCTGGTATGGCTTAACCACCACTTAAGACCACCCTGTTACATTGCAGGTCCTTTAGATGCCATTAACTGGTTGGCTATTAATTATCAGTCCCGTCAAACTAGTCTTCAACAAGACAAGATGGCACCATACTCATATTACAATTTTTATACATACTTGGCTTAAAATAACTACCAGGTTAGGGGGATTTTAGAAAGGTAATACATGTAGAAAAGTTTATAGTAATAAGAAGAAACTTGGGTATGCTAGAATATTATAAGTATTTGAGATAAGCGGTAAATTTAAAAACGATTTTGTATCGTACTTTTTTTTATTTCTTCTTTTTTTAATTTAAAAATCATCACATCCTATCCAACTGTGTCTTTAATTAGTTTTTAGTATTCCATATTGAACTGTTTGATAGTTTTATAAATTCAGTCCTTACAATGAAAAATGTTTGTAGTAAAACACCTCCCTGTAGGAAATAGTTCAGATCATAAATATGTCTAAGAAAACGTTTTCAGTTCATCTAAACGGCTGTTCTTATTCTTATATATTAAAAACTCAATACAATAGCTCTGGTAGTTTCTATGGAAACCTGTCTCAAATTTTTATCTTACAAATTGCCAACAAACCCATAGAGCTAAGACATAAAAACGAATGGTTTATATAAACTGAAACGATATATATCACATAAGAAGTTGGCGTTGAACTCTGATAGTTTGTTATAGATAAATCTACAATAGACCTTTTACACACATTTCTCATCGAGTCTTAACTTAAGATACCTACCTAGACAAAAAGTAATAGTAGCCTTTGTGAGAAGCTGAAGGTCGTTGAAAGATAAATTATAATTTCTACTGTCACGAGAATTTGCTTTCAGATAAATGAAGACTAAGTATTAATGCAGTAAAAACATGTCATCTCAGTCAGGCCAACAGAAACCGTTTGACAAATCACTAGGTTGCTTCGCCGTCACAGGATTCACAACAAAACTGTTTATCAAGCTAGTGACATCATTATTTTACACGCTCCATCACAGGAGCACGTTTTTTCATAAATTTAAAACAAATCTATGTAATCATTTACATTTTTTTTCATAAAAATATAGGTTTGCAAACGATTTACTTTCATTTATATTAGTAGTCCATATTAGAAGCTGATTTAAATCTGATTCTTATACTCAATATTAATTAAAATATCCAAAAAAAAATTTAACTTTGAACCACACAAATGTTTTTTAGTGTTTACAAAACCTTATTCGTAATTTTGGAACCACCTTTAATTGTGCATACAATGACATTTATTAAAGGGATAAATTGCTATTTTCAACAGACACAAACCAATTAAGGGACAGAAGCGCTATCTGGAAATTAGATCTGAAAATTCTTACTCTGCTTGTTGGAATGGAATTGAGAACGGTTTCTTGAGTGTCGTTAATTGTTGTTTATTATCAGTTTTTTATTAAATAAACGTGCTTTGTACTTACTTACTAATTTTACAAGTACGCTATCTAATTTATGATATAAAATGTTTGAGAACTGGATTTATATTCTTATACAGCTAATTAGAATTTGCTTTATATTAAGAATTTAATTAGAATTAAATTAACCTCTGGCAATTAGTCATAGTATAAATAAAGTCCAGCAAAGGACAAAGATTAATTTTGCTTTTGGAATCAAGAAGAAATAATGTTATTCATTTGAATGTTTATAGAAGTTTATTACTATATGTTTTCTTCGGAGAAGATAGAAAAACCGTGTGATTAAAAATAGTTTTGTTTGCACTTTGCTTAAAACTATGATATATTGGGTAGTTTTAAAAAAGTGTTTAACCCCAAAAATGAACCTTTTTTAAATTTATGTTTGTATGTTTATCTGTTGTTTAGGCTAAACAAAGCATTCTTGTTCAACTAAAAAAACTGTGACGGCCTTTTCATTATTATTCGGTACATGTTTGGAGGTTTTTTATGCTTTAAACTGACTCAAGACATATGAATGAAAAGTAAAAAGTTCTAATAACCAGTATTCAGCTACAATGGAGCGTTTTATCATTTTATTATGGAACTCATTTTATAAGGAACTTAAGATTAATTGAAGTGATTTTACAGGAATTATTAATCAATAATTCTTGCTTCTCAAAACCAATAATGACTAGCTTAGGTTTACATTGATCATTAATTTTTACGTAGCTAAAATTATACTATGTTTGATTATTCAGTATTCAGAATTATATAGTTAAAATTGAAAACGTGACAAATTTTACTTATGAAATAATTCTAATTTAGGCCTATTAATTATTTTTTTTTACTTACTCCAATTTACTAAAATTTAAAAATTACTGTTCAAAAGATGAGCCAAGGGGGGAGGGTTGTACAATAACATTTTAACAATTATTTTAACTTTATTTCTCTTCTTGATATTTTCAAAAATCATGATTATTTTTGAAAAAAAAAATTAATTGATTAACTCTAAAGAATACAATGGTTACAGATTTTATTTTTCTAATTTACTTAAGAGAACATTTCTCAGGAAACTGATACTGTTAATTATATACTCGATGAAAGGTCAGTGACACCCCCTTCGGTAAAAACAAAGTGTAATAAATGGATTTCAATCGTAGACTGATCAATCGAGCTGGAAGGAAATGAAAACCGGAAATGAACGATGAGAGTACATCACTTATAACGGAAGTCAGTAAAGGGTTTCGAATAAAACGTTTTTACTTCTTCCTGGGAGAGGTTCTAGATAAAAATCTTTAAACTATTACCCCTACCTTTTTACAAATAATATGTTTTATGTTTAAATACGGTAAAAATACTAACGTAATAAAGCACAAAAACCTCAAAACTGTGAGTTTTTAAAACCAAGTATTCAAAAGCACATTTAACCAAATTTAAAAGAGCTGTAAATTAGTAAATAAAACTTTTGACTGAAATTCAAATATTCCAGCTCCCTAATGTTCAGATACAGCATTTACTGCAAGTCCTAAAGTAAAACCCTTTTATTACGTATTTAGAAAGTAGATTAAATATATACTACAAATTTAAAATAAACCACAGTACTCAGTTCTGATGCAAAGTTTTAGATGGAGACACAAATTAGTCAAAATGCTCTTGTTGTAAACAGCTTTGTAGTTAAGTGAAG
Source organism: Nephotettix cincticeps (assembly GCA_023375725.1). Classification (NCBI taxonomy): domain Eukaryota; kingdom Metazoa; phylum Arthropoda; class Insecta; order Hemiptera; family Cicadellidae; genus Nephotettix; species Nephotettix cincticeps. Next base: position 44,916,900 of record CM041787.1, read on the forward strand.
AATGCTCTGTCAGAATGATGTTTCGGGACAGTGATTTGTCAAACTGAGTGTCTGTCATTCAGTTTGTTGTTAACGTGTTTATACATTGTTATCACCACCCCTATTTTCGAGGAAAATGTAAACTGAGAAAAGTGGTTTTAGAATAGTTTATCCAGTTAATATAAATACTGAATAAAAATATAAATGTATTATTTAATGATATTATAACTTGTAATATAATCCATTACTTTATAAGTTCCTTAATCGTTTATGTTTTTACTTGTTAATGATCATTTATACACGGAACACACGTAGTGAAAATATTACATTTCATTGTTTGATTTTGGGTTTCACAAAATTTTATTGGAGTTTTGCTCAATCACGATTGGGGGGCAGATCTCCCTATACTTTTCCATGTACCTTTTAGGCTAGATATCTAAAATGTTTACCACAGTTTTATTGTTTCTTTTCAACACTTTGTCCAGTGGGATTTTTAAATCTTACCTATATTTTTCAGTAGGTAAGTTTTATGAATGTCAATTGTATACATATTTTTTTTCATAAAAAATTCTACATATTTGCTTGTCAGAAGGAGTTTTCTAACAACAACTAGAATAATTTTTATGATAGTGTGTAGGTTTCTAAAAAAATGTACATAAGTAAATAAAAACACAGTTTTCGGAGAAATGGATCACATAAGTGTGTCATCACGCCCAAAACTGCGCATGCGGAATGCGAGAAAATATTTTATTAATATCTTATAAAATGATATTTATATTGTGTTAAATATCGATTTAAAAGCAGGAAAAAGGTTTAATAATCGATAAAAAAATTTTTGCAAATCATTAAGCAGTCATTTGAATAACTTATACTTGATTAAATAATTTCATACAGTCATGGAATGTTGAAGTTTATGTACGTGGTTTTATTTTTCCTATGTTTTTAGAAGCTCACTTTTGAATTCTGAAACTTCAGCTGGTAAATTAGACCTGTATGTGGCTGTATAATCGATGGCTAGGTTAAACCAACATTTGTTTGTGAAAAATCAATAAATCAAAGTATAAAGAAAGTTCCTTGAATTTAGCGGGAACCTATTTAGTTTCCCAATTAGAATTTTAGAGTTGCTTGATTTTAAAACAAGGCGTTTAGTTGTCTAAATTTACATTCATGTGATTTTTCCGAAACTGAATACCGTAGCATTTGATAAGTTATCTGACAGGTAAAGACTCTATTGCCCTTTTACAGTTGATTATTTGCCAAAAATATATGAACTTTGTTTTTAAATATTCTATAACTTAAATCTGTCACAGCTAAAAGGATCATATTACACATCCTAATATTATGCATGCAACAAGGCCTAGTGTATGTTTGGGAAAATCAAATTTATTTATAAAAACCATAAATATGAAACAATAACAGCTCTCTAATGTCGGTTTGAGGTGGTTTATTCCTTTATTAACTATTGTTTATATGTTGAGGTAAATATTATATAAAAAATCATTAAATTTTCATCCTAACTAACTTAATTTTAATTTATTTTTATATCAAAAATGGTAATTATTATATACAAATAATATTAAAAATATTAAAGACGTTTTAGCAGTGTGAAATAATTGGCTGGATTGTGAATTCATGGACACGTTGGAAAACTTCAAAATTCTTGCAGTATTTGTAAAGGAATGTAAAACGTTTAAGAATATATTTGCTTAAAACCCGAATATTGTGTTAGTTACCCTAGACACCACAAAATCAAATATACCACTGTTAACATTTTTATTATCTAAAAAAACGGAAAATACTCAAAATAATATCTAAAATACTTATAAAAATACTAGCTTTGCATAGAAAACAAGATAAAATAAAAAGGGGTGTAGTTTAAAAGATAAAAAATAAATAATGTTTTCTGGAATGTCCACTGGAATTAAATAAATTAGTTTAAGACTGTGAGCTAATATTATCAAATTTTTCAATGATTCTTTGTCACTCGTGGAATTTTGAAGAGAAGAGAAAATAGAGCTAAGTTCCTCTTAAAACCAGAATCAACAGTCGCCACCACAAGCAAGCCCGGCTTCCATGAAGCACTCCAGTCGCTCCAGACGAAGCCGTCCACAAAGTCAACTGAAGGGCTGAGCTTCAGTTTGAGCCCCTTGACGTAAGTTGGTTAACAGATTTGTTTCCTTTCAGTAATATTATGAGTAACTTCTTGATTAGCATTATACGTGTTGGTTTTACTATAGGATAAAGTAAAAACTCACGTCTTCCAACATTATTTAATATATTTACACTTATATTGTAATTATATACGACGGTAAATATATACAAAAGTTGTTAAATTGGTGACCGATTTCGTCCAGTTACACCGAACATAATCAGGCCCAAATGGAGACTGGACATCGCAAAACACTTACCATAAAAAGGTCATTACGTAACAACAATTAATTATCAAAAGATTATCAAAACTCAAGATTATCAAAACTTGTAAAAGAGATAATGGAATGAATGCATGGGAAGAGTTATTTATTTATAAAGAAAAATGTAAAGATAAAACAAGATTAATAAATGAACAAATAAATTTTGATTCTGCAAGAACGTATGACAATCTATTTCCGGAACTAATCCAGCCAATAAATGCTACCTATGACGCCTTGACAGGAACTTCCGGTAGCCAGTAGTTTAAGCAGCGACGCCATCTTGTTTCTTTCTGTCTCCATTTGGGTCTGATAATGTTCAGTGTAACTGGACAAAATCAATCACCAATTTAACGACTTTTCTATATATTTACCGTTGTATATAATTGCAATATAAGTGGTAATATATTTAATAGTGTTGGAAGACGTGAGTTTTTACTTTATCCTATAGTATTATTATAGAAAAACAATTTTGGTACAGCTGTAAAAAAATTTAGTTTTGCAGAAGTCAATCTGTATCATTATGTTTTAGTTTAACCAAGAATGTAAATTAAAGAATTTACTAATTCGATTACCCAGAAAAAATTGAAATTTTAAAAAAGAAGAAAGCTTTTTATACCTGAAACCTCTGATTAACAAAGATAAAAAGAAAAAGTAAAGCCTCAATACAATCAATTTAGACAATTGTTATTGGTTTTACATTTGTTATTAGCTAAAATAATATTTCTATATGTTATAACTTTGTAATTGGTTTAAAATTAATAATAAATATAAAAAAAATAAAATTCCTTTTAATTTTACAGCAGATGGCTATTTATTTCTATTGAATCTATTTTACCACTCACATATTCTGAAAACTGAACAAATGTTTTTTTTATTTTGCTCAATACTTGGTTTTTGAAAGCTCATTTTTTATAATGTTTGAGTTAGTTTAAAGTATAGAGAATATAATATTTTACACAATAATTTCCAGAGTTTTACGCATTTTAAAGTTTAGATGAATGTATATATTAATATACTCTTTTTAATTAATTTAATGGCTTCAAATGTGGTGTGGTGTGGTTGTGTTTGAATGACCCAAAAGGAAAACGTATTATAAATTTATGTTCCTCCGAGGTCCGTTAAATAGTTTATACGTAGGACCGTAAAGTCTTCTTGTTTATGTTTATGTCAAACGTCACCAGCGTTCTCGTCCTTCGGGTCACTTGGAAATTTGTAATTTTAGTTATTTTTTTGTAATTTGTGAAATTTGTATTTTGTAAATCTTGTTGATAACAACTGCCAATAAACATTTACTAACAAACTGGTGATAGCTGTTTGTATGTACTCGTAAACATAACGTACATTTCCTAATAACCATAGCAACTGTAAAAATGAAAATTTTGTAGGTTATGGTATATTTTGTAACACTTGAATACATTTAAGAATATACAGGGTCTCCAAGAAAAACGTTTCAGGACTTCGGTGAGTGATTAGGTTCAATAAAAAGAAGAAAAAGGTTTCAATGGAGGTATGGCCTAAACACGTATTTTCTCAGATATCCGTATATATCAGATATCCGATATTTACAAATAAACAAAATATTTTTTATTTTTAAAAAACTTTTAACGGATAATTTAAAATTTGGTATGTGTTTTACACTGGTAGATTAGTATTATTAAAAAATAAACTAGCGTGATCAAGCTCAAAATCCAAAATGGCAGCCATTTTAAATTTTAAAACTAAAATTTTTGGTTAACGGTAAACTTTAAAATGGCTGCCACATTGAATTTTGATCTTTGATCATGCTAGTTATTTTTTAATAATAATAATCTACTAGTGTAAAGCACATACCAAATTTAAAAATAATCCGTTAAAAAATGTTTGAAATAAAAAATAGTTTGTGAAAAATACAAAATGGGGGGTATCTGAGAAAAACATATATTTCAGGCTATACCTCCATTGGAGTTTTTTTCCTTTTAATGTACTCAATCACACACCAAAGCCCCAAAACGTGTTTCATGGACACTATGTATAAAATATTAAGTGTAAACAATTTGGATATTACACAAAATTTTAGAAAAAATAGGAAATTATTTATGAAACCAATTAAACACTCACGTATAAACCCAAAAATGTGTCAAAATTCATTGTTATATGTTATATGCAATGATCAGTTTGTGTAAATTGTAGAATTTTAGCTTACACAGTTACAATGCAAAAAGGCCATAATGTGAAACAAGGCTTTAGGAAAACCAATTTAAACCTTCAATAAACTGTAGTTATTACATCGTTGAAAAGAAGGTCCATATAAAAAATATTATAGGTTTATTTTATATTTTAAAAATCAATAAATAAATTGAATTTAATGCTACGTGTATTAATATCCTATGGGTTTTCCTAATCAAGGGACCAACATAAACATTTTCAAATATGTTTAGAAATTTGTATATGTCTTATAAGGTCACACAACGTTTTTACTTATTCGTAGTAAGAATAATAATATAAAATATATGTCCTTTTTACATTTTCTAATTAGGTTACACAACTCCATCCACTTACCTATACTTCCTCTAAATTGAGTATACTTAAGTATACTCTTAAGTATACCATCTAATTTTGTATAGAGAAACCCATTCACCAACGTACAATTGTCATTTATGGAAGGCGTTACGTAAAGATAGTTGATTTAGTGCTACTCAAAATATTACAATAAATAAATATTGTATAATTACAATAACAGATATTGAACTCGATCAATGACGTCACTGCTTGCACCAACAACTGCGCTGTAAAATGTTTATCCATTAACGTATTAAAACACCGTTTACCGTGTTAATTGATATGTAAAAATATAATATGTATACTACACTTTCCACAATAACAATATAGACTTTTTTCAGAGGGAGGTATTTTATTTTCGTTCATATTTTTTGCTTGATTTTTAGATGTTTGAAATTGATCGTCTATGTCATGTTATTATCATTTATTAATCTTTATTATCCATGAATACATACATTTTTCAGTAATAAATAAAATGGTAGAGAGCAGCTTATAATAATAGACATATCTTTTTAACTGTATTAATAAATAGTGATCAAAATTGTTTGATAATTAATTAGTTATGGAGTTATGGACTTATAACTTTTGGGACACATTTAAATGCAAATTTTCAAATTAATTGTCTTATGTTGAAAAATCATTAATCAACGTTTTAGTTTCTCACCCGTATATTTAGTCCATTTATCAAAACTTTATTAAATATTTTTTCTCAATACAAATTATTTAGATTTTGAAGTAACGATTACGTTTTATTTAAGAATATTCTATTACTCAAACGTTTGTTCAAAAATAATCAACTAAAAAATTTAAACGTAACAAGTTATTCTGTTCAAGTGAAAAGGTAAAGGAAATATTTATAGTGTACCTCAACACTAGTTTGATATCAGAACAGCATCGCATGTGTAGAACTCGTATACCACTGACTTTATGTTCTACAGTTGTAAAAATATTAAAGGGTTCCCTTAAACTGTAACTTCCACAGTGGGTGTCTAGTATAACTCTAGTTACGTACCTTACCAACGTGGCCACTTAACCCTAAAAGGTCTTTGGCCTTGCCAACAGCCTTGCCTCTCTGCCTTGCATGAGGTATAGTATTTTTTGAGCCTTTGCACTTGGTCTTTTTATCGTAGCCTTGGGTGCCCAGTGGTCTTCACCTTGTGGAAGATTTTCTGCTGCCATTTCAAGTGTGAGGTCAAGCTCCCTTCTTTTTTGACGGCCAGCCCATCTATATTTTCTACTTTTGATTAAAGATATTTTGTCAGTATCTTGATATAGATTATTGGGTTCCATGTTGGTCATTATCCTCCAATACTTCTGGATCACAGGCTGGACAAAAATGTATTAAATTCACTTTGGTCCACTAAAAAGTTATCCTTATAACTTATGCCTTCATTCACGTTTCAGATTTTGGACTGACGGATTGCCAATACCTTCCCCCAACCAAGACAAATCCAAATCAAACATTGTTCGAAGATTTTTGTTTTCTAATACCATAGCTACGTTTTTCAGATTTCAAACCCATATAATGCAACAGGTCGAATAAAACTCTTGTAAAGCCTTAATTTGGTATTTTGACATCGATATGTCTAAGCTCTGAAGGGGGTGTTAGATATTTGTGGGACGCAAAAGTGTTACACATATGATGTCATATGGCTATGAGAACAGCTATTTAGAGGAGCTAAAATATAGCTATCAGCCATATTCATGATATAACCTATTTAGAGGGCAGAAGGTGCAAAAACTTTGGCATGAGGGGCGTGTTTAACTATTAGAGCGGGTTTCGTCAACTTGTGAGAGGAAAACATTAACTTCGTCATATTGATGATCTAACCTATTTCCCACAGAGTAGTAATCACAATCATCTTTGAAAAGGATTGCTCTTTGGCAGTTCCTGGAGCGCTAAATAATAAACACTTTAAGGACAACTATACTAACAGAACCCTGTTGCATTGAGGTTTTAGCGAGAGGCTAAGGCCTATTACGCTATGTCCTTGGCGGGGGCACCTCATTCGATGGAGGGGGAGCGTTCACCCCCTACCACCACGGATGTCCGCCCTTCTCGATTTCACCCGCCCAGTCTTTATCCAGCCTACCGACCAGTTGTGGCTATCGATGCCACCCCGACCGATGTAGCCCATCGGCAAGCATCTCCCCCCCTGCCCCCCGATTTCACCGGTCAAGACCGGCTATCCGCCCTCGGCGGCCCAGAGACGAGTGACACCTTACCATTGGCAAACCTCACTCTGGAAAGAGCTGGGGTTCGACTAGCACATTTCAACACCAACCACTCCCACTACAAATCCAAACCCAGGAGGGAGTGAAGCCCCCTCCAGCCCGTAGTACCGTCACCTTTTTAAGCCGGAATGGTGTTAGGCCGAGATCGTGTCTCCACCCATTCGGAGGCTGAAGCTACCGCCATCCCTGGGCTCTGGAGTTTGGCGAGAGGTCCGCGTGGTCGCCTTCCACGTCCCACATATGTGAGCCCCTGCGGGAACTTTAAGGACAACTGTGGAGCTGTCTTCCACGCTGTCTCCGCGCTGGTCCAGGGGTAGAGCGTGGGACTTCGGTGCTCAAGGTCCCGGGTTCAAATCCTGCCAATCACCAATGGCTTTCCACTAAGTGATAATGTATATCATAAATATATCGATAAATATATTTCCACACTTTTAATACACATCTTGTCTTACACGGAACATTGGCAAGACATCTCACTCGTGATTGCTCTCGCGTAGATGTTCGCGGACCATTAAACGCTGGCCATCCGGACATTTATTGCAGCATATTTCCAGCCGATGAGAAGTGAGGCCATAAATACTTAATGTAATACGATTTAGTTCATCACTAAGGCAGTAAAATGTATGCGATGATTTATTTTCAGTATTTATTTCATAAATAGATTACTATACTTATATAGAACATAAATTTTGTTCAGCTTTTTTGTGTTCCAAAAATTGTTATGAAATTACTGTAACACATTATTTTGAATGTATTAACTTAATTTGAAAATGTACTATATTCTTTATAATATTTATAAACTGTTATGACATACAGGTAAATGTGTAATGTGTTTTACTTTTAAATTTGATCTTATTGAGTATACAAAAGGTCGTCAAAGAAACGTATGGAATGAATAAATTATGATTATTTTGAATAATACGTGGTATTTCCTAATAAAATCAACTCACACAACAGATTTTATATTTAATATAATTGTGCACAAAAATCCGGTACATTATTTTGAAATTTTTTTGTTCAATTGCCTTTTAAGATTAATTTTATTCGGATGTATTTATTTAACGGCTATGTAATTAAAGAAATGAGATAAAAAGCTCTAAATAATGATAAAACTATTTGTATCTATGAAACCAGTTTGGTTAAAATGTTGAAGTTTTCAAATGACAATTTCACGTAGAAACACCAAAAAGTTGACTGGCTACCAGCCAAAGCACGACGGTGAACATTTGCCAGACAAACTAAGAATCTAGGATAGTCTGGTAAAGTAGGAACATCAAAGTTGTGTTTTTCAATGTCGATGGTTCTTCTGTAATAAAAGTAGAAATGTCTGCTCCTAATTTTGTACCGGGTTTAATTATTTGTTACGTAAGAACGATTCTTTTAGGAATTGAAGAGTCTTTATAGACGAATGTACAAATAACATTATACTGTTTTTCTATACTCAATATGAAAAACTGTGACGTTTTAAATATTTTTTTGGCAAACCTAAATCGATCTATTGAATTAATTTTGGATCTATTGAATTAAATCAGATTTTAAAGGTTGTTGTAAATGAAAAATAATGCATGAAGTGTATAAAAAAAATAAAAATTTAATTAAACAGTTTTCAAATACATCCTTTGTCTTTTCAAACAACTTTTTATTAAAAGGTACAGCAATAAACATTTATGTTAACATTGAAACCAGCAGTTTTTTAGTGTTTGAATTAATAGTTTGAATTGGTTTAATATATATTCATAAATAAGATTGAATATATCAGTGAACATATTGGAATTCGGTAAAGTGGTAAAAGACGTAACATAACCAGGTATAGTATAAAGTTTCAGTCGCATAAAAGTTGTACCGAAAATTGAAACATCTTCCTACTTCCTCCTCAAATTCTTAAAACAATATGGGTTTTCCCACGTTTCAGCGAAATCATCAGCTTTTATGTATAGTAAAAAGTACATTTTGTGAAAAATTATATCAATCATAGCTACCGTAGAACGAAAAGCGAATAGATAAAAGTTAGCCTATTTCAGAGACAAAATAAATACATTTAATACACGTAAAATTTTAGTTGTTAAATAAAACTGATAAATGTGATATAAAACTAAACATTCATATGCTGATGTATTATGTTAAAGTAATTATTTATATTTGCAATATATATTTAAAAATATAAACCATATTGTGTTACAAGTCCATCTAAATAAAAGAAATGAGTTTGAAAAAATTATAAAGAATACTTATGTTAAGCACTACACCGTACTTGGAAACCCTCCAGAGACTATTGGCAATAATAGTATTAGGTCAAGGGTACAGAGACGTTTCTAGTGTTTTTATTTACAGTATCGTATTTAAAAATTAACTGTTAAATTAAGGGTTTTAGACTGATTCACGTGAAAATAATCATCTTTGTATTGGTAGTCTTGGTCGTATATTTCTTTGTGATCTATTTATTTGTTTTAATCCTAAATGAGTTCAAATTTCACTCGAACTCTGATATATTTAATTTATCTCATTCTCTTATTACCTTTCTAAAACTCGTACCTGCTCAGGTAGGTATTTTAAGCCAACTATGAATGAGAAACGAGTGTAAGATGATTTTGACGCGATCTTGTAATCTTGTTAGTTACAAGAGTTAGAGTTAGCATACCATAAGAATTTTGTATCGGATTTATATAAGGTCTTAAACTACTGAATTTGCAAAATCTTTGTTTTCCTTATCTCTAAGTTCTTTGTGGAGAATTGACACCTATAATAGCCAGTTTTTAATAGTAGATTGACTGATTGGTTGGTCTAATTTTATGTACGGAGCTTCAATTAGTTCTCTTTTGTGTAAATGGGGTTCCAAGTGGACATTTTGACTTTTCAACTAAGCCCTTCCTCGTTTTCCATGTGTTCTTTGTTTGAATTACAACCAAAGTACTGTAGTTATTGTAAACATTTTCTTAAATTGTTAAATATTAACAGTAATTCTCAAAGTAATTGTGATATAAATCAGTGGTAGCTGCAATGAACTGGAAAGAATTCGATATCGTCACTAAGCGACACGTATAATCGAGTTTCTCATTCGACCTAGTTCTTCAACAACAACTTGCTCAATAAATACCTATTTGTGGGAGTTAACAAAATTTTGAAAGATTTATTTCAAAAGTTTAGTAGTTTATTGAAGTAGGGTATGTGCCTTCGATACCAAATAGGGTATCAGGTTTGATTATTTACATTTTCACAATGTACTGTTGGCTCATTTTATTTTAATAATGGTTAAAAGTTCAACTTTACTTCATATCGAATACTAAAATACAATCGAAAATCACTCAGCATTTTTATTGAAAATAATTTAGAGAAATTGAATTATTAATCATACAGGGTTGCAAAGAATTATTATTAAAAATTGAGTATTTATTTTTAATTCAAAATGTTTCCTAAACTTTTTAAAAATATTTAAAATTTTATTAAAATATTTATTATTTACAAAAATGGTCGTTTTTACTTCCCTATGGGAAATAAGTTAGATCATAGATATTTCCAAATAGAATGTTTGCTCTTCATCTAAAAAGCTGTTCTTACCACTGTTCTTTTGTAATGACCAAACTGTGATGACACTGTTTTCTATTTTGGTTTTGCAAATTGCCAACACCCCTAGAGCTAAGACATATCCACGTAAATAATCGAAAATTAATTTGGCTTATCACTTATATGTGGTATTGATTTATTCACTGTTTTAATAGTTATTTTTAATTGCCAATTAATTAGTTACTTACTAGAGTTACCAATTATACCCCAGTCGATACTTTACTTCATCAACATAGTCTTTTTTTTAATAGATCAGGTGTATCCTTTTCCTTGAGCTTTATCTTCCTCATGCCACTTTGGATCTTTTCCAACCATCTTCTTTTATGCCTTAGTTAATTTCACCAAAAAATGAAAAATGGTAGCTTTCTAGGCGAAATATAGTACTAAAAAAGTTTTTTTTAATTCCCTGGGCGAAATAGATTAGATCATGGATATGTATAGGTGGGACTGTTTTCAGTTCCTCTATGCAGCTGTTCTTACAGCCATATGTTGTCACTATGCATATATTATATATATTAATAACACCTTCATTTCAAAAAATATATACAATAATATATATGAAAAAACTGAAATTTTCCTCACATGGGCTACTGCCTGTGTGTGGAGAAAGCGTCAAACAGTCTATAGCACAACTTGGTGGTTCAATAGAGGGAAATAAGAAACTAAAATAAACTCAACACAACATACATAAAACAAAATATATAATACTGAAGTATTATGAAAGCGCATACTGAGGAAGAACGTCACGTATACTGGGCATATGACGTCACTGTTTCAAATTTTAGTCTAACGAATTTCCAATAGCCCCTTCCTAAAAAATAAGACATAATTATGTCAAACATTATTTTCAGAGAAGATATAATTTTTTTCAACAACAAATTGTCACAACAACCAAAATCCTGAAAATAAGAAAGAAACCTATAAAATCACACGTGAATTTTCATGCAACAAACATTATAGGGTACACCAATCGATCCTTCTTTTAAAGATTCAAAGAACACAACACCAATCATAACAAAACTCCCACCAATAGTAGCGAAACACTTCGAAGACAATGATACCTACCAAATAAAATTTGCATAATCTTCAAAAAAAACTTTTAGTACCAAATCAAATTTCAAAAATTCAGAAAAACTATAAATATACAAACATATCCAGAATTTGAGTAAAATCAATTTATAACACAAGAAGGAAGTCTATTTAAATTCAATTTTATTCAAAATTTTTAACCAAATTGAATATACAACTATACCATATCCATAAAAATATTGAACATGTGAAATTTGAACAATAAATTATTTTAATTTAAAAATTTTTATTGGGAGTCATTATTACTACACTAAGTACGGTAGCAAATAGTACATCGGAAAAATTAAAAAAATTGATCAACAGGTAAATAAAGGTAAATAAATTTTGCTATATGGGTCTAAAAAAACTGAAATAATAAAATACTAACATTTTTTGTTCCTATTTTTATGTCAGTGATATTCAGTGTGAACTTTTGTTTTTATAATTTGTTAAACTCAATTCCTTTAGTTGTGATAGATTTAACTCAGTGAATTTATTATTAACATGTCTTTAAATAGGAAAAACGTACAAAACACAAACTGTCCCAGATCCATAAACTAATAGCAAACCATTTACTCAGGAGCCTATCGTTGGTCACGTAGAACCTATAAAATTCTTCTTCCTCTTTCCCAATATCCGGAGGCCATAATTCGTTTCCGAGAAACGAAATAACAGTTCGTGACAAAATATCGTATAGTGCCAATGTACGCAGACGTACACAGTTTTTCAGACAAAATGGTTTACATTGTTTATTACAACTATTTAAATTTTCATTGTTTTGAACAGTAATGCTCAGTTTGTCATTAGTTTTTATTTTTAAGAGAACATACAAGCTGTAGTAGTCTAAGAATCAGTTTCACTTTATAAAATTGTGACCAGACTTCTAAAGTGCTAAACCTGTAATTATATTCAATATCTTTTATTAGACTTTTTCAATGATTCTGCGTTTTTAACTAAATAAAGTTTCTGGAGGTGGGAAAACTCCTCCTGTTTTCAAGTAATTACCTAATAATTAATCTCAGCTCCAATTTTCGTTCTGAGGTCACGCTATCTTGTGTCGCCCGCTTGCTCTGAGGTGGAGCGTTGCGGTTATAGAGTGCGTTGTTTGTGTATTGTGCATGATAGATACGTATAGTATTACTAAAAACGTGATATAATTATACATGTGACTGTAACTGTCAAGTTTTAATGTAAATTTTTGGTAATCACTTGAAAACGGAGGAGTTTCTACACCACCAGAAACGTTGTGTAATTAAATACCCCCGTCGCAGCAGACCTGCGTACTCAGCGAATTTCCAAATCAATAATATAATAATAATATATGACAAGTTTTATAAAAATCTGTCCATAACCATGAGAATTATTTGCCTATTCTAAATAAGATTAACATGGGAAAGAGTGATCAGGTTAGCTGCTGTGAGAAACACTGAATGTAGTCATTTCTACCATAAATAATTTTTATCTTAACATTCATACAAACTTTCATCAACATCTGTCCATAAATAAAGGAGTTTGCCTATTCCCTATATAATTCATATGGGAAAAGAGTATGCAGGTTTGCTGCCATGATAAAACACATAAACTATGATTTTTAAGCATAAAAGGATAGATCTCAACCACATGAAGCTAAATATCAAGTTTCATAAAAAAATATTGATTAATATGGGAAATATTAATTTTTCCCTATCTTCCATAAGATTAACATTGGAGCCCCACAATACAATGTACTGTGTTTAGATTTTTTAATATCTCGGTAACCATTGGAGATAGAGAAAAACTTTAAGGAACTTAATTGTGTAGTTTTTTAAGCTGATTCCAATGGTGAAATATAAAATTAGAAATTTTTAAAAATTACACGTGAAAAAAGCAAAAAACCCCATTTTGGGGTACAAAACCCCCCTAAACTACCCGTTTCCATTGACCGATATGTCTGGTTTACGAACTCGTCCGAGCATTTGTAGGAATACACGTCTCTACCAAATTTGGTCTCGATCGGACCATTTTTACGAGAGTTATCGTGCTAACAGACACATATATACATATATATATATATAAATTTTAACGACTATTGTTTTTGGACTCTGGGCACCTAAAGAAGAAAAAATAACATGGTCCCGGGCTTAAGTCTTACCATGAGACCTACGGTAATAGCTTCTTCCCTATGGGAAATTCGCTAAAACACAGACGAAATGGAAAAGTCCAGTAAAAGATATTGGATAATTAATAATCAACACCATAATGAGTTTAAAAGATTATGTAATCGTACTTTTGAAATCTAAGATTTTTCTTTTTACTTTGACATTTCTGCTATGTTGAGTATTGTTACTGCAATTCAGGACTCTTACCGTTTAGCGTATTATCTATACCACGACCAATCCAATGGGTCTTTGATTGAAAATATACTACTCTAGAAAGTCATTCGTCACTGAATCCGATCAAGTTTTGGTTTCTTGGCTTCGAGTACAGTCTCTTTGAAACGTTCCACCCGATTCCAGGTCTCGTCCTGATGAATAATTATCACAAGTGTTCATGTGGAGAGATTCGACCTCGAAAACCAGTGACACATTCTGCGCTTGTCAACTGCCGCAGTCAAAGATGGTGTTCTCTACGGTATCAGTGACATCTGTGCAGTACATACAATTAGTGCTGCTTGTCTTCCCAATCTTGTTCAGGAATTTATCGAAGTACCGAAGGAACTGGGTCACGTAGTACCCCACCTCTCTCCATACTTCCGCTCAATCCATGGACGGATATAAGGTGCTAGCTTCATCTTACCACTTACCCCTGGGATTGGTCTACCAACTGGTCTGCCACTCAGCAATAGTGGTATCAGATTCTTCACTGGCGACAGTCTCTTTGCAAAATAATTTCATGTTAATCCCAAAAAATAGATTTGTATCCAATTTTACTAATTGATTATTTTTCATTAAGTCTACTGATATGTAAACATTTCTGTATTTTAATATGTTTTGTAAACAGTCGATCTATATTGGTTCTAAATAAGGAAGCGAAATTTCCAAGTATTTACAGACAATAATAGCGGGATGTATACATAGAGGAAAATATGCATGCAATCTTTTTTTACAGTGAGAATACGTGCAGTTTTACCCAATAATTCAATTGGATTCACTCTTTTCTATTCTATATTTCCCTTTTTCTTTAAGAGAACAAGTGATTAGGAACTGTTCCTTGTCGATACAAAATATTATTTTTAACAGTAATTGATTGCACGGTACGCTAAAAGGTTTTCAATTTCTATTAATAAAAATACATCAAAGACCTTATTTTATTAGTTTTCTTTGTCTGTGATTCAATTTCGTCACAGATACATATTAGAATCGTGTGTTTCATCAAAATAGTAGAAATTTAAAAATAATATAAAAAAAGTAATAGTGTATAAAGAGAAGCGTAAATGTTTTAAAATAATTTCAAACTAAAATATATCTGGGACTCTTTTACAAGCTTTGCCTTAGAGGTACTATTTTTTAAAATCAAATACTCGTATATTATTTTAATTAAACACCAGATTTTTATTTTGTTGCACTCTTTATTCTTTAATTGTTTCGGTTTTTTAATTTTAGTACGACACGGAAAAATTTGTTTTACTTTATTTATATGTATATAGTATTTGTATTTGTCTCAGAAAAAATCCATTTTTAGTTTTATTCATAGTATTTTGATTAAATATATTTAAATTATGTACTTTGTTGGTAACAAATTTTTGTACTTTTATCTTTATATTGTAAACCCAAAGTTATCATGAAACAGCTTAGGAAATACATTACAACGTTTTGTAATTCGCAATCCAATTTACAACTGGATTGTGAATTGTTCTTAGTATGACGAATTCCATATTTTCCCGAGCAGTTTGAAAAGGGGTAAAACTAGAGAATTAATAATACGTCACGTATTCACCGGAAATGAATCAAGAAGACATGTTCGCTGGCGGAAGGTGAAGTTTTATCTGTTCTCCGTGAGCGATTTTGAGCCATTAGCCTTTGGGATCGGGCACAACGTCTTGGTCTGTTCGCTTACAACTGTCTTCAATATAAATTTTGTATCATACTCATGAAAATTACTTTAAAAACCACTTCTAATAAAAACATCTCTATTCTTACATTTTACCTGAACGGTATTTTTATTACGGATGGTACTCAGCTGAGAACTAAATGGTTTAATGTACGTACATAGTCAAAATCCTTAAGAAGAAATAGTGAATAACAAAAAATGACTTCAATGCAAAATTCTATTCGTTACGATTTCGTTTCTAGGTATTTTTTTACTTCCTCAATTTTTTTTATCTTTTTACTAGGTTAGTCCGGTTCATGTACCATTCTCGTCACGTTTCTGGCTCAAGCTTACCTTTCGGAATCAGATTGTAGATCCCGTAATGTAATAAAATTGTATTTAAACAATCGTGATTGAAAAGGTCCATACAAACAATCTAAATATTCTAAACCCACCTTACCAACAGAAAATATCAACCGAAAAATACATTTTTGAGTTATAGTTAATTAACATTATGATAGCAAAGCGTATCACCTTATAATCAAAGTATTGATAAATACGATTAATTTTCTTGTAGCTTATTTAAGTAGGAAATATCAATACACATAAACCAATCCTGGCTCTCTAAGATGTGCACCGTAGTTTTAAAGTATTACTGTGATCTCCTTTATAGCAGAATTGTTTAACGTCTTCCGGAAGTTTAAGTATCATTCAGACTTAAAGTTTTCATTTCATTAAAGGAGAGGATGATGATTTATTCTTGAGTAAATTTTTTAGTAACATACGAAAAAGATTATACTGCTACAAATACTCTAATAGCCACGAACTACTGGGCCAGACAGTAAAGGTAGTCCAGATTATAGCCTTTCCGTGACCAAGTTAGGGCGACTCTTCCTAGGTGGCTGGCACGCATTTTCTTTTCCCAAATTATTGTATTTGTGTTTAAAAAGTATTATTTCCTCATATTATTTTTCATATTTTTAAACTTTCAAGTTTAATACTTAAATATCAAATATTATATAGTTTTGTAAACGAATCGCGTGATTATTATTTAAATCATAGATTATTATTACGAATAAAATCTATAACATTTTTCATTTTGGGGCGAAATAATTTTGTTTTTTTTTTTAAACAGACTGCTCTTTTTCAGTCCTCATGATGTCATAAGTGTGATGTGTAAAAATATTCATCTTCATAAAAATCTTTACAAGAATGTTTACTTAAATAATAATAATTTTTACATTTTTGTTTCTTCTTTGGAGAAAAATCTTACCAGGTATGTTAATCTTTATAGCTAAGGAAGCTAAGGTTAAGTTACAAAAAGGAGTACCGTCGAAAAGAATGAAAAAGTATTATATTTAGATTAATAGTACAACACTATTATTTTTTCATTTTTTAATTGTAGATTAAATATTTTATGGAAATGGTATAAATTACGACTTAACATTAAGTGAATGAAAGTAGAGACTAATAAACTAGAAAATGAATGTGGTCACATTTTTACGTGTTTTTACTAGTATCAAGAAGGCCATATCGTTGTTTTTACAACATAATACTAAGGTTTAAAAAATTATATTAGTTTGGTTCGTATCAGTTTGACTAACCACAAATTCCATGTGAACATACGTTAACAGTTATCAGACAAAGCGATCTAATCAACAAGAACAATCACGGGAGCATGCAATCAGACTGGTGACGTCATCAATCTTCTCGAACCTCAAATCCAATAACCAGCTGATCCCATAGTAGTTTTAGTGTTTGAAAAAAACGTGAACTTCATAATTTTTACATACATTTTATTGGTTTCTGTGGTGTTACCTGAGAAAAATTGAGATAACTCAGATTTAAGCTTTTCTGGTGTAAAAACGTAAAAGCTATTAAAGATTTCACAATACAATAACCACTATTATATCCATATAAATAAAATCAGAGATTCGTCAGTTATTTGGAGTTCGTAGTTATTATATCTATTATTATTATATATATCTATATCTATGTTATTATATATACTATATATTATATATATAATATATATATTATATATATCTATGTTTATTATTAAAACCCCCAAAAATACGAGATGAGTTTCATCTCGATCTTTGTTTTTCTGTAAATGAGTTTCATCTTGATCCCTGTCTCTCTATAACGTGGACCAAGGTCTTTTTGTATCACTCTTGTGTGAAAATGTGAACAATAAGAGTGATAAAACGTTTTCAACTATTTAAATTTAAATTTTGTGAGGGTATTTTTACTCAGAATTGGCCAAAAATCTACTAAAAATCAAAATTTTCTTAAATCAATATTAGTATATTGATTTTACAATAAAAAGAAATAATCAGATGCCGTATAAAACCGATTTGTTTACATTGGTTATAGAAAACAAATCTATTTTAAACTATACTATATTCAAATGTTGTCCTAATGAAAATGAAAGTTTACCAAGCATTCACATTTTCTAATTAAATAACGTATATAGTTTAAAGCGTATTCTAAATAAATTAGATTCGCATTTGAAATGATGACCTAACAAGATAGGCAATTTAAGTCAAGTTTTAATAATAAATGACTATAATATGGTTGTGGTACGATCTTGTAGTCTTGTTTCTGATTAGCTGAAATGTTTCTTAGACATGACTGTTAATTAATAACCCAATAGCTGATGGCATCTAAGGGTCCTACAGTTTAACGTGGGTTCCGAAATTACTTTTGCCTCTGAACTACGAAATGTTCTAATAACGAGAATGAAATTTAGACCAGTTTGACATTCAACATAATTATACATAGTGAGTTATTCTTATTCTTTTTTATATTTTTCTAAATATTTTATCACAATAATCAGTTTCCTTAACAGTGAGTTTTAAATCCGTACATGGATGGGCTTACTACTAGTTTAAGATATTTTGATTATATTTTTATTTTGAATTATAAAAATTAATATCACCTCACAGTAAAAACACCTTAATCCGGCAATTAAGTAAAATATGGAAGGTGTTTAGTAACGATAAATCAATGCAATTCTTGGAACTGAGCTCTCATAACTCCGCTTTTGGCAGATGAAAATTTGCAGAATTATGATCCTGGATAAATACAAAGTTACAGTGAGATTAGTTCGAACCTGAGTAAATGATTGGTTTATTAATTAACTCATTAAGCTATTAGCAATTAAGCATTTACTACGTTTTAAGTTTAATATAATTGAATCTAACTAAACATTACTTTGTGCCGTCAAATGTTTTAACTTTGAATTTAAAGCTCAAGCAAACCAACTAAAAAGTTTCTTAATTATTTTTTTTAAAGACACTGAAAGATTGTATGGTTGAATTATTCTTACCATTGAGGTAAGATACAAATGGACCTATCAGTTCTATGTTATAGGTAATGTAATTCAAGTTTACTGTTATCTCCTCTGGATATGTTCGAAGAGACTGTTTTTAGTTTATTTTAACAGCTCTCTTCGTAACCAATTTGAGGTCACTGGGACAGTAGACCTGTAATCCAGTACGTGGAGATCACGAATTATGGATGGTTATGAGCGATGGTCGGTGGGTGTAGTGTTCTCTACGTTAATCCACAAAAACCTCATAATTAGACGTTAAAGTGTAGGTCCCTAAGTTTCTATCGGCTATTGAGCTATTCCTGCCTAAGTATAATATCAGCCTTCGTCAGTAACAAAATTGTGCCACAATCATCTTACACTCCCATTCATATTTGGCTTGAAATACCCAACTTGCAGTAGAGTTGCCATTTCAATAATCTAATCACTTCCATAAAGCTTTTGAGACTCACAAATTGGAAATATCTCTTCCATCAGAAGTTAGACATATCCACGTGAAAAGTCCCAAAATATATCGTTAAAGGACGCGAACTGGAAAAAATGCCATTGTTGAAGTATGAAGTAACCTGTGAGTAAAGATACGAATGGGGATATAAATTAAGTGTTTTGGCACCTAACCAGAACTGAGTATCCAGACTAAACTTGGCAAACATTTCCACCCTTGTCACTAAGTCCTTTTTTAACATGTCCTTTGGTCTAACGTACCCAGGGGTGCCTAAAATCAAACAGGGCTTTAAGTATAAGTGAACGCACTTCCTCTGACATCCCGGTTCGCTCTTACAGCTTATTTATGTAGAATCTAGTTAAGGTCTATAATAATCTTCCTGAATCTTGCCTCTAATCAAAAAAGTGTCAACTCTGGCCTGTAATCTAAAACATTTTCAAACTTAATTTACGTTAATAGCAATCTCTTTACACAGTGTTATAAACTCCTTAACACAATCAATCTCGAATGATTTTGAAACATCTTTAAAAGAAACAAACAATGTATACTGACTATTATTGATTTAAATTCAACAGCTTTTCTGTTTTCGATAAATCAGTTTAATAAATCACACATTAAATAAAACGTTTTTCAGTTTTTGGGAGGTCAATACTTTAGTTTAATATAACTTGGGCCAGTTTAAAGCGAACAAAAATCGTTTTAAAAAGATATAAAATAATTAAAAGAATTTTCTTCGTGGTATTTACTCGCGTCTTCACCAAGAGGTTTTAGAAATACATTATTTAGTGTAATTTATCAAAATACAGACAGACAAAATTGACATAAGACCCATTTCGTGGCTTCTCTGTAATAAAAAAACGTAAATGACTAGAAATATCATAATTCAAAGAAATGTACAGACAAAACTCTAATTTAATTTATATAGATACATGACAAATACTTTGATCCCGAATGACTACATTCTTCGAGTTGTACGCGCAATAAGAGCCAGTACTTTTATTGAAGCTAACATTACTTTAGTACAGTTTAAAGCGAATAACGGAATACCTGTTAGCGAGATTGGAGGTGGAACTATAGTCGTTCCGTGAGAAACAGCAGCCCATTACCTTGAGGAACTGCCTCGCTTCCTGGTGCCGGTCTGTTTATTTTCTGTAAAAAGCAAAACATCGCCTTTATTGCCAAATTGTAACTCCGTATTTCTTACATTCCTTCTCTTAGACTAATGTACCGGCAAAACAATACATCTTAAGTGAAAAAGTGATAACTGAAATACCAGTAGTAACTTTAGTATATTCAACTAGTTATTTGTATAGGTATTTGAACTCAAACGAACAAAATATTGCCTTTTTCAATATCCTTATATACAGTGTTGACTATCGGTTTCGTGACATCAGTCGCATCATCAGATCATCCTTGTCTAGTGATTCGCCTTATTTAAAATTAACCCGGCACAGTTAAGGCATGAAAACGCTTATTCTTATTAAAGGGTGTAGTTAGATGTTACACGTGGGGGGCGCGGAGTTAATTTCCTAGTTTTCGTCACAATATAGCCTAAAATAGAGAAAAAGAATCATTTACCACAGTAAAAACTCGTTAATAGAAATGTTAAAATTGGTAATAACATTTCTAAAACTTTTGAGATGTCTGCCCTCCTTTAAGTCCACCCATGCCCATATTTCACAGCAATCTAGTTATAATCAATATCTAGCAGGAGAAACATGAATTATAATAGAAAAATTGCAAAAACTTATGAAAAATTTACTTTTACTATGATATAGTAATACATTTTACTATTTGAATGTGCCTTACAGGTACAACATATTTACGTATTGCAAAAATACCTGCCTAGAAAATTTATATATTTATCAACGAAGTAGCTCATAAATCTCGTGATAGTGATTTCATTGCAAAAAATTAAGTAGAAGTTTAAATATAGATTTTAATGTTATTTAATAATGTTGTAAAACAAAAAATTAAAAGATCCATAACGTTATTCTATAAATTCTAAAAATTTATAACAGCATTCTTTATAATCCAAAAAACCTAGTAATTAAACTCTATACATTCTAACAAATCTATAATGGTATAAATATTAGTTTTATCAGGCATCAATTTAATAATGGATAAGTATAGTTGTATTTAAGATGGAAAACAGTTTTAGGATATATTTATTTAAAGGACGCTTAATGGGTTTTTAAGCATAGGGAACAGTTTTATTTTTTTAAATTTACTCTAACATTATCTAAACCACAATTGTTAAGATTAAAAAGTCAATCTCGCTGTCCGTCACAAAAATATAATCTCGAATCTAGTGGATATTTTTGGCGAATGCCCAGAACCCTTGAATCTGTCAGCTAACATCAGTGTCGCCAGTTCTCTTTGCACGAAGTATCGTCATTTCCAATCCAAAGCTACTTCATTTTCTCAAAATTGCCGTAAATCTATAAAACTATGACCTAATGTTTACATTTCATGGAACATGTATTTATTGATAATAACATGCTTTCCTTAATGTATGACCTATGCTATATATTTTGGTATCAATAACAACGAATATCAAAAACTATTTAAGGGCCAGTTTCACTTAATATAATTGTATACGAATAGATAGAGCTCCAGAAGTCCTTGCATTTGATTGTTGTAAGAGATCGTTATGAGTAAAAAGTATAGTTACTTTATTGTGCTAACCAGTGCAAATTACACCAGTGTATAAAAAGGGTCAGTAGCTTAAAAATTATACAGACGATTCAACCAGTGTTATTAATGTTATTTAAAAACAAAATTAGTTATATCTCAAAAATTTTAAAATTATTTATTGAAGATTTAAAACAATTGTTCGATTAATTTATGGGATTTATGTCTTTTCCTCATAAGCTTAACATATGCAAACTATACATGTATTATTTATATATTTAGATATACAACAGCTTAATACTGTAATAAATTTAGTATGTGTAGACATTGTAACTATTTTTTTATTTTGACAAACATATAATAGAAGATTTTTAATGAGACGGAAAATTGAAAATATGAATACAAAATCTCCCAAAACCATAAAATATTAATGTGTTGATAATGCTCTTCATTGTGTACAGCACATACTACACATTTTTACATTAGTGAATGGTTCAGATGGCATTGGATAGTAAAGCACGTTGCTAATGGAAAGTGTTGGTTTACTTTACATTAGCTGCAGCTTATGAAATCAAATGTTTTGCTTGTAAAAATATGTAAACAAACCTATTTCTCGTAAGGTTAAAATTAGAAACTCAAAACGCCATTAAATGTAAACGTATGGAGTTTTCGTAAATTTGTAAGTTTTAAAACGTTTACGAAAACATATAGAACAACTTCCTAAAATCTCATGGTGATCGGATGAGTAGTTTTGCAACGCATGAAGGACATACATACATACATTCATTTTTATTTTTAGACAATAATCATTTGTTTAGTATAGCAGTTTTTATTGAGTCAAGAACACGAATAAAATTAACCAAATCACTTCTGGCATCTGATCTTAAACTCCAGGAATGCTTTAACTACCAAGTTCCAGTTCTGAGAAGACTTGAATGCAATTATCTAGAAATGTAGTTGAAGCATAAGAGCGGCATTAGTTTGACAGACCAGGTAAACTTTGTTATTGATGTTTATCCAAACGGTAATAACATGTTTGAAAAATAAAACATGGTTCTTCATTATTCTATTCAAATATTGCTTACGACACATACCTTAACTACATTCTAGTTAAAAAAAGCAATGCAAAAATTCATCCTTAAAAAATTGTTTACGTCATGGATGGTTTTTAAATTCTAAAACCCCCCTTAAAAAATAAGCTATCCTTTGTTCTTCCCGAACAAAACTTGTGATGATGCATTTTGATCATATAAATATACAGTTAGGTTTGGTCTGGGTTTAGATTGGATTAGAAAATTGTGAATCAATCCACTCAGATTTATTTTCTTTGTGGGAATTTTAATAATATATTCTTAGTGAATGTTATTTCAGTATTGTTATTAACTGTTATGCCACGATCGAGAATATAAAATCTTACACAACGAAGCTGTAATGCTTTTTGACTTCAGAACATGGCCAATCAAAGGTAACATGTTTTTACTGATTAACCTTGTGAACTTAAGAAAGTTTACTGGGACAGCTACTTTTAAAATAAAGTTCTCATATCGTAATCTATAGCTATTTTATTGCATTTGGCTCGGATTTTCAATTGTTTTGTGCTTGTTATGAACTAAAAGGCATTCTGGATGAATTATTATTGAAATACATTAATATATTGCGATATATGTTAATCAAATACGAGACACACTGAGGGTATGTCAATGTCATGTACACACAGATGCAGGTGGTATATGTGTTGTCAGAGATGACAACTGGCAAATCGTGTCAGTCGAGACTGTATCAACAGCTCTATGTGGTTCCAGCACTGTGAATGAAAACAACAAATGAATAACAGCATATGTTAGTTGCCCAAACATTAATGTGATATTGATTACTTAAAATTATTGAAATTGGTAGAAATGACATATTTATGAGTTTACGTTTTATTGAACTTTCTGAGCTCTAATGTTTTTGAGAGAAAACTTTTCGCGTCAGACTTACGCTTAACTAGTTTAATGTAAATTATTATTCTAGTGATTATAGAAAGCTGAAGACAAAAATGAAATCAATTTTTACTAATTCTGACAACTTTTCAGAAAAATTACACGTTTTATATGATTACAAAAATAGCAAGTTTAGGCTATATGATAACTGTACAATATTTTCCCTCTTAAATGCAGTCGTTATAGCCATATGACTTCACTGTTTCAATTAGTCTTAATTTTAGTCTCGAAAACTGCCAACACTTTCCCCCACCAGAGCTAAGACATTCCCATGTCAAAATATGTTTTTTCACCTCAATATTTGCATTTTTCATGATATTCTCTTCAAAATAAGGTCACAGCATAAAATTTTTATAGAAAAAAACAGTATGCAGGTTTCAAGATAGTGACCGAAAATGACGCTCTAGATAAAGTGGAATAATCATCCAATAATATTTGGGATTACTTCAGAGGCTATTTTCAGAAAAATCTAAAATTTTCATACACAAAGGACTTAGAAGAGTGTAGGATCAATGTTTAATTCACATATTTTCTTGTCTAGATGAAAGAACAGATTGAGAATTTTAGTTATACTAATCCCACACAAATTTGTATATATGTACCCCAAAAAATAATGAAAATGTACTTTTCATTGGTATTGATTTTCCAATTAAAATATCTAACATTAATACACCTAATCTTTAGTTTATTATTCATATCTACGTTGAATTAATTATAACTTTTACCATCAATAAGTGTTATTGATTATTATTACCACTATGTAATACTTGTCTCTTATTTTATATATGTGTACCTAAAATAGTACTGCCTTTGAAAAAGAAACTAATGTTAGTTCTTTTACTTGATCAAAGCTAATAGATTATATAATAGCTAATGTTTACTTAAATAACTCAAAACTTAACAATGATAACGAAATGGAACTAAATATAAACTATAATTTCTTTATGTAGATGGTTTACTCTTAACACTCGTAAATGCAAACATTAGTTGAAAGCCGAAAAATGTTAAATATTGTTTATCCTCATAGTATTTATTGGTGAATACCTTTAATTAATGTAGTAAATAACTTTGCAGATTTTGGCATTAACGGATAAAGATTTTACGATATTCGAACTTGGAAGATATTGGGTACAGAGTAATATCGCATCCATGAAATTTTGATTAGACTCTGTGGAACATATCTGTCCCAAACTGCCCCATTGAGCCCCTCAATAGCCCAAGCATGGATTATTACTATTATTTGGATGTCTTTGTTTGGATAGTCTGTTACACTTGGCCAAAATGATTTTAGGTTTTAGTGAGTTTAAGGAGGTTAAATTATTCTTTCTCTGTAAAACAATTGCGAAAACTCAGCTGATGGATAAAAAACCTTCAAATCAATACTATCGTTTGTGTATTTTTTTATATTTCACTATGTACGAAACATAGATTTAGTGAAATATTTAAATTGTCCATTTAAATAAAATAAGCACGAGTAGGGATTAGAGTTTCCTATTAAAAAAACACCCTTTAAATATAAAAACATTGTATTAAAAATAAGCAGTGAAATATGGTAAAACAAACACATTTCAATGGTCAATAAAGTTATAGTTGAATTATAGTTATATAGTTGAAACTATATAGTTGAAACAATTATAGTTGAAACTAATAATCGTATTTATAGAAATAATGACACAATAATTTCAAAATTTCATCGGTGGCTATATTTTATTTTAATTAGTCAACAATAATTATTACCAAAATAAAGATTCTATTACAATATTATAATAATAATTACATGATTATTAGTGATATAGTTTTATTTTTGATTGTATCCTTAGAGATTGTTAGAGATATTTTTCTTAGAGACCGTTATTTGAAACACCAACCCAATCTATGTGGGTCTTGAGGTGAATATGAGTGAAAGTTGAGTGTAATGAATGTATGACAGTAGATTTGTTACTCAGAAAGATCAGCTGATTCATTTAACAGGATCATTAAATAATAGCCTGGAGACAAAAGGCAACTGGGTCTGGGTCTAGAATTAAACCGTCACAAAAATGTGTCAGGACTTTACTCAGTATTGGACCAGTGACTTTCATATTATCAATCAATCAATCAATCATGTGCCAATTCATCAATTATCAATTCATTACCAATTACCAATTCATCAATTATGAATCAGGTTCCATAATAACAGAACAACCTAGCTAGTTGTTATATTAGTTAGTTAGTAAAATGGGTGAGAAATAAATGTAAGATGGTAGTTATTGATTTTTTAGTCTTGTTACTGACTAAGGCTACCATGCTCCTTAGACTGTTAATTAATAGCCAAACAGTCAAAGACATATCTAAGGGACATATAGTTTAAAGTGGAATTCAAATCACTACCTCTGAATTACAAACTGGTCTAATTATGAGGAAGGTCTTTGCGGATTTTCCATTGTATTTAATAGTGCGGACGTTAATCCACACAAGAGAACACTACACAAACTGACCATCGCTCACATCTATCGACTCATTTAGTTGTCCTATAGCTATCTACATTTAACTAGTATATAAATACATTATGAAATAATTTAGTTTTGTGGTAAAAATAAACTCGAAACAGCCTTCATTAGTTAGATTCCCTTGATGTTTATTAGAAAGGGTTACGAAGTTCCCTTTAAGTTTTTTGTTCCATTAAAGTTTCTTTGTAATTAGAAACATATGTCTCTCCCTCCACAATAACTCTTAAAATTAAAAATATATAAAATTAAATAATTTACAAATATTTTCCACGCTAAACCACTACCGACCCCTATGTTGATGATAAAGTATCCCAAACTTTATTATCAACACCATCTACATTAATAATGCGACCGTTTTATTTTGGCAGACTTGAGTTGTAAATAATGTTTATTGGCAACACTGCTAGTGAGTTTCTAGTTAGGAAGTAAGCGACACTGTTGTCACATTCTCTGTTTGGATGAAAGACAAACTGCAACTGCCAGTCCTGGTGAAGTGCCAATAATCATGAGTGCATTATCTACCCATGACATTGTTGACTGCTTATTGTGTCAAGATGTGATGTCAGTTCTAACATCATGATCTTCGTGGAAGGGTTCAAATTCAAGTACATTTTTACTCTTCTCTCCTGTTTCAATGGGACTGTTTTAACTCAGTTCGCTTAAGTACAGTGGGAGTTGGAAACTGCTGTCTATCTGTAACCGATGAGAAGAAACAGTCAAAACAGCTGTCCACGTCAGCACGTCTGTGCCTTTTTTTCTTTCACATGCACGGCAGAGAGAATCGTTTCTGTATTTTTTGTAATTTTTTGGGATCACTGGACCTTAACACAGCACTCACCAATCAATATTTAATTATTTTGGTGATACCACGTCACGACAACAAGTGAGGTGCACTTATGGTGGAAGATGGGCACTAGGCTGGCACAACCACATTAGCGGGGAAAACGCTCAATCTCCGCTCTTCGGGGAAATAGACTGCACTTGCGTCATTTGTTGCCTACGTTTGGTAAAGGGAATAGTTGAGAAATAATCAATTGCTCAGTTAGTACACCAAACCCTCGATGTGACTATGTCACCAGCTCGGTAGCGGTTCTGCAACTGGATAAACACGAACAGATATGATGTCACCAGCTCGGTGGAGGTCCTGTTTTTGGATAAGCACTGCCAAAATGTTTGTCACCAGCTTGGTAGAGGTTCTAGCACTGAATTAATAATCATAATAAAATTTGTTTTAAATAGTATTTCTTATGTAAATGACAATAGAAACCAGTTTTACTAATTAAAAATTTCTTCCTTTTGATACAAAAATTCACTATAACTTTAAAATTCATTCTATACACCATGATTGTTGCAACAATTTAACAAAGATATTCCTTTTGAAAAACACTTCGTAGAAAAATTGTAGGAAATGATTTCAATACAAAATAGTTAAACATGAAAAATATTTTTTTGCCGTTTTTGAACGATGTACGAGAGGAATCAGTGAAATATGAATTGGTATAAATTAACGATATTTATACTTTTGTTAATTCAGTTTAACTGTTGGAGAGTTACATTTTATATCTGAATTTAAATATAGTATAGCGGTATGTGTTTTTAAGTGTTTCAAAACAAGTATTTTCTGCTAAAAGATGAAGCAGAAATATGAAGAAATGAGGTTTAAGAGTGGGAATATTAATCTTGTCATCTGTTCTTTTTATTATTCATATTATTTTTAATTGTCTTTGACCACAGTATATACTAAGACAAAAATACTTTAAACACACACATCTATTTCTCCAGTTTTTTTTTACTTTTATTAGGTTTTTAGTTGAACTGCTAAAATAATACTCAGAAATTTTTATATTACACTTATACAATCAAAAGTATCATATTTTAGAATATAATTTTAAAACTAAAACACGTCACAGAGTTACACTAGAACTACACTTTAAATTTTAATATTTTAGTAAAAAAGAAGAGAATTTTTTATGAATGGAAATCTTAAATATAATATCATAAAATAAATAAGGCTAAACCCATAAGAGATTTAGTTGCATATAATAAAACTAAAATATGTTTGCAAGAGGGACAAGCTCAAGGGCTTTGTGCATTGGTCAACATCGATCGCTCTCTTGAACCGCAGATTCTGAGGATTTTCTTTGTTACATTTATTCTTATCCTATATCACACCGTTATAGAGAATCTTTCTTTTCTCAATTTCGTTTATAAAACAGCTTATCAAAGTATATTAAAATTAAGATGATGCAGATAGTATTTTTATAAAACTATTTAACTTTCCTACAAAATAACTTTTGTACGCACTTGTGTCTAAAAAAGTGATAGTACCTATATGTTTTCCATAAAAAATACTAAAATCAAATTGATCGACCCTTAGTAGTAAAACCTGACTAATTTTTTTTTTATTTCACTGCACGAAAATTTATTACATTTACTACCTTGTGGAAAACAGGTTAGTATAAGGATATGTCTGAGCATGTTTTCATTTCCTCTAAACAGCTGATCTCATAACCATATGACGACACGTTTGCGTTCCCTAAATTTCTCACATCCTAAGAGGTTAGACATAGTCAATACTTACTCCAGATTGTGTAAAGTTACATGAAAGGGATTATTAGGAACCTATTGAATTTTTTGAGACTAAATTAAATGGAAAAATCAACAATTTAATATACAGGGTGTTCATTAAAGTCGGGGACAAACTTCGAGGGGTGATAGTGCTCATCAAAATAAACAAAAAATTACATATAACTATTTGTCAAAAAATCCTTCGTTTAGCCGCTAGCCGCCATTTTGTATTTTTTACAAAAAACGTTATATATCAAGAACTATTTAAGATACAGAAACCAAACTTTGCATACATATTTCTTTTAATTATTATATTTTTATTTATTTTGTATCTTGTAAAAATTTTTTAAAGTTAATGGGTTTTTTGTTATTTTAATTAAAAGATTTTTAACCACCGCCATTTTGAAAATATAAAAGCAAATTAAATGATACTTTGAAACTATTTGTGGCTTTGACCAATAAATATGTGTGCAAAGTTTGGTTTCTGTATCATAAATAGTTCTAGATATATAACGTTTTTATGTAAAAAATACAAAATGGTGGCTAGTGGCTAAACGAAGGATTTTTCGGTAAATGGTTATAGGTGATTTTTTGCTTATTTTGATGAGTACTCACCCCTCGAAGTTTGTACCCGACTTTAATGAACACCCTGTATATTAGATGTGGTATTATATATTGTGGTCAACTTTCTACTCACTATAATAGTTTAAAAGCTACATTTGTAAGTAAAATCCTGGGCTGATTAAACAATTCATAATAAAAACAAAGAAAACCTTTGACATGGATACATCTAAACTCTAGGAGAGGGGTGTTACCGTTTTGCGTCACGTGAAACGGAAGTGTCGTAATATGGATATAAGAACGGCTATCTGCTATCTAGATGAACTATAAACACTTTCTTTAGACATGTCCAAGATTTAAGCTATTTCCGAGAGAGAAGTAAATACATTTCATATAAAGTCCTGTTAACATAATATATTTACAAAGGTTGTGCAACTAATATTAGGTGTTCAATTATTGATGAATATTGCTCATAAAAACTTTAAATGAAAAAAATGCCAGGTAAATATCATAAGGACTGTACTTGTAATGTTGTTAGTTAAAAACACTCACAGCACTTAAGAGGCTTACATCATCCTGAAGTGGGATTTAGTTAAGTGGACAGGTTTATCTTAATTTTTTAGATTGAAAAAATATTTATCGTCTACATAAATAACATACTTTTAAAACATTTAACGCAACGAAAATTCATATAACGGGGAGACAAGGAAAACACCAGCACACTAAATACGAAAATATACAAATACATTACAACATTTTGTTTCTTTCTTAAGATGAGTGGTTTTGACAAAAATGAATTTATTATGCATTCGTATTACTGATTCCTTTCAAATGATATTTGTCAAAGAGACGTTTGAAAACTAGGTCGAACGTGAGGACAGAGAATAGTTCTAAAAGTACTTTGAGAAAACATAGTGTCTGGTGCAAATGTTCTTTGAATCGGATCGGTTCTATATTTATCAAGAAAAATCATATGTCGTTTTATCATGTTTGAAATCCTTATCATATTATATTCAACCCTTCACGAACGTTTGACGTATATATACGCAACTCAATCTGGAGTTCGCGAGCGTTTGACGTAATGTTACGTCAAAAAATTATAGCCCCATTTAGGCATTTTAAAATTGTTTCTTTGTTGTCCATATTTACCTTAGACCATGAATAAATATTATTGTTATAACTATTTTTTATTTATTTGGTAAATTTCCGTTTGGTTGGTTGACTTCACTGAATTTGGCTTAATAAAATCATAAAAACTGTAAAAAATGTTTTTATGAATAATGGTTTTATAATATATAACTATACATAGCTCTATATACACAGGGTGTTCATTAAAGTCGGGGAAAAACTTCGAGGGGTAATAGTACTTATCAAAATAAACAAACAGTTTCCTATGAACATATTTCAAAAAACCCTTTGTTTAGCCACGAGCCGCCATTTTGTGTTTTATGCAAAACACTTATATATCAAGAACTATTTAAGATACAGGAACCAAACTTTGCACATATATTTATTGGCGTAAGAGAGAAATATTTTTAATATATCATTTAGTTTGCTTTTACATTTTCAAAAAGGTGGCGGTTAAAAATATTTTAGTATAAATAATAAAACGCGATGTGCCCTGCCAGATGAACCCCGCTTCTCCTCCACGGCCACGCCGCGATTTCGCATGGGCCCTGTAGTCTAACATTAAAAGTGCATTTTCTCGCTTATGCATGGACGGATTTCATTCACCAAAAAACTGTTCGATTTGAAATTAAAATTCCAATCCGTTTTATGTTTAGAAAATTGTATAAAGTTAATGGTCTTTTTGTTATTTAAATTAAAAGATTTTTAACTTCCGCAATTATTAAACTATAAAAGCAAACTAAATGATACTTTGAGAATATTTTTTTTCTTTAGCCAATAAATATGTGTGCAAAGTTTGGTTTCTGTATCTTAAAAAGTTCTTGATATATAAAGTTTTGTGCATAAAATACAAAATGGCGGCTAAACAAAGGATTTTTTGACACGTTTGTAAGAAATTTTTGGTTTATTTTAATGAGTACTATCACCCCTCAAAGTTTGTTTCCGACTTTAATGAACACCCTGTATATATAGCTTCAATCATCAGATGGAAGTGGAAAAACATCAAAATTTCAAAATCTATGTTTTACCCCAACAAGTATTTTTCGCGTAGTGAGTGTGACCACGCGTAGTGAGGGTACCCGCCACTCGGTAAGGGTTGACTTTCTATGTAAAATACGTTGGGATGGTTTTGAAACATTCAAAAACATTTAGAAGTATTTATCGACTTTTAATTGGAACCTGGGAACAGGCAAGGAAGCTTACGAGTAACGCTCTGTCCCAGTTCAAATACTGCAGGATCGAAACCAGCGACCAGTGACTCCTGTCAGATCTTGAGCGTTAACCTCTAGTTATCCTATGTGACTCTCGTCACTTTAACCAACCATACAGGTCCTAGACCCAACGTAACGAGCAGTTAAAAAATCATCCTGGAACATTTTTCCACATTACTTCAGACCTTTTGTGTTGTAACGTTTACACATGGAGAAAGTCCTTTAGTTTATAGCTGTAATCATAACTATTATGGCTTAATAGTACAAAAAAGTATTTGCATTAGTATTTTAAGCTCTAAAAGAATTTTTAAATAACAATTAAGTAAAGGAGATCAATGATAGCAGTTCTGCAATCAACTTCTGGTCTAGTAAAGCTATGCTGTTCTAATTACTAACGAGTTCAAATAAAAAATAAAATTAGTGTAAAATCGTGGTAAAAAGTGCATAAGACAAATAATCCGAAAAAGAACATCAATAACTAAAGTAGATAATTACTATAATTGCTCTTGAAACTGGATAAAACTAAGCTCAATAAACAATTAACCCAATAAAAAGGGTATTAAAGTAACCAAATAAAGATAGCCTTAGAAATACAATAAGTTTAACTACACGGCTAATCTAAAATACTTAATGTTTTAAAACTACTTATTCCGACAATACGAAGTGTTTTACGAAGCGGAAAACATTTCTAAATAAGAACTCCTGAAACTCGTTTTATATTGTTCAACGCAATAAGAAACATTACTTATGCAGAACCCTTAACGGCATTGTTTGGCGATAAACTATGCTCATGACTTAACTTTCTTTGCGAAACTGTATTATTCCAATATTCTTTCCCTTCTCACAATTTGAATTATTTAGTATGTGATCTTTTTAATAAATTAAAGTTCGGAAATAAATAATATTATATTTTTTAAACCTAGACTCTTATGCGTAATAAATTGTATACTCAACTTCACAATCACCTTACCCCAAATATTTTTGTTTCCCAGTTTAGTTTTTTTTGTTTTACTGGGAAAATATTATAGTCAAGTCAGAATGTATAAAAACATCTAAATACTATTAATAATTCTATAATAAAACATTAATTTTCTGAGCAAAACAAATATATGGGGGATTCCAATCAACATTAAAATGCCAAGACATCAAAATATTGTGTTAAACAGTAGATTAAACGGAAGAATATTTTGATTCTTTGTCGTTAAACAGACATAATGGCTCTTGGTGAAAATAAGGTATATCTTCTTTTGTAAAAGTAATCACCACTGTGATATAGTTGTGATTTCTTTTATCGTAATATTAGGTCTGATAAATAAAACTGTTAATTAATTTACTATCCTTTACAGTTGAACTGTACATAATCAATAGAAAAAATATATTTCTATAAACGTCAAAGCCCTCACTCACTCAGTTGAACTGTACATAATCAATAGAAAAAATATATTTCTATAAACGTCAAAGCCCTCACTCACTCACTCATCACTAATCAACTTTCCCACTTCCCAATTACTAAAGAGTGAGATTTGGTATACTGGTTCCTTAGGTGTAGAATAGGAAAGTCTTATACTTTTTGTGACGATTTTTCCATTAATATATACCCTCTACACCTTTATAGTTCGCATGTAAATCTTATGGGAAAATAATTTTGTGTTAGATTCTAACAATGCAACGCGTGCCGGGTAAGACTTATATATTAAAAATATAATACTAATCTAAAAAAAATCATCGCAAAAACAAACTCTTGAGTCGTATTCGTACAGTTTGGTATACTATAAATAGTTTTGATTTAAAAGTTTATGTTTCCAGAAGATGTAGAGCAGCTAATAAATCTAAGAAGCACGTTCGTCCTAGTTTTAACATCTGTAACATCCTTACTGTTTGCCTCTGTTGTCATTTAGATGATAATTTAAAGCTGGAGTATTGGCAGCTCTGGAGTGAGCTTATGAGCTACTGCAGTTGGCACACGTGTTTCTCATAACATGCCGTCATATACTCAATATGGATATGCATTTTTATCCACTTGAACTTCTTACAAATCCTTTAAAAACCTAATATTATGATGAGCTTCTTTGTAAAGTTATAAATGGTATGAAAGTTTAAGTAGAATGTATGATGATCTAAAGCTATTTAACCTAATTAGGTTTTTATTCATAATAAAGTCAAACCATTACTTGGTGATATTTATAGCGATTTTAAAGTTTTTGTAATCAGCGTTATCTTATAAGCCTCATTTAAACGAAATTTTATTGGAGGGGAGAATAAAAGTATTTTAATAGAGTAGTGATAAAAATAAAAACTTAACAATTAAATATATCTAATGTGTCCAGATCATGCGCGGTCGCCTCAGACTAGTATGTGTAGCTTTCTCGCTACAGCACCTTTCTGTCTGTAGGCCACCGAACGAAACCCATATTAATTAGTAGTTAAGTTATAAAACATACGTCATTTAAACGATATAATATTGAGATATACATCTTTTTAAATTATTAAAATTTGTTAGTAATATATAAGCTAATATTTTACACATTAATCACGTTACTTTTACCAGAAATAAACGACTTTCTGGTCTTAGGTTTTGCTTACCACGTTTCTAGTTACAACAATAGAGTAAAACCATGGTCATTCTTTAACTATAATGTTAAACATATTTGTATCTACTTCCCTGTGAGAAATAGATCATGAATATGTCCAAGGGAATGTTTTCAGTTCATCTAAACAGCTGTTCTTATGTTTCAAATTTTCATTTTGCAAATTGCTAACACTTCCCTTCAGAGCTAAGACATAGCCATGTTAAAATTTATAAAATATGTTCTACACATAACTAAACTTACTACAGCTGAAACGTCCAACGTACGTAGTGTTTGGAATAGAATAAAGCACATAAGTATTATATAATACTCTAGGTAATTGGTATGAGTATTCTACAGTATTGATATGTCTTTAAATATTACATTAAAAACATTTCCTAGTCAGGTGACGGTTTATGAAGGTATGAAATATTTGACCTTTTACACAATGGCAATAAATGAAATTTAATGAGAGTTTAAATTATTTAACACTTACAATTTTTTCTTTTTTTGTAATAACATTTCGATTTTAATAATTTGCGTCCAATCCCCGATGAATATCAAAGGACATCGTGTTGCGGTGAAGAATCGATTGCCCTGGTTAACGCACGTGGATGCCCCGCCCTTGTGGGCATTTTTGTTCTATTCTTAGAAAACCCTTGAGCTAGTTGAGTCTAGTTTTGATTGGGAGAAAGATTTTACAAAATTTATTGAAAGTATAGACTAAATGTTTGTATTTACTTCCCTGTGGGAAATAGGTTAGATCTTGGATACGTCTCAAGGGAATGGTTTCAGTCCAGCTAAACAGATGCTCTTTTATATTAAAAATTCAATACAATAGCTCTGGTAGTTTCTATAGAAACCTGTTACATGTTTTCCATCTTAAAAATCAACAACACCTCCCAGAGCTAAAACATATCCATGTCAATATATTTTATTATTCTTCTTTGGGTGTTTTAAAATATTTTTAACAGTTTAGGTTGAATTAAACAATATATTGAACGTTATAAAGAACAATTTTTCATTCAGGATTTTTAGAGTATAGTCACAATGATATTTTAGAAAAACATACCTAGAAAATTATAGTTTTAACTTTTTTACTTTATTTTAGTTTTACTCCATTCTTAGAAAAATTTAAGAACCTTTCCAACTGCTTACGGCCTAAGATTGGAGGAAGAAATTATTACTTGTATGAAAATCTGAGAGTATTTTTAAACCAGTTTGGGTTCAATTTAACATTGTGTTAACAAGAATTGATGAAAGCTTTTGCTAAATTAAGTTTTGAGGGTTTGGTCACAATAAATAGCAGAACATTAATTGAAAATATCAAATTTTTTTACTCCATTCTTAGAAAATCCTTCGAAATCTTTCTACCTGGTAACAAACTGTTACTGTACTTTATGGTTGTAAATGGAGAAAATACTAAACAAATGATTTGATTATTTTTGTATGGTTATCTAAGGTATTTTCTAAAGCATGTTCAAAACAGCTTAGGTACAAATTAAATCTATTTTTTTGCAGATTTAAAGACGATTGTTGTTCCCATCTTATGATTATTTTATTACACTATATGTTTAACAAAACGTGAATAGAAAGATGGAATGATTTATAATTGATTAAAAATCATTTATATTAAATAAAAAAGAATATCTATGATTTCAGGCTTATTTTGTTCTTTAAAACATCCCACGTGCGTGCTATTTCATATAACATCGGTTTGGATAGAGTATTTTATTTAACGGTGAAACTAAACTGTTTAAGGTAAAACATTTTAAGCTATTAACGATTAAAATTGAGATCGACCAAATTTTGTGTTGAGTAGGAGAATAATGTGACAATGGAAACAAATTGCTTTACTGTCAATAAAGGATTTCTTCGCAAACAGAAGGTGAACTGAAAACAAAAGGGCAAGTCAATCATCCACCGTGAATGAAAGCGATGGTTGGGACCCCCCGCCCCTCCTTCCCTGCTCTTGCATTCTTTAAACGAAACTGAATAAATGAAATGCAATTAGCTTAAATTTTAAACACTGGGTATAATTCATACATGAATATAATAGTATAATTCATCACTAGGACCAAAAATGGGCGTTTTTGATACGAGCACACGTTTAACAGCTAAGGCGTAGTGAAGCTGTTTAGTGTTAGTATATATCAAAAAGCCAATATTGGGCCATGTGGTGAACTATATTTTAACTCATACTGGAAATAAAATGAAACAAGTTCGTAGAACATAGATTATTATCCGATTTAACTAATCAGCTGTTATGTTACTTACGTTGTAGCAGTTCTTTCATGATTCCTGATTGGTTGTTCAGGTTATGTCAATGTTAATATTATTTATAGTTCAATCTCAACCTTCAATAGTCTGATTTAATAGTTTTACAATCGATATCCGAAACGAAAAATCGACAGAGATTGTTGCAGTTACCTTTTCGATTATTTACAATCGAATGCTGACTTCGAATCAAAAGTATTATCAACAATGATCTTTTGCGGTCAAGGACTAAAAAATTATCATTATAATAGGTTTACTCATAGGAAGAAAAAAACAACTTTAGCTGTTCAAAACATACATCTAAAAAAGCAGTATGACGAAAATTGGTGTAACATATTACATTTATAATATGTATCTTACAATTATTTAACTTAAAATAATAAACATATTATAAATTGTACGTTTCTATGCTTTAGCTCGGTAGTTAACGAGTAACAGGCTTGTATAGTGAGAAGAAATCGCTAGATCAAAACCAATGGCCGGTGACTCCTGTCAGATCATGAGCGGTCACCTCTGGCTAGTCTGTGTGACTCATATCACTACGGTACCTCACTGTCTTCAATTTACCATACAGGTTCTAGGCCCATGGTAATGGCCTGTTAAGGATGCAAAATATGTATTTTGTTAGTAAATTTGTTTATACTACAGTTCGAAAATTCATTGTACAATACTGTGATGACACTACAATTTTAATTCATTTGTTTTATGTAATAGCTCATTTTCAATGTCATATTGATTAACCCTTTATAGTTCAGTGGTCAATTAGGTACCGTAACTATCTCAAAAATACTTTGTGTGGGAAGCGTCTAAAAAGAGATTTTCCCGTAACGTTCGTTGGTTAATAAAGTGACCACTTAACTTAAGGTTCAAAATGTCATGCTGAAGTTGAGCGAAAATCAACCTAATGGAGTGCAGCGTATCTTACAGCCAATAGCAAGCCTGGAA
The DNA here is from genome assembly GCA_023375725.1 of Nephotettix cincticeps. Lineage (NCBI taxonomy): Eukaryota > Metazoa > Arthropoda > Insecta > Hemiptera > Cicadellidae > Nephotettix > Nephotettix cincticeps. The sequence continues at coordinate 44,954,841 of CM041787.1, forward strand.
ATTTGTATTCAGTCTGTGACATTTACGTGGTGGCTACCGTGGGAGAATACAGGAAAAAGTTGTTAGTTTTGAGACCACTGCCCACCAGAGAGCACTTGTAGACTCCGGTGTACAGATATGCTGCTTTGCTTTCTCTGAAAAGCTGCTTTTTAAAGCAGATTTTGATTAAGAAAAAAACAATATAATTATTTTAATATTGTTTTCAATAGCTAAATGAAATGTTGTTTTTCAGAATCATGGATTTCCTGAGCTCTCCTCAATATTTTGAGAAGATATGAATGTTAAATTAAATGTAAGTAGTTTTATAATAAAGTAAATTTAGGTTCTTTTTAAATGTAAGTAAATGTATATATTGTTTTAGTATGCCGTTTTTTGATTAAAATTACTTTTACGGTGGTGAAATTTAGAGTAAAAGTTGTTATATTCAAAATTTGTAATTGAATAAGTAAAAATAGAGGTGGTGTTTAAATAAAAGATTTATACAAATTAAATGTTTTATTCATTAAATAAGGGTTCGTGTTTTGAAATGAAAAAAGTATTTTAAATTTTCATCACCATGTATTAAGTCACTGAGTATATACGTTGTTTTGTGTTACTGAGAGACAGTATGACTTGAATTGTATTAACAATAATGTTCCTATGTAATACAACTTTGAAATAGTTTTTGTATTAAACCATGTAGCCAATTTATCAAACTTTCAACCAATTGTTCCTCTTACGTAGCTTGAATAGTAATTTGAAAAATTACATTATCAAAAATAAGTCCTTAAATAGGTTTTGGTTTAAACCAAAACTTACTATATCGTATGTTTTTTCCAAAAATTAGCTAACTTTTTGTAGAGTATAATCATTCTTAATAAAATGAATATCAGATGTATTATAAAGTAATAATAGGAGAAAATATTCTTTATATTAAAAAAACACAAAACACAATAATCAATACTGTTATTATTGATCTTAATGATTTAAAAATAATTTTTCGACATGGATATGTCTTAGTTCTGGGAGAGTGTTGGTGATTTTTAAGATGAAAAATATGTATCAGGTTTCCATAGAAACCACTATATAGCTCTTTTATTGAATTTTTAATTTAAAATATTAAGAACAGCTGTTTAGATGAAGTGAAAACATTCCCATTAAAGTAAATATAAATTTTACGAATAAATTAACTTGAACGAGTAAATATTTTGACTTAATAAACCGTTTGGAAAGTATGCTACAACACATCATTACAGGGTTTTTCACTAATCCCAGTGCAAATGTTTTCCTCAATCTTAAGTCTATCAAGTTTATGATTAGTAAATTAGTGTTGAGGATATGTTATGCTAGATTTTCCAGTAGTTACATATCAAAAGTAAATAAATTCCAGATTTATAAACTGTGTACATTTGGTTCAAAATGTAAACTCCAAGAAAATTGGTTAACAAGTAAAAAATTGTTGGAGGGTTAAAAATGTATAGTGTATTTTCACTTAATTTACTTTACGTATTTGATTTTTTGACGTAAGACGATAAACTTTGTAATACATATGCAATCATATCTTTTCAATGATTTTGAACCTAGAGGTAAATAAATTCCCAACGTGAAAAACATAAACTATAAATTTCTAAATTTTCATACATCTTATGTCTATCTTCGAATTTGCATTAAGTTTTTAGCTAGCAGAGTAAAGCCTCAGGTACAAAAAGAAAGTTTGTTGTCTGTGTATCATAACTTTGTTAAGGTACTTGGCCAAGAAGACATGACTAGCAACTTCTCTAAGAATAATGGCAAATGTACATGTCTTGAATACATCGTCTAAAGTTCCACCACAAAATACTGGTTCGATGTTGTCTAAAAACCCCAATCCTTATTACGTGCCCTAAAACGAATAACGAAATTGGTTTCTCCACCTTCAAAAACCTTGTACCTTATAGGTATTTGCATAATCTATAACTACAGTATAGCTTAGCTAATTATACTTGATTTGTATGTTTAGAAATAAACACGTGCTATTTTAGATTTGATTTGATATTTGATATTTTAGATGTATCTACTTTATTAAATATGAACAACCTAAGAAAGGATCAAAAATATACTAAAATTAATTTTTAATCATACAAACCAAATTGTAGTTTTGTCAGTACGTTTAATGTGGTTATGAAAATTATGGTTATTTTTTCAGTTTATATCCCAGACTTTGCGGAATGGGTCATATTTCAATGTCAGTCTGTCTGTCTGTCACACAGAACAAGGCCCTTTCGTAAAGTTTTACCGTGAAAACGGAAAAAACTCATTTTCACTATACTTTTTTAAAAACCCATTTTTTTTTTTGTTTAATAAGAGGAAAAAAAAAAGGGTTTTATTTTTTTTTTAAATTTGTTAGTAATTTTTTTTTTTTTGTTTTTTGTTTTTTTGTTTTTTTTTTTATTTTTTTTTTTAAAATTTTTTTTTAAACTATAATCTAACCCACAAAAACCCTTCCAACCCCCTGTAACTTATTACAATAAATAAAATAAAGAGTTCTTAAAATAAAGTTTTGAATACAATAAGAAGAACTATTTTGTAGCTTTTATGTACATATGATCTATGAAAGTGATTTAACTGAAATGAGTAGCTGTCAAAGTAAAAATATTTAGTATGTTGGCATTGATCATTTAATTTAAGCCTATTTCAAGAACTATATTATAGTCAAGTGTAAGTCAAATTATCTTATACTACTTATATACACATTTTTCATTATTTAATTTTCCTATTGTTACTTTCGGTAAATACTTAATCATATGTACAATTTTATTCTTTACTTAGAGTTATATAAATTATACAAATGGCATGGTAAGTGCTAGTTATTTATTTAAAAAAATTTTAATGAGGTAATGAAAAATTAAAATGAAACATGTAAAATGCTACAGAGGAATCATTTATACAAGGAAAGTGTAAATATTTCCATTTTAAATTATCAGATTCTTTGATTCCTGCACGATTTCCTTAGCGTAACCTTACCTCGTTATATATCCATTAGGGAAATTCATTCACGTCTACCAAGTTGAAGGTTTATACATTTTTCAATTAAACTTTCAAGGTGAATTCAACTGATAAATACACAATAAATGATACTATATATATGAAATGAAAAAAGTTTTAGACAGCGTACAGTTAAATTTAAACATCATTTGTACATTCAGAATATATCAATTTATTCAGATACTCTTTTTATTAAAATCAAATATTTTTTTAACGCTTCTATAGAAAAGTATAAAAATAAATATGTTTTGTTAGTTAGTATGTAACAATTAAAAATTTTTCCTTCCGTTATCTGAATACAACAAAATTGCTAATTACTAATACGAATGTATCACATGAACAATGTTATATTATTAACCCAATATATTTTTATCTAACTGGATCATCATACTCTTTCAAACACCAAACATTCTCATCAACATATCTTATTAATACTGATAAATTTTTGTCACTAATATAATAAATGTATACTTTTCGTTTGAAATAGATTGTGTAATTATCAAATTTATCAACACCTATAACAATTGTAATAGAAAATGTCTTAATTTTTATTTTTTAGCTTATAATTAGTTTAGTTTTTTTAACAAGTGAACTATTAGGTAATTAGATAAACTTTATGTACATATTCCACAGGGACGGACACTTGACCTGTTTCTATGTTGGATGCGTGCAAAGATAGCCTTGTGGCCTAAATAATGCTCACGATAAACACTCTCTTGGGGAAGTATTTGTTTGAAATATGTCTCTTATCTGGAAAGCTTACGTAAAAAAGATACTGTACTCATGTATAAAACGCAGCTTAAACAAACATTATGTTCACATTACGTCAAAAGTTTGATTGAATCTTTAAAACATTGTTAGAGAGCTTTTAATGGTATTTAAAGTAGAAAAATAAATGAATTATTAATTATAAATGGTTTAAGGGAATTATGAATAACTATAAGCAATTTCTAATGGATACAATATTGCATTCTGATGCCTGTATGTACGTGCGTGTTGTACTGTACGTGCGTACGTACGTAAGCATTAACATCCTTACTTTTAAATACTATGTTCATCCAGAATGGCCATCCTCATAATTAGACCAGTTCCTAATTCAGAGGAAGAATTTAGTTTGGATACTATTTGGATCCTTTAAATGACTTTGGTTTTTGTTCTATTAATTAACAGTTCTGTCTAAGGGACATTGCAAAATAATTCAGAAAAAAGACTAAACGATTTCACCACAATCAGCTTTCTCTTATTTCCCATTCATATTTTGCTAAAATATATCCGAGTGGGTGGTCTTTTTATAAAAGTTATAGGGCAATGAGATAGGTGAAAGGCGTTGGTAGGTTGTTCTTTACAATGTTCTAATCAATATCTAATATTCCTATTTTAAATTAAGGAGCTTATTCTTCCTGAAAATTCCTGTAAGTTCGTTAAAAATTGTTAATTTAGGCCATTTTGGCTTATTGTATACTTGGGATTTAAACTTTTTACACAATCATTCTATTTAAGAAAGCGGAAACCAGGTGAGTTGTTATTGGATCACAAAAATGATAAATTCTAGAAACCTTGTTTCGAAGCAGCCAACTGAGATAACATCATACTCTTGGAAGGAAATAGAGATAGATATGACGCCAAAGTATTAGCAGCACAGCTTTCATTTATATCAAGTTGAGATGTTGGCAGCTCTACCAGTTCGTGTCGTCACATTCCTTGTCTAGATTAACCCCTGATTTTGGTGCGATTCCAACGTTTCAGTCTCTTTTGTTACTTTTGTAACTACCTTAGTTAATTCTTTAAAAACATCAGGGGAGAATGTAGAGATTAAGATTTAAAGGTAGAAAATATTCTAAATGGAAATTAGGAAAATACAATTTACTAACCGTAGAAAATAAATATTAAAATTTAAAAGAGAAACTTAAAATATGTTTAGGACTATGTAGCGGTTAATTGAAGCGGAACTTAGATTTAGGTAAAGTAACTTAAATGACAAGTTTCATTTACTGTGTATTTAAGAATGATATAGTATCTACTAATTTAATAGTAATACACTATTTGCTTGTTAAAATATCTTGAATTTATTGACAAAAAGGAATTGTATGTACGAAGTGATTATTTAACGATTTCCAACATGACAGGACGTATTTTCATTTAAAAGTGACGTCCACAAAGTAAGGTTGTAACAGTCGCCATGACAACTAGACGCTACGTCATCATATCGATCGCTGACGTCACTTGTCAACGTCACTTCGACCATCTGATTGTAACAGCTGTTTGGACGGCTGAATATTTAAACAGTTCACGATTCAATAGCCTATACTCTAATAGGACGAAAGTGTTTTCTGTTGACGTGTTGTAGAATTACTGTTCACATTACGGTGTCAATTCTTTTATAATTAATTTTAGTGGTGGGTTTTGTTAATTTCTCTAAGGGGTTATGTCTATTTTTATTTCAAATACTACTGTACAGCACCTAAATTCCACCTAATTAACAGCACAATATAAATATAAATTCTACGTAATCAGCAAACTATGAGTATAGGCAATAAAAATACTACAAAACAATTGCAGGGTAACAAAATGGACACAAAAAGTTAATACATTATTTTTTCAAAAATTCAAAATCGATTTCTCTAAAGAAGTTACGACAAAAAGTCTAACAACTTAATCATGATAGTTCATAAATCGAATATTAGTGTGGATCACCGCTCACTACACAATTCACTGTGTACACCATAAAATTGTATTTTTGATAGTGCATTTCCGAGTATAACTTTTATGGATTACTTAAATGAAAAATTTAAAATTTATATTTGATTTTATATTTAATAAATTATATTTGATTGGTATAGTTACATGGTTATAAAAAAAATAATGATACTATACATGTTTATTTCTTCAAAATCACATAAGGACGAAAATTTATTTAGGAAATCAATCGTACTACAAGTTAGATTTGTTTATCAATTAATTATTTGTTAAAATGCGTTATGTTGTCACACTGTAGCTTTTAACACTCAAAATGTTAGTAAAAGTTAAAAACAACTCATGATTATTTATAACAATCATATTTTAGATAAATTTGAACTAGCTGTGCATACGAAATCTGTTCCGTTTGCAAGAAATAAGTTTTGCAAGATATGCTCACGGGAGAAAAAAATACTAAGATGTATACGAACATATATTATATGAGGAAGGAAATAAATATAATCGGCTGAGATTTGTAGGAAGCCCTTCCACACGAATAACAATGTGGGTTTGCATTTCATCTGACATACATGGCGCATGCATTGTTTTTATAATAAAACCTCACGTCAGTTCAAGCATCAGGTTCATTTTATGTAAACCAATGAAAATTTACTATAGAAATTAAAAAAAAAACTATTTGTTATGGAAAACATTACCTTATATATTTCACGCATCGTAGATACAAAGTAATTGTGACATTTTAGGAAAACTATGCGTTTTAAATTGGTATTTTTTAGCTTCTAAGAGTATTGTGATACGATTTCATTATCCATCTGCGTGAAAGCGTTTGGAGAGTGAAAGGGGTTTATCTAGAGACCTTAAATAAAGCACTTGTCGAACACTGAATAACAACAACCATTAACGTGAATGCAAACTTCGTCAATCACAATTTAGGTTTCTGACTCCACATTCTGATTTTTCTATATTATTAAAGTTAAACGAAATTGTTTATGTTTCTGAAATAAAATGTGCTTCTGTCGTTAAGATTTATATGATTTGAAAATTTGTTTTACAATATAAAATCATTAATTCCAGGAAATTTATTTTTTATTTTTGAAAGGTTCAAATGTTTGATCCGAATCATTTTAGCTCACAAAAACATTTGGCATATTTATTCCCAGGCTATATTTATTAAATTTACAAATAGTAAACCTCATTATACACTAATCGTATTTATAATAATTACGTTCTTGGCGCGGTCATGTAATCGTTCGTGTAAAAGAGTCATACGGAGTCGAACAGACTAAAACATAGTCATACAGATGCATATGGTGTCATGAGTCACAGTAAGCTATACAAAGCGAAGCAGAATAAAAAAGAGTCATGTAGTCACATGGGCTCAACTAGAGACAAAAAGTTTCAAACGGAGGCAAAAATGTTTAAAGCAAATCTTACAGAATCTCCTACCCAAGCTCGTATAAAGCGATGTAGCTTAGAGGTAATGTTCTCACCTCGTAAATGGAGGGTAGATAGTTCTACTTCAAATCCCATCGCAATTTATAGCTGGGCCATTAATACCACTCCAAAAACCGGTAGACGTTAGGTAGTAAAAAGACCAAGGTCTGGATTGATTCCCCAATGCAAAAACGTAAAAAACAACCTCTCATCGGTTACACAAAACAAAACTGTCCAATTTATCGTATATAAAACTTTCGGTTGCATTGAAGCGTACTAAATCGCTGAATACTTTGGCTAAATATTTGTATCCCAATCTTTATTGCAGCCGCCCTAACAGCTTGGCTGTGTTCCAGATCTCCAGATCTAGCAGTACACCCTCTATCTGCTGCACTGCCGCTTAAAAGAAAACACGTTGCGTCACTTTTACAATATATAAATTCGTAAAATTAAATTTTATGAGCAGCAGAAAATAATGTAGAATAATAAAAAATGAATTATTCTTAGGCCTGTATAAAAATTATCTACTTAATAATTTCATTTTCGTTGAAGATTCGATTTAACTATGGCTGATACTGTACGATACTAAGAACATTTTTTGAAAATTTAGAGTAAAAAGAGTTTAACGTTTGAAGTTTATACTTTACTTTACCTTGTAGCTCTTCAACCTCAGTTTTTTTTACCGTAACTGCCTATCACCATAGGCTTAGGGTCTGTGCGGTGAATTAAGGACAGTTAGGTACCGAAGTGGCATTAGACTAACCTGAAGTAGGCTGGTCATACTTCTAATTAGATTCGCTGACAGCAATATTTGATCCACAACTCTTGACTGAGATACCGTGGCGGAATATTCAACAACTACTTCAGCAGTTTTACTTTATAGGGTAAATTATAGGTATTGTTATGTAAATAAAGATATATAGGCTGTATTTTTTTACGTATGATTGAATACAATGAAGCTCCATTTTCGGACATTTAACTTCGTCGAATCACGATAGTATAAAAACCAAAACCCTGTTTGTCACAAATAAACAATTTTCCCCAGTTTGAAGTTTACATTTCACTTTGTAACTGTTCCACTTTACAGATTGAAAAACTTCAGTTAATTTTCTTGATAGGCTAATTATACCGGGTGTCCAGCCTAAAGTGTTCCAATAGCTAACTTTTTCATTTTATCTCTGACAGTAAACTTCTTATGAGGGAACCCCACTTTATATTCTTTTACGTAAGTATAAAACAGATACCTACACAAAATCGTCTTCCACATTTTTAAAATGGTGGGTCCACCGTTTTTCAATATGATGGACACCTTAGTTTTTCCTATGAAATACCCTGTATTTTGTTATGATTTTAGATGGAAACGTTTTTTTAAATCTTTTTTATTTTTAACATATCTCTCCAACCTGTGACCGTTTCATATTTAAATATATGTTATATTTTTGTAATGCTCTCGATCTGAGGTAAGTCAACCAAGCAGATGGTAGAACACTTTTTAAATTTGATTTCCCTGTATCTTCATGAATCTTGTGGTCAAAGGGAACTTTTCATTTTAGTCTGATGGTTAGCACATATATTTTTTTTCTTATAAAAACACCCTGTATTTCATTATGATTTTAGGTAAAAAACGTAATTTCAAAAGGATTTTATGGCATATTTTTTTTAAACCGAACCAATCAGAGCTAGAGGAATTTAAGCTTACAAATTTACAAATAACACAAAATAAAATGTTAGCTATTGGAAGACTACAGGTTGGACACCAAGTATATTCTTATGTAAATAAAAATACATAAGCCGTAATATTTTTCACCTACGGTTGCAAAGCGTGGCGGAGATTTTTCAAATATATATTTTATTTTTGTAATGCCCTTAATCTGAAGTTAGCGGTTCAGATACTAGGTACAATAGCTAAAACAACTTTGATCGACTTTGTAAAGCCAACATAGCATAGGTTAGGAAAATTTTTACAAGACATATTTTTAGGAAAAATGTTTAAATGGAATTGTCATTCATCTTGAAATTCTCTTCTTTATCAGTCAGTTCCACTTAACTTCTTAACTATCTAACATTAATTTTAGTTATGTAAACCCACTATTTAAATTATCTTAAAGCATAGTAATACCCATTTTTATCACACGGAATTAATAAATTTTTTTTCAAACTTTATAAAAATACACCGAGGTAATTGGTTTTACGATAAACAGTATAGACTTATTTCTTTTTATTTGTAGTTTTCTACTTGAAATTCTGCCAAATGAAGGTTTCTTGTTTCAAAAGTTGGCATCACTGCGTTTGCTTCTAAGAAAAACAATGTACGGAAAATTGGCTTGATATCTGTGGTTGAGCACAACTTTATCCAGAATTATCTGACAGCTTAAACCTAGTGAAACTGAATGTTCTTGTTCTTACATTGAAATATATTGTTTGTATAATATTGTGACAACGCACCTGTATTTTATACCTTCATAAACTAAAAATAGTTTAATAAATTATAACAAATTTAAATTAATTTGATTTAAAGTTTCGTTGTTTTCTATTTCTTTAGAGTAACACCATCCACCAAGTTTTATAATGGGTTTACTTGTAGTTACACTTTAAATATTTAGAATAACGAAACAGAGCTAATATTAAGTAATAAAATGAAATAATGGTGTATCCGTTACAATAATTTACGATTGAAACCATAAGTAATACTGCTTGGAATATTTGGATAAAATACAAGTAATAAATCAGTAATAATACCAACCCTAGGTAAAAATTTATGTTCAGGGCTAATGTAGTGGCTTAAGTGTAACCAGTGTACATGGACCTTGTAAATCTTACAAATTACCCCGTTAGTCTTTCGTGTACTACCATGGTTCATTCAGTTAAAGTTTTCTTTACAATAACCCTTGAGCTTATTAAGATGAATTATGTTTTCAATTTTATTTTGTAATACAACTGTAAAATTTGTGCATTTTCAAAAGAAACGTACACAAAAATAATATGTTAAACCATTTCAAAATTTATTGCATATACGATTCCGATTATAAATGGGGAAAAATATGTTCTATTCAGGCCTTAAGAGGTTTAATTAATTTATGGCTTTATAAAAAATGTATGTAAAATAGACATTAACGTGGAGTAGTTTTCTACTTGAAATTCTGCCAAATGAAGGTTTCTTGTTTCAAAAGTTGGCATCACTGCGTTTGCTTCTAAGAAAAACAATGTACGGAAAATTGGCTTGATATCTGTGGTTGAGCACAACTTTATCCAGAATTATCTGACAGCTTAAACCTAGTGAAACTGATTGTTCTTGTTCTTATATTGAAATATATTGTTTGTATAATATTGTGACAACACACCTGTATTTTATACCTTCATAAACTAAAAATAATTTAATAAACTTTGAATTAATTCGATTTAAAGTTTTGTTGTTATATATTACTTTAGAGTAACACCATCCACCAAGTTTTATAATGGGTTTACTTGTAGTTACACTTTAAATATTTAGAATAACGAAACGGAAATAAGCTAAAATTAAGTAATAAAATGAAATAATGGTGTATCCATTACAATACATTACGATTGAAACCATAAGTAATACTGCTTGGAATATTTGGATAAAATACAAGTAATAAATCAGTAATAATACCAACCCTAGGTAAAAATTTATGTTCAGGGCTAATGTAGTGGCTTAAGTGTAACCAGTGTACATGGACCTTGTAAATCTTACAAATTACCACGTTAGTCTTTCGTGTACTACCATGGTTCATTCAGTTAAAGTTTTCTTTACAATAACCCTTGAGCTTATTAAGATGAATTATGTTTTCAATTTTATTTTGTAATACAACTGTAAAATTTGTGCATTTTCAAAAGAAACGTACACAAAAATAATATGTTAAACCATTTCAAAATTTATTGCATATACGATTCCGATTATAAATGGGGAAAAATATGTTCTATTCAGGCCTTAAGAGGTTTAATTAATTTATGGCTTTATAAAAAATGTATGTAAAATAGACATTAACGTGGAGTACAGTCTATTTAATGAAACGTATTTTAAATTTACTTTTTAAAGAGGGAGGGTCATTGCTAAACGTAAATTACCACTGCATTGAATATTACAGAAATGACCTAATACATAATTGATACGAATTGAATTTTAAATTAGATATTTTAGTTGGCAGCAATAGACATTTCGAAAAACTATATAATTTGATCAAATTATATCTAATATCGTTGATGACGTTGTGTAAATTTTAGTAGGATAGTCTTAGCTATACGTCGTTAAACAGCACCTAAGTGATAATTTTGGAAAATTCGTTCATACATAAATAGAATATATCAACCATTCTTTTAATTCTGACTTCCAAAACGTACTTTAATTCAATCATAGATTAAGTATATATTTATTAATCAGTTTCTTTTATGTTTACCATTGAGTGGGGGGTGGAAATGAGGCTTTTGTGGTTTGGGAGCTCACTGTGGCCACTGTTCCTCTTCAGCCAATGATATTGTAGGTTATGTGGTTGATTCGGGTTGTTTTATTTGTGTGTTGTTTTATATTTTAACACCTATGATAAGTGGTGGGCGAAGTTGTCGGATTTAAATAATAATTCCTTATAAAGAACTTAAAGAGCCCAAGCAAGAACATTGAAGTAAATATGATGTAACAAGAAATATATATGTTAACCAGTTGATTGTGGAAGCTGGAAGCAAAACTTCTTTCATATTGTAAGATTAAAATAAATTATTATTTTTATACATATAACTGTACCTAATTTATACTTAAAATAAAGTTAATTGCACTGTGTTCGGTGAACTATTAATATTTTCAAACTAATTTCAAACACAAAGGAAAGAGATTAAACACTAAACAAAGAAGAAAGAAATTGCGGTTGCGGATTTTAATAAGGGAAACTCAGACACTAATAAATGTTGTTTTCCTTGAAGGCAAATACTTTTATCATTCATCTGCAAAAGATTATAATTACGTTTTGATTTTTGAAAGTTTTCAGTGACATGTCTACTTTATTATATAATACAAACTTATAGCATTTATTAATATATCCATATAAGTAACACGTATTACAGTATACGTATATACAGTAGACAGTTTTTCAATGTAAATATCACTTAAAACGACAGTTTTTACCACTTAAAAATAAACTGTTAAAATTTACCGGCATGGCTGGCTGTTCAGGGGTGCCACTCTAGCCCGAAGTCAAAGGTTGCTGGATCGAACCCGTTGACTCCTGTCCGACCATGAGCGGTCACCTTTGTCTAGCCTAAGTGACTCACTTATTCACCACGTTGGCCCTAAGCTTTTAGTAATAGCCAGGTGAGGTTAATATCAGTAGTTGAATTCATTTTTCATCATAATCTAGATCTACTAATTCCCTTTGTTCTTGACCGCAGTTGGGTGAGAGTGAGTTAAAGGTCACGAAAAAAGTAAAAAGTGAGTGAGTTAGGTTAGGTCACCATGCTAACTTACCATGTCACTTAATACGTCACCAAACAGACCCGTGACGTCATGTAGATACGGTAAAGTTGTAAGGGCCCCTGAGCGATAATCTTACAACTTATTCGAAACTAAATTCTATCGACATTGACATGAAAAGTTGATTCCAATCATCTTATTTTTCCCTTTAAAATGATTCACAACATATCCCATTTCTGTAATGTCAACCTTCAATACAGTTGCTTTAAAAACGGCATTTGGTTGCTTTATACTTGAGACAGCAGTGATGCCACATCACATAGTTTAAAACGCGATGTTTAGAATAAAATGTTTTATTTTCTCCTGTGTTTTCTTGTGTCTGTTTAAGTGACATACCTGAATGACACGTTGAGATTATCTGGATATTTTTTGAGCGTGTCATCATTAAGTAAAGGTTTGAGACGAAAATATACTTTTCCTTCTTTTCATGGATTGTCTAAAACCTGTTATTTGTAATTTCAAGTACCAACAACTCAAAAACTACGTGATCTAAATCAGTAAAACTTTACTCAACATTATGTTAATTACATAACATTATTTTCTAGCTACTTACATTATTTATTATTACATTAATTACATTATTACATTAACATTGTCCTAAAAGACATAGATGAAAAACAATGGTTAAAAATAAACTAATTTCAATACTTTATAGCTCTTCAAATTATATCTAGAATCAATGAAAGCAATGTAATGCTCTATTTCATTAGCCAGTTCTAAGATTTAGGTTCTTATATCTCAGGAAGTTAACTTTAAAATATTACTAGCCAAAGTACCCGTTCTTCGCACGGGTAAAAAAGGCTGAGAGGTGTAGGCTCTACAGATACATTTAAGTTATTGATAATTAATTCTTTATTGTTTACAAAATGACAAAACATGTGTCTAAGTATATATCTAAACATGACAAAGTAACATATGTCATATATTGGGAGAGGATAAGCATTAACGTAATAGAGGCAGGCATCGGGAGAAAATTAAAAATCTACCATTCCACTATTTCGAACTAATAATTCACTAATTTCGATCCAGCAGTTTATGTGTAAAAATTAACTTTATTTCTTTTTCTTCCCGAACTGTCAAAATGTAAAGTAAACGGATGTTGACATTAAAAACTGTAAACATTGAATCCCAGGGTATTTACAGCAACCATGTCTTCTGCTTCTCGAACTGTCAAATTTTAGTGTTCACAGCTGTTGACATTCGAGTAATTTTATGTTTTCATTTTCTAAAAATGTAAACATTGAAACTTAAGACGTTCACAGGGCGTAGCCCGAGAGGATTTTAAGGAAATGAGTATGCCTATGTGTTGCATGAGTTTAAGATCTGTCTTTGTGTAAAATTTCAAACTGTTTGGTTCAGTATTTTTTGCGTTCACTTGCCACAACAAACCCACAAACACACAAACCCACAAACAAACATACAGAAACCACCTCTTCTTTATAATATTATAGATTACGATCTCAGAATTATGGGTAGGACTGCCGCCAGTTTAAGTCAGAATTGAAATACTTTTGCTATTACCCAGTAAAATAAATTTAAGATATTAAAGCTATAGAGTCGTCAATAATAACATCTAATTCTTACAGCTGCACAAGGTTGCTGTTATTACACGTTTGACGATTATTATTCTCAGTTAAGCTTGATGTTAAACTGTATTGAGACCAAGATTTGGACGGTTAACCATCAAACTGTTATGCTATTCTATGGGATATAATACACCAAACAACCAACTAGTAACTGTTACAACTGTGACCGGAACTGATTGGGTTTGTGGTTGGAATACATTAGCAATTGGAAGACATTAACGACACAGCCTGCGGTTGTTTGGGCGCTGAATCTAAAATAATATGATATGATTGTTATTTGTTAACGTCTAAAACACTGTATTTATTTTCCATATGAGATGAATGTCTCTAAATCTACAGATTCATCAGTTCATATTAAATAACAGGAATGATTATTATTGTAAATAAATACAGTAACACCTTTTTAAACCTTTACAAGTTTGCTGATTTCAGGTCAGTTAGAAGGGCATTGTCCATGTAGTCCTGTTATTTCGTTTTCTCTCAAAGCACAATCATTGTGTGAAAAAATACATACAGATGCAACAAAATAAATATCAATACGGGAGATGTATACCTATAGTTAAAAAAATCTTACTAGGTACTTACCAGGTAGTTAACAATGAAAATATTTATAAAATATATGTCTGCACTAAACCACTAAACTGTAAAAGAATATAATATTAATGCATTCATATTTTATATTCAAATAAACCTCACCACAGTATTCTTACAATATTTCGCGTGTAAGTCCTTATAATTAAGTTTTATCAACACGTCTATAAAAACTCCAAACAGATTTATGACAGCAGAAAACCTGCGTATTCATTTCTCATGCAATTCTTACTTAAGAATAGATAAGTTAGTATAACTCACTTGGCTATTGAAATAATTTGTTAAACTGTAGTACGTGTTTATACTAGTAAACAGCCTTCATATAAACACATTACCATGAAAAACAATCTTTATTGAAAAAACGTGCATACCCAGTACTATGCGATTACTAAACTGGGAATAATATAAGTTCTATGAAATTCGCTCTTCTCAAGGCAGCTTGTTGCGTTCGAGCTTGTCATTCGTACAATTGTAACGTATCCCGTTAGAAACACCCTAAATACTTTGATATGAATAAGACTGTGATGGTTGCAAACTTATCTTAATTAAAATAAAAGGAATGTGTGCCTTGTAAAGAGTTGATTCATTTTTATTACAATACCTACTAATTTTATGTCAAATGTATTAAGAGAAACTCCATTGTTTTTTTTAATAAAATATATCCATACTGTTCACAACATATACCTAAAAATGGTGAAAGGACCTAAAACTTAAGGTGATGTTTAGTGGTTACTATTTATTAAGACACGTGGCTTAAAAATGGAAATAGCAACAAGAGACAAATTGTGTCATTTGTAAGATTTAGAGACACATTTACAGTGGCTACATTCAAACCACTACATTAACTCTGAACATAATTTTCGGCCCACAGAGCTAGCGACCCGTACCCCTTGGCTGAAACTAATGCCGTAATACTTGCCAAGTAGTTTTGCTTACTCAAGAGTTCAGCAAATATATGGATAGCAAATTTGTTCACTGTTTTGAAAACCAAAGTGTATAGAAAAGATACGGTTTACCAAATATTTATCTGGTTACCTATTACCTTTCAGAAATGAAAACTTACCCAGGTATGTATTTTTAATCAAGAATCAATTAGGCATGGGTGCAAGATGAATGTTGTGCGATCATTTAGTCTTGTTACTGATTAAGGCTGTCATGTTTCTTATGCAGGGTTATTATTTAATAACCCCAACAATCAATGTCATCGATGGGGCCTTCAGTTCAACGTGAGATCCCAAACCACAATTTCGACTTTGAATAACAACCTGGTGTAGTTGTGGGATGGTCTTATCGTATGAATGTAGTTCTCAGTAGTGAGGATATTAATCCTCGAAAGAAAATACCACATGCACCGACTATCGCTCGTAACTATCCACAATTAGTGACCCCCAAGTAACCAATACAGGGCATACCTTTTGAAAGTAGATATAGTAACACCCGATCGACAGTGTGTATGAAAAAAATAATCAAATTATGCAGCATAACTTTTGTATTATGCTCTTTTTGTTGTTTTATGTGTTATGCTTATTATGTGTAGTCAAAACTGAAATCGTATTACCCAAATAAAAATAAATTTAACAAAGCCTTTTTCTGTTCTAATCGTATTGTCTGGTTCTATGAAACGATCTAAACGTCAGGGGCAAATGCCGCATTGTCGTTGGCAAACTTTCAAAGATTACGGAAAACAAGAACTACAATTCAGTTTAAGGGGATATTTACTTAGATGTTTTAGTTTTTTAAAGAAATATGTATAACTTCTGGGTCAATAATATGTATTAGTTTTATTAATTTTTCTACCAATGATAATGATGTCGCTTCTTACAAATTACCATTGTCTTCTAGGGCAGTAAATTTTAAAACTTATTTTGTTTCCTGGTTGATCCAATATTGTTCGTATATACTGAACTTCTCAGTCGAATATTGTGTTTTGTCTAAATTTTATAAAAAGTAGTATTTATTTTTATAGCACTAAACCCTACACCGTTATCCTATGACGAAATATTAAAATTTTGTCAAGTAAACGTACGAAGGTAAAACGATACAATTTGGGGTTGTTTGCGATCTGACGAAATTCCAGGGTACTTAGACTTGAACCTGGATCGACAACTGTATATTCCATAGTGGTATTCTTATTGTATTAGAATACGACGGTGAGGTGTCTTGTAATCCTCTGTCCTTATTTGGAGGTTCTCAATCCTCCCAAAGACTATCCTCATAATTATACCAGTTGGAGGAAAAAATTCAGAGGAAAAATTATTGTTTGGATCCCACGTTAAATGTAAGTCTCTTAGACACCAATGGCTGTTGGGCTACCAATTAACAGTCCTGTCTAAAGAACATGTTAACCCTAGTCAGTAAAAATATCGTGGCACAATCATCTGAAATAATTTCTATATCAAAACTGGCTCAAAGTACCTACCTGGATAGGTAACAATCTAGAAAGGTTGGCCAATGTATATTTCTGTACCAAATAGAATATGATGTAAGGTTATATGTGTTAGGTTTGTTGCAAGTATATTTTTTAATAGCTTCAAGGTCGTACAAGTGATCACGAATTCTCGTCTAGGGATAGTAATCTCTTACTACTTTTCCAAAAATGAATGTGTGCAAGTACTACTAATTTACTCAGACGAAATGGTAAAATAATTCTGAACAGAAGTGCTTCTGATGGAGGGTGTCCTGTAAACAGTAAGGGATGAATATTTAGGTCAAATGTTCTACTCGTGGGTCATAATACTGGCAATGGTCATCGCATGGAGTAAACATGTATGGGAATACATCACGGGAAGTTAGTTATTTCGGTTTGTTATAGCTATTAAGACATTCTTAAATATCGTAGAAGTGAGCCTAAGCTCGTTATTTTTTTAAGGTACTCGTTACGACTTAGTGATAGTAAGCAATATTATGAAAAGTATTAATTTATAGCCTTAAACATATAAATAAGGATAAAAACAGTACAATATTGTTGTAATCTTCCATATAAATAAAAGTAGAGTTTTGTCTGTACATTGCTTAGAATTATTATTTTTTTAGTTATTGTTACCTTTTGTTTGTTAGAGAAACTGAAACCGGTTTTATCTCAATTTGTTCTTTTTGTCGATTTGTCTGTGACGCTCCAGGAGGCATTTTACGCCGTCTTCTCCGAAAAAACGGGAAAACTGATTACAATGAAACTTATTTCATGTATTCTCTACATTCCAGAGAAGGTTTGTAAATGCTTGAAAAGCATCTTTGAAAAGTAAATAACGAGCATTTAAAAACCCACTTGTACGCGATATAACTCGCATTTTGATTCAGTTTTAATGAATAACCTACTGATAATAATCAGCTGTCAAATGAATATTAGTTCGTTTATATTGGTCATTGATTTTAAAACCATTTCGAAATCATACTATATTAAAAAAGCTACTTCAACGTGTAACTAATTATAATAATGGTTTAATTGTCAAGTAATACTAAATAATAAAGCTGGATATTGATTTATTTTCTTTGTACTGTTTTGTTTAGGATTTCAGGTTTATATTTTGGTATGATAATCTTTCTTCTTTAAACTAAATCCTACATCCCGTACATAGGACGGGCTTACTGCTAGTAATTTTTAAATTATATACTTTTATCAATAAAATAATTTGTTTTACTATTAGTTTCTAACTTTATGGCAGAAATTCTATTTAGTATAATTTCAAGATTTAAAAGCAATATAAACAAACGAATTTTGATATTTAGAGATAACGATGTTTTAACTATGTAGAACCTTTAATAAATCATACATTATACTTGAATCAAATGTAAAAAAACCCTTTATAAACATATTTCTCCTCTTCAACATGTTTCGGGACCTTATCCCACTATAAAAAAACATAACCTATTTTGATAAGATTAAGCCATACAATAATTACAGATTTCACTGTTTCTAAATTGGTGTAGTGGGTTTCTTTTCTTTTTAGTATAATTTATTCAATATGGATGGTGTGTTTCAATTCGTTAAGTATTTTAAATACATTGTTTTCGACAGTTTGAGAGTGAGGATAAATTCAAAATGCTATTTCGTTGTCCAATTTCCCATTTTAAGTGTCATATAGTAAAATAATTGTGGTTTGTGGAAAGAAAGTGTTCAGTTATGCTGATTTTGTTGTTTGTACATGTTGAAGAGTAAATATGTTTTAATAAGGGTACTTGGTATACTTCAAATTTATCGTACAATTATAATCGTAGCCCAAATAATTGATAAACTAAACTTTGAGACGTCATAACGCCAGTAACGTCATAAAGGACGAATGGAAGTTAAGGTTATAATTAATTTAATCGGTTAGAATTATCGACACGTTACGATCGATGCGAGACAGCTGACGATATCGCAGTCACGATAGCAAACGACAGACAACCACTGGTTCTTTACTGTCTGCTCCGGCAATGCTTTGTCAATAAAGTTTAATTTACTTCTTATTCAGGTGATCGATTACCTGTCAGAGATTTTAACATGTTTCACTTTTACTACTGCAGACAAAACAAGTATTATTATGTATTTTAGTACATAACTATTCACAGATATTAACAGTCCTGTCTCCATAATCAAGGAAATGGACCTTATTTGCGTGTTCCTGCGTATTTTATTACTCGCAATACAGAATACGTAGATTTTGATTATTTATTGTATGCATACAAATTTGGAACATATTGGTAAATTAATTTTGATAAACGCTAATTGAAATTAGAAATAAAATAATAAACAATGTTAAAGGAAATCTCAAACCGAAACTAATAGTTAGATCTTACTTTAAGTATGATCTGCCTTATTGATACTTAATTGATATAATGTCAAGATGATAAGGTAATATTATGTTGAAGTTCTTATTTATTCTAATTCATATTATTACGTCCCCACTGTACCACCTTAGGAAAAGTAAAAGTAATGAGTTTTTGTTAATGTATTTTGGGTTTAATCTCAGTTCCAGACAATCACGTTTTTGTAGGTATGAAGCCGTCTGTGGGAAAAGACAGACTTAATTCATTAGAAATTATTAATTAAAATTAATTATAAAATGCTCTAGATTCTATGATTTTTTCCGAAATATAAATCATATATATAAATCACAAATTTATGAAAAAATATTTGTTACTGTAATCTGTTAATTAAAAAACTCTTTCTATATATTTATATAAATAATTATTTTACATGGTATGTATACATAAAGTAAAATATTCTTGCATTTTCTACGGTTATTCCTTTCTTTATAAGGTTCAGATGGAAATGAACGTTTGTTAACAAAGTACATTTGAATTTGAATGATGGCCAACATAACAACAAAAATTCTATAGCCTAATTAGAAATCTAAATTGTTTACAAAGCTAGTATGCCACATAATCATAGGTGTATTCTAAGATGGAAATGATAGAAAGTTTAGTATGATGAATATAATGGTTTTCATTATAGTAGCTATATTACTGACAAAGATGGGCTTGCTTCTTTGCTAGCTTCATCAATTAGCAAAATTATCAACTTGTTTTAGTAATAAACCATCGCACAATTAACTGTGTAAAGATTTGGCATATGACTAGACTGGTGGCCTTCAAATTATTCTATATGAAATAGTAATAATAATAATGTAATAATTTTATTCCTCTTAAAAATACAATACAGTATAATGTACTGATGAGGAATAGAAGTTGACAACTTTTGCTGGTACTTACGGTCAACTGTAACATCTGAAAAGTCACTTTGGGAAACCAGCCACACTTGACTCAACACTCGCGCTCCATGGAACCTGTATAAAAAATATAACTAAAAAAATACAACACAACTTAAAAAATAAAAATAAAATACAAATAATACACAAGTAAGGTGTGTATAATGTAGTTTTATAATTTTAATTCTATCATAAGTTTACTTTAGTTTGAACAGTCATTTATAGATTGAGGCAGCTGGTTAAAAATTTAGGAGTAGAGTATCGAAAACAATGTTTGAAATTAGACTTATACACTTTTGGAAGTCTGAAATACCTTTGTACCTTTGTATATAATATATATACATAGAAATACCTGTAGTTTTTTGGTAATATCTGTTTACAAAATTGTCGAAATAGCAATGCTTGTTAGATGGGAACTTATTAGGCTGCTGAATATTGTTAATTTTTAGTCAAGGTATAAAATTTAGTTAGGAAGGCTTTACACTCAAAACAAAGTCGTTTCCTCCCCCGTTGATTGTCTGGTAGCCTTCTGGCTCGTTGCCACGGCTCTGCTCTGTATGCTGCCCGCTCAAGGTAACAAACTTTTCGTACCTATAGCTAGACTTATTTTTATACAGGGTGTCCCAAATTTAAAACTACAAACTGTGGGAAATAGAAAAGTTTGGTTCAAAATAAAAATAAAGTTCAAAATAACGTTTTTTTCTTATAAAACTTATCGTCGAGGTTTTCTAATGATCATTAAAACTCGGGAAGTATGTTTAACCAAAAAATACCTTCCAAATAAAAAAAACCACTTTGCACCAATTAAAAATTTCAAGGCGGCGGCCATTTAAAACGTTTTATGTGCAATGACAAAACACTTTTGGGCCTACTAAGAAATGATTTTTTCAAATGAACATCAAAAAGATAAGGACAAACCAAACATAACCGATATACATTGAAACGTACGTTAAGATGCAAGGAAGGTTCACAACAGATTTATTAGTGGATGTATATCTGATAAGCGAAGTGTTTTGGAAAAAGATATTCATGATTTTCTTTTCATTATAAACCATATAACTTTTTTCCAAAGTTTGGTGCTTTACTTATGGGTCATCTCTGTATAATTTTCCTATAATTAAAATTAAATAAAACAGGTGATAATCTTTTATTTAATGTTTTATTTTTTGTGATAAATATCTTGTCATATTTTTTAGCAATAATTATTAATCTTACTGATATATCACTATAAAATCTATACATTAGAAAAAATTTAAATATTTTATGCTTGATAACTAAAATATTATAATTAGTTCAATGTTTTAATCTAAATATATTTAAAGAAGCTGGTTTCCTATTCCATATAGTATAACAGGATATAAAATTATGAAAAGGGCAAAAAAATGTTATAAAACAATAGTATTTTTCGTTGTAGCCGTAGAATCATAACAATAATATACTTTGGATTTTTTTGTAATTTGCTCTTCAAACATTCTTATATATTGATCAGAATGATATGTAAATTATCTTAATTACAATAAACTTTTAATTGGAGTCACGTAATTCTAGGTACTAAAAGTATGAAATGAAACTGACAGTATTTTGGTGTAATTGCTTCTATCTTAAGAAGTATAAATAAATTGTATGGTAACATTTTCTTTGTACGATTACAGCTTTGCCAACAATAATTCTCCATCTCTCTTGACCCCTAGTCTCTTATAACTTATTTCTACTTTGTTAATATTCACCCTTACACTGTTCTAATATCTTCATTTTAGTCTACCTAGTGACCTTTTTTATCTGGCTTCCCTTGACATATTTTCTTCAAGATTTTCCCTTGCTCTTTCCATACAGCATTTACTCATATTAGTCTTAGTTTACATCATAGTATGTAAACATATTCCTTTTTATGCAACATGTCTGCTTTTCACCTTCCCCATGAATCGTTGACTGGTTCAAAAATGTTACAATCTATGTTTGTTTTACTGGTTAAATAAATAAAAACAAATTTTGTAACCAATAGCTTGTGATTCTAAAACGGTACATGTTATAATGTCTGAAGTATAAAACAATATTGATGTCTTTCTACAATTAAAGGGAATTTTGATCATACTAATAATTACATTATCTGGAAAAGATGTGAGTAAAAATATTAGGATTTTCGAATACGTTAAAAAAAATAAGAGAACACATCTTGTTCTTTTAAGTTTACACAAACCTATTCATTACTTATTTATGTAAATAGGCGATTTTTCTTTTAAATTTCATATGTAATTGCTATTGGTTGAAAGTAAATAGCTAAATCAGAGCTGGTACCAAATATTAAGAATGTAATACTTTTTTACTATGTAGGGAAAAATAAACAAATAAATAAAACTTCACATACAAAAACATATATTTACGACAATTTCAGACCAACAATGACACAATATGGGAACTCTCCTTTGGGGAAACGTAAGAGATGTACGTTCAACGAAAAAGAAGAAAAAGAAATTCTGCTAAAACGAGAAAAAGAAAGGGTGTTGCCTCAAGGGGTTATGAGGGAGTTGACATTATACCACGTATTGTACAAAGCCGGAGCCTGGAATATAGATGAGACGGATATAAAGACTTGGCTTGTTGCTGGAATACCGATACAGGCGACCACAGTTATGGGGATATACGGGAAACAGCATTCACATTTGGTCAATCAGTCACAGTAGTTATCTTATTAGTTATTTAATCTGAAATAAGTATGTAGAATTCGATATAAACTACAGTTATTTTAATAAAAAATCACGATTAATCTTAGTGTGTAGTTAGTGGATGAAAAAATTAGATATGTCATTCCCCCAATAAATTATGTATCATACTGAATAAAAATGTTAGTTCAGGAAAAATTTACAAAGAAAGTATTTATGCTATATATCATTTTCTTCAAAGAAAATTATAACGAGAAAAAATAATATAATGACATTTGTTCATCAAAAAAGTATACATACGTTCATATTAAATTACTATTGCATAGATAAGAGTTTATTATTGGATATCACAATTGAAATAGTAAATTTTGGTATTAAGAATACCATACTACCAAATTGGGTGAAAAGGTATTTAGTAAAAAACAAAAAATTTTACGTTTGGTTTATTAAGAGGAGAATTCAAGAACAAGATATGTTAAAACCTTAGTTTACTTTTTACACGTTTATCCTAAAATTATATCCTAGAAACATTTGTATATTAAGTTAACATTACTGAACTTTTATTTTTTAAATAATTAAAATAGATATAATTACGTCATTTAGTAAACTAATATTTTAAACCGAAAACTCTTCAGTTATAAATTAAATGATTGTATCAATTTTAGATGTTGTAAACTAAAGTTTGTAAATCTTTGGCAGATTTTTTTACAATTTCCTTACAAAAAACCATCGATCCGACTAAAGCCCTCTGAATATGTACTAGTGGTATCCCATATACCTTCTGCCATCTTTGAGCTAATGCTGGAACTTTCTCTACTAGTTTACTGCTCTACCACTGGAGTATGTTTTAGAGTACTTTGAACGCCTTTTCAGACGGTGGTACATAGCGTAACTGATTGAGGCGCGTCGTTGACGAGCGAAACAGAAGTACGCGGGTTCAAATCCCATCACGAGCAATCCCATGGCTTGAAAACGTGTGGTCAGTGGAAAGGGCCCACCTAAAAAAACGATGGCCGGCCTGGGTGGAAGTTAATTCTTTTTGTAGGCTTAGTTAGCTTCTTTCTGGTATTATCTTATATATGTTCCCTCTTTATATTAATATATATTTTATATACTAACTACAGTAGCAGTGTATTTGTTTATTTACATACAATTTAATGATATTTCGTGACTCTGCACATTGTACACTCGTGGACTTTGGACTAAGAGTGAAGGTGATGGCTGAAGAGGACATAGTCCTATAACAGCCACAGTGGGACTTCAGCCCACTGAAACCTCACATCCTGTCCTGTGCAGCCTGATACACTCTTCTATGTACTCTGACCTTGAGTTTTGCGGATAAATTATTCCAAAAAGTCATTTTTTTCTTTTTTTGTGCAGTATGGTTCATGACGAAAAGGTACCAATTAAAAGATAAAAAAAGGTTCCTGAAACTATAACTCGAGATGTTTTTTAATCGACATAATACTAGAAAATTGTAACCAAAATAAAAATCTTTTTACATTTCGATTTCAAATAACTCTGTTATCTTAGCAATAATAAAATTAAATTACAGTATTGAAATACTCGTATTACCTTCTAGATAATATAATTCAGATTTAAAGTCTGTGAATAAAGTCAACATTCATCAAATTTTTCTGTTCCTTTACATAAAATACATTAAATTTCTCACTTTAATTAACACCCTAAAATCCTGTGTCACCTCATTTTATTGGGGGTACTGAAATCTGGGCGAAAGGTTTCACTAGCCAAAACTCGCTAATGTAGCATTTCCAAGTATACTGTAGAAGAGGTTCTTCCATTATTTCAACAATTATTCGATGTAAACGGAAATACACTTGTTACAGATGGTCGCATCACATCCGGCTCGGGGAGGACCAAAGTGCCACTGACGGACCACAACACACCCATGACGTCACGGTGACGCTCCCGCAGCCATGGACGAGGATGACGATGAGGAGTTCTCACATTAGCTCACCGCCAAAGTCCATCATGTCCAAGCACAAATTTCGCAATAAGCCAGAAAGCAATAGGACGTGCGTGTGTGGGTGTGTGTTGGTGTTCGTGTGTGTTGTGTTCAGTGTCGGTGGGGTGGACGCCAAAGCGGTGGGAACGGGAGGGGAGATCTACGGGGATCCTGCGCCCGGTAGGTCTCCAGGACCACCCGGAGACGGTGGGTACAGTAAAACTATAGGGGAGTCTCCCGAAAAGGAAATTTTCGATGTTCATATAGTGTCTGGTGGAAGGTTGGAGGGTGGCAGGCGGGAACGGTCGGTCGGGGAAGTGTCTAGTGTCGTGATGGAGGAGCCCTCCCAGGAGGCGCCATGGTGTGAAGACTACACAGACTCCGTCAGGTTCCTGCGGGGATCTCCTTCGGAGATTTATCTTAACTTGTCTCACCCCTTATTTGATACCGATGGGGGAATTTTACCTGGAATTACATATGAAGGTGAGTCAGTTACCAACCTATTTATACGTTCCACAGGATTTCTTATCTTGTTTTTTAAGAAAAGTAGAATTTTTTATTCGAAATAAAACGACCCAGACTCTGATTACATGACTAAAATTTACATTTCCTAAGATTGGTAATTTATAGGAAATGAATATAAACATTTTAAATGGTTACTTTACCTACAATTGAATAAAAAACAACTGGAGTACGAGTTTCCTTATCACTTAAGTACCCTACGATTAATTGAAGCGGAAAGCACTGTAATACGGTTAAGCATCCTATAACTTTACTACAAAACGATTAATTGAATTAAAAACTATCAGAGCTCGAGTTGTAAACTTGAACTACTAAATTACCCGATGGCTTTTCCTCATATTCAATATTTAAATAGCGGTTTACTTACTAAAATTGTTTGAGTTAATGCAATTTGCAGACTAAATATTGTTATTAAGTGTAAAATAAATTTTATTTGGACGAAGTTTTAAACTTTTTTATTACATTTGTTTTTTCTCAAGCAATGGATCAATATTAGTCTCCTTATGTTTTCAAGTGTATAAGTTATTAATAGAAAAAATCATTTCTGAAATATATATGAATACCAGACAAAAATTAAATATACATCTCTCTTAAATTAAAGTTTTGGTACGTAGTTTCAGCTAAGCAACAGTACAGTTATTCTACAAAGGGAAAAAATTTATGTCATGAAATGAAGAATAATAATTTGAAACTCAGAATAATTACAAAGTACAAAACTTCCTTTCCATTGCTGCAGAAGTGCTATTAGGACCGAGAAACTTAAGTAATATATTAGGATTTGCCGAGTATAAACTGGAGGGAAATTTAACAGTAATTAATAACGGGCTATAACTAGAACTCCAGATTAAATATTCAAGCTAATATTCATTTAAATTAATCATTTTGTGTTAAAATAAATCAATAAGATATTTCAAGGTGTGTGAAATTAAATGTAATGTGAGGAATTCTTCACTTTACTTCGAAATTGCAATAAAATTGTTTTTATTCTTTCTTTGGCTAGTAACATTGCAGGTACTTGTGGTTTGAGTTTGGTAATAAGTAAAATATATTAAAAGCTTTACAGAATTTCATATTATATTACACAGCTTAGTTTGGAATAAGATGTTGATTTAAAAGTTTTCTTTTAGTTTTAATATACCAGTAATAGGTTTGATGAAGTTGAACTTTTTTTTACAATTAATAGGCTAAGTTAAATGCAGTTCAACCTATATAGGTTATGTTAATTCCTTTTTTTATCTAAAAATTTTGATAAATCCTCTCTCAATTTGTGACAAAGGTAAACTTTGCTGCTCGTACAAAGCCTTTACTATAACCGTGTTAAAAATTTGGTTGACGAAAATTTTAATTCTTCATCTATACGGTTTTTATTTTTAAATTTAAAAAAAGTCCTTATCTCCCACTCACTAGTCACTAAATACTTTCCATTTACGTATGAGTCTGTGATTTGGTAAACTGATTTTCAGGCCTAAAATAGGAAAGGCTAATATTTTTGAGATAGCTTTTTTGTGGATTCTAACGTATGTTTTTTTTAACTCTTAAGGTACTCATAAGCAGCTGTTTTTATTATAACCATTGGGAAAGCAAAAGAGGCAAACACAAAATAGTACCCACTGTCATATAATTTCTTTAAAAATACTTTTTTCTTGGTTTTATTTCATTTTTTCATATTTTTTCAAATTTTCAAAGAAAATCTAAAAATATTTTAGATTTAAGTGTGAGAAATTTGTAATAATAGAATAATTTATCTGTACTGTAAATCATCTTTTGGATTGTTTACTGCTGGGTTCTCAGTGCTCCCATGAAGACATACTTCTATGCAATGACAAGGCCATACATGTGGCTGAATATTGGAAGTTGAACATTTAGTAGTTTTTAGTTGGTGAATCTGGACACGGAAGTATATTATAGTCCTGTAAATTACATGTAAGAAATTATAAAAACATACAATGACTCAAGTAAAATGTTTGGGTTTGTTAATTTTAATCAAGTCATATGGAAGAAGGTCGCGGGCATCAGCTAGTCTATATTGGTATGTTAATGGTGTAGTTTATAGCATGACAGACTCCTAACTTGAACCAATGATGGCTCTGGTCCAGGTATATAAACCTAGTGTTGTTTAACTCTACATTTTCTTGATTTGCCCCACACACAGATTTACAGTACACAATGAAGTCAAGGTTCGTAAAAGAGACTATCCTCCACTTGAAAGTAGAATAAAATAAAAAAAACACATGATTGATAAGGATCTAGTTTGGCATGGTAGCTCAGGGGTAACGCTCTGCCCAAGTAAGTCAAAAGTTGATGAATCAAAACCAGCTCCCGACCACTCAGATCCATATCGATTAGATGTGATCGAGATAATTCACCACAGGCCCCAGGCCTGTGGTGAATTAAAGGCTACCTATTTAAAAGGTTACGAGACTTGTTTTTCAATGTTTTATAAATCGATTTACGCAGTTCCAAAACCCAACTTGTAAAAAGGGAAATAGGATGAACGTATTGGAAGGGTTATAAATGTAAAGATAACGTAAAATTAATAAATGAACAAACCTGTTTCCGAAACTCAGCCAGCCAATAAACGCCACATCCAACGTAATAACAGGACATTCCGGCAGCCAATAGTATTCAAGCAGGGACGCCATTTTGTTTCTCTCATTTTCTGTTTGAGCCTGATGATGTCCGGTGTAACTGGACGAAATTAATTGCCAATTAAACACCTTGTGTATATATTTACCGGTTGTATATAATTACAATATAGGAGTAAATTAAATAGTGTTGGAAGACGTGAGTTTTTACTTAATCGTACAGTACCAATATGTACAATGCTATTCAAGAAGTTATTCATAATATTAATATTAAGTGAAATAGTGAAAGTAGGACTAATTGACAGTTATGTGTTGCCTTAGTGGTATTGACTGCTGGGGAGGACGTGAGAGACTTCTCACTAGTGTCCCTGGCCGGCGGGGGCAGCACCAGGGAGGAGGTCAGCCGGGAGGACTGCCTTAGGCCACTGGCCCATCGGCCTGAGGCCAGCCATGTCACGCTCAACTGGACCTTACCCGCTTACACACGATCTATGGCCAACGCTACATTCAGGTAGGTTCACTCTGAAACAGGTGTTTTGGAACATGGAGTTGTTGATAAGGAAATTTAGATGATCAAACATACACGTCAGTGCGCACGTCAACCTTTGGTTAATGTTCTTGCAATCAAAAGTAAAGTTAGAACTCATTTTTTTACATTTCTGAAATTGTGACCTACCCTGGTAGGTATTTAAACCTATTAATAAGAAATTAATTTAATATGATTGTGGTGCAAACTTGTAGTCTTGTTACTGACTAATGTGGATATATTCCTTAGTCAGAATTGCACAACGGCAAAAGGCATCTAAGTGACCTACAGTTCAACGTGGGTTCCAAACTAAAATGTTGTCTCTGAATGACTTACTGGTCTAATTATGAGGAAGTCTTTGCGGATTATCGTAGTATTCAATAGTGCTGACGTCAATCCATTCAAGATTCAGATTGGGATGGAGGCGTCGTCATGTAATCCAGCTACATGAAGTTTACAAATTGTAAATATTTGTGAGCGATGGTCTGTGGGTGTAGTGTTTCCTTGTGTGGATTTACGTCCGTACTATTGAATACTACGTTAATCCGCAAAGACCATTCTCATAATTGGACCACTTCGTAAATGAGAGGCAGTGGTTCGGAATCCACGTTAAACTGTAGGTCTCTTAGTTTCCCTCGGTTGTTGGGCATGTTACTTAGTTAATTAACAGTCCGGTCTAAGGAACATGTAAGCCTGACTACAAGATCACACCACAACCATCTTACACTCATTTCTCATTCATACTTGGCTTAAAATACTAACTTTGCGATATGGTCACTATTTCAATAATCTAAAAAGGTCCCTGCCTCCTATACATGATATGATAAAGGGATGGAGATTGGGAGGAAATTAGAGGTTAAGAGGGAAAGGGATGGCTGAGTTTTAGGACACCAGGTCTATGGGTAAAGGCCCTGTATTCTGCTTAGCCCTTCTTGTCTTGGAGTTTTGGGATTTAAAGTGGGCCTTGAGTCGTGACCATTGAACTAACATTCTGGTGGGGTACTAGAAATTTTCACTTGGTTAACAGATATAACATATATCTGTCTTCTACTGCACCGACATTTTAATCTACCCTACTATTGGTATCTAAACCGTGAAACGCTAGCCATAACCCTACCGGGGGAAAGAAAGGTCGAGACTGTTTAACATTTTAGAATAGCGATGGGATAAACGATAAAAACATTTTACCAATGGGAAAAAATATTTTATAACATAATAAAGAAATACTTTTGCTACAAAAACATTACAATTTCTAAATAATTTATCACATCACCACTTACCTTAAATGTATAAAGAAAATTAAAACAATTTCATTGTTTTATTGCATGTCTATATGAAGTATGTCTATAATAACTACTTTTAGTCGTCTATAAAGTTAAAGCTCTTGAAAACTTGTAACTATTCGGGTTGTATGTATTTGTGTTCAAACTAATGCATAAACTAACATGCATGGATAATGAATAAAAGGATCGTACATAAAATTTGCCAAAGTAACCCTTCGTAAGTGATTTGTTCTTAAGTGAAAACTCGAAAACAAACCTTGAAAGTTTGAACGATCCAGTTAGATAAATTAAAAGCTCTTACAGGGAACATCTGTCGATCAGTTCCAAGTTTCATTTTCGAAAACACTTTGAGATTTACTGTTGAGATACATTATACTGGTTGGCATAAAACACACAATGAAGCTTCTCTGATGTGTTGTGAAACTTTGATACTATATTAGTGATTTCGTACCAAAATATAGAATATTTTCATAACAAACCGAATGTGGTAAATCATTACCATTAGAAAACGTGGGTCATTACTATTATTTTTTTCTCTTTTTTGTTAAACTTATTTTACTAACATTCTTACAATAAGCATAACTTAGAAGAAAAAAATATTTTTAAGCTTTTAACAATGCCCTCTGATCTGTGTCATATAACATTTATCAGGTGGAATACTATAAACATATGGCTTGGAAAATACCAAATCCTATCACTGGTAGTAGTGAATTTATGAATATTTCTACCCAAATAGAACGTTTCACTTTGTTAAATGGTAAACATTTTATCTTTCAAAATATGTGTTTTGTTTTTAATGAAATTTGTAATATATTGGTCATCCCAATTTGGTAAAACTGAGAAAGAGTTTTGTTTTCAATCTTAAATCTTAATAGCTACAATATTATACTTGCTACGATATCCTATTCATAATAATATTATATTCGTTATAATAATAATAGATCGGCCTACATGTATAATTTTCATTTCAAACTTTGAGTGAACAGTGGCTAATGGACGTAAATTTGAAATTCAAATCCGATCATGTATTTTTTTATATATATTGACACTACAAATTTTTTATTTTGTCACAAGAAACTACTGGGCTGCGGCTATATTTACTAATAATTATCCGAGTTAATCTTGTAAACATTTTATAATGAATAATTGAGTGTACTCCTTTATTTATAAAGATAATTTTAATTATATTTGTCATTTTAACTGGCCAAGGTAATGTCAATCATATAAATTTAAAATGTCACATACCTTGACCCTTATTGAATAAACCCTGCACACTAACGCCTTACATTGTTATTTTGGAAATGGATAAATAATATTATTGTTCTATAAATAGATAACATAAGTTATCATACTTGGTATTTTCAAACATTTTAAATACTAAATTGTTCTACTCAATTAAGAGTGTATGTTTTACTTTCTATATTAAATAAATAATAACATATAGGAGCGATTTTTAAAGTGATGATTTACTAACGAAGTTTGGCTTAGGGAGGAGAATGATAGTTTACTTCATCCAAGTGTTATTTTTGGCTCCAGGGATTATAAAATCAATAATGCTGTTGGAATGTTAACGTGTTACGTGTGGCGCACTGTTGCCTTGTTCTGTGTTAATGAACCGTAACAGATTTATCTTTATTGCCAATCTATCCATAAGCAAACACCCCAATAGAAGGTTTTCTGAAATAAGTGTGCAAGGGATAAAATCATTTTTTATCTACGAAGGAAAAGCTTTGTCAGCACATAATTAAAATTAAGAGTGTTTTTAGAATATAGTGTTTAGAAAATACAGGGTCTTATTTAAATTTATTTCTGACCATATGTAACGCTAAAGAAGGAATGTGTTTTTATCTTTAACGTAAAATGAGAGAACACACTGTAACCATATTTTGTCGTTATTCTTTACCTTTTAGAAAACGTTTTAAAACATTAATGACTCATGCTCAGTGTTAAAATATAATTTATTAATGAGAAGTCTCATTGTTGATACCTTGACTTCAAGTTAATTAAAAAAATATTATATAGTTTGTAAAAGTTATACTAATTAAAAATAGAATTGAAGAAATGTTTTAATAATACAGGTTTGGTAAAAATTAAAACGTAGCAGTGGGGTTTAGCATCTCAAAATAAAAATTCCAGAATTTTATATTTACATATCAAATACGAGGATAAAAGACATTTTTGGTGTTCTTACTATGAATTTTAAATTCATTTTTTTAATATGTGTTTTTATAAAATTTATATTTTCTTGTTAAATATTTAAGTTGGACCCCTGACATTTTCAGGTTCTGCCCTTTCAATATAACAGTAAATTTTAACACATGGATTTTTTTCTAGTTGCATTCTTTTTAACTTTATAAATAATATAGCCTAGTAACTTTTTTATCGTATTTTATTTTTTCAAGTGCAACGTTTTAGGACATTTAATAAACTAAATATTTTAAAATTCTAGTATTAAAGTGTTACTGAGATACCATAAGTATTATTTTTATGGTTATTATTTTTTAGGAAAAAAATTATGTGTAAATTAGTAGTATAGCAGGAACAAAATCCCCATTAAACGAAATTATAGTATAAATTAAACACAGATGTTCTAGTAAAAGTGCTCGTGTCAGTCTACTTTATTAATAGAACCTTTGAAAGTTTAGATATAGAAATCACAAAAGATGAATAAAGAAAAAAACTACCACCGCATGTAACTCTTTTTGATGTCGATGACACAAAATAATTGGAAAGGTATCCACAAGTTAAAGTGTTTTCCACCGTGTTGACGGTTATTGCCCAGTAAAGTCTACATCATCGCTCTTCGCCGTCTCCATTCAAACTTTGACAACAGGTTTTGTCAGTTTTCTGAATAATTTTTATTTCAAGAAACGGGATGGAAAAAAATTATTAATGTGACGGAATCATCGATTTGTTTATGTATTTTTGGTGAATATATAAGTTTGAAGCATTTTAAAGAACTTAAAAACTGGTTTGCACGTTGTTTATTCAATAACTGCTGCTGACCACCAATTACTTAATTACAAATACTACCAATAAAGTATTTACGTGTTTTCAAAATTATAAAACGTGTTTGAATGTAAGTGATTCGGAAAAGGAACTTTTATTAAGTACTTCTGATCTGAGAAATATACATAATTCACAACGAATGCGTACCGTGCTCAAAGACTTTACAACTTAAAATAGTACAGTTTAATAAACGTTAAAATTAAGTTTAATTCTACTTACCTCAATGAATTAAATGAATGGTTTTATGTGTTTAAAATATTGAACTATATAAATATTTAATCGATATGACTTTGTCTAAAATAAACCCCTGATTTGGACCAATTTTAGTTATAAAAGTTTGTACAATTCAAAATATTTGATAATCATTACTCGTAATAAAAACACTTATACAGAATTTAATTAAATTAAAATACTGAATGTATTTCCGGTCCTAGTTTTTATTCAATAAAGCCTGTTAAATATTAAAGTAAAGCTTGACACAACACATAATTAGGCTGAGCTTAACCCTGAACTGGACCACAAAGACTTTCATAGAATAATAAAAGCCTTATGGCGTGCAAGAGGCTTAATTTGGGTCCTTATTGTTTCAACACCAACAATCATCAGTATGCGTGGTCACATGGTCGCGCTTTGGTCATAAAGAAAACTCGTTTTACCGACAACTTAATGGTAGCTTTTATCTGGGAAACCTCAGCTATTTTACGTTTTATTAACAGTAGGAAAGCCAATCTACCAAGATTAGATTGTGTGACGAAAAACTGATAAGTATAAAATATTGCTTGACGATTGTTCGTTCCGTTCGTGTATTATGCATAAATCAAATTATTTTAAAATCGATAATACTTATCCTATATTAAGTATTGGTGTGTTTTGCTATTAATATTCATGTAACTGTTTTGTATTTAAGGAAAGTAAGGCTACAGAGAGAATGTTTAAAACATTTTTATGATTTTAAATTTTTATTTAATAAATATAGGTGACCTAGTACAGATTTAACTATATGTTCTAACATAAAATACAAATTTATCTGGTTCGCAAATTTTTGGTAACATTTCATAGTACAGTGTTGCAAAATTTGTTCAACCGGAAACTTTTCTCACAGGTAAACCTATCATAAAAATAGTGCAGTACTGAAATATTGTCTGTGTGTGTGTGGAAATCTTTATATTTCACAATAATATTAATATTTGTATTGATCTATATTAATAAAAAGTAACATTTAAAAGTACTTTTTACAAACACATGAAGTTGATTTTTGGAAATATTTTGTTGTGATATCTCTAAAAAGTGCTAGGTGATGTTTACAAATATATAAAATAGAAATAAAATAAGCAATTGGGTTGTAGTTCTATCTGTTTCTAAAAAAAACTATCTTATTTTTTTAAATTTAATATGAACGGGATGTGTACGTCCCCTACGGTAAAACAGTTATTTAAATTATGAAATACAAACGTACTTTTACTGTAACCGGTAAACCTCTATTATTATATTTATTTAATTCATATACAAACCCTAAGAGATGTTCTATGATATGTCAGAACCACACAGCGCGAGAGATTCCAAAGCGATCCGCAATAATCTAATATGAGACAGCTGGAAAGATAATTTATAGTAACTGCAATGCAGTAAGTTCTTCAGAATCTGCTGAAAATTTTGCCTCTTTGAACATAAATCTATTCACTAGGTATATTATATTAGGCTTTTATGTAATGCTATATTCATTTATATGGATAATAAAATATTGTTACATTTTTTGCATGCTAACATTAAATTTAATATAATTACAACAAATATTTTGAATTGTTTTTAAAGAAAATTATTTAACTTCATTATTGTTTGATTAGTTTTCTATTGTTTTTTACCCCCCGAAACATTGTATAGTTTAAAGCACCAGAAGCGATAGGAAAAGTCCAAATAAATGTAAAATGAATCATCTGTAGCTCCTTGCTTATTACCATCAAGGGTAATAACTATAATGTTTTAAAAATAAAATAAAAATATATATTTAAATCAAGCTTAATATATATTTTAGAATTGGTTGATATTCTTTTTACGTTTTCGAATGTTGAAAAGTCTGATGATAGTTACCTTGAAAGGCAGAGAGTGTAAACTTTGAAGTGCACTGGATTATTTAAGACATTATTTATTTATTTATTTTATTAGTTAGTTTTTTGTGCTCATCCTTACTGACCTCACAACTCTTCTCAAGTGCAATAGAGGCATGGCCATAAGGAGAGTGTTCACTTTCCTTCCGGTAGTTAGCACAACAACCACTGTTGCCGTGAACTACACGATATTTTTGTAAAAGGTTGAAATGACCTTAATCAATCAAGTAGTCTGAAAAGTGGGTAGAAATTACCAAGAGTTTGAGTTCTGAAAACTCATTTTAAAGTTGAAAAACACAAGTTACTTGACCGTACATCTACCCGTAATGTACTCAATAAACTCGTATAGTTTTTTAATTTATGAGTTATTTTAAATGTTTTCATTCAAATTTTAACTTCAGGATAAAAGCTCACTCATTCATCAAGTTAAAAATACACACTCTCGTTAAAGAAAATAAAGAGTTCAAAGCGTTTTGTTGAAAATGACGACTATCCAAAGAAAATTAAGTAATTTGTTTTATAAGCTTGAACAAATTAGTTAATGTATTGTAATGTTAGTTGAAATGGTAATTTAAACATTATGTTTAGTAATAAAATCCCAAGCTCCAAATCCCCTTATTGACAAAAAACAATACTAGGTTAATTTAGTGTTTAAGTGGTATATTATTCATTAAAAGTTGCTTTATTGGATGAAATTGTTTTTTTTAATTCACCAAATATTTTTTGAAAAACATCATATATTACCAAGCTATTATTCTTTATTGATTTAAATTTTAAAATAATTAAAATACTCGTTTTAAAATAAAACTTACTAATAAAACTTATGAAAGTCAGTTCAGCTCTTATAAAACAGTGATTTAGTTCACCCAATTTCACAAGATAGGACTGCCAGGCCAGATATAGATTAAAATAATTGAGTTGTAGTCATTTTTCAGTTTTGAAAATAAAAAGCTGTTTTAAGAACATTCTATCGTGATCCCTATCCCCGTGATATATTTTTGAGCCATGGACATTATTTAAGGATAACAGTATCCAATCCAGTGATAAACATTTTGCCATACCCACATAATAAACTACAAATAAACCTTCATGTTTACTACTTATGAACATCTGGAAACAATTGTTTATGCAGCATCTCAGACTTACAACTTCATGAAAAGTACAAAAATAAAATTGGTTACAGACTTGTCGACCTTCAGTCCTTGGATATTTTAACGGATGACTATAGTTTCGGAGTTATGTCGCGATTTAAATCTTTTTCTGTCAAACTAAAAACTATTATAACTAAAACTACTACTTAATGTTACCTTAATCTATTTATCAATCCAGGAGGCATGTTATGAATAAATTCCTGAAAAGTACCTTTAGTGGATAGCATATGTACCTGAAAGATCAATGATCCCGGATCATATCCTCTTCAGAACAATGGATTTTTAATGAATAATTATTACATAATTGAATTTTCACTATGCTACTTTTGTTTTTATTGAAATCCAATCATTCCTTCCATCTTGAGGAAAATCATTAAATTCAAAATTAGTGAAGCTTTAGGTTCGAATATATGTAGTTCTATCTTTATTAACGTCCCCTTTGACCTCATATAATATTAATACTTTAGTCCTATAACCCAAAACATCACTAGTAACTAAAAGTGCGGGAAGGCAGATGGAGTCACGTTTGTGCAAGACGTCTCCCAACACCGCGGCGCGGGAGGCACGATTTGCCCGTTAGATTTTCTCTTCTACATAATTGCGGCGACTTATTACGAAATCCCAAAAAAATAAATAAAAAATCGCATTTTTAAATTTTAGACTGCATTAGATACATTTTTTGCCAATTTTGTTACTATGAGATGTTTTTCCTTTTTCTTTGTACGCCTGATCAGGCTATGGATAGAAATAGTGCCTAATGTTTTAGTCGTAATCGCTGTTGTTTTACAGAAAAATTTGAGTTTAAAGCTATCTAACTGATTGACGTTGATTTAGTCAGTGACTGACTAATTGTAAGTCAATTTTGTTTTTTAAAATAATATTTTACAATTACAGATGGATGGCCCCATATAAAAACACACAAAATTGCACTTCTTAAATTTAAACAAACAATGTAAACATTGTAAAAAAAACCTCTAAAATTTTTGACTTTTTTCATGTTTTGTCATTTTTATTTAAGATTAAATTTAAAAATGATTATTTCTGTATATGTTTTTAATAAACAATGTAGGTTTACACAAACAACGAAATCTCTAAAATAGGTTGAAGACCAAGTATTGAAGTCGAACTTAATTATTAGGAAATACTAGTACCAGTAATAGAATATGAATAAATTAAATTTATTGGTACAATTTATAATAATTATTGATACATAGGTATAGTTTTACAGGCTAATTTCATAAATTGCAAAAATGTTATTCAGCAAAGGAGCTTATTTTAAAAACAAGAACCAACAATAAGTTGAATACCATTCAAAGGTTTGGACCTACCCACGAGCGTAGCACTGTGGAAGTACGTGGTCACTTGGTCATTGGTTTCATTAAAATTGTAGTAATAAAAACTAAAATATAAGTCTCTTTTTAAGTGACTAATCATTATTCATTTCTAATCATTCCGATCCAGATCTCTTTCCAAAACAGACACCTTCAAGACTCAACATACGAAATCTTAATATCCTAATTATATAGTAATAATGTAATGTATGATATGCTGTAGTAAAATAATAATAATACTTTATACTTTTAACTGAAATGGCGACCTACCCAGGTAGGCATTTTAAGCCAAGTATGAGTAAGGAATGAATGTAGGATGATTGTGGCGCGATCTTGTAGTCTTATTACTGACTAAGGCTGACATGTTCCTTAGACAGGACTGTTAATTAATAGCCCAACAGCCGATGGCAACTAATGGACCTACAGTTTAACGTGGAATCCGAACCACGGCCTCTGAATTACGAATTGGTCTAATTATAAGGATGGCCTTTGTGGATTAACGTAGTATTCAATAGTGCGGACGTAATCCACACAAGAGAACACTACATTCACCGACCATCTCTCACAACTATCCACAATTCGTGACCTCCAAGTAGCTGGATTACAGGACGTCGCCACCGTCCCAGTCTTAATAATAATCTTAATAATAATATAGCTATAATAATATAATAATAATGTATCTTAATATCCTTAATATCAGTTCCTTAGTAAAAAACATGTTTTATTAGCATCAAACGTTGTATTCCTCGATCAAGCTCTTTCACCACCTTCCAATTTCGCTAAAAAAATGAAACAGAAGTTATTGTATTAATGAGAAAACTTTTTTTCAGAATTTTCAGAAGAATTTTCCAGTTTGAACAAATATTATTCAAGAAAACTATAACAATAAAAATATAAATATATAATACATAAAAATATTTTATAATTGTTATGAACTAAAACTTTTCTGACAACAAAGAAGTTTGAGTTTGAGTTTTTAATCTGACTGATTTTAAACTTAAAAGATATCGGGTTGTGAACAAACTGATTCCTTTTTTAAGAGATTATCTAAAACTTGAATTTGAAGTTAAAAGTTTTTTGTCATAGATATTATATTCATATAGTTTTTATACCCATCAGTCATATCAGCAACATACATAAAAATAAACTGATTCAAAAAAATAATTATTAAAAATACAAAATTACTTGAAAAATATTCACTAGACGTGGATTTTAACTGACAGAAACAGTATAAAATCACTACAACTTTACAGACCAGTAAACCTCACTTTGTGAGGCTCGGAACACTGTAGTAGAAGTAAGTGTTTAGTGTGTAAACACGTATGTGACGTGAGATGTAATGATTTTTGTAACAAATACAAAATGGCGGCTAGTGGTTAAACGAAGGATTTTTCGACATATGTTTATTGGATATTTTTTGTTTATTCTGATGAGTACTAAAACTAATATTTGATCAATAGTTATGTGTTTTAACTGCAGTGATTAATTTATTTTTGACCTAAATATAGCAAACCTTCTAAAATCAATTTTTGGCCTAGACTACGAAATCATCTTGGGTATTTATATATTTTTTACTAATTGTGTTTGAGAAACAATACCTCAGCTCCTGGAGACATTTTAAAATGAAAATTTATTTGTATTCAGCACAATAACTACTTTTATCAAATTACCCGACAATTAAAGAGTCATTTCACTTGATTTAAATTTACCTTTTACTTTCTCCCCTTATACGTAGTATAAGGAGAAAGTATTGTTTTCGTCAAAATTTTCGAATTTGAGTTGAGGGTGGATATATCCGTTTTGGGGTCCCCTGAATCCAAAAAAGTGGGTTTTGACGTGATGTCTGTCCGTCCGTGTGTGTGTGTGTGTGTGTGTGTGTGTGTGTGTGTCTGGATGTGTACAGTGCCACAGCCTACCCCGTTGGTCCGATTTAGATGAAATTTGGCATGTATGTATATATTCACGGTATCTCCAGGCGTTTTTTTTCATTTTTTTGAATTTTTGATTTTTAAGGGTAGTTCACCCCTAAAAACCCTTAAAAAACGTGAAAAATCCAAATTTCTCAAAAACGGCTCTAACGATTTTGATTAAAATTTGATAGTTTATAGTGCACAGAGCACTAAATAATTTGACACCACCCGCATGTCTGTAAAAATGACGGTTCAAAAGTTATGGGCTTTTAAATGTCAAAAAAATCAAATTTTTAAATTTTCAGCGAAAACAATAAAAGTAAAGTATAACTTGACTGGTACCATTGAAACCAGCTTAAAAAACTAAACAAATTAGTATTTTGAATTATTTGTCTACGACTAACGGTTCCAGAGAAAAGTTAAATTTACTGTCCACGATAAACGCAGAACGTTGTCTGACAGCGCCCAATGTTATTCTTATGGAAAATGTAAAAAAATCAATTTCTTCCTTACTTTCCACCCGTTTTCCATGAAACTTGGTATGAAGTGTAAGGTCAAATCACCAAACAAAACCAGCTCAAAAAAGCTTGGTATTACCGAGGGGGGGGGTTCCCCCATACCATTTGAACAATAAATTATTAATGATATTTAGAATTACTTTGTAGAACATGATAGTTTTATTACAGATTGTCTTTTTTAAATTTACTTAAGGGAGAAAGTATGTGTCAGTCCACTGGTACCGTTTATTTTGATGGAAGTCGGTAAATGTAAATTAATCTTTCATAAAGATTTTAGTTTAGTTTACCATTTTTATAAATTCAACATTTATTATTATTTTCAGTTGCAAAGATTCATAATTGACAACAAAAATGAAAAATTTGTATTTTAATTTTTACATTTTACAATTTTAAATAATGTGACTTGGGTAAAACAGTTCCAAAGGTCATAGTAATTACTAGCGGCTTGCAAAGTTCATCCCTAAATGTAATATCGG
The DNA here is from genome assembly GCA_023375725.1 of Nephotettix cincticeps. Taxonomy (NCBI): domain Eukaryota; kingdom Metazoa; phylum Arthropoda; class Insecta; order Hemiptera; family Cicadellidae; genus Nephotettix; species Nephotettix cincticeps. The sequence goes on from CM041787.1 coordinate 44,995,360, forward strand.
TTTCCACCAAGCTTCATAGCTGTGTAAGACCCTTTGATGAAACTAATGAAACCAAATTTACTCCTTAATAAATGCGGTATTTTCCCTATTCATAATTAATGTTTTTGTTAAGGTAAACATAAAAGTTTTATATGAACTCATAACATTTTTTAGGGTATTCTTTTTCTCATGAATTAAATGTTTTCAGTAGATAACGACAAACACTTTAATTTAAAGATTTTAATCTAAAATTTCATCATTCATCTTAAGTTTGGTTACTCGTGCGTTTTTTGTCTTAAAATATACTTTTACAGTTTTAATATCAATTTAAGATGTTTGTTTGTCTTAAGGAAAGATAAATTAGCAGAGAAAATTATTCAATTAATCTACACAACTGTGTCTTCCCAAATAAATGGTTAAACACTTACTTTTATATTTTGAATGGAAAGTAGTTAAGAAGACTGTTTGTCCTCAAAGAAGATAAATTAGCAAGGAAAACTATTTTATTAATTTACCAAACCATACCCCCCAAACAAATGCTTAAACACTTACTTTTATATTTTGAATGGAAAGTAGTTAAGAAGACTGTTTGTCCTCAAAGAAGATAAATTAGCAAGGAAAACTATTTTATTAATTTGCCAAAAAATGCCCCCCAAACAAATGCTTAAACACTTACTTTAATAGTTAAAATCTTAAATTAAAATTTTGATTTGTCTTCATGAAAGATAAATTAGCCGGAAAAATTATTTCATCCATTTTTAAAACTGTGCCCCACACTACACTTACTTTTATAGTTTAAATGTCGCGTTAAGGTGTTTTAAATGTCTTCTTTAATAATTTATATACCCATGCCCCTCAAGATATAGTTAAACTCTTGCTTTTATAGTTAAAATGTCAAGATAACATGGTGATATGTCTTCATAAAAGAGCTGACCCGGCGAACTTAGACGTAACGCCTAACATTAAATACATATTAATTGACCATGTTCTGAAGTCAAATAGCATTACGCTTCGTTGTGAAAGATTGAGCTATACAACAGCTGATTATTTTAAGAAACGTAATATATATAAACATTGTAATTATTTTTTATTTGGCTAACATATAAACACGAGATTTTTAATCAGTCAGAAAATAAAAAATATAAATACATAATCCCCAAAAACCATAAACTATTCACGTGGTGAATAAAGCTGTTCATTTTGTACAGCACATATCTACTTCATAGTTTTAGATTATTAAATGATTAAGATGGCATTGGATGGTAATGTATATTGCTAATGGAAAGTAAACAAACAACTAACTGTAGCTTAAGAAATCGAATGTTTTAATTGTACAAAATTTGTATACAAACTTAGTCCCCATAAGGTTAAAATTAGAAACGCCATTAAATGGAAACTTATGGAGTTTTCGAAAATTTTTGTTCTCTGAAAACTTCCCAGACACATATAGAACAACTTCCAAAAATTTCATGTTGATTGAATGAGTAGTTTGGCGACGTATAAAGGACATACATACATACATTCAAGGACATACAACAATATGTGAGATGTGTTGTTTTAAAAATTGTGAAGTGGAAAAAATAAGTTCCCTTGTATGAGTTTAACTAATTGAATTTTGGATAACTATATTGTCTCTATAAAGAACTGTTGGAAGTTAATGAAAAATGGAAATTTTTTGAGAGAGGATATAAATGTTTTCCACTAACCTTTTGGTATAAGATGTAGTTGAGATGTGGACTGCCGGCTGGGGTACCCCACTGCCTCGTTCCTGTTCAGAATCGTCGACGTTGATGTTGTATGCTTGTTCTACCGTCACTTCACTGGACACTCTTAATGATTATGTGAAACTCAAATATCCTCTCGTTATAATAAATAATTAAAATAATAAAAAATCTATTCAACTGAATTGTTTTATACTGATTAAAAATTATATTTAATGATGATGATGCGGTTAGCTCAATGCTGCGTTAGCCATGATAAATGGCAGAGGACTGGACTTGCCCGTGGTCTAGAGATAAAGATCACTGCCATGATACAAAGTTCAACAAATATATCTAACATATCGCCCCCTTTGAACCAACTTGGTTCAAAACAAAATGAATTTGAAAGCGAAAATTAAGGAAACTGAATAAATGGGGGTGTGTAGGTTTTTAGCCAGTAAATTAATGGATAGGAAGGCGGAACACCTTAACGGTAGGACGGGTCAAGGTGCATTTGGTAGTCCTTTGGTAAATAACAGGGAAAGTTATTTAGTTATTTAGTTAAATTATAAAACCTTACACCCTCATAAATGGTTAAACACATACCCTTATAGTTTAAATAAGAACATAAGATATTGGTTTGTCCTCAATGGTTAGTTAAAAGTCTTTTCCAATTAATCTGTAAAACCGCACCCCCCCACCTTATTAAAAGGTAACAAAATTTTACTTTTATAGTTAAAATTTCAAGTAAATTTGTTAATTTTGTCTTCATAGAAGAAGAATTAGCAGGATAAATTGATCATCGTTTTATTTTTAACATACTTAGTGGCAAGTATCTTTTAAACAGATAAAAACGTTTTATCTGAACCATTAAAAACTAGTTAAAAAAGGCAATCAGGTGCATAGTTAGTTTAGAAAGTAGACTCGTGTAAAAATAAAGGTTTTATTGAATGTCACGTAATGACTTTACCTTGTATGTACATTTTCTGAAATGTAGTTTATGTAAAAAACATATTGGAATTTAAAAAACTTTATACACACATGAACATAACACTAGGCATAAATTCAATAACGCCTTATATATGATTACAAAAAAATTTCAAAAGCTTTTTAACAAGCTGCCTTTGCATATTAGAAATCTTCCACCTAAGAAATTCAAAGTTGTATAAGCAACCTATCTTAAAAAGCAAGCCCTCTAGAGTGTTGGTATCTTGACTGTAAGAAATTATTATTTTGAAAGCCTAGACACCTAGATAGTTAAATAATCACATATCAATTGAATGGCAACACCAAGGAACACCAAGGATATAAAAAAATATATTGTATTATGTGTTACCTGTTTCGTCGGCTGATGATGGTCTGTTAAGAGACCGAAACCGGTTCCTGTAAGGAATTTTAATAAATTGACACCTGAAGGGCAGATGCCAATCAATTGGTAAGTGATTATGTAAGAAATTAAACTGGTCATACCCTAAGATTTTTTAAAATATTTATCTATATTACTGAAACTGTAAATAATAATGTACTGTATTGTAATTTACTTTTAACCTAACAAATATTAGTGCTAATACGATTTCCGTTGACAAAGACTATTGTATACTTGTATATTTCACGGCGAATACAATCTATTGTCTACTAAACAATAATGTGTTCAACGTTCGTATTTGGGTTATGTGTTTGAATAATACATCAGTTACTGTAACTGTTTTCGTAATTAGGTTATATTCATGACTTGAAATTCCATCTATGGATTAGACTAAACCTCTTAGGTTAAGACTTCCTGATTTACAAATCCCTTCCTGGCCTTAAAATTGAATATAACTGGACGTATTTTGAAATAAAGTTAACAACCACAACACATTTAAAACAAAAATTTACCAATCTAACAAATAAACGTATATCACGTACATTCCACCTAAACATATTATTTTATACTCCATATACATGGTGTCAATTTAGTTTTAGTTCGACTTCATAAATTTAAATCTAAAATAGATATAACAACCAATTTCACCATACTATTACTAGTAATAGTGAGCTACATATTTTGTGAATATTGATCAGTCAACATCAAGTTAGGTCTTGCTGAACTAAAACAGTATCACAAACCTGACCTTAGAAGGTTTCTAAAATAGAAAAAACAACAAACAACAACGAAACAAACTCAAGGAAAACAAAATGGCAGTGGTTTTAAAACGAAAAGCTGTGAAATTTAAACCGCCAGTTTCAGATGTTGTGTTCCAATTAAAATAAATAAATTTGAGTTAGGATTTTTCTGTTTATAGGACGATTTATTTGGGGTTAGATTCCATTCTGTTCCATCTGACGTTTAAAGTAAGATGAAAATAAAAGCTATAAAACAAAAACACCACAAGGGACCACGGTAAATTTAACGTTGATTAATAGACAACAACAGTTAACGCAGAAGTTCATTGCTGGCAAACGCAGAATAAAATATTTAAAATACCAAATTGAGAGAAGATGTTTTAAGAGGTCTTAATGAACGCATTATTTGGGTCTTAAAGTAAAACTTTACTTCCTATTATGTTTTTATAAAAGTTATGTCTTAGCAAGTATACATTTATATCACTTTATTGCACAACGAGTTCATTGTACTGATGTATAACTAAAATACAAATAAAAGTTCGATACGTAGATATTATGTACCTATAAAACATTATTCTTTATGTTGTAGAAGCCTACTAGCCTACTTGCTATATCAACAATTTCATAGATATTTCAACATAAATCCTATAAACGCACGATTTAACCAACGATATTAGTATTTTTCCTTTGCTTCATGAAATTCGCTAAGCATTTTGTAAATAATACAGGTAATATTTTATTAAACATTGTCACTTGATTGATCTGTCGGTAGGATAATAATAAGGATAAGAATATTTTTGTAACGTGAATCATCTAATTAAAAAACTACTCACACCTAATAAAGAACAAATATTCCTCAAGACTACTGAAGCTGTAAGTTTATTTTGAAGTCAAGAAATAATATGCTTCACGTGTTTCAGAATACGCTACAGAAAGCAAGGAGAGGATGTGTATGAGTCCTTCTTCCATTTCCTGATACTGAAAGGTAACTTTGATATATGGTTGAAGTATTCGTATGTCTAAAGGTTTTGCTTATTTTCATCTTTTTTATAGCCGAGAACACATCTTCTTTGAAAAATGTGAAAGCTTATGTTACTGAATATTTCGTTTCACTTTTTACCATAGTAGTTTTAATTTGTAGTAATTACCTCAATTGTGTGTTCAGAGTACCATAGTAAATGGTTAAGTAGTTGTAAAGGACTCATAATTAACTAATAGATTTTAACTAATGAGTCTGCGGCACATGCATATTTTTCAATTACTCTCCGTTGAACAATGCTAAATTAAAAGAGTCGTTCTTATGATGTATTTTTATATTGGTATGTTTTACACCTGAGGGAAGTATTGGCAATCCGTCAGACGAAAATTTGAAACAGAAGTAACGTCATATAGTTATAATAACATCTAGTTATAGCAACTGAAACATTACCTTTAGACATAATAAAAAGGGCGATTTCCCAAAGGGAAATAAATACATTTTTTACTAGTATACATGGTATTTGGTGTCATTTAAAAAAGCACTACAATTATCTCTAGAAAACTATTTGTTCAGAATTTATTTTTTTTACCTACCGGCCAAATAATAATTTATCAATAAATGTCAAAATAACTAAATAAATATTGCGAAATCCCAAAATAACTATCAACGTTTTAATCACGTATATCTCTCCGTAATAAATTAATGATAAATATATTTCGACCTAAAACTGATTGAATTTGTCAAAAAATGTTATTGTTAATGTTTAAAGTTATATTTTCTAGATTAGTCCATATTATTGAAATGGCAGCAATACCACAAGGTAGGTATTTAAAGCCAAGTATGAATGAGTATTGAATGTAAAATGATTGAGACACGATCTTGTAGTCTTGTTACTGACTAAGGCTGGCATGTGCCTTGGAGTTTTAACCTTTCAGTTACAGGGATAAAAATCCAATTTAGTTTAGAATCTAGATTTTTAACTTTCTAAAATAACATTTAATATCTCTAAAACAAACACTCTTCTGCTTTGTTTTACCAATCGGTCATATGTAAAATAGGTTTCAACCATATAATTATATGCGATAATTATTTTGTATAATATTTCGATACTCTTAACATTACCTTTTGAACTTTATTATTACTTTTTGGACCCATCCAGGTAGGTATTTTTAGCCAAGTATGAATGAGAAATGATAGGAAGACGATTGTGGCATGATATTGTAGTCTTATTGCTGACTAAGACGGACATGTTCTTTGTTTGATCTTCAGTTTAACTTGGAATTTAAACCACTTTACCTCAGAATCACAAATATGACGATAGTCTTTGTGGATGAATGTATTATTAAATGGCGTCTTCTTTAATCCACCAGAGAACATCACATTTACAGACCACTGCAAATAACCATACACAATTCAGACATCCTACGCCACCCCCGACATACTTTGGTTTTACTATCCATGATGGATGAAACATGTTTTTAAATTATGTAATTCAGTTTGATTATACCATTTTTAAAGTCCTTTATATTCCCATAAGTATACCTAATCTATCTTTTTTTAGATTGCATCCTAAGACTGAGCCCTAAGGCCAACAACATTTCGACCACGAGTCTGCCCGAAGTGTTCCGAAGTTTGCCGAACTGCTCGGTGGAGTTCCCGGCCGGCGGCACCCAACCCCAAAGCCCCGGTCTGGTCATCTCCCTCACTCGCCTTAACGTCCGCTGTTCCTCCGGGCACCTCAGGTTCACCCCCGCTGGCTCGGGGAGGAGGCCACCGGACAGAGGACAAGGTAGGTGAAGAGTGACATTGATTAAGGAATTTCAACAAGTAACCTTTTTAACTCGTGCATTATTTCAGTTTAGTGGTATGTCAATTATTAAATATAATACATACTTCTAGTTGTTTTTTCTTATGTGCTACCATTGACATCTTGTAAACTATACATCTGACTTATTCAAATAGCGAAAATATTTTATATCTTTAAAAGGGAACATGTTTTGTGTTTTGGAGAAGCAGAGGATATTTGCACTTTAGACGTGCTCTATTACCACACAAGTCCGTCCCACATGACGGCAATATTTCTTGGAAAACTAGTATCCAGGAACAGTGGAGGTTCATCATTTGCCGAAATGGTAAATAGTATATGTTAAAACTATACAAAGAACCTAACCTAATCAGAATGTACATTTTGATGTGTGAATAGAAACTTTCTACTGAGGACAAAACTTTATTAGGCCCTTCAAAAGTATAAAATCTTTCAATTCATATTTACTATCCAAAACCACCATTAAGTATACAAATTATTCATGATCGTATTCTGGAACTTAATTGACGTCCACAAGTCCACAGTTTTGTAACATAACAGAAACATTTTTAACAGAGACATTTCGTATTTCTAAAATGCAAATTTTCAGGAGGTACGAGGGAAAAGTACTTCTGCGGAAAGCTGGAGGAGATCCCCATCTCCGGGAGGGACATGTACTTCCCGCAGGACCAGACTCCCGTCCGTCTGCTCGTGTCTGGCCGTGTGGTGTTCTCCCTCACCTATCGCCTGGTCGACTACTGCTTCAACGTCACCTACACCCAGAGGAACCGCAGCTTCGAGGTCCATCCGTCCTCGGGTCTGCTGTGCAACTTTAGGATACTCCTGCCGTACGGTCACCGGGTGTCCCTGAACCTCAGGATTGGTAAAATAAGGTAAGTAAATGCTAGATTTACAACTTCAGGACCTGGCGGGCAACTATAATGCAAGATGAATAAGCTAAGCCACCTTTAGGATACTCTTTTTATACAGGCACTGGGTGTCTTTGTACTTCAGCATATGAAAAATAAGAAATTATATGCTACTGCTGGATGCGAATCTTCAAGATACTCTCTGATAGGTAAATGGCAACGTTGAATCCACGGATAAGAAACATAAGCTAAGCCAATTAGTTATCTCTGCAACTTCAGGAGACTCCTGCCACACAGGAACTGGGTATTGTTGAACCTCAAGATAAGGAAAATAGCTTCAGGATACTGCACAATAGGTAAATGGCAACGTTAAACCTACAGATAAGAAAACAAGCTGAGCCAAATAGTTATCTGTTTAGCTTTAGAATACTCCTGCCGCACAGGTACTGAGCATCTTTGTACTTCAGGGTAAGGAAAATTGTAAGGTAATAGGGCTATAAGTGCGTCATCAGGTTACTCCAGCCTCATTGGCACTACGTATCGTTGAACCTACGGGTAAGGAAAATAAGGAAAGCTATTGCCAGCTGTACTCCTTCAGAATGCTTCTACCTGATGAATAGGATATCTGAAATTAGTTATATAATAATTAACGTACGGATAAGAAAAGTATGCTAAGCCAGCCGGCTCAGGCACTGCGTATTGTTAAAACTCAGATTTCAACCTCAGGATAATACGAGGTGAGCCAGTGTAAAAATAGGTACCTTTGTAAGGGATGTTTAACAGCAGTACAGTCTTCGTTAATGGTGATATATGGCAGACTAACCACGTCCACCAATCAAAATAGGAATTTATGGAAAGATTCAACGATCTGTCGTAATTATGTGTAATCTACAGCATAAATAACGGTCGCAAAGCTTTGCTTTGTTTAAATAACGACTACATTGCGTAATCTCCACTTAAAATGAAATAATATCACGCTGTAAAAGGTTTTCCTTGATAAATTTCATTTCAAATGTGGCCCTGAGGTGTAAAATCAATAGAAAATGATCAACTAGAGAAATATTTTTTGGGATTATATACGGTGATTACTTTTATTTATTTAATTATTACTAAGATAAAAACTTTGACTTGGATTACTTTTACCATTAGTGGATTTATCTTTATTAATTTTTCAGTTACGTTGAAGTTGAAACATACGTATATTTAGTTTATCAGTTATCTAAAGACAACATATTGAAAAAACCTTTTTGAAATAATGAGGAAAAGTATTTTTTCACGTAATTTTGGAAAATGTTCTTATCACCTCACCATGACATGCTCTAAAAGCTCTGCCAGTGGTTTTGTTGACAAGGTGAAATTTATTGCGGTTCAGTGTACCGGCTAACTTTAATTGGCTTTATTATTATTATTAGACTAACCAACGTATCTGTGTTAATAACTACACAGCGTTTCAGAATGTGGACGAACTCCTCCCATTTGAGCGATTACCTAAGAATTAAAAGTAACAGGCTATATACTATCGTAAAATAATTAATTCATTCAATAGTCATAAGGCGACCAGTTTCGGGACTGGAAACTCATAACTATAAGGTCAACAAGAGGTGTGTCAAAACTCTATGAGAGGAATATTATGGGATCAGGAAAAAATCTTTTGCTGGTGGTATTTTGAGTAAGGAGATTCTTTATATTGAGGTTATTTTCCACCGCTATTCGTCATCTAGAGGTTTCGTAATACTGAACACACGCCTGAGTCTACTTGCTATAAAGGCAACCATATAGGAACTAAGATAGGTTTTAAGTAAAAGGAAATTCGCTGGATATAGTTTTTATAGGCCTGGTCACAGGCCAGACTCATATAATACTTATGAGATACGTGTCATTGAGTGATTTGTCAGAATTTATATGTCCTATAGAGGGGAGTTTAGCAATTCAAATGAAGGTTTCAAGGAGATTTTGAAAATTTCGTCTTCTAGAAGTTTTACTAAAGAGGTTCCACTGTAATTAAATATAAACATCATTAGGAGTTCTATAGTTATATAATATTGCAGCTGGTTTACTTGATAAGTATAACTATTATAGATTATACCAAGTAATTATTCCATAGCACCGACTCCACTGCACCTGAGACTCCTCGACAGACTGCTGAGCGCCTCGGGGTGAATGCAGGAGGACGCATATGCGCGGGGTTCCAGTCTGTGGGATCCTGGACACACTGCGCCGTCGGCGACCCTGTAGCTTCATTATATCACGAGAAACCGGGTAGCATGACGTCACTAGTCAATATACGTCGCTGCGGGTAGTCTACGACTCCGTTGCGGTCAAGGAGATTTTATACTTTATATTTCCTGAAGTTTTACTAAAATGTCCAAACCAAATAAAAATATAAATCGTTTACATTATTTCTATTTTTAAGCTTATAAAATATTATATGTACTTTCTTTATGATAGAAAAGTAATATATAATTAATTAATTTCCATAGCACCGACTCCACTGCACCTGAGACTCCTCGACAGACTGAGGCCTCGGGTGACCACTCGAGACCCTCCCTGGCGGGGTTCCACCTGTAACGACTCCTGACACATTGGTGCGGCGCCTGTCCGGGAGCTTCACGTTAGAGAGTGTAGACACTGTGAGTGGCTGAGGACGCTAGTACTAGTAGAGTGTGGCTCACTTTATACTTTATACTTTCCTAAGTGTAATTGTAACATAGCATATTCCAAATAAAAATGATTAAACTACATAAACCAAATAAATGAAAACTTTACTTTATTATATATGCTTATTAATGTTTTTTTTTTATAACAGAATAAACAAAAATTAATGCATTAATAATAAACAACTTTAACAAATATCAAATTTTTCATTCTAATCGTTGTAACCAAAAACATGGATAAAACTGTAATTTGGCGTAGTCCTGTAATCCTGTTGAGCGTCTTTTGGCGCTCCTGAGTCTCCGGTGCGGTGGAGTCGCTGCTGCTTTGGAATAATCAGGGTTTTTACTTGGTAGGTGCCGGAGATCACGCAGTCGTGCGAGTGGGGCTGGGTGGCGACGAAGCAGTTCTGTGTGAGAGCTGTGGAGGACCGCCGAGTGAACTGGCAGGAGGCGGAGCAAGAGTGTGGCAGTAGGGGCGGACACCTGGCTAGCATACGCAGTGAGCATGCGCAGACAGTCATCGACAGCATGCTACTCTACAGGTTAGCTCAACCACACTAAGTCTAGACTAGTTACTGGACTAAGGTTGGATCTCTAACTCATGAGCCCATACAGGAACAGTTTGGACTCACACCCACTAAACCACCTTCAGCCCTCGAGAACCAGACCAGAACTCTTATCGGATGACTTCATGTCTGGACCACGTGTCATATTTCCTAACGGAACACGTAAAGGATTTAGAAAAACTTAGATGTTACCCAGGTCATCTCTCCATTATTATTTGACACAGACACCCAAAGAATCAAAAGCTGTCGCATTCTTAAATTATTTTGAGTAACAGATTTTTAAAACTAAATTGCATTTTAAAATTAAATTAAAGACTAAAGACAAAACAAAAAATATATATGTATTTTTTATATTCATTTTTAAAGTATACATTGTCAACTGGATCATCCCAATAACACCAAATGTTAAAATGTCATTGGTACGATACTCTTCGTTACATGTTTTAATTTAGAATTGATTGATTTATTAAATAAAATAACTACAGGCTAAATAATACTAAAACGGTGATTTTGCAAAATAATAGTCAAAAATAAATAATTAATACTAACAATACAATAAAACGAGTAATACAATACTGTAGATTTAATACTAATCTAAAAAAATAACCTTATTTAATTGGTTGAAATGGATTAACTAATCTACTATAAAAATTAATAAACTAATCTATTTAATCTCTTTATTAATTTAATAACCTAAAAGCTTTGACATAGATAGTTTGAAACGCTGAAAAGTGTGCCAAATACGAACAGAAAACGTTTTTTATTGCTCTTAGAGAACATAAAAACTAGTTTCACCTTCTATTTATTGAAACAAAATTAAAAAATAATAATTTAAAACTTTAGCCTCAAGGATTGTGTATACATTTCACCTAAATTATTTCCATAAATGTTTCTTCAATATTAAAAAAATAAATTTTAATTTAACTATAATTTAACTGAGGTAAGTTTTATAAATTAAAATATAAATATATACACGTATGGACTTTATATTAAGAGATATAATTTTATGAGAGGGTATAATTTAAATCAGATTCAAACTCAATGTTCAGCATTTGACCCAGACACTGTTACTGATGTGTCTAATGGAATAAACCAGAAGGGTGACTAAAATATTCATTATGCTTTGCTGTTTTATTCAGATTTAAAGTTTGATATTCAATAAGCTTCGATTTTTATCCTGTTTCAGGATTTTTCTCGTGAATAAATTTGTTACACAACTTAAAAATGTTTGGAATTTTACTACAAATATTTTCTGTCACGATAAGTAAAACGATATTGAAAGAATAAAATGAAAAAAAATTACAAAAGACTACTGTAATATATTATGTACCTTAAAACAGAAAAAAACCATTTTTAGATAGTTTTTTATAACACTGTTGTTAATGAACCTTTTTATCTGAAATATTTTTTTTTGTAATGGTGGGTTTATGTTATTTAGATTTTTATTACACACATTATTGATCACGATAATAACTGAAAAATGTTTCACGACGTTTCCCGTCTTCCCGTCTTCAGGTGAGCTAGAACCTAAGCTATAACACTATCAGTACATAGTCCGGACTAAGCCTGCATAAAGCTAAAATAATTAATGTATTCAAAAAACCTACAAACAATACCAAACACAAAAAGTCTTGCACACAAAGAACGCAATAATACAAAGAAACAAAGAACAATAATAGTGCTTGGTACTATTTTTGTTAGTTTTTCTGCTTAAAACATTTTAGTTTTTAGCTTTATACTAGCTTAGTTATGCACTAAACTTGCTATGTTTAGGCTCACCTGAGGACGAAATCAGATTTCAGATTCCGAAACGTTCGTAGTAAATGTTCATGATAAAAATCTAAATAGCATAAACAGCACATTACCAATAATGAATTTCAGTTTAAAAAAATAATATTTACAACGGTGTTATAAGAAAAAACTATTAATAAACAAATATGTTTTAATTTTCTAAGTTAAATACTATTTTAGAGTAGTATTTTGTAATATAATTTTCATTTTTCTTTTACATTATTTACTTTAGGGAATAATACATTAATACTTTAGGGATTACGGTTATAGTGTGTTTTAATTAAGTTCAAAATGAATAAATATTTTATTAACCTTACTAATCCATTGTATGTGCAACCTAAATGGAATCTATCCAATGACAGACAGAAAGGGAAATAGAAATTAATTCAATTAACCAAGGCTTATGAATTTACCTATTGACCAATTGGACATGAAATACTGCTGATTGGAGACCACCTCTATACTTTAGATGGTTTAAATCATTAACGGTTATAATATTATTATTTCACTATTCCTTAATCCTTAATAATAGTTGGTTGGTGTGCTGTATGTAAGCTATTCAGTTTAAACTTATAAAAATAAAACATTAGCTGATTTTAAAGTTTGAGAAATTATAATGTTATAGTAATATAAAAATATGTTATATTGATAAATCAATAAAATGTAATTTCCATTAAAATTATTTTTTATATTAAAATTTAAAAACATATTTGTAAACTAAACGGAATACTAAAAAATCTTAGTCAGGCAATTGTATCTCAAAAGAAAAAACCTAAAGAAGTACACTAGTGAACAGACGTATCCCCTTATCTCTCTCACACACACACATACTCTATCTTTCTCTCTCTAAACGTAACTTGCTTAACAATGGTAACTTGTAAAATATAACATATTCCTATATTATTGGAATAACTTACCATTTTAACATGGATATATCTTACTTAGCTCTGGGGGGTGGCAATATGCAAGACCAAAATATGAAACGGTGACGTCATAGTTCGGTTATAAGAACGGCTGTTTAGATGAACTGAAAATATTCTCTTTAGATATATCCGTTCAAACCTATTGCCCACAGGGAAGTAAATACATTGCGGAAGTAATTTCTTTTTACGAAAAACAATCGGTAAATACCATTCCACGAAATTTTCTACGAGAACCTATTTAAATTTATTAGTTTATGGAGGTTTAATTGGGCAATGCAATCTAAAGTTATTTCTAAGTTTTGTTAAAAAAAGAGAACAATTAATTAATTTATTTTAAATTATATCAATAGTAAAATTACTTAGGCTACTGTGTTTCCCGTGTACAATAAATTTTGATTACGCAAGTTCTTAGAAATTATTTTAATACGGTAAACGAATAAAATATTTTACAAAAATGGACATTCTATATTTTTTTTTAATCGTACATTGGTACAATCTTCATAGGCTAATCGCTGTAGAGAGGTACATTATCGCTCGACCATTTGTCCCTAACAGAGGTGTTTTCCCAACCCGAATTACTTTTCCAGAACATCTCATAACGGTGAAGAGGCGGTGGCTAACAGGGTAATCTAAACAAGACTGAAATATCTGTTGAGCTTTTAGGCTGTAATAACATTTTTACTTTTTACTTTACCTCCCGTCCTTGTTTAACCAGAAACAGATACAATTTATTGTTTTCCAAATAAATTCAGTGGATTAAATTTCATACAAAAAACTTTGTTTTCCATAAAATTTATTTTTTAGTGAAACATTTTAAACATCATTTTATTATTTGTAACTGATTTCATGTAGTAGAAGTGAGAAACGTAATAATATGTAAATATTTTTTGTTTACTTTTGCTGCAAATTAAAATAGAAACATACAACATCTTTATTTGTTTGAAATAAATTACTGGTGATGGTGGATTTATGTTATTTTTAATTTATATTACGGACATTTTTCTTCACGATTTTAAGTAAGAACTAAGCCGGTCTAAAACTCAAAACAAAAATGATTAAAGGCAGTAAAAACTGTTTTTATGGTCTTACTTTTTTCAACGTGCTTACTTTCTTATTTTATGTAATGCAATTATTATAGGAAATGAATAAATTGTCAGTAGTTCTCAGTTCCAGGGTACACTTCCCTACAATCCATTTTTTTTTAGTTCCAGAGTCTTTATGACGAGTGTACTTGTTTTGTTTCTTGTGTGCGTAATAGTTAGTGACTGGTATTGTTTGTATGTGCATCAATCGTATTATGATTAAGGTTTGAGCTCGCCTGAGGACGTGATCAGATTCCAGATCCCGAAATGTCATGAAACATTGTTTTACTTTAAACCGTGATGGAAAATGCCTATAATAATCTTAAAAACATAAATCGCTATCGAATGAAGTTTAACAGCATAGGGTATGGTATTAAAATTTATTATTTTAGATGACAACTATTTTTAGATATATTGTTCGGGGATTTTAAATTTTATTTTTGGAGAAAGGTCAATAACTTGAGGAAAATAAATAAGTATATTTCTAAATACAAACAAGAAAATACACCCTCGTACAGTACATTTTCATTCAATAAAGTATATAAAATACTTTAATCACTTTCCCATATTTATTTACTCGTGAGCTTTCAGTGAACTTCCAATATTCACATTTGTGAATCTTACGTTACTTAGAAGTCTGCAATTTATGAACTACTATATATCTTACCTTTAATATAACACTTCATATAAATTATTTTTGACCAGATATATTCAGTACTTACAAAAACGCATGTATTTTGCCAACATTTTATACTCGTAATATATAATAACTATAAATGACAAGTATATAGTGTTGACAAAATGCATGTATTTTTGTTATGCACGAAACTTTGTGCATAACTTATAACACGTTATACAATTGGACTTTTTCTTAATTATAGAGAAACGATGTATCTTCTCCCCACTATTAAATAAATTGATCCAGCTTCTTAATGAAATAGGTTAAGCAGTACCATTAAATTATTGTATATTTAAGATTTCTTTTATAAACTACAACATTTAACAGTTGCCAAAACACTATTTACACCAAAAATTCAAAAGCTGTATGTGAAATGATAGTCATATTGTATTTTGAAATAACACCCTTCAGAAAAGTTGAAATCATTCAAATTTTAATTTCCTAAGAAAATTGACGAGTCTTTTTAAATCAATCGTTACAATTACAATTGAATAATCATAAGTTAAACAGAATATCTGTACAAAATAATTTTCAGTTTCAACTAGATTGTATTAGTGTGTTATAAATAAATAAGGTGTGATCAATTTTCACAGTCATAAAATTGCTGTCAATAACCTATAACAGTAAATTGAACGGGAGAGTAACACGTTCATAAAAGCGGTTCTAAAATATTTGCAGGATTTTCACCTGCCTATAAGAGTTTTTCTTTTCCCAAGCGTGTTTTTTTGTGTTGCCTATTTCTTATTGAGTAAAATAAGAAATAGGCAACACAAAAAAGATAAGAGATGAGATAAAAGAAAGAGGAGTAACTCTATTTTCTTTCCTACAAAAACTGAGTTCGATAGGTGATTTTAAATATATATGTATTTTGAGAATACGGATAAAATTTGAATTTGTATATTCGTTTAGTTTGAGTATTACGGTGAACGTTTAAAACACTCACTATTTGTTAAAAGTTTTGTAGTATAATACAGCTTTTTTTAGAAATACTTAAGTTTCTCATAAAAGACAAAATATTTATAAAACTGCATTACTAAACCTTTATAGGTAAATTATATTTAATTGTTATTTCAAGACATGGATACGTTAAAAGTATATATAATAAAAAGTCGTATCAGTGATTTATTTGGTCAACAAAATCTCAATTTTTAGGTAAAAAAAGGAAAGTGATAAAACTAAACATTTTCAAAGGCACCATGTTGGATGTTCCTGAACTGTTTAAGAAACATTTTTGGTATTGTCCATGGTGTAACATAAAATCTAAATATTACATATTAACTATCTGAAAGACCTTGGTATCTCACATATTTGCAAACCTGTTTATTCATATAACGTTTCTTTTACTTAGAAAAATTACTTAATTTGACAAACATTGTATAATAGTGAAGATAATTCATTGACAAAACAAACACGCGAGTTCAAAACTTAAGTCAACAAAAACGATCTAATAATAATAATTTTGAATCTGGTATTATTATTAAAATTTTACAGGCGTAACATTCCCTGATTCCTGGTGTAGGAAATGAAACATTAAAATAATCACCTAAAAAGGATCTATATAACGTGTCCTTCATAAGGTTGCTAGAGTTTTCCAAACATCCTATATAAATGTATAAACTTACATAAGGTTAATTTAACAAATGGAATTTCTAGTACTCAAGATTATTAGTACGAAAATAGCGAAAATAAATCTAACTTAATTCCTCAGGGTGCTAAACCAGTGTTAAATGACCTAACGTAAATTTAATCTATATTTTGTTGGTTAAGTGGCTTTCACTTATTTTTTTATATAATTTTTTACTGCGAGCAAAAATGTGAATATACACTCTTCAATACAGTTAAGCTAATTAAAATAGCTCAGCAAGTAACAGAGTATAATAATTAGCCTGTATATAAATTTACACCCAATCTGATTATCAAGCCACAATCAGATTGACTGTTAATTATTTGACGGTATGATCACCGGTTCGGTGGAAAGGGAAAAGCACAAAGGTCATTTGCAATTCAATGATAAACCCGATCACTGTTTTGTACGGTTAAGCTTGTTTCACCTTTAAATACGATACCTTAAGGATGGTTTCTACTTAAATCTAATGACGTAAACAATTTAACACAATTTCTGCGTTCGATTACATGATTAGTTATGATAATTTGCTGTATTTCATTTTTAAAATTTGAATTGTCTTACGAAACTAAACGTTTTCTCTTCAGCCCTAGTTTTATTTTAGTATTTTAGCTCAACTTATAATATTTCTTGTATAATTAAGGGATTTATATTTCCCCCCTATTATTAATAACGCAAAAATTAAGGTCTATATTACATAATGCCTCTGTAGAATGTTTAGTTAACAGTAACACTTGGCTAAGGAAGATGTTATTAATGTACGATTTTAAACAATCTGGAAACGTCCATGTAAAAATAAAAGCGGTATAAAAGCGCTAGACATAAAAGTAATTTCCATATAAGTAAACAAGTCGCCCGAAACTGAAACGACTGACGACTTTTATACTGCTTTAAACAATTTTAGTTTTGAGTTTTATACCAGCTTGGTCCACATTATGTACTAATTGTGTTTTTTTAGGTTTTATCTCGCCTGACGACGGGATTGGATTCCAGATTCTTAAACGTTGTAAAACTTGTTTCGATTGTTTAAAAATCCCATAGAAAAAATCTAAATGATATAAATCCATCATATTCCAACCATCTATCAATAATGAATTTCAAACGAGGACAGATTTTGAATGTTTTTCTTTGTTTCTACAAAAAAAGTATAAAAAATATTTACAATTTATTACATTTCTCGCATTGTTGCTGCATTAAATAAGTCACAATATCAATATAAATAAAATTAGAGTTTTGTCTGTACATTGCTCAGAATTATTCATTTTTTAGTTTTTTTTTACTTTTTGTACGTTAGAGAAGCCGAAACCGGTCTTATGTCAATTTTTGTCTGTTTGTCGGTTTGTCTGGACGCTCCAGGAGGCATTTTACGCAGTCTTCACCGATAAAACGGTAGAACTGATTACAATGAAACTTGTTTCATACATTCTCTGCATTCCAGAGAAGGTTTGTAAATGCTTGAAATTGCCCTCCGCCCCTTGAAAAGTATATAATGAGCATTTAAAACCCCACTTTTACGCGATATTACTCGCATTTTGATTCAGTTTTTAATGAATAAATAAAATTATAATAATGTTCTACTGTATTTAATTGCAAAGTAATTCTAAATAATAAAGCTGGGTATTGATTTGTTTTAATTGTACTGCTTTGTTTAGGATTTCAGGTTTACATTTTGGTATGATATAATCTTTCTTTTTTAAACTAAATCCTACAACCCGTACAGAGGTCGGGCTTACTGCTAGTATAAAATAATAATGTTTCAAAATATCTCACAAACAAATATTTTTTATATAAAACAATAGGGTGTTGTGTAGAATTCAATCCGTTCAGTTTATTTGAAAAAATAAGAAGTTGTTTTTGTTTCTGGTTAAACAAAAGCGGAAGGTAACATAAAAATGTTATTACAGCCTAAAATATCAACAGATATTTCAGTCGTGTTTAGATTACCCTGTTAGCCACCGCCACTTCACCGTTATGAGATGTTCTGGAAAAGTAATTCGGGTTGGGAAAACACCTCTGTTAGGGACAAATGGTCCAGCAATGATGTAACTCTCTACAGCAAGGATTAGCCTATGAAAATTTTACTAATGTACGATTTAAAAAAAAAATCTTGAACCTCCAGGTTTAAAAAAATAAAATAAAAGTTCTTGACAAAAAAGAAAGTTCCTTTTTATAACACCAAGACTTGAATGTATATACTGTAATCCTCTATGCTTGACAATGTTTATTTATTCAAAACTATTTATTATTAGTCTCGGTTTTTAATAGACTAATTTTTCCATTATGTGTATTGGCAAGCTAGTGTATTACTTAATAACGATTTTCTTTCAAATAATAAAGCCCCGATTAAGATTTATACGTATATTTATAGTGTATAATAATTTATATATGATTTTAAAAAGAAGTGTCTACTTTTAAGTTGTTTTAGGTAATCATAATTTATTACTCACGGTAAACACAGGGTCCACCATAACTTTCATATTCATAGTTAATAAAATACATATATTATTATCTTTTTTTAACAAAAAATAAAAGTACTTTTGAACTGTATTACCAAACTAAAATACTAAAACTAAAAGTATAAAAAGACCATTCGCTGTAAAGACATTTAGTGATTGGTTTTGACAAAAATAATAAGGTATTCGAATAAAAAGAAGAAGAATATGCTACATTTTATAAGTGACATTTGCCATGAAAATTACATTTTAGAGATATAAGGAGCTATTTATTTTTAGTAGTATATTGCTTTAAATAGTTTTTTTTCTTTTTGAGAAATAGTTGTCTTGTTTTTTTAGTAATCCATATGGTGTATAGGCTATTTTTAAATTTGAAGTTCAAGAGGAAGTTTCATGGATAGTAGATATTTATTATTTTACAATATGATAAATCAATAGATTAAAGAAATAATAACAACTCTCATGGCGTATTATTTTACCGTATTTACAGTTCACCAGGTTTCATCAGATCCTTGAGTTTTTGATGCGCAGTAGACTAGAACGCAAATTTGGTGGTGGGGAGAAACGGCTTGAGTGTTGTTTACTTACCAGCTGACAAAGAAATAAATGAAAAATAAGCACTCTAAATACTGAAAGCTTACAATTTGTTTTAAAGAAGTCCCCTGATGAACTCTATAGAGTAATTTTAGATATATGTAAATCAATGAAAAATCTCCAGATGCTGAATAGTGTAAAGTGGAAAATAAAAAATTGTTTCGTCTAATATAATATTTGACACAATTAAACTTGTTGTAAAAGAACTGTAATTTATCTGCACATCACATGCGTTTTTATATTCCATTTGGTTTCGATCGGGCACATTTAACATTGCGATGGCATCGGTTACGTGACCATCGACAAATTAACGAATAGATTGAGAATTTAATCAGCTGATTACAATAATACAGGGTCCACGGAGTGTGATAAAGGACGGACCATACATCATGATCATGACGGTTGATTATCGAAGCTGGACGGCACTACTGTGCAACCCATTAGATCGAATCGTCCACGTTACCAACAGTATACCACTGGCAAAAAAACTATTTTACTTTTTCATTCCCACATGTTATTGAAGGCCCCACATCAGAATATAAGTCCTTAAGATATATATAGGTATTTACGTTTTTGTATTAACTACAGTAGAACCTTTATAAGACGAGCCTCAAGGGGTTTTGCAAAAAATTTTGTCCAATTAATTGAGGTGCTAGTCAAACTGAGGGGCGTGAAATCATGGTATTTTACTAAAAATTCGTGCTATCAAGGTAAGAGATGGTCTTACCGTATATTAAGCACCTCTGTACCAAGCGAAATATAAATTAATCCTAATGGCGTCAGCTAGGCATAATGTAAAATTACCATTATAAGCCGAGAAATGAAGACTAATGAAATAACATACTGTATGATAAACATGGTGTCTTAATCTTGTTTGTTGTTGAAATGTCATAGAAATACTAGTAAGTCTACTTTACAAACAAACGTGTTTACAAAAGCCATGTACAGGAAAATGAAGTATTCCAAATGCAGTGGAAGTAGTTATTAGTGTAAAATAGTAAGCTTAAATTTTGATTTCTAGGTTAACTGGTACTAAACACAATCTTAACACATTTCTACGTTCTGATTTCTGTGCACACTAGTACTACAAGGATACTGTATCAAAATTTAAACTGCTCTCTATACCATTTTTGACATTGGAATTTATATAGTTTTAGAGTATATTTTGACGAGCACGACTGACTGCTGCCAAACTGTGTGTATTTGCTGATGGAAGGGTGGGAAATCAAGACTCTGTTTGGAGTCCCATAAAATCGTTTTACTGGTATTTTTAAGGTTTCGCAAAGCGAACCATCTCCCTACTGAGGTTAGGGTCCTCAAATATTTATTTATTGGGAGGATCGTGTTTCCGATGTTGAAGTCAGCTATAAAAATGTATTTGGTCATTGCGTTTAGGTTTATCATACGCAGACTTTCAATAGTAAAGTTCGTCCTATTGAGGTGTTCTATGAATTTATTCAAACTGTAAAAGCATTTTTAACATTAACTGTTACGGGGATTTAAAATAAGACTACTGGGATTCTCGTGCTGTTGGGGGTCGTGGGTTCGAGGTTCTACTGTATCTGGAAGATTGTAGTTTCATCGGAAATAGTACCCGCTTCATAATTTAATAGCTAAAAAATAACAGGTAATAGTAGATATTTTATCCTACATGGATATATCTTAGCTTTGGGGCAGTTTGGCAATTTTTAAGATGAAAATTTGAAACAGGTTTCCATAGAAACTGCTAGAACTATTGTATAGACTTTTTAATACATAAGAATAAGAACATTTGTCTAGAAGAACTGAAAACTTTCCCTTAGACATATCCATGATCTAACCTATTACCCACAGGGAAGTAAATACAAAATTTTTAACATGGATATGTCTTAGTTCTGGAGGGGTTCTTGGCAATTTGTAAGATGGACATTTGTTACAGGTTTTTCGTAGCTAATACGTCATCATTATTTTTCCCCAAACTTTCTTCAAAACACGTGTGTTTTAAATATAATCTGAATGTTCTGAGAAATAAACAAACTTTAAACGAAAATATTTGTATGATCAATTTCCACCAACATTTTTAACACTGATGGAGTATCGGTTTGAAAACATGTTAGATGGAACATACCTCAAATTATTTTACACCTGTTAACTGAAAGCTATGTAACCTTGTAATTTTTGTTAGCAATGATTCTAGTGGCATTATTATTAGTTCATAATATAGTGATGTTTTCTTAAAATTATACTGGATCCAACTGATTTTATTTATTGACCAACAAATTAAGCTAGCGAATAAATCAGAGTTCAGTAATTTGAACTGGGTATTTAGACTGATAGAAAATTAACTTACGTCTTTTCACAATCCACTTAAATGTTTTCCACAGTTGTCCACACGGACGGCATTATGAAGTGTTGATTCAGGGTTGAAATATTTATCAAGGACTCATCATCATTTAAAACATATACTTGCTACATTTACTTACACATAAAAAACGAACAACAATCAAACATTTACAGAGTTCTGTCTGTAAACTTTTAACGCAATTGTGGTCATTTCTGGAGACGACCTGGATTAAGTTTAAGTAACTACGTCATCGACTGTGTTATCTAGGGCATGGAGGTTAGTCTGCTTTGGTATTGCGTTGCGAGATATTATTGCAATAAATATTGAATGAGATTTAAAAATTCAATTCATCATTTAAAAATTGTATTTTTTCTGTCACTGTAGTTGAAGCTATTGCATTTCCAACTGTTTCTGAGAATCTAATCTATTTCATTTATTCCAAAAATGTGAAATCTCTTGGCTGTTATCGATTTGACAACGGTATGGCAGGATATTGTGTGGCCAAAATGTTATGTCAGATATGATAAGATGTAAGCTATTATTATTTTTGTCTAAATATATCAGCTTATCTGTTTCAATAACAAAGTTTCGTATATTATAATATAGGTTTATAGGTGACAGCGTGGCTATGTGCCTGCCTTCAAAAGAATGTTTCCACATCGAGTTCCAGAGGGTCGAATTTGGACCCAGTTTTCATTTTGGGCTTTTGTCATTGTGTTACTTATTAATGATGCTTATTAACAACAGGTCAATATTAGGTAGTAACGAGACCGGGGTTTTAACCGTTACTCGACAAAATGTTGGAAAAATACTGAGAGATGTAGAAATACATAATTAAAAAAATATATATTACAATCCTTAAATTCGCTTAAGAATAATTATCCTGTGAAATAATTTCTTATTTTAACAAAATAATTCAAGAAAAAAATCTATGAAAACTTAATTACGTATTATGTACTGTTTTCAAACTTTCACCGCGTTAAAAATATATTTAATTATTTGTGAAATAAACCTTTATAAATTGTTTGCAACGAATCAAATGAGTCGTAGTATGATTATAAACATGAACAGCAAACCATAAATATTGCCGGGCTTCATATTGAGCGCCAGGCTACATGAAGTATACAAGGACCGCAACAGGTGGCGTTCGTTTGAATAATTAGGCACTAATTAAAATCTTCGCGTCTCTGGAGCCACTACAAAACCAACGTTTCCTTTGTGTTCTCACTTGGCATTGCGCTGATATATCTGATTATAGGTTGGAAAACGAATGTAGGAGAGTCGAACGAAAGTAGTCTGGTGAGAGTCATTACGGTGTTGTCAAATTGCCCTATCCTCCTATAGCATATGGTTACGTCTACTGATAGACATTGTGTTCGTTCCGTATATGTCACGAAATAAAATAAATAAACAAACAAAATAAAACATAGGTTTTTTAGTTGATGAAGGAATTACAGTATATGTTTGTTTGGACATCTTATTTTAAACAACCTAAATCTAAACGTTATTTAGGTTGGTTATTGATTGTAAAAAAATATTTTTAACGAGATGAAAATATCAATAAAAACCTGACTTAACTTTACAGAGTATGTCAGAAATATCACGTTTAATACCACATAATGCAGCGTGTATTGGGCGCACTCTGCGGAGTTAAGTTAAGTTGGCTATATAAAAATATCATTAAACCCTATTCTACTAAACCTACTTTAAGTATAAATACTGGTGACGAATAAATGGAATTCTAAGGTAAAAATCTGGTAGTGAATTAACGGAAAGATTCCATTATTGTATTTTTGGCTGTATTATTATCAGAGAATTTTCGTTTATTCATTTTTCTAAACGAGACGTTTATTTTAGGTAGACCCGTAAAACTGTAGAGTATGAATGTTAAACGATCATTTCTCGACTTTCGTAAGGTATATATTCAAATTTCTTCACGTCTACCTTATTGAATTACCACAATTCGGTTGAAACGAGCGTGCCACGGTTAACAATGGTATCTTGCTCTGTTGTAGATAGGTCCAGTGAAATTATTATTATTAAACATCATTTGCCACAAAAGCTCTATTGTAATTTAGTGCTGTAGTGATATGGTCTTGATAAATGTAACATACCAACAAAGAACCATTAAGTATCCATGTGGCATTTTTGAGACGTTCTACTTGCATGAGGTATTTGAATCACCTTAAAAATGTTTGTACCTATAACCTTATATGACTTATATTTCAACCGAAAAAGTTTTATTATCATTTTAAGGGAATTTGAAAATATTTTACTATATTAAATTCATAAAAAAGAGTTAAACACTCGCGAATGAAATAATTACAGATATAGGGAATAACTACAGTAAATAGCAAGTGATTAGTTGTGAATTTGGTTTAGCGGCTTCCGGTAAACGTGGCGGTTAGCAATAATTCGAGTGGATTTCAGTTAAGCGGTGAAAATACAGGCCCAGAGCGTATGTAAAATGCAAACTGAAACTGTGGGGTTGTTACATGAGATCGTAAAGTCGGGATATTACGACCAACTGTTGCGGGAGTCCACGTTACGATGTCGTAAATATAAATAAATAATCACGTTCTTTTTCAGTTTTATCCACCCTGTCGTATATGACGAGGATGTAACGAAGTGGCTGACTATAAAGGGGTGAAATAGGTGGGCAGTAACATATAAAAACACTTTTTTATCAACCTCTTGCCGGTACAACAAAAGAGACACTCTGGTTTAAGAGGTCTTGGGTTTAAACTTTACTATTCACCAATGCTTTTACATGGACATGTCTAACCTCTGAGAGGTTTAGCAACATGTGAGACACGAAACGAGTAACGGATGCTACGTAATTGAACACTTGACGAAATATTTTTTTTAGTTTATGGCATTTAATATTTAATATTTTGTAAACAAAACCCTGAAACACTAAACTACAATTTTTACCATATACTACTTAACCCGCGGATGGCTGAGGGGTGAGTGCGCTCAAATTTCATTTTAGGTTTATACAAAACATAAAGTTTGTAGTATATCGACCTGAAACTCGGAATGCTGTTTTTGGGGTGGCAGTAGTCGAGGGGATATGATGGTGGAGGTTAGGTTAGGTTGTCTGTCTCGCACCTTTGTTTCGGGACGAGTTGCAATGCAGCAAACACAACTGGCGCATAAAAAAAGGTCTTTCATTTAGTCATAAACTAGCTGTAGGTCAGTCCTTTGCACGTGTTGTAGGATTCAGTTTAAAGAAAGAGTATCATACCAAAATGTAAACCTGAAATCCTAAACAAATCTGTGAAATAAACAAATACCCTAGTTTATAATTAAGCATTATTTTACAACTAAATGGATTAAAAATCCTTTATACCATTATTCAAATAACGTGTAGCTAACGTTGAAATAACTTTTTAATATAGTATAATTTCAATATGGGTTTAAAATAAATGACCAATATTTTGGTTCTTTTAATGACCTTGATCTTTTCCTTTTATGTTTCAAAACACATCCATTACTATTATTCTTTGAAATTATGACGTAGGTATTTAGAGCCAAGTATGAATGAAAAATGAGTGTAAGATCATTGTGGTACGTTCTTCTAGTTTTGTTACTAAGGCCCAGCATTTTTCTTAGACAGGACTGTCAATTAATAGCCCAACAGCCTAGGATTTCTAAGAGACCTAAAGATTAACGTGGGATTCGAACCACTTTTGCATCTGAATTATGAACTGGTCTAACTATGTGGATGGATTTGTGGATGAAAATAGTATTAAATAGTGTGGACGTTAATCAACACCAGATAACATCACATCCACCGACCTGGCTCTTAACGAATCACATTCGTGACCTTAAAGGATTAAAGGACACGCCACTTTCCCAGTTTTTAACCCTATCCGGTCTTTAACAGCATTGTTTAACACAAAAACAATACAAAAGCGTCCTTTGAATCGTACCTACGTGCCAACTGTATTTCTATTTGCTATAATCATAAATATTTTAAGACGCAGGTTTATGCGGGATCATTTACATATTCGCTCGTAAACGTTGCATGGCTGCTCTCGTAAACTGGCCCACGACCGGGTTAACTCGCTACATTACGACGAACTTAATACTTAATGTGCACTTTATTGTATTTCCAGTGAAGTAAAGGGTGTTTCACCTTTACGAATCTAAGCTATGTTGTATGCAAATCCCCAGAATAATGCCATCCTCCAATATCCATCAACAAATACTGTTCTCATAATAAGACCGGTTCGTAATTCAGAGGCAGTGGTTCGGACATGTTAAACTGTAGATCCATTAGATATGCCATTGACTGGTGGACTATTAATTAACAGTTTTCTAAGGAACGTATCAGCCTTAGTCAGTAACGAGACTGTAATATTGCGTCACAATTCGTCCAATCATTTCTTACTCATACTTGGCTTATAATACCTGGACAGGTAGTCACTTCAGTAACTAGCTAACTAACTAACTATATCTACAATCTTAATCACCGTCACTAGTGTATTTTTAAATTCTACATATATTTCTTAGATCTGGAGGGATCGTATTACCATAAGTGTTACGGAAGTGGCGTCTTATGGCTACGAAAACAGCTTTTTAGAGGAAATTAAACATTCCCTTCAGACATCCACATTCTAACACATTTCTCATAGGAAATTAAATACATTTTTGCGTGCTTAACCTATGACTATAATTGATTTTGATTATAACAAACTATATTACGTTATATTTATTTCACCAGCGTGTAAAATATTTTTTAAATAAATGTGTACCACAATGGAAACAACAATATAATAGCTTTTTTTGCTAGCTTTTAAGAAAAAATGTACTGTGGTTGCTAAAAGTAAAACAATTTCGCCAAGTCATTGACAGTGATGGATAGCATTGTAACAGTGCAATAGAAACGTAACAAAACTTGGTATAAACTTGTTATTTCCCACAGTTTTGTCTGTTGCCGTAGTCGGTCAGCGTTTTAAAAGGAACACCAACTTATTAATAATATGTACTTATTTGTGTGTATTTTCATCTTTGTATATTTTTAATGAAAATAGGAAAAACAGAAAAAAGAAGCTTTAGCTGTAATGATCAATACATGAAAGAGCAATTTTAAAACCAAAACAATTGCATTACCTGTACTCAAATCAGAAATAATTTGTTTTCTACCAAAGGAAATAGTAGTTTTTGGGAGCGATAGCCTGGATATCTTTCTATGGACTATCTATATAAATGTTTATCATTATAATATGCCTTCTGGCTTATAATAATCATAATTATAATAAGCCATTATAATTATATAATCATAATTATAATAATTATGATATTATAATTATCATTATAATAAGCCAGAAGGCCTATTATAATGATAAGCATTGATATACATAGTCCACTCTTAAGCATTATAATAAGCCAGAAGGCTTATTATAATGCTTAAGAGTTATGTCAGTTGAGATGTATAAGCAACGAACAAAAACTCACAATAGTGAATTAAGAGAAAAAAATGTTATCCAACGTATTATTCGAAAAGATAGACGGAATTGCTGAAGAACTGCCTGTTATCTATAATCAGCTGTTTCATCTCCCCAAGGTCATAGAAGATACACATTTGGAAGTAGTGTTATCTTGATCTGCTGCTCACACATATTTGGACAAAGAGACAACAACTAAATTTAAAAACAATACAACTAAGCTGGCTCTTTAGACGTAAATCAAAACTTACCATGATCAAGAAATTTTTAATATATAAATCTATTTTATATCCTATTTAGGCATACGGTGGGGGTCTGCATGTAAATCAAGTAAGTTATTACCATTATCCAAAGATACCAGTCCAAATTTTGAGAAGTATTGTCAATAACCCCTCTTAATTGTCCCCTCTCTCTGTATTGTTGGTTAGCCTTAAATAAAAGGGTAAACAAATACGTTAAGATCCATTATATTGAAAAAAGGTTAGCCAAATTAAATAAAAAAATCAAAAACTTTAAAATCATCCGAATAATCTTGCTGTCAACTTGCTAGATTTACAAGCAATCCAAATTAATGTGGATCAAAAGGGATTAGGTCAGGTGTACAAGGCGTGTATTGTTTACACTCCATGAGACCAGAGAGAAGTCAAGCGCAAGGCTGGTCTACCTCTCTACACAGTCTGCCATCAACAACCTAAATAATCCGTTCCCTATCTCACTCTTATAATCATAATCATAAACATAATCTTTATTTCGTAAACAACAAAAGTTATATGAAACATGTCAATAGTTACAAATATAAAAAACAAGCAGTCTATAATAATTTACACTTACACTAAACTTTGGCACAGTCTGAAAGGAATTCCTTCACTGAGTAGGGACACTTCTCAAGCAACAACAATTTTAATTTTCTCAAAAATAATTTGGTGTTTGAAATTTTTTTCAAATAAAGAGGCAGCGCATTATACAACCGTTGGGCAGAGTAATGAATACCCTTTTCGAGAATTGTCAGTCTGTGAATAGGATGTACCAAATTACTCTTATGGCGAGTGTTATAGTGATGTCGGGCAACATTGCATTCAAAGAGATGAGGATTGTTTTTAAAGAAAGACATAACTTCAAGAATATACACACCTGGAAGAGTTAAAATATTTAGCTGTTGAAAGAATGGTTTGCAATGATCACGGACTCCTGCTTTACAGATGATCCGGACAATCTGTTTCTGAAGCCTGAAAACCCTTTGAATCTCACTTGACGATCCCCAAAAACCAATAGTATATTTCATCCTACTGGAAACATAAGCATAATAAATTTGAAGAAACATTAGAAAATTAGAAGAATATAACAAGTGTATGACAATAATGACAATACTCACATTTCTTATGGTGAAGGAACGGTTTTCGACAACTAGCAAGGAAGTTTCCTACGGGTTTGGAGTAATTCATTTTCGGTTAAACCCCCTCATATCAACTACAGGGTAAGACCAATGTAAAATTGTTTGTAAAAGTAGACATAACGGTTGATATTTTCTAACAAACTAAATATGAGGTTGAATAAACTTTCTACTATTTTCTGCAATACACAAATGTTAACAATTTTGAGTCGGATCATCATTTTAACTGATATTTCATTGTGCCACAATTGTTTAAGGAATAAACACAAATGCTCGAAAATATATTTCTCGTGAGAACAAAATCAGCTGGAGCTGTCCCAAAGGAAACATGAGCTGAAATCGTCGGCCATACGTTGCAATTCAATTATATAGCACTCTGCTTTTAAACTGGCGCCAGCTTGAAAAACAGCCCCAATTCGCAGCCTCTTTGATAGTGTGTGCAGAAAAAAACACAAATAAATTGTAAATATAATAATATGAGTAAGTTATTACTATCTTAAGTTATTTTGAAATTCTAGTTTAAAATACAATTGATTTTAACAAAAATTTGTAAAGTTTTATTTCCGTTGTTAAATATCCTCGTTGTACATTGTAAGAAAAAGAAGATATTAAACATATTTTTTAATTTATTATTAAATACTATATTCAAATACAATAAGACACCAGAAGTGGATAACTTTACTGTGCATGACACGGAACTAATCATATCACAACATGAGTCATTTAATTGCCACTTGGTCATTTGAATCTCTCTGTTGGTCATTTGCAAGTCAAATCTTCAGGTCAGGTTGGTAGCCCTTAGTATTACGTAGTTTCAGATTTATAAAGCCACGTGTTTAAATCTCTCAACATACAAATGCCAAGAGTATTATAGGGACATAATATTTTTTCACACCTGAGTTAAAACATATCCATGTCACAAATTACATGAAATATTTGTATTTAATTCCCAGTGGGAAATAGGTTAGATCATGGTTATGTCTAAAGGAAATGTTTTCAGTTCATTCAAACAGCTGATCTTATATTTCAAATTTTCATCTTACAAATTGCTAGAGACATATCTTTCATTTTATTATTTTATTCCCGGATAAAGGAATAATACAATCCGAATCATATCAAACAGTTATAACTGTAGTATTTCAAGTGACTGAAAGTTATGCTACACTACTGTATTATTTATAAAATTCAGTTATACTAAAAAAGTTCTCGGGTTAAAAGAGGAAGGAATGAATCATAAATATGACAAGGAGGAATGAGAGGTGTTAAGTAAACGAGCGTTGAGACATCCGCCCTGCATAAGCTTCAATAATTTTAGTTGGGACTAGAAATATCCATGTTGACCTGCTTTCAATTACTAATAAAAATGGATTTTTCACTGATGTCATGTCTGTGTGCCACCACAGACCACATTGATAGTTAGACTTTAATGACGGTTTGTGCAGGGGTCTGCTTTAAGTTTTTATCTACCTAAATAGTATCTTCAAGGTTTTTGTTTATCTATAATTTTAGGTTTTTTATTTAACCACCCCCCCTCATCCAACCAATACGTATACGGATCTGGGATGATTTAAATCTATTGTACACATTAAATACAGTAGACTACATAGTAATTTTTATTCAGGATTAATAATTTCTATTGAGAATTCAGAAAATAAAGTTATTATTCTTCTTGTTGTATGAAAAATTGAAAACCTTTGGATTAACCTATGTTATTACTCAAAATACGTCCCATACCTAAGAGGGGATATTAGTGATATCTCTAAAGCTAAAAAATATACAATAAATACTTGTTAAATAACTTAAAGTGACAGATTTTTAGTTCTTGATTTACAAAAACTGGTAAGGTCTTAGAATGAAAAGGAAATAAGTAATATTGTACTGCAATATAAATATTATATTGAGATTTTGTCAAGGTTGTATATGGAGAGAAAAGTTATGCCTGTTACCTAATAATCATTATTTTTATCTATAGCTTGTACCTTTATCAAGTAAGGACAGTATATAATAAATCCTTATAAAACCTTTTACTCAAGATTAACTGTAGGAAATAAATTTGGAAAGCAAAATTTAAAAATCTTACATTTTATAAGTCGAGTATTTTGCATTTTAAAATATGTTACGTATTGGTTCACTTGCAGCTATGTAAGTATTTTTAAATATGAAAACTTCTCCTTACAAAATGGAAAAATGTTAACATGTTTTATGTTATTTTAAAACTTGTAAATTGGCTGTTTAATTGCCAAATATGAAATGAATTGAGTCCCTAATAGTTTTACTATAGTATTTTGGGAAATTATTAAGCCATTAAATCATATTTCATAATATAATTTTAAAGCTACAACTTTAAATTCAGACCTTTTTTCATATTTACAACAATTATCTAAATTGTTAAAAGGTGTACCGGAAAATTCAGTTGAGGAAAAAACTATTGAAAGATTTTAGTATGTTGATTCCAAAAGTACAATGCGGTTATTTCTAGACTTTGGGTAGTATGCCACAAAACATGGACTTGTTTCATGAAAATGAGACTGAACCCGACCTACTCGGGGAGGAAAAAACACCAATGTCACAGCCAGTACTTGCATATTTATTCACGAACACATGCGATCAAAATCATGAGGCAAAAGGGCTTTAATTCTACTTCAGCTCTTTTGTAAACTTTTCTAACATTTTCTAGATTGTACTCCTCTCTTTCATATTTTTATTTATTTTTAAATCCAATAAAAAAATTTAAAATACTTATCACTAAAATAAAGCAAACCTAATTATTCATTTCATAATGGTGATAAATGTTGACAGTAAAATAATAGCTTTTTATGTTTATTTATCTAACATAATCTTTTTTATCGTTGATAGTGCAATCCTTATGGTTAAAAAAATCAAATCATTAAGAAAGGGACAACGAACATTGTGGAGACTTAGGAGTTTTATAACGAAAAATTTGCATGTCAACAAAAATTATTATACAAACATTTTCTTAAACTACTGATTCCCATTTAAATCGCACTTTACGTCTTTCAGAAAAAAAATTTTCTAATAATGTGATTTAAAATCTATTATTCTTACCACCAGAACGTAAATTAAAAGTTTAACACAATTATTTCGTTAATAAATTATTTTTAAAACCTCTTTCACACTACTGGAAAAGTTCAGCTTCTTAAGAAGTAACAAAATACAAAACAATAGTAAGTTACTCATCTATTAACCATAATCGGAGGTAACACAATCTATATAAAGTTCAAATAACGTGGGTAAATAGTATTTAGGTGTAGTCTAATCAGACGTTGAGCTCATAGACTTATGGAGAATTTAAATAAAATCCATCTAAGCGGAATTTATAGCGCACACACGAACTATTACAGTTTACAACATATATAATTCAAACTTAATTTACATTCATGTCAAGTAAAATACCTATCCCCAAAAACTTTGAGATATTTTATCTAGGTTTATTTCAACTATAGTAAGGACACTTGAATAGTCGAAAAGTCCTTTAATTATGCTTACTCATTAAGGCTTCATTTTTTTGACACGGATATGCCTTAGCTGTGGGAGAGGGTGTTGGCATTCCGTTAGACTAAAATTCAAACGAATGAAACATCAAATGGTGATATGGATAGCTGTTTAAAATGACTCTCAACATTCTCTTTAGGCATATTCGTGGCCTAAGGTATTTCCCAAAGGGAAGTAAATGCATTTTTATATCTATTTTTTCTATAAAAAGCCGTAAAACGTAGTAATCGTTAGTTTGGTTCACATAGTGGAGATAAACTAGAAATGAATTCAAAATAATTAATTTTTACGTCTAATATGGCAAAGATTATACAGGAATAGTTTTTCATGTTTTTATTCTAAAAATAATTTTTTTGTGTACAAAGTTAACGTTTTTGTTGTTAACAGTTTTGAAGATATTACAAAATCGTGTCTCTGAGAATAACTGGAGACTTTTAAATGATTTTTAGTAATACGTACGTTTTAAATAAATGTAGTAACGATACCGAAAAGGTTTAGGGAAGGATTTCAAGGACCCTGTAAAAATAAATGTGTATATTTGTTTAAATATTCATATTTAATCAGGATGTTTTGGTTGGATTAAACACAGCATGAGCGCAAGCCTCACGCCGGGTCTCCAGTGACCTTTAAACCCTTTATGAATCGTTAACGAGGCGTCGTTTGATCAACACCCAGTCACGTGATCATGGCACACGTGATGTCATCAACGTTCCTGGTGGACTTTAGTTATCGTTTGGAAATTACAAATTCAATTTTGGCAGCGAAACTCTTCAACCTCATGGTTTATTAAAGTGATAAGCTAGATAAAACTTTACGGGTTACGTAAATTGTACGTTATAGAACAGAGAAGTTTTTAATACGTCGCATAATTGTTTCTCTATATTTTGTACGTGACCTTTGTCTGTTGGAATCTATAAATAAATAATACGGTATTTTTAGGATATTGGTTATGTTTAACTTCTCCCACTTATACAATGGTATATGGAGAAAGTATTGTTTTCGTCAACATTCTCGAATTTGAGTTAAGATTGGATATAACCGTTTAGGGTTCCCTGAAAAAATGGATTTTGAAGTGATGTCTGATTGTCCATGTGTGTATGTGTGTGTCTTGATGTGTACAGAGCCACAGTCTAAACCGTCGGTCC
Organism: Nephotettix cincticeps; assembly: GCA_023375725.1. NCBI lineage: Eukaryota > Metazoa > Arthropoda > Insecta > Hemiptera > Cicadellidae > Nephotettix > Nephotettix cincticeps. The sequence continues at coordinate 45,028,987 of CM041787.1, forward strand.
AATTTAGATGAAATTTCGCATGCATGTGTATGTATTCAACGTATCTCCAGGCTTTTTCATTTTCATTTTATAAAATTTTTCATACCTAAAACTCATAAGAAAAATCCAAAAATCCAATCGCGAAAATGGCTCTAATAATTTTGATTAAAATATAGTTATGTTTAGTGTCTGATTGTTTAGGGATTTGAATTATATGACACCACTATTATGCCTGTAAAACGAAGGTTAAGAACTTATGGGCTTTTAAATTTCAACAAAAGTTTTTTTAAGTATTCTGCATATAAAATAAAGATAAAGTATAATTTTACTATCGCCAACAAAACCAGTTTAAAAACAGATTAGTATTTTGAATTATTTCCCTACGACTAATGGTTCCAGAGAAAAGTTAAATTTATTGTCCATAGTAAACATAATACCTTTGACTATGGATTTTTCACGTTTTCTATGAAACTTGGTATGCAGTGTAGGGTCATAGCACCCAACAAAGTTCTCTCCCCTGAAATGTCTAACCAACAATTTACCAATAATTCAATTACCAGTGTCTTTATGTATTTTCACTCTTTACTTAGTTTTATTATACACTTCAATCAATGGTTAACTGATCCATGCATTTTTCTAAACATAAAAATTAAAATTTTTGTTTACTTCACCACCTAGGTTAACTTTAGGCCTTGATCAAGATTCAGTCTAGGTACAACGATCACATAAAGATTGTGTCAAACTTTAGGTCTTTATTTATTGCTGTTTTCGAAAGGTACATTATATAAACAAAAACCACAGTTTTTGGTAGGCACAGTTAAAAATGAATTTGCCACAGCCCAACTTTAAAGAAACATGTGTAGGAAACATCAAAACGAAAATCGTTATGTAACTGTATATATATTTAGCACGAAATGCTTTGATACTTAAAATATAGAATATATAACGGTAAACAAGAATATAAATCAGAAAGATTGTGCTTCTAATACTTAAAAGAGGGGAGCCTGTAAATTGCAAAAACTTTCTCGTCATATGGTTGTTTCTCATAGTTGTTTTATGTATACACAATTTGTGTACCATCAATGTACTATATTACCTTTTTAATAATAAGCTCTTTTTAATTTCAGAAGATTAAATAAAAATTATCAGTAAACCGAAACATACTTTCTCTCTATAAAAGAGTTTTGGGGGTAAACTGTCCTTAACAATGAAAAATTCAATAACGTGGGTTGGCAATATAGCCAAAGTGTAACCGTGTACCTAATTTCATAACATCAGACGATTAGTATGATCTCGGGTCTATTTTAAAGACATTTATACAAACAGACATCAGTCCTAGAACTACATTTTTGGATTTAAGGGTTTGTACGGAGAGTTTTTGGATACAAGAGTTATGGTCATTTGTGTGGAATTTTTTTTATTCAGGGACCCTCAAAACGAATATAAAGTATCAACACTCAACTCAGTTTTGAAAATTTGACGAAAACAATAAAATTAATCTATATTTTGAAGATTTAAATTTTCGCCTTGCTGCCTCCCTTGAGGTTCGTCTTACAGGTGTACATTGTGAAAATTTGAAAGATGATAATGAAAGAATCATAAAAAACACTCAGGCCACCTAAAGCATGGAAAATATATTGAATACAAGTATGGCAATTATACTTGGAAGGCACGTGAGATATGACACTTATAGTTTTTCTTACACGTTATTTTATTTAATTTCATATTTTTAAAATAGCGAAGCTGTTTATATTTTAGATCATTACATATTTAGAGTTAATAAAGAAGACTGATGTACCTTTAATGCTTGCTTTCTGTTGAAAAATCTGCGCATATTATGGTAGCTACATTCGCTTTCCTTGAATAACTTCTTGATTAGCATTATACATGTTGTTTATACTATAGGATAAAATAAAAACTCACGTCTTCCAACACTACTTAATGTATTTACACCTATATTATAATTATATACAACGGTAAATATATAAACAAGTTGTTAAACTGGTGATCGATTTCGTCCAGTTACACCGAACATCATCAGGCTCAAATGGAGACCAAATGGGTTTTTTACGATCACGCATAGTGTAGCCCTGAATGGTCGATTTCTTCAAAGGATTTATTCTTTAATTGGTCAAGTACTTCTTTAACCTTGTCTCTTAAGAATACTTACTTTACAGGTCTTGCTTTTTAAACACCGGTCAAATTTAGTGTCAAATTTAGTGTTCATGTGTTCGTCTTCGCTTCTTGAAACTTAAACTTGCGCCGGAAAATTCTATTTTTGTACTTTTAAAGATATATACTTTTACATTGGGTTGTAAAAACGTCAAACAATTCATGAACAAGCCTGGAAAGCTGTTAATTGACGTTTAAGTATATTTTGACTATTCTTTATACATGACATATCATTGTATGACCATGTATGTTGCAGCCCGGGGTACTCAGAGGACAATGCCTACTGGGTGGGAGCCACTGACACCGGCCTGGAGGGAGACTTCCGGTGGGTTGATGGCTTCCCCTTTACCTACACAAGTAAGTCTTCCGGTTGTGGAAACTTAGATTTGTCATGAATATGTATAAGTTGGGAGGAGGGGTGTTAGAAATTTTCGAGATGCATAAAGTGTAGCTTAAGTGACGTCATTCATCACTTTATTTTGATCCTGATAATAGATACGTTTGTTAAATATTTTAACATTTAACCTAACTATCAGCCACGTACGTTCCACGGTTCCTCAAAAGTATTTCAATTGAGTAAAGCAATCTTTGGATCAATCTATGCTGGAGGTTGTTCTTTAGCTTTCCACTCTCTTGATCTCTTATATTTGGAGGTAATGAAAAGTTTCAGCACCACAGCAGGGAAAGATTTAAGGGCTTAGGTCAATCTACACCTCGAAAAAATTAAGTTGAGTGCACCTATGCTATTGTGATTGTGAATTTCTGCGCTGGAGAAAGTTAGTGTTGTTGTTTTTGATGTAGAGGGCTTTAGAAAACAATGACCTGCAGTGGTCCAATACACCAGCCGAAGACAATAACCTTACCGTTTGCTTTTCAAGAAGTAAATATTATCAAAACTTATAAATAATTGTGTTATAGAGTAGAAGTAAATTGTAAAGTTTTAAAGCATTGTAAAGCTATAGTAAGATTGTAATGGTAACTTGTCCTATATTCCGGTTACTTGGAAGACACAAATTGTAAATAGTTAATGTTTATGGTAGGTAAGTGAGATTGAACAGTGACCTTCACACTCTAAAATATTACGTACATTCAAAGACCATCCTTATTATTAAACCGATTGATAATTTAAAAGCAAATATGTAGTTTTGATCCCGCAATGAAGTGAAATTCGCTTAGATGTAACTGACTGTTGTGCTATTTATTTAATTAATACTTCTAAGGAATATGTCTGCCTTAGTCAGTAGTAAGTCAACGACAACCATCTTACACTTATCTGTCAATCCATACTTGACTTAAAATACCTAAGGTGTATTGGGCCAGAAGAAGGGGATTTTGTAAAGATTGGCAGTATTCAGCGTTCCTAAAACCCGTTAATTACAAATCATATTGAACAGTTAGTAAATGAAAAGTCTATGATTTTACTTAAGAAATCAAAAAAACATTATTAAACTCACTTTAGTAGTAAAATACAATGGTCTATATTTCCTGGTGTTGATTTAAGAGGTTGTAGTATAAAACTTCACATTTTGGTACACGACAAAAACAACATATATATAAATCACGGGTATTGTATTTCTCGCAACGTCTGTTGTTTAAGGATAGTGAACCCAGCGAACCAAAAACTCGAGGAATTCCAACGATAAAGTTATACTCTCCATAAAATATCGAAACATTTTCTGGACTTATTTTAACAAAAAATATATCTTAATATAAAATTCAACTGGGATAGCAGTTTTTAACATCTAATCAGACATAAAACTAATATTTGTATTATTAAAGAATAACATTTTGAGATACAGTGTGGTTTATAAGTAAAGTACAAATCTCTGGAAAAGGTTACATGTGTAAAAGTACGGATAATTTTAATCCAAAAACGCTTTGTTTACCAGATATATGGCATTTTTTACAAAATAAAAAAAGAGAAAAGAAAAGAAAAGAAAAGAAAGGGTAAAAGATTCAAACGTTTAGCAAGTACAATTTTTTAGAACATTTTATTTCCAACCAATAACATGAGAATCAAACAAAATACAGTAATAACTAAGATAATATTAAATGTGTTAAAAGGTAGCAAAAAATCAATCTATTGTAAATTTTCTCTTGTACAATGTATCTTGGCTATGTTTTATTTTATTATTAGGTTTTTTTAGTTGAAACATTGAAAATTACATTTATAAAAAACCTTTCTTAGTGAATATTGGGATTATTTTATCACTTTTCATAATTTCAAATTCAAAGTTTTAAATCGCCTCCATTTTGAATCTTTTTCTAGATTAGATCACTTTTATATAAACATACTTACCGGACTTTAAACAGATCAGCTGAAAAATTAGACGATATCTGGTAAACAAAGCTTTTTTGGGAAAATATTCTTGATTTTCTATCACCCATATTTGAACAGAATTGTATTTCACAGAATTTGGTACTATATATGGGACACTCTGTCTTTGTGTCTAATATCGCATATTATTCTGTAATTTGTTACCAGTACAACTAATTAAGCTTAGTGCAAATGCATTAAACTTGTGAAACAGCTGTGGGTAAGGAATTACTTAATAACTAGGATGCCAAGACGGTATTAACGCAATGGATATGATTAATGAATTAGTTCATTCTTGCTTCCTTACATTATACGTTCTTGGGAGTATTAGTAAACTTTAAGATATTTTATCATATTTAGCAGTACTTGAGCTATATTTTATCCATTTTCTATAAGCACAACATTTCTTTCCATCTAATGATTTAAAAACCCACTTTTTTCTGAAAATTACTCGGATGGATTTTTTTGTAAGTTAAAGATAAATTTTGTTCTATGCCCTGATGTACCACATTGGGATATTTCATGTCCCCAAAAAGCAAAGGCATAGGTTAAGAAATGATAAATAATGTCGTAGTACGTTGTGAGTAAAACTTGTTTGTCAGAAAGTGTTTTTAAAAAGATAAATTGCGGAGAAGAGCTTTTGACAGACAAAATACGAGCATGAAATTTTAGACCACTTTCAGTTTAGACGCCTAAGAACTTCATAATTGAAGTTGGTACGATTGGTTCGTCACCAATTAAGTAACCACTGGTCGGACTCCAGACTTAACTAATTAACATGTGATTTCATATGCGTTTAGAAAACATTAAAATTTACTATAAAAATCTGTAATAGCCTAAAAAATGTCTGGATAAATGTAAAGGTATGCCCCATAACCTTTACCCATTATTAAGTTTTCTTATGATTTTAGAGATAAAACTAACCGTCAGGTATTTTAGTATTGATTCATTTTATTTCTTTGTTACTGTTTACCTGTATTCATAGCTATTTAATTAAAATATAAAGAAAAAGTAATAGTATGTAGTACCCTGTACAATTTGTTATAGCACTAGATAGTTAATTAAAATTTATTGAAATTCATGAAAAATGTATATGTTAAAGAAATAGTTATTTGTGTGACAAGGGATTAAAGAAAAACTTTTTGCCCACAAAGGAAACTGTTGTTTAGCAGTTTCTTGAGGGGTAAAAAATACTATAATTCGTTCTAGCACAACATTTTTCCTCAACCTACACAAATAATAACAGCTATCAGTTAATCTACATAGGTACCAACAGATTAAACTTTGTTCGGCTTTGTTCATTTAAGAACTAAAAAAATATTAGATGTTTATTTAATAATTGATATAAACATTTGTTTACTAACTTCCATAAACTCTGAAAAAAATTTAATCGGTCGGGAATCGATCTTATTATCTTCTGCACCAGATTCCTCCACGCTAGCACTGAGCTACGGCGTCTGCACAGCTTCTATGTCGTTGTTTGCCATTATCTTTACCCAACTGTATGTTAGTTATAAACAGATGTTCGGCTTTTTATTGTTTTTAATGGAATCTCCTTAAGCTCAATGCTAACTTTTTAGATTATAAATTTAATATTACAAGAAACTCGGGAGTTAACTGGTTTTCTAAAATTTCTGGCTTATCCACTAATATTGGGTGGCGTTAAACCGACGTCGTCAATGACACTACCCATTATATTTAGCTAAATAGAAACAAACAAAATGGCTGACACTCAGAAAACACAGCTGACGAAACAGACAGTGGTACCACCCTAACAGACACGTTGCTAAATTTTTGCTGTATCGTATTTCCATTTTAGTGGACGGAATGTTCCGGAGCTTTCCTAGATTATTTGGATTTGGGATGACGTTTCCTTCCTAGGTGCTAAAAGTGTCAGAGAGTCCCGAGGGATGAAAAGGTAGCTCTTTAATCCTCTATTCCAAAGAGTAAAGTACGACTTTTCATTGTAGGTTGGGGAAAATACATTACTGTAATGGGAGTTTGCAAAATAATTAATTAAATAAATTAGTGTAGATAGTTTATACTTTCAATAAATATTCCTAAGCACAGTTATGAAACCAGAAGCAAACCAAGAAATTTGCTTGGTATACCTCTTCACTCCACCTCGTTTTTTTCAGAAACATTTAAAATACTCCGCTATAAAATTGTTTAACAGTGTGCCACTGTGTCTAAAATGGAGCACGATTAAGACATGTTTAGAATGAAAGTAAGAAATGCACTTACTGGTATGTCTTGTTATAATGTTGAGGATTTTATTTTTAGATAGATGTCAGATGGATATGTTTATTCTTGCTCAATAAAGAACTTGAAATTACAACGAGAAATTTCCAAATAGTTATTAGCTATTAGCTCGTACATTAGCTTATTGTCATATTATAGATCACTCCCATATTACAAGAAGGCTACTGTAGATATAAGCATTATATTTTTTTAATAACATATTTTTAATTATTTCCAACCAATCAGTGTATCTTAGTATTTGGGTTATGAATCATATTTTAAAACCTACAATTATTTGTAAATACATTTATCAAGTTCATTTATGTAAATAAAAGATATCAAAGGCGACACAAAACAATTAAAGAGAACAAGGTGTATTGGTCAAGTGCAATCGACCTTTCCTTAATCCTTTCCCAATATTGGAAAAACAATTATCATTATTCCACTCGAATGAATGGATTGATTGAAACGGAACATCATACCATTACGTCATCGACCATTACGTCTCCATCTACCCACGTCATCACCTCCGTTATCACGGGTTAGAATAATGAGATTTATGGAATATTAATGGAGTTTTATGGACTAAGATAGTTTGAGCGAAAAAATAAACCCTTTAAAACAAAATTTATATTGTTCATACATCAACTGTATAGTGAATAGGGTATATTTTGTATTATTGTGTTGATTAAATATTTTTGAGATACAGGTGATTTGAAAATTTGACGATATTGGTAAAAGGAGTGTAGCTTTTGGCAAATAGTATGACGAAGATTTCATACACTACATTGCTCTGGTGTATTAATCTTTGGCTAACTCTCGATTTCTCCCAAACTCACTGAGAACTATTTTATAGTGAATCCAAACGACGTATGTGTCTTCTCTTCTTGGTATGGTTTAAGAGTAATTTATTGTGCCTTTAAAGACCCAATCGTATTTCAAGGCGACATTCCTGCCTTTACCATTTTAAAAGTTTATTATTTACAAAAGATAAGAAGAAGACACTTCCACTGAAATCACTTTGAATGTAATTATGAAGGTAGTTTTTTTGGAGCCTTAAATTAATTCAACGTAAAAACATAAAACCAGAGATTTGGTTAACGAACATGTGTCGCCATTGTTCATAATAATCATATATGGAATCATGATATGCAATTTAAGTAAACTAATGCACTGATAAATATTGTTAAATAATTTTTTTTATATATGCTTTAAGGATATATAAAAAGAATAGTAAATTTCATCATTAGGGCGAAAACTGAAGTTTTTCATACGAGCTCGCGCATAGTCTGATATATGTGAATCAAAAAGCCATAAATTATTACCTGATTCAGAACCAATAGTTTCAACCATTTTTTCGCTAATCAGCTGTTATATTTCTTACGTTTTAGCAGTTCTTTCTTGATTTTTTATTAGTTTTATAGGTTATGTCAGTTATTATTATAGATTTTTCGATCTCAACCATTCGATAGTTTGATTTAATACTCGATTACCAGTTTCACAAATACACGAAAAATCGATAGTGATTGTTGTAGTTACTTTATCGATCATTTACAATTGAATGCTGACTTCGAATCAAAAGTACCATCAAGAATGACTTTTGTGACCTAGGACCCAACAAACCATCATAATAATAGGTTTAGTACTAGGAAATAAAAAACAAATTTTTCTCTTTAACACATGTATCAAAACAGCTGTTTTCGAAGTAGTATTACGAAAAATATATTTTACTCTAACCAATATCGGGGAAAGGTGTCGAAACGTTAAACCGATAAATGTAAGCTCGAAATAAAATAACGATTGGTTACGGCAGAGCCACTAGAATGATTGGGTCCTGGCCAATATTGGTGGCTGTCAATCCAAACTAAACCGACACCTGCGAATTAAACTACAAAATATTCAGACGAAATGTTTCCAGTTTCATATTACAAACTTCTTTAATCTCCTTTGTTTTCTTTTACTTTTTTTTATTCTTATTGCTTTATAATTGGAATATTTCATGGTTTGTAAAATAACAGATTTGTATTCTATTTTCATTTGAAATATTTACTACACACATTCGTTCAGTCTTTATTAATTTAAAAAATTTCTTTACAGTTTTTACTGTAAATTATAACCTTCTAAAAACTATTATGGAGGTTTAAACATAGTTTAATATTCCAAGTGGGATTTTTCTATAAAAAAGTTATGAATGTTTAAGATTTTATTTCATCACTAGCAGACCCGGCGACCTTCGTAACGCCTGACAGTAAATACTTGTTACCTTTAAGATTGGCCGTGTTCTGAAGTTGAATAGCATTACGCCTTCACTGTGAAAGGTTATATATTCTGGGTTGCAGCATAGTGAATAACAATACTGAAACTATAAGACATATTGATAAAATTCCTATAAAAAAATCATCTGAGAGGATTAATTCACAATTTTCAAATCCAATCCAAACCCAAACCAAACCTAACTTTAACTGTTTATAGGAAAGATACAACAGCTGATTATTATTGTAAACGTAATACATATAAACATATATTATACTAAACACATTGAACTTATTTGGCCAACTAATAATCACGTCACTTTTAATAAGACAGAAAATAAAAATATAAATACATAATTCCTCAAAAGCGTAAACTATTAACGTGGCGAATAAAGCTGTTCATATTTACTTCATAGTTTTACATTATGAATGATTTAGATAGCATTGGATAGTAAAGCATATTGCTAATGGAAAGTAAACTAAACAGCTGTAGCTAAGAAATCAATGTAGAAATCATGTTTTCATTGTAGAAAATTTGTCAACAATCTTACTTTCCATAAGGCTTCTATAAGGTGGGGTTTTCAAAAATATTTTTTCACTAAAACCTTCACGGACACATATAGAGCAACTTCCTAAAATCGGAGGTGTAGTTTGGCAACGGATTAAGGACATACATACATACACACATTCAATTTCATATCTAGAGATAAAATAAAAATACCGTTGCTTACTAAATAAAAAAAATACACTGCTATAAATTTAATGGTGTCTAGTCTAATTTGGTTAAAGGTTTACTGTACCTTGAAAATTTTAATATTAAGCTGGATTGCACTGTATTGAAATATTGTAAACATTATTTGCACACATTTTAAGTCTCATATGGCCGTATGTTGTTTTCTAACTACCCTTAAAACGGGTTTTACGTTGTCTGCAATCATAAACATCGTCGGTCGTAGAAACAATGCCGCTGTATTTGTATCCTAACAGAGTTAAAGTTGTTTTCAGGGAGCTAGACGCTATTAGTTACTAACTCAATTTTCACAGTTGAAATTCCACTTTGTAAACCTACCTTTGCACTACGTTTCTCTGTGTAAACCTGCTCTTGTAACGTATTGTTCAGATCCCTGGCTACATCAAAATAATATACTTCAATTCTATGAATACCGTAAAAAACTTAAAAATAATATTTTGTATAAAACCATTAACCAGATTTACCTTATATTAAAATTACATGAACAGCTGTAAAATATTTAGGAGCTTATTGTGAGAGATCTAATTAGGATATTAATCTACAGTATAGTTTCTAGTATAGTACAGACTAGTGCAGTATAGTATAGTATCTGCAAATAGTTTATTTGTTTAGGATTGCATAAATTAATAAGTAAGTTTTGTGTAACGTTCTGGCTAAGGTCTCGTGTCAGAGTTTTTAGGTTACACTAAGGCTTCTGATGTGACCTAAAGATTACTTTATATAGCCAAAGCATCAGTTTAACTTTCCTTCCGAAGCACGGTGGCAATCTGGGATACAAATTTTATTTTTTGTCATGACTGGGAATCGAGCTCAGGTCTTTGTTAGCGGTACTCTATCCGCTCACGTCATACTAAGTTATGTATACTATAACAGATAATTTAACATCATATTCTGGGTTAAATTACTTATTTAAATTAGAATATCTGAGTTAATGAATTAAATAATAGTTATCATAGGGTATAAAATAAATTAAATCATCACAATACCCAATCTTAAAAATACAGAATATTGCAATATCTCTATATATAAAATTGAATGTATGTCTGTCTGTCTGTCTGTCTGTCTGTATGTCCTTTATGCGTTGCCAAACTACTCATCCGATCGCCATGAAATTTTACGAAGTTGCTCTATATGTGTCCGGGAAGGTTTTAGTGAAAAAATATTTTCGAAAACCCCATAAGTTTCCATTTTATGGCGTTTTAAATTTCTAATGTTAACCTTATGGAGAGTAAGTTTGTTTACAAATTGTCTACAATGAAAACATTTGATTTCTTAGCTACAGCTGATTGGTTTACTTTCCATTAGCAATACCGTATGCTTTACTATCCAATGCCATCTGAATCATTCATTAATGTTAAACTATGAAGTAAATGTGTACTGTAAAAAATGAACAGCTTTATTCACCACGTTAATAGTTTCGGTTTTGGGGGATTATGTATTTATATTTTTATTTTCTGTCTGATTAAAGTCACGTGTTTATATAATAATTACAATGGTTATATTATTACATTTATTATAATAATCAGCTGCTGTATATCTTTCCTATAAAAGTCGTATTACAGTTAGGTTTCGTTTGGGTTTGGATTGGATTTGAAAATTGTGAATTAATCTACTCAGATTTATTTGTTTCATGGGAATGATAATAATATGTTTTATCGTTTCAGTATTTTTATTCACTATGCAGCGACCCAGAATATATAACCTTTCACAATGAAGCCGTATTGCTATTTGACTTCAGAACATGGCCAATCTTAAAGTTAACATGTGTTTACTGTGAGGCGTTACGAAGTTCGCCGGGTCAGCTAGTATAATATAAAGTAATGCAGATTGAACTGGCCAGTTGGAAGTGGCTATGATGTTCCCACCTTCAAAACCGAATGACGATTCCTAACAACAGGGCGATTTTAGGTAGTAATAAGACCAGGGTTTGGACTGTTCCCCAACGAAACGTCAAAATAAAAAGATGTAGCAAGAAACAGAAACAATATACAGTCTTAAGCACCAAATATGAATATATTGAATGGGGCGGCGGAGTGTCCTGTAATTCAACTAGTTGGGGGTCACGAATTGTGGTTAGTTGTGGGCGATGTTCGTTGGATGGAATATTCTCTAATGTGGATTAGCGTCCACTCTATTGAATACTAAGTCCATTCTCAAATGTCATCTGCATAATCAAACCAGGAAGTAGTTCAGAGGCAGTGGTTCGGACTACATGTTCAATCGTAGGTCCCTTAGATCGTAGGTGTAGTGTTCTCATGTGTAGAATAACGTTTGCACTATTGAATACTATGTTAATCCGCAAAGACCATCCTCATAATTAGACCAGTTCGTAATTCAGAGGCAGTGGTTCGGATTTCACGTTAAAATGAGGGTCCGTTAGATACTCCATTGCCTATTGGGCTATTAATTATTAATTAGGTATAAAGAACATGTCAGCCTTTATATAATAATACTTTATATAATAATACTAATATTTATACAAGATGTATTTGTGTTAAATGAGCTTTAAGTTAGCTTTCAATTTAGTTAAAAAATATGAAAGTGAATATAATTGTTTTTATTTTTGTCATATAAGCTCTCTGATATTAGCAACACTTTTATATTTTTATCAAAGCTGTATTTTAAATAACATTAAAAATAATTGTTATTTCAGTTAAATCGCAATTTGTTCAAATTAATCCAATGAACAAGCCACTCTATATCGTTCCATTTGAATAACAAGTTGAACACTACGGTTAAACCCCTTAATTGAACACGCGCCATTTAATCCGGGATAAATCAAATAAATGGTCTCTTCATTTGCATAATTTAGAACTTATCACAAGTGATTAATTATAACTAGTAAAGGTTGGTTTACACTTAACAAAATCGGAATTTTTCAACTAATTTGTGTCCCTTTGAAAACTAAATACTACCAACAGTGTTTTTGTGTGTTATTCAACATATTTTCTCTGTAAATAATGAACAATTCATTTTTAGGGCGATTCAATACCCATAAAAAATATTTTTTAATTTCTTTAACTTCTAATAGTTTTGGCATTTGTGTATTCTCACACCTAACAATGATTTAAATAAATAATTTATGATTTTTAAATGAAAATGTGTATTTTTCTAAAGTTTTAAATTTAATGTTTAAAACCTACTCCTTCAAAATTGATCATTTTGGTATCAAATTGTAGTTTTATAGGTAACCTAAAGTTTTATATATTTTTATAATTGTGTTTCTAATGAAGTGAACAAATACTTTCAAATTTGGAAGGAAATTATATGGAAAAACGTAATTTTTATATTTAGTTTGCGAAAAACGAAAAATCTAATAGCATTCAAACTACAATACATTTTTCAATGTATTACTGTTAATAAGTCTCATTCTCAGTTCATGTTTCGGTTATAAAACATTTCCAGTTTCAGTTTCTTATGAAGAGTTTATTCCATGATAATACTACGATACCTTTTCATGTTTTATGTTTTTTAGTGTTTTATTGTGTTTATGCATTTTAAAAATTATTTACGCCGATGTCTCCGACTGAAAAACTTCACAAGTACTTGAAACATGTGATGTTATTTTATTACCGATCCATGTTATAAATATTGAACTCTGTTTGAGCTCTCTGGGTGAATTTTACGAAACCTATATAGTCTTATATAGTTATTAAACTTTTTAAATCTGTGTCATATTACTTTTTCTAAAAAAGTTGAATTATATAGCTATTAAACTATAAAATCAGTAAAAAGAAGAAAAATGATTAGACTTAGGCTGCTACATCAAATTATATACTTTATTTTCTACACAATATTACTTAAAACATATAAAAAATAATTTAAAAAAGTATGCAATTAATTACCTGCATTTATTTTCTTGTTACCATACCTACCTTCAAATTTGATGGTAGTACTTTAGGCCCTACTATTTCACATATAGATTTAATTTAACTCATATTACTTGTATATAAATTAAGAACAACGTGAGCTGAGCAAACAAACAAGTATTGACGATGTGAAAGTTTGGCTCAAATGAAGTTACAGTTAGGCGTGAGAATACCACTGTATTGTGGCGGTGCTAACTATGTTAACAACAGCAGATTGCTTAGCTCAGTTGAACCGAATTTATCATGGCATTTATTAATTTTTAAACTATTTATTTTAGATTAGATTAGATTGGATCATTGAAATGGCGACCATGCTACAAGGTAGGTATTTTCAGCCTAGTATGAATGAGAATTGAGTGTAAGATGATTGTGGTGCGATCTTGTAGTCTTGTTACTGACTAAGGCTGGCATGTTCCTTAGACAGGACTGTTAATTAATAGCCCAACAGCCGATGACAACTAAGGGACCTACAGTTTAACGTGGAATCCGAACCATGGCCTCTGAATTACGAATTGGTCTAATTATGTGGATGGTCTTTGCGGATTAACGTAGTATTCAATAGTGCGGACGTTAATCCACACAAGAGAACACTACACCCTCCGACCATCACTCACAACTATCCACAATTCGTGACCTCCAAGTAGCTGGATTACAGGATGTCACCACCATCCCAGTCCCATGAGTCAAATTTAGCCCTGAAGTGAGTATTTAGACTAATATAATAGTTACTTACGTCTTATCTCAGTTCACTAAGGGTTTGCCCCTACATGTTTCACCTGAAAGGCATGACCAAGTGTTGATGCAGAAACATTCAATCAATAATGGACTCTCAATCATTTGAAACATAAGACGGAACATTTAACAAAATAACTCACACTAAAATGACGGATGATTCGTTTTTTAGCCTTTTTTCGCGATCGTGGTCATCACTGTGTTATCTATGGTACGAAGGTTTATCTTCTAATCTTCACATAAGCTACTAGGCTATTCAGGTTATGTTACTAGGTCACTCACATAGGCTAAAATAGTTTAAAACACAGGATAACAGTGGATTAGCCTTTGTAACATAGATAACAAAGTCGGTAACAGTGTTTGATTAAAATCCAAATTTGATTTTAATCATCAGTAGTGGGACAAAGTAATACATTATACTACGATTAAAATCAATAGAAGATTTAAGGTCACTCATAAATGCACTTAAACTCTATAACATATGATTGTGTCTGCTGTGTTTATTTGGTAAACCTAACCTCTACATGTTAATCGAGGAACATGGTTTTAAATGTAAATAAACATGACGTGGTATGTGCAGTAACATCCTTGTTTTATATTTATGTCAATTTACCCTTTTAACTTTACGATGATTGTTTATTATTTCAGTAATTTATGCCCCAAACATTATTACTTAATTTTTCTTTACAAAATAATAGTCCATAAAATAATTTATAGTTAAGATTCAACAAAACTTTTGACTGGGACAGTGGCGACTTCTTGTAATCCAGCTACTTGGAGGTCACGAATTGTGGATAGTTGTGAGTGATGGTTGGTGGGTGTATTGTTCTCTTGGGTGGATTAACGTCCGCACTATTTAGCACTATGTTAATTCACAAAGACCATCCTCATGATTAGATCCGTTCGTAGTTCAGAGGCAGTGGTTTGGATTCCACGTTAAACTGTAGGTCCCTTAGTTGTTGCCATCGGCTGTTGGTCTATTAATGAGCAGTCCAGTCTAAGGACATGTCAGCCTTAATCAGTAACAAGACTACAAGATCGTGCCACAATCATCTTACAATCAATCGTCATTCATAATTGGCTTAATAATCTAATCCAAACAATATACTAAATGTTGTTAGAATTATTACTTATTGCATGGAGTTTTGTCGCATTCTCTTTTTCAATACAGTATTAAGTTATGTTTCTGAATGATGTAAACATTTAGGCCTCATTTAAAAATTAATTATTAATAAACATATTTTTAATATGAAAACTGCATTATTCTTGATTCAATTACTGTAATATATTACAATATATATTACATACTAACATATACTGTAATCTTGTAAGAATTTTTACAAAACATTGGAAAATATAAACAATAGTCAGAATTCAATGAATGACATGTGTTTATATGAACCGTATGACTTATTTTAAATTTTACCTTAAAGCTTCTATTTATTATAATCCTAGTGTAGTGTTTTCTTTTATTTTTATAATTTCATGATTTTATTTTTTGTTAGTGTTGGAACAAAGTAGGTTTGGATCTAAAATCAATAAATACTCGAAAACTAGAGTATTTTTGTTAAAACCATTCGATGGAGAAATGGTGAGATAAATCAACTAATAGCGGCTGCTTCGGTCTCGTGTTTCAATTTAAACTGAAAAATGTCGCCGTCCACGCAACAATCGATTCAATCGATTGGTATCGATATTGCAGTATCGACCACGATTATTTATTGGATTTTATTCCACCAGCAGTCCAATACTATCCCGGATCTAGCAGATTAAAAATATTCCGCGAATAGCTCATGTAATTTATTGTGATTGGAATTACTGTTCTCAGCTAATTTTCTTTATTATTTTTACAACTAACAAACTCAACCTCAACTCCCCACACCTGAGGCCTAGAGCTTGTGCGGTGAATTAAAGACAGAGAGGTATCGTAACGGAATTAGTCACATAGAGAAGCTAGAGGTGACCGCTCATGATCTGACAGGAGTCGCCAGCTCTGGTTTAATTCAGCAACCTTTGAATTTTGGTCCAGCGAGTAATTACTATGCTAATATGTCGGTTGCTCAGATTGTTATTTTAAAAGTTTATGTAAATACTAACTATTTGAACTATGTTCGTGAACATTGTGGATTATTGATTAGATTAGATTAAATTATTGAGTGTAGTAGGATGATTGTGGCGCGATCTTGTAGTCTTGTTACTGACTAAGGCTGACACGTATCTTAGACAGAACTGTTGATTAATAGCCCAACAGTCGATGACAACAACTAAGATACCTACAGTTTAACGTGGATTCCGAACCACAGCCCCTGAATTACATATTGGTCTAGATATGAGGATGGTCTTTGAGAATTAACGAAGTATTCAATAGTGCGGACGTTAATCTACACAAGAGAACACTACACCCACACTCAATTAACGACCAACACTCACAACTATCCACAATTTGTGACCTACAAGTAGCTGGATTACAGAACGTCGCCAACGTCCCAGTCCATAAAATGTAGTAAAAGTGTTTAAAAGTAAATAAAATTTACTTTTAAACATTTTCCTAAATAGGGTTTCTTTAAATTAGAATTTTTTTAACACTAGGAATTTCAAAGTTTTTTAGCTTAATTTATATTTTAAATATTTTAATAGTTTTGTAAAATCACTAAAATTAATTTAAGGTAATACTGCAAAATATTAACTTTTGTAATAAATTTGTATGGATTAAATTTTCCAGAAACTACTTTCGCATTACGTTAAATTAACTATATGACGTCATTTGACTTTTTTCAATTTTGTATTGTTAAATAGATTAAGGTTGTTTTGATTTTATCACGATGAGCTAACAAGATTGACTCAGCTAATTGAACGGAAATTCCGTTAAAAGGTAACCATGTTGAACTTGTCAGTTCACACTAAGTAATATTATTGAGAATAACATTTTCTTATTTCAAATTTAATTTACGAAAAAATATTAATTTAAAATATTGCTTTGAAATAATGTGTTCAATTTGTGTTTTATATATCCCGTTTTAAATTAAATCATAGATTTTAACTTTGCAAACGACGTTTAGCAATTATATCAATTATATTTTAAACAGATTTGTGACATCGATAACTGTAATTTATTCATAAAGTTATTACGTTAATTCTTTTACAAACATTCTATTCAACCTTTAATAGTAAGCGAGGGGTAAAGGATGAAAGATCAAGAGTAAAATGTAAGAAAGAGGTAAGGGATAAAAATTAAACCCTTAAGTGAAGGTTAGGGACAAAGGATGAGAATAAAATACTATAATGTAAGCAAGAGGTAGGGGATGACAATTTAACCCCAAAATGTAAGCCAGAGGTAAGGGATGAAAATTATACCATAAATGATAGTGAGGGGTAAGGGATGAAAATTAAAACCTAAAATGAAAGCGAAAGGAAAATAATGATTCGTTAGAGTGAAGCCAATACGATGACTGGGTCCTCGACCTGTATTGAGCCTCAGTGTCAATCTAAACTAAACCGACACCTCCTGCAAATTAGAAAATTCAAATACCTTTCTCTTTTGGCTTTTTACTTAAACTTTTAAAATGGTTGGGCTTATTCAATAGGTAAATTTGATTTGTATAATAAGAGGTAACAGTGTGTTTCGTATTTTTGAGAAAATATTTTTGCTTACTTAAGTTAAATGTTAACCCTGCAGTAGGCGTGTGGGCTACAGTGGTAGCCAAGTGCTTTTGTTTCTCCTTTCATCCCGTTACATATTGTTCTAGGAGGGTTAGCACACAGGCAGCTACCGTTAATCATCCTTTCTACATACTCACTGTGTTGTTAGCCTTGACAGACTGAACATGTGTGTGTTGTTTTCTGTTAATGTTGTTTGGGCTACAACTGTTACCCGCGTGACCTAAAGTGCTGAGTGGCCCAGAACGTTGTTTTTTGTCTGACGCTAATAGTTTGGATGAACTTTATTCGACAAAGTTTATCATACGAGTGATGAAATAACTGAGAATTTGTGAAAACCTAAGATCCTCACTTTCTAAAATCTTGCAAAGGGAAGAGTTGACATCTTCAAGATGTGTGTAAAATACAATGCATCAAGAAACATTAGGTCATGACAAACAGACGTGTTTTTTATTTACTCAACATCAATGCTCTGAATGTGTACAACGGTAGCCTAACCAACGTGAAGGGTCTCCTTTGCCGAGAAGTGAGTTCACCACAAACTGCACCTTGAAAATTGTTGTCCTGAAATAAGATAAAGGGTCAAGATTTCGTGTTTGCCAGTTGAGCTGAAACGAAGGGGGTTAAATTTCTTTGAATTAAAGATCCCCAAATAGAATGCACTCCTATTGAAGTTGCACGGTCGCTGACACTGGTGCGGAAGAGAGAGGGACAGGTCAACGAGGAAATGTGGATGTCACAAATGTGGATACAAGATTCCCCCGTAGCCATTCTCGACTAGTGAGCGACTTGTGTATAATTAAATTTAAAAATTTAAAATATAACATCTATAAAATATAATGTACATGGGTATATATTTTAAGAAAATCATATTTTTTAACAGGACGTATTTTATACTTTTATTTACTATTAGTAACTGTCTTATCTTGATAGAGATACATAGTAATAATGCAAAAGAGGAGGTAACACATTTGAATGAACGTGAATTCAAAATATACACAAAGCTTACAAAAACACTTATTAGTAAATTATTAATAATGAAATGTGTTTATAATTAATATTCATATTAGTTTACGAGTGTTTTCAGCTTGTATTAACGTTTGTAAAATAAACTCATATTAAAAACCTTAATAATATTAGATTGTATAATAGGTATTATATTAAATAATTCCGAAAAATATTTTTTTTAGTTTTTAGAGCCCTGAAAAGAGAAAAAGACAATACTTTTACTAGATTTTTGTTGAGTTTATATTAGGGTGACACCTTACATTTTTATAAGGTTGATATAATGAGGCATTTGTTTGATATCACGTAGTTTTTATAATAAACCTATTTCAAACTATTAATTACATAAAATGAAAGCCTATAAATGTTTGTTTATCTAATTTAACTCATTTTTTTATTAGCAATAGAAGCATTTAACCACGTTGACTAACCACTCATTTATTTAAACTACGGTTTATTTTGTCCTAAATCAATACTTTCTTTATATTTCTCTAAAATAAAAACATTAAACTATATTTTTTTTGCAAAAATCCTGTAGGAAATCAAAAATATGAATAATATTCTAAGCAACTGAACTCAATAAGGAATAGTTTGACCAGTGGGCCGCCTGTGATACATTGGGCTTAATGTATCAGCATATGTATTGGTAAACGCTTAGCCTGGATAGGATCCGGTCTGGTATTATGTATAGCTTGCATATATCTAACGTATGGATATATGGATACGCCATCATCCAATAACCCTAACGTGGTGGAAATACTTTGTTGAATACGTAACTGTTACTCGAAACAGTATTGAGGCTTTTTTTAATAAAGCAATATTAAATCCCCCTGTGGAAGTTTACGCTGGAAAATAAAATAAAAAACTATTTTTAAATATTTTTCATTTTATAAAGTTACAACATGTCAAACATTTTATTGTTACTTCTCAATCTTGTTTTATAATAATATATAGATTATTTAGAATATTTTAAAGCGTGTATGGGGTTCTAGGTTAGGTTAGATTTGGTTGGGTTAGAATGAGTAGTACCTAACCTAACCTAAACTAAGCTTAGATGTAATTTATTTGCCCAATAAATCTCCTGACTCCTAACAGATCATAAGCACTCACCTCTGGCTTTCCTGTAGCCGTGTTTCGGATTCCACGTTAAACTGTAGGTCCCTTAGTTGTCATCGGCTTTTGGGCTATTAATTAACAGATCTGTCTAAGGAACATGTCAGCCTTAGTCAGTAACAAGACTACAAGGTGCCACAATCATCTTACACTCAATCCTCATTCATAGTTGGCTTAAAATACCTACCATGTGGTATGGTCGCCATTTCAATAATCGAATCTAATCTATGTGCATCACCCTTCCACCACACATCACTGTTCACAACTCACTACGTAGAAGTTTGGCCTATGGCTATTGTTTAAAAAATAGCTCAGATCAAATAGGGAATAGTTTTAGTTCCTCACAGGTGTCCTTTTTCATTTAGTGTGAATTGCTAACACCTTACTCCAGAGCTATTATATATTATAGGTACATATAGCTATATATTTCAATAGCTACTGGTACGCACTCATGAGGTTTTTCCGTGTTCATAGATTGGTTTCCCGGCTGGAGCCAACACAACCACGTGCTGAGACAACCAAACGACGACTTCCTCAGCGAGGAGGACTGTGTGGAACTGCGACGCCTCTACCACCATCCCGCCCTCGCCGCCACCGCCTCCGCCACCGCCCCCGCCGCCTCCAGGCTCACGGAGTCCTACATGTGGAACGACCGGGACTGTGACACCAAGAACTACTTCATCTGCGAGAAGCTGCAGAAGGGAGCAGGTACGACTGACATAACTAATGAAGGAAGTGTATTCCTCAGATTATTTTTTAAATACTTAAGTGGAGTAGGACGATGACAAAAAGTTTCATTAAATTTTTGACATTGATATTTCTGAGCTGCTGTGAGAGGGTATTGGCAATCTGTCATACCAAAATTAGAAATGGAACTGACATCAGATGATCACAAGGACAGCTATTTAGAGGAACTTAAAACATTTACTTTAGACAAATCCATGATCTTAGCTATTTCCCAAAGGGAAGTAAATACTGCATATGAGTTGTTCCATCTAAAATTCCCTTCTCAGTTTAACAAATAAATACATACACATTCAAGTATATATTGTATTCAATTTTTATTTATGATCTAACCTTAAATATCCTTTTATAGGTCCTGAGTAATACAACATTTTAAACGAGAGTTCCTCGTGAATAGCTAGGTTGAAAATAGTTACTCTGCTATGCTTCAAACTTGGAAGTTCCGGAGATGAAATTTAAAGAAATGAAGTTTATTTCAATCTAGCTGTGAAAACTTTTTAAAGTTAACATTTAAAATACTTACCTTTAATAGTACACTTCATAGTTTATTATCCAAGTGCTGAATTTGACAATTATATTGCTTATAAGAATATTAGTATAATTTTTCCTGAGCATAGTGTTTAGCGTCTTAGATTTTATACCAATTTGAAATGTTTTTAACCTTGATTGATAACATGATACTTGAGCAGAAAGAAGGAAAAAATTATCCGGAGAAAGGATCTATTGAACCCCTTTGAAAGTAGTAAAATAGGTAGTAAATCAGTTACCCAAAAATGGTAGTCATAGCTGTTTGGATGGAGTACTGGCCTACCACTCAAAAGACCCGGGTTCGATTAACAGCTGTGGCATAAATCATATTTGTAGACCATACTGTTACCGTGCTTCCGAAAGCAAATTAAACTGATGGTTCCGGACGTGTGTAGAAACGGCACACGTCTAATGTGTAAATATTTTTTTCCAATTTTAATTCACAGTATTTATGAATCATAAGGTCATATCTTATACAGTATAAACACTACTGAATATAGGTTAGTTTGTGGGATAGTATATTCAGAGTGTATACCCATCCAAACATCCAAACATGCATACATGCTTGTATGTTTATCTATACAAAGACAACAGCTGGTCCCTAGCAGCTTCTCAGAATTCAGATTGTGTTCAAATATTCAACAGACTCACACAGTATCACGATATTTGCACTGTCTCTAGTTTGGGTTATGTGGGAGTAAAAGATGCTTGGATAAATGGTTATACTTAAGTTTTTTCCACATTATGCAATTTGTAATATTCATTGGAAAATGTATGATTTTTGTTTGACTAATAAAGTTACAATTTAGTACATTATAGCAAATTATATAACAGAATTATTCAGTCGGTGATAAAAAAACAAGTACAGAATTCTTCAATAAGTTTAGAATACATTATTTTGTAACAGTATTCGTTCCATTTTTATATTGCTATACCTTAACGTAATCTGCTTTTTCTATTGTGTAATAATACCCAATGATGATGGTGGGCCTATGTTATTTCGATTTTTTATTGCGGAAATTTTCTATCCTGATTAATAAAACATGACTCTTCGGGATCTGAAGTTTGTACTCGTCCAGAGGTGAGTTGGGACCTAAAACATTACAAGATAGTACATAGTCCGGACTAAGCTAGTAAAAATGTGGAATAACTGTTTGAAGCAGTAAAAATAGTTGCAAAGGATACGAAGCAATAAAAGTCACACATACAATAAACAAAGAAACACAAAGACTGTCCACACATCACAATGGTTAAAGTGAGCGTGTCACATTTCTGTTTTTAGCTTTTGACCGGCTTAATCAAGATTATTATATACTAATCTTGAACCGTTTTAGGTCCCAACTTAAGGATAGGATCAGATTTTTGATTTCGAAACATCGTTAAACTACGTTATACTAATCGTGTTAGAAAATACCCGTAATAAATAACATTTAAGAACTTATTTTGTAAATATGTATGTTGATTTACCATCACACAAAACGACAACACAGAAAACGAGCTTTAAAATAAATACCTACCTACATGCAATCTTATCTTCTTGTTGTTACTGGACCTTTTTAATACATGTAACCTTACTCACATTAGTCTTAGATTGAGCAAAGATTTAAAATATTATATTTGAATTGACTTAGTAGGTCTAAATAATACTTAATTGGGTTTCAATGTGTCATTTATGATTTAAAGTCGTGAGTTAAAATCAAAACAGCGATTGTTATATTACAGTGAGTCTCGGCAAAGGACAATTTTAGCCTTATAATCGGAAACCCTCGGATAAATGCTGATACTGCAGAGATCGTGCGGTCGTAGTCAAGCCTTTGTATTACCGCTATAAATGCTATACAGGGGTTACCATATTTGTATTAGGTACTTGGTTTCAATACTGAGTATTTGCTTTTGATTGATGCGATGGTATTTTAATATATCATTGTAATGTTAAATTTCATTCAAATCGATTTGTTCACTTACACATCTTAGGGTACCAATATTTTCATATAATTTGTCCAGCTACATCTGTGATGCAAACTAACACAGTTCTATGTGCACATAACTAATAAATCTAATTGGAATTTTGGGGTTTGGACCAAGATCTTCACTGACTGAGCTTCAGACTAAGTAACCATCTCAAAAAGTTAAATAATGAGTATGAAATTTATATTCAAAAATACATTATAACAGTTTCCAAATCCGGGAAAGGCAATTTTAAAAATAATATGAAATATTTTACTTATTAACTTAATTTTACAGGATTTAGTAATATTCTTCATTACTTTGGAAAAATTGGGAAAATATTGTCTATACACTGGACTCTATAATTGCATCCATTCAATCATTCAACCCCAATTAAAATTATAATTTAATTTATGAAATAGTAAAATTATATATTTAAAAAAATCTAAATTGTTAATCTTAATCTGAAAAAAACTATTTAGATCCGTAGGGTCTGATGGAAAAAGGAAAATGTTGTAAGATGATTGGACTGAATAAGTCAGAATATGGTTACTGGTAAAACTGTTTAATTTTTATCCTTAAATAAGTATAAAAGTAACTCAAATAACACTTTTTTATTATTTCTTTCACTGTTAAGAATATAAATTTTGTTTATCTTTTCGTTCTAATTTGTTTGTATCTATATCTAAATATTATTTTACTAACACATTGTAAATTAAAATGTTTGTAATTACTTCCTTGTCGAAAATAAATGATCATGAATATGTCTAAAGGGAATTTTTTCAGTTCATCTAAACAGCTGTTCTAATGTCTTAACTATGACCATATTAAGTCACTAACCAAACGGAGTCACTTTTTTTAAGTTTTTCGTCGTGAAAACTGCCAAAAAAGGCAAAGTCAAAATTGAGTACAATGTACGTAAACAACGCAGTCAATTATTAAAATTAAATTATAATTCAAATAGTTACACTTTTACGTAACAATGTCTAACTAAAACTTATATAAACAGAAGAAAAATTTGTTTGTTTAAATTATTTGACCAAACATTGTGAGGCACAAACGTAGATAAATACTTTTTTGTGGTTTTGCTCCACTAAGTGAAATAGGCAATTATGGTCAGTTGTGCATTTTCGTAACATCCTGTGTATTGTGTATTGTGACCAATACGTGTGTGGGGTATTGTGGATTGTCGTGGCTGACAATAACAGTAACAGTACGGGAACATAACCCTGGCAATAACAATCAGGCTCCCATAACAGCACATGGTATGCCGCCATGTGTCTCACTTTCTATTAACAATTTGCCTTTATTATATTGTCAATTCCTTCCCACGGTTCTACAGAACAATTCTAAGAACATTGAGCTTTACGTCGGACACTTTTTAATTGTGTTTTGTGTAAAATATACCTTAATATAAACTATGAAAGTAAACTATTGTGATGCAGTAGAATAGTGTTTTATTTACGTTATTTCGTGTTAGCGTAGGGCTAGGGTTTATCGTTTTTAACTTTGACACGGTTGATTTGTCGTGGTTTTCATTGTGTATTTATAAAAAAAACTATTTTAAACGTCATAAAACTGCAAAAGAGTAAAATCCCATATTCTACTTTAATTGGTTGTTTTTGTGAATAGTAAGGATATACTATTACTGGGGTCTAAAAAGCTATTTAAAATCATACTGATACCAAAACACTAAATAAGAATGTATAGGTGTATAGTGCAACCTGTACTTCTGTACAGAACAGAAACATGGTACTTTACTAAAAGATCCCAAAAGAACCTGATGACCTTTAAAAACAAAATTTTGAGAAGAACTCCAACAAAAGAGACTCTTGTAGAATTGGAAAAATTTAAATAAAAAACTATAAAGAGAAGCAGGTATTGTGGACATAATTAAAAATTAAGATGGTTGGCCAATGAGATAATGAAGATGGTGCTAATAGGAACACCAGAGAGCAAAAAACTATTATGAGGGTAAAGAATGAGATGGGTGGATGAGGTGATGAAGGGCCTAAGAAGAATTGGTCAAATATATAAAATAAAATGAAAAACGTTTATTAAAAAACTATACGTGAAAAGAACAGTTTTTATTAAACAGAAGTTTTTTTATTAAATTAGAACTTGTTTCTCACATAGACTGGAGTCTATGTTTGAAGAAAAGAGTCAAAATAGTCAGTCCATAATCACTTAGTAAGTTGGTAAGAAACCGGGAAATGAAAGATGAAAATTAAAATAATAAATAATATAAAAATAATAAAGTGCATATAGAGCAATAAAGCATTGCCTGAGCTCATTCTACCATCGATTCAATAGTTTCAGTACAGTATTATTTTTTTGCGAATTCAGACCATTTGATTGCTTTAAAATAATTTCAAATCAGTGTTCTGGGAGAACATGTTAAAAATAGACAAAATACATAGTTGGTTTTCCTCGCTTTTCTGTGAAACCTCGCTTTTAAAGTAACAAGTACTGAAAATTTATTTTAAGTAATTAGTTAAATATATTTCCGGAAAATTTTTTCATGTGATTTAAAATATAATCAAACCGTTCTAGATCTGAATAGTTTTTAAATTAATGAGCTTGACCGTTAGCAGTGCAGAATATTAATATTTTCTTGTGCAAATCCATTATTCAATTAAACCCGACAAGTCGACCGCTGCGAGGTGCAGTTAGCCACGGGTCGGTGAATTCAATCAGAAATACGTTTAAATCATTGCAATTCCCACCATTATATTGACCAACCCATCCTCCATCGTTAGTGATTTACTGACCAGAAAAATCCATTTATAAGTTTCAATTCCATTCGTGTTTTCACAAAACCTTATTCTGGTATTCGATAAATTGCAAATCCTATTGTTTGACGCATACTGAATTTGATGGTCGCCCTAGAGTTAGAATTCGTTTATCTCTTATACAAAATATTTTATACAATTGATTTTTAATTAGAATAATCTTTTAATAAGTAATTCCTTTAATTAACAACTTTACAATTGTTTTACTTAATTCAAACATTGGTTTACACGAAACGTAGAGCTTAATTAATAACTAATAATTAATTAATTGGCTTACAGCAAATAAAAAAATGAGACTTATTTTACACGTTTTCTTTACTGGAAACATTATTTTCCTTACAACATTAAAAACCCAACCAAACTTGAAACATTGACTTACTTTACTGTACACATTTAAAATATATATTGTTGGTAAAACTAGTAGGAAGTTTTTAAAAATGTTTAAGAGGTTTATACAATTTTGAATGCATGTTAGGACTTAAAAGAATAGTTTTGGGGATAAATTTTGAGCAAATTAGTAGGAACTTTTTCTGTGGTAGGTTCAAATTTGATATCCATCATCACATACATATTGTCATGAATCATAACTATTAAATTCTAACTATTAAATTCTTCAAATCCTACATTGAATACCTAACTCTTCTTACCGTTTGAAATACAATATATCAGAGTTTTTGTCATAAACCTTTTCTTAAGTGCTATATATGATGATTTTATTATGAATACTTGATTCTTGCCTAAAAGTTCTTACCTTTCATATCGTTTCATTACTAACGCATTAAACAAAATTCAGACGTCATAATTTGGTCAAATTTGATTGTTTTATCCACGGTATAGAATATATAGTTTTACTATTGAGTATACTTGGAGTATATATTGGAAGTTTTAAGCTTATAATTTGGACGAAAAAATCGTGTATTTTAATGTTTTCTTTTAACTTACTTGTAAAAATTGTGTTAGTAAAATATATTTACCGAGTAAAAAATAATTTTTATATAAATGTTATCTGTGGAAGTGATCTATGTATAAATTTTGAACAACGTTTACTATTTAAGAAAGGGCTTTTAGTGGTTAATGTTTTTAAAAGTTAACATATATGACATTTTGAACGACCATACTTGATGATGTGTTGTCAGCGCGTAGCTCATATTGCATCCTATTTTAGTTCTCTAACGTAGGTTTGTGTTTGTCTTATTGTTTCTAAGATACACATATATAAATATATACTTTTATGTATGTATATATGAATATATATGTTTCCATTGGGAAACGTACAGAAACAATATTCACCTCAGTTTGAAATTCATTATAGGTGATGTTACTTAGATTTTTACAACGAACATTGTCTATCACAATTTAAAGTAAAAGAACAACAACTCATTTCGTTAATAGATGGTATTGTTTGCAAACTTTTTACTACTTTAAACTTTTTTGTTTTCAGTTTTATATTGACTTAGTCCGGACAATGTTACTAATCGTGTCATGCTTTAGGTACTAGCTCACCTGATGACGGGATCAGATTCCAGATAGTGAGACTTCGTGAAACTTCGTTTAACTTAAAATCGTTATGATAAATGTCCGTAATAAAAATCTAAAGAAATACTATCTAGAATCTATCTATGTTTATTGAATAGGTGGATTAATTAAATTTATTTAGAAGCACTATCACTTTAGTCTCCTTTAAACTGTCGACAGCATAAAATGTTTTTACACATAAATAATCATTTTAAATTAATTAAAAATGAAACACCCTCTTACAAATATCACATAACAAAATAAAATATTAAAATCAACTTTATATAGGGCCTACATCTAGTAAGTAGTGCTATAGTGTATTTACAACTACTAAGTTAATGTAGGTTTTCGGGGGGGTATGGAATTAATTGTATTATAAATATTTGGCACCGGGTTTAATTAAAACTTTGAAAATATTAAATTTGGTTTTGAAAACTAAAATTCATTCTATTTCTAAGTGTTTCTATCCTACTTGCAACTTACTGCCTCTTAAATCCACACAGTAGGAATGTATGTTACGAATCAGCTCCAGGGGGACTAAGTTCAAAGTTGTAGCAAGTTTGCTTTACTTTTCCGTATTTGATTCCAATCACAGTATCTCAGAATTTAATCAACGGAACAAATCTAAATTCACAAGGATAAAAAATCTTTAAATTTTCAACTTAACCAAATTTAATCAGTTGCAGGCAATATTAGGTACCACTATAGAACGGCATTGGACTAAAACATGCATCATCAGCGACTGTATACAGCAAGTTGTGGTCACACATGTCTGGGTAAACAAACAACACACATGGGGCCGCCTCTATCTGGCTGTTTGTTATAGCGGTGTTACTCGCGGTGGACTATTACGTGGGTGTTTTCAAAACCTATCAAGGCAACAGGTCAAATCAGTAGTGAAAATGTTGGAGAAATGATTATTTTACTATAAATACGGTTTTTTGGATTTTTTCTACAAAATCAACAATTTTTGAGAGCTTACGATCTGGTATATGATATTTTTATGCAAATTCTTTCAGCAATAAAAGTTAATTGCACATATAAACTAAAGAAACTTTTATCCCTTCAAGGAAATGGAAGGTTTTGAACAAATTCTGAACTGTTTTTTATAATTTGAGCCACAGACAACATGTTACACATAAATCATCATTTTAGATAAATGTTAAACCTAAAAAGCATACCCTCTTACATTTATGATAAAACACAAAAAAATAACAAAACCAACTTTATATAAATCTAGTAAATGGTGTCATAGTGTATCGATAACTACTGATCAGGTGTTAGTTTTATAATGAATTAAAAAGTTAAAGTATATGTTTTGGTTTGACCTTTTGTATTATGCCGTTCCTTCGGCATTGCTGTAAAAACAAAATCACATCAATAAAAGCCACCTCTGTCTATTTGGTATCTGTTCTTTAGCTAATTTAAATTTTGGTTAATAGGCAAGCTAATCTTTAGCATGTTTTACGGTTTTAATCCCCAAATGAATAGAAATGTATCGAATTTTTTCAGATGTAGGATATAGTAGTAATAATAAAAATAAAACTAAAGGGGTACGGTAAGGTATATAAAAATAATTTTGATTATATAGAGATGATAATTACTGTAATTTACGTACAGACAAATGACATATTTCTTCTATGCCCAACATATATTATTAAATAATTAAAAGTTTTGTATTGATCCGTTGTACTCATACATTTATCATACATGTATTATCTTCCAACAAGTTTCAAAAAGTAGCTTTTTAACAAAAATGTGTAAAAAAACGTTTTATGAAACTAATATTTCAAATCTTCTCTTTTTAGTAGAATTTTTCATACTTTTGGAATACTACTAAACGGCGTTTGAGTAACTGATCTTTATAAATTTTTTTTAACACTTTGTTTTACCTAATCTGCAGGTAATTTTAATAATTTATAATATAATAGATAATTTTGTTTTGGCGAAAAACCCACAGCATATATGACGTCAGTTTTCTCGTTGGCCGTGATGCCATTATCTAGGTGATAACAGAGATAACATTGCGCACCACACGGGGTTCGCAACACACATTATCGTATCTAGACCGCGTATCTAACGCTTTGGGATTATGCTTGCCTTTCACACGTTTGAAACGCATCGCCTTTATTACTACGCAATATTTACTAATAGTAAAAATGTAACGTATTTTATAAAATAAAAACTTAAACCACAATCCCTCAGTATTAACTCAAGAACTGTTGTTGACAGATGAAGTAAAACTACGTTTTCTTTCAGTCTCAGTTTTTTAAAAGATTGCAAGTCTCTAGATCTCCTATTGAATATTAGTTAGAGGTTACGAAAATCTCTAACTAAGTAGGATCCACTCTGCGTCGTAACGATCAGAGGTCTCTAGAACTGATATTGACTAATAAATAAAGGTTACGAAAGACTCCAATGAAAAAGGGTCAACCATCTTGACCATTACGGTG
This sequence comes from Nephotettix cincticeps, assembly GCA_023375725.1. Classification (NCBI taxonomy): domain Eukaryota; kingdom Metazoa; phylum Arthropoda; class Insecta; order Hemiptera; family Cicadellidae; genus Nephotettix; species Nephotettix cincticeps. Next base: position 45,059,054 of record CM041787.1, read on the forward strand.
GATTAATTTACTAAATAAAGGTTTAAATACCTGTAATATTTTCTATGATCGTGTATTGGTGCTGACGACTGGTGTCAGGAATTTTAGGTCCATTATCAAGTCGAAAACAAAGGTAAATGAAAATAGTCATCGACACTACTGTAGTGGAGAGATGTAATCTACAATACGAACACACACGGAAACACGAAATACATTTAATAGTTTGGAATAATCACAAAATTAGGTTGTGAATGAGTTGAAGCTAGGAAATAAAGATCCAGTTTGAGTCGAAAAGGTTGCAGGTTTCTGGAACTTGTAATCTTGTAAATTGAAAATTGTAATCTTCCTTTTGTTGGGTAGGTTTTCGTGTCCAATTTGATATTATGTTTGTAAATCTCGTGGCTTTTGATTTTCGGTGATGCTAAACCCGTGGTGAAATACGGATTAATACAAATAAAGAGCTAAAGGCACATATGGAAGGTGAATATAGAGTATAAATTTATCTCAAAAGTATGCAGCATTCGTTTGTACTGTTATATAAAACTATGATTTTGTAATGGACATTTTTAGGTCTGGAAAGAGGGTTTTATCGATCCGTCAGACTAAAATTTGAATCGGAAGTGACGTCATATGGTTTATAAGGATACATTTTAAAGAAACAAAAAACATCCCTTTAGACATATCCATGATCTATGTTATTTCCTAAAGGAAAGTAAAAACATTCATATTTTGAAAGAGTCAGTAATAAACCTTTGTTTTCAGAACCTCTGGAAGACCTGAAGACCGTCTGTAATCGTACCCTCTCTCTGAACGTTGACCAACCGCGAGCCTCGGTCACCTCCCCTGGGTTCCCGCGCACCTATCCCGACAACGCGGAGTGTCACACCCTCGTCGTCGTGCCACCCGGGTACAGGATCATCGTGGAGTTCGACGAGCTTATCCTTGAGGAGGAACGTCTGGAGTAAGCACAACTTTTGTAATATTTTAACCAATAAATATATGTACTATTGTAACATAATATTCGTACTGTTTATTTCATCTGTCAGCAGTTGAACATATTGTATGTATCTGAGATTGCAACTTTTATTTTAGCCATCAACATAAATGTTTGAAAGTTTGCAAAGTAATGTATGATAATCACCATATGATGAAATTGAGATTGCAGCTTGCACCTGCAAAAAATACTATAGACCCTATATAAAGTGTCCCCAAAATAAAAATCCAAGGTCTGAGGAAAGTTAATATAGGTTAAAGTTGAGGGATAGTCAAAACTTATTTTCCCAAAACGCCTCTTTAAACAGATATCCGTAATTTTGTATTTTTTCAACAATCTTTATATAAATTCTTAATTATGTGTATATAAGAAGCCTACGGTAGAAACTTGATAAATTTACGTTTTCGAATTGGCAACCTCCTCAAACTTTTTAATTTGTCATGATAACGGTAAAGAATTGAAAAAACCTCAGAACAACGTTCACAAACTTTTTATCAAAAACATGCTGTTTTTTCAACAAGAAAAGAATCGCGCAAAGGATAACCGAGATAAAATAAAATAAGTGTTAAGAGCCAACAACCAAAATCCTGTTGTTATTAATAGCCTCTTTTCTATGTATTTTCAGTATATTTTGTCAAATTCTTATGTTTTTATGTTGACAGATCGAAAAACTAATTCAAAAAGTAAATTTTATATTAATCATTTGTATGTATTATGGTTTTAAGGAGATATTAATTGTGTAAAAAATACAAAATGGTGGATAGGGGGTATATAAAGCGTTTTTTTAAAAAGCTTGTTTAAAACATTTTCTCTTTATTTAGACCCATAAAACATTTTCCATAAGTTTTGCACTTATTGAGCACATCTTATGTGAATATATAAGATATGTAAATATTCTGACATCTATGTGTGATGGAAACCGACAGTTAGGGATGCTAAGGGAACTGAATCAGGAACAAAACGTTGCACAACATTAACTACACAATATATTGACTGCTTTACATTTCGAGATTTACATTGGTTGTTTTATTACAAAATATTTAGCTTCTTAGGATTTTCAACTCAACTTTACTTTAAACTGACATTTTTGTTGTAGGTTTCGGCCAAAGAGTTGTATCACTTTAAGAAAACCACACGTATTTATTAAACACGTACTGATTTAATTAATGAAATGTAAACATTTTTTAATGTTTAACGTAAATATCTTACGAAAAGTAGACTTATCAAAACCAATTAAAATAAAACAATAGTTATTAAAGTGATTATTTTAATACCTTTTATGAATTATTTTACAAAAGTCTCGTTAACAAGATCCCAACAACAATGGTTTGCATCAAAGTGTTAACACCGTGTTCAAAGAAAGCCTAATCACTTAATTTGCCTAACCTCTCCTCGCCCTTAAAGTCAACACTCCGCCATTTGCCTAATTGCTTTAGTTTGTTTAACCCACGTCTTAGCACTTTCAAACAATCTGCAAGAGTAATTCTTATTCCTTAATTGAGTCAAGACAAGATTCGTTAGCTCTTGTTTAAAACAATTGGTTCGAAGTCTTGTTCTTCTGCTGTAGTTTTCAGGCTGTAAAGTAATCCATAAAGTATAACTTTTTATTCCATTGAAAGTCTAGTCTTTCGTTCTTGACTGTACAATATTATTTTGATGAACGATCTTTTTTAATTCCCCCCTTCTCATCCTAGAACTGGTCTAGACCATCGCCTGGAACCGTTTACACATGTATTCAAACTAGGTTTAGTAGGTTGTGACATTATCACTTAGTGAAGAGCCATTGGTAATTGGCAGTATTTGAACCCGGGACTTTGGGCACCAAAGTCCCACGCTCTCCAAACAAATTTAGTTACGCGTGTCTTACTACCGTTTTAAAAATATGTCTCTACTCGTAGTTGCTTGAGAACTAGAACTGAAACTTATTCTTATACATAATGTACATGACATCTATCAATATCTTATCTACTATAACTACTAACACTATTCCATAAGATTTGTTTGTAGCTGCAGGCTGATTACAGTTATTTTGGCTAAGTTGAAGCAAAATTAACAACCTTTTTTTATTTGTTATTCCCATTTCGGTTATTCCCCCTCTTTTCGAAAGTAAGTTGGTGTAAAATCACCACTCTTTGAATCAGTAAGTTTGAGGCTTGGATCCAAAATATCTCATTACTAAATTTAAATCAGAGTGTACTAACTGAACAATTTATTTTCTTTAACCATAACTGTTTATCACCATAAACCGAGGGGCTGTGCACTGAATTAAAGACAGTGAGGTAGCGGTAGCGGACAGTGTCGCCGGCCGATGGTTTCGATCCAGCAAACTTGACTTTTTGGGCCAGATATCCCCTGAGTTACAGTGCCATCAGTTTTATACATTAATCCTACCTAAAATGTATTATATATTTATGAACTTGATTGTAAAACAATTTAAAAAAATCATATGTTTTTCTATTTTTAACGCGTAAAATTACTTTCTTTTGAAAAAATAAACACATGTGAGAGTTTGGTGTAATACAACATTTATTTACTGAAACAATAAAATGTTTGAAACTAATCTCCTTTAAAAAGCGTACGAATAAAGAAGAATTAAGTAAATCACGTTGGATTAAAAACTAATTATATGTGGTTGAAATAATTCGCACCGTAAAATCCGCGTAATGAATGTCGTTCGTTCTGAGGCTGTAATTAAAAGCCGTTTTCTGCGGTCATCAAGTGGATCTCGGATCACATGAAAGCCGGAACGATGACGTCATGTCAAACCAGCTGCCACCCTCGTGTTAATGAGTTCTAGATGTTTGAGTCCAAACTTAACCTAGATTCGAATTTTTGAATACGTCAAAATAAGAGAACACGTTTTTTCAATAACGTTTTGTTCGTGTCTTAGTTCACGGCATCAGTGAACTACCACATACTATCTCCTTTAATTAAATTATAAAGCTACAAGCTTCATTAAAATGTATCTAAATAACAATAGTTTTTTATTTTAAAAATAATCATCTGGTTTCTAAAACCAACTACAAGAAAAAACAAGTTAAATTAATTGTTTGGCATTTTTATATTTAAAAGTCTATATTTTTTAGCGTAATGTTTACACTTAGTATGGTGTCATATTATTTAGTACTCTATGTACTATAAACCATCAAATCAAAATTTTGATCAAAATCGTTGGAGACACATCCACTCTCAGACAAGTTGAAACTGCTCTACTATGTCAGTTCCAGTTATCACCTATTACTGACATAAATACTACCGTTCCAGCTGCAGCTACGATGTGTTAGAGATGTCAGAGCCTGGGGTTGAGTGAGACACAGAGTGTCGAGATTTGAAGTGACAAGTTGAAACTGCTCCGTATGTCAGTTCAGTTATCACCTATTACTGACAACAATATTACCGTTACAGCTGCAGCTACGAATACGGTTGGAGATGTCAGATCCTGGGGTTGAATAACACGGAGAGTGTCAATTAGTGATAAAGTTGAAACTGCTCCGTATGTCAGTTAGTTATATTACTGACAACAATATTACCGTTCAGCTGCAGCTACGATGTGTTAGAGATGTCAGAGCCTGGGGTTGATGAAACACGGAGATCAATTGGAATGACAAGTTGAAACTGCTCCGTTATGTCAGTTCCAGTTATCACCTATTACTGACAACAATATTACCGTTCCAGCTGCAGCTACGATGTGTTAGAGATGTCAGAGCCTGGGGTTGAGGTGGAGACACGGAGAGTGTGCGGAGATTGGAGTGACAAGTTGAAACTGCTCCGTTATGTCAGTTCCAGTTATCACCTATTACTGACAACAATATTACCGTTCCAGCTGCAGCTACGATGTGTTAGAGATGTCAGAGCCTGGGGTTGAGGTGGAGACACGGAGAGTGTACAGAGATTGGAGTGACAAGTTGAAACTGCTCCGTTATGTCAGTTACAGTTATCACATATTACTGACAACAATATTACCGTTACAGCTGCAGCTACGATGTGTTAGAGATGTCAGAGCCTGGGGTTGAGGTGGAGACACGGAGAGTGTGCGGAGATTGGAGTGACAAGTTGAAACTGCTCCGTTATGTCAGTTCCAGTTATCACCTATTACTGACATAAATATTACCGTTACAGCTGCAGCTACGATGTGTTAGAGATGTCAGAGCCTGGGGTTGAGGTGGAGACACGGAGAGTGTGCGGAGATTGGAGTGACAAGTTGAAACTGCTCCGTTATGTCAGTTCCAGTTATCACCTATTACTGACAACAATATTACCGTTCCAGCTGCAGCTACGATGTGTTAGAGATGTCAGAGCCTGGGGTTGAGGTGGAGACACGGAGAGTGTGCGGAGATTGGAGTGATAAGTTGAAACTGCTCCGCTATGTCAGTTCCAGCCCACGGCTTTTGCTCCGTTTTGTCTCTGACTATTCCCATCACTTTGGTGGATTCAAGGCACGTGTTTCCATGGAACATGGTGAGTGTTCAAATGTCTTAATGAATATCGTTATTTGAGTTTTGAAACCATATTTATTATGTATTGATTTTAGTTGCATATTGACAGGTTTATCTGTATAGTTTTAGATGTTAGTTATAGAAGTCTTAGGTCATTACGTTAGTGAAATCTATTTTAGGTGAATTAACAATACAAATCCCCTTTTTTAAATTCAATGTATGTTTCCACTAATGTTGCCTGTTTAGATATAGGGGAAACTTAAACTTAAAGTAGTTTTTGATAAATACGTATAAATTTACAAAAAAAAATTAATTCGATGACGAGAAGATTCCGCTTTGTCTGTTTCGAAATTCAAACTTAATGAAGGTTTCAGAAGAGGGTCTTTGTTCCTGTCCATCTGTCTGACTTCCAGCTGAAGTAACTGGTCTTGTTTCTGTTTTATTTATAAAAACGAGAAAAGGGAGGAATTCAAACACATTATGAACTAATGACGATGACAATTTTTAGGATGTTTAAAATCAGATGATATTTAGTTAAAATTGAAACTTTTAGGGTACATTTTCGCGTATTTGTTGTGTTATTTTTAATGTTTCTCGTAAAGCTTTTTTCCCTCGTAGTTAAGAGATTTTCTTTTTTCAAACTTATACGCCAGTTATCAGTTTATTTATTTTCCCTTTTATTACACTACAATGTGTTATACAAGTAAAATGTGGAATCATAAATAAAAATATAACTTTTTCGTTTATTCGTTTTACTTTACATTTCAAAGATTTTTTGACACCCATCTCTGTTTCCTATAGCCATACCTACATAATTATAGTCCAAATTAAGTATGTTTTGTTATATCCAGATTATTACTTTATTTTGATAAACGAAAACGGGGATAAAAATGTAAGAAATGTCAGGAAACTATATGGATGCCTGAAATAAAAAAAAAAATTTAAACACTCTGACAAAATGTAACCTATTTTTACATAGATTATCTCATTCAGAGGTATTTTTCAAAAGTTTCATAATTTAATTTCAGAACTTGTATGAACTATTATTTTAAACCAAAGTCAATTGTATATTTACAGTTTTTTAATTAATTTCAACTTCATGGAACGTTAATAGAACTCTCTTGGTTTAGAGGCGAGTTCAATGCTCAAAGTCCGTTCGGATTAGATACCACCTGAATAAGTGTATTTTTAATTAATGTGTAAAGCTGTTCTGGGTAACGGCCTAAATAGTCTAAGAATTAGACGGTAGAACATGACAAATTTCGAAAATATTTAAAAGGATTTACATAGCTTAATATTTTAAAATCTTATTATGATGTTTAACAAACCAATTCGATTTGAAGGTACTGATCAAGACGTAAGTCAATTCAGTGTCTAATATGTGAATATATTGATCCTATACAGAAATTTGTGATATACTTTTTTCTACGTATAATTTACCTCCTACTCAAATACAACAAAAACTATATACTCTATTCCATTAAGTTTACACTTATTTAATTGTTTCCTAAATAGTAAAATTTAACCTCCGTATATGTCATTGCGAAATGGAAATAGCAAAAACGTTTAGTAACCATTCCAAAGTAGTATTTAAAAACAAAATTAATATAGAAAAGTTAAAAAAAATCGTTTAAAAAAACTGAAATATAAGGTAGTTAAATATCTCATATGATAATATGGGATCAAGTGCGGTAAAGAGAGCAAGTGGTTGGGGTTGTGTGGGGGGGGAGGGTTGAAGAGCGGAGATCTCGGGAAGGGGTTATAAAAGGTACGATGAGAGTTCCATTAAACATTTATGCCACTTAGGTAAGCTTAAGAGTATTAAAAAAATACTTTCAATTTTGAACAACTCTCCCGTTCTTACCGCATTTAAGTTAAATTGAGCAAATTTTAACTTTATCGTTACTATGCACGTTGGATGTATAGCAAAGGACCTACACAACATTTTGATACTAATGATTTATAAATTCATTTACATTTCTTCATTCAATATTTCTTAAAATATATGTAAAAAAATTACTATAAGTACTTTTAAATTCCTTATAAAAGATCCTAATAAAAAATTGCTTATCCTCCTACAACAATAACAACCTCTTTCCATAAATGACGTGGTATTTCTTTTTTGATTTAAAATACAAAAAATTAACAAAATAGTTTCTAAAACAATAGTCTTCTTATTACATGACTGGAAAATATTTGAAATAATTCTAAATCAAATACTGGAAACACTACACAACACCTTTGCATATTTCCCCACCACATTGTTTTATTAATGTCACAGGCTTTATGAATCATTTATTTGCAAGCTTTTCAAAAGTTTTAAATCTATTTTCAACAAATAATACATAATGTATAATAAAACAAACGTGCCACATCAATAATTAATTCGCATGATGATTAAAACATTGTTTTTCAGCTCGAAACAGAAGAGAAATATGTTTATAATTGAACACTGAATATTTTAGTATTGTGTATCAAGTTGATTGTATTTAGGATGGTTAGCTACAGTTTCAATATCTATCTATGTATCCATCGGTTCAATTTAATATATTTAATATATATTAGAACAATATTATTGTAATTGTAAATACTATAAAACTGTTTTATTTTACTATACTATTGTAAAATACAATTTCATATTTTAACCTAGGATTAAAAAAAATTATTTAAACTTTTTAGCTCGAATTGACTAAATGAATTTTTCTTGGAAATAAGTAAAATTTACCTAACAATTTCTTACAATTTGAGTCAAAGTGTATATATAATGATTGCATTTATATATTTTTTTAGGAAATTAAAACAATTGTGTATTGATTATTAGCTAAAAAACCATATGACTATTTACAGACACACAATTTTTAAAAACCCCTATAGCATATTTTTTACTACGACAATGCATTTACAATGTACAATCTTTACCAGTCATTATGTTACATTGCTCAAATCGAAATGGGTTCTCTTTTGAAATTAATTGAATGTCTTATATGTATCTTATTTGTAATATGCAATATCTCAGTTGTGGTTAGCTGTAAAACTAATTGAGTTTACAGTTTTATTAGATTACTAATTTAACTCAGCTAATCAATTTAATTTCAAATTCTATAAAGGTGTAGACAGCCTCCTATATTAAGAAAGGCTACTTAATATGCGGCATCGACATTAAAAAACAACCCCCAGACTCGACCTTAGACGATGGTGGACTAAAAATAACACAGACTAGTAGATTATCTTAACCTTATTTCTTTTAGTTTTATATAAAAAGAATGTTTTGAACAACAATAATATATAAACGTTATTATTTTTACTAGAAATTAAATTTGAAGTGACGAGGAAATGTGTAACAAGAGTTTGTCCTGAAAATATGAAATCCTAATTAACAAAGGTTGTGAACTTTTGTTTACACCTCTAACTAGAGGCATTGCTTTCAGACTTAGAACAATATGGGCATCTTCAAGAGCCTTCATTAAGATAGAATTTTCAAACCCAACACGTGTACAATAAGTTCGCTGCTATTCAAATGCGTGAAATGTTTTGTACTGGACTGTAATTTATATAGAAGTAGACGGATATCATATTGTAAATGGTTTTAACAATTCTATTTGTTTTCCAGGCGTTTAAGTCTATTTTTTTTCTTTTTGAACGTGTTCTGTTATAGGCTTCTAATCAAAATTTACTTCGTATAACGACTAGTTTCTGTAGTATAAGAATATAATTAATTGTTTTAATTTTTTTAAGCTTGGATAGCAAAAAATAAGATCCTAACATTGTATGGATTATAAATTATGTCTAGACCATAGAACTAGATAAAATAACAAAATAATTGAAATTAAAAACTTGAAAAGTTTCTTTATTATTTGAAACTGCATAATTTTCTTTTGTTTTATTGCTTATTACTACCCTGGTGGTTGTAATGAGATATTTATATTAATTAACCAGCTATAATACAAATTGGTTTAATTGTTTTAACATAGAGATGCTGTGATGAATAATTCACATCATTCATATTAGGGCTGCGTCCCTCTAAATTTTAATACAAAAAAACTATGACAAATTTATAAAACATGTTTTACCAAAAAGTTTACGACTGTAATGCAGCTAGGTTTATTTAACATAAATTTTTATTTAGATTTTTTTCCATCTCCAACGAAAACTAGGGGTATCTGAATAAGTTAGGTATTAAACTATTGGGACTACAAGATTTTTATTTGTCTATTTTTTCCAAACAAGAGTATTTATAAGTTAAGAATCATGGTAAACTTTATTTTAGAGGATAATGTTTGGTTCTCAAATTTCTTGTAGAAATACTTTACTTTTTTATTATTTAAGTTAACCTCTCACTAGTTTGTTTGTTTTGGTGTGCCAGTGCTCTTTGGTTGATTTTTGGGGGTCTCTATCTTTAATGTGTTTTTTTTATAAACTGCGATTGTTCACTGGCTGTAAGTGTCCTATGGTGCATTCTGTTACATTTTTAACTTTAAGTTTTTGTAAATGTTGCTTAAGATCGATTGATTTTTAATTTAATGTCATTTTAATTGTTCAATTTGTTGTTAACGAAACACATACAGCCTATATTTGTGTACCCTTCAGGATGGGTCAATGTATTGCTATTGTTGAATGTTGTGTGTCAGGTGATGTCATTGTTGTTTGTCTTGCTCGTGTTATGTTTATATGTTTCTATTTTTTTGTTTCGCTGCTTAGTGTTAGCAAGTAATGGTGGTAAGTCATTTCAGGTTTTTCGCGCTGTTTTGTTTGTATAGAAAAGTGTATTGATACTATACCATCACTTCTTACACATTTACCTTTACACGTTATTGTCCCATGTCCTATGGTTTTCTTATTTTGTTTTTTATTATTTTAAATTCGTTCATTTTATTTGATACGTCTACGAACTCTTCTACTTATACAGTGTGTCCCATAAGTAAAGTAACTGGAAAAAGAGTATATGTATCAAAATAAAGATACTAAACCAAAGATATTTAACTAATATTTTTAAAGCACTCCACTTACCAGATATCTGCAATTTTTTACATTGAACAAATAATTTTTATATTTAAAATTGTTCAACCAAATATTTTTTTAAAAACCAATAAGTACTCGTATGTTTAAACAAGTAAAAATATGTTATATAAGTATTGAAAAGGGACATTTTACAAAAGAAGCTATTGAAAAATTGATTTCTTTCTACCCCAAACACATAACACATATTTTAACGTACCACTTTAATTTTCTCTTTGATTCCCATACGTTTAGTGTTGACATATTCATGTTCTTGAAAATGTTATTATATTTTTTGCCGTTTTTATGTTGAAAAGTTTATTCTTAACACTATATATTGCACCAAGTTGATTTGATGATATGGACATGTCTTAGCTCTGGGGGTGGTGTTGGTAATCTGCGTCACAAAAATTTGAAACAGTGACGTCATATAACCATATGACATCACTAACCGTTATTTGGCTATACGGACAGCTGGTTGAGAGATTAATTATTAAAACATTATTAATGAGTTACTAATTATTGAGTTCGAGGAAACAGGAAATTTTAAATTAAAAAATGACCAAAAATAAGCGTTGAGAATGGATAGAGTTCGTGAGGCTTAAGAAGAAGTTTCAAATAAAATTCACATAAATTATAAAATGTGCTATACAGTACCTTATAATTAAATCCACTTCGAGTTAGTCTGAGGCAGCAGGATGCGTCATTGGATGGAATGTTACAATAGAAGAGAGGCGCAGGAGAGGCTTATGTACAGAATTGATGGAACACAGCGGAGACGCAACGAAAGTTAACTCACACCATTTCTTGAACCGATCGCGTAAACCCATACCTTGAAGAACGAAACCCACACATTTCAACTTTCAACTACGTTTAACCACGCAATGAAGGTCTCAAAGGTAGCACTGACAAAGGAGAAGAGAAAATTAATTAAAAAACCTTAAATTACTTTTTTGAGTTGAGAGATAATCGAGGGTATTTGAGCTATGGAGGCATCTACATAATTAAAAATGGGGGAAACGAGTGGTCAGTGACGCCGTCATAAGTATGAGCTAGAACATCTCTCAAGCGAACGAAGACTCTAGATGGAGCTAACACTCCTTCGGGAAGGAGCCGGGAGTCGGCATCATGGTCTTGGTCAAGTCCTCCAATCGTAAAATTTCTAGTTTTTGTATCCACGGAGACGCAGGGCATGCCACCTGACGTCACATGACGTAATGGTTTCTTAGAGGGTATTACCTCTGCCTCTTTCACACGATCAAATAAACCATGACATAATATTTTGACAATGTGACATTTTCATTAAGAATTAAGAGTTGCATAATAAATTGATCCTGTGTAATATTATATTAATATTATGTTAAAGATTAAATTATTTAAATTAAACCATAATCAACTATAAATTACTTGTGTCCTTGAACCGAACACCAGCTGTTCAGAGGAACTGAAAAGGTTCCCTTTTTTCTACAGCATAGTAGGTTCTTTATTCAAACACACTTTCCGAAATGTCATGAAAATGTTTGAACATAAAAAATATTCTGTAAAATATACAACATGACAGGTACCTTGCAAACAAAGCAATTTTAATGGAAAATATTATTTACTTTATTTTTATTTTGACCCATATAACTTTTCCCAGAGTTTTGAGCTTTACTCATAGTGCACTCTGTATTAAAATTACATTTTAAGATCATAAATCAATACATAATGTTTTAAACTGTTAACTGGATCACATATCTCACGGCTTCCAGACATCCTTTTCTTCTCACAAAGGTATCAATACACTGCCGTTGCAGCTTTTAGCGCAGCATCCTACCCACTTCTTTCTCTGCTTTTTGGCGAGTTCGTCAGATAGAAGAAGACTTTGTAGAAGATAAAAATAGAACTGTCGAATGCTCTTTCTCTTTTAAATATACTTTGCTTTTCCTATTTTTAGAGGTAGAATATTCGATGTAGTTTGAAAATAACTCTATCCTCAAATTTAGTGTATTTTAAACTCTAGAATCTCTAAAGTAGCTTAAGTATTAATTTAGTACGAAATAATGTATTTGAATTTAAAGTTATATTACGTAGTATATTTCAAATATTTTAAACAGTATGAAAGGTTTAACCTGTTCACTAACCAATAAGACGCCATAAACTGTTTCAAATAGATTAAATACAGAAAATTAATGTTGTTTGCCTTGCAAAGGCTATGCAATGGTTTCATTATGTTATACTTTTTTAAATAGGTAGTTTTGTCGTTGACCTAAATAAATATTATATCCTCAGTGCTGCCAATGATGAACTAAGCAGAATAAATACTTTAATATGCAAGGTTACCAGAAATACACATGTTGGGTATCATTAACAAAAATGACACGATTTACCTTACCTTCCTATCTGGCGCTACAGCAGTTTCTTGGCTCTGGTCATCGTTATAATCCTCTCCTATTTCTGGCCATCCATGGTTCTTCAAATTTCATTTTTACATGTTTCTCTACTTCATCCATCTATCCACAGATGCCGTCTTCGCCTTGCATTGAATATCTTGTCATCGATTATTTTCTTTGCCTGACTCGCTGTTCAGGCAGTTTGGTCGTAAATCCTTGCCAACTTAGTCCGTGGGCCTGTACAATCCTAACTATGTCTTCCCCTAAGGATATTATCTTTCATAATATCTCAGAGTTCTAAAGATAATGTATCTAGTGAAATGATAGTGAAAATTTAAATTTCATTTAAACAGCGGTGGCTCAAAATCCTGTATTATAACTTTCAACGATGTAGATAATTTAAAACTGACATGGAGCCTAGCCGTTTTGTAAATAAGGTACTTTACAGTTACGGGTTATCAAAATCATACTTTATATGATGGTATATTTACAGACCACTCCCTGACGTCTTTTTTTTATTTATGACACCTATCTTGTGTAATTCTAGTATCAGTGGTTACGGGTGGATCATAAACCACATATCTGTTTAATATTCAAACACTAAATGTTGCTTTATGTTTCCTAAATGAACATGTGTTGTTCCAGCCAACGCAGAGTGTGGTGATGATCGCCTCCAGGTGTTCAACAACTCTTGCTACCTCTTCGTCAGCTACCCGGAGGTCACATGGCACACGGCCAAGCAGATCTGTAAAGGCCTAAAGGTAATGGTTTCAATGTTATTCTGGTTTTGGGCACTGATCTGTCCTAGCTCCGGGAGTTGGAGTATTGTAAATACGTCAGACTAAAATTTTAATCGGATGTGACTTCATGTGGTTATAAGGACAGTTCTTTAGGGGAACTGGATACATTCCCTTATAGGCAGCTCAATGATCTAAGCTATTTCCCAAAAGTAAGTCAATATTTTTTAGATGTTCTTCCTCTCTATGTAAATTATACAGAAGATAAACTATAAATTGTTCTAAGTGTTTCACACCTTTTATTTATGAAAGTCATAAAAAATACTCGGCAATAGAACTGGTTGATATTCTGACGACGTTGAAGGATGATCGTATTGCAGAGGGTTCCGTTTCCGAAAAATAGGATCCTTAAACATGGACTGAGCGGGGGGGTTGATAATGCACAAACCCCATATAGGAACAATGTGGGGCCCACTTAATCCCCTGCGGCCATGGGAATCCAGGTTTGAACCCTTATCGGCTGACCTCATGTCTGAACCGCGGATCTTACGTCATAACGGAACACGAAAATAACTTCAGGTAAACCTATATGTCACCAAAGTCTCCCTCCTCTATCATGGTGTGGAGAACCAGATAAACGTAGTAGACAACGCCCCACTCATCCTTGCCTCGAAGCATTTCCTTTAAAATAGTATCTGCAGTTACAAGTCCCACTGCAGAGGCAAGCTACCACCTTTCTTCTGAAGAATGCACACACTTGAAGAAGATGCCAATTAATCATCATACCTCTCCGAGCAGAACGAACAACCGGGATGTCTCCAACTTTCCCTTCCGGTGGAGACATTTCCTGAAGTAGCCATGACCCGTCAGGAGCTGACACAGCAAGGAGCAAGATTCACTTACTAGTGTTGTGAAAAGTCACGAAACTGTACGATATTTTTATAATTCATCGATCTACAAGAGTAAGGCTTTTTAAATAAATTTGGGGCCAAAATAATATAGTTATTTGTGCAAAAGGGATTAAAGCGAAAGATTTTGCCCTCGAAGGAAACTGTCGCCACCCATGAGGCTCACAAAAAATCTTTCCTCCACCTACGCATACAAATAACATAAGTTACAAATTACGCACGTAATACCAGGATATTATACTAACCTCTATCTCCATTATTTCCAATTTGTCTTACATAACCTTAAAGCAATTCATGCAAACTATCAGCTGACCGTTCAAGAATTAACTACTAACGTCAGCTGCTATTATTTATGATGGTTCATAACACGGTGTTCTCGGATTTTTCCGTGTTTTTCTTAAGTGGTCACTTTTTCTCCCTTGGGACTAAAAGTATTACTTTAGTACTCTATTTCAGATAGTAAAATGAAGCTTTACATAGTAGGTGTAGAATAACACTTTTTAGCTTTTTTGCTATCAACTGAAGGGAGAAGGGGGAGTAGTGCGAAATCTTAAATAAAAGCATAGGTTGATATATACATCAAAGGGTATAAAAATATGTCACAAGCTCAAATTCCAAAGGACAACTAAGTTAGAAATGGTAGCTATTCAAAAATGGATTGAGTTTGAATTTTCAGGTGCTGATATAAGTCCCTATAGGAGGTACAAAATTGGTCACGACTTTAATTAGTTTGTTGGCATCCATTTGAGTTTTGTAAAGTTTTATTTCTGTAGTTTGAATGACTAAGCATATTCAATTATTTTTACAATATTATAATAAATATTTTCTCAATGTTTTTTTAATCGGTATTTTATATTTAAAAAATTAGGAAACCCCTTACCGTGTAAAGTTTGTTCAGTCCCATAGTTAGATATTTTTCTTATGAGGTACAAATTTTCATTTAGTTATAGTAATATCTCTAAGGTATAATGTATTGAATTTAAATCCAAGAATTTTAGAGTTTTTACTAATACAAAATAATTTAAACCTACATTATCTGAGATTAAGTCAGTCTGAATCCATCTGAAGTCAGTCTTAAAGGGAAGCGGAATTTCAATATTTGTAATGTTAACATAATGAAACTTCTCAAAAGCAATTGGACTTATCACGTTGAAATTGTTATAGGTTGTTTATATATATTTGATGCACAAGCTGAGTTTTTATGCACATCAACTAAAAACTAGCCGAATTATAAGTTTTCTTGCGTAATTTTCAAATAAAAAAATAGATTTTTAGTGACCAAGTAAGTTAGTATTAGTCCTTGAAATACTCAGTGTATATAACACCAACATTTAGACGATGGTGTGAAAATCTTAGGTCTCCCCCTAGAGAAGTTTCCGAGAAAAGATGCATTATGTAAGAAATTTAAGA
This sequence comes from Nephotettix cincticeps, assembly GCA_023375725.1. Lineage (NCBI taxonomy): Eukaryota > Metazoa > Arthropoda > Insecta > Hemiptera > Cicadellidae > Nephotettix > Nephotettix cincticeps. The sequence continues at coordinate 45,074,885 of CM041787.1, forward strand.
GTTTAAAAGTTAACACAAGTTTGTTTTGTTGAGTTGAGGGTGAAATATACTTAGATATGATAGAAAAAATAAAAACTCAAGGGTTATATTATAAATTATTTATGTCATTATTTTTGTTTAATTTCACCAAAGCTATATCACAGTGGTACCAACAAAGTAAACAGTCAAGACGACAAACAATAATCAAGGGTGCAGTCAAATTTTCATACAACTGTTTTTAAGTATACTAAAATAAAATCATTAATATTGCTATTATCATTTATAATGGTCCTGGTAGGAATTTTAAGCCAAGTATGATTAAGAAATGAGTGTAAGATGATTGTGGCGCGATCTTGTAGTCTTGTTACTAACTAAGGTTGACATGTTTCTTAGACAGAACAGTTAATTAATAGACTAACAGACATCTAAGGGATGTTAGTTCAACTACAGTTTAACGTGAGATCCGAATCAATTTTGCCTCCTTAATTACTACCTTCGTCTTTGCGGATAAACGTAGTATTCAATAGTGCGGACGTTAATACACACCAGGAAATATCACATCCACCAATTACCTCTCACAATTATTCACAATTTATGGCCTAACACTAACATCTCTGTCATTATGCTATATATATCCCTGTATTCAGGACATAACACTCTTAAATTAAGAAAATAAACAATTCAGAAAAATTTTAATTTGTATCTTACCACTTCCTCTTAACATTATTTAAGAGATGAAAGACGTAACTATCAGGTGTAAGAAATTAATAATTTCTGTAAAAACTCATAATGGTTCTGTTGATCGCCTGTTTGTTCCCAAAAGGGTTCATAACTGATTCAGCAGAAGCTCCGCGGCACATACTATGCCGAAGCTGGAGCCGCCAACCAAAGTAGACACGTGGAGTATTTCATCGTCTATTCCAGTGTCATTGTCTGCATGTCTAGCCCAATTAGAGAGAACATAGGGTGACTGTGTAATATGAAAACGCTCTCATCTACTTCTGTGCAAACTCCCTCCTTTGAGGCGTAAGTCATGGTTTATTTTGCGAATAAAACGTATTCTTAAAATATACTGTTTCACGTTTTTATATTTAGAAATAAAGATTTATGTTTATTCTTTTCTGGAGGTTATAATATATATTGTAAGAGTAAATAAACGACTAAGCTATTATTAACGAGCTCTATATAGAATGATTCATGAAAGACTGTTGCAAGAATTGAAGGGCGTGTTATACAATTGAAAATTATAAAATCGTCTATGTAAACATGTGTTCAGGAATACTTTGTTAGCGAGTTGGGACTTAAGAAAGGTTTCTCTTGAAATCTTGAAACCCCCACTAAAATGAGGTCATACAGTTTTTAATCAAAGAGTCAAATATAGTTTTTTAACATGATTGAATTGAATACAACTGGGAAAAATTACTTATGATTTTATAAAAAATATATTCGTTTATTCCTAAAAAAGATAACGGAGTTTTAGTAGACCACATAATGAAAAAGTGTTATTTTGGCTAATATTTTTATTTTAACGCTTGTTTTCTAAAAAAAAGCTTGACTTTTTTTCTGAAGAGTTTCTGGACCGGTTTTATTCAATATTTTAGTTAGTTTTTGATCAAATACACTACATTTTAAACTTTAATTAACGCTAAAAAAATTATGGCTTCATTTCGAAATGGGCACTCATATCCAGGCGAAATCTTTCGATTGTTGAAACTCGCTATTGATAATTTCTGAACCCTTGTGTCTTTATACAAACTTAGTAAGTATAAACCTTTCTAATAATTTTCAATAGTATAGTACCCTTCAATTCTGTCCATTTATTTATAAATCACCTGTGTTATTCTTTGTCGTCGTATTCATATTTAACACAAATAGTAAAAAATATGTCTGTTTACCAATTTTTATGCTTTCGTTCAAAAACATTGAAAACAAAATTTTATAAAAACAATTTTGTAATTAAATTTGTATTCTAGTTGTTTGTCAATTTTCAACCATTTCGTTTTATAAAGTTTGCAGCATAGTTTCAAACTTCCATATAATCAGGTCGTATTTTTATGTTACACTAGCAGTAAGCCCGTCCTTTGTACGGGTTGTAGGATTCAATTTGAGGAAGAAAGATCATCATACCAAAATGACCTGAAATCCTAAGCAAATCAGTATAAAGAAAATAAACGAATACCCAGCTTTATTATTTAGCATTACTTTACAATTAAATAGATTAGGTTTAAATCAATGACCAATATAAATTAACTAATATTGATTCAACAGCTGTTTCTTTTTATTTCTATTAAATCCTTAAACTACAAAGACTGCTGATTATTGTCAGTATGCTATTCATTTAAAACTAAAGCAAAATGCGACCAATATTGCGTAAAAAGTGGATTTTTAAATGCTCGTTATTTACCTTTCAAGGGTCGCCGGACACTTTTAAGCCTTTCAAAATCTTCTCTGGAATGTAGAGAATGTATGAAATAAAGTTTCACATCGGTTTTCCCGTTTCTTCGGAGAAGACGGCACAAAATGTCTCCTGGAGCGTCACAGACAAACAGACAAAAATTGAGATAAGACCGGTTTCGGCTTCTCTAATGCACGAAAAATAAAATAATAAAAAATGAATAATTCTGAGCAATGTACAGACAAAACTCTAATTTTATTTATATAGATTATTGTAATTATTGTCAAAGTTATTCAACATTATCGCTACTTTATTCTCGTAAAGGCTAAAGGTTTTTACTCATTCATCTCCATGAAAATTTTAAAATATTTAAATATGGTTAGAAATCGTACAGAATTTCATCAAAAATAATAACTTATAAAGTTTTAAGTTACGGTTCAACAAAACACACTAAAGTTTACAATTACATGTTCTGGTTGAACGTTTGGCCTTTTCAAAGGTCACGGGTTACAATGGTCTCTACGTGTGATCGCTAACAGGTCTTGTAAACGCACTTTCAACTTCCTACTCACTACATCCAAGTTGTGTTTAGTAAAACTAGCCTCCACAGATTTTACTTTACAGTTTCTGTTCAAAAATGTTCAACCTAATAAGTCAGGTCCATTACATTGCGATAATTTAGTCTTAACTTTTGTATTTTTTGTTTTCTATAACTCTATGTGAAATGAGATCGAAAATTACAATAAGGCTTTATTTTCAATTTTGTTTTATAGCGGTACATATATTTCTTTACCAAAAATGTAGTAGGTTTTGTTATGTAGCCAGTTTTTTTTATCTTAAACAATAGTAATCATGGAGAACAATTTATTAATACACCTTAATCGTTAACTTTCTTCTCAATGATACCTAATAAATATTAGATACAAAAAATGTATTGACTTGGAGATAGTTCATGGTTGGCGTACTAAAAAAATAGCTAACTTTGTGTGAAGTAATTTACCCTAAGGGCCTAAAAGCCTTACCTGCAACGAAATAGTATTCTTTTATCAGTTGCAAACTAAAAAAAACTTATTTGCGTGGATTTTAATAAAGAAGCAGTTTAATTTAATATTTTTTACATAAGTAAAAATAAACACATGAATACCTATACTCTTTTTATTACATTCACACTTAGGAAATAGTCGATAGAGGATTAATATATTCTCCCTAAACATATAACTCTGTTAATTTGTTTTTTGTATTTGATTTAATTTACCTTTATTATTACAGGGTATACCTCGTGAGTAATTATATTATATGAGGAGCCCATCATGTTATGATAAATATGAAGTAAAGCCAACATTTAGTTTTATCTTTTTTATATAGTTAATATAAACTATCTTAAAATACTGTTGTTGTTACAATACTGTTTTCAAAATACTCTTATTTGGGATTGTCTAAGCGATTTCACCTTTAAGTGTCAGCCTGCAAATTATTATTTTCTTCTAGCACCTTTTTTGAAGAGGGGTACATTATTTAATAAGATAGTATCGAGAGAGAGTATTAAAAGCTAAAAAGTAAAAAATAGGAATCATATGTTTATAAAAGCTACTATTAGTCTCGCACGTGTGTTCTTTAAGCTTAATCAGGTCACGAATAAATTTTACACGGTGTCCCAAAAAAACTGAAGGGCCAACAATTTTAAATTCTTATGTAATGCATTCAGGCATACCTAGCCCATTTTTGAAAATGCTCATATGATAGCTGAACTTATATAGTTTTATTTAATAACATTTTTTCATCACCTTGTTCATTGTTGTTGCCTTAGGTTTAAAATTTAAAAACAAATGCTTGCCATGAATCAGGTGTTATGAACGCAAGAGAGAAAGCGCAATGTTTTGAGTGATACATTCAATGTAAGTCTGATATTGTGTGCAAATAGCTTTTAGAACAGGCTATAGTTGACGTCATCCATCAAGGAATTCAAGCCTTGAACTTGGTATGGCAAGTCCATGGTGACTGAAAGCTTACAACACTTACAATTTACTGGTAGGACCAGGCTCCAATACCAAGTGAGTGCTTTCTGATTAAGATACGTTCCATGTAAGTGGAAAAGTTAATAATGTTTATTAACTTTTCGTATGAATATGGAGCACTGAAAAGTGAATGTGTTGCGCTACATCTTACGACATACTTATCAGTCCATTTTTCTTCCACGAACAATTTATCAATGGAATCTTTTATCTAGATATGTTAGAAAACGTTGCATATCCTCATTTGGAAGACCTTCAACACAACGTGATTTTCCACGCAAGACGGTGTCTCACCAAGCTGGAAATCATTTTTAGAGTCACTTTATAAAATCTACCCCTTTCAATGGATTGGACGCGACATTACACCCTGTGATTTTGTTGTATAGGGTTACGTCAAGGACCAAGTCTATAAGACAGAAGTTTGAAATGTCTAAAAAATAGAAAAAGAATAAGTGAAACCTTTGCTAACATAACTGACGAAATGTGCCGTAAGGTGTGGGATGAATTGGGCAGACTATCTTTTTGCCAACAATAAAAACCATGTAGAAAACTAATAAACTACATGGTACTAAACAAAACTAGAGAGTAATTGTGTCAGCTAAATTGTTAATTTTGTATTATTAGTTTTAAAACTTTACATATTGCCTGGTAAAAATTAAATTACTTAAATACTCACAAACTTCTTGTACGTTCCTGAATCAATCAGTTGCTGATTTTAAACTGATCATACTGGCTACAAAATCCACGTTTTAATAAAAAAAGACGTAAATTATCATAGCTTAAATAAAATATTTCAGAACACAGTATTGTTCACAATCTTTCCGTGCCTTAGAACATTGTCCCTGTCTTTGCACGCGAAATATTCATTCTGAAAAAGCAATGAAGGCCCTTTATCTTATTTTTCTCCCTCCACTTTGGTTCCATTACAGTGATATATAACACATTTACGTTTTCATTTCATTTAAAAGGGTCATTTATAAAAATTATGTTTCAAATATATTTAAGTAGGATATATGGTACGTCTTACTTAACTGTTGTAAAAAGGGGGATGAAATGAGTATGTACATTCGAATCATGTAGTATAACGGCAAACAGTTAATTATCTTTGATATTTTTTCATGAACAAAAATTAATCATCTATAAATGTGTAAGCTGCAAATAAATAAATTGTATATAAATTATTATAATTTATTAAAATTAATATGATTCTATGTTTTAAAAGTAATGACATAACCACTAAGCAGATAAAAACTCGAGTGATTCAAATTTCGAACGATTTATTCACATACATCTTATTTTTCTGTTTCATCACAGTCGGAAGATTCCTGTTTTACCATGAGCCTCTGGCTAGATCGGTTAACACAAGCTGCTACATAATATCACTAGCATTAACTTTACCACAATGGCTGATAATCTGTAGTGATGAAAAAGTTCCTCAATGTCAAAGGACAACTGATAATCATCATATATGAATGAGGTATCAAAACGTATAAGTACGATAAAACCAGTAGACTGGGACGTTGGTGTGTTCTATAATCCAGCTACTTGGAGGTCACGAATTACGGTTGGTTATAAGCGATTTTGGTGAATCTAGCATTCCCTGGTCTGAATTAATGTTCACACTATTGAATACTACGTTCGTCTGTATATAACATACCCAATTTTACTGTTTTGTAGTAATTCTGAGGCGAAATAATTGTAGTCCGGGTGCCACATTGAAATGTAAGTCCTTAAGATACCATCGGCTGTTGGGCTATTAACTAATATCCTATCTAAAGGAACAGATCAGTCTTAGACAGTTACGAATCCACATGATCGCGTTACAATCACAGTACACTCATTTCACATTCATGCTTGACTTAAAATACTTACCTGGGTTAGTCAAAATTGCAGGAAGGTAATAAAATAAAGATATTTTAGTCCTGAAACTCTTGTTTCTCCAAATTAAACTAGTACTAAAATTGATCTTCAAATAAATTGTAACATATGTTTCTTAGTAACTACAAGGTTTATTTCAATCAAATTGAGTTTGAAATGTTTATTTATGGGCTAATTACTTAGTTATTCCTCAAGAAAATATAAATTGTAAAATCCAATGTAATCTAGTTACATTTTTTAAATCTGAATTCTTTACGTCTCAGAAACGTTGCGTTTATCAGGGAACGTTAAGAGTGGGAAGGATTTTACACAAGACGTAAGACATACGGTTTTTGAAAGGATATGTAACAATAACTTTCAAAATTATATTAACTTTCAAAATTATAGATTTAAAATTGTACGATTCTTATATAAGAGTATGATGGATTAAATTAAGAAACATATTAAGATAAGCTATAAAACTTTACTCTCACATCAACAATTACCATTTCATTAACATATTTTTCCAAAATCTTTACATCAATATGAATCATACCCATCACATTTTCCCAAAATTTTCACTAACATTGACATAAATCAAGACAAATTTTCAATAAAATTTAATTTTAATTTTTTTATTAAATTTTTAAAAATTTTTATTTTTTACAAAATTAATATTGATTTTATAATTACTCTTATTAAAATAAATCAATTTTATCTTATTTGAACTAATATAATATTGATGAAATAATATTATTTATTTATTTGCTATTGTTTGGAATTTTTTAAAGTTTTAGTTTTTTTTTTTTTTTTGTTTTATTTTTTTTTTTTTTATTATTATTTTTTATATATTATTTTTGGTTTATATTATTTATTTATGTTATTAATTTTCTTTATATTTATATTTTTAGCTACATTTTAAATTTTTTTTATCTAATAAAAACTATTGTATTTTATATTGGTTTTTTTTTTTTTATGAATTACAAAAAATTTTAATTTTCACTTTTCCCACAATATTTAAATTATTTATGGTTTCTTGAAAATATTTCACTTTTTTGTATAAAAAAGGAAAAAATTTTTTCAATTTTTATAAAATATTTTTTGTTTTTATTTAAAAAAAACTCAATTTATATATGTTTTATAAATTTTTTTTTTTTTAATTGAAAGTTAAGGTAGTTTTTAATTTTTTTTTTTTTATTTGTGTAATTATGTCTAGTGATTTTTTTTTGACATGGATATGTCTTAGCTCTGGAGAGAGTGTTTGCGAGACCAAAATTTTGAACAGTGACGTCAATCGGTTTACGGTAAAGATTAGAAGAAATGGAAACATGTCCTTTGGACATATCCATGACTAACCTATTTCCCACAGGGAATTAATTACACAAATTTATTTTGAAATGCATGTTTCCTTAGTTGCTGTTGGTTAACAGTATTAATAATGTAAGAGTAATTATAAAAAAAGGCAGAGCGTATATAGTTTTTTAATTCAGAGCCACAATTATATTTAAATGTAAAACACACGAATTAAAATATTCTACATTGGTAAATTGATACATAAGTTAGTACTATTCTCATAAATATTTTGTATCGCTGTTTCCTTATTAAGTTCATCACAATCTTAATTCTTTAAGAAATGGTTCTGTTCAATGGAGACATTTACAATAACGAGCAATAGTTTTTGCAAAGGTAAATAATGTTGAAATGAAATATCTTGTTATAAAATGTAAAAACCTTAAAATTTAACAAAAAAGGACATAATGTCGGTAAACAAAGTGTGCAGACTTAGATTTCAAAGAATTTTTTTGTATCTGGAGACAATATATACAAGTCATAGATACTTTTTTTTAAATAGTTCCATTTCTCAATATAAATTTAGGAAACGTTTGGGATTTTACAAATCATCTTATCTAAAGTCTTGTAGGAACGTTTTAGCTTAATAAATTACGTAGTATTTTATGCATGTTTGCGAACAATCTATGTAACCGACATATTCAACTCTTTAGTATTGGATGACACACTAAACGTGAAATAAGTTAGGTATCAAAGTATGCTTTACCATCGCCAACAACAGGTCTTTGACTTTGAAAGAAGCTTTGTGAAACCGTTCGTCAACAGTTGCTTGTGAGACTTTTGAGTTAAGAATTGCTTCTAGAATCACTCTAAGAGGAAATGAATGTCGAAAACACCCCTAAATCTCGCTCTCCTTGAACCTTTCAATAATGGAATCTGTGGTCATCAATAAGAGTGCCCATAAATTTTACATTTTGGTTTAAAACCTTTTATATAGTTGTGAAGATAAAAAAGTAGTTTAATGGGATTTAAAATTTTTAAAACCCACTATCTATTTAAATAGAGAAAATGAGTCCCCGGAAATGTTTGTTTCATTTACTTTATTTTATTTTGTGAATTTAATTGTTTAAAATAACCATATCGAAAATAAACAATCATCATACAAATTTTATTATTTATTTATTTAATTTATTAATTTTCAAAACATCTCCGATTTCCATATTTCAAAAATCTTCCCAAAACATTTCTTACAAAATTTCTTCAATTTAAAAGCTTTTAACAAACTATAGATATAAGTGCAAAGTAAGAACGACTAATTGGCAATAATTTACAAAGAACAATGACTAAAAGTAAATTAGTATGCTTTATGAGAAACCTATCTTCGATCACTAGTTTTTTAACTTACTTAACCATAAACCTTTAACATTATGTATTTAAACTTAATTTGCAAAAAGCATGTATTTAGCTTTAATAAATTTTACTACTAAATTTTATTAATTGATTACTGACTATCGACTATCAACTATTGAACATCAACAATCGAATATCCACTATCGACTATTGACTGTTGACTATTAACCACATATATATTGCTTTATTTGATTTTGTCATATGAATTTATTATACTACGCGGTATGTATCTAATTTTGAAAACTTGAAGATTTAGCATGTTTTGCTTATCACCCCCAATACTAGAACACTAGAACATTTATAATGTTTTCCCAATACCCCTGATATTAAAACACTACAAAATTTAGCATGTTTTGCAAAATATCCCCAATACTAAAACACTATAGCATTTAGAATTTATGGCCCAGTACTAGAACCCTAGAACATTTAAAATTTATATCCCAATAAGAATTTAATTTTAATACCCAAACGATTTTTATCTACTTTATTTTTTTTTTTTCACTCTTTAACTCTTTCTATCATCACTAACATGTTTTTTTTTATCAGTGTGGTTTAAATCTTTAATTTTTTTTTCATTCATTACTTTTTGTCATTTTTACTTTTAATTTTTTTTTTTTTGTATTATATTTTTTTCACTATAAACAATATTTCTTTATTTTTTCTTTTTTTTTTATACCAAAATTTTATGTTCTTTTTAATTAATTTATTTTTTTTATATACTTTTCTTTTATACTTTTTTATTATCTTTTGTATTTTGAATGTTCTATAACCAATAATTTATATCATGTTTTTGATTATTATATTTTTACTTTTTATTTTTTGAAATTTAATTTTTTTTTTTTTACCCCTTTTTTATTTACATTTTTTGTTTTTTATTTTCTACCTATTTTATTTTTTAGTTAATTAAAAACCCTAGAACATTTAAAATGTTTGCCCAATATCCCCAATACTAGAACACTAGATCATTTAGAACGTTTTTCCCAATACCCAAAGAAACCATCATACGCTTGAGCCCTCCAGTTAGCAAAGCGTGATGTTTTGCTTGCTTTGGCTTTTCGCTCACGATAACTCATTTACTAACAACCTCTGTTCGTAACACCTATTGTCAAAAAGCTACACCGAGGTTGTTTTTCATTCGATTTTTTGCAGTGTGGTTTAAATCTTTAAAAAGATTTTTTGTGGTTCAACTAATACTTTTTGGTTCATTTATAAAAGACAATCAATTTGTTTCTAATTAAATTTTTTCAATGTAAAATATTTAATGCAAATTTTTAATTAATTGTCACTATATATAACGTCTTATTCATTATTATTTTAGTTTCTGTTTGTATTTTCTTCCAGTCAATAACCACCAGAAAACCAAATAACCAATGTTATCTATTATAGGTACTTTTTCTTCTTTTAATACAACGAAACCAAACCTATTTTTCTAAAATACTTAAAAATCCATATTATGCTTTTTTAGAAATGTATTCTTGAAATAGACTTAAAAATAAAAAAATACTTAACCTATCCGGTTATTGTGTTTGTTACATGTACCGGAAAAAACCATAATACCTATTTAACTGAAAGACTAAATTTAATTTACAATTACTAAATTTCATGGCTTTGGACCTCTTTTTCTTAAAAGTGGTTAAGGACTCTTCTGTAAAAATGACGTTGGTGTACATGTACATGTGAGTGTTTAAAGGGTAGATTATTTGACTGAACGGTTTATAATTTTTGATTAGATTATAAAATGCTTACACATGACATAAATGACCATTTTCATTGAAAAGACGATTTCTTTAAGTGATTTTCATCATCCCCACCCCATTTTTTATTATCACATCCTGGGATGTTGTGAAGCGATCATTTTGTCATCAGCGTGTGATGACGTGGTCGGTGTTATCAGCTGTGGTTTCGCACTTGTGAGAGGAAAAGGCTGATTTTATGAAGAAAACAGTCGCTAATTCTTGATATGTTTACATCCATATAAATAAAATTAGAGTTTTTACTGTGCAATTCTTAGAATTATGATAGTTTTGGTTATGTGTACGTTTTGTAACCCATGAAATCTAAATAGGGTTCTATCTCAATAATGTCTGTCCTTCTGCAACGCTTAACAAGGTTTTTTTGTAACTCTTTTCCATAAAAATGAAGACTGTACTGTTACTGTAAACAGACCATAAGCTGTGTGTGGAAATAAAAGAAAACAGCTCTCAAAACACAGTGTTGATATCTATACTATAAAATTAGCTATATCCGTTCATTGTTATTAAATATTATACTTTTTATACCATTATACCATTTTATTACCCCAAACGCTTAACTTTAAACGAGGGTTTTTTACGTTGTGAAGGGAAAACAAGAACCCCCACAGTTGAAACTAGTTTTCATTATTCTAGACCTTTTGGAGGTGGTTTTACATACATACATACATATCTCGCGTCGTCCAGGTTGACCTTGCCAGGCATGGGACCAGTCAAATTTCCTTTTCCTTTGTGGGAACATATTGTCGATGCTGTCATGTTTTTCAAAACAATCGGCAGAGAAGAGGAAAAAATGGATGATGAATTAGCAGGATTAAATTTGGCCGGGCTATTTTAGTTTTCTTTCTTAGGTATAAAACTATCGGGAGTCAGACTGACGTAAAAGGAGTTCTAGATTTGCAGCATGAGTCAAATTTGTAAGTCATTTTAATTTAAATTCAACGCCAGAAACTGGATTTCAAAAGGTCGAGCAAAAACAATGTGGCAGCGGTTTTAAGCTCAAACCGCTGCCATTTTGTTTTAGCATGAACTTTTATGTGGCGTTGTTTTTAGCTCAAGAATACTTTTAACTTAATGTACGTATCAATCTACTCTTACCTTTATCATTTTTAACTTACTCATTTACTTACTTATTTATTAATGTACACAAAAAAGTAGCCTACAACGTTATACCTCCTGTTATAGTACCAGTTATGTTATATCTCTTTTCATTTAAAAGTTCTAAAGTTGACTTATTTGTCATCCTGCATTTTGCTAAACTAAAGATTTCATTAAGTACAACTATAAACGGACCAATTTTGTTGAATTACGATGGTTCAAGAAGTGAGTATGATTTTCCTTCAATTTATAACACCTTATTTACCAATTGTTAGTAAATTAATCTATACAATCAATTGATTTAAAGAAATAAATTTCCTCGTTCTAGCAGAGTTTTTTTATGAGAATTAAGTTCAGAACAGTTCTATCATAAATGTCTTCATTGGATCGATTATCGAGTTGCATTAACTACGTCATACTACTATTATATCTTATTCTAAACAACATATTTTATTTCCGTTTAGTATTTTTTTATTGAATACATTTTAGCTTTATGATAAAATAAAATTTCCCCAAAAATTGTGACTTTTTTCAAATGTAAGACCAGTATGGTCAAGTAACACGATATTCCCTAAAATAAACCCTGTCATTTCATATGGCTATCAGATCTCAGTCAGCCTTGTGAAACCCGAACTTCAAAGGCAAAAAGCCGAGTGTCAGTATCAAACGGTCCTATAATATCATAGCATGATCAGATTCAAAGATGATTAGTGAACAGCTTTTTATAATAAGAGAATGAAAAATAAAGTTTATTTCCAAGAGATACAACAGTTTACAAAATAACACGGAATAAAGTACTTGCTTTTTTACATAAAACACCAATATATTAGCATATCACATGACAGAACACAATAAATAATAAACCTGGGAAATTCACAGTTAATAAGACTTACGTACTAGGTTATAGCTTACTAAATAGATATAATGCACGTAGAATATATTATGGCTAAAGTTATTCTCTTGACAATAATAATGCATCTAAAAAAACTGTTTAAGGAATTTCGTAGAGGCTGAACTAGCGAAAATAACCATTTGAACAATTAAAAAAGTAATCAATTGTGTAAGAATTTTTTAAAACGTTGTTTGCACCGTGGTTAAAAATAGGTTATTCGGGTAGCTATAAAGAAATCCGATAAGCATATTAAGAGATTAGTAAATAAATATTCGTTGTATGAGGTAAATCCTGAACAACTTTTAGTTTTTCAATACTATTTCCAAGATTTTTACAATACAAAAATTAAAATAGAAACCCTTTTCAATCTAGCCCAAAAATATTATATAGTTCGGGAAAAATACAGGGTGTTTCAGAATTCCCTACCAATACTCTTAGGCATTGTTCCTAGGTAAGAAACATATCTAAATATCATATTTAAATTGTCCGGAAGTCCTTCATTAGTTTTTTCCTTAGTTTTTTAGTCCGCCTGTTTTGTATGTTATTTGTTAGTTATTTTAGATTACTTCAAACAATAATAAAATGTCACATAACCCTCTTGGTCTTGACATAAGTTTAGAATAACTGTAGAGGAACTGACTACAATGAATAAAATAATAACATTTTCAGGCCAGAATAAAATCAGTTAATTAGTTTGTAAAAAAGTATTTTGACTTTTACCACAGCTGATATAAAAGGTTTGGGAGTCTTGTGTGAATTTTAATGACAGTAAGCAGACGGAGGCTGTTGCATTGTTGTGGCAGACTTGAGTCGCATCCCTTGACATGCACTGCAACTAAGCTCTAGCGGTCGCCTATCACTAAAGCTGCCATATCTCAGTTAATATTTGTATGAATGAAAAAAACAAAATGGAGGCTGTGTGAGTAACCGGATAATTTAAATATAATATTTAGATATGTTTCTTACCCAGGAACAATGCTCTAGAGTATTGGTAGGGAATTCTGAAACACTCTGTATAGTTTAGACTTTAAAAGATTCTTTAAAAGGTCGTGGAACAATAAAATACTATTCCTTAGTCTAATAGAATATGTATTCAATTTTTTTTGTTTATTCCCACTCTTAACATAAAATATTATTACAAAAGAAAGGTCTTATGAATGACGATCTTGATGGTAAAGTATCAAGTTGTTTTAAAAGGAGAAGAGAATGTTTTTTCTGGACTATTACCAATGGCTTAAGTGGGTTCATCATGATTGTAGAAATGTGAAAAAATTACAGTAATTTAAAATTTATATTCTATCCATTTACAAAAATCGTATCTTCCGATAAATTAGTTTTGTTTAATCAAAGACAAATATTCAATTACAAACAGATTTTTTCATTTAACGAATTTAACCCACAACAAACCAAAAATAGTTCATTGGACACTGTGCATTATGTTTACTTTTTGTTGGGATTTTAAAAGAAAAAGTTTTAATTTAACTTTATCACTAATTTACGACTTTAAATTTCATTAGATCCACTTTTAAGCGGACCAATTTAAATAAATCACGACAATTTAAGTAATTTTCCTCTTTGAGGACAGTCTCCTAAGTGTTTCAATTAAAACTTTGATAAAGCACGTTAAATCTGAGTGTCACTTGTTCTTTCTGCTGGTAATTTGGGTTGCGTAGGAGGTCCTTCGTTCTATAAAGGCTAATTTTCAATCCTTCCCAGAATCCAGAAACTGTTAAGCTACGTTTCTCACTCCTTAAGTAAAACCCTTTTCACTTTAAGATATTTAATGACGTAATATAATTTTGCTGTGAGTACAAAACGTGCCAAATAACACATAATATTTATATAATACTTGCTGCACACAAGATTTAAGTTTTATGAAAATATTTTTCTAAAATTAACTTCTTAAAATTTAGTGTTATAGCATTGGTAATTATTTTGTCGAAGGCATGTGTTTAAATAATATGAATATGATAAGATTTATTTGATTTTAGATAACATCATAAACTATTAAACACAACATAACATAACAACACAACATCATAAACTAAAAATACATTATTTGATCAATTTTGTTCAGCAACAAAACGACCAATCATATCGAGCCAACGCTTACACGTGAAATCTTTATTTTTTTACTAAAGGTTAAATACTTAAAATTAAGTTTTACGTTTGATAACGTTAAAATTTAAAATATATGTTAAGAGGGAAGTATGGAGGAATAACGAATGGTTACTATAAGGATATGGTAAGGATATTGAGTTATGTGTAGATCGCATGTTATAACATTTTATAGCATGGGTGTGTGACTGGGCACGGAAATCTGCAAAAACATCCATAAGGTATTATCTAAATGGTGGAATCAGACGTAGGAATTTTTTCCTGGAAGAGGAAACTGTCAATTATAAGGTCTTTGAGTCTCTAGAATTTACGGAGTTGTGATTCAGGACCTTAGTCAATATGGTGAGAGGAATGCTTTCTTTCTAAAAATATTTTTCGAGGATAAATAAGTCCAGGTCACTCAGATTTGATTCTCTACGTATAAATAAAGGTTTGCAACAAGTCAGAAAATTCAATGTCTTGAAACTTAAGAAAAAATATGTTCACTGAAAACTGGGGTTTTCGATCTAATTACTTCATTTAGTAGGGAATGGTCATTTTAAAAGTGGATACCCTCTTTTTAATGGAGAAGCGATATAAAAGTATAGACAGAAAATTTGATACGCATTTTGGCTTATCTGGGAATATAAAACCACCCAAAAATAGGATAAAAACCAAAACTTGTTAAAAACAATTTAAAAAAACGCAGGAATCATAAAAATATCCTTGTGGTAGACTCTTTTCTTTTATCAAGGTAAGCATGGGAGTTGTGGAGTTGGAAGATAGCTCCTTTTAGAAATATTATAACTCTGTATTTACATAGATTGGTTATACAGATTTTCAACTGCAACCCCCATATTATGTTCACAGGCGGAGCTAGCAAGCGTCCACAGTCCAGATGAGGAGCGATTTATAGTGTCCAAGATCCGGGCATCCAGGGAGTACAGCACCAACGCCATCTACTGGCTCGGGGCTCAACAGGACGCCATGGACAACTGGTACTGGGTCGACTCCACCGCCATGTCCTACACCGGTATGACTCTAACTAGTCCATCAACCCCCTCAACAATCCCCCTAGGCTCTTTTTGGTTTGAAGCCGTCTAATTACAGGTAAGTTTTTGGTTGGCAAAGACAAGAGAGGTCTAAGAGAAGAAGATCATGGTCACCTTGTTATGGGCAAGTGAAAAAAGATAATAAGGAAAATATGGATAAGGTAGTGGGTTGTAGAATGCGGAAGACTGTAATGATTTTGTACACTCCAATACTAAGGTATTAAGGTAAGTTAATACGGGTAATTCCTTTAGCTATTTAGTGTAACAGGCTTCACTATCAACTTGGTTTCTTCTTGTCATTTCTGGAAACCTTACTGACTCCCGGCTGAACCACCCAGGTTTTACCAGTTTTCTCAAGGAGTATATCCTTACTGTTTCACCAGGAGGACGTCCTGGAGGAAGAGAGGCGTGCTCTAAATGTTTTCCAATTTGTAAGGCACGATTTTGTGAAAAACTAGGAATTCTTAGGGTTGACTGTGTTCATGTCTGGGTAACTTGAATGTTGTGGGGTTGACTTTGGACCTCTAAGAAATTATATGGTTTAAACCTGGATCTGGATAGGCTTTTTAAGTTATTTTATATTTCTCTTAGAATTAAACAAAATGTTGATTGATAGTTCACATCCTTATGTATCCTTTCTTTTCGTTTGCTGACCAATATTCTTCGGTAAGACAACTAGCCTGCTTCGCTGGGCCTCAAAAAATGCATACATAAAAATATTTTTTTCTACAGTAAAATAGTTATTCGTATTAAGCAAACATACAAATATGGGTTAAAAATAAAAATAATTTTTGGTAATTTTTTTAAAATTGAGTAACTATTTACCAAGGTGTTATAGTATTAGTAACTATTTATGGTACTACTGTTTTAAATTTTTCAAAATCATTTGGATTTACATTTTTATCATATCCAAGTCCTAAATAAACCTACACTGTACAAGATATCAACATTTATAAGACCTTGCCATTACACCATTATGGTTTTTGAGACGTTTAAAGAACAAAACTTTGATAAAAAGAGAATTATAGGTTAAAGAGAATAAATAAATAAATAGGTATGATAATTTGTACATCTCAAATGAATTCAAAAAGTCATTCTAAAATAAATTAATTTACATGTAATCTCTAAATCTAATAAATTCAACTTTACAATGATAATGTTGAACAAACCAGTATTGAAAAATCGTTGTTATACAGTTACGCATTTAATTATCAATTTATTTTACCACACAATGTAAACACAATACAGTTGTTTAGAAGATTAATTTCCTTGTCAAAGGCTGATGAACAAAGCGAGGGAAAGATCCATTACATTAGTAGAGCCATTTAATGGCAGGCCCACAATGGCATAATGGTCCACAGCAGAACCGCCAACACTGCAGCAGGTGTGCCAACAATAATCCATTGTTAGTCATGTCCGATCATTTTAGAATTAAAACGTGCAATTTGTACCATTGTTGTTTAAATAATACAATAATGGAAGGTCCATACAAT
Organism: Nephotettix cincticeps; assembly: GCA_023375725.1. Lineage (NCBI taxonomy): Eukaryota > Metazoa > Arthropoda > Insecta > Hemiptera > Cicadellidae > Nephotettix > Nephotettix cincticeps. The sequence continues at coordinate 45,092,211 of CM041787.1, forward strand.
TATATTATACTTTTATCTAACGATTCGTTTGTTTTAAACATTTCATTTTATTACATGTTAGTTAAAGGCATTGTACCCCAATATCGTTTTAAGATTAACACCACTGCTTCAGGCAATTCAATGTGGAATATGATATTTTAAGAGATGGAGTAAGGTTGCTTAAGAGTATAACCAAGTGGCTCACCTAAGTACTTGCACCTTATTCCATCTTAAATCCCCTGTTAACATAATTTTTTTTGCAATGTAAAGAGATGTAAATTAAAGGCTTCCAAATACTCTGGCAATCAGATGTCTACTGCGTAAGGCCTTTTAAGTGGCAGTCATATATTTTTGTCTTATTGGCTTTTTCGTTTTCTTTCAGCTGTTCCCCCAGCTGTTACCGTATGTTTATTGATAAATGTATGAACACGCTTTCGGTTTTCAGTGGTTTATAACTAATTGTTTGACAAACTCCTACTACTGTAGTCCTATGAATTTTATTTTCTCTTTATTACATTTTTTAACATGATGCTAAATAATTATAGTTTAATGATAATTTTAAAAAACAAACTTATAATTATTGATGCAACACTTTAAGTAATGTCCGATGCTCTATGACGTTTGCCTGTAATATTTACGTCACTTGTTGGTGTTTCCTGATCGTTCTCATGATTTTGCAGCTTGGCTGTCCCCCGACACCGGTGCCAAGGGAACCCTCAACTGCCTCAGCCTCCAATGGCTCTCCTCCCCCGCCCAGATGCTCCCCAGCAGCCTCTACTGGCAGCCGCAGCTCTGCGCCAACGTGGGCGGCTACATCTGCAAGAAGGAGAGCCAAGGTGAATTGACAACAATTATTCCACCAAAGTTTGTCGTCAAACACCTTAAAACGACGTATGTTTTTAAAAGCAAGTTCTGTTTTGTAGTTCGCGTGCATACCGCAATGAGCACGTACGTCATACACTGGTATGCTTCAGGAACAACAATGCTTGGATACAGCTCTCTACCTGAAGGGTTATGGTTTGAAATGTTGAAATGTTGAAAAGCTTACCAAGTCACCCTCAGTGGACACAAATCTTTGGTTTTTGTGAGACTCTGTTTTTGGCAAGTTTTGCGACCCAACGGGTGTAAAGTTTTCTTTACTTAACTGTAGGTGTTCAGAATTACTTTTGTAAAGCAATAAGACACACATGTAACTCGACACATCATGAAATTTGTTTCATAGATTATCTATTATTGTAAAGCACCACAAATCGTCGCTCAACTCGAAGCCACTAATTTTTCTGTAATCAAAGTTCAAGTTCATGGATGTCATTACTGTCACTTTTGAAGTCTCAAAAAGACTTAAGAATTTCGCTGCAACTATTGCCCTTTTTACCGTACTCTTTACAAATTAATATTTGGATGAATTTCTGCAGAAGACCGGTTCATTGATAAAAAACCGCGGTGAGCAATACCTCTTACGCGGTAAGTTTTTTATATTGAACATTTTGAAAGCACTGTGCAAAAAAAGTACAGGCTAGCTACAAGGCTGAAATTTTGCACAACTATTCAAAGTATACCAGTATTTGACGCAAACACTCATTTCGATATGTGAAGTACTAGTGTCTACAACAGAATTAAACATTTTAGACCTCATTTTATGGTCTGTTCATTCTGAAAAGCTGACCTATCCATGTAGGTATTTTTAAGCCAAGAACGATTGAGAAATGAGTTTAAAATAATTTTGTTCCATCTTGAAGTCTTGTTATTGACATGTTCCTTGGACATGACTGTTAATAATAGCCAGACATCTAAGGGACCTACAGTCAATGTAGGATCCAAACCACAATGTTGCCTCTACATTACGAAATGTTCTAATTATGAGGATGGTCATTATTAATGAACGATTAGGCTAACACCGGTATCATGGTTAACAATAACGAACTCTTAAAACATAAAAAGGTACAGTTGTTTTAGTTTCGCAAACAACTTTATCTATTTGTACTAGTGTTCCTTTTTCAGAGCCTTATTTTCAAATGCGGGATATGGTTGGTTGAATCAAATTAAAACTAATTCAAATCAAATGACGAAAGTTGAAACGTAAGACGACAACCTATTTGCCGTTAGTTGAGGTGGCTGCTTCCACAAGTATGTGAACTCTGTTATAAATTCAAAGCTTTTGGATTTGGAATTTATAGCCCAACTGTCGATGGCAACTAATGGACCTACAGTTTAACGTGGAATCTGAACGACCTCTGAATTATGAATTGGTCTAATTATGAGGATGGTCTTTGCAGATTAACGTAAATTCAATAGTGCAAACGTTAATCCACACAAAAGAACACTACACCCATCGATCATCGCTTACAACTATCCACAATTCGTGACCTCCAAGTAGCTGGATTATAGGATGACGCTACCAGCCCAGTCAATATAGTTGATTGGTTGAAAAATCAATAAACTTACTCGCGTATATAAAAAAACGCTACCTTGGAAATTTATTTGACGATACTCATTTGAAAGTGTATTAAAAACTCCGTGTGGGATATAACTTAAGACAAAACAATCAACTCCAATAAGAAGATCCTCCATAGCCTCGATAACTGGCGAAGTTCCGTGATGAAGCCAAGCGGCTTACAAGCATTAACAAATCTCCGGCGTATGTTTCAATCTCTGTTGTCTTATTGGAAAACTTCTCCCTTCGGATTGCTTTTTCTTTTCCATCTCTGATTCTATTATCACGTTTTTATTATACTCTGTTTAATGTTGATCGCCCAAAATCTTTTATACGCTCGCTCATCGTCTTACACTTAAAGGTACAGTTTTACATTTGATAAAAGCCTTTTTCTTTGATTATTTAACATTGTGCGAGTATTTCATATTGGAGTAGATTAGTTCGTACAGTATTAACGTAATTTAACGGACATTTATTTTATAGATTTTACACTATGTAACATTACATTTAATTAGTTATCATTTAAATCGTTATATTATAATATGTGTTATTATACACTAAAATCAACCTCAGAATACACAGGATTTGATGTATTAGTGTGTTATTGCAAAATTACCAATTGTTTTAAATGCATCCACATAGTTTTATGATATCAATTGATAGTTTATTCAACACAATACCAGATGTTTATTATTGTTATTTTTAATTATTGCAGCTTCCAATTTCATTTAAAAATGTTAAAGTAAACTGATCTTTAAGGAGTTATATTTATTTTATTTTAACCTGAAGAATTTAGACTTATTTCATTTTATTTATTACAAAAGTTTTAATTTTCAAGAATTTTTCATGTTTTTTTCATTTAATGAATGTTTATAAATTATTAAAACTTTAATATAAACTTAATTTTACTATAGTAAACAGTAACCTTTTATGACAGGTCATTTGGGAGATATTTTCTTCCACATCTGTCCTCGTTTTAACCACATTCTGAGGAAATCCAAAGAAAAATATACGAAAATAGAAGTGTTTACCGTAGACCCTATGTAAAATAGTTTAAAATAGTGAACAACTACTCTAACCTGAAAGCGTGTTGATATGACTATTTCAGAAGTAGAAGGTTTAAGACTCATTTGTTTCATTTTAATACACTGCCCACGTTGTCAGGTATTTTACAATGACCCTTTTATACATATTATACTTTTATACACTTTTATTGAGTGAACCCAATTTGTGTATTTTTTATTTTCTTATGCCTCAAATATATGCGAACGTGTATCTAATCAGGTACACACTTACTAAAGGTCTTCTGCTAGGGGTGGAAACACATTTCAGCCAAATTTAGTGCGACCGTGTTGGTTATCAACGGCTTTAGAAAACATAGAGCGAGTGTACCCGGTCGGAAAAAACACGCACTTTAATAATGTACTAAGTTTAGGCAATCGGATACACTGCCGCTACTTAAAAAAGGACCCGTGTACCCGATCGGGCGCACTAGGTTGCGAACGTGTTAATGTTAAATTTTAGATCATTACTCACTATATACCAGTCTTGTGTTTTCAATCCCAACTGTCGCCATGGTTGTAAAGTGATTTTCCAGTGATGGCCATAAATGGTCGAAGGATGCAATATTCCTCTATATGCATTAAAGTCCGCACTATTAAATACTAAGTTCATTCACAAAGACCCTTATAATTGGACCAGTTCGTAGTTGAGAGTCAAAACTGTGGCCCAAACCCTACGTTAAACTGAAGATTTCTTAGATGCCATCGTCTATTTGGTTATTAATTTATTAATAGTTCCGTCTAAGGAACATGTCAGCGTTAGTCAGTAACAATCGACTAATCGTGCTATTAAGATGTTACGCTCATACTTGGCAAATACCTACCTGGGTAGGTTTCCATTTCAGTTAAAAGTAATAAGTATTAAAGACAGCAAAGTGTCGTAAAGGATCTGAGTCGTGCTCATAATCTTTTAGGATTTTAAGCCAAGTATGAATGGGAAATGAATGTAAGATATCACATTTTAATCATGTGGTGCAATATTGTAGTCCTGCTACTAATCAAGGCTGACATGTTCCTTAGACAGAACTATTAAATAATAGTCCAACAGTCAATGCCAAAACTGAGGGACCTACGGTTTAACGTTGAGTCTAAACGTCTGCCTCTGAAACACGAACTGGTCTAATTATGAGGACGAACGTAGTATTCAATAGTGTGAACGTTATTTCTACACCCACTGACCATTGTTCATAACTATCCATAATTCGTGAACACAGGACACGCTGTGGTCCCAGTAACGATCTGAATAGTGCTCATGGTATTTTAGGAGTCACTCTCCTCAGATTTTAAATCATGTTTGACTTAATGAGCCAAACGTTGCCCTGAGCTACCTCAGTGGTGTTTAGACTCAGGGTGTACGATGTACGATGACCATATCAGTTTCTCTTTTGACACCAGACACCTCTAACCCTCCGGTGTCTCCAGGCATAGGCAAGGGCCTGAACCTGAACGGCACGGTAAACGCCACCGAGGGCCGCCTCACCTCCCCTCGCTTCCCCGCACCCTACCACCACAACCTGGACTACTGGGTGAAGGTGTCCGCCCCCGAGATGACCCGGGTGGTCGTCCGGTTTTCCCGCCTCGATCTGGAGCCGCAGCCAGACTGTTTGTACGACTACGTGGAGTTGGAGGATGTCGGCGGTAGTGACCCGCCCAGGAGACGACGGTTTTGCGGGAGACACGAACCGTCTGCTTTGGAAAGGTAAGGTTCACCACAGTTTCAGAAACCTAAGTTTTATAATAATAATAGTTGGCAACTAAAACTTTGTCTTGTTCTACAGTATGTCCCATTAGTAAAGTGTCAAACTCTAGGAAAGCCTTCGTGGGTCAAAATAGAAAATTATGGATAATTTTTTTCCAAAACCGATCTTTTACCAGATTCCATCATTTCGTATTTTTGCCATGAATTTGTCTTAGCTCTGTTTGGTGACGTCATTAGGTTTGTGACGTCATAGTTTGATTAATGATGAAGAACAGCTGTTTAGTTAAACTGAAACAATTCCCTTTAGATATATACATAATCTAACCTATTTTCCACAGGAAAGAAAATACAACTTTTTTGTAAAATATGTTTTTTTGAAATTTTTAACCAATTTTTACAAAACATACCTTTGCGGCCATTTTAAACTTTTACCATTTTTTCATGAATTTGTAGACTAAAATTTTTAAATGGACACCGTTATACTTTTAAACTTGACGAAGTTGTATGGTATTTAAAAGTAGGTCTCTTACATTTAAACATACACATTACGTTTAACAGAGATCTGTAAACAAAGTTTCGATGATAACAACTATTTTGTGAAAAATAAAAAAATGGCGGCTATCTGTTAAACAAAGTATTTTTTAGAAAAAAACATTAAACTTGACCTTTTTCTTTATTTGATCCATACAATCATTTCCAAAAGTTTGGTTACTTTTCTGACACTCAGTATTACACGAAATGTAAGTTCCGTTTTTTAGTCACTTGTGGTTTGCCCACATTCGGTAAAGAGCGCGCGCGTACTGTATAATTATCTCGTCAAGACTGTGATCAATTTCATCTCTGTTGCTAACCAGTGCGTTTCTATGTTGTGATTTATACTGTTTAAGTTGATTAAATCACTCGTAGCAGACTGAAATCTTTCAAACCTGCCGCGTGTAAAGTTCGCTCAAAGGCACGGTTTTGTCAGCAAGAAATCTGTCCGCTGCAGACATTCATCGACAGATTCAAGCAGGTACAAGGATTGAAAGGTGGTCTTAACAATGTCTAGGATGACGAAATCTGTGCTACCCGTTCCTTAAATACAGGTATTTTGGTAGCTTTTGTTGAATCGAGGATTCTTTTAGATCAGGTGCTACTCAATAGCAGGTATCTTAAACGAACATCCTGATATATTGAGATTAGTGTATTCAAATTGTTTTTGAACACCTGATGTTATAAAAACTGTACTACCATTAAGTCCCACCCACAAAAAAGATGGAGTTTAGTCCTATAGAAACCAAAGAATTGAATGTGTGGCGGGAAAATTGACGATTACACATTTTAAAGGTACGGATCAGAATCATACGGCCTAGCTGCAGAGTTGAAATTGATTACAGTTATTAATAAGCTTTGCCGCTACATGACACTTACGCTTAGTGCGGTATGCGTGAGATCTATTAGTGTCTAAAACAAAACAGAATTACTTTAAAAACAAGATTGTTCACTAGTGAGAACAATATAACTGTATAACTTTCTGGTGAATCTAACTAATGGGAAATGTTGGTCCAGGATGAACTTTGTGTCCGTCGGCCACGAGGTGATGGTTCACTTCCACTCTGACTACTCCGTGTCGGGAGGGGGCTTCGCTCTCTCCTGGCACAGCGTGGACGTCAGTGGATGCCCCCTGCACACCCTCACGGCCAAGGAGGGGATCCTTGCCTCCCCCAACTACCCACACTTCCTGCTGGAGCACCTAGACTGCTCTACGACTATTCTTGCTCCAGGTCTGTTTTACGAGTATTATTATTTATAAAGTTTCTTTACGATTTTTTATTTTTATTTGATAAATGGTTATATTATTCCCCCGTAACCTATTCAAGCTCACAAAACACACATTTCCATAAAAAAATCGTAATAAAATGTATTTGAACATAATCATAATTAACTCCATGATCAATGGAATCTGTACTGATCAACTACATATCCTTAATAACTGTGCTGTAAATATACATAATGAAGTACATGAATAATTAATTGATCAATTAGATGAGGTATAATATCCTTCAAAATAATTATTAACGTACTTTTCAGTTTGATAATCTTATCCTTTATGTTTTACTGAAAGGTCAAAAGGTCAGAATTGTATATTTTTTAATTACTAATTTACCTTGAAAATAAAAAAATTAATAAAATTGTTTGTATCAGTTAATGTAGATTATTTAGACTAAAGGTGTGAAAAGATTTTTATCGTATATAATATATTTTCTTTAATCCCCACCAGTTTTTTTTAAATCCCCGTTTTTTTACTTGTAGTACAAGTTCTATTAAGATTTTCCAAACAAATATACAACATGCTAATATCGACACTTTCGAAAACGAAAAATAATCAATTCGATATTTTTAAACACATTTTTGTATGAAAAACACAACTATTTCTACAAAATAGCTACTATCGACTTAAAAATACCTGAACTAAATGAAAACCAGATTTCAGAAAAAAAGTTTAAAGTTAACAAAAAAGAAATAAAAGTGGATACTCGTAAATATAAGCTTTTCTATAGCTATTTCATTTTTCAGTAAAAACTAAAACTCGTGGGTTACAGGCTAATGTGGGATTAAACTAAAATAATTATGGATATGAACGTGATTCATTACATAGTTTACCTAGAAAAATGTTGTTGCTTTGATTTCCAATCAACGTACGGTGACTTCAGAAAAATCCCCAAGGTTCAAGTATTGTTGCATTGTTGGCGCTACACTCACTGAATCTCCTCAGATGTTCTTGGCGCCGTTACGAATCCTTCAGGAACATTCCCAGGAAGCAATATAACGTTACGTTAACTTTGAATTACTAATACATGCTAGTGCATTGCATACATGTACATTATAATACATGTAAAAAGTCTTAATATTTGTCCTGAATATTACTTTACTTTATTTTTTTAAATATTGTTAATCATTATAAGAATCTGTACTTTTGATGTGAATAAAAGTAATGAATATTCAGTGTTGAAGTATTGTAAAGTCGGAAGTGCATTTTATGAGAAGTTTGTTCAATAACAACTCAGATTGAAACACACAGTGGCTGATGGCAGTAAGCTGCTTTTCTCGTGGCAAGTTTTCCACTTAGCACTTCTAGTGTGGCAGTTTATAGAACAAATAAACCGAACTTTCCCGGCATAACAAATCAAATTGTGTTCCATTGTACTAATTTAACTTCCTTTGCAAACAGAGGGTAAACGTTTTATTGGTAACATGTGATGCGATAGGTTTAGTCCATTCTGTTCTGTTGTTTTATGCGGTAGAGGTAAAAGGTAAAATAACGGATAAAAATGATTGTATTTACTTCCCTTCAGGAAACAGGTTTAATCAAGGATATGTGTAAAGGGATTGTGGGAATTTTTCAGTTCATCTAAGCAGCTGTTCTGGTAACCAAATGACGACACTTTCGTTAAACACTTCCGCTGCACATTTTACGTTCCAATACATCGTTCCATCTGCTCAGAGCTTAGGCATATCCGTGTTAAAACATTAACTTGAAAAATGTATTTATTGCACTTTCCAATTAATTGTTTCCAACCAATGTAACCTTCCAAACATTAGTTCAATTGGTCATGACACAATTAAATTATTACACGTCCTTTTTTTAATATTATCGTTTTAGAATTCACATCAATTTATATACATATTATTAATACAGTTTTAAATTGTTTTTCTTTGATTGTGGATATTATTAGAGTAATAGAATTGACTCCATATTGACATAACACATTTATGAGGTCTTTCAAGGTGGACAAACCTTAGGTTAGGGGTTTTAGTGGGTGCAGGTCGCACACACCAAGGAGTGTACCGTTTTTCGTACCTGATGGTCCCTGAGGGTGCCGTTTTTTTACTGAGAAGTTGGCGTGTCCTGTAATCCAGCTACTTGGAGGTCACGGATTGGGGATAGATATGAGCGATGGTCGGTAGATGTATTATTCTCTGGAGTGTAGCACTATTAAGTGCTAAGTCCTTCCAAACAATCTATCCTCATAATTGGACCAGTTCGTAATTTAGAGGCAGCTGTTTGAATTCAAAGTTTAACTGTAAGTCCTTTAGTACTACAAGACCACACAATCACCTTCCATCTTATCATCTTATCACCTTACATCTTATCATCTTACACTCATTTCTCATTTATACTTGGCTTAAAATACCTGAACAGATTGCCATGAACTTCCCCTCAAACAAATTAACAACATAGGATACGATTGGTGATGTAACACCTGTTTCTAAACTTTGATTATTTTAACTTTCCTAGTAATGTCTACTGTCACTAAATGCATGAACTACCATTAACTCGGTTTGCAAAGTCGGCCAAAGGGACCCTCCAAGTTTGGAGTGCGAGGTTTTTGATATTTTGTATTACATTTAGTAGGTATAAATAACTCGTTTTATCACGGGTAATAACTGGATTTGTGGGTCAGTGTGAATAGTGCCCGTTTCATAATCTACAAATCGCCGGTTTGATTCGGAGCAAAATCTCGTCAAAATTTTGGACGATTCAATACTAAACCCAGCTATCATTGTTATATGTGCTAATAATTAATAATGTATTTATAAATAATAAGCTGTTATTTACCAATAACAAAGCTATAGTTCATATAATAATACACTCCTCGTTTACTGATGCTCACCTTCCGTAGTTGGATAAGGTTAGATTTGAAATGGTGACCTACCGATTTAGGTATTTTAAGCCAAATATGAAGGAGAAATGAGTGTTAGATGAATTTGGCGTGATCTTATTCTTGTTACTGACGTATTCCTTAGACAGAACTAGCCCAACAGCGAATGACATCTAAGGGACCTACAGTTTTGAAATCCGAACTACTTTTGCCTCTGATTGACAAACTGGTCTAATTGAGGGTGGTATTTGACGACTTCAATAGCGCGGACGTTAACCCTAGAAATGGCAAAGTCGTAATTTACGACGCATTTACATATTCAATAATTCCACAATTAGCAGTCTCTAAGTAGCAGGACTACATGACACGTCACCGTAGATTAAACTATAATGAAGTTTCCTGTATTTTATTTCTAGTTGGCCGAAGAGTATGGCTGCAGATTACAGAGTTTGAGGTTGAAGCGCCTGAGTCTAGCGTTGAAGTAAGTCTCGGGGGCGGATTCCCACTGCTCCACCCCTTCAGGTCTCCGCCCTTCGCCCACTCCCACGCTCACACGTCCCGCCTCCTCTCCGACGGGGTGTTCGTGTCGGAGGGCGAGAGGCTGCAGCTAAGGCTCAAGACTGGGGATGCGCCAAAGGGGAAGGGCTTCAAGGCGGTTTACAAATCAGGTAAACCACATCGGTTACAAATTATATTAGTCAGTGGGTGAGTTGGTAGCGTGACGGACTCCGAACCCTGGTCAGTGATGGTTCAGGTTCTAGTTCTGGGTTTCTCCCCTATTCATGGGAAAGGTATAGAGAAAGTATTCCCTCTTATGGAAAAATTATTTGTTTAGCCAATTTGAGTTGATAGTGGTATATCTATTTTGAGGCTCCTAAAATACAAAAAAAGTGTTTTTGGACTGATATCTCTGTCTGCAGGTCTATCTGTTAGTGTTAAATACCCAAGACTATTAATTTAATTTAATAAGACTGTTTAATTTTTAATGAAATTAGGTAAATGGGTGCACTTTAGCTATATCTGCAGACCTTTTTTTATTTTTTGAATTTTTATAGGTAGTTTGCACTTAAGAAACATAAAAATGTGAAAATAGAACTTTCTCAAAATAAACACTAAGGCTTTTGAATTAAATTTCATGGTTTTAATTTATTTAGGTCCAAAATAAATGATACTTCACTAATGGTTGAAACACTAATCGTTCAAAATTAATGTAAAAAATCTTTAAATTTTTTCGCAAAACGTTTAATTTATAGATTTACTCTGGCAAAACCAGCACAGAAGGCTCAAAGAATTATTATTTTAAAACATTACTCTACCACTAACGTTTCCAAAGAAAAGTTAAATTTGCAGTTCATGGTAAACACAATACATTTCCTAAGTGTACCTAATCGTAGTACCATATTATGGAGAATTAAAAAAAATCTTTCTTATTTCACAACCATTTTTAATGAAACTATAGGATCAGTATAGGATCACATCACCAAACAAAACCTACTCAAAAAATGGTTTTGCTGCGGTGGTGGAGGGGGTTATGACCCAAAACGTAAAAAGATATATTAATTTACTTTTCTTGTTGTTAGTGAAGTGGATGGTTATTTTTAAAACAGTAAATTTGATGTGTTTTGTAATTTAATGTGTGTAGTTTTAAAATTTACTTAAGGGAATTTGCCAGATTATTTAACCATAAATTATTTATTTCTAGTCCACAACGTGGTTGACCACCGCATCATCCTGTTGTCCAACGTCACTTCCGGCTACCTTCTGCACGTCAACTACCCTCACCACCCTCCCTCCGGGATTGACTTTACCGACCGCCTGGTCGCTCCGTTGGGGAAGTCCATACATTTGCAGTTCTACCGGGCGGAGCCGACTTTTTGTAAGTGACTACAGTATAATCAGGACTCAGAACTTCCCAAAAAGAAAAAGAGTACTACATAAGACAAATGAATAAGACGTTCATTCACAAAGACCTCTTTTTGTTGTAATTCAGGGACAAATGTGGTTTGGATCCTACACTATGTCTAAGGAATATGCCAGCCTTAGCCAGTAACAAGACTACAAGATCGCACCTCAATCATCCTACACTCATTTCTCATTCACCCTTTTTTTTGAAAGGGGCGGATTACTCCCAAGGCACCTCAGCCGTAGCGGCTTTTTGCACACCCCTATGTGGGTTGCGGCATTATCACATCGCGAAAAGCCATTGGTGATTGGCGGGATTTGAACCCGGGACCTTGGGCACCAAAGCCCCGCGCTCTACCCCTAGACCAGCGCGCTCCCTTCTCATTCACCCTTAGCTTAAAATACCTACCTGATTGGGTAGATTGCCATTTCAAAAGTGTTTGTATTAACTTCCTGTGGGAAATAGGTTAGATCATTGATATGTCTAAAGGGATTGTTTTCAGTTATTCTAAATAGTTGTTCATATTCTTATTTATCAAAAATGCAAAGGCTTTTGAATTAATTCATGGTTTTAATTTATTTAGGTCCAAAATAAATGATACTTCACTAATGGTTGAAACACTAATCGTTCAAAATTAATGTAAAAAATCTTTAAATTTTTTCGCAAAACGTTTAATTTATAAATTTACTCTGGCAAAACCAGCACAGAAGGCTCAAAGAATTATTATTTTAAAACATTACTCTACCACTAACGTTTCCAAAGAAAAGTTAAATTTGCAGTTCATGGTAAACACAATACATTTCCTAAGAGTACCCAATCGTAGTACCGTATTATGGAGAATTAAAAAAAATCTTTCTTATTTCACAACCATTTTTAATGAAACTAAGTATTCAGTATAGGATCACATCACCAAACAAAACCTACTCAAAAAATGGTTTTGCTGCGGTGGTGGAGGGGGTTATGACCCAAAACGTAAAAAGATATATTAATTTACTTTTCTTGTTGTTAGTGAAGTGGATGGTTATTTTTAAAACAGTAAATTTGATGTGTTTTGTAATTTAATGTGTGTAGTTTTAAAATTTACTTAAGGGAATTTGCCAGATTATTTAACCATAAATTATTTATTTCTAGTCCACAACGTGGTTGACCACCGCATCATCCTGTTGTCCAACGTCACTTCCGGCTACCTTCTGCACGTCAACTACCCTCACCACCCTCCCTCTGGGATTGACTTTACCGACCGCCTGGTCGCTCCGTTGGGGAAGTCCATACATTTGCAGTTCTACCGGGCGGAGCCGACTTTTTGTAAGTGACTACAGTATAATCAGGACTCAGAACTTCCCAAAAAGAAAAAGAGTACTACATAAGACAAATGAATAAGACGTTCATTCACAAAGGTCTCTTTTTGTTGTAATTCAGGGACAAATGTGGTTTGGATCCTACACTATGTCTAAGGAATATGCCAGCCTTAGTCAGTAACAAGACTACAAGATCGCACCTCAATCATCCTACACTCATTTCTCATTCACCCTTTTTTTTGAAAGGGGCGGATTACTCCCAAGGCACCTCAGCCGTAGCGGCTTTTTGCACACCCCTATGTGGGTTGCGGCATTATCACATCGCGAAAAGCCATTGGTGATTGGCGGGATTTGAACCCGGGACCTTGGGCACCAAAGCCCCGCGCTCTACCCCTAGACCAGCGCGCTCCCTTCTCATTCACCCTTAGCTTAAAATACCTACCTGATTGGGTAGATTGCCATTTCAAAAGTGTTTGTATTAACTTCCTGTGGGAAATAGGTTAGATCATTGATATGTCTAAAGGGATTGTTTTCAGTTATTCTAAATAGTTGTTCATATTCTTATTTATCAAAAATGCAATGTGCTCTAGTAGTTTCTATGTAATCCTGTTTCAAATTTTCACCTTACAAATTTACAAACCTTCCCAGAGCTAAGACATATCCATGTAGAAATAATAGTACTAGTGAAGGTACTATTCTCCTACTACAAATGTTACTTTAAAAGTAAATAAATCAGTCATTAGTAAAGCCTATTGGGTTGAAGTTGATAAATTGGGTGTATTAGTTGAATTAGTAGTGGAAAGGATAAGCAAGTGACGTAATTACAAATAAGTATGGCATAGTAAAAAGATTACCTATGACGATACATTTTCATATTAAAATTTAAGGTTTTTTTTTTTTTTTTTTTTTTTTATTGTTTTTTTTTTTTTTTTTTTTTTTTTTTTTTTTTTTTTTTTTTTTTTTTTTTTTTTTTTTTTTTTTTTTTTTTTTTTTTTTTTTTTTCTTTTTTTTTTTTTTTTTTGTTTTTTTTTTTTTTCTTTAGTATGGCTTATTGAATATGTACGAGTATAATGTGCACATGAAAGTAACAATCAGCCTTACATTGGTGTCTGATTTTAAAACTTTTTGCACAGTTTCCTAAAGATTAATACAACAACCATTAACCCCTAACATGAATGAAATCACTTAGACACTGAGTTAATTGCTCAGGTTAAATTTCGAGTCAAATATTGTCACAATTTTGTGATTATTCGATTCTGAACTCACATTTCTTCTTTGGCAATTAAGGTACCAGTCTACCCTACAGAAAAATCCGCCTTGGAACGACTAAATAGCATTTTCCAGATAGGGAAAACAAGCATTGTAGAGGTTTGGAATGGCCCTGCCTTTGATCAGATTTATTAACGGGATTTATGTAGTTAACGGGGCTTTTGTCCCAATAGAGGACACTAAACTTACACTGAATTCTCCATTTTCAATAAAGGAAAAGGAATTATGTTACAAATTAAAAGTAATTTACGTTTGTTGTCTATAATATAAGAACTTACGTAATAGCGTGAGCACTATTTTCTACACTATAAAATCTTCAAAAGTGCTAACACAGATGATACATTTTAAAAGTTTAACTTAATTTAAGCTATTCAGTATGGTGTAAACTGCCAAAAAATCCCTTGCAAATGAATTAACTGGTATTTACCAATTGCACGTCATAAAATCCACTACACTCATACTTACCACTCTATAAGTGACGAGATCGTAGCTTACAATATATTTTAAACAAAAAATGAGTTGCAGGTAGTGACATCTGTTAACAATATAGTGAACTTATTGACGTCGTCTTCGTCAGACGTGGTGCCATCTGTGAGTTGATACTTGAACTAAAATCAAAAAGGGTGCTCAATCACCACTAGAGTATGCTTTACAAGCCAATTATTACTACCCTCAAACTCACTAGCCTGGGGTGATGTTGCAGTAGAGGACGGTGAGGGGAGAGGAGTCTGCCCGGACGGTCGAGGGGTGATAGAGGTACGAGACAACTACGCTGACAGTAACGGCACCTGGTGGAGGCTGTGCGAGTCTGACAGGGAGGTCCCTCCTCTGGCCATCACGTCATACCTCAACACGCTACACGTGCGTCAGCTCAGTCTGGATATGAGGGCTGCAGGCGTCAGGCTCAACGTCAGCGTGGCTCTCAGGAACGGTGAGGAAACAGTTGTTGCAAACATCTTACAAGATCCATGTATAATCGACAGGACTTATCCTGTTCTGGCGACGTCCTGTAATCCAGCTACTTGGAGGTCACGAATTATGGATATTTGTGAGAGATGGTCGGTGGATGTAGTGTCTCTTGTGTGGATTAACGTCCGCACTATTGAATCCAATACTATAATACGAGAAAGGTTTGTATATATATTTGCACACGGATCTCGAAAACGGCACTGAGGATTTTCTTTAAATTTTGGAAATAACTAATTTCCGAGTAGAAAATAAATTCTAGATAGGTCTAATGTCCAGGAAAATTCGTGTTTTCTTGTAATATTCAGTTTAAAATATAAAAATTTAACATTACGCTTATGGAGAATTAAAATGTAAACAATACAAACCAAAACAGCTGTTTATTACCGTTTGACAGTTCTTGATTGAAGACGGCAAAGAACAATATGTGAATAGAGGTTTTTCATAAATATTTATTTTATGTATGTAATAAATGTAAAATTATCAGGTTACTAAACAATTTGTAAAAACTTAAGGGTAACATAACTGTGCGAAATAAAAGCAGGAAAGAGTATTTCCAAAATCTTCCGTGTTTTGATAGAAAACGTATTTGTTGTATTGCTTGAAGCCACTGTAACAAACCAATTAATATGTGTAAATTATATTTCTCTTTGATTTTCAATCCTCATTCCGATTATATCAAAATCAGTTGGTCACAGGCTAATAATAACTGTATGGATAGTTAAACAGTATATGATCTGCTAAAACAATTGAGGTTGGCTAAAAGACCTTAACCGGCGTTGCTCATTTGGCAGACGCCGTGGTCCAGCGGTAGTGTGTTGGCCTCGTAATATGTAGATCGCGTGTTCTAACCCCATCAGGGGCAATACTTTTTGTACAGTGCTATATTAATTATGGTGTATTAAATCGGTTTTATTTAAACCACATAAATGTTTTCATTGAGTAATAAATATGTTTTAATTTTTCTAATTAATTTTTATAATACATGTATAAACGAGCAAAGCTCGGTCACCAGGTACTACTACATTAATCCACAAAGACCATCCTCATAATTAGACCAATTCGTAATTCAGAGGCCGTGTTCTGTGTGGCCGGATTCCACGTTAAACTGTAGGTCCATTAGTTGCCATCGGCTGTTGGGCTATTAATTAACAGTACTGTCTAAGGAACATGTCAGCCTTAGTCAGTAACAAGACTACAAGATCGCGCCACAAGCATCCTAGATTCATTCCTCGTTCATACTTGGCTTAAAATACCTACCTGGGTATGTCGCCATTTCAGTTAAAAGTATTAAAGTATTAATCCATAACCTTGGAGAGATTACTATTATGGCACGATAGCCGGTGGATGCGTTATTTCCTAATATGGATATACATGGTGTCCATGAAAAACGTTTCAGGACTTCAGTAAGTGATAAGTACATTAAAAGGAAGAAATAAGTTCTGTTAGAGGTATGGCCTAAAATTCTTATTTTCCCAGATAGCCGCCATTTTGTATTTTTCACAAAATATTTTTTATTTCAAACAATTTTAACGGATTTTTTTTAATTTGGTATGTGTTTTACACTAATAGACTACTATTATTTAAAAAAAAGCTAGCATGATCCAAGCTCAAAATAAAAAAGCGGCGGCCATTGTATATTTTACCGTTTTCAAAGTATTTTAGTTTAAAATTTTAAATGGCCGCCATTTTGAATTTTGAGCTTGGATCATGCTAGTTATTTTTTTAAATAGTAGTAGACTCGTATAAAACTTATACCAAATTTGAAAATAATCTGTTAAAAAATTATTGAAATAAAAAAGTATTTTGGGAAAAATACAAAATAGTTGATATCTGAGAAAATAAGCGTTTGAGACCATACCTACATAAAAACTGTTTTCTTCCTTTTAAAGTACTTAATCACTCACCGAAGTCCTGAAGTTTTCATGGACACTGTATATCCACACTACGTAGTATAATGAACGTAGTCCGGACATATATGTCCAGTCCACGCTATGGAATACTACGTTCATCCTTAAAACCACATTATCATAATTAGACTAGTTCGTTGTTCAAAGGCAGTTGTTCGGATGCAACGTTTAACTGCAGTACCCTAAGATGCCATTGACTGTTTAGCTACTAATTAATGATGATACTTGATGATTTTTTCTTCGTATCGAACACTATCAATTACGCAAGAGCAGAAATCTGGTCGATTATACTCCTGTTATATAATTTCCTCTGCAGCAAATGCGCTGATTAGGGTGTTTTATTAAAACGAAACTTTGTCTGACAGCGTCAGTCATGAGAAAACCGTTCGATTGTGTTTTGTCTTGTCCTGACTTGTCTTGTTGTGGTGTGCTGACACTTCGTACTCGTCCATTCCAAGCTCTCCACATCGGACACTGACAGTCAAAAATGCCTTGTCGTAATTATGTTCAATTATTTATGTGGCCGGAATTAGTCAGTAACATAAATACAAGAGTGTGCCACAATCATCTTTGTTTCCCATTCATACTTGGATTAAAATTCCTCCATTTCAAAAAACGGAAAGGTTAAGATCCACGTACGCAGTTGATTTATGAAGAATTTGAACATTCTGCTGTTTATAGCTCTATCGTTCATGAGGTAGACAAGTAAGTACATTAGATTAAAATAAAAAAAAACTTATAACTTATAAATTAGTTTACAGAAATACCACATAAATTGATATGGTACAAACACTAAAGTAAAGGACAAAGAGATCAGAGAAGATAGGTACAAGTTCTATAAGAGTCCACAATGTGGTTTTGATAGCCTGTAACTGAAATTTCAGTTTTATCTTCAAACCAAAGTAAAATGTCACTGTAATATATCATCGGATTCACTTACAATGAAGTGAGTGTCTACAGAGTTTAAAGTAGTGTTTTGTTTATACTACGTATCAATAGTTAAACTACTGTGAAGTACTCAAGTCATTTAGTTTATACGATTTCCATGCAAATTAACGACGCGAATCCAACACTAGACCTTCAGCTTCACAATATATGGTGTATTTACCAACCTTAGCTTAAGACATTCTGCTGTCAAATCACGTTCTCCACTTACATTCCACTTAGAGGAAATGAGATGAATATTTTCAGCTGGCTGAAATTGATTACAACCATTGCCTCTGTTTAACTAGACGTGAACTACAAGTCCAAGCTGCTCCAGGGATCAGCCGAGAGCTCTGTCGAGTCATGTCATCCAAACCCTTGCCTCAATGGTGGAAAGTGCGTCAGCAGTAGCAGCAAGAAGTCATGTCAGTGTATTGGATATTTCACTGGTGAGCTCAATTTTACAATTTCATTCAATACACTTCTTAAACATAGCAGCATATCTATCGTAATTAGCTTTTACCTTTAAATAGCTATCCGAATAAACTGGGACCATGTCCAGTCATACTTCCTTTTGTATTTTCTTCCCACGATGGATTTTTGAAATCTGCAAAAAATTGTTTGAAAAACTTTTCCTGTTCAAAATGGATAGATTTAAGCTACTATGAATTCAGTAAACAAGAGAAAATGATGTCTTTTTCTTACATAGGAATGTTCTGCGCGTTGACCCTGTGTGAGTTGGACCCTTGCCTGTTCGGTCGCTGCGAGTTGACTGCCACAGGGTTCCGGTGCCATTGCAACAGAGGCTACGAGGGTGAAGTATGTGACACCAAGCTGCACCCTTGCGCTCACAACCCTTGCGAGAGCCGGGGTGACTGTATCGAGCGACCAGACTCCACCTTCCACTGTCGGTGCCATGCTTGGTGGGAAGGTATGGTGTTTTATTTCTTATCGGTTGATAATCAAGCGTCCAAAGTTTGGCTTTTGCTCATAAATGTCATACATTTGATTGTTGTTTGTATTTTCGGATACCAATACTGGGTGCGTTAAAGAGTTTTGACATAACCTGAGACAACTGCTGTATTCCTCGTGAGCGTACCTAAAGTGTTGAGTGTTTACATGTTGTTCCCCACATTGAGAGGTAAAGCTTTCTGGTGTTTTGGGTTTTAAGTTACCTGTAGACCTAGAAGTCAAGGGATCTTTGTATGTCTGGATTTTGTATAGTAATTTTTTTGAGTACTCACTAAATTCACCCTTCATTCTATTTCTATATCACTCATAAACACAAGTGGAAGTCCACACTTTATTTTTGGCTAGCACAGTATCTCTCGGTTAAAGTGGACTTGCAGGATTTTCTAAGAGTTTAAACTATACTATATAATACTACTAATGCAATTACAGGACCCCGATGTGAGCGTAGAATGCTGCACATCCCTTACAAGCCGCTTTCGCAACGCATGCTTCAGGAGCCATTCTGGCTGGGACTCATCACCGTTACCGTGGTCCTCGGTGTGTTAGGACTCTTCTGGTGTGCAAAGAGACATTTTCCAGAGAAACTGGAGAAACTACTGGCTGAAGAGGCCGACCGAAACCGTCATTGTGAGTGTAGGATGACGAATGTGTTCAGTCTACTAGACAACATTGAGGATATATTTATTCGATGTTATTAAAAAGTGTGAAATTTCTAAATTGAGTTTTAGTAAGCAGTAAAACTCAGAAACATAATAACATATACATAATAACGAAAACACACCACTTGGTTGATGTAACATAGTGTATTTATTTGATTACAATAGATGAAATCGATTTTTTCCGTACGAGCTTAAGGTCGTAATGTAACAACCATGATTAGATACGAAAATACATTTTACATTCATATTATGATCTACAGTACATTTTTCGTCAGACTACATATAATATTGACTTAAATACTGAACAAACCATAATGATTTTACAGAAGAACAAAGTACGTCCATCTTGTTCTTGCTATGTTTTCATTGTTCTACAATGCAATAATGAGCAGATGTAACATAGGACCTGTACATCAAATGACTCGTTTTCTCCTGAGGGTGGGAGGGCTCTGCAATTCATCCGAAATATATATTAAAAACATAATTTTTCACAGAAGTCTGACAAAAAGTTTTTTTTAGAAAACAGTTGAAATTCTTTCACTAAACACATTTAGTGTTTGTCTAGCCTTGTGGAATAACCACTTAATTGGAAATTGATTTGGTGGTACTTCAAGAAGGTTTTTTTACTACCTTCTCTCCAGATCCGAAATATCCTTACCTTTCATATCTATAAGGCATCTATCACACTCATTTCAAATGTATTATATAATTTTTTTTTGTTTTCCCAGGTCATATGTCCAGCAGAACTGCCTCGGTGCGGGACCAGCTGTCGTCGTCGCTCTACTCCAGCAATCCTGTCCCGGTCCCTGTCCAGGCGCCCAGTGCTGGCGCCCAGACTCGGTCCAGTCTCTTCGGGCGACTCGGTATCCGTAAACCCTCTCTGCTGAGCCTCACCAGCCCCCTGGCGCCTCCCGTCCACGCCCCCACCGCCAGAACCTTTAGTTTGGACGATTTGCTTAAGCCACCTTCGAGAAGTAAGAAACTTCCGGTCCCGGTCTTCACGATCTCACGGGATTTCGGCCTTGTAAATGTTCACGACCCTTCACTCTCTTTCGCAAACCTTTTACACACCTGACACACCTTCTCTTTCTGGGCCTCTTTGTCCGGTTGGATGAAGTTACTGTGAATCGTCTACTGTCTTCTAGAACTTTTTCTGTGAATATTTATCAATCTACAGCCCTGTGTTGATTATGTTTCATGTATAGTGGTTTTATCGTAGTATTGTCGAATAATATTTGAAGCCTATGGAAGAATCACTAATATATAACCGATGTTTAAGTCCTTTTATAGATGTGTTTTTGATCAGAAAGTAAACAAAGGACGTTTCTAAACGTATTAGAATAAATGACTTTGAAATCTGGGATTTTTACGAACATCCTTTCTTTCATCCGCTTAAAAATTCGTATTCGTAATATATTAATTTAAGTAATAATCTAATTTCATGGAGATGTCGGCCTACAAAATACGTTCGGTGAATTAAATGGAACACTTAGTAGTATATTTTAGGAAAAAAGCATTAAAAACGAGTACGGAATCCCTCACATTTAACATTTTTTGAACTTATTTTAGTTTTGTCTAAATTTGTATCAATATTATTAATATCTCAATTCTGAATTATGTTAACTTTAAGAAAATACTTTGAGTAAATTATTCGACTATGAAGTCAAGAAGCCTGTCGAGGAAAATAAGATGTGTTATTTTTCTGCTGTGAAAAACTTTCAGAACTTAAAGAAATACCTTTCATGTAAAGTGAAAATGTTTTATAAAAGAGTAGTTTGTTCTACTTGTTATAAATCTAAAACGGAAAAGTTTTTACCAAACTCTATACAAAAGGCACTTTAATGGCACCTATCTCACTGTAAATAAGTTTCAATTGGTTGCACTCAATAAAACCACGTATATCAGTTTAAGAGTCGTAATTTAAATGTTGTCCTTAAAACGTGCAGGGAATTTCTTCCTTCTTCTTTCTTTCACTCTCTTTCTCTTTCCTATAACTCTTCACTCCTGTCTGCCTGCAAACCTTGACTCTCCAGCAGCTTCTCTCTAACTTTCAAGATATATATTTCACAAGTCCACTCCAGTTTCTGCACAGGAATGGAGCATGAACAATTTAACATTCTTAATAAATGCACTGTGCACTGTTATTTGTATGCACTTTTCTTGAATAATATTTACTTATACTCTTCTTTCTTGTATATGCTTGGTAATTCATCAAGATTGGTTTAACAAGAACAATTTTTTATACGTATTTATTATTAATTTCATTCAATACTTAAAATTTCAAACTACAGTACTTCTCTGATAGATTTAGACAGTAACTCAATATATTTTTAACCAACTTTTAGGTTTTGGTTTGTGGTATTTTCATTCTTTCAAGTATTAGATTTGCATGCAAAATATATCAAAATGCATTTCTAAACATTTGCATGACCTTGAGGTTTTTAAGCATACGTACATTTAAGTGTGGTTTATTCACGTGTTATACATGTAATCACTGAAATATAATTTATTCTACTTGCATTTCATTATAGGGCTTTTTTATTATTTTATTACGATAACACTCAATCAATTTTAATTAGGCTAATAAAAATGTGGAGTAAAAAGTTAAAAATTCTTCTCTCTCACGGTATCTTTTTACCATACACCCCTTTTTACTTTTTAACCTTACCATATGCAAATACAATTTATGACAGTATATTTTTATAGATAACGTAAGAAAAATAAAAAAAAGCCATAATAAATTTTTGGATAAAGAATAGTTTTTCACTTTTTTATGTATTCATGATATCGTTGTAAGTTTGAAATCTTTTTAACCTAGCTCTATCAACGAAGCAACAGAGAGATTTCATGTTTCAAATAAAAGCAAAAGTGAATAATGAGCTCATAAACTGGCGTAACGGTAACGGTTTTTATATTAAATTACAATTATAGATAGGAAGAGTTTTATAATAAAACTCATAAATATAATTTTTCCCAAGGTTTTTCGTTACAAACAAAATGAGTTAATTAAGCTCTAAAAGTAAAACAGTTTTCTAGTTTAAATTTCGATGGTTTTACTTTTTTATAAATTGTTGGTTCAAAACATGATGGACTTTTCTAAAGGAAAAATCCTCAAACCCTCTCAATAGCGTATTTGCTCGTTTTTTCCCCAATAAGCCCTACACGATAGTAATTGAGTATTGAAAAAGAGTTAACGAATGAAAGTTTAAGGTGAATTGCCATAGATTACGTTACACATGAAAAAGATTTTGAATTTTGAAATATATAAATAAACTATCAGGAAATGATAACTTTTCATTGTGACGAGACATACTTTCACACTCTCCTTCTGACTCTTAGGGTCTCCCTCCCCGAGGAAGAAGAGGGTTAATTCGACACCAACAAAGAAGAATGTGGCTGCCGTGGAGAAGAAGATGATCTTGCAGCACCTAGTGGCGCCAGCTGTGCGAAGGCAGAGCTCCGCGGAGAGTGTGGCAATGGGGGAAACTAGTATGACGTTGGATGTGGTGGACATCAGCAACCAGGAGACGTCGTTTATCATAGACCCGGCTGCCGCAGCGCAGGCCGCCGCCGCAGGTATGTTGTTGGAATTGTTTTTCTTGATTGGTTATCAACTAATTCGTAACTCGCATAAAACAATCCAGCGTACACCTTGTAAGAGGTGGGCTTCTCCAAAAAAAAGAGCTTATTGAGAGTAGAAACCCTATAATTGAATACTTAAAGCAAGAGTGAAATATTATTTGCCAACCTTTTCCTTTTATAGGTTAACTTATGTTACCCAGAACGTTTGCTCTCCAATTGATTTTTGTTTTGTACCCTCCCATCAAAAACAATCACTGTGAGCTATCAGATCCCTGTTTTTGTAAAATATTACTCATATTTTATAAACTCAATTACTACTGAATTATTTCTCTAAAAAGTAAAAAATTTAATTTGACAGCCCGGTCACAAGAGCTCAAATTAGAGAAGAAGGTGACATTTGCTCGACTTCTGGACAAGGTGAGCTCAGAGATGAGCTCGGGCAGTGAGCTGGAGATGAGCTCCACGACCAACATCACAGTTCAGCCTCCCAGCCCACCCAAGGAGCTCAAGTCCCCTAATAGTACCAGCAGTAACCAGGGAAGCGATTCTCTGTCTAGCTCCGACCTAGCTCTGGCTGCTCACTGCGGTAAGAAAGTTTTAAGATTCTTCATTCTACTTAAACTATTTTGTAAAATTCTAAGACATTTCTAATAGTCTGCAAAAAGGTATTCATTTCGATCAAATCACTATTTGCTTCGCAGAGGCTAATAGCACGTTATACGTGCGCTGTAACCACACACGTTCGTTCCACATGACGTCAAGTACGTATACCATAATAATATGAAGAACTTAACCTAACTTAACTCGAGTATCAGTATGTAAATTGTGTCTTGTAAATTTTTTGACATGGATATGTCTTAGCACTGAGGGGGTGTTAGCGATTTTTAAGACGGTAAACACATAACAGGTTTCCATAGAAACTACTAAGCTATTGTATTGAATTTTTAATATCAAATAATAAGAACAGCTGTTTAGGTGTACTAAAGCCATTCACTTTATACATATCCATCGTCTAACTTCTTTCCCACAGGGAAGTAAATACAAAAATTTTTAGGTCTGTAAATGAATAGGCAGAGGCTATTCGCAAGTCAGACGTGTGCCGTTACCACACACGTCCAATTCACGTGACGTCAATATTTCATAGAAAATGGGGTTTTTTCTTAGAAAAAATACTACCCAGGAAAAGTAGACAATTGTCGTTTGTCAAAAAGATTGATCGTATATTTTATTATAATACAAAAAACCTAACTTAACCGAACTTAATTATTAGTATGTACATTTTGACGTGTTAATTGACACCTCGATAGTTTTTTCAGTCAAGAAATCATATATTTCATCTCACTTTAACGTGTAACAGTGGAAGCCAAAAGACCCTTTTATTGTGTTTCTTAACACTCATCATATGTCAATTGTAAAATTTAGTCTAAAACCTTTTTCAAGGTCTGTAAAAAGTTTTCATTCCCATGAAATCTCTAATTACTTTCTTTAACCTTAAGCTTTGAAGTTTGAGCTTTTTTTTATGGTTTTATAAATCTATTGTTAACAGTATCGTGGACTGACACATACTTTCACCCTTAAATACTAAAAAAACTACAAACTTTAATATAACAATCATATTTTGTTTATATTTATTTAAATATTCTTACAAAACCAATTGTTTCAAAAATAATCATCCAATGTCTTAAACCAACAAAAGAAAACCAGTTAAATGATTTGTTGGCAGTTTGTTGGTCAATGTTTACCTTTTTAAATCAGTCGGTTTTAATTGCGATGGTCAAAATGTTTCTTCAATTTGTTTCTTTGCCAAAAAATTTAATTGTTTTAACATTCAAAAGCCCATAACCGTTTAACCATTAATTTTACAGACATACAGGGAGAGTAAAATTTTTTAGGATTTTGATAATTATAAAGCATGAAATTATAGTCAAAACCGTGTGAGCGGAATTTTAGAAATTTGAATTTTTCACATTTTTAAGGGTTCTTTGGGGTAAACTACCGTAAGATAAAAAATTAAAAAAATTAAAATGGTCTTGATATATAGCCAAGGTGCACCTGTGTACTAAATTTCGTAAAAATCAGATGATTGGTGGGGTCTCGGGGTCTGTACACGGAAGGCAGACAGACATGAGTCAGAAAACCCCTTTTTTGGATTCAAATAAGAGATCTTTAAAACAGATATATTCATTTTAAACTCAAATTATACAATTTATACAAAAACAATACTTTCTTCATATAATATGTATGATAGGAGAAAGTAAAAAACTAATAACGTTTAAGAAACTGATGTGAAATTAAATTTTAACGATTAAAATTCTAATAAGTGTTATTTTGAGGTTGAAAACATAAAATATGTGTATATATTTATATTTTACAAATATAGAAAAGCTTTTGCCTTGTAAATAAGTTTTAACTTTTATTTTACACCTTCACGATCTGTCGCTTCAACACACTATGTTCAAGCTTCAGAAAACTATTCGCTTTGGCATGTTTCGTCGACATTTGCCTTTTACTTTCCCAAACAATCCGTCATTCCTTAAATGTCTTTTCAAATTTATAAAAGAAAAGGACAATTTTAAATGTTCTTAGCAAATTGTGGAATCCTACAGTGGCGACCAGGTGGGGAGGCAGACGCTACTAGAGTCATCGAGGAGTTACATGTGGAGTTAACAACTCCTGGGGAGTTGTGGGACCCTACCATTAACTCACAACTCCTAGCAGTGAGTGGGAGAGAACGCATCTTCATTTGTTCTTCGCCTTTTGGAGTTTTCAAGAGTGATGAAAATGTGTCTAGTTCTAGCAGGGGATATAACTCTAGACCTCCCACCCCTACGGTGCTGTAGGGGAGGGAGGTCTAGAGCGCGGTATTCTGTCCTCGAGGTTCAAGGTTCTAATCCCACCAATCACTAAATGGCTTCTTCACTATGGGATTATATCGCAAGCATTCAGGTCAATATTGAAGTAATAGGTAAAATCGGCCCGAAGTTATATTCAATATAGTCCTTTCATTTATTATTAATTAATCATTATTTATTCCTGGTTTCTAGTTTTAAAGTCCTGGCTACAAAAATTTCAAATAAGACGTTTAAGCCTCATATTTTCACACTCTCTACGTAAAAATTTAAGTGAAAAACAGTTTCATAAAAGGTTTAATCTGCAAATGTCTAATTCTCTTTCTGCATATGTTTTCCTACATAATACACAAATATTCTTTAAGTTAGTGGGACAGTTTATACACTGGTATGTATCTTCAGTGTTTGCTTTGACGGAAAAAAAACTACGGAAGTGACATCATTTGATTGTGAGAACAACAGTTCAGAGACACTGAAAACATTCCCGTCTGACATATCCATGATATATATCCTATTCCCCACAGGGAAGTATCGAAATTTATATTTAATTTTTTAATTTATAAAACCACAGACCTTATGTAATTAAAATGACGTTCTAATTTATGCTTCATCAGTTGTAAAATACACTAACCAATTTTTGCGTTCTTTAATTAAACTCCTTTACATTATTTAACATATACCATATAAAGTTTTATGGTTATGTAGGACCTGTCTGTAGGTAGTGTATAAATATTTATATATGGCTAAACATACATTTTACGAATCTATTTTTGCGTCTCTCTGGTAATAAAATAGATAATCATTTTAAACCCCCATTCTCGAGTGACGTTAATAAAATGGACGAAACAACTATATTCGGGCATAGCAATAGAACTGTATTTTTCATTAGATGTTACATTATTAGATTCTTCATTTTGTAAGACGAAAATGATTCAATGTTCATTCCGTCTTTTTAAAACTAGACACATTTTCATCCCTCTTTTTCAGCTTTGCATTCTGCTTCGTTGTGCTTGTATTTTGGATCCGTAGAAGGGTTGACTGGCACAGTTGAGTTCATTCTGCTGTAATTTTATAACTAGTACGAAGTCTAAAACTTATTAATAACAGCAATAGAAAACTTTATACAAAACATAATTTTAATCCTCTTGTCCTATTTTTCGATGATTGAACCAATTATTGTCATTAGTACTTAATTCATTTATGTACATTAAACTAAATTAATATTAATTTTGAAAAATGAACACTTATCTTTACATTTCTTACGTAAAAACATGTCCAATTTATGTAAGAAAAAAAGCTTAGCAAAAAGCTTATTTCTAAATAGAATTTAATTTTACATGAATGATTTTAAAAATGTATATTCACTTTTCAACATCATTTATACCTTTTATCATGAATTCACCCATAAATAGTATTTGAATTATGCATACTAATTCGATACTACATAACATTTTGAAGTTAAAATCTGTATTAATATCAGATGTATTTTTAAATACATATTTTTATATTAAATGTAAAATAATGTTAATTAAAAAAAAATTATAAATACCACATAACTAAAACATAAACTGATATGCAATATGGACCATTTTTCTTTTGTAATGTATTTCAACTTACATTTAAAATATAGTTTTATTTCAACTTACCGCACTATTTAGAGTTTTCTTCTGCACATTGGTCATAATTAATTTAAGTGATTCTATTCTATTTAATATTTCATTTAGAACATCAAAGTAGAAAATATTTAAATATATTTATATTTCGCTTTTCAATTGGCATTTATAAAATAATTTTTTTTCAATTTCATCTTTTTTTAAGTAACTTCTAGGTTTTTAGGACTTGTTAGTATTTTTAATTACGGCGTGTTGTATATTCCTTACGTTTCTCTTTGAGTATTATTACGGGTATAGTTAATAATTAGATAATCTATTTACAACAATAAATTTTTTATCTTTGTTAAAGCAACTCACTTTTATTCACTTTTATAGATGTAATACAAGTAACAAATTATAAAAAAAATAATAATGTGTAAACTCTAACAATATTACAATATTGTGTAATATTGCTATACAATATCAGCAATTTTTACTTGCTTTCTTACGATAAAAAAATCCATGCTTCATAACCATACTTCCACCTTTAAAATTTTTTTTTATAATTTGGCTTTATCAACTATATTTTTTTGTTATTGTACAGATTGTGTATACACTACTAGGTTCTGGAAAACAAGGGGTCCATGTGATCGCTCTACAGTGTGACCGACCCATCGTGTTTTATGCGTTATTCCACCATGCTTTTTTCTTTAAATACCACCCTAAATATATTGTTACTTATCAATAGTGATAAAGTAGGTGGACTAAATAGATGAAATGTATTTTGGATAATTTTTTACCAATGTTCATAGATAAACCGTGTCTTGGTGGGAAGAACCAATAGGGATAAGGGAATGGAGACTCCCTCTGACCTATACTACATACATTTATACATACATTTTCTATTAATAACCAACCTAACTCCACAGAGCACTGACTGGGGGCGCCCCCCTCTCAACCTCCCCCAACAAACACAAGTGGGGAGACGGTGGACCCAATGAGATTCCCTTAAAAATAATTCTCCAGGGCCCTCAAAGAAGAGTTCCGAACTTTAAGGATGTTCAGAAGATTAATATTTCATTATATAATGTCAAATCTTCACCATACAGGGGAAGCTGCCAAGAGACCTGAGAAACTTCTGTTGGGTCGGAAGAAGGCCAACTCTGCTGACTCCATTTTGGCGATGTTCCGTAATTTCTCCGCAGTGGGAGGTGGTGGAGGAGCCGTAGGGGTGACTGTGGCCTCGCCCTCCACTACCCCTACAGCTTCCACCCCCCAGGACGACGTAGCTGGCTCTGACGACTCGTCGACTCACACCCCTGTATCCAGCTCTAGTGGACCTCCAGACTCACCTCCTATGTTCACAAGGAAACACACAATACAGGTGAACCTCGCTCTTGATTTGGTAATGTTTTAGTTAAAAATATAGTTTAATTTACAAAAAAATGGTCTACCGTTCAAGCCAAACGAGGTTTACTGTGGTAGCCATTGAAACGAATGTGACCTCTACCTAGTGTATGTATTAAAATAGGTATAATGATGGGTTAGGTTTGTGAGGATGGACTCAGCTAGTTGAAAATATTAGGTTAATGTGTAAGCTCTCTTCCCAAACAGGCCACTAAAATCTAAGGAGTCCCAGGATGATCCCCAGCTAGGCCTTGAGTCTGTATCACTCGAACTTGACCACATCCAGATAGTAAAAATAGTTTTAATTTAACATTAATCAAACTTGAATGTCAAGGCTCAGAATATTGATTCAAGTTATACATTGCAAGCCTGTAAGCTAGATTCAAGCTTGATTCAATTAACGAATTTAACACTTGTCAAACTTATCTAACTTGAAATTCAAACTTGAATCAAACGTTCCCTGAAACCAATTTAAATTAGATTCCAGTGTCTTTAATAGAAAGATCAAGTTCGATTCAAGGGTCATTAAAGGCAAAATCAAGCGTTCTAGGCCATTTCATCAAAGATCTCTCAAAGCAACTACTAGTCAGATTCAAGTGTTCTAGACCTTTATCTCCAGAGCCTTTCAAGGCATTTTTCCAGTCTAATAAACAAATCCACAATGTGTCTTCCTAGATTCAAATAATGGCATAAATTATTTTGGGATTTAACTCACACTTCCTAATTAAAATAAGGGTTTAAATTATTGAATTAATGGGAATATTAAATTAATTAAATTAATAGGGGTTTTAATTAATAGGGTTTTATGAATTGTGAAAGCCTTAGCTACTCCAAAAAAAATTCTATTCCATTTTAATTTTCATACCTTAGACTTGACTGAATCGAACTAAAACTGGCTCAACAAGAAATTTGTAAAAAAATCATAAGGCACATTTTTATATTACTTTATTGAATTCAGGAGGAATCGAATGTTTAAAATTATCTTGAATATCGAATAAAATCAAGGAAAATCAAGGCTTGAATTAAGCGTTCTTGCTTACTGGGCAATTAATGCCCTAGGACCCCGATCAGAATTACTCAACCCAGTTAAGTCTGTAGTTGTGACCTCCAATTTAACAGAGACTTTGTCTCGGCCTAACGCCATTTTGGTTTTAAAAGGTAATGGTAGTGATGGAGATGAAGGGGGCTTTCCTCCCTCTTGGGTTTGGTTTGGAATGGTGGTGCTTTCGAACCCCAAGTAATGAAACGGTCCCTTGTCTTGGCCACGCCCGATACTAAATCTGGTTCAAGCACTCCTCCCTTGCGAAAATATCACTATAGGGTTATGTTTCATATGCACTAACCTCCTCTAATTATAAATGATTTTAAACTGTAGTGTAGCTATTTCACTGTTTCTGACAGTGAAAACATTCCTTAACGTACCCCAATTAAGTATCTACACTAGAAAAGGCCAGCTAGAATCATGGTTGGGGTACACCTATAAACTCTACCCTTAATATTAAAGTGGTTTAATCCTATCAAATATTTTTTGACATCATGAAATTTTTGAGACCATGTTTTTTTACAAACAACCGTTTGTCTGGGTAACTACTTGGAGTGTTTTGTGCTGTTAAAATTAGATCATGTATGTCAATGTGTTTTTTCATTTCCTAATTTCTCTTATATTTGTGAGTGGTTGTTAGTGCCGAGGCATCCACCGTTATATCGCTCCAAGGTGAGGTTTTTAGATTAAGAGGACTCAAGTTAGGTGATTCGTTCATCCTAGAGATTTAATTTTTTATGAAAAGACGTTAGGATACAGGTAATCATAAAAGAACAACAATTTTCAACTAAAATGGCTGCTGGTTTGAATAACAAAATTAGACATATCATCCTCCAAGCATCCTTTATCTATGTGACGATAGTCACCTTTTTCCAAATTATTTTCAAAAATTTGGGTCTCATCTACAGTGATATAAAACCTGGTACTTGGATTTCACAATCCACATACCAGTGTTGGGGAATTGGCACGTGGAGTCATTTTATGATGACACGAAACCTAGTTACTCGTTCTGACCATTGAATTTGGATGGTCTCAGCGATTTTTACCTGCGTGAGCACTGAGGCCTGGTTAGAGAAGAGTCAGAGACGGAGCCCCAGGCGACTCACGGGGGAACATCTCGGACGCCGAATTCCCCAACACTGGTATGTGGATTGTGAAATCCAAGTACCAGGTTTTATATCACTGTAGATGAGACCCAAATATTTGAAAATAATTTTGAAAAAGGTGACTATCGTCACATCTATATACATAAAAAAGCTAATGTAATATATTAGTCATAGAAGCAGTCTTTGCCAAATATAATCTAAGTGTGAATATCGTGATTAAGTGTAAATAATGTAATAATTAAGCTACATACATTTCATTAAACATAACATGTTTAACGTTAATGTGGTATTCAGATTTTATACAGGAGTTAGGTTAACTTGTTTTCATCGTAATAAAAATGTTACCAGATTGATTTTGGACCCAGGTGGTATTTGGGATTGAAATGTTAAATCATCACATCTTTCAATAAGTCAGTACTAGGTAGAAACAAGACTAGGGTTTTGACCGTTCCATATCAAACTTTTGAAAATTTGGAATAGGTGTAAATAAACACAAATTTAAATAAGGTAGAATACCATCCAGTTGTTTAAATTTATATTTTGACATTGATGTGCCTTAGCTCTGGGCGAGGGGGTGTTAGAAATTTGCAAGACCAAAATTTAAAACAGTGATGTAATTTAGTTAGTGACGTCACAGTTTGGTTATGATCTAACCTATTTTCCACAGGAAAGTAAATACAAACATTTTTTCAGCCTGATCGCCTAGAGATTCCAGTCAGTGCAGCCACGAACTCGCTCACCATCCCTACGCTGACGGTCCAACAACCCTCGCCCACTCGACCCTCTCCACCAGCGATGCTCTTCTCCGGTGGCCTCCCTGGGTCTCCGCCCCCACACAAGGAGCCGCCATTTCTCCAGAGGGGAAGTAAACTGCTCAAAGATCTGGACAAACCGACCTCTCTAGAGCTTCCTGTGCCTCCTCCACTGATCACTGTAACGTGTAGCATGAGTGAGGTGGAGTCGGACGGGGAGTCTCCCGCGGCGAAGACCGGCGTCAACAGCTCGAGCGGCATGTGTTACTTGAGTCCGTTCTCCATGTGTACGAGAGCAGACAGGACTACTTCCGAGTCTAACCTGAGCTCTTCAGGCTACAGCTCCATGGCAAGCCCAGGTCCATCTCGCTGTGGTTCCAACAACCCTTTATGTCCTGATGTGGACGACCATTCCAAAAAGCCCTCCCCACTGTTACGCACACCCAGAACGGACGATCCTTCAAAAAAGACTCACGGGTGCCTTAGAGGTCGATCCGACTCGGAGACGCTGTCGGACGATCCTCAAATCGAATCAAACGACGAGGGGTTCGGAACTGACCATATTGACGAGAAAATCGAAGATGGCGAATTGAAAAGTGCAAAGGAGCTGGAGGTGTTTATAGGGGCGGAGATGGTTGAGTCGGGGAAGAAGCTGATTGGGTTGGTGTCACCATCGTCTAAACTCAAACACTGCAGTAGTTTCGAGTCAAACTTGGAGCAGACGGGAAGATCCAGGAAGGTGAAGCCTTGTGCGAGTGTGGAGGCTGGCCTAGACTGCTACCGGCTGGCTCCTCCTCCCAATGACATCTTCAGGGTAAGAACACAGATATTTACCTGATATTGTAATACTTTTTCACACATTTAAACTAACATATTTATTTATTTTTCAAAGAATATTTTAGAATTTGTTAATAGGTGCATGAATTTTAAGTACTTTGGTGGGTACAGGTTGTGTGAAGATTAATGCTGAACTCTGATAATAACTGAAACAGGGTTTTACATTACAAATATCAAAGCTAGAGATATAGTTTTTCAAATGGGACACCTTTGTAAACGCAATGGTATCCTAGGGAGACTTTCATTTGAAGGTACACGCCCTAAGGAAGTACTTCCCTTTGCCAACCAATTCCAAGTGCCCGCCAAGTAAGTTTCCTCTTTCCCTGGGAGCGCAAATGATAGATGATGAAAATCTCTGGAGGTTTTAAAAGGTGCTAGAAAGTCGAAGCCAAGGGTATTTGAGGGTATGCTCCATAGGACAGTACCAAAAGTCCATGGCACCCTTCCCAGGAGGGCATGGCTATGGTCTTGGAGCCTCTTAATCACTCTCCATGTTATGGCTGTACTGGGAATCCATAAATCCCCAATAAGAGACAAAAAGCAACCAAGGCTTTAGGGGAACCTCATCAAACTGGATAGGCAAAAGATTTACCAGTAATTTTGGGTTTTTTATGCTCCTGATTTCAATCTCTGCACTAGTAACAACTAATCAGAAAACTGAATAATGCTCATATTAATATTGTCGTACTATGTTTTCTAGGTGTCACTGCAGCTGCCTAGTATCGTGGTGGACGCAGACGAGTGCGGCACGGTGGTCCCCTCCCTACACTGCAGCCCCGTCAGCTCCCGTAGCGAGAGTCCCCTAAGTGACAAGACCGCCGGCCTAGGTCGGTTCTCTCCCATGTTCTACGGAAAACTCACTGACAGCGATGGTTGGTGGCCTCTATCATAGTATACACTTTTTTATCATCCCACTTTTTTCCCCAGGACTTTGTTGGGCTATGAGGGGTCAGACGCTAGGTTACAACACGCCAACCTTGTGTGTGGCTTATTGCGTTCCCCGTCCACACTAGGTGGGTAAACGGACTCCTGTGACTTCCTCGAAGCTCAGGATCCTTTACCCTCGAATACACGGTTGCTCAAGACCGGAAAGGGTCCTTCTTCTTGCCCCCAGTCAGATACAGTCCAGCATGATTGTGTTTGGCTGTCACCAGGGAGCTTTTGCAGAGCCAACACTCTGGTTCATCACGAATGATCCTCAGAGGGGGAAATTTTTCCTGAAATTACCGTGTCCAGTAATTATAGTAAAGACTTAAATGACCTACTTGACATAAGCAGCAAGTGAGTGAAATTTGCTAACTGTCCGTTGAGAAACATTTTGATCGAATCTTTCCCGAGGAATTTTTGCCACCGAAGACAGTCACTATTCTCTTGCATCATCCCAGGACTTTGTCTAGGCCATCGCCCGGAACCATTTCACACATTACTTCAGGCCAGACCTAGTGGATTGCGACATTATCACTTAGCGGAAAGTCATGGGCGGGATTTGAACAAGGGACCTTGGGCACCAAAGTCTTGTGCTCTACTCCCAGGCCAGCGCGCTCTCCAACCTATAATACTACACTAGACCCTGTTTTGACCAAAATTTAACTTCCGTTGCAACACGTTAAAGCTTCCACCCCTTTATCACTATGGGACTCTTGAAGGGCGTTATATCGCGTTGATATATGCCACAATTAGTTATTTGTTAATTTTTATGATATTTTTTTTTAATCGTAAACTATTTTTCAAAGTTATTCATTATCTTGAAATTATAGACAGGGTTTACTGTGTAGTTATACTACTCGAGAATAACCTTTCACTAAAGTGTTTTTGATTGAAGTGTTGCGATTGACAACGCTACATAAAGAAATTTAAATAGGAATTTTTGTTCTCTATTACTTTAAAAAAAGGAAAAAAGTTTTATTGGCTGTGATTAGTGGAATTGCTAACTTATCCTTGGAAGTGACGAAAAAAACACAAAGTGCCGTAACAAAGTGAACTGTTGGTGAAGTCTAGCCAAGGCAGACGCGTGGTAAACTTGTCGTGGTAAATTGAAATACCTAAAAATCTAAAAGCAAGGCCAGTTGAGAATATTTCATCTTTTAGCTAAAGATTGAAATGGGACTTTCAATCCCCAAGCGGCTTAGCTCTGTTAATAATATACAATAATTTTTAAGGCATTGAAAATTGTATTGTAATCTTATTGTAGATAAAAATCGTCATTAACAACCATTGTTGGTTCAAGGACTGTACGACTGTGCCAGTTCAGACTGTTGTAAGATGGCGGCCAACAGGAAGTCCTCTGGAAGGAGACGGGAGAGGAAGAGAAGTAAATCACCTGGGAAGGTTAAGGATGGCAAAGACCTGAAGGATATGGTTCCGACCCAGACACTCCTGGATGTCCCTGGGAGGGCTGAGCCCTATTGCCGTCACAACCCCAGGAGCAAGCCCAGTCCAAAGCGGAGAGTCAGAACTCACTCACAAGTTGCCTCGTCGACCTCATCTTCATCCACGGAGAGCATTAACTCTGTTGGGTTAGTATTAATTAATTGATTATTAACACTGCCAAAGGTAAATTTAAATACTCTTCAGTTTTTCTCTAAAAGTGGCAGTAGTAACTGAGTGGTGCAGATGTAGCAAGACCATGACATCATGGAAACTTTCATGATTTTAGTAGTGACTTTGACAGCTTCTGTATGACTACTATCTTTATTTTGTATTTATATTTGAATTTATTTACTTAAGATAACCTCTAATGGTATCTGGTGGTAGTAAATATGACGATGGTTTGATGAGTTATAAAGATTTTTATTGGCATGTAGCTTTTTTACTGACAATAAACAGATTAATTTTCAGGACCATTAATTGTTCGAGGTTAATTAATGGGGACCCCCTTCTTTATCTTAAGGTCAACGGTTTGACCCTGAGAAAAATCCTAACAGAAACGTTATTATGGTTGGATCTATCTCTCTTTGTTCATTGGGCTATTCTTCTTCATTAAGCTTATAGGTGGAAAAATATTTAAAAAGTAACTCTTTGAGTAATCTTGACATGAAGATGTTTTCAACTTGAATGGAAAACCAATGTGGAGTTCTTAACATTTATTTCCACCATCCAGATGAAAAATAGAGCAAAGTAAAATTACTTTAGATAAGTTTCCACTAGCTCTACCAATGACAGCTTTTTTAATGTTTTCCTAAGTGTGACTCTGTCATGAAAATCACGAAAGAATAGCTTTAAGCGTTAAGGTTTTGAGAGATGCCACAGTGTAGCCCAGATGAAAGATGAATAGCCCAATGAACAAAGGCTGCTAGATCCAGTATTGAACTATTAAAATATCTTTGTTAGGATTTTCCTAAGGATCGAAATGGTATAATTCATATTATGAACCTGATACCATTACATTTTGAAATAACCCATCAAAGTACCAGGAGTGTAAGATGATTGCGTAATTTTGTTACTGACTAAGGCTGACATATTTCGTAGACAGGACGGTAAATCAAAACCCAACAGCTAATAGCTTCTAAGGTGTCTAGAGTTTAACGTGGGGTACGAACTTCAACAATGCCTCTGAATTACGCACTGGTATAATTGTGATGACGATGTTTGTGGATGAACGTAGTATTCAATAATCCACACTAGGGAATTTCAAATCCACAGATAGTTTCTCATAACCATCCACAATTCGGGACCTCCAACTAGTTGGATTACAGGACATGCCACCGTCCTTGTTAGACCCACCTCTGAACCACCCAGCCAGTTAGTATATTCAACTCGATCCTAAAATATTTTAGACATATATTTACACTACCCTATGGTTTTTCTAACTTCCCAGGGACCTGAGCCAGACCCGGATGTCCCCGGAGAGTGGGAGGAGCCCGGACAGAGGCTGGTCCAAGCTGGAGTCCCCCACCAAGGTCCCGAGCAACGAGGCCTCTGGGGAAGAGACGGGAGAGGTTGGTGTCAGATGGACACAGAGAGTGTCTTGAAACGTGTGCTAGTTGGCTTTATAATCAATCACAATTACAATTTGATACAGGTTTCAAATCTTTTCTGAATATTCAATGATACACATTTTAGCAATTTAACCTGTGGTTACTCGAACTGTTAGATTGAATCTAACAACTCAAAACTTTAACGTAATTAACTAACATGTATGTTTTCCCACATCCACAGGTTATTTATTCCTCAAAAATGCTTCTGAAAGCGTGTTGCGAAAAAATAGTGGGTGGTGGGTGCTGTAGGAGGCGGGAGTGCGCACAAGCCTGTTAGTGTTGATGCCAGAGTAAGATCAAGCCTAAAAATCATAATAATATTTCAAAATGCCTCACGTTTAACGTATATGTATAACGTATCTATAAAGTAACCTTTTTAAACCATTGTAATGTATCTTAGAGTAAATTGTATCATATTTCATATTTCAGTTTTGTGAAGTGGAAACAATTCTAATTTCAATTTTAGACTAAACAAAAATTATTGGCCTGTTGCATTTTTGTTTGATGTTATATTTTAGCTCCTGGCGTTTAATCAAACACCATTTTCGATTTTAAAAAGTAGGTTTTCATGACTTTGAAACCTATTTTTTAAACATTTTTCTATTAGTTAGATTCAACCTAACACGAACGGTAACAGCGAATAGAGTGATTGTGGGTTAAAAATAGTAATGGTAAATCACTTTGTGAGCCAAAAATTAAGGACAAAAATTGTTTATATCGGTGATATTTTGCTAATTCTAATATTTTTAATGTTTGATAGTTAAGCATATATCTGTAGTTGATGGTATATTTTTCCATTTTTACTTTTAAATATAATCGTAATGCCAACAGTAAAGATTGTTTTTTGATCCAGAAAATCTAAAATGGTGGAAAGATTGAAAAGAGTGTAAAAAAAATCATTTTTTTTATTTTGGCTATGGTTATCCAGTACCCTTCATTTTCATCTCTACATAGCTTGTTCACTCTACGATATATATTAAAATGAAATTTGGTATGCTATAATTGCATAAGCACATCAGTCAGGGGAAACATGTTTTAGCCTATTTCAATGGTTTCAAAATAGTTGCCATATACAATATTCAAGTTGAAATCATACTAAAACTACCAGATTTAATAGAAAATGTCAAGGTGAATAATTTAAAGACATTTTAATACAAATTAAATAAAACTACCAATGTTAAAATAGATTATGTTGTTAAATAGATTGGAATCCAAATTGCATGAAGAGATCAAATAAATAGTAGCAACACAGCTTGAATCAGGAAAATATAGAAAAAGCATTAAACTTAATTAGAATACTATTAATAATTTCAATAAACAATAACATTTTTTATAAAGGAACACATTTTTTATTATTTTCAGACCTGGCCGTTTCAAAAAACTAATATTTTTTTTAGTAGTCTGTGTCTATTTTAAAATCACTTTGTGACTTCTTTGATCAGCTGTCGTCAACTCCCATTGTTGTTTTCTAATCAGTTATTACCATTACTGTATTTATATATTCTGAAGGAGCTGAGAGAATTGTAAAAATTTGGTATTTTTTGTTTTCAACGTTGAAAAAATAATCTATAAAATTGCATAAAGATTTTATAATGTTAAATTACTTCTCCAACAAAAACAACATGGAGGAACAATTAATTGTTGCTTTTGCATCGCATGTTATACACGATTCCGCTAGGTCAAGTCACTAGTAAACATCTTATTTGTGTCAACTTCAATGTTTTAAGTGTGAAATTACATGGTTTTATATTATAAGAAGCATGTACAATTTTCAATAGGATAAATTTTAATATGTATTTGTGTTGCATGTATAGATTACTGGATGGGGAATAGAAATCACAGTCTAAAATATCTCCAATCACATCAGGGTTTGCATTTTACTTTCATTCTTTTGCCCCTCTCCTTTGGATTTTTATTTTAATTTATTGTTATTATTTTGGTCATGATTGTACATTGAGATTCCCTTAGTAATTGTAGCTGTTCTGCATTATTTGTGTTAATATGTATTTATTGAAGCTATATATACAGCTTTTTATTAAGTTGGAATTTGTTCATTTACTAGAAAACAATTAAAACACAAACTTCTAATAAACTGAAAAAACAAATAACATAGTGGACCATTTCTTGGATCCCTTTATACTGACGTAATAAATAAATATATTTGTAAATATGAGTGAATAATTTTTTGTATAAAATGTTTGTAATACAACTGTATCAAGGGAACTGACACATGATTTATACTGTACTTTAGTAGCTGACTTTAAGAAAACCCATTAAAATAAGAAATAAGTAGATTATTTTGCTGTTTTACATTTCTAATATTTGGCGCTGGTTTGAAAATACTCCACACCGTTATGAGGGGCATTGAATTTACTTAATTATTTAATAGATTTTATTGCACGTTTCCAATGTGTCTGTGTTTTTAACTACACAACGTTTCTGGAGGTGAAGCAACTCCTCCCGTTTTCAAGTGATTGCCTGATAATTGACATCAAAAATTGAAAGTTTAAGTTAAATGTGTTAATTATATCGCATTTCCAATAATGCCATTCTTATCAATCATGTGCAATACAAAAGCTGCACTGATAACACTGCAAATAACCACAACTCTTTGCTTCCGAGCTAGCGGGGCGACACAAGAAAATGTGCTTTTGGAATTGAGGTTGGAGCATAGCTTTTGAATTATGCATGCATGATAAGTATAGTATTCTTGAAAAAAATATATAATTAATATTTTTAGGTTAAACTTTTAATTTTTAATACAAATTATTAAATAATTACTTGAAAACAGGATGGATTGCTCCACCTCCAGAAACCTTGTATAGTTAAAAATACAGATAGGTAGGAAAAGACTAATAAAATATATTTAATGATTACAAATGATAACAAACATAATTTTAAATTCCAACGCTTCAATGTTCACTTGATTGTTTCGTTTCTATACCGTCCAAGGGTTTGCCGTATATGCTATTCTCCAATTAACATGGTTTCTGGTAGAACTTCTTTTTTATTTTGCTGTAGAGTTATATATTAAAAATCCATTTGAAATCCTATAGTGTATTTACAGATGAAGTATTTTACTAAAGTAGAACCGTACTTTTTTGTTTATTTTAGTTTTATGTTAAAAGTGCCAACATTAACCATTGCTTACAAATACAATGGTTATGTTTGATAAATAGCTAGTATATGTTAAGTTGATGAGATACAGTAAGTAAATAAAACTGTAAATAAAATGGAGAAGGTAGATTGAGCTGAATAATTTGCTTTAATAACTAAATACGAAAAAAGTAAGGGATATGTACATTTTTACTAAGTTAGTATAATTTTTCATATCACATTACAAGGGTTACTATTTACAGCAATCAAATAAAATCCCTTTATTATCATATAACCATTCTACATCACATCAGAAAAAAGCAATACAAAGTATAGATACCTAAATAAATTATTTCCTTAGAACTTGTTTGAAATCTTTGCTTTCATAAAAATATTTTTCGGCAGAATGTTTTACCCTTTTTTAATGGAATCATAGTGATATTAGTATTAAAAAGAGGATTGTATTATACTATATGAGAATTAATATTAATTAAAACTATCTTGTTTCTTCCAAAAAAAAAACTAAATACTTCTAGATATATATGGAAGGGAATGTAAGTAGTGCAAAATATTCGAAATATGATACAGAGGGCTCACACTATCATCTTCTGTAGAGTGAAGATTTGTCTGGTACTGTCGGTTATTTAATAATTATTTTACTGCTGATCAACGTGGCCGAAAATAATCATAATACAAATATAAAACATTAATATTGGACAGTATCTTTTCTAAAATTAATACATTTTGTGGTATAATGTACTTAGAGATTCGGTATTGTAATGAGACAGAAGTTGTTTACATCGATATAGATGAAATTCAATACTCCAGAGAAACTAAAATCTACCGTACTTAATTAAAAATCTACTTAATTTCTGTCTGTCTTTCTCTAATGTTTAACAAAGACTCTTTGTAACGACTTTCTGTGAAAATGATTATGATTGCCTTCCATGATTATAAAATACATTTTCACTATTTTATACTTTTTGGGGAACGTTTTTGCTTACTTTGAATTGATACGCTATGACTGCGAAAAAAAAGTACTGAGCTTTGAAAACCCATTTTTAGCAGTATTTGACATATATTTTCTAAACTTTACAAAAAAATGTGACTCATAAAAGTGATTTAGTAGAAAGAAATAGCCATCAGACGTCAGATATTTAAATAATGATATGAGTTTTCTAAATAAATTAACTCGTGGTTTATCTAGTAGTGAATTAAAGGTGTATAATTGAGCTGAGAATTTAAATATTCTTAGTGTTTAAGATTTAAGTTTTATGTTGTCATCACATACACAGTACGGCCTAATACAAGTTAGGCTAAAAAACTGTCAGGAGTAATGTATTTTACTAATACACCCAAATACGTTCACAGGAGGCTACCGTGACAACCCAGATGCTACCCAAACCGAACCGCAAAATCAGTCGATTAAGAACCATCGGGCATCAAATAAGGTAAAGTAATTTCGTTTGAAGAAGCTTCTATAAAGTACTTGGGTGAGTTTATGTTATTGAAGTTGTTATTGCTGAAAACATCTATCATAGTTAGTAAAGCAAAGTATCATGACGATCAGGGACAACATTTTGTTCTGTGTCTTCCTAAAAAAATCCACTTTGTAAATTTATTTTTTAAATCCCTTTGCATAAAATCCAATTTTGCCTTCGGGAAAACGCCCCACTCCTATGATTAATTACATTTAAGCATTTAACTTTCATCTGAACATACTGAAATATACATAATTACCATAAAACCTTTTTTAGTTTTTGCATTCAGGGTATATTTCAGCTTTCTTTATATTTTGTTACCATATGAATATACAAGGCTATGTCCTTGATTTAGAATATAAATAGTATTGGATAGTTTGTTTTAGGACTATATCTGTTGATACGATTCAAAATAAATACTTATTACATTTTTTTACAATGGTTTGGGTGTATTGGGTGTTCGTAAAGTCATTTACTGCCCACTGGTGTCAGTGGTGTGTAATGACTGAATTTAAAGATAGGAAATCATTTTGTGTATTGGATTGTCACAATAACTATTCTATTATTAGTGTGCAACGTTACTTCAGAAAAAAATGCAATGAAGTCCCTCCTTAAGCAGAGCACCTCCATATAAGGACAAACTTAACAATCAGCTGGCTAAGAGATGAATCCTGCTGGTCCAAATAAAGGCACACTATTGAATTGGCCTCCAAGATCTCCGCATACTACTGCGATTTATTATTGTGGATATTAAGGAGAGAATGTAGAGTACACA
This sequence comes from Nephotettix cincticeps, assembly GCA_023375725.1. Taxonomy (NCBI): domain Eukaryota; kingdom Metazoa; phylum Arthropoda; class Insecta; order Hemiptera; family Cicadellidae; genus Nephotettix; species Nephotettix cincticeps. The sequence continues at coordinate 45,134,424 of CM041787.1, forward strand.
CCATCATTGCCAGAAAACATATTGGATATCTAGCAGTGGATTACCAGTGTCATCAAAACAACCGATCAAGGCAGTCTTATCAAAGTATGAGTACAGGATTAAAATATGTTGTGTTACCAGGGATTCTCATATTGAACATTTATACCTATAATAAAACTTTTATTTTTTTCTTAAAATAAATCTGTTGTTGGTTTTTGTGTGGTAAATAAGACTTGGTTTATGTATACATGAAATCGGGAATTTTTACTTGCAATAACTCTGTGTATATGACCGCATTTAGGAATATGTATGTTTTTCCCCAGATTCCTTCGGAGGCTAGAACAGAGCATCCGCCGAGGGTGGGAGACGCCCGAGCCGCCAGACTCGCCGACCCTGGAGCCGTTGACGAGGGCAGGGGGTGGAGGTGGATCCCGGGGGCGAGTCCGAGGAACTGTCAGTGACGAACCACTCCTCAGCAGAGAGGACCGAGCATGGCGGAGAGTGAACATCATCCGGAGTGGACATACCGACTAGACTATCGATAAATCAATAATTCTACGGTCGATCAAACTGCTTGTCGATTCTTCTTGAGTAGAGATACCGACTAGACTACTGATGGCACGACGTTTACCGACCTGCTCATCGATTCTTCTGGAGTAGATATACTTAAAGACAACCGATGACCTCGATCTACCAACCTGCACGTACATTCATCTGGTGTGGAGATACCGAATGGATTATCGATGATACGATGATTGACTACTTTCTCATCGATTGATCGATTGTACTCAATTGAGTTCATTCGTACAACTCTTGGAAACTATGATATTTTCATGGTATGTGTCTCATAGCTATTACTCATTTATGATAATACTAAATATACCTAAATTTCCTAAAAAATAATCTCTACACACTACAATATTTGTGTTTTTATTTATGAGTAAATTTTCAGTAATGATCAAGAGGTGTTTATATTGAACAAACAACCTCTAAAGTTATGACTCCGAATAGCGTCATCTCCTAGACCAAAAATTTGTTAATCACAGAGCTAATTTGTATCCCTCATAAGCCAAACTTTGGTCCGAAAATATTTGAAATTAATAAAATCTTAAATAGTAATATTAAAACAAAGTTGAAGTAATTTTGGTAGTAATAGTGTACTAGTAGCTCAATTTATTTTAGATATAGTTTTCATTAATGGAAGAAATCAATTTAACACTAAATTATTGAATGAAATTATATTTATCATACTTTAATAAAACAATTTGATTGAACTTGAATAAAATTTTTGACCATCATTTTTATTTACAATCCATAATTGAAATAGCATAACAGAATATGGATTAAACCCTGGACAGGGCAAGGACCTACAAATCTAAGCTATCAAAATTTAAAATTTCTAAAACAGAGCATCTTTAACGTCTATATACACCGTCATTGCCGTTATCCAAAAATCTTATCAATAGTTTTATTTTGAAGCTATGTGATAACCTATATTGAAAATAATCTAGTTTCCAAGTTATAAGTAAAGAGTACACTTTTATCTTTCCAATCAACTTCATTACAACTTTACTCCATAACAAACAATTGTGTTGGACTACAGCATCTCTATATTTTTATAATTGAATACCAATTAAAGTTTTATAAATTTAAGATCAAAAGAGGTTTTATAAACATCAATATGAACATGATGTTGATTTTTAACTCGGTCAATTTAGTTTTGGTTGTTTTGATGAAATACCGCATCAATACCGCTATTAAATAATATCTTGGAGCAATAATGTAAAGTTTATTTTTTGTGTTAAAAATTCCTCTATGGGGAAGTTTATTATATTATATAAATCTTGATTGAATATTTATTCTTTTAATACATCGGTCTGGATAGTGGAAAGTTTTTTTTATTCTTGTGTTTAATTTTCAATATTGATTTCAAAAGATATGTGAAAGGCTGTACACAACTTTTGTAAACAAATAACAATGCATTATTGCAAAATAGTATGCTTTAGTACTTTAATTCATATTTTTTATGTTCACATTATATTTAAAATAAACGTTTGAACTATTCCTTGTTATACAGATATAAAAAAGTTAATGACTACAAAGAAGCTTGGTTTTCAATAATACATTTGTGAAGATAAAAAGACAATATTTAAGCAGGACCGTTCTAATTTTAAATGTCAAGTAATTGATGAATAATGGCAAAGTCATTCTTGACTTAAAAAAGATCAGGTGACAATATTTAACTAAATTTAAATTAGGATTTCACTTGTAGATACTTATTGTTGATGTAAAGGTTGTTATCTTAAACTGATACATACTGTATTAAAAAATGTTATGTGGTTTTAGCTTAATTCATTTCTAAATGACTAATGTGATGAAACAAAAGTGTTAGTATCAAAAGCCTTGACCACTTGCTCGCGTATTCTAAAGTTGAATGGCAATTTGTTGATGTTAGACGTTTTTGTATTATCGATGTGTTTTGTATTTTTCAACATGGTATGTATAGTGTGTTAATGTTTTTTATGACAATCACTCAATGTCTAAAATCATTAGCGAACAACCAAAATAAAATATTTCAAAGGGTTCTGATCACAGCTGGCATAATACCTGGTATTTCTGACCAGGATAGAAGCTACGATGTTAAGTTTCTGACGTTTAAAATGTATTTAGGGGCTATGATCCACAGTTGAAAACTCCTCTTTGTCCTTAAACTATTTGATAAATGTTTTCAAATTTAATGTTAACACTCCAAGGTTCATACAATATAAACATTTGTATACCTTCAAAGATATTTTATGATATAATAGGCTACTTTATTTCCTGTGAAATATGTATATTTTTATGTCACGAAATGTTTTTCAGTCATTAAAGCATTTTTGATTGAATTTTGAGTTTAAAATCAATAAAAATGAATTTAAGCTAAACCTTACCAAGATTTAATTTGATTTTACATACATATGAATACTATACTAATGTATACTATACTATATGTATACTTGTAAATGTTCAAAAATAATATCATAAGAAACTCAAGTTTAAAATTTGTTGCCTTCTTACAGATACTTACAGTCAGTAAAAAAGGAGAAATCTTCTATTTTCTCAATGAAAAAAGCTTTTTTGAAGGAAATTTTTAAAATTCTTGACCCAAAATGTTTTACCTAACTAGCCAGAGAGCTTATGTTCAGATATGGCTTCTACTACTGTCATAAATAACTTAAAAAACAAATTTCTATTCAAAAATCTGACTAAATTTGCCGTCCTATGCCTGAGAATATATTCTATTTCGTTGATTACAGCTTCAGCGTTATAAAATTAGGCTGAACAGCGCACTATTTTTTACTTTAAAGTTATTTTTATAGTTAAGTATATGATGTTAACTTAAAATTTATTTCCAGAAGAAACTCTGTGAGAGAATGAAAATGGGCTATAGGTAGAGAAAATGTATTTTTACTTTCTATGTTTAATTAAACTTCTCGCTATAATTATTTATAACCGTGTAGGTAAATTTATATGAGAGTAAGATTCAGGAAATGACACTAAACCTATTTCTAATAATCAATAATACGTCAAATGACCAGTGTTTTGATCACTATGAATTGTGTTCATATTTTATTCATGAAAACCCTTTAACAGTTAAGACATGTTATTTTCACAATGATTTTTGTTGTTTGTCAACAAGAATATGAAAAGTGAAAATTATGGACTCCAATCAAAGGTGCAATAAGTATTCTATGTATTTTCATTATTGTTAAGTCTGTATATTTTTATACTGATCCTCTTTTTCCTATATGTTTCCGCCGTATTTTCTACCATCTATACAAATGAATGTTTAAGAGCCAGTGTACATAATTGTTATAATGTTGTTTTAAAGCATTTGGGTGTTGTCAATACAAAACTTACATTCGTGGTCGTTTTCCTTTTAGTTAAACTTCTGAGAAATGAGGATATAGAAATTTTATATAAGACGTAAAATAAGTGTAGGTGTAAGAATTATTTTTGACGATTAAACTGCCTTTCAGCTTCTTTCATATATTTTATTCATCTGTATTTCACAACAAAGATCAAACATTTTTAGGTTTCAGGAAGTTAAACTAAATGCAAAGTATTGTTAGCTACGAACTTACTTTGCTGTTTTCCCATTAACAGCTTACTATTTTTTTTTTAATAAACGTCGCTCTGTGAAAATAAACTTAATTTATCTTCCTTTTATTTAAGTCACTTAAAGGGACGTTTCCCTACCTCCGCAGTATGTTTCGCGGTGTGCCCCGTGATTAAGTTAACTGCGTCACCACAACAATGACCAACTACTGGTTGCATGAAAATCAAATGAGTCGTTGATCATCCGCGAATTGCGGAGTATGGGCGTCACGTGATGGGGGGGTGGGTAAAGGAAAGGAAAACAACCCTCCCCCCAGAATCTAGGAAAGAGAAAAGTTGGGATTTCCTTTGCCCACGAGTAGGGACTGTTGGGAAATCAGTGATACAAGAAAATGAAATAGTATTAAAATATTTGAACAGATACATGAAACATTAAATTTACAAATAAACTTTACGTTTCTTAAACCTACATTGTATTTCAATTAAACGTCTTAGGTTAAGCACTCCGTAATTTATGAAATCAATTAGCGGTATATTTTGTTGTTAGTTTGTTTGGGGAATTATTGTTCCTTATTAGACGTATGTTGGCTCCCCTGATCCTGTGTTGATGATTCGTCTACGAGACGAATCGTATCAGTAGAACTATGCTGTTTCGTAGTGTTTACAAGAAATTCAAGAAACTATGTATTTTTGAAGTCGCCTACTTATGGTGTAACATCAAACTAGCATTTATTCAGTCAACTCAAGTTTTCCATCAATGTTTAAAAGTACTTTAGTTAATATATTTTCCCATATTAATTTGTACTATTTCATATCCTTAAAATTTTAAACTGCAACATGTGCAACTACATTGGTTTGTAAAGTTTATTAGATGTTAAATATATCTTATTAAAGTCTTTGAAGTATAGTATTACAATTTCACTATGAATTATTAGAACATTTAGTAGTTTTTTTAATAGAATAGTTTTTTACTTACGTAAAACTAACTATGTTTTTGATAGTATAGTTGTTTGTATAGTAACTATAATTTTTTTAATAAACACCAAATTAAGTATGAGTGCAGTGTAGTATAATAATTATTAGATGTTTTACTAGCGCAGAAATTGAGTTTAAAAAAATCCACGTTAAGCAGTTGGGAAAATTTAGATTCTTCCTGAAATTTCATCAAGCAACGCTACTGCTGTGTAGGTAGAAAAACGGTCTCATTTAATTTCAATGCAACCAGTAGTAAAGTTAGGCATTGTTGGACGACGCAGTTATATGAATCACGTAGCACGTTGTGTAACATACTGCAGAAAGAGATCGCCCATTTAAAGTTTGGATTTTGTTACTCGTATGTAGTCTGTTAGAAATTCATTGATGGTAGGTTTATGTTATTTATTTTTTTATATTTGGACATTCTCCATCACAATAAGTAAAACAGAGCTTCACTACGTTTCGGGATCTGGAATCTGAGTCCGTCTTCAGGTGAACTGGAGCCTAAAACATGAAAAGCCGATTAAATAATACAGACTAAGCCAGAAAACGTAGAGGATAAAGTGATAATATGAACCCCTATTTTGTTATTTTATTATAAAATGGATAATATTAATCAAAAATAGGGATGATTAGCAAGGGTGTAATGTGGAGTTAGTAGCTGAATACATTGTAGTAATTATAAGCTTTTACATCATCATTCGATATATATTTTTAATGGGTTTTCAAAAGTTAATATTTTCTTCAAAAATTGGATGTGCAGTTAATATGGCCCGCATGGTGTTTTTAATATGGACCCATTTAATAATGTAAGTAGATCAGAGTTATTACAATTGATTTTGGACCAAAAACTGTTTATTCTACATAAGTTAATATAATTAAATATTTTAAGTAACTATAGGTAGGTATAAAAATTATATACTATAAACTACAACAAGACTAGCGACAGATATGGCAAACATAGTCCTCCTCTGCCCCAGCATATTCATTATGAGCCCAAAGAGTACACACAAGACATTGAACCCTCAATTCCCTTCGGATGTTGATGGAGAATTTTTTATCACAAAAAAGGCATGACAGGAAATGAAAAAGCAGGGGGCCATATTACTGACATTAACCTGTTACAAAAACGTGGTTATAGGCTATAAACTGCAATTACTAGAACTTTCTAGTCCGTCTTAAACTGGTGTCAATAAACTCAAAACTACATGCATGCTACTTCAAACTAAGTATGTATCAGCAGAAGTAGGTGAAAATTATTACATGTATATACCTTTTAAAGTTTTCAAATCAGCAAATACACACATATCTCCTAACGACTACTGAACGACTGAGCCGTATGGCTTCCAGTGCTCATAGCGAACAATTGGCATACTAATAGACTAGTTTCGGCGTTCTCCACTAGATTTCAGCACAACGTTTTTTTTCAAATATGAGGGGGCCATATAACATGAAGGGTCCATATTACCGACCATATCCTCTAAACTTTATGAAATCATCTTGTCAGCTTTTAGGTTCCAGCTCACATAATTAAAGCACCAGATTCGAGATTACAAAACGTCATGAAACTTTTTTTACTAATCGTAATAAAATATGTTAAAATATAAACATTTAAATGACAAGTGATGTACATAGTTTAACTCATTCTTATTTCCAATTCTAACATTTTTTATTTTAAGGAAAATTGTTTTTAACCATTACGGCAGTTCAATCATAGAATATTCGTTTAATGAATATTTTTTAACGGCTTTATAACAATAATCATCAATTTATCGTTCACAGATAGTGTATAGGTTGATTCTGTCAGTTTATCTTGTCTATAATATTACTCTACGCACTTTATATTATGTTCATAAACCATAAATCACTTAAAATAAAGTTGTACATAATAATTCCGGTGAAATGTTATAAACTGTGATATGATTAGTTTAAAATAAAGCACAACGAATGCGATTTGTTTCGATTATTCAAAATGCATTAATATTGTATACTCTTCGAAAAATATTTCATGATAGTAAACTCTGTTAGAATCACCTAGGTTAGGTAGTGGGCCGACGCAAAAAAGAGAATTCACGTTAATTTTATCTTTCGATGTCAGTGAACTATTGTCTGCCAGAATGCTCTACGGTTCACTAAAGTTTTAATTGCCACTGTAAAACTATTAATGCCGTTGTTTGCTCAATAGACCATGTGTATAAACAACTAAGATCTATTTTAAGCTATTATTCTTTAAACATTGTGGTCTGTTCGGATAAGAATAATACTACAACAGTTCAGTAAATGTCTCAGTTAGTATAAGAACAGTATTATAAAATCACCACCACATGGTGTTGGTTTTGCTAAGTAATATCACCTTTATCAATAATGAAACCATGGTAATTTCAATGGCAAAGTAAAATATAAAATTAACTTTGTTTTTGATACTTTTATTTTCTTTATGAATTAGTACTCATTGTTTGGAGATTCATGAAAATTGTACGAAAATTATATTTTTATATGTAGTAAAATTATTTTTCCTATGTTATGTTATATATTTTCTATTTAATACGTATATAAATGAAATGTTTTGACGCACTGTTGGGCTCACTAGCTGGTCACATCTGTCAATTGCTTCTCACTAGCGTTAAATCAGATAATATACAATGTTTTCTTTATCTCAACTCGAATCTTATTACCTAATCTGATCCTGAGATTATAAGCTAATTCAATGATCGGTAAGTTGTGGTAAAATTGAAGCTGATTCTGAGTACCTGAAGTAATTTTTTTCAAAACAACATTCATTCTTCAATTGTAAGGTTTAAAGCTATTACAATTTTTAATTCTACTGTTCCACTCAAAGTTAAATTTTTCCGTAGTGATTAACATTAAGAATACTTGATTTTTTGATATTTTCATTTCACAAAGACATTGGGTTATTTGTATTGTTTGTGCAAAAAAATTAAAAATCATTATTTGTAACCCTTGAAAACGAGCTATACCCCTGCCACAGTATATACTACTGTTAGGACTGATGGAGCTGGTCAAATCAACTGATATCAATTAAATATTAAATACTACTAAATATACTATAATTACTGAATATAAAGGGAAAATAAATATATTATCAACTTTTAAATTTAGTACCTTATTGTTGGTGTAAATCGCGTTGCTGTTTTTGATTAATTTTACTAATTTGTTTAGAAATTGTCTTACAAACATACTGCCAGTATGTTATAAAAAACGTTAGTGATCGTTCTTCGGCTGATATGATATTAATGAATATCTGATTCAATTATTTTATTAATATTTTAATATATAAGAGATACTGAGAATAATTGTAACTTAAGGTTACATTATTTTACGTTTTTTGACTTGGATATGTCTTAGCTCTGGGGGGGGGGGGTGTTGGTGATTTGTAAGATGGGAAATATGTAACATGTTTCCATAGAATCTACAAGAGCTATTGTATTGAACTTTTAATATAAAAGAATAAGAACAGCTTTTTGTATGAACTGAAAACATTCCCATTAGATATATCCATGGTCTAACCTATTTCTCACAGGGAAGTAAATACAATTATTTATAAGGAATCTTGGGGAGAGGGTGATGGCAATTTGTGAGATGCATAAGTGTAACGGAAATGACTTCATATGATTATGATAAATGATATTGCTCAAATCAGTCAAATATCCGTTGGGAGAGTAAGGGGAAGTAAAAACCATACCTGGAGTTGCACATTTAATATTCTGCAAAATATAAAGAATCACTCTTCATGGGGATATGCCGTTACGTTTTGTATATAATTTATACCCTGCTAGGCTTTAGAATACTAGTTCTTCAGATTTAATCCATGCTTCCCTCAAAACTACAAAGTCCAATTCTATTACAACTATTTATTTGAGCATGAATAAAGGTGAATCCTGTTTAATGAATATCTGAGAATATATGATCTAGAGATTTGCCAGGTGGTCATTTATTCATAACCGGAATCCACTGTCAATTATACGAATTATATTACGTATTATTCTAGGAACGTATTTTTTTTAGAAATATTACCATTATTTTAAGGAATATAACCCGTTACTGGTTTTAAGAAAATTTATACCTTTAACTGAAATGGCGACCTACCCAGGTAGGTATTTTAAGCCAGGTATGAATGAGAAATGAGCGATAGATGATTGTGCCATGATTTTGTAGTCTTGTTGCTGACTAAGGCTGGCATGTTCCTTAGGAAGAACTGTTAATAGCCCAACAGCGAATGGCATCTAAGGTTAGAGTTTAACGTGGAATCCAAACCGCTTTGTATCTGAATTATGAACTGGTCTAATTATGAGGATGGTCTTTGCGGATTAACATAGAACTCAATAATGCGGACTTTAATCCACACTACAACCACCGACCATCACTCACAACTATCCACATTTCGTGACCACCAAGTAGCTGGATACAGGACACTCCACCTTCCCAGTCAATACATGGAGTAGCAAAACATTCCCACTGAGTATTAAAGTGTTTATTATAGTTTAAAAAATATTAATACTACTATTCATTATTTTCTCATATGATATTGTAAGCAATTAATAAATAATTAATGGGTGACATTGATTAATCCTTAACTAACTAATTAACGCTCAACAATAAATCTACACTGTGCTACTACTTACAAGTCCAGTAATTTAAATTATATGGAACAAAATGAATGTTCTTTGAAAACTCTCTGTTTATTTTTTTCGGACATAAAAGTACTATATTTGTATAAGGTGACAATTAAGTACTCTATTATGACTACTGAATTATTGGCAACCGAAAAGAAAATTCCCAACCAAATTTTACATATTTTTTTGTAATAGTAAAATACTATTTGTATACATGATGGTCGGTAATTCATTAAGGGCAGAAAGCTCATTGGGAGTAAGTTTAAAATCTTGAAGGTAAGCATAGGTAGAGAATTACATCAAACTGAAGGTCAAACTAAAAACTACTAAAAAAGGCTACAAACTGTCAAACCATTATTTTGAAAATTTATTATTGTGATTTATATTATTTAGGCGGACATTATTTCACGATTGTAAAACAAAGTTTAGTTTCGACGTTGAAACTATGTTTTATTTAAAAAGTTTGTTTAAAAAAAAGTTATGTTTTAATATTAGTTCACCTAACATCAGATTACTGTCAAACTGTTTACAAAATATCAGAAATTCAATGTTAAATCGCTATTTCATGATGTTTATATTGGCCAATTAAAATAATACTGTTATACTTTATTAGACTACATAACGTTGGTGAATCTGTCAAATTTAATATCAAATTCAATGTACATTAAATCGGAGAACAAAGCCTGAAACTGGACCTCAAAAGGTAGATCACCACAAAATGGCGTTGGTTTGAATTTTATTACTTTCCATTTTCAAACGACCGCCTTTAAGATCTGCATAAACCTTTAAATGTCGATTTAAAGCACTTTCAGTGAAACTCATTTAGAGAAGAAGCTATTATTGGGTGGGTCAAAGAGCGAGGCCCAAACCCGTGACCATGTTACTTTTTCGTTTTGAGATGCATACAGATTAAAAACAATAATCGACACCAAATTCAGTAGAGATATGTACTCCTACATTATTTACTCGGGCGAGTTGTAATGTATCGGTCAATTGGAACGGTTAATTCGGGGGTGTTGTCCCCCAAAATGGTTTTTTATGTTTTTCACGAGCTGAGAAGCAGCTCAGGAAAAAACTACATGATTTAGTATTCTACGATTTCTCCAAAAGAAATTATAAAAACTCTCCAATGGTTGCCGAGATGTTGAAAATTCTAAACTTATTACGTTATATTTTGGGTCTATATGTTTATCTTACGGATGATAAGAACAAATTATGTTTCAACAATCAATCTACATTTTTAGATGAAACTTGGCATTAAGATCCATCGATGTTTGTTTAAAAATCATAGTTTATGTGTTTATCATGGCAGCTAGCCTGAACACTATTTTCCCATGTTAATCTTACAGACTATAGGCAAGTTCATTTATTTATGGATGGATGTTAATAAAACTTGGTATATGGACAAAATAAAAATTGCCTATGGTGAAAATACCTACATTGAATGTTCTTTACAGCAGAAAATCTGCATACTCTTTACCTTGTTCATCTTTTGTAGAGCATGCATGTCTTAATTATCGGCAGATATTGATCAAATTGCATGTATTATTAGTGACATATTATTGATTTAGAAATTGACTGAGTACTCTGATCTGCTGTGACGGGGGTATTTTTTTAACTTAATAAGACCTACCATTTGATGCTTATATTAACCTACGTTTACTTTTAGAATTTTTAACATTATTCCCATGAGCTCATCATTCAATCATAGATGACATCCCATCACCATGTACACAAATAACATCTTTCTATAAACTGTGCCCTATTATATATAAAATTTGGCTGTGATATCTCATTTGGTTTTAAAATTATAAATATTTCCTCAATTTTAATGTTTACCCTGTTAACAGATTCAGATTTCAATATTTTTTCAGTTTATAAAAACTGCATAACAGTGTCAATACATTATTAACGTAGTCAGTTAGGTAACTATAATGAAAACCAATTTTCCTTTAAACTACCTAGGAGTCTCTATACAACAAATGATATCCTTAACTATTTTTATGACATTTTTTTTTAAATAAATTATAAAAATATTTTTTTTTAGATTAATTTTTTTGTTATTTTTGTATTTTTTTTAATAAATTTAATTTTTTTTTTGTTATTATTGTAATATGTATATTTGTGTTATGTTTTTTTGTTTATTATTTTTTTTTATTTTAAAAAATATTTATTTTAATAAAATTTTATATTTTTTTTTTTTTTTATTTTTTTATTTTTTATTTATTTTAATGTATTTTTTTAAATTATTTAAATTATATAAAAATTTTTTATTTATTTTTATTTTTTTTTTTATTATTTTTATTTTTTTTTTATTTATTTTAATTTTTATTTTTTTTTATATTTGTTTTATTGTTAATTTATTTTTTTATATTTTTATTTTAATATATTTTTTTATAATTTTTTAATTTAATTTATTTTTTTTTTTTTATTTTGTAAATATTTTTTTTTAGTTTATTTTTTTAATTATTTTTATTTATTTTTTTTTATATTTTTAATATATTGTTTTTATTTTTAGTTATTTTTATTTTTTTGTGATTTTTAGGATATAAAAATTGCAACATATGTGGCGAATATTTGTAGTATTTAGTAATTTTTTTTTTTGTTTTGATTATAAGATATATATTGATATTAGTTTTCAATATTTTTTTTATAATTTTTAATTATGTTTAAAGATTTTTCGTTGGGTTTGTTATGTATAATTTTTATTTTAAATTTTATTTTTAAATAAAATAAAAAACAAAATTCATTTTTATTTTATTATACTAATTTAAAATTTTTTATATTTATTAAATACACAATAAAAAAATATGATTTTGATTTTTTTTATTTATTTATTTACCTATAACTGTTTTTTCACATTCATACCTTAATTATTTTTTGTATTACTATTACCTAAATTTATTAAATTTTTAACAAATGTATTTTTTTTTAATTATTTCCCCAATCTTTTGAAATTACTAATAATTAAATTATTTTTTTATAATAGTAACATGTATTTTTTTTCGATTCAAATGTTAGGTATTTATTGTTATGTTTTATCTGATTTGTATTTGTACTTCCTAAATTGTACTTAAATATAGGTTTACTTATATTATATACAATCGTAATTGCTTTCCTAAATTGTACCTTAAATATTACTATTATATTGTTAATTTGTTCAAAATTTATTTGGATCATTGGTAAAATTTTTCTTTGTAGAGATTCAATACGCTTTATATAAAACTGCGATGCTATTCCCCAAATTTCCACGCCGTGCCTAATTTTTGATTCAAAAATTGAATCATAAATTGTTATTAAGGCTTTATAAGGAAGAGTTCTTCGTAAATAATATTGTTTTGATGTTATTGGTTTCAATTTATTTATGATGTGGTTTATATGACTCTCCGGTTTATGTCATACGGGTTGAGCGTATATTTAAATGAATTATCTTGGGTGAAGAGTTTAAAATTCAATTTGAAGAAATCCACGATGTTACATCAGAATAGTATCGGCAGGTGTCTATGTTAACATCAGCAATGTTCGCGTCTAGGTCCCGTATCATGAACACAGCCGGGAGCGCGACAGCTGTGCTGCCGAAACAGCTGATCCGTCTGTCACAACAATTAGAGTACACGAGATTTATTATACACACCGCATCCACACAGTGAGTCTCTGACCTTAATAGCCAGAAGCAACAATGTTTGAAAGTAAGTGAATAAAGTATTTTAACTGTCGATTTTCATAGTGTGCAGTTTTATAATTGTTCAATAGCTGTCTATTTACATGATGTGAGGTATTTAGACCTAAGAGGTTAGGATAATGTGTTTGCCTAATAGAAATATAGGATGCTATCTTTATATTTTTTGATCAGCCTAGTGTATAATAAATATTCAACCAAAACAAAATGTAATACTAATGAATAGCAGGGATATTTAATAAAAAATACCTGTTCAATGACTATCAGATAACAGTACAGGCTGAACGATGGTCTTTTATAATTTAATTTTAGTTTAATGGAATAATAATTTTAGGCTCCTGGACACTTATTGGCATTTGATTGCTCTGTGAGCATCTATCTTCTAAAATTTTAGAAGGTATACATGAGCAATGAGTATGTATAATAGGTGCCTTTGTTACAAAATAGTATATATTTTGTAGGTTCTACGATACAGGTGAGAGTGTGAAGGGTGTGAGGCCCTGGGGGGATGACATTTGTATATAGGCCACGGGGTAGAACACACCCTTCGCGTGGAGAGCTGCCCCAGTTAGCGCAATCACGTGATAGGCTACAACCGGCGATTTGGGATAGGTTAGTGAAATTGAATAATAGGATAAGGTGCAAAGATCATTGGTTGAAGTTTTTAGAGGTAGAAACTCATGAAACTATCTTTCACTTAGTAAATAAGGCGAATCAGAATCTTTTTAACACCCTTTGAAGTATTTCACTCTGGAAAGAAAATCAAAAATGAAAATATACAAATATAAAATGATCTGAAGTATATGAATGATTTATCGATGCAAGAAGAACCATTTAGTAGGAAACTTTGGAGGAAATTTAACCAAGATTAAAAAGTGTTCAATATTACGTCTGTAATGGCGATCGTATACTTAATTAGATACTTAAAAATCTCCGTTATAATAATTTTGATCGATTATTCTATTGATTACTATATTTATTGTTAATATTACTCAATAAAATTATTTTTTGATATGGATTTAGATTGATTATATATTTAGTTTGAATAATAAAAGACTTTTATATAAATAAAATTAGCTAAAAACATTATCATAACATAAATTATTGGACAACATTTTCAACAATAGTACTTTTAAATGAATCAAAAAAGAAAAAAATAGGGGAATATATCTAAATTAGTATTATGAATCCTAAACAAATTATTTAGTGTAAAAATATTTTAATAAGTAGTGTCGATAATTGAAAAATTAAATACAAAAGACAAAGTAAGCCAAAAAAAAAAAACGCCAAAAGATATGTGATAGAAAAATGATAAACGATAGTTTGAGTGTGTTAGTTTCAAAAAAAAAAGTATTCCATACTGATTCAATGCGAGAAAAGAAAAAAAAAAATCATAATTCTTGTCTCAATGAGATACATTGAGATATCATATTATATTGAACAAACTATATTTATACACATAGGCCTAAATAAAATTCCAAACCTCTTCCGTTACCTAAAAAGTCATAATTTTTTGACACCATAAAAAATAAAAGTCTTAGATGTAACACTAAATTTATTTATTAATTTACTTGTTATCTTGTTTTGTAAAGGCATTTAAAGGCTGAGGATGCATTATGAAAAAGGTTTTCAAAAAAAATTTTCCAAGAAACAAACTCGAAATTGCGGTCATTAAAAATCTAAAATAAGGACAATATTAATAGGCCTACAACTGTTACTGTTATGCCGAGTTTACAAGAACAAGTTTTTAGATTAATTAAATTAATTTTTATTTCAATTTTCAAAATCACAAAAATTAACAATATTATTCGACTATTTTTGTAATACATAGCTTTTCACTTTGGCCACATGTAGGTGATTGAGTTACATTGTTTTAGAGGATCTTCTCAGAAATTCGTATACCTCATGCAGGCAATACCTTAAAAATATTATTAGAGAGTTTTAAATTACCTTGTATGAGAAATTGTTCACCTTTCCTTACACCAATTGTCTAACTCCAAATTACAATTTAAACATCCAATAATCTATTTAAAAACCATTATTTAATTACGTAATTTGAGTTTTATCATATTTTTTTCTTTGGTAACATGTGTAATTTTTAATTAAAACAAAAGTATACTTAGTATGTTTGTAAGCGATCATAGTGATATCTGGGAATGCATAACGTTTTTAGTTTCTCCTCTTATTCATGGTATTTATAAAAAAGTAAAAAGTAAAAAAGTACTGTTTTTGTATGAATTTTTTTTATTTGACTTGGCGATAGACGTAACCGATTTGAGGTTCCCTGAATCTAAGAAAGTGGTTTTCTGACCGATGTTTGTCTTTCTGTGTAAAGACCCCGAGACCACAATGAACGTCAAATATTTAAGAAATTATATGTGATACACGGTTGCACTTTGGATATATATTCAGACCACTTTTGTATGTGTCGAATATCTAATTTTAAAATTCAGTTTAGCCTTAAACCCCCTTTAAAAATGTGATAAATACAAATTTATAGGAATAAATAATTAGGATCAAAATAAAACGATATAATCATTGCGTTTAACAGTTTTAATGAAACTATGACGGTTTTCTAAATCTGAATATGCATTTAAACTAATCTGTTCATAGTTATAAAGGATCCAAATAATATGACACCACTCGTATGCCTGTAAAACTAACGATTCAAGAGCTATGGACTTTTAAACGTAAAATTCATTTTTAAGTCTTTACACCAAAGGTTTTATGAAAAGTTTGACTATCACAAACAAGCTAAGCAAATAAGTATTTTGAGTTATTAATCCGGCACTAAGTTTTTTCAAAGATTTTAAACTCCAGAGATTTTTAAATGTTGTTTTATTTAGCATTAAATAGTAGAACATTGAAAGTTGTATTATTTAGTTGATTTTCCAGGGAAAAGTATAGGTCAGTTAACTGATACTTTTTATTTAACTGGATTTCTACCCAGGAATTTCAAATGACAGCTGAGCTATTAACAGGTGTTTCCCATGTTTTGTAAATGGAACATCCTGTTTGCAAGACTTTGTAAACTCCCATTTCTCTGAATGGATGAGATTCTATTAACAAAATATTTACTTCCGGCAAAGGAAGACAATGGACGTTGTTGAACATTCTTAAAACACATAGTTTATTTTTAAACTACCATCTTATGGACGATGGTTTCCTTCTTAGGAAGTAATTTTTTGGGGATCTGTTTAATTTCCAACGTTAAAAATTAATCCATTGTCTATGTTTCTCCCTGCAACTATTGTGCATTTAAAAGTTTAACTAAGTAATTAACAAACTTTTCAATAATGGGTGAATTAGGCAGATATTATTTATTTGAGCTTATTTACTAAGCTCTATAATAAATACATTTTATCTTCAACGAAAAATCACTATCTTATTTGAATAATTTGTATGAGAGTAACTTTATAGAAGAAAAGTATTATGTCTTAAAAGTGTGGCGTGGCTTCATGATTTATGTAAGTGTCAGTACATTTTTTATGCTCAATATGTTTTATCCTTAAGGAATGTGAGCAAGTGTATGTGTATATGAACTTATATGTGTGTGTGTGTGTTTGAGATGTGCATGTTTGTGAGGTATGTTTGTGCGATGGTTTGTGTGTTTGTTAGGTATATTTGTGCGATGGTTTGTGTGTGGTGTGTTTGTTAGGTATATTTGCGGGATGGATTGTTTGGGGATGAGAGTATTCGGTGTGTATAATAGATTCCAAGTTCTGAGGAAATGTTTTTGATGATAGAAAGCACATAATTCTGTTTTGCTCGTTAGTAGCTATTTTCTACCACTTTCCTTTGGTACCTTATTACGTTTTATTCATTTTGGTGTGCATATTTAAATGCATGCACAAGTTATTGTTGTCTATTGAAAGTATCAAGTGGTATCTTTTTAGCGAATTTCCCATAGGGAAGAAGCTATTACCGTAGGTCTCATGGCAAGAGTTAAGCCCGAGACCATGTTATTTTTTCTTCTTTAGGTGCCCAGAGACCAAAAACAATAGTCGTTTTTTATGTTATATATATATATATGATATATATATATATATATATATATATATATGTGTGTGTGTGTGTGTGTTTGTGAACACGATAACTCTCGTAAAAATGGTCCGATCGAGACCAAATTTGGTAGAGACGTGTATTCCTACAAATGCTCGGACGAGTTCGTAAACCAGACATATCGGTCAATGGGAACGGGTAGTTTGGGGGGTTTTGTACCCCAAAATGGGGTTTTTTTGCGTTTTTCACATGTAATTTTTAAAAATTTCTAATTTTATATTTCACTATTGGAATCAGCTTAAAAAACTACACAATTAAGTTCCTTAAAGTTTTTCTCTATCTTCAACGGTTACCGAGATATAAAAAAATCTAAACACAGTACGTTGTATTTTGAGGCTCCAATGTTAATCTTATGGAGGATTAAAAAAAATTAATTTTTCACTTATTATCTAATATTTTTGGATGAAACTTGATATTTAGCTTCATGTGGTTGAGATCTATCCATTTATGCTTAAAAAACATAGTTTATGTGATTATCATGGCGGCAAACCTGCATACTCTTTTCCCATGTTAATCATATAGGGAATAGGAAAACTCCTTTATTTATGGACAGATGTTGATGCAAGTTGGTATAAATGTTAAGATAAAAATATTTATGGTAGAAATGACTACTTTCAGTGTTCCTCACAGCAGCTAACCTGCACACTCTTTCCCATGTTAATCATATGGAGAATAGGCAAATAATTCTCATGTTTATGGACAGATTTTTATAAAACTTGTCATATTTTATTATTATATTATTGATTTGGAAATTCGCTGAGTACGCAGGTCTGCTGCGACGGGGGTATTTTATATTGGGTTTTCATTATTTTATTATTAATAAAAAAAGCGAGCTTGAGGCTTTTTAGTGACGCAGTTTCTTCTCATCTTACATTAGTTTTTATTTATTATTTTAACACTCTTTTATGTGAAATAAATAAATTCAAATTTGTTGAAGAGATTAAAAACTCGCTTAAAATAAACACCTTTTTCTTTCTTTAAAAGTTCAGTATTAAAAATATATGTATAAATTTAATTTTTCAACTTTTTATCGAGTCGTTTCCACAATGAATGTCAAGTTTTCTGACTCTGTGTTGGAACAGAGTTGAGAGTCGCGGTGACATCACAACATCGTTCAGTCCTTATTGTCGTTGGTGTCAGGTTCAAGGTAGAACTTCGACATTTGTTTCCTCTGAATCGCGTTTTGACCTTTTGTTTTGTCTGAACTGTCTTTGTCGTAAAGTTACTTTACAATTTTTATCTGCAAGCATTCAATGGTTTTAATTATTACGTTAATATTTAGAGAAAAGTTGATGAAAACTATTATTGTATATGTATTTATATTTTATAGACTGCCTAAAGGTATTGTTATGGATTTTTATTTGCTGATTACATTGGGCTCAGGATAAGTTGTAATTCTAAGCTTGACGTTTTTAATAGTGTGATATTGTATAGTAATTGAGTTGTATCAATTTATCTTAACAATATTTTATTGATATCGGAAATAAATTCCCTTTTGTACAGGATGTGAGAGTTTATTGGTGAGAATATTATAGTATAAAAATGACTACAAAAAAACCAAACACACCACACACACACACCAAACCACACAATCTATTCTATAATAATAGACAAAATAATTAATGTTTATGGACAAAAGGATATAAAAAATATACAAAACAGCTTTTATATATTATTATGTCTATTAAAATAGTAATTTAATAAACATTGTCATTATTTTTATGTGGAAATTACAAAATAAAAAATTTTTTTTAATCATAAAACATTCACAAAAGTTATAAAATATAATATTCAACAGTTAGATACCATTGAGTACAATATTTTATCTTGTTCTTTGTTTTCAATGTTAAAAATACAGCTGCTTATGTTTTAAAACTAAAAGGTAAGAACATATGTTGGAATCCAAACAAAATTTTTTAGATCATGTTTTGAATTACGTAAGATTTAATAAATTAAAAACTATAGATTTATTTTACCTAAAGAAATATATAAAATTTCAGCCTCCTAGGTAATGCGGGAAATTGGAGAATTATGGTGAGTGATAGATACTGAATTTTATATATAAATAATGAGAAAATTAAAGATATTTATTTTACCTTTGACAGAAAAAATTCCGATGATTGTACTTTAAAATTTCTTTGAATTTGGCTTCAACAAAACCGGTCTTAGCTAACACATGTAAACACATGGATCCAAAATGTCAAAAGGAATCTACTTGATAAGAAGACTCCTCATGATGTCCTCTTAAAGGTCTATTATGCACATGTCCATAGTATAATGTCTTATGGAATCGTACTTTGGGGTAACGGTACACATAATAAAAAAATTAATATTACAAAAAAGAGCAATAAGGTTAATTCTCAGTGTCCCAGCCCGTACCCAGTGTAAGCCATTATGTTCCCATCTTAGGGTATTGACATTTCCATCTGTATATGTATTAGCTTCTCTCGGTCTTGTCCCTGGAAATTTAAGCAGTTTACTCATAACACTAGAAATAAAGAAAAAATTAAAACTAAAAAGTACAATTAATTAATTATTTACAATTAATTATATATAATTATTTACCTACCTCAATAAAAACATTGCCAATGGAAAAATTAAAAATTACTTTGAAAGAAATTTTTACCAAAGAGTATTTATACGAAGTAAAGGAATTTTTTCTATAAACTGGAACATTCATCTTAAATGAGACTATTTTAAAAGTATATGTATTGAATTTTAGCTTAGTTAAAATATCTTAGTTTGTATTTAATGTTACTGATAACAATGTCAATGCATTAGCAATGTTTTACGACGAATAAAGTTCTTATTCTTAAAGTGCAGGATACAACTAATTATAGAAATAGTCTATGTGTCTCACACCGCTGCATTACCAGACTGTCTTTAATTCACCGTACAGACATTGAAACCATGGTGATAGGCAGTTCAGGATTTTTTAAGTAACACTCCTAAATCTTAAAAACATAAAAAAGATATTTGCAAAATAATTTAAGTAATTTTCTAAACAAGTATCTTTGAAATGTATTAGTAATTTAAGTACAATGATGGTTCTTAGATTTTTAAAGCTACTGATATAAAGAAAATTTTATGAATAATACATGCAAATTTTTACTTATAATACATATTGCTTTCAATGAAGTGAAAAAGCTAAGTTTAACTTGTTATCCTACACTTTTTGAACCAGAAGGTATTACCCAATTAATTTTCCTATTAATTTGCAAGAACAATTTCCTTGATGTTGCGTATTATCTTAATTCAATGACCTATCAGTCAAAATCGCTGAACGAATGGTTTTTAAAATCTACGTAATAAAATGTTATCTGAAATTATTGCTAAAATATTAAAATGATTTTTACCTTTGTAATGGTATTTAATTTTAGCTATTTCTGAAAAGGAATTTTTTAAAATAAGCTGAAATTATTTTTCTTATATAAGAAAAAAAATATGAAATTTTTTATTATTATATATGTATATATATATGACTTTAGCAAAAAATTTTGTAAAAAATCTTAAAAATTGCAAGACAAATATTATTATTCCTACAAATGCTCGGACATTTTCGTTAAAAGACATATCGGTCAATGAAACTATTGAGTTTTTGTAAAAATGGTGCGTCACATGTAATTTTTTAAACATCTAATTTTATTAATTAACATAAAAAACTACACAATAAGTTCCAAATTTTTCTCTAAAAAGTTGAAATTTTCTTGAGTATATATATTTTAAAAAATTTAATTTTTTAGTTTAGTTATCTTCTTGGTTTTATAAATGATATTTTAATGATACCGACAGTAAAAAAATATAGTTGCTTTCATGAACAAAACCTCATACCTTAGTATAATAATAACGACTCCTTATTTATACAGATGTTGATAATATTGGTATAAATGTTAAAAAATATTTTGATGGTAGATTTCATCCTATCAGAAAAACCTATCACGTTATAATCTTATATAGGCTAATTCTTTTATCGAAATAATATTGCTAAATATTAAAATTTTTTTTTTGAGTTTTTAATTTTTTTGAAATTTGCTAGTTTTTGTCAAATTATTTTAAGCTGAATAATGCTTTGAAATAAGGATTATCAATAAAATGACATGTACTTTCTTCAAAATTAACTGAAATCGTATATTTTAGTATTTACAAAAGTGATATTTTTCTTTAAAAGTTACGGTACGGGTTGGAAAAGGTACAAAACACACAAATTTGCAACTAATATCGTCAACTTATCATATCATTAATAATAAAAAGCTCCTTACCTGATTTCCTTCTTAACATTTTTTCCTGTAGATCTCAAATACAGTTTCGCTACGGTGTGTCACGAAATTTGAGGTATTCAGGCAAATAGAGGTATCCACAAGTAATTAAATATATTATACTCAGAAATAGATAACCTAAAATATATCATTGACAATTACCACGTAAATAATTCAAATTTTAACAAAATAAAAATTATCAGTGTTTATCCATGGTAGTTCAAAAACGGCAAATGGAATGAGTTGCGGTAAACGAAACATTTCGAAGCTTTTGATCAGCTTATGTGTAGTGACGTAGGCACATTCAACTGCCAAACTTTGGTTATTGAGTAGAAAGTAAACATGTTTATGAGTTTGCTTCTTCGGTTTCTGTCGAACATAAAATGAATCTAGCGACTCACGCAGTTAAATCCTTGACCTACTTTCGACAAATGTTTCACAATATATTTTATAGTTGGTTCATTGATTGGTGCTAAAAGTCAGAACGATAGAACCTACCAGCATCTATGTAGCGTTTCTTCAAGTTATTGCATGAAAATAAACAATATGGTAACGTACTGCTGTATACTTTTATCTCTACTTAACTACTGTACCTTGGTTAGGTTTATCATTATTGAAATATTAGTTTTCATCCTAAAGACTCATGTTGAAGTTTTCGATAAGTAGGCCTAATTCTTTTTTTCGAAATGTTAATAATGATAAAAAATATTTTTTCTGAGTTATGAACTGCATTTTTCGTCTTTCTTTTCTCGTACACTTGTGAAAACTATGTATAATAATATAATATATGTTTGCAACAGCAACAATTTTACACACAAACTTTTACAATTTTACAAAATAATTTGACTACCACCATTAAAACTGGCTAAAATTTAAACAAATTATTATTTTTAGTCTTCCTAGACTAGTGGTTCCTGACTAGTGGTAGACTAGTGGTTCCTGAGAAAAGCTAAATTTACTGTGAAAGAAAAATGCAGTACGTTTTTAGAGTGCCCAATGTTATTCTCAAAGATATTACTAAACAAGCGATTCATTTCTTCCTTATATAGCAACCATTTTATATACAACTTGGGATGAAGTGTAGGGTGACATCACCCAACAATACCCTTTTATAAAAAAATGTTAAATATAACGTTTAAGTGTGGGGTAATTTTTGACATTTCTTAGCTCTTAGGGTGTTGGCGATTTTTAAGATGGAAAATATGTAACAGGTTTCCATAGAAACTACCAGAGCTACCTTTAGACATTCCATGATCTAACATATTTCCCACAGGGAGGTAAATATAAACATTCTTCCTTGTTTGCTTAAGAAATTGAATGGTAATTTTTAAAATACCAAATTTAAATAAACCTTAAATAAAATTATAGTTTTCTTTAAAGTTGGAGTTTTCGTATTAATTTAATTAAGGAAGAATATATGCGTCAGTTAATTACTAACATAGTTTTTTATCATTCGAACACGACTATCTATTTAATTCACCCCTCACCACTTGTAAACGTATCATCACAGATATAAGGTTAACGCGTATAGAACTTCTCCAAATGCAACGTATTTGACCCCAGTTACAAGTGTGTGCGCATGCGCGTGTGACGTAATGCGTCGCGACGCTTGCCAGTACAGCAGCGTCGGGTGCCCGGCATGGTCTGTTCCTGGCGTCGCATACCGTAGCGTCGTGAACCTCCGCGAGTACCCGTGCCCGACATGAAGTTCAAGCAGGTCCTGGACGTCAACAAGGTCATCGCCCACCTCTTGCAGGTCGGGAAGAAGAAGACGGAGAAACAGGTTCGATGAAAAAAATATTTATTTTTAAACATTTGGATCTTTAAATAATCCGTAAAGTTTACATTATTACTTTCCCAAAATTTGAACACTGTTAATTTTGATCAAACCCTATAAGTTAACTACTAAAACTAATGTGACTGAAAGTTATTATATTTTCTAAAGTTTTTTTCATAAAATTAATATTAAGTTTTAAATATATATTCTTATGTATTACCCTTGGTTTATTTTTTATTAACATAAAATCAAGACTTACCTTCATATTATTTAAAATGTAATTTACTTCTCAAATCAAAGTGTTATCGATGCTTAATCTCATTTACGAACTTGAACTTAACCGAACGCCGAAAACGACTAGGTTATGCCGTCTTAATGACAACATATAATAATGTGTTCTGAGGTATGTAATGATTTAAAATCTCCGTGCCTCCGAGTTAACGCATTATTTATAAGAAATTACTACATATTTTAATACCATAATCCAATATTCTATACAATACTATACGTATTTATAGAAAGCCTTACAACATGTTTTATGCCACAATATAGCCAAACAATGACCGCAGTTCTTACATTGCTAGGAGTTCTAACATTGTTCTACCATCCACTCTAAATTATTTGTTATTTCTAATTTACTGTAGCATTAAAGTCACTAAGTCATTAATTGCTGTGTGAAGTTGTTATTTATTATTATATTTGAACAATCTTGAACAGCTAGTCAAGCATCATTATATTCTCAATTTACTACTTGTAATATATGTTAGTAATAGAAATATTTATAATAAACAAAATAATTACTTAGAAATCAGGAAATTCAGTGACACTTTATAGTTATTAACTATTATGTGATATTAAAAACATTCTAAATATTCATAAATCTCACTTTTGGACTGTACATAAGACATCAGATTTTAAGATCTATTTAAACACAAGACTAACAAATTGAAAAACGCAAACAGTTCTGCGTAGAAGTGTTAAAAGTACATAGCGAAACTATTTTAATATTATGTTTAAAATTTATGGTTTAACAGTGTTCCTTTAAAGTTTTTATTAGGAAAAATTAATTAGCAAAAAAAGTGACAAAACTGATTTTAAATAAAAGCATATTTAAATAATATTATTATAATTTATTTAAATTTCTCCTGGAATTGGTAGGGGTTTAAAAAAATACATTTTTTGTTAAAATGTATGCCTACTAATAAAGGTGTTTTCACTCCAAAAAAAATATTTGTACATTTTATTATACTCATTTTAAAGTATATTATCCTCATTAACCGTGCAGTTTCATTTACCATACCTTTGAGACACATTTGAAGAGGGTAGTAGAAAAGGTTTTGTCCAACATGTATGTAACCTCAAACTCAAAAATACGTAACCACATATATTTAATGATAATTAATAAAAATATTTAATGATAATTAAATATTTTTAATGACATGGTATTTTTAATACAAACTCTAATCAAATTATATACAAAAACCGTCCCTTGGTTTGAGAGAAAAGAAATCCTCCCTGTAGTTCAATCAAGAATGATTACCCGAACTTACTCCAGAGAATAAGAACGCTTGTGCAATCAGGCTAGCAAACTAGGAGAGGGTTATTGTCAAAGGATCTGAGAAAAATTGACTTAAAAGTAACCAGGCTGTATCATCTTGTTTTCTGGATACAAACATTATAATTATTACAATCGAGCAAATATTTCAGCGATGGTTATACATTTGAAGCCATTGCAATTAAAATTTAAAAAACAAATTAATTATTAAACATTTTTTGATTGCATCCAGAGGATGAATTCACGGAAAGTTTAAAAATACCTTCAAAAAACAATAACAAGAAACAAAGAAGAAAACTAATACTTTCTATTTAGAACCCAATAATTGAATAAATCATTAATGAAAAAGGTTTACCAAGACCGATTTTTTAAGAATAAACCACCCTTTATTTAAATAATTTAAAAATATATCATCACATTCAATTAATTCATTTATAGCTAACATATAACCACATATTTTTCTAACTAGACCTACTGATAGGTTTATCTACTCACTAATTGTGAAAAATAATACTAAAGTACCGAAATCATCATTAATTGTCCGTATGAAAATAACGTTAATTTATTTATTATTCCTTACATTTAATTGTCAAATTAAACATTTTTTGGCATCCATGAACAACCCCTTCAATTGATGTTTCTAAACAATTCTCGTTCAGTTTTTTCCCAAACGATGTATTTAAAATCTCAGCTGACATAAAAACGATTATATTTCATTATTTAATATTCTTTTCGTTAAACTGCTGTGAAAACAACAGATTTTAATATAAAATTTTCGAGTCGAAAGTAATCCTTTCCCGCCCTAGGGAGGGAAAGAGTCAGCTGATGTCGAGGTCATCAGCTGTTGGGTTTTTCGGTTTAGAACAAATGGAAATACTCGCATGTCAATCATTAAGTTCGAAGTAATCGCAAGTTATCATTGGTATTGGAAGTGATGACCGATTATTAATGTCAGCTGTAATTCATGACAGACAAACAGCTGATTCTTTAAAATAGCAAAAATAAGATAAAAGCAACCCTTTTCCATGTAAAATGTTTAGTTTGCAGAGTGGTTAACTCAATATTTTATACAGTCTGACAAAAAATATACCTGACTAGCTTAGCCCCAGACCCCCATGGTTGTTGTCGGCAGTCCTTAGTACTTAATTAGAATACCTTTTAATGTAATCGCCAAATATCTACTAAAATCGTGTAAGAGAGACAGTTAAGCTGTAATCTACTATATGCCCTAGTGTCTCGCTAATGCTCTAGTGTAGTAGATCTTAAAAGTTAGAAGGAAATGTTCCCTACTGCTTTTACCCTAGGATCTGCCGTTTGGGCGCTAGAGCTAGAAATCCATTTGGTACCAGGAAAAACGAAATAAAATGTGAAGGCAAAAGGATTTTAAGATTTAGACTAAAGTTAATGTCCCAATAAATGTTTAAAATTTTTTGTAAACCATTCCATTTGGTCAGCAGAGCCCAACCAGTACTTCTTTATCACCGTTTGAACAGATCGTTATAATACAAAACGCCTATATTTTATCCAGACCATAAAAACCAGAACTCAAAATCATAAATTTAAACTTCTTTTTTATAAATAGACTGATATTTTAGGTTTTAATTTTTGAATATTGTGTTTGTGAGTTAAAAGTTGTGTATTGAATGTCGGTGTGAAATTTCAGACAATTATAAACTAATATAACGGAACAGTATCAAAATGTGCAAAATGAAGTCACAGTTAAAATGTAAACTGTTAAGTCACTCGTATAACCCTAAAATCTAAATGTAAACAAAATAAACAGCATTAACAATTGCATGTGCTTTGATCTGTGGTGTGTATCTTGAACTAACAGATTTAGTAAAGAAATCAACTCAAAAATAAAATAGTTATAATGTGAACAAAGTTCTAGTTCCATAGTATGTGATTCTTTGTGGGCTTCTATGAAGACACCCAATTGAGTTACAACACAATTGATGATCCAAAAAACTTCTCCATAAAATTTTACCTACGTTTACCACTTTTTATGGCACATCGTCCAACGTTTTCTGAGCGCATAAACTCCAAATATAAAAACAAATATACCAACAACCTCTTTTATAAGTATATATAACCCAAGTATAAAGTTTCTTTTAGATACTCACTTTAATTACGACCTTGAGTGTATTCTGACACATAAAATAAAAACATGTCTAAGTTTATATTTAGTTGATAAAACTAAAAATATAGTGGTTGGATGTCAAGATACGAATGTGATTGCGAATAAAATGTATTGAGTTATCGTTTCCAGTGCCAGGTCAGATTCGGATGGAGGTTTGGAGTTATCGAATGCCTCAGAGTCAATATCCCTTTCTAACACCTAAGGTCAAAGGGTAAGCTATAGGAGGCAAAGCCAGCTAATAACAACACTTCACTGGAGGTGTTTCTGATATCAAACCGGGTGTATTAAACATTAAAACGATACCACACGTGTCTTCAATATATTATTGGTTTATTAGCTTTAGAATTTGGTAAAATAGAGAATAATTAAAAACGAAGATCAATCAAAAGTGCATTTATTAAACATAAATATGTACACAATAGATCAATGGTCAAAAGTCGTCTGTTTAGTCGTCATACGTCTTGAAATCTGCTCAACAAAACATATTTAACGTTGCATAGCTTTAACAAAAAAAATCTGTGGTAATTTTCTTAAACACAAAATATAAATATAAAATATAAAAACGTTCTTCATGTACCGTATTATTAGTAGTGTAATTAAAAAGACCAGCAGAATCCCATCATGGGTTAAAATGTCTTAATGAAAGTTAAAATTCATATTATTTACTATTTATATTACCAAAAACTTAATCAATATCATGACCCTCTACCAGATAAATCTTTTACTGAGAATGACATTTTTTCATAGTTTTTTTGTAAATGAAAAACCTAAAATAAAAAAAACTAGTATTCTTAAAATGTATACTGTACAAGGAGGTTTCCTACCTTAAGTGAGATAACAAAACTATCTAATCTAGAGAGAGAGAGAGAGAGAGGGAAGATTTACAAAAACTTTGCATACTCTTATCTTTCTCACACACAATGAAGGACGGTAAAAGTCAAGGACGGTGCAGTTCGATTCGTCTTATTAAGCAAGAACTCTCACAAAAAAAACATTTTATAAAACCTATTTTACTCTCTCCACTTATACATAGCATATGGATGAAGTATGAATTCTGTCAAAATTTTTGAAATTGAGTTGTGAGTGGATACGTTTAATACTCCCTGAATCCAAAAACAGTTGTTTTCGGATTGCTGTCTGTCTATCTGTATGCCCATCTCTGTACAGGCCCCAATACCACACTAATCGTCCAAGTTTAAGAACATGGTTACACCTGAGACCAGACTAATCGTCCAGTTTTTATGAGGTTGGGAACATAGTTACACTTTGGATAAATATTCATATAATATTTTTCTTAATGTTTTTATGGGTTAATCCTTGTTTACCCATAAAAAGTTAAAAATATAATTTTTCTCAAAATATGCTCGAACGATTTTGACCAAAAGTTTATAGTTATAAGGGTACTAAATAAAACACCGCCTTTATTTCTGAGAAACTAACTATTTCAAAAGTCATAAGCTTTTCAATATCGAAAAAATATGTTTTATTTAATTTTTGGCAAAACCTTGTAAAATAGTTTGACTATCACCATTGAAACCAGCTTAAAAACTAAACAAACAACTTTAGTATTTCCTTTTCAATACCTCGGAGATGATGTTGAACTTCTCCTCAATATTTATAATAACGTTTTGTATTTTTCGTTGTCATATTTGTAATACTTGTTCAAATATTTATTAATAACTCGTATTATGATAGTGTCAGAAAGAAATTTTATGAATATAGTATTTTTAGACCAACAAATTCGTTTTGTTTTTAAGAGTTTAGAAGTAGGACAATAATTGTATGAAGCGTATTTTTAAGTTCATCTTTATTGGGTCGGTATTTACATCAATTTGTCTTCATCCAATGTTATTAATAGATTGTTCTGGCTTTATTATGATAAATGAGTCTCTGAGACCTCAGAAAACTAATGAAAAAGACATATTTCTTGTTTTAGAAAATGTGATTTTTTCATACCTTAAAGGTTATTAGTTCGATTTAAGATCTGCCATTTTAATTATCTATCCAACAACAATATTAGATTGACGAAAAAATTCAAACTTTTCGGTATCAAAGAATCTAAAATTGCCACTGGTGTTAAGAACGGTTTAAACTAAAATACAGTCTGAGTTGAAATTCAGTAGTAAATATTTCTAAAAACATGTTTGTATTTACTTTCCTGTGCGAAATAGGTTAGATCATGGATATAGGGTCTAAAGGGAATGGTCTCAGTTCATCTAAACAGCTGTTCTTATCATTTTATGCTAAAATCAATACAATAGCTCTGGATGTTTCAATGGAAACCTGTTACATTTTTCCATCTTAAAATCACCAACACCCTGAGCTAAGATCCATAAAAAAACTAAACTGAAATGTATAAATGTGGGCCAAAGTAGAAACTACTTAAATAAACCAAGATATACCATCAAATAACTGTGGAAATATTCATATTTATACGTGCTTTACGTGCGAAATTTCACAACGTTAGGAAATAATAGAAAACTTACGGCTATCAATTTACAAGTCCATAATATATCTTTAAACAAAAAACTTACTATTAATCAAAAAATGTTTCCGCTGATCTCTAATTTAATACTATTAAATCACCATTTAAATAAATATCCCCATGAATATTTAGAATAAACAAGAAGTTTTAATTGCGCTTTGCAGCAGAGCTGTGTTGTGGATTGAAGACTTCGCAAGTGTGGTCTTGTTTTTCAATTACTAAGTTAAATTGGCTTACTGGTTACCTTATTTTACCGCTAGATTTTAGCTACGTTCAGCAAGTATAGTGGATTCATGATATCCCTACGAATTTCCTTATATCATTGCAACAAATATTTAAAGGACATTAAACATTCAAGATCTTGGAAATTCATAATGAACTTATCTATGTCATTAATATGAATTAAAAATAAGAGGGTGTCCAGGGACTTCCCTGAATAATCACATATTCAACGCCCGATAAATTGACCGATATATCTGGATTGCGAACTCATTTTGGTTTCTATGGAACTCAAATTAAAAAATTAACATGGTCCTGGGCTGAGGTATTGCCTTGAGACCTGTAGCTTCGAAAATTGTAAAACGAAAATTGTGCGCAAAAGTCGTTAGTTGGTGAAAGGTAATGTTGGTATTAACATTTTATTGTAAAATATTGACGTTCGTCTCTTAATATTTTAACGAACACATCACCGCTCGTATTTCAAGGAGGTCTTTGACGTTATGTACTTCCACTTTTAATCATGAATCCTTTGAGACAATCGTTACCTCTCGTATAGTATTTCAAAAGTAACTAATTGTTATAGAATTTCAAGATAATCACCCAAATAATATGATGAGTTTGAAGTATCTTATATTCCATACAACAATATTTTATCCAGCCAAGCTATTTACTCGTTTTATTGTAGATGTAAAAAACATCGATGAAATACCAGTGCACCAGTAACTGATAGCTTTGTAAATAGTGGTTTACTTTTATATACCTCTATATCTTTTAAAATGACATAACCACCATGCCCATAATACCAACTTGCTAATCATCTAAAATTTTGCGCTTATTCTCGCAACTAATGAGAGACAGATATCTCAACACGATCAAGTGAGAATGTTAGGATGATACGGCTCATCTGAACTAACATCCTTCCCTTCGGTTACGGGATACCGTGCTTGATTAGATTAGATTATATTATTGAAATGGCGAACCTACCCCAAGGTAGGTATGTTAAGCCAAGTACGAATGAAGATTGGGTGTAAGATGATTGCGGCTCAATATTGTAGTCTTGTTACTGACTAAGGCTGACATTTTCCTTAGACAGGACTGTAATTAATAGCCCAACAAAATAATGGAAACTAAGGGACCTACAGTTTAACGTGGAATCCTATCCACTTTTTCCTCTAAATTACGAACTGGTCTAATTATGAGGATAGTCTTTGTGGATTAACGTAGGCAGACGTTAACTTTACACCCACCGACCATCGCACACAACTATCCATTATTCGTGGCCTCCATGTAGCTCGATTACAGGACAACGCACCGTCCAAGTATGGCACGTTTTCCTTACCGTCCAGGAAAACTGGACGAATTAGAATATTCTCCGACTCCACTCAGCAGTTCGGTTGTGGGTGAAAGATAGTACACCTGCCACTGCTTTATCAAAAGGAGTGTGCTACGACACGTAAGCTAAAACAGTGTGTGTAAGCAACGAACCAACTCGCAAAAGCTTGGAGGACAATTAGGACCAGATGGTCCGCCAGTGGAAGCTGTTTTGACGTTGTTTCGTCTCATCAGGTACAGATAGCCAGCAGTTTCCAGCTGTCACTGTACTACAGCTGTACTGAGTTAAAACATTCCCATTGAAGCTGGAGAGAAGAATAAACTTCTACTTGAACTTAAACCCTGGTACGAAGATCACGCCGTTAAAAGTGACGTCATAGCTCGAGACTACTTTTCACACTTATGTATGCGAGTAACCGATTAAACAAATTCTGATTGTTTTAATACTAAACTGTTTTGAGATAAATATTCGTAGCAAAGGTATTTTAACTGAAAGCACAGCTTAGCCTAATCCTATTGGCTTATGTGAAAACTGTTTTCTAATCTAGTTAATTCACTGTTCCAATTTTGGAAAAGCTTGGCTTAAAATAATATTAAGCACATGGTTAGTGGATTCATTTATTGGAAAGCATTTCTATCTGTGAATTAACCATAACGACCTTCAATTTATATAGTTTTTATGAATATCATTTAGATAAAACCTTTATAATAATGTTAATTGATAATCAAAAGAAGCATATGTTTTTTGCGCGTTTACTAAAGTTTAATAGGATTCCCTAAAATAAACGAGGTCTTATTAAAAAATATTCAATAATGCATTTTATGTATCCAGAGAATCTTTAGTAAAATAAGTAAATATTTTATTCAAATTATTTTTCATGTTTAATACCAAACAGTTTTATGAAAGTATTATTACTGGTTTGCACTGTACAGCGGTTATGTTGCCTACAAGGTAACAGCTCAGCAGCAAGTTTGTTACTTAGATGCTGATGTTCTCAATTCAGGACATTACAACTTCGAATTCACTACAAAAACTAAGCGCTTATACGATTCGGTTTTTATGATCACAGTTGCCTCTTTTTTGGCAACAGTTATTACTGTCCTTTCATTGCAGATGGAATGTTGTATTAAATTATTATTTCTAGGGGATCCCATTGAAAAATACATTTTACTTTCTCCCCTTATACATAGTATATGGAGAAAGTATTGTTTTCGTCAAAATTTTCGAATTTGAGTTGAGGGTGGATATATCCGTTTTGAGGTCCCCTGAATCCAAAAAAGTGGGTTTTGGCGTGATGTCTGTCCGTCCGTGTGTGTGTGTGTGTGTGTGTGTGTGTGTGTGTGTGTGTGTGTGTGTGTGTCTGGATGTGTACAGTGCCACAGCCTACCCTGTTTGTCCGATTTAGATGAAATTTGGCATGTATATATATAGTCACCGTATCTCCAGGCGTTTTTTTCATTTTTTTGAATTTTTGATTTTTAAGGGTAGTTCACCCCTAAAAACCCTTAAAAAACGTGAAAAATCCAATTTTATCAAAAACGGCTCTAACGATTTTGATTAAAATTTGATAGTTTATACTGCACAGAGCACTAAATAATTTGACACCACCCGCATGTCTGTAAAAATGACGGTTCAAAAGTTATGGGCTTTTAAATGTCAAAAAAATCAAATTTTTAAATTTTCAGCGAAAACAATAAAAGTAAAGTATAACTTGACTGGTACCATTGAAACCAGCTTAAAAAACTAAACAAATTAGTATGTTGAATTATTTGTCTACGACTAACGGTTCCAGAGAAAAGTTAAATTTAGTGTCTAAGATAAACGCAGTACGTTGTCTGAAAGCGCCCAATGTTATTCTTATGGAAAATATAAAAAAATCAATTTCTTCCTTACTTTCCAACCGTTTTGCATGAAACCTGGTAGGAAATGTAAGGTCAAATCACCGAACAAAACCAGCTCAAAAAAGCTTGGTATTACCGGGGGGGGGGGGTTCCCCCCATACAATTTGAACAATAAATTATTAAATGATATTTAGAATTACTTTGTAGAACATGATAGTTTTATTACAGATTGTCTTTTTTAAATTTACTTAAGGGAGAAAGTATGTGTCAGTCCACTGGTACCGTTTATTTTGTTTATCAATAGAAATTATTTAACTATTCAATGTGATATATCTAAAGAACTATCCAACATACTACACTGAACATGGCCTTATTTTAAAGATAATCATATAGTCTTAAATTGAAGTGGATTTATCATGATGTCATTTGGGGTTCCTAGAAATCGTAGTGTAAACTTTAGACTTAAAAACATGCATGTATATAAAACTACTGTTAAAACTGTGTGTTACTAAGTAACATATTGCAATATGAAGTAAATTAGAAAGGGTTGTTGAAAAATGGCATGATTGTAAAGGGAATGTGTATGATTGTCAGAATCTATATAAAAAAATTGCGTTTACACGCCTTTATACAATGTTCTTATGTAGTTTATTCGTGTTAATTACATAATTAACATGAAAACTTTGTCATTTGTATGTTTTAAAATGAGAAATGACCAAAATAATCAGACGGAAAAGTGACAGATTGTATATTCTGAAACTTTTATATCCGAGCCAAGTACGTAAATATCTGAACTCTCGTTTGCACGAAAGGAAGTCTTTTCTGATGACTGACAGAGAGATGGAGGCACGAATACAGTGCGTGGTGGTTTACATTATTTGTTAACCGAACGAGGTCAGTGACCTCTATTGTATTGTGCCGCAGAAAGATAAAACGCGCTAATACAAATGCGGGTGTGGTAAGATAGTAACAGAAACCTCTACTTGTCCTAAGGACATTAAATTACGTCCTTTTATCTCACAGTATAAAAAACACCTTTAAATTTTTACCCGATTAATTTTATAATAATTAACTACGCAGGAGTGTAGAAATATTTTTGTCCTATAATAAAGATATTTAATTTTTGAAAGCATAACTGGCTCGCGGTAGTCATTAAATTATGGTTAAAGACACTCTAAATTGGACAAAACGTTTTTTTGTGATTTTACTATATTTTTGTTGTTTGAAATTTCTTTTCCCAATTATATATAGCACATAACACTAAAATGTAAAAAATGACTAAAAACAATTATGCAACATCTGTAACCTTATATCAGGTGTATTTTGTGATATTAGAAACCGCCGCCATTTGGTTTTGGATCAACTTCTTGAGATCCAGTAGCAGTATTCGCATTTCAATTAAATTAACCTATAATTTGACAGCTTAAAAGTTCCTCCAACTACCAATATATCTAACTACAAGAAGTTCCATATTTGTTTTAGTTGTATATGCAATCTTCCAAGATTTAATTTGTTCAAAGTTTGAACACAAAAAACTCAGGAACCATTAGATTACGCCATCCCTAATGTATTCTTATAACCATTGTCTCAGGGGATTTACATCCCTACATCCCCAGTTTCCATCTCAGTATAAGGTTGGCAAACAGCCAGTTTTCTTTGGCCGACTTTCTATTTCAACGATCTAGCTACCCTTTGCGAAGTCTCGCCTATTCATAAGAGTTTCGCAGTACATTATTCAAAGATTGCCTCATTCTGGGTGGAAAAGGTAACGTGATAAAGGAAAGGGAAATTTATTCCTGAACAGGAGCACTTTATTGAGAATAGAATGGAAGAGAATAGAATATTTTTATTTCTATTAAATAATGGGAGTTATTAGGATTTGTCGAGACTTACAGCTACAAATAAAATTAACAAAAATAAAGTCTAAATAAGCATATGCTCTTAAAAATATAAAATTTCTTAATTTGGGAAGTTTACTATAAATAAAGGTTATATAGCATAAAACAATTAATTAATCTAATAGTGCAAAACCTAACATAAACATAACACCTATCCAACTTAATCCAAGACATCATTCATTTCACATGCCATGTATTCATCAGTGGGATAAAATGCCTTGTGCTTCAACCAGGATTTAATTACAGAGTTAAATGTTCTGAAAGGTAATTTTTTCATACTGGAAGGTAGCCTATTAAATAATTTAATTTGTTGAAATCCATGGCTATGTAATGTCTTGCTAAGTCTTAGGTTTGGAAGAACAAGATTTTGTTTGAACCTGGCTTCAACAGCTGTCAAATACTCCATTAGGATACTAAAAAAATCACCTGTACAAGAATTCTAAGTAATTAAAAAATTACATGTATTTGTTTAATAATTCTTTGTCTTTGTGATTTTAAAACGTTTAAAATGTGTTAATTAAATTAATAAAAATATGACTGTGGATTGATTCACGAGAAATTAAAGAATTAATATTTTCTTTTGCATAGAGCAAATTTTGAAAAATTTAAATACTAGGAAGTGTCATGGTTTTCAAATTACTGAAAGAATTTTGGCATGGCTCTTGTGAAATTTACGAGTGCCTACCTGGGTAGGTAAAATCAATCTAATCTAATTTAATCTAATCACTCATAACTATCCACAATTGGTGACTTTCAGTAAAAGCACAACAATAGCATATAGAGCGATGGTTTTAGTACTAAAACTAAAACCATAGTCTACAACATAGTGATTTCATCAGAGAGGGAAGGTATAACATAGCAGCATCCTACGTTTTATTTATTGGTAAAGGTAGCCAAGTCTGTAAATTAAACTTAAACCGCAGGCATCTTTCCAACTACCGTATTTATGGTTCTGAATATTGTGGACGAGACTACAAACCAGTGTGCTAGAGTTTACCGTAAATCAAATCTAGATAATGAACTAACTCAGAAATAAACCAAAATTACACTAAATTTTACGTAATAATAAGTAGTTATTGTATGTATCAATCGTTTCATATATTAAACTTAACTCAGAATAAAGTTTACACCAGAGTCAGTTTACAAGAACTCTTTAGATCCCAATTATATAAATTTGTCACGAATAATGATAAAAACGTGTTATAAACACTTCATCTTAATAAAATCTTAATAGATTAAACACCTATTATTTTATTCTACTGACGTGACCGGAAAAACAACATTGTCATGACTTCATCTTACATCAACTTCACCTAGGATCTGTTTTCACATTCAAACAGAAATATTTTTCAAAGAATATTAATTTTCATAATGTTCTCCACATGTTTTACTAATATATAGCTTATTTGAATGTAAACATATCATAGGTAAAAATAACCTGGGTTCATCAACCTTGCAGAGGTGTTGGTCTGGCCCAAAATATTTTATTCATGAGTGGATTCAGACTTTGTGAACACGTTGTATAAGTAAGGCACAAATTATGACAGCTCCCCTCTCGAAAAATATTTCTTACTTTCTTATTAAGATTTGGAGGAGCTCCAGGAAATATTTTGTGTATTGGATCTGCCTTTCTGAATGTTAACACGTTTCCGCAAACGTGAAATTACAGTGTGAGATTCTAGTTATTCTTTTGTGTATGGTGCAATAACCATAACCATAAATGTTTATAAAAGAAAAACAAATGCCACTCAAACTTTGTAGAAATAATTATGTGGTAACTATTTTTAATTTACCGTTCAAATTTGTTTAAAATTTTAAAGTCTTCTTAAAGTTTCAAAAAGAAATAGTATATTTCATCACTAGAAACAAAAACGGGCACAAGTTTTAACAGCCGAGGCTTTTAAATGTGCGAGTGTATAGCGAAACCCCATTTTGGGCCGTGTGATGAACTATTATTTTCGTCGTACTACCAATAAAATTAAACAAACTCGTAAAATATAAATTATCACCTGATATAGTATCAATAGTGGTCGACCATTTTTGTCGCTTAAGACTAAACAGCTTTTATATTACTTACGTTGTAGCAGTTATTTTTATTCCTGATTTAAATTATACGAATGCTGACTTCGAATCAAAAGTATCATTAACAATGATCTTTTGAGGCCTAGGATAAAAAAATCATAATAATAATGGGTTTAGTCCCAGGATGAAAAAGAACAAATTTTGCTCTTAAATACATGTACCTAAAACAGCTGATTTTGAATCAGTACGACGAAAACATTGTTTTATTCTTCATTTAATATTTATTAATTCTATTTTTAGTACTATTAGGATTATAAAAATAGTTTAACGCAAAGTGGAAGATTTTACTCGGAGATTTTTTACAATTTTTCATTTAATTTGTTTGACTTATTTTAGTGATTTTTCTTTTTAAATTTAAAGCTCTTACAATATGGCAGGTAAAAATATTTTTTTCTAATCAACTAATCGTTTATTACTCGTTTGTATTAATGTAAAGTGATTATACTTCTATGCATCATATTAAGGAATACCAGAAAAAATATGATTAGCCAAAACAAGGACCAGCTCATTGTTATAATAATTTAAGGGAAAGTGATTTTTGACATGGATATATCTAAGCTCTGGATGTGGTGTTAGCTATAAGCGAGTTACAAAAAATGCAACGTAAATTATTAATGACATCATATGGGTTTTTAAGGGCATCCGTTTAGAGAAGCTGAGACTTACCGATCTAAGCTCTTTACCACAGGTATATAAATATAATTTTGCACCATAGTTTTAAAATAATATAATACCTTATTTTCCATTACCTTACCATCTTTCAGAAACAACTACCCATCCAGCTAAGTGTTATAAGCCAAGCAAGAATGAGAAATGAGTTAAAAATGAGTAAGGCACAATCTTGTAGCCTTGTTACTGACTAAGGCTGATATGTTACTTAGATAGGACTGGAAATTAGCTGAAGCCAATGTCATCTAAGGATCTACAATTTAACGTCGGATCCAAACCATAAGTTTTTCTCTGAATTACGGAATTGGTCTAATTAATAGGATAGTCTCTTTCAATGTCCAGAGAGTAAAAAGTTTCACCTTAAACATTTTAGTTGAGATGTAATATAGCTGGTATAATATTAACGCGAGTGGGTGTTCGGGTGTCCGGTATTCGATCAGCTGTTGACAGACACGAACGTTCGCGTGACATTTTCGTGGCTTCCGACGCTGCTGGATCAGCTGATGTAAACTGACGTCGTCTGCAATAAATACCGAAGTGAATCGATCCCAAAATATCACATCGGTTAAAATGAGAATTCCTTAGCAATATGCTATAAGATTATGACGTGGATATGTGTAAGTACTAGGGAGGTTTAGCAATTCGTACCACGTATCGGAAGTAACGTCATATAATTATATCTATTAGGACAGCTGTCTAGAAGAACTGAAAACATTCCCATTAGACATTTCCATAGTCTAAGCTATTTTTCAAAGGGAAGTAAAAACATTTATCATTTTATTAATAATGTTGCTAATCTATTAAATGTGGGGCTATTGTTAACATTTCGATCAACTCCTTAGATTTAAATTTATTTTAATGTTAATGAAACAAAGTAAATTGTGATTATAATTAAATAGCAACCATTTAAAACGAAAATTCGTGGAAGGAAAATTTTTCATTTAGATTTATAAAATAAAAATAATACATGTGTATTTACAAATTAGAACCCTGGCAAAATTTTCTTGTAAGACAAAATTTTTAAAGTAAATAATTCAAATATTTTGAGCATTTTTTAATATAAGTTTGAAAATTTAATGGAAATATTTTATAAATTGTTGAAACCTAATTTTTCCTAATATAAAAACTATGATTATTTTATTCTGTATTCTTATTCATCTTATCGTTTTTTTCAATCCCTAAAAATGAAAATAAAAAATATATTTTATTGTTTTCTTCTGTATTCTTATTTTTGTTATTGTTTTTCAATCACTATAATATTTTCCATCACTAAAAATAATAAAAATAAAAATATGAATTATAAATTAAAACATTACTCAATGCGTAGCTTATCATACAATTTTAAACAAAAATATCAAAATTGTACAAGTAAACCACAATGGCAAAGGGGTTTATCGTATTTTCAACTCAAGGCAATCTTTTGCATTCCAGTTTTAGTTTTTCTATCGTAGGTTCAATTTTATCCTAGAGATGCTCAGGGATATAGACAAGTCTCTTAGGTGTTGTGAGGTGCCAGTAGGTCGGATAAGAACCGAAGAAAAGGGAAGTGAGATTGCTTCTGGCTGATGAAAAATGCAGACCTGAATTAAGGTGGGTGTAAGGAGGGATGGGAAAGGGTTGGAGAGGGGCCAGCTTTTATTGCGTTGCGACGGAAAACCGCCCTTATCTGACCGGAAAACCACCCTTAACTCGGACCCTTCCAAGGGTAGAGTCACCACCTTACTTTCACTCAGAACTATTGTTATTCCAATTTTTTCCTCCTATTATATCATTTATTTCTGATTTTGTTCTGTAACGTAAAGTTATTTTTAGTCATGAAATGAGATAAAATGAAAAAAATGTCTTTTATTCAAGAGGCAAAGTTAGGATAAAATGTTCTCTCTATCACTTAACCTCAGAATAAACTAAACTTAAGTAGAAAATAATATAATAAAATAGATTAACAAACATTCTTTTTCCAAACAAAATTAGTGTGTAAGCCCAAAATTGTTAGAGTTTTTGGAATGAATATGACTCGTTTCACGAAAAAAGTATAACGTTTTTTTCTTTGGTTGATCATTAGAGGTACAAGTGGCTGTTAAACATAATTTTATAAATTTTAAAAATAACACATTTATTTATTTGTCAGGAATCCTTTATTTTATTATTGATTAGGATTTGTATATTAGCCTATGAAATTTTTTATTGATTTCGCTATTCATTTTTTCTATTGAAACAATAAATTTATATTATAAATTATATATAAAAACGTACGTAAATATATAAACCATTTTAGAAGTACATCGTGTTCTTAATTATGAAAAATTTGTGCTTTTCCTTATGTATTGTGGTAAAAAAAACAGCACCAAGTAGTAGAACTCATACAGTAAAATAACAACATGATTTTAATATTAAAAAGAGAACAAAAATAATAGATAAACAATTAAAAATATGAGAAAAAATAAATACATTTATGGTTACAAAACATTATTTATATATTATCCTATAGTCCATAGTAAAACGATAATATATTTTACGGATTTCGTTTTTCATTTATAATATTTTTTATAGATAAATAGAAACTACTTAATTTTGATACTTGAAATTTGAATATTTTGTAATGTAAATTTTATCAACTTTTGTATCTCTTTTGATTATTGTTAACACTCAGTGAACGTTTAAGGCTTATTTTTAGAAAATTGCTCAGTTTTGTCTGAACAATTTTAATAATACAATTTCACAACGACACGAAAACATTTGATTCTAAAGATGAAACGCAATATCTGGAACCGTGCTCAAGGTCTCTTTGTGTCGGTTCAAAGCGACAACAGTTTTGCCACAAACCGGGGACATGAGTTATCAGATCCAAGGTGTAAACAGCGGTTTTGGCAAACGCGTTGTTCTGTTTTTAGAATTTCAATTTCTCAACCGTCGTCATCTCCCGCTTCTTTAACAATTCAAAGACTTTAAACGTCCATATGCAAATATTTTGCATATGTGTTTACAATATGTTTTGCATTTTTATCAAATGACGTGCTATAAATAATTATAGATGGTATTTCCAGCGTAGAGCCAACTGAGAGGAAACATTTGATCATAACAGCTGTTACATGCTGAAAACCTATATTATGAACGAGAATAAGAATTTTTATTTGTCATAAAACATTACATAAATGCATTGGTATTGTCCAAAACTATGCTACAGGTGTTTACAAACACACAAAATACGTACGATTTCCAAGTGGCTGAAGAGGATACAGTCCTATAACAGCCGCATTGGGTCCTCAGCCCACTGAAACCTCACATCCTGTCCTGTTAATAGTAAAATATTCATTTATATTTTACAAGCATAAAAGGGTCTTTCAACTTCGTTTTAATTTTTTTCAGAGACAGTAATTTAACTATACTAGGTAAGTCATTGTAATGTTTTAGGGACATAAAATTGTGCTTTTATATGTTCTATAATTATATAACTATTAATTAGTTTCGTTTTAGGTTATGTAAAATTTATGATATTTTAGTTTTCTTAGGTTGTACTCCTGAAACCCCTAAATGGGTCTTATCTTAATAACTGTCTGTTTGTATTAATTTAACGCTTTTTCGTAAAAAGGTGACTACGCTTATAGTAGAATTTGGTTTTTATTACTCTATTATTTACCTTATGGAGAAGGGGTTTTTACTTTAAACTGAAGTAATGAGCACTCGTAAGCCAAGTTTTGAGTGATAGTAGTATCATTTTTTCTAAGGTTTATTGATAATGAGATCTATCAAAGTGATTTAAAAGAAAGAAGTAAACAGACAAGGAATTAAAATAATGTTATTTTTTTACTTTAATCATTGATTTAGAACATATTAAATAATTTTATATTTAAACGTTATGTCACACAAACTGACCCTTGACTCCAAATAGCTATCGTTCTGGTGTCGACGCTACCTCGCACACTAACACACACACGGACAGACATCACTCTAAAAACCACTTTTTTCAATCCAGGGGTACTAAAATGTATATATTCACCAAAATCTCAAAACCGAAAAGTCTTATGTAAACCATACTTTCTCCTTAAAAATACTATCGTATAGGAAGAGAAAGTAAAAATATGAAACCATTTTTAAATTAATTTTCTCAAGACCTTTTCTAGATTCAACCAGTGACTTTCAGATTTTTTTTATCACTCATTGCTCTAACTGAGGCAATTATAAATAATCCCAAATTGGGCCTGACTCAAAAGTTACAACATCGATAGTCATCCATATATTATGCCAATACTGAGTAGGTAGAGTACTATCTCATATCATCCACAAGACCCTGGTTCGACCGGTACATGAGATATTTTTCAGACGACCACCGAGCTTGAGAAAGATGGTAAGAAACTGGATGGGTGACTGAGTGGTTATATCGCCTGCCCTCAAAACTGAATGTCACTGGATTGAATCCCGCAAGGGTCGAACTGGACCCAGATTCAATTTCATCATTTAGCTATTAATTAAGGATGCTTCCTAACAACAGGTTGACGTTAGGTAGTAACAAGACCTGGTTTTGAACCGCTACCCCTCCAACGTTAAAAAATGACGAGAGCCGTAGAAAAACACACAATACAAAAACAAGACAGGTTAATTTTATTGTACGGATTTATAAGTAGTCGTTAGGTCACTTAAGAGGCACTAGTGTGACTAATCAAATTAATAAAACTTTTATACAGTATAACAAAATAAATAGTAAAAATAAATATTTAATTAAATGAAA
The DNA here is from genome assembly GCA_023375725.1 of Nephotettix cincticeps. NCBI lineage: Eukaryota > Metazoa > Arthropoda > Insecta > Hemiptera > Cicadellidae > Nephotettix > Nephotettix cincticeps. The sequence continues at coordinate 45,176,832 of CM041787.1, forward strand.
AGTGAATTAATAATTTACATAGAACTCTTTAAGTTCAGAATGTTCTTCCGTAAAATAAATTGAAATATAAGACGAGGCATCTAGACAAGAAACTAATCTTCTCGGAATGTACTCTTAACTCTTACGGTTGAGTTAACTCTACAAACGTTGTTATTTCCACCCCTTCAAGTTGTTGCATTTAAATTAAAAACATCGACACTTCTTGGTATAGAGTAACTTTAATGTCTAGAATTTCAGTTAATCAACAAAACAATATTTCTCTCTTAAATGGAGTGTTCCATCCACAATTTATACTTATTTCCTTTTTTAGTAGTTTATGCAACGATTGTACTCGTATAACGAATGTCTTAAAACCACGAGTGAAACGTAGGTTCTCATGTAAACATCTCAGAAGTAGCTTTAAGGCATAATATAATCTTTAAATAAACTCTGTTTTATATACGACCAACAAATATTCAGACTTTTAAAGAGTTTTATATTTCATTTACATACATATATACATACATATCCAGCGTCGTCCCGGTTGACCTTGCCAGGCATAGGACCAGTCAAATTTCCTATGATACTTCATTTTTTCTTTGTAGGCACATCTAATTGATGCTGTCATTCTATTTGTATCAGAAGCAGTAGGCAGAGAAGAGGAAAAAATGGACAATGATCAAGTTGGATTATTTTAGGCCGGGCTATGTATCGTTTATGGTCTGGTTGAGAATCAGTCTAGGTGAGGTAAAAAGGGAGTTCATAATAGCACTGTTCGGTTAAAAAATTTTTGAGCTCATGTCTGAATTTTTTAAATTTTATTAATTAATTAATTTGCAATATATGAACGCACTTTATTTTTACTTTTCCACTTTAAAAAGTGGTTATGTTTTTCATATGCAGGTTTATATTTTGCAGGTAGTACTTTTTTAATTACAACATTAGCTTTTGCATTAACCTCTTCCGGTGTTAAATTCAACTCCTCACTGCTGTTAAATAACTCATTTTGTAATGAAACTCAAATTTTAGGTTAGCCACTAAAACGCACTATCTTTGTGGATAAATCAGCTGATTTTGCATTTCATTACATCCATAATGATATTACTTTCGTCAAATGCTGAGCTCTGAACGGTCTAGAACTTGTATCTTTATGAGCTCATAATGCTACGGTTTTTAATTTCCGTTTAATATTGAGCCTCTTAATGACGTTGCTTTCAGTATCTTTATTGATACTTTTTTGCAACGGTAGTAGATAAAATTCTTAATGTCTTGTCGACCATACAATGGTATAAAATCCACCTCAATGTTTAAAAAACCTCTAATAAGGGACTAATTTTGTAGGAAAGACGTAGGTAGACGAGATAGATACAGAGTGTACTACGAAGAAGGTTAAACGTGTGATTCTATCCATTCATGATCTTTTAAAACTTAACACAATTTACCTTTATAAATTGTTTTTTATCTGAGAAAATATCAGCTGTCTAATTCTTGCAGAAACAAAATTGTGACATAATAAAGGGTTTAACAACTGGCTTCCTATAAAAACAATTTCTTGAGTTATTATCTGATTTGTTTACTAAGATGCAGTTCTGACGTTGGATAAAGCAATAAATGGATTGAGCAACCTTTCAACAAGATGGTGCTACAACTAATTTGTTAAATCATGTGAATCAATCAGTAATTGAAAAATTTCATGGCCATTGGATTGGTGAGGAAATTATATTTTAGATTTGCCTCCCAGATCAACATATATCATAGCGTTTGATCCTTCAATGGGGCTTCTTGCTAGTTGAAGAAACAAGTTTATACATATAGCTTCAGTTGACGGGTATTTAAAACAATCAATTAAAGAAGAACTTCTCCGAATACCATAATTTTTCAGCATAGACTTTACGAGTCACTTGTTGACTATGCAATTATCAGTATACAGAAGCGCATAGCCAGTATGTTGATGGGTCACAGTTTGAATGATTTTGGACTAACATTTAGGGTTTTTACTAAACTATGTTTTAGTTTCCTGATTAAAAAAACATTTCTCATCTCTCTAGAATGTGAAAAGGTTCTACAAAACAAAAAAAATTAATCATTTTTAATATCTTACGTTTTCTCTACTAAAAGTTAAGGAGATGAAATTGTTTCAGAATAATTTTAGGAGACGTGGTAAGAAGTTTTTGAAGTTTTTAATTTTTTTCTCAGTCTGTTTTAAGAGCTAAGTAATGAATATTTGTATAAAAGCCTACGAATCAGTTTGCAAATCAGCTGAATTGATCATTAGTGTGGAGTGCCTGGCCGGAAACTGTGCCACAACACAATTGCTACATGATAGATATACAACAAAACTCTGGCTTCAGAAGGAAGAACGAAAAGGAAAACACAACTCTACAAAATAACAAGTATGTGACATACTTATAAACTAAAAAATAAAAAAATACTTATGACTAATCTTCTAAGCAAAGTGTTATATGACACAACGATTTTGCTTAGACTATAAAAAACATGTACGGTATAGGGATCCAGAAAAAATATTGAAATGAGATCTTTACCCAATGTTTCCACGGTTATTGAAGCACATTCTGACACGGATTTTTTTTATCTTAAGCCTAAGTTTTTTCATAGTAATTTAAGAAAAATATAAGATCAAAAAAACGTACCTAAAACAACATTATAACTCTAGAAAAAGAATAATTTAAAACTCTGTGGTAACTTGTGCTTCAGCAACCCCCGAAAAAACTGGCGTAACTGCATTTAATCATTTTTTTTTGTTTTTAGATTAGTGCACACAAAAATAACAGATTTATAATGTACGTTATAGAACATACCGGATCCCTTGAAACTTACCTTGAAATTGTATATATTTTTAAAATTGTTGGTGCATAAATGGGAAAAGTTATATAAAACAAACGTTTTAATCTCCTCGTGGGACCTCCAGTATTTCAGACAAGACTCTTTTAACTTAATGAGAGGTTCCAACGCGTTTTGCAAACCGGCCAATTTTAGCTAGTCTCGCATTGTGTCTGTGGCATTGAAAGATGTAACGTGGGAGCCATGAAAGACAAATGACGGCTGGCAAAGAAAACAAGTATCTAGCGCGTAAAACTTGTATTTTTAGTCTTATCGTACTTCCTCATAATTTATTCATTCACTATAACAATCCATATAAAAAATAAAGTTCAATCACCTTTACAGGTATTTCATTTTTTATGTACCAAAAACATTTTCTGTTAAAATTAAATGTTTAATGGTTTAAGTTAATTTTGATACAATTATATTGAGGTTGAATATGAATGCGGAAGTAACGAGTATTTACTTCATTATCAGAGAGGAAATGTTGGTATCAGTTGTGGAAATGTATTAACTCCTGTATTATGGCGTGAAGGTTGGTATTAGTGTTAAGTATCATCTGTAGAAGAGTATTATTGTTGTATCAGAGTGTGAAGGTTGGTATCAATGTGGGGATCAGCTGTGGATGGTCTGTCAGATATTCATCAGCTGATATCTCACGAACGTTCGCGTGGGAAAGGTTACACCTCATTGTATCATACCTTGTTCTACTTTACGCAGTATAGTGATAAATGAGGCTATTTAACCATTAAATATTTATAACTGACTAAATTTGTAATTGTTGTAGTTGTAATTTTGATACAAAAGTTTATTAAATCCTAATTATTTTATCTAGTTCAAATAGATAATATTTCAGCATAATTAAGTAAATATTTGATTTAACAATAAAACATATGTTAACGGCTGGACAATTTACTATATTTATTTTTTTTTAGTAAACATTTCAAACAGTAAAAACCTTAATACGCAAGGTTATTTTAAGGAACTATATCCTACTATAAAATATTGATTAACCTTTATTTCAAATTAAATTATACTTTTTAAGCACCCTAAAAATTATAGTGCATTTTATTAACACTAACTTTATTATTAATTTATCTATAGACAACGTTTAATAATAACAAGGACTACTAAAACCCCATAGAGTTTAAACTATTATTTTATAATGTTAGACGTGTTTTTTTTAATTGCACATGCATCATATATGGTCAAATTAAAAATGGTTTACGGTAAAAAGTATACTTTCAGTGTTCCTCACAGCAGAGAACCTATACACTCCTTCCCATGTTAATCTTATATAGAATAGGCAAACATCGTAATTCATTAAGGATATTGATCAAACCTGTAACATATCATTGTTGGTTTGGAAATTCGATGTTAATACATAAATGTTAATCAATTATATATTATTATTTTACAAAACGCTGATTAGTAGCATACAATCGTCACTGTACGAAGCGATGTGAGTGTAATACGGTCACAGCGCAAAGCTATGCCTTACCATGGTTACTGTCAGCCAATAGTAGCTTAGTCACACGATTGTGTTTCTCTTTGTTATCAGTTGTCACAGAGGTAATTGCACTGCATGTTATTGCGTTGTTTAATTGTGAAATTAACACAAGAAAGGCAAATTAAGTTCAACTCCTTTTCAAACTAGTTCAGTCACTGGAGGACGAACCTCAACCTTCACGTTCAAAGTAATTTTGTCTTTTTTTGTTGTCTCATTTCATTTTTTGTATGGACGTTAATACCAAGTGTATATTTTTGTTCAAATGTAACTACTGTTTGTACAATATATATTTTTTTATATTCAGAATATACATATTATTTAAGTTTATCTGCAAAAGGTGAATTTTGGGGTACCCAAAAATCACGGTCTTTCTTCGTTTAGGATTATTTGTTTTAATCCGGACTTTCGTTAATCCGGACGACTTGGAGCCCCAATTAGTCCGGATTAACGAGGTTTTACTGTACTGCATTTGTAAACAGTCATCAATTATTTCAGAGCGTATTCAGTAACAAGTAAATCTAAATACTAAACATGTGTAATCTTACCACTGTGTCCAGGATATGATGAGAGTTGTTTATGAGGGCACTTGCCTTACAACATTATTACATTATTACATGAGTAAGCGTAAGGCCGGTTTAAGATTGTACGTCAGAGCAGAAGTGCAAACTTGTAGTAAGCAACGTTAACTTGGAGACAGTTGGACATTTCCCTTACAGTTTACAGGATTTATGTTCATACATTTTAAATATTGTTTTAAATCAAGTGACAAATCATTCTGCAGCTTTATTGAATCTACGCCTCGGATATTGCCTTCAATAAATTTTCACTTGATATTTGTTTCAAAATTACTTTTCCCATAGACGTTTTTCTTTATACTTTTATATTCTAGTGGTTTATTTAATTTAATTATAACTAAAAAGTATAACATATAATGTCAAACACTACCATTGCTTGTATATATTTTTTAAGTTTTTAAGCTGGAAAATATATAAATTAATATTTTTTCTTTTAATATTAGGCTTATCCTTATAAATTACTTCCAATTTAAAAATTTTTGAATTATCAGATAAACATTGTCATTTTAAAAAACTACTAAAAATACTCAAAGAGAAAAATGTATGATTATCTGTGTGAAAAAATCAATAAAATAAAAATTTAATAGCTTTTTATAACCTAATTCAAATTCATAGTGATATTCGATGTTGAGTGATATTGATTTATATGCTAACACCACCTTAGATAATTGTAGGTAAATATGAATTGAGAGTGAGTGTAATGTATTGTTATGACTCCAAAACTTTATTTAATTTTTTTTTAATTGTCCATCACGATTTTAAGTTAAACTAACTTTAATGACGTTTCGGGATCAGGAATCTGATCCGTCCTCAGGTGAGCTAGAACCTAAAACGAAACAAAATAAGATTATTCCTTACATAATCCGGACTAAGCTGGTATATATCTGAAAAAATTTGTAGCAGTAAAAAATCTACAAACAATACTATTCACTAACAATTACACACACAAGAATCAAAACACGTCCACTCGTCATAAAAACGCAAAAACAACTGAAACTGGAAACAAAATTATTGTTTTATTTATGGTTCTAGAGGACACGCCCTCTACTAGTTGTCTTTGGGGTCTTTTCAAGAGTGGACAACTGAATATAACTCTCCTTATTTTATTGTTTTAAGTTTGTTTAGTTAAAACCGACCATAAGCTTTAATGAATGCATGTTATATTAACCTTTTTTACGTAATCACCTCATAATCTATAATATTATAAAGAAGAGGTGGTTTCTGTATGTTTGTTTGTGGGTTTGTGTGTTTGTGGGTTTGTTGTGGCAAGTGAACGCAAAAAATACTGAACCAAACAGTTTGAAATTTTACACAAAGACAGATCTTAAACTCATGCAACACATAGGCATACTCATTTCCTTAAAATCCTCTCGGGCTACGCCCTGTGAACGTCCTAAGTTTCAATGTTTACATTTTTAGAAAATGAAAACATAAAATTACTTGAATGTCAACAGCTGTGAACACTAAAATTTGACAGTTCGAGAAGCAGAAGACATGGTTGCTGTAAATACCCTGGGATTCAATGTTTACAGTTTTTAATGTCAACATCCGTTTGCTTTACATTTTGACAGTTCGGTAAGAAAAAGAAATAAAGTTAATTTTTACACATAAACTGCTGGATCGAAATTAGTGAATTATTAGTTCGAAATAGTGGAATGGTAGATTTTTAATTTTCTCCCGATGCCTGCCTCTATTACGTTAGTGCTTATCCTCTCCCAATATATGACATATGTTACTTTGTCATGTTTAGATATATACTTAGACACGTGTTTTGTCATTTTGTAAACAATAAAGAATTAATTATCAATAACTTAAATGTATCTGTAGAGCCTACACCTCTCAGCCTTTTTTACCCGTGCGAAGAACGGGTACTTTGGCTAGTTAAAATATAAAACTTATTCTAATAAAATTTTATCTTAACTTTATCTGTAAGTTGAAATGAATTATGATGAAAGCTTATGACAGCATTCATCGGATAAATGACAAACTCACTAATGACTGGAGTGTTCAACTGGGTCAGACGTGTGTACGGTTCAACGAGTCGGCGTTACCAGCCAGTTGGCTTAACTTGACGTCGTCTCACCAAATGGTGCAACTCATAACAAGTATCTCATCGTGCTACTCATTTTATGACCCTAGTACTTTGTGGAAATCTACGAAACAAAGTATTATTTATTTCTGGTTTGTCGTACCAGGATGTTTTATAAAAAAAATTAAAATTACTGATTTTATGAATTTTAAATACTTAACTCGTTTTGTAATCTACAAGTAATAATTTTTTAGGTACGCAGAATTTTGAATGTATTTTTTACGATAGTTGTTAACAAAGTTGAAAATAAATAAATAAATTTCGCTTATTCAAAATCAAACAAACAATGCAACACAACAACGCAAACAAAGCCAAGCCTTAATTTATAGTTTTAATATATTTCATAAAATTTCCCATAGGGAGCAAGCTATTACCGTAGGTCTCATTGTAAGACCTAAGCCCGGGGCCAATGTTAAGTTTTTCATTTTGAGGTGCCTAGAGACCAAAAAGAATAGTCGTTAAAATGTTTTTTATGTGTCTAGGAACACGATAACCCTCGTAAGAATGGTTTGATCAAGTCGAGTTCAATAGAGATGAGTGTTCCTACATTTTACTGGGATGAGTAATGCAGACATATCGGTCAATAGGATCGGATATTTTGTGGGGTCTTACACCCTAAAAATGTTTTTTTCTTATGTCATTTTCAAACATTTTAAATTTTATCCTTTACCTTTTACTGATTACTTTCTAAAAATATCACTCTGTATTATTATTATGTACCGTATCTTTTTACAAAATTTTATATTCTACACAAACCTTTATAGGTTAAAATTTTAAAATATTTAATAACTAAATTTGTTTTATGTAAGAAACATTTTTTAATTTTTAAATCAACATAACGTTATTATTTCATAGTACGCTTCAATACTATTTTTGAAGTTGTTTATATCGGTTAAGAAGTATGGATAAATATATAGTGCTTACTTAAATTATAGATAACCATAATTTCACTATTTGAAAACCCCGCCCTTAATTTAGATTGGTTTTTTCTAACACGGTTAAAAATTAGTTTTAAAAATTGTAATAATGACAAATATTAGCTTGTTGATACTAAAAATATATCAAAAATAAATAATTATTTTGAATGTGGGTGAATACGATTTTGCGATATAAACAATGGAAGGATTGATTTAAAGGATGAATGCATATTCATCCTGATATCGCTAGACAGGTAGTCAGTCATCGTGATTGATAGGTATCATGGCCCCAATCATGCTTCCATAGTTTCATGCTTCTTTCTGAAGCCGGTACTCTGTTCATTCTTTAAGTCTCAAATTTACGATGAAATTTACTATGCTTCCAAAGTTCTATGCATCTTTCTGAAGCCGGTACTCTGTTCATTCTTTAAGTCTCAAATTTACGATGAAATCTACTATATTTACGATGATTCCATAGTTCCATGCTTTTGTCAGTAGCCCTTACTCTTTTGTTTCCATAAGTATCAAATGTACGATGAAATTTACAATATTTACGATGCTTCCATGCTTCTCGCTATAGTTTCCATATACCTCAAATTAACGATATTGTCCGGATCATTTCCACTACATTTATTACTTTTGTCTACAAATGTATAAAAACTTAAAACAAAGAAAAACAAACAAGGTTGACTTTATTTATCCTTCCCTTCGTTATTATTATGGTTATTATTAGATTTTCCAAAAATACTTTGTTTTTTGATTTCCGTAAAAATATTATTTTAAAATTGATTGTGATTGCAATTCTAACAGATGCAACTTTTTTTAAATTATACGCTTTAAACTAGTATTCTTGGCTATTACTAAATTATTAAGTACCAAACTAGTAAAAGTACTACCTGCAATTCAAATATATGTAGCAATCAGCATTACAGTAAAACGCATCATTAATAAATTTAATTATCTGCTAATGTAAGAAATCCCTAAAATTTCACAAACACGTTATTTAACTTTTAAATACACTAAAATGGATGTTATTGGTGTATTCTAGAACAGGATTTGTGTAGAATATAAACAAACTCGTTTGCAACGTATTGGACCGTCAACATAAATCACTTGTTGAGATACGAGCCGTACTAAGTGGTTGAACTAAATACTGATGATACACAAACATCTCTGCAATGTAAAGTGGGTTTGTAAGGTCAAGCAAACTCGAAATGGGTCACAAGGGTAGAGGGATGTGCAAAACTGTTTATGTTTGAACCATCTTGCTAACCATGTTGTTACAGAGGGTCGTCGTGTATTTGTACTTTCAGTAACAACAATTTTTACTATCTTTTTTTTATCATTATGTTAACAAAAGGCATCTTATGTGTTTAAATTAAATCTGACCGACTGAAAAGTCGACTTTTCTAAAACACAATATAATTCATAGTTTCCAGTCAATAATGTTTTGTTTAATAATATTTATTGTACCTTTAAATTTTTTAAGTTCTTTCTTTGAAATATTTTTTAAACTGTTTGGATTAGATTAGATTATTGAAATGGCAACCGTTTTAGAAGGTAGGTATTTTAAGCCAAGTATAAATGAGAAAAGAGTGTGAGATGAGTGTGGCGCGATCTCGTAGTCTTGTTACCGACTAGGCTGACACGTTCCTTAGACAGAACTGTTAAATAATAGCCCAACTGTCAATGGCATATCTAAGGGATCTACAGTTAAACGTGGAATCCGAACCACCGTCTCTTAATTACGAACTAGTCTAATTATGAGGATGGTGTTTGTGGATTAACGTAGTATTCAATAGCGCGGACGTTAATCCACACAAGAGAACACGACACCCACCTCCATTGCTCACAACTATCCACAATTCATGACCTTCAAGTGGCTGGATTACTGGATGTCGCTGACGTCCCAGTCGTATGTTAAGAATAACGCACACCTGTCAGACTAAAGATACTAGTTAGGGCTTCCTAATGTCCGCGTAGTAAAGCATGTCTTCGATCCAAGTAGGTAGCAGGTAGTCGCGTAATGTCCAAGGTCTTTGTCATCACTAGCCAGTGTGTAATTAATTGTTTAGTTTACTAAATTACAATGGTGGCACACTTAAAACACACAGTTATTCATAACACAGAATAGTTATTCATATATTTGCATAAGCCACCAGTTTTTATTTTGATATTTTTACCCACAACATAATGGTTGTTATGGATAAGTTACATTAACGTTCATTTTTCAATTTATTCAACACAGCAAACTGTAGTTGAAAAAGTGTTTACTTACAACCATACGCATTATATTAATTTACTATAGTAAGGTTTAACATTCTATAATTTATCTAAGTAAATGTCAAAGTAAGGTCACCAAGTTGCTTTGACTTTGACCTAGTTTCTATCGTTGCGCCGGTACATATAGGAACATCCACGGTACGTCTCCACTGCTGTCTTCTAAGCACTTCCAGGTTTTCCCTCTTCAGCTGCATCCTTCTCAACAGTTCTCCTCAAAGTGTCTCTTGGCCAACATTTTCGCCATGCTTCTTGAGGAGTATGTTCCATGGCTTTATTTTCTATTTCACCATCTGGCTGTCTCAGCCTATGCCGAATCCTATTCCACCTTCACTTATTTCTTTCTTAACGGATTCGCTTTTGCCCACTTCGCAAAGAGAGATCTTCATTTGCAATCCTGCCTGGTCACCATGCTCCATAGATTCTTTTAAAGCATTTGGTAAGAATAAAATTTAAAAAAATGAAGTTTGGAGTTAATTTTACTGTCCACCTTCACCTACTTTAACATTTTTGTTAAAAATTCATATTTCTGTGTGGAGTGAATATTTCTGTTTTGAACAGGTTGTACCTGTAAAGGAACGTAAAGCTCAAAATAAAAAAGCAACATAAGCTTATCTAACTCTTACAATAACTTCATCTTTACTCTAGCTCCAGCTGATACCAGTAGAAATTGTCAATACGTTACATTACTATAATTACTATTTAGCTTGATTGATTGATTGCTGATGAGGAAGCAGAAGACAGTCAGGTGGGCCATTGCTCCAACCACTGGACACGACCATTTCAGGAAACAGCTAATCACTCTAAGGATCATTCGTGATGAACCAGAGTGCAGGCTATGCAAAAGCTCTTTCGAGACAGCCAAGCGTATCATCCTAGGTTGTGAAAGATTTGGAACAAGGAGAAGGGGTAAAGGAAGGTCTTGAAGAACTGGAAGAGGTATTTGACGCTAGTATAGAGAAAAAGCTCCTTAGCCTCGTGGAAGGTACATGAATCGGCTTACCCATCTAGCGCCTATTGGGAAGACAATAAGCTACAAGGTTGACGTGTTGGGACTTGTAGTTCAACCGCCTCAACTCAATCAATCAAGTTACTATTTAGTTTGTAAATATTTAATAAAATAACTACTAATTGTTTACTTGCTCTTAACTCCAAAGATAACGTGTAAAGATAAACGTAAAGATAAAGATTACCAGTTAGGTACGTTAAAACATATCTAAAATATAAAAGAAAAATCATCTATCGATCTAAAAGAAAAATGTCTTAGTTAAATTTTGATTTTCCAAAATGATATAACGACCATAACGTCTTTCTTACAACATCACTGCAGTAACGAAAAGCCAATATTAGCTCTAGAAACATAATTTAGCCGGAAGCGCGGAATTAAACTTGTTTGTTCATCTTTGTAGGTAAAAATCGCTTAAATTGTTCATTTTCGCTTTAAGGTACATTTAAAACTAGAATAAAGTCTACCATTTATCATTAAATATATTCAATTTTTTTACCAAGTACAGTTTTATATCATAAATCAGAATACGCATATGCAACTTCTGGTAATTCAATCAGGAAAAAATTTTCTACGTTACTTTTGATGAAGAACCTGTGAAAAACTTGTATCCGTATTTTATTCTGTAAATTTTACAAAACAATTTTTACTAAAACACTAATTTTTACAACTATTTCATTTACCAGCTTAATTTTACATGAATTTTTCCATACATTATGGTTTTAGCAAATACTGCCCGCTCCACTCTACTGTACAACACATACATTTTTTATTATTACTGAGACATGAGAAATGTCATTCATGACATACTCATACAAGGCATTTTGATGTCGTTTAAAATAAACATATTAAAAATAATTTTGTGCTAAATAATTTTTATTTAGTCATGGATGTATCTTAACCCTGGATGGCGGGTGTTAGCATATTAAACGACGAAGGTTTGAAACATAAGAACAGCTGTTTACATGAACTGAAAACATTCCCTTTAGACATATCCATTATCTAACCTATTTATTACAGAAAACTATAATTACAAAAATATATATTATAGTTTTTGCCATTTAATCATCATCATAAATACACATCACTGAATATGTAATCTATAATATTATAAAGAAGAGGTGGTTTCTGTATGTTTGTTTGTGGGTTTGTGGGTTTGTTTGTGGGTTTGTTGTGGCAAGTAAACGCAAAAAATACTGAACCAAACAGTTTGAAATTTTACATAAAGGTAGATCTTAAACTCATGCAACACATAGGCATACTTATTTCCTTAAAATCTCTCGGGCTACGCCCTGCGAACGTCCTAAGTTTCAATGTTTACATTTTTAGAGAATGAAAACATAAAATTACTTGAATGACAACAGCTGTGAACTCTAAAATTTGACAGTTCGGGAAGAAGAAGAAGAAAGAGCTGCCGTGACCGTCCTAGGTTTCAATGTTTACTTTTTCTAATGACAACATCCATTTGCACTATATTTTGACAGTTCGGAAAGAAGAAGAAAAAAAAGTTGATTTTTGATGAAGTTTGTTGAAGTTTATTGAAGTTGATTGATGAAGTAAAGTTGATTTTTCAGATAAACTGCTGGATCGAAATTAGTGAATTATTTGAAATAGTGGAATGGTAGATTTGAGGTTTTTCCGACGACTGTCTCTATTACATTAATCCTTATCCTCTCCCAATATTTGACAGATGTTACTTTGAAATGTTGTAGACACGCGTGTTTTGTCATTTTGTAAACAATGAAGAATTAATTAACAATAACTTAAATGTATCAGTAGAGCCTACACCTTTCAGCCTTTTTAACCCGAGCGAAGAACGGGTACTTTGGCTAGTATTATTATAAAAACATTCCAAAGTAAAATAAGCATTTAAACTGTTTTCGTATATTTTACTAGATATTAGTCATTTATAATTAATGATTGTCTCTAAACAGTTTTACAATATCCATTGAGTTGACTGGCAATATAGAGATATATTGTGTAATCATAGCAACCATTGTATAGTTGTATAATAACTTTGTGTAAAACTTTTGACTCAGACTTGTGTATAACTTTAGACGTATATACCACAAATTACCATTACGCAGTATCATAAAATCCCGTCCTCTGAGCGACCTGTATGTGCTGCCAAGCGGAAAGTCACTTGTCTCTGTTTTGCTTTATTTCTTCTTATTTTCTAACCTTGGCCGTCACCTCTTTCCATTCCAACAGTTTATCATGAGTCCTTTCCATTATTTCATATCAAGAAGTCATGTGAAAGTATTTTTATTCGTCCGTGAACCGATTTCAACGACGCAAATACGTGCAGAGATGTGGCTTTTTCTAACAAATATGAAACGAATGTATTTGTAAGAATTGTATTCAATTTAAATTTAATTCAATTATTCTTTATATTAGCAAAAAACTAAAAAAATAACCATATATGCTTTTAAAATATAAAATACATACTATGTTCTCACTTAAATATACAAAAAATGAAATTGTTCTGATGTATAAATAAACAACATGCTATGATGTCACTCCACTAATTGTGGGTATTTTAAATAAATATCGTATTCACTGTGGAGAATAGCTTTGTTTGTTAATAAGACAAAAGAAACTGTTTTTGTGACCTATCTGTTGCCAATAGTAAAGTTGATAATAATAATTATAATTTTATCTTGAAGCTTGGAATAAAACAATATCTGAGGTTTCCAATAAACATATACTAACCTAATTAATTAAATTTTACTTTATTATGGTTTTATTTTATTTAATTTATGATTATTCTTGAAGGCCTCTATCCTCTCTTTAACGTTTATAAAACTGATTTACACGTTCATTGGACAATACTCCGTTAGATGCACAGACTAGTTTCATAAAAATTGTAAAACGTTTACAATGTTTTAAAATACAAATTTTAAACAAGAAATGTTTCCAGTAAGCCTTATAGTTACTTTCTCTGGTTACGTAATTACTTATTAAATATACAATTTTCAGTATACAAAGGATTTGTTTACAAAATATCAGAACAGATGAATACCATAAACATGAACTGGCTGGGTGGTGTAGTGGTTATAATACCCGCCTTCAAAACTGAAGGTCGCCGGATCGAATCCCGCAAGGGTCGAATCTGGACCCAGTCGCCATTTGTCATTGGGCTACTAATTAATGATGCTTCCTAACAACAGGTCGACGTTAGGTAGTAACAAGACCGGGGTTTGGGCCGTTCCCCATCAAAACGTTAAAAATGCCACTGGCGTAGAAATACACAAAATAAAAAAAATAAAATAAACATATCCGGTCACGTGATCAATCACGTCACTTCCGTTATACTTTTACGTAAGTTTCTAACACCCCCCCCATGAGTGTAGACGTAGCCATTTAAAAATCAACAATGGCAGGAGAATTTTGGTAACTACATATATTGAATTGTATGAATATTGGGATATTGTGACAGGTGTAGCATTATATGCAATATAGTAAATATGAAACAATTCACTTCTGTAAAGAAGTTATGACAAAAAATTATCATATTTCATACTCAAATTCAATAAAACAAGTAAATATTTTTACTTCTACTGTATTTGTTTCCCAAATTTTCAAAACCACATTTTGTTTCGTCTCGTCCAGTATAGCATTTTGAAACTTTTAATAGCATAATGTAAAAATAATCGTATTTAATTTATTTGTAATGAATATTTTAGCATAAGTAAGTGATTAACAGCTCATTTACATTTAAGAAACACTTAAATAACGAATCAGTGGAGAGGGAATGATGTGCAAATTATTGATGTCTTGGTTTATAATTTGAGGTGCGTAAAATTTTTAAGTCGAAGTTAAATAAACAAACATATAGGTAAAATTAATAAATAAAGTATAATTTTTATCGATACACTAATTTTATTCTAAATAAGGCGTTTTCTAACAGGGTTTTAGGCTAAAATGTCTGGAGTAAAACTACTCCCTTTAATGTACTTTATTTATAAAGGAAAAGTAATTGCGTCCGTTTTTCAACTGGTATTTTTATACCAGTAGACGCAATAAAACAACATACTCTAAACATTTTAAAAATAAAATGACAAAATGTTCTACGTCAGGCGGCAAAGTTCAGCGACATGAAATATATCCACCCAATTCCAAAAATAAACCTATTTGCGTACGAAGGTGAAGTATGGCAAAACAAAGTGACGGCTGTTAGTTTAACTGTGGAAACGCCCTATCAGACGCTCTGAGGCATGTTTCTGTTGTTTACTTTGGTAAATGAAAAATAAATTAAATTAAAATAGCATGTAATTAGATAACTAACACAATTGTACGTGCAAAGCCATGCCATATTGGTTCCAAAAAGCAGTAACGTACAAAAATAATAATACAACAAAGTAAAACATAATTATTTTTCAAAGATTTTTGTTTTTATCCTTTGGATTGAAGTTTGAATTAAAATAGTATGTCATTAAATAACTTACACAAATCTACAGACTAAAATATGCTGTATGGATGTTTAAAAGTAGTAACACATAACTATTTTTTCTCAATCAATTGATTACAGTTCTTCGTCTCCAGATTCCTTGAAAATACAGTTCTGAGAAGTGAACTATCTGCTTTTAAAGTAATATAAATTTTTGTTGGCGTCAACTAGTTTTGATTCATTTATCGAATCATTTTCAGACCTTACAACGACATGAAAACTCTTCATTTTAAGAATTGACAATTTTAAGAATTTAAAATTATAAAAATAAAAAGCATTTGACATCCTCGTTCGGCTTGAAGATGATTTGATGCATGAATTAAAACTAGTTGATGCCAACAGTACATTTGGATTACTTTGAAAGTAGGTATCATATAGCTGCTTTTAATGATTCTTCTATTTCCTTTTGATAGATTTTTTGTAATTTAAAGTTGATTGAATCAATTTAAAATGGAGGCGTAGTGCCAACCTATTATTAGCTAAATAACATGGATATAAAAGGTACTGAGAGTGTGGACAAAATAAGTTGATTGACTTAAAAATGTTGAAAAGGGTATTTTTAAAATCCACTTGGCCTTGATGTAGGGGTAGTTAGTTGAAACTCACCACCCATCTCGTCTCACCCACACTCCCTTAATCAATCTAAGGAAACTAAATTAATCTGAACTTTAGCCGAGAGAGGATTTTCCTTCTTGTAAGATGCGTCCTTGAATAATGTTATTTCAGGATCTAAAGTGTCACAAATATACCTAATATTTCAGTATGTTGAATAAATATGTATCTAAATTTAATTTTAACTTTGGTTTTATTTACCCTGTTAACAGAATATATTTTATTAGTCAATGAGGTAATTAACATAAAAAAGAGAAAGTACATAGAATGGAAAAATATATAATATTGTATTTAACACATTTGTAAACTGAAGGCGGCAATTTTAGCTACGGAAAATGTTTTTGGCTGTTTATAGCCAATCTTTGACCGCTAAATTTCAATTCCAACGAATCCTTTCTTGTGAAGGTTGTCAGAATTTCCATTAAAGCACATAATAATTACAAAACCCAGTTTCACATTCACCAAAGTTAAAAACACTTAATAAACCCTTAATCAGATTATAATGGTTGTTGAACTATTTTAGATGTCAACATTGTTTAACAATGTATAAAATTCTGAGAACAGTCACAAAGTAGGGTTCGTTTGAATTGAAATTTAGCGGCTGAAAATGAGCTGGAAATGGCTTGAAACATCGCAACTTCACGCTGAGAGGAAGTAAAATACTCTATTAGATAAATTTAGATGTCAATGCCGTATCAATATAATGATAGAAGATTTTTTTTGTAAAAACGTGTTGTTTCAATCCATGTCAAGAAGCTTTTCACAAAACTTTACACTTTGTTGAAATTTACGACAACCTGATGTATTTAAATGTTTTTAAAGATAGTAATCTTTCCTTCACTTGAAGGTCGAGTACAATATTCTCACGCGAAGTGCGAGGGATCGTACATGTAAAGTATGCAGTAGTACTGCAGTCTTGGGCAGAGTTATAGTCCAAGACCAACAATAATAATCTTATTTCTCCATCTTGAGTCTTTTTTTGGGTTCTGATTCATATTTAACCATCCTGAGCCTATTTAATGATATTTATATAATATTCTATATATTTTGTTCATGTGAATTAATCTAATTATACTTTCACATCAACATCTTTATGTCGTCATGATATCATTAACAAATTGTGTTGTCCTAAAATTTATGTATTTATGCTTTTTTCCCATAGCACAACTTCTTAAGTAATTGATATACTAAGTAACTGAGACATATCTAAATACCCCTGTCGCAGCAGACCTGCGTACTCAGTGAAATTCGAAATCAATAATAATACATAACAGGTTTAATCAATATTCGTAATAAATAAGAGAGTTTGTCTATTCTCCATAAGATTAACATTGATATGGTATACAGGTTTGCAGAGTATCCAGGTTCGCTGCTATGAGGAAGATTAAAAGTATGCAATTTTACCAAAAACTATTTTTATTTTGTCCATATACCAAGTTATATCAATATTTGTCCATAAATAAAGGTGTTTTCCCTATTCTCCATAGGATTACCATGAGAAAAGAATATGCTGGCATGATAAACACCTATGAGTTTTTGCATGAGTGTATGGATCCCAAGTTGCATCCAAAAATATAGGTTGATAAGTGAAATACTAATTTTATCTTATTTTCCGTAAGATGATTATTAATTTAAAACCTCAAAACACAACTTATTGTGTTCAGGATTTTTAATATCTCTGTAACCATTGGAGATACAGTAAAACTTCAAAGTACTAAATTGTGTAGTTTCTTTAACCTGGTTCTAATGGAAAAGAAAAAATTGGAAATTCACTAAAACTAAACTTTACAGTATAGAGGGTGTAATTATTTTATGTAAATTTTTTATATTATTTATTTGCACATCAAACTATCTTTCTTTAATATTTTAACTGATACAAGTTAATAAAAATTCGTAAAAAAATATATACTTCCCAATTATAATTAATTACAATTGGGAAGTATATATTTTCATATAAATTTAATATTATAATTTACCATTGGATAGATTCTTAAAAATTTTGGTTTATTGGATTTTGGATTAAAATACACTAACCCATCCCTATTATGGTTTTGTACTTGCCCACCTTAACATCTAGCAGAGCGTGATGACATCTCAGTTCCGAATGTGAATATGAATATAAATAATTTTGAATACCTAAATGGCATGGATTGACGTGGTTTCGGTAAATTTATGGTGGATTCCTGGAAATATAGGTATAATTTTATAAAATAATTTAATGTTTAGTAGAAATTCAGACATCACATACCCTTTCCAATCTCCATGCTAACATAAAATAAAAGAATAATAACCAAAAATGTAGTATATATAAAACTAGCTGACCCGGCGAACTTCGTAACGCCTGATAGTAAATACATGTTAACTTTAAGATTGGCGTTCTGAAGTCAAATAGCAATACGGCTTCATTGTGAACGGTTATATATTCTGGGTCGCGGCATAGTGATTAATAATACCGAAACGATAAAACATATTAATAACATTCCCATAAAACAGATAAATCTGAGTGGATTAATTCACAACTTTCAAATCCAATCCAAACCCAAACGAAACCTAACCGTAATACGGCTTTTATAGGAAAGCTATACAACAGCTGATTATTATAATAAACGTAATAATATAAACATTGTAAGTATCATATAAACGCGTGACTGTAATCAGACAGAAAATAAAAATATAAATACATAATCCCCAAAAACTGTAAACTATTAACATGGTGAATAAAGCTGTTCATTTTTTACAGTACACATTTACTTCATAGTTTAACATTAATGAATGATTCAGATGGCATTGGATAGTAAAGCATATTGCTAATGGAAAGTAAACCAATCAGCTGTAGCTGAGAAATCAAATGTTTTCATTGTAGACATTATGTAAACAAACTTTCTCTCCATAAGGTTAACATTAGAAATTTAAAACGCCATAAAATGGAAACTTATGGGGTTTTCAAAAATATTTTTTCACTAAAACCTTCCCGGACACATGTAGAGCAACTTCCTAAAATTTCATGGCGATCGGATGAGTAGTTTGGCAACGCATAAAGGACATACATACAGACAGACATACATATATACATTCAATTTTATATATAGAGATGAAGCAAAAGAAGTCATATTCTATGTTTTATTTTATTTCTAAGTTTTATAAAAAGTGATAATCACGCTGTTGAGCCAACTAAGCAGGATGGTCCTAGTGTACATTTTTCTGATCTTACTGCTAAGACATAATACATGTCAAATAAAACACTTTGATTGTTCGATAAGTAATTGAATTAATTTTTTCATATTCATACAAAGACATATATAAAAGTCTCGCCAAATGTGTTAATTTGTATGCTTACTTGACCTATTTCATCGTTACAGCTGTAGGCCTACTTATTTATTACTGAACAAATAATTTGAATTCTTCAAGTTAAAGTTGAAGTAAAATAGTTACAGTAAAGTAGCTAATGCTTCTACAAAGTGTTTAGGCTCTATATAATACTGTTGTGTCATAACGTTCTACTTACTATTCATAAAAATATGTATTTGATATAACCACAATAAAACACTTTACTGGAAAATATCTCTCATATATTTAGCTGGTATATTTTAGGATGTATTGCGTGATGGACGAAAAGTTTAATTTGAGGAACGTCAAGGGAAATGCAAACTAGAATACGAAAGCTGTTGATGCCTCGTTCGATAGACGTATTTAAATTAACGAACCTGTCAGGGACGGCTATTCACAAACTTACAATTTTGTATATTCTAGATTAGATGAGATTAGATTATCTTTTGAAATAGCTACCTACCCAGGTAGGTATTTTGAGCCAAGTATGAATTTTAAAGAGTGTAAGATTATTAGGGTGCGATATTGTAGTCTTGTTACTAAGGCTGACATCTTTCTTAGACAGGAATGTTAATTAATAGCCCCATAGTCTATGTCATCTAGGAGACATACAGTTTAACGTGGAACTCAAATCAGTTTTGCTTCTACATTACAAAATAGTCTAATTATGAGGATGGTCTTTGTGGATGAATGCAACACTCAATAGTGCGGACGTTAATCCACACCAAAAACTACATATCCACCGAAAATCGCTTATAACTATCCACAATTCGTACCCTCCAGCTGGATTACAGGACACGCCACCGTCCCAGTTCCAGATTGGTCGAAAAATAAGGGAACCCTTAAGTTTGAAGTCTCAATTTTAGAGTTTACAATTCTTTAGATTCCGTGGTGAATTTTAATAAAAGTTATATTTAAAATCATGGAAAAACACCATTACATGTCTATAACTGTTATATATTATTTTCATTCCACGTCACTAAGGGGAGGTCCACTTGTTTGGTTCAATTAGATTAGATAATTGAAATGGCGATCTGCCAAGGTAGGTATTTCAAGCCAAGTATAAGAGTGTAGGTTTGTGGTGCGATCTTGTCATATTACTGACTATGGCCGACATGTTCCTTAGATAGAACTGTTAATTAATAACCCAACAGTCACTAGTATATCTAAGGGACCTACAGTTTAATGCATTTCTTATCGAGCAATATCATGTTAGGTACCATTTAACAAAGATGCATCTCAAAAGTTAATTCTACTAGATAAATATTTAGGGTAATATGTAATTGTGATGTTTATACATGTATGAAAGAAATGAAAGAAATTAAAAGGCAACCTACCTTTGTAATCAAATTAAATCTATGCTATAAACTTTTACATACTTTATATTTTTCAACTATTCTCCGTACTTATACAATGTGGTTTTGATCTAAAATACGCAAAAACAGTCCTAATTAACATAGCAAAATATTTGAAAATTAATAAATCCTCATTGTACTACTTTTTAGCCAGATTCAAACGGTTTATTTCAAGTATGTCCTAGGACCAACACTGGATGTTAATTGACTCTGTCTTTGTTGATTGTTAAAGCTTGTCTTGAATCTTGCAACATCTGTTATGATATCAATACTTTCGTATACTTTTATAACTTATAATGGCGCGTTGTTGGTTGAACAAAAGTTGGTTTAAACTGAAGGAAATTCGGAACTTTTTAATTTAAAACGTATAAGAACGATTCTTAGAAACTTTCTATTCCATTTGATAAAACAATTGTCCTATATTATTGTTCCAGTAGTTTAAGATATCATTATATAACTTCAAGCAAAGTATTTAAATGGTTGTAAAAGTTGAATGTTACTGTTATACCCAAATAGTTTTTATTTCACGTAGATTTCAATTTCGAACATAAACACACTATTTAGTAGCCACTATTTAGTAGACTTATGTGGGCTACGTTAAATTTGAAAGCAAATTTCAGTTGGATTGTGTTTTTAGAGAACGAAGAGAAAATAAGTGACCGGATTGATATGATATAACGATTACTTCTCTCTTTCTCTCTCTCTCTCTCTCTCTCTCTCTCTCTCTCTCTCTCTCTCTCTCTCACTCACTATTATTTAAATCAAATTCACCTACATTTCAGATATCTGAGAAAAAGAGGTGACCTATATTTTAAACCGAGCACGTACACTCCTAAAATGTATGTCACCCAAGTTCCTTTGATATCGCGAGGATATAATATGTTTTGCATGCGTTGCATTGGGCAGTTCGTTAAAAATTGACATACAAGATCAAGATTTCAAGATTCGAGATTTTTATTTCCAGAAATAATTTTCACAATAACAAATTTAACAAAAATTTAGCTCATAATAATAAAAATTAAAAATTGACATTAGAGAATGTTCAAACATAAAATAATATTAAATAGTAATTTAAAACATTTTTTATATGGAAATATTTGTGGATAGGTTTGTCATTTCTTAAAAATTATCGAGACACCATCCCTTAATTAGGAATACCTTTGGCCGAGCAATCCCCTACATAATTTTTTTTGAATGTAGAAAATAGTTGGTTGGAAAAAATAAATATGAGTACTTATTGAAACAAATATGCCAGAGATTTTTTTTAAAAAAAGGTAACATCGTTCCTATGTACAAAAAACTCAACATCCTTTTGGGAGGTTAACCACAACTTTAAAAAAATGGTCTTAAACTTTTAGATGAAGTTACGGTTAATGATAATTGGTTAAAAAATGCCAACGAACAAAACATATACACATGGTACACGTAATTGTATATCTTCCATAAAACCCCATGTTTTTATGCTAATCCATAAAATCAGTTTATATCAACCATGTTTTTCTAAATGTAATAATAAAAAACTAAATTCTATAAAATATATGTGTGAGTTTGTTAAATAAAATTTAATTAGTAATTTATATCAATGAAAATAATAGTTTATCACATTTACATTTAGTGGCAATGAATATTTTCTTGTCCTTGCTATTTATAAGCTTAGAGCCTGTGCTGTGAGACTACGAGGTTCAATAATGAAGTAAGTCAAATAGGTTAGGCAGAGGTAACCGTTCATGATCTGACAGGAGTCGCCTGCCACTGGTTTGGAAACACGTTTAGCTTGCTGGACCATTCCCTTGAACTAAATCTTTAGTAATTGCTGTATACAGAGTGTAACAGAAATGCACAAAAACTTTGGGAAAGTTTTTAAAGAAAAAAACTTTGCTAAAGGTTAAAACAAACAAAAAATGTCCTGTAAAATCAATTGACTGCCTCGCTCCGTGTTCAGTCTTTAGGTATGTATGTGTATTTTACGTAACTTGCTATAGCTCTGGAACTACTTAAGGTACCAGCTTCAAATTTGATAAGTGTATGAGTACTAAAAAGACCTACTCTTTGCATAGTATCAAGTTTCTACTTTGTACCATTTCAAAATGGCGGCCATTTAAATTTTTTTGATAACTCAAAAACCATGGAATTTACAAAAATTAACCAAAAACATGGAACATTTAATTTCCTTTGAGAAAATGTAAACTGTTAATAGAATTGTAATACAAACAAGAAAGGAAATGCGTTGTTCTTAAGCTACAACTGTCAATTTGGGCTTTAAAGGGCAATCTGGGAAAATAGTAACATTGCTAAAATTGAATTTTCTTTGTTATTCGTGCTATAACCCTAGTAAGATTTTACGTTTTCTGAAATAAATTTAAATTTAGCTATTGAGCTTTGAAAAATAGAAATGGTCGCCATTTTGAACTGGTACAAAGTAGAAACTCAATACTATGCAAAAACGTAGCTCCAATTAGTACTCATACACTCACCAAATTTGAAGTCGGTACCTTAATTGCGTCCAGAATTAAAGCAAGTTAGGTAAAAAACACACAGACTGACAGACGGAAAACGAAGCGAGGTAGTCCATATGTTTACGGGACAATATCCCAAAGTTTGTCGGTGCATTTCTGTTACACCCTGTATATAAGTAATTTTATACGTATAACAAAACAGTTTGTTTCCAAAACTTAAATTTAAATTCATACAATGGACGAGACTAAGTTCCAAAAGTTCAATATCTGAAAATGATTTATTACTCCAGGTGTTCAGGAGAGCTCAGAAAAGCTTAAAGTCACATTACACTGATCCAAGATGTCCATGAACTTTCATTCAATACCTTCTATTGATCCCATAACTTTGAAAGCACAATTCTCAAATGAGGCACGTGTTTTTATCCCAGTAGCCGGTAATTATTGTAATGGTCGTCCATAAACAAACGCAAATGACTCTTGTGTGAGGTTCGTGTCTAACAAGCCCTTATCAGGCTCCTTGATTGCTGTTATCAGTCTCGGAAAGACCTTGAACACGTGACCTACTATCAGTCACGTTCGTATAGTTTTTATTGTAATAGCGTAAACTAATTGTTGGCGTACAGTTTGTAAATCAACTACTTTCGTAAATAAATACAATCATACACTAGCGAATAATAACACATTAAACAGAAAACTAATTACGAAGTTACATGTTATTAATTATATACCTTAATCACTTAAAGCGCACTTCTGTTCACTTTGCTTGCATATCAAAATCCCATTACTCTTCGCACTCACACTCAATGCAATCTTTACTTTTACTTTCTCCCCTTATACATAGTATATGGAGAAAGTATTATTTTCGTCAAAATTTTTGAATTTGAGTTCAGAGTGGATACATCCGTTTTTGGGTCTCCTGAATCCAAAAAGTGGGTTTCAACGTGATGTCTGTCCGTCCGTGTGTTTGTTTGTGTGTGTGTGTGTGTGTGTGTGTGTGTGTGTGTGTGTGTGTGTGTGTGTGTGTGTGTGTGTGCGTGTCTGGATGTGCACAGAGCACAGCCTACCCAGTTGGTCCTATTTAGATGAAATTAGGCATGTATGCATGTAGGTGTATATTCACCGTATCTCCAGATATTTTGAAATTTTTTTTGGAGGTTTTGATTTTTAAGGGTAGTTCACCCCTAAAACCCTTAAAAACGTGAAAAATCCAAATTTCTCAAAAACGGCTCTAGCGATTTTTATTAAAATTTGATAGTTTATATTGAAGAGAGTACTAAATAATTACTAGTACCAAACCACCCGCATGTATATAAAAATAACGGTTCAAAAGTTATGAGATTTTAAATATAAGAAAATCAATTTTTTTAAATTTTTGGCAAAAACAATAAAAGTAAAGTATAACTTGACTGGCACCGTTGAAATCACCTTAAAAACTAAAGAAATTTTGAATTATTTGTCTACGACTAACAACCTTATTTTCCAACCGTTTTCCATGAATCTTGGTATGAAGTGTAAGGTCAAATCATCCAACAAAATCTACTCAAAAATCTTGGTATTACCGGGGGGATTTCCCCCCCTCATACAATTCGAACAATTGATTGAACTTTGTCTATTTTTTTTATTTTCAGAAATGGGGTGATTATTTTTGAAACAATAAATTATTAAATGATATTTAGATAAACCTTGAAGTTCATGATAGTTCAATTACAGATTGTCTTTTTTAAATTTACTCAAGGGAGAAAGTATTTGTCAGTCCACTGATACCGTTTATTTTCTTATATACTCTTTTAGGACTATCAACATTTAGTCAACCAATGTTAAAAAGTGTTTGGAATCTTTTTTATACTTTTGTTAGAATAAATATAATATGAATTTTATTCATAGACTATCTGTATGACAAAATATTTAGATTTAACGCGATTCGATCTAAAGTGGAATTTTTTAATATCAGAACTTGCTTTTAAAGTTTTTCTAAAGTAGGAATTTTTTTCGATAAGGGTTGGCTTCACTGTGAATATCTACAAACTTTGAAGATTTTATTTAATAAAAATCTTAAGTCAATCTTAGTTTTATTACTTAGAAACTAGTTCAACACTGTTAAAATAAAGTTATAAACTAGTTCATTACAGTAGAACTGTGACAGGGCTTTGCAGAATTGGAAGTCAGCCATGTTTTGATCAGCTGATCCATTATTGATAGACCAGCTGATTCTCCAGTCAGCTGTTGTATCTCACTATGGTGCAGTAATCGGTAATAACAAATGTATTGCACTTTCTTAGATATTTGTTATGCATACACTTCAATGAAGTCCTCAATCTAGAAAGAGCTTATTAGGCAATAATTAATTCCGATAAAATAAAGGAGATTCCAAAATACACTCTTAATGTTTATTGTAACAATAACTATTGTTTTTAGTAATTCACCTATATTTTTTTGCTTTAAACATAAAATGATTTTTTAATAAAACGCTTTATACATATTTAATGATCAACAAGATTAAAACGTCAGTTATAGTTACAGGAAAACATTGGTCTGTGTAAATAAGTCCTTATATTGTATAACTCTCATTTTTTTAATCTTTTACGTCTAGGATACGAGAAGAACAGGATATGTTTAGTACTTCCTATTAAAATATTGCACAAATGTTCTAATATTAATGCAGTCGGATTCGAACATACAAAGAGTCTCTGCAGGGGTTCCCCAGGGCTTGGTTGTGGGGCCCAGCTGTTTTTAGTACTTTACGTCGTAACTTTATCTAAAATGTGACTGCAACTGTACTCTATAAAACGTAATTATACTCTTTATTCGTCATTAATATCTGTTTGTGTGCTGTGATAAATACACATTATCCTCTGAAAATGAACAATAAACTATAGTTTACATCAAAATAGCTTTTAATAACTAACTCTATTCATTAAATTACCTCCAAAATAAAATATCAACGTTTTATTCATTAAATTTTTGGTGTCCTTTTATCCTAGTGTTCAAACATTGGAATAATCATTTGGATTGACACCGTTTTCCCATCCCAAATGTTTTAGTTATAGAACAACTGTTTTTGTGTTCTAAAAAATCGTTTTTAACTTTTTAATATATATTATATAATTTTTAATTTAGGTCGAATTTAATTTAACAATAAAATTACATATTTCCAATAAATGTATAAAAACATTTCACAACGAATAATTAAAAAATCAAATACAGTAAATAGAAAGTGAAATCGTTCATTCCATCTTTTCTCTTTTAGTAGATTAATAGGAAAGTCTGCAAGTCGTCGTTTCTACCGAATTGATCCTTGCTATTGAATAGAATTTATTGACAAACCGTCTGTGATAAATGTTTCTGCTTTGTTATCTTCGACTCAACGATCTTTAAATATTGTCATCTGGAATTAGAACTCATTGTTTAAAAACAATCCATAAACAATATTTTACACAAGACGTAATTTTGTAAATTTTTAACAGTAAAGAAATCATTTCAATTCCGTGATTTACTTTTTACTTCAAAAGCAATTCTAATTATCTAAGTATTTGCCATTCAGACTCAGATTATTCAAGGCATTTGCAGTTGGAATTGTTCCAGTATGAAAATCCTCTGCGGTATCTCATTTCACAAAAACAGTTTACTGGAAGTTTTAGAGGATCTAACACATTTGGCATGAAAAGTGTCCATTCCAGTAAATTGATATCTATGAGATGGCTATGGAATGGTAATTGAATACCTTAGGACATGCATAACATCCCACATGGGTTAATTATTATCAGATCGATAACAGATAAAAATCTACTTTTTTAATGAACTATCCGTTTTGTAATATCCATGGGGACGTCCCACAAGGAGTCAGAAGAGATTCTTATATAGGACTATGACATGTGTGTTCAATATGCACATCACTTTAAAGGACTTATCTATAGGAGCTTGATGCCATAAATCGCTCTTAATAAGGTTGATACAAAAATGGTGGTGGATTCAACATTTAATTAGATTATACAATTAAATTCACTACCATTTTGTTTTTAAATGACCTCTTGAGATCCAGTTTAGGCAATATTGTAAAAAATAAAAATACCTCATACTTTATACCATCTCCATTATTGGTCGGTTTATTTAGGAGTTAGAGGAAATCCTTAAGTTACAGCATAAGTCAAATTTTGTATCAAATTGCGAGTCTTTTTAATTTGAATGTAACGCTTGGTAACGAATATTAAAAGGTGGATCCAAAACGAAAGGGTGATTGATTTAAATTTATAGTCTTCAATTTTCAAACCTAATTCATCAAATTCGTTTTGATTTACCTTGTTTAGGTAAAATTTGTTGCATCAAACTCTTATGAAAATACTTTACATTTTATGGAAATAAATAAATCTTGAATCTTGAAACTCTGTTTGATAAGCTCTTTAAATTCATGTGCTTGTTGACCGTTCTAACTCCTTGTGGGACATCCCCATGATAAGACAAAAATGTGTTGTTCTTTAAAAAAGGAGATTTATATGTGTAGTGAAGATACACCTTATTGATTTATTAAATTATTGATTTATTTATTGTTCAGAAAATATTAAACCCGTAAGAGACTGTATATTGAATACGACAAAAGGACTTTTGCCCGTTTGGAAAGTTTTTTTTTTTGTGGATACGTATAATAATTTTTTTATTCTGACAAAAACAAACGATAAATTCCAAGATTTTTTTACTTGTCATCGAATTTATATTGTAATATTCTCTAGTTAAAATAAATTAGTGAAGAGTTTGTCAGGAAAAACCAATTAAAATTAACGTTTACTGATCAAAGCTCAGGGTTTTTTTATCAATCAAATAAGTAGGTTCAAATGAGTAAGTTCACTGTTTTGTTTCACAAAACAGTGAACTTACTCTAAGTTTTTGTTCCAAAAATATCTCTGTGTGGTTTCAACCGATTCATTAAAAAGGTTAGTTCAATCGACCGAATAAATTTTGAAAGTTCACTGAACTTTCTTATTCTTTATTCTTCTCTAATTATTAACTTTTACACTGTTAAATAGTCTTATCCAACCGAGTGTTTTTTATTAATTATAAACTAATTTTTAGGCTGTGATAGGTTTTAGGGTATTCTTAATTGTCGTTAGTGTTTGGATATGTTCATGCATAGTGACATAAACTGTACGGTAGTCTATTTTCTAATTGTTATTGCAAATATGTGAAATTTCATGTTCAGATTCATATTATTCAGATTCTTTATGTTGATAGTTTAAAGAAATAAATACAAAATAAAATGTATTTTTTTAAACTCTGTTAGCAGGTCGATCAGTTTAAAACATTTGTCAATGATAGGTTAGGGTTAATTACTGATATCTTGTTTATAGTAATGTTCCACAGTAGTCCCGTAAAAAATGTTTGATAGGTATACAGAGGGCAATTAAGACTTAAGACAACTTCATAATTTTAAAACAGAAGGAGATATCACAAGAAAATCTGGCTTATCATTACTGGTAATAGTAAAAGCTACTTTCTTGTATACTTGGTGATCGGATATTAACCATGAGAGAATGGAGAATAAGTTGAATATGTTTTAGGTAGATAAAGGTCGATGGGCCTTTGTTATTCATCAAATTTATCATCTTACATCACATACTGAGTTTTATTTGTTCACAGATGATACCTATCTAGTTGTTAAGGATAACTGTCGAAAAGCCATGGAGGTCAATGCTTTCATTAAAGCCAACCAAATTGGCTTAACATACAAGTGGTTCTAAGATAATTCCCTTCCTGTAAATACCAATAAAACCAGTCTTTTCGACTGCCAAATATCATCTCAAACGGTCGAGGAGGTCGGGTTCTCTATAAATGAAGATTTGGATGAGCCTAGACAGCTCTTAAGTATTCTTCTCACATTGATTGCGAGGCCAAATAATTGGTTAAGGATTGTTTGTCCTTCGAAGACTATCCTCTTTCTCCGACCAAGAAGTCTTTTTGATAGCATATTATGCCCTTATTTACTCGCATATTTCGTACGCAGCCAGCTTATGGGGATCTGAATAGTTATATAAAACTGATTTTCACTCTTTCAAAAAACTGTCAGAATTATAGCTCATCCAAGAGCAAGGTAGTCTTGAGAGCAATTATTTTATAAACACAGGGCTGCTTACTTTTCCATCAGTTAAAACTTCGATTACTTCCAGAGCCTGATGCCTCAGCGCCGGTAGAATCTGAGAAAGAGAAATATTTTTGACTTTCCTTGACATCAAACTTTATTCCAAAACTCCAAATGTATTACAGCTCAATAACATTGTTTAAGTCTTTTACCGAACACCTCAGAATTGTGACAATAAATAGTATTTTGAAAAGGACTTGGCAAATATCTGATAACATTAATTCTATAGTGGTAAAGATTTCGCATGTAAACATTTTTTATAAATAGTTTTTTTCTATGTTTTATTACAATTTTATTTATATCTTATGACGCAAGCCAATGCTATGAAATGTTGGATGTGCAATAAAGGGGTGTTTAACTTGACTAAAAAAATTCTGCAAATCTGACTTTAAACGGTTAAGGCAAAAACCGATGGTTTGAAGAATTCACTATAGCTCCTCTAAGAAATCGACCAATAAGGTATTAAAGAAAATTCTTAATTTCAGCTAAAGTCAATTGTTGTATGAAGTTTCAAGTATTTTTACTTGAATAGAACGTCTGAAACCGGATCTCAAAATGTAGATCTAAAACAAAATTGTGGTCTTTGAAGTTTATAACTTTCTATTTTAAAAACACCGCCATTTTTTGCATCAACCTTTTAAGGAGTGGTTTGTGGCATTGTTTTTAGTTCAAAAAAATGTTTCAGTAATGCATATTATTTTAATGTATTGTAGCGATTATTAATTGCTAGGTACATGTATATTTAATACACATTTCAACATATACTTCCCTTTACGATTTTCAACTCACACCCAATGGGCCGTCACCCTTAGATGATATCCGATCACTATGTACACAAAAATGTAGCTTACTATTAGCAGTAGAGATTTTTTGTGATATCTCTTTTCGTTTAAGTTAGAACGTCGTTCTTAGACATAATTGATACTCTGTATATTTTTAACTAAGTAAAAGACCGGATTTGCGTAACGTATTCATCGTACAGTCTGTAGTCTGAAACGTTCCATTTTATTGGGATTAATTACGGCTATATAATGTATAGATGATGATTAACGATAATTGGGTCATGTCAATTGATCAAAGTGTGTTGGTTTTGAAAACAAAGCGTTACTTCAACAACTATTGCAGTGGCTTTTGCGAATCGCTGGAATCCCTGTTAGCATCGTCATTTCCAGCTGTTTGTTACCTGGAAGACTGAACATGAGTGAGATGGAATGCATGTTATCTTGGAAAACTCAAGAGTGATCACTTCTGCTCAGCTGCCGAGACACTTCCAGACAGTTCAGCTCGAGATATTATTCACAGATATGTAGGTTACCTAGTTCACTGAAGTTGTGGGAGCAATTGATTTCATTAAACTAAAAACACACTTATGTAACATAAGCTATCCCAATGGAGTTTGGTTCTTTTTATTGTATATTTTTTTTAATTTTCCTTCATAAAAAACTGAACAACCACACATATTTCTTAAGAAAACATTTTTATAAGATACATTTTGTTTCCATGTTGATACCATTCCATCTTATTTGGAACCTCTTAATATTATAATCCTGATTTCACTAGTTTTATTGATCTTCCTCTTCTCCATTTAACCAATAGTAATCTGATAACAATTTTATTTACACACAAACATCTACACATTATGTAGTCCTTTGCTCATAGACCTTTGGCAAAATAATTGAGATTCTTATATATTTTACAATAGTTTTTAGTGTTACTTTATGCTTTTTTAACAATGCATTTTTATCCTTAAGTGTTGCATCACCCAGCTGTTTAACGACATACAGAATATAATCATATCAACTATGATCATACAATTATATTATTCGTTCATTCATCAGATTACCAGACATGAAAACCGATTAATTTTTTTTCAAATGCAATTGATTACGCACTTATTGCTATAAGCTTTATAAATAATTTTACATATGATTTTTAACAAGAATAACGCTATACAGGGTGTCCCTTAAATAAAGTGCCAGAAAGCATCAGGAGTATTTTCCCCAAAAACGTTTCGCTTACAGGATAATCGCCATTTTTATATAATACATATACAAAAGAATTTTTATGTTCAAAAATTTCCAACCGATCTTTATAAAACTTGGTACGTGTATTTAAATGAAAAAACTTACCGTTGAAAAAATATAATGGATCAGATTCAACATTTCAAAATGGCGGCCATTTTACACATTTATTCTAAAATGGTTGTGGAAAACGGTAGAAAAATACAAAGAACTACTGAGAACAATTTTTTTTAAGAAAATATATTTTTCAAAACGGTCAACAACAACATAAGAATTGAAGAAAATACAACCAGATACATTGAAATGTTTGTTATAAAGCAAAACAAATCAATTTTATTCCCATTATGTGTTGTCACTCAATAAATGGTTCCAATGCATCTTTGTATTTTTTTAGAGTCTCGTGTTTTTTTGGGTTGTCAGATTAAAAATAAAAGTGTCTAAACAATTTTTCTTCATATTTTTTGCCATTTAGTCTAAATAATTTAAACTATCGCCATTTTGATATTTTAAATTGGACCAAGACGAAATTTTTTCTACAGTAGGTAAATACTATGTCTTTATTGAAATACTCTTGCTCAGTTTTATAGGGATCGGTTAAAAATTGATGAAGATAATAGTTATTTTGTAAAAAATTACAAATTGGCGGAAAAGTAATAAACGTTTTAGGAAAAATGTTTATATTTACTTCCCTGTGGGAAATAGGTTAGATCATGGATATGTCTAAAGGGATTATTTTCAGTTTATCTTAACAGCTGTTCTTATTCTTATATATTAAAAATCCAATACAATAGCTCTGGTAGTTTCTAGGCATACGACTTCCACCGTACTCTGTTTTCCGTAACGGAACCACATTAAACCCCCCACCATTTTACCCCATATAGCATTTTACTTTACAACAAAAGTATATTAACTTAAAGGCACTATATTTGAACAACGATTTAATTTACCCTATTAATTATATTTTACATTATTCGTAAAAAATAATTTATGGATTATTTTGTAAACGTGTCGCGATGTTGAGGTAAAGTGAAAATGGTGCTGAGGGCCAAGGTCTGCTGCCTTGAACCTCTATTATCAGATTATCAATACCGGTGGCTGGTGACCTTCTCTGACTTCTGTTGAGATTCATTGAAAGTGTTGCAAAATATGTTTAACTGTTTTAAAAAGTAATTTAGTTGTTAATAATAATTTTCAAGGTATGAAATTACATACAAAATGACTGTACTACGAATACTAAATATTTATGTCTGTTAATAAAAATAAAAATTTATAAAACACATTTATCCTGTATTTCTGCAAATATCGTTTGAAAGCCAAAGAAAGCCGTTTAAAAAAATAATTTATATTTCAATGTATATACAACTATTAAAAAAATATACTCGCTGTAAAAATATGTAGTAAGATTTGAAATAGTTTTAGTTGTATTTTAATTAGTTATATTAAAAATTTATCCTTCTCTATATTTGAAATTATCTTTATGAGAAATGAACAAATGAAATAAATATAAATAAATAATTACTAACCATATACAATAAATAAACGCAATAAAATAAAAATAATAATATTGGTTTTAATATAGAGATTTATTTAAATTGTATGTAATCCAAATGGACAGTTCAGTTTTGGTTTTCATGAGTAAACTAGACCTAGTCAGTAATTTTATTTATTTTATCACGCAAGTGAGCTACTTAAAAATACTCGTATATTATCATATTAAAATATTTTACAAAGATTCAGTCTGTAAAGTAAAATATGATTTAACGATGAGTTTATAAAGGGAAACCATGTTAATTTACTGGCTATCTGGCAAAATCCATCTGTTGTTTGTAAGGTCGTAACTCAGCATTGGATTAGTGGTCCAACAGGTCATAAATTAGTGACAACGGCTTATCTGAACTGATTGAGGTTCAATCTGATTAACTGAAACATGTGACGTAATAGAATTTCATTTATAAAATAAATTTATTAGTACAACTTTGATACGGCATGTTGTATTACATACTCTCTTTGAAAATATATAACTGAAATTTTAAATTATTTAGTTTTAAACCCAACAGAAATTCTAACCTCATATTACAAAACTGTGTGACATTCGATTAACAAAGAAAATTACGTTTTTCTTACAAAACTAAAAATAGCACTGTTTTGTAACAAACAAATCTTGACTAATCTCAACAATGCCAACAATTACGTGGAGGTTACAAATACTGTAATTAAAACTTCAGATCCACAAACACAAATCTTACTATAATTCCAACAATATTCTAAACAATATTATAAATTTAATAATTTGAAATTTATTTTACCTTAAAATTATACTACTAAAATTCCAACTATAATTCACAGTTGGGAAGTTATACCCGAGGAAAACAGGCCCAGGAATAAATAGACAGAACGTCGTTGAACCAAAGAGCATGAATGAATGAATGAATTTTGAAAGAACAAGACTTGGATCATAATTTCCTATAATTTATCTTAAACAATATTTTACATAAATAATTATAGAAGTTTGTTTTAAATCTTATATTCAGATAACGTATTAAGTCTATTGTTATTTAAAAAATATAAAATAAAATTTATGTTACTTATTGTTTATTTGTTTATGCTGTTTATTACATATAAGTAAACTCATAATGTTTTATTACGAATAAATTTGTTTTAATATTTATATTATTTAGCTATAGTATAATAACTCAACTAGTTTGCTCACCCAGTCCCTATAACAGGCCAGGATT
This sequence comes from Nephotettix cincticeps, assembly GCA_023375725.1. Lineage (NCBI taxonomy): Eukaryota > Metazoa > Arthropoda > Insecta > Hemiptera > Cicadellidae > Nephotettix > Nephotettix cincticeps. The sequence goes on from CM041787.1 coordinate 45,211,112, forward strand.
TTCCCCAGAGGGGTTTTATTTTCAAAAAGAAACAGGAGAATTTGATTATTTATATATGTTAAATTTTGTTGTATTGTTATGTTATGTTTGTAACTATGGTTATTTTATTGTACTAAAAACATCTATACATGTGTGTGATTTGTATATGTGTAAAGGATTTAATAAGATATTGTATGTGGTGATACTTATATTTTTGTATGTGTTTTATACTGCATTTGCAATATTTAACTTTACTGTATTTATATTTTCGGAAAAAAATATTCTTATTCTTATTTATTTGTTTTTGACAATGTCTGACTATTTAAGGATATTTTTATATTCACCAGAGCATAGTTTAAAGGTAATTTTGCTTAAATAGTTTCTGCATACTATATGTATTGTGCATTCGATGATATATACATAATAATAATAATTCTATTAGTATTATTTTAATTAGTTTTAATAGGTTACACTGAGAATAAAACATTAGTATGGTTTGTTGTTTTAAGAAGTGTAATTCCTGCTGTTACTGAAAACCAAATATTATTGGCATGTAATAAATAACTGAAAATACAAAGTCTTCATAAAAACTACGAAAGTGATTAACACTCCATGAGCACTGACGGAGAGTTGTTTACGTTTATTAAAAGAGCCAAAACGTAATTGAAACTTGAACTGATTAATGACCTCGACCTTCATCGAAGGGTAGTTTTTTAATTAAATCCCACGCTATTTTTGGTTAGTGGTTAAAGTAACTATTAGCTTCTTTAATTAGTTCTCAGAACAGCTTTTAATCGAAATGTTCTTTATTACTTTGATTTACTTCTATTCGTTGTTTAGTAATGACTATTGGGAGGAGTGAAATTACACTCATAACGTTTTAACAGCGAAAAATATAAAACTTAAACTTTTAATTTAAGACTGAATTTCCCCATTGCTCATATAATTAATTCTTATGGATACTTGATAAATTTGATTAACACTCTTAATTCTTTAATACAATTTGGTACGTAATTTTACTTATATGTAAGCTTATTATAATGTCAAACAGTCCTTATAACAGCAAACATAATTAGTATAAGTATAATAGTATGAGTTCTTTGCCTCAGGCGCTACAGTATTTCCTCTGCTAGTGTAGAGAGTGCATAAATAGACCTACGTTGGGTTGTGACCAACACAAACCCAGTCATATGAATACATGACCCGCATAATCAGAGCTAAGCCCGGGACAATGATAAAAGATCATAACCCCTGAATACCTTTAGAGGAGGCATTCAAATTTATATAATACTAGCAGTAAGCCCGTCCTTTGTACGGTTTGTAGGATTCAGTTTAAGAAATATCATCATACCAAAATGTAAACCTGGAATCCTAAACAAATCAGTACAAAGAAATAAATAACTGCCCTGCTTTATTATGTAGCATTACTTTACAATTAAATATATTAGAACATTAATACCATTATTATAATTACTTATACGTTAAAATAACTTTTTAATATAGTATGATTTCGAAATGGGTTTAAAATCAATGACCAATATAAACTAACTAATAATGATTTGACAGATGATTGTTTTTATTTCAATTGAATCTTAAACTATAAAGACAGCTGATTATTACCAGTTGGCTATTCATTGAAAACTGAATCAAAATGCGAGCAATATCGCGTAAAAGTGGTTTTTAAATGCTCGTTATTTACTTTTTAAGGAGCGGCGGGCGATTTAAAGAATTTACAAACCTTCTCTGGAATTTAGAGAATACATGAAATAAGTTTTATTGTAATCAGTTCTCCCTTTTCGGAGAGACGGCGTAAAATGCCTCCTGGAGCGTCACAGACAAACCGACAAACAGACAAAATTGACATAAGACCGGTTTCGGCTTCTCTAACGCACGTAAAATAAAAATAACTAAAAAATGAATAATTCTGAGCAATGAACAGACGAAACTCTAATTTTATTTATATAGATGTGGCCACAGCTAACTAATGTCATAGAGGGCTGAAAACTTAATCTACTCACGCCAGGATGTTGCGTGTAATCTTTTTTTTATTTTTCATTACAATTACTTTAAATCAAAAACGTTATTATTTTTTACAAGTTATTAGACAACATCATCTTTAAAACAACATATGATAAAATAATTAAATTTCTATATTAATTAAGTAGGTTTATTACTCAGTGAGTGTAAAATTATGAGTCTATAAATAAAAGCCTCATCACTGCACAGACGTTGGAATATAAGGTCTGAAGGAAGAAATTCACGGGGAAAGAAAGCTAACGGGGCGGAAAGTTGGAATATGTCCAATACACTTTGCACTGCAGAGGGAAATATGTACGGTCAGGAAAAACACTCAATCTTCTAAGATGCTCATGTGATTTAAATGTGTAAACATTTCTAGTATTTGTTCAATATCAAGTAACTCACTAGAGGAATTTTTCAGTGTCAAATTTTATTTAAATATTCACACCATTTTAAACTTCTACCCCATTTAAATTTTTTTGGAGTATCGCAGAACTTTAGAGGGTGCATTAACAAACTTGAACATTCAATAGTTCATAAACTAGACGGTTCAAGTTTATATAACTTTTACCCTCAAAAACTTTTACATACATACGAAAAAAGTAAAAAGTGCTCTATGAGAAGTCCTTTTATATGCTTGAGTGCAGAGACCGAATCGCAAACCATAATTCCCCATTCCATTGAATTAAATATTTAATGGCCCTAAACATCTTAGGAACTACTCACATGTAATAAAGGACTAACATATAGTTCTTAACACAGGATCTAAAGTGTATTTTTGTTTTTCAGCTGTAAAACTTTAACTTGGTTGGACTGCATCACTTTCAATCCTCGTGATAAAATAAGCTAATAATGAATTGTAGTAGCCGTATTAGGTAAATACTACACCATTACTATAGCTCATTGCTAACTTATGTTCGGTAGTTTACATTAAAATTGTTATGTAATGATAATGAAATTTAATCGGTTATGCAAAAATAGTTTTGGTTTATCCTCATAAAGAAAACGTTAACATTTTTTGTAGATTTTTTAAGAGGATGATTGTGGTTTGTTTCTCGTGAAAACTATTTAAATCCAGCGTGTATAAATGAACGCAGGAAATGTAAGGTAGAGCTTGTATATTGCCTGCGAGCCCTCAGGGACTGCGGGCCCTCTGCTCAATTACACCAATAAAAGTTCGGTGTCCTTCCTGCGTGATCGTCTTCCTTCGAAAACCAGAAAAATAAAAGGGCCATTTTCCCATCAAAATATGTTACACTAGGCCGGATTTCACTAAATTTAAGCTATCGATGTTTTGGACAATCATCCGTTAATACTGACGGATGATTTAAACTAGAGTTAAACAAATCTAATGTTTACCAAAAAAAACGCGTCTAAACTGTCGCTGATATCTTAAACGAGAGTTTAGAGTAAATTGAGTGGTAATGAACTCTCATGACATTGGCTCACATGTAAACACGTAAACATAACTCCAAAATTGTTCAAAGTGTGTGAGGAAAACACTTTTACGAACAACGAAAAAGGAATTAGATCATAGAGAACAACAATCTTTGCTGTAGTTAAATGAGAAAACAGAAGCGATAAAAATCATGAGTGGCTCTTGTTTGACAAATAATTAACGAGATCACTGATCTAGAGATTCGTCTTCACTAAAACCCTTGTATGATAACATGAAGAACAGCAATCATCAAACGTTTCTCTTATCCTTATAGGTCGAGGAACAACACAAAAAAATATCGCTATCACATTCAAATGATTTTCTTGTCTTATAGCGTTACATACTTCCATAGTTACGTAAATCTTAAAGATTCTAATATAGCAATACAGTTATTTGAAAAAATTAAAACAGCAAATGCCTGATTTATATAAATGGACGACAAAAACCTCTACTCAATAGATAATATATCACTCCCTGATATTAACTTAACAGAAGACTTAAATTTATGCCATTTAAATGAAAATTTGTAAAAGATCCTTTTGTTCTTGCTTCACTTTATAGTATTTAATATTTTAGTATTTTTTTACTTATTTAACATTTAAAGGTTGGAGTTAAAGTGAACATCCCAAAATATAGCTTAAAACATGAATGGGATTTTTTTATTTAATCCTACCAAAAAGAAAATGTATTGTATTGACAAATTTGCGAAATTCCCTGAGATCTAAAGTTTTCTACACTCCACAAACTGTTGAAACTTTACTTCGACCAACTGCTTCACAATTACACAAGTGACAGCCATCACAAAGTTGGGAACAGGTCTGGATAAGTTAACACGACAAGAAGTGTGACCGAAAATAATGAATCATATAAATAGGAAGAAGTCAAATAACCTCGGTTTAGTTGACAAAAAGGTTTCAACATGGCTGACTACTCCAAGCATTGTTCATTTTAAAGGGAACAACATTTTACACTGAAATACTTTTAGTTTTGATCTTTTATTTCAGTAAGTTTAGCTAACTATTTATCAAACAACTGTATTGACCAATCTTTTTACAGATAAAAATGTTTCTTCCATCTTATTCTTGCAGTTTTATGAATCATCATCTGATTGTCTCCCATTCAATAACCAATGAACAGGTGACCGAACGATCGACACCTTACCATTGACATGCACGTTTCTTAATCTGTTTTTTTCGTTTTTCAACCCCTTAACTACCAATCACCATAGCTTGTGGTGGTGAATTTAAGACTGCAAATTACCGTAGCGGTGTGAATAACATGGGCTTTCTAGATTTGACCGTTCATGATATAACAGGAGTCACTAGTTACGAATGACTAGTTTTGATCCAGCAACCTTTCCCAGCGCCTTACACCTAGGTTACCATGTCATTAGATATGTTTGTACCTGCTATTTACTCAGCAATCCTTTGTATTTCAAACAGACACAAAGTAAAATTTCCTAAAGTTTAAATTAGTTATTAGAATTGCAAATTTTCCGGGTATTTTAAGCCAAGTATGGACTACAAATGAGTGTAAGATTATTGTGGCGCGACCTTGTAGTCGTGTTGCTAGCCAAGGCTGTACTACTGTTACTGGTTAACACCAAGTGTTCTTTAGACAGAAATAATAAATAATAGCCCAACAGTCAATGGAATTTGTCTAAGGGACCTACAGTTTAACGTGGGTTCCGAACCACAGCATCTTAGCTATGAACTGGTCTAATTTGGAGGATGATATTTGCAGATGGGCCCAGGTAGGTATTTTAGCCAAGTAGGTATGGGCCAAGTATGAATGAAAAATAAGTGTAGGATGATCTTGTAGTCTTGTTACTGACTAAGGCTGAAACGTTCCTTAGACAGGACTGTTAATTAATAGCCCAACAGTCAATGGCGACTAAGGGACCTACAGTTTAACGAAGAATCCGAACTACGACCTCTAAATTGAGAGGATGGTTTTTGCGGACTAACGTATTATTCAATAGTGCGGATGTTAATCCACACGAAGGAACATACCGTTCACCGACAATCGATCATAATTATCCAAAATTCGTGACCTCCAAGTAGCTGGATTACACGACACACCACTGTCCAGTCTATTATTTTGCTCTAACAGGGTGGTAAAATCGGAATTCGTATCGGAATGTGTGATGCTGAGTTGGACGTTTCACTGCACCACTTAACTAAATACTTGACCTCTTGATGAATGCAAGCAATTTTGGACATCTTCCCTATCCCAGTGACCCACATTTGGACTCCTATTGACCTTCTTATGTAGAGTATAGTATTCTTACAATATTACTCATTTCAAACATGAACACTTTGCAAAATTTAAACATGTAATTATTAAACTATTTTAGTGAATATTAACTTAAAGGTAAAAAATATTATAAAATTCATAATCTTTTTGTCAGAATTAAACACAAAAATATTGATTAAAAAAAGAATTTTTCATAAAATGGCTAAATAGTGGAATCAAAAAAGAGGCTAAACTCAAATCCATATTTAACTGTTTGGAAGCTCTCTAGCGTTTCATTTGTCTATCAGGCTCTCTGACATTCGATGTCGTTGTGTTTGGTCATTTGTAACTGTCAATCAAACTGGAGGTTTTCTATTTTTAGAACTTCCATTTTTAGGAATAATGTTTTATTTGAAAATCAACTGATTTCTGCCTTCATTTCCTTGAAGATACCATCGGAAGACATACTTCACGACCTTATTTTTATGAAAATTTTCAAGTTCTCTCACTTGTTTATATAGAGTGGAAAAGTAAACGACATCGCAATGAGCAAATTTCATAATTAATCAATTAATTATCACTGAAGTATTTAAAATTCACGAATCAAATTTTGCAATGTTATATAGCTACAAATCAATAATAAACTTTTTTACATAAATCATTTTCCAAAGTTTGTAATGCAATTTTTTCAAGTTAAGATTTATCAATAAATCCATAAGACCCCAAATTGAATGTTTCTTATGGCAGCAAATCTACGGGCTCATTGCCCATAAACATATTAGGAAAATAGATAAATTGGTATAAATCGCATAATTATTTACATAATTTTATTCAATTCGGAAAGTGTTATATTTCATTTAGCCTTCATATAAGCATATTTTAATGTAAATTAACCTTATTGCAGCAACCCTGCATACTCAGTCTATTCGATTACTTCGATGGTATTAATGTAAGTTATATTAAGTTGACTCTACTCACGCCAGCGTGCTGCGAGCGATCTCGTTTTGTACCCATGTATTCTTTAACTTATGTCCTAACTGCTTAACAAAGGTCTTCGTTTGATTCATAATTGATTTACTTCATCTGAGAGTGTTTTAATTTCAATGTGTATGTCAATTGCATTGTTTTAAACCAAACAACATTCATTGATTTTCCAATTAGTGTTTCAAGTCCTAAAATTATAATATAAAAGACAATATATCACTAGAGAATTAAAACCAGCTGAGTGTAGAATCAGCCGGCCTATCAATAACGAATCAGCTGATAAAACTGTAGACATGGCTGTTCGCCAAACCCGCATAGCCCCTGCTTACTTTAGCACTTAACTTACTCTATTTATTTTGCTCGTACAGGATCCATTGTCCGCTAGGATTTGTTTATCTTAAGGAGGATAAAGCTGAGTATCCTTTTGGCTCTAAATTATTATTTTTGAAATTTTCTCCCTTTTTCGAATGTTAATGACGTATTAGTCATTGGCGCACGCTGGACTGATGGGTTTCAAGGACCGCCTTCATAAAAAACTTAATAAAACCTTGGTAGTGTTTTGAATATTCAAGTGGATATTTTGGTCTTGAAGTCCTACATTTTATTATTATTTGAAATTTAACTATACCTTAATCAAGAACCTATTACAATTTGCACGATAAAATTAATGTGTTTTCGTCCTGTAACGTATACTAAACACTTTATAAAAACACTTTTTTTGTATCTTCGAGATAAACCGGTTAAGGGAAAAATACATTGTAACTTTAATTACACTCAAAAATACGAAGAAAAATATTTTTTATTAATTAAAATCTTACAATTACATCTTTAATGTGATTCTAAAAATTTTAAGTTTTTCCTTCATTTTCTGTTTCTATTTACTAGAAACGACATACATAACAGCTACACTTTAATATATTAACAAGAAATTCTTGATAAAAAGTCTTGCTGCAAATGTCATTTTGTAGAGACGGTTTACAATTAATTGTGAACCAACTATCGGATGAAATGCATCAAAAGCTAGGTCCAATTTTTTTTTTTTAACTGCATTCATTTAAAAAGATATTCACACGAATACACAGAGTATTAAAATGAAGTGTTTACGAAATCATTTATTATCAATATGAATTTAATAAATACAATATAATTGTATTTACTTCACAGTGGGATAGGTTGAATCATTGATAAGTCTACAGGTAATGTTTTCAGTTCCTCTAAACAGCTGTCCTTGGAAGCATATGACGTAACGTACGTTTCAAACTTTGGTCTGACGGACTGCCAGTACCCCACCCAAGCTAAGATATATCAATGTCAAAAATTTAATTCTAATACACAACTGATCTTTATGTAAATCTAACAAAGTTCAATACCAATGAGAATTAATTACGTGAAACAGATGTGATCAAAAGATGAACCATTAAAGTTGTCCAATAGCAACGATCAAACGACAGCTGTTCGTGCTACAGAACCGATAAAGGTTTGATTATTGAGTAAGGGAAGGGTATAGTGAGGTGATTGAAGCCCTTGACCCTCGAAAACGGTCGTTTTCCAATTAAAATGTTCGTGATCTCGGGATTAAGTTCATTAGGGAGCTCGTTTACCGCTGATTAGTTTCCACTGAGACCACCAGAGCGTGTTCCAGTGCCAACTTATTATACTTGCTCCCAATCGGGGTTAAGATTAGCATAGAGTAGATTTTATAGTCCAAATATTAAACCAATTACATTACTATTATTTAAACAGAGTGTTTCTGAAATACCTGTTAATTTTTTTGTATATTTGTTAACTGAATCATTTAGAAATATACTCTGACGGAATAATTCACTTTTGAGAGTAAAAATTCTTCAAGCTTACTCTTAAGCGATGTCAGAGATCGGTTTCAATACGATAGTTTGTTACGTAATTTAAAACCTATATATTTGGAAGTTCTTTCAAAAAGATTAAGCCGACGTATTGGATATTGAAGATCATTTACAAATCTAGTGCAAGAGGGATGAAATATGTTGTTTCTGAGAAAAGTTTGAAAATTTGTTCTTATAAAAAGTAAAACTTTAATGATGTATAAACACAGCAAAGTCAAAAGCTGTAAATCACGAAAAGAGGGGTTTCAGGATGTACGTGGAGATTTAAAAAATTCATAATTCTTAAATATTTCTTTTGGATTCTGAACACTGACGAAGCCTCTGAAGTTATTTTTTAAAACGCAATAATATATTGAAATATAAAAATAGAGCATAATAAATCACTAATCTTGTCTTGAAAACAACAACCTCTCCTCTGTTTAGCCTCTTTATAACGGAATTAATGTGTAATCTCCAGGTTAGATTCTCATAAATTTCTATTTCCAAAATTTGTGTGCTTTCTACGAATGCCATTTTCCACCATCAAAACGAATTTTCGGCAGACAGTCATCGTTATTCTGAATTGTTGAAAATTTCATTAAAAGAGTCGTAGAACTATTTAGTTTCAAACTATTTTCACTAAACCATTCAGAAAATTGTAAAATTCAAAGGTTTCGTAAGTTTCTCAGGATGTTTTGTCTGATATCTGATGTTTTTGTACTTTTGTGTCATCTGCATATAATACTACATCTATGGAAATATTTTTTGGGGCGTCATTGACATAACACTAAAAAATAAAAGAGGTCCTAAAATTGATCCCTGAAGAACACCATAACTCTCTGCTAAGGTGAAAAACTTATATGATTATCCTTTATTATTGTTGTACGTTGAAATCTATTTGATAAGTAAGATTTAACCCAAGCCAAAGCAGAAGTTGAAAAATTTTTGAACCAAAGTTTCTCTAAAAGAATGCCATGAATTAAGCTACGACATCATTATTATGAATATCTAATTTTAGGCTTCTGTACAATATTCCAAATGAATGCCTGACTAGCTTTTCTATATCCTTTTAATGCTCCAGAAACTACCATCTAACATTAGGGTACTCAGTAAAAGATTCTAATTTGGACTTCCTTGTTCCAGATGACGTTGTCCGAATGGCAGGTCCGACAGCTGTGTATCACAACAAGGCAGATTTTCCTGGAACAGCCCATGCTTCTGGAGCTGGAATCTCCGGTCAACATCGTAGGAGATATCCACGGCCAGTTCGACGACCTTCTCAGGCACTTTGACAAACTCGGGTACCCGCCGCAGGCCAATTATCTCTTTCTTGGGGATTATGTTGATAGGTGAGTCCTCTTTATTTGTAACCTGTCCCCTTGTTAGATGGCTTCAGTAAAAACCCCGTATGCCCTATAAAACCCCGTTGTTAATCCTTTGTCTATTACTTCAGAAATTAGTAAACACCTCAAGGACAATGTGCCACACATGTTTAGCATCATAAAGGGATTATTCAGATCCGGTGGTCGCCTGGGGGAGGGGGAAAGTGAGGCGCGCGTGTTAGATACCATCTATACAAGGTACCGATTACGTCAGTCAAATTTCTATCCTACAATATACACTTGGAACCTTTAGTTTAAGTGTTTTACATATTATTTTTTATCAATTGAAGCCCAATTTATATTTCCATTACTTATTATCGAAAACTAAAACACTTGTACCGACTTATTTATTACTTCAGATAACTTTTAAAAACTGATTTGATTTTTTTGTAAAATATAATAGATTTTTTTGTATTATTTTAACACATTTAGGTTACCAAATATATAGTTATAAATGTGTAGTAGCAATAATATATCTAACTAAGCTCATAAAAAATAAATCGAAGGGAAACACGGCGTTGGATGACAGCTATACGCTGGCACCACACTCGCATAGGCCAGATGGACGGGGCCGATGGCGGGATAATTATTTTATTAACTAAGTATTATGTTTTACTGAGCAATTAATTATTCTACCAAATTGGAACCATTTTGTATATTGATAGCAAACCGTGTACATCCTGATCTCTTTATATCATAATGTGTATTTGTTCTTGGTAGGCGACAATGCTATTATGTAGCTACAAAAATAATGAATAACTGTTGGTCCGAGATGAAACCGGCAAAGTTAAATCTTTTTTGGACTTTAACATCAATAAAGAATAACCAATAATCAATAATTGACTGGGACGGTGGCGACGTCCTGTAATCCAGCTACTTGGAGGTCACGTATTATGGATAGTCGAGAGTGATGGTCGGTAGTGTTTTCTTGTGTGGATTAACGTTCGCACTTTTTAATACTGTGTTAATCCACAATGACCACCCTCATAATTAGACTAATTCGTAATTCAGAGGCCGTGGTTCGGATTCCACGTTAAAACTGTAGGTCCCTTAGTTGTTTCCATCGGCTGTTGGGCTATTAATTAACAGTCCTGTCTAAGGAACATGTCAGCCTTAGTCAGTAACAAGACTACTAGATCGTACCACAATCATCCTACACTCATTCCTCATTCATACTTGGCTTAAAATACCTACCTGGGTAGGTTGCCATAATCTAATCTAATCTAATCTAACACCGGTGAGAAACCTTTGACGTTATCCTCTATTTAAAAGCTCCAGTAAACGAATAAATCACGTCTTCTGACATAGTCTTGTAATACTGTATATAAGGGTACAACTAGATTTGCTTCGAACGAGAAACAAAAAAAATTACATTAAGTTGGTTGATTTGCATTTTAAATACAATACTATAAAGTATATGTTAAAACTATCGTAACATTGTTTCGGTTTATCACATTTTATACGTTGTTAATCATGTTGGGATTAAAATCTTACACCACATCTCGGAATTGAAGTAGCATCAAAATCAGTGAGAAAACAATAAATAATGAAAAGAAAGTGAGTCGATTTTCTTTATCGCCAAATGAAAAGGTTGAGAAGGGTGAGCACGGAAGAAGAATAAAGGGAACGGAAATCCATCCAGGTTAGTTGATTTATTCCGAGCTCGGAAGTCAAAGCATATCCGGTATCTGTGTCCATGGGATCGATCAGCTGGCTGACTTTCAACGATAAATCAGCTGTTTTATATGTGGTGACGTCACGGACGAAAATATAACAAGGTCGAAGGTACGACCACTTGACAGGATTTGGCAACTTCCTCCTGACGTCCTGTACCTTTATAAAGGCTACATTTCAGGAAGATTTATGAACAACTGTGACAATGTAACGTACAGTAATCAAATGTAACTTTTAAGAATCCGTTTGGTTAAAAATACGTTACTTAAGGGTTTTTATTTCTATTAATTACAATACTAAACTAAAAAAAATTAATCTTATAACTACTGATTAATCACAATTTCAAATACGAAACAAAAATAACTGTATAATTTTATAATTATAAAACACTGATAATTATAAAAAAGTAAAATATAAACATTGATTCTTTACATATAAGTGATTTAATCAACAAAAATAATTTTTAAATAAATAATACAAAAGTAATATAAGTGTAAAACTGTTCATTTTTTAATACACATTATTCTTGTTTAACATTAATGAATGATTCATCATTATTGAAAACATGGAATTGAAGGAGGAAAAAATAAAGTATAAAGAAATGTATTATCTGTCAAATGAAATTAGAAGGTTACAAGAAATTTAAAACATAAATGGAAACTTATGGGGTTTTCGAAATTTTTTTTTATTAAAAACTTCACGGAAAAATCACAACTTCTAATACTTGGTGATCAGGATTATTTGGCAACCCATTGACAGGACAGACTAAAAGCTACATTTCAATATTATCAATTTTTGTGATTAAAATTCAAATCAGCAAAGAAAACTAAGATGTTTCTTTAAATAATGCTTGCAAAGCTTACAAATCAAATGTTGTTTTAAATTAACGTTATATAGGAGTAAGAGGTTTTTACTTTAAACCTCAATTCAATAAGGGGTTTTAGAAGCTCGATAGGGTCACTATATGAAAAAATAACTACTTCTAGAAACCATTATTTATGAATGAATTGTATGACACAGTTCTACAAAAAAATGGTGGTAATCCTTGAGATTAAATTTATTTTCAATCCCCATATTAAAAGGTAAAGTCATGGGATTTTTATAGGACATCAAGTGTATCCTAATTTTTAATCATTGACGTTTTGCACTGCGCTAAATTACGTCAGTCGTAATTTTTTTATTAATGGAGTCGTTTCTGTCATATAATCAACGTCCTGTAACCCAGCTACTTGGAGGTCACGAATTGTGGATAGTTGTGAGTGATGGCCGGTGGATGTAGTGTTCTCTTGTATGGATTAACGTCCGCACTATTGAATACTGCGTTAATCTGCAAAGACCATTCTCATAATTAGACCAATTCGTAATTCAGAGGCCGTGGTTCGGACTCCACGTTAAACTGTAGGTCCATTAGCTTCCATCGGCTGTTGGGCTATTAATTAACAGTCCTGTCTAAGGAACATGTCAGCCTTAGTCAGTAACAACAGTGTGGCGCGATCACAATCATCCTACATTCATTTCTCATTCATACTTGGCTTAAAATACCTACCTGGGTAGGTCGCCATTTCAGTTAAAAGTATAAAGTATATTCTAGTTTATGCACGATAGTTTGTATCTTCCAACTGAAACTACAAATACAGCGATGGTTGTGCTGCCATACAAAACACTGGGATAAAACCTGGGCTTTATTCGTGTTTATTCAACATGCAGACAATGCATGTTTCTTGTGTCTTCTTTTTGTCACTCTATTACTTACTGGGGTGACCATTCGTACATCAGTCAATTTTTAACCTCATCAACACAGCCTCTCTGCTAGGTTCGGTCTACAATATTTTCCTCTTCGGCCCCAGCTTTCTCATGTCTCTCCGGACCTGGTCCACCATCTTGCGTTTGATTTCCCATTTTTAGTATTCTGCCTTCAGGAACATTTCTCAATATGCAGTTTACTATTCAGGTTTCTTCTCGTCTCGAGTGATAACCAATCCGCCTAACCTGTGGTTTTTATTTTCCCTACTATTTCAGGGGTTTTTTAAAGTGCCAGATTAATTGGTTAGGTTTGATCCTGCAAATACCATCTCCAAAAGTAAGGCCAAAGATCTTTCTATGGACTTTGTTTTCAAAGACAATGATATTCTTCTCTTCCTACTTGTTTAAGATATTGATTTCTGAGCTGGTCTAATGATCGTTTTATACAATTTTAATGGAGTTTTGAGTTTTTGAGTGGTTTATGAGGATGTGCATTTGTCATTAACAGTACAAAATTACATACACCACTAATTACATGGCCACATTGGTTTTCACGTGCATTTAAATAATATATATCTGCAAATTCTGAAGTAGTAGTCTATAAAATGGTTTAGTACGATTATATCTACCATAAACTGTGCTAATTAGTTTCCCGTTTAATTAGTTTAAGGTATTGTTTTCCTTATTAACGCTTAATGAGGTCAGGGTTAAAAAGAACAAAGCACTACGATTTACAAGCTATCTATGTGGAACAAACGTACGGTTGGAATTTCAATTAAATTATATTCCAAATTGACAAACTATTCCTTTTTATCAATAGGGACTAATATAGTATATTACGAATTAACATAAAATATATCAGCGTATAACTTATGGTAAAACCACAATATGACTAAAATGTGTAGAAAATAATTATTCAGATGGATAGGGGGATTACGGTAAATAAATATTAATTGTTCCCTTAAGTAAATTTACCTAGCCAAAATGGGTTTTTCCATTTCCAACCGATTCCACGTTGTATATAATCCACCGACCGGATGCAAGGCACGTCGCCTCTAACGGAAGTCTCGTGGGTCCAATTTCCGTATCCGAGTGTGTCTTCGAATTAAGATGGCAACCAGGAAACCATTCCTATTGTAGTTTTCTATTATACTAAGGATTTGGCATTTATTGCGGTGATATAATTTTAACCATTTAAGGAAGGTTAACAATTTAATCTTGATTTATATTTTAGCAATCCAGATTTTAAAAGAGGTCTGGACTTCATTTTATACTCAATAAATTTAAGAAGTGTGATTTTTGTATTATCTCTACTAAATTTAGAACTCTACGATTGATATGCAAAAAATAATTTAATCATAGTTAGGAATAGTTAACAAAAATAATAAACTCCCAATTTTTAACTGGTAAGTTAGATAAAACATAAAATGAAAAGTTTCGACTTACAGTTGATTTGTTAGGTTGCTAGATGTTTTTTGTTTATATAATGCAGTTAATTGTTTGAAAATGGAATTAGTATCTGGTTACGTTTGGATGAGTCTACTCTAACCCAATAGTTTACCTTGGATCATGGTTTATTGAAGTCAGGTTCCTTCATCCTTTTATCCTTGGATCTTCATCCATAATGTAAAAGAACTATATTGACTTTTATTTTGAATAAGTATAATACATTTTCTTCAGCTTAAAATGTCCCTTCCCAACTAAGTTGTTAACGATACAAAACTGAACATTTTTGAGAAACTCAATTTAAATCGTTCACATACTAGATGATGATAACTTAGATTTTTACTTTCTCCCCTTATACGTAGTATATGGAGAAAGTATTGTTTTCGTCAAAATGTTCGAATTTGAGTTGAGGGTGGATATATCCGTTTTGGGGTCCCCTGAATCCAAAAAAGTGGGTTTTGACGTGATGTCTGTCCGGTCGTGTGTCCGTGTGTCGTGTGTGTGTGTGTGTGTGTCTGGATGTGTACAGTGCCACGCCTACCGTTGGATTTAGATGAAATTTAGCATGTATGTATATATTCACGGTATCTCCAGGCGTTTTTTTTTTCATTTTTTAGAATTTTTGATTTTTAAGGGTAGTTCACCCCTAAAAACCCTTAAAAACGTGAAAAATCCAAATTTCTCAAAAACGGCTCTAACGATTTTGATTAAAATTTGATAGTTTATAGTGCACAGAGTCCTGAATAATTTGACACCACCCGCATGTCTGTAAAAATGACGGTTCAAAAGTTATGGGCTTTTAAATGTCAAAAAAATCAAATTTTTAAATTTTCAGCGAAAAAAATAAAAGTAAAGTATAACTTAACTGGAACCATTGAAACCAGCTTAAAAAACTAAACAAATTAGTATTTTGAATTATTTGTCTACGACTAACGGTTCCAGAGAAAAGTTAAATTTACTGTCCATGATAAACACAGTACGTTGTCTGAAAGCGTCCAATGTTATTCTTATGGAGAATATTAAAAAATCAATTTCTTCCTTATTTTTTATCCGTTTTCCATGAAACTTGGTATGCAGTGTAAGGTCACATCACCCAACAGAACCAACTCAAAAAAGCTTGGTATCTGTTTCCCCCCATACAATTCAAAACAATTAATTTAACTTTTTCTCTTTCTATTTCAGAAATGGGATGATTATTTTTGAAACAATAAATTATTAAATGATATTTATTTAGATGAACTTGAGAAACTGATAGTTTTATTATAGATTGTCTTCTTGATACTTAAGGGAGAAAGTATGTGATGTTCAACTTAGATTTTTTTACAAGTGTTGAGGGTTAAAAATAGGCGTGATAATAAAAGTGATTCACATCCACATTTCGCTACTATTAGTAGCCAACATTTGGATTACAAAGTAATTTATCAATGTCCTGAGCTAAGTGGTCATTTCATTGCTAAGAATAGAAGGTAAACATACACAGTCTGTGACGTAGCTAATGTGTGTTACTTTGTATTTGTGCTTCATTAATGGGTATGTGGAAGGATGAAGTGTTTTCATTATGTTCAGAATTTCCTCCCTAGCGGCAGCAGTTGTTAACGTAATAAGGAAAACTGTCTTTGAAAAGTAACTCTGCCGCATTCCAATCAAAGTTAAAATTACATTGTGTCCAGGTGGAATATTATGAGCTAAAAAATACATCTTGCAGCCTTTTTATCAAAAATGGACAAAAAGCTTTAAAACCAATATATCTTACATAGCTAACAACCATCTTCAAACTTTTATCACTTTTCGGTTACATATTATATCGATATATTTAGGTATTATTATTTAAAACTTAAAATAACTTTTTATCGGCACTGAAACAATTATGAGAAATATTAATTCTCATAGGGAATTTTATTTTCTAATGATCATGTTTTATACTTCAATTTTTAGTCTTTAAATATGTCTTTCTATATCTGGTTGGACCCTTCTTGATGTGAGTCATTAAGAAGAAGCTTTTATAACATTAGTTCTTATTTTATTCACTAAGTGTTACATTATTCCGAGAGTTCCCAGAGTCAAGACAACCTCTTTCTTTAGAACAAACTCTTAAACGAAGAATTGAATTCTCTTTTTTTACTTTCCACTTTAGGAGAGTATCCACCATTCCAAAAACTAAAAAATATACATTGGCCGTGGGTCGAGCCTCATCCTCAAAATGTTCTCTGTACGCCCTTGAATTTTTCCGTTAGGTGAGAGTGCAAATCGTTCTAGAGTATCATTCTTCTATGATTTTAGGAGGAATAAATAGATTTTGGTGGCATCTTGGAAGTTACAAATGGTAGTTTACCGGAAGAGTAGCACAGTAACGTTCTGGCCAAGTAAGTCAAAGGTTGCTGGATCAAAGTCAATGGCTGGCGAGCCTCACAATATTTTCATTTCGAAGTTTTCCGACACATCACTTGTACATAATTGTAGAGAAGTACGTCAGCATCGATGGGTAAAATCCTCCAATCCTGCATCTCTAACGCTCCTTTCACACTATCTGAATTCGGGTTCCCGATTAAAATTCAGATGTGTAGTCGAAATCGGAGCTTATGACCCCTTTCATATTATAAGATTACTAATTGTGTCCAACTTTTAGTCGACCATTGTAGTTTATGGCTCCTTTCACACTATCTAGTCCTCCAGGAGCCTTCCCCCATAGCATATAGCTCGTTGTCCGTTGTAATTTTGTTTTTATTTTAAATTATTTGGTTATTGACCTAAAAGTTACATTAGATTAGATCATTGAAATGTCAACCATACTACAAGGTAGATATTTAAAGCCAAGTATGAATGAGGATTGAATGTAAGATTATTGTGGTGTGTAAGATCTTGTAGACTTGTTACTGACTAAGGCTGACATGTTCCTAGACAGGACTGTTAATTAATAGCCCAACAGCCGATGGAAACTAATGGACCTACAGTTTAACGTGGAATCCGAACCACGGCCTCTGGATTACGAATTGGTCTAATTATGAGGATTGTCTTTGCGGATTAACGTAGTATTCAATAGTGCGTACGTTAATCCACACAACAGAACACCACACCCACCGACCATCGCTCACAACTATCCATAATTCGTAAGCTCCAAGTAGGATTACAGGACGTCGCCGTCGTCCCAGTCAAATTCAGCATTTCAATTAGTTAATACAATTCATAAATATTGTGTTCTGAAGGTCACTTTTCACTTTGTCGTACAGCTCATCAAATGATCCAATTGACATGCGGAAACAATTAAAAATCTGTTGTTTGTCAATACTAAGATCCCGAAACATTCCCACATCTTTACCCTTCACATTAATTGGATGAACATAGTAGAGACGATCGAGCTTTTCTTTCTTTTTTGACGCCGGTATAGTAAAAATACAGCAGTTATTTGTTCGTTGTCCATAGTTTACTTGTTTACACGGAACTGCCAAATGTCAATGAACTCTGTTCTGGTGGAGTGGGGTCCGATTTTTAATCGTACGACTACAAATGAGATAATGTGAAAGCAACAGACTGCAGCAACTGTTCGTCCAATTTTAAATCGGACGATCGAAATCGAATAGTCTGAAAGGAGCGTGAGACCCAATTTATGGTGTATCCAGAGTCAGTCGATTCTCAGTAGTGCGTGTGACGACGTACCGACGTCGGTATACGCAATGGCTCAACAAGTCGGTACCTGTTCGCGCCTTCTCCGCCGCTATTGACAACCGTTTACAATCGACTCTGTTGTCTTGCGCTGGGTTTAATGGTGAAGGAACCAATAAAGGTGGTATAAGGAAGTCTGTCAAATATAGGTCACGTTGTTTAGGGATGATAAATTACTAATTTTACAATTTTTATGTTTTATATTCGCATGTCAAAAAACTAACTCTTTTATTACTCAGTAAAGCTTAAAAGAGCCTAAACCAAAACTTAATTGTGTAAACTTCTACGTTTTCAAGATTTTTTGATACGGATATGTCTTAGCTTTGGGTGGTGTTGCAATTTCTGAGACCTAAAATTGAAATAGTAGCTAGTGTCATTTGGTCAGTAATGTTATATGGTTAGTGACGACATAGTGTGGTTATAAGAACAGCTGTTTGGATGACCTGAAAACATTCCGTTTGGACTTTTTTCCAAAGGAATATCCAAGATCTAACCTATTTCCCACAGGAAAGTAAATAAAAACAGTTTTCTAAACATTATCTAAACATTTATGCACTTGGTAGTGTATATCTTTGATCTTGAAATTTCTAACTATATAATGTCAAGTGCTAGACAAATCACATCGACTTATTGAGCCATTTACTTCGGTAGCAGTGATTGCTTCAAAAACTTAAGTTATTTGAAGCCAGTAGCCCAGCATATCTACGAGTTTGTCACATTTAGGAAAGCATCTTTAACGAATTTCCAATGGTAAAGTGAGCTTTCACATAACTCGCATGGTGACAGTTAAGCCCGAAACCGTATCTAATATTTTATTTTTAACATCGAATTCAGTTCAAAAAACACACAATCATTTAGTATTTTAAATCATGACTCTAGATCAATTGGTTACTGAGATATTCAAACTGGTAAACACAGTACGTTGTATAATGTTAATCTTATGGTGATTTTTATGGAGAATAGAAAAAAATCGTATAACTTAGTTGTTGACATAATTTGATAACGTTTTGTATGTGTTTTTACTTAGTAATAAAGAGTATTAATATAAGCACATTACCATTTAAAACAGCCTTTATTGCAGCAAACCTGCATACTCAGTACTATTCAATTACTTTGATGGGAATAACATGAGTTCTATGAAATTAACATAATTAATAAAAAGTTGTTTCTTGCCAGCTACTATGGCGATCTCTTTTTATTTTAAAAACTCATGTAATTTTGGGAATTTTTTTAAACTGAGTCAAAGTTAAAAACTACAGTATTCGAAAATGGTTTTGGAGAAATTTTCTGGGGTTAAGTACTACAAAATTATTTAGATTTAAATTGAATATACGAAGTCATAGTTGTTGATAATCGAGTAGCAGTTATCATGTCATATTGAGTTATCATTGATTAAAGGTTAATTATTAATTAGTTAACTTAGTTATCATTTGCGATTGGGTTCAAATCCAAATCCAAGGATCACGTTAACTTTACTACAAACTGAAACTTGTTTTTGTAAACTTTATTTTCCACGTCTTAATAGTTTTTGTCAATAAAATAACCGATGGAGTCAGTAGGCTATGTGAAGTTACCAAAGTGAAGATCGATTCCAGTTGCATGTCTGGCCTCTCAACAACTCCTCAATTGAGTTTTAATATCTTATACAAGTCCAGAACTAAGACGTAGTCAACTTCTAACGTCAGACTCTCTAATCCTATAAGAAACTATTTCTATTTTTCATTGCTATCCTCGGTATATATAACCTAAATATGTTCCTATTATAAAGAATTTTAGCCTAATTCGAGAATTTCTTATGATTTTGCATAGAAGTATTCATTTGTTTTCCAAATTTAGCTTCATAATTTTAAAGCTGTGGTTAAATGCCAGGGAGTGCCCCGGCCCCCCGTTTATACTGGGGGATATTATATACCCCCGGATGTGCACCCCCATTCAAAAGTGATCGTGATACACCACTGCTTGTTGCCCGAGGGAAATTTTATGCAAACTAATTTGCTCTCTGAGAAATCCTAGCGAGGAACCTTAATGCTATAAATGCTATAAATTAACGTAATATACTTTTATTTCAAACTAGCTGACCCGGTGAACTTCGTAACGCCTAACAGTAAATACGTGTTAAGTTTCAGATTGGCCATGTTCTGGCCAAGTCGAATAGCGTCACGACTTCGTTGTGAAAAATTAGATATTCTGGGTTGTGGCATAGTTAATAACAATACTAAAACAATAAGACATATTCCCACATTCCCACAAAACAAATAAATCTGAGTGGATTGATTCACAATTCTTCTAATCCATCCTAAAACCTAACAAAACCTAACTGTAATACGGCTTTTATAGGAAAGATATACAACAGCTGATTATTATAACAAACTTAATATGTATAAACACCGTAATTGGTTTTTATTTGGCCGACAAAATTATAAACACAAATTATAGACTTTTAATCAGACAGAAAATAGAAAATATAAATATATAATCCCCAAAAACCGTAAATTATAAACGTGGTGAATAAATCTGTTCATTTTGTAGAGTACACATTTACTTCATAGTTTTACATTAATGAATGATTCAGATGGCATTGGATAGTAAAGCATACGGTATTGCTAATGGAAAGTATAACAACAGCTGTAGTTTAAGAAATTAAATGTTTTGATTTTAGATAATTTGTAAACAAACCCCATAAAGTTAACATTAGAAATTTAAAACGCTATAAAATGGAAACTAATTGAATTTATGGAAACTGAATATGCCTAAAGCATGACCGGAGCAGAGTCGAATCCGAAAAATCTAAGATCATTCATATCGGTTCAGCCGATCTCGAGTTATAATGCACGTAACTCACACGACTTTGTTTATATATTTAGATATAAGAGGTTTTCTCAAGCGAACAGACTAAATCTAGGAATTGTAAAGGTTCGAATTAGCTAAGTTCTATTGTAGTATAGATAACTTCACAAGCCAAAAGTAGTTCCCTATTTCCTGTTTCACGTCACAGCAGGACATTACGGAATGTTTCCTGGGGGGATGGGAACAATAAGGGAGTAACGTTGTGACCCAAATTTGTGTCCCGGTCGGCCGAATGATTGTAGGGCGGAGCGAAACGCGAGTAGAATAGCAATGCAATGCCTCCATCTCTCTCATCAACTGGAGCCAAAACTACTCCCTACAAACTGTTTTCCTCCTATTATGTTTGTTGCACAAATTCTGTTTATAAACATAAACAAATGTTAGCAAAAATTAATATGTTTACCTCTCTTATCTAACCTCTCTTACTCTCATATAACGTCACTTACGTTCCAAATTTTTGGATTTTTGAATTGCTTACACCCCCCCTCTCCGATCTAAGAAAAAAACGTGTCAATTACACATAAATCTTATGAAACTATTCATTTACTAACATTAATTATAAATATTTTAAAAATTATTGAGTTCAAATGCACTCATAAACTTTCCTTAACACATCCTCTTACTATGCAACCATCTTCTAGAGGAAGATTTGTAACAGTGAGCGTAAAGTAATAGACTGGGACGGTGACGTCACTGGCGACGCCCTGTAAACCAGCTACTTGGAGGTCACGAATTGTGGATAGTTGTGAGAGATGGTCGGTGGATGTAGTATTCTATTGTGTAGATTAACGTCCGCACTATTAAATACTACGTTAATCCACAAAGACCATCCTCATAATTAGACAAATTCGTAATTCAGAGGCCGTGGTTCAGACTCCACGTTAAACTGTAGGCCCCTTAGTTGCCATCGGCTGATGGGCTATTAATTAACATTCCTGTCTAAGGAACATGTCAGTCTTAGTCAGTAACAAGACTACAATATCGCGCCGCAATCATCCTACATTCATTCCTCATTCATATTTGGCTTAAAATACCTACCTGGGTAGGTCGCCATTTCAGTTAAAAGTTTAAGTAAAGTATAAAGTATAATATGAAGATAGACAGGTAGGCCTACCATGCCAAAAAACTGGTCAATCGAGACGTCGAGGAGTAGGTAAGTAAATATGAGTTTTAATACTTTGGGGTATGTTCGACCACCCCATGAGTTTCAATATAATCGTATCAAAATAAGATTTATTTCGCACAAAAAACAATTTTTTACATAACAACAAATAAACACACAAAAAATAGATGAGCTGTGAATTAAATTAGTGTTGTTACATTTCTAAAAACTTACGAATACAAGTGCGAAATTTAATTCCTTCGTGGGTTGTCCGTGAGAATGAGTATAAAATATAGTTTTTTTTACATCAAACTGAGACAAAAATACCAAGTTAACATGAAAGACCCGTGTTTAGAACAGAAAAGAACGTGACTGGACTGTGTGGGGTTCATTTCGTATAAACACGACGGGAGGCCTGACTTAAGGCTTAAGGTAAGGCTTAAGGCCTGTAGTGAAGGACTAGTCTCAGTCAAACGCACTAGCCACCAGCAAACATATACCGAAACACATGCGAATATAAAAATTTTAAAACGTTTTTCGTAGGCTTTACAGGGTGATATAACCATACAATTTTTTTTCAAACAAAAAATACTTTTTGTTCTCTTAGGAAAACTGCCAATAGGGGCCACTTAAATAAAAACGACTTGGTGAAACAAAAAAATTAAAATAACTGTTGTTCATAAAATTAAATAATAAATAAATTTCCTCTTTTAAGTAAATAAGTTGAATATTTGAAATTTATTACCTTTTACTCTCAAAAATAGGTTTATCAATTGAACTCTTACAAAACCAACAAAGAAAGTTTATAACCCACATAATCAATTATTTTAATTAGGTATATTCACTTTCGTTAAATCAATTTTGGATTAGTATTTAAATAACACTCTCTTATTGAAGTTACAAACAAGAGCCAATTATTTTTTAGCCTATTTGTATATAAAAACTTTAGGCTAAAACCCTTTTCCAACAAACGTGTTAAAAATCAATCAAAATTATTATAGTCTCCCACACATTTATTACCGCTTCTGTAAACATAATATATTTATATTTTCACTATAGGCCTATATTGAGAATATGTCTATCTAGACGTAAAGTGAGAGAAGCAAACAATATGAATGACTCTAAGTAGAACACATAAATAGAGTTCCGTACAATATAAGTAGATACTTTAGTGTATAAAGCTTGGGCAGATCCGAGAGAGACTAAGCCATTATATGGTTGAATTGCTTCCAACATTAAGGTTAACTGTCTCTTTATAGGCCTTTGATAGGGTTGGCGGTGATGGACGGTTTAATATTTTGCTACGTCCACTATTTCGTCATCAATTAATGGCAAAAATAAAATTTCGTAAAGTTACAAAACATTCTCACCCTGTTATGGGCGTTTGATGTATCTGATATCAGTGAATATGGATATTTTAAATCCATAATGAGAGATTTAAAGATAAGAATATGAGATCCAACGGAGACTGATAAATAAAAGTAGACAAATAGATCCCCAAACTCCCCGAACCACTTGAGAAAAAAATGTTTGTATTTACTTCCCTGTGGGAAATAGGTTAGATCATGGATAAGTCTAAAGGGAATGGTTTTAGTTCATCTAAACAGCTGTTCTTATTCATTTATATTAAACTAGCCAAAGTACCCGTTCTTCGCACGGGTAAAAAAGGCTGAGAGGTGTAGGCTCTACAGATACATTTAAGTTATTGATAATTAATTCTTTATTGTTTACAAAATGACAAAACACGTGTCTAAGTATATATCTAAACATGACAAAGTAACATATGTCAAATATAGAGGATAGCATTAACGTAATAGAGACATCTGAGAAAATTAAAAATATTTCCACTATTAAATAGTGGACTATAGTTCACTAATTTCGATCCAGATGTGTAAAAATTAACATTTCTTTTCTTAGAATGTCAAATGTAACTACATTTGACAGTTAAAAACTGTAACATTGAATCCCAGAGTATTTACAGCAATCATGTCTTCTGCTTCTCGAACTGTCAAATTTTAGTGTTCACAGCTGTTGACATTCAAGTAATTTTATGTTTTCATTTTCTAAAATGTAAACATTGAAACTTAGGACGTTGCGTAGCCCGAGAGGATTTTAAGGAAATGAGTATGCCTATGTGTTGCATGAGTTTAAGATCTGTCTTTGTGTAATATTTCAAACTGTTTGGTTCAGTATTTTTTGTGTATTGAAATAACAAACACACAAACAAACATACAGAAACCACCTCTTCTTTATAATATTATAGATATTCAATACAATAGCTCTGGTAGTTTCTGTTACATTTTTTCCATCTTCAAAATCGCCAACATCCTCCGCAGAGCTAAGACCCATGTCAAAATACCTTTGTATACTATAGTAATCTAGCCTAGAATGGATTGAATAAAGTTTTCAATAAATATGGAATTCAATTAGCCTCAAAATAAAAATTATTTATCTCAGAAAAATGACAACATATGCAGTACACCTTAGAAGGACCTGTTATTTATAGAACAAAGTGAGCAGATTGTTCCGATTTTACATTGGACAAACTAACAGAACCTTTATTCAGATATATAAGGAACACCTGATCTCAAAGCAGTAAAACAGAAATTTACTTTTGAACAATATTAAATTTAATAGATATTAGCCACACCGTACACGAAATTAATAATAGCGTGGACGTTTTTCATATTTGTAAGGGAAATAGACTTAATTCCCTTGTACGGTTTGAAATATGTAATAGCTTCAATGACAATGGCAGAAAACACCATATTTTAAACGGTAAATTTCAAATTCAATTTAATATTTAGCTGAAAATAGCTCGCAACACAAGGAAATATCCCCGTCGCAGCAGACCTGCGTACTCAGCGAATTTCTAAATCAATAACATAATAATAATAATATATGACAAGTTTAATAAAACTCTGTCCATAAACATGAGAATTATTAGTCTATTCTTCATAAGATTGACATGGGAAAGAGTGTGCAGGTTTGCTGCTGTGAGGAACACTGAAAGTAGGTGTTTCTACCATAAACAATTTTTATTTTTAACATTTATACCAACTTTCATCAACATCTGTCCATAAATAAAGGAGTTTGCCTATCCCATATATGATTAACATGGGAAAAGAGTATGCAGGTTTGCTGTCATGATAAACACATAAACTATGAATTTTAAGCATAAACGGGTGGGTATCAACAACATGAAGGTAAATACCAAGTTTAATCCAAAAATATTGATTGATAAGGGAAATATGAATTTTTTCTTATCCTCCATTAGATTAACATTGGAGCCCCAAAATACAACGTACTGTGTTTAGATTTTTTAATATCTCGGTAACCGTTGGAGATAGAAAAAAACTTTCAGGAACTTAATTTTGTAGTTTTTTAAGTTAATTCCAATGGTGAAATATAAAATTAGAAATTTCTAAAGATTACATGTGAAAAACACAAAAAACCTCATTTTGGGGTACAAAACCCCCCCAAACTACCTGTTCCCATTGACCGATATGTCTGGTTTACGAACCCGTCCGAGCATTTGTAAGAATACACGTCTCTACCAAATTTGGTCTTGATCGGACCATTTTTACGAGAGTTATCGTGTTAACAGACACATATATATATACATATATATACATATATACATATATATATATATATATATATATATATATATATATATATAAATTGGAACGACTATTGTTTTTGGGCTCTGGGTACCTATAGACGAAAAAATAACGAGGTCCCGGGCTTAAGTCTTACCATGAGACCTACGGTAATAGCTTCTTCCCTATGGGAAATTCGCTAAAAATAAAAATTATTTATCTCAGACAAATGACAACATATACAGTATACCTTAGAAGGATCTGGTATTAATAGAACGATATGGGCAGATTGCCCCAATTTTACATTAAACAAACTAACAGAACTTTCATCCAGAGATATAAGGAACATCTAACCTCAAAGCAGTAAAACAGAAATTTACTTTTGCACAACATTAAATTTAATAGATACTAGCAGTAGGCCCGTCATTTGTACGGGTTGTAGGATTCAGTTTATAGAAGAAAGGTCATCACACCAAAATGTAATCATGAAATCCTAAACAAATCAGTACAAAAAAAATAAATTAATACCCAGCTTTTTGTTATTTAGCATTACTTTACAATTAAATAGATTCGAATATTTATACCATTATAATAGTTAGTTATACGTTTAAATAACTTTTTAATATAGTATCATTTCGATATGGGTTTAAAATCAATGACCAATATCAACTAACTTATATTGATTTGACAGCTGTTTGTTTCAATTTCTATTAAATCTTTAAACTCCAAAGACAGCTGAATATTACCAGTAGGTTATTCATTGAAACCTGAATCAAAATGCGAGTAATATCGCGTAAAAGTGGGTTTTTAAACGCTTGTTATTTACTTTTCAAGGGGCGGCGGGCGATTTCAAGCTTACAAACCTTCTCTGGAATTTAGAGAGTACATGAAATAAGTTTCATCGTAATTATTTCAGCGTCTTAGACAAACAGACAAACCAACAAACAGAAACAAGTTGAGATAAGACCGGTTTCGGCATCTGTTACGCACGAAAAGTAAAAATAACTAAAAAATTAATAATTCTATGCAATTTAAAACCAAACTCTAATTTTATTTATATAGATTAGCCACACCGTAGATGAAATTAATAATGAACGTTTTGGATATTTGTAAAGCAAATAGACTTAATTTCCTTGTACGGTTTGAAATATGTAATAGCTTCAATGACAGTGGCAGAAAACACTATATTTTAAACGGTAAATATCAAATTCATTTAATATCATTTCGCTGAAAATAGCTCGCAACACAAGAAAAAAGAGGACTAACCTTCTTATCCTAGATAACAAAGTTGATAATGGGGTTAGTTGAACTACAGCTAGTTCGACTCTAGTAATGACCGTGGTCGCGATAAAAGTAGGCCTGCAGGCAGAACTGTTTTATCGTTGTTTGTTTTTTATGTGTCAGTATATGTGTTTTGTTTTTTGTTAAAGTATGACGAGACAATTAGGGATCGAACGAATCTGCATTGACTTTTTTCATTGCGGTCCAGGTAAAGTTGCAAGTCAAGCTAGTCGTCATTTTTGTTTTGATATTTCCAATATTCTGAAATTCGATGTTAAAATGTTAAATATTTTAAAATTACTTTTTCTTGAATCCCCAATATTTCAGACACTTTTATGATATTATAACTTACTAAAGTGTTTTGTAACCTCCAAGTGAGAGTAAAATAGGAACTAACGTTGACCTGTCATACTACCATTAAAAAAATCCGAGTATTTGTAGAATACACGTCTCTACCAAATTTGGTCCTTGATCGGACCATTTTTACGAGAGTTATCGTGTTAACAGACACATATATATATATATATATTTATATATATATTTATACATATATATATATATATATATATAAAATTGGAACGACTATTGTTTTTTGGTCTTTGGGTACCTATAGAAGAAAAAATAACATGGTCCCGGGCTTAAGTCTTACCATGAGACCTACGGCAATAGCTTCTTCCCTATGGGAAATTCGCTAATAAATTGTTTATAAAATTTATGTATCTCAGACAATTTAAAAAATTATAATTTTATTTATATAGATTAGCCACACCGTAGATGAAATTAATAATGAACGTTTTGGATATTTGTAAAGCAAATAGACTTAATTTCCTTGTACGGTTTGAAATATGTAATAGCTTCAATGACAGTGGCAGAAAACACTATATTTTAAACGGTAAATATCAAATTCATTTAATATTATTTAGCTGAAAATAGCTCGCAACACAAGAAAAAAGAGGACTAACCTTCTCACCTAGATAACAAAGTTGATAATGGGGTTAGTTGAACTACAGCTAGTTCGACTCTAGTAATGACCGTGGTCGCGATAAAAGTAGGCCTGCAGGCAGAACTGTTTTATCGTTGTTTGTTTTTTATGTGTCAGTATATGTGTTTTGTTTTTTGTTAAAGTATGACGAGACAATTAGGGATCGAACGAATCTGCATTGACTTTTTTCATTGCGGTCCAGGTAAAGTTGCAAGTCAAGCTAGTCGTCATTTTTGTTTTGATATTTCCAATATTCTGAAATTCGATGTTAAAATGTTAAATATTTTAAAATTACTTTTTCTTGAATCCCCAATATTTCAGACACTTTTATGATATTATAACTTACTAAAGTGTTTTGTAACCTCCAAGTGAGAGTAAAATAGGAACTAACGTTGACCTGTCATACTACCATTTGCAAAAAACATCTGAACTGCACATCACCATTGTCCTAGGCATGTGCGGTCAATTAAAGACAGTGAGGTACTGTATCAGCGTGAGTCACATAGGCTAGCCAGAGGTGACCGCTCATGATCTGTCAGGATTCGCCATCCAAGTTTGAATGAATGAATAATGTCTTTATTAGAAAGCATTTTTTCAACATATAGCAGTTGTTTTACAAAAAAAACTAAAGTCAACAGGATAAATAATACTAAAATACACTTAAAAGTTAAATCAAAATTCCATAAATCTACTCAATTATTATAATTTTTCCGATTGACTGGACCATTATCTCCAGCCAAGAATATTTCTTTATACATTTTTGGACTAAAGTAACTAAAACGCTTCCTGTTAAGGTCCAACCACACACGAGGCAACTTCAGCACAGCATCTTGCCTAGTAGTACGGGGTCGAACCTCAGACCGGGTTTTTAGCTTGGCCCTTAATACTCAGGCTTACTAGTGGTAAAAACTCTGTAGACTACCATTGCAAACATCAGGTCACTCCAAGCATAAAACACCTTGATCATCCATAAATTGCCTTACTACCTAGGAAGTATGACAAGGCGCAAGGTCATGTTGGGAAACAGGATATTGTTTTCAAGGATGTTTTTCAACAATGTAATCACACGTGAAAATAATAAAAATACAAATGCAGGATATCAAACACTAATAACGCAAATTTACCATGCTGTTCAGATGAAATAACACATGACTGTATACTCTAATATAGCACAATATTTCCAGGTCTTGTTTAATTTTATATTATTGAGATTATTAAAAGACCACTTTTTTATATTTTTCTACATCACTGTATCTATATTGAAGTTTGATGATGGATTCTCAAAATCAGAACATAATTGTTATTGATGTTGATTGAGGAATTGAGGAAGACATTTTTCACATCCTACAAAAGATGTCCTGTGTGTATACGTCAAAGAGGTTTATTGTGCTAGGAACCGGAATAAACTAAGCACTACCTTTATTGCTTTCAGTTCTCGTACGATTTTGAGTGGTTTGTAAGAAAAGGATAGGTTAGTTGAGAAAGGGCTCGGTTTATTCCAAATGCAGCTTTAGTATCGATAACATTCAATCAAAAAGTACGATACCCGATAGTGAATGTGTTTCATTAATGAAATCACACGTGAAAATAATAAAAATACAAATGCAGGATATCCAACACTAATAACACAAATTTACCATGCTGTTCAGATGAAATAACACATGACTGTATACTCTAATATAGCACAATATTTCCAGGTCTTGTTTAATTTTATATTATTAAGATTATAAAGAGACCACTTTTTTGGATTTTTTCTATATCACTGTATCTATATTGAAGTTTGATGATGGATTCTCAAAATCAGAACATAATTGTTATTGATGTTGATTGAGAGAATTTGGAGGAAGACATTTTTCACATCCTACAAAAGATGTCCTGTGTGTATACGTCAAAGAGGTTTATTGTGCTAGGAACCGGAATAAACTAAGCACCACCTTTATTGCTTTCAGTTCTCGTACGATAATTTGAGTGGTGTGTAAAGAAAAGGATAGGTTAGTGGGTGAGAAAGGGCTCGGTCGGTTGACCTTACAAAGTTGAGATGGATGTCCTCTTGCTAGACCCTTGACTTTTAGGAAGTCCGGGTCTCCAACTAGAACTCAAGCTCAAACCACTCCAACTTTGTATTACTGCACTAACATCCCTTAGTGGGAAACAAAATCATCTCTACTATTAGGAAATCTATATTACTGACTTTTATTGTGGAAACATTTTTTAATATACCTTGACTTAGATTGTAGACTGACAAAAGTCAACTAGAATCACCTAGAAGAATCTATACATCTCAAGGGGATTCGCTACGGTTCAGAATCTACGTTAAACTGTAGCTCCATTAGTAGCCATCGGCTGTTGGGCTATTAATTAACAGTCCTGTATAAGGAACATGTCAGCCTTAGTCAGTAACAGACTGCATGTCGCGCCACAATCATCTTACACTCAATCCTCATTCTCACTTGGCTTAAAATACCTACCTTGTGTTATGATCGCCATTTCAATAATCTAATCTGTGGTGCGATCTTGTAGTCTTGTTACTGACTAAGGCTCACATGTTCCTTAGACAGGACTGTTAATTAATAGCCCAACAGCCGATGGCAACAACAAACCTACAGTTTAACGTGGAATCCAAACCACTGCCTCTGAATACGAATAGGTACTGAAGATGAAATCTTTGTTTTGAAAAGCGCATATTCCCATAATATAATAAGAATTGTTTGGACGGATAAGATAAGTTAAGGTTTTTTGTTTTAGTAAACAGAAGTGATAAACCACAAAACTATGTTTTAAAACCAGTTTTGAATTTTTTCAGAGGAAAGAATTCTTTGGAAACAATCTGCCTGCTTCTAGCGTATAAAATTAAGTACCCGAACAACTTTTTTCTACTAAGAGGGAACCACGAGTGTGCCAGTATAAATAGGTATGTATTAAAAAGTTACTATTTATCACTAGTATTCGTTTGTTTTGAGCAGTTGTTAAATTTAAGTTTTGGAGGGCGTACTGTTCATCTCTTACCTCGCTCAGAGTCACTTATCGAATCTTTGCCGGTGTAAGAGAACCATTGTAGTGGTGTTTTGATGGGTACTAACTGTATAAACATGCCATTAACGATATTAAAATATCTATTACCATAACCTAACTAAATTCCGCAGAGCGCTGGTTCTTGGCGATTAATTTACGTTGCGTAATGCCATAGCACACGCGATATTACCGAATATACAGCGCTCTACGGAGTTTAGTTAAGTTGGTTTTTGATATTTTTACATAATTAATAATACGTTTATACTGTCAATAACCTCTGTAAAACCAGTAATTTTCTGTTAAAGTCTATCTTTGTTTTATTCAACGTAACCAAATCTCTTTTTTCTAAAATAACTTCTACAATTAGTTGTGCTATTTTAGAAATTTATGTGTTTAATGGACTTAAAAATGAACTCAAATACATAACCTTTCTAATAATTATGTTTGTTCGCTTCAGAAAACCATTAAACAGCTATTTAAACGGTATACGTATAACGAAAAATATCCCACTTATCATAGCATACATAAACTTAAGACAAAGAAAAGGATTATTTATTTAGACTAAACAAAATGTCCGTTACATCGTTTATACAAAATAAAAAAGATGACTTTACTTATTAAAGTATAGTACCGGTATAGTCATTAATAAAATCAAACGAACTTCTCTGTAGGAAATAAGTTAGTTCATGAATATGTCAAAGGGGGGTTAGACGATATCCCGTAAGATGCTCTGTCTAATTTCTTAAAAATTTCTTTAAGTTTATCAAAATTTAAAAAATGTAAATTTTAATACGAGATGTTTTTTAATCAGCATTCTAATTTCTCCAGTAACTTCATTGCGTGTGGAATATAAAGTAACATTTAGTATTTCACAGATTTGCTTACAAAATATTAAACGTATGACTACCATAAACAAATATTTTACTTTTGTTACACTTTTTCCGTCTTTCAAATTGCTAACGTAACACCCTAGAGCTTAGATATGTCCAAGCTAAAGAACTTGTTCCCGAGTATCCCAATCTACTATGATTTGGGAAAAAGTAGTCAAAAATGAATTAAAACTTTACCGATCAAATTGAGAGTGCTTTGTTTTCATCTCTGAAAGAATTATCATATAGTAAAATATAAAATAATTTTATTTACGGTAGCTGTAAAAAACTAAGTATCCTGGTATATATGGGAAAATAAACATACTTTAAATCCCCTTAACAACGTACCTAAGCACCACATGTACCACATTGTGCGGTAGCTTTAACGTAAAATTTTAAAAGTAAAAAATGTATAAATATAAATTTCCTCAATAATATAACAATAAAAATAATATGACAAGTTTTAATAAAAATCTGTCCAAAAATGAGAATTATTGCCAATTCTCCATAAGATTAACATGGAAAGAGTGAGTTTGCTGCTGTGAGGAACACAAAAATGAATTTCTACCATAAATAATTTTATTAACATTTATACCAACTTTCATCAACATCTGTCCATAAATAAAGGAGTTTGCCTATTCCCAATATAATTAACATGGGAAAAGAGTATGCAGGTTTGCTGCCATGATAAACACATAAACTATGATTTTTTAGCATAAATGGATAGATCTCAACCACATAAAGCTAAATATCAATTATCCAAAATATTATTAATTGAAATATTAATTTTCTATCCTCCATAAGATTAACATTGGAGCCCCACAATACAACGTACTGTGTTTAGATTTTATATCTCGGTAACCGTTGGAGATAGAGAAAAACTTTAAGGAACTTAATTGTGTAGTTTTTTAAGATGATTCCAATGGTGGAATATAAAATTAAAAATTTTTTAAAATTACTTGTGAAAAACGCAAAAAAACCCCATTTTGGGGTACAAAACCCCCCCAAACTACCGTTTATTGACCGATATGTCTGGTTACGAACTCTCCGAGCATTTGTAGGAATACATTCTACCAAATTTGGTCTCGATCGGACCATTTTACGAGAGTTATCGTTAACAGACACATATAAATTAATAAAGAAGTACATAAAAAATATATATATATTTTAATATAACGACTATTGTTCTGGATTACCTAAATAATGAGAAAAAATAACATATCCCTCAAAGTCTTACCATACTACTAATACTGTCTTAGTTGGGAAATTTAATGTAAAAAGACTTATAAATTACCTTTATACAAAATTCAATATCTGTCACAAAAATATTACAAACATAGTAAAATTATTAGAATCAAAATGTGTATCGTAAATGCAGAGAGAAATTAAATGTGATAACAAAGTTCTGATACTTAAAATACTTGAGTTTGGAAATTACTTAACGTATTTCAACAATAGAAGATTAAAATTGTAGTATATTGTTGTATGGTGATCTCCAATATTAACAATAACTCAAAAATAATACAAATATATAATTTGAGTAGTATCAATATCTGAAATGAGGTATTTTAAACTGGCAATGAATCAATGAAAAGAGGAAAAGTCTATGGAAAAACTCCAGACTGAAGGTGGCATAAATTCAACGAATGTTTGGCAAATCAATAGATTTGAAACAACACAGAACCTCAAAGGGCACTACCCTCGTTCAACAGACAGCTTTATGTATTTGTATCTTTCCACCTTTAACTTCCGTGAAGAAAGGAACTTATTTTGAAAAGTCTTGGAAATTACTAAAAATCAAGGTGCGATGATGTATTTAGCTCCTACAGGTTTGGTTGTTAATGGAACCAACAATAGTACTTTTTAGACAAATAGAAGTTTTGGTAATGGTTAAATGAGCTGAATATAAGAAGTAATTTACCTACAAGGTTTTGTTTCAAGTAAAACATAATAACAACGACTGAGACGGTGGCATGACCAATAATCCAGCTACTTGGAGGTTAAGAATTGTAGATAGTTATGATTCGATGGATGTAATGTTCTCTTGGATGGATTAATGTCCGCACAATTTAATAATACGTTTATCCACAAATTCTACCCTCATAATAATTAGACCAGATCCTAATTTTTAGGTAAAAGTGGTTTGGAACCCACGTTAAACTGTTGGTCCCATAAAGAAGTACATAAAAAATATAATATTTCATTCAAATATACAATTATGTGGTTTTTCAGGATTTACGGGTTTTATGACGAATGTAAAAGAAGATACACAGTCAAATTATGGAAGACGTTTACTGACTTATTTAACTGTCTTCCAGTTGGTGAGTTTCTAATAAATAACTTAGTAATTCTTTATTGCAAAAGAGAGAATGTCAACTTGTAACAAATACAACATACACCAATGTGAATGTAGAATCAGTGCGGCATAACTAGTAGATATTGCTGAAAGTAATTAAGAAGTTTAGTTTTAAGTATTTCTGATTATTAAATCAAACTTTACTGTTTCACTTAGACTTATTTTTTTACTGTTTCAAGGTAGATAATATAGGTGAACTATTACCAACAACACGTAGAATAAACATGAGATCAAATGTAAAGGAAATTATTATAAAAGTATTTCAGTGGAAAATAAAAACGAGTTTCGGATTGTAAATTCAGTTTTTAAATTGAGTTTATGTAATTGATATACTCAACTCACTCTGCGGTGAAGATAGTGCGCTATGCTGACTAGATGTTATTCATTGTACTAAAACGTAGCCAACATTGTACAACCAAAACCGTGGCAAGCAGGCGAATTTTTTGTAATGAATATAAATGCCCCAGACTCATTATTACTTTAGTTTATATGCCATTTAAAAATGTAACTGAACCAAACATTACAGTATCAACAAAGTACAGTACTATTACAGTACTAGCAAAGTAAATTAGCGTTCATTGAATAAACAAAACTAACATTTTTCAAGCGCATAACTTAAATTAAACTACAATATCTCATCTTAAATGACTGCGATACCTGAACAGCCATCACTGAGTTTTGCTCTGATGTTTCGGGAACCTGATCCGTCCTCAGGCGAGCTAATATATTGGGTAAAACATAACACGATTAGTGCATAATCCGATTAAGCCGATATAAAAATGAAAACAAAAATCTTAGAGCAGTCAAAAAAATACAATACCAAACTGACAATTACGCACATAATAATCTAAACACAAAGACAGATAATTTCCGGTTTCAGTTTTCACAAAGACAACTGAAACCGGATATACAGTAATATTGTTGTTTTGTTTCCGGTTCAGTCCTTTATCACGAGTGGACGTGTTTTTATTCTTGTGTGCGTAATTGTTAGTGAATGGTATTGTTTGTAGGTTTTTTGTCTGCTTTAAGCTTTTTTTTTGTTTTCAGCTTAATACTGGCTTGGTCCGGATTATGTACTAATCCTGTTTTAGGTACTAGGTCATCTGAGGACGGGATCAGATTCCAGATCCCGAAACGTCGTGGAACTTTGTTTTACTTAAAATCGTAATGGCCTTCACCAATAATGAATTATTGTACTGTCTACAAGCTACGATATGACCCTGAGAAATTGCTTAACTAAACCAGAGCTTAGACAGATCCATGTCAAAATTATAGGAGATTTTCAAGAACCATTCTGGTACCAAGGACACACAAATCGTTAACAAGTACCTGCAAGTAATTTAAAATAAATACCACTGTTTTCTAAATGGATAATCCCGATACAACACGTGGATGTATTGTACCGTAGCTTGGTTAGGGGTCTTTTCGTGACTTGCAAACATTACAATATCATTGAAGATACGTGTTGCAAACGATTTAATTAATTACTTGACATTACTATTTTTTTTCAGCGGCGCTAATAGAAGGCACGATATTCTGCATGCATGGAGGGCTGTCTCCCCAGCTACTGGATCTGAACCAAGTGAGTTGATGTCCCTACAATTTGTGTATTTATAAAATTCATTTCAATATTACAGTATTAAATTTGTTACTGTTACCTCTACCTTGGTGTATGTTTTAAGACCATAAACAAAAGTGTGTATTTTCTTGTACAACATATGTTTTCATTTCTGCTCATAAAGGATAACCCTAATTAAAAATAATAACACAGCTTTGCACATCCGTATGGTCTCTACAGTACACGAAGCTAACACAGTTAAACTGTTCCAATTTCTTGAACTTTAGCAACTCCGATGTTTTCATTACAGACACATTACGTTACAAACCATACAAGTTTACTACTTGTATTTATTGCAGCATCCTATCGTAAAATGTTTACTACTGAAGCGGGAACAGCTGTGTGGCGTAATCACCTCACGTTTGTCTTAGGACACCTCCCTGGCTTGCTCGTGCAAAGAATTCTATTTTTAAACAACAGAGTGATAACAAATTTGTTTATTCAAATGGATATTGATGTTTTAGCGAATTTCCCATAGGGAAGAAGCTATTACCGTAGGTCTCATGGCGAGACTTAAGCCCGGGACCATGTTATTTTTTCTTCTTTAGGTGCCCAGAGTCCAAAAACAATAGTCGTAAAATTTTTTATATTTTATACATATATATAAATATATATTATATATATATATATATATATATATATATTATATATATATATATATATATATATATGTGTGTGTGTGTGTGTTTTTTTTTTATACATACATATATGTATATATATATATATATATGTGTGTGTGTGTGTGTGTGTGTGTGTGTGTGTGTGTGTGTGTGTGTGTGTGTCTGTGAACACGATAACTCTCGTAAAAATGGTCCGATCGAGACCAAATTTGGTAGAGACGTGTATTCCTACAAATGCTCGGACGAGTAAACCAGACATATCTGTCAATGGGAACGGGTAGTTTGGGGGGGGGGTTTGTACCCCAAATTGGTGTTTTTTGCGTTTTTCACATGTAGTTTTTAAATATTTTTAATTTTATATTTCACCATTGGAATCAGCTTAAAAAACTACACAATTAAGTTCTTTAAAGTTTTTCTCTATCTCCAACGGTTACCGAGATATTAAAAAATCTAAACACAGTACGTTGTATTGTGGGGCTCCAATGTTAATCTTATGGAGGATAGGGAAAAATTAATATCTCCCATATTAATCAATATTTTTGGATAAAACTTGATATTTAGCTTCATGTGGTTGAGTTCTATCCATTTATGCTTAAAAATCATAGTTTATGTGTTTATCATGGCAGCAAACCTGTATACTCTTTTCCCATATTAATCATATAGTGAATAGGCAAATTCCTTTATTTATGGACAGATGTTGATGAAAGTTGATATAAATGTTCAAAAAATTAATTGTTTACGCTAGAAACACCTATTTTCAGCGTTCCTCACAGCAGCAAACCTGCATACTCTTTCCCGTGTTAATCTATGGAGAGTAGGCAAATAATACTCATATTTATTGACGGATTATGATCAAACTAGTCATATATTATTATTATTATGTTATTGATTTGGAAATTCGCTGAGTACGCAGGTCTGCTGCGACGGGGGCATTTTTCATTAAAACAATTTTATAAAATATTGTATGGAAAAGTTTCTGGATACGGTATATGTATAATATGTCACCGTTCCTCACTTGCGAGTGGCTCTACATTCATAGTCACCTTAAAATAAAAGAGTGTGTTGGTTTTTACGTACGATAATGGATATAACTTTTCTTTGATCAAACTGAGAAATCTTTAACTAGATTACGACTGGGACGGTGGCTTCTTCCTGTAATCCAGCTAATTGGAGATGACCTGTGGATAGTTGTGAGCGATGGTCGGTGGGTGTAGTGTTCTCTTGTGTGATTAACGTCCGCACTATTGAATACTACGTTAATCAGCAAAAGACCATTCTCATAATTAGACCACTTGTAATTTAGAGGCCGTGGTTCAGATTCCACGTTATACTACAAGTTCCTTAGTTGTTCCTATCGACTGTTGGGCTATTAATTAACAGTTCTGTCTAAGGAACATGTCAACCTTAGTCAGTAACAAGACTACAAGATAGCGCCACAATCATCCTACATTCAATCCTCATTCATACTTGGTTTAAAATACTGACATCATAGTATGGTCGTCATTTCAGTAATCTAATCTATGAAAGTATTAATATTTCATTTAAAAACTCAACTCAATACTCAAAACTCAATAATTTTCTCTTAACTTGTACTATTGCTCTAAGTAACCACTCAATAAACAAAAACAATAATTTACTATAAAATAGAAAAGTGTAATTCAAGTGCATGTTTTACACTATAATGGGGTTATATTAATGTCATAGTTCTATTAGGGAGGCTCCATAATCCTGGCCAGGGTCTGTGGCTATAGCTAATCTTAGTTAACCCTTTCTTTTGGACGAAAGGGTTCAAAGAGGATTGAAAAGGAAGAAGACAGTCTGAGTCACCCGGTCACCCAGGGAGGGAGTCCATTCATTTGACTAAAATATTAATAGACCGTGCCATTCTTATGGCTTGAGTTGTTCTAAGAACCACTCAATGGGGAGTTAGTGCGTTGTCCCACGTACAGGTGCGCTGCGTCTGCTAAGAACCCCCGTGTAATTCAGGCAACTTTTTTACCAATCATAAGAGCGAGAGAGGGATGTGCGCCGTGCGCAGCGCACTCCTGAGGGTGGGGCCAAGTGAGCGGCACTACACTCTCGGGCCTTCCGATAGCTTTTAGTCCCTTTCTTATGGCGAAGAAAGGGTTCAAAGAATTGACACGTCAAAATATGTAATAGTCAAAGCCATACTCTAAGCCTGACTAGCTCCCAGGACGCAGTGTAAACGCAGAGTACTGGGTTAACAGAAAAGCAAGAAGCATCCTAGAGTGGAATAAACTGGAATTTTTGAATTCAAACTGGGCATATATTGAAGAGTGGCATGCCCCAAAAACACAAAGAAGTCTGAAGATTCGAGGGAAGGGGTTCACTTTGGATTGCCAACATAATTACAATCACCAGCACGGTATCTCAGGGGTAACACGCTGGCCCAGTAGGTCAAAGGTTGCTGGATCAAAACCAATGGCCGACGACTCCTGTCAGATTATAATCAGTCACCTCTGGCTAGCCCACGTAACTTATGCCTCTATCATAACTCGCTGTCTTTAATGCACCGCACAGGCTCTCAGCCTATGGCGATGCACAATTAAGGTTGAATAAATATTGTGACAACTTCATTTTTTAAGCAGTTATGGCCTCTGCTAAATAAATCATTCGGAAAGCCATTTAACAATGTATAAGGGGAACAATGGCATACAAATTTTATTTTTGTGTTCACACACTGTGAATGTACAGCATGTAATAAATCGTCAAAATCTTAGTTGTTGTGTGTATTGCACAGTACCAAGTATATATTTCAGGTATTTGTGTTATGGTGTTTCAGATTCGGACTATCCCTAGACCCCTGGATGTCCCAGACTCTGGTCTCGTATGTGATTTGTTGTGGGGCGACCCGGATGAGGTAATATCTCTCAATATTAACTTAACCCATATATGAATTTCAATATCATTATCATTACAACATCATTAATATCAGCTAGGTGTTTGTACTGCCAGCCTTCGAATCTAAAGCTCGACCCGATTGAATCCCACAAGGATCAAGTCTAGAATGCAATCTGTGTCTGGACCCAGACATACATCACTTTGTCGCAGTATTGTCTCCATCCATACAGTACACCCCTCTATGGAAGCTTTGCATATCAAAAAGTCCAGACTACTTCTTGGAAATGTATGATTTAACCAGGAAGTGTATCATGCAAATTGTCAAAATACTGCTACCCATTCTCTAATAGTAAACAGTCTTAATTGAACTGATGATTATGGTCAGTTAAGAAAAACAATTTACACATAAATTTTCATCAAGTGCTTTAGTGACTTCTATAATTTTTATTAGAAGGGTACAAATATTTGACATGCTAATTATAACACTAATATCCTCTGCTCCTGATAAAATAAAAAAAATGGTGGCCACAAAATTGTAACAATATATTATTTTAGGTAAATTTTTGTACTGTGTTTAAAATATATTTTTACAAGCCGTCAAATAAAAAAACTAAATTCCTTGAATGGTAAATTGATCTTATTCACCACCTATATGAGCCAAGTGAGAAGGTCCTTGTTGGAATTTTTTTCTACAATTAATAATTTTTGTGTAATCTATTTTTTTATTTATAGGAAATCAACTTTGATTTTATTTTTCTCAAACTGTGTATGTGCTGTTATCTTCTTATATATTTAATACACTAGGCCTATTTTTGTGATAATTGTTTTGGAGCGGTGGTGCTACCAATCACCATGGCCAAGGTGTCGTTATAAAGGTCTTAGCATATAGTTTTGCCATCAATGAAAAAAATTTTGAAAATTCACCGTGGACATGGAAAATAATGGGGTCAAAGCCGCGATTTTCTCCATAAACTTATGGAGGTAAATACCGACGATCGAGAAATCAGCTGTTCATTTAAGGAAGTGGTTAAATAATAACAAATAAAATCTGACAGTTAAACATGGTTCTTTCTTTTTTCGTTTAATGAAGACATCATCGTACAGCTGGCATAACCAAAATGAAAATCTTTTGGAAAAATCTAAACTTAGTTTCTAAACATAGTTATTGATGGACAGATTCTCTCCTTGACAGCGCACGATTTCGTGCGCCATGTACGCTAGTATACTATTATTTTATTTATATGTTTAAAAATCCACTGAGTAGAACTAACAGATACTATTTAACTATACTGTATGTATACTGTCTGA
Organism: Nephotettix cincticeps; assembly: GCA_023375725.1. NCBI lineage: Eukaryota > Metazoa > Arthropoda > Insecta > Hemiptera > Cicadellidae > Nephotettix > Nephotettix cincticeps. Next base: position 45,251,972 of record CM041787.1, read on the forward strand.
ATTATAGTCTAATATCCATTGTAAATCTATTAGCAACAGGTTTTTATCAGGCATCCATTTACCATTGTTATGGTAGCGTAGAATTATTGTACATTTTAGATATTAAAATATTTTTTACAAAGTAAAAAATATATATTTCAACACATAAAACATTTATATAATACTCTTAAGGTGTCTAAGTAAACATACATGACAAAGCCAATGACATCACTAACCAAATGAAGTCAATGTTTCAAATTTTGGTCTCACAAATTGTTAACAACCCCCAGAGTTAAGAAATATCTATGTCAATAAAAGAAAGTTAAATGCATATTTAATTACCGAAAAACCACCTACTAGTTCAAGTTAATTGTAATCAATTTTGTGTTCAGGCAACACTTATCATGCTAGTAAAAATTTTTACATTTTGGTGTTGAAAGCTAATTCCTCTTTTAAAAGCAAAATCCGAATTACTGTATAAACAAAACTATCAATCCCCAGGCATGAATGTCAAAATTTTACGTCAGATATTAAATTTCCTTCCCATCTTTAGAAAGGCTGTAAAGATTGTAAAGATTGGGATTGTTCTGAATTCCAACTTTACATTTTATGCAGGAGTAACGTGCCAGTCAAGGGAAATATCAGAATAGCTTTTGTCTTGGTTGAATCCAGTCTGAAAGCTGTGAGATTGACTTTGTACCAGCGAAGTGTCTAGTGTTTAGTTTATTATTCAACATTCCGCATTTCATTGAAACTCTGAATCCCTTATAAGGCTCTCTATATGACGGAAACCCAACGAGAAGCTTACAAAATTGTATTGAATAAACTCTCACATGTTACATTTTCTATTCACGTTGTCATTCTTTTGAAAGAAACTACAAGTGTTTAATATATACAACTTTGTATTAATAACTGTTGAGTTAAATTTATACTTTATACGCTGCTTATATTTTTAATCTATGGGTTATTTTAAGTCTGGTAAACATTAAAGATATAGACAACATAAATAGTAGACTCAATCCCCAAAGTATATGTTAGTGTAGCACAAAAATTAGTTGTATAATACTCTCAAAAATATTACTACTTCATTTGTTGAATATACACATCTAAAGCAAGAACCCAGAAATGAAGATTATAACTACAACCTTTGAGAATGAAATTCTAAGAACTCCATGACGTCTGGTTCTGGGTGTGAAGATAGATAGAATAGAGGATATGACACAACCGAGAGTTAACCCTCAAAGTGTTGGGTTAAAGAGGGTTAACAAAATTATACCAAGACCCTAATTTTTTGGGATAGGTCAAAAGCAGAAGACTCTTTTTCTTCTACTGGTTCCTACTAGTTCGTATATTGAAATTAGGTACATCGTGAATCCACCAAATTACTTTCCCATAACCTTGGTCCATGTTGTCTCTTCTGTGGGTTTAGTTAGTTAGTTACCGAAATGGTGACCTACCCACGTAGTTATTTTAAGCCAAGTATGAATGAGAAATGAGTGTAAAATGATTGTGACATGATCTTGTAGTCTTGTTTCGTCCTGCGCACAGGTCATTAATAACCTATGCGGGACTTTTTTTTAGGTATTTAACCCTGCTTCCTGTAAAACTGTAATATTTAAAGGCAATAAATGATTTTTGATTGATTGATTGTTACTGACTAAAGCCGACATGTTCCATAGACAGGACTGTTAATTAATAGTCCAACAGTCAATGGCATGTCTAAGGTATCTACAGTTTTACGTGGAGTCCGAAACACTGCCTCTAAACTACAAACTTGTCTAATTACGAGGATGGGCTGTGCAGATGTTAATCCCCACAAGATCACACTACATCCACCGACCATCGCTCACAACTATCCAAAATTATTCGTGACCTCCAAGTAGCTGGATTACAGGACGTGCCGCGGTCCTTATTGACTCATATCTGAGCTTGAACACTCAGTTTGACCTGAATTCTCGGGAAATGGTGTAGCTCCTTACCGTCCATCTGGTAAATTTGCTGAAAAGGAAGTACTGAAGGTTGTACTGTCCTAGGGCATGTATGCTCAAATTAAAATTTAAAGGCTCCCTGAGGTAGATTTCTTCCTTATTTGGGAGGACAGGGTTCATCAGAGTTGTTAAGTTGAAGTATGAATCATCCTGGGAGTTTCATAGCGTGAGCCTAAATCTTCTTTCTTTGTCTTCTCTTCTTTTTCTTCTTCATCTTAAACTTCTTTTCTTTCTTTCTTTCTAAATCTTTTTATTTTTTAATTCTTCTTTGGGTAAAGGTTCATTACCCAAAAATACTATAACAAAAAACACCATCTTAATTGGATTATTAATATTGTCGGATTTAGGAGGGGAAAGTTTTAGGTAAAAATTCTAAAAGAAATCCTTTCAAATTGTAATTGTCAAAGATCTAATTTTATTTATTAGTTCACAGGGTTTGGACCGTTCCACATCAAAAGGTAAAAAATGCCTCTGGAGTAGAAATACACAAAATAACACATAAGCAATGTTACAGGGAGTGATAGGTTGGGGCCAGAATGACCGTGGCGTCAGCTACGTGTTTGGAGGAGACGTAGTCCGCAGCTTTCTTCGCAAACACAACTGTTCGTTGATCGTCAGAGCCCACCAGGTCGTGGAGGACGGGTATCAGTTCTTCTCCCACCGTAACCTCCTCACACTGTTCTCCGCTCCAAACTACTGCGGTGAATTTGACAATGCCGGAGCCGTCATGTCCGTGTCTGAAGACCTGACTTGTTGCTTCAGCATCTTACCGGTCAGTGTACAAGTAGATATTGATCTCACAGAATCAGAACTTACTAGCAAACATTCTTAATGTATGAGTCATGTTTTCTAAGTAAGTCCTGTTTTTTTTGTAGTCACTAGTAGTTCACGCTGTTCTTTTAAAATATATACGATTATCAAATCCTTGGTTTTTTGGATTGTGTTTTGGGGAAGTTTTACGGCCTAATGGCTGTAAAGTTTCTTCAACTGTAAGGCCAGGACAGGTGTCCTGATCTCAACACATCAGGAAATTCATTCAAGAAACCGATTATTGCACAGCTCCAGTTCTTAAAATTCCTCGCTTCAACCGAAGCCACCAAATCATCTGTAATCACAGAAGGGCAACCGCTTCGGTTGCCACAGTGGACGTTGTCACGGCCACCTTTTAAGTCTTGTACACATTTACACACTTTTGCTGTCACTTTTAATAAACATTTTCACCATACTGTTCCAAAATCTGTTAATGAATTTCTGTAGCACACTAATTCCATGCTGACAAAAGCCATATCACTGAGCGAACCTCCTATGTGACAGGCTAGTTGATAATCTTAAAACATTTTGAAAGCACAGCACAGAACTGTACAGGTTAGCTACAGAGCTGAAAATTGAGCTCCAGTGTTTCTGAAGAATGATGGAACACGATGTATATCCACAATAAGGTATGCACGCAATGTCTTTTGTTGTAGACACTGGTAGTTATGTCTACAACAAAAGAGAATTTACTTTAAAAACAACTTTCATAAAAAAATATTTTAAAGCAAGATAAAATAGCATATGGTGTGATGTAAAGAGTAGTAAATTAAATTCAACTTTTTTGTAGTTTCAGACAATATTCTAATGACATTCCAAAACTCATTCCATGACTCATACAGGCTATTTTCAACATTATTGTTTTAACACATTCCCACACATAGGAAAGATATGGTTAGTCTGCTTCCCACACAAAAAATTCTCAAAAAGTATAGAAATCTAAGTCAAGGACTGCGACATGAAACTCCACCTTTCCTATTTTATCCATCTCCTATTTTATTTTTATTTTTTTATGATTGTAAAAGCTTCTTTTACCTGTACTTTACCTGCCTTAGTCTACAGACCTAGGAGTGGGGCATGTGAAGCAAAGATAGGGTGAACCGAGACAGTACTGATGAACTGACTCATAACTGACAGCTATGGAATCCGTCATGCTAGCAACCGGGTTGCAGACTCAACAAACTTAAATTATTATTTTCAAGTTCACTTATTTTTCATGATATTCTGTATCATTAGCTATTTTAATAAATAATATTAAATTCACTAGAGTCCCAGTAAACCAAAATAATTTGGACCTAACTTTGTTCGGATTACCAGATTGTTTGGATTATCTGAGAAATCCTAGAGAGAATTCCTGAACTAGAATTTCTTACACAAAATAGTTTTCAAATGTTGAACAATATGTTCTTTGTTGCAGCCTGAGAAGAAAAAGCCGATAAAATACAAGTGAAATGAACACCAGAGGTAGACGACAAACCTCATCATCCATACAGTTCCTCGATGAATAAGGTTAAAAGTATGGAATTAAATTGATTATACAAAATGTAAATAAATCTCTGTACAGTATTTATATTGCTTTATAGGCTGTTTTATAAATAATCAAAGTGCTTTACAGTAAAAGAGATATTAAATGCTATATATCTTGTTGAAATTAATGTTGATTTTATAAAAAAATCTTTATATTTTTTATGCTTGGTGCACAATGCTCTACCATATTCATAAAAAACATTCCTATGTCTTTTGTTTCAATTATGTTGGTTTACTCATATATTATCATATAGACTGAATGTGTCATATGGCTAAATAATCAGCTGATTATTACCATTATTAATATTATTGTTTACATTTTTCTAGGCAGTTAGTTTTATAAAGATATATCAGAATGAAAATTAAATATTATTTTTACTGTAAGAAGTTAATAAAACTGTTTGCAAGTTGAAATTCTATTCTCTTTAAAACCTTCTTGTTCATTTCAGGACTCCCATAGATGATAAAATATATAGCCATCTGACAATTCTAAATTGACAAGTGTTTTTCGGAGGGAAAGGAACTTGAAGAGTACTAGGTAAATCAAGTATACCAATGTCAATTAAGTTTCAGGATTTTTTGTAACAAATATCCTCTATTTAATATCGCTATAGTTCTAAGGCCTGTACAGTGAATTGAAGACAGTGAGGTACTGTAGTCGAGTGAGTCACTTGGGCTAGCCAAAGGTGACCTCCCGTGATCTGACAGGAGTCGCCGGCCACTAATTTTGATCCAGCAACCTTTGTCTTACTGGACCATATTCAAAAACAACACAACCAATTCAGAAAAAATTATAATTACAGCTTGTACCCTGGTAACAATAATTTGTACATATTTACAAAAATTACAAATTTAAAACACCTTCACCATTAAACAAAGCAAACATTAACTATTTAATCTTAATGCAAGATGGTCCCTTCCTTGCTCACTAGGGTTAATTGCACCTAAGGTAACTTTTCCGCTGCACATCGGAAGCCAAGGTTCCCGGCGGAACTATCCGGAGTGTTCTGGGATCTTGCCTCGCATCGGTGGCGGAAGCAATATGATTGATGGCAAAGGTAAGAGCCACCTTTCTTCACTTTGTCAACCCCGACCTTTGGACCTTCCTGAAACAGCAGATAAAGTATTGAGTATTAAGGCAGTGCAAGGGGGTGTTACTGGCGTTAGGGACCACTGAAGACTGCTGAGTCGGCGCTAGTGTCGCTTATTCGCGACGCTATGTGATTGTTTCATATAAACTTCCTAAATAAAATGTTGTTTGAGATAACAATTCTGCTTTTTGTAAATTTTAAAACACATTTTTTACCTCCAAAATGACATATTTTATAAGATTATCAGATCAAAAATGTGGCTTTAAAAAAATCATTATCTTTCCTTTTTTAAATTTAGTTTTAAAATTTTTACCTATTTCAACATTTTACATGGGTTACGTATAAAAGATCTGTTATTGATCCACATTCCCAAAATTTCAGCTCAAAAGCAAAATAGTTTTTCCAAACTCTTTCCATGAAAAACGCCAAATTTCCAAATTAATCACCCTGTAACTCAAAAGGGTTTCACGTAAAACTTGAAAAACTTATGCCAAAGCATATTTGTGTAACAATGAACCAATTAATGTTAAAACTATATTTTTTTAAGATCAGTTTTTTCATTCACACTACCTTAAAGCATTCATTCTCTTGGATGACATTTAGTTACATTACCTAATTTTAGTTCAAATACATTCAATAATTCCCTTATAATATACATTGATAATAAAATACATTTGATTATAAACTAGGATCGATAAAAATACCGCAAGCCCTCTGTGTGGCTATTGGGAAGATACGCCTTCAGTAGCGAATCCTGGTATAGAAAGCTCGCACTAACACAGTGAAGAATATACTATGCTAACCACATGTCGCTTATTAGCAAACAAAATTCCTTTAAAGGAATGTGATTTCCCCAGGCTTATTTTAAACTATTCCAACGACTGTCTCTATTACATTAATCTTTATCCTCTCCCAATATTTGACAGATGTCACTTTGAAATGTTGTAGACTCTCCTGTTTTGTCATTTTGTAAACAATGAAGAATTAATTAACAATAACTTAAATGTATCAGTAGAGCCTACACCTTTCAGCTTTTTTAACCCGTGCGAAGAACGGGTACTTTGGCTAGTATAGTATACAGGAAACATGTCATCATGAGTATTTAGGAGCGATTGGTTCAGGTTTTATCTGCAGGATTGTAGAAAGTCTTATCACTTAGTGATAACAGGACTACACAGCCGACACACCAGGCAATCTCGCGGATGAATGTAGAAATAAGGATAGTGAGATTTTTTCAAACAAAAGGGATTTTGCATTATCCAAGATTATGTAGAAACAACCATTAAATGTTTATTGATGTTTTTATCTCATTAATAATATTTTATACCATCAATAACCAACCTAACCTAACTCCGCAGAGGGATGCATGTCAGCAACCAGTACACGTTGCGTTACACCATAATAAACGGGATATTGCCAACATACAGCACTCTGTAGAGTTAAGATAGGTTGGTTATTGATATATGCCACCATGAAATTAAATTTAATAATAGTTTTAGAATTTGAAGCGATCAATCTAATAATCATCGGTCAAAGATCAATAAATTAAGTAAGTAAGATAGTATAAAATACTATTAACGAGATAACAATATCAATAAACAACCTAACTTAACTCTGCAGAGCACTGTAAGTTGGCAATATCCTGTATATTATCATATAACGCAACGTGTATTAATCGCCGATGTAGCGTTAAGTTAGGTTGGTTATTGATAGTATAAAATATTATTAACGAGATAAATACATCCTTAAAAACCTATCCTATTAAAACTACTATATTTATAAATAGTATTGGTGGTGAATAAATAAATGGAATCCTAAGATAAAAAACTGGTGGTGGTGAATTAACGGAAAAGATCCAAATTTTCTATCATAGAGTCCCACCCCCCTCCCCTGTTAATCAATCTAGAAAGCGTAAGGTGGTAAACTTATAAATAATCCCTCATATGCAAGAAAATTAAGGCTTAATCCAATGAAAGTAACAAAAACTTTGTCTCAATGTCGTTGTGAGAACTGAGTACTGTTACTTGTATTTTCACTTGGCCGACATGTATTGTAAAATGCTTGTGGTGCAATCTTGTAGTCTTGTTAGTTGTTACTCACTAAGGCTGTCATATCCCAAAAGCCACTAGGTTGTATCTGAGGGACCTACACAATCCGAATCAGGGGGATCAGAGGGATCCGAATCACAATTTTGGCTCTGAATTACGAAATGGTCTAATTATGAGGATGGTCTTTGATGATGAAAAAAATATATATAATGATAACTGGCTGGGTGGTGTAGTGGTTATAATACCCGCCTTCAAAACTGAAGGTCGCCGGATCGAATCCCGCCAGGGTCGAATCTGGACCCATTCGCCATTTGTCATTGGGCTACTACTTAATGATGCTTCCTAACAACAGGTCGACGTTAGGTAGTAACAAGACCGGGGTTGGGACCGTTCCCCATCAAAACGTTAAAAATGCCACCGGCGTAGAAATAGACAAAATAAAAAAAATAAGATGCAATATTGTTGTAATGAAAACTATTTGATTTTAAACTCTGATAAAACTAAACTTTTGGAATTTCATAACAGGAAAAAACCTGAACCTGCTCCTTAACTAATCCTTAATGGGGTCGCTCTCACTTCTTCTGAAAAAGTTAAGTACCTTGGCCTGCACATTACCGAAAATCATAAGTGGGACGAGCATATTGACTCCATACTATCAAGATTAAAATCTGTAATTTATTTAATTACTAGGCTCCAGAAATTGGTCCAAACTGACATATTGTTGAAAGTCTATTATGGATGTTTCCATAGCATAATGTCTAATGGAATAGAGTTTTGGGGAGGTAGCACCATGGCCTACAGAATTTTCATCCTTCAAAAAAGAATTATGAGGAAGACGTTTGGTGCTCAACGCCCTGCCCACTGTAGGCCCCTGTTCAAGGACCTGGGAATATTAACCCTCCCATCATTATTTATTTTGGAATCTGCCATACTGGTGAAAAGTAACCCAGAATTTTTTTTTCAAATAATGTGGTCCACCAGTACAACATAAGTAGTGCGCACCAAGTACATGTACCTCAGGTGAATATGGCTTTGGCCAGTAGGAGCCCATATTTTACCAGTATCAAGGTATATAAGGAATTACCAAAATGTATAATTGAAGAAGAAAACTTTAACAAATTTAAGACTATCTTAAATTAATATTTATGTGGAGCGGCCTACTATAATTTGGATTAATTAACAACTCAGACCTAAAAATGTCTTCATACCCATTCTGACGACCACATCGCGGGAGCGATACTGTAGGGACAATATCAAGTATCAAGTAATTATAATCGTAATATTCAGTAGAGGGAACGTTAATCTACATCAGGATATTTCAAATCCAACAACCATCACTTGTAACAATCCACAAATCAAGATTTCCTAGTTGCTGGATTACAGGACACACCACCTTCTCAGAAAGTTATAAACTATTTTTACTTATTTTACTATACTTTATCTCTAGTAATTTAGTAATCTAGTAGGCTACAATGGCCCTTGACATGCCTTCTGACCACCTTCACACTAGATACGCCTTCGGTAAGTCATTTTCAGTGGTGATTCCACCAAGGATTGACTGGCAAGATGGCGGCAGACCTCTTCATCCCTGCGAGTCAGAATGGTACACGGATGGCTCTAAGGGAAGTAAGGGAACTGGAGCTGGAATACTGGGGGTGCAAGATAAGGTAAAGCTCTGCGTTCCCATGGGGGATCTCCCCACAGTGTTCCAGGCAGAAGTGGCAGCCATTATGGAATGTGCTCTGTTCAATCTCAACAGAGGTGTCAGGAACAAGAACATTACCATTTTCTCAGATAGTCAAGCCACCCTCAAGGCTCTGGACTCCTGTACCTTCGACTCCAAGTTAGTGTGGGAATGCCGCAACGCGGTGTCTTCTCTTGGCAGTCACAACAACGTTACCCTTTGCTGGGTCCCAGGACACTCAGGTATTATGGGCAATGAAATAGCTGATCGTCTGGCGAACGATGGCGCTTTGATCCCATTCGTGGGTCCACAACCCTTCTGCGGCATCTCCAGGGCGCATGTGGATCGAGAGATCAACACGTGGGCACGTGAGTGTCACCGCAGGAGATGGGCGGAGCTGCCCCTACTGAGAGTAAGTAAACTGTCTCTCAGCTCTCCCTCTTCAAGGATCGCTGAGGATCTTCTACAGTTAGGTAGGTCCGAACTCAGACTCATTGTAGGTCTCATCACGGGACATGGACATATGAGGAAACATCTTGCTCGAATGGGACTCTTCCCCGGAGATCCAATCTGCAGGAAGTGTGGGCAGTCCGAGGAGACTGCTGATCATCTGCTGTATGACTGCACCGAGCTTGCCGGGGTGAGAGCTGCCACTCTCGGCGTCATGGAGAGGGGTCGTCACCTTCCCCGGGAGGAGCTTGTGGGAAGACTACGGCAGTTTGTCAGGTTTTTAAACTTGGAAGGTCCGTGAAACATTCAATCAACAGGGGTGCACAAAAAGCCACTTGGCTGACGTGCTATAGGAACTCTGTTCCGCCCCTTTGTGTAATGTAATGTAATGTAAAATCTAGTAGGCTACAACGGACCAATGTGAGGTCTCTTAGTTACCATCGGCTGTTGGGCTATTAATTAACAGTCTTGTCTAAGGAACATGTCAGCCTTAGTCAGTAACAAGACTACAAGATCGCGCCACAAATTATCTTACACTCAATTGTCATTCATATTTGGCTTAAAATACCTACCTTGTAGTATGGTCGCCATTTCAGTAATTTAATCTAATCCCCCAGTATAAACGGGGGGCCGGGGCACTCCCCCGGGATTTAACCACAACCATAAAATTACCCTCATTCATAATTGGCTTAAAATACCAACGTTGTGGTATGGTTGTATCTAATCTATCTTCTATAATCTATTTTCCCCTCTGTAGAAAAATATTGGTATAAGGATTCATTTTAACCGCGGACGGCTAAGCCTACAATGACAGGGGTACCCCAGGTCCTGCAATTTCCAAAATAGCCACTGGATGCTGTATGCTGTTGAGTAATTTACCACCAATATGCTAGGTTATAGTTTCGCAAGGTTTTGTTGGGTGCTGTTTCATTGGTGAAATGTGTGTGGAATTTGAAAGTGAAAGTGAAACCTTGAGGATGAAAACTGTCGTAATTAATGTATATATGTTTAAGTTTTGATAGTAATTGATTACATTATGACATTAATTTGATTCATGAACTACTAAATTTATTTCAGTAACCGTTAAAGTTGATGAAGATGTTGTATTTTAAAATATAAAGCATATCCTTATGGATAGTTACATAGAGTATCAGATTGCACTTTGTTATTATTCCACATAAAATATTATTTCGGTAAAGAAATATCTTGAAATGTTTATCTGATATTTGTTAACAAAGCTCATAATAACTGATTTGGAAACAGTATATGTTGAAAAAATAATACCCTACTTCATTTTGATCGTCCTCCCTTCGTTTTAAAATTTTGACATAACAGTCTATTTTTTATTTCTTCATCATTCACAAATTCACCGCATGTGCACGAATAATTTGAGCAATAAATTATAGTGAGGCCAAATTAAGGACATTTATTTGGCCTATTTTATCGTTCCGATGTTAGTATAACCAACAAATTTACAAAGCATAATATGTTTGTCTTTTTTCCTTTTAGAAGTAATAGCTTACAAATTCTAGTCTATGTAGACGTTTTCCAGTTAATATGTTGTTTAACTCGGTTTAAAATTATCTTTTGTGTTTTATATGCTATAAATATTAAATTTTTCGGACAATCCAACCTTTTTTCTGTTCCGACCATGGTCCCGGTCCTGAAGGTGACGGATTAGAGGGATTCTACTGTACAGTAAAAAGTTTGAATGGGCCATTCTATTTTATGGAATGAAGTAGATATTTGTACCTCCACTAGGCTGATGTGGATATTAAACTTACCTCGAACTGTGTACCTCACATTGGTCCGTTGTAGCCTACTATATTAATAATTACTAGAGATAAAGTATAGTAAAATAAGTAAAAATAGTTTATAACTTTCTGGGATGGTGGCGTGTCCTGTAATCCAGCTGCTAGGAAATCTCGATTTGTGGATTGTTACAAGTGATGGTTGTTGGATTTGAAATATCCTGATGTAGATCAACGATCACTCTACTGAATATTACGTTTATGATTACTTGATACTTGAGATTGTCCCTACAGTATCGCTCCCGCGATGAGGTCGTCAGAATGGGTATGAAGACATTTTTAGGTCTGAGTTGTTAATTAATCCAAATTATGGTGACTTGACAGTGATCACACCATTTGACACATAACATATAAATTTTTAACTCTTCCTACACAATCTCCTTTTTTAATTTTGTTTGGTAAACAAGGAAGATTCTTCCGGTTGTTTCTAGCCATTCCACCAGCCCCTAATTTGTTTTATTAAAGCCATTTGTATAAATCGAGACTGCTGTAGCGATTGTCGAGGAACAGTACATGATTGCACCCTAAATAATTGAGAATTTGAAAACCAGGGTCAGACGTGTCACAAGCCATCCACTCTCCTACATCTTCAGCACTTACTTCTGTACAACCAGGAATTTTTACAATCATTTTTCTTATTTCCTCTAGTGACAACGCATCTTCATCATCTTCATCCTCTCCATTCTCTTGTTTCTCATTTTCTTCAGATTCTTTTTTTTTGTTCTCAGACGGTAGGCCTTTCAGTTTATTCCACGCACGTCTTAGCGTCACTGCCGTAACCAAACTCCAAGCTTCCGCTACCATGTAACAGCAGTCCTATAAATTTATTTTGCTATGATTTGCCAAAACCAATTCTTCATCTTCAACACCTTCGATCAGCAGTTTTCTCAGCAGTTGCCTTCTGTAATGGCACTTCATTGTTTCAATAAGAGACTGGTCCATGGGTTGCAGCAAACTTGTAACATTGGGAGGCAAAAAATTTGTTTTAAACTGCCCATTCTCTCTTTCCAACAGTTCTGCTATAGGATGAGTGGGTGCGTTATCAACAATTAAAAGCACCTTACTGCCTTCTTTTCCCACCGATTTTTGGTGCTTTTTCACTTCAGGAATAAACACTTCATCATAGCATTCGGTAAACAAAGCTGCAGTCATCCAGGCCTTGGGTTGACTTTTGTTGAAGTGAGCGAACCGCGCAAACACTGGCTTCGCGGGGGGAAGAATAATAGCGCACTTAGACTTTTTTTGGACAAATTTTTTTCTGAAAGTGATTCGGATAATCGGCGATTCGGATAGTCGGAGTTCGGATAGTTGGAGTTCTACTGTACTTAATTTTTGCCTGTATAAATTATAAAACCAAGCATACTAGACTTGCTATCACATAAAACGTAGTTTTATGCCAAACCTATTGCATTTAGACGGTATATATTGCTTGAAGGCTAACTTTCCCTTCCAAAGCATAAGGCTTTTGTAAATCACCAGAGTTTGCTCTGGGGTAAAAGATGATGTGAATTTTTGACTTTAAGACTGTACAAATTTTGTAAAATTTGCCACCACCTGTTACCAGTGCGTTATTTTTATGGTATTTTGAGGCTATGGTAGGCCTATATTGAGGCTATTTTTGTAGTAGATGTGTTATTTATGGATTTTTCACGTATAATCACATATAGTGATAAATTGAGTTTAGGAAGATCATCCATAGGCCTATGCTGTGGACAGGTAAAACCCTCATCTACTCCTAAATTCTTTTCTTGGGTATTTTTTTCTATCCACATCAGGAAAAACATAATTCAAAAACTAGTGACCTTGTAAAGAGTACGTACAGGGTTGACCTGGTAGTGAGGAGAATGAGAGACTGTCCACCAGTCGCTGACCCATTCCCACACATTGCCCACCATGTTATGCAATCCCAGACTGGAGTTGGGGAAGTGGTGGACCGGAGCCGTTGATACGAATCCGTCGTCTGCTGTATTGTTGTGAGGGAACTCACCCTGCCATATGTTCATCCTGCAACAGAAATAAATGTTATCCATGAAAGCTTTTCCACTTAATAGCTCTATTGCATTTTTAATTTGCTATAGCCAATTCATATATTATTTATTTCAAAACAAGTCCTCAAAAGGAAAGGAAAGGTCCTTGCATGAGAGCTTGTGCTGAGTCCATAACACTCTTTTGAAAGAAAATATTACAAATTAGAATTGTGGTTACTAGTAAGAAAAATAAAAATTTAAACAGGGTAGGCCATATTAACATAGATAGAATAAATATTTTTGAATGTTTATTCAAAAATAAAGTTAGTGAAAAGACAATTTTTGCCATACTAAAATCAGTTAAGGAACAATATTATTATACTTAAAATTACAAGTTTGAATAACTATATGGTGAGGAAAGTTATGCAATTTCAATGAATCTCCTGACTTAATGATTCAAGGCCGCCGGACCCTGCTAAAGTAGTTTATTACGCAGCGTGGAAGAAGTCCAATTCCTCCTCCTCACTCTCATCTGATAATAACCCTACATCATCTAGGCCTAACCAATGGGATATTTCACTAGATCTAGGCATCATAAAAACTAATAAAATAAAAATATAACAGTCTAAAAACTAGTCACCCAATTTTCAGTTACAACAAACAGCTCACTTACGTTACATTTTAATACAAAAGCGTTTGTCACAAACACATAACAAATTTTCTTTTTCAAACAAAAAGAAAGACACCATAAACACTTAATTATCTAGGTATAATTATAACACTTAGAATATAATTTGACGTCAGTTGACATCGTACAGATTATAAACATACGCAAGGAACTTCAGTAAACAGGACGTATACAGTACCAAGTCTATGCAACGAACAAAGACAAAACAGCTGTGCTTGTAAACAACATATCTGTCGCACTCACAGCTGATCGAAATAGGTTGGAAAATGTAGAAAATTCTACGCAATATTCTCCACACAGTCTGAGTTCAAAAAAGTTTAAAAGAACGTCACTAGAATGCACCAGCTGGCAAGTTGCGTGATGACGAGAAACTCATGTGAAACCGCAGTAGTGCCATTTGTAGCATAATGTGGAACTATCATCAAACCGCCTTGAAGGGTTAATATATTGTTCAAGAGATAAGGACATGCTGAAGCAACACTCTAGAAGGAATTATTGTGAGTTGCATTAACACAATTCCTTACAAAACATTATTTTCAAAAATGTACTAACAAGAATTTATTTTTTATTTTTGCCTAATTCACTAAACTCAAAATCCAGATTTGTGCACTATGGAAACTCCCTCTATTTCAGGCCTAAACAATAAGCCTAAAATCTAATATCAACACTTTTGGAAGTCAGAACGGTCTGTTGTTGGTTCTTAAAACACTCACCATTACAAGTTAGATGTATTACAGACTTGTCTAATTTTAGCAATATGTATTGTTTTCATAAATATCTTTTATAAATGCAAATGTTTTTTCTACTTTTGACCAATTTTGAATGCAAATATTTGTTTTATTTATATTGTTCGAAACTACCTTCATAATGATCTGAGGAGTGTTTTGATCTAGCCATGCATTTTACCTCAAAAGTAGACTACTTACAAGCAGTTCATTGAATGTAGTTAGAAAACTCATAATATAGCAACCTGTGTTCTCCTCTCGGCATAAGACTGTTGCCCCAGGGGTAACGCCTCCTGTGGAGACCACTGCGACATGCATACTCCCATTCTGCTTCTGTTGGCAACCTCTTGCCAGCCCACTTACAGAATGCTACTGCATCATTCCATGAAACGTGTACAACAGGGTGGTCCATTCTATCTGAACAGATTTCCATAAGTGTAAAGGTGAAATATACCCTATTTAGTAGCCTACAGTTAATAAAAAGTTGATAAGACAGCTGTAGGAGCAATTCAGACTTATTTGTTTCCTCCTAAACAATTTCAAAATTTTACTATTAATTTTGGTAGGCTCCTATCTAGTTTAATTTTTAAATAACCTTATATGCGTTAAGACCATCACCTTGATCTTTCCAAATTACAGAATAACAGAGCTTAATAGTTTTTACATCTGATAGGATAAGCTATTGATTGAAAAATAAATGGCGTACATGTTATGTTAAAACAGTTTTATAACTTAAGAATTATTATATAAACTAAGGGTCCGGACAATATATGTTTAAACTGAACACATTTCTTTTCAGGAATCCTAAATATGCACACATTGGAAATTATTAACTGCTCTGTTCATATCACTCTAGTAAGATAGTAGGCAAGATACTTAGGCAAACAAAAACAATTTATACAGGAGCTACAAACACTGTAAACACAGTAACACTGTACGGCCTAAATATAAGTAAAATATGTTGTAGCTAACATTTAAATTTTAAAACAACCCTATATGCTACAAGTTACAGTTTTTTACATTTCATTATCTTTGAATAGAAGCCATTATTTGTTTTGAGCCACCTCTTGAAAATACAACCGATAAAATATACGGATTACGCTAAGTATAAATGGTGATTAATAAATGTAACAACTTACCATTAATATGTGAATCTGGTCCTTCAGGATGCATCCAATTAGCTCCACTGACTGGAAGCCACCAGGGAGCTGCTGCGACAGCTTGGTTTATGGGGGTTTTTGTTTTTTCACTTAGTAAATTCTCAAAAACAAAGGAGTTACCAAAATATTCAGCCTCAGTTTTGTATTTAGTACTGTTGACGAATTTCCCAAAATCATCGTTGCTTACTTCATAAATGTCCATAAAGAAGTCGTGCACAAATACTTCTCTTTCTGGTGATTCACCGTCCAATTTAATCATAGGTTTGTTTGTACCCATATAAAACTTGCCGCCAGGGATAAAAACCATTTTTTGTCTCATTTTATGTGGTATAGACATCTGGAGTTTACACATTTGTTCATGAGGGGAGTAATGTTTAATGAGATTTAAAAATATGTTATATGAAGGATGTTTTTTGTTGTCTCTGTTAGTTGCACTACAACCACAGCCAGTATTTTCACCTGTTTCAGCATAACTGTTCATAAAGAACAAAAACATGAGCAAGGGGCAAATGATACTGGTAGATAAATCTTTTGAAAGTTCTATGCCTAAATATTTGTTTAATCCCATCTTAACCTTTATGTATCTACGCATTTATTTTTAAATTATCCTATGTTCATTTCTTCAGGAAACCACTTTCAATGGACTATTACAGACCAAAAGCATTGGCTTCAATCTAAGAAAAATCAGTAAAATCTATAAAAAATTTCATTGTTGGTTATAATTTTAAACATCTCATAGTAAAATATAGTAAACTAAATGAAATAAATAAATATATTTAAAATGTAGCCAACTGTCACATAACATAACCTCAACTTTTCAACTAGACTAGAAGACACATCAACAATAATAAACAGACATGAGACAAGTCAGATCTGTCATCCGTCAAGGGGTAATAACAAACACAAAAACAGCTGGAAAAGTCAGTTCCTTTTTTTGCTCTAAATTATTAGCTTTTCGCATTGATCTATATTAATACTAATGTATAGTACTTGCAATCATTGAATGAATAAAAATTATAGAGATTTAAGTTTTAAAAAAATGCGTCAAAATTTCCGTATAAAAATATAGTACGGTACAATTAATTATGTAGGGCCAACACAACTTACCTCTTTCCCCGAGGAAAAGGGTAAATATGATTTAAAATATCGTTACTCTTCTTTATTGTGGAACAGCAGCAATTAATTGCATATGGTGTAAATATTTACATAACAAAATAACTCAAGAACAAGACATTTTGTACCATCGCACTAGCTACCAGGATATGAAAATTGACCTATAAACGTTCACATATATTTACCAAACAATATCAGGAAACGGTTTAGAGATAAACTTATATATATTTTAGTACAACCGGGACCGTGGCGTGTCCTGTAATCCAGCTACCTGGAGATCACGAATGTGGATAGACATATGAGCGATGGATAGTGGTTGTAATGTTGTTGTTTGGATTAACGTCCGCACAATTGAATACTACGTTAATCCGGAAAGACCATCCTCATAATTAGGCCAGTTTGTATATTCAAAGGCAGAGGTTTGGACTCACGTTAAATTGTAGGTCCTTTAGATCTCCCATTAACTGTTGGGCTAATTACCAGTTCTGTCATCAGCCTTAGTCAGTAACAAGACTAAAAGATAGCGTCACAATCATTTTAGGTACATTTATTTCTCATTCATAATTGCCTTAAAATACCTGGAAAGGTCACCATTTCAAATGGTAATCTAATCTTCCTAAACCAAAATCAGCCTTCTAAGTTTGCTGAACACCTGATAAATGTTAATCACACAGCAGCAGCCAAAACTTTTAAAATTTTACATGAATATAAAAAAGCCCCTTGATTGCATTAAAGTTGTTTGAAATATTCAAAGCGATAAATAAATCTCCCGAAGACGTTTTAAATGAAAAATCAGACTTCAAATGCTGATAAAAAATGCACACAACAGCAGAAAACTTTTAATAAATTTAAAAGCATGAATATAAAAAGTTGATGAAATTAATTTTTGCAAAAATAAAGATAAACTTTAAATGAAATTTTTATATACTGTAGATTTACTTATGGAAATAATGTTCATGGATATGTCTAAAGAGAATGTTTTCAGTGCATCTGAACAGCTGTTCTTATTCTTTTATATTAAAAATTCAATATAATAGCTCAATAATAATAATAGTTTTTATGGAAACCTGTTACATCTTTTCCAACTTAAAAATCACCAACCCCCCCCCTGGAGCTAAGATATACCATATATTTAATTTTTACTGTATACTAAAACGCCTGCTGTAAATAGTACAACATTGTGAATGTAAATTATTATGTATATTCTGGGTCGTGCATAGTGAATAACAAACAATAAAACATAATAACATTTTAATAAAATTAAATTACTAATCTGTTTTATACTTTTTCAAATCCAATCTGTACAACTAAACGAAATACCTAAAATAGGCTAAAAATATAAACACCTGATATTATAATTAAACGTAATAATATAAACATTGTAATTACCGTATTATATAAACACGTGACTTTAATCAGACAGAAAATAAAAATATAAATACATAATCCCCCAAAACCGTAAACTATTAACGTGGTGAATAAAGCTGTTCATTTTTTACAGTACACATTTACTTCGTAGTTTTACATTAATGAATGATTCAGATGGCATTGGATTGTAAAGCATGTTGCTAATGGAAAGTAAACCAATCAGCTGTAGTTAAGAAATCAAATGTTTTCATTGTAGACAATTTGTAAACAAACTTACTCTCCATAAGGTTAACATTAGAAATTTAAAACGCCATAAAATGGAAACTTATGGGGTTTTCGAAAATATTTTTTCACTAAAACCTTCCCGGACACATATAGAGCAACTTCCTAAAATTTCATGGTGATCGGATGAGTAGTTTGGCAACGCATAAAGGACATACATACATACATACATACAGACAGACATACATTCAATTTTATATATAGAGATTTTATTTGACAGAATCGAATAACAGATTTTATTTGCTAGAATCGAATAACACATTGTTTAATAGTCAGAGTTCAATAGTTTAATAGATCACATGTTATCTATAATCAGCTGATTCCCCCACCCCAAGGTAAAAGTCGCCAGACAGGTATCGGTTAGTTATGTTGTGGTCTTCATATAACCGTCGGAGTGTTAATGTTCATTAATTAATTAATTTGTGTGGCCGGTGCAATGTTCAATGTGTAGTGTTGAATAATGTGTTTTCGTGTAATTTTAATTCATCATGACGACTTGTAACGAGAAATAGCTGACAAAGGCTTGAAAATGGGTCTAAAAACTAGTCGCTCGTGAACTAAACCAAAGAATTGAAGGAAGAAGGTAAACTATCTGAGTTATACATTACTATTTGTTTGTTGGATTCGGTACTGTCCATTGTCAGTAACAATAAAGATACTCATGTTAATTTTGTGTTTATTAATTTCCGAGGAAATTCAAACGCTTTTTTCGAACTGGTGCGGTTAGGGCTTACTAACCGATGATGTTAGGTAGGTGATTAATTACCTATTAGCTCAATTACAAATTATGGCGGTGTCCAAAAACTAACCTGCGACCCTCAAATTACAAGGTGGACAAGTTTGTAACCACAGCATATCTTTGGTGTCGCAAGGTGCGACATCAGACTGAATTTTGGGGGGGGGTTGAAAAAGTACGAAAAATGTGGGGTATTTTATCAATATGCAGTTTTACAACTAATATAA
This sequence comes from Nephotettix cincticeps, assembly GCA_023375725.1. Classification (NCBI taxonomy): domain Eukaryota; kingdom Metazoa; phylum Arthropoda; class Insecta; order Hemiptera; family Cicadellidae; genus Nephotettix; species Nephotettix cincticeps. Next base: position 45,271,626 of record CM041787.1, read on the forward strand.
TTATTTACCATGTGTTTATTGTGTTCTTGACTCGTAAATCAGAAAACGCTAAACTTGAATGATCTAATAACAATACTGTCAGGTTCAGATGTTCTAAATTTACCTTTTGTTGACGCCTGTGATGATGTTTTGTTTACTTACAGGCTGTGCTCACACTCACACTCACACTCACACTAATGTGACTGACTGTGTTCACTGTGTGTGTGTACACTATCCTGTGATCACATGCTACTAACAGTTAATCGTAGTTCACTGTCTCACCGCTCGACTTACGTTCGTCTAGCGCTATTTGCCATGCAACAACTACTCTTGACTAGCCTAGGTGCACTGTTGTTTACTTTATTTTCAATATCGGTGGAATGAGTTTTGATTTTGTAAAGTTTAATGTGTTGCGAGTAATAAACTACCTTTACAGGCTATGCCAATAGTGTTCATTACAATCCTGTTGGCTACTAGCTAAAATGTGTACTCTTTTAACCAGGCTGTGATTGTGGCGGTGCGGCCCATTAGCCTAATCATGTATATCCAACGTAGAGACCTGTAATTAACTTACAATACTTAGCATTTTCCATGTAGGCTATACGCTTAGTGAGGTCATGTGGCTATATGGACAGCTGTTTAGAGGAACCGGAAACATTTCCTGTAGAAATATCCATGATCTAACGTATTTTCCGCAGGGAAGTAAATACAATAATTTTAGGCGGGGGGATTTTTATACATGAGCCATGTGGGATGGATACCCCTGCAGCTCAAATCATTACTGTATACACTAAAATCAGTCATATTTATCGTTTTGTTGTTTGACAATATACATATATTTATTTGAGTACATATATTTTATCCATTAAAGAATTATATTCCGAAGGTGGCAAATTATATTGACTTTTTAAGTTTTTATGAAGTCGTGTATGTGTATATGTTTGTGGGACGGTAATCCAGCTACTTGGAGGTAAAAAAATATAAATAGTTGTGAGCGATGGTCGGTGGGTATAGTGTAGTCTTTGCGGATTAACGCAGTATTCAATAGTGCGGACGTTAATCCACACAAGAGACTCTTGTGTGGATTAACGTCCGTACCATTGAATACTGCGTTAATCCGCAAAGACCATCCTGATAATTAAATCAATTCATAATTCAAAGGCCGTGGTTCGGACTCCACGGACGGCACTGTTTAATAATAATAATAATAAATTCTTTATTCTTTCCTTACAAACAAACATTACAATTCATACAGTACAATAATGAAATGTCCTCGCATAGGCAGAGCCTGTGCGCGGGGGCAGATCCCTAGAGACTATCGCCCGTTAATTTTTTGGCGACTGCAGGGAACAATATTTAGTTTGTAAAAAGTATAGTAAAATTAACAAAAAATAAATAAAAGAACCAGTAACCATGCGGATGAAGGCAAAATTAGAAAATAAGTTAATAATAGGGATAAAACCAGATACTTTAAGCTACAGAAAACGTACATGCGCAACATGCAATCACATCCACACTATTATTCAGACAATCCCATTCGGTCTACATTATCTGCACATGCACATTCAAAAATACATTCACCCAACCTTACATCCACATTCGAATTCAACATTCAAAACATGCACATTCATTAAGATGAAGGTTTGTTCGATTTGGAACCAAAAGTTTAGAAAAAAGGTGGAAAAAAGTGAGATGGAGTAATATGGCCGTATAACGTGCTCACAGTCAAGCGCGGTATTGGGTGGTAACCAACCCCATGGCAGCCTCCCTTCCGATGCCAATTAACCATCCGATAAGTTTCTTTCTGAACACAACAATGCTACATGGGGCAATATTCCTGAATTCATCAGGTAAGTTTGTATAAATTACATGGGCAATATATAGACAGCTAGTATAGTTTATGGATTTTTTGATCTTTCAAACTTAGGTCGCGGAAATTGCCAATACTCCTCCAGAGTTAAGACATATCCATGTTAAAAGGAATGAATGACATCGATTAAAGCCGAATGAATTGAGAAAACCACAATGAGTTAAATACCTCCCGTAAAGATAAGCTCGATTCCTGGAAGCAATAAGATGGCCGCCGCGAGTAGGGGAGCCAAGGTCGTGTGAAGGCCGCTTCCTCCCCCACTAGCTAATTTACATAACAGCAACGTAGCGCCTGCTATTTTTTGGCGACCTTACGCACTACGTGGACGAAAAACAAATCACCTCACTTCTTTGTAGGAGTCGCTAGATCCAGGTATTACACCTGGTACTGAAATAAAAAAATATTTAATAGCAATATAGTTTTACACATTTATTCAAATTTTTTACTCATATTTATCAATCACATTTATGTATACACTTTCAGTAAGCCTTTAAGCAAAATATTAACCTGAAATATTAAAAAAATTATAAAATATTTTAAGAGTCACGGGTCAAATATTTATCTATACCCTATGATTCTAGTGATATTCGTGTCATTAGGTTTATTATAAATTTAAAATAATAAATTTTGGAAATGTTTCAAATCAATGATCAACGAAAACTTTAATTAAAATCAATTAGTATTGATTTTAATTAAACAGGTATTTATTTATTTATTTCTGTTGGCACTACTTATAGATCACATGTTCATTATAAGCTGGAAATATGTGTCTAATTTCGATAAAAAGGAGTTTCTGAGAGATCGTGCGTCAGTGTAAGGTAATCAAAAACGTTCTCCAAAAGGTAAAGAATATTAGAAACAAGTTTCATCTCAGTAAGTACTCTTGTGTTCTCGGAAAGGCAAACACGAATGCCTTGTTTAGCGTCGCTAAAAGATACGACAGACAAAAATTGAGATAAGGCCTGGATTTCCTGATCTATACAACCCAAAAATAAAAAACAAAATTCTAATTCTATTTATGTCTAAATAAAAATTTATATTATAAATAAGCCAAAAGATAATGGATAAATAAGTCAAAATGTGTCTCATATCACAATTATTTATTTATGTATGTCTGTCTTACTATAACGCTAAACAAAGTATTTATTTGTGTTCGTCTAATCCATGAAAATTAGAGCCATCTCATTTTATTTATTCTATATCCGTTGGAGAATGTTTTTATTCACTGACGTACGCCAGTTTTTGCGATATTAGCAATATTTTTAAGTTTTATTGAAATTATGTTACAGAAATAAGTAACCAGCTTGCTGTCAAATCAAAATCAACATTAGTTTGTTTATATTGATCAACTTTAAGCATATTCCAAAAATTATACTACTGTGTATTGAAATGTTATTATTCGCATATTTTTTTGTGTAAGACTTTATTTAAATATTCAGTTATAGAGAATATCTTGCTACTTCTCTAAGTCACTGTTACTATAGATTAAAGAAGAACTTTATCTAGATAGTGAGTAGCAAATAAGGTTATAATCCATATTTTTAAGGCTCCGGTCTACCCCTGCGCGCAACCGAAATGCAAGGGTTTACAAAAAGTTTTTCTCTTTTAATACTGAGGGTAGAATCAAAGTTAATATGTCATATGAAAGATAAAGAAATTTTGTAGTCTGGAAGGTGCATTTCATTTTGATATTATTGACACAACATTTAGAAGAAGAAAAATAGACGAAAGCGGTGGGGTTGAGGCGGCGCGTTTCCACTCACTGCCAAAAGGCAGCGCCACTTCCTTTCTGCGTATTTTCATTTGCAGAGGTTTCCTACAAGCCGTTTTTTGAACTCAGTTTAGTACTTTAAAGTTTTGCTCTATCTCCTTTTATCTTGACTGTGACGGTGACGTCACTGGCGACGTCCTGTATTCCAGCTACTTGGAGGTCACGAATTGTGGATAGTTGTAAGCAATGGTTGGTTGGTGAAGTGTTCTCTTGTGTGGTAAATCTACACTATTTAAAACTGTTTTAATCTGTATAGACCATCCTCATAATTAGACCAGTTCGTAATTCACAGGCCGTGGTTCGGATTCCACGTTATTCTGTAGGTCGCTTAGTTGCCATCGGCTGTTGGCCTATTAATTTACAGTCCTGTCTAAGGAACATGTCAACCTTGTGACACGAAACCTTTTGACATGATTGTGGCACGAAATTGTGCCACAATCATCTTACATCCAATCCTCATTCATACTCCAAATCATCTCCAGTTCTTCTGAACGAGTTACACGGAAAACTTTGTGTGAATTGAACCATTTGTCTCGTGCTACGAATGATACAACTTACCGATTCTGCCCTATGAAATCTGTGAAGATAGTCTCAGAACTTTCCATGCCCTGTGAAGGTCTGAGTTAGGTAAAATTCATTTCACCATGGTGCCTTTCCAACCAGTCCTTTTTTATACAGTCCTTAATTTCTTGTTTTAGGCAACGTACCACTGTTTTAAAAGCTGTTCAATGGTTTTCTTATGTAAACAAATGTAATAATGTAATTGGGCAGGTTATGTATTTTAGTTTATTTTTAAGTCTATGTCCCGCTTAAATTTCTAAAGTAGCTGAACCATATACTATATATATTTACGTAACTTTAAAAAAAAATAGTCTTGGTGTCGTTGAATAAAGTAAAGGTACAGATGTAACAGAAACTCAGTGATTTAGAAATATTAACGATATAAAAATATCAATAACCAACCTAATTAGCTCCACAGAGCGCTGTATGTCGGCAATATCGCGTGTCTAATGATTGTTACGCAACACGTATTGTTCGCCGACATACGCTCTAACTTTCATAGCGCTCTGTGGAGTTATTGATATTTTTGTTTTAGTTATTGATATTTATCATAATATTTTTATATTTCCAATAATAATCAGAAAACCACATAACCATTAGTTCTCTGTAAACAGCTATCTAAAAAGTGGTATACGTTTAACGGAAAAGATCCGAAAATTCTTTGTGGTATTTTATGAAATTTTGATCCCAGAATTAGTGTCGATCAGTAAATTTAAAATGTGGTTGTAAACAAGTCCAGAGTTTGGATCGTTCCCTCTATCCGTCATAATGTTAAAAATTCTACTGACGTCGACAATTCACATAAAAATACTTTTTTATTGAAAAAAATATTTTAGTGTTATTATTAATTCAAATTATACATTACATTTACACCTGACTACGGAACGATTAAAAATTCTTATAAGTGTTCAGGTTTAAAATTAAAATATTATCATAATCTATGCTTAAGATTAATCAGCAAACGATTACATGTAGAGTGTAGAAATACTCGTATAAAACTAATTGGTCGTCTAACTGATCGGATGTAAGAAATAATTTAAAGCAAATATTTTGCAGCACTGCCCAAAGTTATATCAGAAGAAAACTTGGTGTTTGTGCAAATAAGAACTTTTGGAGAAGATATCGGAACGATGGTGTTTTTAATCCGGCTAATCAATAAATAAATGATTAGCATGGGCGGAGTAAAGGGGGTGCAATACTCCTCCAGACCTCTTAAAAGTTTCTGAATTTTTATTACCAAACTAGCAGTAAGCCCGTCCTTTGTACGGGTTCTAGGATTCGGGTAAAGGAAGAAAGATCACATCATATCAAAATGTAAACCTAAAATCGAAAACAAATCAGTGCAAAGAAAGTAAAGCAATACCCTGCTTTATTATTTAGCATTACTTTACAATTAAATAGATTAGAACATTAATACCATTATTATAATTAGTTATACGTTAAAATAACTTTTTAATATACGAGTAGTATGATTTCGAAATGGGTTTAAAATCAATGACCAATATAAACTAACTAATATTGATTTGACAGCTGTTTGTTTTTATTTCTATTAAATCTTTAAACTACAAAGACAGCTGATTACTAACAGTAGGTTATTCATTGAAAACCGAATCAAAATGTGAGGAATATCGCATAAAAGCGGGGTTTAAAATGCAAGTTATTTACTTTTCAAGGGGCGGTGGGCGATATTAAACATTTACAAACGTTCTCTGGAATGTAGAGAATACATAAAATAAGTTTCATTGTAATAAGTTCTCCTGTATTTCGGAGAAGACGGCGTAAAATGTATCCTGGAGCGTCACAGACAAACCGACAAACAGACAAAAATTGAGATAAGACCGGTTTCGGCTTCTTTAAGGCATGAAAAGTAAAAATAACTAAGAATTAATCTTTCTGAGCAATGTACACAGACAAAACTCTAATTTTATTTATATAGACTTAACAGTTCTATTATACCACCCAGTAATACAGTTACAGTTTTAAATTTTTTGTTTGTAATACCACCCAGTGTTACAGTTAGAGTGTTACAGTTTTGTTTGTAATATCACCAAATGTTAAATTACAGTGTTACAGTTTTGTTTGTAATACCACCCAGTGTTACAGATTTGTTTGTGATACCACCCAGTATTACAGTTTTGTTTGTAATAGTATTTAGTGTTACAGTTACAGTGTTAAAGTTTTGTTTGTAACAGCACCTATTGTTACAGTTTTGTTGTAATACCACCCAGTGTTACAGTTACAGCGTTACATTTTTGTTTTTAATACCACCCAGTGTTATATTTTTGTTTGTGATATCACCCAGTATTACAGTTACAGTGTTACAGTTTTGTTTGCTTTACTACTCAGTGTTACAGTGTTACAGTTTTTTATAAAGAAGCTATATGTAGTCTCAAAATTACATGTTATTTTTTCTTCTTTACAAGTCCAAAAAAATATTTAAAATATTTATTTTATATATTATATATATTATATATTAATATGAATATAAAAGTATAATTTTTTATATATATAAATAATATTATAAAAATATTCTGTTGAGTATTTAGTAAACATTATGAAAATTTTAGAGACTGTTATTCTACAAAACTCACGATTCGTAAACCTTATTCATGGGAACTAGTTTTTTTGTAAAAATATTTTTTAATTTTTCACATGTATTTTTAAAAATTTCTAATTTTATATTCACCATTGGAATCAGCTAAAACATAAAATAATTTCTTAAAGTTTTTTTCTATTTCCAACTAAGATATTAAAAAATAAAGATGTTGTATTGTTGCTCAATGAACATAGATAGAAAATTAATATTTACATATTAAAATATTTTTGGATAAATGATATTTAGTTCATGTGGTTGAGTTCTATTTTTTGTAAAAATATGTTTATGTGTTACATGCAGAAATATTTTTTCCCATATTACATTGGGAATACAAACTCCTTTATTTAGACAGAGTGTAAAGTGTATTGTTAAGAAATTGTTCATGTATGTTCTTTAGTTGTTTCACAGCAGTAATACTGCACATTTTTATGTTTTTTAAATACAAATTTTCATGTTTTGTTTTTGATAAAACTTGTCATATATTATGTTTTTGTTTAAATTCTGAGTACAGGTCTTTGCGACTTTTTTTGTAATACCAGCGAATGTATTTTAAGTAGGATAACTTAAAAGTTTTTTTACATACCAAAACATTAATTTATATTTTTAAAACAGACTACCTGCTTTAAGATTAATAAAAATATTTTTTCAATAGTCTATCTACTTTTATGGTTGACATTATCCTTATTACTGGTACTTTAAAACCTTTTATTTTCCCAATTCTCTAGAATTAGTACCTTTTCGACCTTTTAGCGAATTTCCCATAGGGAAGAAGCTATTACCGTAGGTCTCATGGTAAGACTTAAGCCCGGGACCATGTTATTTTTTCTTCTTTAGGTGCCCAGAGTCCAAAAACAAGAGTCATTAATATTTATATATATGTGTGTCTGTTAGCACGATAACTCTCGTAAAAATGGTCCCATCAAGACCAAATTTGGTAGAGACGTGTATTCCTACAAATGCTCGGACGAGTTCGTAAACCAGACATATCGGTCAATTGGAACGGGTAGTTTGGGGGGGTTTTGTACCCCAAAATGGGTTTTTTTCCGTTTTTCAAATATAATTTTTAAAAGTTTCTAATTTTATATTTCACCATTGGAATCAGCTTAAAAAACTACACAATTAAGTTCCTTAAAGTTTTTCTCTATCTCCAACGGTTACTGAGATATTAAAAAATCTAAACACAGTACGTTGTATTGTGGGGCTCCAATGTTAATCTTAAGGAGGATAGGGAAAAATTCATATTTCTCATATTAATCTATATTTTTGGATAAAACTTAATATTTAGCTTCATGTGGTTGAGATCTATCCATTTATGCTTAAAAATCATAGTTTATGTGTTTATCATGGCAGCAAACCTGCATACTCTTTTCCCGTATTAATCATATAGGGAATAGGTAAACTCCTTTATTTATGGACAGATGTTGATGAAAGTTGGTATAAATGTTAAGATAAAAATTATTTATGGTAGAAATGACTACTTTCAGTGTTGCTCACAGCAGCTAACATGCACACTCTTTCCCATATTAATCTTATGGAGAATATAGGCAAATAATTCTCATGGTTATGGACAGATTTTTATAAAACTTGTCATATATTATTATTATTATATTATTGATTTGGAAATTCACTGAGTACGCAGGTCTGCTGCGACGGGGGTATTACCGATATATAACTTTCCATATAATAGTTTTGAATATTCATATAATTAAGTTATAATCTTTATAGTTATACTTTTCTGTAGTTGTTAGTCGTTTTCTTCCAGTACTATATTTTTTATTATTCGGGTTTATTCATAAGAGGACTTTACTAGCAAACATGCCATGAATATGTTTATATTTAGTAGTTAGTGCAAAATATAGATATATAGTTAAAAAGTTAAGTCAGTTGTAAATATTTTATAATTAGTAAAAATGCGAATAATATTTGAACGCAGACCCAGCCAAAATATAGTGACCGTAGTATGATTTATGATGATGTGTTATTATTTGCACTCGATATTGGGTCATCGGTGAGATATGGTATCCAGGTTTGGTTTGACAGGATTGACAAATACGTAGTGTCCTACTTCCATTCACGAGAAAATAAAAAATATTCCTGAATCCTCCACCTTTTATACAACAACAACACAACAAACAAATCTTGATTTTTTTGCAAATCGATAATTTATGAAATACCTTTACTATCACTATTAAAACCAGCTTAAAAACTTAACAAATTAGAACGGTGTATCGATGAACTCATAGTATTCTTTGGCGCGTTTAAAAAGTGCCCCTATCTACATTACAAAAACATCCAAAACATTAAGTTTATAATGCTGTTTCTATAGTCATACTCAGATATGCTGGAATTTCATAAACATAGGCAGGAAAACACATTATTTCGTAAATTGACTCTCAGGCAAACATTTGGCCAATCACAACGTCAAGGGCGTCAACAAGGCTTTGTTGATTGGCTTCCATCTTTGAGAGGAAATTCCTCGAAATTCCTAGTGATCCCTCTCAACAAAGATCAACAGAGGCTGTTGAGACGTAATAGAGGAAACTGAAGAGGAAATCATACTCAATACTCTAAACTACGTCTGACATTTGTTTATTCAATGAGGTCGTTTCGTAGTTTTATATTTATTCGTAAAGTTATCAAGTGCATGGTCTCATTAAACTTGTAAATAAAAAATGTTTTCCATTACAATCATCCAGCCTACAAAGAATACTCTCTGCTCTACAGAGAAATATTTGTGAAACTCATTCTAAAATCCTTCAAGGTAATATCATTGCCGGTCCATGAATTTTGCTGTGTTGTGGACTTGTAGTTTTCTTATTTCTTGTTAAATTTATATCATGACACTTACTGTAAGTATCATGATATAGATGATGATGATCATTATGACCTTAGAAGCATCAGCACAATTGAGAAAACTGTTTACCAGATAAAAATGAACTAGAACTATTTTTGTTATCAGTTTTATACCATAATTTTAATAATATTTTGTTGTACATCTAATAATAAGCTTGAGTTATAGTTCTAATTGATTATTGTGTTAACTCTTACTCTTACCCCCATAGTCATTTATACCCTAAGTGGTATTTGGCCTCGCCAACTGTCTGCCTCCACCTCTTCTGATCTTCCGCATACTCCTTGTCGACTCCCATCTTCCTCATGACCCTTTTCACTTCATCCTTCCATAATTTCTTTGGTCATCCCGGGGGTTCGTAATTATTAATGTTAGTAATTATTATGTTAAACCTAATTAAATTCAGTGTATTAATTCACTAGTAATTAGTTCGCTGTATTTTTTCAATACATCTGTTTTTTGTTTGTTCTGTAAACAATTATATTTTCTGTATAAGTAACTAAAGTAAGGCATCAAGCTTTATTCCAAGAGTTCTTAGGATCTTTATACTAGAATTTGTTGAATATACAATGTACTGTAAAAATACCAGTATGCTTAAATTTATATGTACAATAATGGTTTAGACAAAAACCAAATTAGTTGTGACTATTTTATAACTGCTTGATTAAAATTACTGAACCATTGTATCACGACTGTTCTTACTCTATAATGAGCAAGTGATACCTCGGGACTCTTATATGTTCCTTTTAAAATTACCTTGTTTTGTATATTCACAAACAGATTAATTCAAGAAACCTTTATTACTCAAATCCCAGTGTTTACAAAACAAAACACAACAACTAAAATTATCAGTTGATCTTATAATGACATTCAACAATAAATAGATGCACATCACTTTGTGATATACAATCATACATTAATCTAATACAGAAAAGAGCAAAAGAAAAAAACCAGAGACGGAAGAAACAAATTACGTCCTAATTATGCACTTGTTTTCATTCTGTAACAACTATGGGACACAATGTTCTTCCATTCTTTCGAAGTGAATACATACAATACGAGTTAAGCAAATATTTGTTTGAAAATTTCGCGCTAATAATATTAAAATGAAAACAAATGTAAAATACGGGCCACTTTTGATCATTTAAGTGTTTCAATTCTGAAGCGCTTAACTTGAAAAGCTTCAGCCCGTCCCTTTTGTTAAAACACCACATGTATTTTGTTGTTAACGTCTATGAATTGGTCCTGAAATCTCTCAGTTAAACCCATTGAGGTATTACGATTGTGGAATCGTTTCAAAGTGCTTTATGTTAAATTGCTCGCATGTCAGGACGGCACACATAAGGACATATTTTGAATATAATTTATCATTGTTAGTACCTCAGTATGAAATCAAAAGGGAGTTTCTCCTAAAAGTATACACATTATCAATATTCCCTCTTCAAATTGTCTCTTACTAAATTTCCAAAACGAAAAATTAATAGAAATAGTATTTAACCTTTAAAAATAGGAAAAATAGATTTTCCCACACCTACTATGTAAAGCCGTACTTTACTCACTGGAATAGAGTATTATAGTAATACTTTTAATCCCAAGGGAGAAAAAACATGTAGTTTTTAGTCCCGAGGGAGAAAAAGTAATCCCTTAAAAATAAAATGGAAAAATCCGGGAACAACCTGTAATAAACCATCAGAAATAATACACCTTCTAGTAGTAATTAATTCTTGAACAGCCAGTTAATTGCAAGTAGATAGAAGTTTGCATTGATTGCTTTGAGGTTATGTTAGCCAACTTGGGAAATTACAGTGATTCAGGTTAGTCAATAGTGTGTAATTTGTGTTACTTGTATGTGTAGACGGTTGAGAAAAAGATTTTGTGTGCATAATGGGATTAAAGGCCTTTTTGTCCCTCGGAAAATTGTTGCCCTTTGCCACATCTTGGGTGACAATTAACAGTGTCCTTCATTGAAAAAGGATTTCACTTTAATCCCTTGATACACAAATTTTGAAACACTATTGTGAAAACTACTGTTTTTAATGTATGATATGCATTCTTTCCCAACCTAAGGTAGGAAAGAATCAGCTGATTCGTTATTGAAATGTAAAGGAGATGAAAGCACATGCATTTCAAAAGTAGCTTATCGACAGCATTGAAAGCAAAAATTAGTTATCTTATCATCAATACAACAAAATAATTAGCTAATTTTCAAGAACAAAACTGTAGCTACTCAATTGTCTGTAAGGTTTTTAGCTCAATATTTTATGCACTCTGATGAAAATATAGTTCATAACAATAGTTCCAAAGTGTTTTTCATCACTCGTCCAAATTAAAGTCTCAAGCTCATATGGAAAGCCTGATTTTTGTCCCTTATAATTAAATATAAAATTGTACAAAAAAGTGTTAAGTTAAGTGATCTAATATATTGCATGACTGAACCATAGATGGGTGTATTAAGTAAGTACATGAATAAAGATAAAAGTGTAAATCAAATAAAGCTTTTGGATGTGATTCACATTATTGAGAGGTCACTTATTGAAACAAAACTGCTAAAAGCTTGGCAAATCCACATCCCACACACTGAAGCGCTTTGCTGCTCTTTGTCATTGAATATTCAGCGATCGGATTTCTCAATGCAATCGAAATTCTGCAGGATCTCAAGGCGAAATACACTGAATTAGAGGTAGAAGATTAAATCACAGATAATGTCTTTTTTACCTCCTGTAAAAAATCATTAGTTTCAATGTACTTGTCGAACACTATAGCTACTGTTCTACAAGGATAATAATATACAATATTATGCTACGACCTCCATCTTTTTCTACCCTTTCCATTTATGAGGGGTAGAAAAGATGAGGAGATATTTTTACTCTCTGAATAATACTTTTCGCCTGGATCTGGGCTAAAAAATCAGTGATCATTATTGTTTTTAGTTATATTTTTTACTTTTGTGAAGATGATTTAGAAAAAATATTACTCTACCGTATACGTCACAATGCAAATTCATCAGGAACTAATTTTTCAATTTGATGACATAGAGCACATAAATTCAGCATCGAACGAACAATTATTTGATCAAGATACTTAAAATGGATTTCCAAGGTACTGAAGACTGCAGTAATGAAGTATTTTTCCTTGATTAGTTTTATTCAATTAGTCTCTGTAATCAAATAGATTGAATAATACAATGTTTTTAGATATAGATAATATTTTTAGATAAGTTCCTAGTGAAAGATAACAGTAAAATTGCATAAACAGATATTCAATATCAGTACAAGTTCACTCAATAACAAAAGAATGGTGGTTTTAACGCTCCTGTTTCTAGTAACCCAAATACATTTTTAGTACATTTTTTCCAAAGAGTTTCAGTAATTACATATTCTACAAATATTTCAGTAGGATCAGTATATCCTAATCGTTATCGTATCTTCAGGCCTTAGTCAATTCAGTCGTTGTCTTCCTCTTCTAGTCTAATCCTGTATTTCAGCCACTTTTCTGTAATTTCTGGCTAAATATAATAAACGGTATCAATGGACTGACATAATTTCTCCCTAGAAATAATATAAAATGACAACCTTTAGTAAACCTATCATATTCAGTTTATGTAATTATCGTTTGAAAATTTTTGTTTCAAAAATAATCATCCAATTTCTTAAATTAACAATAAATAACAAGTTAAATTAATTGTTAGACATTTTTTGTAGAGCATGACCCCCCCCCGTAATACCAAAATTTTTGAGTGAATTTTGTTGGATGATTACACTGCACTGCATACAATTTACAATTTACACTTCATACAAATGTTTTTGGAAAATGGTTAATAAATAAGGAAGAAATTGATTTTTTAATATTCTCCATTAGAATAAAATTTGGCGCTCTCAGACAACGTACTGCGTTTACCACATAAATAAAATTAAACTTTTCCCCAGGAACTTAAGTCATAGACTAATGATTCGAAATACTAATTTTTAAATTTTTTTATATTCTCCATCTGAGTAACACTAGGTGCTCTCAGACAACGTACTACATTTACTAAATACTGAAATTTAAAAGCTCATAGCTTTTGAATCGTTATTTTTTAAGCATACGGTTTGTTAACTACTCTATCCAATACTATAATACGAGCAAGGTTTGTATATATATATATATATATATTTGCACACGGATCTCGAAAACTGCACCGAGGAATTTCTTTAAATTTTGGAAATAACTAATTTCCGAGTAGAAAATAAGTTATAGATAGGTCTAATGTCCAGGAAAATTCGTGTTTTCTTGTAATATTATGTTTAAAATCTAAAAATTTAACATTACGCTTATGGAGAATAAAATGTAAATAATACAAACCAAAACAGCTGTTTATAACCGTTTGACAGTTCTTGATCGAAGACTGCGGGGAACAATATAGAGGTTATGCATTAATATTTATTTTATGAATTAAATAAATGCAAAATTATCAGGTTACTAAACAATTTGTAAAAACTAAAGGATAACATAGCTGTGCGAAATAAAAGCAGAAAAAAATATTTCCAAAATCTTCCGTGTTTTGATAGAAAACGTATTCGTTGTATTGCTTGAAGCCACTGTAACAAACCAACTAATTGATGTAAATTAAATTTCTCTTTTGCTTTTCAATCCTCATTCCGTTTATAACAAAATCAGTTGATCACAGGCTAATAATAACGGTATGGATAATTAAACAGTAAATGATCGGCTTTGGCTAAAAGACGTTAAACGGCATCGCTCAATTGACTAACGTCGTAGCCGAGTTGTAGCGTGTCGGCCGAGTTATATCCGCGAGTTATAATAGGCCGCGAGTTCCATCCCCACCAGGGGCATTACTTTTTGTTCAGTGCTATATTAATTATGGTGTATTAAATCGGTTTTATTTCAACCACATAAATGTTTTCATTGAGTAATAAATGTGTTTTAATTTTTCTAATTAATTTTTATAATACATGTCTTATTCTATACGAGCAAAGCTCGGTCACCAGGTACTGTACTTTAAACTACTAAATTTTAATCAAAATCGTTTGAGAAATTTTTATTATTACGTTTTTAAGGTTTTTAGAGGTGAACTATTTAAAAATGAAAATTTCTCAAAAAAATAAAAAATAAACGTCAGGAGATACGGTGAATTTATACATACATGCCAAATTTCATCTTATTCGGACCAACAGGTTAGGCTGTGGCTCTATTCACATGCAGACACACACACACGTACAGACAGACATAAAGTCGAAATCCACTTTTTTGGATTCAGGGGGCTCCAAAAGAGATACTGTATATCCACTCTCAGATCAAATTCGAAAATTTTGACGAAAACAATGCTTTCTCCATATACTACCGTATAAGTGGGAGGAAGTAAAATGTAGCACTACTACTGTTAATATTTATGAATTTTTTTAAGAACACAAATTTCTTAACACAAAAGAAGAAGCAAACAGTCATTCTGAAAGAGGATTAGTGATTAGGCATCTCTTTTCATTTCACAGAACTAACAACTATATTTCGTCGGGTTTTTGTTACTCTTTGAAAGAAGTCATTACCATGTGACTCATGAAAACTGTTCAAACACCTCCAAACTGAATTAAACAACTGTTTCTATTGTCTGCAGCCTATTTAAACCATTCTAGCTTCTCTAGTGAACAGTCTACGATCTGAGGTGAGTAAGGAAGTAAATTTATTATTATCATATCCGAAATTTTTTATTTTTTACTTGTTTTGGTCAATTAATACGTTATTCATATTCGTGTCTATGAGAAATATTCACTCACACTTGTTTAATTTAGAGAAAACGAATTTTATTAATTTCACTAATCCATATTTCACCAAAACCTCCGTCAAACCTAGCTTTAACCATAGTTATCCATTAACTGACAAAATCAAATTTCACCAATTAATGGTCATTAGGAATAGTATAGACTAACCCGTATTAAGAGAATTAACTGTTCAATTTTGACCGGTTAACCTGAAACACGTTTACGATCGATATTAAATTTAGTTTTTCCTTGGAACCGTCAGTCACTGACTAATAATTTAATTCAACAACTTTTTCCATTTTAAGCCGGTTTTATTGGCGATAGTCAAATTATTTAATAACAGGACATTCGAAAAAATATTTTTTACATTGAAAAGTCTATAACCTTTGAATCCTTTGTTTTACAAATACACGGGTTTTGTCATATTATTTGGGACCTAATAGCTAAAAACCATGACACTTAATGAAAATCCTCAAAGCAAATTTTGAAATACATGTATTTTCACTTTTAAGGAGTTTTAAAAACTATCTTTGGAAATCAAAAACTCTGTATTACCAAAACGAGAATGTCTGTTGTATTTATCTGTAACTAGTGATTGTTATAATTTATTAAGCATTTACCAAGTAAAAACATCTATTTCAAATTTAATTATTGTGTTGACTGGCAAATGAATAAATAAATAATCAAATAATGATAAATGTAAAATAAAAAATGACAAAACTGTGTACTTACTTTTATTAGTCAGAATGCCTAATATTTATTTATAAATCGTTGCATCTTATAAAGATAAACACCAATTTATTTATATTGCAGATTAAATAGTTTCAAAAATAAGCTTAAATTGCTTAAAACTTCAAACAGATTTAAAGTTGAAGAAAATAGTTTAAACTGAATATCATTACAAAAAAGCTAATCTAAGATATTAAGACATATTGTATATAAATATCTTGAGGTATACGGAATTTATTTACCTAAAAATTGTGAACAAAGAACTAGGTTTGGGTATAGCTTCAAAAATAATAGTTAGTGTCAACAATTAAATAAAATTATATTGAAATTCCAATTTTTAAACAAACGTAAGAGAAAATAAGAGTAGTATTCTACCTCCTAGAATTTTAGGTTTATTTGAGCTTTGTCCCCACAATAGGATCTTTTGGTTTAGTAAATTATACATTGTTATTTGTTTTTTATATTTTTGGAAACAGGATGTAGAATATACATTACAAACGGGTGACCCAGGGTAAAATGAAACATATACATATTACAATAGCTTACAACATATTGTTGTATTTGTATTGCACGTTGATAGGTTAATTAGCTAAATTAAAACACATCTATTATGTATATAGTGTATATGGCTTAAAATAAAACTTTTTAATTTACCTTAATAAAAAATATTTTATATTTAAACTTCCATGTCAATCGGGTAATTGTATGATGGCATTTCAAGGAGTATTAGGATTGTTGTTTAAAGCTTTCTTTCAATACGCCACTGTCGTGTAAGTGCATTAGAATTTGTTAATGATAAAACCACTTTTTTCGATTCGTAGCCTTAGAGTAGGCCACGTTAAGAATACTTTGCATCAAAACCACGTTGAGCAAGATCACATTGATAAATTTAAGCGTTTATCTTAACCTCTTGTGTAAGGTCATTGTGATCCAGTATTTACGAATTTTACTATGAGAAATAAAAACAAGCTAATTAATCTGTTTTGGTTAACTACAGCTACAAAAAGAATCCTTAACGATAACATGGACACTTTGAAGGGCTTTAGGACGAAACTCTGATTTTTTTCCAGCATTGAGACGAGCTCCTAACGATTTATCGTTGCCTGATACCCCGTTTTACAATTAAAAAAATCATAAATCGTTGGAAATAAATTTTTTTTAGCTTGTTCAGTGCTTGTTGTAGAGTACAAGATTTTTTATTCGTTTTTTGTATTTTTAGAAACAGGTCAGTCTTCAAAATGTCTTCACTCATCCGTCTCGTTATTGTCGCTGTCATTGCAACAGCGTTCTTCATTCAAGGTAAACGTTTGAAATTTTTTGAAACATTTAAATATATATTTATATATAGTTCTGTGTACAGAATAACTGAAATACGTGTATTCTCAACATGTTTGTTGTTAGTGTGATGTATTATTCACCACTTCTAAAGTAACATAAAAGATCTTGATATAACAACGATGGAACAAAATTCAGCTGATGAAGTAAAACTTTAGTTTATTAGCTGGTTAATTAGTTAGTGAAATGGTAACCTACCAAGGTAGGTATTTTCAGCCAAGTACGAATGAGAAAGAAGTACGAATGAGTGTAAGATGATTGTGAAGAATCTTGTAGACTTATTAAAGACTAAGGCTGACATGTTTCTTAAACAGATGTGTTAATTAATAGCCCAATAGTCGATGGCATATCTAAGGGACCTACAGTTCGACGTGGAGTCCGAACCAGTGCCTCTGAATTACAAAAAACGGGCTTATTAGGATAGTATTTGCAGATGGACGTATTCAATAGACGTATTTGACTGGGATGGTGGCGTCATCCTGTAATCCAGCTACTTAGAGGTCACGAATTGTGGATAGTTGTGAGCGATGGTCGGTGGATGTGGTTTTCTCATGTGTGGATTACATTACATTACATTACATTACGTAATGTAATGTGTGGATTAACGTCCGCACTATTGAATACTACTTTAATCCGCAAAGACCATCCTCATGATTAGACCAATTCGTAATTCAGAGGCCGTGGTTCGGATTCCACGTTGAACTGTAGGTCCCGTTAGTTGCCATCGGCTGTTGGGCTATTAATTAACAGTCCTGTCTAAGGAACATGTCAGCCTTAGTCAGTAACAAAAGACTACAAGATCGCGCCACAATCATCTTACATTCAATCCTCATTCATACTTGGCTTAAAATACCTACCTTGTGGTATGGTCGCCATTTCAAATAATCTAATCTAATCTAATAGTGCGGACGTTAATTCACACCACAGAATATCCCATCTACGGTCCATCGCTCATGCTATCCACAGTTCGTGACCGACACAAGGGATTTTTTACCGTTTTATCGAATTTATACAATTTATATTAACCCTCACCAACATTTTTTTAAATTATAATCATTGCTATAATGATGATGTGGGGACTAATATAAAAACATAAACACATATTCTACTTTATTGTGATCCCATCACATATTGGATTTTCTTGGAAAGGTCTTAATACAATATATCTTTTCCAGTGGATTTAGCTGTAAAACCTCCTGGAGTAGTACGTATATTATTTTACCAATTTTAATCTAACATATTTTGTTACAGTGGCATTAGCTGGCGGGCCTCCCCATGTAGTGAGTATTTTGTGGTTAACATAAGACGTGGGTTTCTTTCTTTGGTACACAGGCTGAATACATAAACAGTGAATTGTTGCTGTAATTATTGTCTGGGTATTATAAAGTTCCGTTGAGTTTTTTATTTCTATGATATCTTGGATGAGTTCGTTATGCAACGCAATCGGACTGCATTAACAAAACTTAGGGGGGGGGTTTGTACCCCAAAAATGGGGACTTCAAATAATTTATTTATAATTTTTGAACAAAATCTAAATTTCGTTTTTACCATTTGATTTAGCTCACAAACACGCGATTTACTATTCAGAATCATGAATATCATGAGTCAATTGGTTACTGAATTATTTTAAATTGTAAACACGGTACATGTGTAATGTGCAATGTGTAATTCTAAACTGGAGAATCGCTATAAATCAATAATTAATTTATTTACTTCAATATTCTTCCAAAAATTGTCATGCAAATCTACCTAGTCATGTCCATAGAATCCCCAAAATGTTTCTTATGGCAGTAAACCTACGTATTCATTTCTCATGTTATTCTTACGGAGATTAGATGGATTTATATAACTCGCTTAGTTATTGACATTCTTTGATAAAATGTTGTATGTGATTTTGCTTAGTGAAGAACCTTAATATAGGCATATTACCATGTAAAACAATCCAATTATGGGAATAATTAACGTTCTATGAAATTGGCTCTACTCACGCCAGCGTGCTGCGTGCGATCTCGTTTGGATAAAAACACATTTAAAATAGTAGTTGAATCATATTTAGAATGGAAATAATAAAAATATCTGCTAAAATAGTTTTCTTTTTTTGATGTTCATAATCATTAACTAGATACCCTTATACACCGCAAAAAATCTCAGACAGGACTTTATTTAATTTTAAAGTAAATGTTATTTAGTTTTCATCGAATCTTTCAATTTAGTAAAACACTTAAATATTGGTAAGATACAATTTTGATTCTACTCTTTTGAAGGTCGAAAAGTGTTTATAATAACCTAAAGATAATCTCAATCGACACTGCAAAATAATCTCCACTACATCTACACTACTAGTAAAAAAAGTTAAATATACTTAAAATCACGAATAGGTAATGAATTTTAAATATGTCTTTAAAGGGACTGGGAAGGCCCTATGCTGACAGTGTTAAATTAATCATTTCTAGGAACACTGTGTTGCTATGAACGGAAGATGAAGACATTTTTCAACTAAAGAGCATATTTTAAAATAATATTATTTTTTATAAGTGATATATAATTTATACATAACAACCAATTTTTTACAAATATCTTGGTTACAATATTTTATAACATATTAAAAAATTATGAATTCAACAAACGCTCTGTTGGTATTATAAAGTATATATTTATAAACAAAATGTTAAGAGATTGTGTGGATAACTGTTGTATTTTTCTCTACATTCAAGTATGAATAATTCAATAATGTTCCAAAGATCTTTATTTGATAACATACAGCGTGTTCAAAGCAGTTTTATTCTACTTTTTAAATATTCATTTTCAGAGTGGGGGAAGCCTACCGAAGGACCCACCTGGAGGTGGCAAATAAAAAATAATGTTTTGAATCCATCCCAAAATTCTGATTTAAATTGTAAAATATATCAGCTAAACTTCAAAGTAATCATTATTGTGTCACCCTACCAAGGTTATGTGTAAAATTATATTATTTATTTAAGTTGTGCAAAAAATACTACTACATTAAGATTAGGAGTGAAATTTTGTTTAGTCCAAGGAGAATAATATTTAGGTTAAATTCCTGGGTATTGGCCTAAGTTTAAATGACTACTAAATGGTTTCACGTTTTGATTACTTCATTTTCATGCATCGCACAACATTCATAGATTTTGGAAAAAATATCAACTTATTTCCCTTATTATTATTATTTGTATTTTTTCTACATTCAATATGAATAATTAAATAATGTTCCAAAGTTCTTTAGTCAACAAACTACAGCATGTCCAAAGTAGTTGTAATCTACTGTCTAAATATTCATTTACAGACTGGAGGAGGCATTCCAAATAACCCAAATGGAGGTGGCAAGTAAAGAATAATGTTATAAATCCATCCCACTATTCTGATATAAATTGTAAAATATATTTTCTAAACGTTAAAGTAATCATTATTATGTTATCCTGTCAAGGTTACGTGTAAAATGATATACAATACTAGAGGTGGCAGGAGTTAGTCCAGGCGCTCACACGCTTGACATGGGATGGGTTTAATTATCTTTTAGTTGCTCGTAAAGGAAATTTATTAAAAACAAAATACCAAATACAAAGTACTTAATAGGTCCTTATGAACATATTGATGAGTTAAACTACCAAAACTAAGGTTTAGAAATAAAATCCTATAAGGATTTAACAAAACTAATTCTGTTGTATTATTTTTGTTTATCAGAGGAAAATTTCAAAGTTTGGTCCCAAATAAACTTCACATATTCATAAATAAAATGTATTGAATAACGTTTTGTATTTTATTCGCTCTTAGCCATAGTAATTTTTACCATTAATTTCATTAATTTATTTTGCCATTAATTTCACGCACTTCTTAAGTGCCTGAACAGTGCGAACACTTTAAAAAGAATTAAAGGCCTGGACTGACTCCTGCCGCCTCTTAAGTTATGCAAAACATACTACTAAATCAAGATTCTTCATTAAGACTATAATAGTCTACATTAAGACTAGGGGTGAAATATTTTTTTTAGTCCAATGAGAACAATAATTACGTTAAATTACAGATAATTCGGAAGTTGGGCTAAGTTTAAGTGACTGCCTAGTGTACTCCAAATGGTTTTATGTTTTGGTTATTTCATTTTTATACTTCACTCAACATTCAATTTTTTTGGAAAAACAAGTAGCGAATTAATTCCCTAGATAATAACTTTGTTTCATTTGACCCCTCCACAACTAAAGTCGATCCATACACTGAATCTGCAATTGTTTAGTCATTAATGTATGTAACCAAGTTAACATAATCTTTGGAATTCATGTTGTCGTTGGTTATAATTATTTAATATATTTTATTGGACTTTTACAATGCGTCTGTGTTTTGAACTACACAACGTTTCTGGAGGTGGAGGAACTCCTCCCGTTATTACGTTATAACTTAAATGAAATATTGTATGTTTAGGTTGCATATATTAATTTTATCATGTTGTCAATAATACTATACGTATCTATCAGGAAAAATAAAAAAACTATATAGATATTGCAACAAATAACCACAACATTTCCCTTACAACACTAAAATATTGATATAGATAACAATTTTGAAGTTTGATAAAGGGTTCATAATAACCTAAAGATAGTTTTCATCGACCCTACAAGATATTCTCCAATCAAAATACTAGAAATATTGAGTAACGTTTACAACTAAGTTGTTGAGTGATGTTCAGGAAAAAATATACTACTGGTGAAAAAAGTAAATATACTTAATATTACGTATAGGTAATGAATTTTAAATATGTCTGGGACTGGGAAGGCCCTAAGCTGACCATGTTAAATTAATCTTTTTTAGGAACACTGTATTACCATCCAACGTAAGATAAAGACTTAACCTTTTTTAGATTAAAGGGCACATTTAAAACAATGTTCTGCGAATTTTCAGGAGTAATATTCAATAATACATATATATTTTATGCATAACAACCAATTGTTTCAAATATCTTGGTTGTTACAATATTTCATAACATATTTAAAAACTAGAAACACAACAAACGCTCTGTTTTATTATGAAATATATATTTATAAACAAAATGATAAAAGATTATGTGGAAAGCTGTTAATTTTTTTTATTTATGTGTTCTATGTGTGTACAGGGATACATTCAAGTATGAATAATTTAATAGTGTTCCAAAGATATTTATATCTCTAGACCTGTTTATTCAACAGCCTACAGCGTGTCCAAATTATTTTTTTATTCCATTTCCCAAATATTTATTTGCAGACTGGAGGAGGCATACCAAATCACCCACATGGAGGTGGCAAGTAAAGAATAATGTTTTGAATCCATCCATGACCTGATATTTTGTTCTAAACTGTAAAATATATATGATAAACTTTACTAAAAGTACTCATTATTGTGTTATCATGCCAAGGTTATTTGTAACATGATATACTTTACTTAAGATATGTAAAAAACTTATCAAGAGTCTCCTTTAAATATCTCTTTATATTACTTTAGGGATCGGTTGCGAATTGTGAAGTGAGAGGTTCTGCGTTCGAATCTCGAGGAGCCAATTTTTTTTATAGTTGAAGGATTTTTTACTATAGTTTACAATAGGTTTTTTGAATTGACTGTTTTTAAAAATCGCATAAAGAGAGCCTAAATAACTGTATTTAAATGTATAAAATTTACAAAAGTTTCCTGTCGTTAGAGTCATTAAACCCCAAAAAAACACGTTGAATTAAAATTTTCCCGAAAAACAGGTCCAACGGTTTTTTTTAATTGTAGTCATTTATGACACTAACGAAATGGCCCTGCATGCATTTCTCAAAACATACCAAAATAATAATGATGCTGAATACCAAAAGAAATATGTTTTTAAATTTTCTTGCTTAAGAGCCCTATTATGCGCGGCGACTCTAGTGGCGAGTGGCCGCGACTGGCCACTCGCCACTAGTAGCGGGCCATGTTATCATATGGAGCTTATTAAGCGACGCGACTGCTGTGGCGAGGGACGCGACAGTCGCCGCGACTGGCCACTCGAGTCGCTAATTACTTAGCGCGGGACTGAAACATATGTAGACTATTATAGCCACTGTCGCGAGCCACAGCGCTTTTGTTATAGTATTCATATTATAGGTAAATAAGCATAGCATTTAACTAATTGGCTAGCGCCAGATGTTAAAATGCACTCCTATGTTATTGTTCTTGCATATAATTCTATAAATTATGTATTTTCATACAAATATGATGGTTTTTTTGTTATAGTATTCATAAGGGATTCTGAATAGGCCTTAATAAAATTATTATGCTTCAATTTTTATTCGTAATTTAATGAACATGCTTACTAACTCCATATGATCAAGTCCTTATGGGCATTTATGCTTTTACAATTTTGTTAAGTAATGGGTTTGTCCATTAATCTATGTAATAGACTTTATCAATAATTATGCGTTTACGACGATTAAGTAACAATAGTAAAAATAGTTCGTCTTCTTCACTTGATGACGACATGATTCACACTGACAACCAAGCCAGTTTGTCAAGTCGCACGACCTCGCCACACCTTGTCGCCACCCCTAGCCACTCCGGTGGCTTCCGCTAGCGACTGCCAGTCGCGGTCGCGAGCCACTAGAGTCAATAATAGAGTAATTTCTTCACTGTTTTTGTGAAAATATAATGCAATATAGTGATCCTCTTAGAGACGTCGCTTTTCATTAGATTTTCTTGAAACTTGGAAACAATGTAGTTGAATATTAGAGCCCTCATACCTTAACAAATTGAAATTATAAAATTATTTGTTTAATCGATATTTAGAAGTAACTCAACTATCGTTTTTTTAAGATTTATTTGTACTTACACAATTGAGTTTTTCTGATATATCAGGTATGAAGACCCTAGAACAAACATTTATCTGTAAGACATTAGATCTTTACTCATTTCGTCAGGAGCAAGGGACAGGCGAGGCATGTTTCTTGTGTTTCTGCAGAAGTGAAGAAGCCTCTATATTTTGCTAAACAATTTGACTACCGCCATTAAAACAGCTTAAAAAACTAAACAAGTGACTCTTTTTAATCATTAGTCTATGAATAACGGTTCCAAAGAACTGTCCGTGTTAGATGCGGGATATTGTCTGAGGATGCCCCTCAGAAATGTTAATCTTATATGATAAGAATATTAAAATATCGAGAGAATATTAACCGATTAATTTCTTCTTTATTTCTAAACCATTTTCCATGAAACTTGGTATGCTGTGTGATACTATCAACGGGTTGGGGTTACGTCTCAATAAAAATTCTAACAATTATTTTAAAATTAAAAATAATAAAATATATTTAAGTAAAAAAATAATATGTAGTTATATTAAATGTTAATTTTTTATATTTATTCTATATTTTTTATTTTTAAGATATAAATTATGTGTCAGTCCACTAATAATGTTTATTTGTCATGCAGTTGGATAGAAATATTAATACATATTATCTTTATGTCCAGGGCTACATTTCAGTGTGAATAATTAAATAGTATTACAAAAATTAGCATGTTCGTAATATTCGTTATTCTATTGTCTAAAATATTATTTTCAGACTGGAGGCAAACCATCTGGCCCACCACATGACCACTAGAGAATAATATTTTGAATACATCCCAATATTCTGAGCTAAATTGTAAAATATATATGCGAAACTTCAAAGTACTCATTATTGTGTATCCTGCAAAGGTTATGTATAAAATTATATACTTAAGTTCACTAGATGTGAAACATTTCGTTTTAGTCTAATGAGAAGAATTAGGTTAAATTACTGAGAACTATAAAGTGACTATCTAGTGTATTCCAAATTGTTTTAATTATTTAATTTTCAACCTTCGCACAACATAAATTTTTGAAAAAATTAGCGACTTAATCTCCTAGATAATCACATGTTTTTTTATCTCTACATAATAGTGTGGACATTAATTACAGTTTGTAACAAAGTTAATATAATTTGTTAGACTAATTTGGGTGTAGGTTATAACTATCCAATATCTTTTATAATACTTTTTAATCGCGTATGGGTTTAAAAATACAAACAGCGTGTCTGGAGGTGGAGAAACTCCTCCCGCTATTATGATGATATCAACAATACTGTACGTATCTGGCATGTACAATACAAAAACTATATTGATAACGCAACATATAACAAATTCTAATCTAATTAAATAATATTAGTAATTATCATAGTAGCTAAGTAAGGATTGAAACGAAGTAAGTTTTAGTATTTTTTTAGCATAGACAGCCGCAAATAAAATGTAGAGAAAGAGTTCAAATAGAACTACGTTGCTCATAAAGACGAAGTGTGAAATCAGTAGGGAAGTCCTTTAAATGCCCCTTTCATTGCATACAACCTTTGTATATGTGTGAAGAGAGTTCGGGTGGTCAAAGAGAGTTCCCCAGAAACTCCACCTGTTTAAACGGAAATGTCCACATTACGTAAATCATGTTTTTTAGCAAATAAATTAAGCTGGCATTTTCTCCTTTGATACAAAATAGTCTTTGTTAATAACTATATCTAATATTATAATTTAACAAAAAGGCAATAATATTAAAAATGTATTAGACACAGTTTTTTTCATTTCTGCCCCCCGCAATATATTTCGACCAAACTAACATCAAATGCTATCAACCAACAATACATAGTGTTTCTAAACTCAACGTGAGAGTGTCAAACAGCTGATTAGTCAAATTGATCTTGAAGGCGGTTATTAATGATCCAATCAGCTGTTTAGTGGCAATGAGCATTAAACAGCTGACAGAATGAAATGAAGAGAAGAATTTATATCGCATTACAAATAACATTTTAAACTACATGCACACAGTTAAATTAAACAGAACACTCTGTCAAGTCTCTATAACAAAATAATAAATTACAAGAAATTAACTTCTAAGTCTAGCATAGTGGCTCACTAGCAGAAATGTCACATTTTAACAATTAATATTGACAAGAACACATTTGGTCAAAAATGACTTTTCTCTGTTATTTATGAACCAATTTCTTTAAATGTGTGCTCGTTAGATTTAAATTTGTATTTCCTAAATACAATATGCTCTCTTTTTCATCATAAGTGATATTTGAGTTTTAAATTTTTAGACAGCCATAGTTTTGAAAGTGATCATTGAAAAACATTTTTTATCTAATTATGTTTTCGAGTAATAATACTACATACTAAATTTCATTTCGTTACGAACAACCGTTCTCTAATTGAAATTTTCTTTGTGAAAAAAACAAAGTGGTGGCTTCGAGTAAATTTTTAGTTTTCGAATTTTTTAATAGGATATATCGGCTTATCGGTCCAGTAATAATATCTGGAAAGGGCAGTAAAGAGTTCAGGGAAACCCTGTGCGATTTCGTTTTTAATGATATGACATGTACATTTATTCAATTGCTGGACCTTAATAGCTTTTGTAATTAAATTTTATATATTTTTAACCAATTTGTTAAACAGAATTGATGATTTTTTAACGTGATGGGTGATTTTAAAATAGATCTAAGATACCATTTTTTAAATAAATAATAAAATAAAATTCCTATTTTTGACCCCCACTAAAAAATGTTAAATTCTGTTTATTTTTATAAAATTGTTTTTATTTAGGTATCGTAGTTTTTGTTAGAGATCGTCTTAGGATTACTTAAAGAATTAGTCTTTTAAAATATTTAGAAGAATACCACTTTTAAAATTATTCTCACTTAAAATGTGGAAATAAAATTGAATTTTTATGCTGAAAAATATTTACATTTTATTCATAATATATCCTGGCTATTACAAAAATATATGCCAAATTTCTAAGTTGTACTCTTCATAGTTTTTGAGTGGAAACATTTTTCAACGAAATGGCGGCTGTGTGATTAACTGATTTCGTCCGGATGATTTAAAAGTGATACACTGTATTTATGCTTTTTACTGATCACAGAGCAAAACATAAAAGGTTTGGTAGAGAGTTGTGGTACATCCTGTATATGCGTTTCATTTCTAATGTATAGTGCGCGTAATGAAGCAATACCAACAGTTTTCTATTACAAATTGAAAATAAGTCTTTACGTTCCTTTTAAAGGTTGTTAAACAAACAGTCTATAAATTGAAAATTGATTATATTTAATCTTCCAGACTCTCAAACACTAATCAGAATTGTGTTTGAACATCCGAAATTCTTGTGATTACATTCCGTGTACTTCACGAGTAAAGGTTTTAGAAATTATTGATACAATTTTTTCGTTATTTTGAAAGATTTTAAAAACACAAGAAAATTTGTGCCAGTGATATTAACAAAGTCTTTGAAAACAATCATACAAAAATGAAACATTTTCATACATGTATTTTTATTTGGTAGTTTAAGTTCACGAACAAAATTTACAGAAATTACTTCCCTTTGTGAAAGAGGTTAGATCATTTATATTTCTGAAAGGAATGTTTTTAGTTCCTCTAAATAACTGTTCTCATAACCATATGACGTCACTTCCGTAACACTTTTGCGTACCACAAATTGCTAAAATTCCCTGAGTGCTTATATTTATGCTAAACCTTATAATTGGATTATAATATATTACCTTTTTAAAATGGGGACCTACCCTACCTAGGTAGGTATTCTAACCCAATTACGAATGAGAAATGAATGTAAAATGATTGTGACGCGATTTTGTAGTTTTACTACTAACTAAGGCTGACAGGACTGTGGGATCTACAGTTTAATGTAGGATACGAACCACTTTTGCCTATAAATTACAAACTGGTCTAATTATGAGGATGGAGCATTTAATAATGCGGACGTTAATCCTCACCAGAGAGTAGCGCATCCACCAACCATCACTCATATCTCTCCACCATTCGTGACCTCCAAGTAGCATGTTTTTACATGCATGTAACAAAACAGCTGTTGTTAAAGCAATATAATGACAATATTATTTGTATACTTTACCGTACCTTTTACATAGCCCAACCACTTATCAAGATAGTTAGTGAAATGGCGATCTACCCAGGTAGGTATTTTGCCAAGTATGAATGAAAAATGAGTGTAAGATGATTGTGGCACGATCTTGTAGTATTGTTACTCACTAAAGCTGGCATGTTCCTTAGACAGAACTGTTAATCAATATCCTAACAGTCAATTGTACATCCAAGGGTTCTTCAGTTTAATATGGAGTCTGAACCATTGTCTATGAATTGCAATCCAGTCTAATTATGCGGATGGTCTTTGTGGATTAACGTAGTATTGAATAGTAGTATTCAATATGGTATGATCTTCCAACAGTATCTGAACCGACTGTAACCAATGATAACTAAAGCAATATTGTGTAGACGCTTCTGACTAATAATTTAAGTTGAAACACGTTTGTTTGCTTTTTCAGGGAGAGGCGGAAGAAATGCTTTATGCACACAGGTTAGTGTCCATAAAGCATGTAAGTAAGCTGTAAGTGTGGGACTCCCCTAAGAAGTGGGGTCACCCACTAAAAAAACCTTCTCTACTCTTTAAGATTCTAAACTGGAACTGGGTTTTACATTACAACACGTTTGTTAACGTATGTTATATCGAAGTTGAGTTCTAAACCATACATTTTATAGAGGTGAAATATGTTACATAAAGCTCCAACATGCGTTATGTAGACACAGTTTGCCAGTGCTATTAAAAATTCGTAATATTTAGGTTTCGAACATAGTTTATTCGTAATATAGAGGTAAAATTTGCATTGTGTGTTTTACACAGTTCAAAGGTATTTTCAAATATTCGTTGAATAAAGAAATGAAACTTGGACAGCCTAAAGAACGGGATGTTGAGGTCCTTTTTGTACCTTGTGTTATGGAAGTGTAAGGCTTCTCTCCTGGAAAACTTCGTTAAGTTATTGTGGACATAGACAGCGTTAAGTAGGATGTATCTGCTGTAGATGGTAAGGATGCCAGTTTCAATGAACAAGAGCCTATAGTGGTCCAGAAAATAGTTAAAGGTAATAATGCGGAGAGCCTTCTTCTGCAGTTTGAATATATCCTGGCATGCAGGTGCATGTCCTCAGACCAAAAGTAAGTATGATTGACTTGGCTTTGAAAGAGGGAGTGGTAAGTTGTAATTAAATATGGCTTGCTAATTAACATAACCATTAGCTCCTTAAAAATTAGCCAGCTGCTATACTTAGCCTGTTATTTAAGTACAACAAATTAAACATTTTATTTGACCACTAGCAGTAAGCCTGTCCTTTGTACGGGTTGTAGGATTCATTTTGAAGAAGAAAGATCATCATACCAAAATGTACAACTGAAATCCTAAACAAATCAATACAAAGAAAATAAATGAATACCCAGCTTTATTATTTATCATTACTTTACAATTAAATAGATTAGAACAGTTATACCATTATTATTATTAGTTATACGTTAAAATAACTTTTTAATATAGTATGATTTCGAAATGGGTTTAAATCAATCACCAATATAAACAAACTAATATTCATTTAACAGCTGTTTGTTTTTATTTATATTCAATCTTTCAACTACAAAGACAGCTGATTATTACCAGTAGGTTATTCATTTAAAACTGAAGCAAATTGCGACCAATATCGCGTTAAAAGTGGGTTTTAAAAGCTCATTATTTACTTTTAAAGGGTCGGCGGACACTTTTGAGCCTTTAAAAACCTTCTCTGGAATGTAGAGAATGTATGAAATAAGTTTCATTGTTATCGGTTCTCCCATTTTTTCGGAGAAGACGGCGTAAAATGCCTCCTGGAGCGTCACAGACAAACAGACAAAAATTGAGATAAGACCGGTTTCGGCTTCTCTAAGGCATGAAAAGTAAAAATAACTAAAAAATGAATAATTCTGAGCAATTTACAGACAAAACTCTAATTTTATTTATATAAATATGACAGCCCGTAAGAATAGTTTAAAAGATTAAATTTTGCTGAAAATAATCTGTGATTCCTTAGAACCAGAAAGATATTGAAAGTCTCGGCATACACGACTCGACAAAGGTGTTACCGTTAACAAGATCACTCAATCAATCTTTCAGAATTGATGTTACGTACGAAACCTCTAGTTACAGGTAATTTTTTGTAAAGTCATAACTCAATACCACATCTTCCTATGTCATAATTTTCTAACTTACTTGACTTCTTTCTCAATATACGAATATGTATAACGCATGTCCAGGTTAAAGTTTTTCAATAGCCTTTTTTATTTGTATGCATGACAGTAAACGGCTTATAGGAAATCCAATTGACATGGATATAACTATTTCCCAAAGGGAAGTAAATACAAACATTTTACTTTTGACATGAATATGTGTTATCTCTAGGGGGGATGTTGGCAATTTCTAAGACGAAAATTTGAAACAGGTTTCCATAGAAACAACCAGATACTGTATTTAATTTTTAATTTATAAGAATAAGAACAGCTGTTTAGAGGAACTGAAAATATTCCCTTTAGACATATCTATAATCTAATCTATTTCGCACAGGGAAGTAAATAGAATCTGCTTAAGTAAATAAATGTCTCTTTCATTGCAAACAAACTTTGTATATGTGTGAAGGACGGGCCAAACAAGACATCTGGCAGAACCTTTATAGAGCTATATTTCATAATATGTCTAGGTAACTAATATAGTTTTTTCGCATTCTGCATCAAAATTAAAATTAGTTACTTTATATGTAAAAATATTGTGAAAATCTGTACCTTCTTAAAACAATTTTTAATATCTGAAAAAATTAATAAAATTAAAACAACACATTTATGTTTTTGTGCTTGTAGTATTTCGAAATAAGTTTAGTTTACATTTAAAGCAGCTAAACTGTATTATTGTTGAAAAAACTCCTCAAAAATGGTAAATTTTAACATGAAATATAGTTCTGTTACAGACCCCAACAAACGCAAAAACACTATTTTCCCCGGTACTGTATTTTTTTAGTACGTTAAGCTTTTATTATACTTAGTAAAAGAGAGTTCAACCATTTATTCTGATTTATAAAAAATACTCTTTGTTAAAATAAAATAAAGTCAGTTAATTTCACAAAAATGTTCTAAGAACATTGTCATCCACCAAAGACAAGTTAATTAAAAGATTTAAGATATTCTTTTGGAATTTCCTTTTCAAAGTTTTCAGCCCCGAGTGTTCTAAATTCCAAGAATACAAATCGTTTGAACGGACCGATGATCAAATATATAGCTTTATATTTATGCCAATGAGTTATGACAAAATAAATTACAGTAATTTGATTAAGATTTTGAATGTACCGGAAGAAATTTGTTGTAAACTTTTTTTGTTTTTGCTCAATAGTAAGATTTATAAAAATGTATTTCATTTTACTTGAAATCAATACTCCTTAGTATGTTTTATCTTAATATCAACACTTATGTTTTTAGTAACATTTTGAGGAAGCCTATAATATTTTTTAAATACAACATTTTAAATTTATTGAGTCACTTCAAAATAGTAAGCTAAAGTTTTCAGGAGAATCTGAAGTAAAATATTAAATAAAGACTATCACTCATTATAGATGTCTTAACATTCAGGTTAGTTCTAAATGACATAGACTGTCATACTAATGAAACAACATCATATGAATCAAACAATAAAGAATATTAATAACAGATCGAATAAAAATCTTTAGAAAGAAAATGATATAAAAGTCTTATTTTACGACTTTATAAAAATATTTTATACTCACAAAATATTTTAAAAATGATTAAAAAACAGTTTAATACCCTGAAATTATAGTATAATTTACACAACATTTTTAATCATATTTTAAAAGCTACATCCAATAAAGTATATTATTAAAAGAGATTATTTCATACAAGAAACAAGATACACAAGGCACAACATGTAGGTAATTTGATCAGCAACACTGCACGCTACATCATTATGTTCACTGTCTTCCTCAGAAAAGAATCGCATGAGGAAAATATTTTGAGATAGCTAACGATTTGGTTTTGTCAAATTCCATTTATTTCACCATTTAAACCTTTTTAATGTTATTGACAATGTAAAAAAGATATAACTTGTTTTTTCTGAATTTATTCTACATAAATTACATCTATGAAATAATTTCTTTGCAGTTTCAATTTCTTTATATTTATGTAGTGTAGGAAACAGATTTTAAATGTTTTGACAGATTT
This sequence comes from Nephotettix cincticeps, assembly GCA_023375725.1. Lineage (NCBI taxonomy): Eukaryota > Metazoa > Arthropoda > Insecta > Hemiptera > Cicadellidae > Nephotettix > Nephotettix cincticeps. The sequence goes on from CM041787.1 coordinate 45,304,179, forward strand.
GAAAATTAAATATTTTGTTTACATTTATTCGTTAGTTCCATTAAAAGTGGTTTACAGTAAGTACCTTTTTTTAGTTTTCTAGTTTAAAAGTTGAAAATAAAAATAAGTACCAATAGCGGATATTTTAATACTTGATATACTACATTTCCTTTTTAATGAAATTGAAGTTTAATGGCATCCCGTTTACCATATCTCGCCTATTTTAAATAGCATAGCTTTAGGAACACTTTTCTCAAAAACTAATAGAACATTTTAGTAAATCTTTTATAACTTTAATCTGGAAGTCATTTTGAACATTAAGGCACAGGATATTTCAAAGAACAAATGTTTATGATACCATCACTAAACCTCCTGCTCATAGATTGTTCCAGCATCTCAAATATCAGCTGATATTTATTTATACGAGTGATTCTTCATTATATGAATATTTGAACATACGCTGAATATTATTCAATAAAACCTCAGTTTCAATTTTTAAAAAATTCGTTTCTGGAGCATTATCTGTTTGCTATTATGAGTGTGGAAAGAAGAAACCATGTTAGTTAAGATGAAGAGGATTTGGTAGATAGCTTCAGACCAAACGTTCAAGATTCAAGTCAACAGAAGAATACGAAATGAGTTTCCATTTTGTTCCTTCAGGAATGGTTGTCCACACCGATGACTAGCACATTTCCTTGTCTAAGCTTTTCTTGATTTTCATCGTAAACCAAAATAATTCAATCAATATTTATTGTGAAGAAGTTGGTTCAAAATTGACAATGTATATTGATTCTAAAAGATACTAATTTTGTGGAAAACGATAGATTATGAAATGTATATTGCAAAAACAAAAACTAAGTTATAGGGTTTTTACAACTCAAACATTACTCAACTACTTGTTTTGGTGGGTTTTATTTTTTGTAATGATGATCAAAGCTATGAAAATGTCAGGAATCTAACCTACAAGGAGATAAATTCAGTATCACTTATTTAGATTTAATACAAATCTAAAATGAAATATACTATTTTCAAAACAAACTAGTCACCTGTTCACTACATAGATTATTGACGATAGCAGGGACAGGTAATTACTTCTAGTTTATCAAAACAGAAGGTAAATGGTTTAAAAAATAAAGAAATTACCATATACCTAGGAGAGGTTATTTAATTTAATAAATGACTAGTAATTAGGCCATCCTATCTACGGGTTGTATGAAAGCTACTTATTATCATGACAAAATAAAAAGCTGAAATTTGAAACTAACACATAGGAAGAAATTATAAATGTTCTCCTTAATTATTTTCCATTGACCTAGAATTAGATAAATTAGATGATTCAAGGAAATTTATGCTAGTATTGAAGTTCGTTCAACGTTGCAATAGAATTTTTATATAGTGTAATTTTAGAATTAATTATGGTATAGGTTTTAAATCTATGATCAATTTAAAATAAACTAATATTGATTTTTAATATGACAGCTGATGATTTTTCTTTCTATTTATTCACTTTATAGATCACACGTTCTGTAAAACTTATAAATATGTCTAATATTTTTCAAAACTGGGTTTTCGAAGAGCTCATTATTTAATTTTTAAAGAGCATCACTCAGTTTAAAGTAAACATAAACCAAAATGATAAAAATAAAGGAAATAAATAATTCCTGTACTCAAGATGAAGAATTACAAAATACAGAAGGACAGAAATTAAGATAAGATCATTTCGGCTTTTCTGTGGTGTTAAACGTAAATAAATTTTGGAAAATTGACACCCAAATGATTTAATTGATCTTAAATATAAAAAAGATATAACTCTTAATCGAAAAAGACGAACCCCCTAGGGAAGGTAATGTCCACTCCACTTGCTCATCAGTCTACTCCCAACTTCAATAATTAACTTCCGTTACCTCGACTTGCACCCTTTTAAGATTTACTGGGCCGCTTATCCATCTAAGATTGCTTCTTTTCTTGTACAAGTATCGTGGTAAGAGTTTTTTGTTCAGTAAGATTTTCTTTTTGCTCCATTTACCAATGAATGTTTTTCTGCAAAAGTACACATTCCTCAGGAACTATAACAGATAGGTAATTGACATTTTCTATGCATTTTCTCGTACAAAAATACAATACTAAGCAACAGTACTAGAGTTATTGCATGAAAATATTAGTTGATGAGAAAACTATCACGAAACAATGTGGTTGGTGCTATATAATATAGTACTTCATGAACTATGAACTACCAAAATTTAATTAAAATCGATAAGCCATCTTTGGAGAAACTTGGATTTTCACGTTTCAAGAGTTTTTAAGGGAGAACTATCCTTATAAATCAAAAATTCAAAAGCCACCTGGAGGTACGGTGAATAACGGTGAATATATATATAAAGTTTAAATCTAAATCGAACAAACGGTGTAGGCTATAGCTGTACACAACCAGACACACACACACACACACACACACACACACACACGGACAGATAGAAAACACGTCACGGATACTGCCATCTTTACCATTGCAATTTGAAATGACGACCTTCCAATGTTGGTATTTTAATCCAAGAAATTAGTATAGAATTTTGGCGCGATCTTGTAGTCTTCTTATTGAATAAGGCTGATATGTTCCCTAGAGAGAACTGTTAATTAATAGCCCAACAGTCAGAGCATATCTAAGGGACCTATACTTTATCGTGGAATCCGAACTACGACCTCTAAATTACGAACTGGTCAAATTATGAGGATGGTGGATTAACGTCCGCACTATTGAGAAATACGTTAATCCACACAAGAGAACACTACACCCACCGACCATCGCTTACAACTATCCACAAGTCGTGTCCCTCAAGTAACAAGTTTTCAACTATGTATTACTTGGTGAGTTCATTACTAAATATGGAAACTCGCGAGGGTTTAATTTTTTTAGAGGTAGATTAAGAACTCAAGTGCCGTCTAAGTACCTTTTCGTCTCAGTATCTCTGTAAAATCCCTCATTAAATCTCTTACTAACGTTTCAAGATGCTCCTCGAATCGATATTGTTTTGTAGTTTTATAGTTTTATTCAATTCCCACTTATGGAAGATCAGCGTTACAAATGAAAATTGTTCAATAAATTTAGGTAATTAGTTGATGTAGTGTTTTAACATTTGTTCAGTTGTTGAGGTTTTACTTGCTCATAATACGTTACTGTCATTACATAACAAACAAGTTACACAACAAACTTTGTAATATACTGAAACTCAAAAAACACAATCAAATCCTTGTTTAAAACAGTTTTTAATTCAGCAAGATAAACTGTTACGAAATATGTATTACTAATAAGATTGAATCAAAATATATATTGGTTTTACTGATAAAAAACATCATTATTATGAAATTTTAATACATAAAATCAAACCACTTTTTTCAATAAAGGCTCAAATGATGAAATTGGATAAATACTTATGGACTATTAAAACATAACAATATCTGTGTAGGGTTTATAACAAATTAATTGTAACGAAGATATTTTGTTGTGAAAGTGGAACGTTTGCTTGAACTCAGTCAACAGAATACAGATTAGGCTCCGCCTCTGCTATCTCTGAGATAATTTTGAAACAATGATCCCTATCCAGAAATGTTTCAGCAGACATTTTAAAACAGTAGGATTTAAAATGCACTATTACAATAAATAAAGCAAAAAGTGTGTTTACTTCCATTTGGGAAAAGCTTGAATCATAGATATGTCTAAAGGGGATTTCTTTCAGTTACTCTAACCAGCTGTCCTAACCATATGATGTCGATCCATTATAGTTTTAGCATGATGCGAATTATCAATAACCCCTTTCTCCTTAATGACTTAAAAATATTCTTTCCTTATTCTGTGATAAATTTGTCACAGTCATAATTTTTAGTTGTGTTCGATTTTTAAAGAAGATTGCGGGTCTGAATGTGATGACACGCCCCTCAGAGAATCAACCCCGCCCAGATTGTGAGCTAATTGAACTATTTTCATCTCATCACCGCAATTAAACTACACTCTCCAATACTATCAGCTGTGATGTAGAACTGGAAAAAGACTAGTCGGGTTAAAGTTTTAACTTTTGTTATTACAAACACTGTGTCGTTTATTTGTAATACTTTTTGTATCCTGTAATACTGACCGGCTGGCTGTTTAAAGCGATGAAACACTCTTTTATGTTGCAAACAACACATGTTTGCTTATATCGCATTTTAAATCAAATATATAAAAAGTACGTATGGTCATAATTTCAATTTTAATCTTCACAGCCTCTCTATATAATTAAATTTTAAACTATTCCAATAAGACCAACTGTTTTGTATTTTTAATTATGATATTTTTATTTTCACGTTGATATCGCAGATATATTTTATATTTCCTTCCCTTTTCACCTTTTTATTTGCATTAGGTAGTAAATTTCCTCAGTGTCTAAACTAAAATTTGCACTTAAGTTTAAAGTAAACGTAATGTAAACCTCAACTTGAGTGCAAAATGCTGGAAGATATACTGGGGAGTTTTTAAATGTGATCCAATAGCTAACTTTTTAATTACATGACTTAGCACCACACTTTAAATTTGGGACTTAAATTTCAAGTTTCGCTCAGGAATACAATTTACATATTTTTAATATGGCCTCCGTTTTCCAAAACGGCGGCTAACTTAAAAACGTATGATCACTCTGTATTTTATTTTATTGTTTTATTCTACTGTCTAGCATAAAACATTTTTGATATTGGGTGTTTTTCAGTATCTCTAATGATTTAGAAGCTACAAGGACTTGAAGTTTTGATTTTTTTGATATGAGGTTGTTTTACCTAATCCAGAAACTTTCTAATTTAAAGTGATCTGCCAAACGATATTATAATGTTAGCTACTGGATCAGGTAAAAACCTCATATCAAAGAAATAAAAACTTCAAGTCCTCGTAGCTTCTAAGTTATAACATATATTGAAAACACCCAATAAACAAAGATGTTTTATTTTATATAGTAAAATCCAAAAATAAAATAAAAATACAGGTTGTTCCTTCAGACAAAAGGTCACGGGTTCAAATCCTGGGATGCCTATTTGGCTTTGGACTGCTTTCCCAAAAAGCATTTGTGTGATTTCACTCATTGACTCTATTAAATAATGCCTCTGGCGTAGATACAAGCAATCAAACATTTTTAAATTTTTTTTAAGTCAATACGGCCACAATTTTCCAAAATGCCACCATTTTGGAAATGGTGGCCGTATTGAAAAAATCTGAAATTGTATTCCTGAGTGAAACTAAAAATTTAGCAATTTTAAGTGTGGTGCTAAATCGTGTAAATAAAAAGTTAGCTATCGAATCTCTTTTAAAAACTCACCCTGTATACCACACAATGTATCAAGAAATTATAATGTTGGAAGACTGACTGGGGAGTGCGTCGTCTTTGTCACCATAGTGAACTCTCTTAAGAACAATAGTTTGAAAATAGTTAGTCTACGACTAAAGGTTCCAGAGAAAAGCTAAGTTACTTTCTGTGGTAAACGCAGTACGTTGTCTGAGAGCAACCAATATTATTCTTTTAGAGATTATTAACAATTCAATTTCTTCCTTATTTCTCAACCATTTCAATGAATCTTAATATGCAGCGTAGGGTCACATCACTTGACAAAACCCAATGCAAAAATTTCGTATTATCTTTAGGGATGGTGTTTTGTGAAATCATTAGCTTGTTTTACTTAAGGGAAAAGCATGTCTCAGTCTACCGCTACCATTTATTTGGATTTAGGGAGCTTCCAAATGAGTATATCCACTGTAAACTCAAACTTTAAAATGTTGACGAAAACAATACTTTCTCCATATGGTATGTGAATGGGATGAAATAAAAATTATTAAAAATATGTCAGTCTCATATTATTATTCGAGCTAATAATAAAGTTCTAGTGATGAGATCGTGCAAACAGCTCGCTTGGATCAGCTGACATCTGCCAATGTCAACTGGATCACAGTTGACATGTGATACAGCTGATTAAATCTGTCCACACAAACATCAAATTCACTTATCGGTGGGTTACACTCAATTGTATGTTTGTGCTCATGTCACAAATCTAAGTGGGATTATAGTTGAATCATTGTTCGTTAAGAGCAGGAACCCCAATGCAATTGCTGTTGTGGGGTTCAAAAAACTCGGGCTCAAGAGTGCTTTTGGAAGTTGTGGTTGTTATTGTGCCGATAGATTAAAAAGCTTAATCTTTTTAAATAAGTCTACACCTACAAACGTTTAGTATACCATTACGATGTGTAAAAAACATTGTTTATTGCTGAGATAGTATCAAAAAATAAAAATATTTTTATCGTAATGTCAACCCTGGAGATTTATGAATATATTAAAGACTTAATATTTTCATGAATGAATATCTCTGGTACTACAAAGTGTGGTTCGAGGATTTTTTCTGTGAAGTTTGGTGAAAATCCATCCAAAGGACTCCACTCTAGAGGGCATAAAAGGGTGCAGTGTCAAGTTTTATTTATTCTGTGTTTACAAAATTAAAAGCTGTGATTAAAAATAATCTGAAAGTTTTTTTAACCGTCTTTTTTAAATCTAAACTAGTATTATCATTACGTTTTCGAATGCCGTCTGAATCCCTCATTTATGTAAATATGTACTGTACAAAAGAGGTTTAACTTACCACGTTTATATTTTACAGTTTTTGAGGATCATGTATTATGATTTAAAACCACACGTTTATATGTTGGCCAAATCAATGTTTATATGTCAAAAGAATCAGTTTTTAAGTTTAAATAAAGATAAGTTTAATAAATGTAAAGTATAATTTGCCATCCACCATTGAAACCAGCTTAAAAAACTAAACAAATTAATATTTTTATTTATTTGTCTACGACCACGCTTCCAGAGTAAAGTTAAATTTTCTGTCTATGAAAAACACAGTACGTTTTCTGAGAGCGTGCAATGTTATTCTTATGGAATATAAAAAAATCAGTTTATTCCTTATTTTCCAACCGTATTCCATGGTACTTGGTATGCAACGTAAGTTCACATCACCCAACAAAACCACTAAGAGGTATTACATGGAGGGGGTTTCCCCCCATAAAATTCAATCAGTTAATTTAACTTTGTTTCTATTTTTGGTTATTTTCAGTTATTGGATGATTATTTTTGCAATAATAAATTATCAAATTATATTTGGATGGACTTTAAAGAATCATATGATAGTTTTATTAAGGATTGACGGTTTTTAATTTACCTAAGGGAAAAAGTAAAAGTATGTGTCGGTGCACTGAGACTGTTTATTCATATTTGTTTCAATGCTTCAAGTACACATGAATATACTTTTCTTATAAATAATTTGGCTTAAAATACCTGGATAAGCTACCATTTTAGAAAGGTATTGATAATTATATTATGTTTCGTATTTGCCAGCAAATCTAAACCTAAGTAATCTGTTTTTTACATTGCAGCAAAGTGCAAGGGTAATGCTAGTATTTCCCTAAATGTTTAAAACGTATGGTTTTGGGATTCTGCAATTAACAATTTAATTGCCCGAATATACTCCAAATATACTCGATAAGCTCTAACTTTCTAACTAGTATGCATTATTATGATTTATGATTTAGGATGCATTATGTGCAGAAGTAAAAAGGATAATACAAACTGAACTTGAAACAAAGAAGGTAAATCGTAAAAGAGCAGACTGTTATAAAAACGATGAAACATCAGAAGGAAAGGTCTGCAAGACAGTAAGAACAGCTTCAGGCTCAGGGATATAAATTGGCTTTCTTGTTTAGATGGATATTTCCCGACTGGTAAAGAAAGTTATCTCTAGAGCTTTCTAAACACTATGATTGTAATTGAGCAAACAAAGCCACAAACTTGTAGCTACAACTAAGCTATAAAAAAGTTATTTTCATGTTCATACTCTGTGGGAAATAACTCTTAATTACCAGATTCACATTGGTAAGAACCCTTAAATTATTTCATTATAAAATATACAACATACTGGTATATTTTAGTGTAAACGTTCTATAGATGAATGTTTAATAAATATATTTTTTGAAAAACTCAATGAAAATTGTTGGATTAACCTTTTTTAAATTTGAACATTTAGTTGTAAGATTACTCCTAACCCACCTAAAGGATTTTTAAAACCTTGCAAATAGTTGTCATACTTTTCATATCTTACATTGGAGTACTGTATATGTAAATAAATTGGAATAGTGACATTTTTGTAATTACTAAGTAGCACAACTATTATAAAGCCTAAGCAGCAGCAGTTACTGTGTCTCCAGTTACCCCCCCCCCACAGCGTCTAAGGTGTCATTATTTGGAGTAAAAATATTAATATAAAAATACAGTATATCATTTACATTAAGGAAATATAAAAATACGAAAAACAATTGTTCCCCAGAACACATATTTTTCTTGTGACACCAGGCCTTCTCAAACCATACCGTACTGACTTTTATGTACATCTAAAATTTTCCAGTCGTATGTTATAGTGATAAATGTATGATAGAGGAAAGACTTCGGTTTGTCAATAATTATTAGGTATGATACAGTTAAGAATATATTTCGGGCGTGAGAATAATGTGAGGCCATTTTATTGAAGGCACTGCTGGGCTAGGTATGAGTTGTTCATTTTGTCTGTAGATATTTCTTAGGAAAAGATAAAAGGTATTCCATCTTTACTGATACAGTAGTTCAGGGGTAATGCACTGGCCAAGTAAGTCAAAGGCTGCAAAATAAAAACCGGTTGCCGGTGACTTCTGTCAGAACGTCAACGGCCACCTCTGACTCTGACCAGCCTATTTGACTCACGCCAATACAGTACCTCACAGTCTTCAACTCACTGCACAAGCCTTAGGCCCTAGGACCATGGTGATAGCCAGTTGGGGTTAGAAAAATTCTTCAGTTTTTTTTTCAGAAGAAGAATGCTTAGTGAATTATAGATTTATAAAGATTAGAGTGGTCCGATAAGACAGTAGACCCTAGTTATGAGGTTTAGTTATATGTACCCATTCAAGAGTTATCTGATAGTGTTAAGTGAGATACTGAGTTAAGTTAAAAGTCAAGTTATCCAAAAGAGGTATGTGGAGGAGAATTTTTGCAGAATTGTTGTGCCATTATATTGCTCAAATCCTCTATTTCTTAATCTTCAAAGTATCGAAATATTATTTGTGGTAGGATTGTTGCACAAAGGTCTTCAACTTAAAATGACGTAACAAAGGGAATACTGTTCTCATATTCACTTAACTTTTATTTTAAATGCAAATTATTGGACTAATTTTAAAATGTTATCTATGATGCATGTAAAATGTAGTCACAGAATAAATGGATGGATCTGAGAACGTGAAAAAGAAACTACAAAAAAATAATAATGAAGAACCCTGGAATAGTAGAGTAGTTGGCAGCAGTGCAGATCGGTTATGAATGGTCGCCTAGCAACCGACGGTCGATGGATACCACCCACACGACGCTAAATATCCCTCCTCCCCGCTCACTAGTTCATCTACATCAGGTCGCATGCGTCGACAAAATTTATGACTGAGATCAAGTCGGGTTTACACAATAGACTTTTAAATTGCAAAACCTTGAAACGCTTGAATCATAGGATTTACTAACAAGTTAGTTAAAATGGTCATTTATCTAAAAATAACTACAAATTACACCTTCTATTTTGGTTGTTTATTGACCAAAAAGTCGTATGTTATCAGTTAGCTGTTACATAAGTCCAGGGTTAATTATTGATATTTTTTAGTAATTATCAAAAAGTACCAAATGCAAATATTATATTTAGGTCATATACTTCATAAGATTTTCAAATATCTAGGAATATGTTTTATTTAAAAAATTAGAATTTTCTTGATTTTTGTAAGTCATTTTTAAGTTTTGAATTAGTATAAAGTTAAATTTACTGCTAATTTTTTAACTCGTAAATACTAGCTACTTAAAAAAATCCTTATATTACATGTGGTACTATCTAAAACAGCACACTAATAGCTTGCTATTCTCATATATCCCACAAGATGTCTACTATTTTGACAAATATCTCTACGATAACCGCAAGAAGCATAAACAGTTTTTTCTCTTTTGCAAGTGATTGAAAATCCGCAACAAATTTTTAGTGATTATTAACCATCATTATTATAATAGTTTTAAAATAAACTCAAATAAAATGTACCAATATTTTTAGATCTATGTAATGGTTTCAGGATGCAAGTAAAAGGCTGAAAGAAAGGAAGTAGCGTTTGTCAAAGGCAATAAAATACGTTTTATCAACAGATTGGTTGGATCAAATTTCTTAAATGGTTCTGGTTTCCTTTATTTCACATTTCCCACGGGTTTACGATTTCGTTTCTCTACTCCTAGCTCGCTTTCTAAACCTTTTTCTACGTTTTCCAGTATTAACAATCATCGCTTTGAGTTTCGAATATTAATGCACTCTCATAAACTATTTATTGAAACGATATACTGTAAGCCATTAATTTCAAGCTTATTGCTTACCATAGTTATTTTATATTATCTAAATTTTACTGCGGAAATTTTCCACTATGATGAGTAAAAAAGGTTTCACGACGTTTCGGGACGTGGAATATGATCCCGTCCTTAGATTAGCTGTGCCTTCAACATGACATGATAAGTAGGCTACATAACCATTCTTAATTTTATTTAATGGTTATGATTAGATTATTAGATCAGATTGTGCACCAATCTTGTGAAAACTTGATCAGATTCCGGATTCCAGATCCCGAAAAGTCGTGAATCTTTGTGAAACTAATCGTTTGGAAAATTTACGCAGTAACAAATTCATTATTAACATAACCCATTTTGTTCCAATGATATTTTAGTACGTATTTACCTCCACGATTATTTCAAATATTCCTAGTGACGATTGTAATTGTGTGCAAATTGGTTAATAAGATAATACTGGAATTGAGGTTGTAGTACTATTAGTTCCACAGTTGAAACTCAGTTAATGTCAGTGTGCAAGCGCATAAAGCAGTAAGATCAATTTTTCATTCGAATTCATTCTTTATATCGATTTTCATTTATAGAAACATTCACCGTGGATTAGAAAAACTTTCAGGTTTCTACAGTATTGTTTAAAATGTCTATCTCTGACTGGTTGTTGGAGATTTGTCCCGAACAGACTGAGACACTCATCCGCTCTGAGTACAGCAACTAATCCCAAACTGTTCTCCCTGAGACCCACTTCATTCACAAACTACATATGCCATCGCGCCGAACATTCTGCCTCATGTATGCAGAATTTAATAGATTAAATTCTTCAGTTCAACCAATTTCGATATTTTCAATAATAGCAAAAATTTATCACATACTTTTTCGTTTGTTTGTAGTTTAAAAAATGTATATTACTTTTTATATTTCTTTGTAATTTTACTTTTTTTATCTATGTACACGTTAAATATATCAAGAACGCGTTCCCAAGCATACCTGTTTAATTCTACAATTTGTAATATTGTGTATATATTTTTTGGAAATAAAATGAATTTCATTTGATTTGAACAGCTCAAAAAATTTCAAACAGTAACAAAGTGAACCGTATTTTATCAATTTTATGAATTATGATTCTACTCTTATGAACATAAAATGTTTTATAATACATGATATAGTTGTTTCAAAGCGCTACACGTTCTTACTGTACCACATATGCTGTTTTAAGATTGATAAAGACAGCTGCGGATAGTTTCAAAGATACTCAGCTGTTGTTACTTGTAACAACTATCCAAGTATCCAACTATTCAAGGAGAAGACCCTCGCCCCCCTCCTCCCTAACATTACTTGTTAACATCACTATTTGACATGTATGTATACTTTCCGTACCCTCAAAACTGAGACCAAAAATTTTGAAATTTTACTTTTAGCTAGTATAAAAGTAACATACACTATTTTATTTTATTTTATCATTATTTGAAATTATTTGTAAAATTTAACAAATACCAAGAAAAAACTTTATTCGCAATGATTTGTCATTACAAAAATTGTTAGTCGAATTGAACATTTTTATATCCATCTAAACCAGAAATTTAATATGATGAATAGCTTAGACACTGTCCTTAAGGGATCACCTTATAAAAACGAATAAGTAAATGAAAAAACCTGTATTTAAATTAAATTTTATATAAATTTACTCCAGTATTTATTAAGCTAAATAATTTACTTACGTTGCATAAATTATCTACTTATCCTAAAAAATGGACGAAATTATGTGTATGCCAATTCATAATAGCCTATAAAGCAATTTGTATTACTGTAAAATATCCAAAGTTCAGGATTTTTAACATAATTTGGTCTGTACAACGTGATTTTGAATTACATTTTCAAGAAAAAAAGCTATCATGCGAATCAAAAATGTCCAACACCTTATTTCCACAGCGACCGCAAATGGCGTCCTTTGTTTCAGCAAGGCAACTCAGTCGAGGCTTTTGAAATTCAAGAGGTCTGGAACACCAAGAAGCATACTCACGATAACAAAGGTGGAGAACTACACTTCTCTTCCATGTCTTTTCTTGGTTTCAGAGCCTAATTTACATTTTTTATCACTCAGAACACCCAATTTATTACAGTAGAAAAAAACTTTAAACATTAATTTGATTATTATTAGTTTATTTAATGTAAATCAGATAAATTATTAGATTTAATTTGAAAATACGTATAGTTAATTGGGTTTACATTAATATATCATTTGTCTGTTGGATGATTTTAAAATAGGCTTCAACTCAATGTAAATATGGTTTCAATTTAATTTGACAATTGGCATTTCTTTTAGTTACTGTAAAACTATTTTTTATTTACTATAATAGATTATATGTTTAGTAAAACCTATGCTAATATCGCTAAAACCCATTTTATGTGATATCATTATTTTAATAGGTCAAGGGTCAGTTAAAGTAAACAAAAATCTTCTTCAAAAGGTATAGAATAGAGAAAAAATCACCATAGTGCTTTAGTTTTCGCCATGAGGCGTTACGAAAAGGAATATAGACAAAGAGATACAAAAACATCCAGTCAGATGGACACAAACTGAATAGTAAAGTGTGTTACCCATTGTGGCTTTTCTGAGGTTTAAAACGTAAAACCCCAAAATATCATAGGTCCAAGTTCAAAGACAAAACTGTAATTTCATTTTTACACTTCTTAGTTTAGAATTAATTGTCGGTGATAGAGTGTAATAGATGTGAGAATGGTATCAGATTCCAGATCCTAAAACGTCGTGAAATTTTGTTTTACTAATTATGAAGAGATATTTCCTCATTACAAATTTAAATTTATTTAGCCTAAACAATAATTGTTTATTATGAGCTCAGGCAATAAATAAAAATTACAACTAAATTTGTGCTATAACTACGATTTTCTCAAAGGAAAGAAAAATATGAGTAGTAAACAATTTTAAGAGATAGTCGAGTTTACTAAGCTGCATGTTATGATTTATTGGTTACTTTTAAATAATCTATTTCCAATCGATATAAACTAGTATAACTCAACATAAAGTGTTTCATATTGAGTACCTAATGTATTTCTGCAATATGTATATTATTGTCAGAACTTAAAATTTTATTAGCAAATAAGTATATCCGTTACTAGTGGATAATGAGTTAAATATAGTGATCACATTTCTAATAAAACATTTATATAGATTAAAAAAATATATATTGACGTGGATATGTCTAACCTCTGGGTGGGGTGGATGTTAGCAGATTTGTGGAACGCAAAAAGTGCAGCGGAAGTTTTTAACGGAAATGCCTTAATTTATTTATAAGAACAGCTGTTTAGATGAACTGAAAAATGCCTTTAAATATATCTATGATCTAACTTATTTTCCACAGGGAATTAAATACAGTGCAATAAATTTCTTCTAATGTATTTTTACAAAATTATATTTTTTATGCAAAATATTAACTGGTTTACCTCAATAGATCCCTGAGGCGAACCAAACAAACCTGAGGTAAGACAAAAGGTGCCGATACCAAACATTATCCTGATAAACAGATAAAACTGTGATATATTTAGTTTGCAATGAATACTGTTTCAAACTAAACTTAACTGATGATTTAAAAACATTTAGTGTGTGGAGAAGACGGGAATGATAGGGGCAAAGAGGGGGGCGTTTGGGGTAAAGAGGGGGGTGTTAGTGTGACGTGGGTGTCCAAAGTGATAAGCAGTGGCCTGGAATGGCAGTTTAAACAACAGCTGAACTAATATTTGGTTTACATATTTGCTGTAATCTGCTTAGTGTGTATAAATACATTAAACTCCATCATAGCTGTGATGATAAGACAAACTAGGTTGATACTGTGGGCATTATTCATTTTCATGAGGACATTTTAGGTGGATGGTTTGACAATTGTTTATATACAATGCTACTAGCTGAACCGGTGAACTACCTAACGCCCCACAGTAAATACGTGTTAACTTTAAGATTGGCCATATTCCGAAGTCAAATAGCATTATGGCTTCGTTGTGAAAGGTTAAGATATTCTGGATTGCGGTATAGTTATGAGCCGTTCTTAAGTTATGAATGGTGTAACTAACAAAACTTTGTTTTATTATTCAGATATAAAATAAAAATAAATCAATCAATATACAATACTATGGCATTCATTAACATATGACATTTAACTAGACACGAAATAAAAATAGGTACATAAACCCCAAAACTGTGAAGTATCAACGTGGCAAGTAAACCTGTTCAACTTTTACAGTATTTATTTACTTGATAGCTTTAAATTGACGATTAATACAGAAGGCATTGAAGAGCAATTCACATTGTTATTGCTATGACCAACAGTTGTAGCTTTAGAAATCAAATGTTTTGATTGTATAAAATTCGTAAACAAATTTACTCTGGGGACTTTGATCCTCTGTAGGGCAGAGCCCTTTGGGAGTTTCGAAAATTCCTTTCTTAGTACGCATCTAGATCTTAAAAAGAATCTATATACTAAAGCTCCAAAGCCTTATAGTTTTTGAGAAACTGTAATCAGTCAGTGAGTCGTATTTGGGTTAGATAGATACGTGGATAGTTATTAAAAGGCTATAGTATAACCAGACAATGGTGTATGTCGTTATAACAGGGTCTCACGTCGTGTTCACGAAAATATTATATTTTCTATATATTTTCCTTTAAAGTATTTTTTTAGGAGTTTAAATTGTGCTAGTTGAAAATTTTGCAACAATTTATGTTCTCTGATTGGATTTTGTCATCAAACTTTTTTATGATACCTCTGGTAAATTAGTCAAAACTGTAGGTAGACTTCGCCAACACCAAGTAATAGAGTGTTTAGTTATATTTTGGAGTTTTTCTAAGTATCAAGGTTGAATTATAATATACGTGTACACTTTTAAATTTTAATTGTTGCCGCAAAGTATGGCAATAACGCAGAACAGTATAAAGTAGTTATCAGGTGCCACCTATTTGGTTTATAGTTTTTTTTTATTTAATTTTCCGTTTATTTAATGTCCCTAAAGATTACATTTTGCTTCTAGTATCAATATAGTTTATTCATTTGTTGAGAGAAAACGGTAAGACTAATTATTCTCAAAAAAATACAATATTTTCTAAAGTGGTCTCAATACTACAACCTAGCAAGTGATAAAAAATACTAATAATTATAACCTGTAACATTGTAACCTGATGAAAAGGAAAAAAGCTAATGAGAAATTGTAATTAACAAAAAAATTACTATATTTTTTAAATATAGACCATATAAAAGAGTTATATAAGTGGTAATGATGTGTGTAATACATACGTAAAAAATAAATTTAAAAACGCTAAAGTTTATATAACCTGATGGTTTTAAAGTTACCTCAGACACAGAGTCATCTCACCTAACCTAATATCATTTAGATCCAATGAGCAATTAAAAATAAATTTTAATTGTAATAAGTGTGATTTTGTATCACTTACTGAGTTTCCAAACAACAGTCCATTTGAAAAATTACAACAATCATTTCTGAGGAAATTTGTACGCTTTTGTAATAAAAAAAACCATTAACAAAATAAAAATCCCTGCGGATTTAAAAATCAAACATAGGTCGTTTGTATCAAAGCAACAGTTGTTAATACCGTAAGAGGGAAATACGATCAGTTTTCATGCAGTAGTATGTGATTGGCAGCAGTGCAAATCGGTTATGAATGGTCGCCTAGCAACCGACGGTCGATGGATACCACCCACACGACGCTACATATCCCTCCCCCTACTCTCACCATTCCCATCTAACAGTTTATCCTCTCTCTTACATGAGGCAAAATAAAAAAAAAATACCTCTTCATATTCCAATTGTAGATGTTTCTGACAGTCAAAGTATTTTATCTGACAAGCATATCAGACCAAACAGTTACAATTATATTTTACAGTTTATTACGGATTTCTATTGTGAATTTATAAATTTAGTTTATTCATGGTAAAAACCAAAGTTTTATTTAACGAATATTTTGTTTGGTTTTGATTTATATAAAAAGGATGTTTACAATAACATAAATATGACGTATCAATTTTGTAACTAAAATTATTTCTTGAGATTTTTGATAAACTGAAGTAAATTTATATAATTTATGAATACTTAAACTTAGTAGTATCTATTTCTATAACAATATAACAAAATATTTTATTAGCATTATGACAAATTTGAGTCAGTCATTTGTCTAAATTTTAGCCCTAGAGCTATGGTTGTTTTAGCCTTAACTGAATAGTATATCATTGTGTAGCTCTTCTTTTGACAATCGCGATAGTCAAATAAACACAAAACATGCCTCCTTAACAATAAAAAAATAAAATAAGCAAAAAAGGTGTCTACTGTAATCTCAATTAAACCCACAAACGCCGTCAACTTTTACCCATGCCGGTTACCATGAAAATAACAAATAATCGTGTTAAAATTATGAACAGACAAGTCATTCATTCGTCTAAGTATTAAAAATAATAAAAAAGTTTAGTCTAACTGTAGTCTTGTTACTGACTAAGGCTGATATGTTTCTTAGACAGGACTATTAATTAATTGCCCAACAGCCGATGAAAGCAAAGGGACCTACAGTTAAATGTGGAATCGAAACAAGTGCCTCTGAATGACGAACTGGTTAAATTAATTATGAGGATGGTCTTTGTGGATTAACTTAGTATTCAATAGTGCGGACGTTAATCCACACAAGATAACACATCACCCACCGACCATCACTCACAATTATCCTAAATTCGTAACCTCAAAGTAGCTGAATTACAGTCTTATGTAAAATATGTCAAATAAATTGCTAGGGATTGTTTTAGATATTCATGATTTTACATACATTTGTTTTACTAGGCATTACTTTACAAGTCACTACTGTTTTTATTTGTGTATAATTAATATTTTCCCTTTTATAATGCCAAGGCTCTGATAGTTAATGACTAAGAATAATGGCGGTGTTCGCTCAGAGATAAAAACTCTCCATTACTTTGGATGATGGATTTACACAGTGAAGGATGGTTTTTGTTTCATATTTATTGAAGAATCTTAATAAAATATTAAGTTTTGAATTTTTAAAATAAGGAATGCAGTAGAGTTAAAAAAATAGGGTTCATAAAGGTAATAAAGATAAAACGTTTTTTAGGAGAACTAATTGATATCAGTATTCTATAATTAATTCAAAACACTATAATTTGATTCATGAAATGTATAATATTTATTGCATGTTGTCGTTACACATTGAAAGGTTTTGTAAAAAATTTTATTTTTTCCGTGATTTTTATCCTCAGAATCTCGTAAAAATACTAACTGGGGTCTACCTGCTTTCTTGTAAGAAATCTGTTTCCAAAGGCATCTAGTGTCAATTCCTTTATAAGAAAAGACCTTCAGACATCTCAAGGATGTGTAGATCTCTTAATATGACGACCGTCATTCTTTAAAAATGACTGTTACGGTTATAACTGTTTGAAGATTGAAGAGTAACAATCTTCAAATGAAGAAATTTTCACATTTTTTTAGCATGCCTGACGATGGTTCCATATAGGAACCGAAACTAATTGTTATTAGAAACGGTTTGATTACATGAGAGTACATTATGCACTGATTGCATTATGAATGCCTTAAAGTCATGAGTGAGATGTATATTAGCACACGAGCAAGGCGAGTGTTCTAACATACATCTCACGAGTGTGTATTTCATTCTTGCAATAATCAGCTGATGTTCAAATTACGTTGTTCTTTTTTGAGCCGTTGTGCATTTAAGGTTAGCCACTAAGATGCACTATCTTTATAAATAAATCAGCTTATTGTGCATTACATTATATCCATAATGGCATTACTTTCGTCAAATGCTGAGCTCTGATTGGTCTAGAACCTGTATCGTTATTTACTCATAATGCAATTGTTTTCAATTTCCGTTTAATAATGAACCTCTTAATGATGTTACTTTCAGTATCTTCATTGGTACATTTTGCAATGGTCATAGATAAAGGTCATAGATAAACACTGGTGATTTAAAGTGGTTTTTAAACCACTTTTAGTTTTGACATGGATATGTCTTAGCTCTGGAGTTGTGTTGGCGATTTTTAAGATGGAAAACATGTAACAGGTTTCCGTAGAAACTACGAGAGCTATTGTATTGAATTTTTAATGTAAAAGTATAAGAACAGCTGTTTAGATGAAGTGAAAACATTCCCTTTAGACATATCCAGGATCTAACCTATTTCCCACAGGGAAGTAAAAACTAACATTTTTTAATTTGAACCATAATATACAATAAACAATTTATTTAAATCTGCAATAATACTCTTTGCATACTATTTAGTTCTAAATATTCTTAAACATATTTTCTAATAATTAACTAAATTAATGGTGACTTTTTACTTATTAAGTTATTTAGAAAAATGCATCAACCACATTTTTTCGCTTTTCTAATTACATCACAATTTATATTTTATGCATGTCATTACATTTTATATAATCCCAAACATTTATACCAATCCACTAAGGATACGACTTAATCTATTACCTGTAATATGTGGTAGATGATTAGAATATTAACTAAATCCACATTATTTTACCGTTTTATTATGTGCGTAAAGCTATTTGCTTTTATTTGATCACAATTTTCTCGCGGGTTGGTTTTGATGCGTACGGTTTCAAAATACGGCGTGGTATCAAAATTATTCCTCAAAGCTAATTGCCGTACCTAATAATTACAGATCAAAGAGACTAATGTACAGCCCGCTTCATATACATAAATTGTAGGTACAGCTTTTTCATATAGTTTTACGTAGATTTGTTACTGTAATGTGTCGTTATTTGGCTTGAGGTTTACTCCAATAGATGTTTTAAGTAGATTTTATAGACTGGAAATATTTTCGTATGAAAGAAAACGTGTTGTATCGATATATTTTTTTAAATAAAATATTAAACACGTTATTACATTTTTAACCTTATCTACTACTCAATTTACGTAATTCCAACGCTTATATGAAAATAACGTTAGAATTTTTTTAAATAAATGGGAACATAAAACAGCAACATTAAGTTGGATACATTTGTGAATTGCTACAATAAAAGATCAGGTAACTAACATTAACAAGTAAGAACAAGATTTAAGTTTTAAGGAAGATTTAAGGAACAGGATCAAACTATAAAAAATTCAAATAAGTGTAACAATCATAACAATGATATGACGTAACAATACAGAAAATGTGAACGGCTGAGTCATAACAATTCTCAATACGAAACGAACATGTAATGCTGTAATAATATCGATAAATATTTAGTGTTTCTTCGATATTGAAAAGCAATATACTGGCACTAGTGTTTGGAAAAGCACAAATTATTCAAGAGATCTCTTGTTGCCACTGATATGAATATTGCAGGTAATTTAGGTGAGAGGTGCAATTATAATGTACTATCGTACTTTAAATTTATTAAAAAATATCACACAGTTTTTAACTGGAAGTTTTTGTAATATACAAAATTACTTCTGTATAATTATTTATATTAATTATTAATTATTAATATTTATAGCTCAAATCATTTTTTGTGTATTTTTGTCAAAAATGGTTCTATTTTATTAATTAAAATTAATTGATAGTGTTTTTCCAATTTTAAATTAGGAGTAAGCCAAGGGTGCAGTTACATGAGACTGTTCTCAGGTCCCATAGCCAACAATGAATTTCAAACAAATAATTAACATTCCGTTGTTAATATTACAAAATAAAAAAAATACCATCTCAGATTAGTTTCACATGAACCCTTTTTAGAGTGCAGTAAAAGCACTTCAATTAATCACTCTGTACAACAAAGCAAAACTGTCAAATGTCATGTTGTTATCGTGAAGCTGCGTGTGGAGTTGCAATTTAGTGAGGTGGGAATGAAATATGTGACACAGAAACTGCGATTACTTATGTAAACTGCGGCTTTCTGCCCCTTCTACAAATTACCAGTTATAAAGCCACTTCTGTTACATTTACAGTCTAGTACATTCACCATCTTGAAGTTTTAGTACTCACAATTTTAAAGACTGTACTGAAAAAGTCCCTTCAAACACGAATTATAAAATTATACAGTTTGAAATCATTTTATATGTTTAACTTTAAGCCATGTGAAAAACTATGTGAACTATCCTCAACTTCTGTGAAAAAGAGGTTGAGGATACAGTGAAGAATCTGATATTGATAACACCTGGGGCAAAGATAGCACCGCGACCTATAAAATCTTATAGTTCGCGGTGCAATCTTGTGGAGGACACAATAGATCTGTGCCCCCCAAACTAGTCTCCAGTTCTTGCCTAGAGTACCCCCTCTAGTCCTAACACCTGAATGAACCTTAGCATCGTGTGGGGTTGTAACTTTGGAAAATCTTCAACTGCCACCTGGTGTATTCCCAAGACTCTGGTCCTCCTTTGACCTACTGCCTCACATTCAGCTAGTAGGTGTCTAGGTGTTTTTCTCCCGTGATTGAAAGAAGTTGCACGATAACATTTCACCATTAATTATTAGGCCTATTATTGATATTTTGGTATATTTGACCACTTTTGGTATGAGTTTCCTTATGAGTTAAAAACCACCATATTTAAACCATTATTTAAGCAAAATAATAAGTTAGACCCTAATAATTACAGACCTATGTCATTCTCGTTTATATTTTCAACGATTTTTGATAAAAATTTCAAAGCTAGACTAGTTGGCTTTCTTGAGCAAAAACACTTTTTCAGCAAAATCCAATTTGGATCTAGACAGAAGTACAAACTCAGCTTTACTACAATATATGGATGATGTATAAACTGGTATAAAAGAAGGGTAAGTATCACTGAAGTATGTGATGAAAGTTTTAAGAACCCTTTTAGAATATGTTTATAAAATCCTTTGCAGAATCAGTTTTACACAAAGTAAATGGGAAACTTAATAAATCAGATATATCGCAAAACAATACAATACCTTTTAGCATGTCTTTAATTACACTCATTCGTATGGAAAGTTAGTAGAAAGATGCAGATAGATTACTGGAGTCTCATATTGATAAAGGTAGTAGTGTATAAGAAAACATAGACGATTACATCGAGTCATATGTTTTTTCTATGTTGAAGAAAAATAAAATATCAAGTTTTAAAAATGCATAAAACTTAAGCATTGGAAATAAGTTCTTCAAGACTAACAATAAAATTACTCAGACCGTATAGGTAGTTTTTTTTATTACTATCAAAATTCTATCTCAAGGACTTAAGTCTACACCGGGAACCGTTTTATCACATAAGTTAAGACTAAATCAAGTTGTTAGTGTGGTCAGGATTTGAACTCGGAACGTCGGAAAATACATTCAATTTTATATATAGAGATAGATATCAGAGTTCAAACGCAATTACTAACCTAGAACTCTGATAACCATAATTACATCGGGAATCGATATTTCGCTGATGATATCGGTAGACGGTATCTCATGTCAGTTGTCAGTAGATGATAACCATCAGTTCTCATTGGTATCAGGGAACTTTAATTGCAATATTTGTTTCATTAAAAGAAACTCACTGTATTCTATCATAGTAATTCGAATAAAAATAAAAAATTATAAAACCCAAAAGTTTTTTTTTAATTGCTAAAATGCTTCGACAAAGGAATAAAATTAAATCTCTATATAAAATTGAATGTATGTATGTCTGTATGTATGTATGTCCTTTATGCGTTGCCAAACTACTCATCCGATCGCCATGAAATTTTAGGAAGTTGCTCTATATGTGTCCGGGAAGGTTTTAGTGAAAAAATATTTTCGAAAACCCCATAAGTTTCCATTTTATGGCGTTTTAAATTTCTAATGTTAACCTTATGGAGAGTAAGTTTGTTTACAAATTGTCTACAATGAAAACATTTGATTTCTTAGCTACAGCTGATTGGTTTACTTTCCATTAGCAATACCGTATGCTTTACTATCCAATGCCATCTGAATCATTCATTAATGTTAAACTATGAAGTAAATGTATACTGTAAAAAATGAACAGCTTTATTCACCACGTTAATAGTTAACGGTTTTGGGGGATTATGTATTTATATTTTTATTTTCTGTCTGATTAAAGTCACGTGTTTATATGATAATTACAATGTTTATATTATTACGTTTATCATAATAATCAGCTGTTGTATATCTTTCCTATAAAAGCCGTATTACAGTTAGGTTTCGTTTGGGTTTTTATTGGATTTGAAAATTGTGAATTAATCCACTCAGATTTATTTGTTTTATTGGAATGATATTAATATGTTTTATCGTTTCAGTATTGTTATTCCAGAATATATAACCTTTCACAATGAAGCCGTATTGCTATTCGACTTCAGAACATGGCTAATCTTAAAGTTAACATGTGTTTACTGTGAGGCGTTACGAAGTTCGCCGGGTCAGCTAGTTTTGGAAATAAATATTTATCCTTAGTTTTTATTTACGTAAATGTAAAATAAATTGAATATAAAATATCTTATATTTTGCACATACAACATTTCATTCAAAGTTAAGTGATAAGGTTGAATTCCTTCATCGGTAGAATGTTCGTGATGTATTTACAACTTTAAGTAAATAAACCAAGAACTTTATTCATATCATGTTCTTGCATAAATTTAAAATTAAAAAATTGATACATTTTTTACGCTGATAGTATATTTCATCACTAGGACAAAAAACTGGCTTTTTGATACGAGTGCATGTTTAATAGGTGATGCGTTCCTAAACTGAATGTGAGAGTATATATCAAAAAACCAATTTGTGCCATGTGATAAACTATATTTTCGTCATACTGCAAATAAAATGAAACCATTTTTGTCGCTTTACACTAATCAGCTGTTATGTTACTTACGTTGTAGCAGTGCTTTCTTGATTCCTGATTGGTTATCTAGGTTATGCAAATGCTGACCTCGAATCAAAAGTCTCATCAACAATGATCTTTTGCGGCCTAGCGCTCAAAAAATCATCATAATAATAGGTTTAGTCTTGGGAGGAAATAAAAAACTTTTCGTCTTCAACACATATATCTAAAACAGCTTTTTTGAAGCAGTATGACGAAAAAATCATTAGTAGTAGATTTGTTGACATGGATATGTCTTAGCTCTGGGGGGGTGTTGGTGATTTTTAAGATGGAAAACATGTAACAGGTTTCTATAGAATCTACCAGAGTTATTGTATTGAGTTTTTAATATAAATGAATAAGAACAGCTGTTTAGATGAAGTGAAACCATTACCTTTAGACATATCCATGATCATTCCTATTTCCCACAGGGAAGTAAATACAAACATTTTTTTTATTCAGCATATTATACAATATTTTACCTGACATAGGTGTTAATTATATTTAATATTAATCCCAAATATGGATACAAAATATTTGGTTAGCATAAATACATATACATGTCGATTTTTATGTTATACACTATTAGCATAAGTAAATTAAATGTTTTCAACCTTTCTTTGGTTTTGATTAACTTTACTGTATAAATTCAGTAGGAATGTTAAACCACACTCAGCCAGCTAATCCAGCTAAATATTCATTGTTAACACTTGAATTAGGGGATGTAATTAATGAAATTGACAAGGGTTACTATTGATCCCTGTGGGTAAACTTGTGGACTTTAGAACTTTACCTCCCCGCTCCTCTCCACGAATACCCCCTTCCGTGATCCCTCACGCCTACAGCCTGTTTCATACCTTGCAATTAAGATGGAGAAGGCTTTTAGTGTAATAAACAAAGGTGCAACAGTAGTTACGATCTGAGACCATCTGTGTGTATAGAATGTGTGTAGTTTGATCGGGAAAACATGCACTATGAGCCTAGGTTAACTATCTAATTTAAAGTTTTGGGTATAAATAAATGAACGGTATCGGAAAAATGATACGTACTTTCTCCCTTTACTAGTTAACTAAATAATAAACTTTTCAATATGACTCTGTTAAATGCTTACTAAAATAACATTAACATAAGTCTCATGATTCCACTAAAATGTTTACAAATTAAATATGTTTATGAACAAGTTTTCAAATGTTATACAAACCATTACGCAACACACCCCCTCCTTCTAAGGTCATAAAAAGTGTATGGGTTTTATGGGATGACCTTAAGGATGCATAGAGTATAATTTAAGAAATCTGTATTTTCACATTTCTAACAGATTTTAGGGGTAAACTACCTTTAAAATAAAAAACTACAAAATAGATACATTTTCTAGGGTTAAAGCTAAAGTGCACCCTTGTACCTAATTTTATAAAGCTTGCTTTCGAGGTCTGTTCACAGTAAAATTGACTGGCTGGCGGACATCAGTTCGAAACCCACTTTTTAGATACAGGGTGCCTCAAAACGGATTAGTCCACTGTCAAATGAAATTTGAAAATTTTGCCGAAATAGTTTTATTTTACATCCTATGTATAAAAGGAGAAGGAAAAAATAATTTATTTAAATATATTTAGGATATAGCTTGGATTATGGGTAAGTGTAAAGGAAATATTTTCAGTTTCTCTAACAAGCTGTCCTTAACCATTTTATGGAATGCTATACCCCCTCCCCACTAAATCTGGAACAGCTTGTATACTTTAATTCTCTTAAGGAAAATCCAACCTAGTTATATGAAAAATCATTTTGTCGTGTGAAAATTTAGTTGTTAGTTGTTTGGAGAATGATGGCCAGAAACCAAGTTTTTCCTAGAAATCAAGCTTCATTATAAACCAAGGGTACTCATGTGTTCAATATGTTTCATATTACATATTTCGAGTATCGAGGAAAGTATCGAATGAACGAGTACTTACAATGTCATAAACACTTCAAATATCGGATACTCTCGAGCGTCAAGTGATCAAATCGATATTGCTCAGCTGGTATTCTTTGTTTGAAATTCATCATTAGTGATGGTGAATTTATCCAATACTATAATACGAGCAAGGTTTGTATATATATATATATATATATATATTTAATATATATATATATTTGCCACGGATCTCGAAAACGGAGAGGAATTTCTTTAAATTTTGGAAATAACAGAGTAGAAAATAAGTTCTAGATAGGTCTAATGTCCAGGAAAATTCGTGTTTTCTTGTAATATTAAGTTTAAAATCTAAAAATTTAACATTACGCTTATGGAGAATAAAATGTAAACAATACAAACCAAAACAGCTGTGTATAACCGTTTGACAGTTCTTGATTGAAGACTGCAGGGAACAATATAGAGGTTATCCATTAATATTTATTTTATGAATTAAATAAATGCAAAAATTATCAGGTTACTAAACAATTTGTAAAAACTTAAGGATAACATAGCTGTGCGAAATAAAAGCAGAAAAAAGTCTTTCCAAAATCTTCCGTGTTTTGATAGAAAACGTATTCGTTGTATTGCTTGAAGCCACTGTAACAAACGAATTAATTGATGTAAATTAAATTTCTCTTTTGCTTTTCAATTCTCATTCCGTTTATAACAAAATCAGTTGATCACAGGTAAAATAATGGTATGGATAATTAAACAGTAAATGATCGGCTTTGGCTAAAAGACGTTAAACGACATCGCTCAATTGACTAACGTCGTAGCCGAGTTGTAGCGTGTCGGCCTCAAGAACTATAGGCCGCGAGTTCCATCCACATAAATGTTTTCATTGAGTAATAAATGTGTTTTAATTTTTGTAATTTATTTTTATAATAAATGTCTTATTCTATACGAGCAAATCTCGGTCACCAGGTACTGTTATTTATATGTTTATTGCGGACATGTTCCATCATGATTTTAAGTCAAACAAAATTTCCCAACGTTTCGGGATCAATTTCGGGAGTAGTTGATGGGTATTGTTTTAAACTATTGAAATAGAGGTATTCTAGAACTAATTGAGAATGAATTAACTCAATTATTTTAATGCTCTTAATATGATATTGTACTTGTTAATTTTTCAGGAAATAAATTATTATGTAATGATATTTGCTATGTAGTCTAGCTAAGTATGCTCAAAATGACTATAGATGGGTAACATTTTGTAAATTAAAATTTGTTACTCATAGAAAAAATTTAGTACGTTTGATTCAAAATTAATTATTGCTAGTTATGTTATGTTTATGTTATTTAAATTGTTAGTGCGGACACGTTCCATCACGATTATTAAACTGAATTTTCAGTTATTAAACGACTTTTCAGAATCTGGAATCTGATGCCGTCTTCAGGTGAACTGGAACCAAGAATATGACTAGTTCTTAGCCAGGATCAATACTTAGTTCGAACTAAGGTGATATAAAACTACGAAGAAACATATTGAAAGCAATAGGCTTGGATTATGGGTAAGTGTAAAGGAAATATTTTCAGTTTCTCTAACAAGCTGTCCTTAACCATTTTATGGAATGCTATACCCCCTCCCCACTAAATCTGGAACAGCTTGTATACTTTAATTCTCTTAAGGAAAATCCAACCTAGTTATATGAAAAATCATTTTGTCGTGTGAAAATTTAGTTGTTAGTTATATGGAAAATGATGGTCAGAAACCAGGTTTTTCCTAAAAATCAAGCTTCATTAGAAACCAAGGGTACTCATGCATTCAATATGTTTCATATTACATATTTCGAGTGTGGAATGTATCAAATGAACGAGTTCTTACAATGTCATAAACACTTCAAATATCGGATACTCTCGAGCGTCAAGTGATCAAATCGATATTGCTCAGCTGGTATTCTTTGTTTGAAATTCATCATTAGTGATGGTGAATTTATGTTATTTATATGTTTATTGCGGATATGTTCCATCATGATTTTAAGTAAAATAAAATTCCCCAACGTTTCGAGATCAATTTCGGGAGTAGTTGATAGGTATTGTTTTAAACTATTGAATTGAAATAGAGGTTGAAATAGAAGTTCTTCTTGAACTAATTGGGAATGAATTAACCCAATTATTTTAATGCTCTTAATATGATATTGTACTTGTTAATTTTTCAGGAAATAAATCATTGTGTAATAATATTTGCTATGTACTCTAGTTAAGTATGCTCAAAATGACTATAGATGGGTAACATTTTGTAAATTAAAATTTGTTAACATAGAAAAAATTTAGTACGTTTGATTCAAAATTAATTATTGCTAGTTATGTTATGTTTATGTTATTTAAATTGTTGGTACGGACACGTTCCATCACGATTATTAAACTAAATTTTCACGACTTTTCAGAATCTGGAATCTGATGCCGTCTTCAGGTGAGCTGGAACCAGGAATATGACTAGTTCTTAGCCAGGATCAATACTTAGTTCGAACTAAGGTGATATAAAACTACGAAGAAACATATTGAAAGCAATAGGAAAAACGTATAAAATATCAAGAGACACAACTCCCTCACAAAACCAGAGTGAAAAAAATAAAGAACATCCACATTGCAAGAAAGCTCAAGAAGCATTGTCCAGAAGCTACGATCCAGATTCTGGATGATCATAAAACTACTAACTTTAATGGAAAACTTCCATAAAAACAATTGAAATAACAAGTTAGAGCAGTTTAAATAAAAATTATTTTCTTCTTCACTTTTCCTTTAGTACTCATAAATTTAATACATTTTTACACACAAATTATTTTAAATGAGTTTAAAAATAAGTTTATTTGTACTTTTACACAATATAATATATTTTAGTATTATGTGCTTAAAAATTCTTATAAAGAATTATGTATATTAATGAATGTGAAAATAATTTTAGGCTAAGCACAAAGACTTATTAGTTTGATGTATAATTTCTTTTAATTTATTTTTGTAAACAAATGGAAAAAATAAAGAAATTAGATTTTGATTTAATCCGTCGTAAACACAAGGTCTTAATGGTGTTTACGAAGGAAATATTTAATACAAACAACTAGACAAAGGCCAACGTCAACAAAGTTACGTCAACAGTTTTGCACTTAAGACTTAACCTTTTTACATTCATAATATTCACATAATTCTGATTTGTTTACTAGGTTGCGGTCATAACGCTCATTGTTGAAGAACAGCTGTTTGATAGTAAAATTTTGCTTGAGCCATAAAAGCATAACCTAACTTTCTTCGGTTCTGCTTTGCTTAAAGTGGAGTCGAGAAATGGTTATTAACGATGAACAAAAAGTGTTGTGCGTGGGCTATTGCTTTTGGCAACGTTACTGAAGCAATTAGACAATTTCAGGCTGCACTGAGTGTGTTGCTGTGTATGGGTTACAGTTTGAATAATTTTGGACTTTAAGGTTTTTATTAGGCTATGTTGTACTTTTTTTTATTTGATCATATTGCCCTAGGATGTACTGTAACAATAAAAATATTTTATAAAACTGAAAAACGCCTTTTTTAATGTTTCTAAAGTATCGTTTTTCAATATGACGCCATTTTGTTTCTACAAATGTTAGGGAGCTGACATTTTTACCAGAACATTTTTAGAACCTACCTTGTAAACTGTATAAAGTTAAAAAAGTTCGGTGCATGAATGGGAACGTAATATAAAATCAAACGTTTAAACCCCTTCGTGGGACACTATGTGTATTATACTTTATCAGGGGATGCGAAGCCATTTAAAAATAATTTTAAATAAATAAAATTTCATCTCGTAATCATTTAGGATAATTTTTATTTTCTGTTTTTCTTAAATATTGATAAAAACATTCTCCTAGCTAACTATTAGTTTGATAGAAGGATAATTGTTCTAGCAAGGAACGGACTGGAAAAGGAGGGCTGCGATTAAAAATGATTAAATTTTTTAACACCCAATTTTTTCCATGCCAATATTATTGAGGATAACCTCAATGTATGTGTATTTTATAAGTGATATTTGGCTGTTCTAAAATAAAAATATATAACTCACTAATGTAATTTTTTAGTAAAACATATAAACCTTTTTTTAATTTATATAAAAGCTTTTTAAAAGGGAAGATCTCAGCCCTAGTTAACAAATTATAAAAGATTCGTCCATATTAAAAGCCTCTTTAAACTGAAAACCTGGCTGTACTGCAACTAAAACCTATATGATTTTAAAATATTCAAAACGCGATAAATTACAAAAATATTCACTTCGTTATAACCTCTTCACGCGGAGAAATATTCATTTCATAATCCTCAACCTTCCATCATGAATTTTACAGTCCAGTCTCACGCTTGAAATGGAAATTATATTTGCTATGGGACTCAGTTATCTCCCTTATCCCAGATTTAAATATAAAATTTATACAATTCACTAGCCTCTTCAGTCGTTCATGGTTTATATTTATTTTCATTTTCATACGGTTCCTGTTTATGTGTACTTCAGAAAACAACGGTCGTCGAATAAAAACAGCACCACGAAACTAAAATAAATTAAAAAGTTTTAGAAAAATACTCAACAAACCCCTCTCTGAGACAATAACCAAATATTTTTGTGGCTGTATGCCAAGATTCATAAAAAATACCCCCGTCGCAGCAGACCTGCGTACTCAGCGAATTTCCAAATCAATAATATAATAATAATAATAATAATAATAATATATGACAAGTTTGGTCAAAATCTGTCGATAAACATGAGAATTTTTGCCTATTCTCCATAAGATTAAAATGGGAAAGAGTGAGTAGGTTTTCTGCTGTGAGGAACACTGAAAGTAGCCATTTATACCATCAAAAATTTTATTTTTAACATTTATACCAATTTGCATCAACATCTGTCCATAAATATAGGAGTTTGCCTAATCTCCATATGATTAACATGGGAAAAGAGTATGCAGGTTTGCTGCCATGATAAACACATAAACTATAATTTTTTAGCACAAATGTATGGATCTCAATCACATGAAGCTAAATATCAAGTTTCATCCAAAAATATTAGATAATAAGTGAAAAATTAGTTTTTTTTAATCCT
Organism: Nephotettix cincticeps; assembly: GCA_023375725.1. Taxonomy (NCBI): domain Eukaryota; kingdom Metazoa; phylum Arthropoda; class Insecta; order Hemiptera; family Cicadellidae; genus Nephotettix; species Nephotettix cincticeps. Next base: position 45,334,433 of record CM041787.1, read on the forward strand.
CCATAAGATTAACATTGGAGCCTCAAAAATACAACGTACTGTGTTTAGATTTTTTTATATCTCGGTAACCGTTGAAGATAGAGAAAAACTTTAAGGAACTTAATTGTGTAGTTTTTTAAGCTGATTCCAATGGTGAAATATAAAATCAGAAATTTTTAAAAATTACATGTGAAAAATGCAAAAAACCCCATTTTGGGGTACAAAACCCCCCTAAACTACCCGTTCCCATTGACCGATATGTCTGGTTTACGAACTCGTCCGAGCATTTGTAGGAATACACGTCTCTACCAAATTTGGTCTCGATCGGACCTTTTTTACGAGAGTTATCGTGTTCACAGACACACATATATATATATACATATATATATATATATATATATATATATATATAAAATTTAACGACTATTGTTTTTGGTCTCTGGGCACCTAAAGAAGAAAAAATAACATGGTCTCGGGCTTAACTCTTGCCATGAGACCTACGGTAATAGCTTCTTCCCTATGGGAAATTCGCTAAAAACGGATGAGAATTGGTTAAAAAACCTCCTTTAGAATAATGTTGAGCCCTTTAAGGCTATTTCTTTTGTACTGTACTGACTGTAGATAGTAATTTTAAATTTCCTCTGAAACGATTAGTTGCATACTAATAATTCAAAATACTAATTTATTTTAAGTTTATTATAGTTATGTTATAAAACTCATTTTTCACAAAAAAATCTTTTGACATTTAATAGCCCATAACTGTTTATCTATTAGTTTTGCAGACATGTGGCTGGTTTATTTAAGAGTTTATGAAGTATAAGTCATGAAGGTTTTATCAGAGGTAGGGGACAGAGAGAGAGTTTATGTTTTCAATAGTTGTTAATTACTTAATCTTGGCGTCATTCTACTCATAAGCAGTTATTGCTAGACAAGATTTTAGTTTCACGATATTAGCCATCCGAATAACACAGTTAAATATATAAATGATTTACATAATTTTCTGCAGGTTGTTAAACTATTCATATATTCAACAGCATGGTTCGTCATTAAGTATACAGCCCCAAGAAATCGTTAAAGTCACTTATATTTTATTTATAACGAATTTTCGTTGTAACAAACTTGTTTATATCAATCGCATTTATATCACTTTTTATTCATTATGTTTGCTCATCGTTTCAATAGGTTTTTATCGAAGAGCTTACAAATAACTAGAGTCAAAGGTCAAAGGACTCTATTTGTGGACGAAAAGGAGATCGCTCCATGTTTTAGACTACCTCATGAGTTGAAAACATTTTGTATCACAACTATTAAAGTACATTAATAAATAAGTTATTGCTAATTTTTACTAGTTTAAATAGAAAATTTAAAATATTTTCTTGGAAAAAGCAGAAAAATACAATATTCTTTTTATTTATCTGTTGATACTGATTCAGATTGTAGTCTCAGATGTCACGACCGACTGGTAAACTTTTCATCCCAAAAGGGGTAACAGTTTTTCAGATTTTTGAAAAATGGAATTTAAAAATCATTGGTTTCGGAGAATTAGAGACAAAGCTTCTTGTCGATACAAAATACTCTTAAAGGACACCAAAACCTTACCAGTCATCATCACTTATATTTGTCTGTAACTTAAAAAATTAATTAATTAAATCGAAAACTGTGAAACATTGTTATGAAAACGTAAGACTGTCGGAATTTTGAACAGAATTTAAAAAGAGTGACTTTTAAAAGATTTTGGTGGTACCACCAACATGATATAGTAATTAACGAGGATTATTCTATAAGTTTGTTTTGAAAAACCACTTTGTATGCGGATTTACTTTATTGAGATTTTGGAAACAAATTTTCGAAAATACAACATTCTGAATGGATTTTGAATTAAAAAAGGACTTAAGAAATTGATGGAAAATTTTGATATCGAAGCTTAGATCCCTCACCATCCAAAGAACCCAAAAGGCTGCTTAAAACAAAAAAGTGCAATAATAATCGTATTTTTACCTAGAAGTTCGCTGTGGAAAACAGCCATAATGATTAATTAGTAATTAATTATATCTCAAATCTGAACTGTCCTCAGGTGAGCTAGGATATCTCAAAATTAGTTCATAGCCCAGCAAATCCTGTGGAAATAGGGTATGTAACCTGAACTTCAGATCCTGAAACATCGTGAAACTTTGACCAATAGTCCGCAGTCCAATAACATAAATTCCCGACCCCGCAATAGCTTTCAGACAAAGGATTGATAGAGCTTATGTTTTTGGAACTCAAAAATATTACCATTTTAATAAACATTGCATCTAATATGATACACCCCTCTTAGCTTAAATAATTTAATAGTGACATGCTTAAAAATGTTTAAAGGCAGCTTTTTTAGCTTGTATGAAAGTTTAGACTTGAATGGTTAAAAAATTTTACAACATTACCGGAGTGTTCCACTGAAAAGACACTTTGGTAGCTAACTGAATAACGCAGGGAAGAATGATTTTATAACAATTATACAGACATAAATCATATATTTTCATAGTGTATTTTATTTTATTACCAGTCAATTTTAGGCCATTTTACTCCAGTTTAGACAATCCTTACGAAAATACAATCCATGATTAATTACAGTTATGAATTTGAAAAAAAAATTAAAACGTAAACCCTCTCTATTTTAATAGTTGCTATATTATTTTCTTAATTATATAAAATAAAATCAAACCAGTTAAATAATTTTTTCAGTTCTATAACATTAAATATTCATTCAATTACTTCAACAATGTAAAACTATTGCAGTCTACTTACTACACGTTAACAGAATATTAGAATTATTTTAGTCATATAATTTAAAACCCTTTATCAAACTTTATAATTTAATGTACATAAATATTATATTATGATAAATAAAACACCTAAAAGCTATATCCTTAAATAAAAACTGATATATGTCAGTAATTGTCTTTTGAAAACATTAGTTTGAAACTAAAAGATATATTCAACTTTATATATTGACAAATCCTTATAAAAATAGCAACAATATTATCCTATTTTTATTAACTACACAAACAAACATCTGCAGGGTGTCCCTAAACATCTCTAGAAACGCGAGACAAATCTCTAATCGCATCGATAGTTAGAATAACACATCTTAGACTCCGATTTAACACATAATAACTCGGAAAGATAGATAAGAAACAGCATATTTTTATAAACATTTACGAGGGAAAGATTTATTAAAAATAGAAACACGTAAATCTTATTTGAGTAATTCTAATAGTTTCACATTTAAAGGTTACAATATTTTCAAGACACAAAAATACAGAGAACCAACAATCAAAAAAATACAAAATATTATGTATTTTTTTTATAAAAATATTAGTTTATATTGTTAAATTAAAAATTTAGTTAGCAAAAATTATGTACATGTATGTAATAAAAATGTGGAGAACATTTTATTTATTAGCAAATAAGCATATTTTTGACTCAGCCAAACCAACAAAAGATTTCAAGGGAAACGGAAATACATATTTAAGCGTTTGTTAGTAAACACAAATGGAAACATTGTTCATGAAATATCACAGACACATTGTCTTTTACAAAGAACAGGCAATTTTATATACACAAAACAAAATTCACAATTTAAAATAAAATTTCAGTCCCAATACTTTCAATACGACACTATTCTAACAAATGATTGGAAACATCTAACATATGCTAAACATCTATGAGCCAAAACATTCGGAAAGCACACAGTAGTAACAACAACTACATTAGTTCAACAGCAACAAGTCAGTCTGCTCAACAACAACAACAAGTAATTGAATAATATTAAATATCTAAGGGGTCAGAAAAACAGATTTGCGAAACATATGTTCCCGTCGTACACATACTTTTGGGCTCGTTGTAGAAATACATCTAAAGCTTCATAGAAGAAAAAGGAACAAAGAGTAAGAAATGTGATATGTAGATGATTTAACATATTTGGACATATATTATATGCATAAGATACAATAAAGAGACGATGAGGTACAGCCTTTCAAATATTAATGCGTATTTGAAACAATTTCCTCGTATTTAGAAAATGTTTAAGTGATAACCAAAAAAATTACAGAATAATAAATAGCTATTCTTATTTTAGTAACAATAAACAGTAAAGTGTAATACACAAGTACAGTTCTGATTGTATGATACTCTATTGTCTCGTTTGCAGAAAGTTGAAATTGTATGAGGAAACTATACAGAGTGTTCCTGAACTACCTGGTTTTCTTTTCTAAATTTGTTACATGTATTACCTCAGACCCATGTTACATTGTAAATTGTGTTTGTCTTGATACAAGTAACAAATAGTAACTTGTTAGTTCAGAAACACACTGTGTAAAGACGTTATGACATTTATCGTTAAATTGTTGTAAAATGTTTATATATCTCTTACTCGATAGATACATATTAAAATAATTCATAAAATACAAATAAATAAATAGGTTTGAGGAAGCGATTGTTTTTATTCTGTACAATTCAAGAAATTCAAGACGAAAAAAATAATTAAATTTCGTTCTAGATTCCACTCACACACAAGGCGAAAGAGTTTTCGGTAATTAATTAATCTTAATTCCAAGGTCCAAGCTCGTAAAACACTATTACGTACCAAAAAGAGCCAATTTCGCTCCTAGTTATAAAAATTATTACATAATGTCATTCTTGAAGTAACTTATTTTATTCGATACTAGCTGACCCGGCGAACTTCGTAACGCCTAACAGTAAATACATGTTAACATTAAGATTGACCATTTCTTGAAGTCAATTAGCATAGTGGCTTCGTTGGGAAATCTATAAATATACAACAGCTGATTATTATAATAAACTCAATATGTATGAACATTGTAATTATTTTTTATTTAGCAAACATACAAACACGTGACTTTTAATCATACAAAAAATAAAGAAAAAATACAGTACATCATTCCCAAAAACCGTAAACTATTCTTTTCTAAGAAATTTGTTACATGTTTTGATTCTAGACCCATGTTACATTGTAAATTGTGTTTGTCTTGATACAAGTAACAAATAGTAACTTGTTAGTTCAGAAACACACTGTGTAAAGACGTTATGACATTTATCGTTAAATTGTTGTAAAATGTTTATATATCTCTTACTCGATAGATACATATTAAAATAATTCATAAAATACAAATAAATAAATAGGTTTGAGGAAGCGATTGTTTTTATTCTGTACAATTCAAGAAGTTCAAGACGAAAAAATTAATTAAATTTCGTTCTAGATTCTACTCATACTGATTGCATAGCGATATAAAAAGAAAAAATAGAATTATCTACTCCTATAATTTATTTTAGTCACTGTTAAAAATAGTAATTTATCTTTATAAATGTTAAAGTTGTAGAGAAAATATATCAACAAAAATGAAAACTTCAGTTTCAGATTACCCTAGAGTATGCTGTTAATATTCAATAATGGTTTTGATGGAATCCCTGTAACATGTTTGAAGGTTTAGATATTTTGCTCAAAATGTATAGTCCGACAGTTTAATTGATTTATTAAGTTTTTAAGAATGTAAATTAAGAAAACTCTCTAAATATATGATGATAGAATAAAAAATTTGCAATGGGAAAATAAGACTGTGAAACATTTATTAAAAATGTAATTCTTCGATAGTACAAATACCACCACGGTTTAAACCCGTTATCATTAAATTATAATTCAATATTTCCATTCTAGGCTTTAAGTTCTTAACCAAAAACTGTTGAAGTTTTTTGTCGTTCACTTTGTAAGGGATCGAAGTTTTAAAAATTTGAATTACCTGCACAAAAGTTAACTATTGTTTTACCACATTACCTAAGGCATTTGGCGTCGATATAAAACTTTAAACAGAATTGTGTAATGTTAACAGCTGTCAATAAGGTAAAAATGTATATTATTGTAAAAAAATTAATTCAAAGCTTGTGTTTCTATATATTATATTCGGCTTAATATTCCAAACCAAAGCTTTAGGACCCTAGGAGTAATTGTTGCTAAACCAAACTATTTTTGGATCAAGTTTATTCCAGAAATTTTAGTCATACTTTTTCTGGGACATAAAACGCAAAAACAAAAAAATATTTTACTCACAATCCGACATTTTGTGCATAAAACTTCTTCCAAAATTGTCCTCATTCGTTCCTTAAAAGAATATCCATCTGATAAAAGTGGACGATATTGGCCTGCGTGATAAATCTTTAACTAGATAAATCTTTTTTGTTGCTCTCTGAAGAATAATAATTTACGTAAACTATAGTGATTTTACCAGGATCAATATAAAAGTGTTTGTATTTACTTCCCTATAGGTTGGATCATAGATATGTCTAAATGGAATGTTTTCAGTTCAACTAAACAGCTGTTCTTATTCCTTGATATTAAAAATTCAATACAATAGCTATGGTAGTTTCTATAAAAATCTGTTACCTATTTTCTATCTTAAAAATCATCTACACCCCCCCAAGCTAAAACATATCCACGTCAAAATATTTGTATTCACTTCCCAGTGGGAAATAGGTTATATAATGGATATGTCTAAAGAGAATGTTTTCCGTTCATCTGAACAGCTTTTCTTAAAACCAAACTATGACGTCACTAACCAAATTACGTCACTATTTCAAATTTTGGTGGCGCAAATTGCTAACGCCCCACCCACCAGTGTTAAGACATATCCATGTCAAAATGTGTTTATATTAAGTTTTTTTTAACTAAAAGGGCTTTTTAGAATATACATATACAATTTTATATTTCCTTCTTCATTGATAAAGTAGTCATGTGACCCACATTGGTAGAGGTAAATCTTAGTACGTCCCGTGAAAGCAAGGCTGCACACCCTTGACAACTCCAGATAGTGGTATCCTGTGTGACCCCCACCCCTCCCTCGGGCCCGCCAGGGGGTTGCCGACGAACGTCTGTGGGACGACGGTGGCGGCCATGACGTAGTAGCTCCTCGCCTGGTCCTGCTGGTAGCTGGTCACCAGGAGTACCAACATGACGATTACTGCGCCACTGGTGAAGCCTGCCAGGCCTAAAAAAACATAGCAAAAATGAATAATGAGGTAAGATTATGGTAACTGGACTTTAAGAGTACCGATATCTGCTGGTAAAGCCTGCGATGCAAAAATTATAAATGTGGTAAGACTTCGGTATTTGGATATCAGTACAGTTCTATCAACAAGACGATGACCACATTGGCGAAGCATGTCAGGCCTACAAACATAAACAAAATTATAAATGAGGCAAACATCAGTAACTGGATACCAGGAGTACCAACATGACGATTACCGCACCACTGGTGGAACACACCAGGCCTGCAAACATAAAAAATATAGATGAGGTAAGATGATAGCCGGGCACTAGTACTACCAACATGACGATTATTGCGCCGCTGGTGAAGCCTACCAGGCCTACAAAATATCAAAAATGAAAAATCAGGTAATATTATGGTAGCTGGACCCCAGGAGTTCAAACATCCGCTGGTGAAGCTTGCCAGGCCTGCAAACACCACAAAAATGAAGTTGGGTAGATTATAAATACCAACAAAACATAAGACCCTGGTAAAGATTTCCAAGACTGCCAATAATACAAAAATTTGGTATGGTGGACTTGGAATACTAAATTAACGATGGCCATGCTAATGCTAAACCCCTGAAAATGTTACCAAATTGAACTATGAGATAATATCATGTTAAATGTACACTAGGTGTGTCATAATATCTATGAAAGCCAACCAAATCTAAAAATATAACTTACCACTCAATGCATAACACATTTATAGTACAGCTTTTGTGTATAAGTTGTTCTATTTTTTGTCTCAGATTCACAAAATTATTAGGGTTAACGCATTTAATCCAAAGTAGAGTTAACACAGTAAATGATAAGCTTTCCATTCTGCGGATGTTTTACAACAAAGTTGCTCACTTTAACTGTTCGTGTTAGATTTCAAAAAAAGTTTAAATTTTTAAGCAAAACAATAAAAGCGCTATGAATTGTACATTGAACTTTTTATTTCCTTTTTTAAGTTTTATTTGGATAGAGTATTTCTCAGTAATAAACTACCTGTAATTCATAAACGTGTGTTTTATTAAAAACATATGGTTTATAAAAAATATAAAAATTATCTATAGGTACCTATTTAGATTAGCTGATGATTTTGGAGTGGATAAGTTATATAACATATAAGGATCTTGGCATTGCCAAGTTCGAGAGTTGGTTTTCCTCGTGTATTGTAATCTTCGCGGATTACAGTAAATAATCATCTTAGCTAGTTTCCTCATGGGGTATTATATATCAGTTCCTTAACATTTGGTTGTTAAGTGGATTAGTTGGAGGGTTATAGTGACATCACGAAGACAGTATTACTCCTACACATAAGTTACTTGCTGTTTGTCGATCAATGAAGTGATCCAATAGCTTTATACTCACACGACTTAGCACCGTACTTCAGATTTTTTTCAACATGGCCGCTCTTTTCCAAAATGGCGACTAACTTAAAAATGTCTTATGGAACCATCTGTATTTAATTTTTTTTTAATTTTAAAATTAAAACGCTTTTGTAATTGGGTATTGTTCAATATCTCCAATGGATTAGAAGCTACGAGGACTTAATGAGTTAGTATCAGTTTAATATCTAATTTAAAGTGTCCTGCGAAATCAAGATATTAAAACGTTAGCGAATAGATCAGGTAAAAATCTTTAATGGTTATAAGCAACAGGAAGTTTTAATTTCTTAGATATGAGAGTTTTAGTATAAATTTAATGCCTAATTTAAAGTGTTTTGCCAAATCAAGATATTAAAAGGTTAGCTAATAGATCAGATAAAAACCTCTAATGATTATAAGCTACAGGAGTTCGTTTTGATTTCTTTGTTATGAGATATTTAATATCAATTTAATACCTAATTTAAAGTGTCCTGAGCTAAAACTTTAGTTTATAGATCAGGTAAAACCTCTAATGGTTTTACCATGGTATGGTTTTTATGACATGGCTCTAATGGTTTTTTTTAATTCGGTTAAAATTTTTTGATTTCTCTGTATTATAGATCTTTACTGATCCAAATAGCTTTTGGGAATAAAACGACATGAACTTATAGACGGTTTAAAACTCAAAATACATAAAACAAGACAATTAGCTCCTTCCAATTATGAGAAAATCCTCTCTAAAAATCTCATGGCTAAGGACTTATACCATGTAATATGTTTTGAAAATATAAAATTAAATCTATTTCAAATTACAATATATTAAAAGTTATCTTAATCGTACACTGAAGTTTACAAATTGATACACAGTTCTTTTTACTCTAGTTTAATATCTATTTCAGTGAGAAAAAATAACCTATTTTATTATTTTGTTAGTCGTGGTCTAAAAATAGTGTAAAAATATTTTAAAACCTCTATTAAAAAAACTTTTCTCTATTTTTCTTTTCTTTTAAATATTACAGTTGTCTGATATGGGACGACTTGTAAGCTCACCTGCAAGCTGACAGATGATAGTAAGTTATGTATGTTCGGTCCAAATCAAGTGTATCCTATGGTGACCAGGTAGCCCTGGGGGTGGTCATGTGACCCACCACCATGGCTATGACGACAGCATCAGTTTGACCCAGAGTCATGGATAACATCCTCGAGCGTTTTTCCTCTGACTAAGTCATCCTTGCAACATGTTTTAATTAGGGGATTCTCTTTCACCAGTGTTCTCCACCGTCTATCCACTTTTTCAGATGGAATGTTATTAGCCCTTTAAGAGCTTTCTTTGATTTGTATTTGATTTGGGATCTTACGTCACTCGATTACACCTTTGGATAAGTGATATCTCATGTTAATTATGATACAGTTTTTTTATTTTATCTTTCTCTATTTTGTATTAGTATTCACTTAAGTACATTTATTCAAGCATTTACATAAATGTCATTTATTTTGTTTTTTTCAATTGCAGTTTTAATAAGGGTTCTTTAGTGTTTATCTTTTTTTTATGATATTGTTAATTTGGTTATTTCGGTGTTTTAATCTTTTTTTTTTTATTTTGTTTGTTCTTTGTTTTTTCTTAACAATTTAACTAGGGTTGATTTTATCTTTGAAACACTGCCAGTTAGGTATATTAATCTATTTGTTTTTTCTTTCTTAGATTAATTTTTGGTCAGGATCCATGAACTTTATGATTTTTTTTACCATTTATGATTAAAGTGTAGTTTTTTGTAGTTTGGGTTTTTTGTAATTATTATCTCTGTGGTTTTTTATCTTTGTTGATTTTGGTGATTGGGTTTGTAAAGGGAAATCTGTGTTTGATTGAGGTTCATGTTTGATAGATCTTTTTGAGTGATTCTTTTCTCATTTGAAGTTTCTTTTTTGTTTGTTGAATTTTTCGCTAAGTTCATGTTTAGTCGTTTTTGGCTAGCATTTGTTATAATATTTATAATGTATAAATTTATAATTCGGTTGGATGGGAATCTTCTTTCTTCTTACATTCTTGTGAACTTTTTGATAAAAAGTCACAGTTCGATCAGTTTATAAGTCTACAAATTTAATAAATCTATATACTTGTTTTTACTTTTACTAATTATCATTTTAATTTTGAATTATTTTAATATGTTAATTTTATTTACAGAAAGAGATCATGGCAAAATAACGTGAAACCCTGTAGATTGATCGCACTGTGGACCTATCGCATGGTCTCCTGTTTTTTTTTATGACTCAAGATACTTAATCAGTGTGGTTGAAAACCAGTTGGTTTTTATTCCATGAAAAAAACGCAGCAATTTCATTACAGTCTAAGAGGTTTACTTGTTCAAAACAATTTAGAACAATTTTTAAGTGTTAAATCTTTAGGTATATTTCTCGATAGTAAGTGAAATTGGGGTTCCTTTGTTAATTATTCTCCTACAAGTTTAACTAGGGTTATCTTATAAGGATACTAAAAGGCTCTATGCCAGATATGTAAGACCTGTAAGACTATGTAAGACCTGCATACCTTTTCACTTTTTCAAATCATAGTTTCATATGATGTATAACTTTATGGATATAGTGCTTTGTATAAATTAAACCATTGTAAACCACTATTTGTCAAGTCATGTAGTCTTACCATAGTTATCTATAATATTATAAAGAAGAGGTGGTTTCTGTATGTTTGTGTGTGGGTTTGTTGCGGCAAGTATATGCGAAAAATACTGAACCGACCGGTTTGAAATTTTACACAAAGGTAGATCTTAAACTCATGCAACACATAGGCATACTCATTTCCTTAAAATCCTCTCGGGCTACGCCCTGTGACGTCCTAAGTTTCAATGTTTACATTTTTAGAGAATGAAAAAATAAAATTACTCGAATGTCAACAGCTGTGAACACTAAAATTTGACAGTTCGAGAAGCAGAAGACATGGTTGCTGTAAATACCCTGGGATTCAATTTTTACAGTTTTTAATGTCAACATCCGTTTACTTTATATTTTGACAGTTCGGGAAGAAGAAGAAATAAAGTTGATTTTTCAGATAAACTGCTGGATCGAAATTAGTGAATTATTTGAAATAGTGGAACGGAAGATTTTAAGTTTTTTCTGACGACTGTCTCTATTACATTAATCCTTATCCTCTCCCAATATTTGACAGATGTTACTTTGAAATATTGTAGAAAATAGTGTTTTGTCATTTTGTAAACAATGAAGAATTAATTAACAATAACTTAAATGTATCAGTAGAGCCTACACCTTTCAGCCTTTTTAACCCGTGCGAAGAACGGGTACTTTGGCTAGTTATTTATATTTAAAGTATTATCCTTGTTGTATAAAAAAATATTTTATCATGCCATGCCTTAAAGATGTGTATAATTACAACGCCAGATAATGGAACAAAATAAATGTCCCATTGATGTCTTGTTTAATAGATTATCTAAGTCATAATAGTTATGAAATATTAAGTTTTAAAATGCTCAATCAACTACCTCCAATACTCACTGAGCCAATGCATTCAAAAGTAAATAGTTAATTGAGCATTTGCCTTATAAATAACCCATTTTACTCCATATCATTTTGGAGAATTTTTTACTACCAAGAATTATTTTAATAGCCTATTCTAATGTGAATATATACAATATATGTATACAGGTGAATAGTGAATGTAACGATGTAAAATAATGTCCATAATTTAGGTTAAGTTTAGATTTGGTATCTAGCTTGGCTTATAACTGTAAGGTTTTAATGGCAATAACATGATTATTTATTTGATACTCTGAGTTGTATGTTAAATGTCTACGGTGTACCTCCACTGTCTTAGATACCTAATAATGTAAAAAGAATGTTAAACTTTAATTCTACAACATATCAAGTTTTGTGTTTGCTTAAGATTCAGTAACTAATATGTGCTACCACCTGAAACATTAATGGTTACAAGGGTTAAACCTCGATGGTTAAAGCTTCATTCTAAATTTAACTTTCAACCAGGCTGTGGTTATAAAAGGCCGAAGTTTCCTCGGTTCTCATCCAAAAGTTTTTCAACTCTAAACAGTTGTGAGTTTTCAGAGCAAATTTAAAATTCACTAACTCGACTTCTATGAGTCGTGAAGAAAATAAATATATCTTTACTCATACTGGTGGAAAACATCCATTTACGGCCTCAAAATTTGTTCATGTTTTTGCCATGTGTGCAATATTTATTTTAGATTATCTTAAAAGATACCTTAAAATATCGTGTAAAAATAATATCAAACATTTTAACATTAATGACGACTTTGTATAGCTCAAGTGTGATCTGATTTTGTAACGATTAGCAGGCTATTTCTACAGTATAATGAAAATAGTTGTTTTCACACGAGGCGACGGGGAGGGGAAACGGAGAAGGGAGGGGGAGGGGAAAGGAGCGGCCGGAAAATGGGGGGGGGGGGGAGGAAGGGGGAGGGACGAGGAAGGACCGGGGAAGAGAGGGAGAGGGGAAGAGAAATCAAGTATCGGAGGGGGAGGAGAAAAAATGTCGACTGGAGCGAGGGGAGGGAAAGGGGGGGGGGGGGGAGAATGCTAGGGGTTTTCGGTAATTAATTAATCTTAATTCCAAGGTCCAAGCTCGTAAAACACTATTGCGTACCAAAAAGAGCCAATTTCGCTCCTAGTTATAAAAATTACTACATAATGCCATTCTTGAAGTAACTTATTTTATTCGATACTAGCTGGCCCGGCGAACTTCGTAACGCCTAACAGTAAATACGTGTTAACTTTAAGATTGGCCATTTCTTGAAGTCAATTAGCATTGCGGCTTCGTTGTGAAAGCTTTAAATATACAACAGCTGATTATTATAATAAACTCAATATGTATAAACATTGTAATTATTTTTTATTTAGCAAACATACAAACACGTGACTTTTAATCATACAAAAAAATAAAGAAATATAAATACAGTACATAATTCCCAAAAACCGTAAACTATTAACGTGGTGAATAATACTGTTCATTTCGTACAGCACATATTTACTTCATAGTTTTACATTAATGAATGATTCAGATGGCATTGGATAGTAAAGCATACTGCTAACGGACAGTAAACAAACAGCTGTTTTAAGAAATCAAATGTTTTGATTGTAGATAATTTGTAAACAAACTTAGTCCCCATAAGGTTAACATTAGAAATGTAAAACGCTATAAAATGGAAACTAATTGGATGGAAATCAGATACTGTTATTAGATATTATGTTATACTGTTATTTGGCTCAGTACATATGACTTCTGGTTAGAATCCTGTCTAATATAGGTGACTCCATTCTGATCATTAGCAGAGTCTGATATTGACCTTTTTTTTTACTGAAAGGGGCGGATTTCTCCCAAGGCACTTCAGCCGTAGCGGCTTTTTGCGCACCCCTGTGTGGGTTGCGGCATTATCACATAGCGAAAAGCCATTGGTGATTGGCGGGATTTGAACCCGGGACCTTGGGCACCAAAGCCCCGCGCTCTACCCCTAGACCAGCGCGCTCCCCTACTGATATTGACCTATGACTATGCCATGCAACTTATACCACTGTGACAAAGTCTTTACTTGAATCACATTGGTCGTTTACCTGATGATATACGATGTACATATTTCTATCTATATAACTAAGTTTATAATTTATTCTGTAAAATGCTTGGAATCATGGTATTTTCAGTTTTTAAGCTTAATCGTTCTGTAACTCTAAACAAGGTTTTTTGCAACATTTCATGATAACAAGAGCACCCACAGTTATGAAAATTATTTTTACTATTCTATACTTTTAGAGAAGGTTTTTTTACTTCAAACTAACCCACACCATATGGAAATAAAATAATGAGCTCTTAAAACTCCAGTTTTGAGCAAGATTAAACATATCTTTCTAAGTTTGACATAACATATGAAATTTAAGAGAAAGGATAGTTTTTTATATTGGCCATTATCTTAAAGCCTATTTTAAAATCATGACGGATTTAGTTGTGAATCTATTTTTCTTTGTAATTTATTTTTGAGTTTTCAGGTTTATTTTATCATGATAATAAGTATCTTTTCTCTTAAGAGGCGGCAGGAGTCAGTTCAGGCGCTTTAAAAGTGTGTGAACTGTTCTCGCACTTAAAAAAAATATTATGGCTAAGAGCAAATCAAATACAAAGAGTTATTCAATACATTTTATTTGTGAATATGTGAAATTTATTTAGGTCCAAAGTTTGAAAGTTTCCACTGATAAACAAAAATAATAAAACTGAATTAGTTTTGTTAAATCCTTATGGGATTTTAATTTTCTAAACCTTTAAAAATATTTCTAAACCTTAGTTTTGGTAGTTTAACACATCAATATGTTGATAAGGACCTATAAAATACTTTGTATTTGGTATTTTGTTTTCAATAAATTTCCTTTACGAGCAAATAAAAGATAATTAAACCCATCCCATGTCAAGCGTGTGAGCGCCTGGACTGACTCCTGTCGCCTCTTAAAATCGAATCCTACAACCCATATAAATGATGAGCTTTACAAATTATAAAATAGGAAAGATATTTTAACAGTGCTCTCCTACCTGGACGTACTCCCCACTTCTAAGTACTTCCTTGTCAGGAGGATAGTAGAAGTCGTGTATGTAGCTCTTGATGCCGTAGTATATAGGACATCTTCCTCTCTGCTCCCTGCTCTCTTCACTAACAGGCTTATTCTCTTCACAAGGACTGCTCACAGGTTCACTTATAGTAATCTTGGGAGTCGAGCCATTCCCGAAGGGCATATCTTCATCTTCAGAATCACTAATCTCTATCTGAGTATCACTAAACGTCACTGACTTGTCTGTCTCTTTTCTACCATTCTCATCCTTCGGCTTCTGTCCTTCTCTTTTTACATCTTCATCTTCGTTTTTATCCTCTTTCTCTTCACCGTATGTCTCTCCATTGCCATTGTTTTGATTTTGGTCTAGTTCAGTGTTTGGTGAAGCCTCCATTTTTAACCCTCCGTGGTCATTGTGAAGATCACTGTAGAGTCTGGAAGAAACAGTTAGTTTAAGGAATTAAATATAAATAAATCAGTTATTCCTACAAACTACACTCAATACTTTTGACTGGGACCGTGGAGTGTCCTGTAATCCTGCTACTTAAAAGACACGAATTGTGGATAGTTGTGAGTGATTGACGTCCGCACTATGGAATACTACGTTAATCCATAAAGACCATCCTCATAATTAAACCAGTTCGTAATTCAGAGGCAGTGGTTCGAACACCACGTTAAACTTCAAGTCTCTTATATATTCACTGTTGGGCTATTAACTAACAGTTTTGGCTAAGCCTTAGTCAGTGACAAGACTACAACCATCTGTGACACAATCACCTTACACTCATTTCTTTACATTTATTCTTAGCTTAAAATACAATCCTTAGTAGGTAGCCATTTTACTTTTGAATTAAAAAGTATAATAATTATTATAATATGTTTACTTAAGATGCCTCCCTAGTTACTGAAACTGCTACTAACAGCAATCTGGTTGCTTTTACATACAGTACATTAAAAAAAGGTACTAAACTATACGTTTTTATGATACCCTAAAACATTTTATTTCACGATTATGCTACAGTAATGGACTTCATATCTAGGTTTTTGGTAAGATCTTTAGTAAAGTAAAAATGGCAAAGCTCTAAACTGAGTTATATACAGTTTTACAGATTTATAGCAATAGCGATATTTATTACGTAAGTATAATGGATTTTCGTGTTTTATTACTTTTCCATTATATATAAAAAGAGATTATGCAAACTAAGTTGATATACGCCAACAAAATCAGAAGATTTATGGCATAGTCCACGTTTATAGAGTACTTTATAACGTAATAACTTCTTTCGTACTATCGCTATCTCTTTTACATTTTTTTAAAATTATCATTTCTACAAAATAAAAATATAATAAAAGTTTTTTTTAATTGTGTTTTAAAATGTCTTTAGTAATCATTCAGATAGGAACAAACCAACGCAAATAAGTAATTTAGATTTTTATTCAGGACATTTTCGTTACATTTCGGTATTCCTAAACTGATCCCGTTCTCAGATGAGCTTGAACCTTGAAACTATATTACTAATTGTGATAAAAAACGTCTGCATTAACAATCTAAATTACAGTTTGATGGATTATCAATGTCTGAATGGTTATTGCAGACTTTTTCCCTTAAAGGCTAGTGTACCTTAACACTCCTACAAGTAAAAATGTTTATGTATACTTCACTTTGGGGAAAAGGTTAGATCATGTCTAAAAGGCATGTTTTAAATTCATTTAAACAGCTGTTCTTATAACTAAAAATTCAATACAATAGCTCTAGTAGTTTCTATGAAAACGGGATCCGAAAAATTCCGCTGCACTTTTGCGTTATACAAATATGCCAACACCCTCCCCTCACCACAGAGCTTAGACAAACATACATTTTAAAACCATTTTTCACCTTTTTCACACTTTTTGTGTAGGAATAATTTTAAAAAGATAAAAATTTATAAAACGAAGTAAACCCACCATCACCAACAATGAATTTCAAACAAAGCAAACATTAAATTGCAAATTAGGATAGTCACTATAAAAAAACTAAACGTTTAAAATGATTTTGAAATATTATTAAACCATGCGAACTATATTTTATTATTTATTGCTTACTTACTTAAATTAATTTTTAGATATATATTTTGACCAAAATGGTGTGAAATAAACCTATTCTATAATATAATTATTGTTTTCATTTAATTTTTTTAATAGAGCTCGCTATGAGCCATTTCTTCTTATTAGAAGCAAATTTCCAAAGTGACAGAACATAAATTTCCTTTAGATGTTTGAAACGTTGTCTATATCACCACAAATCTCCAGATCTCTCCTCCCTTGAGTATTCGTTCTCATCTCTTACCATCCAAGTGGATGGTTCACTAATTATCCTACTAGTTTGTCATAGTTCATCACTATTTAATTGTTTTTTTATTATTCCATTTTTATATTAGTTAAACTATTCTAAGTGTCATGAATTTACTAAAAACACTAAACCAATCTGCATAATTTACACTAATTTACTCTGTGTTATTCAAAGAAAAAGGTATTCAATCTAACTAAACCTTTTTTATTTTCTTATACAATTTGGATTAATACCTTCTACATTGCTATTTATTTTTAATTAGGATATTGTTATTGGAACTGATTGAATTTTATTAAAATGTTTATCTCAGAATTCAAAAATCTTAACATACTAGAAAAAAAAGTTAATTATGGCTGAGGATTTCAACCTAAAATTAAATCATAATGCATAAAAAGCAATACATTAAACTATATTCCACGAATATATAAATTAAATATTGGTTAAACAGGCACGTTACAAACTGTCCGGTGAAAAAAAACTATGTATGTATTTTAATTTCTCGCCTTATACATAGTATATGGAAGAAGTATTGTTTTCGTCAAAATCTTGGAATTTGAGTTGAAAGTAGATATATCCAATCTGGAGTCCTCTGAATCCAAATGTGTTTTTCGACGTGATCGCGTGCGCGTTTTTGTGTGTGTGTGTGTGTGTGTGTGTGTGTGTGTGTGTGTGTGTGTGTGTGTGTGTGTGTGTGTGTGTGTGTGTGTGTGTGTGTGTGTGTGTGTACAGAGCCACACCGTTGGTCCGATTAAATTTTATATGTATGTGTATACTCACCATATCTTTAGGGTTTTTAATTTTTTACGTGAAAATTAAAATTTCTCAAAATTTACTCTAGTTACACTGCATAAGGTGTCCAAATGTTAGGGGTTTTTAAATGTCAAAAAATCTTTTTTTATTTTCCGCAAAAACAATAAAGGTAAAGTGTAATTTGACTATCACCATTGAAACCGGATTGGAAAATTAAACAAATTAGTACTTCGAGTTAAATGTCTACGACTAACGATTTCAAGGAAAAGTTAAATTTACTGTACATGGTAAACACAGTACGTTGTCTGAGAGCGCCCGATGTTATTCTAACGGACAATATTAAAAAATTAATTTCTTCCTTATTTCCAAACCGTTTACCATGAAATTCAGTAAGGCCACTTACCCAACAAAACAACTCAAAAAGCTTGGAACTACGGGTGGGTCTCGTCCCACATAACACTCTAACAATTTAACTAACTTTGTTTTGCTTATTGATATTTCCAGAAATTTGGTGATTAAATTTGAACCACTACATTATTAATCTATATTTGAAAAAAACTTTAAGAATGTGATGGTTTTATTACAGATTGTCGTTTTTAAATTTATATTGCTGCGTGCGATCTCGTTTATCTTTAAACTCTTGTTACGTTGGTAAACATTGCTCGATTCCACGGTCCGTGACTTTTTTGTGGGATATTCTTACAAACCTCCCGCCATAAAACCCGAGTGGGCGGCAATGTGCTTCGTAAGCGCGTATAATCTGAGACTGGCCGATAAACCGCTGAGTAAGCTTCGTGTTGCGGTCTCAGCCAAGTTATGTTATTAGCCTGCGAACCTCCCAATACTGACCGCAGTAATCATTTACTATATATCACTGATATTCATAAATATTCATATACCATAACCTACTATAACCATGACCATATTCATATTCACGCATAAGAAACCGACGTATAACTTTGTTGAGTATATTAAGAGTCCCGTAGTACCTGCACTTTTTCACTTATCAAACAAACAACGTTAAACTCCAACCAACTGTGACGTTTTATATCACAGAACTTTATGATTCGTATAATTTGAGATTATAATGTCTAATAATATATCTTAACAGGAAATATACTGAAAACTGAATCTAGTTGGGTGGCCAGTGAAGATTATGAGTTTATAAAGCAAAATAAAATAATAAATCGACAAAAATCAGGCTGGATCCGACGTGAAGAAATGCTCCTTGTGATGTTTAACACAATAAAACAGAAATCTGGATTCTCACTGTCACTTAACTTACTTTAAACTAAATTGAATAATTGCATTGAGAGCTCAGTAAATAATAATTAACGATACATAAAATAAATCAAAATGTACTTCATTCAGGCAGTCCTATCTAACTAGGCAAATAAAATCAAATTTTCTACGTTTTAATAAAAGATAAATTTAAGTACAATTCTATAAGTAATAACAAAAAGGTATTATTAAATTCAATTAATATCATTATTTAATTGCATCTATCGATGTTAATTATATTTATTACTAGATAATCCAAAAGACGTTGTCTTGTCTTTCATGTAAATTAATATGAAATTGGGGACGGTGGCGACATCCTGTAATCCAGCTACTTGGACGTCACGAATTGTGGATAGCTGTAAGCGATAGTCGGTGGATGTAGTGTTCTCTTGTGTGGATTACCGTCCGCACTATTGAATACTACGTCAATCCGCAAAGACCATCCTCATAATTAGACCAATTCGTAATTCAGAGGCCGTAGTTCGGATCCCACGATAAACTATAGGTCCCTTAGTTGCCATCGGCTGTTGGACTATTAATTAACATTCCTGTATAAGGGACATGTCAACCTTAGTTAGTAACAAGACTACAAGATCGCGCCACAATCATCTTACATTCAATCCTCATTCATACTTGGCTTGTGGTATGGTCACCAATAATCATAATAATATATAAATAATCTATAATCTAATCTAACAAATAACAATAAATATATAAAAACCCCACTTTATTTTGAACTAAGTACAATTTATAAATCCTCTACAAAATAAAAACCAAAATTGAACAAAATAACCATAGGTTTTTTAACTCATTTAAATCTTACTATTGATTACATATGATCAAACCAAATGGCATTGGAAATTTTCAAATATCAGGTGCTGCCATCTAGCGGATAAATTGTCAATGGTTTGGGATAAGACTACGGGAGTTACTGTCCCCCGAATTCTTATATTAATGATTTATTTGTTCACGAATTATAGATATAAACCAATTTTCTCATTAAGAGAAAGCATTTCAACCACATACTAAGTGCGATATGTTTCATGAAATGTATTTTATTCAATCAATATAGTTTCTTTATAATTGGAAATTTTCTCTTTTGTATCTCGCAGTTTAATAAAATCATTTCCCACCAATGTTAATTTAAAGTATTTTTACAACTTTTAATTAATTAATTTATTTATTTATTGTTGCACTTGTTTTCGAGTTGTGAGTCACGTCAAAAAAGGGATTATGATTAATTTATAACGACAAATATTTTGTGATTTAAAACTAATTAGATTTGTCAAAGCTTGAAGAATAATGTTTGACCGGAGGCATGTTTAAGAGCTTTAAGGACTGTTAATTAATAGCTCAACAGCCGATGGCAACTAATATACTTACAGTTTAACGTGGAATCCGAACCACGGCCTCTGAATTACGAATTGGTCTAATTAGAGGATGGTCTTTGTGGATTAATGTAGTATTCAATAGTGTGGACGTTAATCCATACAAGGGAACAGTACAACCACCGACCATCTCACACAA
Source organism: Nephotettix cincticeps (assembly GCA_023375725.1). Taxonomy (NCBI): domain Eukaryota; kingdom Metazoa; phylum Arthropoda; class Insecta; order Hemiptera; family Cicadellidae; genus Nephotettix; species Nephotettix cincticeps. The sequence continues at coordinate 45,355,320 of CM041787.1, forward strand.
CTATCCTCAATTCGTGACCTCTAAGTAGCTGGATTACAGGACGTCGCCACCGTCTCAGTCATCCAGTCACCTGATAATGATCATTCTGAAATAGGGTTTCAAATAATAGTTAGTTAATTACTATATTTGTTAAAAGAGTCAATAATATTTAATAAAGATTGTATAATAGTTGAATATAGTTTTAAAATTAGGCATGCTATATACCATTACACATATTGATTACGTAATGTTTTGTATTTAATGTTATTTAACTACAAAAATATTTTTGTTGAAAAAATAAAAGCAGTTATTGCAATCCCTTATTTCAGAATAATCAACGAGGCAATTGATTTAAAAATTCTATATTCGTCCTGAATATCTTAAGTTTTTTTTTCATTTCATGGTTAGTTTATTATTAATACTTTATTAGATATAGCTTAACTAAAAAACAGTTTATTCTTTTGTAAAATATTTATAAACACGAGTGTTGGTGAACACACAATCACAAGCATGTTTATCTACAGCTTTTGCGGACCCTAGAGAAATAAAATAACAAGACAGGTAACGGAAATGTATCGCCGGTCAGAATCGTTTGTTTGGACGTCTCTCGCTGCCCTTTGTGTGTAAATTATTATTATTTTCTTCCTTATTGAGAGAAAAACTCCTCGTCTACTGAGTTATACCTTCACATCAACAAAACGTTTGAATTATTAGTACAGTATTTCATAACACCTCAACTTTCACGTGTTCTGCTAAAGGTTGTCTAATGATTGTTTAGCCCATGTTTCACGACGTTTCGGGATCTGGAATCTGATCCTGAGGACAGGCCTCAGGTGAACTAATATCTCAAACATATCACAATTAACATATAATCCAGAGCAAACCGGTATAAAGCTGAAAACATAAAAGTTTAAAGCAGTCAAAAAAACTTACAAACAAATCATTCACTAAACATTACACACAAAAGAAACCAAACACGTTCACTCGTCACTAAGACTCAAATACAGCTGAAAGGAGTGGGCGTGTCCCACCGGAACCGGAAACAAAATGGCCGCCGCAAAAACCTGAAATCCATGTGAAATATGTCTAACAGATTTATTTATTATTATTATTATTTTATTCAAATGCAAATCCTTCCTAATGTGCACGAAAAATTGCAGTACAAAGTTAACTTTACAGAGCAAAAAACACATTATTTTTACAATTTTATACTTAAAACAAAAATCTAACGCCCCTTTTGAGCTAGCATATCATGAGAATTTTGTTTCGGATTTATATGAATATCATTTACAGATACTTTATTTTCCCTATCCTTAAGTTCTTTGCTAAGAATTGGCAGCCACAGTGGCCGGATCTCAACTGAAGATTAACTAATTGGTTGGTCTGCTAGTTTCATGTAGGAGTCTTCAATTAGTTTTCTTTTGAAAAAAGTGAGGTTCCCGGTGTATTATCTTAGCTTCTTCGAAATTCATTTGGTGATTTTCAGACCAGCAATTTTTTACTTTAAAAATAAGCTCTTTCTCGTATTTCCTCTGTGTTCCTTTATTCTAACGTTTAATGGTCTTATTGCCTCGCCTTAGTACGGCCTAGAACAATTATTCCAGTTTATTCTGTAAATACAGTTTTTTGATTCCCGAGTGTCATTTTATGGTTTGGTTTAACGAGACTTTGCCTAAGTGATTCTGGGTTGTAAATGCAGTTCTTACTTTGAATTTCCGAGCTACTCTCCTGATTTTCTGACTATCCCGGCACATAAGGAATTGGCATGGGCATGAATAAAGTTAACGAATAAATTAGTCTGTAAAGTTAACTTTTTACTGCAATTTTTCGTGTACATTAGGAAGGATTTGCATTTGAATAAAAAATAATAATAATAAATAAATTTTTTAGACATATTTCAGGTTTTTTCGTTGGCCATTTTGTTTCCGGTTCCGGTGGGACACGCCCACTCCTTTCAGCTGTATTTGAGTCTCCGTGACGAGTGAACGTGTTTGGTTTCTTTTGTGTGTGTAATGTTTAGTGAATGGTTTGTTTGTAAGTTTTTTTGACTGCTTTAAACTTTTATGTTTTCAGCTTTATACCGGTTTGGTCCGGATTATATGTTAATTGTGCTATATTTTAGATATTAGTTCACCTGAGGACGGGATCAGATTCCAGATCCCGAAACGTCGTGAAACTTTGTTTTACATAAAATCGTGATGGAAAATGTCCGCAATAAAAATCTAAACAACATTTAAACCTACCTTTTACAACCTATTAATAGCGTGTTCTTTTATGTTTTGTGGCTTTTAGCAAGTGTTTTCTTATGCGTAGTAGCTAAAATTCTTCTAAACAATTTGTATTTTATTTATGTACTACCCTTTAGATGGTTTTTACTGTCCCCCCTTCTCTTCTTATGACTATCAAGACCATCACGTGGAACCGTTTTATTAGTTATTTCAAGATATACCTAGAGGGTTGCGACGTTATCACACTAAAACTGGAAAAAACCATTGTTAATTTGTTGGATTTGAATCGTGGACAGCAGTCCCACGGTCTAACCTAAACCCTACTACTTTGAAGTAGTATTTATGTATAAAGTTATTGCGTTGTATGTAGTTTTAGATTTCACTGTCTGAAATAGTGTATACTATAAATAAACTAATACAACTAGATTCTATAGGTAAAAATATACAATATAGACCATAAAAAACAATATATGTATAATAGCAATTTATTATAACGGAACTTTGTTATGATTACTCCTTCGTCATTTTAAGGGGTTTTTACACGTTGCGTTTTAAAAATAAACATCACCTTCACTATAAAACACGTAATGACATTGTTCACAAGACAGTAAAACAAAACTGTTGGTCCCAGTGGAATAATCTTTTCATAACACTGTGCTCTCTAAGATGCTTGTCTCAATTTTAATACTAAAATGTTCGTATTTACTTCCCTTTGGGAAATAGGTTAGATCATGGAAGTTTCTTAAGGGAATGTTTTCAGTTCCTCTAAACAGCTGTCGTTATAGCTATATGAGGACACTAAGCATATGACGTCACTGTTTTAAATTTTGGTCTCGCAAATTGTCAACCCCCCCTCCCAAGAGCTAATACATATCCATATCAGAAATTTTCTTCGTCAAGAGATGCTTAGTAAAATATAACGTAACAAGTCACTAGAGTATTTGTAAAGTAAAGCTGCATTTCCTTGAACAGCTTGCTCTCAATGAGTATATAACAAAGTATAGATTATCAAACTCCTTGTGCTCAAATATATTTATCAAGTCTCCTAATGACTGAAAATGAACTAAATACAAAAAAATCAATATTTAGGCGAAATTGAATTATATAAATAGAAATATTACAAGTGATAATTTATATGATACTAATTTATAATATTAGTTAAGTTTTAATAACACTGTGTAATGACAACAGAACCACATTTTTTAATTGATAATAAAACTAACTTTATAACAATCTATGTTTCTGGGACTGTCTCTACAGTAATACAATTAATTAAGGATTTAAATTATTTACATGTCTTTTGGCAAATCGGTCCAAAGCACTGAAAAGCTTTATTAATTCGTACATGGATAAGTCTTAGCTCTTAGGGGTGGGGGTATTGGCAATACGTTAAACTAAAATTATAAATGGTGACGTCATATGGTTTAAGGACAGCTGTTTAGAGGAGCTAAAAACAATCACATTAGATATATTAATGATCTAGCCTATTTCTCTTTGGGAAGTTAATACAATGATTCTTCCATCTATTATTCACATGTACAGAGTGTTATGGTAATCTGTTGCCTATTCATGTTCAAACTTATTGTTATGTTCCTTTTGTTGTTTGAGTTTGACCAGTTATTATCGATTTAATGGGTTTTTTTAGAGACTAAGTCATCTACAATAACAACTATTTACATCACTTTTTTAAAACGTCTAGAATTTCATAGAAGTAAATAATAAATGGTTAAATACTAAACTAAGCATATTTATCGCAAATTATAATGTCCCGACATTTTGAAGCGTTCCCAGAACTAACTTTAATCTAATTAGCGTAAAAGCAGATGGCGATTCAAACTTTTGACTGACCATCGCTGTGTAAACTAATTGCCCTAGTTCTCATCAAAGGAAGTGCTCGCCAGAGCGAATTGTTCACATATTTGTTAATTAACAATAACCTACTCACAAAGTAAATTTGTAGTTTTGGAATTTCTAAAATGTTAAAACTCGGTTAGTAGTATCAGGTGTTTGCGTATTATAAATTGTATCGGTCGTAATTTTTATTTTGCACCCGTCGGTGACATATTGTTGTAATGTTACATTTCATGGTATTAATTAATTATTCTACCCTCATTTAACTACCATGTAAGTAAACTGACCCATTAAAATATGTGGAAGGATGAACATTTTTTTCAGGAATCTATCTTCATCTATTGGTTCTTTTTATACCATACCTAAAGTATGGGAGTCTACATCTTATTTGCTCAATGATCTTTCAGAAACGGTTTATGAGACGTTTAATGGTGTTTTATTAATAATACTTATGCAAATAAAATCATTATAGGTATCAGGGTTTTAACCCATTTGGTTGAGAATTTGTTCCAGTGGATTGGAAAGTGTTAGTAATTTGTGACACGCAAAAGGTGTAACGGAAGTGACGTCATATTGTTGTAAGAACAGCTGTTTGGAGGAACTGAAAACGTTTCCTTCATACAATACATGATCTAAGATATTTTCTCTAGGGAAGTAAGTACAATTTTTGACTTGGCACATCTACTCGTAACAAAAAGGACGTAGAAAAATGAGAAGCCTTTTTACTACATTAACGAAAAATACACCCATACGGACTGTAAAGCCATAGGAATAAACATTTCAGCGGATTCCATAGGAATGAAGCTCTTACTGTAGGTGGTAGGAAGGATACCACCTACTTAGTGACGTAACAATAAGGTCTAACCGGAAGTAATGTGCAAAACAGTTCCAGGGTCCTGGAACTGTAGTCCTGGGAGATGAGGGGAGGGAAAAAGGCATACATAAGCCCGGGACCATGTTACTGTTTTCGTTTTGAGGTGCCTAGAGACCAAAAACAATCCTCGTTAAAATTTGTATATATATTTATATGTGACTGTTTTGTTCTTCAAAACAGTTCTTCTATTAGGGGTACTAATAGAATTATATGACAAATTTTAATAAAGTTAATAAAAGATAGTGGGGCTTTGTAGAGTTTGGCTGTTATTTATTTAAATTTTTAACCCTTATTAGATATGTATATCAAAATAGAAATGTATAATGATAAATGTTTGTTCTTTTCATTCTGCGTGTAATTATCTATTTCCTTGTTGCAAATTAGATTTAAATATTTTAAGTGGGAATATATTTCTATTTTATCAGTATTAATGAAGTTTCTTCATTTAAATAGACTTAAATAAAAGTTTGCTCTACGTTTCACCAGACTCGCTTGAAGTTAAAATCTTAATTTCGTCGCAAATGACACTAATTTATATTCCTCAGCAGAGACTGGCGAAGTCCACGAAATGTCGTGTCATTTAATTAAAACTTTTAATCAAGTCGAGAGGATGCGTGACATTGTTACCCGGACGATGTCTGGGTTTGTACAGATTGACAAGCCAGTGTCACAGCTACAAGAAACTGGTATCGGTGTAACTAGATTTTCTCGGTGTTTGATCTATTTACATGCTGGAGTTACGTATCTTTTTTTATCGGTAAATAATTTTAAACTAGTTTAAATTAACAGTATCATTAAAACGTGAATAATTTCTGTCTTAAGTAAATTAAAAATAGAACTTTTAATAAAACTATCACACTCTAATGTTAAAATATAATGTAATAAATCATTGAGTTATTGAATTATTATTCCAAAAATAATCATAGAGTTATTTAATAGCTTATAATAGTTTGGGAATATAACACCACCCTCAGGCCCCCAGGATATTTTTTAAATGTGTGTGAAGAATAGTGTATGTGTTTGTGTGTTTTGGGTGGTGTGACCCTACTGCATACCAAGTTTTATGTAAAATGGTTGAGTATGTTTTTTCAATATTCTTCGTATAAATAAAATTTGGGGCTCTCAGACAACGCATTTTGTTTACCACGCGAATAAAATTAAACTTTTTCTGGAAAATATAGTCGTAAACTAATGATGCAAAGAATTAATTTATTCAGGTGTTTGAAAATGGTTTTAATGGATGTAGTCAAACTATTTTATAGAATTTGTTTACCAAAAAAATTTAAAAATTGATTTTACATTTAAAAGCCTATATCTTTTGAACCCTAGTTTTACACACATACGGGTGGTGTTACACTTTTTAAGGCCTTAATAAATTATAAACCATGACATTTTAAAATTAAAATCGGTTATTTTTTAAATATTTTAGAAATTCCTGAATGAATTGAGTATACTGACGGTTAAGTTTTTTAATAATGACAATTTTTTTACCAGTGGACGTGTAAATCATTAAGCAGAACTCACCCATGGATCGATTTTAAATTCGATAGGGCGTCTGCTTGTCTTCCCATGGGGCGGTGCTGGCTGGGCAACACGACCCCCCTCGCTCCATGTTTTTCAGCCTACGTGGCGGACGCCCCTTGGGGTTTTGTTTGAGAACCTAACCCATGATTCCGATTTATAAAGTTCTTCACTTGGTAAATAGGAGTACTAACTTTTTCTTTCTCCCCTCATATATAGTACATGGAAAAAGTGTAGCTTTATCAACATTTTCGAATTTTTGAGAGTGGATGTATCCGTTTTGGTGTGCTCTGAATACAAAAAAGTGGGTTTTGACGTGGTGTCTGTCCCTGTGTGTGTCTGGATGTGTACAGAGCCAAATTCTACCCCTTTGGTCCGATGAAATTTAGCATGTACGTAAAATATTCACCGTATCTCCAGGTGTTTTTCTCATTTTTTATTTTTTTCAAGGTAGTTCACTTCTAAAACCCCTTTAAAACACGTAAAAAAATCCAAATTTATTAAAATTGACTAGAACTATTTTGATTTAAATTTAATAGTTTATAGTGCGCATAGTACTAAATAATATGACACCACGTGCAATTATAAAAATATGACGGTTCAAAGCAACATTTTAATATAATTAAGAAATAATAGGGCTCACTTACAAAAATTCATGACGGGACCTCCACCATGAATCTCCTTTCCTTATTACCCTCACTTATTACAAATTAAACAAAACGAACAGAGTGTTATAGGTAGATATAGCACACGTAATTCAATAAAAAGTTCCAAAATCTACTAAATTTTGCCAATTTACTAAAATTTTTTGAGCATCAAATTCCTTAGCTAAATTTAACAAACTTAGAGATTTTAAAACTGTTTCTAGATTAAATTTAAATTCAGACCTATTATTTGACATTAAATTTTAAGTACTAACATTTACAATCTCTTAAAAAAAGCTAATTTTATAATTTTCTATCTTTTGTAAGTTTTTTGAGTACAAGTAATTAAGATGAGTTCTCAAATAATCTTCTTCTACGGTCTTAATACAAAATATAATTTAGTTACAATTACAATAGTCCATATAGTAAAACTCGTATTGTAATTATCTAAATTCTTAAAGCATTTTAACACAGAGCTCCATTGTGAATGAGGTTTTGTCTGTGGCCAGTCTTGTAACGGAGTCAGCCGGCGGAAACCAACGTTTTATCTCCCACAAGTTCCGAATCCTGAGATAAACTAGTTAAACCTTCTGTAGAGTTGTTTCTTCTCGACTAATTTAACCATCCTCTTGTTTGATTTCACACTTAGTTAATTACTTTGGCGTATTTCCTTTAAACGGGAGATTACAGTTTTATTCACTGATTAAAAGATGAGTCACGTCTACTTAGATAGTTAACTCAGTTTAATAATTGAACTGAGTTTAATTTAAATTATTTAAGTTTAGCCTCAATAGTGTTTTTGTCACAGCTGAAAGTAAACGATTTAGATCCAATTAAACTTGCTCTGCAATTCCATTAGGGTAAAATATTTTGAATAGATTTTGTAGCTTGAGTGCTAAATTAAATCAAGATTCGTTATTTCCTGCAATTGGTAATAATTTATTCATTCAGTTCTCGTTTTAAGGAGACTTTTTTGCAAAGAAAATAATGACACGATAAGTTAAATATACAGAAGAGTGTTTCAAATTGTATTTTTCTTTAAATGTATTTTATAGAGACGAGATACGATCTCTTTTGAAATAAAGTGGTCCATATTCATTCCGGGAATTGAGCCTATGACTCAACAGATGACTCATAAATTTTCAATGTAAGAGTTTCTTTTGCTTAGTAAAATATTCTCTGAATTACAATTCAAGAGTACCTATGTAATATAACAACAATGTAATTTGGAACAACGTATTATGCCGTTTTCAAGAAATTTACATGCAATGTGTTCATAAATAATATAAAATAGTGAACAAATTTAAATATTTCAATTTATACTTTTATTATTCAATGAAAAATGGTTTCAATAAATTGTTTCTAAAAGTGTATAAATTATCCAAGCTGTAACTATCCCATAAAACCTTAGTGTTGAATCCGTGTTTTATTAAGTATTTTCATCATATGTTAAGTAACCTTTCTTTTACATATAATTTACTACATTTGTTTAAATGTTTAAACATTATACATTTCATACGTCAATAACGTGTATTAATAATGGTAATCGTACTCAATATATATTACATATCTTGCACTATTTCCGAATATATATAAAAAAAACCAGGATGCTTATCGCCTAAAAATACTCTTCACAAAAGTAGGAAAATAAAATTCAAATTAATCTTTCAAATAATAATAAAACTCAAATAAAATACTATGCAGACCTCTATTGTTCATTTACTATGAAGACCTTTGTCGTTCATGTACTGAGAAAGACATTTATTTTTTATTTACTATACAGACATCTATTGTTCATTTACTATGCAGACATTTATTGTTCATTAACTATGAAGACATCTATCGTTCATTTACTACGAAGACATATATTGTTTATTTACTGGTCAAGCCTCTGTTGTTCGTTTACTATACAGACCTTTGTTGTTCACGTACTAAAAATTACCTCTATTGTTTATGTACTATGCAGCCATCTATTTTTCATTTACTATGTAGACATCTATTTTTAATTTACTATGAAGACATCTATCGTTCATTTACTACGAAGACATCAATAGTTTATTTACTGTTCAAGCCTCTGTTGTTCGTTTACTATGCAGACCTTTGTTGTTCCCGTACTGAAAAAGACCTCTATTGTTCATTTACTATGCAGACATCTATTGTTCATTTACTATGAAGACATCTATCGTTCATTTACTACGAAGACATCAATAGTTTATTTACTGTTCAAGCCTCTGTTGTTCGTTTACTAAGAAGACATCTATTGTTTATTTACTTATTACTTATTTCCTTATTTACTTGTTTATTTAATTTTTGTTTCTTTGTCGTGCATGTACTAAAAAGACCTCTATTGTTTATTTACTATGCAGACATCACAACTTGTTTATTATTTCAACACAATAAATGAATCTGATTGCTCTCTTTTAATATATCAATCTTATAATAAAAATATTAGTTTATATTTGCAGAAATCCTAATTATTAGTTACCCCTTAGGTTGACAGATGAAAACAATAACTGAATATTATTAATTTATAACATGTAACACTCACATGGCTTAGATATCTCGAATTTAAAATGTTTTTTACTATCAGGTATAAATAATCACATTAGGTATGCATGAAAACTGTAAGCGGAAAATCCCAATTCCCAAGGCTCCTCAGTATCTTGAAAACTGCACAATGGCTTTCATATTTTGCATCTTGCGGTCGAGACTTTGAGGGCAATATATCTTTACTTAAACAAATTAAAAGGATAAAAATTAAAATTATTTTAAATACCAACATAAAATTAAAATACAGATTAACAATTTATGAATATAAATGATCATTATTTTGCCTTTAAAAATTTCTAACTAAGTTAAAGTCGTAAAAGATTACACGCAAAATGTAAGGTTACCTGTAAAAATTAAGATATAAATATACTATCAAGTCGTTACATGGGATTATACGTTTTATGGTATACGTTAATATACTTGAAGTTAACTTAACCTTTTTCAAAAATGAATTCGTGTCTTACAAGTTACACTTTTTTATACTAAACGAGCATGTAACGTGAAGTAAGCTGGAAATAGTTGTTGTATTATATCCATGTAATGCTAATTTCATTTTGTAGGACAATAAATATTTTAAAGTAGCCAGATTTTCTACCGTTGTTTATATTACCACGCAGGAGTCTGAAACCCAACAAACATAAAACATTGGACGGCGAAAAACCTGATAGAGTTTTAGTTTTAATTTCTCTTCCATATTTCATCTGTATAAAACTCATCTACATTATTAATAATATAGATAATATGAGTCATATTGTATTACTTCTCAACAGAGAAGTAATACAATATGACTCATAATACATTTTATTTATCTGCCCTGAAATCCTAATTTTATATCTATTGTTTAATACTGTATCACAAGTTGAAAAATCTGAACTGCTTGATTATTCATTTTTAACGAAATGCTAAGTTGAAGAGTATTTAAAAAAATACAAAAATATTTAAACTCTTAATACGCTTAAATCTAGTAAAACAGTTCATTTTTTGTAAGCACAAAAGTTTTAAAAAATTGGCTGAGACTTCTTTGTAGAGTTTTTTACTCTTCATTTTATTCTGTAACCAACTAAAAGAATACACGATTATTGTAAAATATGGTAGTTTAATTTATAAAGTCTACGAAAATAATTATTAGAATGTTGTCATCTTTATTTCATGTCTTTAATAACGAATGACAGTTTACAAAAATAAAAGTACATAATTTTAATTTTATATTGCTACATCAATTTTCAATAAACGTCATGACTTACAACTGTAATAAGAGTGTGTGGGAAACCAACGATGTCCATTTGCCGTGTAAGAAACCAGTGGTACCAACCCCCACGACATCACAACACCCACTGAGTCAGGCTGCCAGTGCCAGGGTTGCTGGGCAACTGAAGCATCCAGTAGTGCCACCCCCCACTGACCCACAAGAATTTCCCTTCTACTCCCCTTACTCACTGTGCAATTAAAATTAACGCACATTCTTTCATTCTGCTTTGTTGTAAAGTTATATTTTGTGAATTAAAAGACGATTATTAAGTTTTTAACTTTGCAATAAAAACATTTCTTTCTTCACATGTTTAATCAAAAGAGTGACGACCCGAATATAGTTTATCTCAGTAGTTAGTGGAAAATGTTTACCATCATAAACTATAGACGGCTGTACCTAAAAACTATTTAATATAACTGGGACCTTGACGTGTCCTGTATTCCAGCTACTGAGGGGTCAGAAATTATGGATAGTTGTGAGCGATGGTCGGTGGGTGTAGTGTTCTATTTTGTGGATTAAGGTGAATCACACGATAATCCGCAAATACTATCCTCATAACTAAACCAGTTCGTAATTCAGAGGCAGTGATTTGAACTCCAAGTTAAACTGAAAGTATATGTTGACTGTTGGTCTATAATTTAACCGTGCTGTCCAAGGAACATGTCAGTCTTAGTCAGTAACAAGTCTACAAGATCGCGCGACAATCATCATACACTCATTTCTCACTCATACTAGGCTTAAAATACCTACCTTGGTAGGTATTCACCTATGTAAATCTTTTGTAGAATAGCACAATATAGGATTACTGTTGAAAAATCTAGGATTTTTTATTGTGATAACCTAAAAAATATTTGAAATTGGCAGATTCTAACTTGTTTTCATATTACAATCGGCTATCCTCTATACTGGTGAATGATTTCTCATTCATACTAGGCTTAAAATACCTACCTGTGTAGAATAGCACAATATGGCATTACTCTTGAAAAATAAAGGATTTTTTGTTGTGATAACCAACAAAATATTTGAAATGAGTGGTTCCAACGTGTTTTCATTTTACAATCGGCTATCTTCTATACTGGTGAATATTTCTCTGTGCAATAGTTGAATCTAGTTATTAGGTTAAACTAGATTCAGGGAAATCGATATTTACTTGGTAATGATGTAGAATTAATCATAAGTTATATACTGTATAAGAAACACTTTTAAGCTAGAAAGGGTTTCTGAATGTTTCGATATTCTAGTCGATGGCATTAGGTACAGTTGAGACTATAATTGATGATGCAAAGCCCTTGGGTGAATAATTTAACTTTTTTACATTTTTTATATTATCGAGTTTAGAACCTAACAAGTATTATTTATTTGTAAATAAACTATGAGAATTATTTTAATCCCTCTTATTGGTTTAGGTGCCTTGAAATGGCTTTTTCATCGTTATAGAAATATCCACGTGTATGCAGTTTTGGGCTATAACCCAATTACGCTGTATTGACAGTGAACTGCGATGTATGATATTCAACTAATTTATCGTCACCATGGTAACAAACAAAGTTGTTTATCTAGTGACAAACAGTCGATTGCGGGAGTCAAAGACCTTTTCAGCTAAACGATCCATACCTCGATGCGGAATTTCTACTTTATTTGAATATCTATAGACACTTATTTTTTTACAGGCATAAAAACAATTTAGTACGCCACTATCCTACCATTAAAATTAATTTCAAAACATACGAATATCCGACTAAAAATAAATCTATTATTTTATTAACCTCCTAACAAACAATTTAAAAATTAACGTACATTTTAATTTGGTAATTCATAATTGTTAACCACCATGGTAATGAAAGTCATGGACGCAGCTCTTAATTATCAATTTGACATATTACTTCACAAAAATTACTTAAATTTTAGTTATGGTAATTCTACGTGTACAAACACAAATATGTATACAAATAGTCTGACAAATTTGAAAATTTAGGGTCATTATAAAAACGCACCCTTGACATAAGAAGTAGATTAACTTTGTCCCAAGAAAATCGAATGTGATCCAGGATCTCACAGCTGTGACAAATTTTTGGTTCATCTTGGGGGTGCTGAACAGAAATACGTACTTCAAGTTATAAATATAGTAATTAATTTACAAAATATTAAAATCGGAAACAAATTCAATTATTAATTTGAGAACTGTAAAATTTCTATCCCTGGACAAATACCACTTAAATTTATTACGTAAAACCTTTAAACAATTCTATTTAATTGCAGGTACTATAGTATATTTTAATTAACAATTCGTTATTTTAAATTTCTTAAACTATTAATTTTCATAATCGAATCATCAACTACATAATATAAAGGTGTGTATGTAATTTTTTTTATGTAATCCACTATTGTATTAGGTTGACCCCAGCTTAATTTAATAGCTCAATACAGACGCAGTAAGCTAAGAGACAAGCATTATTAAGCAAATAAGGTCAACCAAGAAATTGTTGTTAAATAAAATCTACCCAAGTGTAATATTTGTGCTACCGTACAGATTTTGTCAGCACAAAACTATTACGCTATGTAATCTCTTTATTAATATAACAACTGTTAACGAGTTTGTTCCAAAAAATATTATAATACTTTATACTAATTATTTTCGTAGTCATATATTTATATTACATGCATTTCAATTAAATATTAGTTCTATTTGTTCATTACACTATTGACCAATAATTTTATAATTATTAACAATAACAAAATATTAAACCAAAAAGCCTAGGGTGTCTTAAAGGTAATAAATAATTTTATAATAATACTGAGATTATATTTTGTTTGTATTTTTTTTTATTTCAAAGGTGATCCATCAATTTTGCGATAACGGCTTACAATACTGAGCTGCCATTGATGATCTATCAGAACGACAATCATTAATAACCTGTGATAAGGTAATGTGAAACAGTTTCTTTAACCCACGGTTACTCTTGCTGTTAGATTGAACCTAACAAATAAAAACTTTTACAGAATTAAGAAGCAAAAACTATCCCTCACGTCCACTGGTTGTCCATTCCTCAAAAATGTTTCAGTGGGCTTGTTGATGTGCTACATAGGAGTGTGGGCGTGTGCGCAGACCTGTTAGTTTGAATATCAGTGGAAGATCAAAACTAAATATCATAATAACGATTCAAGATATGCCTGAAGTAATATAACATTTTTTAACTTTTGTAACATACATAGCATCATATTTAAAGATCAATAGTATCATATTTTATGTTTGGGTTTTTTAAAGTATAATAATTCAAATTTTCCTATTTGCTAGATTCAACCTAACGAAGTGTAACAGCGAATTGCGAGAGTAATCGTGGGTTAATAAAACTATAGTGCACAATATAGTAATAGTATAATTATTAGTATAGTATAGTATTACACTATAGTATAGTATTACTAGTAAGTAATCCTGTATTTTTGTGAGCTATATGACTCAGTGTATAAGCAAAATATTTTTGTTATAACGAACTGTTGACTCAAATCGTAAAAAAATATAAAAAAACAACCGTATTATTCTAGTTAATTATTTTCCAGTTGAATCAATTTATATTAAATTAGATTTCGTCTACCATTAGTAACATTTGACATGTTACGATATCAATTTAATATGGATTAGTTTTGTAACAATTTTAAAACCAATGATCATCGTGAACAAATTAGGATTATTAAATTAGATCACCTTTTGAAATGGTGACCTACCCAGGTAGGTATTTTAGCCAAGTAAAATGATTATGATACGATCCTGAAGTCTTGTTACTGACTAAGATTTTTTAAACCGTGTTACATGACAATCCTGATGGGATAGAGAGACGAGAGAGAGGGGGAGCGAGAGAGAGAGAGAGAGGAGATAGAACGGCGGGACTTATTGATGATATTAAGCCTTGAGTAGGACAGAAGTTTGGGTGGAAGTGAAGTGGACTTTCATCTCACCGAATTCCTTACGGTACCTTTACTTAATGAGGATAGACGATAGCCCGAAATGCCATTCTTTTGTGGACGGTGGGAGGTAGGGTGCAGTGAGCTGCAGTGAGTCAGGGGTTGGCTAAGTATCGCCAAACACTATCGTTACTGTGGTGTTGTACATTCCCAGATCGTGTTGTTATTGACTAAGGCTAACATGTTCCTTAGACAGGACTGTTAATTAATAACCCACAGGCAATGGCAACAACTAGGGGACCTACAGTTTAACGTGGACTCCGAACCACGGCCTCTGAATTACGAGTTGGTCTAATTATGAGGATGATCTTTGCGGTTTAACGTAGTATTCAAGAGTGCGGAAGTTAACCCACTCAATAGAACACTAAATCCACCGACCATTGCTTACAAATATGCACAATTAAGTAATGCACCGTACCAGCTGATTTAGGGAAAAACGTGGTCGTAATGTCCTATGGGCGAAGTAGCCACTTTCTTAAAGTATTGCAGAGATTTGTTCCTGATAGGAGTAACCAATGCCTGGACCGATAGGTTTTGACATGGTGACTAAGCTCTATGGGTGAAAGCATATTTGTGTAACGCAAAAAGTGCAGCCTTCCTTGGAGACCAGAAGAGACATACAAGATATAATTTTCCTTTTCAAGATCGTCAATGGTTTCATTGACTGCCCAGCAATTCTGGAGCGTGTCGACTTCCGTATACCCTCTCGTACCAGATCTGTTGAGCTGTTCGCTAGACACCATCATGGAACTAGAAATGAACAAAATGGTCTAATGGCTCGTATTCAGATGAAGGCTAATTTGCTACCTCCCGAAGTTGATTTCTTCTTGTCCACTGCCTCAACTATCAGAAGAGGTCACCTGAGGGCCAACACCAGTGTTTAGGATAGCTTTTTTATAAACAGCATTACTTTTCACTATTCATTTATATAACTTATGTGTTAACGTTAGCTGCATATATGCATATGTATTTGTTACAACATTCTTTAATAGTTTATAGGTTATTGTTGTTGTTATTCCCATATATTTTATTTATTGTTATTTAACATTCTTGCATTGTATTGTTTAATTATTAAGTAACTGCTTTGTACTGTATACAATGTGCTTATTGTATTCAAATTATTATATTTATATTTATTGTATTAAATTCTTATATCTTATATTTATATATTTATATTTATCTTATATTTATATTTATTTAATTCTTATATTATATAATTATATTCTTATATTTATACTCATATTCATATTGTACTATTTCATTGTAAAAAGGGTTTTCCGTCAAATAAATAGATAAATACGAAGTGTTTAAATCCCGTTTCTATAAAAATTTCCAGAGCTATTGTATTGATTTTTGGTTATAAGAACAGCTGTTTTGATGAACTGAAAACATTCCCTTGGACATATCCATGATCCTATTTCCCACAAGAAAGTCAATACAAACATTATTAGTGGGCGAGAGTACCAAACACCATAGAAAACACCGATCCCTGACGGTGCACAAAGCACTTCCCCATCGTAAAATTATTTATTTCTAAACACTCAATAAATTCTGTAAATACATCCAGAAGAACCTAGTAAACGAACTTGAGCTCCCCCCCCAAAAAAAACTGAGATTTCGAAAACTCTTGAGTTTATTTTCAAAGCTTGCGGGTCATACAAAAACGTTCTTCTATTTCTTAGAATAATGGACAAGATATCTTATAATAATGGGATTTTTCATCATTACGAAGAATAAGAATACATTACTCTTTCGCCTGTGGCGTTTGAGACAGACAGGAGTTTAGATAAGACCCATTTATCCTTTCGGCTATCCTGCTGTTTGGAATTAAAAAACCAAACCTTCATAATTCCAAGCTCTAATTTATGCATATACGTATTTCCCTTTTTAATGTTTAAAGCCAAGTTCTTTCGTTGAACAAACTATGAAGTAAGTAATTTGAATGCAAAACTAAGGCTTGGTCTATTTTTTTAAATTGAACTGATTCACATGACCTCGAGCAATTTACTGTTTGAAGATTATATATTAGCGAATTTCCTATGGGAAATTGAGCTATTCACATGACCCGCATGGTCACAATTAAGTCCGGGAACATGATATAAGTTCATAACTCAACCATTCTGGGGAAAACTTTTCGGGGAGTCATTCAAATTTATTTATATTTAAATAAGCATTTACATTGTCTTTAGACAATAATGGTTGCAATTATTGTCTGATTATTAAAAAAATTGGTGGAGTTGTGCCTCTCTGTAATGCCTCGGACAGGTTCGGACAAGTTCGTTTAGGTCTACACATTAGGGGGGGGGGTTGTACCCCAAAATTGGCGTTTCAATTTATTTGTGTGTATTTAATGAAAATTAATTTTTAATTTCAATTCATTTTTCGGTTAAGCGGTTACTGAGATATTCAAAATGGTAAACACAGTACGCTTTCTAATGTTGATCTTATGGAGAATAACTAAAAATCTATAACTAATAATCTCATTTACTTAAATATTCTTCAAGAGTTTAGTGTGCAGTTCTATCTAATTAAGTTTCATCAATTTATCCATAAAATTCCAAATTTACGTATCTCATGACAGAAAACCAACGTACTCATTAAGAGAGTAAATAAATTGATATGAACTCGCTTAGTTATTGACATAATTTGATAATATTTTCTGTGTGATTTTACCTAGGTGACAGCCATAATATAAACTTATTAGCATGTAAAACAACTCTTATTGCAGTAAATATGTATTATCAGTGCTATTCGATTACTATGATGGGAATAATATAAGTTCTATGAAATTCACTCTACTCACGCCAGCGTGCTGCATGCGATTTCGTTTTTAACTTGTAAATGCTGAATGTACAAGAACTAATTTGGTAATTTAATTAAAAAGATCGTTTTAGTGAAGATTATTATTAAGGATATTTGTTTAATTGGGCAATAGTGGAAAAAAGGTCCCACTAAGTGGGCTGACGTATTTGGGGTCTCAGCGTTAAACAAAATAAACATCGAGTATGCAAATGAGGGAATCTGCATAAAACGTGTGTTTAATGGCCGTTTTGGTTGTAACTCTCTAATTACGACCTCTGTAACGCGCCATCAGTATTACACAATACCCGGTTAATATAATACTTGCAGTAAGTATTGTTCCTCCATATGATATATCCCAGAATCAAAACAGGTTTAATTGTCAACTTTCAACTGTTAAATCCGACTTTATTTTATTTTTACTTTCCCCTTTATACATAGTAAATGGAGAAATTATTGTTTTCGTAAAAATTTTGGAATTTGATTTTAAAAAGGATATAACCGTTTTGGGGTCCCCTGAATCCAAAAAATTGTGTTTCGACGTGATGTTTGTGCGTGTGTGTGTCTGGCTGTGTACAGAGGCACAGACATTCACGTTGGTCTGATTTAGATGAAATTTGGTATGCACGCATATATTTACCGTATCTCCGGGCGTTTTTTCTTTTTTTCACTTGTTTTTTTTTAAGGTTGGTTCATCCCCAAAACCCTTAAAAGCATGACAAAATCCAAATTTCTCAAAAATAGCTCTAAAGATTTCGATAAAATTTGGTAGTTTATAGTATATAGAGTACTAATTAATATGACACCACCAGCACAGCAAGTCTTAAAAATGGAATTTTTTAATGTAAAAAATAACTTAGTAGTTAATAGTTTTCACAATAAAGATAAATAATAGTTTGAGTATCACCATTAAAACAGATTAAAACTAGACAAATTAGTAATATGTTAGTAATATGTTTTAAGAATTAGTCTACGAATAACGGTTCCAGGGAAAAGTTAAATTTAATGTAAATGGTAAACAGAACGTTGTCTGAGAGCGCCCAATGTTATTCTTATGGAGAATATTTGAAAAATCAATATATTTCTTATTTCCCAATCGTTTTCACACGAAACTTGGTATGAAGCGTAACATACCCAATAAAACCACATAACATTGGTAAAAACGGTGTGGTTCTTTAAAGTTCTAACAATTATTTAACTTTGGTTCTCTTGTCGTTTTAAATTTTTCTTAAGGGATGTATGTGTCAGTCCACTAATACGGTTTATTTTTAATTGTATCCAACTAGTGGTCGTTGATTCCTATATGATCATGAGCAGTCAGTAACCTCTAGCATGTCTATGTGCCTCAAACTAAGAGATATCAAAACGTTATGTGTCGTGTAGATGTAGACGAACAGATAGGGGTTTGAAACATACTGTTCGTAAATATTTGGTAATTTAATTAAAAAGATCGTTTTAGTGAAGATTATTATTAAGGATATTTGTTTAATTGGGCAATAGTGGAAAAAAGGTCCCACTAAGTGGGCTGACGTATTTGGGGTCTCAGCGTTAAACAAAATAAACATCGAGTATGCAAATGAGGGAATCTGCATAAAACGTGTGTTTAATGGCCGTTTTGGTTGTAACTCTCTAATTACGACCTCCGTAACGCGCCATCAGTATTACACAATACCCGGTTAATATAATACTTGCAGTAAGTATTGTTCCTCCATATGATATATCCCCGAATCAAAACAGGTTTAATTGTCAACTTTCAACTGTTAAATCCGACTTTATTTTATTTTTACTTTCCCCTTTATACATAGTAAATGGAGAAATTATTGTTTTCGTAAAAATTTTGGAATTTGATTTTAAAAAGGATATAACCGTTTTGGGGTCCCCTGAATCCAAAAAATTGTGTTTCGACGTGATGTTTGTGCGTGTGTGTGTCTGGCTGTGTACAGAGCCACAGACAACCACGTTGGTCTGATTTAGATGAAATTTGGTATGCACGCATATATTTACCGTATCTCCGGGCGTTTTTTCTTTTTTTCACTTGTTTTTTTTAAGGTTGGTTCATCCCCAAAACCCTTAAAAGCATGACAAAATCCAAATTTCTCAAAAATAGCTCTAAAGATTTCGATAAAATTTGGTAGTTTATAGTATATAGAGTACTAATTAATATGACACCACCAGCACAGCAAGTCTTAAAAATGGAATTTTTAATGTAAAAAATAACTTTATAGTTTTCACAATAAAGGTAAATAATAGTTTGAGTATCACCATTAAAACCAGATTAAAAACTAGACAAATTAGTAATATGTTAGTAATATGTTTTAAGAATTAGTCTACGAATAACGGTTCCAGGGAAAGGTTAAATTTAATGTAAATGGTAAACAGAACGTTGTCTGAGAGCGCCCAATGTTATTCTTATGGAGAATATTTGAAAAATCAATATATTTCTTATTTCCCAATCGTTTTCCACGAAACTTGGTATGAAGCGTAACAAACATCACCCAATAAAACCACATAACAACTTGGTAAAAAACGGTGTGGTTCCCTTTAAAGTTCTAACAATTATTTAACTTTGGTTCTCTTGTCGTTTTAAATTTTTCTTAAGGGAGAATGTATGTGTCAGTCCACTAATACGGTTTATTTTTAATTGTATCCAACTAGTGGTCGTTGATTCCTATATGATCATGAGCAGTCAGTCACCTCTAGCATGTCTATGTGCCTCAAACTAAGAGATATGAAACGTTATGTGTCGTGTAGATGTAGACGAACAGATAGGGGTTTGAAACATACTGTTCGTAAATAAAATTAACCTAATTAATTGACCGGCACTATAGCTCAGGTGTGTTACACTCGTTTAGGTCAAAGGTTGCTCTGACTCCTCTGATCATCTGACTCCTCTCCGATCATGAGCCTACCATCAGCAACACACCACACAAGCCCTGGGATCATACTAATGGACAATTGAGGTTAAAAAATCAAATTGGGGGTTTATAGCTTGTAGCATATAAATATGGTTTTTACTGGGATGGGTAACACAATGTTTTGAAGAATGAAGAGGCGTCATTTTGATGACAATAAAATACATAGTTTTAAAGTGTATAAATCCCTGTCTAAATATTTAGATGTATATAGCCAGGTGTGCCAGAACATAAAACTCTGTACAACGTATGGATGTAGTTGTGTAATACAGTAGTAAGTTATATATCTGAAACAAAATTACTGAAGATTGTGGAAAACATTCCAAAAGTACATACATACATGGTACATGATTATTCCATGTCCTCTAAGATGGGAAATTGGACAGGTCAGGTAATACTATGCTAGCAAAGAATAAAATAAAATGGAACTACCTATTTAGGTAGGAGTAAAGATGATAAAAGCTAGACTCTACTAGAAACCTTATTACCACTAATTTAAATTTTTTCCGAATTTCGAATTAAAAATATTTTTAAGTTTAAAAATGGAAACACAATAGAAATATATTTTAAGCACAGTACATGCACCACCGTGTGGCTATTTAATTTTCATGATGATATACCTTTGGAGCACTTATTAGAATTAATAAAAGGTTTACGTTACCTTGATCGAAGAGGTCCGAAGTGTGGGCTAGACAATACTACCACGGTTTTGAGCTGTTGAAACTCGTTTTCAAAATTTAAAAACTCAAGTTACTTCTTTTTCGTTTAAAACTCGTCATTTTCTACAAAAAACATCTTTCAAACATATAAACACTCACGTTGACATACACAAAAAACATTTAACACACTTATTAATTTTTAAAAGGACACGTATTTGTTATCTTAGGTACATACATAAATACTGGTACGTATTACCACCAGTTACGATACTGGATACGTAAATACTGGTACGTATTCCCACCAGTTACGATACTTGATACGTAAATACTGAATACGTAATTCGCCAATTATGATACTGGATATGTATTCCCACCAGTTACGATGTTGTGAATGGGGATCGTGATTGCCTATCGATTCATTCAAGGCTTAATTACTGTTCTCAAGCCATATCAAAGACTAGGGCCGGGTAGTATTAAAAAAAATACAGATGTAAATATATCAATAATAATAATACATATCACATAATTCACATTTCCTCTAAGCTAATTTTACGTTTCGTACGCCAGAAAATAGGTATTACCTCAACTTCTGTCTATCTCTCAGTCTTTCTGTAACACAAAATAACCCTAAATATATTTTTGTGACATTTCTCCATGAAAACTAGAGTACACACGACGATGCATTATTCTATACCTTCTACAGAACTTTATTGTTTACTTTAAACTGACACCTTTTAAGATAAAGCAATTAGCTCTCAAAACAAAGCTTTGACCAATAAGAAAGATATATAACCAGCTGTCAAATTAATATTGTTTGTTTCGATTGCTCATTGAATTAGAACCTATTTCAAAATTATACTACCTATACATTTACTTAATGCAAACTAAGTGTACACATTTCCTAATTAGATTAAATGTATCTACTAATAAATAATTGAGCTCAGAATGGTTTTAGTTAAATCAATTTGTTTAACATAGTAAATATCTTTCCCCTTAACTCTGAATTGTACAACCCTTACAAAGATCAGGATTACTACTAGTTATGTTTGAAATTGCAATCTACAATAATTCTGTTGCATTCATTAAGCTTACGAAGATTGTGCTTTAAAGAAAGAAGAGATTTTAATGAGGTACAATTCAATTGAAACCAATCAGGACAAGTAAATGTTTTGATGATTGTAAACAACCTTTCATTTGTTAAATATTTGCAAAATACTCTCTGTCAATAGCTTTTTTATTTGGATTAATTTTATATTTTCAACAAAAAATAAAATAAACCTCGTTCTTGGTAATTATCTTTAAATTACTGAATAAAAATTAAATGCTCTAAATACCTTTTATTGTCAGATTAATCTTACTTTTTTTTAATGTACTACAATGGTTTCTAACATATTTTAAATGTTCAACTTAAACTTAAAACTTTCTTCAACTGTTTTTATGATCAGTTGTAAATTTCCTTTAATACCTAACATACACACATTTTTTACATATTGAGTTTTCTAAAGTCCATCTACAAGTCTAGCCCAAGACGTATAGGATCAAAGTGCATTTTCTTTGTTTGAAATTCATTATTGCTGATAGTGAATTTATCTTATTTAGATTTTTATTGCGGACATTTTCCATCACGATTTTAAGTGAAACAAAGTTTTACGACGTTTCGGGATCTGGAGTCTGATCCTGTCCCGAGATCGTGAAACTTTGTTTTACTTACAAATGTTGATGGAAAGTGTCCGCAATATAAATCTAAATAAGAAATTACATTTTGACGGTTTAAATACTCACATGAGTGAAAATCTTCACTTTTAATTCAAAAATCAAAAGCTAACTAATGTTTTATTTTTTATTTTCATAACTTAAAAGTAAACCTATTAGTATATACATTTAGTGTGTTGTTTATCCATTATTGTATAAGAACCTTAAGACCATAGGCAAATATTTGACAAAAATGTAAACAAACAAAAATCATACAAAACACAATGGGTCCGAATAATTTATTTATATGCATTTAATGAATGAACATTATATTAAAAGACTCTTGAGAAATATTTAATTATAATTTAGAATGGGAAACAATCAAGATGAATCTGCGCATTAATCAGAACTAAAGTGACGTCAGAACTTCTCTGACAGTTGATTAGCTACTTTGGGCAGAGTACGTGAGTCTAAACCTGAACAGATAATGGATTGTTCATATTTTACTTAAAACTGTTTTGCGTAAAACATAAAATTACGTATAATTGAAAACCGTCCTGTGTTTTGGAATACTAAAGTAATTATAGCTTTATTTATGTAAAATGCTAAAATGAAATTACAATGAATATATAAAGGCTTTTTTTAAATAAATGGTTTCAAAAGATGGTAATTCAATCTTTGAGGCTTAAAATAAATGAATAGTTTGGTTATTTATTATTTAAATTTTTAATTATATAGGGTGTCCAAGAAAAACGTTTCAGGACTTCAGTGAGTGATTAAGAACATTAAAAGGAAGAAAAAATTCCAATGGAGGTATGGCCCAAAACGCTCATTTTTCAGATATCCGCCATTTTGTATTTTCCACAAAATATTTTTCATTTCACCCATTTTTAACGCATTATTTTCAAATTTGCTATGTGTTTTACACTAATAGACTACTATTTTTTTAAATCACTAGCATGATCCAAGCTCAAAATCCAAAATGGCGGCCGTTTAAAGTTTTAAAACTAAAATACTTTGTTAACAATAAAATTTAAAATGGCCACCATTTTGGATTTTCAGCTTGGATCATGCTTGTTTTTTTAATAGTACTAATCTACTAATGCAAAACACATACCAAATTGGAAAATAATCCGTTGAAAATGTTTTAAATAAAAAATGTTTTGTGAGAAATACAAAACGGCGGCTGTCTGAGAAAATAAGAGTTTTAGGCCATACCTCATTGCAACTTTTTTCTTCCTTTTAATGCACCCAATCACTCACCAAAGTCCTGAAACATTTTTCATGGACACCCTGTATATTATTTTTTACGCTTGATTAAGAGATTTATGGGTCTACAAACAGAAAAAGATAACTAAATTTCTCTTTCTTATTCCTGTGGCGCGTACCTCAGAAAACACAATTCGAACCACAGAAAACCATTTTCTTCTAATAATTTATGAATATGTTTTTCATAATGTAACCCAATGATTCTTGCTTGATCAACATAAAAATAATACAATATATTTTAACAGAAATTTACAAATCACGAAACTTTATTTCAGTTGGGGAATTGCAACCCGCTATGAAACTAACATAACATGCACCACATATTCATCTTAACTACCCACCAAATGAACATAACTACGAAATTGAGGTTTGTGATAAGTGTAATGGATTTTATGGCATATGCAGATTGGCTACCGTCAAAGACTGATTCAATTACCAGAGTTGATATCATAATGAATAGACCGCTAGTTGCTTCTAATGGATAAGTTATTTACAACCTGTTTTACAAAGTACAAAAAAATAAGTAAATAAATATAAAAGGAACATTAACATGAATAATTTTTCAAAGTGCCTGCCTTACTGCCAGTAAGGCAGGCAGGAATAAGAAAGAGAAATTTAGTTATCTTTTTATGTTTATAAAACCATACATCTCTTAATCAAGCGTAAAAAAAGAATATACAGGGAAGGCAACTTTCCTCTAAGATCCAACTTAAAAACTGTCTGCTAAACTCCCGCTCAGTGGTAATGACAGATTCTTCACTTTTAAAAAACGTCTAAAGTGATGTCACGAATATATTTTCTAGACCACTGCTCTCTCGCCTCCTCATCACTCCACCACCCAAATATCAGACTGTAGGCGCGCGGAATTTTAATTCGTTTAAAATTAATTTTTTGACCTAATAGATTCAGAACAACATACTTTTAGTCCTTTATGACTAAACTTATTTTTAGTCACTACTCTATTTCAGACATAAACCATTAGTTATCTTTTCCGCTCCCTTTATAACCTTACTAAACAGGACTGTGTTTCAAGTATGTGACTACTTTATAATTACTGGTTTCTGATTCTAGCCCATTAAATACTGTCGTATGATTGAAATTCAATATGCTGAGAATATTCTTTTTGGTAAGGCCGAAGACTTTAAAAAAGTTATTTTCCTCCACCTACTAAGTGAAGCCATAATTTACTCTCTGGAATAGAGTACTAAAGTACTACATTTAGTCCCAAGGGAGGGAAAATATGTAGTTTTTGTCCCAAGGGAGTAAAATTAATCACTTAGAATAACATGAGAGATATCTGGCACACCCTGTAATGAACCATAAGAAACAATAGTAGCTAGCAGTAGTAGTTAATTCTTGAACGATCATCTAACAGTTTTCATTGATTGCTTTGAGTTTATGTTAGCCTACATGGAAAATGATATTGATTCAGGTTAGCTAATGGTGGTTTGAAACTTGTGTTACATGTATGTAAAATAACTATTGTGCATCAAGGGATTTAAGGGATACTTTTTGTCCCTGAAGGAAACCTTTATCGTTCTAAGGCGTAGTTGAAGGCGACAATTTCCTGAGGGACTAAAGGACTTTAATCCCACGATGCAAACAATATGTCCCCCCCCCCAACACATATCTCTATTTTTCATCCTGATTCACTTATATGTTCCATTTTGGGTAAAATAACCTCAAATCAATCGGTTCAAACTCTCAGCTGGCCCTTCAAGAATTAATTACCACTATCAGCGATCATTACTTCTGATAGTTCATACAGGGTGTGCAGATCCCTCCCACATTATTCTTTTAGGAATTACTTTTAGCCCGATGTGACTAAAATTATTTTTGTTTCAGAGAGTAAAATACGGCTTTAGATAGGATGTGGAGTAAAAAGTTATTTCCGTTGCAAACTCTAAGGGCAAAACAGCTGATTACGTAGTAGATAAATACGAAATTATGCTTCAAGTTGATAATAATGTTTCTCGAGTATGTTTTCCTGACACAGTGTTTTTTTACCTTCACCCAGCAGTAAATATTTTACACCCAGTAAACAAGAAAGCTACAGCCTGTGTGACGTAGCCCTCCCTCATTGCGTATTCCTCTGCCCTCCTTGCCGTTTTATGCTAGCTAAAGCCTCCAGGAATTTATGGCTTAATAGACATAAATCTCAAACCCGTGGGGTTGCAAACCCAAAACAAACACTTCTACAAGTGGAAATTCATTTTTACAACCTCTGAGAACCTGAAGATCATACCCACCTACAGTACATAGTCATCGTCCACAAGTAGGACTTAAAAAATGTACTGTACTTTAAAAAATGTAGTACCCATCTTTTAAGGTTTTAATTTTGTATTTATAAGATTAGCAGCTATCTCAGTACTTTAATCCATTTTTAAATAGTGTAATTTAAAATCTGTTAACATATTTTTATCAGAGCCTTAAACATTTTTGCGAAATGCATTATGTATTTTGGATTAATTAGACCTTGCGTCGTCCTGTAATCCAGCTACTTGGAGGTCACGAATGTGGATATTTATGAACGATGGTCGATGGGTGTAGTGTTCTCTTGTGTGGATTACGTCCACAGTATTGAATCAAATAAAAATATATTTTATTTCACAAAAAGAAAAAGAACAAATTTACATATAGGTGTTGATTAAAAACATAGTGCAGTATAGCCTAACTTAATAAAACTACTACCGTGTGCGAGAATCAGTCTATCTATAACTTCATTAGAAATTTAGAAATGTAAAGAGCGAAAGAAAAAATACTATAGGTCTACTGGCCGATAAAGAAGAATAACAGCAATTAAGATGGAATTAAGAATACTACGTTAATCCGCAAAGACCGTCCTCATAATAAGACCAGTTTGTATTTCAGAGGCAGTGGTTCGGGTTCCACGTTAACCTGAAGGTCCCTTAGATATGGTATTGACTGTTTCGCTATTGATTAACAATTCTGTCTAAGGAACATGTCTTAGCCTTACAAGGAACATGTGTCTGTAGCCTTAAGCACAGCGTGCACTTAGAGCTGTCATTCCATACAATGACGGTGGTGTCTTCAGTTCATCTGTTCTTGGTAAAAGCCTAAAAGCACAAAATTAAACGCCCCTGCTGCTGTCGAACTGCCAGGTACCAAGAACGTTGCCCCCTGTGTCATAGTCGCTGACGAGGTTTTTCCTCTGACTACCTATCTGATGAGACCTTATCCTGGCCAACAGGTGAACAAAAACTAAAAAAAGATAACACCGGAATATATATAACTACCGTCATTGTAGAATGAGGTGTGTAGTAGAAAATGCCTTCGGCATAATGTTGACAAAGCTTAAAATATTTAATAACAAGTTTAACTTTTCGCCAGAATACTTGTAGATGATAGTAATGGCTACTACTGTTCTCCATAATTTTCTTAGAAATAAATTTTGCAACCTGGGGAACTTGATCAAGAGGAGCCGATAGAGGTAGGAAAACTTATAACACTCGGGTGAATACTACACCGACGAAGCGTTCCTAGTTAGGGATACCTTTAAAATCTTCTTCTTAACCCCACCTGGAAGTATACAATGGCAACGCGGAAGAATTCAAGAGGTGTAACAATAAACTGTCAGTCGATGTCAAAATAGACTGTAAAATATAAGTTTGTTATTGTTGTAAACATTAGATTAGATTATTGAAATGGTGACCATACCACAAGGTAGGTATTTTAAGCCAAGTATGAATGAGAGTTAATCGTAAGATGATTGTGGCGCGATCTTGTAGTCTTGTTACTGACTAAGGCTGACATGTTCCTTAGACAGGACTGTTAATTAATAGCCCAACAGCCGATGGCAACTAAGGGACCTACAGTTTAAGGTGGAATCCGAACCACGACCTCTGAACTACGAATTGGTCTAATTATGAGGATATTCTTTGCGGATTAACGTAGCTTTCAATAGTGCGGACGTTAATCCACACAAGAGAACACTACACCCACCGACCATCGCTCACAACTATCCACATTCCCATTTACATAAACTCTGCGCATAAGGTGTTACTATCGCTGTATTATTGATTTAACACCCTTATACAACTATGCAAAACAATATACATAACGCGCTACCACGTGAGCCCCCCCCCCCCCAGAAGGTTTCATGCGTTGCCGCGGCGGCATTGTGTATTGTACACAATACTTCACGTGGCACTTTCTACACGTTGTTGACAGTACGTGTGGTGGTTTAGGTCAAGGATGTTTCAAGAGAAGACGATACTAAATATTGCGTTAGAGTTGCCCTGTGTTATTCGTCGCTACGTAATAATTTATTATTCAGTATTAATCAACCTTTTGAGTCAAGCTCCCAAGTTAAAACAAGTAATCTATTAAGTATGTACTAACTAAAATAAATAGATGTTACACTAGCAAAACTGTATTGACAAACTTACATCGTTTTATAACTAACTTTTAAAACAATTAATGTAAACAGCAACAAATTAATTTGACAGTTCTACATGTATTACATTTAACATACGTTATCCGTCAACTCTCTCCCTCTAATTTGGAGTTTAACATTTGATTTACATGTCTTCTCCATTTTCAACCATTGTCAATATGTAATACATACATGACATTTCCTTATCTACCTATTACTCATCCAAAACACCATTTGTATTACCTCGTGAATTGTAGCCTAGGCTTGCACATGTTCTCCAATTTTGAATGCTTCGCTTGTCTTATTGCCATTATGGTTTTCTTTTGAACACCTGCACTGCGACAATGTTTCTTCCACCATAAAGTCTAATCATGTTTTATTTCGCCCAAACATAAGTTAATAAGAATTATTCACAGAACAATTCACAGCTTTTCTTAGTTGCATGAGGAGCAGCTGGAGCTTCACATTCATGGCTTCTTTCTCATCTTTCATGGCATTAATATCATATTTATAGTCTATACGAATCTTTTGGCCTGGTCATTCTAGAATAAATTGAATGGTGCGCAGGCTTGTGTAGGATCTTTTTAATCTTGAGATAGTTTCTGAAGATGTAATGTAAACTGTGGTCTATTGTCAGAGATTAAACCGAGTATAAAATAAAATTCTCCATTAGTTTAAATTATTCATCTTTTTTATCCTCCAATTAACCATTATAACAACACATAACTACTGGAGAATTCGATTTTCGACGTAATTTCTTATACGTAAAATCTTATGCATACAAAAAATTCTACCTCGGTTCGAAATTGAGGATAAATAAACGAAGACAAAGTTTGGACAAACTCTTTACTAAAACTATTTATCTACATTGTAAACGAACCAGTTTTAAACTATATTATTTATACTCTGTAAATATAAATTTAACTTTACGGAAAATGGTATACATGATTATATGCCCTCTTTCAATAAAAATTATTAAAACTACCTCTTCATACCCTATATTGCAACCTATAATTTTAAGATATTTTATAGTAAACAGGACATAGCATGTCAGCATGTTAACATATTTTCCATCCTCAGTCAAATCCTGTTTAAAATGCATTGCTAATTCAGTACAATTATTCAGAAGCAAAAGCAGGATTCTTCTAACACTTGTTTTACGGGGTAGACTGGCTCCTTGACCTTGACATGGGTTGAGTGCAACAGGCTTAACTAAGCAAAATACAATTGTTACTAAACTGAATTTTAAAATATATCTCTATATATAAAATTGAATGTATGTCTGTATGTATGTATGTCCTTTATGCTTTGCCAAACTACTCATCCGATCGCCATGAAATTTTAGGAAGTTGCTCTACATGTGTCCGGGAAGGTTTTAGTGAAAAAATGTTTTCGAAAACCCCATAAGTTTCCATTTTATGACGTTTTAAATTTCTAATGTTAACCTTATGGAGAGTAAGTTTGTTTACAAAATGTCTACAATGAAAACATTTGATTTCTTAACTACAGCTGATTGGTTTACTTTCCATTAGCTTTACTATCCAATGCCATCTGAATCATTCATTAATGTTAAACTATGAAGTAAATGTGTACTGTAAAAAATGAACAGCTTTATTCACCACGTTAATAGTTTACGGTTTTGGGGGATTATGTATTTATATTTTTATTTTCTGTCTGATTAAAGTCACATGTTTATATGATAATTACAATGTTTATAATATTACGTTTATTATAATAATCAGCTGTTGTATATCTTTCCTATAAAAGCCGTATTACAGTTAGGTTTCGTTTGGGTTTGGATTGGATTTCAAAATTGTGAATTAATCCACTCAGATTTATTTGTTTTATGGGAATGTTATTAATATGTTTTATCATTTCAGTATTGTTATTAACTATGCAGCGACCCAGAATATATAACCTTTCACAATGAAGCCGTATTGCCATTCGACTTCAGAACATGGCCAAACTTAAAGTTAACATGTATTTACTGTCAGGCGTTACGAAGTTCGCCGGGTCAGCTATTTGTCAATAAAATAGACTTGACATTCTCTTAGTAGCATTGTACATTTTACTAACTTGCAATTTTTTATGTAATTTAGTAAATTGCAACGTCAGTGGTATTTTTAATGTTTTTACAGGATGCAAGGCTTCCAATCTTCTTACGAATGCACACAGCTTCCTCTCGTGGCCCAGGGTGGACCTTTAGAAACAGCCCATGTGCCTTAAAATGAGTAAACAAATCAATAGTTCTTATCAAATACAGAACAAGGTTACCGAGTAATTCGTCTCAGCGGCTTTGTCTGGATGACTTGGACGTTACTTACTTACTGTTTATCTTGCTAAATCTGTTATAGACCATTGATCTGGCGGGGAAATGAACGTTTTCATCAAGACCTCTAGCCCAAACCAAATCAAAACTCTAGTGAGAAACACTCGGATACATCTACGTTCAAGGTTGAGAGCTAGGCACCTGACCACGCCCTGCTTTACCACTAATGTACTAATCATTTTCTTTCTGTATGAGAACATACAGAATGGCGTGTCCTGTAATCCAGCTACTTGTGGTCACGAATTGTGGATAGTTGTGAGCGATGGTGAGTGTAGTTTTGAGTGTTTTCTTCTGTGGATTAACGTCCGCACTATTTCATGTTACATTGATCCACAAAAAGCATCTTCATTATTATACCAGTTCGTATGGTATTTTTAATTTCAGTTCTTATTTATAATAATAGAAGTGTTTTAAATCAAGAAAACAAAAAGTTACAATAGTTGTTCATTAATAGATAAAGAGTTTATATAAATTTAATATGTAGAGTAATTATTTAGTTAAATTATTTCAATTTTATTATATTTTATCCTTAAAACCAATTCAAAAGGGGGTGATGATAAAAAGTATTATAGGCTACATATTATAATATATAAGGAGGTTATATAAATATGTTTATGTGTATGTTACCTATAGACTCCAGAACCGCTCGAAAGATTGTAAAGGATGGTTTCTGTGATGTTTGGTGCAAATGCGTTCAAAGGGCTCCCATCCAGAGGGCATAAAAGGGTGCAGTGTCAGATTCTAAATTTTAGTCTTTACAAAATTAACAGCTGTGATTAAATAGTTTTAGCGAATTTCCCATAGGGAAGAAGCTATTACCGTAGGTCTCATGGTGAGACTTAAGCCCGGGACCATGTTATTTTTTCTTCTTTAGGTGCCCAGAGTCCAAAAACAATAGTCGTTAAAATTTATATATATATATATATATATATATATATATATATATATATATATATATATGTGTGTGTGTCTGTGAACACGATAACTCTCGTAAAAATGGTCCGATCAAGACCAAATTTGGTAGAGACGTGTATTCCTACAAATGCTCGGACGAGTTCGTAAACCAGACATATCGGTCAATAGGAACGGGTAGTTTGGGGGGGTTTTGTACCCCAAAATGGGTTTTTTTACGTTTTTCACGTGTAATTTTTAAAAATTTCTAATTTTATATTTCACCATTAGAATCAGCTTAAAAAACTACACAATTAAGTTTCTTAAAGGTTTTCTCTATCTCCAACGGTTACCGAGATATTAAAAAATCTAAACACAGTACGTTGTATTGTGGGGCTCCAATGTTAATCTTATGGAGGATAGGGAAAGATTAATATTTCCTATATTAATCAATATTTTTGGATAAAACTTTATATTTAGCTTCATCTGGTTGAGATCTATCCATTTATGCTTAAAAATCATAGTTTATGTGTTTATCATGGCAGCAAACCTGCATACTCTTTTCCCATAATAATCATATAGGGAATAGGCAAACTCCTTTATTTATGGACAGATGTTGATGAAAGTTGGTATAAATGTTAAGATAAAAATTATTTATGGTAGAAATGCCTAGTTTCAGTGTTCCTCACGGCAGCAAACCTGCACACTCTTTCCCATGTTAATCTTATGGAGAATAGGCAAATAATTCTCATGTTTATGGACAGATTTTTATAAAACTTGTCATATATTATTATTTATAATTGATTTGGAAATTCGCTGAGTACGCAGGTCTGCTGCGACGGGGGTATTTATGTTTCTTTAAACCGTTATTTATTGAAATGTAAACAACACAATATTCTTAACCATCCAAAGCCACCTGAATAATTTATTAATTTAAAACTATAAAGTAAATATTAAGTTTTTGGGGATTATGTATTATGGTAAAAAGACACGTGTTTATGTTGGCCAAATAAAGAAATTACAATGTTTATACATATAACGTTTATTAAATAACTAGGTGCCGTATATTTTTTCCTTTCTTTATCTGAAATGTACGAGTATAATAGTTTTGTAAAGGTTGATATTTTTTATACTTAAAAAATATTTGATTGTGTGTGTGTGTGTGTGTGTGTGTGTGTGTGTGAGTGTCTGTTTATACTAGGCTATAAAATGATTAAAGCTACCCGGTAAAATATGATGTAGTTTTATTAAATTTTTCAAATATGTTTAGTAAGAAAATATTTAAAACTAAGGAAAACATTATAAGAATAGTGAAATGTTTAAAAATATTCTTCATACTATCCCTATAATTATATATCCTTAGAACGACATAGCATAGTGATATGCTTCCCTACTCATTACTGATCTGCGTCTCAAGCAAAGGTTATAAAGCAGTTGTGCCACCCCCAATTTGTTAGAGCAAGTTGTACCCATTGTCCCGGCAACACAAAGGGCTGAGTGTGAAAGGGCCGGGCTTACATCACTGTCTTGATATTATGAAGCGAAGGCTGAGCAAGGTTTATCTCTCACTATTACCTGTTCAACTAGCCTCAAGTTGTAAGACATATTTGAATGAACAGAAATGTATTAATTCATCTCTGTCAGTTCTAACCTTTTTTCTATAAGGAAACAATTGTTCGCCAAACCTAGATGAACTTTTTCTTCTAATACTAGGGTGACTCAATAAGCTCTTAGAGAAAGATAAAATAATACAAGTTCGAATTACAGCCTCATCCACCATATTCACCAAATTTAGCCCCGAGTGACTTTTTTGATATGGATATGTCTTAGCTCTGAGGGGAGTGTTGGTAATATATCAGACCAAAATTTGAAATGGTAACGTCTTAGATAAACTCAAAACATTATTTTCATACACATCCATGATCCAAGCTGTTTCTCAAATGGAAGTAAATACAATATATTTGTTTTCCTAAAAGAGTGGCTTGGTCAGATATTCAGGTCATCATTAAACCAGAAGAGTAATTCTAAGGCTTTTAAAGTTCGTATTATTTGGACGTTATGAGGTTGGAGAAACGCTTAGAAAAGTATGTAGAGGTATAAGAAGATTATTTTGAAATCAAAAACAAATTTATCACATTTTTTATCTGAATCCAGCGAAATGCCAAATCAAGATTATATCTCTTAGAAAATTTACTATATCCCTAAGCATAAATATTGAAATTACTGTTATTCCATGTGATCTAAATGATCAACGTGTGAAATATTTGGGAGTTTTATTAGACACAAAACTAAATTGGAACTTACATATTGACTCAAAGTTAACCCAAGCTTATGATCTCCTTTCTATTTTATTCTTCTTTGTAAATGTAGAATTCATCATTGAAATCGAAATGTACTCTGCTTATACATAAAATAATTCTGATACCTTTGATGACGCATGCCTGTCCAGTTTGGGGAATGTGTATATCAAAAAGTAAAGTTAACAAAATTCAAATTTTCCAAAATAAGATTTTGAGGATTGGTTTAAACTGTCATTCGGAACACACAATTGCACAAATAATTTGGCTTGGGCAGCATAGAAAAATTCGTTAAAAAGACTAAATCAAAATTTCAAAACTTCATCTTGTTGCTGGAGCGGTTACCTTTTCCATCGAAGAGCCAACCTTGTACCGGCGGTTAAAACCCAGACTTCCTCAGGATGTCATCAACCTGGAAGATCTTCCTTGATTGTGTTATGTCACAGAACACTCCTTTTCTGTTGAATTATATTTTGTTAAATTGTTTAAATTAATAATCTCAGAGTGTCTATGAACAGAGCAAACCCACCAAAGTTATAATTATTATTCCCTGTTAGTGCTTCTATGTATAATGTTTCTGTAGCATTGATCCAGAAATTAAACTTTATAAAATATAACTCAAATCTGAGCTTTTGATAGATAATTAGATTGTTAAACATACCACTCACATACCATACTCACATGTGATACATGATGAGTTATACATGAGTATTTATAAGTGTGTACATGATTTATAACTTTATAAATAAAAACCTTCTCCAAAATATAGAGAATAATGAAAATAAGTTTCATAAATCTGGATGCCTTCGTTTCCACGAAGAGGCGTTACAAAAATGCCTTGTTTAGAGATACAGAAAAATAGACAGACCGAAATTAAGACCCATTTTGGCTTTGCTGGTGTACAAAAGGTAAAAATAGCCAAAAATACCATAATCCCAAGATATGTACAGCCAAAACTATCATTTATTTATATAAACAAACTTTCCAAAAAATATTAGATTTCTCAGAATTTTCCAAAAATTAAAAGAGCAAAATGACTGTCGTTTAGTAAAAATAACGTATACAAATCCAATGAAAGTCTCACAATGGATGGATGTGGGAGAACCTATTGTTTCAGTTTGTTTATTGCATTAGTTACCCGACCCGAAGCTGGCTATTTACTTTCACCGAAATAGAGTTTGCTTTCAACATTATCTTTGCAAATATTTACTGCAAATTGGCTAGTGAATGATTTGTTTGCAATTGTATTTCTTATAGATGAATACTTTTTGAGTTATTATTCAATTAGTAATCCCAATTAGCAGTTTCTCAGCTTGTTTTTGGAAATAAACTTATTTATATAACTAATTGTGATATAATCACTCTAGCAAATACGGGAGAACAAATTAAAATAAATTAAATGCTTGTTTATTACTCTCATCATAAACACTTGTGTATTCACTTCCCTGTGTGAAGTAGGTAAGATCATAGATATGTCTAAAGTAAATGTTTTCTTTTCATCTAAACAGCTGTTTTATGTTTCAAATATTTGTTGTTCTAATTGCTGATACACCACCTCCCATAGCTAAAACATATCCACGTCAAAAATAATCTACCATCTTTTTCAAAAATTTTCTTTTTGGTTATTGGAGCAGGTGACCAAAACCAGTTTTACAAATCTTGTATTTTTAACTTTGAGTAATCACAATTCAAAAACTACTTGGCCTAAATCGGTAAAAAAAGTTACAAAATGTAATACACATTGTTATCTAGTTCCTAACATGGGTATTTGTACACATCATTACCCTGAATTGCGAAATAAAATAGCTGTAAATAGTAGTATTTTTTTAAAGGAGCAAGTGATAGCAAGTGAGTTTTTGGTACGCAATCCGGTTTTCCAAGAAGGCGCTGCCAAACTCCATGTGATAAACAACTGTTTTATATCATTCTGTGGAAATAGTCTTACAAAATTGGATTACATAATTTGAGGTTATATAAAGTCACCATCAATATTTACATTTCTAATGTTATCTTTACACAATATTTTACAAACAAACAATAAACAACATTTGTAATATGCCATAAACAAGTTTTTAGGTTAGCGAACCGAAAAATGTACCATATGTTTTTTTGTTCCTTATTTGAGGTGACTTGAATACGATGATTATTCTGATGGTTCAGAGAATTGAAAACAGCTGTTTCTGGATAGTATGATGAAAACACTATTTAATTTTTTTTTCAAAACCTACCTTTTTAAATTATATATAGTATTAAATAAAACCATGCGGGGAACTACTTTGTAAGCTATTAAAACCCACAGAATCAGGACTGTATCTTTTATCATTTCTGAGATATATGTACTAAAGTTAACATTACGTTCTTTTGGGGGTCAGAAAGTGGTACATTACATGGGGTAAATGTATGTAAAATGGCTCCGTTCTTGTTCAAAGGATTCCCCTATTGTCCTCACAACACAAAGGCCTTATCAGTGACGAAGGTCAAAGCCTTTGTAAGTAATTATGTCATTCTTTTGCGTTTGAAAGGACATTTAATGCCTTACTCTGAAAATAGATTAATCAGAAATAAAATTTTTAGAGGTCAAGATTGATCTTAAAAAAATAGTTTTACCGTGGACAGTATTTTATCGTACAGAAATAAAGAAATAAAAATGTATTTTATTAGGGGAAAATAATTGTATTGTGAAAATACTGAATTACAGTTTTGACATATAAATTCTCTAGGCTCCAGGATCCACTGT
This sequence comes from Nephotettix cincticeps, assembly GCA_023375725.1. Lineage (NCBI taxonomy): Eukaryota > Metazoa > Arthropoda > Insecta > Hemiptera > Cicadellidae > Nephotettix > Nephotettix cincticeps. The sequence goes on from CM041787.1 coordinate 45,392,157, forward strand.
TTATTTTCGACAAGTTCACACATCAGAAAATTATACATCCATAGAGGTTAACTAATTTAATAACTACTAACTGACAGGTTTTTAGATACATTTCATAGATAAATCATAGGTAGGATCAGTGTAAAAATTCCTTACTTCAGGCTAAATACGTTGTCCATACTGTACTGCAATTAATAGTACAGTATTTGGTTTTATGAACTTTAATTTTCAGTTCTTGACAGTCACATTTATAGATATGTAAATATGTGGAACGAAAAACATAGTTGCAATTACGTATTATAACTACAATGATGTAAATTTAATAGTTTTTCTAAAATGTTATTGGTGGATAACATTAAAGCATCCCGAGCTAAGTTATTTTCATTAAATCAAAAAATATATTACAGATATATAAATTACAAATGCATGAAAGATACTAGTGAAACTACATTAGTTCGAGCTTGCATTCAAGTGCCGCTAGCATTTGGGCTTGATTAGATTATTGAAATTGTGACCATACTACAAGGTAGGTATTTTAAGCCAAATATGAATGAGGTTTGAGTGTAAGATGATTGTGTCGCGATCTTGTAGTCTTGAAGGCTGACATGTTCCTTAGATAGGACTGTTAATTAATAGCCTAACAGCCATTGAATTAATGCAAACGCACATTTACGGTGAAATCCTATTTTTGCCGATCAGTTTACTTTTTCTATAGATATGAACATTAAAATAAATGTTAAATATTCTTGCATTTTCTATGGCTATTCCTTCCTTTATGAAATCCATATAGAAAGTTTTACTCTACGTCTATTTAAGTCAGGCTGATTTTTCATGAAGCCTTGTTTAGTTTTTCACTTGCTCCTTGTCGAGGTTATCCTTTGTTCAATTTGTTTTTTAAGTATTTTTTTCCTTTTTGATTCTTACAATTTAGTATGAAATTACTGGTTACAAAACATTTATGTATACTATGTCCATGGATAATATGTTTAAGGATTATTTTGGATTCAGTTTATGTGGAGGGTAGGTTTTTAGAGATCCTCTCTGACTGGGGACGCACAGACATTGTCCTACCCGAAAAAAGGTTGACCACGGAAAGAAGGATTCAGGATTGAGATTACATGGATGGAACGTAACGGAGTATCGTAACGGAGTAATGGAGTAACGTTTGTTAGCAAAGAACATTTGAATTTTAATGTTAGCCAACATGACAAAGAAAATTAATTTTATTTTTATTGTATTATAGATATATAATTAGAGATAGATAATTGTCATACAAAATCCGTATAATATGTTAGTATTGTAAGTTATAATATATTTATTAGTGTTAGAAAGCGTATTAGTCTAATGTTGGTTGTCACGAAAAACTACATAGTACTGTGCCACAGTTTCAAATTCTGGGATTCCCATATAGGATTGAACCAATTTCCCAAAAGTCATTTGTGTAAAACTACCACTACCATTTTAATACTTCTGGCATTATTTAAAAGTTTTCTTAAGTATGAAATTAATACATTTTACTATAAATCTATTTTTTCTATTTATTTACAATCAATTATAGAAATATACATACATGGATTTTTAGTAAAATGAAAATTACCTATTAAGTTTCATACATGAGTATGGATGAAAACAAATAAAACATAATAAAAATAAAACAATCAATGAAACATTAATAAACAAACATAATGAATTAAACATTGGTTTACTAGAATTTAGTAATTTGTAATTGCCAGTACTTGATCACATTGTCCCTATGAAATGTGCAATAAACTTTTAAAACATTAAACTAAAACAAATCTGCTACGTTGGTAGATAAATATTTAATCTTGGCAATATTCGGATCACGAACGTCTGGCTCCAATATAGCTGTATAATGTGCGGTAATGGACCACCAGAAATTCCAACAACTCCATTTCCTTTGCCCTCATACCCCGGGGAATTCCAATCATTTCTCTTCTCTTATCGTTTAAGTTAAATACAGCTTGCGTTGCGCATTGTGGTTACATTGTTGCAGTATTTGTTTTTCAATTAAATATACCTATAATTTGAAAACAAATTTGACTTATTCTACAACTTCAAAATTCCTCCAAACGCGATAGATCGATCTATAAGGAGTTCCAGAATGATTTTAGTTTTTTTACGATTTTCCGCTATTTTAGTGTTTCAAAGTTTGAAGAAACATAGCTCAGGAACCATTAGACTTACAACTATAAAAATTTTATGGTGTACTAACACCTATCTACTTCCTTAAAGAGTTTCATTATTATATCTTTACAAAAAAAATAATAATTAAAAACTTTTAATTTTTGAGTGTTTTAAAACATGATTTTTTTAATTATTAAAAAATAGTAATGAAATGTAATGAATGAAATATGTAATGAAAATGTACAATCATCTCTACCGATATTAGTAATAACTCAAAATTTAAAAAAAACTAATTTCAGATCTCTATATAGTCTGGTTCCCTCTGGAACCAAATTTCCACATATAGAGATATGTGGAAATTTGTGGAATTTTGGCACCCCCTAAATGGGTGTCCAAATATGCACAAATTCTCTACTTCTCCCGGTCTGACTTTCGTGTATGAGTTTACCTAACTATCGTTACACGAGGTAGTTTCATCATAAAAAAGGTATTTTAAAAAACTTGTGCATTTACTTTTCTGTTGGAAATAGGTTAGATCATGGATATGTCTAAAGGGATTGTTTTCAGTTCACATAGACAGCTTTTTTGTAGTTCTTTTATATTAAAAATTCAATACAATAGCTCTGGTAGTTTCTATGAAAACCTGTTACATATTTTCTATCCTAAAAAACACCAATATCACCCCGGAGCTGAGACATATCCAAGTCAAAATTATATCTAGTAAATATGTAGACATTGATATTTCAAAGCTTTGGGTGAGGGGTGTTTGTAATTCGTATCAAGCAAAAGTTTTAACGAAATTAATAATAATAAGTCATATGGTTTGTAAGAGCAACTTATTTAAAAGCGTTTCCTTTTAGACATATCCATGATCTAAGCTTTTTCCTAAAGGGAAATAACTTAGATAATTTTTAGACAGATTTTTTTCTTATGTAGATTGTCATCACTTTTAATATCAAGGGGGAAATTTAATTTATTTAAAGTCGCAAGTAAGTATTGCTGGCCTACATTTGTTTCCTAAAAAGTGAATTCATACTTAAGTACTTAATCAGTCTATTTACTAAGGTTGAGAAGCGTTTACCCATACTTCATTTTTATCCTAGTAGTTTTGGTAAAACTAGATTTTAATTATTTTAAATCTCACTAAATGATATTTTAAACGAGCTTTGTTAATAGTATTTATTTCAAAGAAGTAAATAAAGTGTAAAATTATTTTTTGATAAAACTTTCGTCTGAGGAATTTACTAATATGGGGAACACACTCGGGAGCCGAGTAGCACATCAGGAATATCCTGGAAATTGAGCGGGAAGAATGTAATATCAGGGCAGGAATGAGCCATGTGCCTTGGGTACAGAGAGGGAATATTGCTAAATAAATCTATAACAATATAAAGAAGAGGTGGTTTCTGTTTGTTTGTATGTTTGTTGTTGGAAAGTGAACGCGAAAAATAATGATGATGAAAAATTAGGTTTTAAATTTTACACAAACTCATGCAACTCATAGACATATTCATTTCCGTAAAATCCCCTCGAGCTACGCCCCGTGAACGTCCTAGGTTTCAATATTTACATTTTCAAAGGATATCAACATAAGTTATTTAAATGTCAACAGCTGTGGACACTAAAATTCGACAGTTCGGGATGAAGAAGAAAGAGCTGACGTGAACGTTTTAGGTTTCAGTGTTAACATTTTCTAATGTCAACATGTTCATTTTTAAGATAAATCGCTGGATCGAATTTAGTAGTGCCGATAAAGTTAGATTTTAAATTTTTTCCCGATGTCTGTCTCTATTGTGTTATTCCTTATCCTTTTCCAATATTACTTAACATTCCTTGTTATTATTTAAAATGTGTTACTTTGTCGTGTTGTTGACGCTTGTATTCATCATTTTATAACCTATCAGCCTTTTTACCCGTGCAAAAACTTGGTACTTTGGCTAGTAAATAAATAAAATTGCCTTTTATTCATCGAACGTATCTCAGTTGCAAGGACTGATTTACAAAACAACTCTTGTCATTAACTCAATACCTTTCTGAAATGGTGATTTCCTACTCGTAAATGGATAAAAATTGAACATTTGAAAAAATCTTCTAAATATATACTTTTCTATCTAAATATATAAAATAAAGTCGTGTTAGTTACATGCATTATAACTCGAGAACGCTGGACCGATTTTAATGATCTTTGATTTTGTGGATTCGTCTCTGCTACGGTCATGCTTTAGGCATATTCAGTTTCCATAAATTCAATTAGTTTCCATTTTATAGCGTTTTAAATTTCTAATGTTAACCTTATAATCATTCATTAATGTAATGTTTTTTTCTGTATGATTAAAAGTAACGTGTTTATATGTTTGCCAAATAAAATAATTACAATGTTTATACATATAAGGTTTATTATAATAATCAGCTGTTGAATATTTGAAGCTTTCGCAACGATGCCGCAATGCTATTTGACTTCAGAAGGCCAATCTTAAGGTTAACATGTATTTACTGTTAGGCGTTACGAAGTTCGCCGGGTCAGCTAGTTCTAAATAAAAAATATACACTTAAACAACTATGGTACTTAATTTTTGTGCCGTGATTTAAGTTTTCCCAAACCTTCAAATTAATCCAGATCTCAAAATAATCTCAAATTATAAATTCAGAACATAATAAAAAACGGAATATTTTACATTCCTATTGGTGAATCCACCCAATCTTAATTTAATTTCCAATATAGGAGTGAAAATCCCCTGTACTGTAATGATGTAGACGAGTCAGGAATTAACACTTCAAGTTACATTAGGGTAACACAGTACCGACAAATTCATTTCTTAACTAATTGTGTTATTAAATATTTTATTCTACAACTATTGACAAACAACTAGATACCAAACACTCAATCTCTATCAACATTTTCAACATTTTTCTTGACACTTACAGTATTTTTTTGGCACCCGGGTGTAGAACAATTCGAAGAAAGTCTTTTGCGATTTACCAAAAATTAATCCCTTTCCGGTACACTTTTTGCGCTTATTTACCATCCGATTTTAATAAAATTTCTTGTATATCATCTTTATACAATAATAAATAACTATTATAGTTATACAAGCTATAATTTCTTCATTAAAACGCTAAAAAATATGTCTGTTTTTTTTAATTTATAGAATGAATACATTTATCAGAACAAAAATGGTTCAGTTAACTGTTGAAAAGGTATGTAGAACAATGTATACAATTTTTACGTTTTAAGATACTTCTTAAAGAAGCTATAAGTACCTAATAATTGTAAATTTAATATGGGTGGGATACAGGGTACTGTGTTACCTTTTTGGAATTTTGAAATTCACACGACCACCTTGCTTGATATATTTTACTATGATATTTTCAAAATAAGTCACTTACTTACTGCTGTGGTCTCAGGTACCCCCCACACATTTCCTCCATAGCTCTCTGGCTTGTGTCTTTTGTCTCCCTTCCCACTTACCAGTTTTACTAAGGCCTTTTTCAACTTGGTCCCAACATCTCAGTTTCGCCCTTCCAGGGGGTCTTCTATATTCTAAGTTACTGTCTAAAATTTCTTAATCAAATTTTCATCTCGAACATGTACTCCGTACCTTGGCTACGATATCTGGGTTTGTCTCCCTTCCCACTTACCAGTTTTACTAAGGCCTTTTTCAACTTGGTCCCAACATCTCAGTTTCGCCCTTCCAGGGGGTCTTCTATATTCTAAGTTATTGTCTAAAATTTCTTAATCAAATTTTCATCTCGAACTTGTACTCTGTACCTCGGCGACGATGTCTGGGTCTTTTAGTTCTCCATATGTTCCAGTTTTTCCTTAATCGCCATCGTCCATTATTAGACTTTGGTCTAAATTTAATTTACATAATTTCCTTACTTTTTCGTTTGAAATCCAATTTTTCGACACATACGAGAGAACTGGTCTAACGATTGACATATATATCCTGAGTTCGGGGGTGTGGGGAATTGTTTTTAAAATATATAATATGTTACACGATGTAGACTTTTTGTGCCTAGTTTAATCTATTATCTAACAGGAGTAAGTGAAATAAACGGAAAAATATTTTCGTCATACTGCTTCAAAAACAACTGTTTTATATACATGTGTCGAAGGGCGAAAGTTGTTCTTTCTCTTCCTAGGACTGAACCTATTATGATGATTTTTTATGATGATGATATTAATGATGATTTTCAGTCATAGGCCACAAAAGATCATTGTTGATGATACTTTTGATTTAAGGTCAGCATTGTAAATAATCGATAAAGTAACTGCGACAATCACTATCGATTTTTGTGTATTTCAGACATTTCGGTAAACCACTGAGACCGGATATAGTCTGAAAGGAATCGACTATTTAATCGAATTATCGATAGTAATAACTAAAACTGACATAACCTAAACAACCAATCAGGAATCAAGAAATAACTGTTACAATGTAAGTAACATAACAGCTGATTAGGCTAAAATGACAAAAATGGTCGACAACTATTGGCACTCTAAATCAGGTAAAATCAGGTAATAATTTATGTTTTACGAGTTTGTTTCATTTTATTTGCAGCATGACGAAAAATATAGCTCATCACTCGGCCCAAAATTGGCTTTTTGATATTAACAGCCTCGGCACGCCTCGGCTGTTAAACTTGTGCTCGTATCAAAAACGCCGGTTTTTGGTCCTAGTGATGAAATATATTATTATGTCGGATATGTTAAGTGATCTATGAGCAGAATATTACAGTTGATTGACTATCGTACTACAGATATAAAACAAATATACTTCATTCAAGCTCAATGGGCACAATCACAATTTATGTGAAATGTTCTATAGCCATCAATAAAGCAATAAACCTAGCTCTTCCCTGATCCCTCAGTCAATATTGATGGTTCAGGTAAATATTTTCTTGATTCGCGGAGTTCTAAAGTGGTTTTCGGTTCTCTAAATACCTTAAATCCGTTCTGAAGAGCAAAACCATCAATGCCCATTTCATTTCTCTAAGAGCAGTTTCAGAAGTATTTCATGAATGGACGTTGTAATATCTTACTCTAATAATTTTAAATTGTGTATTTTATGTTGTATATACCATCCCTATCAAACAATCAAACACGTAACATTTTTACAAATCAGTAAAACTTACAAGATAAAAATAAGTAAAGTTATATAATTCACCAATCATCTAATTGTAGTTGTAATAGTACCGTAGCCTATAATTTTTCAAACATAGTACCTTTTTACTTTCTCTCCTCGTACAAAGTATATGAAGAAAGTATTGTTTACGTCATTATCGAATTTGAGTCATTAGTGGATATATCCTTTTTGAGACTCCCTGAATCTAAACAAGTGGTTTTCTGGCTGATGTCTGTCTGTCTATCCGTCTACAGACCCCGAGTCCAGTTTTTATTAAATTAGGTACGCGAGTAATTTCGGCGAGTTAAAAACTGGTCTAATTATGAGGATGGTCTTTGTGGGTGAACGTAGGGTTCAATAGTGCGGACGTTAATCCGCTCCAGAGAATATCACATCCACCGACCACCGGCCCATAAATATCTACAATTCGTGTCCTCCACATAGCAGGATTACAAAACAGGCCGCCGTCCCTATACCCAGTACATTACTCATTGACACTGTTGATAAACAACTCTAACTAAGAGTAATTATTACTCATAGAATTTTATTTCAAGTGCAATGTTGAGGTAATTGTGAACTCAGGGTGTTCTCAACAGTTCATATAATCAATTAAGATATCCCATAACTTTATATTTGGTTAGTTAGTTTGTCAGTAAAATGCTTGCCGCTATTTTGTAGTCTTGTTACTGACTAAGGCTGACATGTTCCTTAGACAGAACTGTTATTTAATAGCCAAACATCTAAGTGACCTACCTAATTTTTGTTTAAGGAAAAGATATTCAATTTGGTTAGATTACTATTTATCGGTAATATTTTATTACCAATTATAATAAATAAAGAAATTATTACTAGGTGAACATTAAGATTTTTTTAATTCCACAAAAGGTTAAAGCTGTAATTAAGATAAAGTATATAAATTAAGAAAGACAAATATATGAATTAAAAGCTCCTGTTTAGAAAGAGAGCTATTTCATTGTTGCTAAAGTTGTTTGTAGACAAGAGACTGTGGGAAACATTTCTTATTTTCTCTTTAACTCCTTTGACGGTGACAAAAGATTTAGAAACAGCTTTGGATACCAATCAATTAAAATGGATTTCTGTATTGGAAAGTTTTGAAACATAGATCAAGGAGACGTTATCGCGGTATGAAACCTCCACACTCAGTAAATAAACAAATATTTTAACTCGTTTTGTGCATTACGTGTACTAATTTTACTCATGCTTTGTTCTCCTTACATAATTAAGTACAGTTAACCCGTGCTTTGATCTGGTTGTATAATTACGTGCAGTGTACCCGTGCTTTGTTCTGGTTGTATAATTACGTGCAGTGTACCCGTGCTTTGATCTGGTTGTATAATTACGTGCAGTGTACCCGTGCTTTGTTCTGGTTGTATAATTACGTGCAGTGTACCCGTGTTCTGGTTGTATAATTACGTACAGTGTACCCGTGCTTTGTTCTGGTTGTATAATTACGTACAGTGTACCCGTGCTTTGTTCTGGTTGTATAATTACGTGCAGTGTACCCGTGCTTTGTTCTGGTTGTATAATTACGTGCAGTGTACCCGTGCTTTGTTCTGGTTGTATAATTACGTGCAGTGTACCCGTGATTTGTTCTGGTTGTATAATTACGTGCAGTGTACCCGTGCTTTGTTCTGGTTGTATAATTACGTGCAGTGTACCCGTGCTTTGATCTGGTTGTATAATTACGTGCAGTGTACCCGTGCTTTGATCTGGTTGTATAATTACGTGCAGTGTACCCGTGCTTTGTTCTGGTTGTATAATTACGTGCAGTGTACCCGTGCTTTGTTCTGGTTGTATAATTACGTACAGTGTACCCGTGCTTTGTTCTGGTTGTATAATTACGTACAGTGTACCCGTGCTTTGTTCTGGTTGTATAATTACGTACAGTGTACCCGTGCTTTGTTCTGGTTGTATAATTACGTGCAGTGTACCCGTGCTTTGTTCTGGTTGTATAATTACGTGCAGTGTACCCGTGATTTGTTCTGGTTATATAATTACGTGCAGTGTACCCGTGCTTTGATCTGATTGTATAATTACGTGCAGTGTACCCGTGCTTTGTTCTGGTTGTATAGTTACATACAGTGTACCCGTGCTTTGTTCTGGATGTATAATTACGTGCAGTGTATCCGTGCTTTGTTCTAGTTGTATAATTACGTGCAGTGTACCCGTACTTTGTTCTGGATGTATAATTACGTGCAGTGTACCCATGCTTTGTTCTAGATGTATAATTACGTGCAGTGTATCCGTGCTTTGTTCTAGTTGTATAATTACGTGCAGTGTACCCATGCTTTGTTTTGGTTGTATAATTAAGTGCAGTGTACCCGTGCTTTGATCTGGTTGTGTAATTAAGTACATTGTACCCGTGCTTTGTTCTGGTTGTATAATTACGTGCAGTGTACCCGTGCTTTGTTCTGCTTGCATAATTACGTAAATTGTACCCGTGCTATGTTCTGGTTGTATAATTACGTACAGTGTACCTGTGCTTTGATCTGGTTGTATAATTACGTACAGTGCACCCGTGCTTTGTTTTGGATGTATAATTACGTACAGCGTAAACGTGCTTTGTTCTGGTTGTATGATTACGTGCAGTGTACCCGTGCTTTGTTCTGGTTGTATAATTACTTACAGTGTACCCGTGCTTTGATCTGGTTGTGTAATTACGTACATTGTACCCGTGCTTTGTTCTCGTTGTATAATTACGTGCAGTGTACCCGTGCTTTGTTCTGCTTGCATAATTACGTACATTGTACCCGTGCTTTGTTCTGGTTGTATAGTTACATACAGTGTACCCGTGCTTTGTTCTGGTTGTATAATTACGTACAGCGTACCCGTGCTTTGTTCTGGATGTATAATTACGAACAGCGTACCCGTGCTTTGTTCTGGTTGTATAATTACGTACAGTGTACCCGTTCTTTGATCTGGTTGAATAGCTACGTTGTACCCGTGCGTTGTTCTAGTTCTATAGTTACGTACATTGTACCCGTGCTTGGTTCTAAATGTATTATTACGTACAGTATACCCGTGCTTTGTTCTGGTTGTATAGTTACATACAGTGTACCCATGCTTTGTTCGGGCTGTATAATTACGTACAGTTTACCCGTACTTTGATAAACTGTCCATTTTGTACAGTATTGACTTAATTGATAGTTTCAAATTGACAATTGATACAGAAGGCGTTGAAAATTAATTCACATTGCAAATGGAAAGTAAACCTACAGATGTAGAAATCAAATGTTTTGATTGTAGAAAATTTGTAAACAAATTTACTCCTCGTAAGATTAACAAGGGGATTTTGATCCTCTGTAGGGCAGAGCTCTTTGAGAATTTCGAAAAATCCTTTCTTAGTACGCATGTAGACCTTTAATAATCTGTGTACCAAATTTGAAACTCCAAAGCTTTGTATTTTTTGAGAAACTATGATCAGTCAGTCAGTCAGTGAGTGAGTCAGATTTGGGTTTATACATATAGATATATGAGAACTATTTTTAAGAAGTGGTTCCCAAATAGAAATTTTTCGAAATATCGTCAAATAGAATTTCGAAAAATCCTCTCATAGTACGCATATAGACCTTTAATAATCTGTGTACCAAATTTGAAACTCCAAAGCTTTGTATTTTTTGAGACACTATGATCAGTCAGTCAGTCAGTGAGTGAGTCAGATTTGGGTTTATACATATAGATATATGAGAACTATTTTTAAGAAGCGGTTCCCAAATAGAAATTGTAGCCTTCGAACTCTTACGTATAGTAGACGTAAATTTCCTGTATTCTAAAATAAAATAATATTTACAAGATAGCACAATATTTTTTTATTACATATTCATCCATAACTAATCACAAATAAGCAGTTGCATTATTTGATGCTGAGCGGGTTTGTCCTGGCAAGCGGTTTTGGGGGGTGGAGATGAAATAAATCACCCAATAGACCGGACGTACTGTAATTTGCATTTCAAATGAGTTAAACCAACTCTGTTGGCAATTCTCATCCATTTACCGAATGTTTGGTTAAATTCGTGATAAGTGAAGGAATAATAAATATGTATAGTTTAAGATTTCTTTTGAGTGAAGATTTTACTTTCACAAAGTATATGGAGAAATTATTGTTTACGTCAACATTTTCGAATTTGAGTTGAGAGTGGATATATCCGTTTTGAAGCTACCTGAACTTAAACACTTGGTTTTCGGACTGATGTCTGTCTATCTATCTGTATTTGTACTGACCCCCATATCACAATGATCTTCAGAACTTTATTAAATTAGGTAGGTCTACACGGGTGCATTTTGGTTATATCTCCAGACCAGTTTTTAGCGAATGACTCATAGGGTAGAAGCTATTATCGTAGATCTAGGAGGGGTTTGTACTCAAAAATTGGGGTTTGCTTTTTTCATAGGTAATTTTATAAATTTTAAATTTCATCTTTTTTAATTTTTTTTTATTTAGTTCCTTAAAGCTTTTCTCTATCTCTAACGGTTACCGAGATATTGAAAAATCTAAACACAGTAAATTGTATTTCGAGGCTTCACTGCTAATCTTCTGCAGGATAAGGAAAAATTAATATTTTCCTTGTTTACCAATAGTTTTGGATAATACTTTGTATTCAGCTTCATGTGGTTGGGATCCATACGTTTATGCTTAAAATCATAGTTTACTGTGTTCCTTACAGCAGTAAACCTGAACACTCATTCCCATGTTAATCTTATGGAGGGTTGGAAAACTCACCCCATTATTAAGGATCTTGATCCGACTTGTTATATACTATTATTGATCTCAAAATTCACTGAGTGCGCAGGTCTGCTACGACGGGTTTTTTTATAAGGGTAGTTATCCCTAAAACCCCTTAAATATGAGGATGGTACAAATTTCTCAAAATCTGCTTTAACGATTTTAATTACAAGTTCATGGTTTACAGGTTTTAACGTCCCAAATAATATGAAACAACCTGTATTTCTGTAACACTTTCAAACGTTATGAGCACTTAAATGTAAAAAATAGATTTATAAATTTTCAGGAAAAAAAGAAAAATTTGTAAAATAGTTTGACTATCTACGTTAAAACGATCTCAAAAAGCTGAACAAATTTGTATTATTAATTATTAGTCTACGAATAATTTTTAGCTCAAAAATCTAAACGAAGTAGTATTATAGATCATTAGTCCACGACTACGGTTCTAGAGAAAATTTAATTTTACTTTAAAATAACTTATTAAGTTTACTGTCTGTGGTAAACGCAGTACGTTGTCTGTTAGCGTTCAATGTTACTCTTATGGAGAATATAAAAAAATCAATTTCTTCCCTATTTCTCAACCGTTTTCCGTGAACGTTGGTATGCAGTCACACCACCCATTCTTAACATATCAACGATAACCGAACAAAACCCACTAATAACATTGTTTGTCACATAATGGGGGGGGGGTTCTCTTATTGTTAGTTAAAGAAAGTTATGATTATTATTGAAACAATAAATTTTAAAATGGTATTTAAATAAACGTTAAAAAGTATTATCGTTTAATTTAAAGTTGTTATGTTTTAATTCACTTTAGAGAAAAAGTATGTGGCATCCGTTTATTTTCAATGTTTAAGTTTGTCAAAATGAGATAAAATAGAAAGCCGTAACAATCTGTCTAAGGGAACGGCGGATGGTCTGATTGACATTCCAATGTTCCCTAGTTCCTCATCTCGGAATCTTCTTGAGGCTTCCAACCTCTTAACTTCCATTATTCATTTCTGTATTGTTGAACTAAAGCCTCTTCAAGTCATCTTTGTTATGATAATAAATCAATAGATAACTTTCGGTTTTTATTTATTTCTGTATTGATTTTATTTTTTAACAATAAACATCATTCAATTCAATCGGTTGAAAGATTTTTTTATTTGTTTTTGTCTCATTTCAAATGAAACCGAAAGAGATACAATTTTTGTTCAGTATAGTCTATAAAAAAATAGTTTCCTACTTTATTGATTAATTTGTATTTTTCTGTGGCGTTATTTTTAAAATTGTAGATTGATTTAAGTATTTCGGTGTTCTGAGTATAAAAATAGAATACAATAATAGGTATTAGTTTTGATAAAACACCATATGCTATATCAGCAGTCTAGTAAAGTAATTCTCTCCAAATTAGTTTACACAGTACTAGCGAATGTTTGAAGATAGTTCTCTAACGAGTTTCCACAATAATAAATCAAATGTAGAAGCTAAATCAGAAGAAAAACTGTAAGATAACACGTAACCACAAGAATAGTTTGTGAAAACACACTTAACTGGAGAAAAAACACTTAAATTATGAAGCGAAATTGAACACTTCTTTTCAAAACAAACAGCTACCGGTAGCTGTTTTGTATTAGAAATCAAATGTTTTTATTGAAGAAGATTTGTAAATAAATTTAGTTCCCATAAGGTTAACATTAGAAATTTAAAACGCTATAAAATGGAAACTTGTGGTTTTCTAATTTTTCCACTAAAACCTTCCCGGACTCATTTAGGAAGTTGCTCTATAGAGCAACTTCCTAAAATTTCATGGCGATCGGAAGGCGCATAAAGGACATTAAAAAAAATAAAGGACTTGAAATTAAAAATGTAAATTGGAGTTCGAATTATAAGGTACAGTAACTAACCACCCTCCCTCTGAAATAAGCGATTCCCTCTGGATAGCCAAGAACATTATTCAAGGGCAAAGGTTGCTTGTTCAGCGTTCAAAAAGGTTTTAATTTACTTCCCTGCGGGAAAAGGTCAGATTATGAATATAGTCTAAAGGGAATATTTTCAGTTCATCCAAACAGCGGTTCTTATGTTTCAAATTTTCGTCTTACAAATTGCTAACACCCCAGAGCTAAGATGTTAAAATTTTGAAGCATTAAGTAAAATCCCATTTAAGATATTAGAATGTCGAGGCTAATTAGGAAAGTATGGACTTTATGTGTAGAGTTGTAATAGTGATTATGACATTTTTTCAATGCAGAAATGGTTTAACATAAGATTTTTTCAAAGAAATGTACATGCTTCACGTTATAGATATGTAACATGTACATGTATGTGCACCTCAAATGTACATGTATGTACATATGGTATGTACATGTACATATACATGTAACAATACATGTAACTATACAAGGCATTTTTATTAACTTATAGATTCTGCGTAATTTATTGTAAAACATTTGTTCATAAGCCAAAATTTTTTATCATAGGGGATTCAGTCAACTATTTATAAGTACTGTAACTCATAAAGGATGTACAAAAAGCACACAACAATAAAATAACGTAAAATTCATGGTAGGATTAAATAATTTGTTTAGCTGAATAACATATAGAGCTTTCAACAAACGTTCATTGTTATATATGTATGTATGACAGTCTAACCTATTCTACTCTATCGTATGACGTAAATTTTTCTCTTTCACTTCACAAGAAAATTTCCAACATATGTTTACTTTTTCATCTACTTGTCAAAAGAAGCAGCCGCAGGAAGCAGTATTTACCATCATTGGTGATAGTGGAGAGAATTTGCCATTGACTTATTTTATACGCAATTACATTTTTAGTATTGTGCAACCTTAAAATGACTGCGTTTTTTGGAGTTGGTGGGAATCCTTTTGCATCTCCTGTTGGTCAGAGAATAGGTAAATTGTTCAATAGTTATCAGTTGATTTTAGATTTGGCTACTCAGTGGCAGTTCTTACTTTGACATAATTACATAACATTGTTTTTCCAGCTGCTTCTTTGAGTCACTGGGCCTTATGGAGTTTTATATTGTTTGTATATAGATAGTGTTGTTTTATATATATTTTTTCACCAAGATGATTGGATGAGTGGGCCAACATCTGGCTCTTTTCATGAAGATCCCATATTTCATCTGTTAGCTATAGTCTCTAGCTAATAGTCTACAGAGTAGACACTCTGTAGACTACTTTAAGTTTAAAATAATTTCTTGAATAAAGTTCAAAAATATCAGTTACATGTCCTCTTTAGAAATTGTTTCTGGTATCCAAGGATTGAATCCTTCCCTTAACAATAATACTGCACATGCTTTATCATACTAATTTTTTACTTAAAATTATTGTTTACCTTTCGGAATTCAGGATGTGTTTTTAAATATTTTTACTCAGTATTAGGGCTATTAGGTAATCATTTAATAACATGTCAAAAGTAGAAGTGAAGAAGAAACAATATCAGAGGTTTGACAGTGCTTACTCGATACTTATATCTATAGGCCTAAGTTCTTTAGTTAATAAGTATGAGATATGATATTATTAGTATTTATAAAGTTTGGTCTCCTATCAAATCGTTAAAGGTTACACCCACATTGTAACTACACAAATTATATTATTGACTGGAACGCTTGAAGTGGTTATCACATCCACTTAGCATTCTTAAGTATGTAAAATCTAGGAATCCTGAGGCATTTTTTTAGGTTTTTTTCCGTTTAGGGAACAATTATTGTTGTGTATTAGCTTATTTATTGATTGAAATAGTCAAGTAAGTTTTTATTTGCTGCTAAGAAAACTGTCTGTTAAAACAGACAAATAAGCTCTTACTTGCAGGGGAGAAAGCTATACGCATGCTACGCTACCATAAAATCATTTGATTACATATTTCACCCATTCTATTCAGAAAAATTTAATATCATCAGTATTATAATTTAATTAATTTCCTTTACCATTAAAATGCACAACTTATCTTTTATCTTTATCTTTTTACTCATTGAATTTTAGTCATTTTACTTGAGAAAATCAATAGTCTAGCCTACTGAATTTTACTATAGGCTGTTCCTATTAATGCTTGTATGTTTCTATTAACTTACAGCCTGTTTTCCAACACTTAAACTTTCAATCCTCATTCATACTTAGCTTTAAATACCTACCTTGTGACATTGTCACCATTTCAATAATCTAATGTAATAAAATATTCCTGAACTAAATACTTTAAAAGTATGTGAAATTGAAAATCACAATATTTAATTACAGAACAGGCCACAGATGCGTCATTGGCATCGGAGAATTGGGCGTTGAACATGGAAATCTGTGACATTATCAATGAGACAGAAGAAGGGCCCAAAGATGCTATCAAAGCCTTGCGGAAGCGTCTCCAGCAGAATGCGGGCAAAAACTACATTGTCGTTATGTACACGTTAACGGTTAGTAGAGATGCTGTAAATCCACCAATTGTCAAGCACAGTCAACTGCGGAAAACTTAATCCAGTTGAAAATTTTTCAATGTAAAAATGTAATATTTTCAGAATATATGCAGCTGAATTGTCTTGTCGGGATGTGAGGTAAAGCATAGTCTTCACTGCAACATGTTTCAAACAATTAAACAACTAACTGCATTGTTTTGCATTTTGGTTCGTGAGGGTTTCTGAATGATTTAAAGTGTTCATGGATCAAAATTTTAGTTTATAGTTCAAATGGTGGTTGTGTTTGCCCATATAAATAAAAGTTCATGGATCCTCAACTAGAAAAATACTCTTAGCTGTCAATTCGGACGGGACTTGGTAAATTTTTAAATATTTTATGACAATTTACCTTGATGTACAGAACTACATTACACTTGATGTAATGTAGTTCTTGAATAGTCCAATAAACAGAAGCAATTCTTTGTTTGAAATTCATTGTTGGTGATGGTGGATTTATTTTATTTAGGCCTAGATTTTTATTGCGGACATTTTCCATCACGAATTCATGTAAAACTAAATTTTACAACGTTTTGGGATCTGGAATCTGATCCTGTCCTCAGGTGAACTAATATCTAAAACATAGCACAATTAACATATAATCCGGACCAAACATGTATAAAGCTGAAAACATAAAAGTTTAAAGCAGTCAAAAAACTTACAAACAAACCATTCACTAAACATTACATACAAAAGAAACCAAACACATCCACTCGTTAAGGAAACTCAAAGATATCTGAAAGGAGTGGGCGTGTTCCACCGGACCCGGAAACAAAACTCAACAAAAATACCCCCGTTGCAGCAGACCTGCGTACTCAGCGAATTTCCAAATCAATAATATAATAATAATATATAACAAGATTGATTAAAATCTCTCCATAAACATGAGAATTATTTGCCTATTCTCCATAAGATTAACATGGGAAAGAGTGTGCAGATTTGCTGCTGTGAGGAACATTGAAAGTAGGCATTTATACCATAAACAATTTTTATTTTTAACATTTATACCAACTTTCATCAACATTTCTCCATAAATAAAGGATTTTGCCTATTCCCTATATGATTAACACGGGAAAAGAGTATGCAGGTTTGCTGCTATGGTAAACACATAAACTATGATTTTTAAGCATAAATGGATAGATCTCAACCCCATGAAGGTAAATACCAAGTTTAATCTAAAAATATTGATTGATGTGGGAAATATTAATTTTTCTTATCCTCCATAAGATTAACATTGGAGCCCCAAAATACAACGTACTGTGTTTAGATTTTATAATATCTCAGTAACCGTTGGAGATAGAGAAAAACTTTAAGGAACTTAATTGTGTAGTTCTTTAAGCTGATTCTAATGGTGAAATATAAAATTAGAAATTTTTAAAAATTACATGTGAAAAACACAAAAAAAACCATTTCGGGGTACAAAACCCCCCCCAAACTACCCGTTCCCATTGACCGGTATGTCTGGTTTACGAACTCGTCCGAGCAAATGTAGGAATACACGTCTCTACCAAATTTGGTCTTGATCGGACCATTTTTACTAGAGTTATCGTGTTCACAAACACATATATATACAAATTTTAACGACTTTTGTTTTTGGTCTCTGGGCACCTAAAGAAAAAAAATAACATGGTCTCGTTGCTAAGTCTTGTCATGAGACCTACGGTAATAGGTTCTTCCCTATGGGAAATTCACTAAAATGGAAAACAAAACTCTTTTTTTTCCGGCTCCAGTGAGACACGCCCATTCCTTTCAGTTGTCTTTGAGTCTCCTTGACGAGTGAACGTGTTTGGTTTCTTTTGCGTGTAATGTTTAGTGAATGGTTTGTTTGAAAGTTTTTTGACTGCTTTAAACTTTTATGTTTTCAGCTTTATACCAGTTTGATCCGGATATATGTTAATTGTGCTATGTTTTAGTATTAGTTAACCTGAGGACGGGATCAGATTCCAGATCCCGAAACGTCGTGAAACTTTGTTTTACATAAAATCGTGATGGAAAATGTCCGCAGTAAAAATCTAAATAACAAATAGAAGCATTAACAATAACACTAGTATAAAACCTATACGCCTAAGTGAGCGCCTATGTTGTGGTAATGCACAAGGATATTCTTGCACGTTGCAGTTTACTCTGCTTATTAAGGGGGTGTGAATGCCTTTAGGATTTAACTAAAATCTGCCAGGGTGGCTCTAGTGTAGCTTATTCATTACACATATGTGATTGTTTTGTATGGTGTTGGCAATTTGCAAGACCAAAATTTGAAAAAGTGGTGTCATTTGGTTAGTGGCATCATATATTTATAAAGACAGCTGTTTGGAGGAACTGAAAACATTTCCTTCGGACATATCCATGATGTAAGCTATTTCCGAAAGGAAAGTAAATATAATACATTTTGTACATTGTTAACCCTAGAAGTTGCAAAGTCGTAATTTACGACGCATTTACATATTCAATAAGAAGTGGCAGGTGGAGGCATCTGTCATCAGTTTAGTGAATTTGTTAGACACTAGCGGCTACGTGTCCGTGTTGCCCTCTGGGGGCAAACAACTGAACCTGTTCTCGTAGTGCACTAGACTGCCACCGGGCAGGTCTTATAACCAAGTAAGCGCTTTCAACTCCTATGCACTGGTGGCCTAACCGGCTAAAGCGCTGCGCTGATGAGCGTAATGTTCTAGCCATTCTGAAGTGCTAGGGTTTGAATCCCGACCATCATTCATCATCATCATCATTCGAAGGGGCGGATTTCCCAAGGCGCTTCAGCCGTTGCGGCTTTTTGCGCACCCCTAAAAATTCTCTTTCCTGGAGAATCAGGAATCTTCTAGATGAAGAGACCTGTAAAACTGCAGCATCCTGTCAACGAGCTCGTCAGGAGGCAGAAAACTACCCCTTACCAAATTGCCCAGAGTGGAGGACCTTACCTCTACCAGCTCTATACAATCAAAGAGTAGATGATCTGCAGTTTCCTCCTGCAGATAACATTTCCTACACAGAGGGTCGCCGTTGAAAACCCCCATGCGTAGTTGGTGCTTCCTCAGATTACCGTGACCAGTGACGATACCTGTGACAAGTTTGGCATCCTTCCTACCAAGTTTCAGGAACCTCTTTGCAATTTGACGAGATGGAGAACGAAGATTAAGCTTACTAACTCTATGCAGGGAAAGTTCAGCCCATCTTTTCTTATGACAATCCCTAGCCCAGGAATTGATAGTCTGAAAAACCGCAGCGCGGGAAACACCACAGAAGGGTTGAGGACCACAAAGGGGGGATGATACAGCCCTATTGGCCAGCCCGTCTGCCACTTCGTTACCATCCACCCCTGAGTGCCCTGGAACCCAACAAAGGGTGACTTCATTGTGTCTGCCTACACAGGACACAAGCCTAAAACAGTCCCACACAACCCTAGAGTTGAACTCTACCGAGTCCAAAGCTCTAAGAGCCGCCTGACTGTCAGAGAAAATATTGATAGAAAGGCCCTCATGACCCAGCATCAAGATGTCTCTGGCACATTCCATAATGGCAGTGATCTCGGCCTGGAAAACAGTGGGGAAAGTCCCCATGGAAATACCTGACCGTACGTTGTCCTGCACCCCGTAGATGCCTGCTCCTGTGCCCCGACCATGAGCAATCCCAATTTGGCTTGCAAATGTGTGGTAGAGCGGAGAGGAGGGCCCACCTTAAATAAACGGTGACCGGCTTGGGTGGAAGTTGACGGCATTTGTAGGCTTAATTGGGATTGCAGTGGACACCTGTTTTGCTTTTGCGGTTAGTGGTTATAAGGGGGGGGGCATGTTTTATGCTTTTTTTTTAAACTTTGATATTTCAAGAAGTTATTAGTAATTATTTTTATGTTACAGTTAAGAGTAAAAAGCTTGCCACTTCTAGGGTTAAACATAACATGGTTAAAGTTACATATTTTATAAGATATAAGATGAATGGATCAAATGTGTAACAATAAAAAAAATCATTTTCTGTAGTACCAGTACCAGAAAATTTGTGCCTTTTGCCAAAATTTCACATATGCCCCTTAAAAAATCATTGTTATTAACCCATCAACTCGTGACCGTGACATATGGATATGTAAAAGTCAATCAAACTGTATATTTTTAAAAAC
This sequence comes from Nephotettix cincticeps, assembly GCA_023375725.1. Taxonomy (NCBI): domain Eukaryota; kingdom Metazoa; phylum Arthropoda; class Insecta; order Hemiptera; family Cicadellidae; genus Nephotettix; species Nephotettix cincticeps. The sequence continues at coordinate 45,412,700 of CM041787.1, forward strand.
TAGATAAAATTTGTGACAGTTTATATATTTTGGAAAAAAATAATACCATATCACAACTATTTTGGGGGATGGTCTCCCCCTTCAATTATTGAAAAAAAGTTTTTTTTCACTTATAGAAATAAAAAAAATTAAATTAAAAATATCATCATAAAATATATTTTATTCTAAAGTAGGGTAAATTGTGGAAAAATGGTATGTTATAGATTTTTATATAGATTTTGACCATATTTCTATTTTTGATGATTTTTTTAAAATACCCTTGCAAAACATCAAATTATGGCCTGCCAATAAAGGCAGTTTAATAGCCAGTTGATGGGTTAAGGCACGTCCCCAACATTTCAGATAAAGCATAAGTAGTTTTCCTAGACTCCTTCGAACAATACCGCCAAATTTCTGAACTGATCACCCTATCACATGAAAAATGTTCACTCAAAACTTAACAAAATAGTGCCATGTAGTACAATCAACAGCTCAACCTTAAAATTATGTTTTTAGGATGGTAAATTATTTTGCTCACACCACCTTAAGAGTCTAATTTAATAAATATGTCAGTTATAAATATATCAAGAAACATAGAATAACAATTTTGTATCACATGTCTAAACATTTATTACATGACTTTATTATTTATTCCTTTACTTCAAAACATTTATCAGCGTCTGTTCACGAATGAATTTTGTAAAAGAGGCTAAATATTTTAAAGTGAAGGAAATGAAAACTTTTTAAAACAATTAAGTTGTGATATTACTTTGTTTCCTTATTCAAACATTCAAATTTTATTAAGTTATTAATTTTATCAACATAAATCATGAAATTAGTACGTGATTATGTAAATAATAATAGCAACAAATTAGTTTGCAGTTCATTCTGATTCTGTTAGTTGTTAGTGTTATTAGAAATATTTAATTTGTTTATGGAATTATATTGAGCTGTGCTTAGAAGACCTGATACTGTTGGCCCGTCCCCTTGTTACATAACACCTGTATCAAATGCTGGTGACTCAGTGTCTAGTTCTAGTTATATGACCCGGCCAGCAAAAAACAGCTGTCAGCATCTCCATGTTTCAATAACAGCTGTTTTTTTCTCAGAAACACTACCATCTTGCTCCTGTGTTTATTTCACACTCAGCATAACTCAGTAGAGTTATTTACTAAAAGCTTTCCCTGTAACTGTGAATAATTATAAAATAGTTGTGCCAAAATTAAACTCATTTTTTCATAAGATTAATTCCAAGTAGTGTGTAAAGGCCAAAACGTAATATATAACATTTTTGTGATTGATGAAGATATTTTTGGTTTTTAGGGAAGAAGCTATTAGTACTCATGGCAAGATTAAGCCCAGATGTTATTTTTTCTTCTTTATGACTAAAAACTACGTTAAAATTTTTATATATTTTTATATATGTAAAAAAAAAAATATATGTGTCTGTGAACACGATAACTCTCGTAAAAATGTCCGATCGAGACCAAATTTGGTAAACTATTCCTACAAATGCTCAGAGTTCGTAAAAACATATCGGTCAAAATAGTTTTTTTGTACCCCAAAAATGTTTTTTGTGTTTTTCACATGTAATTTTTAAAAATTTCTAATTTTATATTTCACCATTGGAATCAGCTTAAAAAACTACACAATTAAGTTCCTTAAAGTTTTTCTCTATCTTCAACGGTTACCGAGATATAAAAAAATCTAAACACAGTAATTGTATTTTGATCAATGTTAATTCTTATGGAGGATTAAAAAATTAATTTTTCACATTATCTTATATTTTTGGATGAAACTTGATATTTAGCTTCATGTTGTTAGATCTATCCAGTTATACATAAAAATTATTTATGTTTTAACATGGCAGCAAACTGCATACTCTTTATGTTAATCATATGGAGAATAACATCCTTTAATATACAGATGTGATGAAAGTTGGTATGAATGTTAAAAATAAAAATTATTTATGTTACAATATTTTCTTGTTCCTCACAGCATCAAACTGCACACTCTTTCCCAGGTCAATCAGTATGGAGAATAGATAATAATTCTCATGTTTTTGCAGATTTTTAAACTTGTCATATATTATTTTTATATTATTGATTTGGAAATTCGCTGAGTACGCAGGTCTGCTGCGACGGGGGTATTTTTGTTTTTGGTTTTGTAGTTGAAGATTGATTGAATAGCCAGAATACAAATCTGGAGATTTTATTTAAAATTAGAGTCGCTTGTCCTTGTCTTTATACTAATACTACGTAATATCTTTTACTATATTTATTTTGGAAAAATTAAAAGAAAATAGCTTTGGAACAAATTCATAATGGCAACTCGGTAAAACTATAACAACCACTTGAGTGTGAAAAATTTCAAGATCAAATATTTTTAGTCCATTAGGTATATTAAATAGTCATTTGTGTTAGTAGACATCCTTAGCAGTGTCTCCGATGGAAAAGAAGATCATTTTATTACCTTTTTATACAAATTCAATTTTTATTTAACTTACATCATTAATCCTTGCAATGAATGGAGAACACATTAAAATATAATTGAATTGAATCAAAAATTATATTTCATAATTCAATCGTTGCTACGAATATTATAATATGTGTATACAATGGACTTCACACCTTTTAGTGTCAGAGAATGTTAATTATTGATAACTTAAAAATTACTTATCATTAAAGTTGAGTAGTAAATTTGCAGTTAAATCCATTATGTTATTCAAGTGAATGAAGATTTCTCTTTTATCAGTGCATTAAGACTCGTCTTGGACAATAAATGCCAATTATTGTTGCAAATTAAGATGACATTGAATGTCACAACACATACTCTGCTGCATATTTGTTTTTTCTTTTAGTCAAAACCACTTCAAAAAAACTTTATGATTTATTTTATTTATAAATACTTTATTTAAATAATTAAATAGAATAGGACAGAATTGGCAATATGAATAGACCAAGACATTCATGAAAAAAATATTAATCAAATCGTTAAATCAAAACTAAATAACTTGAGATCTAATTATTTATTTTTAAATATTTTACTTTTAAAATTTTCTTTAGTTTTAAATTGTGAAATGGCTTTTTTGAAGCGATTACATACATGCATGACTATAGGCTTATAATGTGAATATAACTACCGGTACCAGAAAGCTAATTATTTATGAGTAATTTTTAAACGTATTTTATGTTATTGCCGTATATAGGCCTACAAATATTTTAATCAAATTTTTTTGTTCAATTTAATGTTAGTTAACTGAATCCTATTTCAAGGTTTTAGTTTACCTAGAACATAGTCAGATACCTAACTACGGTAGGCCGAATTTCTTCTCAATATCTAGGCCATTGCTCGTTTTTTATCCTAGTTTGATATATTAGCTTATCTTGTATTTATAACCTAATACATTGGCATTGCTACTATATACTGTTTGTATATTATATATCTTTAATCCTGAATTAACTCCTTTACATTATTATTTACGTTATGTTATAATAGATTATGCAGGAGTATGATATGTTTTTGGGTTATGTAAGGTGACATATGTTGAATACTTTGTAAATATTTATCTTAACCAATGATTGGTTTTAGGTGTTGGAGACTTGTGTGAAAAACTGCGGAAAGAGATTCCATGTTTTGGTCTGTAACAAAGAATTTGTGCAGGAACTCGTGAAATTGATTGGTAAGTTTTCGCAAAAACAAATTATCTGCCCTCTCATGTTCCTAAATTAAAGTATTTAAGTATTAATCTTGTTAATTTTTCAGTTTAACCATTTTGTTTCCTTAGATAGAATTTGTATGTGCAAATTTTATGAAAAAAAGAAAATAAAAAAATCTTAACATTTTTTTCTGTTTCATAGTTTTTCTGACTGAGATATTCTCTGATTATTAAATAGCTTCTGTTTAGTTGCAATAAGAGACCTAAATGTATTTTCTGACTATCAGAATTTATAAGAAAAAAATTAGTTTTTTTTACAACAAATGCCTAAAACACAGGTGTTCTACTAAAGTTTAACACGAATCAGTGAAACTCGTACTATAGGCCATAATATGTTAAATCACTTTATTCAAAGGTCTGTAACTAAAATTATTTCTCTAGTAAAAGTTTTTTTAACAGCATATTTCATAACTGAATGTGATATGAGGGAGATAAGAACTATTCACACTTGTGACTAACCAAAATGCCTTTGCAACTATTGTTTTGTAAATCAAATACTGTATCAGCTATCGGGTGCTAAAAATGCTTAAATGCACTTTGGTGGCTTTTAATGATTTTAATTATGATGATATTTTTGGCAATTGTTGCACTTACTAAATTTTTTGTCTTTTAAATGGACTGGGTCATGTTATTATAAATATAATAATAGTTATGGAAAACAATTTATTAATACCAAAGCACTATGATATATTATTAGGTATTTATTTATTGTGTTTCAAATTTAGTCTATAAATGGTATTTATTTTCATTATTTCTATATTGATTTCAGAATCCATGCATTTGGCTGCAGCTCTGCATGTTGCTTTCCCTCCAAATATTTTAATGTATTCTGTTTAATTTTGCTTAGTCTATTAAGCTTTCCCTGGTCAAAGTGTTAGTTCAGACTATTGTTTTTAAGGGGATTTGAATTGCTTGAAAATCTTAATTTATTCAATTGCACTTATGCAAACATGCACATTGATATTTTTTGTGTTTAATGGTTTAAAAAAATTGCTCATAACACTTAACTGCTTTATGGTGGATGGTTTTTTCTTTGGCTCATGTTTGAGTCAACAACTAAACAATGGAAAAACATTCAAAACATACATCATAAACAAAACTGATTTTTTTGGAGGGGGTAGTATTAATTGATCCGTGCCTCAATACCACTAAAATAAAATCAAACTAAAATGGCACCCCTCTATCCCAGATAGATTCTAATTGGTTGTTGCGAAGGTTTATCATTCATAAGTTAATAGAGCAAAACCTAAAAAATCCAATGTAACTTGCGTCTTAACCCATTGGCCTACCTATTATGGTAACTGTCGACACTTGGGCATTCCAATTTGTTGGCACTTTTGGAGACTTTTACTAGAACTGCTATAACTTCCTTATTTATCACTAGATGGACTTGAAACTATCAGGGATTCATTACTATAATGTGTACTTGCTAAAACAACATTTAAATTTTAAAAAAATTGTTAAAAAATATATGAAAACATTTAACTTTTGTTGTATAACTTTTAGCATTTTAACCATTGATTAATTTATGATATCATATAATAAAGGTAATATGCAATACTACTTACAATTATGTAATATTCTTAAGATAAATTACACAAATTTATATGTGACGATCATCATCATCACAAACGCAACCTACATACCTGTTGTTTTGGTTTTAATATTGGTACTAATATTTTGGTTTTATTTACCAGTTTACCCAACTGTATCTTAAAGAAACTAATTGTCAATCTAGCAAGTGCAGCGATCCATCGGAAAAACCTAAAACTACTAGCAATAATTGGCGACAGAACAGTTCCGTCCAAGTATTCCAATGGGTTAAGGCGATGCAAGTAGTGTTAGGGACAAACTGAAATCCGCTAAGTCAGCGCTAGTTTCGTTTATTCGTTACGCACAAACTTCCTGTCTGAGTGACTTGTTTAAGATAACAATTCTGTTTTGTTATTTTTTGTAAATTTGTAAACATTTTTAGACTTCCAAAATGACAAATTTTATAAGATTACCAGAACAGAAATGTGGTGTTAAAAAATCATTTTCTTTAGTATACGAAAACAATTTTTATTATTTTAAAATGTTACATAGGTTATGTGAAAAAGGTCTGTTATTTAGCCACGTTCCCAAAATTTCAGCTCAAAAACGTAAGAAGTTTTCCCATACTCCCTGCTCGAAAAACACAAAATTTCCGAATAAATTACTCTGTAACTCGAAAAGTTTTCATTAAAAACTTGAAAAAATTATGTCAAAGCATATTTATCAAACAATCAACATAAATAAATAAATTGTGAATTTTTAAGATAGTAGATTTTTTTGCTCGCACCACCTTAATCACTTCTTGTAAAAGCAATGCGACAGTCTGGACTAACCCCTGTTGACCACAATGAATGTGCAGAATTGCTTATCACTGTCTGGTTACAGCACCCACCCCCCCTCACTCCTGGCTACAGAACCTCCCTCCCTCCCTCCAGAATATCTCTTCGTTCTCTCTCAGCTCTCAGTACTCGTTGATAGGAGGTGGCGGAGGAGGTTAGACTTCTTGATAGTTCACTAACACTAGGCTAGGCGTGCTCCGTTACTAACACCATAGCCCAGGGAGTTTTGTATATGTTATACAAAGTCAGTGACATTGTTCTTTGTCAGATAGTTCAGACTATCTTGGAATATTCTACTACGATAAGTCATAAACTCTAAAATCAAAGTCTAAAGTTGTAAAACAGAAGGCTAGCCGGACATTAAGGTATTTCTAGGGTATTTTAAGGTATTACCAGCTCAATAGCTCAGGGGTAACGCTCTGGCCCAGTAAGTCAAAAGTGAACCTCAGTGTCAATACAACTACTACCTCAATGGGTTGGTAAAATAACTGTAAATTATTGTGAAAAAGTTACCTTACAACATTATTTAAAGTTATGTCACTGAGTTATATTTACTGAGTTGATGAACCGGATTTTAGTTTAGGCAGGGTACTGCCTTATCTGGATATAAAGAAAATGTTATTGGATATTTACGTTTTGTAATATTGAGATCCTTTATTTCAGATAAGTTTAGAGACAGAAAGGAGAGGTCCCAGATTTTCAGAACTTTTCATCAGTCGTTGATACCCAAACGCGGAAGTCCCGTTAATGCTAGTCCATGTGGTAATGAAAGTAACTTGAGAGTTTAACCTCATACAAATCCAACTTTAGACTTACTCCCTCAACCTAGGTCCCTATAGTAGTTAGTGTATATGTATTTAGGATATCCCCATTAATGTTTCCAATTATAAATCAAACATTTTTTAACTTTACCCATTATATTTTATCGTCTAAATTCAGTTTCACTTTATTTTTAGTAGTAACCAGCAAATATTAATTATAAAATAGCCTCTATGTTGCCAATGTAGTGTATGTTTATTACTGAAACTGTGTTTAATTCGTATGTGTTTGGAAGGAGTGTGTTTTAGTCACGTTTTCACTGCGGTAAGAAATTTTCAAAAGCAGTTAATCTTGTGTCAGAAGTCAATCCCAATAATATATTTAGCCTTGTGACAGGTTATGTATTTATGGAATATATAACAATGAAGTACTTTATACAAAATACCTGGGCTGGTAACTTTAATTATTAATTTTATCTTTGTTTACTTTCTTTAATTCTGTTTAACACTTACTAACAACTTAGTATAGATAGTATTAATGTTTCTCTCTGTGTCTCTATTATCCAAAAATAGAATTATGAACTTTTCCAATCACAATATGTGAGGAGATTAGTTACTCTCTTATGAGATATCATCAAATATTCACTAGAAGATTATTAGGCCTACCTATCCTTCGATGTAGCGGTCAAAACACCGCTCACCTATTAGCAGCGTTATTGTTCGCGTAGTAATGACACTGGTGTGAAGTGACAGATTTCATATCATTGTGAGCTACGCCAGTGACGTCTTCAGAAGATCTCACCAACATCTTAATACGTGGGGTGTGAAGTGGCCTTTAATGGGAAGAAATATATACATATCAGTTAATATTACTTATAAATGTAAAAAAGTATTTGAACTTCTTAACTTTTCTGATGTGAAAATATGTAAACATTTTGTAAATTGAAAAACTTTTAATTATCAGTAGGTAATTATAGTGGTTTGTGCAGGGCCGAAAAATGACCCACCCACGGCAGTGCAGGAGAAGGTGCTGAGTCTCATACAGAGTTGGGCAGATGCCTTCCAGAAGCAGCCCGAGATGAACGGGGTTGTCCAGGTACTGCAATGATCATTAGTGGCCTAATAATCTTTTGGTTCAAAATTTATTAAACGGCCTAATGCACAATGAGTCAAATATTATATATTTATAAACCGGGCTAATGTGATGGCTCAGTAAGCCAAAGATTGCTGGATCGAAACCAGCGGTCGGCGACTGCTGTCAGATTGTGAGTAGCCATCTCTGGCTGGCCTATTTGACTTTTCTCAGCATGAGCCAGATTAATCCAACGTCCTGTCAGTGTTTAAATCAAGTTGGGTGTAATTTGTATGAATAAGCCCTTACTTACTTATACAAAGGAGTGGAACGTAAGTTCCTTAAACACATCAGCCATTCGGGTTTTGCACACCCCCTGTTATAGGCTCAAGGTCTGTTCAGACTTAGGAGCCTGGTGACCTGCCGTAACCTCCTGATCAGCTCCTCGTGAAGAAGGTATCTGACTCTCCATGGGGATGGGAGTTTCAGTCCTCCCCTCATTAAGCCCGATGCAGTCATATAGCAAAGACCCGGTTGGCCAGCATTTCCTGCAAACCGGGTCTCCAATGAAGAATCTCATGCGCAATCCCATGCTTGCAAGATGATTCCTCATGTGTCCATGTCCATGACATGAGACACAAAATGAGTCTTAATTTCTGACCTACCTATCTGCAGAAGGTCTTCTGTGATCCTCGAGGAGGTAGAACTGATAGACAATTTCTCATTTTCAGAAGGAGAAGCTTTGCTAATCTTCTTCTGTATCTTTCGTGGGCCCATGAATAAGCTCTTTTCAATCAGTCAAATTAATAATGGAATCAGGGTTGATGTAAATTTAACATTCCAATAAAAATGTATTTACCAAATAATTTATTTGGATATGGTTGTTTGAGAAGATAAAAATAAAAGGATTCTGTAATTGAAATTTAAACTCTAAAAAACCCGTGATGTAGTCTTAGTCAAGTACTTAAGATAGAATGTAAATCAATTATTTACGTATAACTAGTATATAACTATTATTTACTTTTTAGGTTTTTGATACCAAACAACACCACATTTACCAACAAATGGATATGCTTAAGCTAACATAGAATAAATTCATCAGCTACAGTAGTGTTAATTGTCAGACCTAAATCAACTGCTAAATTGTAGAACAACTTTATTGTTTATTCAAAGTTTATTCACGTCTTAAATGTTGTTTGGATTAGTGCACACTGCATACCTTAGGTTTGTTTTTTTACTTTTGTAAAGTTAGAGTATATAACAAATTGTTTTTATTACTTATAACGATATTTTAACAACTGAAAATGTCCAATGCGTCAGCTTTGTATGCCTTATGACTAATAAAAATCTTGAATCTTGAGTTTATTAAACTTAAGTAAAAAGAGTCTTGATTGGGGTGTACTGCGTATAGGTCACAATGTCAATATCGCATGCTGCATGTGACAGCAGTGGTGAGAAGAGTTGTCTGGTGTGCCGAGACTGACGTATTTATGTAAGCAGTAGTAATTTTGAACACAGGACTAGATGGGATGGATAGCAGGGATTGTCGGATAACTTGAGACTTTAATCAATCAATGATTAAATTTTTATTCATCAAGAATTGTAAAGGCGTCTAATTAATTACAAATACAAGTATATCTTCTTTTCTTGCTTTACAAAGTTGTACTTGCTTGTTCAAAGTATTGCTTCATTGTATACATTGGTCATTCTGTCAGCCACTCTTGAAGTCTTCTTTTCAGCTTCTGTCCTCTGAGGGTTTTCAGGTGCTGCGGTAGAGAGTTATATAATCTTCCTCCCTACATAGGATGGCTTCTTGCTGTGCCTGGTTGTGTGGTGTGCTGGGAGGATGAAGTCTGTTGCTCTTCTTGTGTTGTATGTATGTACATCACCCCCCCTTTGTAGTATCCTTTCATCCACATATGTCACTACAGCAAGAATATTCAGACCAATAACATTCAATAGCTTTAGGGACTTGAAAGCTTCCCTGCAGCTGTCTAGGGGGTTCAGACCTGTGAGTGATCTGATTGCCTTTTTTTGCATGATCATCACTCTACTCAGGTTCTGCTCAGATGTTCTGCCCCAAACTGCAACCCCATATCTAATATGTTCCTCAAATAGTGCATGGTAAGCTACTTTTGCCACCTCAACTCCTCCTATCCACTTCATTCTTCTAACCATATAGATTCCCGAGCCCAGTTTCTTGCATAAGCTATCTATATGGATTGTCCAGGAGAGATTATCATCAACAGTTATCCCTAATAGGTTAGTGTTGCTTTCCTGGTTGATGCCAAAAACTTCTGGGATTGGGTCGTGCCTTGTACTAAAATTGATCTGAGTAGTTTTTGAGGGGTTTATAACCAAGTCATTCTGCAGGCAGTACTGAATAGCTTTGTTCATTGATGATAGGATTCCTGTGTAGAGTTCTTGTGCAGAGTTGTTAGCTAGGATGAGTGTCCTGTCATCTGCATACATGATGGTCTCCAGGTTGTCATCTATTATGCAGTTTGGGAGGTCATTTGCAAACAGAACAAAGAGAAAAGGGTCCAAGACAGAGCCTTGTGGTACCCCACTGTTCACTGGTAGAGGGCTTGATCTGTGTGTTGATTGCAACCCATTTTGTAGTTGTTGAATTTCAACAACTTGGCTTTGTCCTTGGAGGTAGCTTGCGATCCACAATTTTGCACGGCCCTGAAAACCCAGTCATGCAAGTTTGTCCAGTATTAATTCATGACCAAGGCTTTTACTGTATAAACTAAAATAAATATGTTATATTACAATCCCATTGGTTTGACAATATAATGAAGACCCATATACTTGTATGTGGGTTCAGATATGAAGACTGGGATGGTGGTGAGTCCTGTAATCTATTTGTAAATGATGAATTGTGGATAGTTATATGCGATGGTCGGTCGATGGAATATTCTCTGGTGTGGATTAACGTCCACACTATTGGACACTTTGTTCATCCACAAAGACCATCATCATAATTAGACCAGTTCGTAATTCAATGGCAAAATGGTGGTTTGGATCCCACGGTAAACTGTTGGTCCATTTGATGCTATTGGCTGTTGGGCTTTCAATTAATAGTCATGTCAGCCTAACAAGAGTACAAGATTGTGGCACAATAATCTTCCACTCATTTTCCATTCATACTTGGCTTAAAATACCTACCTGGGTATGTCCCCATTTTAGAAAGATGTCAATAAACTGAAAAAATCTGTACTGAAAACTATCTCCTTAACCGGATGATCGTAGTGTGGCGGGATGGTGTGCACGAGGCCTAGCTGTGGCATGTTTTGAATGTGTGTGTGCTTGCAAGTTTTTAAAGTATATAGATTTTTTTCTGTTATCTTTTAAATAAAATCAGATTTTCTTTTTAAGTTTGATTTATAAAATAATTTAGTTTTCATTGTAAAAGAGGTTAGCTGCAAGAATGGACCATGAGGTCCTAATATTCGCCTCAATAAAAAAGTATTTTCATTCATTAATTTCATTCAATAAAGTTAATACTGAACATTCTCAGCTAATCACATATCATTATTGTTCTTGATTCTGTGTTATAGATATACCAAGACCTGAAGGTCAAAGGTATTGAGTTCCCCATGACAGACCTGGATGCCATGGCACCAATCCACACACCCCAGAGGGTTAGTATAGTTCTTATTCTTCAAATTGACAAGCAAACAACTTAGTTGTTATAGATAGAAAGATTTATAGTTTTTTTAAAATATAAATTTCAGTTTAATCCTCTCTTTTTGCATAGTCTAATACAAGTTTCTTCAAAGAGAAGATGTTTCTGGAAAAGCTCTACACCCTTCTATCTACAGTAGAACCTATTTTATCTGACCTCGCGATAACCGACTCCTCCTGATACCTGGCTCAGTGTCTGACCTTTTATGTTCCCATGTTCCTATTGTTGTTAAGCCTGAAGAAACATGAAAGACTTTAAATAAATTCTACAATTACCTTTAAATATTGTCATTTTTTGTAGTTATACATATTTTTTATATTTCAATTAATGTGTTACAAGTACAATAAAGATTACGATACTGTACGAGGGGGTACCCAAAAGTAACCGGAATTAGTCTGCCGAGGTCAGAGCTTTGGTACTACGGGTGAGCGCCACTAGGGCGTGTCTAGCGCAACTCTTGACCAGTTCAGTCCCATGTGGGTCGTTGAGCTAGCACATTCTGTTCGTCTGTAGCGTCATTTTTTGCTTTAGCTGTTTCACTGTTGCTTCGTTTTTTGTGATGGCAAGTTTAAGTGAACAACGCGCCGCTATGAAATTTTGTTTTTCCATGATTCATCACTAGTACCCTTTGAAAGATAATCTGGATCGATTCTGAGCTGTTCTTTCAGTTCATGACATGTTTTACTCGACGTCATATTTGATTCTCAGTCAGAGCCCGAAGAACAATTTTGGCAGCAATGCGTCTCATTCCTAAATCTTCAGTGAAAGTTCGCTGAACCGAGCTCCAAGTTATTGCACTAATTTTTTACAGTTGATCAATTGTCTGTCGACGGTCTGTGAGCACAAGCTCTCGCATTTTTTTATATTTTCATCAATTCGGGCAGTTGATGGACGTCTGGATCGAGGTTTTTCATCAATCGAAAGGTCACCATTTTTAAATCGAGAAAACCAGACATACACTTGAGTTTTCCCCAAAGCATCATCTTTGTAAGCAGGTTTCAACATTAAAACAGTTTCAGCAGCGGTTTTACCGAGTAAAAAAACAAAATTTCACAGCGGCACGTTGTTCTTGCCATCATAAAAAACGAAGCAACAGTGTGAAGCAACGAAGCTACAGCAAAAAATGACGCTACAGACGAACAGAATGTGCTAGCTCAACAACCCGCATGGGACTGAACTGGCAAAGAGTTGCCCTAGACACGCCCTAGTGGCGCTCACCCGTACTAGCAAAGCTTCGACCTCGGCAGACAAATTCCGGTTACTTTTGGGTACTCCCTCGTATAGCTGTTTTTCTACCTAGAAAATTCATTTTATTTGCTCCGCCCAATATCCGACTTATTGGCCGTTCTGTCCATTCTCTGAGATTATACTGCCGTGCCTTAAAAGCTTAAAGGTGCTGAATTGTAACTAGCTTCAAGAAACTGATGTAAAATTATGTTGACAAACATTTTACTGAGTTTCGATTGTATAACTTTCTTTCTCGTGAAACAGTTTAAGTTTTACGAAAATTATCCAAAAATATAAATACTTTCTACTTTTACTTTTTTCATGGAAGAAATTTACAATGTGTCCAATAAGAAGGAGTACTTATTTGGTATTTTTATTTTCCTTTTCACCGTATTTTATTTATTTAGAAATCCAGGCATAACATACAAAGTTACAATATAATGCACCAAAAATTTATGTTTTAGAATAAAGGTTTTACAATACTGCAGAGTATTCCGGATGGGGAGGTAACTGTTGGAGTGTCCGCACTGGCAGCCCAGCAGGCCGGGACCCTGGGTGGCGGAGCGATGCCAAGCGGAGCCCCCAGCCCCCGCCTGAGCCCCGACCAGATGGCTAAGCTGCATGGAGAGTTGGATGTGGTCCAAGGAAACATGGCCGTGATGAGCGAGATGTTGAGCGAGCTGACTCCGGGCCAGGAGCATCCAAGTGACATTCAGCTCCTCAAGGTAATGTTAGGTTAGGTAAGGTAAAATAGTAGGCTTACATCACGATAGTTGACGTTGACGTCCGCTGGATGTTGAGACAACATCCAGCGGGAAATTATTATTAACAACAGTTTGAACTATTAACTGAAAATTATGTACTCTAATTAAATGGTATTGATGTTCGTGGGTAAAATAATATTTTTAACCCTTAACTGCGGTTGAAATTGGCACGCCACAGTTCAGTAGCCGGGGTTTAGTTACGCCTGTCGATGGCCCACTGCGGGGTTTTTTTGCAGCCCTGAGGTTATTTTATAATTCAGAGAAAACGTAGTTTAAAACATATTCAACAACCAATATTTTGTATAAAAAAAACCGATAACACTGGTTCAACGCAAACAACTCTTAGTCTACATGACAACGCAACGAAACAAACTACACTACCAAGCAGGACATTTGATACTGCTGAGCATGTGAAGGTAGTTTCATAAAATCCACTACAATGCAGCACCAAATGATCTGTCAGTTCTCATGGTTAATGTAACAGTCATAGCTTGAGAAAAAAACTAGCAGATGACTTATTTTCATGAGAGCGTAACCTAAGACCATTATATCTGTCTAAACATGTGTTTCGCGGTTGCCGCAGCAAGGGTGTTGCACGTGTTATTCCATGCATCGCAGTAGCAAGCACCGAGTACTAGCATGGATCACGTGCGTCGCAGTTAGGATGTAGGTCAACGAGTACGTGGTTTTTGTAACACTGTGAATTTTGTCGCAACCCAAAATATCATCATAATCCAGTCTAGCTCGGTTTTCTGGGTAGGAAAAAATCACTCGCACAATAAATCTTCTAAAAATAAACTATTTATTAATTTTAGTCAGATACCTCATATTAAAAAAATACAGTTTTCAGTTCCTAATACAGTAAAGTCTGGTTTATCTGGATTAATGTGACAGAGTCGAAATCTGCAGAGTCTAAACCCCGGATAAATTGGAAAAAAATAACAAGATATAGACTTCCATGTCAACTTACATTTGAACTGTTATAAATTTGTTTACCTGATCTGGATAAACCGGAATCAGATTGTTTTTGATCCAGATAATCCGAACTTTACTGTATATGTCTGTAAATTATGTACAAAAAACAATTAAGAGATGGTTATGTTAATTTCTGCACTTTTACTAGGAGCTGTACGGAACATTGCAGACTATGCAGGCGAGGTTGGTGGAACTCATCAGCAAATTGGCCAATGAGGAGATCACAGAGGAGCTGTTACGCATCAACGACCTTCTCAACAACATATTCCTCAGGTAGATCAATCTTCCAAGTAAGATATTCATCTGGTAGGCCAAACTTCTCTACCACATATTTCTGTGGTAGGTCGAACCGAACTTCTCTACCACATATTTCTTTGGTAGGTCGAACTTCTCAACCCCATATAGTTCTGTGGCAGGTCAAACCGAACTTCTCTACCACATATTTCTTTGGTAGGTCAAACTTCTCAACCACATATTTCTGTGGTAGGGCAAAGTTCTCAAGCACATATCGCTGTGATAGTTAACCTCCCCAACCACATGTGTTAAGCCAGCATTCTCAACCACATATTTCTGTGGTAGGTCGAACTTCTCTACCACATATTTCTGTGGTAGGTCAAACTTCTCCACCACATATTTCTGTGGTAGGCCAAAGTTCTCAAGTACATATTGCTGGGATAGTTAACCTTCCCTGCCACGTGTGTTAGGCTAGCATTCTCAACCACATATTTCTGTGGTAGGTCGGACTTCTTAACCACATATTTCTGTGGTAGGCCAAAGTTCTCAAGTACATATCGCTGTGATAGTTAACCTCCCCAAACACATGTGTTAGGCTAGCATTCTCAACCACATATTTCTGTGGTAGCCACATTTTTTGTTTTCAGCTTTGTATCAGCTTAGTCTGGTTTATATCCTAATCTTTACATGTTCTAGGTTTCAACTCACCTGAGAGCGAGATCATATTCCAGATCCCAAAACGTTGTGTGATTGTTAGTTTACACGAACAATCTAAATAACATAAATTTACGATCGCCAAAAATTAATTTCAAACAAGAAATGTCTTCTAGTTTTGTACCTAAAAACTCCTATACTTCTGACAGGTACAGCAGATTCGAGAATAACAGAGAGATGGCAGCCAGGGCCAGGGAAGGAGTCGGGGCCGCTGTGGGCGGAGCTATGAGCGGGGCAGTGGGAGGTGCTGTGGGCGGAGCCTCCCTGATAGACCTGGGCGACGACACTACCTCACAATTGGCTAGTTTATGTAAGTTAACTTTCTGAATGGTATAGTTTGGAACCTGGTATTCAAACTGCATGGTGCCCGTACAGTTGCCTAAAACCTTTCGACAAACTCTTGTATATGAACCATTTGAAAAAAATCCACCATAAACAAATATTTTGAACATCCCATGGAATCTCTGGAATATCAAGTATTTAAAATGTTTTCTGATAGATTTAGTTCAAGAATGGTTCTATGAGTATGATATTATATACATTTGAATCGCTTCTTGCAGAAACACTGTAACCAAAAATTTTCAAATTTTAGGAAAATTAAAAAAAACTGTTCTTCCAAAAAAGAATAAATCATTTTAATTTTGCAATTTTTCACTGTAAACTACCCAGGTTATCAAATCCCTGGATGCTGTTTCTAATCATTATTATTTTTTGAAATTTTTGCTCATGGTTTTTCTGCAATAAACACTGTTTTAAAAAAATGTTTTATTATTTACGAACTTTCTGACATATTTTATGGTTTGGGCTTATTGAAAAACAACAATATAGATCAAACATTATATTCAAAGACAGGTAATACCAAGGTAATAGCCAATACCCCTACACAATAGACCCTACACAAAAAATTAATTTACCCCAAGTACGTAGCAGAAACCCCACAACTGCAGCTCAGTTGTAGTTGTGGGGTTTCTGCACCAAACAATGTATTTCAAGTTGTACATAAATAATATGTTAAAAAGTCAAAATCGGAAAAAATGTTGGTTATGGGGTTTCTGCAATAAACGATTCATTTCTTTTTGTGTTGGCAGCTCTGAAGGGCGCAAGTGGTAGCACTGCTCACAATGCCTCAACAACAGCGCGTAATGACAAGGATGATGAGTTTGACATGTTTGCCCAGAGCAGGAACGTGACTTACGAGTCTTCGAAGAACGGGTGAGTTAGTTGTAGGTGATGTTTTAGAAAGGATTTAGCTGAATATTTACCTCCTGATGAGTCCACCAAGTTTTAAATTTTTCAATAGATAAAACTACTAGGGTTGAGTCGATTCTAAACGTCGATTCTCAATTGCACCGATTCTCAGAATCGAAAATTATCGTCTAAAGTCGATTCTGATTCTTTGATTGAAGTGATTCCTAGACTGGGACGGTGGCGACGTCCTGTAATCCAGCTACTTGGAGGTCACGAATTGTGGATAGTTGTGAGCGATGATCGGT
Source organism: Nephotettix cincticeps (assembly GCA_023375725.1). Classification (NCBI taxonomy): domain Eukaryota; kingdom Metazoa; phylum Arthropoda; class Insecta; order Hemiptera; family Cicadellidae; genus Nephotettix; species Nephotettix cincticeps. Next base: position 45,429,697 of record CM041787.1, read on the forward strand.
GGATGTAGTGTTCTCTTGTGTGGATTAACGTCCGCACTATTGAATACTACGTTAATCCACAAAGACCATCCTCATAATTAGACCAATTCGTAATTCAGAGGTCGTGGTTCGGATTCCACGTTAAACTGTAGGTCCATTAGTTGCCATCGGCTGTTGGGCTATTAATTAACAGTCCTGTCTAAGGAACATGTCAGCCTTAGTCAGTAACAAGACTACAAGATCGCGCCACAATCATCCTACATTCATTACTCATTCATACTTGGCTTAAAATACCTACCTGGGTAGGTCGCCATTTCAGTTAAAAAGTATTAAAGTATATTTCTTGTTCTGCCGACAACGAACGGTGATGTAGTAAAAAGAAAAAGTCGTCATTATTTTGATGAAACTCGGATCAGGAAACCAATTGTGGCTCTACCAACTGGTATTTGTTACTTGGGAACAACCCAAGTAACAAATACCCAGTAGAATTCAATAACTATCAGAAATTACTGATACACCCTATAAAATTAGCATTAACACTTAAACTTTTTGTTTTTCGTATTGACGTTGTAGGGTTCAGGTGGGGAAAATGAAATTTATAAGAGGTATTAAAAGTAAAAAGAGATTGGATGGAATTAGAAATGAAGAGAAATAGTTGAAGAAGGTTTGAGAGAACGAATAGAGGAATTATGATTGTGAGTGTTGGTTCCGTCGATTAAAAAGAATTGTAAATTATAGAATCCCAAAAAAAGAGTGAGTTTCAAATGAATAGAGGAAGATCTAGAAGGATATGGATTGACGAGTCGAGACAAAATGTGGAATAAAGAGAAGTGAAATGGCAGTATGTGGGGGGGGAAAGGAATTTTGGAGCAACAGAAGGAGATGAAGGTGGCCTAGTAAACACCTACACCCGGAGATAACCATAATGGGAGAGGGTATGTATGTATAAAATTATAGGAACACAAAGAAAATTTGGACTCAAAAGGATTTGAATCATCCAAGTGTTGCCAAATATTGAGAATTGTGGGTAAAAAAAGAACTTGTTTAACATGTACTATTTTTGGCTTATATCATTATGTGTAATTTTCTAGTGGCAGCAGCACTTTTGAAGCCAATCTCAAACCAGACCAAATCAGCGGTAGTCTGGGAGCTGTCACCCAGGCCAGATCACAGAGCCAAACCAACACGGTAAATATGAACTATAAATAAAATCAGTTACGGCCTACATGTGTATATATATGAAACTATGGATAGTTTTGGCCAGGACACACTTAACAGAAAAAATGCAAAAAAATTTAAATTAATTTTAATTTTTCAATTCATGTGAATAACTCTAGAATACTTCTGTGCGTAAGGAAATCAAATTATATATTCTTTTACCTTAAAGTTTTTATCTTATAATACAGCTTAGCTCTACTTTTAAACCACTGCTACTTTACCTCTTTCAGGTCAGTGTTTTTGCAATAGTTTTTTATTTCAAATTTAATCGCAGGTTATTCTACAATGGTGGACATTAAATTGACGTATTTATTCTAATGAGTTCATTTGTTATAAAAAAAGTTGTATGTGTACAAATTTAAGTTGTTACTTAAATATTTATAATTTATTAAAGCTGCAGAAAAGCGTTATAAAAGTAAGTCCATACAAGTTTTAAACTGTTATTTGATCTTGAATAGACTCGAGGGAAAATATTTCTGTTTTGGAAATCTAGAAGTATTTGTAGTCAACAAAGATTCTAGTTTTTTGAAAAAATGACGTAATTTTTTTCTTAAAGTTTATTATGTTTTATAGGTTTGTGTTATCTTTGAAGTATTGTTTTGAATAAAACTGACTCTTTTACATCCTCAATTGATTCCTAAATCAATACTCCTTACTTAATTGACCTTACTCTTACTCCAAAGGCCATCAAAACCATAGTAGGGTTTTGGCCTAGCTTCCATCTCTCACAGTCTCGCGCCTCATATATTCCTGCTCCTATTCTTGTAATGACTCTCCCACCACCTCATTTTGGAACTTCCTGGTAGTCTTCTCCCATTAGGCTGCACCTCTCCTCCTGTGCTCCGTCCTTATCACATGTCCGGCCCATCTTAATCTACCTACACCAACATGTGCTATCATTTCGTAATCTCTTTATAAATTTCTTATCTCTTCACTGTGTCTAATTCTCAATCTTCATTGACATAAACAGGTTCATAAATATTTCTCAAAATGTTATTTTAGAACAAATTTGTTAATTTTCTTTTTTGTTCCTCTTTTGCTTAGAACCTCTATGCTCCTGCTCTTTTTAATAGTACTGGTCTGATAATTGTGTGGCAAACTTTCATTTTGGTTTATCATTTATTTATAACCCATTTTACTGAATAAATAACTTTGTTCATTCCTTAAGGCCGTTTTCTTGTCATATAAGATAGTTACATCATCTGCTAAAGTAAGGACATTTAAATTTGACCCAAACTCCTTCCCTAACCTGTCCCTAACTGTCTAAATTAATGTCACCCCTAAATTAGTTGTCCTATTATCATCTTGGGGCGCATAGACCTTATCGTTGAAAGTTGATTGTAGGGAGTGTTGTAGTTATTTGTTGCTAATCTGATGTTGTATTTTCGGAGGCGCAGGAGTCCATCTTAGGGGTAAGAGTCGACTGATTGCCTGTGCTTGTAGTGTCCGCTGCATCTTTCATCTCTCTCACTCTCACATCATACGACACTAATTTTACATTTATTTTCCTGTTGTTTACCAAAATATAAGTTAAAGTATAAGTCTTAAACACATTTTTATTGGTTGAGACTGATACAAGTTTTGAATTTGTGTTTCATATCCAGTAATTTAAAAGTACAGTAGACTCGATTATCCACGGTAATGAGTGACTGAGGGTTCGTGTACAATCGAAATCGTGGATAAAGCAAACCTTACCTATAAGATAGACCTGCAGTTAAATGCAGTTAATCCCTTCATGGATAAACAGGAGTCTACTGCAGTTTAAAACTATAAAACTATTTAGTACGATGATTCCAAATTATTTCGTTCTCTGTTTTATGTGAGAATTTCTCACAGTTTAATTTATCCTTACTCTGTAAATAAATCACTTTCAACCATAATTTTTCAATTACTATTTTTCTAATTATTTTCAATTTGAGTAAAAAATTCATAGTAGAATGTGGGGAAATAGTTTACACATTCCTCATATAGAAAAAACCTCAAATTCTTTTCAAAATAATATATCGAGTTAATTTTTTTTAGATAATTTCTTAGGTGTACTTTACTTCAAATAAATGTCTTTTCAAATATTATTGACAGGGATAAAACCAAAACACTAACATTAGACTGAACATTGCACCACTAAATATTTTAACTAAATCATTTTAAAGTATGACTTAATAACAAAATAACAAAAGATGTTTAAAATATTTTTTACTGTGAGTAAAATATGATTATTATAGGATTTTTGAAAGAAGAAGGGATAAAACTGTTTGCAGAAATTTTCAGCAATTTTAAACTTTAAACTGATGTGTTACTGTTTCTGTCTCTATTGGATTTTGCTCGTTGATATGAAAAATAAAAGATATTTTCTTCTACACAGTTGTAATGTAATGATTTTGATGATTTTTTAGTCAAATAATGGTTTTTGGCCATCACACAATTACTACAAACATTTACCATTTATTGTTTTGTTAAACAATGTTATCATGTCCATTGTTTCTTCATGAACATAAGTTTTGTCTTATCTCAGTAACAATTTTCTAACGTACAGCTCATGTGCAATTTTGTTTTATTTTACCACTTTATTAGAGCAGCTTAAAAGTTCTTAGCAGTGTTCTTGTTTTAAATTATTTAATTAAAGTGAACAGTGAAATGGGCGTAGAGTAGAAATCTAACATAGATCAATAATATAATATACATTCTTATAAATATGAAGTTGTATTTTACATGCTAATACCCTAATTTTTGTCTCTCTTTAGTTAGGTTTAATTAGTATAGCAAATGTTAACGATGTTTACTAACCATTAAAATAATTGTGTGATGGGAAATTAGTATTGCTAAGGAAGTAGTGCTAATGAAAGAAAAATAAACTAATAATTAATTACTAAATATAAATATGTTAAAGCCTAGGCAAATCCATCAAGCCAAACCATATGCAATTCATTCTTATGCATTGAACATAATTTTTCCCATCTGTGAACGATTATCCAAAAACTCGTTAACCAAACATTCATAAGGTCCTATTGTTTCGGATAACCGACTCTTTACTGTAACCATCAATGATTGTAACATAATTCCTTAATGAACCTTCTATCTAGACTGACTAATGCTCAACTACAATCTCTCTGTTGGATTATATTTTTGGTTAGATTATGTTTGAGATACATGATGACAACACCCAGTCCAGTCCAAAATCTTGAAGGGATATTTTTTTACTTTCTCTATTCATTTTCATTTCACTATAACCATTTCATGAAAGCATGAACATCATATGCACAACAAGATGTGTTACAAGATCGGTTACATAATAAGTGAACTCAAATTTCATTTTTTTTAATTTTCCAATGTTTTGACATTTTTTTATCTAGAAAGATGCACGTTTGCTATTCATGAATGAATCATTTGTAATTTTCGCCTTTACAAATTTACTTAAAATTATCCGCAGGATAATGTTTCCTGGCTTAAAACAATGGTTTTCTTAATCGCAAGTATTGTCATGTTAAGAAAAACGTTTTATGAATGATGCATTTGTAATATGCTTGTCAAACAGAATTATATTTAAGGGTACTGTGTTTTCAGATTAAACTTAAATATTTTATTCATTTATTTCATTTGACTTTAGTCTCGTGTTTAAATTACTGTAAATATCTGAAATAAAATGTTTTTTATCTTAAGGGGTCACTAATGGATGAAAATTTGTTTCTTACTTCTGTATTTGTATTCTATATTATTAGAACAAAACCCTTTAGAATATCCCACAAATTACAGTTTACTAAAACTGGTTTTATACCTTAAATCTACAAAATATCATAATATTCATTATTTATTACCAACCAATGTTGTTGTTTTTTTTCAGATGCATAAAGAGAGCGACTTTGACGAGATGGCAGCATGGCTTGGAGATGAGGTAATTTTGATTGACAAAAAAAATCTTAAATTTGAATCATAATTCAGCCTTACCAATTAAAAAATCATGGATGGAAACGTATTACATTAGGAACATGATACATTGTTGGTTTGTCCAATAAATATGCGTACTGAGATCATAATTATTTTATTTTATAAAATTTCATCTACATTGATTTGGTCCCCTTAAAAACACTCCCCACCCTGCATGCACTCGTTCCAACTTCTTTTCCACACCTCAAAGTACTCTTGAATATCATTTGCAGTTAGGCTTTTAAGTTTCCCTGTAGTTTCTTGTTTAATTGTCTCCACATCTTCCCAGAGCTGCCTTCTCATCACATTTTTACATCTTAAGAATAGATCAAATTCACACGAAGTTAGGCCTGGTGAATAAAGAGGATGGTCAAGAGCAGTAATGGTATTTTTGGCCAGAAACTGGCGAACAACCAATGCTGAGTGTGCAGGTGTGTTGTCATGTTGAAGAATCCATCCATTGTTTTCAATCAAATGTGGACGCATACGACATCACAATCTCTTAAATGCCTGAGAATTGAAAGGTAGAACGCAGCGTTTACTGTTTGACCTTCAGGAAGAAATTCATGTTGAACAACACCTCCGATATCAATCAAAACCAAAAGCATGACTTTGAACTTTGATCGGCTTTTTCTTGACTTTTTGGTTTGAGGATAACCTGTTACTTTCCTCTCTTTGCTTTGCGATTTTATTTTGGGGTCATACTCACGAGTTACCACCAAATACAACGCTATTTAGGAATTCAACAATACTTGTAACTGAATTTTTTCCAGTCAGTAGCACATTCAACTCTTCTTAACTTTTGATGCGGCATCAACAACTTTGGCATGATTTAAGACCAGATAATTCTTAAACCAAAATGTTCATTTAAGATTGTGTGTAGGCCTACTGTTGATTTTCCTAAATTCAGTTGATCTGCTATTGTACTTGTTGCTCTTATAAGTACAAGTATTGAGTAGTTACTTATAATTGAATAAATACTGAATAATTAGTAAACTCTAAAATTTAACAAGAAAGAGAATGACCATGTTTAATTGACATGAAAGGGAAACACTGGTCAAACAACAATATATACAAATAAATAAATAATATAAAAACAGCTGATCAGATGAACTGGCTTATGCACAGCACTATCATTCAAACAGTTTTTTGGGCTATCAGCAAGGACAACAGCCTGCGCACGATCAAGATTTTTGTCCACACAGGGTGTTGAAAGTCGTCCCGTTTTTGCATCATCCTTGGCGTCCTATCACCCATCTTTAAAGTGCTTAATCCACTTGAAAATAGATGTTTTCTTCACAATGTTATCACCATAAACAGCCGTCAAAAATTTCAGTTATTTCTTGAGAACTTGCTTCACCAAAAACTTTATTTTGATACCTTGTTCAGTGATTTCGTTAATTACCGTTTTCGACAAACAGTAACAACACACAAAACAGGAGCAAACACTACAAGCACGATACGCCCAGCGCAACGTTCCGACAAATAGTTTATTACTCTTTTCATTTTCTGTACAGTCAACCACAGAAGAGCTTCAACTTCCGTAGGCGTGTGCGTGCCACATAAGCTTGCGCAATAGTTCGGTAAACTAACTAGCAAACCAGCTAAACTCTAGTATTTTAAGGAGGTAACTTTTTCAAACTTCGCTGGCTACACCCTGGCATGAGGTTAGGATAGTTCAGTCATTTCAGCTGTGAAGTTAGGTTACTTGTACAATTTCCAATGCTTGATTGTTCCGCAGGCATCACAAGAGTCGTTGACGTCGAGTGAGTTTGAGAGGTTTCTCGCGGAGAGAGCGGCAGCGGCTGAAAACCTCCCCTCTCCCCCCACCCACTCCCCCTCTGCTGGCACGCGACACAGACGTGGCAACAAAGAACCCGAGGACTCGTCACTCTTTGCTCTCTGAGACCCAGGAACAAAGAATCAGGTAAATCACTACTTTTCAATAGGAATTTTGGTAGTTGCTACAGTCAAACCTTGATTTAATGAATCTGAAGGGACTGAATAAAAAATATGATATCAATTAGTATATTGAGGTTCAATAAATTGAGGTTAGATCATCTAAGATTACGCTGTCAGATTATTCAGCTAAGAGGTTCACAGATGTACAACCCTTTTACTTACCTCTTTTTTCACATTCGTCAGGCCAAAAATGACTATTTTTTCATGGAATTTCTAAAAACGTAAATTTTTTATATAACTGCACATAAGAATTTTGAGGAATATATTGTTATTTTCTTATTCAGAAGGAATCTGTATGCCAATATTTATTACATTCACCACTTTAAAATATTTAATCAGACCTCCAAGCACGGAAAAAACTTTCAATTTTCACAAACTAGATAGTTGATTTCATGATCAATTAACTCCTCCCACACTCATCGACAAAAATGAGGTTATTTAAATGAAGTTATTTCCACTCATTTCATAACTAATTTACAATTAAAAATTCAAAAACATCTTACTAACTCTTTGAGAAACATTGATTACAACAACAATGTAAACACGACATTGTAAGCAAATGGGTTAACTTCTTGATGATAAATTGAAGTGAATCTAACCTTGATAAAACACATGGTAACATGATGATGTACAGTACATTATAAAGAAAACAAAATAAAACTCTTTATAATTGGAATAGTGTAAGCTAGCTTTACAACAAACAAGCTTTAGAACAAGTAAAACAGTAAAGAGCAATTAAGTAAATTACTCTTTTTTCAAAAGAAACAGCTCAATTATGTAAAAAAATACAGCAAATAGTATGTTATGATCTCTCTGCGATAACAGATGACAAAAAACCAATGATAACCAAAGAAATATTTTTTAAACTGCTCAGATGGATGACGTCACGACACATTGTTTACTTCCTTTTTATATTAAGTTTGTTGTGTTTATTCTTGGATCATTATGTAGAGCTAAATTATGTTTGCCAGTACTATTAAAAATTCATAATATCAACGTTTTGAACATAGTTTATTCATAATATAGAGGTAAAATATACATTGTCCGTTATACAAAGTCAAGAAGATTTGTTAGATATTCATTAAATCAAGGAATTCGTTATATTGAGGTTCATTACATCAAGGTTTGAATATATTTCAATTTAAAGTCTTGAACATCTTTTTTTATAAATTACAACCCTACAGAGACGTTGACAAAAATAATAAAACAATTTACTTGATTAAGTAGTTAGTAAGAATTATTTCAAGTGTGATAAACAAAACAACTTAAATAGTGCTACTGACAATTTTTTTTACTTTTCCCTGAAATGTAGTGAAATCAGAAATTAGTGTAAGATAATTATTCATGATTCATTTATTGACAAGACTGGGATGGTGGCGTATCCTGCAATCCTGCCTTTAGGTCACAAATTGTGACTAGCTATGAGCGATGGTCGGTGGATGTGATATTCTCTGGTTTGGATTAAAATATAAACTATTGAATACTATAATAGTTTATCTGCAAAAGATCATTCTCATAATTCGACCATTTAGTTATTCAGAGGGAATATTGTGGTTCGGATCCCACGTTAAATTGTAGGTCCCATAGATGGCTGTTAGGCTATTAATTAACAGTTTTAAGGAACATGTCAGCCTGACTTAGTAACAAGACTGCAAGATCTCGCCACAATCTTCTTGCACTCATTTCTTATTCATACATGGCTTACCTATTTCAGAAAGGTATAAGTTAATAGTAATTGTGATCTGAATTTCAGTCCTAATAATCAGAATCATTTCATTCATTTACAGACACAATTTTTTATAGACTTAGAATATGTGCAAAGTATTTATTTTTTAAATGTGATTCCTTTTATTAACCAATGCGAAAATCAGAATTCATGATACTTCCTAAACTGATCGTACTTAATTTTAATTTTAAGTGTGAGGAATTTTCTAGAAATATATTTTTTGACGTCAAATATTTATATTAAATTATGTAAGAATTTGTTTTCCATATTTTATTTTATGACTATAATATTAGAACAATTTTTTTACGTTACATTTTCACAACAGTTATTTATGAACAAAACAAAACCAAAAGTAACCATTTTCTGACCATTGTAGCCTCCGGATCACTGATTTTACTAAAATTAAAGGTTAAAATACCTGTAGTGCTGTCCTTAACTTAGGATCACCGACAGCAATACAGGTATTTTAACCTTTAATTTTAGTAACCATTTTCATCAGAAAATAATAAAGCCATGACAGTTTTTTTCAAACAGTTAAAAATTGTCAGTTTTATCCTGGCAATTCATGCAAACGCCGTAGGAATAACACCTGGCACCAAAAGGGTTAAGTGATTAAGAGGCTATAATTTCTTGCCTTTCTTGGTTTAGAAAATCTTTTTTTTACAGTGTAACTGAGAGTGGCAAGCCTGTGTGACGTACTTATCTTCTTGGACGTGAATAAGGCTTCCGGTTCACAAACTGCGCTCTTCATCAGACATCTAACACCAACACATCATCGTCAATGACTTTTAACTATTTTATAACAACAGATATATTTGACAAATATAACTTCTATTTTTAGTCAAATCAGGAAGAGGTTGCAAATCTTAACTATCGTTTAATATTAATATATTTTAATTTTATCCTTGATCATTTATGTCTACTGTTAGTTTTTTATTTCTATTTGGTTTACTCATTTATTTAATTCTTTAGTCTTTTAACCAATAATTAGAAATTTAGTGTTTTAATTCCTGATTACTTTCTCTCTCTGAGAATAACTTTGCGGGAAAGTATAATCAGTTTGATTATTTCCTGTGATTGGTTTAGTTGAACAGATTTTAGAACAGATTTCAAAGTGCAATTAGTGTTTACAATATTATTTAAAAAGTTTATTATTTATTATTATAGGTTTATTATTATTTGACACAATAATTATTGATTATAATACAATTTTAAGATCATCCGGTTAAATATTAACTTTACTTAATGCTAACATAATTTAAACAAATTTTTTTTTATCATATACATTAAACTAAAATCAATAACGGAGTATCAACAATATTATTTGTGCAATATTTACGTGATGTCTAGACGTATTTTCAAATTGCAGTTAAGAATCGGCTACGAGCCTTAGCACGTCTGGTTAGAGCGCGTAATGCTTTATTTATTGTAGTATTACGGAGCTTGAGTGCGGTCTGTGTTTGGGGGTGAATGATTTCTATTGTCCTCTCGTTTATATTGCCAGTGTTTTATGTTGCTTCAGGTAGTGTTAGGTACCAAAATCAGTCTGATTTGGGTGTTCAAAGTTAGGTTAACGCCTATGTTTGAACATCTCTTCTTAGTTGAAAAATACAGTATAATCTTTTTTAGAAGTTTTAAATCCAAAATCTATTTCAACTGTTTTTTAATGGCTAAGATACTGGATATATTAACTGATTTTGGATACCATTGTTAGAATCTTGATGTAAATATTATATATAAATTTATAATATTTATATACTAAGAAACAACATATTATTTAATTTAACTGTGAAAAACTTATGAGAGAAATAGTGATAAGGACTATTTTTGTGTGTAAATGTTTATAAATTTTTTCATAACATCATTTTAGCTGTTGGTTAAGATGTTCTAAAGGTTAGATCCAGTATAAGTAATATGTGAGTAAATATGGTTTTAATTTAAATATTTTACATATTTTCTTTTTAGTTTTCAGGATGAAAGACTGATTCGTTTTATTAACAATAAATACCCAATAAAATAATGTAATAAAACTTTTAGAAGATAACATATAACTCTATCAGATTTTTAATAACAGAAACTCAGATTCAGTAATCGATTTTGAAAGTAATGGGCGTTTTCTTAAGCCAAGATCTAATCTAATCTAAGCCAAGATCTTTCACTTTCTCCCCTTATACATATAGAGAAAATATTGTTTTTGTCAAAACTTTTGAATTACATATACTTTCTCATTTGAGAGTGGATGTAATTCATTTTTCATTATTTAAATCCGTTTTGAGGCTCCCTGAATCCAAAAAATAGGTTTTCGGACTGCTGTCTGTCTTTCTCTGTCCGTGTAAAAACCCTGAAACCACACTGATCGCCCGATATACTGATTGGTTAATACATGAAATTGAGCATATAAAAGACTATTTTTTAAACATTTTTTGAATTTTTTTTAAGAGTAGTTTACCTCTAAAAACACGTAAAAAATGTGAAATATTTCTTAAAATCTGATCTAACGATTTTGATTGATTTTTCATTGTTTTTGTCATGGCATTTAACGTCCCAAATAATTTGACACACCCGCATGTTTGTATAACTAATGGTTCAAAAGTTAATGGGCTTTTAAATGTGAAAGAAAATAATTTTGTTTAGTTTTCTGGTTAAACAATTTGACGTTGGCTAAACAATTTGGCGCTCTAAGTTGTTGTCTTAGAGCGCCCAATGTTATTTTTATAGAGAATATTAAAAAATGAATTTCCTGCTTATTTCTCGACCAGTTTCAATAGTATGCATTGTAAGGCGCATCACCCAACAAAACCCACTCAAACAAGTTTGGTATTACCGGGGGGTGGGAGGGGGAGTGCCCCCAAAAAAGTTATATTTAACTTATTTTCTCTTTCTTTTGTTAGTTTACGAAACTGGATGATTATTTTTTTTAACTATAAATTTTAAATGATATTTAGATAAACTTTTAAGAATATGATAGTTTATGAAAGGTTTTGGATTTTCAAATTTAACTAAGGGAGAAAGTATGTCAGTTCACTGTTTATTTTAAATTTTATGCATCATCCTTTGTTGGGTTGAAACTTTATACAATGATAGTTTATGAAAGGTTTTGGATTTTCAAATTTAACTAAGGGAGAAAGTATGTCAGTTCACTGTTTATTTTAAATTTTATGCATCATCCTTTGTTGGGTTGAAACTTTATACAATTTTAAATTTTTTAATTAATCCATATAGTGGAACTCTAATGAAAATTAAACATCCAAGAATATTCCTAATAAATAAAATAGCCGAACTAATAATCAAATTATACCTGAATGGTTTTATGTGTTTTATTTATTTAAGTCATAAGATGTGAATGTTGTTTTCCATTATTTAAAGTCAATATATTTAGGCCTAGGGATATTATTCTAAATATTTATTTTCATAGCTCATACCTGAGCTAATATATGAAGAGTTTTTAAGTGGTTGAATAAGCCAAACCAATTTTACAATGGGTATTTTTCCATAATTATCATATTTATTGTGTGTGGTTGAAGTATCTTAATTTATGGAAATCTATGTTCATTGCAAAACGATTTAAGATTACATCTTGTGATAGGTTGCGTATGATAACATATTGATAGTCCATGAAATGTAAAAAATTAAAAATGCGCATCACCCACTTCTACCAGAAACCGAACAACTTGAGGATATTGGCCCCCCCATTCATTTGGAAAAGAGAACTGGGTAAAAAATGTCTTGTACTTTGTGAATTCTAGTCAAATAATCAAAGATTCCCTTTTTGCTTGTATCTACACCATACACATTTCAATTGAGTCAAGGAGTGTTATCACAATAACGCTTTTTGGGAAAATGGTCGAAACGCTAATATAATGGGCATTCCAGGATTTGAATCAGTGACCTCTTGCACCAAAGTCCAAAATGCTAACCTTAAGGCTATCAAGGCACCCACTTTTATTGTTTAGTAACTTAAATAGTACATTCAGGCTAGAAAGTTGTTGTTTTTGTTGTCGTAGTAACTTGGGCCCTCTTTCACGGTTGCACGAGGTTGGGAGACCAGTGCAGGTCTCCCTGCAACACAGGTTAAAGTATTTTCATGTCGCTAAATATCTCAGTTATTTACGAGGGGGTACCCAAAAGTAACCGGAACTAAGCTGCTGAAGGCGTGGCCAATGTAGTGGCAGACATGCATACTAACGCATGTCTGCCGCTAGTGCTGTCCCCTTGGGTGGACGTGTTCGTCTGCAGTGAGTTTTTTATTGAATAATGTTTTGCCATTTCATTGTTTTTCCTTTTGGCGGACGTAACAACGTGCAGCTCTGAAGTTTTGTTTCACTTGTTAGGAAAGAGATACCATTATTATGTTGAAAACTGCCTACAAGGATGAAGTTTTAGGTAAAACTTAAGTATACGAGTGTTTTTCATGTTTTAAAAATGGCAACATGTAAATTGTTGACAATCCCCGTGAGGAACGTCCGTCGACTGCCGAAACAAAACGTCAGAGATAATAAATGTCAAAAAATCAAATTTTAAAATTTTCAGCGAAAACAATAAAACTAAAGAATAACTTGATTGGCACCATTGAAACCAGCTTAAAAAACTAAACAAATTAGTATTTAGAATTATTTGTCTGCGACTAACTTTTCCAAAGAAAAGTTAAATTTACTGTCCATGATAAACGCAGTACTTTGTATGAAAGCGCCCAATGTTATTCTTATGGAGAATATTAAAAAATCTATTTCTTCCTTATTTTCCAACCGTTTTCCATGAAACTTGGTATGAAGCACAATGTCAAATCACCCAACAAAACCAACTCAAAAAAGCTTGGTATTACCGGGGGAGGGGTGGTTTCCCCCCCATACAATTCGAACAAATTTAACTTTGTCTCTGCGTCTTGTCTTTGTTTTTATTTTCAGAAATGATTATTTTTGAAACAATAAACTATTAAATGATATTTAGATCAACTTTGAAGAACATGATAGTTTTATTACAGACTAGCTGACCCGGCGAAGTTCGTAGCGCCTAACAGTAAATACATGTTAACTTTCAGATTGGCCATGTTCTGAAGTCGAATAGCATTACGACTTCGTTGTGAAAAATTAGATATTCTGGGTCACGGCTTGGTTAATAACAAAACTGAAACGACAAGACATATTAATAACAATCCCACTAAACAAATAAATCTGAATGGATTGATTCACAATTTTTCTCATCCAGCCTAAAACCAAACAAAAACTAACTGTAATACAGCTTTTATAGGAAAGATATACAACCGCGGATTATTATAACAAACGTAATCTCTGTATAAACACTGTAATTTTTTTTATTTGGCTGACATAATTATAAACACGTGACTTTTAATCAGACAGAAAATAAAAAATATAAATACATAATCCCCAAAAACCGTAAACTATTAACGTGGTGAATAAATCTGTTCATTTTGTACAGTAAACATTTACTTCATAGTTTTACATTAATGAACGATTCAGATGGCATTGGATAGTAAAGCATATTGCTAATTGAAAGTAAAACAACAGCTGTAACTTAAGAAATCAAATGATTTTATTCTAGAAAATTTTTGTAAACAAACTTATTTCCCATAAGGTTAACATTAGAAATTTAAAACGCTATAAAATGGAAACTAATTGAATTTATGGAAACTGAATATGCCCAAAGCATGACCGGAGCAGAGATGAATCCGAAAAATCAAAGATCATTAAAATCGGTCCAGCCATTCTCGAGTTATATTGCGTGTTACTAACACAACTTAGTTTTATATATTTAGATTCTTTATTTTAATTTACCTAGGGAGAAAGTATGTATCAGCCCACTGATACTGTTTATTTTATTTTGACATGGATATCCCATTGTTAAAGGGATTTGATTGTTTTTACATAATCCATTGTCAAACCTAATCAATTAATAATAAACTCTTCTATAAAAACTGAAGGTGGCCCAAGTATTGTAATAACTCAAACTCTTACAAAACTAATTTTGTTTTAAAGGATTCTTGAATATACATTATATACCTTAAAAATTTAATATCATAGTAGGCTAGATTTATTTTAGTTTGTCACATCAATGTAAATTGAATAAGATATCATTCCGTTGTCATTATCTGTGATAATGCTTTGTGCACGTTTTGATTAAAATGTTATTAGCTGTTTCTGTTATGTTTTGAATTGAAGTTTTTTAATTTAAACTTACTAGTATAGTATAAGAAGCATAAAGCAGTATCAATAAGTGTATTACGGCAGGACCATGTGAAGAATGGGGTTTGAATGCAAACGCCTTACATTGTCGTCACGTGTTATCAAATATGTAACTATATTGTGTAAGTATAAATAAATACCTAAGTTATTGTTTGAAGTTGTATGTTGGTTCCATCTTCTTCTCCTCAACTGCACACTTGACGTGAAGGAATTTGAACAATTTTGATCTAGTTTTCACCAGAAGTTTGCGGGGAGGTGAATTTGTGACGTAGTCAACGTTGGGGTTTAAAAATGTGAAGGTTATTAGAGAATGTAATCTTTTGCACAATCTGACAACAATATGCTTACCAAGTAGCCAATATCTGCAGCTAACTAAACACATGTTTGGTTGTCACCAAAAATGTAACAACACAAATTATTCTCCCTCCTAATTCTGCAGCCACCGATCCAGACATATCGGTCAATTGGAACGGGTAGTTTGGGGGGTTTTGTACTCAAATATTGGGTTTTTATGCTTTTCATTCGTAATTTAACAATTTTATTAATTACATCTTTTACCATTAGAATCAACTTACAAAAGCTACACAATTTAGTTCTTTAAAGTATTGCTCTATCTCCAACGGTTACTGAGAGATGAAAAAATTTAAACACAGTAGGCCTACATTGTATTTTGGGGCTCCAATGTCAATCTTATGGGTAAGGGAAAATTAATATTTCACTTGTCAATGTATATTTTTGTATGAAACTTAGTTTCATGTGGTTTAGATTCATCTATTTATGCTTAAAAATCATAGTTTATGTGTTTATCATGGCAGCTAACCTGCATACTTGTTAATCATATAGAGAAAAGGCGCAAACTCTTTTATGTATGGACAAATTTTGATGAACCTTAATATAAATGGTACAAATAAAAATTGTTTACGCTAGAAACCCCTACTTTCAGTGTTCCTCACAGCAGCAAACCTGCATACTCTTTCCCATGTTAATCGTAGGTATTATTATATGTTATTGATTTGGAAATTCGCTAAGTACGCAGGTCTGCTGTGACGGGGGTATTTGTATTTGTTTTTCAAAATCAAATCTTTTATATGTCTGATGAAGCGGTAGCGTTGTTAAAATAACCATCCATCATCTGCACAGAAAATGGCTTTTTCAATGAGTGTGATTTGGGGATACTTTCGTTTTTGGTCTAGGTAGAAGGAAAATAATCAGAAGCTACCTAATGTTGAGATGAGAATTGAAGAATTTGTGGTTTAAGTGTGGCATGTTTCAAAGGTGTTAATATTTCTCTTACAAGCCTAAAAATCCAAGATGGGGAGGTAAGATTTTTTTCTTAAGATTACAAATTCACCAATATTCTAATATTTAACTTAAGCGTAAAAATTCCTTTAAATGTGGTTGTTAGAATTTTGTAATGTAATTATTAAGCTGTAAAGAAATTAAAAAATAGTTACATTGGACATTCCTCTATCTAAAATCATTATTAAAATATGGCTGGCTGAAGATAAAATTATTTTGCTTTTATTTGATTACCTAGCTTAGAGTTAAAAAATAAATATAGCCTAAATGTTAAAAAACCTTGTTATTGTTTGCCGATATTATAAATTGGAAAAGAACAATCAGTTAAAATAGCTTTCATGGAATTCATAACTCGGTTAACAAATTCATTGAAATCTTGTTTTTGAATAGGTATTAGTGTAATATCATCTACAATTAATATCCAGATCTAATATATTTATAAACTGTTTGATTTTTAAAACTAGCAGCAGTTGGCTAGACTATCTTACATTGTTTTTAAGTGACATTACTTTTAATATAAAAACAGAGAACATTCAACAACGGAATAATGAATAGTTCTAAGTAAAAAAAAGTTTAATATTGGAAATGTATCAGGTACATGTCACTTAAAATCTATTTACACTAATAGTCTCTCAATTTCATGTTGGATAGCTTGGATCTGAGGCTTGAGTTGAGAGCCTTCGTTCATAGTCACGGAGCACGCAACAACAGGACGTGACACCCCACACGCGCGACCAAGAGCTAAAACATATAAAATAGTGAAAACTCACATTAGGTTATTATAAAACAATTACTTTGGTTATATAATTTGAGTTTAAGCTTGTTTTGATTGTCATAAATATACTTAGGCTTTTTCAGGTCCCTTCATTTGTTATAAAATGATCCTTCTCACAATGACATTAAATAGCCCATAAACTTTAACGCTACAGTAGCTAAGTACACAATATGCATATTTAATTTGCAAAATTTAATCGCAATATTCAAGTACAGTGAATGTGAAAGTAGCTTGATAAAGAACAAAACCATCGTCTTCTGATAGGTAATGGAAAATAACTAACTCAGTAGTTTCTTATAAATAAGATGTACCTAGTGTATAAATATTGGACAAGGAGGTTACAGAGCTCAAATCAAAGGTTTACCTTGCTTTGATCTGACAAAGACATAAGGAACATTCTTGTCTTCGCACAACAGGGGTAGATGCAACAGAATCTCCAGAGGAACTGCATCAGCTGCCATTACAATGAACTCCGACAAACCTCTATTTAGTGTTTTGGTAGCTGTAGACACATCATGACCCGTTATATACATAGATTTGAAGATGTTTCGGGAGATAAAAGTACATAAAACATAGTTCTTAAAATTTCAACAAATTATTAACTATATCCTACATTGTGAAATTTAATTAAGCTTCGTCATACTAGACTTATTATTTTATTTGGACTTCTTCCAAAACAAGATATCAAACATAACAAAAAATAGGAGAGCTTTGGTAGCAGGAAGAAGTCAAAAACTGTAAATAGCATCTACGACAATGAACCAATGGCTCTTACTAGAACTCTTGAAATATCAAATGTTATTATATGTGTTTAGCAGTGTAAAGATATATAACAAACTGCCAAAATATATTACTGAAGAGCAAAACTTTAATAAATTTAACACCATTTTGAAGGAATATTTATGTGAAGCGGCCTACTATAAAGTGAATGAATTGATGAGTCTGGCCTAAAATGTCTACATACCACTCTGACGACCACGTCGCAGGAGCGATACTAGTGGGACAATATCAAGTATCAAGTTATCAAATGACATGTAAAAAATAATACCGATTCAAATTTTTCATTGATAGGCCTAGATTAAATACCAGTAGCACAAAACTCATAACAACATAAGGTGCCTGTTATGTTTATCTTTCTCACAATTACATTGCATGTTCCATAACATTTAACAGTACAGTGTAGGCATCTAAAGCTAAGTACACAAACACGAATAGCCTATTTAATTTGCATAATTTAATTACAATAGTCAAGTGCAGTAGGCCTATGCCATACCATGCAGACTTAAGACCTATTGTTTTGTGGAGTCCAATATGTGTATGAAACTGCCATTGAAACAAGCTACATGTTGCCTAAACATGTCGGAAAACTTAATTTTTTCTGCACCTATTCGGGCCACTCTGCCGCATCGACTGAACCTATTTAGTAATGGCTTTATAAAAACGATAATGGTCCTAAGACTAAATATATGTACATAGATATTGTTTTCCATGTAACTTTGTGAGTAAGTCCACAAAAATATAGGGATTTAAGGTGCATGATGTGGAAAATTTTAATTTTTTTCTTCACTTATT
Organism: Nephotettix cincticeps; assembly: GCA_023375725.1. Classification (NCBI taxonomy): domain Eukaryota; kingdom Metazoa; phylum Arthropoda; class Insecta; order Hemiptera; family Cicadellidae; genus Nephotettix; species Nephotettix cincticeps. The sequence continues at coordinate 45,448,349 of CM041787.1, forward strand.
CTGAACCAATTTACAAAAACGATGAGCGGTCTGAAGACTAAAAACATATGCAATTAGGTATTGTTCTCCATAACTTTGTAAGTCCACAAACATATATGGATTTTAGATAAGTTTAAAATGGTGTAGAAACATTTGTTTGATCCTTGATTTGGAAATCATTCATGGTCTTCCTTTCCTTTATTGAGACCTAGTTTTATATAGCCTATATGACCAAATTCAGATGAAATGAGTTATACCGAGTGTAAACCTTGTAATAACTATGATTCAGATCTTTTGGATAGAGTGATTCCATTGACTACAATAGGTTTAATTGAAATGATAGTATTATTCATATACATTATTATATTATATGTAGTGATTTCAATTCATCCTTCAGAGTAATTTTAATAGTAGTAACATACAATTTTTTCTCTTAGAAACCACCTTGATTTAGAAGATAAACCTTTTAAACCGGTAAAATTACTGGGTGTATATTTAGATAGTAAGCTTTGTTGGGAACAACATGTCAACCAAGTTTGTATTAAGTTAGCTAGGGTAACTTGTCTTTTAAGGAAATTGAAAACATGTGTTAGTTTAGAAGTTTTGATCATTATTTATTTTGGACTATTCCATTCCCATCTAATATATGGCATCAGATTATGGGGGAATTCTTCCACAGCCATAAAAGTTTTCATGTGGCAAAAGAAAGCAATTAGGGTGATTTGTGGCCTATCTTCAAGAAAATCATGCAGACTTGTTTTCCCTAGGATGAACATAATGCCTTTTCCATGCCTCTATATTTACCATAACCTTGTTTTTGTTAAAAAGCACATTGATTCTTTTAAAGGGGTTGCCTCTGTTCTAAAAGATAATTTAGTTAGACCTAGCATCAGATTAAATAAATACTTTAAGAGTCATAGTTACCATCAAGTATTGCTGTTAAATAAACTACCAACCATTGTAAAATTGTTACCATTCAAAACGTTTTGTACAGTTTTAAGTAAGTGGCTTAAAGCCAAAGCGTTCTATTCAACAGAAGAATATCTCAACTGCATGGACATGAAAGACATTGTGCATATGTAATACCATATGAATTCCAATTATTTGTAACTTGACGAAGCCTATTGTATCGTCTGATATCTAACGGCCAATAAAGATCTTGTATTCTTGTAATTCTGGGGAGATTTTGAAATGTCTCTGGGAGGCAACACTGCATTTAAACATGTTTTGGCACATGAGTCAGTCCAATTTGTTTTGAGAAAATTTCTGAAGAGGAACCCTTTGAGAATAATGTTTATATTTACTTCGATGTGGGAAATAGGTTAGATCATGGATATGTCCACGGGTAATGTTTTCACTTCATCTAAACAGCTGTTCCCACTCTTTTATATTAAAAATTCAATACAATAGCTCTGGGGGTTTCAATGGAAACCTGTAACATATTTTCCATCTTACAAATCGGTAACAGTCCCCAGAGCTAAGACATATACATGTCAATAATATTTTATTGGTAGGCTAATGGTAATTAATTGCATTGAAAAATACGCCATTACGTCTTGTCTATGAGCCTGTAGTCACTTCACTTGTCTGAACTGCTATGAAAAAGGGTATAGGGCCTACATCATAATATGAAAAAATATTCATCTAGATGGATATACCTTAAATGACAAATTTGGGAAACAATAGATGCCAGGTTAAAGTAGAATGATTTAGTGGTTGATTACACACAGACTGTAACCATTTTAAAATAAAATCCTCTTTTCCAGGTTTGACGATCAATCATGATAGAAATATGATTAAGCATATTACAAAAACTTCGCTGGTTACCTTCGTTGGCCCCTTTCCGTAACTGGCTGTAGTTCATGGCTTGTTGGATCAAGGCTAAGATTTTAGATGTTAAAGCAGCATCGGCCAAAGGATAGGCTTTCGGATTCACTTCCTCCGTCTGGAAATATATTTATTTATTAGATTTACAAGAGACTACAAATAAAAAAACAATTCCTAATAAGTAAAATACCTCCAAGACTTAATTGTATGTACCGTACGAAAATACAGATTGGATAGTGAGTAGATAAACAAAAGCTAGTTGATAACTCACCATGATGCTAGAATTCTGTAATTCAAGACTTAATCAAGCACTAAAATTAAGACTCTCCGCGACTATAGTCACTTCACTGAGTAACAGGATTTAACTGGAATAAATTCTTCAACAAAAATCTTAATTAGACTTGGCAAAGTATCATACACTTTACTAATCACTGCTGAAGCAGAACGTCAAATAATCGTATCGCGTGCTAATTCTTACCGGTGTTGCTAAATGAAAGTGAGGTTAAGATTATTCGGTTTCCGTACGAATAGGAAATAGATCTATGAGAATTTCATAGAGTACCAGCTATATTATATATATACTGTATATATATATATATATATATATACTAATGGTACATTAAGGAGATGTTTACAAAAGGTGACATAATCTGCACAGGTGCTACTACCGGTCCAAAATTGCGTATTGCCAAATACCCTGGACATATAAAATAGCTCCTCAAAGAAAACTTCAGCTTAACAATTACAGTGCCATTATTGTGGAAATGTAAAATGTGGTTAATAATTGTAAGGATTGAACAAGAAATATTATAACTGAATGAACATACAGTTAACACGCACAATAGTTTTTAAAACCAGATCAACATATCCTAATTAGAGAGGGTTCACAAACTTCATGGATATTATTATCGTTTTTTTTTATAAGTACCAAAATTTAGTCTCTAGATCACTTTGTATTTTTTGCATTGTAGACTACCTTGTATAAAAATAATCTTGAATGTGAAAATGGCGTATGCCGTATGCAAATAAATAAATAAAAAGACAGAGCTTTGACAGATTGCTTTGACAGCGCATAAGTGTGGCAGTGTCGTTGGTGGTGCCCCAAGAGGACCACAGCATTCAAGGTTTATGTGTTTTGTCAAGGTGTTTTCAGTAGCGCCTCTTAAGGATCACACCATATGTGATCATTAGTAATATATTGTTACACACTCCATACGTCTATTTTTGACATGGATATGTCTTAGCTCTGGGGGGTGTTGGTGATTTTCAAGATGGAAAACAAGTAAGAGGCAAATTGGAGCCAGCAAACCTGCATACTCTTTTCCCGTATTAATCATATAGGGAATAGGTAAACTCCTTTATTTATGGACAAATGTTGATAAAAGTTGGTATAAATGTTAAGATAAAAATTATTCATGGTAGAAATGACTTCTTTAACTGTTCCTCACAGCAGCTAACCTGCACACTCTTTCCTATGTTAATCTGATGGAGAATAGGCAAATAATTCTCATGTTTATGGACATATTTTTATAAAACTAGTCATATATTAAATTATTGATTTGGAAATTCGCTGAGTACGCAGGTCTGCTGCGACGGGGGTATTTAGTCTAATCTAATCTATTCTTATTCTAATGCTTATCTACTACTGTTAATCTGATTTTTATTCTTATTATGGTTACATATGTACTATTATTCCTATTACTGTTATTCATGCTTATTATCTTAATTATTGATCTCATTATTCTCCTCATTGTTATTACTATATTTATTTTTCTGCACGTTTCTCTCGCTTTGCTAACTCTAATTTATTGTGCATATAATATTTACAGATTATGTTACCATCTTTATTGTTATAATCCATTAATTAATTAATGTTACATTACATTATATTGGTAGTATATTGGCTAATGCCGTTGGATTAAAAATAAATACATTCCTAAATCAATAGAAATTCACTTAGTAGGCTGAGTATGCAACTTTGCTACTACGAGAGTACTTTTTGTTTTGTCGGCTTGTCAGTTGTCAACTTGTCAGATTCTGTAATGGTAAAGTTAAATGCCAGAAAGTCTTTAGCCAATCCATTCTCTTCATTGAAAGTTGAAACGTGAAACCTAAATGTACGTGCATGACGATGTAATCGAGGGAAGTATTCGTAATTAAACGTGAAATTTAAGTTTTAGTTTTAATTAACGTTATGCAGTGTTTATAAGTGAAACAGGTAATTCATGTGCCAGTAATGTTTAATTTGTGTGATTGTAGGACAGTTAACGCAAATAGGTTTGTTTGATTCACTAACCACCTATATAATAATTGGTCAAAAAGATACTTATTGAAAGTTTTGAGGGAACACAGGAATTCCCAGCTTTACAGCGTCATAATAAATAGCTAATGGCTCCCACAAACCAGAAGCGAGTTTTAAACAATTCAAACATAGAATCTAAGAAAGAGAGAAAGAAATGGAAAGAGCAGAAGCTTTTAAAGGCTGCTGGTTTCAAGAAAGGAGTTAAAGACTTAACAAACCTTAGCCAAGAAGAATTAAGCTCTCCGTCACCCCCTTCCACTAATACAAATCATCTCCGAAACAATGAGTCAACTTACACAATTTCTATTGCTGTACCAGGTTCAATATTAGATAATGCACAGACTGTAGAATTGAGGGCATATGTTGCAGGTCAGATTGCCAGAGCAGCATGCATATACAAAGTCAGCGAGATTGTGGTTTTTGACGATTTAGGAAGTCAGAATAACAATGCAATTCATAAGCCTGGGGAGGATCGGTGTGGACAGTTCTGTCGTTTACTGCAGTACCTTGAATGTCCTCAGTATCTGCGTAAACATTTCTTTCCCCTCCATAAGGACCTTCAATTTGCAGGAATTATGAATCCTCTTGATGCTCCACACCATTTACGTCAGACTGATGACTTTCCTTTTAGAGAAGGTGTTGTGTCCCATCACTTGTTGAAACAAGGTAAAGGGTCATTTGTCAATGTGGGGTTGCTTCGAGATGTCGGTGTTGACCGTGCTTTGGTTCCTGATATAAGAGTTACTGTAAAGCTATTGCCTCAGAAAGACGGGTCCAAGAAGCGGTTTGGAGTGATAGTTCCACCGACTCAGCCCACAGAAGAAATAGGAGTGTATTGGGGCTATAAAGTGAGGTATGCTGCCTCGCTTAGTGATGTGATTACCAAGGCACCATATGAAGAGGGTTATGATCTGACAATTGGAACATCGGATAAAGGAAAGCCCATTGATCAGTGCCACAACTCTGAATTTACTGAGTTTAAGCACATGCTAATCGTTTTTGGAGGCCTTGATGGTTTAGAAGCGGCCTTAGACTGTGATGAAAATTTAGCTATTGATGATGTTACCCTATTATTTGACAAGTACCTCAACACATGTCCAGATCAGGGATCGAGAACAATCCGAACTGAAGAGGCTGTGTTGATATCTCTGGCTGAAATAAGGAGGACAGTCAGAGCAGCCAGGAACACTGTTTGTTGAAAACACAGTGACAGATTGTAAACATACTAACATTCAAGTGAAGTAGATCATCCCTAGTTACATTGTGGGGATGTTTTGGAAGTTTATACTTATCAATGTGTACCGTACCTATAATTTATTTGAAAATTTGTCTTCGGCTAAGACAAATTTGTAAATATCATCACCTGAATTTCTTTTAAGAATAAATAACATGACGGACAAAACTTTAAAAAACTGTTCATTAGGTTATATTGAATATTTAGGAAGATAGTTAATCTTATTGAAGTTTAGGTGAAACTAATATTGATGAATTTATAAGGTTTTTAGAGCCTTTGATGCAAGAGGCAGTAAAATCTAATGGACCTTGAATTTTGTGACGGAATTTACTTATAAGAAAGGTTAAATATATCCAAATAGAATTTTGTTGTTATACAGCTAGTTGTTTTCTTTTTGTGCCCATCAACTTCCTTTATATACTTGGAGCAGAAGTTTGTTAGTTTAGTAAAATTGTATCCATACCAAGCCTTTAAATACAATTCAGATTCTTAATTCATTCAAATTATAATGACTTGAAATGCTGTTGAACCTTTCTCATCCAGACTTATGTGTGGGGCATCCATTCTGGATTGAAGAAAATATAGAATATTGGGAGTTGTGTATCGACATCTTGCTGTCATGTTCAACCATTAAGGTAAAAGAATTATTGTATTTACTTCCCTGTGGGAAATTGGGTAGATCATGGATATGTCTAAAGGGGATGTTTTCAGTTCCCTAAACAGCTGTAGACCTAATTATAGCTATATGACGTTAATATTTTATTTTTATATTTTTATCTGTCTCGCAAATTGCGAATAACCCCCCAGAGCTAAGACATATCCATGCAAATAATCTTAAAATTTTTAACTGCGCAAATTTACTGAATGGCATCTGACCTAAGGAATCAAATAATTTATTAGTTTCTTATAATTTTAATAAAATGTATAATAGGCCTAAGTGTGATATTCTTAATTTGGATTTACATTTACTTCAATACAGTATTTCACAAACAATATATTTTCAGTGTGTACCAAGTCATAAGAAAACAATTAATTGTTTCCAAGTGATATTCACCTTTCAAAATAAGAATTGACAAATTAATATTTCTTATTTGAATCTTAAAAGTAGCCTAGCTAAGGCTGGTAGGACAGTTATGGAAAAAACGTTCTGCCCTAGTATATTAACCAGATTACATATTAAATTAAAATTTTTGATCAACAGTGATAATTTAGCTGATATGTGAAAAGGCTAATTAAAAAAATATACTTTGTATACTAATCGAGATAATTATAGTTAAGAATATAAATATTATCATAGAAAACTCTAAAACTAAATAAATTTTAATCTCTTTTTTAAAACAACACATTATGTTAATTAATTTTTAACTTGATTTGTAATTCATTAGGAAAATGCACCTGCTAGAATTTTAAAATTAGTTTTCTTTAAATTTCATTCTCTACCTCCAGAAATGTTAGGGTACTTATTAATAACAGACTGGTTTGAAAAGTCCAATTAAAGATATAGAATAATTATAAGTAAAAAAACACCCATGTAGCAGCAAACTTCGATATCGTAGAGGCGCCAAAGACAGTGTTTTTATATATCTCATTAATCCATAGGCCCCTAGACATTGAGAAAATATTATGAACACTGATTTGTTTGTTTGTTTTAGCTGATATGCTAAAAAATTAGGTCTAACCTCCTATAATACTGATTTTGGTGTAACAAAATTCCCCCCTTAAAAGAACACCCTTTGAATAAGGTGGATCTGAACAGCACTCAAAATAGATCAAATAAATGCAGATTCTGTACCACATTCTATTAAGATTTGTCCTTTTACATAATTAAATTATTCTATGACAATGACCAATTGATAACTTGCTGGGCTTGTTTAGTGGCTTTAGTACCCACATAATCTTAAGACTTTTGGTTCAGTCCTGAGAAAAATCCTAATACGTAATTTATGGTGGTTTGACACTGGGATCTACTGCCTTTGTTCATTTGCCTGTTAAAATATAGGGTACTTTCGTACTTAACCGACCTCATTCATACAATGTATTGCACATCCAACATCCAGCGCTCTGCGGACTTAAGTTAGGTCGTTTTCTTTACTAAAATAATATTAACAGGTTAAAAATATCAATAACCCACCTAACTTAACTGCGCAGAGCGCTGGATGTCAGACTATACAATACATTATATGAATGGGGTCGGTATAATACGAAAGTTCCAAATAAAGGTATTGAAAAATCAAAACTTAAGAATTTAATACTGTAGGCTACTATTAATTAAAATGACAATCTACCAAGGTAGGTATTTTAAGACATGTATAAATAAGAAATAGTGTAAAATGATTGCAGTGTGATCTTTAAGTCTTGTCCCTGACTAAGGCTGATACGTTCCTTGGACAGGACTGTTAATTAGCCCAACAGCCAATGGAAAATGAGGGACCTACGGATAAATGTGGAATCCAAACCTCTGAATTACAAACTGGTCTAATTATGAGGATATTTTTCGGATGAACGTGATTCAATAGTGGGGTGCGAACGGGATGTTAATCCATGCCAAGAAATAAATAAGCTGGTTTTCATCAATAACAAGGCTGATCCGTGCCATATAAATCTATTACAATTCAGTAGCCAGTACATATTCACTTTAAAATACCCAATAGAATTATTTTAAAATACTCCATGAATAAGAGCATGAGATTGTTTTTGTCATGATGAAAAACACAACCAAATCTTAGTATTGATTACATATGATGAAACCAAATAATGACATTGGAAATTTTAAAATGTCAGGTGCTGCCATCTAGCGGATAAATTGTTAATGGTTTGGGATAAGACTACAGGGGTTATTGTCCCTCAAATTCTTATATTAATGATTTATTTCTTTACAGATTATAAATATGAACCCTTTTTCTCGTTAGGGGAAAACCTTTTACCATATACTAAGTACGTTATGTTTCATGAAATGTATTTGAATGATGTTTAATCATGATACGGTAGTTTCTTGTAATTAGAAATTATATCTTTTGTATCTCACAGTTTAATAAAAGCTTATTCCACTAATGTTAATTTAAAGTGATTTTTTTACAATTGTTAAAGTCAAATTACTAAATAATGTTGGGTAGATTTAAACATTTTCTTTCATACAAACCTTCCCATGGCATTAAGGAACACAATAACAAAAGAATTGTCCAATTTGGTACACTCGTCCTGGAGTTATGGAGTCACATAAAAAAAGGGATTGTGATTTATTTATATAGATAGATTTCAACCATTTTGTTGTAAAACCCATTGAGTGAGTTAAGAACAATGTGCTTACAAATTCCACATCCTTTACTTCAATTCCTTTCTACAAAATCAACCACGATCAAATCCTCTCATACTGATCTATTTTTAAAATCCATTCAGGTCCGAATTTAAAAAATCTAATCTAATGTGAGTAAAAAATCAGCTCTATTCGATGAGTAATGAGTGGCATGTAATAAACCACATTCCTTACTGCTGCCTATGGTCTAATCTCAGAGCCATCTCACGGAGTGTGTTGTTTTACCGCTGCAGTATGCTTTAAATCCAACTAAGCGTTGTCTGACTATGCACGGTGGCCGAGAGGTTTTCAAGACAAGTGAAGCCCTTTGGAAGAGATAGTGTTCGAATCCAACAATCCAAATTTGGCTTGTAAATGTGTGGTACAGAGGTGGGAAGGTCAACCTTAAATAAATGGTGACCTGCTTGGGTGGAAAGTTGACAGCACTTGTAGGTTTAGTTGGGGTCGTGCAGTGGACACCTGTTTTGCTTTTATGATTAGTAGTTATAAGGTAGGGGCATAGGTTTTTAAATGTTAAATGTAATGTAACTAGACAGGCATAGTCCGTCTTTGGACTGGAATGGGTTAAATAAATGTTAGTTGTTGTTTTATCTTGCACACCTGTTGTTATTAAGATATGCCTTGTAGGGTTTTTGTTACGATTTTTATATTGGTTAGATGTACATCAAATCTGTCAACTGTTATCATCACTTTATTCCTTTAAATTTTACTTTTTTCTCTGGAGGATCCTTCAGATTTAACTTTACTTGAATACTTGGATATTCATCCAGTTGGCAAAAAGGTGTTGGATGTCTTCAAATAATTCTAGGCAAAGCCTAGAAATTTCTGCCACATTGACGATTGTGAGGCTAGGTTTGGAGGGTGCTGGAGATTAACACAACTTCGTTGGGTTGGCAATTGACTGCATAACTCGAAAGTCAAAGGAAAATTTTACAAACTGAAATGTTTTTTTAACTGTAGGATATAAGTGTTTCCCCATGCATTACACAGAAAATGTATTGCATAATGAAGATGAGTTTGAATCAAGTAGGCTAGTCTATGATTAAATGTAATTAGTATGCCTCAAAGATGCATGCTAATCATTTAGCTGGAAAATAGGGGACAATAAAAGAACACCCGTTTTGTAGTACAAAATATACTTAAAATGATTATTATTCAATATAACAAACAAAATATCAGAGTATAACATACATTCATAAGTGTTTTTAAAAGAGTTTTTAAAATGCATACAGTTTTTGAAAGGACGTTTCATTCTTGAAAAGAGGATTCATGTTGGCACCAATATTATTTTTTTGACCTGAAACAAGTTGAAAGTGTTTCTTATTAAATTGCCTTTAATTGTAAAGCTGATCATATATATCTAGGACTGTTATTTTTAATTCATATTCTGATATTTCCCTTTTCATAGTTATAACAATGAGAAAAAGAGTTGTGGAATTAGTTTAAGATTTTCAAGTTTATCATTAATATTTGTCAGGGAAAATTAAATTTTACTAGTGCTAAGACTAAAAAAAGACTAAACCACCAAAAATATTTGGAAAACTCATTTGTTAGGATGTTCGGACCAATACAATAATCAGCACAAACAAAACTATCCGTATTATTTACTAAGACAATTTTTAGGTACCTATTGAAAAATGTAGTTTTTTCGTCTGGATGAGCCATTTCAGTGAATAATAATTAGTTAATAAATTCTGTACATTAAAAAAATTCACACAATATACACTATTTACTGCTAAAACACAAAGTTAGCTAAAGTGAAAACAGCTGGCCGTAATGACTCGAATGTATAGGCTTAAGCAGCAGTATGGGAGCGAACGAATACTGGCCAAAGTCGCAAAACAACTAATTTTAGTCACTAAATATTTAAACAAAGCCGCCATATTGGTTTTATGAGAGCATAGAGGCTAAAGCAACATCGCCATGCACTCTTATCGGTTGTTTCACCGTAAGTTGTTTCAAGTAAATGTGGCGAAATGACTTATTGCGCCTAAAAGTATTAGCTGCTCTGTGTGACCCTACTGTGCTGCGTTTAAAGGGGCTAGCCGCACGGTAAGGGTTAACACAGACCTACTTCAAATAACAAGCGAGATACAAATTTTTAAACATGGAACTTAAAGATAACGTTCACTATTAATGAATATCTGTATTAAAGTTAATGATTGACGTGGAGAATATATTCAAAATTCTAAATAAATTCTTCAGAATAAATTACATAGGCCTACAAAAATTGGTTAGTTTACATATAACATTTCAAGCTTATAGAACTGGCAAAGCCGTAATTCATGACGCATTTACAAAATTCAATAAGAAGTGGTACGTGGAGCCATCTATCGTCAATTTAGTGAACTTGATAGACACTTTTGCCTTCATGACCGTGTTGCCCTCTGCAAGCTGACACATGGACCGGCTCATGCAGTTTACTAATCTGCCACTAGGGTTTGTCTTATAGCCAAGTAAGCGTTTTATACCACTATACATGGTGGCTGAATAGGTTAGAGTGACCAGTGTAACGTTATATCCATTCAAAATTGCTAGGGTCCGAATCCCAACCAGAGCAATCCCTATTTGCCTTGCAAATGTGGACACCTGTTTTGCTTTTGTGGTTAGCGGTTATAAAGGAGGCATGTTTTGTTTTTTTTTGTTTATACTTAATATTTTAAGAAGAGATACATAATAATAGAATATTGCCAGTTCTAGGGTTAACCAAAGTTTGATTCTTACTGATTTAACTGTTGGTGAAATTTGCAGGTCGTTTCTCAGTGAAGGCCTTCATTCCTTCTTTCTGGTCATTCTAGAAAACAAAGATAAACAGATTTAATAAATTATATCTGCAGAGTAATAGGAGCAAACTTCCATTTCTAAAAAAATATAAAATAAAGTTGAGAAAACCTTTATGTTAAACAAAATACAATAGTATATGGTTATTATGTACCATCCAATCTACAATTATTGGTTAGGCATTAATTTTACTTTTACCAATACTCTCCAAAAAAATGAAAAATATGTTGCCCAGAATTGTTTTGCCTCAGTTATAATACAACTCATGGAAGAGTAAAAATTAATAGTATTCATTGTGGAAAGCCTCTGGATCTTTGAAGAGCAAAATTATGGTTTATAATACCTTTCTGTCAATGGATCCTGATGTAGTTTTTCGACTACGGCCGTTTCGTGTTGTAACACGACTCAACCACCCCCCGCCGTGCACCGTTCTTGTAAATAGCTGTTCTCGATGTGTAGTGTTATTGTAAATAGTAGTGTTTTAGTGCTTTAAGGTAATGTAAACAGTTGACGGCAATACTCAAGACCTAATGATGTTTTCAAGCAACAACAAATGGCCGTAGTCGAAAAACTACAACAGGATCCATTGACAGAAAGGTATTTTAAACCATAATTTTAACTAATAGTAGTTTATGCCACGATTGTATTATGAATGCCTTAAAGCCACGAGTGAGATGTATTTTTTCGCTCGCGTTAATTATCTCATGAGTGACTTTAAGGCATAATAAAATCACGATTTTATCTACGACTAACAATATTCATACTTTGGTGCTTTGTCTCTGGACAATTCATTGAAATATGTTACCTATTAAAACATTTTCTGAAAATGAACGCACATTATTGTCACTTTTCCACTTTAAAAACTAGTTAATTATATGTTTATTCGTCACTTTTCCACTTTAAAAACTGGTTAATTATATGTTTATTCGTAAGCAGGTTTAGATTTTGCAGATACTAGGTTGATAATTACAACATTAGCTATTGCATTGATCTCTTTTGCAGTTCAATTAAACGCCTCACTGCTTAAATCACTCATTTTGTGAATGGTTCAAAACTCACATTTGAGGTTAGCCGATAAAACACACTATCTTTATGGATAAATCAGCTGATTTTGCATTTCATCATATCCATAATGACATTAATTTAATCAAATGCTGAGCTCTGATTAGTCTAGAACCTGTATCGTTATGAAAAATCTGCATCATACTCTTAATGCAACAGTTTTCAATTTCCGTTTGATAATGAGCCTCTTAATGATGTTACTTTCAGTATCTTAATTGGTACTTTTTGCAATGGTCGTAGATAAATTGTTTTATATTTTAATCAATGTCAGTCAGCCAATGCATTGTTTGTGAGCCAGTGTAATTTACAACTTAATTCAACCTAATGTTAGGTTTAATAGAAGATGAATGTTGTATAACATAACCTTAGTCTTTTAAAATTGTAGGAAAACCATATATTATGCTGATATTCAGTGTATAATTTCAATACTTGTATAATTACACACAATAAGAAACAAAGCTTCTGTTTGTATTTCTTGGCATTTTCATGATTGTCTTCAATTTGTAATTTTTCGAGATACAATTTTTTGCAGTCTGTGATACTGTCTACTCCCAGTTATCCAGTGTTGGCTAAGCTGGAGGTGGAAACTGGGTTGAATTTGGTTTGTTTAACGGTTTTAAAGTCACACCAATAAATCGTCATAAATCACGAAGTTGTGTCATGTTTGTAATAAAATAAATCCCATTAATTCTTGTTTCAAGTATAAAAAATAAATCGATATTTCATTGCTACGGCCTTGACTCATCTTCAGCAGCTGAATTTCAATTGAAACAAAGCAGAACTTTTTTAGTTGTCGTGAGTGTAAGACTATGCTTTGTCAGCTTTGTAATTATAATGTGTTTGCGTTGAAAATTCCGACAACTGTCGCAAGATGGCCTCTGTTTGAAATGAAATTTAATGACTGAAAATGAGCTTTGAATCGCTCAAAATATGTTCCGCAGCTGCAATTAGATTGACACCTACAGGATAAAAATTAGTAAAATACTCTGATTGATTACTTTGTTGATGACAAATTGTTAAAGTTTATGGCCAACTCAAGACTAATTATCTGCAGAGCAACAACACAGACTGGTAAACAGAGCGACTGGTAGGGCCTAGTGAAGTAAATTTTATACACAGACTGTGCAATAGAACGTTCAAAAATAAAATACTTCACTATTCTTAGCACTTTTGCTTCTTCCCTGACTGTGTTAAAAGCACAGCAGATAACTTACTAACATGAAAAAGGATATGGTCTCCAATAAAATTTAAAACTAGCTGCTTTCATAAACAAAAAAGCTTATTATTAGCGTAGTAGTGAAACAAGAAAAACTTACAGTAGCAAAAGTTCCGTAAAACAGTTTCTTTTCTATCCTCAATCCTTCTTGCAGAGATGTTTCAAATGCTGGAAATAGTAGGATTTTGGTGATATATTTAATTAAAAAATAAATAAACAACAATAAGTATGATAAACAAGTCAATTTACGAATACTATAATAAATAAATGTTTTAAAATAAACATAAAAAAATTATAGACCTTATGAAATGAGAGAAAAAATTACTTCACAATTTTTTGATTGTATTACATAATTGTTTCATGATTTTTAGCAAGTACAAATCATGAATGGAAAAATATATATATTCTTTGAAAATGAATGTATCCACAATGTATCCTAGTGTGTATTTTAAGGTTAATGTTATCACTTGTAGCTTAACTACTGAAAAGTCCAGCTTATTAATTTTGTTGTATTATTAATTTACTGTTAATAATAAAGCCAGCTACAATATAGGTGGCTGAGCCTTAAAAAAATGTTTTTAAAAAGTTTGAAAATTCCTCGAGGTTATTATCAGGATTGAACCAGCGACTTTCTGATTATGAAGTGAAAGCTGAACTTCACAATCTTTAAAATCCATAACAGCGTTGGTTATTAATTATTCAATATACAGTGGAACTTGTATAATTCAAACTTCTATAATTCGAAATGGCTGATAATTTTAATATTTCACTTGGTCCCCACAATTTTGTATCTTAGCAGTGTTAAAAAATCGTCGATAATTCGAATTATATTTAGATAATTCGAAGTTTTTACAAATTCCAAACTTTTTAGTAAATAATCACAATTTTTCTGCGATTTAGTGAGCAATCTTTGTTATAAAAGTGCAGGAAACTCGTAAGCGGTTAAGAGGCGTTCAGGTTTTATTTAGCTACCGTACGGCGCATATTGAGCTGCATCGCTCAGTACAGTCAGGGATGGTCACATAATCAAAACGGCCAACTCTAGCGCTGAACATTGACAATGTACAAGTCAATACGCTCTGCTCAGAGAAAGAGAGAGAGAGAGAGAGGGAAAGTGTGGGAGGCAGTGTGTGCGGGAGACCATGCACACTCTCTTTCTCTCCCCCTCTAGCCCTCTCCCCGCTGTCTACACCTTTCGGCACAAACAATACAGCGGATTCCGAGAATGTCGCCGAGCTGTCAATCTCACAACTGTACAAGTGTACACACAGTTCAGTTCAGTTGACAGTTGTTACTCGACCGATACACTGCGTTATTATTGCATCGTCCTTTTTTTAATGTAGCCTTACGCTATTCATCTTTGTTCATTTGTTATTTATTATCTAACCTATTTTGAGACCGTATTAATGAAATAAGTTCCAACTTCCATAATTCAAATTTTTTGATAGTTCAAAGTAGAATTCAACTTTGAATTCTACTTTCCACTGTAGTTCCACTGTATTTTATTGGACTTCCAATGCATGTGTATTTTAACTACACAACGTTTCTGGAGGTGGAGAAACTCCTCCTGTTTTCAAGTGATTACTTAATAATTTACATTAAAAATTAAGTGTTTAAAGCTACAGATATTATTTATATTATGCTGTCAATAATACTATACTTATCTATCATGCACAACACAAAAACTACATTGATAACTCAACAAATAACCACAACACTCCACCTCCGAGCTAGCGGGGCTACATGAATAGCATGCGATCAGACAAATTGTATGAATAGTGTGACACAATAGATTACTGACATGAGGAATACATATGACTGACATGTTTCTTAACCTCCAGAAACGTAGTGTAGTTAAAAACACAGAAGTGTTAGAAAAGTCCAATATATTGAATAATCAAACTACTTACTATAGTGTTTGAAATATCTGCAATATGTAATCCTTGCAATATGAAAAACTATAGTAATTATCTGTAATCTGAGGCTATAACCTCAAAAATAAACTACTTAGCTATGAATAAATTTATTAACATGTTTAATTACCAATGTTAACAGCTTCTTTGCACATTTGCACTATGAGCGGAGAGTGAGAACTGATTTTCTCAGCCACTTTGATAGACTCATCTAACAGTTTGTCAGCGGGAAACACACGACTCACAATCCCTGGAATGAAATACAACTATGTTGAGATGCTAAGAAAGATGTATAACACCCAGGAAAATCCTTAGCGTTAAACTGGAATATAAAGTTCTCTGACTAACTATATCTAATGTTATAAGATAAAACTAATTTCCACTCATTTTTTTTGGCATTTTCTAAATTATAAGACAGAGTTTTCAAGGAGCAATTAGTGGGATACCTTTAGAACAAAGTATTGTTATCAGAGGCTCAACATAGGTTTCACAAGGATAAAAATATATTTGATGCACTTTCTAAGAAGATTAACACGCTCACTACAGATCATAATCAAACAATGTTAATTTTCTTGACTTTTAGAAGGTTTCACTAGATATAAATTTACTTTTACATACATGGGAAATGATAGGGATTTGTGACACAGCTCTCTCTTCATTTCAAAGTTACTTGTCTCATCATTCCCAGGTTTATTCAGTCTGTGGAGTTAATATTAAGTTTGATATCACTAATAACTATACAGACTATCGCGGGATGGATCAGATTTATCATTGGGTCATTCATGAAAGGACTTAGTGGTCAATTTTATTTTTGATAATAAAAAACAATTCAAATTATTTAAATCTGCATGAAAAAATTTATATTTTTACTGATAACACTAATTACTCAAAGGTAATACAAGGTTGGATGCAAAGACTAAGGCAATTAAGGATCTTTTTTTGTAAAAAAACAGCTAGTCTTTCTTTAAATGTTAGTAAAACCTATTTTTGTCAAATTTCACTTCGATAACAGAGAGCAACTTAGTCTGCAATGAAATCTGCAATACTTAAACTACAAAGTCTACGCATCAGCACGGTACAACCCAATCAATTTCTTTGTTTTGCATTTTTTAAATGACCATGTTTCATGACTTACCCATCTTCTCTGCCTCCTCGGCTGTGATGGGCGTGCCTGTGAGACACATCTCCATTGCCTTTGACTTGCCTGCACTACGAGCGATTCTCTGCGAACCTCCCGCACCTGGGATTGTGCCGATGGAGATCTCGGGCTGGCCGAACTTTGCTTTATCACCTGCGTAGATTATGTCGCACATCATGGCCAGTTCGCAACCTCCTCCCAGCTGTGACAGTGAACCGTTTTAAGTTATTCACTGAAAATAGAATACTGAGAACAGTAATGTTAATTAATAGTTGAAGAACACAGTAAATATCTAATAGACTGACCAGAGGCAACCTATTCAAAGCAAGGTAAACAACTAAGATTCTTTAAGCCAAAATACAAATTGATACCCACACTTTTAGCTACCAAATCGCGCATTACGAGGGGGTACCCAAAAGCAAAACTAACCGGAATTACGCTGCCGAAGGCGTGGCCTGTGTAGTACGCATGTCTGCCGCTACGTGTATGTAGCACAGCTAATACGGAGTTCATTGCCACTAGTGCCGTCGCCGTGGGTAGACGTTTTCGTCTGCAGCGAGTTTTTTTGTGAACACTGTTTTGCCATTTCCTAGTTTTTTCGTTTTGGCGGACGTAAATAAACAGTGTGCTCTGAAGTTTTGTTTCTTGTTCATTGTGATGTTGAAAACTGCTTACAAAGAAGCTTTGGGTAAAACTCAAGTACGAGTTGTTTTCACATTTGGCACTAGCGGCAATGAACTCCGGATAAGCTGCGCTACACAAACGTAGCGGCAAACATGCTTACTACACCGGCCACGCCTTCGGCAGCGCAATTCCGGTTACTTTTGGGTACCCCCTCGTACACTTAGTTAATATCTGGGCACCATAGGTACAAGCAATTTCTACAACAGGGTGGTACAAGCAATTTCTATAACAGTGTTTGTTATCAGCTGTGTTATGTTTCAATCTGCAGGAAATGGAGAAAATCATGTTACGATTTACACCAAAGTGTAGGTGATTCATTAAGCACCAAACCACTATCATGTTAACACACCAAACTGGTGCATGTTAAAGCACCAAACTGGCATGTTAACTATCTGAAAAGATAAAAAATATTGGAATAATTGATTTTGATGACTTGATTTTTATTGTCTCTAAATGAACAAAACAAATATTAGTATTTTAAAATTTCACTTTCCATAAAATGTTTGTGATTATAACATGGGTTAAAAGCCAAATCCTGGGTATGTTATTTACCGCATATCCGTTAACCGCAGCAATGATAGGCTTTTTGCACTTGGTGATTTCGTTCCAGCTTTGCAACAAACCCGTCTTGATATTGGACGCATAAGTTTGATTCATCATCTCCTTAATGTCAGCTCCTGTAATGATGGAAATAAAATACTGAAGTGTTGCTACAAAATGATTGACTTTGTAATACGTTTACGAAAAAAGTTTTTTGTAGACAGTCATATCAAGTTACCTTTCAAATAATTTATATGAATAAAGAATAAAGAATGACTAACATTGTAACATATGCTAACACAATAAAGAAGCATTTGGCAAACATCTTAGACTTTGTGAACTTTAGGTACATTTTTCTCAGAAACTATAAAAGATATAGTGTTGAAAGTTATATCTTCATTTATTTGTAGTATTTATGTATTGTAAACCTACAACACTAGAACTATTTTGTTTTCATTTTTAATTAGTTGCTGAACATTTATCTTCAGATTTTTCTACATTCAACATTTTTTTCTCAGCAACGAATTAATTTTAAATGCAATAATTCTAGTTCTGTATATTGGTATTATATAATTGTACATGCATAGAAAATTTCAATTTCATATATCTTTTAGTACCTGAGAAAAGTATGTACCTTTATAGAAAAAAAACTATTGGTTAATGAGCCATAAAGCGCTACACTACCATCAAACATTAAACTCAAGACATACTATCTTAATTTATTAAAAATATATATTTAGAATCATCATATATAAATTTTAATACCAGTTCCTGAAAGAGGATAATTTCTTCTTTAAAACTACACTAAAAACAGAAAATGTAAAAACAACTGTTTACCCTACCCACCCCTTAACACGTTTTCTACCACAATGTTAAAAAAATTGTAACCACAGACTGTAGTTTTGCGGAGGGCAAGTTCTACTGCAAGCCCAGAGCCGCAGTTCTGCGGCGGCTTGGCTCATTAAAATAGACTGCCACCGCAGATCTGCGGCGATAGCTACTCGATATTAAATACAAAATTTCTTTGGAACAGCCTATTTTGAAGATTAGATCCCCTTACGCACAGTCTACAGGATTGTCTGCTGCATGTGTGTGGCGATTGATCTGTGGCTGGGGCGATCACTTACGTCACTGGACAGTTGGCAACACTGACAAGTATTATCAGGTTACACCATTAATGGTTAATAGTTTAAAACCACCGGTCTACAAAGAAGTTCATGCTTGTGTATAGGCTAAGGGAGGTGCCTGACTTCCGCATATTTGCGGAGGCTTGTAGCGAACGTGTTAAAAGCATTTGTTTCCCAAGTAAAAATGCATTACAATACAATACAAATATCTTTATTTGTTTTCAATAACGTACACTTGTACAATAAATAATGTCAAATATACAGAAGAACTATGATACTTAATTTTACACAAATTCTATTTTTAAAATATACATTTATATCTAAATCTAATCACTCAGTAGATTGTTGATCATTGACATTGATCAACAAGATTTAAATGTATAAATTTTTAATTTGTTATTATATATTTTGTGCAACATGCATTAGAGTATCTGATTATTTAAAATGTTATTTAAGTAAATGATTATTTGGTACTTTCGTATTATACCGACCACATCCATATGTTACACTGTATTTTCCTTCATCAGCGCTCTGGGGAGTTACGTTAGGTTTGTTATTGATAATAAACATATATTCTTAGTACAGTGGAACCCCTCAAATCTGAACTAATTGGGGCTTAAGCCTGTTTGGATTTAAGGGTTTTTGGATTTCCCGGGAAATAACATTAGACACTTATTTCGTCATTGTATTTGTGGTAAGCGACGGGAGACATGGCAATTGGGGTTATACAGGAGGGGTGTTCAAAAGGACAGTGACCTTGGCGGGTGGATGTATGTCAGGTGACACGTCATTGCTGCTAGGCGAGTGTGTGCTAGAAATAAATCACTCCCCTTACCCCCACCCTTATTGGGTAGCGTCACACGCCAGTCTACTGTCTAGTGAGCGTTTCTTCTAATTAGTGTGTATCACTAACAGCCGAATGATGTGATGTTCATGCGACACTGGTTTGCATTTTCTTCACTTTGACAGTTAAAGATAACAGATTTCAAGAGAAAACTTGTGTTTATTTAGTCTTGTATTGTATTTTCTCGTGTTATTAAACCTTTGGAAAATAAATATGTGTAATTAAATGAATTTTTTTTTAATTTCCAGTTATTTCATTTTCTTTGTTTTCCTGAGAGCGTGTTTGGTTTTTTTGGGATTTGCGGGGTTCGGATTAGAGTGGTTCTACTGTGTAATAGTATCAATAACCAACCTAACATAAATCCTCAGAGTGCAGAATGACGAAATATACATCATCGACGTACAGGTGTGGTCAGTATAGTACAAAAGTACCGATGGTAATGGTAATGGTAATCTATATTCTATGTTCCATTAATTTGCTTTAAAGGAAAAAATCATTCTTAACAAGTCTTACTGCAGATGACAAATGGACACAAAATACTTAAATGTGTTATATGTGGCCTTCATATTCCAACACCATAACCTTAAATACTAGGATTGGATGACACAACGGATACAAGATGATATGAAACATGAATATTACAAATTATGAGTATTTACCAGCAGCAAAAGCTTTTTCACTGCCGGTGATGATGACGACTCCAACGGATTCATCTTTATCAAACTCAGTAACTGCTTCAGCCAGTTCTGAGACTAATGCGTCACACAGGGCATTTAAAGCTTTTGGTCTATTAAGTGTGATCACACCAACATTTTTCTTCTCGCCCCGCTTGTCTGTCAAGATATGCTGATAGGCTGCAGCTAAAACAAATTTTAATATACTCAGTGTTACAATATTAAAAGATTTTTACTTTAACAACTACCCATTGAGTAGACAGAATATAATATGACATAAATTAAATTAACTCAACTCAGTCTGACCTAAACCCTAACTCAACATAACATAATTCTCTTTAGATTAGGATAACCTAATCACTCATGATCTAAATAATATTATTAATCGAGATTCCCTGTTTATGGGCTGGTCTACTACAAAAAGTTACAGTGTAAATTATACTTTACTTTATACTTTTAGCTGAAATGGCGACCTACCCAGGTAGGTATTTTAAGCCAAGTATGAATGAGGAATGAATGTAGGATGATAGTGGCGCGATCTTGTAGTCTTGTTACTGACTAAGGCTGACATGGTCCTTAGACAGGACTGTTAATTAATAGCCCAACAGCCGATGGCAACTAATGGACCTACAGTTTAACGTGGAATCCGAACCACAGCCTCTGAATTACGAATTGGTCTAATTATGAGGATGGTCTTTTGCAGATTAATGCAGTATTCAATAGTGCGGACGTTAATCCACACAAGAGAACACTACATCCACCGACCATCTCTCACAACTATCCACAATTCGTGACCTCCAAGTAGCTGGACGTCGCCACCGTCCCAGTCAAACTTAGTGGCAGCGGTGGGATTCGAACCCACGCCTCCGAAGAGACTGGTGACGTGGGTTCGAATCCCACCGCTGCCACTAAGTTTGACTGGGATTGTCAAATAAGGGGGTTGAAGAACCATATTAAGAACATGTTAGATGTATTATAAATGTGGGTAGTATACTGGCTTTGATTGCAGATGCAAAATTAATTGTACTCAAGTTGTAAAGTTATATTCCAATATTATGGATGAACTATTAAGGTAGCAACTATTTAGGTAGCATACACGGTTGTAATTATTGTTATTGAAAATTATTCCTATTATTGCATAGTTGAAAAGTGCTAATTTATGACTTTTAGCCCTAGGTCAGATTTTTAATTGGAATGGAGCATAGAACGTGCAATGAGTAGTGTATATTTTTCCATCATCTATCATATCCGTTTTGGTGTGCATTGCTTATGCACATAATTAATGTAGTCCACATAGGATTACATTTTATTAATACATTTTTATTTTCCCTGTCTTGAAAATGTTATTTCATAGCGCCAAGATGAATTTTTGTGGAGTAAACAGCGTTAAAAAAACGGGATTATTTTAAACCCTCCCATGGAATTCTTCTCGTTGACATGGAATATCAAATTTTTTACAGTTTTTTGTGAAAATAAAACAAAATTAAATGAGGATGATTAGATTACTGAAATGGCGACCATACTACAAAGTAGGTATTTTAAGCCAAGTACGAATGGGGATTGAGTATAAGATGATTGTGGCGCCATCTTGTAGTCTCGTTAGTTACTAAGGCTTACATGTTCCTTAGATAGGACTGTTAATTAATAGCCCAACAGCCAAAGGCAACAACTAAGGGACCTACACTTTAACAAGGAATCCGAACCACAGCCTTTGAATTATGAATTGGTTTAATTATTTGATGGTTTTTGCGGATTAACATAGTATTAAGTAGTGGGGACATTAATCCACACAAGAGAACACTACACCCACCGACCATCACTCATAACTATCCACAATTCGTGACCTCCAAGTAGCTCGATTACAGGACGCCACTGTTCCATTCAGTTTCTTCACATTGAATAGGCCAAAACATGTTTCATTTTTAGGATTAGTAGGCATACTTAGTAGGTTTAGATTGAGTATAATGTAAAATTTACTAGCAATAACAAGGCAAATACTTACTTGCAAAGGTGTTGGAAACATTAACTTGCAAACTAGAAACCTGATACAACCTTAGTTTTGAATTGTAAATCATCTGTTTACCAAATAATCTGAGGGATAGGGAAGCCATTTTAAAAATCAGCCAGGAACCAAACCCAGAACACAATAGATAATAAAAGTGGAATGGAACAGTGCAAGAAACTTTAATATTGATAAGAAGGGATTCAAAGGTTGTATTTAATTTGCTTATCACTCATGTGACCTCGACCCCGACCTCGTAGAGTGAACAGGGAACTTCCAGTCAGACAATGATTAATCAACACGGCATTAAAAATTCGTTGTAATCTTACTATTATAGTAGCTAATTTAAATGGAAGAAATAAAACGATATAAAAGCACAAGGGTAAATTATAGAAAAACACCAAGTAAGTTTACAATTGTTTAGTTGATGTTCATAGGTTAGAACATGGAAGTGTTAAGTCAGATGTCAGCTGTTCGATGGTTGTCAGATTGTCAGACAGTGAGGCTGTCATGAAACCACATTCTAGGTGCCTACTGAGTATAAAGGGGAAATTCTAATGCTTGCACGTGGTAAAACCTGTGTTGTTTGTGTGGCAACACTTTTGGTCGTTTCGTCTGCATGACATCTAGTTTTATTTCGTATTTTAGCGTTTGTTTACATTTTGATTATAAGTTGTATTGCAGTTGAATAGGTTACCAGTAACTTGGATGACATGCCTTATTAAAATTTTAATTATCTGTTACAGTGACTAAGGTAATGAAGGGGACAATTTTCTTCACGGTAGTAAAATTAACTTCATAGATTTACATTGAAATCTAAAACTTGCTGATCAGTTAAAAAATTAAATTAGCATAACCAACCTATTTTTTCTCTCTACAGCAAAACAGAGGAAGCATTTTTAAACCTTAGACAACTCAATTTGGATATTGATTGACCTATAGAATCAACAATATCAATGGCTAACAAACCAGCAAGCTAAAAAACAAGTTATTACTGTATCTCAACATGTTTTACATAGCCAGATTTATGGATTAGACCAAAGGCTGTGAGGAACAATTTAATACAATGGCAGATGATAATGCAGTGTTACCTCTCAGCAATGATTTAACAAAACATTTAATTTCAGAAGGACTTATTGATTTTGAAACATACAACTTTCACACACCTCATAGAAATCATCAATCTTACCAAAGTGATTCTTCAGTTTTAGCTGACACCTCAGACTCTAAAATAAACGATGCTTGTTATATTTCACGGGATGATCTTGATAAACTAATAAGTTTGCGAAATAGCAAATTATTACTCCCTGAAGATTTTGAATTGTTGGATTTCTTGATTTCTAGAACTTCAACACCTAAATGGCAGGCAAACTACTTATGGCTAGGACTCTTTGGTGGAAGTATTACAGCAAGTACTATTTCTGTAGGTTTGTACCTTAGTAAACGCACTAGTTTTTACTTACCTACTACTCTAGTTTCAACTCTTTTTTTCATAAGTCTGAGACATTGTTATTTTAATTTTAAAAGAATCTCTGAGAAGAAATCATTTTTTTCTGCCATGAGTTTTCTTCAAAACCTGTGTTTAAACATTAATAAATTATTTCGGTTGCTAAAAGAGACTGAAATACTCTCTACAGGTCAGGTTTCTACTAACAATATTGGTGCTGCTTTATACATTCCTGTTAAAAACCTTGATGGTCCAGAAAGATTAGCTTCCTGGAAAACTCTACCCCATCTTAGAAAATGTTTAGGTAATACCTTATTGGATATAATTGATCTTCTTAAGTTATCTTGTGATGAAGCCAGGAGAATGATTCCACATTGGTTGAATATTAAAGGGTTCACTTTATCAAATGAGAACACACTGCTGGACTCTCTACTTGTGGAGAAGGTTCGAATGACCGATGAATTTATTTCTTTGAAAGACCTCCAGATATTAAACGATTCATATTTACTCCTCCAGTCAGAACTTTTAAGGTGGATTAGTTTTTGTATTTGTCCCAGTGCTTGGTGCAACTCTGATTTGAAATTTAAATCTAGTAGAATTCAAGGTCTTAATTTATTTTTCAGCCTTCATTCAAAATTGACTGTATTATCTTTCAAGCTCAAAATGCTTTATGACATCCAAGATATATTTAACGAGAGTGGTACATTGTTTAGTCAACAAATTAAGAACAGTAATAAATTGGAAATAATTCATGTGCAGTCAGAGCTTCATAAGTTCTACTTATTGATTCTCTCTATGTTGGTTCATTTGAAAAACCTAGAAGACCAATTTGAAAATAACTCCTACAATATTACTGCCACTGAACTAAATTCTCTGAAAAAATCTATGAATGAACAGCTCGGAAATGTTAAAAATGATATTACATCAGCATTGAATATGTTTGACACAATCTGTCTTCAGTCCATCTCAAGTAAAAAATTAAAACATAATGTTCAGTCTGACATAATACGTGATAAGGAAAGTTTTGTGATAAGGAAAAACTCTAAATCTCATGTTGATCTTCCTGGAGAAACTTGTGAATTTGATTGTCATGGTGATGTCCTTGATGAAGTTTTTCTAGGAACAACTGATTTTGTTAATAGAGATTTAGAAAAGCAAAGAGATGATTGGGACATTGAAAGAAACCCTTCAATTCCAAGTACTTTGATGACTGAACTTTCAACAACCCTTAAACCAATAAAGGAAATTTTTAAAGAAAGAGAGAAAGCAGCATTAGAACGAGCAGGTTTAGAAGACATCAATGATGAATCGACCAGTGAAAATGAAGTACCTTGGGGAGAAGTAAAAACAAATTCATCTGCTGCAAAACCATTGTCAAAAATGAAAAAGAAAAGAGGAGTTTGTCGACTAAGAAGACATAACCAGGTGCCTGCAAGTCATGGGAATGATGAAGAAAGTGATACAAGTTCAACAGAGGAATCAGTGAATGATGTGGGGGGATTGCATTCAGTTCAAGATTTATCTAATATTGACAGTAATTCTATTACAAGTTTTTCTGTTCTAAATGACAAATCAATTGCAAGCATGGTGGCTGTAAAATCACAGACATGGGGGTTAGCTGAGGAAGATTATTTTTCAGACAACTAATTGAATCAACCCAAAATGTCAACCGTACCATCAAAATTCACCTGTGTCACCCATTTATCAATATTGTCCTGTGTAAGTAGGCCTAAATGGAATCGGTTTTATTAATAATTAAGATTTTCTATACCGTATTTAAAATAGATACATTTTTACTGAGATAAAATTTTAAAAAACTTACACAACCCTACTAGATTTAAAAATACTTAAGTTTGAACTTGCAGTTTTTTTAGTCACTCAATGTATGTATTAATATTTAGATCCCTTACAAAAATGTGTTCCTTGATAAAAAAATAGTGTCAGACTAGAATGGCCATTCATTGACACCCATGTAAATAACTTTAACTGACTTGGATCTTAACCCTTCAAGCCCGGAATTTTAAGAGCCCTTCCAATATGCCCGGATGGCATTATTTTTGGATTTGGACCACCTACTACCAGCAAACCCTAGATGCAAGTGAGAACTGTTCATCTAAACCACAATGCAATGTTATCGTCTAAGTCTATTACGAACTAATATTTTATTGAAAACATCTAAAAATAACTTAGTTCTAGGAAGACTCACAATGTCAGTTTACTATAAAATGTCTTCTTGAAACCAATTTTCCATTCAAAATTTACTATTGCAACATTACACTTCGCTAAGAAAACATAAAACACTTGTAGAAATAATAACTAATTATATTTTAATTAAAAACACTGTCAAACTAACACAGAAACATTGCCTTCCCATATTACATCAGTCAACACTTAAGCTGGCCGCACACTGATGCAGCATTTCACCTGAAGCAAGTGTTGCGAGGAAAAATGTTTCGCTGGGCACTAGCGCCCCGTGTGTTTCAATGCGAGGCGCTTCGCAACGTTTGCTTGATGAGTGTGCGGGCTCCCATTGAAACACACGTGGCGCTAGTGTCCAGCGAAACATTTTGCCTCGCAACACTTGCTTCAGGTGAAATGCTGCATCAGTGTGCGGCCGGCCTAAACAACCTAGTAACAACTAGGTTATCGCCTGCTCTTCCAGCTGATATTTTTTAGTTTTCCTACTTTCAAAGACAGCAGAATGGAAAAAATAATTATGCTAGAAGGTAGACAGCCTTCTTCAATATTGATAAGTTCCAAATAGTTCTAAAAAATCCCGTAAGGTAGCAGCAAAATGCAGTACTGACATACCCGTGCAGAGCACGGCAACCGGTGGCCAGCACGTCATTGGCAGTGTGTGCACAGTACGTCAACTGGGTTTGAAGGGTTAACTGAGATTACAACCTAGATGCTGCAAAACATGTCTGAATATTAAACACTAAATTACCAAATATTGGAGTTAAATTGCTGTTAAGCTTAAATTTAGACCAAATCATATTTTTGTTCATTCGATAACTAATTGTATTGGGGTTCACCATAAGAAAATAGTTTGTCAGTAATGAAATTTGGCAAGTCTTCCTCAAATCTAAGACTCCCATGCCAGTGATTTTGTCATATCTTAAAACCTATTATCGATTTTTAAAAGCTGTTATGTTTATGATTTGGCTAAATTGACTCTTCTCGGACATTTGTTTTGACTGGGACGGTGGTGACGTCCTGTAATCCAGCTACTTGGAGGTCATGAATTGTGGATAGTTGTGAGAGATGGTCGGTGGATGTGGTGTTG
This sequence comes from Nephotettix cincticeps, assembly GCA_023375725.1. Lineage (NCBI taxonomy): Eukaryota > Metazoa > Arthropoda > Insecta > Hemiptera > Cicadellidae > Nephotettix > Nephotettix cincticeps. The sequence continues at coordinate 45,475,718 of CM041787.1, forward strand.
TCTTGTGTGGATTAACGTCCACACTATTGAATACTACGTTAATCTGCAAAGACTATCCTCATAATTAGACCAATTCAGAAGCCGTGGTTCGGATTCCACATTAAACTGTAGGTCCATTTTTAATTGCCATCGGCTGTTGGGCTATTAATTAACAGTCCTGTCTAAGGAACATGTCAGCCTTAAATTAGATTAGATTAGGCCTATTTGAAATGGCGACCATACCACAAGCTAGGTATTTTAAGCCAAGTATGAATGAGGATTGAATGTAAGATGATTGTGGCGCGATCTTGTAGTCTTGTTACTGACTAAGACTGACATGTTCCTTAGACAGGACTGTTAATTAAAAGCCCAACAGCTGATGGCAACTAAGGGACCTACAGTTTAACGTGGAATCCGAACCACGACCTCTGAATTACGAATTGGTCTAATTATGATGATGGTCTTTGCGGATTAATGTAGTATTTAATAGTGCGGACGTTAATCCACACAACAGAACACTACACCCACTGACCATCGCTCACAACTATCCACAATTCGTGACCTCCAAGTAGCTGGATTACAGGATGACGCCACCATCCCAGTCAAACAAGTAGTCAGTAACAACCTTAGTCAGTAACAAGACTACAAGATCGTGCCACAATCATCCTACACTCAATCCTCATCCATACTTGGCTTAAAATACCTACATTGTAGTATGGTTGCCATTTCATTGATCTAATCTAATCATTTTGAGAAATAATGCATACTTCAGGACATCCATTATGCATTTATTTTAAGTTACAAATATTATGCAATGTCAAGTGTCGGTTGAAATGTGAAGCTCTAAAAGATACAAAAATTAACTTATTTTTTATACTAGCTTTTCAAAATCATATTCTCATTTAATTTTTTATTTCTTATTTTAAAGATGGTCTGATACTACTAATTTGTTTACAGGATATGTATGAAGATTCAGTTAAATCTTTTATCAAACCATTCAAGCACAGAATCGATGTTTTGTGAAACATTTTGTGGAGTCTCTAGAGAAAAATAAGTTTAGTTAATTATTAATGATTTCTTCATACAGTTTCTCTGTAAAGTTTTAGGTAAGATAACATATTTTTCTTATAATCTAGGAAAAACAAGTTAATAAGAAATATCGTGAAATTAAAATATTTCCATCATTGGGAGCGGGCACCAAGCACCTGACCTTACCGTAATAATATTAATCAGTTGTTTGTCAAAGTATTGGCTTCGTCCAGTTGTCAAAATAGCTACACATTTTATTATGCTATATAAATATGAGATGCCTGTGGTTGATTGATTTTGTTAACTATCATGGTAGCTGTTTCTGCGACAGAACACAGTTAAACATATTAGTTTTGCAACTGTCTTTTTTCCCTTGATATTTTCTTATGTGTCATGAAGATACTGTATGTAAGATATAGTAAAATATTGGCTTTCAAAGATACAAGAATTTGGTTAACCCGCTGTTGGTCGAGGTCACATTTGTTACGCGGATATTCGAGGGGTGAGCGCTGCTCAGCTTTTTAAATGCCTTGGTAACGGTTTTTATTTCATGAATTTGGAACAAATCATATCATATCAATTTAATTTTATACAACACTAAAAATAACTAATTTCACAGTAAAAAAGTTTTAAAACTAAAACTATAAAATTGTTTATAAATTAATTTAACTTTTTTCAATTAACTATTACACTATTAACTAAAACAAATTTTAAAATACATGTTAATAAGTGATTGTAAAACAACAAAAAATAGTTTCCACATATACTAAATAGGTCTTTTAGTTGTGCTTGCTGCAGTGTATCTCGTCACGAAACAAAAAATTTTTAACAGACTGAAGGTCACTTAATCTCCATCACCGTATCCTCTCGACTACTGACACCCCAAACAACAACTATTCTGAGTTTCAAGCCAATATATTACAAACTCTATGTTTTGTAGAAACTCAAAATGAAAATAACGTTTTTCTTAATCATATAAATAACTGCAAGTAAGTGATTGCTAAAGCGAAAAACTAGTTTCCACATATTAAGTAGCTGTTTTAAGGCCAGAGAAGGTGTCAAAAATATTGTTGCACGTAAGGTTATTAAGAGTCTTTCTATTTAAACACACCGAACATATAAATACACTAATATATATATACTGTATTTCACAGCACAATAATTTTTAATCAATTAAATAACTGGCCGAATTCTGTTTAGCAAAGGACAGTATCCTTTGAAGACTTGTTGATATTTTTCATTAACAGTGTCAGTTGAAATAACTGACAAATAAACGTCAATAATGAACGTAATGCTAGTTGGTTTTAAAATAAAATTGTACAGTATTTTTGTACCAAAAAATCATGCTACTGTATTCTGCAATTCTATTGATTTACACATGTATATACATTTTTAAATATATGTTGTTACTTGTAAGGGATTTGAGCTATCTAGCCTATCATTCATATTCACTTTTTTTAGTTTCATTGTAATTCATTAAGTTGTACTAAATATAATGTTGAAACACGATAAAACAGTGTTATTAAAATTTAATAACCTTTGTTTTCTTAACCCACGAGAGGTCACCTTGTTAGATTTTTTTCTAACAAAATCGATTGGTCTATTGAAACATTTTTTTATTACTTGTCCGTCATTATTGAGGGTTCAGATATGTGTTACCGACTATATTGTTACTAGGGTTCTCAATCCAGGGATCCCGAATCCTGGTCACTTTTGGGTACCTATGAATTCCGGGATCAGATTATCTCAATCCCGGGATTGACGGGGTTATTAACGTGATTTGAATGTTTAAACTACTGCAAAAGTCGTCTTTACAAACTCACAGTTTTGTAAACATTTTAAATGTCGTCATTAATGTTTGAATATAATACTAGATCCGCAGACACTGAGCCTTGGACACTGTGCAATACGGCTTCTTTTCGCATATAACCCTGCTTCTCAACTGATGGCTTCAACTACATAGCAACCGATTCTGAGCCTTACGAGTCTCTTTGTAATTCATTAAGTTGTACTAAATATAATGTTGAAACACGATAAAACAGTGTTATTAAAATTTAATAACCTTTGTTTTCTTAACCCACGAGAGGTCACCTTGTTAGATTTTTTTCTAACAAAATCGATTGGTCTATTGAAACATTTTTTTATTACTTGTCCGTCATTATTGAGGGTTCAGATATGTGTTACCGACTATATTGTTACTAGGGTTCTCAATCCAGGGATCCCGAATCCTGGTCACTTTTGGGTACCTATGAATTCCGGGATCAGATTATCTCAATCCCGGGATTGACGGGGTTATTAACGTGATTTGAATGTTTAAACTACTGCAAAAGTCGTCTTTACAAACTCACAGTTTTGTAAACATTTTAAATGTCGTCATTAATGTTTGAATATAATACTAGATCCGCAGACACTGAGCCTTGGACACTGTGCAATACGGCTTCTTTTCGCATATAACCCTGCTTCTCAACTGATGGCTTCAACTACATAGCAACCGATTCTGAGCCTTACGAGTCTCTTTTCGCATATAACTCTGTTTCTCAAGTCGCTTATAACTGAATAAGTTCTTAGTATGGAATCATTTTTAGGTTTCTATGGAGAAATCTAATTGAGCTACAACAAAACTGATGATCCATAAACCTACTCCGTGAAATTTTACGAAAGTGTACCAATTTTCTTGACAAATCTTCCAACGGTGTCCGAGTGCATAAACTTCAAACATACAAATATATATACATACAAATATCCTTTTTCATAAATATAGATAAATAATAGTTTTTATTTGTTTTAGTATCTCCCCTTAAACTGGTATATACCGAATTGTATTTTTGTTGAATTGTGCTTAAAACCGAAGCAGAATTCAACAATGACAACTTATTTTTGGATACTGATAGAGCACTGAGTAGTTTTTTTGTCGCTCCAAACTTCTGTTGAAGATAATTCCCACGAATTTAGGCATCCCAGGCCACACAGGTGGCTTTAGTTTGATATTTTTTGCTTCATGATGTCCAACTAATCATCAACAATTTTAGTTGCTATTGGGCTTTGTAGCAAACAGCTGTGCCAGTTAGGAGAGATTTGTGTGGTGAGAGTGAGTAGTCTGTGCCATTAATTTTTTTAATTTTAATAATGACCATTCGTGATCCGTCTAAAATTCCTAAAGCTAGCAGATTTTACGATTTTATAAGATGAAAATGTTTATAATTTACAACTTTAATATCGAATTCTTTTAGAGGTGTCTTCACAAAACAAAACATCCTAGATTTCTAAAAACGGTAATCCCGGGATCCCGGAATCAGTTTTATTCGATGCCAAAATCCCGGGATTGAAATTTTGGTCCAGGATTGAGATCCCTAATTGTTACAGATATTTGGCGGATCATTAATCCACATGGGAGACGGAAATTTAGGTCCAAAGTCGAGCACGCATAGCCGGTTAGAAAGAATCTAACGCTCAATCAGATACGTCCGTCCTATTATCGTTACTATCGTTAGAATGTTTCTCGTGGCGTGACCTTTTGTGTATGCAGTTTTTGTTGCATGCGCATTTAGTTTAGTTAGTGTATTTTAAAAGTTAATGAATTCATGTCATATTAGTGTAATGTCTAAAAACAATCAACATTCTCTTATTTTGAGTTGGATTGATGAAGTGGTAGATCGTGTACTAGACAACCATGATTCTGGATGAAAACGATGCTCAGAGTGAACATTCAGGCTATGAGATCTTTTACGTCTCATGAACTAATCTCTACAGAACAGTCAGGAGAAGAAGAAATCCAACTTCAAGATGACAAGTTAATAGAAAATATTGATCTGTAAAATACTTCTTTGGAAAGAGCACTCAGCTTCAACTAGATTTATCTCTACAAGCTGCAATGACAACAACACTGTCCAAGACAAATTTTTATTTAAATTAAAAACATCTAGGTTATTCAAGAGTTATTTGATTTTTTTACTTTTATATTTTTAAAATAAAATTTCATGTATATAGGCCTATTTTATTATAACTGTTTATAGAAACCTATAGAAGAAAGTACTTTTGAGTAAAGTTATGTAGTTTAATTTTTTTTAACTTGATTTTAAAATATATTTGGTTCAAAAAAAAGTTGTTGCAAACAATATTTCTTTTAATACAACATTTCTAAAATCAAGTTAATTAATAGCATAATAAACTGGTAATAAAGTTTTAAATCAACAAGATCAGGTGTTAGATGTTTTCTATCTAGGCCCGATAATTTACATGAAATGTAAAGAGGTAACCTCTCACAGGTAAAATGTATCCGATCAAGCTGCAAAGTGCAAACAGTAATACCATCGAGGATGTCCATCAATGTTTATAACATAGATATTTTGTTATATAAGACACCAAAAAATTTTGTTATTGAATCTTAACTTCAATCAGTGAGTGTATGAAGCCCCCAAGATATTTTTTGGTTCAGCAACATTTTCTTTACAGAAAAAAATAATTTTTTTACATAAAAGACTATTTGTTTAGTACAAAAATAATTTTATTAATTTTGTAAAACTACACGAATGAACAGATGTTGCATCATAAATGTTTAAATATACAAAAATTAAAACACTACCGTTGCTTCAGAATTGCATACTCGGCAAATTTCCAAATCAATAACAGAAAAACATAGGAAAAGAGTATGCTAAGATAAATACATGAAAACACCCTGATAAACTTCCATGATAAACATATAAACTATGATTTTAAAGAATAAATGGATTTATCTCAACCACAGTAAGCTAAATACCAAGTTGCGTCCAAAAATATAGGTTAATAGGTGAAACATTAATTTTTCCTTACCCTCCATAAGATTGGAAGCCCAAAAGTACAATGTACTGTGTTTAGATTTTTTAATATCTCTGTAACTGTTGGAAATATAGAAAAACTTTAAGGAACTAAATTGTGTAGTTTTTAAGCTGGTTTTAATGGTGAAAGATAAGTTTAAAAATCTTTTAAATTACTTATGAAATACCCCCGTCGTAGCAGACCTGCGTACTCAGCGAATTTCCAAATCAATAATATAATAATAAATAATAATATATGACAAGTTTTATAAATATCTGTCGATCAATATGAGAGTTAATTATGTGCCTATTCTCCTTAAGATTAACAAAGAAAAGAGTATGCAGGTTTGCTGCTGTGTGGAACACTGAAAGTAGGTATTTCTAGCATAAAGCATTTTTATTTTGACCAGTTATGCCAAGTTTCATCAACATCTGTCCACAAATAAAGGAGTTTACCTATTCTCTAAAAAAATATTGGTAAATAAATGAAATATTAATTTTTCCTTATCCCCCATAAGATTAACATTGAAGCTCCAAAAAAAGTACCGTGTTTGGATTTTTTAAAGGAACTAAATTGTGTAGTTATTTAAGCTGATTATAATGGTGAAAAATAAACTTTAAAATTGTTTTAAATTAAATATGAAAAACCCAATTTTTAAGTACAAAATCCCCCCAAACTACCCGTTCCGATTGACTGATATGTCTGGTTTAGGAACTCGTTCGAGCAAATGTACATTGGTTTCCAATACTGTTTTGATATAGGTCAACAGATATAGGCATAAAATAACATGAACCCCAATATTAAAATTTGGTTAAAACTTCATTAAGGGCAAGAAACGTCAAAGAAATGTTTCCTTTCTTGATAAGTAAAAAGTTTGTGATTCAATATGTTTGAGATTTTTTTCATTCTTTACACAGATAACAATAATAGCAGCAACAGAATTATTAGTGCATTGGGTATTTCTTACTTTCTCTTCAATTAGTTCTCTGGATTGAGCATAATCTGTAGTAATCTCAATTAAAGTACTGTACCTGAAATTCCTCTGTTTCATTTTATTATTTCTATTTAGTGTTAAAATCAAATTAATATTTTGCTGTCTTCTACTACTTCTCAATATGAAACTACAATAGGACAAATAAACCACAACAACATTTTAAAAACAACCCTTTGATATTAAACAATGAAAATCTGGATGATATAAAAATCATTAGAAATAGGATAAAAACTCTTTTAATTGATCAAAGTAAGAAATAAAAAATTGCATCAGTAATGCTCAAACTATTTAAGAACTACTAGACCACTCAAAAAGGTTATTCACACTACAATAATAAAAATGTATTCGGTGATATTACCAAATACTGAGACTTCAAATTACATCTATATGTAGAAGGTAATTACAAAGATGCAGACATCGTAGGAGAGATAAGAAATAGGAGCCTGAGATGGACAGGATACATATTTAGAAGAGAAGATGAGTTAAACCTGAAGAGCACATTGAAGGGAGCATTTGAGGGAAGAGGTCCCAGGGGAAGACCAATAAAGACAAGATGGTGGGACCAGGTGCAACAAAACATGAGACGGCTGGGGATAGCAGAAGAAGACGCTGTACAGGTGCAGGCGCTGTGTTGCTGAGGCCAAAGCAACCGACTGAGGTACAAATAGCCATGGCAGTAAGTAAGTACTATAAATTACTTGGCATAAGAAAAAGCCATTATATTCATGCAAATGAGGGAAGAAAAACTAGGACATCAAAATAGCAAAAGGTACTGTACTTAAAATTATAATTTTCACCGGATATCTGTCTCTAGCGTTGTCAAAGCTAATAAACACTATAGGAGATGAAGTTAGTTCTCATCAAACTGAACATTGTACGGTACTGCATACAATTTCGATAAAAAATAAAGTCTTCAAAGTGTACATAAGCAGATAACAAATAATGACGAACTATTAATTAACAAAAGAAAAACATGTATGTACTTCCCTCTGGGAAATTGGAAAACTCTTAGATCATGGATATGTCTAAAAGAAGTGTTTACAGGTCCTCTAAACAGCTGTCCTTATGACGTCACTTCCGTTTCATAATTTGGTCTGACGGAATGCAATATCCCCCCCCAGCTTAGGAATTTGTATCCATGTCAAAATTCTTCTTCAATTTATACAGCAATTTTCGTTTATTTGCGATCAAATAGGCTAAGTCAGAACTGCAAGTAGCATTGATACTAGGACGAATGTCATGAACATTCTTAATCACTAAAAGAATGCTGAAGCCTCCTTTCTATACTTTATACTTATACTTATAACTCAAATGGCGACCTACCCAGGTAGGTATTTTAAGCCAAGTATGAATGAGGAATGAATGTAGGATGATTGTGGCTTGTGGCGCGATCTTGTAGTCTTGTAACTGACTAAGGCCACACCCTCTGAATTACGAATTGGTCTAATTATGAGGATGGTCTTTGTGAATTAACGTAGTATTCAATAATGCGGACGTTAATCCACACAAGAGAACACCACATCCACCGACCATCTCTCACAACTATCCACAATTCGTGACCTCCAAGTAGCTGGATTACAGGACGTCGCCACCGTCCCAGTCTAGTTTTCATAACAAGAGTAAAGTATCTAAAATTAAGTTAATACCATAATTTTAATAACCAGTCAAAGGTTGGGCAAAAATGGGAAGCATATATTCAGCACATAAATACAAGTTTGGTTCTAAAAAGATGATCCATATATATTTTACTATACAGAGACTTTGATAATGAAAAAACTAGAAGAAAGACTTTGAGGAAATTGAAAATAAATTACATAGAGGAAAACTTTACATTAAAATGAAAACACATCCTCCAGTGTGTTAAAAATGTAGTTTGATATATGGTGTTCCTTAAAACAAAAGGGAAGAGGAAACACTGTATACAGGCAATTCACTTCCATTAAAAAGAAAATAAATGAACCTCAAGATTTGCAGATTCAGAATACAAAGATTACATTAAAATTGTTGGAAATATTGGACCAGTTAGAGGCATCAAGGAAAGGTAACCAATCCTACAACTGAAATCTATATCGTTGAAACACTGCCTCATGTCCTTGGACGATGGAAGCCTTTTGAGGAATGTCCGGCACAATACAATAAGAACGCTGATCGCGGATGAATTTAGAAAAAAGTCATACAAAGTTCATGAAGAAATTACAGCAATAACTACAGATGATTGAAACCGACATTGTGCTGGACCTAAAAAATGACAAAGGCTTTATAATTGATACAACGATTCATTTGTAATATAGTGAAAAACAGCTCCCTAGAAGAAATGACCCAAATTTATAGTTCAACAATTATTTTATTTTTATTATTTGAGTTTTATAAAAATGAATACAAAATTCAAAGTTTCGAAGCTATTGGTTTATTTATTGATTCAAAAAGTACAATATCAAAATTTATGATGAATTTTTGGAAAATTTTCGGCTTTAACCAAAATAAACTTTATAAAATAACTGTATCGTCAGTAAACCAATCAGCGATCATCCTCAAAAATCATTTATATAATTAAGAAAAATATTTGTCAGAATATTATTTTTTAAAGAAACCTACAATGGTAGGGAGATAAATTAATAAATCAGTTTTCTATACCTCGCCTCAAAATTTGTTAAAATTGTTTCCTAAACAGATGTACTGTTAAAATGTGCTATAAAAATAAAATATGAGAGGTCATCATTGGTAGCTGTTGGCAACTCTGGTGACGACAACAAACAATTTATTGTCAGCTGATTTCTGTTCTGTGTAGTGGTGTTTATGTTTTTGTCATACTGTCCTGTCAGAGCCAGATGGTCGGCGTACTGTGTTACAACAAAGTTTGAACACACACACAAACTTATAGAATTCTTGAGTGTTGATAATTAATTAAGTTATTTGAATTGAGACGCGTAGTGTTTGGGTACAAAAGTGAACTATTGCCACTAAACTAGAAGTCCTAGTATAACTTAGTTTTGTAAATTTTTATTAATTGAATTTTTGGAGTGATAAAGACATTAAAATTTTAATCCTGTTTAGGCCTAGGCATAAATAAATGTTTTTGTTGAGTTATTTCAAAACTAGGCCCACTGTACAAAACTAATTTTCAAAATGTTTATAAGGCTATCATTCTTTGTATGCTTTCTTTTTTCTGGAGGATTAGGCTTATCTCTTTTCAAGATGAAAGAAGATAATTCAACTACAAAACCAATTGTAATGTGGCATGGGATGGGTAAGTTTAAAAAATTCTATTAGTCATATCTCGTATTATTTTAATATTATCTCAGTCCTTAAATTTGTTTTTTCTAGTTCAATCCTGAGTTAAAAAATGCCAAGTTTCAGTCTCCCATTTATTTAAGAGTAAACCCTTCATCAGTGACTTTGATTTTAAAACACAAATGGTGACTCACAGAGCTTTTCTCCTGTATTTAAATAATAGGCAAAGAGTGTAGAATCATACATATATTGGGAAAAGGGTTGTGTGAAGACCTTGTACAAATAATACTAAGAAATTAAAGTAAAACTGAATTAACCAGCACAGAATTAACTGAACAGAAACCCTTTGCCAGGGACTTTGATTTTATAGCACGAAAGGTAACTTGCAGAGTTTTTCTGGGTATTGAAATAATAGACAAACAGTCTATTTTCATACAGTATATTCATATTATATATATCATATTCAGTATATCATATTAGTATATCATATTCAGTATTTGAATATTTAATTCAGTACATGAATTAATTAAGAAAACACAGATTTAAACTACATATCTGTAGTAGCACGATCGGTGACACACGGTGGCGTTGTCTGTGCTATGAGACTCAGGATTCAACTGAATAGAAGGGTTAGGAATCGGGGGATAGGAATGCGAAATGAGGTAAACCAGTTCCTAGAAAGAGGCACATTGAGTGTAGTGATTCTTACGAATTACAACTGGAAACAAACCTAATTTTTTTACAAAAATAAAAGCACCCAGTAGCAAACGCCATAATGTCACCGACGTAGGGTTAGTAGAGAGTTTTTCTAACAACTTTAAAGAGTCACGCTAAATGCTAAAATGACAATGAAAATAAATAAACCATCTGATACACTAGCATTTGCGTTTTATTTTACAGTGTGTGGCAAAAATTTGCTAATTACAAAAGGCCAAGTCAATAAAATTACAATAGGACTATTATATGCTTCAAGTTCCAAGACAAGTTCAAGTTCTTATTAAAATTAAAATTAAAATATCCTAGACTAATGAATGGCAAATAAATTAAGATATAACAAAACAACTATTAAAATATAAAGATAAAGTATGTGTATGTAGGGTAACAGAGACAATTTGCGAAAATTGATACGCTAAAATTGCAAATGAAATGCACTTAAGATTAAAGACACAAACAACCAAACCTAATATTACAGTTTTTCAAGGGCATAAATTGGCTAAGTGAGTAAAAGGGGATCTATAACAGCCAATCTCAAAGTCTTTGTATTAATTTTATTAAAAATAAAATAATAAAGTCAATGGAAAGATGACAGTTCAAAGTCTTAGACAGTCAACAAGAAGCATAATCACCATTATTTTTATGCCTTGATCATGAATATAAATTATTACAGAAAGATTAGGTATGTAATTCCTAACAATATACTTTTAAAAATTCTCACATATATAAACTGGCTGACTCGGCGAACTTTGTAACAACTAACAGTTAATAAGTGTTAAGTTTAAGAATGGCCATGTTCCAAAATCGAATTTCATTACAGCTTCGTTGTGAAAAATTAGATATCCAGGGCCACGGCATAGTTGTTAATAATAATAACGATAAAACATGTTAATAAAATTTCCACAAAATAAATAAATCTAAGTAGATTTGTTCATAAATATCCAATTGAACTTAAAATCAAACAAAACCTAACTGCAATACAATCTTTTATAGGAAAGATTAAATTTTCTGAATCGTGGCATTGTTTATAATAATACTTGTGTAATCTAACATTCCTTAATTCCACTTGCACTAACTAATAATTATACTGGGATAAACAAAACCAACCAGTTATCTATAACTTATACATTTTTAAAACAATCACAAACATTCACTGAAAATGATGCACAATGACGTTAGCTGTTGACTGGTGAAAAAAAGCAACACTTCAGCTGTTAATAAAATATTCACATTATTAATGTATGCATATGATCAAAATGCATCCAGTCTTTTCCTCATAAGCTTAACATATTCAAATTTTACAGGCCAGTTGGGCTTATTCCTAAGTTTAAATACAAAAAATTGAATATGCCCATCAGATGCTCAGAGCAGAGATGAATCCAAAAATTCAAAAAATCATAGATCATTCAAATTGGTCCAGCCTTTCTCAAGTTATAAGTGCTGTAACTAACATGACTTTGTTCTTTATATTTAGATAAATAAACCATCACAGTTAAGATTGTCTATTTTGTGGAAAGTTGCATTAGACCCAGAGGCAGTCATTATTATACTCAAAACCTTTTTATAAGATGACAATTAACATTACTGTAATTTCCGAACAAAATCAAAATAGATCTAACTATTGACTGACGGCAGATAAATTATGATGCTCTAAGATAGACCAAATTTGCTAGAGTCATGTATCCATATATTTATTCGCACGAGTTTGTAATATAGATATATTGGTCAATCGGAACGGGAAGTAAGGGGGTGTTTTGGCAACACAAATGGGGTTTTTGTGTTTTTCATATCTAATTTTTAAATATTTTACATTTTTTCTTTCACCATTCATTTAGAATCAGCTAAAAAAACTTCCAATTTAGTATCTAAAAGTTCCACAAAAACAGTATGTTGTACTTTATTTTGGATCTCCAATGTTAATGTTAAGGAGGATAAGGAAAAGTTAATATTTAATTTATTAATCTTCAGTTTTTATAAAACAAGGTATTTAGCTTGAGGTATTTAATGTGGTTGAGATCCATCCATTTATATATTTATCAGCAGCTAACCTGCCCTACTCTTCCATGTTAATCATATGTATAGGGAATAGGCAAATTCCTTTATTTGGACAGATGTTAAAACTTGGTTAGGCAAAATAAAAATAGTTTATTGAAGAAATCCGTACTTTCAGTGCTCCTCACAGCTGAAAGTCTGCATCTCTTTCCCATGTTAACATGTTCTCTATTAGCCGCCGCCTATATGGAGCCATCAGGCCACTCTCTCAGCCCACACACAAAACGGTGGCAACATCCTGTAATCCAGCTACTTGGAGGTCACGAATTGTGGATAGTTGTGATTGATGGTCGGTGGGTGTAGTATTCTCTTGTGTGGATTAATGTCCGCACTATTGAATACTGTGTTAATCCGCAAAGACCATCCACATAATTAGACCAATTCTTAATTCAGAGACTGTGGTTCGGATTCCATGTTAAACTGTAGGTCCCTTGGTTGCCATCGGCTGTTGGGCTATTAATTAACGGTCCTGTCTAAGGAACATGTCAGCCCTAGTCAGTAACAAGACTACAAGATCGCGCCACAATCATCTTACACTCAATTCTCATTCATACTTGGCTTAAAATACCTACTTTGTAGTATGGTCGCTATTTCAATAATCTAATCTAATAAATCATGATACTAGTCAGGGTTACCAACTGTCCAGTTACATCAGTGATGGTCCTAACCACAGAACAGACGCCTCACTCATGCGCAGATAATCCTGTAGACCTTTCCTAAATGATCTAACCTTTAAAATGACTGTTCCGAAGAAATTTTGGGTTTAGTATCAAGGATCCGTAACCTCAAATCTGCAGTGCCAGTCTATTTTAATGAGCTCAACCCCCACACATCTGTGGCTCTAGACTTTGAGTAGAACTCGCTTGCCGCAAGACTACGGCTGCGGTTATAATTTTTTTAAACAATTTGTTAATTTTGCGGAGAATAGGTGATCTCTATTAATTATCAACAGATATTGATCAAACTTATCATACTTTACTATGGTTATATTGATTTATAAATTTTCCGAAAATGCAGGTCTTCTGCGACAGGGGTATTTTAGTTAACTTTTTGAAGGGAAAGTATGTGTCAGTCCATTGTTACCATTGAATTACTTGAAATTTGAATGAATTTCAGGTGACTGTTGCTGTAACCCACTAAGTTTGGGCTATATCAAGACATTCATTGAGAAACAGATACCCGGTGTTTATGTTTTATCATTGATGATTGGAAAAAATGTAATTGAGGCAAGTATTACTTTAGTGACACATTTTGGTATTCAAATAAAAATTATTTTTGTGATTGTGATGTTCTTATTGTAATTTTACATAAGAATGTAAAATATGGAAATTAGAATTGGTCCATGTGAGAAAGAAGCACTGATTGAAGGAAATGTACACTTATCCATATATTTCTCGTCCTTAGGCAGTGGTGTAGTGGCAAAATTTTCAATGTAGGATTGCTAAATAAATATATTTTTTGCCAAATTATAAAGAAATTCTAACGCCAAACTACAGTACAGACTGGCCGCTGCCATTAGCTCAGTAAACTCCCTTATATATTTTTTAATAGTCCTGTCTAAGGAATATGTTAGACTTAGTCAGTAACAAGAGTATAAGATCCCTCCACAATCATCTTACACTGAATCATCATTCATACTTGGCTTCAATACCTACATTGTAGTATGGTTGCCATTTGAATGATACAATCTAATCTATGAGCGATGGTTGATGAATGTGATATTCTATAGTGTGGATGAACTAAGTTTGTAATTCAGAGGCAAAGTTGTGGTTCAGATTGCACTCAAACTGTAGATCCCTTATATTTCATTGACTGTTTGGCTATTAATTAACAGTCTTTGTAAGGAATGTCAACCTTAGTCAATAACAATACTACAAGATCATTTATTTATGGTTGGCCCCCCTCTCACTAAATCATACATATGCAAGCCAAATTGGGATTGCTCATGGTCGGGATTTGAACCTAGCACTTCCGAATAGTTGAAACGTTACACTTGTCAGCGTAGCGTTCTAACCTGTTCAGCCACCGTATAAGACTTTCCCTAGTGGCAGTTTAGTGAACTGCATGAGCAGGTTTGGTTGCTTGCCCCCAGAGGGTAACACGGTTACGAAGGGGATGGTGCCTAACAAGTTAGCTAATTTGATGACAGATTCCTCTTTTTTTCTTAGATTAGCAGTATCAGCCTTTATTTGAGATCCATTCTTGAAGAGAATCTGAAAAGACTTTTTAAGTTTGTTAAAATTCTACCTGTCACAAGTAATTTTCTTGCAGACAAACATGTAACTGCTTTTTGTCTATTTGGTGAAAACATGTTCACATTTTACGTAATTTACACTTTAATAGTACTTAATGTGAAGTACTTGCTTTGTTTCAGAAAGTCCTTAGATAGTGTAATGATTGGCATGTATAAGAGAGTGAATCTACTTCACTAATGTTTAATTGTCAATAATCTTGGTTGAGATACTTTTAAGTGACTACTCTATTTGTAATGGACAGTGATTGCTGGGTTATCTTGATTTTGTGCACTCAGTACCAATAAATATTATCCTGATGATATTAAAATTTTAAAACCTTTCACTAATTTAAACTTACATTGTTTTAAAATTCAGAGATTTAAATAATTTTTTTCATTATTCTAAACAAACATGAACAAGTTATTAGAGTATGAGTTTTGTTTTCAAATACTTTTGTAGCAGTAAGGCTTTTGTCTTACTACCCATTTTACTCTTAGAACTATAGGTATACTAGGTATATATTTTTAACAGTTGAGTTTAGTTGGTCCTGATAGTCCTACTTCAGGAAGATGAGTTTTGCATGAAACTTTTTATACAGCGTATAACCCAATTAACCCTTTCGTGAGTATAGACGTTCCAGAACGTCCAAATGTCCTATAGTCAAATTAGTATAAAATTTTCTCAAAATATGTCACAAAGTAGTAGGAAAAAAATTACGTCAGATTTACATAAAATTGGTTTGAATTTATTAAATATACATTGAAATGGTTATATAAGTACCATAGATAAAAAATATTAGAGTCCTTCAAAAAAATGTTAATTAGTTACAAGTACAATGCTTGATGAGGCTTGCCTTTAGAAAGTTTTCTTGGTGTGAAAAGCTTCAAAACATGGATGAATGCAAAGACCCACATTGCATTCAATGCACTCAAAGGTAGTGTCTTTCCTTTTTCGTGGACTTTTTCGCGCTTGGCGCGACCAGCGGCGAACGTAGGAACTAATAGGCCACGCCCAGTGACAACTAACCCCTGCCATTCGTGACTCCAGCCACAACAATATTCAGTCTCCTGTCTTACACAGCTTGTAAAACATTCACTTATACATTAATAAAACCACTAATACTATTTTTAATGTTTAAAAAGGTATATTACTTAAGCAAAAGATATAAAATAAAAATATACGCAAAGACGTTCCTGAACGTCCTTACTATTTTTGGCATTTTTGAGATGGACGTTCAGGAACGGCCATACTCGTTTTACGCATATTTAATATTACTTGCGAAAGGGTTAAACCCACCCAAATTATGTTCGGGGGGAGCTAGGTAGCACTCTCGAAATGTTTAACTTATCGTTAGAGAGAAAATAATATAAATTTTATGAGCATTATTGAAACACTAAATTAAATTGTATTTTGTTAGCATTTTTGAATAGGATGGTAGTTTTATTACGTGTACGTTATGTAATTTTGTTTGTAGAGGGTGAAAGTACATGTTAGTTCTCTGATACTGTTTATTTAAGTAACTAAATTTTACATTATCGAATGGTATTATTATCAGCAATGCAGTTACTGATGTGATGGGTTAAAGAAAGAGAATGTAAGTTTTATCAAGAGAAAAGTGACGTGTAATTTTAAAAGACAAAATTAAAACAAACCCATGAATACCTTTCGTATATAAATGTATTGGTTGGTTGGTAATATTTACAGCCGTATATGGTTGTTATCATACTGTGACACATGCTACAATTATATGAGTCAGATTTTCCCAATCTGGTGGCATGACATAAAATATAATTCAGCTGACATTACTTTTGTGCTTTTGTGACTTTGAAATTTGTACCTATCATGTTACAGCTATATAGCACCCTAGTAGGCCTACTGATGTTTTTTAATTTTATTTGCAAATCGACAATTTTTACAATAGGTACTGTTTTACAAAAATAAAACATGTACTAAAAAAAACAAAATAATGTGCTTTGTTTTTGTCTTCACCAAATACAAATCAAAATTCAACGGCTAAATCTGACTTGGTATTAAGGGTATTTTTAAGTTTCCCATTCCTAGAACACCCTTCCACGAAAGAGGGAAGAAAGGTTTTTTGTTTTTGGGGTTATGTATATCTTTATTTTTCGAGTAAACTACCTTTTTTTGGGCAGGTGGTCACTTATGAGTACCCCTGCTCCTGCGCGAGGGTTATGTGGTGACTCCAACGTTAGGCGGTGTATACCCAAACTAAACCCACCTTCCCCCATCCTTCCAGACATGTATGAGCAACTTACATACGGACAAATGGACAGCATTAGCTTTTCAGCTGTAGCTGCTGGATTACCTCTTGGAGTGGCTAGAACAATTAGATCAGAGCAGGGCCGGAGCAAAAGAAATTACAGATGTTAATCAAAGTATATTAAACATAAGTATAAATTAAGAAGTGTTAACGTATTGCTGTGTGAGGCTTTGGCTGGGCAGGACACTCTGTTCCCCTACGGTGGATTATCCAGGACAGCAATGGGCCTGGGCCTCCAGACCTCTGCGTCGTCATGCCGGCTACAGAGCTCCCTGTTGTGTTCTAGAGTGGACTCGGCTGCTTTCTGAAACAGTCCATGGGCTTTTGTTCTGTAAAATAGATCAAGAGTTGGGACTCCCAACGTCCCCATGATTACGGAGTTTCTTACAAAACACGGTTGTCGTGTGATTCGGCTACCAATCAAAATTGATATTATTTATAACTGTCCTTAACACGTTCGCTGTGGCTATAATCAAGTATAACCTACCCACTACCCTGAAAATTTTTTGGATAAAAACATTCTTTTTTATGTCAGAAGTCCACTTGATGCCATGAAATGTGGTTACAGTAGTTTATTTGTAGCTTTGTTATTTCAGTTAATTTGTAACTGCGTCGTGAATTACGACTTTGTCAGTTCTAGGGTTAAGTCACTTAGACAACAGGTATACTAATATATTAAGTCATAAAAACACACTATACACACTTAAACGAACGAACAATTACGCATAGTCTAAAACAGTATGAAACGGATATTAAACACGGACAAAGAATATCCAGTCTGTCCCTGTGTGCTGCCAAGCACTAATTGAACAGAGTTTTGGTGGGGCGAGCACACGTGTACATGCTCAGTGTGGCGGCAAGGAACTAGACCACACACCGGTGAGTTGTCGGCAGTGAACGTGTTAAAATATGATTTTGTTTAGATTAATTTTAGTTATTACTACTCAAAGTTGACTGACCAAGAGTTCTTGGGTTTCCATTTCCTGAATATTAGAGGATGAGTAGATGATCCAACTCTTCAAAATTTGTGTTCTTCGTGTTTGTAAGCAACGTTATAGGTGACTCGGAACCGAAAAAGCTGACTGTGCAGCGGTTTTTTTCATCTTGCAACTTTAATATATGTTTTTACTTTCTCCTATTATACGCAGTAGGACTATATGAAGAGAGTATTGTTTTCGTCAAAATTTTTGAATTTGAGTTGAGAGTGGATATATCTGTTATGGGGTCCCCTGAGTCCAAAAAGTGGGTTTCGACATGATGTGTTTGAGTGTGTCTAGATGTATACAGCGCCACAGCCCACCCCGCTGGTTCAATTTAGATGAAATTTGGTATGTGTATATTTTCACCGCATCTCATCTGAATTACAAATTGGTCTAATTATGACGATGGCCTTTGCGGATGATTATAGTATTCAATAGTGTGGATATTAATCCACTCAAGAGAATATCACATCTCCCAACCATCGCTTATAACTATCAACGATTTGTAACCTCCTAGTAGCTGGATTACAGGACACGACGTTGTCCCAGTCAAGATTACTATCTCAGGGCACACGTAAGAATCACTCTCAATATCTACTGTTTTACAACAACTTTTAACACTAATCCATCTGTTGTTGGACAGGACACGGAGAACGGATACTTCATGAACGTGAACCACCAGGTGGAGCTAGTGTGCAAGCAACTGGCCTCGGACCCGAACCTTGCTCAAGGCTACAATGCCATCGGCTTCTCTCAGGGGGCTCAGTTTATGTAAGATGCTCACTGCATGACTTACTTACTTACTGCTGGGGATCCAAAAAATCTCAGTTGATCTTTAGCCTTGTAGACCAGTTTCCTCCTTTCTACTCTGTTTTCAGCCAAATTCATATCTGCACCCATGATCCTAACGTTTTTCATTATTTGATCAGTCTATCTTAATTTTGGCTCTCCATACTTAAAGCAATCTGTTTCCATTCTTTATTCTCATTACACACCATCCAACTTAACCTAGCTTTCGCTACTGTGACTACATCAGGGTCAATATTGAGTAATTTGCTGTTATAAACTAAGCCAAAAGTGATGTACGATCCAATTAGACTGTTACACCGAAGATATATTGTAAATTTTATTCAATTTCCGTAAAAATAAATTTAAATTGCAAGTGCCAAGTACTGGTACTTTGCTAAGTTCAGGTACAGTTGACTCTTTCTAATCCCGACACCTCGGGACCGGACCCCAGTCCAGATTTAAACAATTCCAGACCATCCGATGGTTTTATATATTTATACATATATAAATTACAACCTGTACTAGTGTACAGTATCTATATAAATTACATTTTAAGACAATTTTAAAGTGTATTTTCCCAAACATTACAGGTTTTAGTTTGTTAGATCATAGTTTTTTGTGACATTGATAAATTAAATGCGTACGAAAAACGGAACTTTAACTGTATATTAATAATATTATCTCAAACTTATTTACTATAACCTAAGAAGAATAAAAAATCCTGGCTTTAAAATACTGTCCATATTAAATTAAATCTGTTATTTTCTTCTGTTTTTTTGCTTAAACTGTTTTCTTGAATGCATAATCATGCCATTTCCTCATAAACATTACTAGCTGATGCGATATCTGTTGCTCGACATAGAGCAACTGCGTAGGCGTAGAGCGACTGGCGATGTGTTGCCAGTTCCAGTGCTCCAATCCGCATTAGTCAAAATTCCCACGCCGACGTTGCCATTTCCCATTTATGAAAATCCGTAATGAGCCAAATTGCAAACTGAACTGATGTTATTTATTTTTATTTAGTCCGGAAATAAACAAACACGTTGAATCCTGTTGATTTCTGCCATGAGAAATGCGACCGCACGTCAGATGGTCCAGACCATCTGACGTCCGAACCATACGGACTAAAGGGACCCAACTGTAAATAAAATGAGTTTATGATTCTTTAACTTCGTCTTCATGATACTACATCATACATTGTTTTTGAATGTGTTTTTGATGGAAACACAAACTCGTGTAGTTTATAACTTAAAAATAATTTTGCATTGAGAATATTTTCTTGGACATAGTATGGTCCAGAATTTTTTGTCTGAATAAATTAAGGTACATTTTTTAGCTTATTTTTCAAATTCTGTATTTTATTTCACAATTTTAAACCATAGTTATCATTGTTGTCGTTATCTGTTTCACCTTGGTTTAAAGATTAACAATTTAACTACTACACTAATTTCAAGCCTGTTAATTGGAATAATTGTAGGGTTTAAGTAATGAGTTTTATGTTATTTTTGGCTTCGTTTAAAGTCCCTGTTATATATGAAAATTACCATTTATTGCTATTAACTTGGCACTGAAAATTTTCAGCAAACCATTGTTATAAAAAATATATATTTTTATAACAATGAAATTCTTCATTATTCTTCATTATTTTACTTTACGTCGTTGGCAGTAGCATCAATTGTGCAACAACTGGCTAGACCACCTAATTTTGTAATAACTCCGCGTTTTCCTTCCAATTTTGGTCAGTATTTTTGACCATACTGGGAAGTAATTTTGGAGCTTCAGAAAGTTATCGCATTGCTATCTACGAAGCTGAGACGTACTTTGTCAAAATGCTGCCAAGAGAGTAACAGTTCTACCAAATCCTAAAATATTAGCAAACTGGTAAAATACTGCTCAACTCTGACCATCAATCCTTCCGACCTATCAACGCCAACTCGATTGGAGTGGCGTAGCAATTAACTTGGTAGTTCTGTTTAAAAAACTCATTATTTTTTATAAAAATGGTAATAGTTTTTTATTGGGTTAAGCTAAGCCTACAAGTCTATTCTAAGAAAGTAGGCTAAATTCAAAAGATTAGCTAGATTCTGAGAGATAGATTCTGATCAGGATAGTATCCAAATTTATGGATGGGAATATTTGATTGTAAATAACAAAAACTACTTTGTAGTAGTTTTATTAGTACAGTATACTCCCGATCCCGACTATACACAAGCGAATTAACTCATCCATGAGTGTTATGGCTTATCCATGATTAGCAAAAAAAATTCTTAACCCAATTCATGGGCGCTTTATCAACAGCCAAGTCTAGATCCGCTGCCTTCAGTAAGACAGAGCACTCTGTCTAGGCTGTGGCACACAGCAGGCCAGCCGTTAGATGGGCAGGCAACTTTAGCCTGAGGCGCTCTCGCTAACTCCTCGCCCCCAAAAATTTTAACTTATATTCTGTCTTAATTTTACAAACTTTAATGTTTGTCAAATTTCAATCTAATCTTACTTATAATAATGATAAGCACGAACACTGCTCATGAACTAGACAAGATGTACAAACTCCTTATGCTAGATTAAATAAACCATTAAAAAATCCTGTTTAATTGGTCCTAAATTTTTCAATAAGCTGCCTCTTAATGTAAGATCTTTAAATTTAAATAGTTTCAAGACTTCAGTTACTATTTTTTCTAGTTAAACTTGCTTTTACTCAATTTATGACTATTTAAATGGGAAAGGAAAAAGCCCAATTATGGTTGCTATCTAGTTGTACACTAAGTTACCATTTGATATAGATTGCTTAGTGATAAGGATTTTAAAATTAAATTAAATTATTTTCTTTGTAAAGTATTTTTTAGACTGTGGAAGAGTACATGTCAAGACAATGGACTGTTAAGGAGTTGTGTTATTTATATTATTTATTTAAATTTATGTCAATATATTTGTATAGAATATTTTCTGGCTGAATAAACTTCTTATTCTAAATCACACTTGGACTGAAAATGATTTTTTCTATAGGCCATAAACTGGCCTAAAGAAAATCATTTGTCATAACTGGCCTATAGACTGACTTGTAATTTTATGTGACAAATCCAATGTATTAATGAATATCTGTGGACATTAAGACTTGTATTTTTAGGATGAGATGTACGTGTGTTTCAGACGCGCGGTCGTTCAGCGATGCCCCTTCCCCAAGGTCCACAACCTGATATCCATTGGTGGTCAACATCAAGGAGTGTATGGACTCCCTCATTGCTTCTATCCTCCACACACCACGTGCGACTACATACGCAAGCTACTCAACGTCGGAGCTTACTGGAGGTGCACAATCTCTGTGTTGCTATTAAGTTTTTACTTTCTCCCCCTATACGATAGTATAAGGAGAAAGTATTGTTTTTATCAGAATTTTCAAATTTGAATTTCTGGTGGATATATCCATTTTAGTACCCCCTGACTCGAAAAAAGTGGTTTTAGAGTAATGTCTCCCCGTCCATATGTCTGTGTATGTGTGTGTAGGAATGTGCAGAAGCCTAGAGATGAGACTATTAATTGATTTGATTTTCATCAAATTGGGTATGTAGGTAACAATCCATGGTATCTCGGAACATATTTATTTTAAAAGTTATTTTACCCCTAAAAAACTCCAAAAAACAAGTAAAATGAAAATTTCTCTAAAAGGGCTCTAAAAACTTTGATAAAATGTATGAAAAGAAATTATATGGTTTATATTCCATTATAAAACAAAATGACACCACTTACATTTTCCTAAACATCGGGGTTTAGAAGTAACAGGCTTTAAAATATATATATATATATATTTTTTCTGCAAAACAGTGATTTTTGAAATAATTTGACCACCACCATTAAAACCAGCTTAAAAAACTAAACAAATTAGTATTTCGAATTATTAGTCGTAGACAAATGATTCCAGAGAAAAATAAATTTAATGTCCGTGGTAAACACCGTACGTTGTCTGAGAGCACCCAATGTTGTTCTTATGGAGAATATTAACAAATTAATTTCTTCCTTATTTCACAACCGTTTTCCATGAATTTAGGAATGCAGCGTAAGGTCACATCATTCATAAAAATCCACTCAAAAAGTTTGGTATTACAGTGGGGTTGCCTCTCCCCCCCATGTAATTCTAAAAAAATTCTAGAAAAAATGTAGGTTTTACCAATACTACTTTACCAATTATAAATATTCCACCAACTCCTCTAATTGCACTCATTCTTCATTCATACTTGGCTTAAAATATTTATCTGGATAGGCCGCCATTTCAGAAAGAATATAAGGTAATAATAATAATAAGGTATAGTATTTTTACATGTAAATTTCTTTCAGCTGGGTCCAAAATGATCTTGTTCAGGCTGAATATTGGCATGATCCAATGGACGAAGACAGATACCGCCAGAAAAGTATTTTCATTGCTGAAATAAACAATGAACGTTACCAGAACGACACTTACAAGCAAAACTTATTGAAGTTAAATAACTTTGTGCTTGTGAAGTTTGAAAACGATCAGATGGTGGAGCCCCACGAAACTTCATGGTTCGGGTTCTACTCACCAGGCCAAGCAGTTGAAATCACACACCTCAACCAATCCCAGCTGTACAAAGAGGTAAGCCGCAGATATTAATTTACTGTAGTTTGGCAAATTAATTTAATAAAAAGAATGTCACTTTAAAGAATGGTAATAATCCGGTACCGAAACAAAAGTTCAAGGGTAACACGCTATCTCAGTAAGTTGAAAGTTCCTGGTTTGAAACCAGTGATGTGAGATTCTTATCAGACCTCTTATCATGAGCGGGTCTAAGTGATCAACGTCGCTACAGTACCTTATTGTCTTTAATTCATCACATCGGTTAAAGGCCCATGGCAATGGGCAGTAGGGGCTACAATCATTTTTATGTTCAGTATTTGACGTGTTAAATAAAATATAGTAAAGTCCGGTTTACAAAATGCACGAGACCCCCTCCTCTCTGCGATCAGATCACCCATGTCATGGGACTGGACGGGTGTGACGTGATTGCTGACCAGTGAACTACTCAGGTGCTCATAGCCGTCCACAGTTGTAAAGAAAACTTTACTTTAAATACATGTTAAATGAAATGAACAAAATAATTTTGATTCACTAGTCTCAGAGAGGATGACTTGAACAGTTCAGTATTGAAATGTCAAACGGTGATCTCATGTGCAAGATCTTGTAGCTCTCTGCTTGGAAACACCTCCAATATACAGAGTGTGCGTTCATCATGTTACATATTCATCGTAAGTAACACTTGCCGCGTCCAGCAAGATACTGCGGTTGCGTCTGAAATTTTGAAGAAGCTTGAGATAAAATTCACATCTTAACTTAACTGTTAATTATTTAATTTTTTGTTCAAAAATCAATCTGAATGATCCGAATCCAGATAAACCACACTTCACAGTATATGCATTTCTAATTTCTATCAATGAGGTCCTTGAATTTGAGGGTTACCACAGTACTTATTTTTCATGTTGTATATATGTTGTGTATATATACGACATCACCAAAATAATTTTTAAATATTGCGAAACTACGATTTTTGTATGTTTCCATATTGATCAATATTTCCACTTTTTCCCTCAGAACTAATCGTACTGAATGTAAATTCACAGGACAGACTTGGCCTCCGAGAGCTAGACGAGTCCGGAAGGTTACATTTCCTCTCTGTTCCGGGCGACCATCTACAGTTTACCATGACCTGGTTCAATGAAACCATTATCAACAAATATCTTCGATAATCGACACACCAGAATGTTCCTTTCCTATGATATATAAGAAGCACAACTCAGATTTTAGATGCTGTGTATTTTAGAATTTTATATAGGGCATTAACTTTTTACTTAATAAAGTTAACTTTGAAGATGTGTGTTTGAAATACTGGGATTTACAATAACTTATAATATTTTATAAACTACATTTTATAATTATAAATAATATAAATAATGATTTTATTGATAACTGTTGAGTTATCAATAAAATCAAAATGACAAAATATGACAAAATTTACCCGAATGGTTCTCAGCACAATCGTTGACCGTAAGTATTTTTTGAAATCTATTGACAGTTAATATAATTAATTCTATTTAGAATATATTACAGTTTCCAAAGATGAAATAGACTGTTTTAAAGCATAACTCAATATGTAGCTATTTGGCTGACTTAGAAAAGAGTGTTTATGATTGCATATTTTGTGCTTCTTTAGTTTGAGTCCTCAAACAAAATTTTACAAATGACTCTGATTCACTTAAGGGAAAACGGTGCAATCCGCTCACATTATTGTAGATATCCGTGATTGGACCCGTGATAAAGTTAAACTGTTATTTTGTGGTGCTTACCAGTACGCCATATTTAAATTTCAAAGCTAATCTTAAAGTTATTTAATTAATACCTGGATGTATCTTGCCAACTTTGTACTAAACTATGACTAAATTTTCATATTGTATTATGAAATGTAAAGAATAAATTTCACAGATGTAATCTTTTTGTTGATTTGGTGAAAAGTATTTCTTTGATTAAGAGAATCCGTGAACCAGTATAACAATAGTTTTCTATACTCAATGATTCATGAATCTGTGACCTTACCTTAATATGTAATGCTGGATTAAAAATATTCATAACTCTCCTTTTTTCTGTTTTGTTTTAGGAGAAAATTTTGATCTCCTTTTTTGCATGGACACATGTCTATTAAAATTAGTAATACAGAAAACTATAGTTTATGACTTTTGAGGAGGCTTGTTGAAAGGTTTTTATTCTTACTGTCCTACTTTTGTTGGAGTTTGACATTTTTATTGTTAATTACCAGTAGGTAAATAAGGTAAAATATATACTTATATATTTGTATAATATCCAAGAATAATTATTCTGAATATTCAAGATTATAACAGGGTTATAATCTCCTTTATGTGAGTTAGTTTTACAAGTGTGATTTATAAATTTACCAAAGATAGTATTTATGTATCATGGCTATTATCAAAATATTTTATGTTTAATCGTAGTACCAATCGATTTTAGTTTTCGTACCTTGTGTGTTGACTCATGCGGGGAGTAATTGTTTTGAATTGTTATCTCTTGCTAGTTTCACACAAGTGCTTATTTACTATGTCTATTGTGGAAAAATTCTTTTGTTTTTGTGGATTTACCTTGACAAATCAATTTCGAAAATTTCATAACATAGATGAGTTAGGGGTGACCTGATGACTAAAAAACTATCTAGCAAAATGGTGTTGTAAATAGATTAAGATTATCGAAAATAATATTCGTATATTTTTTTCAATAAAACATTTTTAAATTTGAAGTTATTTAAACCTTTTTTAAACATAGTTCTTCATTTATTTTCCTTTATTCCAATAATTAGTATTGATTGAATACGATGAAACATCTATTTGCAAAAATGGTTAAAGTTATTGAAATTTATCTTTGAAGAATAGTTTTTCTATAGACAAAATTTTTTTAAGTATTAAATAATATGTCTAGTTTGTCAAAAATTACAAAACTTACTTTCCAAACCCAAACACATTGATCCAAAATAAAAATGTAAGGATAAATATAAAGATATACTCCAATAAAGGATAGTAGTAATGCTTATTAAAAATAAGCTTTATATAGTACAAGAGTATGAGTATGGGGTTAGTAATTTTGCTAAAATGACTTTACTATATAAAATTAGCCATCGGGAATTAAAGTTCTTTACACATTTAAAAATTCTTCCATAAAAAGTTTTATAAAAAACGGACCAAAGTTGTTCATAAACAAAAATAGATAATTTTTGTAAAAATTTACTAAACAATTTCATTACAATTTGTATGTGCTATAATGAATTAATGAAATTTGTGTTAAAGTTTGTAATGGAAATTGATTAAAGGTATGGTAATGCCTGTTATCTTTATTAAAATCACTATAGGTTGTTTTATCAGATCAGCTGACGTGTGGGTTTATTGTCCTGATGAGCTTAGGACATGTCATTTATAGACATGGAGGGAGAATGTAGATCATAACACCTCTGAACATTCATGTTTATTCACTTTAATAATTTACTTCCCTCATGAGTTGTTCATTATCTCAAAATACTTAACGCCAACTTAACTTTTTCTAAATTAAATATGTGGGTTTTATAAATAGAAAACATAATTCACGATGAAATTGATTAAACTTATAACAATATTTCTTTTTATAAAAGTTGATTTTGATGCTACCGCTTTAACGAGTACAAACGTTAATGAATATGATTATTTAAAGAAGCAAGTTGTAAATTTCTGCAAGGATTTTTTAGAAAGAAGTTTTTGTGTCTGGAGTCCAAAGGATTACAATAACTACAAAAGGCTTTACAGTGATTTGAAAACGTTTGTGTTGAAGGAGTGTTCAACTTTCATTCCGGTGTTGCAGTACTCGAGTGTGGAGTATGTTATAAGTGAGTGTGAAAAAGTTGTACTCGTCGAACCGAGTCAGTTCGATATCTGTGAGTTTATTTTGCTAAACAGTCCCATTCGAACAGTGACGATTGCAGTGCTAACTCATAAAACAATCAGTACTTTTATAAATGACAGCGAGGAATGCAGAACTTTATTCGATTCTATGAATATTTTGGTTATTTCTGTTCCAAACGGTGAGAAGAAGTTGTTGAGTTCAACTGTGAGTGAGATGGATTATGTTGTTGAAAATGGTGAAATTAAGAGGAATCCTAAAATAATAATCCCTAATTTTCAAGGAAAATTAGTGAAGGTAGCAACGTTTAGTTTCCCACCTTTTGTTCTTCTTAGAAATATAACTGGATCAGGTAAGTTTGATTTTCAAAGAGTTTATTTTGTTATGATTATATTTGAAAAATAGTTAACCAGTTTCCATTATAACTTTAATCGTGTGTCACTATTGTACTTTCTACCTTGTTTATACCAGTGGTTATTATGTGTTGTTTTCAGAAACTATAATTTTTCTTCTTTGTTGAGAGTCCAGGTTTCTGTTTTATATAAAATTACTGGTCAGATTGTAAACATTTTATGGTTTATTTTTTTTTAAATCTAATAGAATGTTTACTAATTGCTGTATTTCAGTCGAGTACATTGGCATTGAGATGAGTTTGTTCCTGAAAATGGCGGCTTACCTTAACTTCACGTGGGAGGTTGTGCCACTGAAGAGCCCCGGGAGGTATGGGAGGTTTGAGAACGGAACGGTGGTCGGAGGCATGGTCCAGGCATTGAGGGAGGGCGCCGCAGACATCGGGTTCTGCAACATGTGGCAAAGGTTCATCTCCCTCAGCAGTATGGAGTTTGGACCGCCTTTGAACCTGGTGAGTCCCTTACTGTTCATTTTGTCATTACTACCGTAATTTAAACAAAAAATATGGTTCAATCTTTGGCTGCAGGTCTACGGCAGGCAGAAATACCGATTGAACTGCACAGGAAAGAGTGGAGGAGCTACTTAAGCTCTCCGAAGGGGATAATAGCTTTTTGGGGGTCTTCTGATGGGATACAGCCCTCTGAGGAAACACCTAATGATTATTGGACTCCTGCAGATTCTATGAGGTGAACCTTGAGACTGCAACTCACTTGTAACTTAATTGCCCGGCACCGAGTGAGAGAAGATGGAAATCCCTTGGTAGAGTCTTTCTAGTCCATGAGAAATTTAAGGAGTTAGGTGTCTTGCAGCTGCTGGGCTTTGAAAAAGGACTAGAGCTGTGGTACTAACATTAATCAAAGTGCTACAAAAGTTCCCCAGGTCCAGATAGCATAAGGGTAGCCCTGAATTCCTTATAAATCTTACTTCCTTTAAAAGATTGGTAACACAAACGGAGCTGACAGGTATAAAATCTGTGATTGGTCTCTAAAACTTTTGCTTCAAATATGTTTTCTGGTTTTTTCCGCTTAGTAGTTTTATTTAGTAGTGTTTTTCGTATGTAGCACATTGCCCCGTGACATTTTGCCCATCATGTTTAGGGCTTCCTCAGGAGGTGACTACGTGATGTGGTTGCACAGTGGCATGCACTTTTGCATACGGAAGAGTCCGGGGTAGGTTTTTTGGTGGCTCAGCCTTTGTCGGAGATTGTAACCATAATGTAGTTGTACATTGTAACCCCAACTCCCACCCCCACTACACTCTTCGACGAAGCCAAGCCGCCAAACAACCCACCCTGATTCTTCAATATGCAAAGGTTTGCGCCACCGCGAAACCACCTCACATAGTCACCTCCTGAGGAAGCCCAACACATGATGGGTAAGAAAACAAGGTTAACTGCACCACGTGTGCCAACTTATAAGCAGAAAATCCGATAAACGAAATACGTGTTGTTGATGTTCAGTGCTGAGGGAACTAACGTGTTAATATGTGTGTGATTGGTTTTTGTGAAGATCACCGGTTAATTATCTCAGTTCTAACAAGACTTATTCGTTTATTTTGTGAGACATCCCTGATTGCAAACAATTTTTTTACGTGAGCTTTCCATCCCTTTATCCTTAGCGCCCTGACTTAACAAATTTGTTGACCAGTGAGTAATATTGACTAAATGCCAAAACTTCGACTCGCTTCAGATTCTACTCATGCAGAATTCCCATCCAAGGCAATCCAATCTTGAAGGCAAGCGCTCAGCCACACAGTCAGTTAATTTTGGCACTTACCCTAGAGTTTTGTCGGTCATCCTGAAGATTTGCTAGTTGGATGATTCAATAGTTATAAAATTGTGTTTTACTCTTTGTTTATGGAAAATTAACATGGTAATTTGTCAAACATTTGTATTCTGTTCCAGATCTACGTGACGTTTATCGTGCGGCGCCCCTACCAGCTGCTGGACCAATGGCAGTCTTTATTCATGATATTCACCATCACTGTCTGGCTGACCATTGGTGTCACCTTTCTCATACTTACCTTCGTTTACTGGCTGGCTTGTCATGCTGCACCCGTTGTAACGAGAAAGCCGAGTAAGTTAAATTTAGTGATTTCCTGAACAAGTTTACTGAGCACAGTAGCTCAGGGTAACACGCTGGCCCAGTAAGTCAGAGGATGCTGGTTCAAAAACAAATGCAGGATGCTTATCCTGCATTTTAATGCAGAAAACCCCAAGAAATAAACTACTACACTGTGCATACCTGGTGCACACATTCTTTACCTCAACTGTGACAGACTTAACCTCTAGCGTCCAATCAGATACTCACACCCCCACTACTTTACCAAATCAGCTATGAAGATGTTCTACCAGTCCCATATGCTCCTACCCTCCCCCACATACCTCAGATCACTAACCAACCATTATCCATTATCCTTGCCATCGTTTAGAACAAGAAAAAGTTTATTCATGTTATGTATCTTAGAAAATGTGTAACAGACGATTATTTGAGATTGGCCTATCATGCATTTTTTGAAAGTATAATTTGATATGGGATAGTCATATGGGGAAATGAAATAAGCATTGAAAGTTTGATGAAAATTCAAAAGAAAGCTGTGAGAATTGTTAGTGGGGCATAAGTCTTGACCACTGCAAACCTTTAGTTATAAAAACAGGGTTTTTAACTGTTGTTTGTAAATCTGTACATTTATGTGTAAATTTATGAAGTGGAAATGTGTATGTTATTTAAGAAAAATTTATTCAATGAACTTCGTTGAGAGGGGAGATTCGCAATTACAAAACTAGGCATAACCAACATTTAGAGTAGGAATGGTCAGAACTCAAAATGATCACTCCTCTCTCGCAATCAATATTTTTAATAAATAAACCTTTGGTGTTATAAAATCATGTATTCCTGTTTTTTCTCTTACTTGATATGCCTTGAATCAGAGGAATCCTTTTTATAACATAAGGATTTTTTAAATATTTGGCTTTTAAATGAAAAATTGGACTTTTAACTAGTCTATGTTTAGTAGATATAATCATTGAACAATAATTGTAGGTCCTTTGTGTTTTATTACTTTGTTATTTATGCATACAGTAGACCCTCTGTTAACCGCCCTGCTCAGGACTAAGCCTAGGTTGGATAACTTTAAATGGTGGTTATACCAGGCAACCCAAAAAATTTAAAATGCTCTATGATTAAACATATGTTTGATATTATATTAATAATAACCTATTTTTATTATGAAATATGCTCTGTTAACAATGAACTGGATTACATACCTAATTCACTACTGAACTGGGAATGTAGATAGACGATCTCTCTTCTGTATTGCACCATCATTTCACATCTTTACGTAGAGTAGGAATACTGCTTAATAAAAACCCAAGTTGAATTCTAACCACACAGATTTATTTTTCATACAGTAATAGGCCTACTGTAATACACACGTTTGAATAAAAAATATATACAGTACACGCGGAATGAGTACGGTAAAGGATGCAGAGTATCAATAGCCTGCCAATATTTGACCACCTGATGAATCGCACAAGAATTCACTAAAAAAAACAACAGAAAGGATACATCTTTTGGTTACGGTAAATTGATATGTGTGTGATCGTAAATCTCGTGATTTCTAAAAAAGGGCGGTTGAACCTTGCCTCATTAAAATTCAGGGTGGATAAACCGATCTCGGTCTTTGGTGTGGGGGAAGGCGGTTAAATCTGGCGCCGTGTGATCCAGAGCCGGTTAACAGAGGGTCTACTGTAACTGCATGTGGTACACCAGAGTTTCGGTAATCCGAACTAATTGGGACCAAACCTTGTTCGGAATACCAAATTATTCTAATTATCTGGAAATAAACACGACACACATAAAACATAAAACAAACAATGATAAAACAGTGTTATGTTTTAGGCCTACTTTTTATGCTATTGCAGACATTACGGGAGATATAGTCAATTGTTCGAAAAGTAGTTTACAGAAAATGGATGTTAAAGAGTCGGACCGAGAATCGAGTCTATTATGATGTAGGTCTACTGTGAGTATAGTAGCTAGGCATCGCCCTACGCTATCTCAAGCAACTGTGCTGTCGAGTACTTGGTATTTATGACATAATGGCCCAACTTTTCATTGGT
Organism: Nephotettix cincticeps; assembly: GCA_023375725.1. Classification (NCBI taxonomy): domain Eukaryota; kingdom Metazoa; phylum Arthropoda; class Insecta; order Hemiptera; family Cicadellidae; genus Nephotettix; species Nephotettix cincticeps. The sequence continues at coordinate 45,507,763 of CM041787.1, forward strand.
TAACAGGATTTCTTTGTTATGTGAAAAGACGATAACTGAATTCTTATGTTCCAAAAAATAATTTATTGTGTTTAATTAAAAGTGTATACATACTACTATTTAATGAATGATATTGTGTTTTAGATTAAAGTGTTATGATTCAGATTTTATCGCTTTGATTTTAATCAAAATTCAGTATTTCTGCATCAGGTTGTTTGGATTACCAGGACTCTGGTGTACTAAGAAAAATTATGTGTAATAATAATTGATGTAATAATGATTATTATTGATGTAAAATTGGCAGTCTCTGTTTTTTGTCAGCCTTTGTGGCATCTATAGTAACTATTGCTTAAATTTCAATGTTCTGTGCTTTGGATGAGATCAATTATTGAAATGATGTACATTACTGAAAGATTAATAAATTGTCTATTGTAACAAAACGTACTGGTTCATCGTTATTCCTTTAGGCTATGATACGAAATGACGTATCTGTCCATCAATACTCATTAACTGGGTAATAGTCTGTTACTGTTTGATGTTGCAGGCATGACAGAGAGCTTGATGTTCTTGTTGGGTATCCTGACCATTTCCTCATCGTACTCCATCCCCGCCTCGCTCATCTCGAGGCTAGTTATCCTTTGGAGCTTCTTCTTCGCCCTGCTGATGATGACCGCGGTGACCAGCTGTATAGTGACTCGCCTCACGCTACCCCTGTACTCGCCCCGTGTCGATACAGTCGCCCAACTGGTTGAGGGCGGTTACTATTGGACGGATCCTTCCTATCTCATCTCCAACGAGGTCAACAAGGAGTTCTTTTTTGATATGAATGTGAGTATGTCAACTTTTTAAGGTTACGTAGAGAAGTAATAACTGTTTCGTCACTTTTGAGTAAGACAGAAATTGACATAGGTTAAACACTTTGAGGAGTACAGACTATTACCCAGTTTAGAAGGAGTGATGTAGCGGTATGTTATTTTGCACCATGGTCCAAAGGAGTAACGACATACCGATATGTTTTTTTACATAATATGAATCACCTATTGTTTTTTTTCGTTCTGAGCGATGGGAAGACGTTGGTTAGTGATCTGATATGTTTGGGGGATTGGGTCTGATTGGACAATAGATGTTAAGCCTATACTGTCACAGCTGTGGTAAAGAGTGAGTGCACCATGCATAGTGTAGTACTTGGTGGAGTTTTCTGCATTTTACAGGATCAAAGACTATCAGTTGGATATGAATTTCTTTATTATTTTCAGTACTATAACATGGTTTTCGATGAACGAAAAACAATATTCGTTCAGAAGAAATATTGTGACTTTTTAAATACATAAAATATGTATTTTGCATCAATAGTATTAAATTTGCAACAAATTATACTCACTATTAACCCATTTTTAGTTTGTTTTATTATTCCTGAGGGCACTTTTTATGTTATAGCTACTACACCCATTTGTGACTTACCAGTGTACATCATTACTCCTTTAAGGGTTAAAGGAGTAATGACAAAATTCCACAAAACTTAAAAATGACGGTCAGTAAATTTTTTATCCAACATTCATTTTTTTCAGGATGATTGGCACAGACTATTCGAAAATCGCTATGAATACATCCCTCCGAACCAGATTGTACCCCGTATTTTGTCAGACCCAAAAGTAGTTCTCCCCGTGCAAAGATGGGGCATCGAACACGTCCTAGTGAATATTGATGGAGTCAGGATAAGAACGGATCTGAGCATGTTTCGTGTAATGCGCGGCTATACACGACTTGCGTTCACATCGTTTGTGTATAGGAGGTATTCAGGGTACAACGAATTGTTTAACAGAGTTTTCCAACTGTTTGTTGAGTTTGGGATGTGGCAAAAACAGAAACGACTCATGACTTTTATGCGTCTCAACAGAAAATATTTGCTGGAAGAAGAATACGAACATGATTTTAGTCATTTACAACCACTCACTTTAGTTAATTTGTATCCTGCGTTTGTTATCCTCGTTATCGGACACTGTGTTGCGGTTTTTATACTTTTGATTGAACTGATTTGTAATAAAATGTGTGAATATTGTCGTAAAACACATATATAACTGAAAGAATAATTTATTTTCCATTTTTTAAGAAAACCTCACATTTATTTTTTACTTATGATAGATAACTTAAGAGACACATATATTAAAAATGTAAAAACTCTTAAAACCAACTTACCTTTATAAAACCTCAAAATCGTTACTATAGGCAAATAGGGATGATGTTTATTGTGTATAGTATAGAATAATATGTTACTATACTTTGGGAATATACTGAGTAACACTACAAAACTCATTTATTACACGTGTTTTATTCATACAAATTTCCACAGCATATTTTCTCTAAACCTATTGTATTTGAAAGTTTTGTTTAGGGACTATAACATAATTGTGGGTATTATTAGAAGAAATTAGACCCACATTTAACTAAAATTTAAAAAAATATATATATAATTTAGGTTTAATAGATACAGTATACCCTCTCATATCTGGACCCTCTGATATCCGAACGTGATTTTGAAAGAATGCACAAATTTAATAACACTCTAGGGGGCCAATGTTTGTTAACCCAATAGTCGCCAATGATCTTTGTAGGTTGGTTAGTAGTGTGACGGTTCCCGAACGCGGGGTTGAAGCCATGTGGACAGCGGTAATGTTCAAAAGCGGAGTGGGGGAACAATGAGTCACCGTAGTCCTGAGCACCTGAGTTTTACTATCTGGTGCAAGGTCACTGACTCACAAAACAATAAACCTCCCCACCCCAATAGCCAACTTGTCACGTGTACTGTAGTGACAACACCCGCATCAGTGGTCAGTGTCGCCTTTGTTTTGCTTGAGTGACCTAGTCTTTCTTGCTCTACGTTCTGTACCGCTTTGTACTGTATTACGTAATTTTTAGAGTTTTGATGTTATTTAAAATATTAGTATTACAACCAAAATTATGATTTTTTATTTAATATCCAAATGCTATTCCCATCTCATATCCAGATTTTTTGCTATCCGGATACTGTACCTAATTTAGTCATAAAACAACATAATTTATTATCGAAATTAGGTTTTTCCACAATCAAACAAATGAAAAGGTATTTTTCTACAATCTTTAAAAATTAAACTTATGTCTGTACATTCTTGGAACTATGTTTGGTTATTTTTACGTTTTATACCCTAGAAAATCTGATATGGATCTTATCTAAATTTCTGTATGTCTTTCTGTAACGCTTCTCTGAGAAAATTAGAGCACCCACAGATATAAAACTTATTTTTTACCTTTTGGGGATGGTTTTTGTTTACTTTAAACTGACCCATGCAATATGGAAATAAAATAATGAGCTCTCAAAAACCCAGTTTTGAGCATTATAAGACATTTTTCTCTAAGTTTTACAGAACATGTGATCTAATAGAAAGAAATAGCTATTATCTGTCAAACTAAAATCAATGTTAGTTTGTTTATATTGATAATTTATTTTAAAACTTTTCCAAAACCTACTATATTGAAAAAATGTTATGCTTACGTATAGCAAATTTTAATAACGATACAAATGTTCTGATCTGTCTATTTCAAAATAACTTGAGTTGAGAATTCATTTTTTCTTTGTATTTGTTTGTGAGGGCCTGGATGGCCATGGTCTAAATCGCTGGTCTACAGAGCTTGAGGTTGTGGGTACAAATCCCACCTGTGGCAACAAAAATGAAATCTCAAAATTACCGGGGTCCACCCAGCTCTGTGAGGCAATTGGGAAGCTACGACATCAGTAGCGCATCCTGGTATAGAATGCTAGCACTAACACAATGAAGACCACGCGATGCTGACCACATGCAGTTCATTGTACTGAAAGATACAACATAAGTCGTGGCTAGTAACAAAGTAAACCTTTGAACAGCCGCCATTTTGTACTGGATCAACGTTTTTGAATGTGGTTTATGACATTAAACTCTGCTAGCTAAGCCCTTTTACCCTTGCCAGGCGGCTGACAACATTTCTCGCAGCTTGGTGGTAGTTCTCGAAACAACCAATAGAGTGCATGGTTATATTGCTTTAGCCTCTATGCACACACAAAACCAATATGGCAGCTTTGTTGAAGTATTTAGTGACTGAAATTAGTTGCTTGGCGACTTTGGCCCATATTCATGCGCTCCCGTACTGCTTTTGACGAGAAAACTCACGACTCATTACGGCCAGCTGTTTTCACTTTCGCTAACCTTGTTTGTTGACGTTTTTCTGTAAGTATTTATTTTCAGTGTGTTTTACCAGTAAACAGTGTATATTGTGTGTGTTTTTATTGAATAGGTAATATTAAATAATAATTATTAACTGAAATGGCTCAGCCAGACGAAAAAATTCTATTTAATACCTAAAAATAGTCTTAAAATCTTCAATAATTTAAAAGTGAAGCACATTTATGTTTTATACTTTATTGAAGTTACCTAAATCCAAAAAGAACATTGGGAAAATAATATTTTGATTTTTTTACGCTAAATAAGCAGGGACCCTGATTTTCAGTAGCGCTTTAAGAGTTAAAATTATGTGCATATTAACCTATGCTTCTATTTAGGATTTCCTTCTGACTCCTTACCCCCGTGGTATGACAAAAAATTGGTAGGGTAGTTCCTTAAAAAGTAGATTTTTAGGTATGGTGGTGATGTACTAAATCTTAATGATTTAGCTTTGATCGTTTAGAAAATATTAAACCTGTGTGGGACTTTATATACACCCTGTATATGAAAGTAGAATAAAATAAATGGGGTGCCCTATGAAAAGTTTATTGTAAGACGTAAAATAAAAAAGTTAGCTAATGGAACACTATTGGCTGCACAGCCTGTATACGAATTTTGATGTTGCAAATCATTTGAGATAGTAAGTTATTTACTCAGAACGTGCAGAACATGTGAGTTATAACTGGAAGCGTCATTTTTCGCACAATCAATCTTGTCTGCTCCCGCTGCAATAGAGCGATCCTCAGTTTCTGCCGCTGACACATTTCCAACCAATCATTCCAACCGACAATATTGATTCTCTGACCACTTCATTAATCATCTCTTACCACCTCTTTCATACTTGTACCTTTTTTATTGACCAATATCTACAATGTTTATTCAAATTTATATAACTTTTTTGTTTAACTAAAATCAATAAGCATGCCTTTTGTACGGAGTATACAATTCAATGTTATTAAGCAAGATAATTATTATCATTATGAAATATAAACCTGAAATTTCAAACTAATAAACAGAAATAAAAATAAGTTATCAGCTCAATTAATTACAATGAGGTATATTAGACTAAATTATAAAATTTGTATCCTTACAAAGATTTATTACACATTAAGATAACATTTTTCTATAGTATTTTTGATACAGGTTTTTAATAAATACTCAATGTAAACAAACTGATATTGGTTTTAATTTGACAGCTTATGGTTATTTATTTCTACTAAAACACTTTTATACGATCACATGTTCTCTAAAACTTAGAATAAATAAACGGTATAAACAAACGTAGTATAAATTTAACATAGTATTTTTTTTATTAAATATACCATTGTAAAAATAAATGGAAAAAAATAAAGCCTGTAATGCCAAACCTTTTTGAGTGAATTTTGTTGGGTAATGTGAACTTACACTGCATACCAAGTTTAAAGGAAAACGTTTGGAAATAATGAAAAAATTGATTTTTTAAATATTTTCCATAAAAATAACATTGGGTGCTCTTAGACAACTATATTTTACTATGAATAATTCAAGATTCTAGTTTGTTTAGTTTTTAGGCTGGTTTTAATGGTGTTATCAAATTGTACTTTACCTTTATTATTATTGCGGAAAACTTAAAATTGATTTCTTGACATTTAAAAGCCCATAACTTTTGAAATGTCATTTTTACAGACATGAGGTCATGACATACTATTTATCTAAGTACTATAAACTGCTAAATTTTATTGAAAATCGTTAGAGCCGTTTTGATCCAAGTTCAAAATTCATAATGGCGGCAATTTAAAATTTTAAAACTAAAATACTTTGAAAACGATAAAAAATATAAGGGCCACCGTTTTGGATATTGATCTTGAATCGTGCCAGCTATTTTTTTAATAATAGTAGTCTACTAATGTGAAACACATACCAAATTTAAAAATAATCTGTTAAAAAATGTTTGAAATAAAAAATATTTTCTGAAAAATACAAAATGGCGGATATCTGAGAAAATAAGCGTTTTAGGCCATACCTCCAATGGAACTTTTTTCTTCCTTTTAATGTACCTAATCACTCACCGAAGTCCTGAAACGTTTTTCATGGACACTCTGTATTCACATACTTGTGTTATGATAATGTAATATCAGTTTGAGTTTAGTGGTAGGTGTAAACTAATAGATTTAAAAACTTTAACCGATTTTAAAAACAGTATTGGAAAAAGTAGTTAAATTTAGATAATGATTTATTTACAACAATACTCTTTATACTACTTATAAAAAAAATTAGCTAGGAAAAACAAAATCTGTAATAATGATTTATATTATAGTAATACTGTATATTATTGAACATGGTAGTGCTGTTGTTTAAATTAGATCATAAATACTGATACTAATACTTGTGTGACATTACTATAACTTTATTTATTTCAAGCATGAATATTGCATAGGATGTCTGAAATGCCTATTACTCTTGTAGTTTAATGACAAAAAACCATTTAATTTCATTTGGTGGTTTAGTATTTCAGAAAATTTCGGATGTTTTGACAAAAACATTTTGAAAAAAATACAACCTGAGATTAACTCATTTTCATCTTAAAATATACAGTGGAACCCCTCAAATCTGACCTTGGGTGGACTGTAACTCCAGTTTGTCCGACCAAGCTCAATTTCTAAGTGAATACAGTTTATATTTTTGTGAAAAGTTTATTTGTATACACAGCGCTTTAAATTTTATTTAGTTTTAATTGCAAATCATTTATACTTTATTAAAAATGTGAAGTCCATACTTTTTAGTTTGTAATTTTTCCTTTTAGAATTAATACATATTCTCGTGTAAGTAGATGTTTTCAGTTCACATGCCGTTAACTGTTTAAAAAGAAGTCTTTTTCTATTACTGTAGATGTATTTTAGTTCTTAAAGCTTTTATTTTTTTATACTTTAAACGTCTTATATTTTTGTAATAAATATTAGAATCAGATAATACAACCTGTTTTTATTCTGACCATGGTTCTACTTTACCTATAAGTGTGGGTCAGTGTCTTATTTATTTAAATATACATGAATAATAGTCGTTTGAAAAAAATGGTAGTGGTGGTGGTGAGACACCACCTCTGAGTCTATAAAGTTTCGAGTTAGTGAGGTTTCACTGTACCAGATTTTTCAATAACTACAGTATGATACTTAAAGTAACTGATAATTTCAAAGAAATTACCAAAGTAAGAATCATTCAAGGTATTATTTCTTTTGAATTGTAAATCCTTTTCCATTCCAAGAATCAACAATAATTAAGACAATAGGTCTGATGACAGAAGACTTAAGAACCACTAAGTCGCTTTGAGGGACTTACGTACCAAAGCGGCTTCTAGTTACTTGTAAAAGTTAGTTCTGATTCAGACAATCTAATAAGTTATTCTTCAGCTAGGCCTACATTGTTTGTGTAATCAATGCCAAGCTATTAGTTAATCATAAGTTATTCATTGCAGTTTAATATAATATCTAAATTTTCTTATAACATATCTTAAGAATTACTGACATCAGAGAAATTTGTTATATTTTGATAGGGAACAAATCCGGAAATTTAAAATGCAAATACTGATATCGTTACTTTTTAATAATTTTAAATTTATTAGATAATTAATTAATTAACAGCCAGATTACAAATGGTGTCTAGATCTGGAAACAATGAATGAAATGACGAGGTGGTTATAGTCATAGTCATATTTCTTTATTCATTTTTGTGTACAAATGGTACAAGTAATAGTGTCAGCATATAAGTAAAAAATATAGACCTACCATAGACAGAAACAAAATCAAAACAGTACATAACTTATTTTGTCAATACTGTCTCACATTCACATAAAGTAATGTTTAAAATAATACAAAATAATTATTTTGACGTATGAAAGCCTGTACATTGAAATGATTGTCACTAAAAAATAAGTAAATAAATAAATAAATAATTTGTTTACAATTTTTTTATTTGTTTTTATTAAAGGCAGGTAGAAAGTTCTTCAAGAGAATATAAGGCTTTATTTATCAAATAGTCTTTTAGACTTCTGAAAAATTTAGTCTCACTGGGGATTAATTTGATATTTATAGGGATGTACTTCAAAAATTTATTCCCCATGTATTTTGGGTTTTTTTCAAAAAATTTAAGTCTGTGTGTGCTAATAGTTTCATTTTTTCTTTGTGTAAAATAGGAGTGTTGAGGCTGCTTAGAATTACTCATTGTTTTCCCTTTTCTTGCTATCAGAATGGTCTCAAAAATGTATTGGCTATAAACAGTGAAAATTTTCAGTTCTCTGAAATGTTTCCTTGCTGATGCATCAGGTATTAATCTCAACATGATTCTTATAGCTCGTTTTTGTTGTTTTAAGATGTTATCCATATTAGTTTTGTTTGTTGACCCATATAGTCCTATACAATATGAAATGTGTGAATGCACATGAGCAAAGTAAATGTATTTAATGTTTTTAAATTACAGTAGTATCTCATTTGAGACAAGGCATAGATTCCAGAATTTATTTTCATTAGAATACCGTGTGTATGGTCATCCCAATTAAAATACTGGTCTATCTTCAGTCCCAATAAATTAGTGCTTGTGTTATTCATAACATTTTATGTTCCCCACCCACCATTTTCAGAGCAAATAATTATAATATTTCATTTTTCATAACTCTTAATGGTTTTGGAAATATAAAAATAATACTTTAATTGGACACTGCTTGGCTTTGTTTTTATAATAATAATAATAAATATTTATTTCTTATCTAACTTTACATTATGTAATTACAGCTTCAACTATACAAAATAAACATTAAAATTCATTTACATATATATCCAGACTGTCCTTCACTATCATGGTTTAAATTCAGTCATACAATTTTTTCCTGACGAGAAATTTCCTCGGAGTGGAGGAAACACAGTTTATAAGTTTTCAATTGTGACAGAGGCCAAAACAGTCTTAATTTTTTTATTAGATTAAAAAAACCCTAACTCCAAAACTTTATAGATAATAAAATTAATATAACGTAAATAAAAGTCTTCATATAGTTAAAATAGAAAAAAGTATCGAATGTTGCAATAGTACCATTCATAAGGAACAAAAAAGAAAAGTCACCATACACAATGTCACTCTAATAAATAGCTACTACTTTTTTGAGCTGACACAGTTTAGAGAAAAGTAATTAAAATTAAAACACACACACATATAATCACTTATTATGAAATATACAAACATTATAACACTAGTGAGGTAACAAACAAGGCTCAGAGTCAAACCAATACTTTGACATGACTAAAATGAGTAACAACAATTATTTTTGAATTATTGTTCTTATATTTACTTTTTTATTTATTTATTTTTTATGTTTTGGAATTATAATTTGTTATTTTGGTTATAGAAACATTTGGTAGCCAACAAATTCACTGTTGAAAAGATACCATATTTAATTACTGTATACAATAGTGAAACCAGCCAATTAGACAATGAATTTCAGGTATAGTTATGTTCATTGTAAAAATTGACATTTTGTACAAAATATAATTTTATATCCGTAAATGGTATATGAATCCTAAATTTATGCATCAGATTGAAAACAGTTTGACAGTTTTCATAAACCGAATTTCCTCCTATAAAATTCAGTTTGAATTCCAAAAACAAATAATATCAGTAACTTTAAAAACTTGATCAATTTAAAAGTTTGCCAATCAAAAGTTTCAACAAGTTCCTGCGGACATTTCAGTTTAAGTGATCAGTTCCATGGAGGGATTTACCTGGAATTGTACTCTTCCAGCGATTTAGCTGAGCAATTAATTTCAATGACAACATCGGTAGCAGAGATAAAGTTTTCTCGTTAGAGGAGGATCAAGTACAATAAAAAACTGATTTGAAACATACCTAACTAATTTGAAATTATAACATTGAATATGGAGGTTCCCACCAGGTCAATAAAAATTAACTTTTATGTGGTAAAATTTATGCACAAAATTGAGTACTTTTTACATTACATTACACTACATTTGCATTTAAAACAACAAAAGTATATTTAGTGAATATATTAGTTGTGTAAAAGCTATGAATCCCAAATTATGAAATAATCTAATAAGAATACCTTCCACCCAGCAAGGGAACCTCAGGACCTAAGGACCTCAGGTACTGGACAGGTCGCAGGTGGCGGATAGCGAACGTTCCATCAGATATGGTGGACAGCTGCGATAAGGGGTAACCTGAATAAGCAGACCTGGACCGAGGCGGCAGCACTAGAGGGCGTGGGAGGTTGATCAGAATGTTAACGTAATAATAATGTATAACTGAAATGAAACGATTATTTAATCAAAAGTTATAATATAAAAATAAATAGAACATTTTATTTTTCAAGAATACATATTCAATAAGTTAGTTTAAATTCTATCGCAACGTCCTTTAATACAGATTTGGATGATTAACTTACAATAGGTGGCAGTCATAGCTGAGTGGGTAGAGTACTGGCCTACCACCCAAAAAACCCGGGTTTAATTCCCGGTGATGACACATGAAATATAATTTCTCAGACTGCCACCGTGCTTCGGAAGGCACTTTAAGCTGTTGGTCCCGGCTACATAAGTAGTCGTTAGGTCACGTTAGAGGCAGTAGTGCGACCTGAAAACTCTAACATTAGCCCTTGGCCAGAAGGTTACACGGAACTTTACTTTACTTACAATAGTATGGAAGTAGTGCACAAGGAAGCTACTTCCAGCCTCAGACGAAATTGAACAAAACTATTGAGTAGAAAAGTAGTAGGGGCGGGTTTTTACCTTCACTTGATTCTAGGAATGAGGTGCGGAAGGTATATGGGCGCTATCATTACCGACATCACCCGTAGTAGTAAAATCACGGAAAATAAAACCAACCTAGAAAAATTGCCCTGTAAGCCTAATATGTTAAGTCTAGTTAGAATATTCCTAATTGTTAGTTTTTAGTTCTGTGTTATGAACTTATTTTATGTTATATTGGAAATTATTTGTGGAAATAAAAAATCTTTAAATCTTGGTTAATAAGAGAGAAAATGATTTCTATGTATGAATTAAACAAGAAATTTAAATATGCTAAGTGAAAAATATAATAGCAATGCGTAATGTGTATAATTATGAGATAAATGTTGTTGAAATTTAAGATTCAATAAAAATCTCCTAAGCATCTCTTAAACTCTCATGTTAATTATTTTTCATCCAGTTCTGTAATTTAGAGATGCGAGTTTCTAATTAACAGAGATGCCAAAAGACTGGATGGCATGATTAAAATGTCTGAATCAGAGTGTGGGTTGGATAAAGCATTAGTTGGGTGGTGTGGATGTGGCATCAACCTTCGCTTTAGGAATATATGATAAGCTCTGTAGAATGTCTATTTACTAAGGAAAACTGAATCATTGAAACCCGATACTTATGTTGGTTTAACAGTAAATAAATTTTACAAGCTTTACTGTTCAGTATAGTCTATATTAATAAAATAAAGTTTTTTCTGTACATTTCTTGGAATTATTATATTTTTGGTGATTTATATGTTTTCCTTTTTTGTTTTGCAAAAAGCCGTAACTGGACTTGTCTCAATTTCTGTTTGTACAAAGGACGGGCTTACTGATAGTATTAAGATAATTTTAAAAACGTGATAAAAGTTTTTTGTTTTATTTTACGTCTTTCAGTATCACTCATTGTTTTCTTAATTTGTTAACCACCTGAAAAATTAAAGTACTGTAGTTAAACTTCAAACATTGAAAATTGTTAGTAATATAATGTACATATAACAAACACCCTCTAACAATGTTACGTTAAACTTTAATATTAGTTTTAATATAATTTCGCCAAACTTATAATAATTATTCGCTACCTATTAATTTTTAACCTCTATGAAAATATTCCAAAAACATTAGGACAGGAGAAAACTAAATAATAAACATGGGATTTCAAAATCGTTGGTGCAACAGGAAAATAGATCCTTTTATTTGTTTTTAATCAAAACGTTCATCATTCATCAGTAAATATAAAATATATTTTCCCTGTTTTGTTTTAAGCAATAAATTAAATTTTAGTGTTAAAAAATAATTGGGTAGTGATTTGGAGTATAATTTTAAGAGCTATTTTATTAAGTGCACTTGCAGCCATAAAGTAACTTTGGTCTCAAAGCATTGTTGGAAATGTGGTCCCTTTGACAATGTGAGTCAACTGCAGAGTTTTGTTTGACTTAGGGACAGAGAAATATGAGGGAGGTTTTTTGTTGTGAACATATGCTTTTGGAACAAACTTGTGTTTGAATATAGTCAGCTGATAGATAGGGGTTATGAGGCAGCGTGGATTGGACTACATTAAGTTCTGAATTTTTGTTTCAATTTTAAGATAAATAATTTATAGAAAGTTGAGTGTATGTTGAAATATTTATTTTAAATTTAAAAGTTCTAAATTTTTTATTAATTGGGTTTTGGTAATGATCAGTATCTTAAAAATTGGGAAAAATAAAAAATGCAGTTCTAAATGTCCTGAATGAGCTCAGAGGAGGAACCGGAGGCAGTTATCGGAAGTCCAAGTCCATGTCTACTAACAGTCAAGGGTTGATAATTTGGTTTTCTGTTTATTTGGTTTTACAATTAAGTTTCATTAAAATTATTATTAGCTCTAATTACTGATACTGATACTTGTCGGAAGTCCAAGTCCATGTCTACTAACAGTCAAGGGTTGATAATTTGGTTTTCTGTTTATTTGGTTTTACAATTAAGTTTCATTAAAATTATTAGTAGCTCTAATTACTGACACTGATACTGATAAAACCTAGGGGAAAGATTGCACTGTGACCTATGAGATCTATTGTGCCTCCCAGACTAGTCTCCAGTTCTTGCCAAGAGAACCCCCTCTAGTCATAACACCTTAATGAAGTTTAGTATTAAGTGGGGTTCTAGCTTTGGGAAATCCCCCACTGCCACCTGGTGTGTTCCCAAGCTTCTGGCTCTCTTCTGACCTATTGCCTCACACTCGGCCAGTAGGTGAGTAGGTGTTTCCTCCCCTGATTGACAGTAGCTCTAATTAGTAAACATAATTAATATAGCATTAAAATATTTTTAAATATTCTATTTAAAAATATTTAGACGTTGAACTTTCTAATAAATTACAGTATACTTTACCTGAATAAAAAAATTCTGTTATTAAACACTCACATTTTTTGCATGGAAACAAAATTTTCATTTCTTAATGTAGTAATAAGAATAGAATAACCACAAAACTGAAATCCTTCCAGTCTTTGTACCCGAGTCTTTTGAAACTGAACTAATTAGCTGTGAGTTTAGTCAAAAGAATGAATAGCCTTAGTCTGATTAAATAAGCTTGGTAACTAAAATGAAGATGATAAAGTCGAGTTTTTTACATGAGATGTGAAAATAGATTAAAATTAATCAGGAGTTGGCAGTGTCTTTTTCACTGTCCTAGTTTACCAAAATTTATTTTTAAAATATCTGAGCCCATCCTACATTCATTCTTTTTAGTGAATCAGTGTGTCTTTTAGCGAATTTCCCACAGGGAAGAAGCTATTACCGTAGGTCTCATGTTAAGACTTAAGCCCGGGACCATGTTATTTCTTCGTTTTTAGGTGCCTAGAGACCAAAAACAATAGTCGTTAAAATTTTTATATATATATGTATCTGTGTGTCTGTGAACACGATAACTCTCGTAAAAATGGTCCGATCCAGACCAAATTCGGTAGAGACGTGTATTCCTACAAATGCTCGGACGAGTTTGTAAACCAGACATATCGGTCAATGGGAACGGGTAGTTTGGGGGGGATTTGTACCCCAAAATGGGGTTTTTTTGCGTTTTCAGATGTAATTTTTAAAAGTTTCTAATTTTATATTTCACCATTGGAATCAGCTTAAAAAACTACACAGTTAAGCTCCTTAAAGTTTTTCTCTATCTCCAACGGTTACCGAGATATGAAAAAATCTAAACACAGTACGTTGTATTGTGGGGCTCCAATGTTAATCTTATGGAGGATAGGGAAAAATTAATATTTCCCATATTAATCAATATTTTTGGATAAAACTTGATACTTAGCTTCATGTGGATGAGATCTATCCATATACGCTTAAAAATCATAGTTTATGTGTTTATCATGGAAGCAAACCTGCATACTCTTTTCCCATATTAATCATATGGGGAATAGGCAAACTCCTTTATTTATGGACAGATGTTGATGAAAGTTGGTATGAATGTTAAGATAAAAATTATTTATGGTAGAAATGACTACTTTCAGTGTTCCTCACTGCAGCTAACCTGCACACTCTTTCCCATGTTAATCTTATGGAGAATAGGCAAATAATTCTCATGTTTATGGACAGATTTTGATAAAACTTGTCATATATTATTATTATTATATTATTGATTTGGAAATTCGCTGAGTACGCAGGTCTGCTGCGACGGGGGTATTTATTGTTTTGGTGTTTTTACAGCGTCTTAGACAAATTATGGTTGGGAGAAAATTAATTATAATGAAAGAATATAAAAAAGATTTAATCAGTTGTACAGGAACACCTTACAAATAACAGTGAACCTTCATTAATACAGACTAATGGGTGTTCTGAGTAATCCAGATGATTGAAAATCAGGATGAAAAGAAATAACTTTAATATGAACAAAGTTACTGAATGAGACATCCTATATAGAAGACAAACATGTATTTTGAGTTTAGTTGTACGTATGTACAATGTGTTGATTACATTAAATTTTCTGTACCTTTATGAAATGGCAAGCTTTCCAGTGAGAAATGAGTGTAAGATGATTGTGGCGCAATCTTGTAATCTTGTTACTGACTAAGGTTGACATGTTCCTTAGACAGGACTGTTAATTAACATCTCAACAGCCAATGCCAGCTAAGGAATCTACAGTTTACATGGGATCTGAACCACAATTTGCCTCTGAATTACAAACTGGTCTACAGTAATATTATGAGAATCATAATTTTAACATTAACTAGCCAAAGTACCCGTTCTTCGCACGGGCTAAAAACGCTGAAAGGTGTAGGCTCTACTGATACATTTAAGGTATTGTTAATTAATTCTTCATTGTTTACAAAATGACAAAACAGGAGTGTCTACAACGTTTCAAAGTAACATATGTCAAATATTGGGAGAGGATAAGGATTAATGTAATAGAGACAGTCGTCGGAAAAAAACTTAAAATCTACCATTCTGCTATTTCAAATAATTCACTAATTTCGATCCAGTGAAAAATCAACTTTATTTCTTCTTCTTCCCGAACTGTCAAAATATAGTGCAAACAGATGTTGTCATTAGAAAATGTAAACATTGAAACCTAGGACGGTCACGGCAGCTCTTTCTTCTTCTTCTCCTTCTTCTCGAACTCTCAAATTTTAGTATTCACAGCTGTTGACATTCAAGTAATTTTATGTTTTCATTCTCTAAAAATGTAAACATTGAAACTTAGGACGTTCACAGGGCGTAGCCCGAGAGGATTTTAAGGAAATGAGTATGCCTATGTATTGCATGAGTTTAAGATCTACCTTTGCCTAAAATTTCAAACCGGTCGGTTCAGTATTTTTCGCATTTACTTGCCACAAAAAACCCACAAACAAACATATAGAAACCACCTCTTCTTTATAATATTATAGATTACTACACTAGGACCATTTAGTCAAATTTATTACACAGTATTATGAATACGGAAGAACCATTAAGGCGAATAAGACATTTTATTAACCAATAGGTCTTGTTGGTATGGTCAACTTGTTCTTTTCTTGATGGAGAGACAAACAACAAGAGAAAAATGTAACAAAATTGATGTTCTTTGCTTAAGACTATCTGGATTAGGAAGTCAGTGTTAAAACTGATTATGTTGACTGGAGATTACTGTGGCTATAAATACCTACTGGTTTTCTAAAGAGAGAATAATTAGTTCCATGTTTACTTTCTCCCCTTATACATCGTATATAGAGAAAGTATTGTTTTCGTCAAAATTTTTGAGTATGTTGTCTAATGTCAATCTTATGGAGAGAAACTAAATATAACTCTCTTATTTACTCTAATATTCCTCAAACATTTGGTAAGCAAGTCTATCTAGTTAAGTTTTATCCCCATAAAACCCACAAATTTAATGTTTCTCACGGCAGCAAACATACATACTCATTGTCCCTATAATTCTTACAGAGAATAGATAAATTGGTATAGCTCGCTTAACTGTCAACATAATATCAAAACTATTTTGAGTTTTTCCCTATTTAACAGTCTTAATATATATATACCATGTTAAATATTGCAGCAAACCTGCATACTCAGTACTATTCGATTACTATGATGGGAATAATATAAGTTGTATGAAATTTGCTCTACTCACACCAGCGTGCTGTGTGCAATCTCATTTTGGTTTCAGAGCAAATCTAAAAGTCATGTTTAAAGTCCTCAATTAATCTTGCCATAGTTGAAGTTTTTTCTAGCAACAGATTTTTCCCACAACCTGTGAAATAAGAATCTTATATACCTCTTAATAAAGTAAGGGTGATTTTATTATTACATAAAATTATGTCTGAAACACACTGCATATTTGTGGACAGTACATTTTTGATTGGAATATTTCTTGACTGTCAGTTTTGATTCACACCCCTTTAATTTGAATTTATTATAAATTAAACACAAAAACTCTCCAACACAATATATAAATCGTTCGTTTCAGGTTGTAGCTGGACTTGAATAACAATTAACCACTTATTGAAGACAAGCAATTTGTTTATTTTTAAAATAAAGTAACTTAAAGGTTTACATTTTAATCTCAACGGAGTAGAAAAAGACCCAGATTATGACAAATTAATTCAAACCAAAACCCTTCTGGTTATCTTCCAGTTTGGTAGTGAGAATTTTTTCATTTATTAAAGGAATCAAACATATTCAAATTGTAACTTTATTACTGTAACTGTGAAATAATTATATTGATCTATTTTTTCACTAAAAAACCTTGTGATAAATTTACTGTGATTATGATTAATCTGAAGTAAAATAAGATAACAGAGTAAGAATAACTAATATTTCATCCATTTTAATTACATAGAGGTCAAAAACAAACAAGTAATAAATCTAAAAAAAAGTGACATCTTTGGATTCATAAGCATAAAAAAGGTTATTATATTTTAATTATTTTATACTACTTGAAAACTCTTTGATAGTTGAGAAAGTTAGATAAAAGCGTGTTTTAATATTTTACTTAATTATCTGGTGTTCGTGGCAGGTTAAAATAATATCTCGCTCTTTTAAGTTCATTTTCGCTAATTAGTTTCTCAAAGATATAGTGAAAGAAGAAGTGGCAAAAGAGTTTCTATGTAGGGGACAGTCCTTTGGTAAACATAACTAAATTGTTTCTCATTGCAGTAGTTTTTCCCTCACGTTTAGTTTTTTACCAATGATTTTTTTGTTATCATAGACTATAACCTAACTTTATTTTCCTAACAAGCATTATGCCCGCTTTTGTGCGGGTGCTTTGATTCAGTGTTAAGAACATGTTTATTACAAGGATAAAATATAAACCTGAAATCTAGGAAATAAAAAGAATCAAAAATTTAATTTTTAGCTCCATTGTTTAGTTTTCGATGGGTGTCTTGCTAGCCTAGTGGCTAGCGTTTTGGACTTCGGTGCAAGAGGTCATGGCTTCAAATCCCGGGATGCCCATTAGGGTTTGGACGGCTTTCCTAAAAATGTTTATCTGATACCACTCCTTGACGCGGATTAAAAGAATTCCTCCGGCGTTGATACAAGTAAAAAAATTGTAATTTACTATTATATAAATTGGTTGAAATTCTATATATGTATTGAAATAACATTTTAATATAGTTTAATTTTTATATAGGTTTAAAATCAACTATCAATATAAACAAACTAATTTTGATTTTAATTCTCCAGCTAATTTTATTTATATTAAATGAATTTTATAGATCACATGTAAAACTTGCTCAAAACTGGGTTTTAAAGAACTCAATGATTTTATTTCTATAGTTTGTGGACAACAAACCTTTTTTAGTGTTACACAAAGACAAATATTTAGAGAAGATCCGTTTCGGCTTTTAGGAGTTATAAAACGTATGAATAACCAAATACCCCCGTCGCAGCAGACCTGCGTACTCAGCGAATTTCCAAATCAATAATATAATATTAATATATGACAAGTTTTATAAAAATCTGTCTATAAACATGAGAATTATTTGCCTATTCTCCATATGATTAACATGGGAAAGAGTGTGCAGGTTAGCTGCTGTGAGGAACACTGAAAGTAGTCATTTCTACCATAAATAATTTTTATCTTAACATTTATACCAACTTTCATCAACAGCTGTCCATAAATAAAGGAGTTTGCCTATTCCTTATATGATTAACATGGGAAAAGAGTATGCAGGTTTGCTGCCATGATAAACACATAAACTATGTTTTTTAAGCATAAATGGATAGATCTCAACCACATGAAGCTAAATATCAAGTTTTAACCAAAAATATTGATTAATATGGGAAATATTAATTTTTCCCTATCCTCCATAAGATTAACATTGGAGCCCCACAATACAACGTACTGTGTTTAGATTTTTTAATATCTCGGTAACCGTTGTAGATAGCGAAAAAATTTAAGGAACTTAATTGTGTAGTTTTTTAAGCTGATTCCAATGGTGAAATATAAAATTAGAAACTTTTAAAAATTACATGTGAAAAACGCAAAAAACCCCATTTTGGGGTACAAAACCCCCCCAAACTACCCGTTCCCATTGACCGATATGTCTAGTTTACGAACTCATCCGAGCATATGTAGGAATACACGTCTCTACCAAATTTAGTCTCGATCGGACCATTTTTACAGGAGTTATCGTGTTAACAGACACACACACACACACATATATATACAGTGGAACTTGGATAATTCGAATATAATATATAATAATATATAATATATATAATATAATATATATAATATAATATATAATAATATATAATATATATATATATATATATATATATATATAAATTTTAACGACTATTGTTTTTGGACTCTGGGCACCTAAAGAAGAAAATATAACATGGTCCCGGGCTTAAGTCTTACCATGAGACCTACGGTAATAGCTTCTTCCCTATGGGGAATTCGCTAAAACAACCAAAACTATCGTAATTCCAAGCAATATACATACAAAACGTATTTCATTTATATTGGTTAACAATGATTCGGGTGGGGCAGTGTTGTAGAAATAAATATGTCTGTTCATAAATAACAACCTCAGTCATAGTTAACAATTCAAGGTTAATGTTGGTGGGTTTTTGTGTAAATAACAGTAACAGGGTACAGTGCTTCTGATAATGTATACTGTGAGGGTGTTGTCGATAAGCTAGACCATGGTAACCTGTTGCCAATCAAATATGTTAGTGACGAACAGTTGTGTGAAAGAGGTTTTATCAGTGGAATTTGTTTCCTTTGACGTTTATTTTGTCAGTTGCTATCGTGAATTGTTGACATTGAATGACATTTGGTTAACATTTTAACATGTGTAAGGCCTGATTTGTATTGCACAAAGATTCTGTAAGTTTAAAGAGTTTGAAAAATTCACTATTTAATTTTACTACAATTGTTACAGTTTGCAGTTAAAATTTGTAGCCAACCCAACATGGTTTTATAAACATAAAGTGTAAAATTTTTAAACTTTTGTTCATCATACAGTAAAGTTTGCTTTATCCGGATTAATGGAGTCTGAATCCGGATAGTCAAAAATTTGAATAATCTGAAAATATAACAGTATACAGGGTGTCCATTAAAGTCGGGGACAAACTTTGAGGGGTGATTGTACTCATCAAAATAAACAAAAAATTACCTATAAACATATGTTGAATAATCCTTCGTTTAGCCGATAGCCGCCATTTTGTATTTTATACAAAAACCGCAATATATCAAGAACTACTTAAGATACAGAAACCAAAATTTACACACATATTTATTGGTTAAAGAGAAAAATATTCTCAAAGTATCATATAGTTTGCTTTTATATTTTCAATGGTTAATGGTTTTTTTGTTATTTAAATTAAAAGACTTTTAACCACCACCATTTTGAAAATCTAAAAGCAAACTAAATGATACTTTGAGAATATTCTTCTCTTTGATCAATAAAAATATGTGTGCAAAGTTTGGTTTCTGTATCTTAAATAGTTCTTGATATATAACGGTTTTTGTATAAAATACAAAATGGCGGCTAGCAACTAAACGCAGGATTTTTCGACATATGTTTATAGGAAGTTTTTGGTTTATTTTGATACTATAAGTACTACAACTATATTTTAAGTACTATTACCCCTTGAAGTTTGTCCGCGACTTTAGTGAACACCCTGTATAGACGATCACCTAGTAAATACGATTGTGATTAGCGCCTGCAATATTAATCCTGAAAACGGCATATAAAAAACGCAAAGTGAAAAGCTGAGAAATATCGCAAGCCTTTAACGAGTTAAAAAGTTTTTGGTTAAAAACTTAAAAATATAATAACTGTCTGTAATAACTATATTAAAGTCTGGAAAAATCAAATCAGTACTTTTATTAGTTTTAGGTACAAAAAACGCTTCAATTACTGTAAAAACAAAACTGGTACAACTTTTTACAACTGTAAAAACAAAATGTTAGGTACACAATCATCGTTAGTGGTACCACATAAAAGCCGTAAAAGCCACTATCCCACGTAATAGCTTTTACATCGTTGGTGATGTACTGCAGTTACGTCTGAAATTTTGAAGGTGCTGGAGTTACATCTCACATTTTAAGTATTATTAAATCTTTAACCTGATCTGGATGATTCAGAGCCGTATAAACCAGACTTTTATTTTCATTGGAGAACAGTTAGTATTAGAGTGAGTATATTTAATTGATTCATTGTCTATTCTAAGACTAAACTTTATACTATTATAATATTTTGCTTTAAGAATATACACATTGTTACCTGATAGCCTCTATTTTTTATGGTTGTAAGTTCTATTTCTATTTTCTTACTCCAACCATATGTCACCTTGAATAAAGACAGAGAACTGACATTGTACACAGAGTTTGTCACTCTTGTACAACTCGCAACCCCTGTGTACATAGAGACTCCTAACTGACAACGTAGAACATATGTGTTTCACTGTATGAATGTAAATCGTCTTACGCTGTGTTCTTGTGCTCAGTAACATCAAAGTAACCCGAGTTCTGGCGGGAGAGACAACTTTGTTTGAGTTAAGTTTAAAGTGAACAGCCTGCAGCTCACACTCTGACTCTGTCGTTTTATCCCCCGGCGTGGAAATGTGCTGCGATTGAGAGCGCCAAGCACTTCTTGCCTTTGCAGAATTACTTGTATTTAATCAACTAGTATTATTGTAACTTCAACTTTTAATACCCTAACTTCATTTTATATTGCTAATTTGATTTTTACACAGCATCCAAAAAGTATAAAATCACCACCGCCATTTTGTGATAAGCACTTATAACATTAATAGTTTACAACTATTTGTTAGAAATAGGCTGTTAAAGAATTAGATCCTTTTAACTTTCTCCTCTTACAACTTACATAGTATATGGAGTATAATAGTATATTGTTTTTGTAAAAAAATTCGAGATTATGTTGAGAGTGAATAAATCTGTTTTGAGGCTCCCTTAATCCAAAAAAGTTGTTTTTCCATTGATGTTTGCCTGTCTGTCTGTGTACAGACCCTGAGACTACACTGATTGTCCGATTTATATTAAGTTAGGTACATAGATGCGATTCCACTATATCTCCAGATAATTGTTTTATTTCATTGATTTTTTTTAAAGCTAGTTTACTCCCAACTAATAAACTACTAGTTTACAATCCCAACAAAATGTGAAAAATACAAATTTACCTCAAAATCTGACCTAATGATTTTGTCAAATTTCAGAGTTGATATTTATTAAGGTACTATATAATATGACACCACTCATATGTACTTTAATAAAAGTTTTGGGCTTTTAAATAAAAAATAATAATGTTTTAATTTTTGGAAAAATAATAATTTGACTTTCACCATTAGATTTTAAAACCAGCTTAAAAACTAAACAAATTAGTATTTTGAATTGTTAGTCCACGACTTTTTTTGGAAATTTAAGTTACTGTCTTTGGTTAGCGCAAAAAATTGTCTAGGAGTGCTCAATATTATTCCTACAGAGTTTACTAAAAAATGAATTTCTTCCTTATTTTTCTGAAATTAAAACAATTCAAAGTACGGACAAATAAAATCATGAAATTTGTTGAAGAAGCTTACCTATGCCACAGTCTCATTAAACTTGACTACTGGCTCACTGTTTGATTTTAAAATATTTATTTTACTTTAGGAGTTTATGTACTTTAAAAATTATATATGTTAATTGTTGTTACCCAATTTAAGCTGAAACTATGTATAAACCATTGACAAAATAAAGCACCGAACATTAAAGTGTTTAAATGCAAATAACTGTGGAGAAGGAGACGGTTGGTTAAAACTTCCTGTGCGAAAGCAGCTTTGGCAGGATTGCCTGAACGTGTAACAATCTCTAAAGAATCTTTCGCCAACAACTCTTTTGTTTAAATATATCTTGAAAAATGTTTTACATTGAGTGAGATTTACTCAAAAGTGAGATATTTATTTTGGAAACAGTTGCATTTATTCACTAAGCAATTGTTAAGCTGGTAAAAGGCTGGAGAATGATCTCCAACATGGCGATCCTGTAATCCAGCACTCTTCTAATACGGTAATCCAATAATCCAACATTTTTAGGCAACCAACTACTGCAGGCCAAAACCTCTCAAATTGTTGATGTATTCAAGGTCAGGGTGACTGATAATCCTTCAAAGAAGGCAAGTTTTCATGTTATTAGAAGGTGTAGCAGAACTATAGCCCTATATATGCTTTCTTTTCTACCACATAAAATTACAGAAAATAAAATTTGATCTTAAATCTTTTCCATCTCAACAAATTCACTCAAAGAGCAGTATGTTGGTGCAGTGGAATTCCTAGGCTTAAATCTTGATCAAATGAAAGACTTTCTTAAGTATCTGCCTTAATGATCCTGTTTTCGTCGAAATTCACGACGGCCGTTTCGCGCCTGGTAGGCACATCATCAGATGTAGGCTATATAAAGTTGAATATTTCACACGAATGTGATGTCGTAATATTCACGTGGAAGACACAAAGTTCATACATAAACACACGACACGAACACAACATTTAATTTACTTGGCTTAGACTTATTTGTTGCGATACACGTCACGTGACCTGTAGCGGGTGGGTCATTAAGGCAAGGTACCTAAACCATTATATATTGCATTTTGACATGGATATGTCTCAGCTATGGGGGGAGGGGGGTTGGTGATTTGTATAATATAATTTTATGATTTGGAAAATATGTAACAGGTTTCCATAGAAACTACCAGAGCTATTGTATTGAATTTTTAATATAAAAGAATAAGAACAGCTGTTTAGATGAACTGAAAACATTCCCTTTAGACAAATCCATGATCTAACCTATTTCCCTCAGGGAAGTAAATACAAACATTTTTTGATCCGGAGGCTATCTATCATGAAGTAACTTTTGTATATACAAAAGATCGGTTAATCCATATTAACCGATGCAGTTCCCAACGACTATTTAGGGACAACATACTTTACATACCTCCAATCAATTCTACTTCCTTCACTTATACCGTATATATTATGGAGAAATTATTGTTTTTGTCAACATTTTTATTTTTTGTTTTTGAGTTGAGGGTGTATATAGTATCTGCTTTGAGGATATCTGAATCCAAAATACCCCTGTCGTAGCAGACCAGAAAATTTCCAAACCAATAATATGAGAATAATAATATATAATAATTTTGATAAATATCTATCAATAAATAAGAGAGTTTGTCGATTCTTCATGAGATTAACCAGGAAGGAGTATGCAGGTTTGCTGCTGTGAGGAACACTGAAGTAAGCCATAAACCATAAACAATTTTTATTTTGACCATTTATAACAAGTTTTATCAACACCTGTCCATAAATAAAGGAGTTTTCCTATTCTATATATGATTAACATTGGAAAAGAGTATGCAGGTTAGCCGCCATGATAAACACATAAACTATGATTTTTAAGCATCAATAGGTGGATTTCAATCACATGAAGCTAAATACCAAGTTTCATACAAAAATTTTTGTTAATAAGTGAAATTTTAGTTTTTTCTTATCCTCCATAATATTAACATTGCAACCCCAAAATACAATGTACCGTGCTGTGTTTAGGTTTCTTAATATCTCAGTAACCATTGGAGGTAGAGCAAAACTTTTAAGTACTAAATTGTGTAGTTTTTTGAACTGATTCTAATGGTTAAAGAAAACGGACCAGGTAGTTCAGAAACACCCTGTATATACATAGAGAATGAAAATTAAAACTATAATTACGTGTATATTTAGAAAAAAATAAGCAATACACACCTTACTCGAAAATGAGTTCTTTACTTTCCATAAATAAAAACATAATCAGGGAGAGTGCGATGCAGTAGTTTCCCAAACACCGAGGTGGTAGTTACTATAACAGTTATGTATATATCAGTACATCGCAATACTACACTACACAACAGCACTACAGTCAAATCAATAATAAATTACTTTACCTGTTATTTGATTATTTACAACCATTTGTATTTGTGAGAAGTACTCGTACCGTATAGATAAATTGTTTTATACTGCATTACTTTTACCTGTCCTTTGATTATTTACAAACATTTGTATTTATGAGTTGTACTCGTATACAATTTTAGCGAATTTCCCATAGGGAAGTAGCTATTACCGTAGGTCTCATGGCAAGAGTTAAGCCCGGGACCATGTTATTTTTTCTTCTTTAGGTGCCCAGAGACCAAAAACAATAGTCGTTAAAATTTATATATATATATATATATATATATGTATATATATATGTATATATATATGTATATATATATGTATATATATATATATATGTGTCTGTTAGCACGATAACTCGCGTAAAAATGGTGCGATCGAGACCAAATTTGGTAGAGACGTGTATTCCTACAAATGCTTGGACGAGTTCGTAAACCAGACATATCGGTCAATGGGAACGGGTATTTTGGGGGGGTTTTGTACCCCAAAATGGGGTTTTTTGCGTTTTTCACATATAATTTTCAAATATTTCTAATTTTATATTTCACCATTGGAATCAGCTTAAAAAACTACACAATTAAGTTCCTTAAAGTTTTTCTCTATCTCCAACGGTTACCGAGATATAAAAAAATCTAAACACAGTACGTTGTATTTTGAGGCTCCAATGTTAATCTTATGGAGGATAAGGAAAAATTAATATTTCACTTATTAACCAATATTTTTGGATAAAAATTTATATTTAGCTTTATGTGGTTGAGGTTCATCCATTCATGCTTAAAAATCATAGTTTATGTGTTTATCATGGCAGCAAACCTGCACACTCTTTCCGATGTTAATCTTATGCAGAATAATCAAATAATTCTCATGTTCATCAACAGATTTTGACCACTTGACTTGTCGTATATTATTATTATTATATTATTGGTTTGGAAATTCGCTGAGTATGCAGGTCTGCTGCGACGGGGGTATTTTTATTCTTGTACTAATTACATAATGTATTTTATAATTTTTCACCTTCCTTTAGCCTGTAGATCTCTAACGCAATCTGACCTGTTGCACATTTTGTCACAGTATGTTGGCATTTGCTGACAACGTTGTTATCTTACCAGAAACATTGGAAAGTTTATCAAATTTGGCAAAGAAAATAGGACTGTAAAATTGAAGAATAAACTAAAATCATGTACTTTGGAAAGCAAAAAATTAATAGAATTCAAAATTACAGATAAACAGCTTAGACATCAATTATAGATAGTTTTAAGTATTTAGGAGTAACTGTAAATAGTAACCACTCAGAAGATGATCAGATACTTAGTTATCAAATGCCAATAAGTGCCTGATAGCCTGCAAGAAGTCTTATCTAAAATATTGTCCCAAAGAACTAAAATACAGTTATATATTCTTATAATAAATATAAAAATATAAATAATCAAAAAATCATTAAATTCTTATATTCTTAAATTCTTATAGGTGAAATGTGCGAATTGTCCAGGAGATGTGAAAAACGGCGCATGTTTTTTTTTAAAAGCGTGTTAAGCGTGTTAATATTTTGACCAGTACTAGAGGAAGAATAAGGAAAAACAGAGAATTGAGATTATTGTACACGACCCGGGCATCATCACAGTAATTAAAGCAAGAAGGATAAGCTGGATCAGACATATAATAAGAAGGCAGAAGGGAAGCAGGTTCTATGAAGTTTTGAAAGCTTAGTGGGAAGCGTCCATTGCGTAGTCCAAAATTAAGATGGACAGATCAAGTCAAGAAAGACATTAGATCCTTAGGTGCAGACATCAATAGAGTGGAAGAGACTGGTCTATAAGGCTAAGAATCAATTAAGATTTGTGCAGCCACGGCAGTTACAGTAAGTATGTTTGTGAAATTTTCAGGGTGTATAATGGTTTGGCATGGATATATTCAAGCTCCAGGGAGGAGGGGAAGGTGTTAGTGTTGTTGTGTTAGGCAACAAAAATTTCAGCAGAGGTGTTTTGTATTAAACTTTTTAATATTTTGACATAGATATTTCTTAGCTCTTGAGGTGGTGTTTGCTATTTGTGACCAAAATTTGAAACAGTGACGTCATATGGTTATAAGTATAGCTGTTTAGGGAATTGAAAACATTCCCTTTAGACATATCCATGATCTAACCTATTTCCCACAGGGTAGTAAATACAAACATTTTTTCATGTAGAGAACTATGTCAATAACACTACTAAAATAATACCGTACACTACTTACATTTTCATATGTGCACAATTACCGTACTGACTTACATATATGTCGAGGATGTATTTTCAGTTTATTTTTGGAGTGTTTATTGACTTAGTTTACTGTATACAAACTTTATACCCTTTGAAGAGGCCACAAACAATGGCAAAATGTGCATCAAGTCATTACCTAGACTAGAGATCTCCAGGCAACAGGAAGTTAAATTCTTACCTACTTACTGCTGGGGATGTAAATAGAAGGTAAATATATTTTTGTAAGTTCATACTATTTAGTTTCATGGTTCAAAATTTTAAAATAAAATTAGGTTAAGAATAATTCATTTAATTTATAAATATATCACCATTTTATAAAGGAAAAATTCCTAAATTTATCAAACAATTGTATTATAAATGAATGTTTTTAAACTCGAGTGAAACTTTCTTCAAAACTAATTACAAATTAGACGATGTCGCTTTGAAAACAATCACTGAAATTATCTGAAACATTTTTTGTTGGTTATTTCTGTCTACATTTATTAAAAATATACTAATTTTGATTTAACTTTTATGAATTAAAAGTTGTACTGTTTATTTTATGTGAGTTATATTTTGATTACTACGAAAACAATTTGCAAAGGTTACACTGTTAGCGAATTTCCCATAGGGAAGTAGCTATTACCGTAGGTCTCATGGCAAGAGTTAAGCCCGGGACCATGTTATTTTTTCTTCTTTAGGTGCCCAGAGACCAAAAACAATAGTCGTTAAAATGTTTATATATATATATATATATATATATATATATATATATATGTGTCTGTGAACACGATAACTCTCGTAAAAATGGTCCGATCGAGACCAAATTTGGTAGAGACGTGTATTCCTACAAATGCTCGGACAAGTTCGTAAACCAGACATATCGGTCAATGGGAACGGGTAGTTTGGGGGGGTTTTGTACCCCAAAATGGGGTTTTTTGCGTTTTTCACATGTAATTTTTAAAAATTTATAATTTTATATTTCACCATTAGAATCAGCTTAAAAAACTACATAATTTAGTTCCTTAAAGTTTTTCTCTATCTCCAACGGTTACCGAGATATAAAAAAATCTAAACACAGTACGTTGTATTTTAAGGTTCCAATGTTAATCTTATGGAGGATAAGTAAAAATTAATATTTCACTTATTAACCAATATTTTTGGATAAAACTTGATATTTAGCTTTATGTAGTTGGTACCCATAAGTTTATACTAAAAAATCATAGTTTATGTGTTTATCATGGCAGCAAACCTGCATACTCTTTTCCCATGTTAATCATATGGAGAATAGGTGAACTCCTTTATTTATGGACAGATTTTGATGGAAGTTGGTATGAATGCTAAAAATAAAAATTTTTGATGGTACAAATGCCTACTCTCAGTGTTCCTCATAGCAACAAACCTGCTCACTCTTTCCCATGTTAATGTTATGGAGAATAGGCAAATGAATTCTCATGTTTATCGACAGATTTTGATCAAACTTGTCATATATTATTATTATTATTATATTATTGATTTGGAAATTCGCTGAGTACGCAGGTCTGCTGCGACGGGGGTATTTTTAATTTATTTGAATTTGTAATATTTACTATTATTATTAGCTTTCTGAAATGGTGACCTATCCAGGTAGGTATTTTAAGCAAGTTTGAATGTGAAGTGAGTGTAAGATGATTGTGACGCAGAATTGTAGTCTTGTTACTGACTTAGACTGAAATGTTTCTTCAACAGGACTGTTAATTAATAGCTCTGTAGCCAATGGTGTCTTAAAGGACCTACAGTTTAACGTGGGATCCGAACCACAATTTTTCTTCTGACTTACAAAATGGTCTAATTATGAGGATGATCTTCGCGGATGACCATAGTATTCAATAGCAAAGATATTAATCCATACTACCATAACAATCTACAATTCGTAACCTTCTTTCTCCTTTACAGGATATGCCACTATCCCAGTCTATAATTTAATTATTTGTATTAGCAAATATAAATAACTAATATTACAGTGTTGTTTTCCTGGGGTATTCCTTGATTATTTTTTACTGTAACAAATAATCACAAACAATTGTTAGTTAATATAGTTAATAATAAATGTTGATCAGTGAGAATTACATTAACATGTTAAAACAATATAACTAATATTGGACTCTTTTATAAACATTTAACATCACAAGTAACTAAATCTGACCATGGTGTTTTAAACACCGAAACATGTCATAAATATTAAACTATTCTATTTTAGCTGTCTAATGGAATGTACATAAAGTTTTTAAGTTTTTTTAAGAATTTTTAATATAAAAGAATAAAAACAGCTGAATGAAAATGAATGAATGTTTAGATGAATTGAAAACATTCCCTTTATACGTACGTATCCATGATCTTACCTATATCCCACAGGGAAGTAAATACAAACATTTTGTTTGAGAGTCTGGTGGAGTGATGAAATATTTTGTGCTAACCCCATAACAACATTGACCAATAATCAAATAAAACCGTAACCATAATAACCCATAGCTAATTAAAAAGTTAGCGGTCTTTAAAGTTCAGTTGAATGGATTATAAATTTTTAAATCGTTGTACAAAATACCTGTTTGTCGAGAAATCCTTGTTGAGTTTCCTGTCTCGACAGACAGGTATTTTAAACCACAATTTTGTTCTTCAATGATCCAGAGGCTATCCACAATCAAATTTTAAATTTTATATTGATTCACATTCCTTCATTTCAATTTATTTATTCCAGATTTTTATTTAAATATTTATATTTTCTGGTCAAATTTATTTTTTAACATGCAACATACATAGTAGACATTCTGACATTACTTATGTATGCTAATTCCTAAGACCATTTTTTCACACTTATAGTTTAGCCAAATACCTTAGTGATGTTAAGGTATTTTTTTCATTTTAGTTTGTAACTCATTATTGTATTGGTGGCTATATTATTATTGGAATAAATAAATTAATTTAATTAAACATAATTATTTTACAGTATTACTGATTACAAGATATTTGTAAAAATATGTTTAAGGTGTCAAATTAAAGGTAAAGTGGATTATCTAGAGAATCTCGTTACAAATTTTTATTTTATTTTTCAGGGAAATCGATAATCGATAATATTTTTACGATAATCGAGTGATCCAACATATGTTCATTTATACATCTATACATACATCTTGTGTATCTATGCATTTTTATGAAATAACAACCAGAATACCGTTCTTTTGCAAAAGTTTCTTCAACCAAAAGGAAAGATGAATTTTAATTATTAACTTCTTAGGAATTATTCTTATCTGGGTCCCCGGGTGGAATAGGGAAGTAAGGTATGGATGTCGGGGAAGTTAGGAATTGTTTGGATTCCACAACTACACTGTCACCGAAGTTTGGAACTTGAATCTGAGTTCCGAGTCCAGCGGCTATCATGTCTGTCAGTGAAAACTATTCTGGCTGACTTTTAAATTAAAAGGAACAAAGAAACCTTTGTCGTTTTGCTTTTGGATGAGTTTTATTCTGCCTTTTCCAGTCTTGTTGAACAGCAATGGAAATATGTAAGTTGAATGCATAGTTATGAAATTGTATTAAAACATCAAGACTATTTAAATTAGCATTTTGTAAAAAAACATTTTTTTAGTTCTCATGTTTGGAAAAGGTAAATATGAAAGTTAATAAATTTTTATTTATCTAAGTATAACTGGGTTTCAATAGTTTTTATATGGTTAATTTAAAAACCTTAGTGTTTGGATTCAAATAAACTACAGTAATGCAAATAACACTCTAATCAATTCAACACCTGATTTAAAATGTTAGTTTTTACTTCCCTGTGGGAAATAGGTTAGATTATGGATATGTCTAAAGGTAATGTTTTTATTTAATCTAAACAGCTGTTCGTATTGTTTTATATTAAAAATTCAATACAATAGCCTTGGCAATTTCTATGGAAACCTGTTAGATAATTTCCATCTATCTTAGTTGCTAACACCCCTCCCCCAGAGCTAAGACATATCTTTATTTAATTTTTTTTTATTTTTTTTGGCAGGTGGTAGCTCTTTAAGACATATCCATGTCAAAAAGATATATGTTTTTAAATGTACACCCATGGATTTTCAAAATTTAATACTAATAAGTTTCCTAAAGAAAACATCAGATTTTTAATCAATATTAGAAAACATATAGACATGCTATGCCATAGAATGTTTAGATAAATTAAAAATATTTTTGTAAAACCTATTATTTTGATCAACAGTTGATGACTGGAAATAAGTATCCTGGAAATAATATAACTTGTAGGTAAAAATAGCTTAGAGATAATGGACGTGTCTTAAGGGAGCTACTTCTGCAGACAATATCCTTAAAAATCACTTGAATCCTACACAATTTAACCCTTGGAGGGTCATCACGAGATTTGCTATCATATCGATGTTGGGGTCAAAAGGTTTTTTTGTCAAAAACTATTTTTTTGCTTATAAACAACTTTTTAATATAATTAAACACATTAATTTTATTAAAAAACATATTTTTAAAGTTTTTAGTTTGATTTTTTTATATATCTGTCATAGACAAATGTTTAGTTTTTAAATACAAATACGATTATTTAACTTGTGGGAGTGTTCATATAAAAAGAATATTTTATGTAAAATGGTATATATATATATACACTAGAATAAAAAGTTATTTTAACAAAAATATTGCTTACTGTCCATTCACAAAATCTTTCATGGTATGATACGTTTCGAATCAAGTATTTGGACCAAGGAATGGCTAGAAAAACACTCTCCGAAACAGATCCATATAACCACTCATTTATGTCGGCTTCATACGGATTGTGCGCCATTGTGCTAGATCTAACACAGAGTACAGTGTAGCGCGCCCGACGCAGTGAACAAGTATCCGGTCACGTGATAAATTAGTTACTTCCGTTACACTTTTTGCTTCTTCCTAATTGCTAACAACCCCACTCCCAAAGCTTAGGCACAACCATGTCAAAACAAATCATCGACAATTATAACCCTAAGAAAATGAATTGTGATAAAAAAATAAAGATGAACTACAGTATTGGATAAAATACGATTTATTCTGTAGTGAGAATAATTGAAATTAGAATTGTTTAGTTTTAATCGAAATACATTTTTAGGGTAAATTTTACAATCTTTCAGCCATTGGAGTAGTTTTAGTTTTCATCATCGGAGTCCTATCATGGCCGGCCGCAACATGAATATTAACCTAGGATTAGATCATTGAAATGGTGACTATACCGCAAGGTAGGTATTTTAAGCCGAGTATGAATGAGGATTAAGTGTAAGATGATAGTGGTGCGATCTTGTAGTCTTGTTACTGGCTAAGACTGACATGTTCCTTAGACAGGACTGTTAATAGCCCAACAGCCGATGGCAACTAAGAGACCTACAGTTTAACGTGGATTCCGAACCACTGCCTCTGAATTATGAACTGCTCTAATTATGAGAATTGTCTTTGCGGATAAACGTAGTACTACTTCATAGTGCGGACGTTAGAGATGACCACACAAGAGAACACTACACTCACCGACCATCGCACACAACTACAGTATCCACAATTCCTGACCTCCAAGTAGCTGGATTACAAGACTTATTAGATGTAAACTGTATGTGAACTTTCATGTGTTTTGGTCTGCAAGACGATGTTTTGACAGAAAAGTTAGTAACCTAGATTTACCTGTAGTTTCCACCTAAAATGTTCTCCACACGCAATTCGCAAATACTGTTATATAAACTAAGAAGTTATTAACTTTCATTTCTCCCTTATACATAGTATGTGCAGAAAGTATTGTTTCCGTTAAAAGTTTAGAAGTTTACCTAGAACCCTGTAGTCGGCACGACGTCGCAGAGGACTGGAGGCCAGACCCATCGCCATCCTAGAGGATCAACGCAATATGCCCAGCCAATGCGTTGAACTATTCTTAATTTATGATTATGTTTATCATTTTTTATTAACATCTTGCAATGACCCTCTTCTGATTTCACTGTTTTAGCCACTCCAAGAGGTATTTCATCAGCTACAGAGGAATCGCTAATGATATGATTCGCCCAAATGAAGTCCTTACGCCCCGGTGTGTAAGTTGCACTCACACGTTTGGGCGGATGGGGGAAGGTGGGTTTAGATTGGGTATGCACCAGTTAAAGTACTCATAAAGAGTTACCACCTGTCACAATAAAGAAAAAAATATTTTAGTTGAGAGTAAATGTATCCTATTTAAGGTTCCCTGAATTCAAAAAAATGGTTTTTGGACTGATATCTGTCTACTTGTGTACAGACCCTGAGATCACACTGGTTGACGGATTATCATAAAGTTATGAATACGGTTGCACTTTGGCTATACCTCTATATAATTTACTTAAGGGAGAAAACATGTCTCAGTTCACTGATACACTGTGTATACAGTGATATACACAGTGATATACACTGATTCACTGTTATTATAATAATAAAATGTAATCCTGAAATCTTAAGTATAAATTTACAACTAGACAAATTAAATTAGAAAATGTTTATCTGAACTAAAATGTTTTATACGTTAAGTTAATATTTCAATATTTTATCGTTTGAAATAGGTTTAGTTTAAAATCAATTATCAAGTAAACAAACTGGTATTGATTTTAATTTGACCGCTGGTTGTTATTTCTTCCTATTAAATTACTTTTACAAATCACACATTCTGTAAAATTTATAATGAAAGTAATTTCATAACAATGTGGGTGCTCTCGTTTCCTCGGTAAAGCGTCACCAAACGACCTTTAACACAAAATATTAAAAATATCTTGTTTTAGCGTCAAAGAAGACAGAAAGGATTATAAAATGTAAAATTATCAAAAATACTATAACGCCAAGCGATTTACTGACAAAACTAATTTTATTTATATAGCAGATGCATTAAAATGCTCCTCAATACATTCTCTTTCATAAAACAGGTAATTTGGACACTGATCAGCTGTTTAGTAAACACGTACTG
Organism: Nephotettix cincticeps; assembly: GCA_023375725.1. Lineage (NCBI taxonomy): Eukaryota > Metazoa > Arthropoda > Insecta > Hemiptera > Cicadellidae > Nephotettix > Nephotettix cincticeps. Next base: position 45,541,819 of record CM041787.1, read on the forward strand.
CGCAGTTGCACAATGCCAGCTGAAACAGAGTTGAGGTTAGTCCGGCCGCGTAGTGTTTCCGGTTTCATTGTTTACGTTCTGTTATTGAATTTTCTGTACAATTTGTTCACTGAAAATTTGTGTTTGTTGTCGGGTTTCTAGAATAAAGGTGTTATAGACCTCATTTACGTGTGTGTTAGTGTAGTGAATGTGGAAATGGGTGTATATATCGGCAAACATACACGATTTGATTCGAGGTAAGTTGTCAAACAATTGTCAAGACTATAAGTAAATATTTTTATTTTAACCCTCCTAGTGGCGGAGCTTATCAACTTACTTTGTATTTGTTATTTTTCCTTTGTATTATGCAGCTTATAAAAATAAAAATACGCTTATAAATAAAAATAAAAATATCTTATAAAAATACGTATTAATAAAACACAAAAAGTAAGTCCGTAATTATATATTTTAATGTATTAAAGTGCTGTTTAATACATTATTTTCCATAAAAAGGTAATTATTTGGACATTTTAATCAGATGTTTCATAATAGTAATTTTAAGCACAAGTGAGCTTTCATGATCTGACACAATCGTTCTCTTTAAAAGAAAGCCAAATTAAATACATGCTTCGTGACATATTCTATTTATATACCTCTCAAGTATAAATTATATTAAAATATTCCTGCTTTACTTTCAGTATTTGAGCAAGAGGGCGTTAAACTTCCAACTTCTCATACCAAGTTAAGTAGTTTCAATCAAATATTTTCAGTTAGGTTGTTATTTAAACCAATGCAATAATATTATTTATTGAAAATTTATTATTTTTTTATATTGAAAATCAAATAAAAACACATGCAGAATGTGGGTACAACAACTGTTGACTACAGTTATACGTAGGCCTAGAATTGTAATCCAAAACGTTCAAAGGCAACGGTCAAATGAGTGGTAGATACTATGTTAAAACATGTTGAACCCTCTGCCCGAGCATAGCAAGTACTTGTAAGTAAGAATAACAGATATTTTCAGTAGAGTAACTTATTTGCAATCACGGTTATGAATGAATCCTGGTACAGATTAGGCTCAAATTGTTAGTTTCATGCGTCTCTATTTTTATAGGGTTATAATAAGCCATAGTTATAATAATGTATTAAAATGATTCTCAATACATTCTCTTTCTTAAAGCATTTGGACATTTTGATCAGCTGTTTAGTAACAATAACAATGGTATTACGTACTGCGCAGTTGCACATTGTCAGCTGACTTGATTTGAGGATAGTTGCCTGTGTTTCCGGTTTTATTGTTTAATTTCTGTTTCTTTCTCAGTGTTATGTGTGATTTGTTCACTAAAAATGTCGTAATGCAATATTTTTTGTCTTTTTTATCACAATGTTTATAGCGCTTGTGTAATTTTCATGGTTAGTGTATTGAATGTGAACATGAGTGATAATTTAGACAAACATTTACGATTTCATTTGAGGTAAACGATGAAATTATTTTACCTTAGTTTTGATAAAGATAACAATCCTTAACATCCTTCTATGATGTATACATGTGCATATAAAAGTAAATACAGAATACAGCTGATAATATATGAAATCTTGCGTAATGTAGCTATTTTTTTTATTTTCTGCAATATTTATACTACCTATAAAATATTATATTTTCTCAAACTCTTGTTTTTCTTTGTAAAGTTACTTTTTGGGTTTTTAATTAATTGTAAAAAAGCTATGAACTAATGCAAAATTTCCTGAGTACTTCGCAGAAAAAGCCTCGGTTTTCAGGGTTTTATGTATTTAGGCCTAAGCGTTAGAAATAATAAAAGACAACATTTATTGTAACTAGTTAAGGATGGTAATTCGTAGTGCCTGCAACATGTTGACGAACAAACTCAGAACGTTAATGTAGGTAAAGTAGTCTTAGTTGACATGCAGGTGCTACAGCATTATGTAAACTGGCAATGTTTTTAACATTGAAACGACCCCATTTTATGTAACAGTATATATACAGGGTTACAATTAAGTTGTAGGACAACTTTATAACTTTAAAACAAAAAGAGATATCAGGACAAAATTTGCCATACCGTTACTGGTAATAGTGAGCAACCTTATTCATGTCGACAGTGATCGAATGCCGCATATGGTAAATAGCCCATGGGGGGTAAATTGAAAATCTTAAAGGTAAGCATAGATCGATATACAAATCAAATTGAAGGACTTAAAATTCAAGGGGAGAAGGTCCAACTTAGTGAACTTTAAAAAATAATTTTTTTGCGATTTTAGCCTAATCATGTTCTCCTGTTCTTTTCTGGAGACAGTGATGTAAAACAATTGATATAAAAAAAATTATTTGAGTTTTTTATTATGTTTTTAAGTCGCGATTACACCTAATTTTACCTACACGAAGGACGGCGAGCTCATGGTCGAGTGTTGTGTTTATACAGTATTTTGCATTATTACTTTTCCCTTTTCTCTCTTAGCCTGTCTGTAGTGAAGCCAATAGCATAGCCAAATAGCCAATAGCAGAAGCAGTCAGCTGCTATATGACTACTTGTTATTGTTGCCAAAATTAAAAATAAAGTGAGGTTATGTTATTACATTACGATTACAACAACTTTAATCGACTTTAATTTCCAAAAAAAGTGTTTTTTAAACAAATTTTCCTTTATCTCAACTTCAGGTTGTCATAGAAGGCTGAAATTTTTACTCGTGTTTATAAATGTGTATTACACATACTGTATCAAAATAATAGATGCAGAAGGTGTAGTTATTTAATAAAAAATATTTTGTAAAACAAGTTGAATTTATTTTTATAAAATATTAATGTCACTTATAATGTTTATTTTTGTTGTAGTATTATAATTCTGGCACAGTGCCATCATAACTTGGTAGTCAAGACACAGTAAAGATTTCAAAGCTGTTGCTTTAATACAGTTTTCTTGTAAATTGGCAAATTGGTCGATCTATTATAACTTAGAGGAAATTCTTAACTTGCAACATAAGTCAAATTTGGTATCACATTGTAATTCTTTTTAATCGGAATAGGCTAAAACGCCAGAAACTGAATTGCAAAAGGTCGATCCAAATAAAAGGAACCGGTGTTAAGTTTAAAACTTTCTATTTTGATATTGCCGCCATTTTGTTCTGCAAAAACCTTAAAAGGTCGGGATACAGCATTGATGTTAGTTTAACAATACCTTAAATTTTATGTAAGTTACATGTCAACATATGCTTACTTTTAAGACTTACAATTTACTCCTCATGGACAGTTCTATGGTCAGGTGTTATGTTTTTCCCTATACGTGACATTCAAACGTAGATTTCTATTACAAGTTATGATATGCTAAATTTTTTGTGATATTTTTTACGTTTAAAAGCTATAAAGTGGTCATGAGACTTAATTGTCTTCTTATACAGTAGTAATTTTGACTTAATTTAATTTATAACGTTTGTTGAATGCAAATTTGCTATCCACACTACCAAGATAAAAAATACAGTACAAAAATTACAAAAAAGATGAATAACAACGTTAATAAATGCTTGGGTATAAAATCAATTAGAATATTAGGTATTTTATACTAATCTTATTAACAACGAACTCTTAGTTTTATTATTAACGGGAAATTTAATTTTCAAGGTATTTGAGACCACAGTACTTCAATTTATTTTATTTAAATCCCACAATCCCGCTTTAAAGTTTTTTAAAGCGCCCATAATTGTAATTTCTGAACATTATATTCACGTCAAATCGTCAATACTAGTGGTGAAGTTGTATGATCGTTTAAATAGATAAGAAAAGGTTCACGGGGTTATTGAACCGAACGGTTCTTCTGTTTCAAATAGCGAAACTTTTTATCTCTGTCTGTGATAAAGAAGCAGGTTTATAACACATTTTAGTTTATTTCCTCGTAGTGGTAACGTTAAGTACAGATTCTTTGAAGTTTATCTATCTGAATACTTTTGTAACTGACTTACATACTATAGAGGCGAATTAGTTAGTTAGTTACTAAAATGGCAACCTGTCCAGGCATTTACTTGGCTTAAAATACCTACCTGGGTAGGTCACCATTTCAAATGGTAATTTTAAGCCAAGTAAGAATAACAATTGGGTGTAAGATGAATGTGGGGCATTCTTGTAGTCTTGTCACTGGCTAAGACTGAAATGTTCCTTAGACAGAACTGTTAATTAATTACCCAACAGTCAATATCATTTGAAGGACCTTCAGTTCAACGTGGAGTCCGGGCCACTGCCTCTGAATTACGAACTAGTTTGATTATGAGGTTGGTCTTTGCGGATTAACGTAATGTTCAATAGTTTGGACGTTAATCCACACTAGAGAACACTACACCTATCGACAATCGTTTATAAATATCCACAATTCGTGGCCTCCAAGTAGCTGGATTAAAGGACACGTCGTCCAGTTTTTTAAGAGGGTTCAGTAGCTCAAAAATTATAAAAATAATTTTTTTTACTTTATTCCTGGCATAACACAAATTAGGGGGTTATTAGAAGTTTTTTTCAAATATTTGACACTTTTTTTCTTTTAAACCCCTCAATCAGATACAACATAGGGTATTTTTATTTTTTGAAATAAAAATTGAATTAAGTTATTGATTTATAAAATAAAAATAAGATATTTATTAATATTTGTTGGCAGCAATTCTGAACTTACTAACGCTTTAGGAATGTACTACAGTTTCATTTAAGTGTAAACTACTTTTCCCAAATGAAACTTTATTAAATTAAACTAAGACCCTGAAATTGTAACCAACCGTTCATTATACATTTCAGTGAATTAAAAAAACAAAAAATATCGGTAATATGCTTCAATCCTAATTCTCCCCGTTGATTTAATTCGCGAATTCATTCTCTAACTATAATAAATGGAATAACGGCTTGATTCGTACCCGACCTCTATATCATTCAATAGATATGTGTTGAAATTATAAAAAATATTTCAATGGCATAGAGTGGAAAATTGTATAAGTAACTAGCCAAAGTACCCGTTCTTCGCACGGGTAAAAAAGGCTGAGAGGTGTAGGCTCTACAGATACATTTAGGTTATTGATAATTAATTCTTTATTGTTTACAAAATGACAAAACACGTGTCTAAGTATATATCTAAACATGACAAAGTAACATATGTCAAATATTGGGAGAGGATAAGCATTAACGTAATAGAGGCAGGCATCGGGAGAAAAATAAAAATCTACCATTTCACTATTTCGAACTAATAATTCACTAATTTCGATCCAGCAGTTTATGTGTAAAAATTAACTTTATTTCTTTTTCTTACCGAACTGTCAAAATGTAAAGTAAACGGATGTTGACATTAAAAACTGTAAACATTGAATCCCAGGGTATTTACAGCAACCATGTCTTCTGCTTCTCGAACTGTCAAATTTTAGTGTTCACAGCTGTTGACATTCAAGTAATTTTATGTTTTCATTTTCTAAAAATGTAAACATTGAAACTTAGGACGTTCACAGGGCGTAGCCCGAGAGGATTTTAAGGAAATGAGTATGCCTATGTGTTGCATGAGTTTAAGATCTGTCTTTGTGTAAAATTTCAAACTGTTTGGTTCAGTATTTTTTGCGTTCACTTGCCACAACAAACCCACAAACACACAAACCCACAAACACACAAACCCACAAACAAACATACAGAAACCACCTCTTCTTTATAATATTATAGATTAGTAATTTTTGATGTCATTATATTCTGATTGTATAGTCAAAAGCTGAAGGTGTAGAAAATCTATTTGTGTATGAATTAGAGGGGTGTAGGACTTTTGGCAACCTCGCCCATCCCATTCGTCATCGCAGAGGGCTATAAAAGTGTCACAACCCGTGGTGCGGACTTTTGGCAACCGCTGTTCTCCCTGGTGGGGATTTCCGGGATTTCGTTCGTGCCGGGCGGGGTTGAGGGTGAGGGAGAAAGCGCGCTAGAGAAGGGCGAGAGGGGAGGCGGCAGGCGAAGACAGACGAAGAATAACAAAGCACAACGCCTGATACCCAATTCAAGTACCTTTCAAGTGTGTGATTACTAACCGTCTAAGTACTGTCTGTTGTTAAGTTTGAACTATGTTTAGAGGTACAATATTATGAATTATATTGGTCTTATTTTTAAACCCATACTTAACTTCTTGAGGAAAGAATTAACGATTTATATTTCTTTGAAATCAGATAAGACTTGTAACTTTCAATTTATAATCTATATAAATAAGTTTGAATATGAAGTTTATGAATGAAGCTGCAAGAACATGAAGTTTATTAATATTTAGGACTTTGTATAAACAATTTCTGTTGACGATATCGTAACACTTCAATAGTTCACCATATTGACCTATATTTGTTGGTGTTGTCTTGTCTTTTGTATTATTGTCTTTCAAACATTCAACTTGGAAAATCCAATACCATCTAGCCGTACATCCTGTAACGTCCATTGTGAAATAATGGTATTAGTTCAAAGGACTTGGCTCATTCATAGCCGGTTCCCCGTAGTCGTGAATAGCCTGCCATTCCGGGGCGAGGGAGGGACTTTAAGGGATAAGAGTGATATATTGTGGGATTAAATAACGAGGCAGGGATTTTCAGAGAGAAAAGGGAGAATTTTTGGGATGAAACTGAGGTTGCCAAAAGGCCGCTGTCGAGGGCTAATTAGGGTTCCGACCCTCGGTGGGGGCTGGGCGGTTGCCAAAAATCCGTTTCCCGAATTAGAGTGTAACATAACCATTAGCGGTAGGCCTAGTTAACTATTCCTGAGTATCTAGTGCTATCTAAGGGGCTGTCCGAAAAATAAGTCGGGTGGTTTTATCCGGGAGACTCCGGGAACCGCTTGAAGGATTCTAATGAAACTTTAAATCATTATTAGGCATGATTCGAGGGCGGTTTCTGTAAAGTTTGGTGCAAAATCCGTCCAAAGAGCTCCGACCAGTGGGCATAAAAGGGTGTAGAGTCAGGTTTTATAGGTTTAGTGTTTACAACAGATGTGATAAAATAATTTGAAAGTGGTTTAAAACTGTATGCATTACTGTTAGGTGGTACAAAGTTCGCCGGTTAACGCTAGTAAGGATATAAAATAAAATACAATGTTAGAACTTTATCCGAATTAAACATGTGTACATCGTAAACGATCTAATTGATTCTGTTCGGCAATAAAGCCGAGAGAGCGGTCCACGTTATATTCTGGTTGTTAAATGAAAAGTGTCAATGTTGTTATCGGTTATGACCGGATGAAGGCCATTTTGACGCTGTTAGCTGTAAAGAGACAAATCGCTCTTTATGGATGTCAGGCGCAGCATGCCGGGTATGCGTACCATATTGGCAATACTGATATCAATCATGTGACAGGGGCGGCGCGCCGCGCAGTGATGCCGACGCGGGGAAAACCCACCCCGAGAGAATTACCTTCCGCGGGGAGACTAGATTGTTATGTCAGTGGGGCAATTGAGTTGAAAATTTTCCACGTAAGGTATTTCTAGATTTTCCCAGTATAGTCTTAATGTATAAACCATTTAAGCAAAAACTTCTACGTTGTAATAGGATAGGATTAACTAATTTTGTTTTTCTTTTGTGTTTTTTCTCAAGTATGAGACTCAAAAACATATGATTACATGATTCTTCGGCCTAAGTTGCTATATTTAAGTTCACTATTCCTATTTTTCACAGCGACTTTAAAATGTTTACTGAAGAAAATTGTTCAATTTGTTCTTATTATTTTGAAATGGGTATGTCTTACCATTGGGGGGGTATTGGCAATCCGTCAGACCAAAAGTTGATACGGAAGTGACGTCATATGGTTTAAGGGCAGCTAGTAAGAGGAAATGAAAGCATTTACTTTAGACATATCCATGATCTAAGCTATTTCTCGAAGGGAAGTAATTACGTTTTTTTGTAAATGTAGATGGATGGGTCTTCTTAAAATATTACCAAAAATAAAACCTTTTAAACTAAAACTTATATGTTATAATAAAATAAAATATGAATAATAATATAATATATTATACAATTTTGTTTTTGTTTTAGTTGTTTGTTTGCAAGTGTAATGCTCGAAAACATATGGGATGGTGGCGTCATCCTGTAATCCAGCTACTTGGAGGTCACGAATTGTGGATAGTTGTGAGCAATAGTCGGTGTGTGTAGTATTCTTTTGTGTTGATTAACGTCCGCACTATTGAATACTACGTTAATCCGCAAATACCATCCTCATAATTAGAATGAGTAATTCAGAGGCTGTGATTCGGATTCAACGTTAAACTGTAGGTCCCTTAGTTGCCATCGGCTGTTGGGCTATTAATTAACAGACCTGTCTAAGGAACATGTCAGCCTTAGTCAGTAACAAGACTGCAAGATCGCGCCACAATCATCTTACACTCAATTCATACTTGGCTTAAAATACTTACTTTGGTCGCCACTTCAATAATCTAATCTAACATATGAATACATTTAAGTTACCTTCCTTAAGTTTTTTGTTTCAATTATTCATGGAGAGGTTAACTCGCTGGCCTAGTAAGTGTAAGGTTGGTGGCTCAAAACTAGGGACCGGTGACTCATGCCAGATCATGCCTGTGTAACTAACACCATTACGGTAACCAGCTGATTTTAATTCGCCATCTAGGACCAGGGTGATGGACAATTGTGGTTGAAAAAAATAAACTTAAATTATTGTTGTTTACACTCCCTGATTTTATATTTCCTAGTTTATGCTATACTCATTGACCATTGTTTTATCGTGTACATTAGAAATATTTTTCATTATTTCTACCTTAAGTTTGCTTAGCAATTCTTGTTTCAGGTCCAAATTTGTTGATTATTTTTTTCTTGTCCTGCGGGCAGTCGCATTATCTTGTTTGTATATTACTAGTTTTTCTTTCTTCATCCAATATAAATTTTTGTTTGTTTGTTTTTTGCACTCATATTTTTTTGTTTAGCGCTAACTTTAATTTTGATATTTTCCCCCAATAATAATTACTGTCGGCCATTATAAATATGATTAGTGCTTCAACTCAGGCCTACGCACAGGCTCCTGCCCATGTAGGCCTTTCCTTGTATGGGCTAAGTTTATACTTAGTTGTTTACATCATTGTTGCCATAGATTGCTATTATTTATTTCCATTTAAATTGTCTGCCATGTAAATCACTATAAGGATAAATAAACATATTTCATTTCATGTATGAATTAAAATGAAACAAAAATAAAGATAATTGTTTAGTAAAATTTATTAACTCACTGTCTATTCTATGAAACAGATAAGAAGAAATGTTTTGCTAAACTGTCCCACATAGAGAATATTTTGTTAAATATTTAATAATTATCCTTATAACGACCGCTTACAGTCCCTACTTAATAAGGGTAGGGACTGTACCGTACTTTATAAAAAGATGAAATATTCCACTAACGCAGAAGACGTCAAGTCAAGTCAAAATCAGATTTATTAAAAAAAGAACAAATAAAATATGTTACAAGTAAACTGTGCACATAACTGCACTGCATAACTGTGCACGTAATAAAATACAAAACCTTTCCAAATAAAACAGCCCTAAATTTCATGGATAAATTTTAACTTGACAATTAATTATTACGACAACAAAATAGGATTTCAAAAATTAGTGAAACTTAGGAAGATTTTAATAGATTAGTGATGAATTGACAGAATTATGTTTATAATTCTTGATGGTCAACGTTTTGAGGTATTTTTTGTGCAATACAAACCGTCCGGAGTGTATGTTGGGGGAGGGAATTTTCTGGGGCGCGGAGGGAAACACATTCCGTTAGCAACGTCAAGTCTCAGTGCCGTGCCCACCGCTCGTCAGGTCTGTTATCGCTGTTTCACTCGTCTTATCTCTTATCAGTCGGGCGTTATCAGTGACAGTGACCTTGTGAGGATACACGTCCACCCTAATGTTATCACATGGATTAACCGGTTAAGCTATCAGGTAACCAAGTTAATGTTTTTAATTAGTTTTAAACAAACTCTTTATAAGTTGATATTAAGATAACTTAATTGCAAGCGAATTTATAAGAGAGTGAAAAAAATAAAGTTTATTTAATTAAAAGTTTTTAAATCAACTTATTGGTAAAGTATGTAATACTACGCTAAATGTTGATGGTGTTTTAAGCACGCCTTGGATTGGAAATGACAAGGCAACAATCTCAGGAACTCATGGATTCATCGGTCGATTTGGAGTGTACAAGTTCTAATTGTCTGTAGGAATATTAATGAATTACGTTTAAATATTTGGCTAGAACATTGATATTACTTTCTCAGCCAAATTATTAAAGACGAACAAAACATTTACAAAGTAGTGCGCTCTCTAAAATACAGAAAGAAAAAAATACCATCGTAATCTTTAATTTAATTTTGAATTTATGTAATTATTTATTATTCAGTTAAAGTCATACCTAAACTTTCATATTGTGATATAAATTTTTGACTTGACATTAAACAAAAGTAATTATGATATTTTGGTATAGATAGATTTTGCAAAAAAATATTAGTGTGAATGGAAACCCTTAATATATGATATTATGTAATCCTCAAGAGAAGGTCCGCTGTTTACCAAAATAATATTTAACTTAAAAATGCCAACTGAATTTTAATGAAACTATCGGCAAGATTGTAAAGCAATTGATTGTCTCTGTGGCTTTATTCTTGGAAGAAAATTTCATTATTGAATTCCTTTGCTTGGTGCTGTCAACGAAAATTGAATTAGTACTAACAAAACTTCTGAGAAAATAATATTATATGTGATTGATATGAGCAAATGCCGAGTGTTTACATAAGAATCAAGTATGTATATAATTTTAATAACTCAAACCTTATTTTTTGCAATGTCATTATTCATTACACTACTATCTCGTGATTTATAAATAAATGGATTATGTAGCATTTATGAAATATAAATAAGCTTTTGAAGCCAAATCTATAATAAATAAAACAGAAAAGCTATGATTCACTGAGAAAATTATTTAAAAAAAAATTAATGTAAAAATAAACTACTAAATTTGAAACAATTAACAAAAATATTAAATGGCTTCTAGTGTAAATCGTTTATAATTATAGGTAATAGGTTTTCAATATGTAATTAAACTAAGCGAGTGCAACATACATGAAATTTACATACAGGGTGGTTATAAAGTCCCTTCCATGAGAAGCTAGTCATACGACATGTCAAATAGCACTCATAACGAAGTCGGAAGTTGATTCCTACATCTTAGACCTTAGGTACCTCCCAACATTTTAATTACTACAAAAGTTAGAGCATGTACATTACAATGAAACATAAAAATGAATTACATTACAATGAATCCCATCATTGAAAATCACTCAAATGTAAATTTTTAGAAAAACCAAGGGGGGAAGGGGCTTAAAAATCCAGGGTCTTAATTTTCAAAACGCCGCCATTTTTACTGGTTTGAGGTAGAGTAGGTAACCTTATTATTCGCCAATTTCAAGGCCCTTAAAATGAGGTACATCTTGATGGAACTTTAAAAATTAAAATTTTGAGTTGCCCCCAAAATACCCCATTTTTTGGAGGGGTCGCTCAAAATTTTCGATAACTTCAAAAGATCCTTTGGGTTAAGTTTGTATGGTTTCCTAAAGGTTATTTATTTATTTTAAGAAATAAAAAATTATAGGGGGAAGGGACTTTATATATACTTAAATACACAAGTACAACGTATTTAAATATTTTTATAACTAGTCTTGCAGTTTATTTTTTGGATTTTGCTGATACCTACGATTACGTTCGTGACTACAAATCCCCATTAAAGGTTTATCTTAAACAGCCGATAGATTTTGATCACAAAACAAACTTTGTGAGAATAACTTTATCATCGTAATTGAATATACTCGTATACTCCAATAGCCTAAGATAAGTTATCTTTTAAAAGATAGTGAATATTTAATGCTATGATACACATTGTTTTCATAATAAATTCCGCAATAAAATGTGTATTGTTTAAATCCATTGAATTTTATTGTAGTTATTTTTTTGGGAACCAGGCATTGAACAATTTATTAATTTATAAATTTGTGCGATTGCCAGCTAAGGATTACCTATTTAGCTAAAATTCGAGTTTTGTCTGTTGATTGCATGAGATTATGATATTACGTATTACGTTTTATAACGCAGGAAAGCCTAAATTGGTTTATCTCAATTTTTGTAACTCTGCTACTTAAACTGTTACAATTTGTTACTGTAAAAACGTTTTTAACGCTTCTCCGTGAAAAGGAACGCAACCATAGTTGTTATGAAACGTATTTTCATTATTATGTACTATTTGGAGAGGGATTTGAACTGAGAAAATAAAATAGCGAGCTTTCAAAAATAGGACGGTGGCGACATCCTGTAATCCAGCTACTTGGAGGTCATGAATTGTGGATAGTTGTAAGCGATGGTCGGTGGGTGTAGAGTTCTCTTGTGTGGATTAACGTCCGCACTGTTAGATACTACGTTAATCCGTAAAGACCATACTCATAATTAGATCAATTCGTAATATAGAGGCTGTGGTTCGGATTCCACGTTAAACTGTAGGTCCATTCGTTGCCATCGGCTGTTTGGCTATTAATTAACAGTCCTGTCTAAGGGACATGTCAGCCTTAGTCAGTAACAAGACTACATCGCGCCACAATCATCTTTCACTCAATCCCTCATTCATACTTTGCTTACCTACCTTGTGGTATGGTTGCCATTTCAATCTAATCTTATCTAAACCTCAGTTTGGATCAATATTAAACATATTTTTCTTGGGGTTTCACATAACATGGGATCTATAAAAGTGATTTAATAGTAGCCAACAGACGTAAAATTAAAATAAATATTACTTTGTTTACATTAATCATTAGTTTGAAGACAATTTCAAAATATATAATAGTATATAAAAATATTATCTTAACGTACAACAATTCGATAAAAAAATGACAACTTTTGTAAAATAATAAATTAATCTGATTTTTTCGTATTGATTTGTTTACGACTTCTAGTTCATATATTGTCATGGTAATAAGTTTCTCACTTTTCAACACTGAATCGTACAACCCGTCCAAAGGGAGGCTAACTGCTGGGCTGTGAATTAAATTACTAAAGCGAATGTTCCAATTTTATTGGTTATACAGAAAAAAATATTTATAGAGTTTAAAACAAACATTAAATTCACTTGTTGGGTTTTCTAACTAATTTTATGGTTTTCAAACAAGTAATTCCTAAAAGATAGCGAGGTAAAAGTTGGAGTATTCTGAAAATTTTAATTTCGCAGGACAGTCATGTGGGGATTATACTCTTGTAATCGGCTTTCCTGACTTTGTCGTAATTATTTCCTATGGCAACTTGAAATATAGGAGTCCAACCATTGTATTCAAGTTCGTATATTCAAGGTTTTTTTCAAGACATTGTATTCTTGTCTCTAGTTAAGCAATATTATTTTAAAAGTTTCAAAGCTTTGATATCGGAAACCATGATATTTTTAAAGTTGTAATATTTCGTATTTTTATCTTTGTGCTTTTAGGAATAATTTTTTTAATACCGGACAGTGCTGTGATATGGCTATTACACTCAAAACAATAAAACCATTTTGGTAAATGAAGAATATGTTTGAAATTAGTTCTGTATATGTTTAAAGAGTTAGAGAAGTTAAAGATTTGACTTGTAATTTATTCTTAGTTGGAATATTTTCTCCTCAGCAGTGCGCTTGTGGTCATCATACCAGTGTTATCTTCTGGCAGAAATCCACACATCGAAATACGAGTAGCTATAAACAATATATACTGTAATATATACCACACATTTGAAGCCAAATTGCTCATGGTCGGGTATCAAACGCGAATATTTCCAAATGGCTTCAAAAGTGTCACTCATCAGCGTAAATCGCTGATAAACAAGGGGTTTTTTACCCTCGGAGTCCTTTATATATTTTTGAATAAGGAGTCGTTACTCTCTTTAGCTAATAGCAAGCCGATCTCATTCTTCACCTCTGGGACCGTGGCGACGTCCTGTAATCCAGCTACTTGGAGGTCACGAATTGTGGATAGTTGTGAGCGATAATCAGTAGGTGTAGTGCTTTCTTGTCTGGATTAACGTCCGCACTATTTAGCACTATGTTAATTCACAAAGACCATCCTCATGATTAGATCCGTTCGTAGTTCAGAGGCAGTGGTTCGGATTCCACGTTAAACTGTAGGTCCCTTAGTTGTCTTCTGCTGTTGGGCTATTAATTACCAGTTCTGTCTAAGGAACAGGTCAGCCTTAGTCAGTAACAAGACTACAAGATCGCGCCACAATCATCCTGCACTCGTTTCTCATTCATTCTTGTCTTAAAATGCCTACCTTGTGGTACGGTCGCCATAATCTCAATAATCTGATCTAATCACCTCGGCTATAAAGTCTGGGTCCAAAAGTGTCTCAACTTACCGTAGAATAGTATAGTAAACAAACTGATATTGATTCAAAACTTCACACTTGATGGTCATTGCGTTCTATTTAATGCATGTTATAGAATATATTATGTTCAAATCTGGGTTTTGAGACCTCTTTATTCTGTTTAATCTGTTGGTACTATCTTTTTAACAGAGAAGCGTTGCAGAAAGGCTTTGTTTAGCGTTAGAGAAATAAATACAGGCAAATAGAAATGGAGATAATACCCATTTAGGCTTTTAATGGTTAAAATAAAAATGATTCCAAACAATGAACAGACAAAACTATAATTTTATTTACTGTCTATGTAGATGTATTTTCGCACAAACTGGAAGCGACTGAGATGTAATGGGGAGTTTGGTGAAAAGTCTTGATAAAAATACGGTCGCTCATACAGTAAAACCAACGTTTCTGCGATGATGTAGAGCGATGTAGTTGCGATTCTACTCACGCGCGGCGCCACCGCTGCCACTGTGACGGGCATGTAAAGCCTGCTTATCCTGAAATATTGCTTCTTTCAAACCGCTCATAGCTGTTGGCCTAGCGGTTATAAATAAGTAAACATACTTGCGTGAGTATGAGTAGCGCGTTCTGACCGACTGCAGTGAAACTGTGTGTCTTAAACAACCTACCCAGGTATGAATGAGAAATGAGCGTAGGATGATTGTGGGGCGATCTTGTAGTCTTGTTATTGACTATGGCTGACATGTTCCTTAGACAGAACTGTTAATTAATAGCCAAACAGTCGATGGTATATCTAAGGGACATACAGTTTAACGTGGAGTTCGAACCACTGCCTCTGAATTATGAACTTGTCTAATTATGAGAATTGTCTTAACGGATTGACGTAGTATTCAATAGTGAGGACGTTAATCCACACAATACAACACTACATCCACCTACCATTGCTCACTCCTATCCACAATTCGTGTCTTCAAAGTAGCTGGATTACAGAGCATGCTACGGCCCCAGTCTTATAATTGTATTTAGGGTTTTGTTAGTACATTATTTAGAATTATGAATTTGATTATTTTTACGTTTTGCACCCCAGAAAACTCTACATGGGTCTTACCACTCTTACCTCAATTTCCGTCCGTCTGGCTGCGACCAAACAAGGTCTTTAGTAACGCTTTCCCGTGAACACGAGAGAAACCCCATGGTTATAATACTTATTTTCATTATTTATTACGTTTTGGAGAAAGGTTTTGTTTAATTTAAACAAAATAACAAGCTCCCAAAATTGTGGTTTGAGTCATAAATTGACATATTTGTTCTTTTACAGAACATGTGATTTCATAGAATGAAATAGCCACCGGCTTTCAAAAATTAAAACCTGTATATTGTAGTTAACAGTGATCATATTGAATACAATATTATAATAACAAGTTATCTTAACGTATACCAATGACGAATTAATTATAGTATTTATAGACATTCTCTATCTACTTGAGAATTAATGCTAAATAGCGTAATTGAGCTGAGCTTATTTATTATATATATTTTTTTATTATTATATTTATTTGTTTAAGATATCACTTTTATGTATTGTCACAGTAATAAGCATCTTGTTCATTGTATCTGTAAATAACAATCTTAAAACGTCAGTCGCATCTTAAAAATCATATTAGTGGCAAGTACAGAAGACGTCTTCCGAGCTGGTCCTGGAAAAATAAAATACAGATCTTATAATTACGAAAATTAAGACAAGAAGTGGATTTTATTGGTAGCCAGTGTGGTATTTTAAATTTATCGCTGTTACCGAGTCGATTAATTTGCCTCTACTGGTTGTTAGGACGAGTAGTTTATTTTCGGAAATATTATTTTAAGAATCGTTCGCCCGCGCGTATTTTACGACTTGTTCTCTTTTGTATTTTTTGCAGTCATGTGAAATTGACGATTTAAAGATTTTCTTAGTATAAATAAGTACTCCAAATAAAATGTGTATTTTCTCAATTTTTTTAACTACATCATATAACCTCCGTATTATCTGAGTTTTTGAGTATCCGAGGTGACTACGGCCCCAAATACCTCGAATAATCATCGTTAGACGACTGTGACGATAGTCACCTTTTTCAAAATTATTTTATAAAATTTGGGTTTCACTTAGAAATATAAAATCTACTACTTGAATTTCACAATCCACATACCAGTGTTGGGAAATTGGCACATAGTCATTTTATAATGGCACGGTACCTACTTACTCGTTCTGGTATAAACCATCGGATGTACCGCATGACGGTGGGATTTGAGAAAAATCTCGTTGTCATACTCATGGACAGAGCATGGAGTATATACTAGACCCCAAGCTATGTAACCGTTGTAAAGGTAGGCCTTTAGGACCATGATAGAAGTTCATGAACCTAATTATTCAAAATTTTCAATAAATTTTATATAAATATATTTTTTATAAATGTTTATAAATAAGCATTTATATGTTAAGACACGACAACGGCCACAATTATTGTCTGATTATTAAAAAATGTTGTGGATTTGTTTTTTTCTGTAATATCTTGGACAAGTTCGATTGGCAACGCAATTGGATTAAATTAACAACACTTTTGGGGTGTCTTGTACTAAAAAATGGGGTTCTCAATTTATTTTTGTATAATTTTTGAACTAACTTAATTTGCCTTTTTACCATCAGCTCAAAAAACACATAATTTGGTATTTTGAATCGTGATTCTAGCTCAATTTGTTTGTGAAATATTCAAAATGGTAACCACAGTACCTTATGTAAAGTTAATCTTATGGAGGATAAATAAAAATCGATAACTCACTGATTTACTTAAATATTGTACCAAAATTTGGCATGGAAGTCCATCTAGTTAAGTTTTATCAATACATTAAACCCCCGAGTTTAATGCTTCTTTCGGCAGCAAACTTACGTATTCATTGCCCATGTAATTCTTAAGGAGAATAGATAAATTGGCACAACTCGCTTGATTATTGACTTAATTTGATAAAACTTTGTAAGTGTTTTATTTATAGAACAGCCTTGTGTTAAGCTAATTACCATGTAAAATAATTACCATGTACTCTTATTGCAGAAAACCTGTATACTCAGAACTATTCGGTTACTAAGGTGGGAATAATATAAGTTCTATGAAATTCGCTCTACTCACGCCAGCGTGCTGCGTGTGATCTCGTTTTTAACTACATCCATGGGACCTTGTTTTTATTTGACGTTTCTCATCATTATGATATATAAAGAAAGCATTTCCGAAATTAAATACCGTTTTCGCACAGAATCACAATAACACAACGGAGGAATTCCAATGTTTTAAATATTGTTATTATTTTTATTGATGGCAAGCAGATACAGTATTGCGAATTTTTTAATCTGAAGAATCGAAAAATACAAATAAAAGTTGTTAGTTTTGTTCCAAAAGTTATATGTAAAGTGGTATGTTAATGGTTAGTTACCTCATGTCTGTCGTAATATTGGCTAAGCGTTTCGACAGTAAATCTAAGCGACATATTATAAGGTATTTTTATTGTTACTGATTAACTAAGGTTTTTGTAAATTGTGAAAACAGTTTTGTTTACATAATTTTGTAAAAGTGAATAGCATGAAATATGTTCGTAGCTTGATTGCTATTAGTTTTAAGAATCTGATCCTTCCGCCAACGTTCCGAGGTGCAATTTGACCTAAAAGGATTGCTGAAACAGATCGATAACATAGATTCGTTTCGGCTCCGCAACGTTTATCTCTTCTAGCTCCGTGCTTATATTCTCCTTTCTATGGAATGAAGGATTGGATGAAGAAGAAGTTTATAGTCTTTACCAAGAACATATTGAGTATAAGGTGCGGTAACAGAGGTCGATTGCTATAACCCGTTGCTTTAGTGTGGTGTTTTAATCGGATTTAGACTTACATTGAGGAACTAGTTCCGATCAGTCAGTAAATCTGTGATGGATGACTTCGCTCAGGGAAAACGTCGCTGTAACTTAATGGTTGAGCGGTATTTATAATCGGATGCATACCTACATTAAGCAACTAGTTCTGATCCTCCGTGACAAACGACACCGTTCAGGGAACGCTTACCAAAAAGTCAGCCAAAAAGGCTGAATGATTTTTCTAATAGGAGTCATACCTAAATTGAGAAACTAGTTTCGATAGGTCCATATCTCTGTGACAAACGACTCCACTAGGGATCTATCTGATCGCTATAACTTTTTAGTTGAGTGATGTTTCTGATTTGGAGTCATACATTGAGGAACTAGTTCCGATCGGTCGGTACCTCCGTGACGAACGACTTTGCTCAAAGAATGTGTCGCTATAACTTTTTGGTTTAGCGGTGTTTTACTACACAACATTGAGGAACTAGTTCCGATAGGCTCATGGAACGAGGAGTTCCACTCTGAGTTCTTTTTCTTTTAGTTGGCAGTTAAAATTACGAGTGCCTCTTTCCTGCGGGGATATGTAGGACTCCACCGTCAAGTCTGTCCACCAACTCCTCCTCCCCCTCCACTCATACGTGTATGAGTAATTTACACACCGGTGGATGGGCTTCATAAAAAAATCACAGCATTAAGGGTATCCGCTGCAGTTGCTGGAATACTTCTGGAAGCGGCCTAAACAATAACATCAAAACAGAGTCATTGCACGTGAAATAACAAATAAATGTTAAACAAAAAAACATATATGTGAAAAATGGGGGACGCATTGCTGTACCAGGCTTTGGATGGGTAGGTTACGATGTTCCTCTACGTTGGATCGTCCAGGATGGCAATAGACGGGGACCTCCAGTCTTCATCGACGTCGTGTCGTCTACAAATCTACAGCTCCATGTGGTGGACTGCTGCTTTCTGAAACAACTCGTGGTTTAGCTTTGTTAAATTATTGTTTAGAACTGGAACTCCCAACGTCTTGCCGTTTGATTCGTCTCAACGTCTTTGTCTGGATGACTTTTAGGTAGTTGCTGTTGAAAAAGTCCTACCTCTGAGAATTTTAAACGGCCTTCTTGTACAAAGAGCCAACCTAAAGTATTATCACGAACCTTTCGATCACTTAAGTTTAAGTTTCACGACGCACGACGTTTAGAAGAAATATAGCTTTCAAGTCCATATTTTAGAAAGTCGTATTTTTACCAACATCAATATTGTGAAAAACAGTCTTTATTTAGTTTTGATTTGTTGTATAAGTTCTTGCTCACGAGAACAGAGTCAAATCCCAATTGTTTACTTATAACTGTAAGAGTTAAAAGATTTCCACAAATTTCAAACAACACCGCAATCGCGAACAATGACTTTTGAACAATGAACCAAATATTAAACTTGCTTTCTCCTCAACTTAATTCGAGAAAGGAAAGTTCACAAAGTTTTAGCAAGCGATAAAGTGGCGAGTAAGGTAGCCTGACTTTGGCGCGCAAATTTGCCGATAAATTACAGCTTAAAACGGTGTCGAGACACGCTTCGTGGATTACTGGATGAAATAAATACTGCAATTACAGAACCTTGTGATTTGCATACTGAAGCAGGGGTGTATTAAGATAATACACACGATAGCAGCCGACCTCCACACGTTCCTTCATATTAGTATTGCATTCTGTTGCATACCATACTTTAATTGCGTTTCTCATTATTATTTATGTCTAGGTTGGGGTGGTTAGAATTGATTTCCTACTCGAGTAAACCTTTTTATTCTGAGTGCGCTTTGTAAGAAATTAAATACCCCCGTCACAGCAGACCTGCGTACTCAGTGGATTTCCAAGTCAATAAAATAATAATATTGTACGTCAAGTTTTAGCATCCTATAAGATTAACATGGGAAAGACTAATAACATGGTCCCAGGCTTAAGTCTTGCCATGAGACCTACAGTAATAGCTTTTCCCAATGGGGAATTCTCTGAAAGGAGATTACAGATTGTAAATACGTAATTTAGTTTTGAATAACGATTTTTCAGTAGAATTAAGATTTCATCTTATGGACTATCCACCCTAGAAATAATTTTTCAAACAGAGGAACTAACTTGGGTTAAGAGAGAGAAAATACATCGGATTTGGACGAGGGAATAAAACAGGGAAACTGACATGGGATTTTCGACGAGGAAATAGGACGTTTAAGTCGTAGTTAATTTTACAAATACACCTACCATATAGATATATTTTCAGATTATACCAATAACCAGTTTTAATTTCACTCATTATACATAGTGTATGAAGAAAGTATTGTTTTAGTCAAACATTTTTAATTTGAGTTGAGAGTGAATTTTCCATTTTGAGAATCACTGAATCCAAAAAAGTGGTTTTCTCACTGATATCTGTCTGTGTACAGATACGGAGACCACACTGAAATTAAATACATGAGCACCTTGGCTTTATCTTCACACCATTTTTTATTAAACTGAATTTTATTTTTAAAGGTGATTTACCCTTAAAACCCCTTAGAAATGTGAAAAGTATAAATTTCTCAAAATTCGCTCTAACGATTTTCATCGACTGGGACGGTGGCGTCGTCCTGTAATCCAGCACTTGGAGGTCGCGAATTGTGGATAGTTGTGAGTGAAGGTCAGTGGATGTAGTGTTCTCTTGTGTGGATTATTGTCCGCACTATTTAATACTACCTTAATCCGCAAAGACCATCCTCATGATTAGGCCAGTTCGCAGGCATTAGATTAGATTCAGAGACAGTTGTTCGGATTCCACGTAAAACTGTAGGTCACTTAGGAACATGTCAGCCTTAGTCATTAAAAGAGACTACAAGATCGCGCCACAATCATGCTACACTCATTCCTCATTCATACTTGGCTTAAAATACCTATCTTGGTACGGTCCCCACTTCAATAATCTAATTTAATGAAATAGTTTGACTTACTCTACAAAAAAACAGCTAAAAAGCTAAACAAATTACTATTTTGAACCATTATTCTACGATTAACAGTTCTAGAGAATAGTTAAAGTTACTGCCTGTGATAAACGCTGTAGCCTACTTTATGTAAGACCGCCCGATGTTATTACGCAGAATATTCAAAAATCAACTCCTTCCGTATTTTTCCACCGTTTCCGATAAAACTTAGTACGCAGTGAAGGATTACATCACTCAACACAACCCACTCAAAAGTATTTGTTATTACTAGGGCGGGGGAGGGGTGGTATTGTCTTAAAATTAACTGTTAGAAAATTTTTGAAACATAAACCCTTCACCCTAGGTAATAGATATTTCAAAAATATTCATCCAATTACTTAGAGTTTAAAAAATTGGATGATTATTTTTTAAACAATTAATTTTAAATTATATTTATATAAACTTTATAGAGTATGATATGCACTTATATTAAGGGTTGTATTCAAAAAAAGTAATTAAGGGAGAAAGTATGTGTAACTCCACTGCGCCTTTTTTCTTTAAAAAACTAGATATTGTATGGCTTCACTATTAATGGCTTCTTACAGGATATTGCAGGTTTTTATGTCCACACATCCTTATCAGTTTGCTTCGCCTCAAATCCGGATAGGGTTGTAAAAGTGATAAAAAGAACTAATAAAGAGCCCGGCATATTATCCGCGGAACATAGAAATTCTCTTAGCACTTCCTACACGCCAGACCATAACATTACTTTTATATGTTTTGTGTTGATTAAATTTAAAAGGCGTAAAGACAGTATTAGATTAGTTTTTACCGGATGGTTGAATTTTGCCCGGTACATAAAAATATAGAAGTCAGTTATGGCAATTAAGGTGTAGTGCTTCACACTTTTAAATTGTTTTAATTGCTTTCTGGGGCTTAAACGCTGCTTCTCATTCATGTAGATTAATATTTTTATAATTTTAATTCAATTAACTGTCTAGTTACTACTGTATATAAAAATATTATGTAGTACTGTACATCGAAATATAAAAAAATACTATTCTTTTTAGGAACATTTTTATGAATTTGTACAAAGGTACACTTTGCTTATATTTCCATACCTTTTTTTAATTTTTGGTTTGTAAGGGTAGTTAATCCCTAAACAACTTAAAAATGAGAGAAATACAGATTTATCAAAATCCGCTCTAATAATTTTGATAAAAATTAATTTCCTGGTTTTAAAGTCCCAAATAATATGACACAATCCGTATGTCTGTAAAACTAATGGTTCAAAAGTCATGCAATTAATACGTCAACAAAATAAATTTCTTAAATTTTGGGCAAAACGATACTTTTATAAAAATGTTTTGATTGTCTCCATTAAAAACAACTCTAAAAGTGAAATAAATCAGTATTTTTGAATCATTAGTCTATGAGTATGGTTCCAGGGAAAAGTTAAATTTTCTCTCAGTGGTAAGAGCAGAACGTTGTCTTATAGCGTCCAATGTTATTCTTAGGGAGGATATTAAAAAATCAAATTCTTCCTTATTTTCAACAGTTTTCCATGAAAATTGGTCTTTAGTGCAGGGTCAGATTACCCGACAAAACCCACACAAAATATTGGTATTACCGGGGGTGGGGTAATGTCCCTAAACATTAATTTAGCGTTTCTGAAGCTCAAAATATTTACTGGATAAATATACTTTTAGCTGTTTTAATAGCCGTTTGAGCTTCGCTGGACACAAAGACATCAGTAAAGGAGGTTAAGGTACATAGAGTAAAGGAAAAACAAAATTCCACAGAGTAATGTGCGGAGACCCGCCCATCGTGGGTTGTTGGGTTAAGTTCAGCATCAGCTGGAGGGACATGGCCACAACTTCTGGTGGGTTTTTCAACGGACCGAATAAATTTCAGAATCATGCCGTATTGGCAGAGGTTTCCTCTGAGAGTTTCTACGCATCGTTATACAGTAACAGTACTGTATAACGATCAAACCGAGGGTATTATACAGCACCCTCGGCTTGATCGAAAGGTCACAAAATCATTTTTTTATTTATTTATAGATGTGCAATTTGTCGGTCACATTAAAAATACCTCGCAGTTTGTGTAATTCTTAGTTTTCAACGTCAGTACGATTTTTTTACTCTTTAATATGAAAAAAATCACAACTAATACGCTTTAATGTATAGTCATTTTTAGAAAGGCAATTCCTTACTAGAAAAATTATAAATGGTGATCTCTGATCGCATATGCATAGAGATGTACTATCACTAAAAACCTTTGGTATCTCACGGCCATCCAGACCCTAATCTAATACAATAATAAAATAATTTGATATACTTAACAAACAAATGAGTGATCTATATAAAAAGGACATCAGACGTCTTTTGACCTTGATGTCAAAAGACGAACAAACAACCCCTGAGTAGTAAACCAAACGCTATCAAACAACCAGATATTTATTTAAACGGAAGATAATACAGGTTAACCGGTTATAATTGGGTGGTTGGATCTCTAACGACGAGAAAGTATAAACTAGCTCTAACCACGAGCGGTTATGTCAGATTTTCTTTTTCTATCCACGCCAGAGGCTTATTAAAAGGTTCACAGATTGATTACCAGAAATGCTTTTTAAAAAATCGGTCAAAACCCAAATGGGCATCCTTGGATTTGAACACGTGACCTCTTGCACCAAAGTCCAAGATGCTAATGGCTAGGCTAGCAAGACACCTATTTCGTCGGTCAAGGGCTAATTAAGGTTAATCCTAAGTTTAACCGTGTTTACACCGACTGGGACGATAGCGACGTCCTGTAATCCAGCTACTTGGAGGTCACGAATTGTGGATAGTTGTGAGCGATGGTCGTTGGGTCTAGTGTTCTCTTGTGTGGATTAAAGTCCGTTCTATTGAATAATACGTTAATCCACAAAATGCCTTCCTTATAATTAAACCAGTTCGTAATTCAGAGGCAGTGGTTCGAACTCCACGTTAAACTGTAAGTCTCTTAGGTATACCATTGACTGTTGGGCTATTAATTAACAGTTTTGTCTAAGGAACATGTCAGCCTTAGTCAGCAACAAGACTACAAGATCGCGCCACAATCCTCCTATATTCATTTCTCATTTATACTTGGCTTAAAATACCTACCTGGGTAGGTCACCATTTCTGTTAAAAGTGTAAAGTGAGTTTAAAGGTTTAGTTTGACATGGATATGTCTTATCTCTGTGGGGGGGTGGTTAGTGATTTTTAAGATGGAAAACATATAACAGGTTTCCATAGAAACTACATAACCTTAGGGCTATTGTATTGAATTGTTGATATAAGAATAAGAATAGCTGTTTAGATGAATTGAAAACATTTCCTCCAGACAAATCCATGATCTAACCTATTTCCCACAGGGAAGTAAATACAAAAAATTGTTCGTGTAAACTTATTCCGTTTATAAGTACGAACAAAAGAAATCATATTCCGGACAAAATATTATTTTGATTCGGGAATTAGCTTAGACCACGGCTGTATCTAAAGGGGATGTTTTCAGTTCCTCTCAACAGCTGTCCTTATCCTAATCACGACCGTAACAATTTTCGCGTGACTCGGATTGCCAACATTTGCCAGCGTTTATACATATTCAAATCAAAATCTACAATGTAATAGCTTAAATTTGGTAATGTCCGTGTAATTGGTTTGTGGAAAATAATGTGCAAACATAAACTCACTGATGTTCAGTTTGCATGATTTTGAAAAAGGTTAAACAATCCGAACGGCTGCGAAACAGAGGTGCAAAGTCCGTGTCGGGAAACTCTTAACGAGTTGCACGGCGAGTTTGTGGGTTTGATGCGAAATCGATGGCTAGGCCACGCGACTACAACACCCGGGGACCGAGCTTCGCTGGAGGGAAGGGCGCTAAACTGTAATCTGTATACAGTATATATAAACGTCAAAGCCCTCACTCCCTCCCTCACTCATCACTAATCCTCCCACCTCCCAAAATTACTTAGGATGCTGAAATTTTGTGATAATTTTCCCATAAATCTCTATCCTATGCGCCTTCAAAGTTACTATGTTAAGCTTATAAGGGAATAATATTTTTTGAATTTCAAAATAATTTGTCTTACGGTATAAACAGCAGCTGTTTTTATTTTGAACTATTGCGTAAGCCAAAGAAGGGAGCATAAAATAGTACCTAATCGCATATAATTACTGTATAAATAGAATTTTTCTCAGGTTTATTTAATCATTAATTCAATTTTTAAAGAAAAACTAAAAAGTTCTGGTGTAAGCGATTTTTTATAAAAGAATCACAATATATTAGAACAAACTATTATACAGCAAATGTGTGCAAGGTGAATCTGTTTTATGATACTGTATTTATGAAGTAGTTTATTAGTATCAAACTTTACAAACAGCTGTATTTTATGGGTTTTTTCGTGGGTTTTATTTTCTGTAGCGAAGGATCAGTTTATATGATAATTTTTCACATAATTAGTGTTTTTATTAGTTTTTTTGTAGAGATTACAGAATTTTACCTTATTTTGTACTTTATTTTAATAAACTATTTTGTATTAGTTTATTAAAATAGTGACGTTGACGCAACTGGCATTTTATAAAGGGGAAGATACGCTGTTTAATGCTGCTCGCATACCTCCAGATAGGCTAACTCATGGTTCGTGACTCTTATTTACTGTTAAAAAAATGATAATTAAGTCATACGAGGCGAAGCCCATGGGCAACATCAAATCCTTGATAAAAACACTTACATTTACACAAACACGTACACTGGTAATAGAGCCACTATTGAGATTTACTCGTGGCCAGTCAAGGGTGAAACTTTAAGTAAAATTATAAATGTATAGATAAATATTTTTGCTTGGCAATCGTTCGTGTGGGATCTAGCAGGTGTGCGCCACAGCTATAAAATGTGAGCTTTAGTTAATCTCTGTGAAAAGATCTAGTGACGATACAGTACCAGGAAATGTAGTTGTAACTAGCTAATAGTTTGAGAAAAGCTTTGAGTACTGTATTGTAAAAATTACTTGAGGAACGACCAAGCCGTCTCCACCTCCGAGAAGGTGGTGGACAAATTTGCTTCAGCTGTTCGAAGTAGGCTAACATTTCTAACAGAACAGATGGAAGGGAAACGTAGCAAATAAGGTAAAAATGTTAAAATAAGGTAAGGATGATTAAATTGTTCCTGGCCACCAGTATGTTAGTATGTTCATAATAGTCCTAAAAACAAGGACCTGATATTTTTGAGTAAAAATTAGAAACTATGTTTGGCAATAGCCTGTCAGAAAATATGATTAATCATTAAATACGACCAACAGTAATTTTATTAGTTTATTTGAAACATCTTTAGTGTTTTATTCACGCTAAAACCCAGCTTTCCGATGTAGAATGCATGGAGGATATACTTTAGGAATCCAATAAAAGAGTATAGGGACTCACCACCAATAACCACACCCCTCCACCACCCCTCCTGCAAACAGCTACTTTATTTTAATAAACTATTTTGTATTAGTCTATTAAAATAGTGACGTTGACGCAACTGGCATTTTATAAAGGGGAAGATACGCTGTTTAACGCTGCTCGCATACCTTCAGATAGGCTAACTCATGGTTCGTGACTCTTATTTACTGTTAAAAAAATGATAATTAAGTCATACGAGGCGAAGCCCATGGGCAACATCAAATCCTTGATAAAAACACTTACATTTACACAAACACGTACACTGGTAATAGAGCCACTATTGAGATTTACTCGTGGCCAGTCAAGGGTGAAACTTTAAGTAAAATTATATATATAGATAAATATTTTTACTTGGCAATCGTTCGTGTGGGATCTAGCAGGTGTGCCACAGCTATAAAATGTGAGCTTTAGTTAATCTCTGTGAAAAGATCTAGTGACGATACAGTACCAGGAAATGTAGTTGTAACTAGCTAATAGTTTGAGAAAAGTTTTGAGTACTGTATTGTAAAAATTACTTGAGGAACGACCAAGCCGTCTCCACCTCCGAGAAGGTGGTGGACAAATTTGCTTCAGCTGTTCGAAGTAGGCTAACATTTCTAACAGAACAGATGGAAGGGAAAAGTAGCAAATAAGGTAAAAATGTTAAAATAAGGTAAGGATGATTAAATTGTTCCTGGCCACCAGTATGTTAGTATGTTCATAATAGTCCTAAAAACAAGGACCTGATATTTTTGAGTAAAAATTAGAAAATATGTTTGGCAATAGCCTGTCAGAAAATGTGATTAATCATTAAATACAACCAACAGTAATTTTATTAGTTTATTTGAAACATTTTTAGTGTTTTATTCACGCTAAAACCCAGCTTTCCGATGTAGAATGCATGGAGGATATACTTTAGGAATCCAATAAAAGAGTATAGGGACTCACCACCAATAACCACACCCCTCCACCACCCCTCCTGCAAACAGCTGACGCCATGAATATCAGCTGGCCACATGTATTGAGCTTTTTTACAGTCACATTCCTTACGTTGTTTCCCAATGTACATTAGCAAACCGTCGTGTTTGCATGTAATGTACAACCAATCCATTCCTAGGTTTGCGGAGTACACATTAAAATCAATGTTATGATCAATGTGTCAAGGCTAGGCTACAACCCTGAAGTGAAAGGATAATATTGCTAAAACTAAACATGTTGAAACCAAGAATACTATATTAACCTTCTCTACGAGTTGAAAAGGTTGTTTTTCTCAGTTTGGAGAATATTTTTCTGAGTTTAACGTTTTAAAAATACGCATGAAATAAACATCCTGGGTAGCAAGTAGTGGAAAAATATTTGTTAATTATCTAAAAATTGGTTGTTAATTAGCTTGTTGGCCTGACTGAAATTTTTAATTAAAATATAACATAGAATGATTACAATTACAATGTTTTTGCTTTGATCAAATTCTGTTTACTGCATCCATATTGTTATCATCTCTCTATATAAAAATGCATGTATGTATGTCCCTTATGCGTTGCCAAACTACTCATCTCATTGCCATGAAATTCTAGAAAGTTGCTCTATATGTGCCCGGGAAGGTTTTAGGGGAAAAAATATTTCGAAAACTCAATAAGTTTCAATTTTATGGCGTTTTAAATTTTTAATGTTAACCTCATGCGAACTAAGTTTGTTTACAAATTTTCTACAATCAAAACATTCCAATTTTAGCTACAGTTGTTGGTTGACTTTCCATGAGCAATATGCTTTACTATCCAATACCATCGTAATCATTCATTAATGTAAAACTATGAAGTGACTGCGGTACAAAATTAACAGCTTTATACACCATGTTAATAGTTTACGATTTTTGGGGATTGTGTATTTATATTTTTATTTTCTGTCTGATTCTTGAGTCATGATTTCTTCTGATTCTATTGGCCAAATAAAAAATAATTACAATGTTTATAAATATTACGTTTGACCTTATTACAGTTAGATTTGGTTTGGGTTTAGGCTGGATTAGAAAATGTAAATCAATCCACTCAGTTTGATTTGTTTTGTGGGAATGTTATTAATATGTCTTATCGTCTTATCTTATTGTTATTGACTCTGGCGGTCTAACATTAATCTATCTATTTTGGACAACAACTGAAACAATAGACTATCATCAAATGCAATTTCGTTAACAGAGGCAATAGTTCAAACCTAAGTTAAATTGGTCCCTTAGATTAGATGCAGTTAGTCTATGTTACAATCTGTCTAGAAAAGAAGTCAATTAGTCATTAAAGTATACAAGAAGGCCACAATCGTGTTACCCTCATTTCTGATTCATACTTGGATTAAAATACTTTACTGTGTAGGACACCATTTCAGTTAAAAGTATAAAAGTAAAGCATTGTTCTATTTTCTTTTCTGTATGTGTTGGTGGTTATGAATTTTGTATTATAACCAATTAAAATCAACGAAAGCGAACCTAAATCAAGAATTAATCGTAGTTCCTTTTCAAAACACGTCCCTTCAGTGGCCTAAAACAATACTAAAGCTTCTTTTTACTTTCTCCCCTTATACATAGTATATGGAGAAAGTATTGTTTTCGTCAAAATTTTCGAATTTGAGTTGAGGGTGGATATATCCGTTTTGGGATCCCCTGAATCCAAAAAAGTGGGTTTTGACGTGATGTCTGTCCGTCCGTGTGTGTGTGTGTGTGTGTGTGTCTGGATGTGTACAGTGCCACAGCCT
The DNA here is from genome assembly GCA_023375725.1 of Nephotettix cincticeps. Classification (NCBI taxonomy): domain Eukaryota; kingdom Metazoa; phylum Arthropoda; class Insecta; order Hemiptera; family Cicadellidae; genus Nephotettix; species Nephotettix cincticeps. The sequence goes on from CM041787.1 coordinate 45,571,183, forward strand.
ACCCCGTTGGTCCGATTTAGATGAAATTTGGCATGTATATATATAGTCACCGTATCTCTAGGCTTTTTTTTCATTTTTTTGAATTTTTGATTTTTAAGGGTAGTTCACCCCTAAAAACCCTTAAAAAACGTGAAAAATCCAATTTTCTGAAAAACGGCTATAACGATTTTGATTAAAATTTGATAGTTTATAGTGCACAGACTACTAAATAATTTGACACCACCCGCATATCTGTAAAAATGACGGTTAAAAAGGTATGGGCTTTTAAATGTCAAAAAAATCAAATTTTTAAATTTTCAGCGAAAACAATAAAAGTAAAGTATAACTTGACTGGTACCATTGAAACCTGCTTAAAAAACTAAACAAATTAGTATTTTGAATTATTTGTCTTCGACTAACGGTTCCAGAGAAAAGTTAAATTTACTGTCCACGATAAACGCAGTACGTTGTCTGAAAGCACCCAATGTTATTCTTACGGAGAATATAAAAAAATCAATTTCTTCCTTACTTTCCAATCGTTTTCCATGAAAATTGGTATGAAGTGTAAGGTCAAATCACTGAACAAAACCAGCTCAAAAAAGCTTGGTATTACCGGGGGGGGGGGGTTCCCCCATGCAATTTGAACAATAAATTATTAAATGATATTTAGAATAACTTTGTAGAACATGATAGTTTTATTACAGATTGTCTTTTTTAAATTTACTTAAGGGAGAAAGTATGTGTCAGTCCACTGGTACCGTTTATTTTAATCAGAGAAGAAGTTAATTAATAAGAAACAAAGAACGTCCCACACGTCACAAGGACTCAAGAAATTCAAGGACGGGGTCAGATTTTTGATCCCGAAACGTCGTGAAACTTTGTTTTACTAAACATGATGGAAAATCGCAATATCAAGATAAATAACAATTCTTTGTAATTTCACTCAAATACCTAAACTAAATTGATAAAGTTAAAAATAAATTGACATAGATATGTCTTAGCTCTGAGAGGGTGTTGACAATTTGCGCGACCAAAATTTGAATGACGTCATTTTGTTAGTGACGCCATATGACTAGTGCCATCATGGATTGGTTATAAAAACAGATGTTTAGATGAACTGAAAACATTCCCTATCGACATATCCATGATCTAACCCTAAACTATTTCCCGTAGGGAAGTAAATACAAACCTTTTTAAGTAAGAATAGAAGAATATCAGCTGAACGGTTTGAAACCGCTAATCTGAGATTTCGTCACAGAGATGGAACATGTTAAACACGCTGGAACAAACAGTAAATCTCGATTCTGCCTCTCTTATTCACTGCTAGTTGGTCGCAAACGACCTATTCCCTGTAATAAACCACTTGTAAGAGACGTAATGTGTGTCTAAACCAACAATGCTTGGAATTAAGCCTTTTGAGAAAGGTCTTTGCATTCCTTCCAAGGTTATATGAGAGTTCTTATTTTCAGATGTAATAGTTTTTATGGTAAAAGTTATTTCGATATACTATTCATTTTTATATGATTGTTATTATTTTATGTAGATATTTTTAATACATTTAGTAGTGAATAACCTCAAAACAAAACGTTCTTCAACTATATTAGATTAGATTAGATAATTTGAAATGACGACCATACCACAAGGTAGGTATTTTAAGCCAAGTATGAATGAGGATTGAATGTAAGATGATTGTGGCGCGATCTTGTAGTCTTGTTACTGACTAAGGCTGACATGTTCCTTAGATAGGACTGTTAATTAATAGCCCAACAGCCGATGGCAACTAAGAGACCTACAGTTTTAACGTGGAATCCGAACGACGGCCTCTGAATTACGAATTGGTCTAATTATGAGGATGGTCTTTGCGGATTAACGTAGTATTCAATAGTGCGGACGTTAATCCACACAACACAACACCACACCCACCGACCATCGTTCACAACTATCCACAATTCGTAGTATGTAGCTAATATGTAACTAATATGTAACGACTAAAGATTTTTGTAAGAACCAAACGACATCACTAACTACATGACTTCACTGTTTCAAATTTTGGTCTCAAATGTGCCCACACCTCCCCCCCCTCAGAGCTTAGACAATCCACGCCAATATACAGTCCATATCAACGTTAGAGACAGCTACAGTACGTATATTGCAACTGACCTTTACTTTCACAATTGTTTTGCAACCAATTAAATAATTTTAAAGCTCTTTTTGTATGTTATATAAAAACTATTCTATAGATTTATGACAATTTTACCAATTTACTTCGAAATGTAACAAAAATATTTTATTAGTTATACAAAATATCGTTACATATAACGATATTTTGTGAATTTTTATTGCAAAAACCATAATGAAATTGTACTTGACATTTTAATATTAACCTATAAGAAATTACTTTAACGATTGGACATTCTTAAATTGGTGGGTAACTCCCAAAGTTATAGATAAATTTAGTTTTTACTGAACGACTTTAATTATTCATGTCAATACTTAGGGTCTACCTTCTCTTGATTAATTTTAACTATCAAAATTTTATTACTTAAAGAATATCTTATTGTAATAGGAATAAGAAAATAATGAGTTCGCTATAGTATAATAATAATATAGTATAGTATAAATAGTATAAGTATTTTCAAGGTATTTTATTTCGTACCTTAGCTATTGGTTTATTGTAGGTGAAATACGAAAGGAGCGCTAGATTTTGATAATTTCCAACTAATAAGCAGGACATTAAAGGTGTCCTGGAAGAGGAAGCAATAATTTATAGCCCCGTTGCTGGCGTCAAGTTCCTGTTATCTATGGCAGGTTCAATTTAAATCTTCGATAAAGGAAATTGAATTTCTTTACATTTTTCATGTCATGAATGGTGAAAATTACCTTTTCTAATACGAAGCTCTCAGTTTCCAATATCCCAAATCATGTTAGTATAACGAATTTACAAATACGGTTATTTTTGTTGAGTTGACATGGAACAGTGTTAAAAATAATATTTTTGAGTTATTATTCATGTAATATTTAATACATTAAAAATAGTGTTTACATCTGGTGTCTCATTCCATCTCACACTGTGTGAAAAAAGATAGAATTTCTGTGACTTGTAGAATTTGTAAACTCAAAAATTGGAGTTTCAAATACACTATGATAATAGTACAGTGACCGCTGCCAAGAATAATTGTTAGATGTAGTCACAGGTGCTCTTAAAGCTGTTTAAAATAATTTTTAACAATAACAATCTTCGCTTTTTGACATGGATATGTCTTAGATCTTGGGGGTGTTGGCGATTTTTAAGGTGAAAAACATGTAACAGGTTTCCATAGAAACTACCAGATTTTTTTTAATATTTTGGTGTTTAATTTTTAATGTAAAAGAATAAGAACAGCTGTTTAGATGAAGTGAAACCATTCCCTTTAGACATATCCATGTTCTAGCCTATTCCCACAGGGAAGTAAATACAAACATTTTTAACGAGCTTTTTTCAGCTATTGAAAAGTTATCTCCTAGCGATTTGATTGATTTAATTGTCGTGGTACTTTTAAGATTCGTGTCATTTTTGTTAACTTTGTATATTATACCAAGTTAACAAATGACATGAATCTGTACGAAAAATAAAAATCAGCACAACTCAAGCATGAACAAGATAAATTAGAGTTTTGACAAGAACATTTTTTAAGAGATCGTAAAATTTTCAGTGTGCTAGATGGATTTTGAACGCTTGAGTGAGACGGTGACCTATTCAGTAATCCAGCTACTTGGAGGTCACGAATTGTGGATAGTTAAAAGCGGTGGTTACTGGATGTGATATTTTCAAGTGTGGTTTAACGTCCGCTCTATTGGATATTGGTATATTGGCTCGGATACCACGTTAAACCATAGGTGTCTTAGATATCATTGGACGTTGGGCTATCCATTGACAATCCTGTCTAAGGAGCATGCCACCTTAAAAGATTGTGCCACAATCATTTTACACTCATTTCAAATTTATACTCGGCGTCAAATACCTGTGTAATGGAATTAATCAAATCACATAAGTGCGCGTGTCTTCCGGTCCAGATTTTAACGCGTTGAATGTTAAGCCGTAAAGCGCGAAGATAGGTGTGAAAATGGCGTTTTATGACGGCAATAGCGTTAACACGGATGGCGAGGGTCGATACCGACACCACGCGAGCAGGAGGTGATGACTTCCTCAATACTCACCCTTGTGTGCTCGCGCCGTCGTCGTATTGAGAGATTACAAGCCCAAGGCCATCGGTATATTAATACTCATAAGACGGAGCACAAGATTAGCAGCCGAGTACCGAAGCTGTTAAATGTGCGAGTGTATAAAAAACCAATTTTGGCCTTGTGATAAACTATATTTTTCGTCATACTGCAAATAATAATAATAATAATTCGTAATTCAGAGGCCGTGGTTCGGATTCCACGTTAAACTGTAAGTCCCTTAGTCGCAATCAGCTGTTGGGCTATTAATTAACAGTCCTGTCTAAGGAACATGTCAGCCTTAGTCAGTAACAAGACTACAAGATCGCGTCACAATCATCTTACACTCAATCCTCATTCATACTTGGCTTAAAATACCTACCTTGTAGTATGGTCGCCATTTCAACAATCTAATCTAATAAAATGAAACAATTCATAAAAAATAAATTATTACTTGATTTCGTATCAATAGTTGTCAACCTTTTTGTTGCTTTTAACTAATCACCTATGTCAGTTATGTTACTTACGTTTTAGCAGTTCTTTCTTGATTTATGAATGGTTGTTTAGGCTATGTCAGTGCTAGTTAAGCTGACCTTGAATCAAAAGTACCATCAACAATGATCTTTTGCGGTCTAGGATTTAAAAAAATCATCAAAATAATAGGTTTAGTCCTTGAAAGGAAAAGAACAACTTTTGCTTCAACACATGCATCTAAAACAGCTGTATTTGAAGCAGTATGACGAAAAATACTTTATTGCAATATATTTGACAGTAAAATTGTATTTACTTCCCTGTGGGAAATAGCTTATATCGTTGATATGTCTGAAGAAAGATTTTGCAGTTCTTCTTAACAGCTGTTCTGATAAACATATTATGACGTCACTTCTATTATATTTTTTGAATATCGACAATTGCCCCCTCCCGTTGAGAGTTAGTGTTAAGGTGGATCTTAATAATCTCTTTTAACTTCTTATCTTTGATCTTAATCTTTTAGCTCTTGAAATATTAACGAGAACTCAATAGCACAAGCTTTTGTTTTGAGTTCAGCAATACTTTGTAGTTAAAGAGTGTAAAATCCTTGAATATTTTTCACAGTAATTTTAAAACCCAACAACCACTTTGTATGTTTAGGACTTAGAACCCTCTTCAGAAATATCTTTGCTTTTGTTATAAGCCCAATTATGAGGATTAAGTAAAAACGAGGTTTTAACAATTGCTTGGTTCCCTTTTTATATCTCAGTCTGATTTCCTCCTAAACAATTAAAAAAATTTCCTAACACTACGAAAAACTATAAATAAATGTTTTTACATTTAAACGGTTTATTATTTAAAAAAATATTATACTTTATGAGTCAAAATATATTATTCATAAATTCCCGTCTCCAGATTATCACAACACTCAGGATATAAATACTGTATTATCAATCAATGCAGTGTATGTTTATCCAACAATATACAAGATAGGGAATAAAAATCTGATGGATATATCCTGTAGAGTGAAATTAAGTCCACGGAAGGGGATTGTGAGATTCAGGTTATCTACATGAAAGTTCACTTACTGAAGTGTGTTAAAAATTGGAGAACCAGTCAGAGATATTCCTACCAAAACCTAAAGCGCTTAGTGTGCGCTTAGAAGTAGAGCGAATTTCAACTACTGATTCATTATTTTAAAGCTTAAAAGTACATGTACCTTATTCTAGAGGTATTATGTTTGTTTCAAAATATTCTGAATAGTATTTTGCTCTAGTAAATATCTGGAATCCGTATATTTTATTCCTCCAGGTTCTTCTAGCGGACCAACTCAGGTGAAAATAATTAACTGTTTGATTACTTTTGTTTCATCACAGTATGATAAAAATAGTTGTTCATCACACGGAATATAAGTGTGTTTTTGGTACTTGATCGTTTTTCCAAATTCTGGCCGTGCTTTTAAAATACCCCCGTGATATACGTTTTAGCAATAGTTTTATAGTTATAAATAAGTTATAAATAATAAGTTTTATAGTTTCATCCATAAATAAATGAGTTATCCCATTATCCATAAGCCTAACATGGGATGTAGGTTTGCAGCTGTGAGGAATAAGTATGAATTTTTACCATAAACTATTTTTGTGTGATCATATAACTAGCTTTGTCTATATTAATCCATAAATAAAAAATTTTTTCCTAAAATTAACATGGGAAAGAGTATGCCGGTTTGATGCTGTGAGGAACACACAAACTATGATTTTTACCATAACTTTATGGATCCAAACCACATGAAGCTAAATACTAAGATTTATCCCAAAAATATTGGTTGATAAGGGAAATAATAATTTTTACTCATTCTCCTTAACATTAGCATTGGATTCTCAAAATACAATGTACTGTGTTTAATTTTTTTAACATCTTGGTAACCGTTGAAGATAGAGAAAACCTTAAGGAAACTCAATTGTGTACTTTTTAAACCGATTCTAATGGTAAAAGATAAAGTTTAAAACTTTTTAAATTACATGTAAAAAATTCAATAACCCCATTATTTAGGTACAACCCCCCCAAAATACCCCTTCCGATTAAACGATATGTCTAGATTACGAACTCGTCCGAGTAAATGTATTTAATGTATTAAATGTATGTAAATGTGTATAAATGTAAATGTATCCGAGACCAAATTTGGTCTCGATCGGATCATTTTTACGAGAGTTATCGAGTTCATAGACAAACACACACACGTCACAAATATATATACATTTTCCGACTATTCTATGCACCTCAAAACAAAAAAGTAACTTGGTCCCGGGTTTAAGTCTTGCTATGAGACGGTAAGCTTTCTTCCCAATGGGAAATTTGCTAACAGGATTGCGTGTTTAAAAGAGCCACTTTCACTCCCAGTTATGAAAACCACTATTACGACTTGTATCATTGTTACTGCAAAAATCAGCTGACTTATTTGCCAGGAATGAACAAAGGTAACTGGTACATTAGCCTTTCCATTAACCTCTAAAGGCACTGGTAGATAATTGACTAGTTTGGGACTCAGTATGGCAACCAGGCACGCTCGCATGTGATATTAAATGAATTAAACATTGCATAATTTCCATACTAATCCCATGTGTTCCATGTACGTAATGTTACGTGTGTATATGCAAACAATGTAATTGAATGCTTAGACGTTGCTGTACAGTAGTATATGAATACTGCAGAGAGTCAGTTATAATAGTTCTACCATAGTATAATGACTACTGTATAGGGAGCGCTTTGGTCTAGGAGTAGAGCGCGGGACTTTGGTGCCCAAGGTCTTGGGTTCAATTCCCGCCAATCACCATTGGTTCTTCGTTAAGTGACAATGTCGGAACCCAATAGGTCTAGCCTGGAGTACAGTAGTGTTTAAAACGGTTCCATGCGTTGGTCAAGATATGCCTGGGATGAGATGGTGGGGCATCTGCATACCAACCCGTATAGAAGACTCTTTGGAAATTTGGTTTATTAATTATGGATTAATTATTAATTAAGGATTTTAGAACTGATATATTTCTTCTGGTAGTTATCATGGGAAACTCACAATCATCTTACACTCATTTCTCGGGTTTTTTTTTGGCTTGAAGTACCTACCTGGGTAGGTTACCATTCAAAAAAAGAATAAGGTAAATGTAATTGTCCCTAAATAAAGTTATTATTACATTTTAGCCAATTTTATTATCTTACGACATTCTTGGCATTTGTAAATGGCTTACTTTTGTTTGAGCTTGTACATAATGGAACAGTTACACAACCGGACTAATTTTATAGCATTTTTTGAATGTACATGGTATAAATTAGTTTCATACCTATTCAGGTTATTTTTACTTTGTATGCAACAAAATACATGGAACATAAATCAAAGTCATAATATTGAAAGTTTTATTGAAACTTTTCAATTTAGAGAGCGTATTACCAATTCACTAAGCAAAAGATATTAAAGTATACATTAATTTGAGATCTATTCAGGATATTTTTTACTGTAGATACAATAAAATACATTGGAATAAAAATGAAAGCTATAATATTCAAAGTTTTATTAAAACTGTTGAATTTCGAGAGCGATTTCCTCGTTCCCTACACTCACATTTAGATTTCTCTTTCATTGCGGATAAAATACTTGCAACGCTTAACTGGTCAAAACAAATACTTTTCCTCGATTTGACTGATATTGAAATTTAATACAAAAATATTTCAATTAATTACATTGCAATTTTTAATATCTTCAAATTAATGTATATCTAATTTATGAATTTACCCATTTATTATTATTAATTAATTTTTAATTGTTATGAAATGGAAACTTATAAGCTCTGGGAGGGGGTGTTAGCGTTTTTCGAGACGCAAAACGTGTAATAAAAGTGACATCTTATGGTTATGAGGACAGCTATTTAAGGGAACTGAAAACATTTACTTGGGAAATATCTATGGAACTAAAATAAACTGTTTTATAAAGGGAAGTAAACACATTTTTAACAACTGATTCATAATTTCCAGGAGGATTATTTAAACGTAAAAAAATTAAATCTGATAACTTTTAAAAGTAGAAAAAGTTTTTTAACTGTCCTTAAATTATATTCGGAAGATTTGTATTACTACATTTACTAAATTTTTGAATTAAGCCGACTCTAAGTGAGAAGATTTTAACCAGAAAGGATCTAAAACAAGTAAAGTTAAAGCTCTTAAATACAGGAGCGGGAATATTGCTGACTAGGTGTTTATAAAATGCTATATTTTACCGTTATCTCTCCTTCACGCCTCTTCAAATTAATGTTCCCCACTTATTCTGCAATGATAATTAATTTTATGAATTCTGTATTTGTTGGAATTGAAATATTTATTAATGGTAAATATAAATACCCCGTAGCAGCAGACCTGCGTACTCAGAAAATTTTCAAATCAATCACATAACAATAATAATATATGACAAGTTTTATCATTATCTGTCAATAAATATGAGTACTATTTGCCTACTATCCGTAAGATTAACATGGGAAAGAGTTTGCAGGTTTGCTGCTGTGAGGAACACTGAAAGTAGGTGGCCCTAGCGTAAACAATTTATATTTTGACCATTTATACCAAGTTTCATCAACATCTGTCCACAAATAAAGGAGTTTACCTAAACTCTATATGATTAACATGGGAAAAGAGTATGCAGGTTAGCTGTCATAATAAACACATAAACTATGATTTTTAAGCATAAATGTATGGATCTCAACCGTATGATGCTAAATATCAAGTTTCATCCAAAAATATTATATAATAAGTTAAACAATAATATTTCCTCATCCTCCATAAGATTAACATTGGAGCCCCAAAATACAACGTACTGTGTTTAGATTTTTTAATATCTCGGTAACCATTCAAACGAAATTAAATGTACTTCAAATTAAAGGAAGTTTGAACTATTGGGAGTTTGAATCATAAAGGTTAGACTTATCAAAGTTTGAATTGCTCAGGTTAAATTTTTAAATTATTACAGTAAATAATAATTTAATTACATAAATTACGAAGTTATTAATCTAATTATTACATCTATTCCATACTTTTCATAATGAGGGAGCGCGCTGGTCTAGTGAAAGAGCGTGGGTCCCGGGTTCAAATCCTGCCAATCACTAAAGGCTTTTCCCTAAGTTATAATGTCGAAACCCAAATACTGTAGTTCCAGCCTGGAGTAATGTGCAAAACTGTTCCAGGCGTCGGATGCCATTTCCAACTCGGTTGTCCTTTTGAAGTCGGGCTTGTGGCATTGTATTGATGAAAACCCCTTTACGTGAACACATAAACTTATGCTTCTATTAAGGATTTCGTACTGTCTCCTTGTAGGTCGTCCCCAATATTAGTCGGCAATAAACTAAATAATAGTATTTTAAGTCATAATTAAATTTAATAGTTTCACTCTTGTAGGATATTAATAATAAAAATATTAAGCTGATCAAGGTGTTATTTTTTTAATGGAAGGGGCGGATTACTCCCAAGGCATTTCATCCGTAGCGGCTTTTTGCGCACCCCTGTGTGGGTTGCGGCATTATCACATAGCGAAAAGCCATTTGTGATTGGCGGGATTTGAACCCGGGACCTTGGCAACAAAGCCCCGCGCTCTACCCCTAGCTAGACCTACTGATCCGGGTGTATTGAACAATGAACACCCCTATAAAATGGAAAGCACTTAAAATGAACGTAACACAGCTTGTACAGTTGTGTTGGCTTGAGATATTGTAATTTTGTATGTTATAACAACGTGTATCGATACTTATTGCTTAATGTGATACAATTTTATTCCGTTGTAGGTGAACAGTCTCTTCACTCGAAAGTTATATACTCGACTTAAAATACGCAGTGCCGTTCTGATAGGATGTAGTCTCAAAATATAGGTAGCAATAATACAACATACATGAAGCTCTAACGAGCGTTATACATATGCCGGAGTGCAAGTGTGTCTTGATTATCCTCTTAGGGGGTTGGAAATAATTCGCGGAACTTCTAAAGAAACCGAATTCCTTTCAGCTCTCTCCTAAAAGGGCGAAACCACTTTAAGCTCAAGGGAAAATCACTCTAAGGAAGCGTCTCAATTGGAAACACCAATTTAAGAAAAATTAGTCTTTCAGTGCAAGTTTGGGTGGGCCGATGCTTCTAGGTATCAACTGAGGCGACTCTCAAACCGATTATGATTCTCATAACCAGTGTCAACCCAAAACAGACAAAGTTTAAACTATTGAAAATAAAAGTACACGTAATAATATGTGGAAATACATAACTTTGCGATCCAACGAGAGAATACATAAAAGAACATGAACATAGAGTAAAAAGAAGTGCGGAGCACCGCCATTGATTTTCCCGCCAAATATTCCCGCCTTCTGTCACGCAACTGTAGAAATTATTACTGACAACATTTTTAGGCCGAATTGTAGTTCTTAGAGAGACTAGTTAAGCTCAGTCATATAAATTGAGATTGTCGGTAAATTAATAAACTATAGTGAATTGTGAAATGATGTTGTTGAATATCTATAATAGTTTGTTATCGTATAATCACATTTGTCTACTAACTACAGCTTTTACTACCTTCGGTTGGTATATTTAATATTTCTTAGCTACAATAAAGAAATAATATTAAAAATATAATATATTTTGAACTAGGATGTACCGTAAATTAAGGCGCAGAGTCTAATAGATCATAACAATAGATTGATCAAAAGATTAGAATAGATCATAGACCAACACCGTATTGTTGTATTATTAAAAACTTATCAAAAAAGAATTCTAAACCTAATTAATTGAAAAGGATAATGTTTTTACAATCTTAAGATTTTATTCCGTATGTTGTGCCTATATAATTCAAGGCCCAAAATAAAAGACATCAATATTGCGATATTAGTTTAACACAATAAGCAGACATCTTGTTGTCGTATGTTATTTTACCGGCAAGGGTATCAAGTGTTATCTTTAGGGCCTATGGGTAAACCTGATAAATTGGTACAAAATCAGAAGATTGATAGTTTTAAACTCTGCAACACATAAAAAGGTTCTGGTACATAATAGGTTTCGTCAAAATAATAACATAACATACTACAGCAATAACACTAAAAATGTTTGTATTATGTATACTTCCCAGTGGGAAATAGGTTAGATCATGGATATGTCTAAAGGGAATGTTTTAAGTTCATCTAAACAGCTGTTCTTATTCTTTTATATTAAAAATTCAATACAATAGTTCTGGTAGTTTCTATGGAAACCTGTTACATGTTTTCCATCTTAAAAATCACCAACACCCCCCCAGAGCTAAGACATATCCATGTCAAAATACAATACTAATAAATAAATCACAGATCATGCTTAAAACACATACGTGGAAAATGGAAAATATATACAAATAGGAAATTTAAAGTTTCAGGCGAAAAAAACTCTTCTAGAGTATAAGAGGCATTTCTTAAAAGAATTTTCGTCACAGTTTTTTAACTTAATTTAAAGGCAATTCACGTAATTATATGGGTTGGCAGCTTATAAGAGTCTGTATCAGTGGTAGCCATCTTGAATTTTAGTCCCGTAAGAGCAATGTTAAATTCTGGCGGAACATATCTTCACTTTGGCGTCTGTAGTGGCGTTAATTATCAAAGTATCAATGTAAAACTTTGAAAGTACATTGATGAGATGTGGCTCAAGGGCATGACCTTTTAATATGTTCAAAAATTTAACTTTATATAAAAACAAAATCCAGAAATATTTTACAAAATAAATCATTATTTTTTTTATTGAGAACGAAAATAAGAAGTTCTGTAAGATGGTGCCCTGGAGGACTGTAATGCCTTTAATTTGACACCTCTTCTGTTAATTTATGACAATAGGTCAAGTAGATATAGGCGCCAGAATTTAACATTGATCTTACGGGACTAAAATCCAAGATGGCTACCACTGATGCAAATTCTTAAATAGTCTTACTTGCACAGAATGAATACTTTTTAGTGTTTTTTAAATTATATTTTTGGGTACTCTAGTAATAAGTCATTTCAATTTATCCTGAAAAAGTGAATGTTTCGAGCTTTAAGATTTTTCTGATTCTTGTAATCTCGCATTCAGGGTGTGACGCAATTTTTATTATTATTGTTCAAAACGGTATTACTGCAGATGCAGAGGTCGTTTCCTTATCTTAGTGACGTCACTTTCCGTCGAGGATGCGGGTTTTTGTGAGACATCCCAACGTTTTAATATTCAGTTTAGTTTCTAGAACTTGAACAATACAAATGAGTTCAACTTACTGTAAGTGATGCAAATCGCAAATCCTTTTGTTGGACTAAATTTAGCCCAGGAGCTGATCTTAATGAAAGGAATCATTCGGCTTTAAGACAATGGAAAGTTTACCTTATCAGATAATTGGACTTATTTATTCTATGGTAAATTAAATGTCTCCAGTTTTTAGTTTGTAAACGTATGGTTGAACAATTTCATTTTCCAAATTTTTTATCTTTGAGGTTTCAACTTATTAAATAAAAAAATAAAAATTTGTATTATAAATTATTCCACGAGACTCGGGCTGTGGTGTGTCTTGTAATCCAGCTACTTAAGGGTTACGAACTGTGTATAATTATGAGGGATGGTTGGTGGATGTAATATTTTATAGTGTTAATTAACGTCTACGCTTTTGAACACTCGCCAAGACCATCCTCATAATTAGACCAGTTCGTAATTCAGAGGCAGTTGTTCGGATTCCACGTTTAACTGAAGGTCCCTTAGATATGCCACTGACTATTAATTAACAGTCCTGCCTGAGGAACATGTCAACCTTAGTTAGTAACAAGACTACAAGATCGCACCACAATCATCCTACACTCAATTCTCATTCATACTTAAAATACGTACCTTGGTACGGTCCCCACTTCAATAATCTAATTTAATGAAACAGTTTGACTCTATAAAACCAGCTAAAAAGCTAAATATATTACTATTTTGAACCATTATTCTGTAACTCAGAGACAAAATTGTGGTTAGGACTGTAGGTTCCTCAGATAGCATTGGCTGTTTAGTATTATTTAACAGTTCTGTGTAGGGAACATGTCAGTCTTACTCAGTAACAAGACTACAAGATCGCGCTACAGTCATCCTGCCCTCATATCTCTACCGACGCTAGTACGTGGGTTCGAATCCACACCATGAGCAATCCCAATTTGGCTTGCAAATTTGTGGAATTAGTGGAAGGAGGCCCACCTTAAATGAACGGTGACCAGCTTGGGTGGAAGTTGACGGCATTTGTAGGCTTAGTTGGGATTGCAGTGGACACCTGTTTTGCTTCTTCTTTTATATATACTGATTATTAAAAGAAGAGTTGCATAATAACTTTTAAAATTCAGGTGAGGCTAAAACACCCACTAGTTTTAGAGTTAAAATACCTAGATAAAAAGGTCGTCATTTAAGAAAGGTAAACATATAATAATAAGCATTGACATAATACACATAAAATAATAAACACATTTATCGTGAATCCCTCTTTTTCATGCACCACTTAAATCATAACATGTTAGGTAGTTTTGATTCAATGAGGCCATGCATTTCTGGACTGGAACAACTGGAAAGAACATTCATAATCACATGTTGATGTTAAAATCCTAAAAAGCTGTTTAGCTTTAAGTTATTTTAAATGCAACGGCCAAACTCAAAGATAAACTAAGAAATTTAAATTGTTCAACCATTCGTTTACAAACTTAAAATTGGGAACAATTTACTAAGGGTAATATTAAAAAAAATATTTTCCTACATTGAAATCATTGTCCTCGCAGTAACATGCGTTTCGTGGTAATGTTCGTGGTGGAAGCAGGGGTGCCAACAGCGGTTAACTAATACATCACAAACGTCAGGCAGCTATTCCCGCCAGTTTAGGGCTGCATGCCACCAGAGGGTGGGAATTTGGCGGGCAATCGATACCGCCGCTCATATCTTTTTGGGGATCGTTTTTAACTACACTGTTAGTTGTTTAAAATAAGTAAATAATCCAAATATTTTTGTTATTTACTTGTTGGCTGTTAACAGTTTAAATTGGTTATTGAGTAAATTCTGAATACTCGAAAATAATTATGAGAATTTAGTTTTGTTGTACTATTATCGAAATGAAATTAAATGTTTTGTTTGTAGTAGTTAAAACCCTGAAAAGTAAATTTTAAAATATTATTCTATATTATATTTATTTAGAAATATATCTTTTAAAATAATATATGTTGTGTACTGAAAAACGAGTGATACAGTTTTAGAATGATTACTAATGTGAACATCAACTATTCAAATATTATTGAAGGATATACAGTAAACTACGATCTTGCAGTCTTGTGTAGTTACAAGACTGCAAGATCGCGTAAAATAGTTTACTGCATAAGGTTGATATTTTCTTTGGACAGGGCTGTAAATTTAAAGCCCAACAGCCAACTAGCTGACCCGGCGAACTTCGTAAGATCTAATAATACGTGTTAACTTTAAGATTGACATTGTTCTAAAAAATCGAATGGCGTTATGGCTACGTTGTGAAAGATTAGATATTTGGGTCGTGACATAGTTAATAACAATACTGAACCGATAAGACATAAAACATTCTCACAAAACAAATAAACCTAGGTGGACTGATTCCAAATTATTCAATCCAACCTAAACCCAAATCAAAACTGACTGCAGTACGGCTTTTTATTGGAAAAATTAAATTTTCTGAATCGTGGCATTATTTATAATAAAGCTCACGTAATCTAAAATTCGTTAATTCTACTCGCACAAAATAAAAAACCAACTCATAACTACACTGGAAAAAACTAATCATCCAGTAATAAATAAATAGATATTTTCAAAACAATCACAAATATTCGCCTGAAATGACACAAAATGTTGAAAATAAAGCAACAAATTCAGATGTCAGTAAAATATTCACATTATTTATTTTTTATTTTTGTGTATTTCTACGCCAGTGGCATTTTTAACGTTTTGATGGGGAACGGTCCAAACCCCGGTCTTGTTACTACCTAACGTCGACCTGTTGTTAGGAAGCATCATTAATTAGTAGCCCAATGACAAATGGCGACTGGGTCCAGATTCGACCCTTGCGGGATTCGATCCGGTGACCTTCAGTTTTGAAGGCTGGTATTATAACCACTACACCACCCAGCCAGTTTATGTGTGCGTATGATCAAAATGCATCACGTATTTTCCTCATAAGCTTAACATATACAAACTTTTCAGGCCAGTGGGGCTTAGCCCTAAAGTTAAATACAAAATTGTTCTCGAGTTAAAAATATTGTAACTAACACGAATTTGTTTTATATATGTGGGATCCGAAACATTTTGCTTCTAAATTATTACGATCTGGCCTAATTTTATAAGGATTGTCTTTGTGGATGAGCGTGTTCAACACAATAGTGCAATAGTACGGAAGTCAAAACACACTAGGGAATACAACGTCTACCCACCATCACTCATCACTATCCACAATTCGTGACCTCCAAGTAGATGGATTAAAGGACACGCCACCGTCCCAGTCAGTGGTTGCTGGATCGAAATCAGTGACCGGCAACTTCTGTCAGATCATGAACGGTCACCTCTGGCTAGCTTGTGTGACTCATTCCGAGACGGTATTTCGCTATCTTTAATCCACCGCAGAAGTCCTAAGCCTATGTTGATGGGCAGTTAAGGAAAAAAACTAAACTTACACATAACTTAATTTAAATTTATTTAAAATTAAAAGTAATACCAGACTGCTGAATTCTTGATGAAAAAGGATATGCTGGATGTATTAAGTAATATTTGTGAAAACTTTAAAGACTCAAAAGCAACTCTCTTAAGCTAAAATACGGAGGACGTGCCTATGCCTACGTCACCGTTCTTAAGGCTGCGGAGGGTGACGCAACGTGTCGTCTGCTAGACAGCTGTTCACTTTATGACACTATCTCGCTTTATTACAGCTCCAGGTAAAAACCTTCACCTGCAAAATCTCTCAAAGAAAAAAAATATTCATCCATGACAAATTTACATCGTCCATGTATCATCTAATGTAGACTTGAGAGTTAGTGTGCGTGTAAATTAGACACAATGAAGAGATTTGAAATTTAAAAATTGATTGCGATATTATAGCACATACTAAAGTTAAAAGATTAAGGTGGAGAACATATCGTAAGGAGGAAGAAAGAGATACTAAAATGAGGTGGGAGAGGGATAGCCTAATGGGGGAAAACCGCCAGAAAGGACATGGTGGGATAGAGGTATGACAGACATCAAGGTTAGGATCAAGAAGAGATGAGACATAGGACCGGGAGAAGCCAAATCTCTACTAGGGTCTCCATGGCCACGGAACTAAGAGGGTAAGTAATATTCAAACACAATACCGGGTGTTCACAAAAGATTCATCAGATATCAGTTGTTTATATTTAATTGGTCTTTACGTCTATATTATTGTGGGAAACATGAGTTGAAGAAGTTTTCCATTAAGTTGTATTATCATATGTTTAACACTTATTGGTGCCACTTTTGAGATTTTGTCGTTTAGTTGTAAAAATTCTTACAGTTAAGGAAATAGTTATTCGTGCAACAAGGGATTAAAGTAAAACTTGTCTACGAAAACTGACGTCACTGTCTGTTGACAATTTCCTGAGGGACAAAAAAAACTTTCAAGTTACCCACTATTAACTAACGTGAATCACCATATTTTTCTAAGGTGGCTAACATAGCCTTAAAGCAATGAACGTAAACTATATTCTGGCTAATTAAGAATTTAATTACCACTGACACCTGTTATTATGTTTGATGGTTCATTCCCATATTATTCTTAGGGATTCTTTTTCTCCATTGTGACTAAAAAATTACCAACTTTTCCTCCCTTGGGACTAAAAGTATTAATTTAGTACTCTATTCCAGAAAATAAAGTACGTAGTAGGTGTAGGAAAAATAATTTCGTTTTTCAAAATAGTTGTAAATTTTATTATTGGATTTACCACCGATCTCTCTTTTTTGTATTTTTTTTATACACTGTTAAGTGTGGAATTCTGATCCTACATAGTATACACTAGAGTATATTGTCATTCCAGCGTTGGTATCGTCAGTTTAAAGCCAAGAGAAGCTAAGGTTTCTCCAAAACCTAAATGTTTTTGCCGTTTCAAAAACGAAGGCTTATGAACCGTTTTTACTACCAAACAGCTGGATTGGCCAACGTGCTGAAAATGACTTTTCCAATTTAAAATGGCCACACCGCTTCACTCCTTATTATGCGATATATTCCTCTGGGGCTCTATAAAAATAAGTGCACGTTCTACCAATACTTCTAACACGGCAAGAGCTCCAAGGTGGAATTTGCAATGCACAGGCTTCAGTCCGTCAGCAGATAATGGCTAAACATTTGGGCTGATCTGCAGCTTCACTTTGGCCTGTTTTTCGATAGATGTTCAATGTTCCACTCCATTGAACATCATCTATAGGAGTCAAAAAGAAAATTTAAGATATTTTATTTCCGGCGATATAGTTCATAATCGCATTCGTTTAACCGTAAGCTCAAAAAATGTTTTTAAAATGTGAAGAATATTTTGTGGGCACACTGTATTATTAATCTAAAACATATAAAAATAATCTATTTTAACTTTATAACTAGTTAATTTAATTATACTTTACTCAATTTATCTCAATCAATCCATTATTCAAAAGCTGTAAGCACTATTGAAGCTGAAAGGGATAAAGCATGACAAAAAACATAAAATATGTTTTTGACAGGCGAAGAAAATTGGCAAGATAAAGATAAAGAATCGATTCTATTCAGTTTGTTCAAAAGCTGAAGCACAAAATTACCGATAGAAATTTTGAACATAATGCTCAATGTTTTGCTTGGCTAGCAAAGGCACAAAGCTCTTAGGAAAGTTCTGATTAATGAGCCAGGGCCTGTTTAACTTCGAGCTCTGTTTCGATGAGGTACTGTTTTTAATTAACTAATTATTTACGAAAGCTTTGATGGCCATTTAATGCTATCATGAGATGTTTCTTTTATCAATTTCTCATCCTTTTTTAACACTTTCTTAGAGATATTCCAACGGAATTTTATCTCATTTCCTTCATACCATAATATATAGGTATATTCTTTAAGTAGTCCTATTACAAATGTAAATAATTTTTTTATACTTAAAAATATTTTTACCAAGGTATAATTTTTACTAACATCAAGAGTATACAGTTTTACTGATCACTCCGATGACAGAAAAGAAAATAAATAATTTTTTTGTGCTTTAAATTAGTCAGATGCAATGCAATTTTAACTTGCTATTATTTTAGCTTCCAAAACTAAATTTTTTAAAATATTTGAAAACATTACGCCTCATCAAATAAATGCCAATATTATTACAATTGAAACTCAGTTTTTACATAAATTACAACTCAATCACCGTTTCATGAGTAAAAATCAGAAAGATAGTAAGCTAAGTTAAATGTATTTTAAACAAAAATTACTTAATCATAAAAATGAAATAATGAAAATAGGCTATATTAAAAAGACTAGTAAACAGCATTGAATAAACTCTTTTAATTCCACTTCCATGAAATAAATATGGAGGGTAAATAAAAACAAATTAATTGTTATCAGCCGATACAAAATATAGACTAAAACATAACAGGGTATATATGAAATATTCTATACACAAATCTTAATTTATAAGCAGGCCTAATTCCGTAAAACAAATATTAAATTTAATCTAGGTCGATTTTTAAATAAAACTTGCAATAAGTTGTTTTTTTTGACAGCGCATTCTTTATCTTTATTCTTATTTTAAGAATTTCTTAATGTCTTAGCTCTGGGGGTGTTAGCAATTCACGAGACCAAAATTTGAAACAGTGACGTAATTTGGATAGTGACGTCAAAGTTTGATTATAAGAACAGCTGTTTACATGAACTGAAAAAACTCTTTAGATATAGCCTATCCATGATCTAACTCATTTCCCACAGGGAAGTAAATACAAACATTTTTTTGCGCGACAGAGGTGTTTTATTTGGCCAAGAAATTTTCACTACACAATACAAATTCAATGGACAAGAACGATTTTTGTGAAACCGATCTAAACACACATATTCAACTCGAAATTAAATTCCAACCTATATTAGCTTCGCTCGCTGGTGGCTCCCGTAGATGTTGTCGGCAGTGCTTAGTAATCAGAAGACGTTTTAATGTAATCGCCATATTTTTACTAAAATCGTGTAGGAGTGACGCTTAATTTGTAATGTACTGTACGTCCTAGTGTCTCCCTTAATTTCTGGTGTAGTAGATTTTAAAAGTTATAAGGAAACATTCCCTATTGCTTTTACCCTAGGATCTGCCGTTTGGATGCAAGAGTTAAAAATTCATTTGGTCCCAGGAAAAACCAAATAAAAGGTGAACGCAGAAAGATAGTAAATAAGGGCAAATAATTAAGAATTTAGAAGTATAGTTTACGTTCCCATAGATCTTTTCCTTTTCTTGTAAACCATTCCGTTATGTCGACAGAGCTCATAAAATATGAGGCGTAATAAGAACTCATAAATAGATTAAGTGAATGTATTTTAATGACCTAACCAAACAAAACAAAACATTTCTAAATAACAATTTTAGACGTTGCCTAGCAACGTGTCAGCTGGTCGCCGCTCAGCCCCCCGCGGAGACCGGAGGTCCGGGATGTGAAACTTCGCCCGTCTGCTGCTGTGCTGTAATCTAGGTCGATTTTTAAATAAAACTTGCAATAAGTTGTTTTTTTGACAGCGCATTCTTTATCTTTATTCTTATTTTAAGAATTTCTTAATGTCTTAGCTCTGGGGGTGTTAGCAATTCACGAGACCAAAATTTGAAACAGTGACGTAATTTGGATAGTGACGTCAAAGTTTGATTATAAGAACAGCTGTTTACATGAACTGAAAAAACTCTTTAGATATAGCCTATCCATGATCTAACTCATTTCCCACAGGGAAGTAAATATAAACATTTTTTTGCGCGACAGAGGTGTTTTATTTGGCCAAGAAATTTTCACTACACAATACAAATTCAATGGACAAGAACGATTTTTGTGAAACCGATCTAAACACACATATTCAACTCGAAATTAAATTTCAACCTATATTAGCTTCGCTCGTTGGGGGCTCCCGTATATGTTGTCGGCAGTGCTTAGTAATCAGAAGACGTTTTAATGTAATCGCCATATTTTTACTAAAATCGTGTAGGAGTGACGCTTAATTTGTAATGTACTGTATGTCCTAGTGTCTCCCTTAATTTCTGGTGTAGTAGATTTTAAAAGTTATAAGGAAACATTCCCTATTGCTTTTACCCTAGGATCTGCCGTTTGGATGCAAGAGTTAAAAATTCATTTAGTCCCAGGAAAAACCAAATAAAAGATGAACGCAGAAAGATAGTAAATAAGGGCAAATAATTAAGAATTTAGAAGTATAGTTTACGTTCCCATAGATCTTTTCCTTTTATTGTAAACCATTCCGTTATGTCGACAGAGCTCATAAAATATGAGGCGTAATAAGAACTCATAAATAGATTAAGTGAGTGTATTTTAATGACCTAACCTCTCGTTCCAAACAAAACAAAACATTTCTAAATAACAATTTAAGACGTCACCTAGCAACGTGTCAGCTGGTCGCCGCACAGCCTCCCGCGGAGACCGGAGGTCCGGGATGTGAAACTTCGCCCGTCTGCTGCTGTGCTGCAACTGCGGACGTAGAATGAGTTTTCTATTGGAACGCGGTCGTGATTTACCACGGGATTGTGGGTACCGAGAGCGGATTTGAAGCATGGATTTTAATTCACTAACCTGGTCAGCTAGGGCGTCCACACGTGCCGATATTGTATTATTTGAAATGACGGCGGCCGATGTCGGAGTTGCGGCGAATCCTGATTGATTGGTTGGTAACAGACATGTTGACGGTTGATGCTAAGAGATTGAAATGGACCAGGACTCAAAATATACCGTTAAACTCCTTTTTAGAAGTAGGCCGATACTTTTGTAATTTGTAGGGAATTTGCGTGTGAAATTTCAGACCATTATAAATTATGATAATGTAATACGGTAGTGAAACGTGCAAGAAGTCACAGTTAAAAGTGTTAAGTTAACTGTTTACTCACTCGCATAACCTTAAAACCAAAATGTAAACAAAATTAAAAAAAAACATTAACATATGCAAGTGATTCAATCTGTGGAGTATATCTTCTTCTAACAGATATATTAAAGCATCAGCTGTTGAAAAGAACATAGCTATAATCATAGATGAACGGATAGTAAAGTAGATAGTGCACGTCCATGTTAAGGATGAAGACGGTACATCGTACTGCCAATTGACATAGTAGGTACTGCCATCCTCAGATAGCGCTAGTGTCGCAAATGACACTAATGACAAATGACACACCTGACAAGTGTGACCATCTGTCGGATCTAGTTCACCGCTAGATCCGACAGATGGCAACACTTGTCCTGAGATTTTATCGTCTTCACTAAAGCGCATAATCTTCAAATATACAAATATAAATACAAACATCCTATTTTATAGATACAGGTAAAACTAAGAAATCCTTATGTTTCAAAACGTTTCTAAATATAAAAACTCTTTTTCGAAGTAAAAGAATTTTAACAACATAAAACCTCAGTAACGATGACGAAAGAGCACGTTATACGTTGGTGGGCGAGAAACACCATGTTTCAGTGTGATTGACTAATTTGGTAAAAGCTTGATTGATTTGTGTTAAAATTCCATTCGAATTCTCCCTTTAACCAATCAACTCCAATCAGCTGCATGGTGAGGTCCGCGACGTGACCTATAGTGGATCAACATTCGATTGCTAATATCGATTGAAAACATTCGGTTGCTAACATCTGATTGATAAAACTTGTTTGCTAATATATTTTATCGTTTCACAATACATACTCTACCAAGGGATGTTCAATTTATATTTTGGTTTCTGGTAACTGTTATACACGGTGTCTCTGAACTCTTTACTGATGAGATGATCTAAGATCTAATAATTTAAAAGTTATAGTAATACATAATAATAATAAACTACTTCTGCACAAAATTTCTTCTTAAAGCCTAGCCTTCTAGATCGGCGCTAATGTAGCTTATTCGTTACCCATATGTGATTGTTTCAAGCTATCTTCCTGAATTACCTGTTTAAAATAACAATTCTGTCTTTTGGTACATTTTAGATCTCCAAAACGAGATATTTTATTAAACTATCGGATCAAAAATGTGGCTTTAAATTTACTGTATTATACGAAAATGGGTTTCTTATTTTAAAATTTCACATAGGATACGTGTGAAATGTATGTTATTTATCCACGTTTCCAAATTTTCAGCTAAAACATGAGTAGTTTCTTCATACTCCTTGCATGAAAAACACTAAATTTACGAATTAATAACCTTCAATAACTTCAATTCATATGAATGGAGAAAAAGTATATCTATGATACAATCAACAAATAAACGATAAATGTTCATTTTTAAGATAGTCGATTTATTTTGCTCACACCACCTTAACATAAACTCTTTGTTTGCTAATTTTTCTTAAACTTGGAAAAACCTTCCACCCAACAGGATTAACAGTAAAATCTGTCTGGAAGCAATTAAATCATATTGCCGAGATAGGATAAACGGACGGAGCAGACGTTTGGAATAAACCTGGTTCTGATAGTTTTTAATTGTATTAGTAACTAGCTGACCCGGCGAACTTCGTAACGCCTCACAGTAAACACATGTTAACTTTAAGATTGGCCATGTTCTGAAGTCGAATAGCAATACGGCTTCATTGTGAAAGGTTATATATTCTGGGTTGCTGCATAGTGAATAACAATACTGAAACGATAAAACATATTAATATCATTCCCATAAAACAAATAAATCTGAATGGATTAATTCACAATTTTCAAATCCAATCCAAACCCAAACGAACCCTAACTGTAATACGGCTTTTATAGGAAAGATATACAACAGCTGATTATTATAATAAACGTAATAATATAAACATTGTAATCATCATATAAACACGTGACTTTAATCAGACAGAAAATAAAAATATAAATACATAATCCCCCAAAACCGTAAACTATTAACGTGGTGTGAATAAAGCTGTTCATTTTTTACAGTACACATTTACTTCATAGTTTAACATTAATGAATGATTCAGATGGCATTGGATAGTAAAGCATACGGTATTGATAATGGAAAGTAAACCAATCAGCTGTAGCTAAGAAATCAAATGTTTTCATTGTAGACAATTTGTAAACAAACTTACTCTCCATAAGGTTAACATTAGAAATTTAAAACGCCATGAAATGGAATCTTATGGGGTTTTCGAAAATATTTTTTCACTAAAACCTTCCCGGACACATATAGAGCAACTTCCTAAAATTTCATGGCGATCGGATGAGTAGTTTGGCAACGCATAAAGGACATACAGACATACATACATACATACATACATACAGACAGACATACATTCAATTTTATACATAGAGAAGAACAATTATAGGAATCCGATTGAGGACTAACCACTGTACACTGTACAGTACCTACTTGACTACTTGACTAGCGTTCGTCTGTCCTGAAACAAACCTAATTAGCACGTTATTTAGATTTTTATTGCGGACATTTTCCATCACGATTTTATGTCAAACAAAGTTTCACGACGTTTCGGGATCTGGAATCTGATCCCTCCTCAGGTGAACTAATATCTAGAACATAGCACAATTAACATATAATCCGGACCAGACCCGTATAAAGCTGGAAACATAAAAGTTTAAAGCAGACAAAAAACCTAGCAACAAACCATTCACTAAACATTACACACAAATGAAACCAAACACGTCCACTGGTCACGGAGACAGGTAATTAAACAGGTAATTCAGGAAGATAGCTTGAAACAATCACATATGTGTAACGAATAAGCTACATTAGCGCCGATCTAGAAGGCTAGGCTTTAAGAAGAAATTTTGTGCAGAAGTAGTTTATTATTATTAGGTATTATTATAACTTTTAAATTATTAGATCTTAGATCATCTCATCAGTAAAGAGTTCAGAGACACCTTGTATAACAGTTACCAGAAACCAAAATATAAATTGAACATCCCTTGGTAGAGTATGTATTGTGAAACGATAAAATATATTAGCAAACAAATTTTATCAATCAGATGTTAGCAACCGAATGTTTTCAATCGATATTAGCAATCGAATGTTGATCCACTATAGATCACGTCGCGCACCTCACCATGCAGCTGATTAGAGTTGATTGGTTAAAGGGAGAATTCGAATGGAATTTTAACACAAATCAATCAAGCTTTTACCAAATTAGTCAATCACACTGAAACATGGTGTTTCTCGCCTACCAACGTAAAACGTGCTCTTTCGTCATCGTTACTGAGGTTTTATGTTGTTAAAATTCGTTTACTTCGAAAAAGAGTTTTTATATTTAGAAAAGTTTTGAAACATAAGGATATCTTAGTATTACCTGTATCTATAAAATAGGATGTTTGTATTTATATTTGTACATTTGAAGTTTATGCACTCGGACACTGTTGGACTATTGGCCCTGAAAAGTGGTACACTTAGATAAAATTTCATAGAGATCATCAATTTTCTTAGCTCAATTGAGTTTCTCCCTAGAAGCCCAAAAAGGATCCCATACTGTGAAACCAGAACTGTTTTTACATTATAGCAGAGAGGAACGGATTATAAGGAGAGGAGGCACCTTATGGGACTTTGAGTCTTTGATTTTTGAGTCTTTGAGTTTTCAGCTTTATACGGGTTTGGTCCGGATTATATGTTAAATGTGCTATGTTTTAGATATCAGTGATTGCCCTCATTGTTACGAAAAGCGGAGTTCTTTAGCGTTAAACTTGAGGCGTTGCATATAATATGAAAGAAACCAGGAAACCGAAAATGAATAAAATACCACTGTAGCTATAAGCTCGGTTCTTGGAAGAAGTATGACCGCCGTAGTGAGTAGTGTAGTGGTGGGGGTGGAGGGGGAAAGGTCGCCTGAAGGCCGCTCCCTCCCCAAGATGGTTCATTGAAACCTTCAATACAGCGTTGCCTCAACAACTTGCCTCCGGCTGCACGCACAACGTCAACACACTGCAAACCTTCTCACTACGTTGAAGGAGTTGCTAATTTTTAATTTTATCATTTATAATTAAATAAAAAATCTCTTATTATAATTGTGATCACAGTTATGTAAACATTATTTGTTTAGTCACAATAACAAACACGCAGGAACTTGAAAACTACAATATTTTGGGAACGCACAAATTAAAAGTAATTAAAATTATTGTTTGCACTATTAATAAGCCTATCCTTTGCACAGGTTGTATGACTGAGTGTTAGAAAATAAAATGCATACTATTATGACAAAATACTATCCTAAAAAGTAAATAATTAAGTAAAACTTAATTTATTTGGTTTATATATTTAAATTATATATTTTCCTTTAGTAAATTAGATTTTGTCTACTGTGAGTAATATTTTTCACGTTGTCACAACAATTTTGTTGTATAATCTAAAAAATAATGATTAAAAATACTGCTATAGATTTAGATAATTTACCGTACCAGCTGATTGATTTTTACCTGGATATGTCTTTACTCTGAGTAGGGGAGTTGGCAATTTGCGAGACCAAAATTTGAAAAGTTGAAAGACATTTAGTTAGGGACGACATAGTTTGTTTACAAAAGTTGTTTGGATAAACTGAAAATATCCCTTTAGACATATCCATGATCTAATCTATTTACCAGAGGGAAGTTAAAACAAACATTTATTCTGTTGAGTAACCTTAATTTAATAGGTATAAATCATATGTTCAAAATGAGTTAAATTTTAAAAATCATATGTACAAATTGAGTTAAATTTTAACAATGCCTATGGATTTTCGTAAAGGAAAATAACTGATACACTGAGTGTTTTCGAGTAAAATATTTTGCAATATTTTTCACTGAAAACCGTGTAAAACTTGCTTTAATCAAACGAATGTTCGTCGAATATTTAGAAAATAACATTATCCGTTTGGATGTACATAGTAACTCAATTGAACCAGGTAAACTTGGTTTTGATTCGGAAATATATGGACCAAAGAGAACTCGTGTTACATTTTATACTGACCAAATAAATCAAAACTCTATACAAATATTGTACTTTACCTGATTGGTACTTTTATATTGAAAGTTGAAGTTAAGGTAAAAATATTTTGAAGATCCTGTTGAATCATTACTGCAACAAATTAATACATAAATAAATATAGACTACGATAAAACCACTCCAATACAGAAATTTATTTGTTCATTAAAGAATTAAAGTGACTCTCCTTTTGGCCCTATCATCCTACTCTCATTTATCATCCATACTTGACTAAAAATAAAATTTTTAATATAAAAGAATAAGAACAGCTGTTTAGATGAACTGAGATGAACGATTTCCCACAGGGAATTTGTCATACTGCTTCAAAAACAGCTGTTTTAGATACATGTGTTGAAGAGCAAAAGTTGTTCCTTTTCTTCCTAGTTCTACACCTATTATTATGATGTTTTTTTTAGTCCTAGGCCGCAAAAGATCATTGTTAATGATACTTTTGATTTGAGGTCACCAGTCGAGTCTACAAAAGTGATAAAGTAACTGGGACAATCACTATAGATTTTGTATGTACTTCAGACGTTCCGGATATTGATTGTGAAACTGGTAATTGACTATTAACTGAACTATTGAATGGTTGAGATCAAACTATCCATAATAATAGCCAACACTGATATATCCTTAATCAGGAATCAAGGAAGAACTGCTACAACGTAAGTAACACAACAGCTGGTGTGTATAAAGTGACAAAAGTGGTCGATGACTATTGATATTGAATCAAGTATTGATTTATGTTTTATAAGTTTGTTTCATTTTATTTGCAATACGACGAAAAATATACTTCATCACACGGCCCAAAATTGGCTTTTTGGGCTCGTATCAAAAACATCCGTTTTTGGTACTAGTAATGAAATATACTATTTAGTAGGTTAAAATTAAAACGTGCAGTGGGTCCGACCTTTACACGGCTTGTATAATTCAGTGTTCAGAACCAACTTTATCATTATCACGGCAAAATATAAACATTATTATTTTAAACAAATAAAAAACTAAACTTTTATACTAAACAACTGTTCTTATGTTTCAAATTTTAGTCGTTGAAATTGCTAATACCCCTCCCCCAGAGCTAATACATACACCCATTGTCAAAAAAAAACTTTCATAGATAACAATATGTTCTGTAAAATTTAGATAAAATATTTTAAATATTGATCATTAGTTTTTGAGAGCTGATTACTTTTTTCATAGTTTGTGACTATGTTAAAAATTAAAAAAAAACCGTTTTAGTACTATTGATGAAATATAGCCTACTATTAATGATGGATAGAAGTCGAAAATCGGGACTGAGGATTATGGACGTGGTAGCGATACTTAAAATTAACAGCTGAGTTCAACGAGGGGTGAGTTACAGCGGGGTTAAGTGTTAATGGTGGTGCACCTGGGGGTTGATTACTCACCAGACGTCTGCAGGTTATTGCGAGATGTAACCTTATTGTGTCATCAACTACGCTATTGCAGTATTTAGATCACCAAACCGTCCATTTCCCCATTTCCTAGCGAAACATTTATTTTATTTCAGCGAGTTTTTTAGGAGGGGGTGAGTTCAAATATAGGTCTTCTGAAAGATTATCAAGATGATCATGGTTGAGGCTACACAATTTGAAAAATATTTGTTTTTTTAATATCCTGAAACATCAACTATACTCTTAACCTTCATTTTCAGAACTAAAGGTGCGTTTTTACAATTCCTCGGTATGTTGCGCAGCAGATGTTCCGTGATTCAGCTAACTTCGTCGTGCAACAGACCTCCTAATAGTATTCCAACGCAAAAAAATATTGTTCTCCCTTTCATACTTACCATAAGTAAGTTTAAATAAATACACTGACATGGTCTAATCTCGGACACCATTTTATAGTTTTTGGGCCTTAGTTAATTTGTAGTTTAATATACGCGAATAGAAATATTACTATTAAATTTAACGTGTTTCATTTGTTATATATCTATGTTGTTACGTATTTCATTTGTCACATTAAAAAAATAAAAATAAAATAAAGTGTCCGGTTTTACCCTGTAAAACGTAACTCCGGACACCAAATTAAATAATAATATTTATTGTTAATCATCCTTTACTGTCCAACTCTGGACACAAATAATGCTGTATTTGTTTGTTACTCCACCACCTATCATTTTTATCTGCTGGGAGTGGTAGGGTGGGGAGGGGAGTGGGACCAAGAGTAATAAAGACTCACTGAACAGAGGAAGAATAAACTATATTTCATATCAAAATCTTTGGATTGTTACGATAATTAGGAACTAGAAATTAGGAATTAGGAACTCAATGACGTATATCAGGCGCGTAACGGTATCAATCTACGGGATAAATTTCCCCGCTCCGAGTGTCCGGAATGGAATCGGTTTAACTTTATAGCGAATATTTTTTCTCGGATTGCTCAATAGCTACGAAACAGTCATATCATTGATCTCGATAAAATTCTCTTTCATATGGTATGATTTATAATATATTGGTGCTCATATTTTAAATGTCTTTGACCTTAGTCGGACAAAGATTTATTTTTCGCCAAAGTGAGCAGTTGGTAAACTTGTAATTGACGACGAAACAAATGCAAGAATCATTTCAATTCCCACACAGCTGTTTACGTCACGCTTTGGTGATTCTATTTATGCAATGATCGGTTATTTATCTTGTCAGGCGAGTTTGTAGGATCTAATTTAATTAAAGTCTGCACGGGTGTCCGAGATTAGACCGATTTACTATAATAAAACTTTTTACTAATAAATAAAATGAAAAATGTATAGCACTCAAAGGGTTAAGTATTGAACCAAGGATGTTTTCTGCCTCGCAAGTACGCCGAGGAGCCATTCATCAGCTTAATGAGAGTCTGCAGATAATTGTCGTGTATTGTAGTGGGTTTAGAACTTGCCTCTAAAACATTGACAGCTTACCGTCTTAATGTCGGCGGGGGAGGATGTTTTTGTGGTAGTTAATATGCTAATACTCCTTCCTTCTTAGGGGTCGGGTTCTAGAAGTTATGGTAGGGTACAAAATATCTACAGAATCTTTGAAATTTATTACTACTATTATCTGTTGGTACTTTTCCAACGTGTTTGTGTTTTAACTACATAACTGGATATGTGGTTAAGTGGTTACAGCACCTGCCTTCAAAACTGAAGGTCACTTGATCGAATCCTGCAGGGGTCAAATCTGGACCCAGTAACGATTTTGACATTGGGCTATTAACTAATGATGCATGTTAACTTTAGGCTGTAACAAGACCGAGCCCCATAAAATCGTTAAAAAATGCTGAAAGTCACAAAACAAAACAACGTTTCTGAATGTGGAGAAATTCTTCCCATTTTCAAATGATTACCTAAGAATTTACATACAGGCTTTCATATTTTTTTTGGTTTGGATATTTTATTACTATTTCCAAAATATAAAAATTTACCTATCTGTCGTGAACAATAGACAAAAAAGTAGTACATAAAGAAAGCATAAATCGACCACAGCACTCCGCCTCCAAGCTAGCAGGCGGGAACAAGTCAGTGTGCGCATGAAACAGTATTGTTCATGAAAAATATATATTTAGGAATAGAATATAAGTAACATTTTCCATTTAAAGGTAAATTCTTAGGTAATCACTCGAATAAATATCTCCACCTCCAGAAACATTGTGTAGTTTAAAAAACACAAACGTAATTAAAATGTCCAACAAGGTAATACGAAAAGATATTTAAAACATTCGAAATTGCTGTGATTGACTAGAAACTTTCAGTTGGAGTTTTATTCAGTTAATTGAATAGGAAATAACAGAATAAACGCGAAGATGCGTTGGATAGGGAAATTCAATGTTCAGTGAGGGTTTACCCACTACTAACCCGTTTAATTCATGGCTCCGAAATATTTTTACAGAAGACTTTCTCATACCTGTTTGGGGTTTACGTAAGTCAAGTTGAGTAAAAGGTCCTGAGACAAAAGCCTTTACGGATTTAATGTACCCATAGGTTATATGAAATAAGTCATCTATGCCAATGCTCTAGTAATCGAACTTTGGCGAGCCAGTGGTGCAGTTGATAGCATGACTGACTCTGAACTTTGATCAGTGATCCCATAGCAGTTCATATCCTGTAACCTGTATCCTATGTGGGTGGGATATGTATAGATAAAAGAGGCTACTACACTTCAGAATAAACTAGGATACTGACTCTCCTTTTTAAAGCGAGCTAAATAATAAACCTTTCAATATTATACTATTATTGCTCACTGAAATAACATTTAAAAATCTGATGATTCAAAAATCTTTATAAAAAGTTAAAATATTTATATGTGTATTCAAAACATTTAGAGTTATACCCAACTCAAACTCCCCTCTGAGCAAGCAAGTTTTCCATACTGAAATCTGTAGGCTCCTGAGGGCCTACACCAGTGTTTAGGACAACTTTTTTTTATACAAACTACTTTTTTTAAATTATTCTTATTATTTATCTAAATAACTTTATGTGTTAATGCTGCTGCATATTTATTTGTTATAACATTTTCTAATAGTTTATATGTTATTGTTGTTGTTTTTCCATATAGTTTATTTAATGTTACTGTTCAGTCCCATTGTTTTGTTTAATAATTATCAGTATATGCTAAGTAATGTTCACTATGTTCTTATTGTATTCTTATATTTATGTATTCCTTTCATTTCTTATATATTGTATTTATATCAAATTTTTATATTTATATATCTATTCTAATCTAATGTTCATATTTATTAATTCTTATATTTATATATTTATATTCTTATATTTTTATTTTTATTCATAATTGGCTATGTCTTTGTAAAAAAAGAGTTTTCCGTCAAATAAATAAATAAATAAATAAACGAAACTACATAAAAATATAATAAACGTAAAACTTCTGTTCGGAACGGTGGCATGTCCTGCAATCCTACCACTTGTAGGTAATGAATTGTGGGTGATTATGAGTGATGGTCAGTGGATAAATATCCGCATTATTTAATACTACGTCCATCCACAAAGCTAATCGTAATTAGACCAGTTTGTAATTCAGAGGTAAAAGTGGTTCGGATCCTACCTTAAACGATAGGTCCCTTAGATGTGATTGGCTGTTGGACTGTTGAATGTCCTGTCTAGGAAACATATCTGCCTAAAATATCGAGCCAAAATCATCTCACACTCCATTCATTCATTTCATGTTTGGCTTGACGTGGAAGAACTCACGTCTTCCAACACTACTTAATATATTTACACTTATATTTTAATTATATACAACGGTAAATATATAAAAAAAGTTGTTAAATTGGCGATCGATTTCGTCCAGTTACACCGAACATCATCAGGCCCAAATGGAGACTGAAAGAAACAAGATGGCGTCCCTGCTTGAATACTACTGGCTACCGGAAGTTCCTGTCATGGCGTCATAGGTAGCATTTATTGGCTGGCTGAGTTCCGGAAAGAGATTTTTATACGTTCTTGCAGAATCAAAATGTATTTGTTCATTTATTAATTTTGTTTTATCTTTACATTTTTCTTTATGGATAAATAACTCTTCTCATGCATTCATTCCATTTCTTGTTTTACAAGTTTGATAATCTTGAGGTCTTCATCGATTGTTGTTAGGTAATGTCCTTTTTCTAGTAAGCGTTTTGCGATGTCTGATCTCTCCGGTTTCCCGTTCTTCCATGCTGATATGTGATTTTTAAATCTTTTTATAGAATTGACGGTCTGGCCTATATATGTTATCGCAGTCTCTGCATCCAATTTTCTATATTCCTGGTTGGTTGAATTTATCGGTGTTTTCAATTTTTTTGGGTAGTATTATATCCATTGTGTTCTGCGTCCTAAATGCTGTTGAAACTCCATACTTTTTAATTTTTTTTTGCAATTCTAGTATTTAAGCAGGGACGCCATCTTGTTTCTTTCAGTCTCCATTGAGGCTGATGATGTTCGGTGTGACTGGACGAAATCGATCGCCAATTTAACAACCTTTTTACGAATTGTGGATAGTTGTGAGAGATGGTCTGTGGATGTAGTGTTCCCTTGCGTGGATTAACGTCCACACTGTTTGAATACTACGTTAATCCACAAAGACCATCCTCATAATTAGACCAGTTCGTATTTCAGAGGCCGTGGTTCGGATTCCACGTTAAACTGTAGGTACATTAGTTGCCATCGGCTGTTGGGCTTTTAATTAACAGTCCTGTCTAAGGAAGATATCAACCTTAGTCAGTAAAAAGGCTGCAAGATCGCGCCACAATCATCCTACATTCATTCCTCATTCATACTTGGCTTAAAATACCTACCTGGGTAGGTCGCCATTTCAATTAAAAGTATAAAAGTATATATTTACCGTTGTATATAATTACAATATAAGTATAAATATATTAAGTAGTGTTGGAAGACGTGAGTTTTTACTTTATCCTATAGTAAAACAAACACGTATAATGCAAATCAAGAAGTTATTCAAAAGTTAATGATAAATATCTCAAAAAGTAAAACCTTCTTAACTGATGTTAGCTCTTCTTGTAACTTTTATACATGATATTTCCAGGTTAGATATTCATTATATAAAATAAAGAGTGAAAATAATATATGATGTACAACAGGAGAGATGTATGCAGGTCCACAAACATACTCATATTAATGGTAGAGTAACATTCGTCAAAATCTGTCAGGAATCCTCTCGTGTTTTGCATGATAATTATTAAATACTCATCATAATATCACCAAGCTTTTAATACATTCATTACTGTAAACTCGGGATGGATAGATTTGCATTTAGCTACTGTTCAATTAAAACCAATAAAATGCTTTTCTAATTATTACGAATATTTTACCTCCGTTTCGCAACTGTTTACCATGATTCGCAATATGTTTTAATGAACCTGGTTTGTTTACCAGTCAGTAAAAGTGATTTGAATCAAATGATGATTTTGTGTTAAATTACAACCTGTTTGTTGCTGAAAGCATTTATTGTTTCATAGTTTAAAAATAGAAATCATCAATAAACTATGGCACTTTATTACACAACGTTATTTCCTTCACATTTATATGATTCAATTCGTGGACTTTTTGAATATTTAAAAGGTTAGATTAAGTGATAAGCAACAAATACTAACATAAATCGTAACTCTTAAGACCATCCTCATAATTAGACCAATTAGTAATTCAGAGGCCGTGGTTCGGATTCCACGTTAAACTTTAGGTCCATTAATTGCCATTGGCTGTTTGGCTATTAATTAACAGTCCTGTCTAAGGGACATCAGCCTTAGTCAGTAACAAGACTACAAGATCGCGCCACAATCATCTTACACTCAATCCTCATTTATACTTGGCTTAAAATACCTACCTTGTAGTATGGATGCCATTTCAATAATCTAATCTAATCAGTGAAAGCTTTGTGTTCATCTAAATTATGCTTTATCTAAATTATGTAAGGGGGAGCTGGTCTGGAGACTACGACATTTTATCAGGCTTTTAAGTATTGAAGGTCTATGAGACATTCAGCAACAGGGGTGTGCAAAAAGCCATAAGGCTGACGTGCTGTAGGAACACTGTTCTGCCCTTTGTGTAATTCAGGTAAAATCCAGCTGCAGAAAAAAACATGAAGAAGGAGAAAAACTATTAACAAACATTAATTTATATTAACCGTGTAATGAAAGCATAATCTACTATGATTATTACTATAGTTAATTCTAGCACCACAATAAATTTCTAAATGAACCTTAATTAACGGTCTTGTCTGAAGAAAATGTCAGCCGTAGACAACAAGACTACAAGACCTCGCCACAATCATCATGCACTCACTTTTTATTCATACTTATCTTAAAATACATATCTAGATAGGTAGCCAAATGAAGGTAATAAGTTAAGGCTAGGCTAGGTTAGCTTAGCTTAAGATAGGTTATCTTAAGTTAGGCTAGGTTAGGTTAGTTAAGCTTATGTTAGGCTAGATTAAGTTAGGCTAGAATTAGCTTAGGCTAGGTTAAGTTACTGTACGTGACATTACAATAATTAATACTAATTATTTGGTTAGAAACAATAAACAGAATAATCAAATATTATTAATAATATTTAAAATATCTAAATAAAACTACAGGTAAATATAAACATTGTGTGTGTTAACATGATAAAATATTTTTACTGAGATTCAATACATAATTGCGTGATTACAATACAAATAACCATTTTATATATAAGAAAAGAGATTATAAGCTTAAGAACAGTCCGGATAATGTCGTGATGCCACCATCTCAGCCTGTTATCAGTCCACTCCGGGTGTATACTGTATAGGGCCCAGGGGGCTGATAACAGTTACAGCGTCCTGCGCCGATACCGGACCCTCTGTTTCACACAATCTACACAACACAGATGTATACAGTATTAGGTTTACAGTTTAACAATATTATATCCGACGGAAAACATTTTTCATTTATGTATCATTAGACTTTAAACTATTGGCTCTAGAAGTTGTTTAAGTGGAGTTTAACAATGAATCATTTTATTTGCGACTTAATTTTCAGGAAAACGTTTTTTATATAACTGTATCGTCTGGCCTTTTAATTCAATTGTTTATTCACTCGAGAAAAAAGAATGTAGTTCATTAAAGTTTTGTTTGTTTGAAAAAATATATAAAATGGGAAGAAGTTTAAAAGTTGCGAGTTTTTAAGTTTAAGTTTTAAGTTTTCCTAACGTCTCAAAAAAAGAGATAAAAAAATATCATCTCCTCACGATAATAGTGTAGGATGTACAAACATAATAAGATCTATTGATTGTAGGTTCATTTAATAAGCTCATTTTTATTCTAACATATGCACACCAAGGTATTAGGCGTCTTTTACCTTACAATGAAGTAGATAATGTAGGCGATGATTTAAATCGTTAATCATTACCAATAACGATTAATATCATCCAATATTATTGGAAAACCAACCAAATATATTGCAGAGCCGATGAAGAGCCAACAGCAGTTGCCGCCACAACGTCACGTTTCCAATTAAGTGCTGGAGCTGTCTCTGCCTAGTGCTCCAGTGTAGCGTCCATCTGTTGTCTAACACAATCTAATGCTCCAGTCTAGCGTCCATCTGTTGTATAACACTATCTAGTGCTCCAGTCTAGCGTCCATATGTTGCCTACCACTATCTAGTGATCCAGTATAGCGTCCATTTGTGGCCTACCTCTATGTAGTGCTCCAGTCTAGCGTCCATCTATTGTCTATCACTATCTAGTGCTCCAGTCTAGCGTCCATATGTTTCCTACCTCTATGTAGTGCTCCAGTCTAGCGTCCATCTATTGTCTATCACTATCTAGTGCTCCAGTCTAGCGTCCATATGTTTCCTACCTCTATGTAGTGCTCCAGTCTAGCGTCCATCTATTGTCTATCACTATCTAGTGCTCCAGTATATCGTCCAGCTGTTGTCAAACCACTATCTAGTGATCCAGTATAACGTCCATTTGTGGCCTACCTCTATGTAGTGCTCCAGTCTAGCGTCCATCTATTGTCTATCACTATCTAGTGCTCCAGTCTAGCGTCCATCTATTGTCTATCACTATCTAGTGCTCCAGTCTAGCGTCCATATGTTTCCTACCTCTATGTAGTGCTTCAGTCTAGCGTCCATCTGTTGTCTGACACTATCTAGTGCTCCAGTCTATCGTCCAATTGTTGTCTACCACTATCTAGTGCTCCAGTCTAGCGTCCATATGTTGCCTACCACTATCTAGTGATCCAGTCTAGCGTCCATCTATTGTCTACTACTATCTAGTGCTCCAGTCTAGCGTCCATATGTTTTCTACCACTATCTAGTGCTCCAGTCTAGCGTCCATCTGTTGTCTATCGCAATATAACCAAGTAACTTATCTAGATCCAATGTAGATTCTATGTGTTGTCTATAGCTATATTTCTACCTCTAACTAGTGTTCCATCCTGCTGTCTATATCTTTAATACCTGCCTACACCCTACTGTTTAGTACTAGTTCTCTTCAACGTTTGCCTAATATCATTTATATTATCAAGTAGCTGTTTGTTTACCATATATTACCTCGAGAAATCTTCTTTAGTTTATATGATTATCTTTATGTTTCTATTACCCTCAGTCTTTCATTTACTGATTTAGCTGGAGGGTTTCAGTTGTTAACAATCTAACCAAGATTCATATTTTTTTTAAAAAGGTATTTCTCAGATGGAAATACACCTAGAAACTATCTATGTTCACATTATCACTAAAAAAATGTTATTTATGTTAAAAAATGAAAAAAACAATAATTAAAAGCATATTCGCTTTGTTAAATTAAGGTTAACGGTTCATATAAATCATTTGTATGTATGTAGCACGATAATGAAGATTTTAGTTTTAAAGATATTATTGCATTAAGAACAGCTGTGTGACAGCTGGTGGAACTAAATGGTAACGAGATAAGTCGTCGAGAAGAATTATCGGAAACGTGACCAGACGGGGTTATTGGCGGGAAGCACTTAGGAACTGGCGGTAAATCAATTAATTTCACACAGTAATTTCACGTGATAATATCAGTAATCTAATTTTGACTGTAAAGTAGATTTACAGTTATATTATACTTTCAAAAAAATATTACATATTTTATACGTAAAGGGCTTTTCCAGTTTGAATTTTTACTCTAAATAATGTTTAATATTAAGAAAACACAAATATTTCATTGATCATTGGTAATTCCTAAGTAGTGAAATTCCATAATATTAAAGTAAACAATATCAGTGGACTGACACATACATTCTCTAAAACACATGACACTTACTTGGCATAAAATACCTCATTAAAAAAATTAAAAAGCATTGGTAGTATTTATTTAATAAAGTGGAAATAAACCTATGTTTGAATTTACATTTTTTTTAATCTCCTCCGCAACACATCTCCCTCACAGTGAATATTTAAATTTATCACAAATACAGTAACTACGGTGAGGCTTTAATTTAAGATTTCCGTCGATTCAGTTTATTTAAAACAAACATATTAAGTCGTAACCAGACTTTTTGAACACCGGATACACACGTGTGTTTAAATAATCCACGGCAGGAAATGTTTTTGCAGTCTGATGAAGATATGTAACAAACAGCTGATCCTGGATACGTTTAAGAGTGTTTCGAATACGTCTGGAATAACAGGTTTCGGAATCTGCATATTCAAGTAAGCTCTAAGCTCTGTATTGTTGTGTTTACGTTCACTGCGTTCATATTTACAAAAGTTCTATGCTTTTTATGGAGCGAGATAAGATTATTTGTTTAACTTAACTTGCAAAAATGTACTTGCAAAAATAGAACTGAATTTTTTTACCTTTGATTTTATAAGTGGGTTATTTGACGGGTTTATAGCGTTGTGTTTTAAATTGATTCTTTTTTAATTAGAAATTATGTTAAAAAGTAGAGCCACAATTATTAATGTCTGCAAAAGAACCTCATGATTACGTACTGAAGTTTATTTACGTTTTATACACGAAAATATTGATTATTACTATTACATTTCGAAATAGTGACCTTTCCAGAGTGTAAGATGATTGTGGTGCGTTATTGTAGTCTTGTTACTGACTAAGACTGACATGTTCCTTAGACAGGAACAAATTACGAACTGGTCTAATTATGAAGATTGCATTTTGCAGATGTGGGTAGTATTTATGTGGACCGTTTTGCACATCTGGGAATATCACATCCACCGACCACCGCTCATAAATATCCAAATTCGTGGACTCCATAAGAATCTGGATTACAGGACACGCCAACGTTCCAGTCAAAAAGCACTAAATCAAATCAAATGTATTTGATTAAAAAATACATACCGTACATATATATAATCTTAAAAAAATTTTAGAATAAAAAAAGTAACAGAATAAAATGTTCTCACATGGACTGATAATTGGCCTGTTCGAGGGAATGTGTTTTCTAATACAAGTAACGTGTACCTTAAAAATGATTTAAAAGAAAAATTACACTAAACAATAGAAATAAAAATGTTTGTATTACTTCACTGAGGGATTTTAGGTTAGATCATGGATATGTCTAAAGGGAATGTTTTCAGTTCATCTAAACAGCTGTTCTTATTCTTCTTATACTAAAAATTTAATAAAATAGCTCTTGTAGTTTCTATTGAATCCTGTTGCGTATTTTCCTTCTTAAAAATCACCAACAAGACATATCCATGTCAAAAAGTTACGTACATTTTTTTCATATTTGTGAACTATAAACAAACATAAAAGTATGAGATACATTTTGGCTGATTCACTGAAAAAATCTTAATTGGTTGAACTGACAAAGAATTTAATCTATTGTACGTGAGGCAGAACGTTCGGCACGACAGCATAATATGTTTTTTGTGAGTGAAGTTAGTCGAAGTGAGAACAGTGTGAGTGAATTAGTTGCTGTACTCAGAGCGGATGAGTGTCTCAGTTGTTCGGGACCGATCTCCAACAACCAGTCAGAGATAGACATTCCAAACAATTCTGTAGGTTTCTAATCTTCAATGGAATATCACTAGCAGATGAAAAGAGTGATTCGATTGGATGCATAATCTGTCAGATTGTCAGATATAGATGCATAATCTGTCAGATTGTCAGGCTGCCATTGGAGCCTTGAGCTCAGCAGCCTTCAGATCTAAGATGGTCTAGAACTGTCGGAAATGTCTGGACCAGCTGAGGAAGAACAACAAGTTGTCACTACTTTGGGTACTTGGACACCAAGGTGTTCAGGGGAATGAAGTAGCAGACAAACTGGCAAGGGCAGGGGCAGCCACCCCCTTTGTAGGGCCGAAGCCAGGTTGTGCACTGGAGGACCCCTTAAAAAGAAGCTCAAGGAGGAAGAAAATGAAGCCAGAAGAAAAGCCTGGACAGATCTTTCGGGATGCCGACAGGCTAAGGAAATGCTTGGAGGGCATAATATAAGAAGGTATAAGACCATGATCAGGCTTAAGAAAAACAATTTAAGGATGCTGACGGGTTTTATAACCGCGCACTGTAGGTTCAGGGGTCATCTGAGTAAGATGGGCATTGTTCAAGAGGGTGAATGTCGGTTCCGTCAATATGGGGAGGAAACACCTACACTACACACCTTTTGGGCAAGTGTGAGGCAATAGGTCAGAAGAGAGCCAGAAGCTTGGGAACACACCAGGTGGCAGTGAGGGATTTCCCAAAGCTAGAACCCCACATAATACTAAACTTCATTAGGGGCTTCTCTAGGCAAGAACTAGAGACTAGTCTGGGAGGTACAATAGATCTCATAGGTCGCAGTGCAATCTTTCCCCTAGGTTTTATCAGTATCAGTGTCAGTAGATGCATAATACGGTAGGGTGTGAGAGTGATGTGTTAGTGACGTCAGTATCGCATGAGAGCGAGGCTGTCATTAATATTCACACATCTGATGCACGAGGCGACGGGATATGTCGACGTCATTGAATAAACATGGGAAACTAGCTTTACTTCCAAACTTATCAACAATATTTGAGTATTAAGTGTAGCCTACGAGCAGTTAGATTGGCCTTTGTGTGGGTTGTGCGACTCAGGGTCGCCAAGAAAGATACTTATTTTATTAGTATTCATTTAAAAATTAGATAAAAATTAGTTTAAATGAGAAAATATATATTATTAGTCAAATTTTATTTACGTATGGTATAATTTAAAACAGGTTTAAATTCAACTAGCCAAA
The DNA here is from genome assembly GCA_023375725.1 of Nephotettix cincticeps. Classification (NCBI taxonomy): domain Eukaryota; kingdom Metazoa; phylum Arthropoda; class Insecta; order Hemiptera; family Cicadellidae; genus Nephotettix; species Nephotettix cincticeps. The sequence continues at coordinate 45,611,623 of CM041787.1, forward strand.
GTACCCGTTCTTCGCACGGATAAAAAAGGCTGAGAGGTGTAGGCTCTACAGATACATTTAAGTTATTGATAATTAATTCTTTATTGTTTACAAAATGACAAAACACGTGTCTAAGTATATATCTAAACATGACAAAGTAACATATGTCAAATATTGGGAGAGGATAAGCATTAACGTAATAGAGGCAGGCATCGGGAGAAAATTAAAACTCTACCATTCCACTATTTCGAACTAATAATTCACTAATTTCGATCCAGCAGTTTATGTGTAAAAATTAACTTTATTTCTTTTTCTTCCCGAACTGTCAAAATGTAAAGTAAACGGATGTTGACATTAAAAACTGTAAACATTGAATCTACAGCAACCATGTCTTCTGCTTCTCGAACTGTCAAATTTTAGTGTTCACAGCTGTTGACATTCAAGTTATTTTATGTTTTCATTTTCTAAAAATGTAAACATTGAAACTTAGGACTTTCACAGGGCGTAGCCCGAGAGGATTTTAAGGAAATGAGTATGCCTATGTGTTGCATGAGTTTAAGATCTGTCCTTGTGTAAAATTTCAAACTGTTTGGTTCAGTATTTTTTGCGTTCACTTGCCACAACAAACCCACAAACACACAAACCCACAAACACACAAACCCACAAACACACAAACTCACAAACAAACATACAGAAACCACCTCTTCTTTATAATATTATAGATAAGCAATAAAAACAATCTAATATTACCTAATATATTTTTGACAATTTCTTATTTATTTCTGTTGAATCACTTTAATAGAATGGATGGTAAAACTTGTTAAACTATGTTGTTAATATTGATCAAAACTACGATTTTGAGAGATCATCACTTAAGTTTAATAGGTTGCGGGCCATATTGCAGTAAAAAATCAACAATAGCGGTCTAAAAACATAGCTTCAGTCATTAAGGAGACTAAAAATTGCGCCACAGTCATCTTTCAGTCATTTCCCATTCATACTTGGCTTTAAATACTGTCATGGTTGGGTCGTCATTTATAAAGATATTAAGGTAATGAAAATATTTTCGTACTTTACTTCATTAACTTACATTAACTTCAAACAAGATAATTTATAAAAATAAATCAGATATAATAGGTATAAAATGCACATCACAGTATTTTTCTAACAGTGCAAGTAATTTCACATATATTTTAAGAAAAATGGATTAAGCTCTACTTACATATTTAGGGGGATAAAAAATGGTTCGTAATAAATTTTATTGTTATTAAGGAATGTGACGCAAAACCACTTCAACGTTCAGAAACATTTTCATCTCTTCTTTGTTATGACAAAACCTAAAAAATTGAATAGAATTGGGTTTTATAAATGTAGATTTTAATATAAACGAATACCATAACCTATATCGTTGTCGATAACAAGGTCACCAGACCAGCGGCTGGGGGTTGAAGGGTTAAGGGTTAATTGGAAACGTGCTGGAGTCGTTCTTGACACGTGCTCCTGCTTCTATTTAAATAGGTTCTAAGAAGACATCTTTGCATAATAATATTCTTTTAAGCGAGAAATAAGTTTTTACAGGGAACTCTCAAGAATCTGATTTTGTTAGCGAATATCCTATGGAAAAGTGAGCTATTCACACGACCCGCAGGGTGACAGTGTAGCCCGGGACCATGATAGACGTTCATAACTCAATCCCCTGAACACTTTTTGGGTAGTCATTTAAAATGTTATTCGTTAGAGTTGTTCCTTTCTATAATATCCTGAACGGTTTTTTTGGGCAACGCAATCGGACTACATTAACTGCAGACCTGCGTACTGAGCGAGTATCCACCTCAACAATATGGCAGTAATAATACAAGTATATGACTACCCAGTTAATATATGACCAGATTAATAAATCAATATCTGTAGATAAATAAGAGTATTTGCCTACTCTCCGTATCATTAACATGGGAAAAAGTAGGTTTGCTATTTAATGAGGGAGCAGGTTTGCTGCTTTGAGGAACACTGAAAGTAGGAATTTTTACCATAAACTATTTTTATTTTGATCATATACCAAGTTTTATCATTATCTTAAGGAGTTTACCTATTCTCCATAAGATTAACATGGGAAAGAGTATGAAGGTTTGCTGCTGTGAGGAACACATAAACTATGATTTTTTAGCATAAACGTATGGATCCTCACCATATGAAGCTAAAAAAGTTTCATCTAAAACTATTGTTTAATAAGGGAAATATTATAGGATTAGCATTATAGTCCTTATATACAAAGTACTGTGTTTAGATTTTTTTATCTCGGTAACCGGTGAAGATAGAGCAACACTTTAAGGAACTAAATTGTGTAGTCTTTTGAGCTGATTCTAATATCGAAAAATAAAATTTGAAATTTAAAAAAATTACATATGAAAAACGGAAAAAAATCAATTTTTAGTACAAAACCCCCAAACTACCCGTTTTGATTGACCGATATGTCTGGTTTACTAACTCGTCCGAGCAAATGCAGGAATACACTTTTCTACCAAATCTGGTCCCGATTGGACCATTTTTACAAGAGTTATAGTGTTCACTAACACTGGTGTAAGATGATGTAGGTAGTCCGTCTCAATTTTTCATATATGTTTTAATGTTTCAAGTCCACATGAATACACTCATTTTTTACAAATATTTTGGCTTAAACTACCTGGATAGGATCCAGCGAACCTAAACCTAATAGATCTGTTTGGTACATCACTGCTATGTGCGACGTGTAACACTAATAATAAAGTAAGAATTAAGTAGCAATTTATCTTATTAAGATTCTCCCTGAGCGATATTTGTAAACATTTTCCCAAGTCCAGTGATGACAAACGTTTTTGATTTTTAAACGCCAGAGATACTCCGACAGAGCCACATAGTGACTTTTGGAATGGAAAAGCGGTGCAAATGCAAAAGGGCATCTCGGAATATTAACCCGTGACCTCTTGCGCCGAAATCCACTAGGCTAGCGAGACACCCACTTTTCATCTCATAGTTAGTATATAACTTTATGATAGTTTTGATGTGGATTATCTAAGCTCTGATGGGTGGGGTTACGTAACGGAAGTGACGCTATACGGTTATGAGAACAGCTGTTTAGAGGAGCTGAAAACATTACCTTCAGAAATATCCACTACGCTATGTCACTAAGCTCAGATATGTTGTCTAAGATATCTCCCCCAGGGGAGTAGATAATTGTTACAGTAGTAGTGTTTCACACTCTGAAATTTGGAATGAAATTTAGAGTATAAAATCTGGAAAATGATTATGGAAAATTTAATGTAGTGCTCAATGTTCATAGTTTTATTCGGCAGATTATTTAATTTAGAATCATTTAATTGCTATCTTGGATTACACAGTATAATTACACTTTGAATTCAATTCTTAGTCCCATTTTCAAGAGGACTAATAGCTTACACTAATACTATCAGCTTAACATAGGATAGTCGCTTATAGTAATAGTCTAAATGGTTTAAGGGAATCATTACACATCAACCTTCTCCCCCTGGAGGTAAATAACTTAAAATAAAAGTGTTTGTATTTACTTCCCAGTGGGAAATAGGTTAGATCATGGATATGTCTAAAGGGAATGTTTTCAGTTCATCTACTCAGCTTTTCTTATTCTTTAATATTAAAAATTCAATACAATAGCCCTGGTAGTTTTTATGGAAACCTGTTACATGTTTTCTATCTTAAATGTCACCAATCCCCCCCCAGGGCTAAGACATATCCATGTCAATAAGGTTTAAAATTAAAGCACACATGCTTTGGTACAGTACATTGTCTACAAGTCATATTTTAAGTTTATGGTTTATTGAATAGCATTAAACTGCTGATAAGGACATTCTGCTTGGTTAGTGCTGCAATCAGTGCAGTAAATCTCCTATAATGTTATTTGTTGCCAGCCGTGAGAACCTCCAGTTCAATAAATCAAAACATATTCAACGTTGTAATCTAAGAGATCCCATTATATAATCAAACCATAGTATCTACCAAAAGTTATACTATACAATGCTTTTTAAGCTTATCTTGACCAGTATATTAAAATGTATATGATACTCATTTATCGTACTTAAGTAATGTAGATGGTGTAGCGAAATAAACTGTTGAGAAAGGAATGCAATTAAATGTTTCTGTATCTCACCACGAAGGGTATCCAAAATAATTAAACTAACATTGGAGACAAATAAGTATGTACAAATAAGTCACAAACATAAACTAATACGAATGTCAGACTAAAATTTACTAATCTAAAATCTAAAATTTTCCCAATACGAATTTTTCCTTATTGTGAAAATCTCTTACCTCATTACAAGGTAAATTAAGCTCTGTGAATAATAAGGTAAGGTTTGACAAGAACAAATTCATTCAGTTTTCTTTAAATGCATATTTTAAAACAGAATTATAAAGTTTTCCCTTAAAACAAACGTTGTTCCTTTTACCGGCGAGATCTTGAAACGTAAAGTGCATGGAAGTATATATTGATAGCATCGTCTATTTCTCGTTACTTTCAGCACTTTCTTAGATATAGTATATGTTAGGATTGTTTTCATAAAGATTTTGGAATTTGAGTTTAGATTTTTTGAGATTAACTTTTGAAATGAGACCTACCCAGGTAGATATTTTAATCCAAGTATGAATGGGAAGTGATTGTGGCGCGAGCTTGTAGTCTTTTTACAGACTAAGGCTAAGATGTTCCTTGATAGGACTGTTAATTAATAGCAAAGCAGCCAATGACATCTAAGGGACGTACAGTTTAACGTTGAATCGAATGACTTTTGTCTCTAAATTACGAACTGGTCTAATTATGAGGACTTTGCGGATAAATTTAGCATTTAATAGTGCGGACGTCAATCCACACTAGAGAATATCATATCCACCGACCATCGGTTACATTCGTCACCTCCAAGTAGCTAGATTACAGGACACGCCACGGTCCCAGTCAATTGGAAAGTTTATATATCCGTCTTGAGGCTTCTGAAGCCAAATTCGTTTACGGATCCGATGTCTGCCACCAATTTTAGTTATTAGATACACGAATGGACTTTGGCTCAATCTTCAGACCAAAAATAAAATTGTGAAAAACAAAAATTTATCAGAATCCGCACTTACTAAATTCTTACTTCTAAACAGTTTTCCATGAAACTTGGTATATGCAGTGTAGGGCCACATTATCCATCAAAAGCCAATTAAAAATGTCTGTTATTGGGGGGGGGGAGGTTGGGTTATTCCCCCAAAATTCTAACATTTAATTTAATTTTTTCTCTATTAGTCAAGAAATTGGATAGGATAATTTTTTTTGTAACAATAAATTTTATGTTATATTTAAATAAACATTGAAGAATTTAGTTTTATTAAAGGTCGTATTAACAAAAATACTTAAAGGAGAAAGAATGTGCCTGTCTGCTGATACGGTTTATTTTTTCGTATTCTTCATCGCATCAAAAGTAAAATTCCAATCGCTTTATTGTCACAAAAACATTTTACAATTACAATTCACTAGTAAAAGAAAACAGGAGACATGGTCAATAAAACTTAAAACTAGACATATATGTACAAAACAAAATAATAACAATAACAATTAAGACAAATCAAATCAAAGTGAGCATTACAGGCATACCAAGAGACTCTTTATATTAATCCTCCGAAAAAATCGCTAATTATTTTGTAAATATTTTTTCCAAAAGAAATTCTTTTAAATCGGTTTTGAAATTTTTCCTACCAATCGACTTTTTTGGAATTGGTGAAAGATTATTAAAAAAAACGTTTCCCCATGTATTCGACCGTTATATCTAAAATAGCTACGCGATGACATGGATATTGCATTAAATTTTTAAACCTGGTTTGATAGCGATCCATAGTTTCTATTATGGATATCAGTAAAAAATTTAAATGTAAGTTAACATAGCCCTAGAAGTGGCAATCTTTTTACTCTTAACTGTACCATAAAAATAATTACTAATATATACGTGAAATATAAAAGTATAAACAAAAAAAGCTTAAAACATGCCCCCCCTTTTAACCACTAACCACAAAAGCAAAACAGGTGTCCACTGCAATGCCAATTAAACCTACAAATGCCGTCAACATCCACCCAAGCCGGCCACCGTTTATTTAAGGTGGGCCCTCCTCTCCGCTATACCACACATTTGCATGCCAAATTGGGATTGCTCATGTTCGGGATTCGAACCCTAGGACTTCCGAATGGATAGAACGTTACGCTCGAGTGTTTATATTTAAGTTTTTTTTGTAGTATCGTTTAGGAATAAAATTTTCTTTTTTTTTGTAAAATGTAACATTTCTACTTAGGTACAGATATTTGTCAGGCAATTTAGTTATTTCGAATCTACCGCTAGTCACACTTTCAAGATATCTCGTCTTAAAATCCTGACAAGTTTTATTTGGTCCGGCTCACAGTTGCATCCATCCAGTCACTATTGATGATGTGTATTGGTGATGTCAGACCTAAGCAGTGGTCCATATCAATGGCAGCGCACGGTGTCATTCTGTCCTCACAAATGATTCATGAGCAAAACTGCAATCATTATTCATTTATATTATTCATTCATGTGAGTATGTTCAAGCTCTTATGTAATTGTATTATTCAAAATCCAATTTTTTTTAAATAGTTTTTTAAAGTTACAATTTCAACTTCTTAATTCCCTCTTTCATAAATTTTAACAATTAAGTAAAATAACAAAAAAGTATTAAGTAATAAAAGTAAATTAAGTAAAAAATAACAAATATTGAGAATATCTAATCGTAAAAATGATCTGTAATTGGAAACGTGACTCAGTCGTGAATAATGGCGGGAACAGCGTCAATAATGGCGGGAAATCAATTTTCCCTCTTGATTAGTTCCTTGTCCCGTTTCTTGTTCACGCTTGGTGTGTGATTATTTTGAAATTTTTATTATCAGAGCCAATAACAATTTGCTGATTCAATTGAATAATCTTATTTTATTCGTAGGTTGAATTTTATTATTTAAAAAATATTGTGAATGCGGTACGTTATCTTATAAAATGTTTATAGTTTTAACAAAACAATTTTAAACTTTTTAGTCTCCATAATTTTCGAAAATATTTCTTACGTATCTCTTTTTTGGGAAATGTATATAGTTAAATTTAGTGTTTCCACTGTAAATTGTTAGGAAAACATGGTATTTTTGGTCATTTTACGTCTTGCTTGTATACCCCAGAAAAGCTTATTTGGGGGTTTTCAATTTCTGTCCGTTTGTCTGAGTAATGCTGAAAAATGTATTTTTGTATCGTTCGTACATAAAAACGGGAGCACTATGATGAAACATATTTTCATTATTGTTTATCTTTTGGAAAAGTTTTACTTTAAACTGATCCGATAAACTATTATAAAATATTACTATAAAAAGGTAATAATCTAAAAACCCCAGTTTTAAGTGAAATTAACAACATTTTTTACTGTTTTAATACATCACAAGTTTTACTGAACTTGTGATGTATTAAAGCTACTCAACTTAAAGACCTAACCAGCTTCTATATGAAATCATGTTAGTTCTTTTTCATTATTCTTTTAATATTAAATTTAAATCCATTTTCAAATCATACTTATAAAAATTTCATCTTAGCATGCAGCTACACACATTTTATAAAGTAATATAGTTTATATAATTTAAAATTAGTATTATACTGCTGAGGGGCTGAGAGTTAATTTTTCAGTTTTTTTTTATATTTTGGTGTCAACTAAAAATTTAGCCATATTCCTCAAATATGACTCTTCTCAACATTGAGTCGTACAAACCAAAGCACACGCTAGCTGCTATTTCGTTTTAATATTTTTTAATATCTACAAAATTTTACCTTTATAAACAGTATTACAAGACGTCCACCGAAAAATCCATCTTGAAATGATGGGTTGTACCTGGAGGACCCCCGTATTAACTTGGAACTGTGCAATATTTCAAGGTTAACTGTCCAAGGAAGGGAGATAAGGGTGTTTGTACGAGAGCTATAACCGCTGTATGCAACATCCATAGCGCGTAATGTTGGCTGCTTCTTGTATGCCGTACTCTACATCGAATATCACCATTCACCATAGTGCTTCGTACTCGTGAATATTACTGGCAATCGTTTAAACTTATACTTTACTTGAACATTTTAAGAAGGTATGAGACCATGATGAGGCTTGAGAGAAACAATTTAAGGATACTGACGTGTTTCCTAACCGGGCATTGTAGGCTCAGGGGTAATCTGAGTAAGATGGACGCTATTCAAGTGGGTGACTATCGCTTCTGTCAATCAGGGGAGGAAACACCTAGCCACCTACTGGCCGAGTGTGTGAGGCAATAGGTCAGAAGAGAGCCAGAAGCTTGGGAACACACCAGGTGGCAGTGGGAGATTTCCCAAAGCTAGAACCCTACATGATACTAAACTTCATTAAGGCATTAGGACTAGAGGGGGTTCTCTAGGCAAGAACTGGAGACTAGTCTGGGGGGCACAATAAATCTCATAGGTCGCAGTGCAATCTTTCCCCCAGGTTTCATCAGTATTAGTAGTGTCAGTATCGAATGTCGCCATTGATATTGGGTACTGATTATAGTGCTGTGTACTCGAGAATATTACTGGCAGTCCATGAGGCAATGGTTTAAACTTATAGTTTACTTAGTTAAAACTTTTCTACTTATTCTTTGAGATTAGTGTCGATGGTAGTGAAAAGTGATTGTTATCGTCAATTTAACGAGATGATATTCGGCGATGCGTATTCACCGATTACCGGCCATCTGTGAGCTAATACATGAACTAATAACTCGTGGAGTTCGCTGTTGTGCCACTAGAGTATATTTTTTATAGTCAAAAGAGCGCTATCTCAGAAGGTGTTTCTCTGATTAGTGGACTAAATGCATGCACTGACGAATGCAACGTTTAGCCAAGATTGGAAGCCGCGAGTTCGAATCAATTACGTTCAAAAGTTCCGCCACTCGAATGGTTAACGAAGTTACCGCTACAGCATTCCAAAGCCGCCGATTGGTTTATGTATTTATTTGGTTGATTGTTAATTACCAATAAAACAACAGGTTAATGTTAGCAAGTAAACGCGTTGGATCGAAAAGTGTTGGATTGTTCCCTGCAGAGCACGCAATCACAAAATAAATTTAAAAATCACAAAAAATTAAAAATACAAAAAAAACAAACAAAACCCCAAAACAACAAGCAACAAAAACAAACATAGTAAGTCCAAAAAAGAGTTAACAATTGTAACAAATTTACCCGGCATGAAAAGAGTACGTAAATAAAATGAGTGCAATTTTCTAATTCAACTGTCTAATCGGTGAATTAAAGATAGTGAGAGGGTAAAAACACATACAGTGATTAGTTGCGGCGCGACTTACAGCGACAAAATCAAGTCGTACGGTACCGTAGCGGCGTGAGTCAAAAAGGTTAGCTAGAGTTACCGCTCATGATCTGACAGCAGTCGCCGCCGGCCTCTGGTTTAGAGCCAGCAACTCTTGACTTACTGGCCGGAGTGTTACTCCTGAGCTACCGTGTCGGAAAATACGTATTGTATTACTATACGATTCTGAATTGTTGTCTAATTATTTTCACAGCGTTCAAAAATTTTACAATAACAAGCATTTTAACTCGTTAGATAAAAATAAACAAAACTTACGATTGTGGAATGCAATAATCGTCATGTTTTTTAACCGTTCCGGTTTACTGAATTACGAAATACGCCAGACTAAATAAATTCACAGAGAAGAAGTAACCAGAGTGAGATCCTAGTTTCTATGGAGCTTTTTACAATATTATTATTATTATAAATTTGTATAATTCTTTCACACGTAAACCTCCTAGCCTCTAGCCAGTTGTGGTGAAGATTACCCTCCGCCTACTAAAAAACGTTAGTAAAATATCATCCCCCAGGAACAACAATAATATCATGATAATAATAATACTGATTGTCGTATGTTTACCCGTCCACCTCACACGTTTTGCTTCAGCGAGGCCGAAACTAAAAAAGTATGTATGTACTTCCTTTTGGGAAATAGATTAGATTATGGATATGTTTAAAGGGAAGGTTTTCAGTTACTCTAAACAGATATCCTTATAACCATATGACGTCATTTCCGTTTGGTCTGACGGATAGCCAATACCCTCCCTCCCCCTCCTCGGAATTAAGACATATCCATGCCAAAAGTGAAGGAGAAGACACAAGTAAAATGAGACAGAATAATGCAATTTACGTAACCGAAACTGTTTACGAATTTATCTTAAATTTACGTAAACAAAACTACAGCTAAAGCGCGAGCACTTTTCATTATTTTATTGAAATAGTGTTAATATAATCTACGATGACCCGTTCCCAAAAGCTTGACTTCGGGTTTATAGGATGCGTTATGTAACAAACACGGGGATTTTTGGACAAAGGTTTCAAATCACGTTTTTAGTGGATTTTATTTTTAACTGTATTAAATTCTGAGAAGCATTTACCAACCATTTAAGGGATCTGTACCAATTTAGAAAGTTGTTGTCAGAGGCAGGAAAGGTTCAGCTCGCGCAGTCAATGATTCTATCAATATTCCTATACTTCTATTCTGCTTTTGAAAAGTATCTCTAAGGAGAACATGGGGAGGATACAGAAGGTTCAGAACAGCGCCATGAGATTTTATGTTCTACCTTATCCGCTAGAACCTTCTAGGAAGGCCCTGCACCTAACCCCCATGCAAAGTTCATATATGCAAAGTTCTGACACATTGTTATATCCACAAAGCTTTCATTGTTGGAGAGCCTTGTACCTCTGTGAGAAACTCTCCCTTCGGCGTGATGTTACTTTGCTTTCATCCGGCAGGACAGGCTCCTCCGTTTCCCGAGGATAAGTCGCGAGGTTGGTAGGAGGGAGTTTGCCTATTTCGGTCTAACATTTTATAAGAGAATCCCGGTGAAAATCAAAGACCCTTTTCTTTTGACTTTTACAGACAAAATAAAATGTATTTTGACTGATTAGATTAAGACCAAACTTGTATTTTTTTAATTATGCTGACGTAAATTATTTTTAAAAGCTGTGTATGAAGGAAATTGCTTTACAGATAAAGGTATTTATTGTTATTATTGTATTGTATTGTAAAATACACAAAACAAATTGGTACAAAGCGGTAACAAGCATAACGTTCGGTCTATGCATCAATTAGTTTTAACAACCTTCAACCGCCTTGTTACTTGATAATAATTACTCTATCCCACTTTCAGGCTTGTAATTTAAATAATGAGGGACAATTTTTAATTACTATTTATTATACAAGGTTTTAGCGAATTCTGAAGTAATGCAATATTAGTTTTTAATAACTATTAAAAACTATTAAATAAGTATATTTTACTAATTATACTTCTGAAATTGGCTATTTAAAATGTTTATATAGAGTCAATACTTTTAATTTGTGAATTGTGATAGTATAAAGATGCTTAAGAGTCTGCATCAGTGGTAGCCATCTTGAATTTTAGTCCCGTAAGAGCAATGTTAAATTCTAGCGGAACATACCTTCACTTTGGTGTCTGTAGTGGCGTTAATTATCAAAGTATCAATGTAAAACTTTGGAAGTACATTGATAAGATGTGGCTCAAGGGCATGACCTTTTAATATGTTCAAAAATTTAACTTAATATAAAAACAAAAATAAATGTAAAAAGAAGGTTATTTTACAAAATAAATCATTATTATTTTTTTATTGAGAACGAAAGAAAGAAGTTCTGTAATGTGGTGCCTTGGAGGACTGTAATACCTTTAATTTGACACCTCTCCGTTAATTTATGACAATAGGTCAAGGAGATATAGGCGCCAGAATTTAACGTTGATATTACGGGACTAAAATCCAAGATGGCTACCACTGATGCAGACTCTTAATTAGTGTTTCGGTAGTTTTGTAAAAAAATGACCACTAAATATTTTTTTTGTAAAAACACTACTCTAAGATTAAAGTAATGAAGTGCATTTGATGATGGTAATAAATTAATAATAATGAATGTTTTATTCCAAAATTCAAAAGTAGGATAGTTATTTTTCTAAAATTATTTTTCTGTATTTACCTTACGTAAATTTTTACTTTCCGAGTAACTAAAGAAAAAATCTTCATAGAAATATTCCTATACAAAAAAATCGAATATTTAATATGAACTTACTTTTCCAACCAATTACAGATGACTTTTGAGTGTAGCTATTTTTGTAAATTTTTATCTCGGTTTCTTTTGGTACTAAACTTACATGGATTAAGTAAAATATGAAATTTAAGAAACTCTTATGTATAACGAGTTAAGCTCAAAAAGATATTAATTGTTCATGACCCTATTTTTATGGTTATAAAAATAAACTGTAACTGATATCAGACACATTTTCAGCAAACGGGAGCTTTTTGATTGGTGGCCCTTTAAAATGCAGCTGATAAAATCTCAGAGAGGAATTTAATTTTGTTCGCTAGTGACAAATTAGGACATCAATTTTAAGAAGAATGAATTATAAGTTCAAAAATTACTGAGCTAGGTCTAGTTTAATTTATTACAATTATAGACAAAAGCAATATATACATTTAATTTGCCTGTCTTAATCTGTAAATAAAGTTAGACCATCAATAATCTAAATATTAAATATATTGCAACTGAACGATATAATTTGAATTTTTTGCGAGAATGTTGATCTTAGAGGCTTTATTGATTTGGAAAAAGTTTAAAAAATATATATTATGTATATAGATAAATCGAAAACGCAAAATCCATAGATAAAAGTTAATCGATATTAAATCAATTAATTATTAAAAAATTAAAAACTAACATAATGTAATATACGTAATCAATGCAACAAAGTAATAAATTAGAAATATACTTAACTGTTTAAATTTTACAGGAGTATCACATTATATAAATTAACTAAAAAAAATGTCACTTATCAACAATAAATTTATTCAAATAATGTTTTTGTGTATAATTGTATAATGTAAAACTAAGTTTCACGACGTTTCAGGATCTAGAATCTGAATTCGTCCTCAGGCGAACTAATACCTAAAACATTACATATTTGGTACATTAGTCCGGTTTATGTACTCATCGTGCTATGTTTTAGGGACTAATTCGCCTGAGGACGGCATCAGACTTCAGATCCCGAAACGTCGTGAAACTTTGTTTTACTTTAAGTCAGATGGATCCTTAATAATAATATAAATAATATATATACTTACTTTTTTATTTGTATACAGTTAATGAAAAATAAATAAGTCTAAATTGTAAACCTATATACATATTTAGTATATAATACCTTAAAATGAAAAAAAACAATTATAACATAATCTTTTTATCTATGAAATTTATTCATAATTATTCATGCCGATAACTGAATTGCAATGTTTCAGTTCCTCTAAAAAGCTAAATAAGCATATGACATCACCGTTTCAAATTTTGGTCTGACGGATTGCCAATACACTCACAAAAGCTAAGACGTGTCAAAAAATAAAAAATAATGAAAATACGAAGCCGGTGAAGTCCTTTGTTCAGTTAGGATTCTGGTCTACCATCCGAGTCCCGCTACGTGACGACGAGACTGCTGTATCGGCCAGCTGAGAGTCGGAACGTGCTACGTGTGTTCAAGACGTGCGAGACATTGAACAAGACGTTCGATGTTTCTGAAACGATGAACAGATTTTTGGAATAGCTTTAAAATAAAGTGATTTTAGATAAAAATTAGTTTTGGTTTTAGTCTATTCGTTGAAATATATTCGTACCGCACTTTAGAATACTACGTTAATCCGCAAAGACCTTTCTTATAATTTGACTAGTTCGTAATTTAGAGGTAAAATTATGGTTTGGATCTCACGTTCAACTGTAGATCCCTTAGTTTTCTGATGGCTATCAATTATAAGTTCTATATAAGGAGTCTAAACATGTCAGCCTTAGTAACAAGACAACAAGTTTAGACCACAGCCATCTTACAATAGTAATAAATATTTATCGTTATTCCTATGACAGGAAATAAATAAATTTTAATATTACAGTTTTCCTGTATAGCTTACATATATTTTAACAATGATCGTTCTTTATGTGAAAAAGTCGTTGGTATTGTTAGGAAAAGAAATGGTTAAAGGAAAGTACTTCTTTGTTTTAGAAATGAATCCTTGGATTTGATATTATTGCTGTTATATTTACAATTTTATCATTTCTATTATATTATTGCATTATTAAGCAAGCACATTTATAATAATTACACGATATATAAGGCACTGTATATTGTTGTTATAATATGAATTATTTTAAATGCATTGTCATCTCTATGTTTTATTTAGCACCAGAACATAAAAATAATACTATAATTGAGAAAAATCTTTAAACTAAAAAGAAAGGACCGAATGAGAGTCAGGCTGTGATTTAGATATGAAGCAATTGTTAATGTATTGATAATAATCAATAACATTAGAATAAAAATAAGTTTCTGTGCTGGGATTGTTGGAACAGTTTGGTCTTGAAAATATATAGAAAAAAGTATTGGTTAAAAATTGTTTATATTATAATACGGTAATAATAAGAGTAGTATGCTCCCTTGCCTTCAACCATAACATAAATATGCATTAGTATTTCATGATTGTTGGGTGTTTAATAAGTATTAATCTATTTTCAATGCGATTTAGAAAATTACTTAACATCAATACTATATTTTTTCGTGACATATTTGATCGACTATAATAACAATATAATTTAAAATTCAGTAATCACAAAGTTTAATTTCTAAGGCATACGAGAAACGGCAGTGTTAATGGAATGTACGTTACATTTAATTTTTTTATTGGTATGGTTTTTAAGTTGGTATATATACTACACACATCAATCAAATTGAAATTCAACAGTTGACTTTTATTTATTGTGGTATGACATTTCAATATTTGTATTGTTTGTTGCTAATTCTGTTTACGTCGTAACCCTGAATAGAGGTACAAAAAAGGAGCGTTTGCGAATTGTGCAAATTTAATTCGGAAATAATAATTCGGTTCAGGGAACTCAGGGATTTTTTCCAGTGATGAAGCTCATTTCTGTTTGTGTGGCTATTTCAACAATAGGACTGCCAGATATGTATAAAAATGTAACTGTAATGTAACTAAAAATTTGTCCGTGATCTTTCGAAACCGCAACCATTAAAGTATTACACTTTTAAAACCATCAATATCTATGATTTTTGACGTTAGGTTTTTGAAAAATGAAAACAATAAAATTTAAAAGACGCAAGGGTTGGGGCGCATTTCGTGTTGAGAACTCATTGAAATCTCGGGTCTGGCGCGCCGTAATGAAAAAAGTTGTTTCAGTAGTGACGTCACTGATCAAGGGAGGGGAAATACCCTTCCATTAGAGTGACCCCCTCACCACCCCCTACCACAGAACCGCAATCCAGTCTACTTTCTATATTGTACTTATTGTTCCTTGGACAAGGATCTTCCGTTATGAAACTACTCTGGATAGTAGAGGTGATTAGTCCCTTACTTAGTTACACTTGTTGACGAAACTGTGTAAATGATTACTTTAAATTACTTTTATGGAGCGCATTCCTCCACAGTATGCTGTGCTACGTGCTTCGTGATTCAGCTAACTGCGAGATCATTGACGCAGAGCAATGACCTCCGTGAGTGTATTCCAACCAACGTTGCTTAAATTTTTGCTGCGTGATATAGACCTACACCAGATTACATCTAGCGGTCGCAATATACAGGGTTATCCTAAAAGAATGGTGCGTTTTCGAACATGGTTTAAAGCAAACCCAAATTACTTACAGTTAATGTTGTTTATTCATCTATTTTGTCGTCTCAAACAGTTTTTTTACATGATTACTAAATTTCAATATGTGCGTCCTTAGTCGCTCGACAAATGTCCAAACGTTAATCAATTTCTCTCCAAACATTCGCTTACATTTCTTCGGTTATGGTTGTCATTGCTTCATTAATTCTGTTTTTTAAGTAGTTAAGGTCGAGAATTTTTTGTGAATAAACTATGTTTTTGATGTAACCCTACAAAAAAAATCACAAGGTGTCAGGTCTGGACTCCTTGGAGGCCACAGCATAGGTCCTTGCTGGCCTATCCATCGATCTCCAAGCGTCCGTCACCAATGCACTGAAGTGTGGGGGGCACCATCTTCTTGGAAATTAAGTTAATGAATGTTTTCGATTTCATCTAGCTAAAGAAAACAATAATTGATTAACATGTTGAGATACACAACTCCATTATTTTTCTTTCAGCAAAGAAGAAAGGCCCTATTACGTGATTTTTCACACCACACCAAACATTAACTTTAAGCGAATCACGTTGTTTCTCAACAATTGCGTGGGGGTTTTCAGAGCCCCATACTCGTGAATTGTGTCTGTTAACACATCCACCGACATGGAAAGTAGCTTCGCCTGTAAAAATTATATAATCTAAAAATAATTCGTTTTCACTTATTCTGACCAACATTCTAACAGCAAAATTGTAACGGTTTACACTATCATTGCGTTTTAATTCCTGCAGTATCTGGATTTTATTAGGTTTTATAAGGCTTATAAACAAACTTTTGGGTTGGAGGCTTTCAGAGATACTGATATAACATTCAGAAATTTCTCTACAATCCTCTTATGAATTGCTGAAACCGCACCACTCTTTTATGATAAACCTGTATAATGAAATGATATTAAATAATAGTATATTCCCATCAGTCAACATACAGTAAATACATTGATAATAATAATAGTAACAGTTACAAATGAAAATCGAAATTTTTGCCACAATTTAACAAGGATAGGCATCTACTTGGGCAGATGCCTGTGCGTAGACCGCAGATGTTATAGATTTTAATGGCGAATTTAGGTTAAAAGAGAACTAAACAATTAAGTGAGGTAATAGTTCGACTTTGGGATTGGGTTTAGTTGTGAGAATGATTTGACTTATTTTTTTTGTTTTAACGGATTGGCAAATTATTGAGTGTGTGTTCATGCACTACTTTAATGTAAAAAGGTGCAAGTGAGTGTGTAGTATATTTCGATACCATATCCCGTTTTCGATGACAACGAGCATTTGAAATTAAAAAAAAATCACTTTACTTGGTGAAGAAATCCAACGTGTTGAGGTGTTGTAGTTGGGTCTGATAAGAGCTTTGACCTCCTCCAATCCAATAGTGTGCAAAAGCGTATTGACGTTTGTTTTAAAAACTGAACATTTGAAGAGGCGGTTAATTGGTGGGTAGAGCGATGGCTGCCAAACCCGTCAGAGCTAAGTTTAGATTCCGGTGAAATCAGAAAAAGCGTAAAAGTTTGATGCGTCTCTTACATATGTTATCACTGTATTTAGGTCTATATTAATTACTTATGCGTTTGTATATATGTTTAGATATGTTATCTATGTGGACGGAAAAAAGTTAAATACACTACCGCAATTTTAAAATATATATGAATACAATTAGAGTTTTCTCTGTTCATTGCCTGTAATAATAATAATAACGGTTATTTACACAGTTATACCCCAGAAACGCCGAAATGTGTAATGTATAAATATTTGTCTGTCTGCCCGTTTGTCTCGCAAAATGTAATGACGTATATTACAAATATTAAATATAAATTTTACAGAATATTTGTGATCTGCAAATGTTTTTTTGACATGTATAATATATGTCTTAGCTCTGGGGGGGGGTGTTAGTAATTTGAACGACCAAAATTTGAAACAAGAACAGCTATTTAGATGAACTGAAAACGTTTCCTATAGACATATTCATGATTTAACCTATCTTTTACAGGAAAGCAAATACAAAAACTTATTTGTTTAAGATTTCATGTTTATATTTTTCCGTGATAATAAGTAATTTGCTTCTTAACACTAAATAAAACAAGCCATATAAAGGTCGGATATACAACAAGTAATAATAACATAAGTATCGGTCACTAAAAATCAAAATTGTCTGTTATATAAAAGGTTATTTTAAGAGAACTTTTTCAGGTGCAAGTTATTACCTGGAGCAGTAATAAAGCGAGATAGTGTCATAAAGCGAACAGCTGTCTAGCAGACGACGCGTCGCGCCGTCCGCCAGCGGCTAAGAGCGGTGGCGTAGGCGCAGACACGTTCCTCCGTCTTTTAGCTTAAGGGATTTGCTTTTGAATCTTCAATGTTTTGGAAAATATTACTTAACTCATGTGGCAGAATCTTTATTTAGAATTTAACGGTCAGATATTTCTTTTTAACTAAATAGAGTTTGAATTATGTGTAAGTTTAAATTTTACTTGCTAAATATTATATTTCATCAGTAGGACCAAAAACAGGCGTTTTTGATACGAGAACAAGTTTCATAGTCGAGGCTATCAAATTATTAGATTAGATTATTGAAGTGGTGACCATACACCACAAGGTAGGTATTTTAAACCAAGTATGAATAAGAATTGAGTGTACGATGATTGTGGTGCGATCTTGTAGTCTTGTTACTGACATGTTCCTGAGACAGTACTGTGAATATAAACCCAACAGTTAATGGCATATCTAAGTGATATACAGTTTAACGTGGAATCCGAACCACGGCCTTTGAATTACGAACTGGTCTAATTATGAGGATAGACCATGCGAATTAACGTATTATTCAATAGTGCGGGCGTAATCCACACAAGAGAACACTACACTCACCGACCAATTACTCACTTACAAATATCCACAATTTGTGATATATGTCGTAATAATGTTCGGCTTTCGCCATTTTCAAACAAAATACAAATTTGTGTAAATAAAATCAATATAACCTGTACAACACAACAAATAGTAATTCAATTCAGAAACTTATTACTCGCACTATTATTTTAAGAACAGGCTGTTTTGAAAGTTTAAACCAAGTTATATTGTATATATTATCAGCGATCAAGTGGTCTGCTGATGAAGAAGAAGAATATGAAATTTATAAGTCTTACAAGAACCATGAGGTTAATAAATTCATTTTAAATGACAATTTCCAATTTAAAGAAATTATATTTTCAACGCCCTTCTCCAAAATGAAAACCTTCCTTCATTTATCTTAGATGATAGTGGTAGTAATAGGTGTCTAAATCCAATACTATAATACGAGCAAGGTTTGTATATATATTTGCACACGGATCTCGAAAACGGCACCGAGGAATTTCTTTAAATTTTGGAAATAACTAATTTCCGAGTAGAAAATAAGTTCTAGATAGGTCTAATGTCCAGGAAAATTCGTGTTTTACTGTAATATTAAGTTTAAAATCTAAAAATTTAACATTACGCTTATGGAGAATAAAATGTATACAATACAAACCAAAACAGCTGTTTATAACCGTTTGACAGTTCTTGATTGAAGACTGCGGGGAACAATATAGAGGTTATGCATTAATATTTATTTTATGAATTAAATAAATGCAAAATTATCAGGTTACCAAACAATTTGTAAAAACTTAAGGATAACATAGCTGTGCGAAATAAAAGCAGAAAAAAGTATTTCCAAAATCTTCCGTGTTTTGATAGAAAACGTATTCGTTGTATTGCTTGAAGCCACTGTAACAAACCAATTAATTGATGTAAATTATGTAATTAACAAAATCAGTTGATCACAGGCTAATAATAACGGTATGGATAATTAAACAATAAATGATCGGCTTTGGCTAAAAGACGTAAGACGGCATCGCTCAATTGACTAACGTCGTAGCCGAGTTGTAGCGTGTCGGCCTCAAGAACTATAGGCCGCGAGTTCCATCCACATAAATGTTTTCATTGAGTAATAAATGTGTTTTAATTTTTCTAATTAATTTTTATAATAAATGTCTTATTCTATACGAGCAAAGCTCGGTCACCAGGTACTTTAATTATTATTTGTTGTGTTGTACAGGTTATATTGATTTTATTTACACAAATTTGTATTTTGTTTGAAAATGGCGTAACACAAATAACTTTAAATCATTAAACTGCAGACTGACCAAGGTATTTATTATCTTTTAATAAAAATTGACATTTTAGATTACAAAAATATACCGAGTAATGAAAATACCGGATACATTCTGTAAGAAAACAGTTCAGTCTCTATGAAAATGTAAAAACAAAATGTCTATAAAATAAAAAATCGGAGAAAACTATTTTAAAAGAAAAATAATAACTACTTGTTCATGTTACAAAGAAATTAGTTGAGTTACGGGAACACGCTTGAAAAATGCTGTTATTGTATAGATTAAATTATATCATTGAAATGGCAACCATACACAATGTAGGTATTTTAATCCAAGTATGAATGAGGGTTAAGTGTAAGATGATTGTGGCGCGATCTTGTAGTCTTGTTACTGACTAAGGCTGGCATGTTCCTTAGACAGAACTGTTAATTAATGGCCCAACAGCCGATGTCAACTAAGGGACCTACAGTTTAACGTGGAATCCGAACCACGAACTCTGAATTACGAATTGGTCTATTTATGAGGATGGTCTTTCCGGATTTACGTAGTATTCAATAGTGCACACGTTAATCCACTCAAGAGAACACTACACCCACCGATCATCGTTCACAACTATCCACAATTCGTGACCTCCAAGTAGCTGGATTACAGGACGACGCCACGGTCCCAGTCATATAACAGTATTGGCAATAGTTTTAAATAACTGTTGGATGTTTAAGGTATATGTGCAGTCTAAGTTCAAATTAAAACTTCATTTTTTCGCATACTACCCTTTGCGATATTCTTGTAGAATAAACTTTATAATAATTATTTTCAAGGTATATAACAGCCCCAAACACTACCCTCATGATTCTGATGCATGAAAACGTATGTACATAATTTGTTTTCGTTATGGTTGAAACATTTCAAATTCATGACTAGAGTCAATGAGCGCCAGTATTGGAGGGAAACTTCCAATTGGGTTAGTTTGATTGAGTGCGGAATATGTGTTATTGGTTTGGTCGATCCAGTCTGAGGTTACTTGAGTTCAGTGAATATCAAAAACTGATTCTGAACAATCAGTATGAAACAGTAACCTAAATGTTTTCATTACTTTCAGTTTGAAATATAGCAAACTCTGCGTACGATATATTCACATTTTCCTACTATACTATAAATAAATTAAATCACTTACATAATAGATAGTAATGTTATTTTTTTCTGAAACTTAGATCACATTAAACTCATAGTTTAATAACTAATTTGTATAATTTTCAACTTAACAAACATGGTTTTTCGAACTGATGTCCAATTTATTTCGGGAAGCCTATATTAAGTTTAGTTGGGTAAATATAGTAATGTAACTTCAAATTCAATAATTTTTTTTCAACCTAGGGCAGAGGTTTTGACCTAAAACCTTTTTTTAGGCCAAAAACTAAATAAGTTAATGTAATCATTTTGTCATACGTTTTAATCATGAGTTTCATACAAAAAGTTGCTATATTTAATTTGCTAAATTAATTTAATAAGTTGCTATGGTTAATTTGAACTACCGATTCAAATAAAAAAGTCAAATTATATATATTTAAATATATAGATATTTTTTAAATGATTTATCTTTTTATAATACGATTCTCTGGATCTCTCTTATGGCTAAGACAATATGAAGCATAAATCTCTAATATAGCCGTATGCAATACCTACAGCAGCTGTGTATTGGTCGTTTGTATTCATACGCGGCCATTTCTAACCGTGATACGCATTGAAAGTATTATTATATAATACTTATACCGTTAAATCTGTTTTAAGATCTATAAATATCCAAAAATACTCTTCTTATCATAATAAACTTTTTTTTAAATTCAAACATAAAAAAATACAGTAAAACAATACTGATTTATGGATGAATATAATAAAATCTGTTTAAGGAATTACAATAGATATTTTATAACATTCTAAAAAATATCGTGCAATTATATGCAATACTGAATCACCAGTATCTTCTACCATATTATTTTTTAATATTCTTGTTCAACTTATATAAAATAATGTTATACAGGGTGCTTCTAAACTACCTGGTCCCTTCTGTAGACTTGTTACTTGTATCAAGACTAACATATTTTACAATATAAACATGAGTCCATGTTGCTCATTTTCAGTCTGTCTGTCTGTGCTTTTCACAAATTTCGTAATAGATCGTTTTTCCTTTCACATATAAACCTCACATTCTGTATAAACCTGTAAACTAACCCCACAAATAAGTATACAACAATACCCCCTTGAGTTGTCCTTGAGTCTTTGTGACGATTGGACGTATTTTGTTTCTTGTGTGCGTAATTGTTAGTGAATGGTATTGATTGTAAGTTTTTTGTTTTGCTTTAAAACTTTTTGTTTTCAGCTTTATACTGGTTCAGTCCGGATTATGTACTAATCGTGTTATGTTTTAGGTACTAGCTTTCCTGAGGATGGGATCAGATTCCAGATCCCGAAATGTCGTAAAACTTTGTTTTACTTAAAATCGTGTTGGAAAATGTCTAAATAACATAAAAACCAAAGTGACATAAAATTCACATCTCTTAATTAATACAAACAGATAATAAATCAGTTTTAATAATAATAATCCACTTTTTCCAAAGCATTGTAATTTCTAGAGTATCATATCATATTGCAAGCATTTGTAAAATTAGATTTGGAAAAGTGCAATAAATTGGGTGTTTATAATACGACTGTATTAACTAAGGTATCATTAAATTCTCATTAAAATATGCAAACCGTATGATACTTTTTTCTTTACTCAATGGTAGTTATTTTCCAGATGTTTTAGTTTTATTATTCTACACGCAATTTTGAAATAGGATCGACTAAAAATATTTTAATATTTCACAGTCAGTTTTGGAGTCAGTGAACAGGTTTATACCAAATTTAAATGTTTATGGCAAAGGAATTACGAAATTTGTAAAAAACACATACATACAGACAGACAGATGGAAACCATACAAGACACTGAGACCCATGTTTATATTGTAAAATGTGTTTGATCTACAAAAGGTGACCAGGTGCACTAGTTCATTAACAACCTGTATAGTGAATTTAATAATTTAAAACCAAAACTGGTGAACTGAATACATATCAAGTCAAAAAAGGTTGTAAAATTAAAAAATACATTAAAAATGAAAACCTCGACATCTTAAAGGAGTAAATTACTGAATTTATAAATGGTAATTATTTTTAAGCTTCATGAACGGTGGCTGAAAAGCGTAAAGAAAGATGGTTTCCTGAAGGCGAAATGGAAATTGGTTCGCTTACTTAAACTTTCTGCTGGATTTAAGATCTGTTAGGATTGTGGGGACGAACAGAACAGAGCGTGCTGCTTAATCTAGTCAACAGCCATCTATCGTACTGTGATAAAAACAAAACTTTGAGTTGTTTATAAAACGCTGTAAAAATCAAGCAGTTTAGGCTAATTTAGACTAATTTTTTCTTGTATTGTCATGTTCGTGTTATTTTTGTGTTTTGAGGTTTAGGATGATTTGTAGTAGTGATTTCTAGTGATCTTATTTCTATTGTTTCTGTACTGGATTGCATTACTTGTTTCATTTTTGTATTTATTACTATGGAAGATTGTTAGTTAATTTCATATCATTTTTGTTTTTAAATGTTATTATATATATATATATATATATATATATATATATATATATATATATATATATATATACGTGTAGTGTTTGCTATCTCTTTGTAAGAACTGTATATATTTTCTGTATCTGCCATTGCAATTTATTAATTTTCAAATTTTAACAAAGCCTCCTAACAGGCTATGCCTTGGAGGAATGCCATTATTTCTCCATATCCTAAAGGTCAGTCTTGGCATCATAGGTTAATTAGCTTATTAAGTTGCCCTTTAGAATTATGTGTACAAAATGTAATGAAATGTATCTAATTGGAGAAATAAATCATTCTTATTCTTATTTTTGGTTTTAAAACTAGTTTGTAAATCAACTTGAGGTATAGGTAGGATTTAAATTACTGTTTTTTAGAAAATGCCTTTTGAAGGCAGTTTTCAAAGGTTTTAATTATTTTTTATATAATAAATACTGTTTAATCTCAACCATTTAAGTATTTAATTAGGGATTCTCACTAGGATTTCTTAGAGAGGCAATTGGTTTGCATCAAATTTTCCCCAGGGGTACAAGCAGTGGTGGTTCGTGTTGGCTTTTTGTGGGGGTGCTAGGGGAAAATCTGGACGGGGAAAGTAAAAAGGGGCTACCTGAAGCACATTTTTCTACAATCGCGATGAAAAAGTCCGCAAGTACAACTGACGTTAAATAACAAAGAACATGATAAAAAATATGTTTATTATCTACTCTATTTAGGAAGTATAGCATATATCAAACAGTAACTTTAAACTATTGACATGGATATGTCTCAGCTCTAGATGGGTGTTGGCGATTTTTTTAAGATGGAAAACATGTAACAGGTTTCCATAGAAACTACCAGAGCTATTGTATTGAATTTTTAACATAAAATAATAAGCGCAGCTGTTTAGATGAACTGAGACCATTCCTTTTAGACATATTTATGATCTAACCTATTTCCCACCGGGAAACAAACATTTTTCACAAAAATTTTCATAACTCTAAATTTCGATTTAACATTCCGAGGGTGAGTAATGGGGATGGTCAATAGTGAAATGAAATAATTGTCTATTCTATAGTCCAAAACGTTTTTCTACACCTCTAACAATTATTTTTTTACTAACAAGATCAAATATTATTCTAAGTAGGAATTATATTTGATCTTCAGCGTTAAGACTATTCGTGTTAAAAAAACAATGATATATTTAAAATAAATATTTACAGATCGTAAACTTTAAAATTGGTTGAGTTTTTTTGTTTGTTATGTCTAAGTAACATCTCAAATTATTCATGACACATGTATTTGAAAAACAGTTTGACCATGGATATGTATAAAGATATTTTTTTAACTTCCTCTAAAGAGCTGTTCTTTTAACCATATGACGTCACTTCCGTTTCAAGTTTTCATATAACGGATTGCCGATGCCCCCCAGAACTAGGATACATCCATGTCAAACCCGTAATTTTTAAATGCGAAAAATTCAATTAATTTTTTACCTAATGGAATGAACGTAATATTTCAGACAGACTTTATGTCAGATCTGCATAAACTAGTGACTCGTGTGAAACAATGATTGGAATAACCAATTGTGCAGTTCGCGCGTGAATAATGGCGGGAACTGTGCAATTATTGGCGGGAAATCAATTCACTCTCTTGATTGGCCTCGGTGTTGTTTCTGCTTTTAATCCGATTTTCTTCCCGTTCATTCATAAGGCAACTTGCAAAATCCGTGATACATGAAAATTGGGATTATAACTAATGCCTTTTAAAGGAAATCACAACAAGTTTTGTTTGTATGTTGATTTACACGCGTCCACAATTGTGGCTTTCATAACTTGGAGCGGAAGTGGCTCCTTGCAGTACTTAACCATATTTTATAAGCGAGGATCAGCCGAGCTTGGAAAAAAAGGTTAAGTACCAAAAAGACGCTTTTCGTTCCTTGTGGTGAACCACTATTTTCATCATATTGTGGAAATAACCTTCTAATCGTTACACAATTAGAGCACTTAATCTTAGGTTATATACAGAGTGTCCATGAAAAACGTTTTAGGACTTGGGTGAGTGATTAGGTACATTAAAGGTTCCAGTGGAGGTGTGGCCTAAAATGCTTATTTTCTCAGATATCTGCCATTTTGTATTTTCCACAAAATATTTTTATTTCAAGCATTTTTAACGGAATTCTTTCAAATTTGGTATGTTTCTTACACTAGTAAATTGCTATTAGTAAAAAAAACCAGCATGATCCAAGCTCAAAATCCAAAATGGTGGCCATTTAAATTTTTATACTAAAATACATTGAAAACGGTAATTTTAATTTTATATTTAAATTGCCGCCGTTTTGTATTTTGAGCTTGAATCATGCTAGTAATTTTTTTAATAATAGTAATCTACTAGTGTAAACAAATACCAAATTTGAAAATAATCCGTTAGAAATGTTTTAAATAAAAGATATTTTGTCGAAAATACAAAATGGTGGATATCTGAGAAAATAAGCGTTTTAGGCCATACCTTCATTGGAACTTTTTTCTTCCTTTTCAAGGACCTATTTATTCACCCAAGTCCTAAAAAAGTTTTCATGGACACCCTGTATATTAATCATCAATGTTTACATTACTGTTGTTGACAAACATAACTTAAAATATCGTATGAAGCACCATTTCCATAAAGGACTCAAACTTACACAGAAAAGCTTTTTTTCTAGATTATTTTCTTGTTAATTTTAATTATTAATACAATTTGAAATACAAAACTACAATATCCCCATAAATCTACATGTAAAAGTTTATATTTATTGTGCAATTATAGCACTTTCCATAAACAAATGTCAAGGTAGCGAACCAAAAGAATTACCGTGTTTTTTACCGTTCCCCATTTTTGGAGCTTCCCAAATATGTTTATTTTATTATTATTTATAGACTATTTATATTTTTTGAGAACTGTTTTACAAAAACCTTTTTCCAGACAGTATGATGGAAAATACATTTTAAAACGTCATTTCCATTTTTAATTTAGAGAGCTTTTCGTAAGTGATGGACGTGTGAACATATGAGAGTTAAAGTTACTGATTTTCAGACATCCGTGAAGAGAGGTCCTGATGTGGCTTTACAAATAACTTCATTTTGTGCCAGATTGCGAAACCCTCTCTTCTAAGTGAAACACTCATTCCATTTCATGACGTTAATTGATAACTTTAATTATCTTAACAGATTTTTTATGAAAGTTCGCACGAATGTTTGGGTCGTACCATACTTAGTACATGTGTTAGTTATCTAAAATATTTGAATAAAGGTTTCTGAATCTTTCACCATAATAAATAGTAGAAACTGTTTTGATGAGGTGGAGACATAGTCACGTAAAATGTAAAATATTGTAGATATAAAATAATTTTGATGTAAATGTCATTCACAGAATTATCTCTGTGATATCTATCGTGACGAATTAAATATTTAACCGGGCACGCAGGCTTAAATGACCAACTTGTGGGCGTTAGCATGAAGTCGAGGTGGGATTAACATTACAGCAACATAAAATTATATTTTACAGCAACATAAATTTTATATTTTACAGCAACATACATTTATATTTTTCAGCAACATAAATGTATATTTTACAGCAACATACATTTATATGTTACAGCAACATAAATTTATATTTAGACAGGAACATAAACGTATATTTTACATAAAAATAAATTTTTTTATTTAACAATATTTATTTTTTAGCACATAAGTTATTTTTTTCAGTTCCATTTTAACGTAGATAAAGTTACACGCCACGAAACAATCGTTTTGTAACATTAAACATTAAGACATGTCAGTAATTTTGGTTCTTCTAATTTTAAACTGAGACTAAAACTGTTTATGTGAAAAATAACCTTTCACATTCCTTAATCTTTTGTAGTGCGGTGTGTCTCTTCAACCTGCTTTTTCCTTGTCTACCAGGGCGTATGATCTCCTTTTTCAAAATGTACTATATGTACTAGTACAAGTGCAACGATGTTTTTATGTAGGTCAATCAATTTCAGATATATATTATAGTTAGTTGAGAGTTACAGTTATAGTTGGTGACGAGTTAATAAGTTGTTGAAGTGGTTGTGGATTAACGTCTGCACTAAATACATTTAGAATATTTTGAAATAATAATTAATTTATGATTTTTATTTGCCATAAATGTTCTTTAGTTAATTAATTTACATATGGTGAGATTCTCGTTTAAATAATTTTTATAAAAATTAATTAGAAAAAATTAAAACACATTTTATTACTCAATGAAAACATTTATGATGGAACTCGCGGCCTATAGTTCTTGAGGCCGACATGCTACAACTCGGCTACGAGGTTTGTCAATTGAACGATGTCGTTTAACGTCTTTTCCAAAAGCCAATCCGATCATTTACTGTTTAATTACCCATACCGTTATTATTAGCCTGTGATCAACTGATTTTTTTATAAACGGAATGAGGATTGAAAAGCAAAAGAGAGATTTAATTTACATCAATTAATTAGTTTGTTACAGTGGCTTCAAGCAATACAACGAATACGTTTTCTATCAAAACACGGAAGATTTTGGAAATACTTTTTCTGCTTTTATTTCGCACAGCTATGTTATCCTTAAGTTTTTACAAATTGTTTAGTAACCTGATAATTTTACATTTATTACATACATAAAATAAATATTTATGAAAAACCTCTATTCACATATTGTTCTTTGCCGTCTTCAATCAAGAACTGTCAAACGTTTATAAACAGCTGTTTTGGTTTGCATTGTTTACATTTGATTCTCCATAAGCGTAATGTTAAATTTTTAGATTTTAAACTTAATATTACAAGTAAAACACGAATTTTCCTGGACATTAGACCTATCTAGAACTTATTTTCTACTCGAAATTAGTTATTTCCAAAATTTAAAGAAAATCCTCGGCGCGCCGTTTTCGAGATCCGTGTGCAAATTTTTACATTTGTCTCTAAGGGCGTAATGTTAAATTTTAGATTTTAAACTATATTACAAGAAAGTGCAACGAATTTTCCTGGACATTAGATATCTAGATTATTTTTACTCGGAAATTAGTTATTTAAAATTTAAGAATTCGGGGTTTTGAGATCCGTGTGCAAATATATAAAGTTTATATTTATATATTATTTTATTTATGTGTGTTATATTACAAAATTGCTTTTAATTTGACATTCATTTGGTTGTTATGTTAATGTCTTAAATTTTAAACTCATTCTATAAATTGTCTTAACATTAAAAGTAAAATGTAGTGGTTAATCCAAATAATAAGTTATCTACTGTAAGACACGACGGAGTAAAAATAAAACCCCTGTTAGGAAGCAAGAAATCTATTTAGGCCACGATGACAAGTAGATTGGTTTGTTAGTCTGAGTATTTCCCTGGGGTTTAGACCCTGAGAACAGCACTGCGAGTACGTAATGGAACTCTAAGTCTTGGAAAATATATTGGTTGCTCTCTGCTGTTGACCTATGACATCCTCTTACAGTTGCTGTGCGAATATCGTGTTCTACGTGTATGGAAATTTGGCGTGTAATTTATTTCGCTATGAAACATAGTGTAGTATAATCCTGTAAGTAAATCAAAATGGCGTACTAGTTTTACACGCTTAGCTGTCTGTGGAATTTTTCATCAATATTGACATTATAAATACTGGCATAAATGGCTATCATTAACTGAGTAATACCTCTAAAAATAAGTTATTCAAGTCATCCTGGTTCTTCAAATCTGTTGCAAATTAGATGTCCACAAACACCAAAAGAAAAATTACAACAAATTTCATAAATAAATGGTTTTAATACCTTCTGGTACGTAATTTTTGTTGCAGTTTTACACTAGTGCTGTTTAAACGTGGGGGTGGTGTTCTTTATAAAGGTACTAGGCCGTAGAATTCGTCCAATGAACTTCGTCGATTTATTAGATTAGATTAGATCATTGAAATGGCAACCATACTTCAATGTAGGTCTTTTGCCAAGTGTGAATGGGGATTGAGTGTAAGATGATTGTGGTGTGATATTGTAGTCTTGCTACTGAGTAAAGCTGACATGTTCCTTGGACAGAACTGTTAATTATAAGCTAACAGCCGATGGCAACTAATGAACCTACAGTTTAACGTGGAATTCGAACCACGGCCTCTGAATTACGAATTGGTCTAATTATGAGGATGGTCTTTGCGGATTAACGTAGTATTCAATAGTGCGGACGTTAATCCACACAAGAGAACACTACATCCACCGACCATATCTCACAACTATCCACAATTCGTGACCTCCAAGTAGCTGGATTAGAGGACGTCACCACTGTCCCAGTCATAAACATGACCTTTGGGAACACACACACGACGAATGCTAATAATGTATTATGTTGGCACAGGTAAAAATGTTGTGAATTTGTGTATTTTTATTCTGTTAAAACTGCGGAAACATAAAACTGAAACAAGAATCACGTGACGTAAGGTATTAAAACAATTTACTTATTTAAACTTTTAATCGTTAGTTGGCGTGACGTGTAATCCAGCTACCTCCTGGTCACAAATTGTGGATGTTTAAGAGAAATGGGCGGAGGATAAGATGTTCCCTGGTGTGGATTAACGTCCGCTCTATTTAGAACAACGTTCATCCACAAAAACTATCCTTATAATCAGACAAGATCACGCCAATCATCTTACACTCATTGCTTGTTCATACTTGGCTAAGAATACCTACCTGTATAGATCACCTTATCAGAAAGGTAATAATATTATTAGGTTAAATTACCTGCAAATTAAAAAAGATAAATGTAAGGTGATTATATGTTTTTAGAATTGTTCAGGTTTAATATGTTTCAATCTATCAAACTCTTTTGTAACTGGTTGAAATTATCTTATGGTACTTGGTAAAATAATCGAAATTTTAAATAATTGACGGCCTAAACTGGTAATAATGGTAACTGGATGATTCTGAATGACCGGTTTATTCGATCAATTTTGAAACTTCACAACATCAAATAAATGCCAGGTATGTTTTAACTTATCACGTTTTAGGCCGGGTAATCCAAAAATCACGCTAACGATTGTTTTATATATCACCCGTTTAAACTGGCCTTAAACTGGATGAGATCAGGTTAATCACCTAGGTTACTAGATTAATCACCGCTAAGGAAATCTAATTTCACCGTCAAAACTATCGCTACTTTCTTGAACGAGAGTCTGGAGTAAAGCGAGGTAGCTGTGAACTGCCCTGACGTGGGCAAAAAAAACATAGCCGAAAAAATAGTTTACTGTTTATGAGGAAAATGCTATTGTTAAATTAGAATTGATTCTACATAAATAGGTTGGATTATTGACCCCACAAAAAGGTTTGGAGAAACTGTGGGTCAAGAAGAAAGAGTGCAGAAAGAAAAAACCATTTTTGAACCTACTAATATTGCATATTTTTAATCTAAATATGATATTAAAATTTCAAGGGTGATGTTTGGTTCAAGAACATTGACGAAAAAATTCATTTCCTTTGGGAAAAACTTCTCTGGTGCATAGACAAAATATTAGTTTGAAACATTATCAATCAATTCTCTATATCTTTCAAAATCACTTGTATTGAAATAATCAAACAAATCGATGGAACTTAGGTCATGTATACAGGATGAAAAATAAATGTACAAATCAATAAATCAATAAAATATTGTACACTTTGTCATAAACGGTTGACGATGTAGGCATGGTTAGTTAATCAGTTTCTCGTTTTCTCTAAAGAAGTATTGCATAACATGTGATTTATTTTTCACCATATTATAATAATGATTAATCAATGCTGTTATAGCATTTGGTCCTTCCATGCCAACTTAAAATTATGATCTATTCAGTATCAAAATAAAAATATAATTTGAAATTGTAATTTAATATGATAATAAATCGTTTAAAATACTAAAACCCCAAATAACTAATTAACATCAAACTTTAGCAGACGACTTACGACTAACAGTTAAAAATCGCTACTAGACATTCTTTTATTAAATTCAAGATTTCAGTTATTTAACGAAACATTACAGGGTTATAGGTGGTAAAAATTCTGCTGTTAATGTTTAACAATAAGTTAATCTTAAACTTGTGCCAAACTTGTGTTAACAGGGAGTGGTGAAACTCGATTTCTTCAATTATTGGGCAGTTAATGTTTAACGATAAGTTAATCTTAAACTTGTGTTAACAGGGAGTGGTGAAACTCGATTTCTTCAATTATTGGGCAGTTAATGTTTAACAATAAGTTAATCTTAAACTTGTGCCAAACAGGGAGTGGTGAAACTCGATTTCTTCAATTATTGGGCAGTTAATGTTTAACGATAAGTTAATCTTAAACTTGTGTTAACAGGGAGTGGTGAAACTCGATTTCTTCAATTATTGGGCAGTTAATGTTTAACAATAAGTTAATCTTAAACTTGTGTTAACAGGGAGTGGTGAAACTCGATTTCTTCAATTATTGGGCAGTTAATGTTTAACGATAAGTTAATCTTAAACTTGTGTTAACAGGGAGTGGTGAAACTCGATTTCTTCAATTATTGGGCAGTTAATGTTTAACGATAAGTTAATCTTAAACTTGTGTTAACAGGGAGTGGTGAAACTGGATTTCTTCAATAATTACATCCTGACTGAAATTAAATGTATGTTTCACGGTGGTTTTAGTTTTTAGTGACATCCAGCCTCGACTGTTATTTTTGACATAAATATGTCTTACCTCTGAGGGGGTGGCAATCCATAAGACCAAAATTTGAACGGAATTGCCGTGATATGGTTATAAGAACAGCTGTTTAGAGGAACCGAAAACATTCCCTTTAGACATATGCAAGACCTATTCCCCACAGAAAAGTAAATAATTGATGGGCAAAATATACGAGTATCTGAAACTTATGGGAAACAGTAACTCGAACAATGTCCAATGTTTCCATCACGGGAAATGCGAAAAACTAGGAAATATCGATACAATTATCCATGATTGTCTAGATGACATTTCCTCCGGGCTACTAACCTTTGGACGACTGACCTTTGAGACGCTTCGATGTGATGTCCGAGATTACTGAAAGCTAAAAAGTACAATTTTCTTACCAATGACATCTGCTATTCATATATGAGTAGAATCAAGACGTGTCAGCTATGTAAACAGTGTGTAATCCAGTTTTTTTAGCCTAAATTAGTTTAGGCTCATGAATTGGGAATCATGAATTGTAAAGTAATAGCTGTTTTACTATTTTTTTTTCTTTCACGTGTAAAATAGTTTTACATGGTCGCTGTAGTGTTCTCTTGTGTGGGTTAAGGTCAGCACTATTAAAAACTTCATTGATCCGCAAAGACCGTTCTCATAATTAGACCAGTTCGTAATTCAGAGGCAGTGGTTTGAACTCCTCGTTAAACCGTAAGTTAAGATACCTACGGTTTGCTATTGACTGTTTTGCTATTAATTAACGGTTCTGTCTGTAACAGGTCAGCCTTAGTCAGCAATAAGACTACAAGATCGCGCCACAATCCTACACTCATTTCTCATTCATACTTGGCTTAAATACTTACCTGGGTACGTTGCCATTAAGTATAGAGTATAGAGTAAAATAAAGATACAATAAATAAAAAACTGAAACTCTAACGTAAGAACACGAAAGTTTAGTTTGTTGAGGTAAGAGAACGTTTGTCATGTTTTGTTATGCAACAACAGTATGTAGTATAGGAAATATCTACTATATATATTAATATCTCGTGTCTTAATGAATTACCTTCCAATAAATATTTTTATAATAATTCTACCTTCGTACGTTCAGCAGAAACTAAAAGGGAAACACTGTTTTGATATAACTAGTAAACTTCATTATAATCTGGACAGTGGAAAACGGTTCGCATTAAATTGCTTTAATAATTTTGCGCCTCCAAAATAGCATTTACGCCACACGTGGTTTGTTTCCAATGTAGACAGTGACTTAATTATAGTATACAGTGATGAGAAAATTAAATTAATACATGTTACGTTCCTAATTTTTAAAGTTAAAAATAAAAGTTATCAGTGAGACGAAACATACTCTCTCCCTATACATTGAGTTGAGAGCCTTTACAGGGCTACTTAACTCACCGCTCCCCCCCCTTTCCGCCAAATTACAACAAAATTTTTGTGTGGGTTTTAAGGGATTATGTGACCTTGGGCAGCATATAAAGTTTTATAAAACACGATAGAGAAATAAGGAACAAAGGATTTTTATTAAAGCCATAAGAATAACGTTGGACACTTTAATACAACGCACTGTACTTATTGTGCAATTTAAATGTTCTGAAATTGAATAACATTACGGTTTTTTTTGTTAAGATTAAACATTAAGGTCGCGGAATAGTTATTAACAATACTGACGTATACATTGAATAACATTCCCACAAAACAAATAAATTTAAGTGGATTGATTCAAAATTATTCATTCCAACTTAAACCCAAACCAAACCTAATTGAAATACAACTTTTCCAAACTGCAATACGACTTTCATAGGAAAGATTAAATTTTATGAATCGCGGCAATGTTTATAATAATACTCGAGTAATCTAACATTCATTAATTCAACCCACACAAAAAAACAAAATAATTAATTACACTGGGCAAACAAACCAATCAAAAATCTACATATTTTTTTAACGATTTCGTGAACTGTGAAAATAAAGCAGCACAAAATCAGTTGTTAATAAAATATTCACATTATTGATGTATGCATTAAATCAAAATGCATAAAATATTTTTCCGATGAGCTTAACTTATACAAAATTTATAGGCCAATGGGGCTTAGCCCTAAAAAGGTAAAATAGAAAACTGAATATGCCTATAGCCTGCTCAGAGCAGAGGCGAATCCAAAAATTCCAAGATCATTAAAATCAGTTCAGCCGTTCTCGAGTTATAAATGTTGTAATTAACACAACTTTGTTTTATATATTTAGATTAACAATTTTTACAATTGCATCACACAAGTCAAGCAAATATTTTCACAAATTAAAAATTAACCTATTTGATAAACATGCAATCAATTTAGTTCTTTAGAAACTCTAAAACAGACTAAAACCCCTCTTTACCAGGAAGTGTATTTGTGAGTTTAAAAAAATGATATTCAATTTTGTTTTGCGCATATGAAGAGTTTATTAAATAACTTTTGGCAAAATATTTTGAGGAAGGGAATCTACTATTTTTATAGTAAAATTTTATAGGTTTGTTTATGTTGGTTTCTATTTCGTATACTATTTTAATTATGCGTATCTGTCCCAGTTTGAATAGAAATTAACTTAAATCATCATCATACTAAGAATGAAATGAGATGCTGGTGTTAGGATTTTATTTAAAGAGTGAAAAAGGCTCCAACAGGATGGTCGCTTATTTACTCCCGTCTAAATGCGGATAGCGTTTTTAATTTTGAAAAAGTGGAAAAACAGCGTGCCAAAAGTGGATACCCAGAGCACAATGTCGTATATCAGCCGCGAATCGATCTGAGAAAATTTCATAACGAATAGTTTTTTTATTTTACAAATATATTTTTTTAATAGTTGTAATGATACAACATATTACCGCCCTGCTCTCATGTTAAGATTTTTGTCGCATACATGTTGGTAAACTACTTTTAGTAACGGTTTTTCTTTTAGCATAAAATGACATAAAAATCGTTACATAATTGAAATAGTTAAATATTTTTATTTGAACACCTTTCCACCTTTCCTTTTTTATAGTGTAATTCATAGGCATGTAACACCTGATTTAACGTATTATGAGAAATATGTTAAAGAATATTTATTCTTGCTGATTAACATACACATCACGTTCAGTAATTTGTTTAAATAAATTCACTAATTAGATTGATGTAAGAAAATTGATTCAATATCTACGTTTCATCTTAGAATTATTTTTACAGCTTCTAATTACATTTAAAAATATTATTAATATACTGCGGTTAATACACGAGTATACATAAAAATGAAACAGTACCTATTACAATTGACAAAATATTATAATGACGCAAAACGAGAAAAGATTCAAACAATGTGGCGGAATGAGTGGAAATTATTGTAGATTATATATATTATTCAAACAATCCACAAAAAAATATCACAATGTCAGGTAAATATCAGAATATCACAAATGTCAGTCAGGTACGGTCTTATAGCTTATGCCAACAAAAGAGCCGAATGCTTCATAGCGAATATAAACAATACCCCTTCGATACAAACTAGTATCGGATCGAATCGAATGGACTATCGATAGTACGGTTTGGTGGGTTTGTCAAGGCGATTGACCAGGGTCAATCGTGTTTGTATGTTTTGACTTTTAACGTAAAACTTTTCGAAAGAAGCCCTTTAATAAATAAATCAGAAAGTTCATTTCCATAGAAAACAATATTGGCTTGAATAAGCAATAAGTTTGATAAGCAATAAGAATAAGCAATTTTGTAAGACTGTAAGTTTCTTAAGCTATAATTTTATAGTAAAAATTTATATATCATAACTAATCATGAAAGATTATGGTTTTAATTTTTCTTAAGACAGTGAACCTTCTGAGTTGTTTCCATATATTGTGACATTATTTATATAACTTCTTTATTTATAAAACATACTGTAATAAAATTACATTATATGTGCCAAATCTATGAAGAAGCATGGTCTGTATTATCTTGGAAAATAGGTAAATTGATAGGTAAATAGTTAAATAAACTGAGTCTGCAGGTCTGTTGCTACGGGGGTATTCATAATTATTTTTACTGGAAATATTGAGTTTGATAAAAAAAGGTTAATACTTATACTAATGTAATGTTTTAACACCTTACTGCCATAGGTTATACTGTTCGGTTCATAATCGAAAAGGAAATTTATTTTTTAACCGAACGTGAATTTTAAAAATTCAAAATAAATTGGAATGTATCTGAACAAATTTTGTGATTCTGGGTTTTTACGATATAATTTAATATTTTTATCTGAAATGGCGGCCTAACAAGGTAGGTATTTTAAGCCAACTATAGCTGAGAAATGAGAGAAAGGTGATTGTGGCGCAAATTGTTTAATGACTATGGCTGATTTGTTCTTTAAACATAACTGTTAATTACCCAACAGGCAACTACGAACTGGTCTAATTATGAGGATGGTCTTTCCGGATGAATGTAGTATTCAATAGTGTGGACGTTAATCCACACCAGGAAGTATCATATCCACCGTTTATATAATAGTTAATACAAAGGATTGACGATAAGGAAAAATTTATTCATCGGTAGAGACGAAACTAAAAGGACTTAAAAGGTTAATCAAATGAATTTGTCAGTTCCATATTTGTACTTATGAACATTATATATTCATTAATTTGTCATATAGGGGATGTATAACCAGTACTACTGATTAATTATGACCCAAATTGGACGACGGACCCAAATTGAATCTCACTGATTGGCTTCACATAGTGCAGTTGACTTGACGGCTGCCTGATCAGATCGATAAATATGTAATTAACAGCTGTACTTAATCATGACTGACTGTATTAATTAAATACTTTCTCTCTATGTACGGGTACTTTTTAATTACTTAATATCTGTTTATCCTTTCGCAAGCAGAAATATTTGTTTAGATTCATTTTTAGAATGGATTTATTTAAATAACTTACTGATACGTTGTTTTTTTTACTTTCACCCCTTATACATAGTATATGTAGAAAGTATTGATTTCGTCAAAATTTTCGAAATTGAGTTGAGAGTGGATATATCCGCTTTGGGATCCCCTGAATCCAAAAAAGTAGGTTTCGACGTGATTTCTATCTACGTGTGTGTGTGTGTGTGTATGTGTCTGTTTCAAGATGTGTACAGAGCCACAGCCTACCCCGTTGGTCCGATTTTGATTAAATTTGGCATGTATGTATATATTCACCATATCTCTGTGAGTTTTTTTTTTGAATTTTTTATTTTTGAGGGTAGTTTACCCCTAAAAACCCTAAAAACCTAAAAAAATCAAAATTTCTCAAAAACGGCTCTAAAGATTTTTATTGAAATTTGAAAGTTTATAGTGTACAGAGTACTAAATAATTTGACACCACCCGCATGTCTTTAAAAATGACGGCTCAAAAGTTATTGGCTTTTAAATGTCAAAAAATATTTTTTTTAATATTCAGCAAAAAAATTAATAGTAAGGTATAATTTGACTGGCACCATTGAAATCATCTTAAAAAGCTAAACAAATTAGTATCTTGAATTATTTGTCTACGACTAACGGTTCCAAAGAAATTTTAAATTTACTGAACATGATAAATGCAGTATGTTGTCTGAAAGCGGCCAATAAAAAATCAGTTTCTTCCTTATTTACCAACCATTTTATATGAGACTTGGTATGAAGCGTAAGGACAAATCACCCAACAAAACTAACTCAAAAAATGTTGGAAAAAATCAAAAAATGATGGGGGAAACCCCCTCCGGTTTCCCCCATATAATTCGAACAATTAATTTAACATTGTCTCTCTTGTTTTTATTTTCAGAAATGGGATGATTATTTTTGAAACAATAAATTATTAAATGATAAATAGAAAGGGAGAAAGTATGTGTCAGTCCACTGATACCGTTTATTGATAAGACTTTAAAGTGTGCGTTAAAAATAGTCTTAAAGACAGATGGAAAATGGAGCGAAACTGCTGGTTTGTTGAGCAGGGTTGCAGTTATTTAGAATTTTATTGCGTAAGTTTAGCATCACAATAAACAAAACTAAGTTTCATGACGTTTCGGGGTCTGGAATCTAGAACCGATCTCAGATGAGTTGTAACCTAAAGCAAAACACATTAGGACCCAATCTGGACTGAACCGGTATTTAGCTTTGGTTCTACGTTTTTTGTCTGATTTAAACATTTATGTTCCAGCTATGAATTAGTTCGGATTATATACTAATCTTGTTATCTTTTAGGTTTTAGCAAACCTAAAATGGAATCAGATTCCAGGTCCCGAAAAGTTGTGAATTTTTGTTTTGCTTTTCGTAAGGGAAAATGTCCGTAATCAAATACTATAATACGAGCAAGGTTTGTATATATGTATATTTGCACACGGATCTCGAAAACGGCACTAAGGATTTTCTTTAAATTTTGGAAATAACTAATTTCTGAGTAGAAAATAAGTTCTAGATAGGTCTAATGTCCAGGAAAACTCTTGTTTTCTTGTAATATTAAGTTTAAAATCTTAAAATTAAACATTACGCTTATGGAGAATCAAATGTAAACAATACAAATCAAAACATCTGTTTATAACCGTTTGACAGTTGTTGATTGAAGATGGTGGCAAACAATATGTGAATAGAGGTTTTGCATTAATATTTATTTTATGTATGTAATAAATGAAAATTATCAAATTACTAAACAATTTGTAAAATTTAAAGGGTAAAATAACTGTGCGAAATAAAAGAAGAGAAAATTATTTCCAAAATCTTTTGTGTTTTGAAAGAAAAAGTATTCATTCTATTGCTTAAAGCCACTGTAACAAACCAATTAACTGGTGTAAATTAAATTTCTCTTTTGCTTTTCAATCCTCATTCCTTTTCTAGCAAAATCAGTTGATCAAAGGATAATAACAACAACAAACTGTATAGACATTTAAATTCAGTATAAGATTAGCTAAAACAATTGAGGTTGGCCAAAAACTCTTAAACGACGACGCAAACTTGGACGACGCCGTAGCTCAGTTAGTAGCGCTCAGATCTCACATACGCAAGGTCGCGTGATCGATCCCCACCCGAGGGCTACATTTTTGTTCAGTATTTATGCCATATTAATTAAGGGGTATGAAAACGGTTTTATTTAAACCACATAAATGTTTTCATTGAGCAGTAAATTTGTTTTAAGTTTGCTAATTAACTTGTAAAATACATGTCTTATTCTATCCGAGCAAAGCTCGGTCACCAGGTACTAAAATCCTAAATAGCATAAACCCACCATTACCAGCAATGAACTCAAAAAAGATGAATACGGTAGTTAACAGATTTATTTGGAGGTAAACGAAATACTTTAGGACACTTCAGAGAGAAAAGTGGTACGTTACATGCCATTCGCTGTTGGGCTATTCTTTAACAGACATGTCTAAGGAGCATGTCAGCCTTAGTCAGTAACAAGACTACAAGATCGCTCTACAATAATCTTATACTCAATTCTCATTCATACTTAGCTTTACCTACCTTTATAGATCACCACTTCAAAAGGTAATAATAATAACATGTGTTCACTGAAACTGTTTTGACTATTAACGCTTAAATAACTATATTTTGTAAAGTTTTGAATCACACCTAACAGAAACCGTATGATCCAGAGGTTATCGTTATCAATCAAAGTGCTGTTCGCGATTCGTTCACATCGTTCAGGAATGAGTTTCACAGAACTTCGAACCACGTTTTGCATGTGCTAACGTATTTTAATATGTCTGCCTTTTTTTAAATATATTATTCAATATCCGATTGATTTTTAATCAGAAGCGGTTTATATTCTATACGATGAATGAGCCTTAAAATCCCTATGTAATGGTAAAAATTTTGAATCACATATTAATGAATTAGATCGGATTTCACAGTCTAATAAATCAGTTCAAAACAATTAATTTTCAATTAGTCTTTCACAATAGCCTTTTTAAACCCACATAACCTGTGCTTTATCGTAATTTTCATGCTTCATCGATTTTATTCAGTGTGAAGATATTTAATTTAATGTAAGTACCTCTCAAAACAATTTCACTTTCACTTTCAAACAATAATTGTGACATAGTTATCTGCCTACTCTTCTGTTCCTAGAACCGAATATTTAACTATGATTCCAATGTAGTTCAGCTCTGCCATACCAGGTCTACAAATTGAGTTCGGATGATTGGGCACTGAATACCAGAGGGCGCTCAAATGTCACAGGTTGTTGTGGGTCGTATAATTCCATTTGAATTACACTTGGTGAAAAAATTGTCAATTTTTAGTCCTAATATTGTGATCATCCTTAATTGTTTTAAATGGTTTAGTTTAGTTAGGAATTGTAATTAGCAACGAGAGATTTTTAATGTGGTATTTTAAGTAGAAAAGGGTTAGAAAGATTTTGTTTATTGGTTAGTAATACAAATCGTTTATGATCTGAAATACAAAAGATTTATCCTTTCTGAAATGGCGACCTATTTAGGTAGGTATTTTAAGCCAAGTATGAATGAGAAATGAGTATAATATGATTGTTGCGCGATTTTGTAGTCTTGTTACTGACTAAGACTGAAATGTTACCTAGACAGGACTGTTCATTGATACCCAACAGCCGATGGCATCTGAAGGACTTACAGTTTAACGTGGGATCCGAACCACAATTTTGCCTCTGAATTACGAACTGGTCTATATCATGGTTTTTGCGGTAGAACGCGGTATTCAATAGTGCGGACGTTAATCCACACCAGAGAATCCACACCCACTGACCGACGCTCATTACTATCCACAATTCGTGACCACAAAGTAGCTGGAATACAGCACACGCCATTGTCCCAGAAAAGGTTGAACACGCACAATGTTCGTATCAACTGATAAATTAATTATTGTTGTTTCACGAAAAACATTTCAACCTTCTATGTCTCTTTCGATAATCTGAAAACTTGAAATTATCTTAACTGAAACGGAGAGCTTGTCAATACAAATTTTCTTATACCGAAGTAAATTGTGGGAAAGTTCTTTCAAGTTTTATCATTAATATTGTTTAGTATTTTAAATGCCTCACCAGTTATTAAGGACACTTCGGTAAGGTACATTATTGAATGAAATTCATATATGACGAAGTATTTATGTTCATTACAGACAATAACATAACATAGATTGCTCCGGATGGAAGATTATTTCGTGGTTTTATTCGGTTTTATTTTCATAAAATGATCCAAAGTTTGTTATTAATTTAGTACAATATGATTGTTCTCATATTCCGTTAACAAGGCACTTATTACATTTGTCCTGTCTTAATTCAGGACCATTTTGTTTCAGGTTAGTAAATCAAATACCCCCGTCGCAGCAGACCTGCGTACTCAGCAAATTCCCAAATCAATAATATAATAATAATATATGACAAGTTTTATAAAAATCTGTCCATAAACATGAGAATTATTTGCCTATTCTCCATAAGATTAACATGGGAAAGAGTGTGCAGGTTAGCTGCTGTGAGGAACACTGAAAGTAGTCATTTCTACCATAAATAATTTTTATTTCAACCAATTATACCAAGTTTCGTCAACATCTGTCCATAAATAAAGGAGTTTGCTTATTCCCTATATGATTAATTTGGGAAAAGAGTATGCAGGTTTGCTGCCATGATTAACACATAAACTATGATTTTTAAGCATAAATGGATAGATCTCAACCACATGAAGCTAAATATCAAGTTTTATCCAAAAATATTGATTAATATGGGAAATATTAATTTTTCCCTATCCTCCATAAGATTAACATTGGAGCCCCACAATACAACGTACTGTGTTTAGATTTTTTAATATCTCGGTAACCGTTGGAGATAGAGAAAAACTTGAAGGAACTTAATTGTGTAGTTTTTTAAGCTGATTCCAATGGAGAAATATAAAATTGGAAAATTTTACAAATTACATGTGAAAAACGCAAAAAACCCCATTTTGGGGTACAAAACCCCCCCAAACTACCCGTTCCCATTGACCGATATGTCTGGTTTACGAACTCGTCCGAGCATTTGTAGGAATACACGTCTCTACCAAATTTGGTCTCGATTGGACCATTTTTACGAGAGTTATCGTGCTAACAGACACACACACACACACATATATATATATATGTACATATATACATATATACATACATATATATATATAAATTTTAACGACTATTGTTTTTGGACTCTGGGCACCTAAAGAAGAAAAAATAACATGGTCCCGGGCTTAAGTCTCACCATGAGACCTACGGTAATAGCTTCTTCCCTATGGGAAATTCGCTAAAAGAAGTTTAATTACAACTTAAATGATTAAATTAAAAATCTTAATTTATACAGTTTTTTGATCAAAATTACCTCAATTTGCTTTGATGCTCTGTGTTTTTCGTATAGAACATCTTGAAAGGTTAAGCTGAAGTGTGACTGGAAATAAGAGTGTCGAAGGGGCAAAGTTTTAATCAGCGGTAAGATTAAACCCGTCTCTCTCTCTCCCTCTCTCTCTCTCTCTCCCTCCCTCCCTCCCTCCTACCCACTGCCTCTCACTCTCTCTCTCGCCCCTACATCCCTTGTCCTCCTCCCTCCCCGTCATTTGTCCCGTAACGGTAACTTGAAGGGAGGACTATTATGATTAAGAACAGTCTTCTTTAAAATATATATTGACAGGGAAATATTAAAGTTAAATAATTAAATTCAAAAACTATCAGTCACTTTTTGCATCGTGGAAGGAAGAGGATGAAAAATGTAATTCTTTATCTTCGTAATGTGTCAAGTCTTATAAATATCTTGTATCAAACCTTTTCGTTAAGGTGATCTGTAGAATGTAAAATGTATTGAAAATTCCTAAATAAATTGATTTCTTACTAGCTGACCCGGCGAATTTCGTAACGCCCTACAGTAAATATGTGTTTACTTTAAGATTGGCCATGTTCCGAAGTCAAATAGCATTACGGCTTCGTTGTGAAAGATTTAGATATTCCGGGTCGCGGTATAGTTATGAGCCATACCCAAGTTATGAATGGTGTAACTAACACTAATTTGTTTATTATTTAGATAGATAATAAAAATAGATCAATCAATATTCAATACTATGACATTTATTAACATATGACATTATTTAATTTGACACGAAATAAAAAATAGGTACATAAACTCCCAAAACCATATAGTGTCAACGTGGCAAGTAAAACTGTTCATTTTGTACGGTATTTATTTACTCGATAGTTTTAAATTGACGATTTAAACAGCAGGCATTGGATAGCAAATCTTTAGAAATCAATTGTTTTGACTGTAGAAATTTTTAAACAAATTTACTTCCCATAAGGTTGACATGGGGGCTTGACTCTCTATAGGGCATAGTCCTTAGGGGAGTTTCGAAAAATCCCTTCTTAGTACGCATCTAGACCTTAAATAGAATCCATGTACCAAATTTGAAGCTCCAAAGCCTTTTAGTTTATGAGAAACTGTGATCAGTCAGTCAGTGAGTCGGATTTGGGTTTTATATAAATAGATTTAAATGTATAAAGAAATAGTAAAATAAAATATAGCAATGGTTTAAAATTATGCAGTATTGCTCACTTACAGAAAAAAAACTAGAAGTACTCTCTAGGTTAATATTATCACTGGTCTTATCATTGTTTCTTATGAATGTGAACACTAATAAAGAAGTGAGTTTCGTAGGAACATAGTTAGAAACTAGTTTATTATAGTTTATAAAAGTTTACGTTTATTAAAAACTTAAAAATTACTTAACCAAAGTAAATAATTTTTATTCGAGTATTTATTTGTATAAGAAATTTCAAAAAGAATACAACGTTGAATCCACAGAATTAGCCATTGGGACAAAAATTATTACATTGTTACATTGTTTATTAGTATTCATAAGTGTTAAAAAATGTTGATCATTATGTTTAAATTACAGGATATTGTTTTATGTGATTATATGTAAACATGTGATTACCTCCCCAGGTGATTATATGTAAACATATACATGCAGACGTCGGCAGACTTAGGGACGTAGGTGTGCGTTGAAACGTCTAATAACCTGGGGAGCGATTTTTCCTCCGTCCGTCTGCATACGTGATTCTGTAGCTGTGTGCGTTGGCCTTAAAGTGAAGTAGGCAAATTTATATTCAAATAATGTACGAAAAGAAACACCTTGCAGGAAACTTTATCACAGG
Source organism: Nephotettix cincticeps (assembly GCA_023375725.1). Lineage (NCBI taxonomy): Eukaryota > Metazoa > Arthropoda > Insecta > Hemiptera > Cicadellidae > Nephotettix > Nephotettix cincticeps. The sequence continues at coordinate 45,655,965 of CM041787.1, forward strand.
TAAAAATTCACGTTTAATGTTAGGCTTGGTTATGGTAAATATATAAAATTGAATGCGTGTATGTATGTATGTATGTCCTATATGCGTTGCCAAACTACTCATCCGATCGCCATGAAATTTTAGGAAGTTGCTCTATATGTGTCCGGGTAGGTTCTAGTGAAAAAATATTTTCACAAACTCCATAAGTTTCCATTTTATGGCGTTTTAAATTTCTAATGTTAACCTTATGGAGAGTAAGTTTGTTTACAAATTTCTACAATGCAAACATTTCTTAGCTACAGCTGATTGGTTTACTTTCCATTAACAATATGCTTTACTATCCAATGCCATCTGAATCATTCATTAATGTAAAACTATGAAGTAAGTATGTCCTGTACAAAATGAACAGCTTTATTCGCCACGTTAATAGTTTATGGTTTTGGGGGATTATGTGTTTATATTTTTATTTTCTGTCTCATTAAAAGTCACGTGTTTATATGTTGGGCAAATAAAAAATAATTACATTGTTTATATATAGGCTATTACGTTTATTATAATAATCAGCTGTTGTTTATCTTTCCTATAAAAGCCGTGTTACAGTTTGGTTTGGGTTTGGATTGGATTTGAAAATTGTGAATTAATCCACTCAGATTTATTTCTTTTATGGAAATGTTATTAATATGTCTTATCAATTCTGTATTGTTATTTACTATGCCTTGACCCAGAATGTATAACTTTTCACAATGAAGCCGTAATGCTATTCGACTTCAGAACATGGCCAATCTTAAAGTTAAAATGTATTTACTGTCAGGCGTTACGAAGTTCGCCGGGTCAGCTAGTATGTTATATTTGTTGTAGTAAATAAAATGATGTATTTATTTAAAAAAACCCTTGGAATTTTAATCGTTACAAATTTGACCGAAAAAGCTATTTATTTTCATGGTATTAAATTGCATACTTGCTATCCAATTATCAAGGTTGTAAAGGTAAATGGACTTGGCAATGAAGGAAAAAATAACGACTTTACAACACCTGTTATTAACGTGTCAAAGGTTTAAATCCTACAAGCACTGTCACGTTCTGTAATAAAAAGTTAACTCGCCTGTTTACACCGGAGTAGATGTAGATTAACTTGGCGAACTCGCCACTTTACGACCTTTAAACACTTCACACAACCGCTCTATGAGTAAATGTCACACATAAACACAACTCCTTCATGGGTGAATGTCATACAACTTCTTTATAAGTATACGTACTGCATAAATACAATATTTTACGAGTAAAAGTCACCCGCGCACATATATAACCGCTCTATGCGTAACTGCTACAGGTAAACACAACTCCCTCATGAGTGAATGTCACACATAAACACAACTCCTTCATGAGTGAGTGTCACACAACTTTTTTATAAGTAAACGTCCCACATAAATACAATATTTTACGAGTAAAAGTCACCCGCGCACATATATAACCGCTCTATGCGTAACTGCTACAGGTAAACACAACTCCCTTATGAGTGAATGTCACACAACTTCTTTATAAGTAAAAGTCCCGCATAAATACAATATTTTACGAGTAAAAGTCACCCGCGCACATATATAACCGCTCTATGAGTAACTGCTACAGGTAAACACAACTCCCTCATGAGTGAATGTCACACAACTTCTTTATAAGTAAAAGTCCCACATAAATACAATATTTTACGAGTAAAAGTCGCACGCGCACATATATAACCGCTCTATGAGTAACTGCTACAGGAAAACACAACTCCCTCATGAGTGAATGTCATACAGCTTCTTTATAAGTAAAAGTCCCGCATAAATACAATATTTTATGAGTAAAAGTCACACGCGCACACATACAACCGCCCAATGAGTAAATGCCACACATAAACACAACTCCCTCATGAGTGAATGTCATACAACTTCTTTATAAGTAAAAGTCCCGCATAAATACAAAATCTTATGAGTAAAAGTCCCACGCGCACATATACAACCGCTCTATGAGTAAATGTCACACACAAACACAACTCCTTCATGAGTGAATGTCATACAACTTCTTTATAAGTAACCGTCCCGCATAAATACAATATTTTATGAGTAAAAGTCACCCGCGCACATATACAACCGCTCTATGAGTAAATGTTACAGGTAAAGACAACATTATGAGTTAAGTCACGAATAAGCATAACTTCTCTACAAGTAAATGTCACACACAAGCTAAACTCTGTATGAATAAATTTTGCACAATCGCTTATGAGAAAATATCATACTGAACTGTTCAGTAAGGTAAAAATATAACATATTCAGTACAGTAAATTAAAAGATACACCCTTAAGAAAGCTTTAACATGTTTTTTGGGTTTGATACATACTTCTAGTAAGTAAACATTTAACACAATTATTATATTTTTGTTGCATTATTATTATAAATATTTAATAATATTTATTCATACCAACGGGATAACCTAATACATCAATGATTACATTACTAGAAAGAAAAATTGGTATCGAAATGACAAATTCTAATAAATACATGTGAATACTGAATGTAGCTGTACATTAATTCTTACTAGGCAAATAAATATAAATCAAGAAGGAAATCAAAACTAACAGCAACAACAATAACAATAAAACTTACATATCGAAAAACTAATATAATAATTAACAATAATAAATAATAAACTTGGTAATAAATATAAATTTGCCCTTCAAGTGAAAATTACAATTATTATATATTCCACAAATAAACACAGCATATGTTACTACTCAGTGAATAGATACTATCATTACTATGAATATTTCCGTATGGTTACCACACTGTCCTTATGGTAACCACATTTTTCTTATGGTTACCGCACTGTCTTTATGGTTACCACACTGTTCGTATGGTTACCACACTGTCCTTATGGTTACCACTCTGTCCTCATGGTTACCACACTGTCCTTATGGTTACCACACTGTCCTTATGGTTACCACACTGTCCTTATGGTTACCACACTGTCCTTATGGTTACCACACTGTCCTTATGGTTACCACACTGTCCTTATGGTTACCACACTGTCCTTATGGTTACCACACTGTCCTTATGGTTACCACACTGTCCTTATGGTTACCACACCGTCCTTATGGTTCAAGATGGCCGGTAGCTATTGGTTCCACGATAGGCAGCTCCAATAATTTCGTCAGTGTTTGTTGTTGTTTGTGACTTTTATGATTAGAGGCGGTGCTTATTAAGAGGTGTAACCTGAAGTTAATATTTAGTGAAACTGAACATTTATACGAGTGAGTCGATTTATTGTTTTAAGAGTCTTATTTGTATTGACTGTCTAACCTAGTTTTGCTATAAATACATGTCAAGTCACGGTATACAACCTAGCGTCTCGTCTTAGTGTTCAATACTTGGAGCGCCACTGTCCAGAGGCTATGCGCTATCTTGTGTGTGCGGCTGGATTCTCGTAGGGCGATTTAATCTTGTTGACTAAACGCCCACGCTAACTGGTGGAGTGCGAGGGGACTACTTGACTTCAACGTTGCTGTATATCCTGTGCAGGCGCCAGCCATCGTGGTGCGCCTTCAACAACCCCAACGCAGTTTGCAGTACATGTATGTTTACTAATAGTAGCTGCTATTCAAGGCGTTTTCATTAATTCGTTAAATATGCGTACTCGAGCTAATCGAAGTTTCTTAGGTTCAACTATTGATGACGACATGAAAAAAATTAAAGAGGACCTAATAAATGATGAGGTCATTGATGTTGCAGTCACATTGCATGGGCTATTAAATAGTATTTCGGCAGTATTTTCAAAAGAAGCAGTAATTGACTTGATTCCAGAAATTGTTTGTATTTTGAATAAATATGACGATTCGTTAAAAGTTAATGATGACCTTAAACAAATTATTAATGATGTAAATCTTGAAAATCAATCTCTGAAAAAACTGCTACAGTTAGAAAAAAATAACAGGAAGAATGTCCTAGAGGCTTCTCTAAGCTTTGAAGAACAGGCTGATAAGGAAATTGACGAGTTGAAAAATAAACTTAAAAATGTCGAGGAATTATGTGGGGAGTTAAAAATTGAAATTAACAATAAAAATGCCATAATAAATCTCCTCGAGACTGATTCTAAATTAATGTCATCAAAACTATCGATTCTAGAAGCTGAGCTTTTCTTAATGAAGAAAGATGATATTAACGACAAATTCGAACAAACTTCTAAGGCTACGACAACAATGTCTTTACTTTCCTCACCTAAGGAACTTCCCACAGCTAATAGGTTCTCTCTGTTTGCTGACACAACTCCTTGTTCAATGCAATCTAATCAAGGTCCTCAAAAATTACTCATTGAAGCTCTAGTACACAGGTATCAGCAGACCTGTGTACTAGAGCTCTATCACTAAACGTGGGAAAATTGTAAATCCAAAATTAAATCACAAACAAATTAAAAATCGAGTTGTTATTTTATCTGACAGCCAAGGGAAAGGCATGCATCGTTTTATTTCTGGTCTAGACAGTGATTTTGATGTTTTCGTTTATTCATTACCCGGGGCTAAGCTCAAACAAGTTGTTGAACAAGGACTGAAATTCATTAGGAATTTTACTATGTCGGATTTTGTGTATATTATGGCTGGCTCCAATGACTTCGGGACTTATGAGCCCGGTTACCTCACAGTACAACAGGGCCTGGACATTTTACTATCTGCTGGAGTGAAAACCAATATTATATTCAGTGCCATTCCATATCAATACGAATTTCCTGAATTCAATAATGGCATTTATTATGCTAACTTGGGAATCCGGAAAAGAATTTTTTCTCATCGAGGTAGTTCGGCGGTTGTGTTGGATGACGTGAACTGTGATTTTCAGCGACATGATTTCACTAGAAAGGGGCTTCACTATGGAAAGACGGGTAAACGAAAGCTAGGCCAGTCGATTTGCCGTTTAGTGTACAGCATTAGCGCTACAAATTAACACACGGTACTTAATATCAAACAGAATGAAGAGACTAAATATCATAACTGTTTTTCTGCTAAATCTGCAGAAAATAAAAACGTTTCTGCCATTGAAAGCTCTCCCATAACTGTTCCGCTGATCTCAACTGTTCGAGAGACACAGACGTGCCGTCCTTGCAGCCCTGAGGAGGCCATCACCTACGCCGACGTGACCCGTGGCAGCATCGGGTGTAGGACTTTTGGCAACCTCGCCTATCCCATTCGTCATCGCAGAGGGCTATAAAAGTGTCACAACCCGTGGTGCATTTTGGCAACCGCTGTTCTCCCTGGTTTTTGGGATTTCGTTCGTCATTTATTAAATGCGCTAGAGAACACAAAGATGCGGAGGGCGAAGACAGACGAAGAATAACAAAGCACAACGGCTGATACCCAATTCCTTTCAAGTGTGTGATTACTAACCGTCTAAGTACTGTCTGTTGTTAAGTTTGAACTATGTTTAGAGGCACAATATTATGAATTGTATTGGTCTTATTTTTACCCATACTTAACTTCTTGAGGAAAGAATTAACGATTTATATTTTGAAATCAGATAAGACTTGTAACTTTTAATTTATAATCTATATATAAGTTTGAATATGAAGTTTATGAATGAAGTTGCATGAACATGAAGTTTATTAATATTTAGGACTTTGTATAAACAATTTCTGTTGACAATATCGTAAAACTTCAACAGTTCACCATATTGTCCTATATTTGTTGGTGTTGTCTTGTCTTTTGTATCATTGTCTTTCAAAAAATTCTACTTGGAAAATCAATTCCATCCAGCCGTACATCCTGTAACGTCCATTGTGAAATAATGGTATTAGTTCAAAGGACTTGGCTCATTCATAGCCGGTTCCCCGTAGTCGTGAATAGCCTGCCATTCCGGGGCGAGGGAGGGACTTTAAGGGATAATAGTGATATATTGTGGGATAAAAAACGAGCAGAATTGAGAGAAAAAGAATTTTTGGGATGAAACTGAGGTTGCCAAAAGGCCGCTGTCGAGGGCTAATTAGGGTTCCGACCCTCGGTGGGGGCTGGGCGGTTGCCAAAAATCCGTTTCCCGGCAGCATCTGCGACCGGCCTGAGAATGACAGTCCTCCACTGACACCTCCGACAGTTCATCGACCTGCAGTCCGCTCTTCTTCCGAAACTAAGACTTTTTTAGCAGTAAGTTAAAATGCGATTTTCAGACTAATCTTGCAGCCTCAGATAGTACTCATAACAATGATAATACCTTAAATATTTTGCAGATTAACAGTCAATGTATTAGAAATAAATTATTAGCACTTGAACATCTATGTGATCAAAAATTTGTAGATGTGGTTTGTATGTCTGAACATTGGCTTACACATGATCAAGTAGATCTTTTTGTACCAAACAAGTTTGAGGTTGCAAGTATATTCTGTAGATGTATGGGTAAAAACGGTGGATCTGCAATCTATGCAAGAAGCGGTATACTTTTTGAGCTGATTGATTTATCTGGATTTTCTTCAGAATTTAATTGTGAAATATGTGCTATAAAGCTTATCGAAACAAATTCTGTTATTGTCAGTGTGTATAGATCCCCTAATGGAGACTGTAAAATATTTCTTCAAAATTTTGAAAGGGCCTTAAAGTACATAATGAAAAAGGGCCTTAAAATTATTGTATGTGGTGATTTTAATATTGAGATGGGTAAATATCAGGATCTGATATCGTTAGAATTTTTAAACTTGTTGAGATCATTAGATTTAGTTTGTACATATAAGCTTCCTACCAGATTAAACTCATGTATCGATAATATTATGGTAAATTTCTCAAACAATCTTTATGATGTTTCTCTTTTATCAGGTTGCTTTGCGGATCACGATCCTTTACTGTTGCATTATTATACAGGACGTAAGCCAAGAGGTAACATGACAACAAACCTTTCAAATCCTCCTATTCTCGTTAGAAAGCAAAACTGAAAAGCAGCTCTCTTATTTTTGTGAGCTTTTGCAAAGTGAAACCTGGGAACTTATTGACGAGCCTAATAGTAATTTCAACCTTAAGGATGTGCTTGAGCCCAGAATTTTGTTTGATATTTTCTTTGAAAGATACATACAAATTTGGTATTTTTGTTCACCTCTTGTTAAGACTAAAGCGAAACAAAATTTAAATGTAAAAAATAAATAGAATATTACCTGGTACAACCAAGAATTAAAAACTATTAGAGATGACATGTTAGCTTATTACACTGTTTATAAAAATCTAGAAAAAAAAGATTATGTAAAGGCTCAGGCAGCTTACAATTTATACCTAGCTGTAAAAAAGAATTACAGACAAAAATTAATTTCTACAAAGAAAAAAGCTTATGAAACATACATCAACAGAGCTAAAAATAAGTGCAAAGCAGCCTGGGACATAATTACTCAGGAAAACACCACTACACGCACACATGATATTAAACTTGATCCGAATAAACTCAATCAGTATTTTGCAGAGTCTGTAGATAAATTGTTGGAACTTGCCGGTCGGGACTGTTTGGGCAGGTCGGCTGAGGAATTTTTGAAAAGTTGTACCTCTCTTACTGGGAATCAATATTTCATTTGGAGGCCCATTACACCAGAGGAGATAACTGCTTTGGTTTCAAAATTTTCAAACTCTAGAGCAATGGATCATTATTGGCTCTCAAATTATATTATTAAAAAAACTATCCACTTAATTAGTCAACCACTTTCCTTCATTTTTAATAAATGTCTACTTTCCGGATATTTTCCTGATCAACTAAAAATCTCCAAAATAATTCCTGTTTTTAAGAAAGGAGATAAATCTTTATATCAAAACTACCGTCCTGCCTCCATTGTACCTATTTTTTCTAAAGTACTTGAATCATTACTATTAAATCAACTGAGTTCTTATTTTGAATCAAATAATTTACTAACTGACTCACAATTTGGATTCAGAGCAGGAAAGTCTACAACAATGGCTGTTTCACAAATCACAGAGTCTGTTATAACTGCCTTTGAGAACGGGAACTCAGTATCCATGTTTCTCTTTGATTTGACAAAGGCGTTTGATTGCATTCCATTTGAAATTTTATTAAACAAATTAGAATTTTATGGGATGAAAAATGACAGTATTGAAATCTTGAAGTTTTATTTGCGTGATAGGAAGCAGTATGTCAGTATCAAGGGTCAGAACTCCTCAGTTACATTGGTTAGAGCAGGTGTTCCACAGGGTTCAGTCCTTGGTCCTTTTCTTTTTATTGTAGCAATAAATGACCTTCCCCAAAGTTTACCAACTAATTGTGTAATCTATGCTGATGACACCACAATTTACTCAAGTGGAAAAGACACAAAACTTCTATCCAATGTTATTAATAATTCTCATAACTCAGTTTTAGAATGGTTTCTAGCCAACAAATTAGTGTGTAATGAGGCTAAGACCCAAAAGGTTAATTTTTCACTTTCACATAAGTATTATCAATCTGTTAAGCTTTTGGGTGTTCATCTTGATAGTAGATTGAATTGGAAAGCTCATATCAACAACCTTAGTAAAAAGTTATCTAGAGTCATTTATCTTTTTTGGAAGTTAAAACCTCTTGTAAACTCAGAATACCTACGATTAGCTTACTTCGGGCTATTCCAATCCCATATGCAATATAGTCTCATTACATGGGGTCACTCTCCTCATATACATGCGATACTTCTTCTTCAAAAAAAGGTTATTCGCATAATGGCTGGGGTTGGACCTGTGGAGCACTGCAAACCAATTTTTATTCGATTTAAGATTTGTACAGTTATTAATTTATACATTTATAACATATTAGTCTACACAAAAACTAACATTCATATATTTCATACCAGGCAAGATTTCCACACACATAACACTAGAGGCAAAACAACATTGGACATTCTACCTCACAGGCTTGCATTGACAGGTAACTCATTCAAAATTAACTGTGTGAAGTTTTATAATAAGTTGCCTGACTCTCTTAAACAGCTTCCTCTGGCTACTTTTAAGGTGAGACTATATTCCTGGCTTGTAAACAATCCATATTACTCAACAAAGGATTTTTTAAATTAAGTTTTATGATTAGTTTTATGTAATTGTGACAATGCCTATTTCTTGTTCTGTACTTGATCAACGGCAATAAAACTTCTTGATTCTTGATTCTTATGGTTACCACACTGTCCTTATGGTTACCACACTGTCCTTATGGTTACCACACTGTCCTTATGGTTACCACACTGTCCTTATGGTTATCACACTGACCTTATGGTTACCACACTGTCCTTATGGTTACCACATTTTTCTTATGGTTACCGCACTGTCCGCATGGCTACCACACTGTCCTTATGGTTACCACACTGTCCTTATGGTTATCACACTATGGTTACCACATTTTTCTTATGGTTACCGCACTGTCCGCATGGCTACCACACTGTCCTTATGGTTACCACACTGTCCTTATGGTTATCACACTGACCTTATGGTTACCACACTGTCCTTATGGTTACCACATTTTTCTTATGGTTACCGCACTGTCCGCATGGTTACCACACTGTCCGTATGGCTACCACACTGTCCTTATGGTTACCACACTGTCCGCATGGTTACCACACTGACATGGTTACCACACTGTTCGTATGGTGACCACAACGTACCTAAATATTACTGAAAGAGTATTTTAAATTTACCACAATCCTTTCTACATTTAATCTGTCACTTTTAATTAAAAGTCTTGTCTAAAGAATATGTCAGCCTTAGTCGGTAATAAGTCTACAAGATCGCGCCACAATCATCCTACACTCGTTTCTCATGCACGCTTGACTACTTCTTTCTCACTATTACATTTACACAATATGAATAGACTTATTCACATTTTGTAGCAAATAATATTTTTTTTTGTTTAGTAAAGTTAATTATTAATAGATTTCCACAGAGTGGATTACTGAAAAGCATAAATTTGTGGTTAATAACTTTTCTTGTTTTTTTTATACGTTGGCACATCAATTCCGTGTTCTATCGATTAATCAGGTAGATGAAATAGTTTGAAAAAGAAATGTTTGATACACGTTCATTATAAATGTAATTTTACGATACAAATTTATAATTTTTTTATTTTGAAAACATAATGGAATGAATAAAACAGCCAAAGCAATGTGGAATGTGGTCGCTTTACAAAAAAGCGTTGTTCGGAGCAATATTCTATGACAATGGCTTGGTCTTTTATGTTGGGCGTCAAAGATAAAATCTACACTTTGAACGTAAACACGCTATCTGCTGTTTCCAACTGGGCAGGCAACTAGTGTAAAAATTCCCTTTTATGGGTATAATTTTATTGGATATCGTTTAAACCGAAATTTATACTGGTGTTTTTGCGATAATACCGAAGCAGACGCGTGCTGGAAGTGACCAAAGAAGAATGCAGCATTTAATAATATATAATTAATTATTATATAAATTATGGATAAAAAACCCTCGGTCATAAGTGACCTTTATCATTAGCAACTTAAATATGAATTAGAAACATATTTATTAATTTGAGGTCCCCTCCGGATGGGAAACGGATTTTTGACAACTGCCCGGTGTCCAGCCCCCACCAAGGGTCGGAATCCTAATAGCCCTCGACTAATCCCAAAAATCCCCCCTTTTCTCCCTGAAAATCCCTGCTTCATTGTTTAATACCCACAAATTTTCACTTTTATCCCTTAAAGTTACTCCCTTGTCTTGGAATCACCGAAATCAGGGGATGTAAGAGAGGATGGGGTAGAATTCGTGGAAGGAAGATTGAGTCTTAAGACTACTTTAAAACGAAAAGAAATCGAAACTAAATTTGGTTTGGTTAGGTCAGGTTAGGTTAGGTAAAATAATCGTTAATTCTTTACTCAGGAAGTTATGCGTTTAAATAATACCAATACAATTCAAAATATTGTACCTATAAACATAGTTCAAACTAGACAACAGACAGTTCTTAGACGGTTAGTAACCTCACACACAAAGGAATGGGGTGCTTTGTTATTCTTTGTCTGTTTTCACCCGCCGCCTCCCCTCTCGCCCTTAACTAGCGTGCTTTCTCCCTCACCCTCAACCCCGCCTGGCAACGAAATCCCTGAAACCCCCGTCAGGGAGGACAACAAGTTCCGGGCCTCAAGTTTTGACACTTTTATGGCCCCTGCGAAATCAGTCGTAATTTTTTTTGACATTTTTACGTTAAATCTTGTAAATATGATTCGTTCATCAAATATGATTTGATTAATTTTAAAAGGGTTTATAAATGTGATATATTTATCATATTGTAAAATTGGTTTTAAAATCCAATACAATTACACCTCTAATTTAATGTGATTACGAAACTCTAGACTAATTAGAAAAAATAATTTAAGATACACTTTCTACAACGTTACATAGCTACCAGGTAGGCCCATGTAACGTTCGTAAGTAGTATAACTCTTTGTGTGGATATGGGTAAGGAACAAAAGGTTTGCGCTCGAGATTTCATCCGTATAGACCATGCTACATTGTGATTGGTCAAAACCGGTCATATATTCGGAAAACTGGTGTGGCCAAGAAATCCCTAGAAAGAAAAAAAATGCCTTTATTGGAACTAGCGTTATCTCAGCTGTAACAACTGGTTTTCAGATATAACTATTGTCTATATAAATATATAATTATTGTGAATTAGCATTAGCTTCCCATTGGTCGGTCTAGTCATGTGGCTGGAAACCTGATGGGGAAATGCTTAGTTTTGTGGAATACGTCAGAGTAAGGTAATATTTTTGACTAGTAAAAAATCTTTGAAAACGCTATTTATTCGGTTGCCTGCTGAAAAAATCGAGATTGTTGTTGTCATGGTCGTTATATAGCACGGTTACAAATATATAGACCTACGCTGCTATCTTGCTATAGGCGGTGAGCTTATAGATAAAACCCCCTGCTATATGACAGATATCCACATCGAAAAACGCATAACGGTGAATAAATTCAAAGTTCAGAATCGACCTCGCTTCTCGGCGTACAACCGGTGACTGAGCGTTTCCCCCACCACTTAACCCGTCACGAGACTCGACCGACCAATAAGAAGCTAGGGACTTTCTAACCACGCCCCTTTTCTGACCACGTGATAACTTAGACCAATTACAATGATGCAGTCCATGTGATAGGTGTTGTTTCGTGCTTCATTTAATCCTAATTTTCCCATTTAATTAAAATAACAAAGGCTCGTAACAATTAAAAATGTGTTTTAAATAAACTACTCGATTTGATGTAAAATTATTTCAAAGGAAATTTACTCAAATTACTCAACAAGGAAGTTTATTAAAAAATATACTAGCCGATCAGTCACTGGTACAGTGAAATTCAGTGATATTGTCTTGTAATGTAGATACAGCCTCAGCCTCGTCTGCTCAGCTGGTTAAGTCACGTTTGCCAATAAAAAGTTAACTGTTGTTACGTTTTAAACGACACAGATGTAGATTAAACTTGGTGAACTCGGCGTTTACAAGCCGTAAACTGGCACCACAAATCTTAATGCAGTACGCTCTACTCCACTATACATGAATTCGTTTTTTATTTACTGGTATTAAATTTCTATCGTACAAAACAAAGGCGGTGTAAATATATTTTTTATTCTTTGGATTTATAAGCCTTCGATAGTTTAATTTAAGGTAGAGTTTAAGTTACTGTTAGATATAACATGTTTTTGGTTAAGATTAAGCTATAAATATTTTTCAGATTTTAGCTAATTTGTTTTAATATATTTTAAAAATTTTAAATAAATATGTTTGTTGCAGGTACCCAAAATGAGTGACAAATAAGGTAACATTCTTTGTTGTAATTTGTGTGTTTGTTAAACCTTCATTTTTTAAGGATATAATAAATACGTAAAGCTCAATCTTTTAAAATATCTTTATGTCCCATTTTTTTTAAATCAGCAAGTTTTTTTATTATAATAATTTTAACGAAGTTTGGTCTAAATTTATATAATTATTGAAACGCTGGCCTGTAATACGTAGTTAGTATTTAATTCGATAGTAAATGGCAAGTCACAGGAGCAAATTGTGAAAAAACACAAGGGTCTTTCATAAAATATATACAGGGTGTTCATTAAAGTCGGGGACAAACTTCGAGGGGTGATAGTACTCATCAAAATAAACAAAAAATTTCTAATAAACATATGTCGAAAAATCCTTCGTTTAGCCGCTAGCCGCCATTTTGTATTTTATACAAAAAACGTTATACGATATATATAAATAATTATTTAAGATACAGAAACAAAACTTCGCACACATATTTAATGGCTAAAGAAAAAAATATTCTCAAATTATCATTAAGTTTTTCTTTTATATTTTCAAAATGACGGTGGTTAAAAATATTTCAATTTAAATAACAAAAAACCATTAACTTTAAGAACCGCCGCCATTTTGAAAATATAAAAGCAAACTTAATGATACTTTGAGAATATTTTTCTCTTTGGCCAATAAATATATGTGCAAAGTTTGGTTTCTGTATCTTAAATAGTTCTTTATATATAAAGTTTTTTGTATAAAATACAAAATGTCGGCTAGCGGCTAAACGAAGGATTTTTCGACATATGTTTATGGAGAATTTTTTGTTTATTTTGATGAGTACTATCACCCCTCGAAGTTTGTCCCCAACTTTAATGAACACCCTGTATAAGATTAAAGTATTTTAATTATCAGAAGAATACGAAAATAGAATAAATTATATATAGAAACGTTCCCAAAGTAAATATAATTAGGTTATAGTTAATTAATTCTCAAACAGCATTACATTTAACAGATTTAGTATCTTTCATTTTCCAACATTCTTAAAAATATTTTTACACCGTATTATTATCAAATTTGTAATTAGATAACTAGTTAAATATTTAACCTTTAAATAAATTTATTTCTTCTTCATCTTACCAAAGCTAATTGCTGAGAGGTATTATATTTATTTAAAAAATTATTAGTTTTGTTATCGACAAATTTTATGTTGAGCAGAGATACAAAACCCTCCTTTGTGAAACATGAATAAATAAATAGATGACTTTAACAAAACAATTTAAAATATATTTACATAAGAAAATAATATAATAACGTACAATACTGAATTTTAACTGAGCTAAAAATAATTTCTTAGGGGAAAATAGGATCTCAAAGTCATATTAGGAATTCCATCTTAGTTTAATATTATTCACACGTCAGAATTTGTGGTGACTGAAAAAAATAATCTAAAAACAAAACGGGTAACATAAAAAATAAATACTTTTCTTGGAATTATTTGCATACAATAAAAAACAAACAAATATATAAAGACATATTTTAGAAATAGAATAAACTCAACAACGTATATTACAAAGGTATAATGATACAAAAATTAGTTCTATATAAACGGAATAGAAAGTTCACGTTTTTAGATTGGACTCTTAATTTTTCAAATCAGATCGATTTCCATTTCCAAGTGAGAACGGAAACGCGGCACCCCCCCACATCCCCTACTAAACCCCTCCACCCTCTCAACCATCCGCTACTTTGATTCACGACTTTTCCCTCCAAATTGGCCCATTTTTTCTCACTACTCGCTTCAAATTGGATTTCGTTCAATAGATTTTGTGCATGCTTCTCTAAATAAGAGTGTTATTCCATATTACGTTTCTCCATATTTTCTTTAAAAGATAACTTTATCTTGTTTTAGCCAGTAATACGTCAGGTATGTTCAAATATTATACTATTTATTTTTATTAATTTTCATTTTCTCTATTATTTTCATCAAAGGATTCGTGGCTTTCGGTTGCAGTCCCCTAAGGCAAAGCAATATATCAAAGTCAATAACGTTGCCGAAACGAAAGGAGAGGTATTGTGTAATATTAAGGAACAAAATAGTTAAACTTTCTAGATCAATTTCTGTTTTCCAAGATAAGAATTGATTAATTTAATAATTGAGTATGATAGGTACAAATTATGTGTAAAATGTCATTGATAAAATATCTATTTTGTTTCTTTGATTTTAATTAGATTTAGTGATTTATTGTAATAAATAGACTTAAAAACATTTTTATGGATCAAACAAATAAAATGAATGTTGAAACAATACGCTGTGTCTAAATTGAAAAATTTCCATGGCCTATAAATGATTTTGAACCTGATTTTATTATTCTTTACGGTAATACTAATTTAGTACGATATACCAATCTTTAACTATGTAAAAACTATCCTTTCATACTTATGTTTAAAGTTTTGAAGCTAAAAAATTCAAGTTTTAAAATCCAATAGTAACTTCATTTCATTTTAATATCATAAACATTAACCTAAAATTAATCATAAAATGTGAACTCACCCACTAAGACTCTGGCTTTATTCCCATTAGAACTTAATGGGTGATCTTAATTTAAAACATTTAAATTGATTTTAAAAATAATGATTCAACTTTTTTAAGTAAAAAGTTTGGTCTGACTAATTGTCAAAAATAAAATTCAAACAAATTGTAATATTTGTATATCTTACAATGCCTTTTAAGATATTATTAAATAAAATCGCAATAGAGAGGAAAAAAATACCATGTTCTACGTTTATTTAAACGTAAATTTACATAAAGCATACCCTTGAATGCGCGTAGATTCGCTAATAACAAGGTAACCGGAAGTCGTGTTCAGCAGTTCCGGAAGTAGTTGATGACGCAGCAGAACACGCGTCATCCGTCACCGCTTCCGCCAACAGTTTGACATCGACAGGGCTGCCAACTTGAGCGATTAGTGGAGTGTAACTTTAAAATGCAGGGAACATAAAATTGTTCCCAGTTTACTTTCAATAGATGTTTTAAGAATTTCATAAATCTGAATATTAATATGATTAAAACATTGCATACGATATATTGTGGTTAGTCAGTTGATGATCATACTGTGAAGATCTTTAATAATTTTTTTATAATTTTATCAGTTTATTTAATTAGTGTATTTCTTCCTTTTGTACTACATTTTTTGTTAGATTATTGGTGTCTTCATAGCTAAATTTCAACAAATTTTATGAAAACTAAATATTTTCTAGGGTTTAGGTAATAACAATAAAATAGATTACATGCCTACTTTACAAACCTATGATGGCTCGATTTGTGTATTAAAACTCCCTTCGCTCTCTGATGGCTCCACTTTCCCCAAAACTAACTGGGAGTTCATTCTGCAGTTACCCGTTATTATTTTTATGTCTTAGATATCCGTGCCACCCATTGTGTGTTGTGTTTTTTTATTTATGCTGTTATTAGTTATTGTTTTGTATTATGTATTAGTTTTTTTAGTTTTTATGGTGTCATGAACAGGCCCTAGGGGCTTTTTAGGGACTAAAACATAGGGTATAGTATACAGACTGCGCCTCACAGTCTATAAAATCCTTGTACTAATCCTGGAATGGGCTCTCTGCTTTCCTGTCTTAGGTTTTAAGCTTTTACCAAAGGGTTTTACCAAACCTATAGTGGTTTGGTCATTGCAAAGGCCAACATTTGCAAGTGTAATAAAAGCTTGGCTAGTAAAAAATCCTCTATATGACGTACTGGAATATTTCTTTTAAAAACCTGCACAAGGTAAATACCGCATGTGTTTGAATGTATTTTATCAGGGGCCTTTCTATGCACCTGCATGAGCGTGTTTTATCTCATCCATGGACTTATTAGTACCAGGACATAGCCTATCTTAAACATTTTGAACTGACACTATAAACAGCATACACCAACCAGAACAACGCTAATGGCGGTGGTTTTCGCGCAAGGCATGCTGGGAGTCCGCGTGTTTTGTCTTTGGCGCCAAATTTAAATGGTTATGGCGAACCGGACCTTCCTATTGGATATCCTTACTTACTAGATAAATTCGTTCCTAATTTTTGCCTTTAAAATTTGTTTGTTTAATGATTCCTAGATTTGTGAACAAAATCTTTTTGGGTTCATCAATCAGATAGATGCAGTTTTGACTCACAATAACCTATTTTAAACACATTTAACCTTTTATAGCCCATTACATATTTTAACCTATGTTATTTAGTTAAATTGTTTCAGTTTTTTATCACATGCAATATATTAAATATAACTAAATATATTTAACAATATTAAATTAAATATTACAATTTTTTGCTACACAAGTCTTTCATGAATAATTATTTAGGTTTGGAATAAAACTGTTCAGTATTTCCTTTTTAAATACATATATTTTATTATATTCGTATGTAGGCTATAATTTTTTTAATCTTATTTGATATCATACATTTAAATAATTTATGCTTTAAATCGCAGTGCAACTGAAAACCCATTATGGTTTTTTAAACTCTAGTTATTGGTGTTTTTTTTAACAAGTCTGTTTTTCAATTTTAAATCTTCCGTGTATAATATACTCTTGAAAGCTGTATTACGTTTGATCTAAAAGGTGTAATAATTAACTTTTATTTCATCAGTAATAGTAAATTGTGTGAGTTGAAGAGTCAGATTCAAATATTCGGACGGTTTACAAAACTGCATTATAGTGTCAATACAATATTGGTAAAAGAAACTAAACTATTAAAGCGTATACTTAAGAGTGAAGCTCAATTACTCATTTGCTAATTAATTATCAAATTGATTTAATTTTAACCTACAAAAAAAATTAAAAAAACAATATTCCTAAAATGTTGACTGTTTTAGAAACTACGTAAAGGTGTTTCTTACACAGTAATATTTTTCAACGTCTTTATAGGGATTTACAATGATTTTAGTTACAACGTTGATACAAAAATCAATTAAAATTTCAAGTACATTAAGTATAAATTTTTAAATTAAAAACCTGAAATTGATGCCAAAACTAATTACATGGAAAACTGTGATGGATTTTCACTGACATAACTATAACCAAAGTGGTGACAAGTGTAACATTCACGAAGTGTCAAACTGATGACGCTACATGAGTGATGTACCCATCAAGCGATAGAGGAACATCATCAGCTGATAGATCAGCTGTTTTTGAACTGTAGTTCAGTGAGTTAGGTGCTGAATTTTGGTGAAGTTTTCATACATATAAATAGTCTGTATAACAGGATTAACACATTTGTGTCAAAACAGTTTAGGTGGTGACTTTTACCATGAAAACTATTTAATTCAATAAAATGCATAATCATTTCAAATAGATTGTTCTATTTCGTATGTTTAAGGACGTATTTTAGCAATTTATTTTATTATAGTAAAAATAATTTTTATCCTAAAGCTATATAAGTTAATAATTTATATATTTATACATGTTATTTTTCAAGCATGAGCAGTATAACCCAGTTTAAGTGTCAAATAATCCAAATAGAATGTTCGATAACTCATAAATGTCGGACGCGTATAACTAATTTTATTACTAAACAGATTTATATTTAATTTAATTTAATTCATCAATTTAATAATACATTTTAATGTGTTTCAATCAATTAAAAATGCATACAAGGACACTCATCAAAATAGGGTTAAAATATTTTTTTTATTATTAGGGAGTATTTTTTACCAGTAAACAACTAACTTTAAAAGAAATGTAATAGCGAACTTTGACCGAATATTGAGAGCTTCAGCCATTACTATACCATATAGATTGATCAGTTTGATAAAACTATAGGACTATTATAAATTTTTCCAAGTCTAAATAGCATTATGAAGTTATACTTGTACGATTCAATACTGTAGAAAAATTAAAGCAATCAAAACCTAACAATCTAGCCAAGATTAAGCGAAATGCTGGAACCGTGAGACCAAAACTAAAGTCGCCAATATTTCATCCGAGTATAATCTTGAAGAGAAAACATTGTATTCATGTGATTCCGTACAGCCTTTTTCTACTCTGATAGTATAATTTTAAATTCAGATCAGTAATTATTCACTACCTAAAGGAGGAAATATCAGTGTCGTTGTATTTCCTTTGGGGTAATGATTTGTCAAAAGAAACCAACAATAATGAAACTTGACTGCTGAAATAACAAGAGGCTGTCATTATGCCTTACTAATGATTCTTGAAACGCTCTTGGACCTTCGCGGAAATAATCTTTATAAACGACCGTTTCAAAAAGTACTAGATAATATTTGGAACGGTTTTGAAATTTTAGACGTTAATCATAGCACCCGGGATTGAGTTGTGTAAAATTTAAGCATATTAAACGCATATAAATAAACGGTGTCAAGGAGCCGGTACATAATTTGTCCCTTTAAAAGTGAACTAAATAATAGAAATTTAAATATTACACTTCAACAACAACAACATGATTGAAACAGGTTGAAAATGTTTGCAGGAATACTTAACTCACTCTCCCCCTCTTCTAAGGTAGTAAAATTGTTTTTTTTTCAAAAGATTAGCGTAATTAAACTTACAGCTGGTTATTGACGTTTAAATCAGCTGGTTTCGTGGTAATAAACTTAAAACAGCTGATTTAAGTGGATCATTAGTAGCCACATGGTAATGATTAATATTGACAAGAACAAATTTTCTTAAATAGGAGTTTTCCGTTGTTTTTAAACCAATTTATATATTATTTTTAAATGAAATGAAATGAAAAATCTTTTATTTATCCAGGCAAAGTTAGGGCCACTTGGCCCTTTCTTACACTTAACCTGGTAATTTGGTGTCGTTTTAAAATTGAATATTTTTAATGAGAAGTAATCAATGCTGTTTTTTTATAATGAATGGTTTTGGAGATATTTTGGCTATACATTTTTCGAAAGCCGTAATTTTACTTCATTATAGACAGCCAATTAAATGTTCTCTTTGAAAACATAAAATGGTGGCTAAAAAGGTAAATTTGAGTTTTAGATTTTTACTTTCTCCCTTTATACATAAGTATATGGAGAAAGTATTGTTTTCATCAAAATTATTCGATTTTGAGTTGAGAGTGGATATATCCGTTTTTGGGTCCCCTGAATCCAAAAAGAGGGTTTCGACGTTATGTCTGTCCGTCCATGTGTCTGTGTGTGTATGGATGTGTACAGAGCCATAGCCTACCCTGATGGTCCGATTTAGATGAAATTTGGCATATATGTATATATTCGCCGTATCTCCAGGTTTTATTTTCATTTTTTGAATTTTATATTTTTAAGGGTGGTTCATCCCTAAAAACGTTAAAAACCATAATTCTCAAAAATGGCTCTAACGATTTTGTTTAAAATTGTATACTTTATAGTGCACAGCGTACTTAATTATATGACACCACCTGCATGTCTGGAAAAATGACGGTTTAAAAGTTATAGACTTTCAAATGTCAGTAAAATCCATTTTTTTAAATTTGCAGTGCCCAATTTTATTGTTATGAAGAATATTAAAAAATCAATTTCTTCCTTATTTTCCAACCGTTTTCCATGAAACTTGGTATGAAGCGTAAGGTCAAATCACCCAAAAAAACAACTCAAAAAGCTTGGCATTACCAGATGGGCGGGGAGTCCTCCCTCACAAAATTCTAATAGTTAATTTAACTTGGTTTCTTTTGTTGTTATTTTCAAAAATTGGCTGATTTTTTTGAAACAATAAATTATTAAACTATATTTAAATAAACTTTGAAGAATATAGTTTTATCACAGATAGTCTTTTTTAAATTTACTTAAGGCAGAAAGTATGTGTCAGTCCATTGATACCGTTTATTTAGTATGATATTTAGGCTTGTCTATGGTAAAGAAATAATATTTGCAAAGTCAGTAAGGAGCTCAGGAATACCCTGAAAATTTTCAAACTACAAATTCCATTATGAGCTTTTGTAGTTTTTCGTACAATTTCAGATTGTTCAATCAATATAGATATACACGTCACGGGGTATGTTGATAAAACTATTTCCGGCTTCCTGCCAACAGCTGATTACACCGGATATTCAAACAATGAACAGTGATTGTTGACAGAGTAAACATCTGCTCTCGCCAGATTGTTGAGATTACATATTGTTTACAACAAACTCTCAGATGACTATTTTTTATTATGGTAGATGGATTTTATATTTTTATTTTATACAGTAATGTTCTAACGGAGTTCGGTACCTCAAAAAAACATATTTTATATTTTTGAACTATTCCTGGTTTCATTATTACTACACAAACATAAACCAAAAAAGTTATATGACCTTATAAGTTATTTAAAAAATTCAAATAATATTTGAAACTTACTTTTGGTCTCACGATAAGCTGAAACATGCAATTCTATTAAAATTATACTAAGGATAGAAAAAACAAATGCATACATAATTTATTTATGGATTATTAAAAAATATTTATTACAAAATAAAATAAGCTATTGCTTGATATTTATAGAAAATTAAGTTTCTTAGAATCAAGGTTCAGGAATGTAATAACACCAACGTAAGCTTAAACTCGTTTTATCGAAAGCTTTGTTTTTTCTGTAAGGAACATATAACGAGCTTTTCCTCAATAACTGTTCAAGCTAAATTCCTTAAATTGCCCCCATTAGTTCATAACTTTATACATTCACTTATTCATTCATTACTTCATTATTGTTTTCAAGTTCAGATTTAATTCAATTTTGTATTAAATTCTATAAACTTTTTTATGTCATTAAAAATTTATTTTTTTAAATTCTTGTGTTAAATTAAAACCAATAACCCGACGAATAACGTACAAATTCCATTTTCACAATGGCTATGTTTATTAATAAAATATACGTTAGTAATATAGGTGTTAACAAACCCAATTAAAGAAGATGTACATTTAAGTTTCATTATTTTTAAGTTAAAATAGATAATCCGTCCATATACCATAAAGAGCTTATAAAATTGAATAATCAGTTTATTCTTGTCGGTTATGGGGAAAAATTCTATATTGAAAAATATTTTATAATTTCAAACTGGTCACATTTTGAATATTAATTACGACCTCATTACTTCATATTGTATGTAACAATTTTATTTTAAATCACGTCTCCAAAACATGTTTTTTGTTCTTTTAACTCCATAGGAATACTTTTGGGCAAAGCTTTCCAAACCCAAAAAGGCATCTCGGGTTTTACTGGCCAATAAGTCACCCTATGCAGTTATAAAGTTTAACTTTGTTTATACAAATAATTAACAATGTACTTATATGTACATCAATTAAAGGTTTTTATTACGGACATTCCCCATCACGATTTTAAGTAAAACAAAGTTTTACGACGTTTCGGGATCTGAAATCTGACCCTTCCTCAGGCGAGCTAGAACCTAAAACATAACAAAATTAGTAAACAATCCAGACTGAGCCGGTAAAAGCTGAAAACAAAAACGTTTAAAGCAGCAAAAAACTTACAAACAATACCATTCACCAACGTGCTCAAGATACAAAACACTTCCGCTCGTCACAAAGACAACTGAATAAGAGTGGGCGTTTCCACCGGAACCGGAAACAAAAGGTTTCTAGGTTAGTATAAATATAAACATAAATATATTCACCATCCCAATAATAAATTTCAAACAAATAATAAATAAAAGGGTTAAAAAATTATTGCAAATTGTTTATGTAAAAAGAAATAACTCTTATGTTTGGAGTAGTGTTCTTTATGAATATTAATGGAATTGCAACGTAACATATATATGAGAAACAGTCTTTAATCGAAGTGAACCTTTTATGTTTGTTACAATCCAGAAACTCGCGGTGACTGTTCTATTGTAAATGATGTTCTATTATAAATGATGTTCTATTGAATGCCTGTCACGAGCAGCGCCTTCCTATGCTTTACATACGCGACAAGGCGTTTATAGGCAAGGTTAGATAGGCAAAAGTAGTTCGTGAATAAAAAATCAATAAAGAAATATACTTTTTTTCTTGAGAATTCAAGTAAACTAATGAGGACGGCTTATGTCTTGAATATATGAAATTTAGTTCACAGCTTTTACGTGAGTTAAATCTTAGCACTATTCTATGAATAAAATAAAAGTTTTGTCTCTACATTGCTTATTTTGGGTTGGATTATTTTGAGTTTTTGTACCTCAGAAAAGACGAAATGTGTTTTTGTCTGTAACGCAAAAAAAGGGTTTTCGGAGACGCGTCTCCGTGAGAGCAGGAACAAGCTGCAAAACTGATTTTATTATTCTATGTATTTTGGAAAAGGTTTATGTTTACTGACCCATGCAATATGAGAGTAAAAAAATGAGTACTCAAACGCCTAGTTTTGAGACGTATTTTTCCTAATTTTTACAGCTCTTTTATACATATAAAAGAGCTTTAATAGAAAGACATAACCACCAGCTGTCAAACTAAATCAATTCTGTTTGTTTACAATAATCATTGATTTTAACCCTATTTCAAAATTTGTATTGAATTTGCCGTTTTGTATTGAAAAACGGCTTTTATTAAAATTTGTTTTTGTTAAACAAATTTTAAGAATTCAAGTTTTTACTGTATTTTGTTGTAGAAATAGATATCTTGCTTCTTATCCATTATAATTATTAAACCTGTACAAAGGTCGAACGCACTGCTAGTTTTAAATAAAGTTCATGTTTTAAACATTATTTAAAATTCCCCAATTGAAAATACATGGAGGAGATCATCGAACAAAATATTTTAAGGAAGTTATTAAAACTTGCCACTTTTCAATATAAACCAATGCATTTTAGAAGATAAAGTATATTTGTGAATTGAATATATGAACACAGTAAAAAAAGCAACAAAGAAGTTTGAAGGAGAGACCCAAGATAACGAATGAAAAAGCTTCTTTTTCATTAAGAGTTTGCTTCATGTTACTAAATCTCTCTGATACACCAATCACATCAATGATGAAATCAATTTTTGGAAGAAGTTTCTACTAGTTCAAATAGCTTAGAAATGAAATTTTGTGATCAATTTATACAAACTAATATATACTACGTTATTATTCTACGTAATGTACATATTAATGTGAACGATAATTTAAATGAAGAAAGATTAATATTAATTAGAGATTTTCCATCTTAAACCCTTCATTTTATTTAATAGTTTCAATAAACTTGAACGTATTTTATTTGAAAGAGTTAAATTCGTTGAAAATAAGGTTGTAGTTCGGATGCGTTTCAGTAGAGTTCACTACTTCAACTTGAAGACAATATTTTTAACCATGAGTTAAAGAATCAAAGTTACGAAATGAATTTAATTCCCTTATTAAAAACTAAATTAATTTCAACAAATTCATTACATGCTTTATAGCGATTATTTTAATATTTAGCACAGCTTATAGTTCCAAAATTCAAGATGATTTATTTGTTAATTCAAGTTACAATACCTTATTACTAAAATGTTAAATAATGAAAACATTTGTATTTGAATAAAAAAGGTAACCCTCGAAAACAATAAGTTGTTAATTTAAACATTATGATGGAGATTGTCAGTTAATTGGATTTTAGCCATTTTATTTTTGCCATAAATAGTAATAAATTATAGATTGTTTTTATGACTGTGGTAAAATTCAACTGCTGAAACTTTTACGGGACAAACATAAAAACGGAAGTTTGGAACAGTAAATATTTAGGATAATCAAAGAAATTTAACCTATAATTTTGGTGAGAAACATACAATTTTTTAACTGAAAAGGAAAGTTTTGCTAAAATGACAAAATGAATAACGACGATAGCGAATGTGACTAACAGCAGGTTATCAGAGCGTGGGTAGCAGGCTCGATTCCGGACTCAGATGTCACATGTTATTTGGCTTTTAACAGCGTGTATTTGCAATTGCCTATGGAAAAATGTTTGTATTTACTTCCCTGTGGGTAGGTCATGGATATGTCTAAGGGAATGTTTTCAGTTTATCTAAACAGCTGTTTTTTTATAGAAAATTAATTAATTAATTAATTTTTATAGCCTGGTAGTTTGGAAACCTTAGAACCCTTTTCCATCTTACAAATTACCAACACCCCCGAGAGCTAAGACATATCCACGTCAAAACAGGTCATCACTGTAGTAAACGACCAGGGTTTGGACTTACCCTAATTAAAACGATAAAAATACTACTTTGGTAAAAATTGGTAAAAAGTTATGTATGTTACATATTTTAATACCTTGTGTACACACAAAACAAATATATATTTGGAATTCATTGGAGACAACTCTAATGTACTGGAAACATAAAAAATAACGAAAAAAATACGTTGAACTTAGCCAGTAAGGAAATATTTATAGCTTTTACAATAATGATTCATTTTACTTAGTTTCAAGAACTATGGTTTTTAGATTTTTATTATGACAACATGTGAGAGTTGACAACACGATGTTTTACAAGCTGTCTTTGTGAAGAGTGGACATTTTTTGTTTCTCGTGTGCTTAATTATTGTAAGTGAATGGTATCGTTTGAAAGTTTTTTTTGTTTTCAGATGTATACCATCTTAGTCCGAGCTCTGTATTAATCGTGCTATATTTAGGGTAGTAGTTCACCTGAGGACGGGATCAGATTTCAGACCCTGAAACTTTGTTTCACTTAAAATCGCAATGGAAAATGTCCGTAGTAAAAATTGTAATGCCGGCAACATAAAAATTCTCCATCACCAATAAAGAATTTCAAAGCAAGAAATCAAGACTTATACTATAAAATAAGTTTACCTTTTATATTTTGTGACTTAAGTTCTTCATGTATTGTAATTTTAGGATTTATATTGATTGATTGAGTCTCGTGTTCACCAGTTTGTGTGGTTTGCAACGTAACCTGACATACATAGAAAGCTTGGTTTCAATTGTGGGCAATAATGCAAATGTGGAATCCCAACCCCATGACCACGCCGCTGTGGTCCCTAGGTAGTGGTTACTGGTCCCGAAGCTGGTGGTCTGTGGGCGATTAACGTACGGACCGATGCCTTGTCGATGTTGAATCGTAATTATAATCGATTATTAGTTTTGGATCCTCTGGAAGTATTTATGGGGAATTGTTTATTGTAACCTTAACTACGTCACTACGGGTCTACGAGTCTTGATCTCGACCACCGATGATCTGACATAAGTTGCCGGCTGCAGGTTTCGATCCAGCAACCTCTGAGCTACCGTGCCGGCAGATTCTCAAAACTTGCCATTCTTTTTTGATTAAGAGTACATTTTTTACGTTATTCATGTTGACCATCAATAACCAACCAATGATTTCAGGACATTTTCTGACATTTGTCAGTGGCAAAATATTAATTTTAATCAACAACTATTCGGAGTACGTAAAAACGGTACATTTGAAGATCTTGTTAAAATCTTACAATTTTTTAAAACTGAAATTTGTAAATTTAAGGCAGATACTGAATTACAAACGTTTTTTAAATACTTTTTAATAACTTTAGTAGGATTGGATATTATTTTTTTAAACTTCATAATGATCGCGTGCGCTCTAAGGTGGGATACATAAGCTACGATGCACCAAAATAGTACAAGAAGTTCACATCGTTAATTCTAAATATAAATGAAACGTAGAAAACAAAAATATTATATTTCCTTTATATGTGACCAGTGTTAAACTTGCAAAATCAATGAGTTGTCAGGCCTAATTCAATTACCCACATGTCAGTACCTACAAGCTGAAATGTTCGTGTTGGGACTGGATCAATTTGACATTTAAGGGACAAAAAAATCCCGATAGTTTTTTCTTTACGTTCAGTAATGTCACTCATAAATAATTCAATACTATAAAAGAAAAATCAATCAGTTGTAAAAATACTACCAATATCCGATCTGAATGAAATTAATTTTAAAATATATAATAAATTTATAAATATATAATAAATCTAGATGTAAAAGATTTGGACTTTACGTTGTATTTATGAAGGAAATATATAAATTATTGATTAACCCTCTACGAAAACATAACTTTGATTTATTATTACGTTACAATACGATGTAGTTGAGTATGTCACATCAAAACATGTTCATGTTAAAAGCAAATGAATGTATGAACTATAGTAACTATCTTATAAACAGGTGAAAATACTCGAGCCGGATAGAACCAATTAGAGGTTAGGGGAGGGGGTTGTCGCAGGGAGACAATCCGCTTCATCCGACCGCTGATCAAAACTTAACCTCCCCTGCTCTACCCACAAACGCCCTTAACCCTCTTCACCTGACGATTGACATGATTAATCATTACTCTTGTGGAGCCACCAGGTATTACTCACTTCAATATTACTAACCAGTCGTTTAAACTTTACCTCACCGCTCACTTTAACCTCTACACTCCCCCAAACACTTTTAACCCCCACTCCATCTGATGTCTGACCCGATTACTCACTATGTTTGTAGAGCTAATAGGTGTTACCTTTGGTATTACTCTCTTAACTCTAATGAATTACACTTTTAAACTTGACCTCACACCTCCCTTTAACCGCTCGCGCTCCCTCCACCCCCTCCCCTCTAACGCCTCTAGCCCTCCTTCATCTGACGATTGACTCGAGTAATCATTACTCTTGTAGAGCTACCAGTTATTACTCACTTACTCTTACTAACCACAATTTAACCTTGTTTAGTGTCTCGTAATATGAGGATCACTGGTTTAATGTTAAACTCAAAAACCACTTGAAATTGAGATGTTTATCACATAAAAACTTACCATATCTTTAACTCCTCACAATATATACGTAGCACCATTTTTTCGAATGAAATATATGTGTAATTATTTTCGATAAGTGTAAGTTAGATGGTAATGTTGGAAGTTTAATGAATGATCTTATCGGAAGATAAGACTGACGTATTTAATCTTCCTTCTTCATTGACAAACTGGACGTGAACCGAATGTAAATGGGCTTTCTACTTTGTTCAATAGGTTCCAGAATTTTATAACTATTCATTTATAAATAATTAATCGTAATCAAATATCATTAAGGTATCACGACGAATCTCAATATTTCAATTTTTAAATATACTTATGTCTTAAAGAAATTTAAGGGGTTTAACAGTGATTATAAGAAAAGTTTTAAGTTCTCTAAGGGGTACAGTTAAGGGTCGAACCAAAATTTTAAAATCAATTAAATTGTTATATGATATAAATTTAAATTCAGGGAACTAGTCAGTAATTGTCTAGTTCACGTTATTTTTAATCCTTTTGTGTGTTTTCAATTCCCATTTAGAACTTTATTTATCAATTGGTTGGTCAAATTGGCTAGTCGACATCCTGGCCATTGATCAAAACACAAAGGTGGTTTGGATTATTGACCCAACAATAGACTTCGAAGAGCATGTGGATGACGCTTATAAATATATAAAATATTAAATAGGCTATTGTAATATATTTATTTTTACTCATGTTTAACTTTTCTTTTTATTTTCACCCGTAAAACGAATTATTGAGTGGAAAACAAAGAATACACTGGTGATTGTAATACTTCCTAGAGGAGTGATTGTTCTATAGCATTGTATTGCAAGTTTTACTCGCGCGCTCGAATGGAACTTTCGGAGTGAAAGAATTTGTTTCAAGATCAAAGGTTCACAAAGAACTCTCTGGAGAATCTCGTATAATTGGAGCCTTCTTAAGAACATGTGAAATTCTTTCTTTTCTGACTGAATAACTACTTTCTTCAAAGGCGTGTTTGGAAATACTATAAAAAAGTGAGTTTGTTCTAGAACTCTTTGTTGCAAGACACATGATTTGATTTATAAAGCTACAAATAATAATGTACACTGGGACAAAAAATGACTGAACAGTGAATAATTACCAATTTAAAGACTATCTATTTAATCCAACTGTTGCTTAAATGCGATTAGTTTCTGGAGCTATTTATTCCCATTATCAAGCATGCATTTGTCGTAAAGTCACAGAATTTTCTGAACTGACTCTACCTTAAAAGTATGCTTGATAATGAGAATACATAGTTCCCGAAACTAGTCACATTCAAACGACAATTGGATTAAATAATGCACGTATTGTAACCTTTAAATTAGTCAATGCTCAATCCTGGAGGCAAACATTTTTAAATAAATACTGTTTTTGTTTTAATTCTGGAAAGTTTAAGATTTCTTTCAAAATTATAGTAAAGAGGGGAAAGTGTTCACCTCTAGTTTAGGATTGAGAATTTTTGAATATATCTAAAACTAATCAATACTTTCCAGGAAAAAACTGACAAATCGTCTCAAATCTTTACGGCTTAAATACCGCATCCGGTTATAGTTGCTTTATTTTTGAAATTATGTGAATAAAATTAAAACAATTTATCTGTGAAGGCAAAGTTAAGGCTGCATAGCTCTTTCTTACATTTTACCTGACATAAATAAAACCTATTTAAAATAACAAAAGCAAAAAATCCAACATATTATTGTTAAAATAATCTTATTTTTACCTATCGTAGTCGGCCCTACTCGTAAATAAATTTTCATTAAAAAACTAATAATATTTCTTTTTTAATCTCACGAGCACTGTAGCATACGTGCCCTAGCAATCGCGCAATTTCTACGTCAAATCGTTAAACACAAGGATTGAGGACCTACAAAGTGCAAAATTTAATACCCCAGTTAGTCCAGAATATCGATTTACTCGAAGATCGATACGATGCTAAGTCGTAATCGCCATAGTCACTTGGCGACCCAGTAAAGCAGGATAACGGTTGATTAGTGGTTGATTAGCTCCAACTAACTATGCACGGGTTTGTGCTCTGCCAAAATTCGTCGCTGTAATTTATTATTTTTACTTTTTAATGAATTTTATGTAATATGAGTTTTTGTCAAAGAAGAAAAAGTTGTTATTTTCGATGCTCAATGACATTTTACCTACGAGACGAAGCTAAGATCTCAAATGCGAATAAGCGTCGAAAAATATTTTGCTCTAAGTGATTAGAAATCTGAAGGTATTTAACATTTTTAACCAACATTGGATACAGAATAACATTTGAAGTTATTTAGATGTTTATTGAGGACATTATTTTACTATCACAGGTAGTTTAAAAGATTCGCAACGTTCCGAAAATATCAAGCAACCCAGTAAATGTTACTCTTGTATTTGACTCTATTCACTTGGTATTTCTTATATGTTTATTGCTACTATGAACGGTTTTTTCAGCTTTTACCAGATTGGTCCAATTTTGAACTTATCTTATAATCGTGATGGAAATGTCCACAATATTAATCTAAATAACTTAATCCTAAAACCAACAACAATGATTTTTAACTATTTTAAAATATTGTATTTAAAAAATTACAAAATTATTTCGTATCAAAATCAGTGAACGAAAATATTTTTACTAGAAAAGCTTAATAATTTTAGATGGTAAGGGCACCGAAAACCCTAAGTTTACTTTCAGTACCCAAATTTTAGGGAACTAGAAAATTCAAATTTACTAACCATTTACATAACCCAGCTGTTTTACGTGCAATATGATAGAAACTCTCATCCACAACATCGAAAAGTGGGTTTTATTGTAACCAAAGGAAATATGAAAACTTTCAATACTTAAGTTGGTTTGATTAAAAAACTACTAAGAAAATAATCTTATCAATTTAAAGTTAAAATAATAAGTTATGTAAATTTGAGGATCTTTTTAACATAGTTTTGCAGAAAAGTTTTCCATTTACTATTAAAATCATATATTGAAGATATATTTCTAGAATCTCTTGCTAACGTACTCGGGAGAAACTATGGACAATCTATCAACTAATAACCTCGCAACTAGTTTCGTTATTCCTTCTGATTGTGTTTGTTCTTTCTGGAAAAATCAAGTAGCCATTTTTCAGCTAAGGATGAAAGCCTAGGGCAATTTTAAATGAAATCATGAATTAGGATGACAAATATGTATGCAGCGAGAATCAAACCAATAAAGTATTAGGTACCTGAAGAAAATTGAGTAAAAGGAAACTCGATTATTATAATAATTTCATATCAAGATTAAACCGTATCAATGAGGAATTTTTAGTTCAGTGATTAAATTAAACAAATATTTTTCATTTAATATTTTTCACATTTATCTAAGTGTAATTTTAGGGATTTAAAATGTTAGTTTAATTATGTAGATTGTCTTATGACACCAGTATAGTTGTGCATACAACATAAAAACACCTTTTTTGGTAATGAATACATAAAAAAAGTATAAAATTTATCTGTATTTTGCTAACCTGATGAGTCATAACCAGAAGTCATAAAAATTCCTATTTAAAAAAAATTAAACTATAATAAATATATGAATCATATTGGGCATATATAGCACACATGTTTTACAAAACATGTACTGCTATTTATGCAGGTTTCATATTTTAATGACTTCTTAACTAAACTTATATATAGACAAACTTGCTATATATTTTCCTAAATATTCAAATTTTAAATTTTAAACCTTTAAGCTATTCATAGGTTAAGTAACTTTAATTTAAATGACTGTAAAAACAGTCACCTTTATTCGTTGATATTAGCACTAAGTAAGATGTAGTAGGTAATCAGAAACAGATCAAGAAAACTGTTATATCAAAGTCGTTCTAATGAAAACTGGAAGCGTAAAGTTGCCGAGTGTCAGAATACTTGCAAGACTACCTCGTTTCGATCTCACGATCTTTCCAGAGTTTTCAGCGTTATATTTTTCCACGAGTAAAACAGTTAGGATTCGTTGATTTCTCGTAGTTAATAGTGGATTTTAAAACTTTTCATAAACAGTGTATTCCAATAAATAAAATTTTATGGTAAACTAAAATAAATTTGGTTATGAAATACATAATCGTTTATCATTAAAAACACCTTTTATGAAATTAACTTTTTAATTTCATTTCCCTAAAATCTTAAATTGCTATTGATTGCAATGTATAAACTTACACAGCTCTAATTCTGTGATATGTGTTTTAGTAATGTTAGTGCTATGCTCTTGTTTTATGTAATAAAATATCAAACGACAAGGGTAACTGGTAATGCTCTGGCCCAGATCATGAGTGGTTATCTCTGGCTAGCACATGAGACGCAGCCAAGGTGATAGGCAGTTGCTTAATTAATCATTAAATTATATTAATATGAAGTAATAGCTTAATTAGTTAATTTGGAATTACAACTCTACTTGCTTTCATAGTGATAATGAGCCTGAATCTATAACATAGCCTGGACGTAGAAAAAGAAAATTTTACTGTACTGATTCTGGAGTCTTATAAGGCTCTGACAAATAAGAAGATAAAATTTCATTTTATTATCCAGCGTTTCACAGTTACAGTTTAATGGTCTGTGGATATGATGTTCTCTAGTGTTGAATGACGTACGCACTATTGAATGCAACATTTATCCGCAAAGACCATTCTTATAATTAGACCAGTTTTTAATTCTGAGACGGAAGTGGTTCGGACCACGTTAAACTGAAGGTACCTTAGATGTAATTGGTTATTGGGCTATAATTAGCAGTCGTGTCTAAGGAACACTGAGCCTTAGTCAGTACAAGATGTGATCTTGTAGCCTTGTGACTACAAGATCGCGCAACAACCATCTTACACTCATTCTCATCATACATACTTGGATCAAAATACCTACCTGAGTAGATCACCATTTCATAAGGTAATATAATTTAATCTATTATAAATAATAAAATAAAATATAGGGAATTGGTTACAGTTCAAATAGATTCACCTTGTTAATTAATTGAAACAATCGCCAAAAGAAATACTAACTTAGTTTTTTTTAGAGCTTTAAGTACTCTTCGTATAGACAAGATGCTTTAGGTGTTACAAGTTGTTCTTCAAGAGGTTCCAAGAACGAGAGCCTCAAGGGCCCATTAGCTGGGTTTACAGAAAGCCTCCAGTTATCTCTCTCGAATTTAATAGGAGACGCACCCCCAAAATCGTGAAAACTGTCTTGAAATGTAAAAGTTTGCTAAGCGGTTTTTAAAGTGTTCCATAAATGTACGTTTTGGAATAAATTCTGTGATTGTGAACTATTTTCATATTAGGGTCTTAAAATCTAAAAAGGTTCCGCTCTTAAAGTTTTTGGAAAGTTGTAGACTTACTTACAAAATTTATAGCTAATGAATTGAAAATTAAAAAATCATTGATGAATATTTTACAGTTTCACCAGATAATCCCTCTTAGATTGTGGTTTATTGGTAAAGCTGTAATTTGCAATACCTTAACCAAAATAATTCATACTTAAATAAATAAATGAGTGTAAATTTAACAAAGAGGATAATTGAAAAGGGTTTATGAAGTTTTCTTGGAAATATTTTTCATGCGAAATTATTCTATAAACATTATTTTAATATTTCACTTTCCCTGACAGGACTGCTTCCCGACTTTCCTCTTACAGTTGAAATTCTGCAATGTTTCCCTTAAAATTGAAACATTATATACTGAAGACCAAATAATAATAAAAAATTAGTTATTAAAAGTCCATTGTTTAATGAGGAATTTATTTTGATTAAAGGAAATTTATAAAAAAAGGAATAAAGCAGTATAGTATCTCTTAACTAAAATTGAGTTTTGGGTTTAGTGTTTAGTATAAAATACTATTTTTTATTAGTATAAAATAATTTTGTTACTCATATAAAAATAATATTTTATAATGTTTATTTGAGGAAGCAATATTTTGTTAATCTTGAGTTGTAGTCAAGTATGAAATGTAAATTTGTAATTAGTTGAGAAATAAAACGTTGAAATCAATTAATTTTTAAATATAACTTTGTAATATAGGATAAAAATCTAACGTTTTATGAATTGAGAAATCCAAAATTGCAATCAAGTAATATAACGTTGTAGGGGAGCGTGAAATATAACGCTTTAGACAAGTGTGAAATCTTACTTTGTGGTAAATTGTGAAATCTAATATTGTACTGTAGTGCTAAACTGACATTATTATCAAGTGCAAAATCCAAAGTTGAAAGCTAACGTTTTCATCAAGTGATTTTTGAATCTTTATCTTTACAAGTAACATCGTATGCGGTTGGGCTTTCAATGTAATGCTAATGGCTGGGGGTTGTAGGCTCAAAACTTCAGTTCCATATCCTCATAACTACATCAGTGTATGGCGAGCGTTTCGGCTGTCGAAATGCATGACAAATCCCCTATTAGTGTGCAGTCATTGCTATTTATAGTACTGTACATGCAAATCCCAAAATGGATTTGGATTACGTTTGAAGATCTGAATCTCCCTCATTGCTGTTTCATTTTTGAAAATGTTTGATCACTTCCTTTTTTTAATCAATTAACAACCAGTCAGAGGTGCTGTATCGATACTACACTCGTACTGGACTTCATACAAATTTTAAAAAAACACACCAAAATTACCGTAGATTTATTTATCCTGCCATAGATACGAGTATACTAAGGAAACATTGGTTAAGTTGAAAATTTAGTCTAGTACCAGAGAATTTTTGAAAATTCCTTTTAAAATAAGTTTAAGTCAAACTAAAATAAGTTTGTACTGGCTGGGCGGTTCAGTGGTTATAATACCACCTTCATAATCGGAAAGTCGACGGTTTGATTCCAGAATTAGTTATCATTTGTAATTGGACTATTAATTGATTACATATCTATTAACAGGTCAACGTTAGGTGGTAACAATACCAGGGTTTGGGCCGTTCCCAATGGCGTGAAAAGATACAAAAAATCTTCTTTTCAAGGAATTATTATTAAAGCATATAAAGTACTTAACAAGCTCAGTATCTTTTAGACAAAGCTTTTGACCTTGTGGATTGTCCAATTCCAATGGGAAACGCAGAGGTGAAAAATTTACCCCAGAGGCTGGTTACCTTAGTTCCGGGGACTGGAGATGTTAATGTACCGGAAACCAAGCTGATGACGTCATATCTTCGTAAAGCTTGGTTTTATGGGATTACATCCGATTGACCGAATTTCGTTTATGGAAAGAAGGCTACTTTAGTCGTAGAAGTGGCGAGATGGTTTAGTAATTATTACATTAACTTTTATGCTTCACTATAAGTTTAAATCCTTTGTGTGTCTTTTTGTTTTTAATGCAATATACTAACTTTTTATGACTACTTCTAAAGAAAAAAAATGGAAAGGAAAATTATTTAATGAAACTAGATATTAGATAATCAAAATATTTGCAAATTTTAATCTTAAAAGGAAAAGTAAACTTGAAGCAAGATTTGAGCGGAAATATAATTTTAAAACATCTAAATCTTTATTGTTGAACTACGAACTGAGATTATTTTACTGACACTTGAAACTTGAAAACCAATTAGGACTATGAGGAGAAGTTGTGCGTGCAACAAATTGCATCCAGTTTTTTATTATATCAAGAAAGATTCACATACTGACTACATAGACTACTAGACTAAGACGGTAGCGACGTCCTGTAATCCAGCTACTTGGAGGTCAAGAATTGTGGATAGTTATGGAAGATTTTCGGTGGTTGTAGTATTCTCTCGTGTGGATTAACGTCCGCACTATTGAATACTACGTTAATCCGCAAAGGCAATCCTCATAATTAGACCGATTCGTAATTCAGAGGCCATGGTTCGGATTCCACGTTAAACTGTAGGTCCATTAGTTGCCATCGGCTGTTGGGCTATTAATTAACAGTCCTGTCTAAGGAACATGTCAGCCTTAGTCAGTAACAAGACTACAAGATCGCGCCACAATTATCTTACACTAAATTCTCATTCATACTTGGCTTAAAATACATACATTGTAGTATGGTTGCCATTTCAATGATCTAATCTAATATAAACAATAAGGAAAAGGCTTCATAACTATTGGTGTTTTTGTTTTTATAAAGAGGTTTTTTTGTTTTTATGGACACAAATTCCTTGTTCAGCATTACAGACGGACAAAAATTGAGATAAGATCCGTTTTGAGTTTTCTGGGCTATGAAACCTGGTAATGGGTCATAATTGCAAGCAATGAGCAGACAAAACAGTATTTTTATTTGTATGGATAAACGTTTTGTGAATGAACCAAACAATGGATTAAGTTTGTCTGTGAAATCCAGAACCACCAAGACGTAAGAACCTTTTCCTCGCTTCTAGAATCTTTGATACACGATATTCCACCAACGAATTGCCTCGTTATTCTCTGCAGCTCACTGGATTGAATTACGTTGGATGTATCTGTCCTCAGATTTGACGACAGTTTTAGAAATATAATAATAAGCGGTATCAATGAACTGACACGTATTTCCTTCAGAAACTTTAAAATACCATTTACATTCAAAATATTATTTCAACAATATTCATTAAATTTGTTTTACTTAATCTCTGCTAGTTAAAAAGCTTTAGAGATTTAAAGAAATCGATCGTCATAATAACGAACTTTTTTTAGTAGCTCTATTTATTGAGCTACTATTCAAAGTACCCGTTCTTCGCACAGGTAAAAAAGGCTGAGAGACTGATACATTTAATTGTTAATTATTTTTTAATTGTTAACAAAATGACAAAACACGAGTGTCTACAACATGAAAAAGTAACACCTGTCAATATATAGGGAAAGGATAAGGATTAACGTAATATAGGCAGGCATCGGGTGAAAACTTAAAATCTACCATTCCACTGTTTCGAACTAATAATTTGATTACTAATTTCGATCCAGCGGGTTTATCTGTATAAATTAACTTTTTATAGAGTAAACAGGTGTTTACATTATAAAATGTGATATTACAACAAAGGATGGTCACGGGGCGTAGACCAAGGGGATTTTAAGAAATTAATTATGCCTATGAGAAGCATGAGTTTAAGCATTTTTTACCTTTGTGTAAAATTTCAAACTGGTCGGTTCAGTATTTTTGCGTTTACTTGCCACATCCAACAACAAACATTCAAACATTCAGAAAGCACGTCTGCTTTATAATATTATACATACGCTAAAGCTTATTACCTATATTTATTTTGTGAGTACTTTTTAGTACTCACTATAATACTTTTTAGTATTATAATTTTTGTGTAGGATGATTTTATGCAGCATATTCATTAAAACTAGAAAAATAATTACGAAATAAATTTTTGCAGTCTACAGGGCTTTTAGACAGTATTCTGTGTTTGCCGAGAATTTAACATTCCCTTAGAACTTTTAGTCTTATAGGATAAACCATTTTTAAGCCAATAACCTTTGAGCCGTTTTCTTTATATTCAAGAAAAAAGGGTTGTAAAAGAGTCTTTCCAAATATTACCGATATTACAATTAAATTATTTATTGCTGAATATGCACCGTCATACAGGCAGAAGAAAACGCGAGGAAAACACTTTAGTGAAGTAAAATAAATAGGATTGTTTGCCTAGTCGTGTTACGCCGTCATGGGTTAGGTATGCAAAATGAATGCTGCACTCATGTTGCATCGATGTCATGAAGGCGCCACGACTGTCGTGCCGTCCCCAACGTCACTATCTAACGTCGTTACTGCGACACATTCCATTAGGAAAAATACTCGTACGTATTTATTATAGCACTGATGAATGGCAGCTGGTTTGGTTGGTGTTGTTTATATAATAAGGTACAATAAGGTATAATAAGGTTTATATAATAAGGATACGAATGGTGTGTATATTGGATTTATAATTATTTAACTATATAATAATGTTAAAAAGGTTTACATATATAAAATACAGAAAATGTTACCACGTCACACTGGAACTATATAACATTTTATACTAATAAATATAAAAATGGCGATTAAATGAGGTAGACGCTGTCATTCTGAGACTAACACTGATAAAGCTATATTTTACGATATTGTATATAATAAACTTTATTATATAACTATATTCTATTATTATATTCTATTTATTTCACGATATTATATTTTTCAGTTTGGTTATTTCTAGATTTTAGTAGAAGAAATTATTTTAGTTTTGGCTGAATTAACAACGGAACTATTAAAATTCATAATGGCGTTAGCTATTAATTACTCAATATCTTTTATTGGACTTTTCCACACGAGGTTTCTAGAGGCGAAAAACGCCTCTCGTTTTTAAGTGATTTTAAGTGATTACCCAATAATTTACATAAAAAAATTGAAAATGTAAGCTACATTTATTAGTTATGCCTTGTTGTCATTAATACTATACAGTACTTATCTATCATGCATAGTACAAAAGCTATATTGATAACGCAACAAAATAACTTGATACTCTGCTTCGGAGCCAGCGGGGCGACCCAAGATTGCGTACGTTCAGAACGGCAGTTAGAATACTACTTGTGTATTCTACTACTTAAATACTACTTGGGAAGTACCAGCCGTAACTGGTGCTTGAAAACGGTAGGGGTTTGTCCACCACCAGGGTTAAAACACAAAAGCGGTGGAAAAGTAAATAAAAGACATTGAATAAAGAATGAACAAGTTATAAATATTCTATAAAAAATTCAACTACCCTTAACTTTTAAAACTCCACTCTTACTAATGAGGATAATATTAAACCTACATTATAATTAAGTTATCTTATCGAAGGGGATTTTTACAGAAAATGATTTGCCCTTATACAAGGTGCGGCAAAAACCGACCTATTTTCTCCCGCGCACCGCTCAGCAGCAAAACGTCTGTAGGAAGTGGGAATAGCATTGTTGCAAAGTCAACATAATGCCATTTTAATTTCCATGGAACAGTGGTTGCCTGTGCAAAGGGCGTTTGTTATTGAAGCATATTTTAAAAGTGACGATTCAACCATCGCTACCCAGCGGCAGTTTCGTGCAAACTTTCAGTTAGGTCGAAAACAGTTAGGAGAAAACACATAGTCCTTAGAAGAATTTGGTTCCAACAGGATGGAGCAACTGCACACATGACCAATACTGTGATGGGATTCTTACATCGGAAATTTTGTGGGAGAGTAATCTCACGTTTCGGTGATATCATTTTCTTCTAATCTGAGCGTCTGTGTTTTTTTGTGGGCTACTTAAAATCTAGAGTGTACAAAAGTCTCGCATATTAGGCGAACTAAAAGAGACCATACGACATTGTCATCCTCACCCCTTAAATACTAAGAAATGTGTTTGACAGTTTTGGTGCGAGACTGGAAGAATTTTTATTTCAATAAGAACACCATTTGACGGGTGTAATCTTAAAAACCTAACCTGGTAAATTTTGATGAAGTTTTTATTTAATGGCAATTAATGATAATTTTTGAGTTTATCGTAGTTTAAATTTTTTGTCGGTATTTTTGCCGCACCCTGTAGTTCGTATTTGTATAGCGAGAACATCACACTTAGCCTGGAGGAACACTTATGTAAGCCCATCAACGCAACGATCTGTTGGCTACAGGTCATTTACGTCTCTGAAGGCCACAGGTCATTTACGTCTGACGAACGACCACAAGCTCGTGGCTATTTAGTTAGTTCCGAATTGGTCTACTACGGCCGCAATCAAAACACTGGCTCTGTGGTTTATTTACAAGCCAAACTAACATCCAGTTTGAAGGACGGCATTTGTATTTAAAGTAAATTTATTTAATGTTATATCATGTTAAAAATTTATATAATGTCGCGGCATAGTTAACAACAGTACTGAAACGATAAGACATATTAATAACATTCCCAAGAAACAAATTCATCTGATTGGATTGGTTTACAATATTCTAATCCAACCTAAACCCAAACAAAACCTAACTATAATACGGCTTTCATAGGAAAAATTAAATTTTCTGAATCGCAGCATTTTCCATATTAATAATCACGTAATCCAACATTCATTAAGTTCCACTCGCACTAAACAAAAAAAACTAATAATTACACTGGGAAAAACAAACCAAAAAGGAATCTAATCATTTTTATAAAACAATCACAAACATTCACTGAAAGTGACGCACGATGACGTTAGCTGTCGACGGTTCTATATATTTAGATATACAACAGCTGATTATTATGATGAACGCAATATGTACCCTATAAACATTGTAGTTCTTTTTTTATTTGGCCTAGATATAAACACACGAAATTTATTCTTACAGAAAATAAAAAATAAAAATGCATTATCCCCCAAAACTGTCAACTATTAACATGTTGAATAAAGCTGTTCATTTTGTCCAGCACATTTTTACTTCATTTTTTTACATTAATGAATGATTCAGATGGCATTGGATAGTAAAGTATATTGCTAACGGTAAGTTAAACCAACAACTGTAGCTTAAGAAATCAAATGTTTTGATTGTAGAGAATTTGTAAACAAACTTAGCCCCATAAGGTTAACATTAGAATTTTAAAACGCCAAAAATGGACTTTTTAAAAGATATCACTTAAATCTTCCCGGACACATATAGAGCAACTTGTGTGTAATTTGGCAACGCATAAAGGACATACATGCATTCATTTTTATATATAGAGATGAAATCTGACTATACTGACTGATCTCAGTTTCTATCTAAAACTATAGGGCTTTTGAGCTTCAAATTCGCTTTACAGATTCTATTTAAGGTCTAGATGCGTACTAAGAGGGATAGTATTTTGTATTGTATATTAATTGATCTATTTTTATTATCTATCAAAATATCAAAACAAAGTCGTGTTAGTTACACCATTCATAACTTAACAACGAAGCCGTAATGCTATTTGACTTCGGAACATGGCCAATCTGAAAGTTAACACATGTTTACTATACGTTAGGAAGTTCGCCGGGTCAGCTAGTTTGTTTATATAAAACTCCTATGATAGAAGATGGAACTATTATCGGCTGACAAAATACAGAAATATCATACTTACATCGATAAATTCAGTTTGTTTTTGAAGCCCAGAAAAACAGAATATTTAAAAGTAATGTTTTATTTTTAATTTCCTTAAAGATACATATATTTTACTAAGTGTATCATATTAAAAATTAAATTTATAAGTTATATCTCCTTCATTACCTTCAATTCGTATATTATAAAATATTTTGAATTGCGTCTAGATCAACATGTTAACGGTTATGGTGGATTTAAGCTATTTAGATTTTTATTACGGGCATTTTACATCACGATTTTAAGTGAAACAAAGTTTCATGACATTTTGGAATCTGTAATCTGATGCCGTCCTCAGGCGAGCTTGAACCTAAAACAAAACACAATAAGTACACAATCCGGAATGAACCGGTATAAAGTTGAAAACAACAACAAAAATTAGAGCAGCCAAAAACTGCTTCAAAAGAAAACTAGTAGAAGATTTGCTTATAAAACTAGCAGACCAACCAATTAGTTAATCTTCAGTTTAGAACCGGCCATTATGGCAGCCAATTATTACAAAGAACTTAGGGATAGGGAAAACAACGAATCTGTAAACAGTATTAATAGAAATCCTAAATGAAATTCTCATGGTATTCTAACTCGGAGCAAGGCTTGTAAGAGGCATTAGGTTATCTATAAGTATAAAAGTCTTTTTGGTATGTTTCGCCTGGGTTTCAGGGTTTTTGCCGCGGCCATTTTGTTTCCGGTTCCGGGGGAAACGCCCACTCATATTCAGTTGTCTTCGAGTCTTTATGACAAGTGGACGCGTTTTGTTTCTTGTCTGCGTAATTGTTTGTGGATATTTTTGTTTTAACTTTTTTACCACTTTTAATTTGTATTGTTTTCAGCTTTATACCAGTCTGGATTATGCAATAATCGTTTTATGCTTTAGATACTAGCTCGCCTGAGTACGAGATCAGATCCCAAAACGTCGTGAAACTTTGTTTTGTTTAAAATCGTGATGTAAAATGTCCGTAATAAAAATCCAAATAACTTGTATGAATTAGTAAAAATACAAAATTATTCGCATTACCGGGTATCTAATAGTCTTGTGTCATCTTAAAATTAACTCACAGAATGATTCAATCCTGTAACCAATTTCCACGTCAGTGTGCTTGTCTAATATTTACTTTGACACAAGTCGTTTAGTAAAGTTTTGTTGTAAAGTAAAGTAACTGATTGTCAAATAGGCCTCGTCAGCACAGCGAAAACCTCTTACCTTCAGCTGGGGACGACAGGCATTCATTCACCGGATAATAGACCCTCTCAACCAGACGGTACTATGAACACATTCTAGGTATTTTGAATTGGTTTTATTTATAAACTAAAGTGATTTATAGTAACAACTACACAGACAACTAAAGAAATTTAAATTTTATGTGAATGCATTTTTTTACTTTCATCAGATGTTTTATTTAAGTAGCCTGATGATAAGTACCA
Source organism: Nephotettix cincticeps (assembly GCA_023375725.1). Lineage (NCBI taxonomy): Eukaryota > Metazoa > Arthropoda > Insecta > Hemiptera > Cicadellidae > Nephotettix > Nephotettix cincticeps. Next base: position 45,697,802 of record CM041787.1, read on the forward strand.
GTGTTACTTACTTTGCTCAGAGCTACGCTCTGGTTCTGTAAGTCAAAGGTTGCTGGATCGAAACCAGTAGCCAGCGACTCCTGTCAGATCATGAGCAGTCACCTCTGGCTAGCCTATGTGACTCACACCGCTACAGCACCTCGCCGTCTTTATCATACCACATAGGCCTATGACGATAGGCAGTTACGGTTTAAAAACTAATATTATGTTTACTTGTGGCATTGTTTTTTAGCTTTAATTGAAAATATAACATAAAATCTGTGCTGTGTACGTTTGAAGTTAACCTCTGGCTAAAGTTGGAGCAATTTAAGGTCTATTGGGGATATCCTCTGTGACCAATATCCATTTATGCATTCCCCTTCGGCAAAGCAATATTGTTTGAACATTGAGCTGATCATCCAGGCATACCTGCCTTTATTTTGCCTATTAGAGATCAAATGTTGATCATAGAGTCTCAACTGGGTCAATGGTTCATTAATTATTATAACATTCATTTTATAATCTCATGGTCATTGGCTTGATGTTAAACAACATTTTGACAAAATTTTGATAACCGATCTAGTTTACTTTAATTAAGTGGCTATTAAAGTAATGATCGTAGTAAATTAATACAAATTTCTTCGTCAGTAACAAAACTTAATGTAATCAGATCCTTGGTTTGGAATTCATTACTCTTAATTATGGGTCTATGTTATTTAGATTGTTACTGTGGATATTTTTCATCGCAATTAATAAAACCAATTTTCATGAAATTTTGAGATCTGTAATCCTATCCCGTCTATGGGCTGAAAGATTTGACATAATTCGGACTAGCTGGTATAAAGTTGAAAAGAAAAAGAGTTTAAAAAGTCTAAAGACTATCAAGTAACAAATTTCACAAAGTTACAACCACCAGAGTACTAATAAATTCATTACAAAGAAATACTAGCCACAGTGAAGATTCGGATTTACAAATTCAGGATAACCAAAATTATATCCGGGAGGTTTTACTAATCGTGATAAAAATGTTTGCAATAAAAATCTAAAAACTGTAATCAAATTAATATAACCTTGTTTAATTCCCCACGAAAACCCCACCCGGTGGTTGTGTGGGTATCCCATCATATTAACGTTTCTATATATACAGAGTGTTCTTTAATTCGGGGAGAAACTTTGAGGGGAGGTAGTACTCATCAAAATAAACAAAAAAAATTATAAACATATGTCGAAAAATCATTCGTTTAGCCGCTAGCCACCATTTTATTTTTACAAAATTCATTATATCTCAAAAACTATTGAATCTACAGAAACTAAACTTTGCACACATCTTTTTTTGACTAACGAGGAAAGTATTCTCAAAGTATAAGTGTAAATAATTGCTTTTATATTTTAAATATGGCGGTGGTTAAATTATTTTAATTTAAATAACAACAAAACCATTACCTTAATAACATTTTTGCATGATATAAAAAAGGTTACCATTTTAATTTAAAATCTAAAAATACTTTGTTGAACGAAATCAGTCGACGGAGAAAATTAAAAAAAACTCGGCACAGTATGTAAAACAGGATAACCAAAATGACCCATGGAGACCAACCAAAATGACCCATGGAGATCAACCAAAATGACCTATGAAGACCAACCAAAATGACCAAATTACCAACCAAATTATTGAATGGTTTCTCAGGGACTTAGTAGTCCCTAAGATAATCATTCGTTGGGCTAATAACAGTTCTGACCAAGGAAAATGTCAGCCTTAGTCAGTAACAATACTACTAGATTTCGCCACAATTACCTTACACTCATTTCTCATTCATAGATTAGATTACCTTTTGAAAAGGCGACCTACACAGGTAGGTATTTTTAGCCAAGTATGAATGAGAAATGGGCGTGTCCTTCAGATGATTGTGGCGCGATCTTGTAGTCTTGTTACTGACTAAGGCTGACATGTTCCTTAGACAGGACTGTTAACTGATAGCCCAACAGTCAATGACATATCATTGCTATAAGCGACCTATAGTTTAACGTGGAGTCCGAACCACTGCCTCTGAATTATGAACTATGGTCTAATTATGAGGATGGTCTTTGCAGATTAACGTAGTATTCAATAGTGCGGTCATTAATCCACACTACATCCACCAACCATAGCTCACAACTATTCACAATTCGTGACCTCCAAGTATCTGGATTACAATATAAGCCACGGTCCCAGTCTTGGCTTAAAATACCTGAATAGTTTGCCATTTTATACAAAATTTAATATAGTAGTCAAGCTCTGAACTAGAATAGAATTGTGACGGTATTGACAACACAAATATACTCTACCTTCGGATTCAATCCAAGTCTATGAATTTCCATTATCCTGAAGTCTAGATTTTCATGTAGATATTAGGAAGCAGGTGTTCCAAGTGTAATGATTAACATTTCGTAACAAGAGCATTAACGAGCACTACTGATCCAAGGATTGAGGCTCCATACGATGGATTAAATCCAAATGAAGATCTTCTGTTCACAGACATTGGCAACTGCGCTATATATCGATGATTCGAACAAATTTTGATTCAGTTGAAAATAACACTGAAAATTGGAAGCGTGATTACCACATTTGTAAATTCATATAAATGTTAGTCGTACAATTGTGATTCATAAAAATATAGTTATTTTTATGGAAGTGACTTCATTTAGTAATTCCGTCCTTTGTACGGGCTGTATAATTAAGTTTTAAAATTCAAGATAGTTATGTTATAACTATAATAATAACATAAACATTATAATAAACATATTAATAACATAAATAAGATTAAATTAGTACATCTGTGTCATTATTAAAATTTTTATACGTTAAGATAATAATTCAATTTAGTTACGGACACAGTAGCACAGGAGTAACTCCCTTGCCCAAAAAGTCAAAGGTTGTGGATCGAATCCAGCGGCCGGCGACTTCTGTCAGATCATGAACGGTCACCTCTGGGTAGCCTGTGTAACTCACGTCTCTACGGTACCTCGCTGTCTTTAATTCATCAGACAGGTCCTTGTGTTATGGTTATGAGCAGTGGGGTTTTTTTAAGAAAGAAAAATAGTATAATTTTTGAAATGTGTTTAAAATCAATAAAAGTGTAAACAAACTAATCTTGGTTTTAGTAATTGTTTTGTTTAAAGACCATTTCTTCGAATTAATTTACTTTTATGGATGATATGCTTAGTAAAACGTGTTGCTAATATTGCTCAAAACTGGATTTTTAAAGCGTTTAAAGAAGAAAAAACCCGTCTAAAAAGGTGTAGAATAGTTCAAATAAGTTTAATCACAGTGGATGCTTGCGTTTAAATGGAGAAACGTTACAGACATACAAATAGACAGCAAGACATAAATTTATATAAGACCCATTTCGGAATATCTGTGATATAAATTTACAAATAATGAAAAATATAACAATGTCAAGGAATTTACTGACAAGACTCTATTTTTGTTGTATATAGAATATGAATCATAAATATCAATCACTATATTCCATATAGTAAATAAAAATTTTAGAGATTAAAACGACCTCGTCATTGTCAAGTACTCAATTTGTATACTGTCATAAAAGTTAACTATATAAACCCTTAAAAGCCAGTAAAAATGATAAATGAACTCGCAAAGCCTGCTCAACAATAATCTGAACAATCTGGCTAACGCAGATGTTTACTCTGTCAACAATCACAGTCTATTGTTTGAATATCCGGTGTAATCAGCTGTTGGGGGAAACCGGAAATTATTTTAACATTTCGCGATAAATTAATGACTCATCATAGTCTACGATGTACATCCTACTTTCTACATCATTGTTGGTAGATTATGTTAAGTGTTTTAAAATTTGTGACAAATTGAAATTGTAATTTCATGTTTCAATTTCAAATATACTAAGTACAATGAATATGAATACCACGCTCAAGAAAATAAACCAATAATAAAACTACACTTCAAACAATAATGTAAAGAAATGAAGAAATTAAACTGTTTCTAATGGATAGGGAATAACTACAAATAAATGACAAAATCGAAACAAATAAATTCCGAGCCTTGTCTGTCCACAGCAACGAATTAATATATTTTTAGTTATTTTCACTTTTTCTTTCAAAACAGCCTTAATTGATCTTTTCTAAATTTCTGTCTATCTGTCTCTCCGTCCGTCTGTATCTGTATTTCTGTAAAGAAAAACAGGATATTTTGTAAAGCGTCTCCGTGAAAACTGAAAGTACATACTTTAAATAAAGTTTTTTTAACTATTCTACTTTCAGACCTTTTGGATAGTGTTTTTATTTTAACTAACACATGGCTCCATGGAATCAAACTAAGAAGCTATGACAAAAACTACTTCTAGCTCTTTATAAAATGGTAACAGAGTTTTGAAGTAATAACTATGTGCATTATGCTTATAAGCATAAAAAGGGATATTGTAAATGTATTATTTTAATAACTATTCTCTATGGTCTGAAAGTAATAGAAACATAACCTACATACAATGGAAAATTTTGATATTATACATTACATTGGTACGTATAAACTTCAGGTTTTATACGTTGCTTTAATTACTATAGATTATTTATAGATTTATTATTTTAAAATTTCTATATCAGACGGATAGCAGACTAGGGCTTAAATTATTATACAAATTATATGCATATTTTTAAGTTTACAGTAAGTTTATTTCTCGTATCATTACCGATGTAATTAGGCCATCTATTTTTTACTGATTATTTAATTCATTACGCCTTAGAATTATATTTTTTCTAGTAATAATAATGATAGAGATTTATCATATAAACGTTTCCAACAAGATTTAAAAAAATATTACCATCAATTAGCACGTCCTCTGTAAGATAATGTAAAATTAATGGTGTAATTAATGTGTATAATTAATGGTCAAGAAGCAAGACACTCGAATCATGACAAAATATAACCCTAATATCCTAAACTAATAAATACAAAGAAAAATACATTATCACTCAATTGTTATACAGATAAACTAGACAATTTTTATTATTATTAAAATGCTATGTACGTTAAGAAAAAATTGCGTTGTATAATTTTGGAATAGGTTTGAGATAAATTATTAATACAAAAGCTAACTTTGATTTAAATTTATTGGATGTTGTTTATTTATTTTATTAAATATCACTTTAATAGATCATCTTATCAGTCAAACTTTGGAAATATTTGTCTAATATTGGTGAATTTGGTAATATAATAGATATAAATAAAATATAATTTATGTTGTTCCTGAAGCTTCTTTGCCAATGAAGAGCCAACCTTGTACTGGCGGTTTCAACTCAGGCTTCCTCAAGATGTCACCGACCTGGAAAATCTTCCTTTTGTTTGAACTATATCACAGAACAAGTCCTTTCTGTTATTTCATTCTTGTTCTTTATTTTATTAATTTTTAATTATTTGTTAGTTGTTTTAAAATTAATAATCTCATGGTGTCTCTGAATAGAGCAAACCCGCCAGTTATAACTGTTTCACTGTGTGCTTAATTTGTCTATAATATTGGTACAGATATAAACCTTTATAAAAAATCTAATATTACTCAAAGCTAGAACTTTGAGTCTTCATTATTTTACTTTAATAGTTCATAGGTCAGTTTAACACAAAAAACATTTCCAAACGTTTGGAATTACGAAAAAATGTTTTATCATAGGGGATACTTTGGGGTTTTACAGTGAACCGTTACAAAAGTTCCTTAATTTTCGTTACAGAAAGATGGGAAGAAATTCAAAAACTCCCTTTTAGGGTTTCTGAGTATAAAACGTAAAGATAAAAAACTCTTTAGCTTTTTAGCAATATACAGATAAAAGGTTACTTTTATTCATATAAATATTTGAAAAAAATGTTTATAAACTTAATTTTTACCACAGAGTATGAAAATGTTTGAGAATAATCAATTCAAACTTTTATTTGAGGCAGTTCGTCTTTTAAATGTAATTATTTCTTGATGTATATTTGACCATTAAGAGCCAGCAGTTTAAGGATAGACAATGAAATCTATTCAACTAAAGACACACAAAGACGGGAAAAGTGCTGGCTGTACATTTTCAAACGCTCTCTCGATTCTTTGATACACGACCCGCTCAGACCGAATAGCCTCATTTATTCACAAAATCTCGTATAAATTGGATCCCGCTGATGGAGTTTGCATCTTTAAAAGCGTCTAAGCCTTATTTTGTGTTTCTCTTTTCATTACGGTGAAATAATTTGATAAGTTTATCAAAAGGTCTAAAGAACAAAAAAAATCAAATTAAATAACACTTAGGTGTGTTTAAAATTTCTCGATTATTAGATCGATTATCGATCTTTAATGCGAAATTCAGTTTAAGGTATCATATAAAGTAAATAGCACTATATCTCCCAATAAAACGAAAATATCAATTTACTTCGCAAACGAATTTCATTAAATATTTTAAACGTCAAATTGTGTTGACAGTTTAATATGCAGTAATTAAATTTTATTAATATTTTCAGCTTTCCATGTAATTAAATCACTGTTTTATTTTAAGTAAAAAATGCAATAAATTTTTTTTAATTACTTAATGCTATTAAAAGTAGCAAAGTTCTTTTTTAACAGTTATATTTTGGTCTTTTTGGAGTTACTTTAACATTTTTCAAATTCATTTTATCAAGGTGAACAATATGACCACACTAAAATCATTATTGCTGCAGCCTCGTTCTTGCACAGACAGACGGGATACAGATTGAAAAACTTTTTTTGTTTACAGAACATCAAAACTCATTTCCATTATATCATGTAAAATGTATGGTATTAAACACATTGGTTAAAGAAATATAGTATTTTATCTGTGCCACATAAATTTAAGTATATTCGAAATAATTTTAAAACCATAAGGTATTTACAACACATTTTTATTGCACTTAGTAATCAACTTTTTTCTATGTTATAAAAGTTTAATTTTATGATTCATATACATTTTTTATTATTTTTCAATTATTAATGCATAATATTTCTCACTTTATCACATAATTACATATCACATCATTAAATAAAATTAAATGAAAAATGTCTATATTATGAACTACAATATTGGTCACCAAAAACGATTGTTTTAACTATACAATAGTGTGCAATGAAATTTTAACAAATCATTGTATTTGATCAATTTTAAACGAGTAGAGTGTAAAACATTATAGCGCATAACTGAAATCTATATAAAACTACAGTTTGTAGAAAATTAAACCAGAAGTGACAGCAATATTGAACTAATATTGTTGCTTTGAGAATGTTGTTTGAGAATGATATAGAACTGGTTGTATGAGATTGAGTTGATAACACACCGCACTATTATTGGTTGTGTCAGTGCTGTTTTCAACAGAAACGAAAACGCATCACAGTATGTGAATAAACTCTTTAAATAAAGATGCCAGTGAAAAGATCTTTACATAATTTGTTTTTAAAATTATAAGGGAGTGTGTTATTCGTTCAATACTTTTATTGTATTTTTACGCGTTTGTGTTTTTAACTACATAACGTTCGTTAAAAATTGAAAGTTTCAATTACAGATATTGATTATATTATCATGTTTTCAATAATACTATACCTATCCATCATGCACAATACAAAAACTATATTGGTGCAACAAATAACCCCAACACTCCGCTTCCGAGCTGGCGGTGCGACACAAGATAGCATACGTTCAGAACGGATCATGGAGCACTACGGTGTATATAGTTTTTAATTGAAATGATTAGGTAATGACCTGAAAACGAGAGGAGTTTTTCCACTTCCAGAAACGTTGTGTAGTTTAAAAAATCACAGACGCGTTGATAAATATTTAAGTTCAAAATCCAGTAAAAGATATTGAATAATAAATTGTTTATTTAATTTTCAGAGATGTTGAATAGTACTTTTTAGAGAAGTGTTTTAAACGATCATAAATGTGTAAAAAGATCATCTAACTGTTACCAAATATTTTTATTATATCATTATTTGGTACTCGTATCTTGAAACAGGTATAATGGTTATAGTGTCTACTTCATAATCTGAAACTGAAGGATGCCGGTTGTATCCTGAGAAAAATCTTAACAATATGACACGCTACTGTGGTTCGATACTTGACCCTGATGTTAGCAAATTTCCTATGGAAAATGAGCTATTCACATGACCCCCATGGTGACAGTTAAGCCCGGGACCATGATAGAAGTACATACCTCAACACCCTGAACACGTTTTAGGGTAATTCTAATATATATGTCTCGACACGAAACGGCCGCAATTATTGTCAGATTATAATAAAATTTGGTTAGAATTTGTGTGGTGAACAACGCAATCGGACTACTTCTACACTTTTGTGGGGTTTTTTACCCCAAAAATGGGGTTTTAATTTTATTTATATATAGTTAAAAAACAAATTTTCCTTTTCATCATTGTATTTAGCTCAAAAAAGCATACAATTAAGTATTCTGAATCATGACTCTAGGACAATTGGTTACTTATATTTATAAATGGTAAACACAGTACCATTGTGTTATGCTAATCTTAAGGAAAATAGCTAAAACTCACTTATTTACTTAAATATTCTTCTAAAATTTGGGATGCAAGTTCGTCGTAAAACCCAAAATTTAATATTTCTTACCGCAGCAAACCTACGTATTCATTGTAATTCTTACGAGATAAGTTAGTATTACTCGCTTAGTTATTTAAATAATTTGATAAAATGTTGCATTTGTTTTAACTTGGTGAACAGTGTTAGTATAAGCACATTACCATGTAAAACAATCCTTATTGCAGCAAACCCGCATACTCAGTATTATTTGATTACTATGGTGGGTAATAATATACATTAAGTTCTAAGAAATTCTCTCTACTCACGCCAGCGTGCTGCGTGCGATCTCGTCAATAACTGACAAGATGATCAAGATCAATTATTATTATTATTGACTAATTTATCAGCTGATATTGCTCTGTTACAAAACTACATCATTATGTCGTACCTATATTTTACTATTCACCGGAGCAGGTCAGCGTTTTGTGAGTGGGAATATGACGAAATAGTTTAGTGCATGACTCATAAGCACATAAGGTAAGTAAATAAGCATGTTTCATGTAACCTTCTAGTGTCAAAGTTTTCTGGCCACACTAGCCTCTTACGTGACCTAAAGACTACTTATATAAGCCTTGACCAACGGCTTAAGATGGTGGGGGGGGGGGGGGGGGGGGGGGGGGGGGGGGGGGGGGTGGGGGGGGTGGGTGGGTGGGGGGGGGGGGGGGGGTGGGGTGGGGGTGGTGGGGGGGGCGGGGAGTGGTGGGTGGGGGGGGGGGTGGGGGGGGGGGGGGGGGGGGGGGGGGGGGGGGGGGGGGTGGGGGGGGGGGGGGGAAAGTGACGTTAGGGACAACTGAAATCCGCTAGGTCGGCGCTAGTGTCGCTTATTCGTTACGCATATGTGACTTGTTTAAGATAACAATTCTGTTTTATTTTTAAAATTTTAAACATGTCTAGACCACCAAAATGAAATATTCTATAAGTTTATCGTATCAAAAAGGTGGCCCCTTGTAGTATACGAAAATGTTTTCTTATTTCAAAATGTCACATAGGTTACATGAAAAATGTCTGTTATTCATCCACGTTCCAAAGATTTCTGCTCAAAAACATGAGCATTTCCCACACTGCTTGCACATAAAACGCCAAATTTTTTAAGCAATTACTCTGCGACTCGAAAAGTTTTCAGTAAAAAGTTGAAAGAAGCATTATGCCAAAGCATATTTGTGATACAATCAACAAATAAACGTATAAATTATCAATTTAAGTTAGTCGATTTTTTTACCCGCACCACCTTAACATCCCTTCCGAAGCACGGCAGCAGTCTTGGGAAATAAAATACACATGTGTCTTTACCGAATATCGAACCTGAGTCGTATAAGTGGTGTTCAGTGCTCTATCCACTCTGCTACCACCACCACATACATGCTGTAACACCCACAGTCTTGACTGGTCTTTCGGCCAGTTTTTCTCGTAACAAAGTGAAAGGTAGAAGTAAAAGATACATTTTGGAGGTGGGTTAACCTTTTCCGGTCTCCACGGGCCGCTGACGGCGTTAATGTACCGGAAACCGGCTGATGACGTTACACGGCCACCGCCACCGTGATATCTTCGTAAAGCTCAGCTTTATTGTGTGCCATTTTTTGTCGAAATCCAAAGTGAACTTACGTAAATGCAACCGAGACTTACAGTTATAATATTTAATTTTATATCTTATTGTGTAAAATGTTATGAAAATTATGTTTTGCAGACTTCTTGTGTCTTTTTTTAATTTGTTGTTGTTTTTGTGGTCTCTTTTTTGAGTTGTGATGTAACGGTCAACAAAAATAGACAAAAATTCATTGCAGAGATAATATTAATGTTGCTTTTGGAAATGTTAAGGAGTTATATTTAAAGTCATTACAATAAAAGGCTTACATTATTTTAATCATTCACGGGGTATAACCTACCACGGCTTAGAGTTGTGGAAGTTTATTTTCAAGTTTTCAAAAAAAACACATACACACATGTTTCTTTCTTTTCATTTTAAGTGTTCTTTTCTTCAAAAACACAAATTCGGAACTTTTTTTAAACATCTACGTCGAAATCCAAACAAAAACCTTTCAAAACACTCACACATATTTTTTAAACTGGTGGATGTTAGGTCATGAGTTTAGGCAATTTTTGACAATTTTTACAGTCATAACATGACATCTAGAATAGATTTTTTTATGTTGAACTCATTTCAATAATTATTTTATCTTTCAAAATTTAAAAAATGAAAAATAGAATTAATGACAGGTTGAGTTTGTTGACCAGTGGAACCTCCTGGAATATTTGTGTCTATTAGTAGTTTTTAAACCATAGATTTGGCTCATATACTTAACTTAAACATTAATTTAAACTTAAATATTCATTCTAATTTGCCTCTCATTTTATACTTAAAGTTTCAAATTAATAAAATAAAAAAATTAAGATTTTGTCGAATTGCCAAATTGTGAAACGAGATTGCACGCAGCTATCTGGCGTGAGTATAGCGAGTTTCATAGAACTAATATTATTCCCATCATAGTAATCTAATAATACCAAGTATGCAGGTTTGCTTCAATAAGGGTTGTTATACAATGTAAAACAACTGTTCATGGTATATTACAAAGATTATTAACTATTAAAAAACAAATACCAATTTATTTTTAATTTATGTCGATAATTAAGTGAGTTAAACCAATTTATCTATTCTTCTTAGGAATTACATGGGCAATGAGTACGTAGGTTTGCTGATGTAAGAAAAATTAAATTTGGGAGTTTTATTTATTTTATGGTAAGACCTAACTAAATAGACTTGCATACCAAGTTTTGGAAGAATAATAAGGTAAATAAGTGAGTTATTGGTTTTTAGTTGTTCTCCATGAGATTTACATTAGACAACGTACTGTGTTGACCATTTTGAATATCTCAGTAACTAACTGACCTAGAGTTATGATTCTAAATACTAAATGGCGTGTTTTTAGCTGAATTAAATAATAAAAAGGATTAGTTTAAATTTTTTCCACAACCCACAAGTACCTACCTCATAATTAGACCAGTTCGTAGTTCATGAGCAGTGGTTTGGACTCCACGTTAAACTATAGGTTCCATGGATACGTCATTGATTGTTGGTCTGTTAATTAATTAACAGTTTTGTCTAAGGAACATCTCAGCCTTAGACAGTAACAAGAACTACAAATCGCGCCACAATAATCTAACATTCAATCCTCATTCATACTTGGCTTAAAACACCTACCTTGTAGTGTGGTTGCCATTTCAATAATGTAATCTAATCTAATCATGCTGTGAAATCAGTTTTCAATAACACACTGAAGTTTATTCGATTTTTTATATTAGTAATTTTATGAAACGAACAATACATTTGAGTAAGTGTGCAGGCTTTACACGAGTATTCAGGATCAGTTCATGCGTGTACACAATGATGACAGGTTTAAGCCAGAATCCAATAAATTAAACATGAAGTGGCATCTCTCTCAATACAATAACCCCTGTGAACTTTGTCAACAATCAAAGGTTATTGTTTGAACTTCCGGTGCAATCAGCTGATGGCAGGAAACCAATTGTTACGTCAGTGGTGGTAGTTGTATTGCAATTGTTTTCACTATAACAAGCTATTTAATTAAAAATAATGGTACTTTCTTATTCTACCGCCCGCCGTCATCGACGAGTATTAGAGATTAAGTGTTGTATAAAGGTAAGTTAAAGATTCATAGTATATATCAGTAAGCACGTCCTTTTTACGGGTTGTATGGCTGAGTGAGTACAAAGATACTTATTATAATGAATACATATTTACCTGAAATAAAGTAAATAAATAAAACAAATTAAAATAAATATATATATTCTCACCTAATTTCTTCCGTATCAATTTTAAAATAGATAAATTATATAAAATCAGAAAACACGTAAGGTTAGTAAAATTTGGTTTACATTAAGAAAATAATTAAATATATCATAATTAATTTAAAATTTGATTAAATACATTGATCAGTGAATAAGCTAATATTGATTTGACAGCTGGCTATTTTTTCTGTTAAATCTTTCTGGGAAAAGTTGAATTCAGTGTCCGTGGTAAACGCAGTACATATCTGAGAGCGCCCAATGTTATTCTTATGGAAAACGTTAAACATTCAGAAGAAATTTGAAACTACTTCTGATTAAAAGAGAATATTATAGGGTTCAGGATTTTTTCAAGTGTTAAGTTTATCTTTTTTATAAATGTTTTATTTATATGTAGTGTTTTAAGTGTTATTCATATACTCCTAAGAAGTAATATATTGACGAATTGTCCATGCTTTTGTTTAAAAGTTTTATGACAATAAAATATTTTGATTTGATTTGATTCATTTCTTCCTTATTTCCCAAAATTTTCCATGAAACTTGGCATACAGTGTAGGATGATATTTCACATCAAAACCCACCTAAGACATATTGGTATTACTGGAGTGGAGGGTTATGTCCCTAAATATTTCTAATAATAATTTTAACTTTTCTCTTGTTGTTAGTATAAGAATTGTATGATTATTTTTGAAACAATAAACTTTTAAATGAAAATTTAAGAATATATTAGTCCTGTTAGATGTTCCTAATTACCTAAGGGAGGAAGTGTGTGCAAGTCACCGATCGCTTATTTGGATTTTGTAAGATTTTCTGTAGAGACCTAACATCACTTACATAAATAAACCCCGTAGCAATATTTTCACCGAATCGGATTGTGCGAGACGAAGTGGTCCCTCCAGATATTGTAAGAACGAGAGTGTTTGTGGGGCTGGCATATCGTTATTCATGTAGCCAATGTCGTGTTCACGTCAGCTACGCGGGCGAACTGAATATTCGGTTTCGTCATCAAGCGCATTGTTGCTTAATGATAAGATAACAATGTAAGCCCTGAATTCATTTGTCCCGGATTTTTAGATTTTTATTTTATTTCAACGTCGGTGGAATTTACCTAATTTACCAAAAGTTTTTTTTGTTTAGTGTTTTTCTGTGACTTTTGATATTTTTAACATTTTAATTAGGAACGGTTCGAACCCTGGTCGAGCTACTTCCTAACGTTTATCTGTTGTGAAGAAGCATAATTAATTAATAGCCTAATGACAAAGTGGCAACTAGGTTTAGGAATAAACCCTTGTGGCATTAGACCCGGCGGTCTTTCACATTTGATGGAGGCACTATAACCACTAAGGCAGTTAAAAAGATTGTTAAAATATTTTTTTCATAACCTATAATAGAAATTCGTAATTTACTTTATTTATTTTCATCCCATGGGACTCAATGACATATTTAATACCAAGGGACAAAAATAGACACTTAGTATCAAGGGACAAAAAGTGATAAGAATAAAATAGGAAGGATCCAGAAACACTCTGTACACCAATAAATATAGGGAAAATTGAGCAACATACGGTTTGTTGGGTTGGCAGAACTGACCTATGCATTTACGGTGTTCTTCTGATAGGCGGCCATTTTGATGATGACAAAATGGACAATGGAAGTGAAGATTTAGGTCGTCAAGTTTTGATTTTATTGTTGTGTTCTAAAAACAAAAGTAAAAATTTACTTTTAATTTGTGAATATACAATATATATTTTCAAAAACCTACTTTTAACTTTATTAATTACATCATTGAAATGCAGCTTCGTTGAGCAAAGGATCCTATAAAGGTAAGTACTTCAATTATAATTTTTATTAACTTAAAGCTATTTTTATTTGTGTAAGTTGACGAAAAATGCGGTTTGCATCATAGAATTTACGTTCTTGTCCCTTAGGAAATTGTCCACCTCGGCCACGCTATTTTAAGTGAAAAAAGTTTCACTTGAATCCCGAGTTGCACAAATCTGAATAAAACCTACGGGAATAAAATGAAAGGCGGTTATTTTAGGTTAGTTTGCAATTTTTTCACGACTGAAGTGACAGCTGATAACTGAGAACAAGAAGCTAAATGATTATAACATGGGGTGTGACAAGCAACTATAAATGAATAAAAATTAATACTTTAACGTAAATAAACCAGGTTGAATCTGGTGGCATATTTGTATTCGTTAATAGGAACTTTTACTGCCATATTTGTTTAAAACATTGTTATTAATACATATTTCATGGAAAATAAAATTCAAGGTGAAAAAACCGTGAGTAACCTTGCCTTTCATTTAAGTTTTTAGTCGTATTTCCGGAACAATATATATTAAATATTTTATCCATTAAAATATTAATCAATTTACAAAATGTCTACCACGAAAGCTTCACGTTGTATTAATATTTTACAATTGAGTACAACAACAATTGAGTACTCTTTAGTTATAACATGTGTGAGTTTCGTTAGACAGAAGAAATCAGAAATAATTTTATTAGGTCCAAATGTGGATTAGCTTTGAACGAAATCTTTTAGGTTTGGAAGGACGTAATGTGTGAAAGGCCTTTCAGATTACGCGGCAAAGTGGCAAGTTGTCGTCTTCGACTTTTCCAAAACTTTCCAAACTTTAATTTGTTCTGCAGCTCCCACCCTCCCCTTCCTCTATGTCAGTCTACACCGAGTCTAGCAGTCTAGCAACCTTTATGGAATACCTAGTTGTAGTACATTGGCTTATGTAAAGTCATAAGTTTGGTTTTAACTACTGTGTAAGTAAATATTCAAACCATCTTTAAATTCTTCCGTTTTTAGGAAGCACAATAAAAATATAGTTAAAAATATTTTATAAATATTTACATTTTACATATATTTTTTTCGGTAAATGTGAAAAAAACTTTTTTGCATTATAAAACTTTTTCAAATTAGATTACAACAATTAATTCAAGTTTGAGTATTGTCATAGTCATTATTATTTCAGTCACTTTCAAAACAAAGTTTATTTATTAAAATGAAAAAACCAAACATTTTCAATTCGTAATATTAAATCATTATTTATACTTAGTTTATACATTATTAAAAGTTAGTCTTGCATCTAATAGCTCCTCGTTATAGTTATTATTATTGAACATAAGAAATATTTTTTCTAGGAACTTAAAGGATTATACTTATATATAGATTATTTTCTGGAGAAATGTATAAAACTACTTTTTAGCATTTATTTATTTAATTATCCATTGGATTTGTATTCATTTTCATATTAAATTAACGGTCATAACGATACAGGCTTGAAAAAAAGTGTGCGTGTTTTAACTAAATTAATAAATTATTGATGGTTTTTATTTATATAATAATTAAAATAATCGATGATAGAAGTGGAAAAAGTTATGAGTTGGAAATAAGGAAAATATTTAACGATAAAGCTTCGAATGATTTAATATGGAGATTAAGTAATGAATTTTAATACGAATTAGCTTAAAATGATTAACAATCAACTTAGAAAAAATTAATTGTAAAAAAGTTGTATGAAATAAGAACTAGTATGAAAAATCCGACCCAAACAAATGTAAATATTTTGATAAAACTTTTACATGTTAAAAATCAATAACAGCACACACTGGACATGGTATTTTATTTCAGTTATACGAGTTTCAAACACAACGAAGTTTGCATAAATTTGCATAATTAAACACGGCCATCATTTGCATCAATTGACGTATACAATTTGCATTTGTGGTCATCGATCTATTAGGCGATACAAATATCGTAGCGGAAATTGTTTAATAATTAGATAAATTTCTTTAAAAAAATATGGTTGCTGTCGTAAGAAAGTTTTAAAACTAGAACCTTTGGAAATATACCATGAGTATGCCTAAAGATTCCCGTAATAGTATGACGAACTCAGAAAACCTCGACTGTGGTCAGTGATTTATTATACTGCATATCAGCAACTCAAAATCAATTAAAAGTAAAACTGTTAACCAGTAAACGAAACTACAGAGAGAGAAACAAATCTAAAATCTGTGACAAATAACTTAGATCATAGATATGTCGAAGGGGGTTGCTTCTTGTGACCTAGCTTGTGCATGTACAGCAATAAACAAACGCATTCAGGTCCGAATTTCCTTTTTATCTGATGTTCGAGAAAACTACCGGCTCTGTTTGACGACTAACGTAACCCTTTCGGCAGTGACATCTATCAAGAACTTCGTAAACTACATTCCGTGCTGCCCACTATGATTGAATCTCGAAAAAATAAAATAAAAAATAAGAAATGTTTCTAATAACACCCTGCAGTTTCTCTATTAACTTCATTACTGATGTATTGTAATACAACATTTCTGGTGACGTGATCAATATAATTTTTTGCGTAATTGTTAACCCCTCAGAGTTTAGACAAACCCATATCAATTCACTAACCATTGGCTGGGATGATGGCGTGTTCTGTAATCCAGAAATTTTGAAGTCACGAATGAACGGTGACCAATAGATGTGGTATTCTCTTGTGTGGATTAACGTCCGTACTATTACATACTTCGTTCTTCCGCAAAAACCATCCTCATAATTAGACTTTACTTATACTTTATAGTTTTAACTGAAATGATTTAACTGATCTTGCAGTCTTGTTACTGACTAAGGCTGACATGTTCCTTAAACAGGACTGTTAATTAATAGCCCCAACAGCCGATGGTAGCTAATGGACCTACAGTTTAACGTGGAGTCTGAACCACGCCCTCTGAATTACGAATTGGTCAAATTATGAGGATGGTCTTTGCGGATTAACGCAGTATTCAATTGTGCGGACGTTAATCCACACAAGAGATCACTACTCCCACTGACCATCTCTCACAACAATCCACAATTCGTGAACTCCAAGTAGCTGGATTACAGGACGTCGCCACCGTCCCAGTCAAATATACCAGACTGGTATATAAATATTCATAGACCAGTTCATATTTCAGAAGCAAAGGTTGTTCGAATCCTTAAACTGTAGGTCCCTTGAGATTTCATCGGTTCTTGGGCTCTTAATTAACAGTCCTGTCTAAA
Organism: Nephotettix cincticeps; assembly: GCA_023375725.1. Lineage (NCBI taxonomy): Eukaryota > Metazoa > Arthropoda > Insecta > Hemiptera > Cicadellidae > Nephotettix > Nephotettix cincticeps. The sequence goes on from CM041787.1 coordinate 45,715,230, forward strand.
ACCATATGATTGTAGCACAATCATCTCATACTCATTTCTCATTCTTACTTGGCTTAAAATACCTACATGGTAATGGCATTATATTACGATAAAGTTAAATAAACCCTATTATTTATTATTATTTGTAGCTATAATTATTTTTATCTAATAAACAGAGAGCAGTTGTTAACACGGGTATAAAACAGAGAGTCCAACACGCAGTGTACAAGTAGAACTCCCTCAGTGGAGCACCACTCCAGACCGAGTGGCGCTCTGCTTGTGCAAACAACCCTTCCTTTTAGTGACCTTTCCTTCCGTTTATGCAAAAATGTAACAATGCAATCGAGAACTTTGTCATCAAGTAGGCTATATTCAGCTGCGCAAGAATCCATAACGATACATTTATCGATTCACTCCATAGATTGAAACTTACGAGTATTTTATGGATGGATGCGAGTTCACTTGGCCAGAATGAGACTTAGTTGAATTCTGTAAGTCTTTTGAGATTTTTGCGCTTGACTTACCAATGAATATTGTTGAAAATTCGTCTTTAAGATCAAACGTTACGTTAAGAGATTACGTTATTATTATTACCTTTTTTAAATGGTGACCTAACTGGGTAGGTATATTGAGCCTGGTATGAATGAGAAGTGGGTGTAAGATGATTGTGGCGTTATCTTGTAGTCTAGTTACTGACTAAAGCTGACATGCTCTTTAGACAGGACTGTTAATTAATAGCCCAACAACCAATGGCAATAAAGGACCTCCAGTTTAACGTGGGATCTAACCAGTTTTGCTACTAAATTACGAACTGGTCTAATTATGAATAAGATCTTTGTGGATGAGTGCGAACGTTAATTCACACATCAGAATCCACTGAGCATCGCTCATAATTATCCACAATTCGTGACCTGCAAGTAGCTGGATTACAGTACACACCACCGTCCTGGGGTGCCATATTAAAATATCCACAGATGATATTACTTTATAAATAAATCAATCACGAAAATTTACACAAAAATATCAATTTAGTATAATATTAAGTTAAAATGAATTAAGACAAAAAGAGATTATTTTAGTTTTAAAAGTACAACAAGATAATTGAATGATGTTATGAGAAATACCAAATAGATTTTTAGATATAAATTGTATTCCAAAGTTCGCCTAGCTTTAACTTGACATATCATACGTAATTCACCAAGTCTAGAAAGCCGAGGAATATGAGTATAATGAAAAGAACGTGGAGTCCCAGCCTTCTGTAATCCGCATCGCGGAACATCTTTATATCTCTTTAAACACAGCCAAAAAAACATTGTATAAAATGAATAATTAACTCAAAAAAGTTATGAGTGATATATTTTCAGTCGAAGCTACAATAGGCGAATGTTTTAAGTTAGATAAATACACCGATTAATTGAACCGAATTTGATTGTTATGAGAAATACCAAATATATTTTGAACGATTTTTAGATAGTAAATTGTATTTCCAAAAAGTTCGCCTAGCTTTTACTTGACATATCATCACGTAATTCGGTTATCCAAGTCTAGAACAGCCGCCATCTTAGGAATATGTGTCGTGTAATGAGGTCAATATGTAAACGTGAGTCCCAGTTTCCTTCTGTAATCCGCATCGCGGAAGGACTCTTTATATCCTTCTCACGAAAACACCAGCCCATAAACTGGAAACATTATGTATGGAAATGAATGAATTTTTTCATATGACAGAGTTTTACACTTTTTTAACTACATTATATGATTTTTGAACTCATCCTTAGAACAATAATCTTAGAATGTAACCGTTCGTCATACCCATACAACTGAAAGTCTTTTGAAAAATCCAAATTTCTGAAAAACGGCTCTAACAATTTTTAATAATTTTATAGTTTATAGTGTACACAGTACTAAACAATTTGACACCACCCGCATGTTTGTAAAAATGGCGGTTCAAAAGTTATGGGCTTTTAAATGTCAAAAGTCATTTTTTTAAATTTTATAATAAACGCAGTACGTTGTCTGAAAGCGCCCAATGTTATTCTTATGAAGAATATTCAACAATCATTTTCATTCTTATTTTCCAACCGTTTTCCATGAAACTTGTTATGATGCGTAAGGTCAAATCACCCAACAAAACAACTCCAAAAAGCTTGGTATTACTGGGAAGGGGGGTTCCCCCCATACAATTCGGACAATTATTTCAACTTTGTCGTTCTTGTTTTTATTTTCAGAAATGGGATGATTATTTTGGAAACAATAAATTATTAAACGATATATAGATAAACTTTAAAGGAAATTATAGTTTTATTACAGATTGTCTTTTTGAATTTACTTAAGGGAGAAGGTGTGTGTCAGTACACTGATTTATTTTATTTTATTTTATTTTATTATTTTTGTATTACTGTTACTAAATGAGATATACTCCAGTATTTCTGGTCACAATCACTGGACAATTTGGCCAAGTTTTCCTCAGTGACTTTTATTTGGTTGTAAATTGTTTCGTTACAAGAAGGAAATAAATCAGTATTCATATTCTTAACCGTGTCAAATAATAAAGTGCAGGAATTAAAAAGGAAATGATTACAAATACAAGTTGAGAAATGAGACTTTGATTTGAATAGTAGCGTAGTTCTAAAAATTTAATATTTCTATAATAGTATAAAGAAGTACTATTTCCGTCAAAATATCAAATTTGAGTGTTTTTGGATAGTCCACTTTCAAATTGATCGAAAATTGCTTGAATAAATAATTGATCAAAAGAGATTTATTGACCTGTTTTGCTTTTGGTCCCAAATAACATGACACGTGCTTGTCTTTAAAATTGATATTTCAAAGGGCTTCTAAATTTAAAAATACTTGTGTTTAATTTCTGTCAAGATGATAAATTTATGAAACGATTTGATTACCACTATTAAATACAATTTTTCAAAGCTAAAAAAGTTCGTATTTTGAATCATTAATCTGCGACTATCTGTTCTAAAAGACAATTTTGATTTCCTGCCCGTGGTACATGTAGTAGCGTTTCCGAGAGCGAATAGCGTTATTATTTTGGAGAAAATATTTTTTTAATCCATGCAACCTTATAAGCAGTAACGCTTCGCCCAATAAATCAATTTTTTAAACTTTGGGGGTTATATTTTGGAAAAAAACAATTTTCAAGCTGTTGAAAAATATCATAGATTATGATCGTTTTTTTATGTTTAGTTTTTTATTGACTTAAAGAAGGAAGTATTTATTGTTTCACTTGCACTATTTATTATTTTTTCGAATTATTTATTTTAGTTTGTAGATGGATATTCAAAGGTTCTATGATGTGTAGTTGAGATTAAAAAAATACCTTCGTAAGTCTCGTAGTTTTTTTTTAAATAAGCCAAAGATAGCCTGTAGCTAAATACTCTGTCAAAGACTCTGCCTGCTTCCACGTATATCCTTAGCTAATAATAAATTAAAATATCATTACTTGATTATAAAATATGAGAGAAGGAATACATTATTTGTAATGGGTTCTGCCAACAAGGAAGATATTACAAATGTGACCAAGCGCATAATGGAAAGGTCAAAAGCTGGCATTATGCTAACCTTTGATCTTTTCAAGAGGAAAACAAATTTATTTTTTCTTAACTTAACATTACGATACACCTTTTTATGTCTTAGCTAAACTGACATGGAAGACTTTATAAAGAATTCATATACTTTGACATATCGTGCATCTACTTTTTTATTTTGTTATTATAATGAGGATGAATTTAGCCTAATAAACCCCAAGGTTTAATCAGGAGATTATTTTTATCTTAATAGAGGTAGCATTTAATGGTAAAAATAATACGCGTGTTGAAAATTATGTTGAATATTTATTTAATTTGGGAGTTAAGATGAATAAACTTTGTGAATTTAAAAATAATTATATAAAAGATATAAGAATAAAATTAATATACAGAAATCTGGTCAATTTATTGTATTGAAAATATTGGTATTAATAACGAAAGATTATTAATTCATTATTTTAAGAACAAATATATATTTTTTAAATCAAGTAAAATGTTGAAAATTAAACAGCCTAATGTTATTTTATTTCGTCTTATGTTATTATCTTTTAGTGCTGGCTTTTGTCTTCATCAATTTTGAGATTTATTTTTGGACAAAAGTTCCCTATTATATAAAACTAGCTGACCCGGCGAACTTCGTAACGCCTAACAGTAAATACGTGTTAACTTTCAGATTGGCCATGTTCTGAAGTCGAATAGCATTACGGCTTCGTTGTGAAACATTTGATATTCTGGGTTGCGGCATAGTTAATAACAATACTGAAACGATAAGACATATTAATAACATTACCACAAAATAAATAAATCTGAGAGGATTGATTCACAATTTTTCTAATCCAAACAAAACATAACTGTAATACGGCTTTTATAGGAAAGATATACAACAGCTGATTATTATAACAAACGTAATATGTATATACACAGTAATTATTTTTTATTTGGCCATCATGATTATAAACACGTGACTTTTAATCAGACAGAAAATAAAAAATATAAATACATAATCCCCGTAAACTATTAACGTAAACTAAAAAACCCGTAAACTATTAATGTGGTGAATAAATCTGTTCATTTTGTACAGTACACATTTACTTCATAGTTTTACATTAATGAATGATTCAGATGGCATTGGATAGTAAAGCATATTGCTAATGGAAAGTAAAACAACAGCTGCAGCTTAAGAAATCAAATGTTTTTATTGTAGAACATTTGTAAACAAACTTATTCCCCATAAGGTTAACATTAGAAATTTAAAACGCTATAAAATAGAAACTAATTGAATTTATGGAAACTGAATATGACCGGAGCAGAGATGAATCCAAAAAATCAAAGATCATTAAAATCGGCCCAGCCGTTCTCGAGTTATAATGCGTGTAACTAACACGACTTTGTTTTATATAGAAAAGAATTTTTTCTTAAATATATGTTATATTGCTTTACTGTTTTGTCCTCTGTATACCTCAAACATTAGGCAAAACTGAGCATTCCAAAAGAAGTATAGAGTTACTATATTTTTTAATGGATGGATATGTATAATCTCTAGAGGGATTTTTTGCAATTTACGTCAGACTAAAACTAAGGACAGGTATTTAGAGGAACGGAAAACATTCTCTTAGGTCATATCCATGATTTCCATAATAGGAAATAAATAAAATTTGAATTTAACATCTTCGTTCATACTAAGCACACTATGTTAAAGAGGTAGAGGGGTTGGGATGAGGGGGCGGTAGTGAGGGGGTGGGGAAGGGAAGGAGCGAAGTAGAGAGGGAATGAAAGTCTCATCAGGTCGAGACTTGTAGTTGACGTCATCAGTCTGTAACTGTCAAACAGCTTTTCTTCGTCAAAGCAGGCCCTGCTTGGTACTTCATTTTAAACAGCTTTATCTCCGTTAAATAATTTACAGACGTGTTTGGAGGATTTGCATTTAGTTATAGTTATTTTCCTTTCCGGCTCTAGATGTTATTTCTGTACCACCATTAAAGAGGTCAAACTATAATTTGCAACCTGCCATATAACAAAGCAAATGTAAAAAAATATCTAAGACATATAACACATGACTGTAATAGGAGAAGAAAGTAAACAAAATAAAACAATAAAAATTTATTTTGTTCTAAGCTGCACAATACTTTTACAATATTATTTACAATATTAAACATTTTTTATAAATTTCCCAGTGGCAAGGACTTTAAATATGAATTTTCATTTGTACCCTTGTCATTTTATAATTGCAGATTTCACTTCAATACGTTTCGCCACAATTGTGGTGTCTTCAGTGAGTGTTTACATTAACTATTTATACTACATTATTATTTACACTGTTTACACACTTTTTACAATATTACTTGCACAATTTATATTTTGACATAGTGTTTGGTGAGAAGGGTCGTTCGCAAACACGGGAAAACCCCAACTAATTGAAAATCGAAAATGTGTATACAAAATCACATGCAATCTCCATAATATATGGTGCATTGCCTTCACAAACAAAACCATCAATTTAGGAGCAGAATTCCAGCCACAACAGTCTAACCTAAGTAATAGCCAAACATACTAAACAGAATCCATCCCAAATAAATGAGTTTCCTGAATCACTTTACGTGCTAAACTGCACACATTTAAAATCATTAGCTAAAAGTGAAGAATAATAAAACAAAATTCAAATTTATAAACAATACCAAATAAATTTTATAAACGTCAAAGAAGAGTCCGATAGTATAGTATAGATAGTAATATATAGTATAGATAGTATAGTCCGATAGATATTTTTTCAAACCATAACAAAAATAGAAAACTTATAAATGAAATGGCAACAATGCTGTCAAAACTGGCAACACCGCACAATCCAGGGCTCGGGAAACCCCAAACCTCATCCGTCGACACACGACAGAAACAGTTCTCACCCTCGAAGCGTTGAGATGCACACCTGTGTAAATTATAAATAGTGTGTTTATAGAGTAAATAATATAGTAATTTAGTGTAAACAATTTAATTACTTCCCGAAGAAACCACATTTATGACGTAATGCTATGAAGTGAAAACTACAGTTTTACAATTACAAAGATGTAAAAATGTTACAAAATAAATATTTAATATTAAGCTGTAGATATCTGGTGTTATTTTCACACCTTGTCTTCCTTGTCTGTGTTTTCAGACAGGAACCCTCAAACACGATCCTTCAGCAAACATACGAGAGGTGGTTAAGTAAACAGCGTTCCTAGGGTCGATCCAACATTATATAAACAGTTGGAGAAAATTGTTAGAGAAAATATTACGCTGAGATGCTGAAGCAGTGAGCAATAAAGAAGCAGAGTGGTTTAAGTGAAGTGACATATACCGTAGATGGGTTTAAATTTGAAGGAGATATACACAGGATAATGTGAACTCTAGGAGTTACGGCAGTTTTAGAGATTTAATAAACTACCGTCTCGATGATTCAAAGCAAATTGCAGTAATTTCCAAAAACACGATTTCCTTCGACCCCCAAGTAAATAAATTTAACGATTTGGGACCTTTTCCGAACATGTACATACATGTAATAAAAGATCAAAAACAAACCATTTGTTATCTAATGTGTCCGTGAGTTCTTAAATAATAAGATTTCAATATCAAATCATTTAAAACGGTTTAAAATAAGTACAAGTAAATAATTTCGTATAACCAAATTAGGGGTTTTTCTGATGTTACTTTACATCAGTTGCGGTAAGTCGGATAAAACCGATTTTTCTAAAATCTCCTCAATGTTTGAAGCTACGAAATATTTACGTGAAAGTTATAGGAACATTAGGTGAATTTTTACAAATGTTTCTTTACAAATTTTACAGAATCAAGGCGGGGAAAGTGGCGTTAGAGACAACTGAAATCCACTAGGTCCGCGCTAGTGTCGCTTATTCGTTACGAAAATATAATTGTTTCATGCAAGCTTCCTAAGTAACTTTTTTTATACCAGCGCTTAACCAAAACAGCTGATTCATATTGCTCTTCATTTCCATAGAATAAATAATCCTTCCTTGGATGCTCCTTTGACAAAAATAAAGAATTAAAAGAAAAATAGCAAAATTCGTAAACAATGAGTGTTTTTTTAGATTAGTTTCAAAGAAACATTTCATTTTTTATTCTATCCCAGTAAAGCACACTCTCCCGTTACCCGATTAATAAAGTCAAAAGAAAATAAACCTCTTAAAAGAGCAATTCGTTTAGTTAAGCGACGATTCAGCGCCATTAACTCTCAGCTGACTCCGGCAGTCGTTGGTAACGAGACAATCAGCTGATTCTGACAGTCACTCAACACCGCTCACTACTGAAGTCAACCGACTGTCCAATATTAATTTATCCAGCGTGTCAATGGAGAAGTCAAGTAAAATTTCATCTTTACCTGGTTTGCTGAAGATTTTCTAATATAGTCTATATCATTAAGAATATTTATGTATAATAATGGTTTGTTTTTGTAAAGTAAGAGTATTGCAATATGATTAAATTTATGTTTATGTAAGGGTAGATAATCGGCACTTAGGTCTACCAATATGGTTCTGTTTTTGTTTTTGCTTGTGTCTACGCCAGGGGCATTTCAATAGAGTCAATGAGTGATATTGGACCAACGCTTTTTTTAGAAAACGATCCAAACCCAAATGGGCATCCCGGGATTTGAATCCGTGACCTCTTGCACCGAAGTTCAAGACGCTATCCACTAGGCTAGCAAGACATCCACAAACTCACAAATTTTAGATTGTTCTGAACATATGAATGTTAGGAATATCAATTCATAGAATTTATATGCATATCCATTTTCATCTGTTAAGAGACTCCCCCTATTTTCATTCAAATAAGTGTATCAAATAATTAAAGGTCCCATAAAATAATCTATTACTTTCCAATTTTTCTTACTAATATTTTCAATAGGTCACGTAATATTTCTAAAATGTCTGTAAGCACGATTTTGAGATTCAAAATATGTAAGAAGACCAAACCGTTCATGGGAAGTTCATGAATGTAATATTTTTTTCAGTTCTCGAGAAACAGGTACATAATCATGAAGAAAGATGGGGCTGTGACAACCTTAAGAGATGTAGTTATCTAATTACATCTAAGTTTTGAATTAAAAATTTAGCGTTTCATAGTTTCAATACGTATTTAACTTTTTATGAAGGTAGGTTATGATTGGAAGGTTTCATAAAAATCATAAAATACTCACATTAAAAGCCTTCACAGAGGTTCTCGCGTCGGACGAGTGGGGCGTTGAACAACTTGGTCTACATATGAGCTTTCCAACTGCGATATTACATTTTCAACACTAATGCTAACAGGAATACGCTTTTTCAGAAACCACCTGAGAAGGTTTAAAGCTCCAATATAACCACGCACTCATAAACTTACCCACTAATTTTCTGATACTATGTATTGGTGCAGGTTAGGCCTATATTATTTCTTAAAATAATATTTTTTACGTTTTTATGTCCAAAAGTAAAATTGTTGGGGTCTGAAATTCAATTAATTCAATTACTGAGCAGAATATAGGGGATCTTTGAGTGAATTGTTGAGGTTAAAAGTATTGGAGGTTTTTTCGAGCCTACTGTATTAGAGATTGTAGAGGTATATAGGAGGGATTTGCTAAAGGTCACTCATCAGCATTTTAGTTGTCATGGAGCATTGGTCTACAGAGCATCTTTTGATTCGTCATTTTTTGTTGATTCTCTCGTCACCACTCAGTCGTGAACACATTCTAAATTTGAGTAGTAGAGGAAAGGTGCCATCCTGCAATATAATACTACTATGGTTGAAGAACTTAAGAACAACTTTGGCCCTCGAGTTGGACTCTCAAACAAAAGCCGAAAGGGCGCCCAAGGTTAGTAACGATGCTTGTAAAACCCCCATCGCAGCAGACCTATTCTACGTAAAATTAAAATGGTGAAAATGTATACAGGTTAACTTCCATGATAAACACATCAACCAAGGTTTTTAAGCATAAATGGATGGATCTGAACCACATGAAGCTAAATACGAAATTTCGTCCGTATTGTATTTTTGAACTGATTCTAAACAGAAAAAATTTAAAATACTTTTAAATACACATAAAATGCAAAAACTCCAATTTTGGGGTACACTCTCCCCCCAAACAACCCGTTCCGATTGACCAATACATCTACACATATATAGAACCCATACATACACATATAACTATTTATCTCAAATATAGAGTCGAACGGACCATTTTTACGATAATTATTATGTTTACAGACACACACATGTACGTATAAAATTTTTAACAACTATTTTTTTGGTCTCTTGGAACCTCAAATGTAGGCCCCGGGCTTAGGTATTTCCACGAGACCTTCTGTAATAGCTTCTTCCTTATGGAAAATTTGCTAAAAAATGGAGTGAGTAAGACAAGCTATATTGATTGTTGGCCAACCATATCTCCACCCAGCGCGAAGACAAGCAGCTGCCCTTTTGAATTTCAGATCGATCGATGGGTGAAATTTCCAAAGTAATTTATTCTTCCTCTGAGCTTTGCTAATTGTCGAACCATCTCACAACGAACGGTCCAAAATCTACCTGTGATCTGTGATCTGGTAGAATTTAGGTAGATTTGTCTTCCTGACTGGTCAACAGGATTGTCTCACAAGCTTACCTTTTCTGGAGTTCTGACTGACCTTTGATATACTTTAAGCTATTGTTTGAAAGCCAATCCAGTTTTTTCTAATTTATCAACCACAATAACTTTTGACATGGATATGTCTTAGCTCTGGAGGGGTGTTAGTTATTTTTAAGATAGATAATATGTAACAGGTTTCCATACAAAATCTACAAGGGCTATTGCTTTGGATTTTTAATATAAAAGAATAAGAACAGCTGTTGAGATGAATTGAAAAAAATCCCTTTAGACATATCCATGATCTAACCTATTTCCCACAGGAAAGTAAATACAAAATTTTTTTGAGCTATGCGTGGCATTTTTTTCTTTTAGGATTCACGGTTCACAGTAAAAGTGTTCAAGATTTTTTCTATGTGCTAGCGAAAGAATCTCCACTTTAAAAACGTTTGAAACTAAAAAGCGTGATTTTCTTTTGACTATTATTTAATTTAATTGATCTATGACAAGAAAAGTGATCTTTAGAACGTCCCATTCATCCACCACAATCAATTGTCACATTTTAGGCCCGTAAAAATCGTATTTTTTCACACAACCTGTATATTAATTAGAATGTAATATATTAGGAACTTAAAACTTATTCAATTCGGCAATGGCTTCACAGTGGCTTTGATTGCCAATCATTGTTAATCCTTTACTCCATGTCCAACTTAATAAACATTTTTTAATTAAAAAAGTATATTTTAAAGGTAGAACTACATGAAACGAATGACAGTCACATAAGTTGATATTGTTAACGATTAAATCTTTTTTTTATTTTCGACCATGTAATTCACTAGCAAAAATTATTTTATTTACTCTGTGCGAAATAGGTTAGATAATGGCTATGTATAAAGGGAATTTTTCAGTGCTTCTAAACAGCTGTTCCCTTACGAATTTTGGTCTGCCGAATTGCTAATAACCAGTATTTATTATTCAAGGAATAACGTTTTGTGTTATATTAAACCACGCGTTTTCTCCGCTGATGGGAAAGTCAATTTAAAGTTCTGGAATCTGCCTCAAAGCTGTTGAAGCAATCTAACTTTCTATTGCTTTGTAGTTTTGTTTGATATTATTAGTATAAACCAATACTTACTCTGGTGTAAGTGAACAAATTGTTTCATCTCTTGCATAACAATCGACTTAAACATTTTAGCCAAGTATTATACTTTGTTTATGAATAAGCTAATCAGACATGTTTTTGCTATAAATTACTTTATGTATTCTTTTGATCTTATATTGTGTGGTAATTATTTCTCTGTTTATTAGTTTAAATATTTGGGATTTCAAATCGTAAAGTTCGATAAATTTATCGATCATTGTAATCAACGTAACGTTTGTGTAGTAATCGATGGATTCGTAAATTAATTTCTTTTATTTTTGTAATAAAGAAATCAATCAAATTAAAAGCCTAAAATTTTTATACTTTTTTTGTTTGAACTTTGATATTTCAAGAAGATATTAGTAATTATTTTTATGTTACAATTAAGAGTAAAAAGCTTGCCACTTCTAGGGTTAAGGTTATGAAGGTAGGGCTAAGGTAGGGTTATTAAAAATAACGTCTTGATTATTTGAAAAAAAGGTTCCACCTGAAGTCATTTTGAAGAATGTAAAAGGAATTGTAAGGTGGAGTGTCCAAGGAGTATTTTCACATGGATATGTCTTAGCTCTGGAGGAGTGTTAGTGATTTTTAAACTGGAAAATATGTAACAGGTTTCCATAGAAACTACCAGGGCAATTGTATTCAATTCTTAATACAAAAGAATAAGAACAGGTGTTTAGATAAATTGAAAACATTCCCTTTTTGCCTCTTATCATGATAAGCGAGTTTGTTTTCACATATGATCAACAGAAAACGTTACGAATTTTATGAATCATCACTAACCTAATATAAAAAATATTTACATAATTGTATCCATGTTTGTCAAATTCCCAAACAAACTTAACGTCAGAACCATTACACTTAACTCTTTAAAATATCCGATTTACTTGAGCGTGTCAATAAAATTGTTACTTTATCCCCATGAGCCAGGTTTACACTGTGTAGCAGAGCTACAAGCTATATATTATATATTAAAGCTATACTATAGCTTTACAGCATTATAGTTCAAACATGGCCTTATAAACAAAGTCGAACGTGAAGTAGTGGTATATGTAGCAGAGATATATAAAATTTGTGTTTTAAGTAGCTCTGCTACATAGTTTAAACTTGGCTTTATATGGAGAAAGGATTTTTTTCATCATATTTTTTTGGAATTTGAGTTGAGAGCAGATATCAAGGCTACAAGATTACAAGGCTATACAAGATATCAGGTATCAAGGCTCCCTGAATCCATTATAGTGATTTTCGTAATGATGTCCGTATGTTACAGACTGTCTGTGTAAAAACCACATTGATCGTTCTATTTCTGTGAAATCTGGTCCACGGATGCATTTTGGCTACATCTCCTAGCCATTTTTACTTTCTCCCCTTATACATAGTATATGGAGAAAGTATTGTTTTCGTCAAAATTTTCGAATTTGAGTTGAGGGTGGATATATCCGTTTTGGGGCCCCCTGAATCCAAAAAGTGGGTTTTGACGTGATGTCTGTCCGTCCGTGTGTCTAGGTGTGTGTGTGTGTGTGTGTGTGTGTGTCTGGATGTGTACAGTGCCACAGCCTACCCCGTTGGTCCGTTTTAGATGAAATTTGGCATATAGTCACCGTATCTCCAGGCGTTTTTTTTATTTTTTTGAATTTTTTAATTTTAAGGGTAGTTCACCCCAAAACCCTTAAAAAACGTGAAAAATCCAATTTTCTCAAAAACGGCTCTAACGATTTTGATTAAAATTTGATAGTTTATAGTGCACAGAGTATTAAATAATTTGACACCACCCACATGTCTGTAAAAATGACGGTTCAAAAGTTATGGGCTTTTAAATGTCAAAAAAATCCAATTTTTAAATTTTCTGCGAACACAATAAAAGTAAAGTATAACGCGACTGGCACCATTGAAACCAGCTTAAAAAACTAAATAAATTAGTATTTTGAATTATTTGTCTACGACTAACGGTTCCAGAGAAAAGTTAAATTTACTGTCCACGATAACCGCAGTACGTTGTCTGAAAGCGCCTAATGTTATTCTTATGGAGAATATTAAAAAATCAATTTCTTCCTTATTTTCCAACCGTTTTCCATGAAAATTGGTATGAAGCGTAAGGTCAAATCACCGAACAAAACCAGCTCAAAAAAGCTTAGTATTACCTGGGGGGGGGGTTCCCCCCATACAATTTGAACAATTAATTTAACGTTGTCTCTTGTTTTTATTTTTAGAAATTGGATGATTATTTTTGAAAAAATAAATTATTAAATGATATTTGGATTAACTTTGTAGAACATGATAGTTTTATTACAGATTGTCTTTTTTAAATTTACTTAAGGGAGAAAGTATGTGTCAGTCCACTGGTACCGTTTATTTATTTTAGGTTAGTTCATCCCGAAAAATGTTTAAAATACCAATTTCTCAAATCTAGCAGGTTTTGTTTAATATTTCATGATTTATAGTTATTAAGGCTCCAAATAATGTGACACCCTTCGCATGTCTGTAAAATTAATGGTTGAAAATTTATGGGTTTTATGTATCAATTTATCTCCATTAAAACCAGCTAAAAAGCAAAACAAATAAGCATTTTTATTGATAGCAGTTCCAGTGAAATGTTAAATTGATAGTCCATGGTAAATGCAATACGCTGCCTGAGAGCACACAATTTTGACAAATAATAAAAAAATTTTTTCCTTATTTTTCAACCGCTTTTCATGAATCTTGGTATGCAGTGTAGGGTCACATCAACCAATAAAACCTACTGAAAAAGGTTTGATATTATCTGGGGGTAGGGTTAATCCCAAAAACTCTTTGTCTTCTCTTCTTAGTTTGGATGATAATTTTTGAAACAAAAAATTTTAAATGCTATTTAAATAAACAATGAAGAATATAATTTTAATGAAAGGTTAATTAAAATTATAATAAAGGTATGTGGTTTGTTTTTATTTACTAACGGGGAAGAATACGTGTCAGTCTACTAATACCATTTATTTGTAATGAAATAATAAATATAGGTATTTGCTGATTTGTGTTTGTAATAGATCGTAAAACTTCTTGATTAGTATTTGTAAAAAAGGAAATGGAATAATTGCATGGGAAGAGTTATTTATTTATATAGAAAAATGTAAAGACAAAACAAAATTAATAAATGTACATATACATTTTGATTCTGCAAGGACGTATAAAATCTATTTTCGGAACTCAGCTAACCAATAAATGCTACCTCCGACGCCATGACAGGAACTTCCGGTAGCCAATAGTATTTAAGCACGGACGCCATCTTGTTTCTTTCAGTCTCCGTTTGGGCCTGATGATGTCCAGTGTGACTGGACGAAATCGATCGCCAATTTAACAACTTTTGTATATATTTACCACTTGTATATACTTACAATATAAGTGTAATATATTAAAAGATGACGTGAGTTTTTACTTCACCATATAATAGATTGTATCTAGGTTAATAGAAAATTTACTCTGTCGATCTCCATTTTTTTACTGGATTCAGCGCTTTCCGGAGAATTCGTTTGCTTTTACCAATCCTCTATGGACCAAATCCAACAATTCCTCGCCTAATAAAAAGAGTGATCTCCCGAGAATATTCCCCGCCTACATTCCTCCACCTTTCGCATCAAACCTCCTAAATAATGCGACCTAAGTGTAAATTAAGTATCAAGTACCGTGTAGCATTCTGGTAAAATCTTAAATTTTATAGTTTGTTTTTAGTGTCTCTACAATAGTACAAATATGTGATAACAGCAAAATGTTACACTTTAGTAGTCTTCAATTTAACTCATGTTACTGCTCTAACAGCAATGATGAAATAGTAATGGTGCTTATATTGAGATCCTTTGGTATTACCTGTTCATAACTTTATAAGTATGATTTTAGGTGAAATAAAATTCATCCTATTTACAAAATAAAATCTCCTGACATATGTTTGATTCTTTTGAAGACATCGTACACTTAAAACCGAAAGTTTATGTAAATTATTAAATTATAAAAATGGGAAATTTTTCAGGGGTTTCTATCTGTACATGACAAACTCTGATCTAGTTGAAATTTTGTACATTTTATTGGCGTTATAGTATGGTACTGATATTATGTACTTATATAGTTCATATTATACTTGAGGTTGCTTAGTGATATGAATTAAAATAAGCTATTCCCAGTTTCTTTGGAGGGTTTAAAAATGTTATAAAAATATTCTCATACAACGGTTTACATATATACCATTAATATTTGACTTGACGAATAAAAAATATTGATTATTTTATTTCGACTTTACCCATTGAACCCTGGATGTCGAAGAGGCATCAATTAAATAATTTTTAGCCCTAAACTCACAAATGATATATTTTTATAGATGAAATCATGAGATTTAATAAAATATAATAATCGTTTGAAAACTCAACTCGAATCACACGAAGTGTATGTGAAATGACTACTCACTTCTAAACTAATACTACAAACAAATGGTAGCTATAAAACATATTTCTGAAATATATGTAATTTTAGTCAACAAAGTGCACAGATACCTCACTAATAGAACGAAATGAATGACGCCGGCAAAGATAGACTACCTCCTCAGCTCAAGTCAGTTGACAGTGTGCAATACGTAATAACATTATTAATATTATGAAACAGCTGATTAAAATGTCCATATGACCTAAGCTCTGAAATAGCGTGTATTGAACATACCATGTGTCCACAAAATCATGTTTTGATTAATCAGAATTTTACCAAATTGTATACTAGTAGGATAAAATTTTATTTACGGATAAATCAAGTAACTTCTCAAGTTTCTTATTACTATTTACATGGTCAATAAACATCTATATGCGTGCCTTTAATGACCTGAGTATTTTCTAGGTGACTTCTGCACAGCATCAGCTGTATCTTTTGATTGGTACGTGGGTACGCAGTTTGCCTCTTAAAAAATGTGAATACCACCTAATGATACGTTTCAAATCAGTTTGGAGCCTTCCAAATGATCGTAGAAAAGTCATTGAAATTGAACTGTAGCAGCTGTATAGTTTTCGTAGAACCATAGAACACAGTGTGGGGTTTCTGGTAAACTTACCAAAATTACTTTTAGTTTATACTTCATTAAAACGCAATAGTTGTAAATATCTGAATTTAGATGTTACCAATATTAACTTCATTAAATTCGCTTCAAAGAAATTCAAATAGGTTATGCGTAGCATTGATAGTTTCCATACAAGAAATACATAAATTCAGGGCTTTATGGACACCGGGTAGGCCGTACGTATGTAATTAGGATAAAAATAAAGACGTTAAAACGAAATTAAATATCGAAACCAAATCTATAATTAGAATTCGTTTATAATGGTAATAGCAGTGCCCCGAGCTAAGCTCAAACACAGAGTTAAATGTGTTTTAATTTGAATTTTACATTAACTTATAATTCAGGCTTCATGTAGGTGCTTGGTCATTTAATTTAATCATTAAAATACAATTCATCGTGACAAAAAACTTTCTATAACATATAAAATAACAATCATGCTAAACATATATTTTCAGGAACATAAATCATCATAAAGCATACTCATCTTGATTTGGTGTCCCAAGCAAAAACATTTTATGTAGCTAATTAACAGCATCCAGGCTCGATCTCTCAGAATGCTCAGAGTAATTTCTACTTTCTAGAAGTGCCATTTGGCATGTTCACTACTCAACTACGCCTTCCTTCCGTGGAGACCAGAAGAGACATGCAACATATAACTTTTCTCTATAAGATTGTTTACAGAATCAATGACTATCCTGCAAACTGGGGCGTGTTGATTTCCGCGTACCCTCTGCTACGACTCGCATTTAGATTTAGGCCAATCTACTCCCTCCTGAAGTTGTTCTCTTCTTCTTCTTGGAATAGTAGAATTCCAACAATCAGAAGAAGTCTCCTTCTTGGCCAATACAAATTTTTTTAGATTTTTTGCCTTTATTTTTCTTCTTCCATATTAAATTTTCGTTAAAACCATCTTGAATAGTCTTAATTAATTATTATGTCACTGCAATCATAACAATATATTGTACATTTTATTTTTATTTTACTAATATATATACATTATTCCATTGTAAAAAGGGATTTCCGTCAAATAAATGTACAAAAACAATACATGCTCTGGAACACGTAACGAGTAAAATAAATCAATATACGTTCGTGATATTCTCCGATTCGATGACTGAAGGGAATGGAAGTGCACTGAAATACCTTCGAAATGAAACCTTATCAATTATCAACGAACAGGACACGAATCCACCAAGCGAAGAGTGCGAGTGATTGGAAGTTAGCGGAGATACGCACTGGAATATGCATGAGCGTATTATTCATGGACCGTCCAGAATACAGCTTCCATTCCACCAAACAGGAATCGCTTCAACACTAATTATTGTCATCGGGCTCATACTGAGTTAGGCGAAAAATGTAGAGTTACTATTTTGGAAAGTTTTGTTTGATACATCAATTTTTTGTGATACTAAGGGACAACGTTTTACGTGTTTCGATTATGTCGAACCAAATGTGAGTACCGGTAGTGAATAATGAACCATTATTTTCACTTTATTTAAAACTGATGCACAATTTTGCTTTTACAAAAACTTAACTTTTTTTATTTTCAATTTTCTTAATTTCCTGGTGTTGACTTTGATATTTGGCCGGAAATGTTCAATTTTAACAAAGTGACGTGGGACCGTGTGTGACTTGAGATTGACTCATGTAAACAGTAATTTCTGGATTAAACTATATGATAAACGAAATTATTTGACGAATTAGCTAAAATTCAGGGGATCTCAAACTTCATCTATTCAACGTCGTCAGATACACGTGACCGGCGACTCCTGTCAGATCATGAGCTTTCCCCTCTAGCTAGTCTGTGTGCCGCCTGTGTCACAGCCTGTAGACTGTGAGGCCGCTAGGGTGCCTCGCTATCTTTAATTCACCACACATGCCCATGGTAATATGGTGGTAGTTTATAGGGTTTTAATGTGAAAAAGTAATATTATATATTTTTGAATTACGTTTGCTGACGTAGCAGGCTATGCTGTAATGTATACACTCGTAAAGTTAAAATTATATTATTTTAATTACGGGTAATAAACAGCGTCTACTTTCCCACCAAATATTGAAGCTCAAACGACGAAATAGCAATCCTATTTTTAATGCAACTCTATAATTTTAAAGTTTCTCATTCGGATTTTCAACCCTTAAGCAGCCTCGGTATGGAAGGTGCATAATAAATAAGAAATAACTCAGGGAACTATACAAAGACCAGGATGCTATAGTTAGAAGTAGAAGGTTAAAATGTCTGGGTCATGTGCATAGAAGAGCGCCAGACCAGATGATTAGATAGGTTTGGGTGGGGCAACCAATGCGGCGAAGACGGCCAACTTATGGTACCGTAATAACTTTATATCTTTCAATCAAAACGTAAATTACTAAGTAGGTGACAACAAACACAATTTATTAACTTAATAACTGACCAATATAGTTAAACTTTTCTTTAGCATCGGCAACGAGTACTTTTTGAAATTCATTATTGGTGAAGGTGGATCTATATTATTTTGATTTTTATTACGGACGACGTTTCTGGATCTGGAATCTGGTCCCGTCTTCAGGAGAGCTAGTATCCAAACCATCACACGATTAGTACATAATCCGGTCTAAGCCGGGTTAAAGCTGAAAACTAAAATGTTTCAAACCAACAAATATTGCTTCAAAAGAAAGTCATTGAAGTTTCGTATATAAAACTAGCAGTCCAACCAATCAATCAATTAATCTTTAGTTGAGATCCGGCCATTGGGGCTGCCAATTTTTAACTTAAACTTTTTAGTTTCCAGCTTTATACCAACTTAGTCCGGATTATGCATTAATCATGTTATGTTTTGGATAATAACTCGCCTGAGGACGGGATCAGATTCCAGATCCCGGGACGTTGTGGAACTTTCTTCTACTTAAATTCTTGATGGAAAATGTCCGTAATGAAATTTTAAATGACAATGAGTTTCTTAGAAAAATTGTTGTGGAACTATACAAATAAATAGTATTTTTTATTACTCGTCAAAATGTATAATTAGTCTACAATAAGAGATCGTCCTTAGTTTTATAAACATTATTCAAGCATTTTCATAATAAATGGAAGCTAAAGCTATTCTTTCAAAACTACACTTTCTTGTTTGTTATAGAATCCGATTAAAAAATTAAAAGAAGTGTACATTGTACTCTATGCACTGAAAGCTATCAAACTTTAATAAAAATCGTTAAAACCATTTTTAAGAAATTTAGATTTTTCAGGTTTTTTTGGGGTGAACTACCCTTAAAAGTCGAAAATTCAAAAAACGAAAAAGGCTATACACATTCAGACACACACACACACACACGTACGTACTCATACTTACACACACGGACAGACAGACGTCACATCGAAACCTATGACGAGAAAACAATACTTTCTCCGTATAGTATATATAAAGGGAGAAAATAAAAATAAATATAAACGGATGAAAAATATTTTGTTTTAGTTGAAAGAACAAGATAACTAAATTAGGACACATTTCACTAATTAATGAAGAGTTTACAGCTGGAAGTACAACTCCTTGGAGGCTCGGCTCACTTTGCTTGTTTCTGCGAGTTTTGCCAAATAAACAGATTCCTTTTGAGGTAAATATTAAATTAGATGTTTTAGTGAATTGTTTATAACGTTACTTTATTCCTTAAACGGTTTCCAATTTACTAGCTATTCGTTTAAATTAATTATAAGTAACATAAAATAATTTTACGTTACTTCAAAATGTAAAAATGTTACGTAAAATAACAACACATTTGATAGTTCCAAGTTTGTACAGACAAGAGATTGTATATTTTAACTTTTCAAATCACCTTTTGGAACATTAAGTGCAAGCGTTAAATTTTTTAGAAAGCGTTAACCAGTTTGATTACCATTTTTTAAATAACATAAATTCAAGTTGAGTGTTTTAATGAAGGTTATTTTGCAACCAATACATGGAACATGGGGAATGTAATATTGTACTCGGGGATAGACAGGCATGCAGAGAAAATATGGTGAATATTACATAACTCGATGGCCTGGTTTATTTACCTAGAAATTTATTTTGATCTTAACTCCGATACAATATTCTATTGTGGATATTCTATAACATCAATCGCTTTATTAAATTTGAATGCACAAATATTTAGATCCACATAATATATCACACAGACTTGGTAAACACACTTGAGTTTATTATGGTTCCTATGAGTAAACGGTGAATATCAACAATGCAATATCTTTTCCTGTTAGAAGATATTTAATATCTTAATGTCGTCTCAATTGTTTTCTATTCAGATTAGATTATTGAAATGGCAACCTATCCAGTGTTGGATAATTTTGGGGCGATCTTTTAGTCTTGTTACTGACTAAGGCTGGCACGTTCCTTAGACAGGACTGTTAATTAATAGCTGTTTTGATACAATCAACAAATAAACTTAAACATTATTTTTTAAGATAGTGATTTTTCGCTCGCACCACCTTTATATATAAAAAATAGTTTTTATGCAGTTGGTAGTACAACTGGATTCGAGACCGCTCATGAATAAACAAATACTCATTGATATTCGAGCACATTTCTCACTACTCTCTGGACGCACACATCGATCAGCTGTTTACGACATGTTTACGTAAAGGTTTCCTCAAATAAATATGAGCTGTTTATCGTTTAAAACGCAACAAAACCATAACGATTTATTACATATGTGTTAATTTATATTGGTTTACCATTTATTTTTTATTTTATAATTTTGTGACTTCAGGATCCCCCCCTTGTATGAAACCCTACTAAACACACCAACAAAAACTATTTTAGATTTTTCCGTCATTTTTAAAATCTGCCATCTCCTTGCTTTTCTCAAACAGTTTATTGATACCATTTTTCTTTTACTGATATAAAATATACAAGCTTTGTGTAACTTATAAAACTTCTAGTGTAACTTAGTATTGTTTGGAGCATGAAACCCCGATGTTCATCATTCAATCGCATTTCCGATTTAGACTTCGCCTTAACGAAAAATTGTTTATAAATATCCATATTTCAGATCTTGCTTTAAAAGTATAAGGTATTGTTCTAGTAAACTAAAAGAAAGGGAGGAACGATGTCGTTTAAAAACTTTATCCCTTGACATTCTTGTTTGTTTGACATGGTGTTTTCTAAATTAATAGTGTCACTTTCAAGTTGTTATTTACGAAGTTTGCCGGTATTTCTGAGTATAAACTCTTATATCCCCACGACTCCAATATTTAAGTGTCAGAACTTGCTTGGCTATACAGTGAATCGAGTTGTCTACAAATAGAAGTTTTCGACTAAGGAGTTCGAAATAATGGAAATAGCTATTGTAACTTTATACCATCGAACTAGTTAAAGGTCTCGAAATGTGGATAGCTATAAGCAATTGTCGGCGGATACTCTATGGTGTAGAGTAACGTGTTATGAATTGAATACTACGTTCATCCGCATAGACAATCCATCCTTATAATGAGACTAATTCGTAAAATTCAGAAAAAATGTCGCAAAAAATGTCTGTTGACTTTTTGACTATTAACTAATATCCCTGTCTAAGGAACATGTCAGCCTTAGTCAGTAACAAGATTGCAAGATCGTGCCACAATCATCTTACACTCATTTCTCATTCATACTTGCCTAAAAATACCTACCTGGTTAGGTCTTGAGCGGTCACCTCTAGCTAGCCTTTGTTACTCACGATTTTTTACAACTGTTTTTACCTGTACCTTACTGTTTTAATACACCACAATTAATGATTTAAATGATTTCTTACCTTTAATTTATAATTTGCTACGTTAAAGAAATTAGCGAAGTAAAATTAACAGTCCAGGCGCATAGGTAATTTTATAGCTATAGAAACCTGGCAAAATCTAAGCCCATGCAAACACCACTTAAATTAGAAAAAGCATGCACAAACAGAAAATAAATAAATCTAAAAATAGGTAAATATATCATGCATTTTAAGCCATGCAGTCAACCATTTACCTAGATCATGCTCGTGGCCGTGCATCAAAAATCACATTAATTTCATAAAAGGGATTATCAAGGAGCCAGTCTCTAACCACTAATTGTGGGCAAGTGGTTAAAAATAATTTACCTAAAAAATTGAAATAGTTTATAGATACGCTCGGCCTATACCTGCTGGTGTACACATTAAAACGATTTCTTGTTTCATAATTATGGTCATGGTTGTTTCTTAGTAGTTACAATTCGTTTGCCTTAATTTCTAGAAGACATTGAAAAATGTATACTTCATACACTATCATAATCTGTTTTGGTGAAACAGAGGCCGGCAGTGGTCAAGATACTGGGCTCCACTCAGCAATCTCACCGCCCTCTTCTGAAGCATCAGAATTTTCTAACTTTAGGAGAGTGGCCTCTTAGTGCGTTCCCATACACAATGACAGAATGAAAAAGGCTAAATATGAAACGCGGAGAAAATCCCCAGACAGGTGAATACAGATCAGATAGATTACTCTACTAACTCTGCTGCATAGTGACTCAATATGGTCCAGAGTAAAGCCTAGTAACTTTACAGGAACAAGTTTCTTGATTTGCCGTCTCTAGACTGAAAGTCATTATTTGTGTCTTGGATTCGTTCAAGATTAAATTAGATTTTTGAAATGACATCCTTACCAAGGTAGGTATTTTAAGCAAAGAAGCAAAATATAAATTAAAAATAAGTTTAGGATTATTGTGGCGCGATCTTGTAGTCTTGTTACTGACTAAGGCTGACTTGTTCCTTAGACAGAACTGTTAATTAATAGCCCAAAATCATATCTAAGGGACCTACAGTTTAACGTGGAATCTGAACCACTGCCTCTGAATCACGAACTGGTCTAATTGTAAGAATGGTCCTTGCGGATTAACTACACCCACCGACCATAGCTCACAACTATCCACAATGCGTGACCTCCAAGTAGCTGGATTACAGGACGACGCCACCGTTTTAAGACGAGTAACAGAAACTTTAACCCCATTATAATATGTAGTTGAGGTTTAAAAAATAAAAATGATCTCCAAGCAATTTTAATAAATATCAGTAATTTTCATAACTTACTCACAAGCATTTTTATGTTTCCATTTGGTATTTACTATGTTGAATTAAATTCAAGATCGTTTTTCCATAACTTATATTTGACTCTAGAGTCAACAGCAAATATTTGGCTCCAAGGACAAAGGAGGATCGTCTTTGTAGAGACGGCAAGGCGCTTGTCTACATTTACATTTCCTTGTCAGATTTTCGGATATTCAATTGTCGTCTGGAAGAGGCAAACGTATTATTTAAACGATCCAATTTTTTGCATTCTTTTGCTGACAATGGAATGTTTCAACGCAAAACTGGCGAGGTTCGATTTTTACCAGGTTTGAAGTGTTTCAACCACCCTTTTTGAAACTCTAAAATAATTTTAACATACTTGAAAATGTTATTTAGATTTTTTGCGGACATTTTCCATCACAATTTTATGTAAAACAAAGTTTCACCGCATGTACATGGTTATTTCTTAGTAGGTACAATTCGTTTGCCTTAATTTCTAGAAGACATTGAAAAATGTATACATCATACACCAAACTTTGAAAACACTTTGAGTGAAACTTTGTTTTACATAAAATCGTGATGGAAAATGTCCGCAATAAAAATCTAAATAACATCAATCCACCATCACCAATAATGAATTTCAAACAAAGGACACTTAAAAATGTTTATATTATTTTATTACCATTTTGCCAAAATCTTTGATTGATTCTCTATTCATTCATATTAAAGATTACAAATTATAGTGTAATTGTCTGGAATAATTTGAAATAGTTAAAAGTGATGAGATTGAACATTTTTTAACCGAACAATTCATAACCGTTTATCGTCTTGGATGATCTTTGAAATGGGACATTTATTTTGTTAAACTCTCTAGTATTGTAGCTTTACACATCTTTCCTTAAGTTATGACATTAAAACTCATTTTTATATAGCAAAACATTGTAAACATACTCCTTTGTATGAAATGCATTATTGGTGATGGTGGATTATATTATTTAGTTTTTTATTACAGACATTTTTCGTCATGATTTTAAGCGAAACAAAGTTTCTTGACGTTTTGGTAACTTGAATCGTCAAAGATCGTCATTATCTTTGAGTCTTTATGACGAGTGGGCCTTTTTCTTGTGTGCATAGCAATTATGAATGGTATTGTTTGTAAAGCTTTTGAATGCTTTAAGCTTTTTAGTTTTCAGTTTTAGACCGCCTTAGTTCAGATTATGTACTAATCGAGTTATGATTTAGGTACTAGCTCGCTTGAGGACGGGATCAGATTCCAAATCCCGAAACGTCGTAAAACCTTTTTTACTTAAAATCGGGATGGAAATGTCCGAAATTGAAATAACATATTATAAATAAAAATATAAACTGCGGTATCTTAGTTTCACAAACTAAGATGTGAAAAAACATGTAATTATCGCTATTTTAATATTGTAGGTCTGCAAAGGTATGATCTATGATAAACTGTTTATCACCAATAATTGAAAAATTGGTTATTGGTTCAAATAAAATCAAAATTATATTTATTCGTTATGTTCATAAAGTACAGAGTGGCGTCTAACATAGTGAAATTCATATTTAAAATCATTTTTTTTATATTAATCCTTTATAAATGTACTTTTTGTTTGAAATTCAATTTTGATGATGGTGGATTTATGTTATTTAGATATATGGTTATTCGTTATGGTTATATATATATAAGATTATTTAAATATATAAAGGTTATTGGAAAATATTGGATTGAGGCATACTAAGAGTTTTTCCCCAAGCTCATTTTATGAGCTTCAATCTTTATAAAGCAAGCACGTGTGATGTATCCTATTACAGCAACTGGCTCCAGTTGAGAAATCTTTCACCTTTGATCTTGGAGAAGATCGGCTTTTATTTATCTTTGCTTGTTCAAAGTCTCTCCTGTGTCATAAGGTGGGTCACTTAAAAAGATCTATTTAAGTAACAAACAATTTATGCAATATCTACACGTATTTTATAGAAAGGTCGTGTTGTTTTATGATTGAATGATTGAAATTGAAAATATTATTTTGTCTGGTAAAATTATTTCGATGGAGGACAAAAGTTAGCTTTAGGAAAGTGTAAGACAAAAAAGCTTGTTTTATTATTCGTGCAATTAACAATCAGGTGCAATACTCAGTAAATATGTTTTGTCGCAATTCCATTCAGCGTAAAAAATTAAATGGTCATATTCCTGACGCTGTATTACAAAAAAATATTTTAAAACATTCAATTTTTTAAATAACCATGTTATTGTTAACAGGTAGCAGGAATAAATGTTATAAGAAATATAAATGTAATATAAATAGCATTAATGTAAAAGTATAGAATAATTTTTATGTTCAATGTTTCCTCATAAATAAAACACAATTATAAAAATGTTTCTTTTTACCGTTGAAAATAAAGTTTACATATGAATGTAAGCTGTTTACATCAAGCGTCGAAGATAATATTTCATGATACCGAAATACTTTAAATATATTCAGCACATACGAGTGAACATTTGCTTAATGCTAGGTAAGTTTAACTGTGTTGGGAATATTTTAATATCGGGATCCTTATGGTAGAACGGTTCCACAAATAGCATCCAGCAGAAACTAATCCCGACTGTCTACCGGTTGATGAAACCGCCCTGCATCTGCAGCAATAATACACTCCGGACCCTCACGCTTGCACCTGGAGAATGTAGACTGATGAATGTGAATTTAACAATAAAATCCCCCGTCTTTCCAAATACTGTTAATCGCCTTAATATACAATTTTTTTTCTTTAAGACGTAATATTTACCATTTACCGAATTTTGCACGCAGTCCACGACGACCAGGGAATCGATTTTTTAAACCTCAACTGTCCATCACAATAGTGGTCTAGGGTCTATGCAGTTAATTAAAGACCGCGAGGTACTGTATCGGTGTGAGTCAAATAGATTAGATTAATCGGCAACCTACCCAGGTATGTATTTTAAGCTAAGTATGGATGAGAAATGAGTGTAGGATGATTGTGGCGTGATCTTGTAGTCTTGTTACTAAGGCTGGCATGTTCCTTAGACAGAACTGTTAATTAATAGCTCAACAGCAGATGGGAACTAAGGGACCTACAGTTTAACATGGAATCCGAACCACTGCCCCTGAATTACGAATTGGTCTAATTATGTGGATGGTCTTTACGGATAAACTAAGTAGTATTAAATAGTGCGGACGTTGATTCACACAGGAGAACACACTACACCCATCGACCAAACTTCACGTGCGTGCGTGCGTGCGTGTGTGTGTGTGTGTGTGTGTGTGTGTGTGTGTTCGTATATTCGCGTATTACTTTTCAAAGCTATTTGACATGTGATGCTGTCATTTAAAGTTGAGTTTTGTATAAGTAACGGTTCAAATATTTTTTGGACATTCTGTATTCGTGGTAAAAAATGTCGTGTATTAGGATAAAGCTTTGCTCAAAGGAATTAAAAATATTAAAAATTCCGGTATAAAGCTGAAAACACAAAAGTTTAAAGCAGTCAAAAAACTTACAAATAACCATTCACTAACCATTAGACACATAAGAAACAAAACACGTCCACTCGTCACGGCTTTGTCCGGGTTATGTGTTAATTGTGTTATGTTTTAGATATCAATTCACCTGAGTACGGGATAAGATTCCAGATCCCGAAACGTCGTGAAAATTTGTTTTGCATGAAATTGTAATGGTAAATGTCCGCAATAAAAATATAAATAACATAAATCCACCATCACCAATAATTTGAAACAGAGAATACTCTGCTAATTTTAAATTCTCTTCCTTATGGTTTGTTTAGTGAGGAAAGATGGTTCAAACATTGTATGGCCAAAAGTATGTCTGAAATAAATACTATACATTACAAAAATACCTACTAGAATAGCCCAATAAAATCGAATCAAGTTAAACTTTGGCTTAAGTGGGCTAAGTTCCAATTTAATCCCTTAATTTAATTCATTTTCAGGATTTTTTACTTTAAATAATATTATTTTACAAATCATGATACTAACTGTGAATCATCATCCACAACAAGAACAGCTACTCAATCAAATTGCTTTGAAAAACTTTGAGAACTTTGAAGAAGAGAAACATCTCTTGTATACAAACTACATTAGGAAGCCTTAAAACCCAAAGTTCTATTTATTTATGAAAAACTCGCGATTGTAGTTTTAAATCTTTTGTGTAAAGATTGAAACAAAACATTTCTCTCAATATAAAACTAATATTTTTACTGATTGTTGAGAAAGAAGGGGTTTTAAGGGGGGCACTCACACCTATACAAAAAAATCCTTTTGGAGGATTACAAAAATATATATTAAAATTTAACAGAACATTATTTTAGTAATCCTCTGTGTTAAAATGTGGGGAAATTAGTGTTCTTGAATACAAAAAATAGATCCCTAGTTCTTATGGTTCTCTAAAAATAAAAAATAAACATGAAAACCCCCTTTTTTTAGAAAAAGCAGAAATTAATTGAAAATTTGGGCAAAAAGCCAATTGAAACCTGTGCAAGCACTTTGCAATTATTAAAAAATACTTTAAAGCCCTTGAATACATACAGAGCTTATATTTTCTGAAATAAAATTGATCAAAGTTTATGATTCCGTCATAAAATGTTTTTTAAAAATAATCTAATTTTTCCATCCATTAATGGTTAAACATTCTTTCTTGAATCAGATAATAACAAAGCTGTATCTCGAAACTATTTTTATTCGTAATTCACTAAAAAAATTAAACAATGAATAGTGTAAAGAATATAATTGTGCTAAACATGTTACATAAAGTATTCAATATTCAAATTTACTCTGGTAATTCTACGTTATCAAATATTATCGGTGTGGGTAATATTGAAGTGGAAGAGCGGTTCTAGGTTGACTTCAATAATGCAGAGCCTGTTACTGACAGATGTCTGCCACTAGACCGATTACGAAATGCCGCTTGAATATCTGGATAGAGCTGTTAATGAATATACAAATACAGAACAAATCATTTATTTTTTAGAATACACAATCCAATGGTTTCACCAAATTTTCAAACTTGTCGTCGGGGTCCATTTGTATTGTGCAATCCATAAATGTATTATTTAATAATTTTTAGTGTCCTAAAGCTATAATGGCTAAAGGCAGGCACCTTTTATATAAATGTTTTCATTCATAAATTAGGTAACTTTTCTACCTTTAATCTTCTAATCCTATAATCCCTTCGTATTATCATTTTTTCTATTTATTTTATATATATCACCCAACAATTAATTATGCTATGGAAATAAGACGAGAGAACAAAAATGCTTTTGCTCAGTATAAACAATATGGCAAAAAAATAATTTTTGGAAAGTAGGTAGAAAAAGGTAACTATGCTTATACTGTGCATTAACAATAACAAAAAATACAGGAACAATAATATTAGGTAAAAGGTTGGGTGGTTTGCTACTTTTATAGGATTCATCGTTTAAATTGTATCTTTATATTTATTTTCCATGTTAAGCCACACAATAAAGAATATGTTGAAAACACAACTGATGACTTTATCAAGCAGCAAGATCAGTCAAATGTAATGCTACTATTAAACTGCAAATATTTTTTAAAGACGAGCATTCTTTCTTTGAAGTTCATGGTAGTCTAGTGATGGTGGATTTATGTTATTTAGATTTTTATTACGGAGATTTTCCATCACGATTTTAAGTCAAAAAAGTTGTACGAAATTTCGGGATCTGGAAATCACGAATTGTGGATAGTTGTGAGTGATGGTCGGTGGGTGTAGTGTTCTCATGTGTGGATTAACGTCCGTACTATTGAATACTTCGTTAATCCGAAAAGACCAACCTCATAATTAGATCAGCTCATAATTCAGAGGCAGTGGTTCGATCCTACTTTAAACTGTAGATCTCTTAGATACCATTGACTGTTGGGCTATTAATTAACAGTTCTCTCTAAGGAACATATCAACCTTAGTCAGTAACAAGACTACAAAATCGCGCCACAATCATCCTACACTAATTTCTCATTCATACTTGGCTTAAAATACCTATCTTGTGTAGGTTGCAATTTCAGTTAAAAGTAAAAGTATAAAGTAACTAACAATTACGCAAACAATAAACAAAACACGTCCACTCATCAAAAAAACTCGGAGACAACTCCGTACCGAGAATCAATTCTTTTCTTGAAATTCATCCACCATTCACCATGTTCCTACTAATTGTACACTCTTCTGGCCAGCAAGACCAACAGGAAATACCTAGAGGTCATCCAGACGAAGTCTCTGAGTCGAATCACACGACAGCCGTGGTTCGTTAGACACTCTGTAATCATGGGGACGTTGAAAGTTCCAGCTCTTGATATATTTAACGGAACAAAAGCCCATGGACTGTTCCAGAAAGCAGCCGAGTACACCCTGGAACACATTAGGGAGCTCTGTAGCATAACGTCGCAGAGATGATAGTCGAATTGTACTTTACGTTTATTTTTCTTGCAGAAAACTTAAAAAACCCAATTTTTGTACATAACCCATAGCTTTTGAACCGTAATTTTTACAGACATGCGTGTGGTGTCATATTATTTATTAATTCATGCACCTTAAAGTATTGAATGTTAATCAAAATCATCAAAGCCATTTTTTTTAATTTCGGATTTTCACGTTTTATGGGTGAAAACAAAACAAAAAAATGGCTGCAGATACGGTGAATTTATACACACATACGAAATTTCAGCTGAATCGGACAAACGGGGTAGGCTGTAGCTCTGTACACACCCAGATATCATATGAATATTGAAAGTAAACGATAAAATAAATTGCACGTTTTATTTTAAACTAATAAACAAATTTATAGGGATGGAAAAAAGTTGCTTACTAAATCAACTGAATTGATACATTAACCATAGATGTTATAAATCGAATTTAATTTATAACTTTCAAACAATTCAATTCTTGTTTTTCTTGCTTCGGGCGAAATCACTTATTGCTTCGATGAACCCATCATAGTTTCGTTATTGTGGTAACAATTTTCAAGTAATCTCAACTTTTAAACTGTTTGGAGAACTGAATTCCAGTTATTACGAGATATCCAGACCTCTAATAATGAGATGTGTTAAAGCAATTTTATTATTTTTCAATGTGTTTATTTTCGTTTGTTTTAATTTTGCAATGTAGTACGTTTATCAGATGCTGTTTCAATAAAGATAATAAGCAAATGTTTTCTAGACCTTAACAAAATAATAGATCTGAAATAATATTGCAGCTTAATGAATATTTTGCCATCTTAAATTAGAAAGCATGTATAAAGGTTCATGAATCACATTAGGCCAAATATATCTACAACAAATTGTGTTTTCAATTAAAATTTGAGGTTATATTCTCATTTTATTTTTGTAGATGCAATTTTATTATTTCTCGGCCGTATAGATGTGGATGAGCCTGTATGAACAGTACTTATGAAACTTCCACCGTGCAACAAACTTATAAAACTAAATAAACTTGAAATTCTTTGTTGATAGTAAAGCCTCACCAACTCGACACTTTATGGACTCAGATGTTGTCAAGTTATCCAGAACCCTGCAATTTTCTATGGGTTTTAATTCATTAATACGTATCAGAGTCGAGTTTCACACATAAATTTATAACAGTACACTACATTAGTATTGTTGCCGGGTTAAGTAAAAGAAGAAAGATTATCACACCGAAATGCAAACCTGAAATCCTAAACAGATCACTACTAAGAAAATAAATCAATACCCAGCTTTATTATTTAGCATTACTTTACAATTCATTAGATTAGAACATTTATACCATTATTAAAATTAGTTATACGTTAAATTTACTTTTTAATATAGTATGATTTCGAAATGGGTTTAAAATCAATGACCAATATAAACTAACTAATATTAATTTGACAGCTGTTTGTTTTTATTTCTATTAAATCTTTAAACTACAAAGACAGCTGATTATTACCAGTACGTTATTCATTGAAAACTGAATCAAACTGCGAGTAATAACACGTAAAAGTGGGATTTTAAATGCTCGTTATTTACTTTCCAAGGGGCGGCGGGCGATTTAAAGCATTCACAAACTTTCTCTGGAATGTAGAGAATACATGAAATAAGTTTTCATTGTAATCAGTTGTTCCGTTTTTGTCGGAGAAGACGGCGTAAAATGCCTCCTGGAGCGTCAAAGACAAACAAACAGACAAAAATTGAGATAAGACTGGTTTCGGCTTCTTTAACGCACGAAAAGTAAAAATAACTAAAAAATGAATAAATCTGAGCAATGTACAGACAAAACTCTAATTTTATTTATATAGATAAAAAATACTGTTCTAAAAAATACTTAATTGATAATTGTTTTTCTTTTAATAGCTCAACGTTCTTCCGTGTATAAGTAAACAATAGTGAGCTACCCCACCCTAACAATGGCTGAGTCATTGACCTCGATTCAGTCTAAAGACGCGCTAAAGATCGACTGTCCATTTCTGCTCGTTTCAGCCGAACCGCGACCTTAAAAATCGGTTACTTCTTTAAGATGTCAAATGTTGACTATCGAGTTAGCGAGAGTCTACTGTAATTGATTTTGGAGATGGTTGGTTCAAGTTTATTAGTTTATTGTTTTGCAGACATATTCCACCGCGATCGATAAAACAAAGTTTCACGACAAAAAGCTTTTTGTAAGTTCCGGGATCTGAGATCTGATCCCGTCCTCTGGTAGGTTGGAGCCTACAACATTAACAAGATTAATTTTTCCAACATAATTCATAGCTTACCAAAGACACAATGAGTGTTCAGTGCTCGTGTGACGTGTGTTATTTGTTGCTTACTATTTTTTGTTAAGTTGACAGCATTAACAATTTCGTTTTTTTTACCGCCTTAGTCCGGATTATGTACAAATCTTGCCATGTTCCAGCTCATCTGAAGACGGGATCAGATTACAGATACCGAAACGTCGTGAAACTTTTATGTTTTTTATGTGAACTTTTATGTGAAACTTTTTAATAAAAATGTCCGCAATAAAAATCTGAATTTTATTGTTTATGTTTACATTGTATTTCTATTTTTCAATTTTTGTAAATTTAAATTTATTGTAATTATTTCGTAATCGTCCTTATACATTTTTATTTCAATTTAAAGATGATTCCGTTAAAATAAAATTTATTTGGTTCCTAAACGCGTGAAATAAATAATTGATCCATTAGAAATAAAAATATAACTAGATAGTTCTAGGTAGTTAAACTATTGTTAAACGGTAGTTATTGTGCAAGTAGTTGAACTCTCGATAGTTCTACGATGGAAATCGACGAGCAATTAACTGCAGCACTTAGGTAGCGTTTAATGATAAATCAGTATGGAAATGAATTGACATCTGTCAGGTGCAGAAGATGGCTTCAACTGAAGTGAAGCGTCTGCTGACTCGTTGAGTCTTCCTCTTGACCCACGTAGTTCTGTAATACTAGTTTATTATTGAAGTTCAGTAATAATTGTTTATACTGTATCATATTTGTCATTCGTAATTTATTGTCTACATTAATTGTGTCAAAATTATATATAGGTATTTATGTTTTGTTAATTAAATTAATGCTGTAAAGGGAAACGTGAAGTAGGCTTAACCCAGTGATCCCGGAAGGGGCTGTAGGAATACTCGATCTTCTGTAATGTAATCGGTCTTTATAACTGTGTTTTATTATACTTATATATTTGTAAAAAGTCTCTACGTATTTTTAACGTTTTGATGGTACAAATCCCGGTCTTGTTTCTATCTAACGTTGGAGCTAAGCTCCAGGGAGAGGATATCTGGAACTGTGTTAAGCACTGTCTTAGCCACTGGGTCGGTGGCGACGTCCTGTAATCCAGCTACATGGAGGTCACGAATCGTGGATAGTTGTGAGAGATGGTCGGTAGATGTGGTGTTCTCTTGTGTAGATTAACGTCCGTACTATTGAATACCACGTTAATCCGCGAAGACAATCCTCATAATTAGACCAATTCGTAATTCAGAGGCCGTGGTTCGGATTCCACGTTAAACTGTAGGTTGGGCTATTAATTAACAGTCCTGTCTAAGGAACATGTCAACCTTAGTCAGTAACAAGACTACAAGATCGCGCTACAATCATCTTACATTCAATCCTCATTCGTACTTGCTTTTAAATACCTACATTGTAGTATGGTTGCCATTTCAATGATCTAATCTAATCTAATCCATACTTTGGGCGAAAAAAGTGGATCTCGATCGTCTTTAGCGCTGCAATCACCAGCGCTGATATCACCCTATTGGTGTAATGATCAACGGTAGTTCCAGGCTAGTCCTAGGAGTCTAGGGGGAGGGTTTAGTGGGTGCGAGTCCTACACTACCGGGTCTGTGGTGGTGTGTGGACATTAGCTTTACCTTCTCCTCCTCCTCCCCACTACGAAATACTACCTAGTTCAGCCTTTTTTAAAGGAGCATAGTAGTACTAGATATTAGTCCAATGACGAAGTGGTAACTGGGTTCAGATTCTAACATTACGGAATTCGATCAGGCAACCTTCAGTTTTGAAGGCAGGCGCAATACCCACTCAGCCACCCAGTCAGTTAAATTAAATCATGTAAATAAATGAATGACACAGTTAAATTTTTGTGCTCCCAAAACTCTTATAAAAAATGGTCCTGATTCTGCCTTCATACCTAGATTTTTTCCATATATCGTTTTACAATTTAAACCTAATTGCATGTAAATAATGAAAGCCACACTAAAAATCTCTATATATAAAATTGAATGTATGTCTGTATGTATGTCCTTTATGCGTTGCCAAACTACTCATCCAATCGCCATGAAATTTTAGGAAGTTGCTCTACATGTGTCCGGGAAGGTTTTAGTGAAAAAATATTTTCGAAAACCCCATAAGTTTCCATTTTATGGCGTTTTAAATTTCTAATGTTAACCTTATGGAGAGTAAGTTTGTTTACAAAATGTCTACAATGAAAACATTTGATTTCTTAGCTACAGCTGATTGGTTTACTTTCCATTAGCTTTACTATCCAATGCCATCTGAATCATTCATTAATGAAAAACTATGAAGTAAATGTGTACTGTAAAAAATGAACAGCTTTATTCACCATGTTAATAGTTTACGGTTTTGGGGGATTATGTATTTATATTTTTATTTTCTGTCTGATTAAAGTCACGTGTTTATATGATAATTACAATGTTTATATTATTACGTTTATCATAATAATCAGCTGTTGTATATCTTTCCTATAAAAGCCGTATTGCAGTTAGTTTCGTTTGGGTTTGGATTGGATTTGAAAATTGTGAATTAATTCACTCAGATTTATTTGTTTTATGGTAATGTTATTAATATGTCATATCGTTTCAATATTGTTATTCACCATGCCGCGACCTAGAATATATAACCTTTCACAATGAAACCGTAATGCTATTCGACTTCAGAACATGGCCAATCTTAAAGTTAGTACGTATGTCCGTAATGTCAGGCGTTACGAAGTTCGCCGGGTCAGCTAGTTATAAATATTTACTTCGTGGCCCTCTATATATCATACTATATCATTGGATATAAAAGGAATACAATTTATAAAAGGAATGCAATCTTATTTTTTATGATTTTACGAACGTTGTTTTAATAAAACCTATATCGAGAACTGAGACCTTTAATAAAACATGTCGAGTGGGTGTATGAAAAAGCTCATAATTTATTAAGAGATAAATTCTCTGAAGATTTTCAAGAATATTTAAATCTGGAAAGAGAATATTCCATATTAAAATTATTTATTTGAATTATATTTGCCTTTACAAAATTGTATACATTCTATTATTACTCCTACATTAATAAACGTGGCCGTGCTGAATGGAATGAAATTGTATAAACATATTTTGTAATCCTCAGAAAAGACCAACTTCAAATAATGTATGTATAAAAGTAACTATTTTCTTTAATTTACATTATCAAGACAAATAAATCCAAAATATTAGAAAATCTTTTCCACAAGGCGTCTTTTTACGCTGACTAAAGATTTTTAAGCAGGATATATATACACTACCCTCTCATAAATGGTATAAAATTACTTTGAAAGGTTTTTTTAGATAATGTGAAATAAAACAAATCCTTGGTTTCATGCAAAATGGTTGTTAAAGAAGCGAGATGTAGATTTTATACCCCCATAAAAGTAACATTACTTTAACTTTCCCTAACTTTATGAATGTGTGTTCAATTGTGTAATAAATGTTCTAATTTCAGAACACAAAATAGTTCCAGTGTAAATTTCTACATATGACGATTATAATAGTTTAATTGTAATCTGCCACTTTTTCATTCACCATTTCAGCATATAAGAATGTATTCAGGATTGCGTACATACTAGTAGTCATTTTGTAAACTTTCAAACTTCAAAATTTCTATTATATAATCACAAACAAGTTTTAAACAACAAATTTAATGAAATTTAAAAAATATATGCCCACAATTTTACCGTGTTCAGTAAAATTATAATTTTTGATTTAGTTGTAACCAGCAAAACATGTAATATACATAAAGATAAATATAGTGACAGCTAGTCTAGATAATATTAAGCTGTGTATGAGTCAAAATCCTTTTAGAATAACGAGAGAATTATTTGTTACTGTTATTTTCCTTATTGGCTGACGAGAGGTGTAAACTTAATGGGTTTTCTTATTTGCAGATTTAAAAGATTGAATTAATGTTACGGTATTTTTAGATGTAAATTTACCAAAATAATCTGTACACCCACTAAAACTGTATTGAATACAGTTTAATCTAAAAATATTATACTATACAGACACCTCATTTTTTACTTAACAAAATATATACCCTCTTTAAAGTTTCCCCTTGGGTAAAACCCGTTTTAGGTATCTATGCAGATAAAAATAATTGATAAAAGAATATAAATGATAGAGATTATAATGAAGGCAAAGTTATAGAAAAAACAAACATAGTAAAAACAAAACAGTCAATTACCAATTTAAAAAACATTTAAAATGAATAATTTGCGTTTTTATGATAAAATATCACTCAAACAATTCCACTTGAGGTCTCAAAGCCTCTTTAGGATTTTCTAATCCTCTTACCCACTACATTAACCCATTTAAACATTTTACTGTATCTTTATTTGTTATTAGTTTGACAAGTGATGTTAAATAATATGGAGTAATAAACGAATTCATTTCTAAATGAATTTATCAATTGCTGATTCAATGTTATATATATATATATATATATATATATATATATAAACGCTCTCAAAAAATATATATACATACATGTATATATATGTATGTATATATTTTTTTGAGAGCTACCGCATCGCTAGGACGCAATAATTTGGTATTGTAATTGGTTTTGATATATGATAATAATTTATGTATTGCTTAATGCAATATGACACAATTACGTGGTAAGCGTCTTTAGGTAAACAGCCATAAAACATAATTATAAATAGTTAAACAACCTATATCAATTCACCCACTAACACCCCCAGAGGCACAGTCACTCTATAATGCGTGGTCCATGAACTCACCCTCATGTTTACACTCTCCGTGAACCAAGAAGCGCTTAAGGAGATCTTCAGGGAGGCTGTTTTTGAGACAGCAAGTCCATAACAGCTCTGGATCTGTTCTGGGATAGTCTGTACAACTCTCTACCTCTCGTGGGGTATTCGTGTACATAACCATCTGAAAGGGCATGAACTTAAATTTACAGAATGAAGTTGTTTCTAGTATGTACAGACCAGCCAAATTAAGAATCTCCACATTCCTGAAAATATTCTTAGGGGACTGTCTGTAAATAGCAAAACGGATTGCAACACTTAATGTAAAGAATAACTTTAAACCTTATAAATTATATTGTTTTTGTACCTCTTCTATAAAGCAATACTCAAATGAAATTCCAGGACAGTGACGTCAGGTTGCGATGCAATTATAATGTTGGGTACACGCTCATACAGTAGTTGTGCACTTCACTGTCGGATGCAACTCCATCCGGTCCGGGTGGTCCGGATTAGTTTGGTGACTGTGGTGAACGTATTCTCTTCAAACTATGGGTTAATTGTCTCTCAGTGAAATCGAAAGAATTATTAATCAACAGTCCTGTGTAAGGAACATGTCAACCTTAGTAACAAGACCACAAAATCGCGCTACAATCATCCTACACTCAATTCTCATTTATACTTGGCTTAAAATACTTATATTGTGGTACGGTCACCATTTCAATAATCTAATCTATTTACTGTACTTATGACAATATTACACATAATAAGAAATAAAACCTTACACTTTTCAAAATGTCCATTATTAATCGATAACAGTTAACAGCTGAACAATGTTTGGAAATAAACATCTGATTGGTTAGAGTGCTTTACATAATTATTGGTTTCTACATACTTATAAAATGTCCACTTTTAATACATTGAAATTTAGCATTTAATAGATAAATAATGTTCCCTGCTAGGCAGTGGCCACTCTAGGTGATAGGGTATGTCTCCAAGACCTCTTTAAGTGATACGTCATGTTTATCTCTTTCTAGGAAAACTTACGGAAATAGAAATTTATCAGGAGTAGTTTTTCTGTTACGTAAGGCTACTTGTTTTCTTTAATACGCCGTCATTTCTGATTGAATTAACCTTTTCAGATGTGGTTTGCAGCATTCAACTCTACAAAATAAGACCTTTAAATTGAGGCATAACAAAATCTATGCTTAAATTTTAGATTTCTATGGTACCCTTCATCGGAGATTCCTTCTAGTGTACAAATGTGATGGTTATTACATAAAATAATAGTTAAAATAGCCATATAATAATGTACAAATTTTAAAGTTTGTATCTGGTATGGTAAAAAAATAAAAAGGCTTTTTCAGACTTTTTAAACACACTGTATATCTTTGGTCAAATTAGTGGGTAATAATTCTACCAGAAGGAAAATTTCATGGAGGGAATTTTTCTTTGATTAACTATCGAGAAGAATTGTATTTTAATTTTATTTTTAATAATGTACCTCATAAACTGGCTCGAGTCGCATTAGTAGTTTTAAGCCGTGCTCATGCAGGGTCCGTGGAAGTTTTTCATCCGCTACTGAACAAAGTTTATAAACAATGCCGGGTCGGTTTTTATCATCGCACATGAGTCCGTATTGATAAGTTTTAGAGAAATGTTTTCGCTGGAGAACATTTCATGCTGTTATTTTGTGTTAAAACACACAATTTAGTATTTTTAATCATTGCTCTAGGTCAATTGGCTACTGAGATAATTAAGATGGTAAACACATTGTGCAATGGTAGTCTTTTGGAGCATAGCTAAAAATCAATAACTGACTTATATAAATATTCTTCTTATATAAATATAAATATGGTATGAAAATCCATGAATTAAGATTAGATTATATTATTGAAATGATGACCGTACATGGTAGGTAATTTAAGTCAAGTATGAATGAGAAACGAGTGTGGGATGATTGTGGCGCGATCTTGAAGTCTTGTTACTGACTAAGGCTGATATGTTCCTTAGACAGGACTGTTAATTAATAGCCCAACAGTCATTGGGTGGCTTATATCTAAGGGACCTACATTCTAACGTGGAATCCGAACCACGGCCTCTGAATTACGACTGGTCTAATTATGGGTTTTTTCAATACATCCATGAAACCCTAAATTCAATGTTTCTCACGGTTGCAAACCTACGTATTCATTGCAATTTTTATGGAAAATAGATGAATTGGTATAACTCGCATAGTCATTGACATAATTTGATAAAATGTTGTATGCGTTTGTACTTAGTGAACAGTCTTAATATAAGCACATTACCATGCAAAACAACCTTTATTGCATCAAACGTGGATAGTCAGTACTATTTGATTACTATGATGGGAATGACGTAAGTTCTGTGAAATTTGCTCTACTCACGCCAGCATGCTGCGGCGATCTCGTTTTGTAACTATGGAACTCTTATGACAATCAGTAACAGCTTTAGGTGTTCATAATACGATTAATCTATCAATTTTTTAACATAGTTAATCATAATTTTCAGTCGATGAATGTGAAGAAAATATTGTTTCACGCCAATACGTTTAAAATAAGAATGTAGTGCATCCTCTGTGATTAGAGCTTCTCTAAAGTCAAGCTGATTACTACTGGTATAATCAAATCTGTTTTAAAATTCAATAAGACCCTTCTTCACTATTTTCTCCAACAGCTCAGCAAACGATGACAATAAAAGATATTGGTCTGTAGCTTGTAGTAAGTCTATTATCTCCTTTCTAAACAAATGTTACCATAGCTGATTTTAAACAAACTGGAAACTCCCATTCCGCTATGCTTATATTATATAAATACATAAAGTTTCTAAACTTTAATCGTGATAATGTATTAAAAAAATATTTTAAAAATTAATTAATGAAATTAGAAATTAAATTTTACTTAGGTGGTTTATTCACTTAAGGTTTAATTAGTAGTTTCGCCATTAATGTAGTAAGAATTTTAGCTCTAATTTCATTCATCCTTGATTAGGTTTGACGGACGTTATTTAAAGTGTTTTTAGAATGCATTATTTTAAATATTTTTATACGATTATCTTAATAAGATTTGAAATTTAATGCCTTTTACGAGCATCTTATGCGTTTTTTATTGAGTTTGAAAACATAAGTCGAAGGAAATAACAATTTCACAACATGATAATACTGTACATGAAATATTATTTTGTTGAAATCGAATCATGTTTGAATAATTTTTGAACCAAATAATATCAAACAATCGATATTAAGCTTAATATAGATAAACATAGTTTTAAACAATTAGTTAATGCATTGATACTAATACTATAAATTAGATTACCATCACTACGACTTTAGCAAACCTAACAATGAAAAATGCTTGAAATGTTTACAATTAATTTTAATCAATAATAATTGCTAATTAATTATTTTCCATTTAGTATTTTTTATAATTTTTAAATATAAAGTAATAATATTTACAGGAATAATACACCACCATAACTAACTAATGAAAAAAAATTACAGAATAGTTTTATGTAAGAGGAAACAAAAATATTATCTGTCATGCTTCCAGAGACGACCGAACTCTGAGCCCATTAAAGCCACTTAAAAGTTCCTTCAGAGTTTTATAGCTGCTTAGTTTCTGTCGTATAAATCAAATGTGATTAAAATACACATAATTTAGAAATAGTGACAGTTTTCTTAATTAATTATATAAACGTTTTATCATGTATTGTCAGTCTCTAAGCTGGTCTGATCCTTATTAAAAAGTAAATTTTGTTTTGTTACGTAAATACGTGTATTCTAACACTAATTTGCAACGGCATTATCTGCTTAATCAGTTACCGCTTTCGCAAACGATACTGCGTTAACTTATGTAGATGATGGATTTTATAGCATACATCAGAATATG
This sequence comes from Nephotettix cincticeps, assembly GCA_023375725.1. Classification (NCBI taxonomy): domain Eukaryota; kingdom Metazoa; phylum Arthropoda; class Insecta; order Hemiptera; family Cicadellidae; genus Nephotettix; species Nephotettix cincticeps. The sequence goes on from CM041787.1 coordinate 45,755,958, forward strand.
CCTGAGAACCTAAAGCGTCTAAACAACTGGTTCAGTAGGCATTATATGAAATTAAGTATTAAATCTAAGTATATATAATTTTGTCTAAGAAGGCTAAATGGTATCCAACAAGAAATAATTTACCATAATCTGAATTGTTTGGATAGTAATAACTGTGGATATTTGAAAATTGGAAAAGTGTTTATCATGAAGTATTTGTGGCTTCTTATAGACTCCAATTTGTCCTGGAAAAGCCATGTCAAAAAACTAAAACAAAAGTTGGTGTTTAGGTTACGAGTTTTTTTACATGTTGCGGAGTTTATGTCCTAACAAAATACAGGTGAAGGTTTGTCATGCACTAGTGAACTCACGTCTAAGCTATGGGCTAGCATGTTGGGGAGGTGCATATTTTACAACGTTGTCTCTTCTAATGGTTCTTCAAAAAACTTCCATATGTGTTTTATCTTATTCTTTCAGCACTGATAACCCTTGGCCATTATTTCAACGTTTTACTCCCTATTAGAAATTTATACATATATAAGGTATAAAATTTTTATTTTAACAAAAATAATATAAAATATAATAATTTCTCAAAAACGGCTCTAACGATTTTGATTAAAATTTGATAGTTTATAGTGCACAGAGCACTAAATAATTTGACACCACCCGCATGTCTGTAAAAATGACGGTTCAAAAGTTATGGGCTTTTAAATGTCAAAAAAATCAAATTTTTAAATTTTCAGCGAAAACAATAAAAGTAAAGTATAACTTGACTGGTACCATTGAAACCAGCTTAAAAAACTAAACAAATTAGTATTTTGAATTATTTGTCTACGACTAACGGTTCCAGAGAAAAGTTAAATTTACTGTCCACGATAAACGCAGAACGTTGTCTGACAGCGCCCAATGTTATTCTTATGGAAAATGTAAAAAAAATCAATTTCTTCCTTACTTTCCACCCGTTTTCCATGAAACTTGGTATGAAGTGTAAGGTCAAATCACCAAACAAAACCAGCTCAAAAAAGCTTGGTATTACCGAGGGGGGGGGGGGTTCCCCCATACCATTTGAACAATAAATTATTAAATGATATTTAGAATTACTTTGTAGAACTTCTTATAGACTCCAATTTGTCCTGGAAAAGCCATGTCAAAAAACTAAAACAAAAGTTGGTGTTTAGGTTACGAGTTTTTTTACATGTTGCGGAGTTTATGTCCTAACAAAATACAGGTGAAGGTTTGTCATGCACTAGTGAACTCACGTCTAAGCTATGGGCTAGCATGTTGGGGAGGTGCATATTTTACAACGTTGTCTCTTCTAATGGTTCTTCAAAAAACTTCCATATGTGTTTTATCTTATTCTTTCAGCACTGATAACCCTTGGCCATTATTTCAACGTTTTACTCCCTATTAGAAATTTATACATATATAAGGTATAAAACCTTTTTTGCATAAAATGCTCTACAAAGTATGATGATAATAGTCTATATAACCTAAAGAATGTTTTTGTTTGCGTCCCAAGACAATATTTGACCGAATTTAAGCATTTCTACTCCTACAGTTTCCCTGATTTATTTAATTTATCATCGTCAATAATCAAGAAACGTGAAACATTGCAGGTAGTTTTAAATGATTTGAAAAACCTGTTAAAGTCTATGGGTAAGTGTGGATTCCTATTTCAAAAAATGCAATGTTTTTATAACTATAATTTTCTTATGTTAATAGTTGCTAAGATAAAAATAGTGTTAATTTGAATATTTTCCTTATGCTTCTGTCTTATATTACTTAAAAAGACGTTCTTAGGTGTGTTTTCTTAACTAACTATATTCTTTATAAATTAAGGCATGTGTATTTAATGTTATTTCATTTCTCGAATGATGTTTACACCCTTAACTTTGCAGTCCCTAACCATTATAGAATTAAAATAATGTAATTTCTGATGAGCTTCAGCCCTCGCTTTTGTTCCATTTAAAAAATTAAATACATATATGGATGTCCTACAAGAGCTCCACTTAAGGGATATTTCTAATTATTCCACATTAAAAATGTTTTTTATAACGTGTTTAATTTACAATTTCATATATTTTAATGTGCTTGTAAATCAAAGTTTAAGTTTATCTTATATTTAGGTAAAATTTAGATGAAAACAAGAATTTTTGCTTTTATTTTTTTCAGTTATCTGTATTTCTGTTTATTGTAAATGGAAAATTGATGTCTATTGTATGTTGTTGTGAAGTAAATTTCATTTTGAATTGAAAGCTTCTAAACTTCTAAGAGTTAAACTGAGTTTAGCTGTTTGGATTAAAGAAGCGAAATTAAAATTATTATTTCATAAAATGCTGGGTTTTGATGTAGAAAACAATATTGATATTTTTTGTTTTTTTCCTGATTTCTACTTTAGTCTCTTTTTCTCTACTTTCGTCTATTTTCTGCTATTCATTTAATTTTAATGCTGTGTTTTATCGTTTAAAATTTTGCTATCATATAGCAAAAGGGTTTAAAGTATTCTAATTATTTTTGTATGAACAAGACTTCATATATAAGACATTTCATGTTCTACCAACAGCTGATTTGCTATATCGGATAGCAACAACGCTGAAGTTTGATTGGCTGTAAAGCTCAGATCTGTAACTTATAATTGGCTACCATGTGAACATCGGCGTGTCAATATGTTCCACAAACACATGTGTACCAATACGTCATGATATCCACAGCTTTAGTGGTAACGAATCTCAAGTTTGATTAAAATAAATAAACAAACACGATTTTACTGTCGTTAGGCTTACAAAAAGCGATTGAGAAAGGCAGAATACAAAGTATGAACAAAAATATTTACAACGGTTTTAATTACTATCACTACAATGGTTCCTAAACTATTATTACTAATTAAATTATTACTAGGTATTATACAATAAAAAATTTAGAATATTATTGGTTTTGGTCTACATTCAAATTATTCATGAAGGGAGTACAAGTAATGATCGATCTATCACTCGTACAATTTTGGAAATCTAATTTACTTTTAATCGTAACTTTTTAAAGACTTAGACTCGTTGAAAAGGTATATCAATGTGTTTTCTGTTTCTAGTGTTGTACGATTGTATATTTTCTTCGGATTTACTGCGAAGCTTAGATCTTTAACTTATAACGGACCACATGTGATCATAGCTGTGTCAAAATGGCTGACAAACACAACACACCATGATCTTACTCACAGATTTAGTGGTAACAAATCCCAAGTTTGATTGGCTGTGAAGCCTTCTAAGCTTCACGTAACACGTGAAAACACACTTCTGTTTTCATAATATTTCTAAAACAACAAATTCTAAAACCCTACAAATTTCAACGAAAATAATACATATTTATATACATTATATGTGGCGAAGATATAAAACTGTTCAGCAATAATCAAATTCATCATTTCGAATGAAATAGTGAAATATAACATGATGAGATCTGCGTTGACTTTGTCAGCCTGTAACAATGAACACAATCCCAGCTGAGCCGAGCTGATAGTAGACGAGATTCTCGCTGTAGCTTCGTCATTGTCTCTATTATACTCAGACATTTACATTTTATCATCGAGCTCAAAACAAAAATACTTCACAACAGTCTATGTGGTAAAGCTCTAGTCGTTGGCTATATGCATTATGGTACTTTTAAAAATTAAAACACAGTACTGTTATCTGTAATTTACCCAGCCAGTATCCAATAAACGAAAGGAAAATATAAAATTTTAAAATTCATTTTCAGAATTCGAACACGCATATACTTCCCATTAACTTCTACACGTTTTGACCATAGGACCACAATACACCGTCTGAGAAAGCGTTTTATTGGCGTGTAAAGCATACTCCAATGACGATTGAGTACACTACTTGAGGTAGTTCATGTATCAGCTCATAGATGGCAGCACAGTTGCCGATGACGACGACAACGACTAATAAGTTCACAATATTGTTGATAGATGCCGCAACCTACCATATCTAATCCAATACTATAATACGAGCAATGTTTGGACATATTTGCACACGAATCTCGAAAACGGCTCTAACGATTTTCTTTGGAAATAACTACTTTTGGAGTAGAAAATAAGTTCTATATAGATCTAATGTCCAGGAAAATTTCGGTTTTCTAGGAATATTAAGTTTAAAATCTAAAAAATTAACATTGCAATTACGGAGAATCAAATGAAAACAATACAATTCAGAATATCTGTGTTTAACCGTTTGACAGTTGATTGAATATGGTGGTGAACAATATGTGAATAGAGGTTTTGCATAAATATTTATTTTATGTATAAATAAAAAATATCAAATTACTAAACAATTTGTAAAAAATAAAGGGTGCAAAGTAAAAGCAGAGATAAGTATTTCCAAAATCTTTCGTGTTTTGACAGAAACGTTTTCATTTTATTGCTTGAAGCCACTGTAACAAACCATTAATTTGTGTAAATTAAATTTCTCTTTTTTTCAATCCTCATTCCGTTTCTAACAAAATCAGTTGATCACAAGCTATAAATCAATCCATACCTGTATGGATTTTGTTTTATCTGTAATGGTTAAAGTTTGTAACGTGATCGAGACGTCTGGCAGTAATATATTAAAAAATAGCAACTTCTTCGTAAAAACCCAATATTAGCGATTTCTAACGTCTTATAGTTCAATCTAAGATCAAAATCTTGTTTAAATTTACATACAAGAAATACTTTATTTGTTAATAGTAATTTTGAAAGGCACTCAATCGTGAATTCTCATTATTAGAGGTAAATCTTGACGCCGGTGCCATTAGAGGTGACCTGGCTAATAGTCTCGGACAGGCTCGGCGTTGCCCTCTCCGGGGAAATTTCAATTTACTGTTTGCGTAGTTGTTAATAATTAAACAGAGTCTCTGCCAACAATCCACATTAACCACGGCTGGCGACCTCCGTCTTTGCCCCTGGATTCAATTTAAATTACATCGTGTACACTTTTATCTTTTTCTTTTTTACATATCTAAGTGGGGGGATTAACAATTTGCGAGAAGTGTGAAGGAAGTTCCATCATCGATCATTTTTTGTTTATGGGAGTCGTATGTTTAATGTTTTGTAGACAAATCCCTGAAATAATTAAGTGTTACGTTATATTCTGTAAGTGATAAAGTTACTAGAGAAACTACGTTGTACATTAAAAATGTTTATATTTACTTCCCTGTGTGTAATTGGTTAGATCATGGACATGTACCCTACCTAACTATGACGTCACTGTGTCAAATTTCGGCCACAAAAATTGCCAACACCCCACCCCCAGAGCCAAGACACATCCATGACAAAAAATTCTTATAATTATTTTAGATTTTTTAAACCCCAAGCGATTTAAAAAAAAACTATTAACAGGATGTAGTTCGACTCCTCTTAGACGTACTACGGACATATCCATGATCTAAGCTATTTCTCTCAGAGAAGTCGTTTTTGATCTAGGAGTAAGGCTGAAGGTGTTAGAGTTCTGCGTTATAAGTATTTTTTCGAGTACCAAGTATTCGAGTGTCGATTATCAAGATTGGCTCGGTGGCTTGTCCTGTAATCCAGCTACTTGGAGGTCTTAAATTGTGGATAGTTGTGAGCGATGGCTGGTGGATGGGATATTCTCTGCTGTGGATTAACGTCCACACTATTAAATACTAAGTCCATCCGCAAATACCATCCACATAATTAGACCAGTTCGTAATTCAGAGGTAGTGGTTCGGACTCCACGTCAAACTGTAGGTCCCTTAGATATGCCAGTGTTATTAAACACAGAATAGAGTGTAAATTATATTGATTGTAAAAAACTATAGTTTTTGCCTTGATGTAACTTTTTACAATAGAATATGTGTCGGTTTCCTCAGTAAACTAAAACACGTTCCTAGCTAATATAACGTATTTAAATAATGTATTGACTAAATATTCTAAATCAAAATCAAGAATCTAATGAATCTAGTGAGAATAGCGTTATGAAAAGTTAAAACTAAAAATGATTTATAATAGACATATTGTTTAAAGCTAGATTAAAAGACCGTATTTGTTGAAACATACGTTGTAGGCTATGTTAAAGTATCCAATTACAGACTTGGCAGAGGATTCCTCTACCTTTGATCTGTTGAAGAAATTGGCTTTTTATTTATCTTGCTCCACCGTGAAACGCCTTACCATTGGTTTTCTCTCTAGTGTGTTCGTGTGTTTGTGTGTGTGAGTATTTGAAAGTAACAAAACAATTTTCTAATTTTAAAATCAAAGTTTATTACCGTTTTACAATTCTGAAATGGTGAACTACCCAGGTAGAGGTAGGCCAGGAATGAGAGAGAGGAGTGAAAGATGATTTAGGCGTGATCTTGTAGTATTGTTACTGACTAAGGCTGGCATGTTTCTTACACAGGACTGTTAGTAATAGCCAATATCCAGTGGTTTCTAAGGGACCTACAGTTTAACTTGGGATCCGTACGATAGTTTTGCCATTGCAATACAAACTGGTCTGATTATGAGGATGGTCTTTGCAAATGAATGAGTTCAATAATGCAAACGTTAATCCACACAAAAGAATATTACGTCCACTGATCCATCCAGCATAACTATCCACAATTCGTGACTCTAAATAACTAGCTGGACATGCTGATATTACAGGACACGCCACTGTCCCAGTCGAAGAGTTTGTGAGCCTATAATGTTGTCAGGTTATTTTATATTCCTTCAATTAGTTTTAAAACCTTTGTTTGGCTTTAAGGAATTATGTATGAAAATTGTGAAGGACCCATATGCTGTTGATGTATTTAAATCAGTATTAAGATTTTTTTCAGTATCGTAGAGAATCATTTGTCCCTATTTTTTATTTATAAAACGTAAAAATTAAACTATCATAAACTCCTAGGATGAAAATAAGTTGAGAGATTAAACCCTCAATCTGAAAACACGAAAAACAATGACGGTGCTTTAAAATCCATTATAATTCTGTATAATTCTCTATAATGAGTATAAAACTGGTAACACTATGGCATATATGGCTTTCTAATACACACATTTGAAATTTAAAAAGAAATTATTTTTTTTTCTTCCGAACATCTCTGGGTATAAAGTGGACAAAAATTCAAATACGTCTCACCAAGTTGGATGGGCTTGGAATAATTAGATACGTAGTTTGGAAACTGTATAAGCAAATATTTAGGCAAAGTTCCCCAGTGCCGTTTTAAGCTCTATTACCATAATTGTTACAATTAGTCTCTCTGTAACTGTTGGAACCGCTTGGTTCAGGATCGTCTAACAATTTACCCTCATCCCCTGAGTGGCCGAGCTTAGCTGAAGAAGGTAAATTCAAAATCATATAAATACAGATATTAATTAAATTTTAAGTCTATAAAAAGGTTAGGTTAGCTTTTTTTCTTCTTCCCTATAAACATAGTATATGAAGAAAGTTTTGTTTTCGTCAACATTTTTGAATTTTAGTTGAAAGTAGGTAAATTCGTGTTGAGGCTAACAAAGGAGCTCTTTGTCAGTAAATCTGTTACACTCATCAGTATCCCCTCTTCAGTCATATTGACCTTAAAATGTGAGATATGGGTCACGAGCAAACTTTCCGCCAAACATATAGTAATTTCTGACCAGTGACGTAATTGTTTATTTCAAAAATAACTGAATAATGTTTATTTTAAAATTGGTTAACTTATAAAATATGGTTTGATTCTATTTTCCATAACTATCGTGTTTAGTTATCGTAAAATGCCTAGTTGTTATGTGTTAGGCTTTAAAATAAAATATAAGGGTTCCTTTCGTTGTGTTGTTCAAAAATATAGGTAATTGTAAAAAGTGTTTACGAATCAGATTTGACATTTCTTGCAGCTGGAGTATATACATGAACATTTCCGTACCAGTGACGTCACCGGTTTTGTTTACATGACCCTAACCTCTCTTTATATTTCTAGTTACCTTGATTCTAGTGTTTTACTCGCCAGTGAACGTCGTAGCCAACTGGACCACTGTGCTGTCAGACGAAGCGCTTGATTGGTGCATAAAGCTTCTCTAGCGGAAAAACATTGAACTGCTTGAGATAGTTCCGGTATCATCACATAGATGGCAGCAGTAGAGACGACGGCTGCTAGCGGTTTTACTAATTTGTCGACAGTGTCAAGTTGATTTTTCGACGTCATCCGCGTTGTCAAGGACTTTGTGTTACCAAATGTTTCACCCTTGCTGTGAAGTGGCATCCTCAGTGACTAGACTTTTAGACACGAGCTTCAAGACGACGCGGTTGACATCAAAAAATAAACTTGGTATAGTTTTTGTTCAAAGTATGAACAACATTCTTCAAAAGGTATTGAGAAGTGTAAAAGGCTTCACACGAGTATGAGCTCCCTTTTCATGGCGAAGAGACACATTTCCTTTTTAGCGTTTCAGATAGACAGTTAAAAATATACGGACAGGAAAATAAATTAAAATAAGGCCTATTTTCGCATCAAAGTCAAAACTATATTATATTTTTTAGGGTATAAATCGTAAGATCATTATAAATATAATTTCAAGTAATTGATAAACAAACATCTTGTTTTATTTATTAATACTATTCCTTGCGAGCATTAAATGATTCCACTAATTATGAGCAAAGCTAGGGCAATTTGTCTAGCGTTAATATATAGCGAAAACTATTGTACTTTAATGGTGTTTACTTCGGAGAGTGAAATAATGGCTGTACTCCCACAACATTAGACTAAGTAGAAGAATAAATTGTTATCTGAATCAGAATCTTTATTGTGTGTTTTTTGTGCAAAGTATACAATCATGTACATAGGCACTCGACACTAAAACTAAAAATAACTTCTAAATAAAATATTAATAATTCATGTTTGTTAAATTAAATCTGTAAAAGGTACTAAAGTCAGATTATAATTTTGTGTAATTTTATAAACAACTGGTTAAATTCTATTACATAATAAAATTGTTTTGTGTTTATTGATAATTAGATGCGGAAATAGTAATGATCAAATTATGTGGAAAGCTTTTTCTATATTAATATAATTGAGCGAAAAAGATTTATTTTCAATGGGATCAAATATTACAGAGTGAAATAATGGCTGTACTCCCACAACATTAGACTAAGTAGAAGAATAATAGTTTTATGTTGTTTAGATTTTTATTGCGGACATTTTCCTTCATTTTATGTAAAACAATGTATCACGACGTTTCGGGATCCTGAATCTGATTCCGTCCACAGGTGAACTAATATCTAAAACATAACACAATTAACACATAATCTGGATCAAACCGGTATAAAGCTGAAAACATACAAATTTAAAGCAGCCAAAAAACTTACAAACAAACCATTCACTAACTATTACACACATAAGAAACCAAACACGTCCTCTCGTCACGGAGACTTTAAAAGACAACTGAAAGGAGTGGGCGTGTCCCACCGGAACTGGAAACAAAATGGCAGCCGCAAAAAACCTGAAATCCAGGTGAAATATAAACGTGGTGGAAATTGATGTTGAATTTGTAGATTTAAACTGGTACATTAATAAGTATATTATAACGTATAGTAAAAAGCATAGTTGTTGTTCAAAGTAAGTATTTAATTTTTTACTTTTTTAAATTTCATTGACAGAAATGCGTATTAATAATCTGGTCAATGAACCCAAATAACATCTTACTAACAAAGTTAAGGCAATGAATAAAATAACGTAATGTAATGTATATCTTTGAGTGAAGGTAAATTAGTTTTCGTGTAACATACATTTTTTCAGAAGTATGCAGCACGATGGATGTAATGAGAACTCAACAAATATCCGGAGCGAACGGATGCAGAATGAAACATTGCAGCGAGAAATTTCTGGATACCGGAGTTGGTGTTGGGCTTGTTTAGTATTGAATCAAGCAAATATTTTGGTTTTAAACATTTGTGAATTGCAGAAACATCAATTTACTTGATAAAGTTTTGTAAAGGGAACAGGCTTAAAATCTTATCGAAGCAAAAGTTCTTAAATGGTGTACTTAATGTGATGGATGGATAGAAGATTTATTTTGATTTTCAATGTATTCCAGACACCTCGCGATATTTTATGAATAATTCAAAATTACTTAGTTCAACCAAACTGTTATTAAGTTTTTTTAAACTTATTATTAAAAATAAACACTTAACTACTCGTATACACTCAAGTTAGTGATATTAAAGTTTGAATATAATATAATAATAATATATAATTTTAGTTTTACTTCAGGAAATTTATGTACCGATTACCGGAAGCACCTCGTACCTATGTAAAATCTTCGGTTTGTACATCAGTGAGTTCAATACGCATATATTATGCAGTCCGACGAGAAATACCGTTTACAACACTCGTCTAAAGGGTCTTTTGTTACTCGCTACAATTAAAACTTTGTGCTCGTTCTAAAAACATCACTTTTGACCCTTGTAATGAAATATAATAAACGGTATCAGAAGATTGACACATAAATTCTCCCTTAAGTCAATTGAACCAGCAATCTTCAATAGAACCATAATATTCTTTAACGTTTAAAAAATATAATTTAATAATTTATTGTTTCAAACGCCATCTAATTTCTGGAAATAACAACAAAAGAAAAAAACAATTAATGGTTAAAATTACATAGGGGATTACCCCCCACCCCCATAATACCAAGCCTTTTTTTATTGATGTTTTTAGGTGATGTGACATAACTCTGCATGCCAAGTTTCACGGGAAAAGGTTGAGAAATACGGAAGAAATTATTTTTTAAATATTTTTTTACTAAGAATAACATTGGGCGCCTACTGAGATTACCATGGACATTAAATTTAACTTTTCTCTGGAACCGTTAGTCGTAGGCTAAAGATTCAACATACTTAATTGTTTAGATTTTAAGCTGGTTTTATATCCACCAGAAACTCAAACTCTAAAATGCTGACGAACACAATACTCTCTCGTTATACTGTCATGTAGAGGGAGAAAGTAAAAATCATTGATATGATTTGTCGCCTTGACCAAGATCTTTAGAAAATAAGACAAATAAGTCCCAGATCAAAATATTTTAACGCCTAGCAACTATCGGTTAACTTAACTGCAAACACACAAGCTGAACGCTTAATTATTTAACCGAGTTCCGCTAATCTTCTGACGGATTAATTCACCCAAGAGAAAGCACAAACAGTGGCGAACGATTTCTCAGAAGTGAGAATCTATTAGGCATTATGGAAATTGTATTAAAATTCCGCTCCAAGTTTTTGAATGAAAGTTCTCCTTTATCGTTGATTTTGACCTTGAAACTTCTTGAGTGATTATTACTTGGCCCTTTTTGTAAACAAAATAAGTAAATATTATAAATATTCGTGTTGTTAGATGTAATTTAAAATTATTTAACCTTCAATATTTGTATGAAATAACCGATGTAGGTGAAACCTCACTAATAGTAACATAGAAATAATTCTTTGTTTGAAATACATTATTGGTGATGGTGGATTTATTATATTCAGATTTTTATTTCGGGCATTTTCCATCACGATTTTAAGTAAAGTTTCACGACGCTTCGGGATCTGGAATCTAATCCCATCCTCAGGTGAACTAAGCTTTATTCCTGCAGCTTCATACCGGCTTAGCCGGAATATGTGTTAATTTTGTTATGATTAGTTCACCTGAGAACGGGATCAGATTCCAGATACCGAAACGTCGTGAGACTTTGTTTTACATAAAAACGTGATGGAAAATGTCCGCAATAAAAATCTAAATATAATAGAAATAATGTTAGCTAGCTAATAGTTAGTAGTCTGGTAGTTAAAAACATATAACATACTATTTCTAGACTGTAACTACGATTTGTCATAAAATAGATATTTCAAAAGTAGAGTCTTGTTTAATGCATGAGTCTGGGCTTAACGTTGGCAAGTGGCGAATACATCAAGCTGTCTGAGGAGGTGGAGGTTTGTTTAAATTGTGTCACTGAGTTGAACGCCATTGCCAAAACTTCTTAGCAACCATTAAAGATAATAATTTTTCATCTTAAGCTGCTGAATAAGTGTTTTTTTGACATGGATATGTCTCAGCTCAGGTGGGGGGGGCTAGGAGATTTTTGTAACACAAAATTTTGTAACGCAAAAAGTGCAGCGGAAGTGTTAGACCCCTTTTCCATAGAAACTAACAAGGCTATTGTATTGAATTTTTGTTTATAAGAACAGCTGTTTAGATAAACCAAAAACATTCACTTTAGATATATCCATTATCTAACCTATTTCCCACAGGGAAGTTATACAAATGTTTTTTCTACGCTTTTCCGTAGTTTAATACTTTTGATGGGGAACGGTTCAAACCCCGGTCTTGTTACTACCTAACGTCGACCTGTTGTTAGGAAGCATCATTAATTAATTAATATCATAGCCCAATGACAAATGGTTCCTGTTTTCAGATTCAAACCTTCGGGATTCGATCCGGTGACCTTCTGTTTTCAAGGCGCTCAATAACTACTCTGCCACCAAACCAGTTAATTTATTTGCCCTCTTCTCAAATTTAGGATTTATCAAAAAGAGTTAGCAGTTTTTCTTAATCTATGTTCTTTATTGATATCATTTTGTGTCGGGATAGTTGAGTGTAACACGGGTTCATACTGTTTGTCATGGGACTTTTAACACATCTTCCATTGTCTTAATACTAACACATCAGCTGTTAGCCAGTTGTTCGTCGTACTGTTTAGTAGCTGCTGTTAGCCAGTTGTCTTCATCGTGGGAACTGGTTTAGGGGACACATCAGCTGTTAGCCAGTTGTCTTCGTCGTGGGAACTGGTTTAGGGGACACATCAGCTGTTAGCCAGTTGTCTTCGTCGTGGGGACTGGTTTAGGGGACACATCAGCTGTTAGCCAGTTGTCTTCGTCGTGGGGACTGGTTTAGGGGACACATCAGCTGTTAGCCAGTTGTCTTCGTCGTGGGGACTGGTTTAGGGAATACATCAGCTGTTAGCCAGTTGTCTTCGGGGGGGACTGGTTTAGGGGACACATCAGCTGTTAGCCAGTTCTTCGTCGTGGGGACTGGTTTAGGGGCCACATCAGCTGTTAGCCAGTTGTCTTCGTCGTGGGGACTGGTTTAGGGGACACATCAGCTGTTAGCCAGTTGTCTTCGTCGTGGGGACTGGTTTAGGGGACACATCAGCTGTTAGCCAGTTGTCTTCGTCGTGGGGACTGGTTTAGGGGACACATCAGCTGTTAGCCAGTTGTCTTCGTCGTGGGGACTGGTTTAGGGGACACATCAGCTGTTAGCCAGTTGTCTTCGTCGTGGGGACTGGTTTAGGGGACACATCAGCTGTTAGCCAGTTGTCTTCGTCGTGGGGACTGGTTTAGGGGACACATCAGCTGTTAGCCAGTTGTCTTCGTCGTGGGGACTGGTTTAGGGGACACATCAGCTGTTAGCCAGTTGTCTTCGTCGTGGGGACTGGTTTAGGGGACACATCAGCTGTTAGCCAGTTGTCTTCGTCGTGGGGACTGGTTTAGGGGACACATCAGCTGTTAGCCAGTTGTCTTCGTCGTGGGGACTGGTTTAGGGGACACATCAGCTGTTAGCCAGTTGTCTTCGTCGTGGGGACTGGTTTAGGGGACACATCAGCTGTTAGCCAGTTGTCTTCGTCGTGGGGACTGGTTTAGGGGACACATCAGCTGTTAGCCAGTTGTCTTCGTCGTGGGGACTGGTTTAGGGGACACATCAGCTGTTAGCCAGTTGTCTTCGTCGTGGGGACTGGTTTAGGGGACACATCAGCTGTTAGCCAGTTGTCTTCGTCGTGGGGACTGGTTTAGGGGACACATCAGCTGTTAGCCAGTTGTCTTCGTCGTGGGGACTGGTTTAGGGGACACATCAGCTGTTAGCCAGTTGTCTTCGTCGTGGGGACTGGTTTAGGGGACACATCAGCTGTTAGCCAGTTGTCTTCGTCGTGGGGACTGGTTTAGGGGACACATCAGCTGTTAGCCAGTTGTCTTCGTCGTGGGGACTGGTTTAGGGGACACATCAGCTGTTAGCCAGTTGTCTTCGTCGTGGGGACCGGTTTAGGGGACACATCAGCTGTCCTTAGCCAGTTGTCATCATGTCAACCTGACATGATAATTTTAGTGGTTAACTTTAGTTAATCCAGCGAGTCTGTAACATTATTATAGAATAAAACTTTCATTTTGTTTTTACTGTTTATTTGTTTATTATACGTGAGATGTTGGTATACCTAATTACTCCATAACATCTCTACATGTTCTAAATAGTTCACGTGCCAGTGTGTAACGACACGGCTGCGAGGCAGCGAGGAAGCTGTTATACGACGCAGATACACTATGTGCAATAACAATTTACCCGCGCGGCGATTATAACGCTGGTGCTAATCCTTTCTCCTCCAGGCGCGACTCTTTGCATAAATATATCAGTTAATCCTCTTCACGTCTTTGGGAAATCCCTCCAGGTACGAGTTTTACTTTTTATGTTCAACATTTAAGTCGAATCTGTTTTGACTTAAATGAGCTATTTATGTATGGTTTTTAACGCCTTTTATATTTTTTAATACTCTTTTATCTACGACCATTACAAAAAGTACCAATAAAGATACTGAAAGTAACATAATTAAGATGCTCATTACTAAGCGTAAATTGAAAACCGTTACGTTATGAGTTCATAACGATACAGGTTCTAGACCAATCAGAGCTCAGCATTTGACGAAGGTAATGTCATTATGGATATAATGAAATGCAAAATCAGCTGATTTATCTATAAAAATAGTACGTTTTAGTGACTAACCTTAAATGTGAGTTTTGAACCATTCACATAGTAAGAATAACGTAATTCACACAACAGCTGATGAAATACACACCAATTATTTTTTGACACCTAACACCTAAATATTGCTATGGTCGTAAATAAATGAAATATACAACTGTTGTTTTTAAACGTCTGAATATTGTTAGTCGTAGATAAAATAGTATATGAAACGATTGTATTATACCATTATACGAAGGCATTGTGAGATATTTAGAACACTCGCTTTGCTCATGTTCTAACTTACATCTCCTTCGTGGATTTAAGACATTCGTAATACAATCGTTGCTTAAACTACTATAAAAATATTACATTGAATTTTTTTTCGACGTATTGTTTCGAATAATACTGAGTATGGAGGTTTGCTGCAATGAGGCAGTTTTACATAGTAATGTGTTTATAAGGCTGTACACTACGTATTATGTCAATAACTAAGATAATTTACCTGAAGTTATGATTTAAAATACTAAATTATGTGTTTTTTAGCAGACTCCAATGGTAAAAAGGAAAACTTAAAAATTATACATAAATAAATTTAAAGCCCTTTTTATTAGGTACAAAACCCACCCAAAAGTGTAGTTAATGTGGTCCGATTGCGTTGCCCAACGAACTCGTCCAAGATATTACAGAAAGGAACAACTCCACCGGATTTTGTAATTACGTCCGTTATAGTGTCGACACCTATATATGTTGGTACGTATAATTTTGAATGACCTCCCATACGTGTTTAGGGGGTGGAGTTATGAACTTCTATCACGGTCGCGGCCTAACAGTTACCATAAGTGTGATTAAAATACATACATGTTTATTCTTATTCAAAATGCATTTCATATAAGTTCAAAATTTCTGTTGAAACTTTTATGTTCTTCAGAAATATTGTTTAAATCTATGCTTCGAACAATGGGCATTAAAATTCAATGAATGGAGTTCTTGGAACGCTGAATGAGGAAAGCTTCATACAATTGAGTAGTTGTTAACCGTGGATGTGATTCTCTTTGTTGAACTAAAATGAACTTTATAACAGCGTCACGTGATAGGGTTGCTGAGAAACTTGGAAATAGGTCATAGGGAATTGAATTTTAAATAAATACAGTAACTTATGCATGAAAGAGAGATAAGTTATTCCTAAAAGTACAAACAGTCCTTATATTGCTTATAAACTTTCCCGATACAGTGCTAAAGTCAGTTTTTAACGAATGAGAGCTGCATACAATACAATTCGTGCAATAAATCTTAAGCTATTGCTACTTTGCTACTAGCCGTGTGATTAATAGCTCCATAGCTTATGGAGAAAGTATTTTTTTCGTCAGAATTTCCGAATTTGAGTTGAGAGTGGATATATCCGTTTTTAGGCTCCATGAATTCAAAAAAACATAATTTTCGGACTGATGTCTGTCTATGTACAAACCCCAAGACCACCCTGATCGTTTAATTTTTTATGAAATTAGGGAGGGGGTACGGGGTGCACTTTAAACATACCTCCAGACTATATTTTTCAATTTTAAGGGTAGTTTAACCCTGAAACTTAGTAAAAATATTATAAATTTCTCAAAACCCACTAACGATTTTGATTAACCTTTTATGGTTTATAAAAACACCACTCGTCATGTAAAACTAATGTTACAAAGGTTATAGACATTTGTATGTAAAAAATAGTTTTTCAATTTTATGGCAAACCGATAAATTTAAAAATAGTTTACTATCTCCACTTAAACCAGCTCAGTTTCTTTATAAACCGTTTCCCATGTAACTTGATATGAAGTGTAGCGCCACCCAACAAAGTTCACTCAAAAAGTTAGATATTATCCGTAGGAAAGGTTTTATGCCCCTCAAAAAATCTAAAAATTATTTGAGCTTGTTTTCTCTCATAGTTTAATAAATGGGATGATTATCTTTGAAACAATTATTACTATTAAACAATGTTACTATTAGCTGTCTGAAATGGCGACATACTGAGGTAGGTATTTTAAGCTAGGTATGATGAGTGTAAGAATGTTGTGGCGAGATCCTGTCTTAGGCTGACACGTACCTTAGACGGGAATGTTAATTAATCAATAGATCAGCAGCCAATGGAATCTAAGGGACCTGCAGAAACTTGGGATCCGAACCACTGTGCGAGTTGTATGCATCTCTTACTGGAACATTTCTCCCCCAATTTTAATACGATTGAATATAATTTATTTTCTGTAAGTGCACGTTGAATTGGATTTGGAAACATATAGATATCACTATATCGCATGTAGTGATAAATTACCAGCTGAATAATTGAGCAGGGTCATTAATTAATAGGCTAGTGAATAAAGGAAATTCCAGTACCGAGTCATCACAAAATAGTGTGGGTGGCTTTTAGTTCAGGGTCGAACCGGTGACGTATCAGATCACGAGGCGAGAACTACGAGTTTAACTGTGTAAGAACGGCGTGACGTAGCATGGGTAAGAACGGGCTGGGCATCGTTCTTAAAGCCTCGTACACACTTGCAGACTGTTAATGCAGAAAATCGGCTGATAGTCATCAGACTGTCGGTTGTCTGTCTCTTAACAGTCGGCCGATGGTCTGCATACACAGTCTCCAAGTGTGGACGGGGCTTTAGAGTAATATCTTCACACACACACACACACACACACACAAACAAAAGTCATAACAAAGTACACACACAGTTCAAGTTCAGTTCAGTTAGTAAAATCTCTTTATTCAATATATTAATATTGTATAGTTTACTTCATTTTTTACAGTTTTTCCTAATCGCTTGGTTAGCGCGGAGGGAGTAGTTGTAGAAAGTTTTATTCACTCTTGACACAGTACTTTAACGAATTTTTAATCTATAATTTATTAACAATATCAAACAATTTATAAAATTTGATATATTTTACTCCATTGGATAAATTCTTTTTATTGTAAACACCAACATAAAACTTACATGCACTTTCGCTTGATAAATTTAGGGCGTTCCCTTAATAGTTGAAACGGATGATAATTATAATTTCGTATTAGATAACATTTAATAATGTCTGGCAAACTTAATAAATAAAACTATTTCATGTAATAACCTGTATATAATCTAACAGAAATGGATACACACACACACACACACACACACACACACGTACACACATACTACTATGTTTGTTCTTTGTTTGAAATTCATTTTTAATGATAGTAAGTTTATGTTATTTAGATTTTTCATGTAAATTTTCCATATCGATTAGAGAAGTATGAAGTTTCAGGATCTGGCACCTTATCCTATCCTCAGGTGAGCTGATGTGACAAATTCCGGTAAGAAGCTGAAAACAAAATGTTTGAAGTAGTCAAATATTTTACAATATATAATAAGTAACTAAAGTCACACACAATATCAGTGCTAAAAGAACAAAGCACGTTCACTCGTAAAAAGAGTTCAAGGAGCACTGGTCAAGGGCCAAGGGAGGATTGTCAGTGGGCGTGTCTCTGGCGCTCGGTGACGCTAGCGCCGGAAACAAAATGGCGCCGCGGCAAAAACCTGAAACTAAGACGGCGATGGAAAAGCCGGTGGGCGGTGGGCATCTATCTGTTTTTGACTTGCTATATTTTGTAAGTTGTTTGACCGCTTTAATAATCTAATGTCTTTGTCTGAGAAGTAACTGGATCAGCTATATGAGGTATACACCACAACAGCTATATACAATCTTCAAAATTAGACCAGTTCATAATTCAGAAGCAAATTTATGGTTTACTTACTTAACCGGGTGCCACGGTTATACTGTAGGTCCCTTAGATGTCATTGGCTGTTGGGCTAATAATTAACAGTGCTGCCAAAGGAACTTTCAACCACAGTCAGAAACAAGACTACAAGATCACACCACAATCATCTTACACTCATTTCTAATTAATACTTCACTTAAAATACTACGCACCTGGGTAGGTAGTATCATTTAAAAAATAATAAAATAAAAAGTAAAATATTATCAGGACGGAAACGTAACTTGTAAACTCTACGTTGTGAAATTTAACATTTCCGGTAATGTAAACGTACCCGAAGTACAGTAAGATAATGTGTAATGCATGAGCTTGGCTTTAACATCCACATGTGACGAATACATCAGACGACAAAAGACGATCTCCAAGCCATTCGGGTTGTTTCACTTTGCTTTTACTTTCTCCCGACATTTTATATAGACAAAAGTCTGTCCAGCGAAACAAGTTTTTTGTTTTCGTCAATTTTCAGTGGAAATATTCAACTCGAGTAACACACACCTAAAAGGTTGTTTGCATTTTTTTCTGTCTACCATCCAAATTTTATAAAACGAAACAAAACTGCTTTAATGACAATACTTGTTTCACAAATGAAAAACAAATTTTTCATGTCTTTAAATATATCCAATCGAAATTTATTAGCCCCTTTGTGTAGAATATTTGTGTGGATAAAAAAACCTTGTTTATTACAAGATAAAAATAATCAATGTATTTTCCCAGTTTTTATTATATAAAAAATATAATAATTTAGTTACAGTAAAAAAATCAAAACTAAATTATTAAACACATTCAACAACTATTTTAACCAGCTTTGGGAGACGGTAAATAGGGTCTTCATATGAAAACGCATTTTTATATCAAGGAATATAATTTATTCGTGATGGTTAAATTAGTAGGTTTTATTAATATACAGCTATTATTTTTTAATACAGCTGAGTTACCCTCTTCACAACATACATTCTCTCATCCCCATGAAATTGACATATTTTATTGACTAATTACTGAACTATCCTTTTTGCCAAAGAATTTTACTTATTTTAAACTACACTGCAGTGCTGCTTTGGCCGCGATTTCCCGACATTCAACTTCTTCACAACGATTTACCCCTTTTTGTGAGAAACTACCATAGCCATCTGCTTGAAGTGTTCACCAAATACTTTTGAAATCTAAGTATCTTTACTTCGTAGTAGGATTATTACCTAGTAAAGTCTGATAGTCTGATAAGTCTTGGATGACTGACAAGAACTGTAACGAAATATTCAAGAGGTGGAAAGGTCCATCATAGGATACAAGACCACAATGGACTACGTGCTTCAAATTGCACACCCCAAATATGACACATATGACATATGGATAAAAATGGACTTCTGACCTCCGACGAGGTGGAGAAACTGTTTGAAAAAATGGACGGAGAAAAAGATGCCGCTAAGAGAAAAAAGAAAGTGAGTGCTGTCTTTAAGCACGACAAAGATAAGGATGGAAAAATATCATTGGATGAATTGATGAATTGGTTTTGGACAGATGAAGCAAATGATCCATTCAATTATCAACTCACTGATGAATTCATAAAGGAGATTCCATTGTTGTTGAAAACGGCTACCAAGTAATGCGTCAGAGTTGGGCGTGGAACGAGGTGAGATGAATGAAAGTTGACTACTGTTATAGCCTAATAAACGAGAACAGGTATTGTGTTGTGTAATAGCTTCTTAATTAATTTCCAAAATGCTATCAAATTTACACGATATACTATACAAGAGATGCAAAACATAAAACTGTGGCTTCAATGAGCTGTCAGATTTGATCTTAAAAATATCATTAACTGTAATTTATAAGCCTAATGTTTAAATTTACTACATTTGAAACCATTATAAAATTAGACGATTTATATTTCAGAAAAAGGAACTCTGAGTAAAGAGTTTATATAATAAGTTAAATAAAGGACCTAATTTTTTAGACTAAAGAGGTGTGCAAGCATGCTATATACCATTCTAATGGTAAGCAGCATGATATAGTGCATCACTTTCACATAGTGTTTTGCGAACACATTACATATTAATCCACCAAAGTAAAATGCATATTAAAGAAGCTTAGTTCGATAAACACTATCCAGAAAATTTATACATGAATGTCATACAAGAAACATACCAAATTGGTTGATATTTTTTAAATATGGTATTTAAAAGACTTCATAAATTAAACTTACCAGTTTTCATGCACATATGAGTCAACAGTCATTTTGTTTTCATACTTATTCATACGCTTATGAAGTAATGCATTTCTTTACATCACTGTTCTCCTCTGTTCGTAAACCCCGATAAGGATATTAAGCGTTTACATAACCAAGTTATCCAAAACCCTTTGTAATGTAGCTTGTGAAAATGTTTATTTAATTAAGTAAACACACTCTAATGTTAGTTTGTCATGCTACAGAACTATAATGAACAGAACTAGCATATTATGCTAGTGACATGATAGGGAACTTCTTTGCTTGGGCGTATGCATGCGGTTAGCAAAAACTTGAAATTTGACATACCTCAAAAATCCATGTCAAGTCTCGATGCTTAAATCTACATGATCTATCTAAGTAGATCTTGTGCGAAAAATTACCTCGTTGACACCTTTAATCCCCGAGATCCCGGGTTCAAATCCCACCAATCACAAATGATCACTTTCACTTTGTGATAATGGCTCAACAGAGCAACTTCATTTCCACTAAACAGCTGTCCTCATAACTATATTACGTCACTGTTGTTACAATTTTTGCGAGCCGCGAATCACCAATACCCCCCTCAGAGATGTAATTTCAAAAATGAATGCTGGAGATATACGTATAAATCATTTCATTGTTACAGTATTTTATTACAGAATTATTATAGTGGAGTATAAAAGACACATTCAAAATACATATTTTGCATTTCGTTTTGATAAAAAAGTGAATTCTCCCAATGTAGTGCAAAACACGACTCTTTTTGTTTTGACTTTTATTGTGGGTGCTTTTAGTTTACTACGGCAAAGCCTAGATATGTTATTTAGGTCATGGTATTCTGAAGCTGTAAGTTTAGTTACCCTGGGCAAAGCCTCTCCTTTGGTAACTCCCCTAGGTAGAAAGTAATGTGTCAAACAGTTACAGGGGAGGACCTAGACAGACCTGGAATTAGTTTCATTCGTATTTCAATTTCTTAACATATTGTTTTGGAAATAAAACATTTGCATATTATTTCATGGAATTCATAATAAGTCCAGACGAAAGAATCTAAGAGTTATTTAGCAACATTGTTACTAGAAATGCAAGACCGGACATACGGTTGATGGAACCCGGAAATCAATCGCAGTTTCTGTTGGGCTTCCGGCTCAGCGGTACGAATTAAGCTTAGCACTCGCACAACTTTTCCATTTCTGAGAGAAACCTTCGCGTAGTATTTTAATTTATTATATATAAAACACAATTTTATTTCAGTTAAAAGTTTTCAATTTTGGTAAAACGATTTTTGTAGGTTTTTTCTACGTTTTAATGCTTCTACGTTTTCTGGTGAACAAATTCAGCATTTATAGTAATAGCAAAGTTGTTTAAGTCCTGCGATGTGTCATGTCATATCGTTTTTAAATTGTTACGGTCATAATTATATATTATTTTACTTATTTATATTTGTTTACTAGTCAAACAACCGATCTTCGCACGGGTAAAATGCTGAGATGTGTACTGATACATTTAAAATTATTGTTAATTTTTTTGTTAACAAAATAACATAACACGAAATAACATAACATACTCGATCACTAATTTCGATCCAGCAGTTTATCTGTAGAAGAGAGGAAGGTATTATGGAATACCAATTACATTTTCGTAATGAACTTAAAAGATGTATAGTAAAAAACTCCAAAATTGCCATGAGTATATACTATATATCTAATTACTGTATAAGGAACTGTAAATGGTAAAAGTATTTGTAATAATTTTGTTTACATCAAAATTTATATGTTTCAAAATATTTATGTGTTTTGTATATACTACCATATATTTACTTTGGGTAATATGAGATAGAATAGGGTAGATAGGAAACCTACCTAGCATTCCACAATACCCGACACGCCATCTTGGAAAACTAACCTTTACATTGACAAAACAAGCAAAGTAATCTTTAAAGCTATCACGTCATCATAAACTACAAGTTTATTAGTGTGCAAATTAAGCTTTAAAACGATGTTCCAGTCAAATAATTAATATTGTTCCAAAATGTTTGAAAAATGACCTTCAAAAACTTTTGAAGTTCATAAAATAGTGAACTCTATTCCGTAGTGCGACGTAAGACAACGCCAAGCGGTAAAATCCTAATATAATGCATCATGGGATTGTTTATTAGTCATTATTAGTCACCTAGTTTATGTCATTCCTGCGCAATAGCAGCACCAAATAGATACAAAAACACTGTATTCTACAATACCCTCCTCTTCTCTAAAAATGAACTTTCTTTCTTCTTCTTCCTTAACTGTCAAGATGTAGTGGAAACAGATGTGTTTATTAGAAAATGTAAACATTGAAACCTAGGACGGTTCATCTTCTTCTTCTCCCCGAACTGTTAAATTTTAGTGCGCACAGCTGTGAATTTTTATGTTTTAATTTTTTGAAAATGTAAACATTGAAACTTAAGACGTTCACGGGGCGTTGCCCGAGGGGATTTTAAGGAAATGAATATGCCTATGAAACAGCTGTCCTTGTATCCTATGATCTAACTTCCGTTTCAAATGTTGGTTTGACGAATTGCCAATACACTCGCTTTCCCTAGAGCTAAGACATATCCATGGCAAATTAGTATAATCTAGGCTATAATTTTAAAACTTTTATTGCTTTTGTTCATACTACAGTACATCTCCAACCTATGTCTAGGCCCTACTAATGTGCAACCTTGAACCAGAAAGTGAGAGTGTACCTACGTTGCCTCGGAGTGGTTTAGACAGACGGCAATCTAAAAAAACACTTATTCATAATTTCTATAACCACTGTAATCATATGTGCTTTATATTTCAGTAAGATATTTTATCATTGCACATTTTCACTGAAACTCCTTCCGTTTATATTCAGAACTCTTAGTAATATTTCAGGTGTAAATGACGTAGGCCTACTTATGAGTATAATCAGTCCAAAAAATCAAGGGAGGGTATTATTTCTTCCTAGCAACCCCTGAGGAAATTTTCGCCTGTGTATCCCTGGAAATTCCAGGAAGATTAATCGTTTGAAGTAGCGACACACGTGAAAGAGTGTGCCATTTACATCATTGGAGGATTTAAAAAATTGACAACAAAATGGATGAAGCTGGATGACATCCGGTTTGAGTTAGACCGGAAATGGGATCCTGAAGTTGAGCGGAAAACAGGAACAAACTCGCCGCGGGATATAGCTATTGTACTTCAGAGTTTATTTTGTAGCTCAAACATCGGTATTCATTTCAACATTGTGTTTTCGTTTGAAACTAAAAGTTTCTAATATTTATATTTAAAAGTGAACACGAAATAACTAATGGAACATCCATCGATAGATTTTAAAAACTTATATACACTGTATAACATTATTAATTTGTTGTATAAATTATCGTTTAATTATCCTTCTGGAAATTTGTTATATTATCGCAATAGTATGTTAAATAAAAACGATCTGCGAACAAATACATAATTTCCCCCTCTCTTAGGTAGTAGCAACATTAAGAAATACGTACATGTCATAAATTGTAAAATATGTCAGTCCTCAAACGCACGTGTGCTCTATCAGTGATCTTATTTATATCGGTATGTATCTTTGGTATGAAGTATCAACGATATCTCCAGGATTCTTTGTAATTTTGGTACGTAGTATCAACGATATCTCCAGGATTCTTTGTAATTTTGGTATGTAGTATCAACGATATCTCCAGGATTCTTTGTAATTTTGGTATGTAGTATCAACGATATCTCCAGGTTTTTTGTAATTTTGGTATGTATTATCAATGATATCTCTAGGATTCTTTTTAATTTTGTTATGTAGTATCAACAATATCTCCAGGATTTTTGTAACTTTCAATTTTTAAAGGCAATTAAACCCTACAAACTTTAAAGCGTTGAAAAACAAATGTCTAAAAAATGGTTCAAAAGATTTTGATTACAATTTATTTTTTACTTAGCTTTGATTATATATACAACGTTACCATACAAAGTATTATTTAAATTCAATGGTACTAGCCAAAGGAGTACAGTTACGTAGTATATACATGGTGCGGCAAAACCGACACAATTTAAATTACGAATAACTCAAAGATCATTAGGGGTACAATAGGTTTAATTGATTGTTACAGACTGTCGATTGCAATTAAGGAAAACTACAAAATAATATCAAAATTTACCAGTTTAGGTTTTAACCCTCCAAGTGCTATGACTATTTAAATATTGTTATTTTTATGCAACTCTTCATAAATACAACACTACACAAAACATTTATATCCAGTAATTGCAAAATAGGTGTCCACTGCAATCAATTAAGCCTACATGCCGTCAACTTCCATCAATCATTTATAAGGTGGGTTACTATATACCACACATTTGAAACAAATTATTGTCATGGTCGGGATTCCCTCGTTACTCCGAATGGCTTCAACTGTTGTACTCGTACAACAGCATTTAACCACTACACTACAAAGGACCAGTCTGAGAAAGTACTTATTTGGTATAAAAGCATTTACAATAACGAACTTAAGCGTCAGAATAAGGAACTACAGAGTAGTTTCATGTATTAGCTCGCATAAATTAACAAAACCTACCTAAATGTTAAAATTTAAAGATTACGCCCGCCAAATGGTTTCCTTGTTTGAATAAACATTCTTCCAGTCTCGCACCAGAACTGTTAAACACACCTTACTTAGCATTTCAGGGGCGAGGATGGCAATCTCTTATGGTCTCTTTTAGTTCTCCCAATGTGGCTTATTTATGTACACTCTAGATTTTAAGTAGCTCCACAAAAAATTCTCAAACGCTCAGATCAGGGGGGCGTGCTTGCCAAATTCGTCTAAGGACTATGTGTTTTCTCCTAACTGTTTTTGACCTAACTGAAAGTTTGCACGAATCTTCCGCTGTGTAGCGATGGTTGAATCATCCCTTTTAAATTATGCTTCAATAACAAACCTCTTTGTACAGGCAGCCACTGCCTTGTTTATACAAGGTGCGGCTAGTACTTTCACAAACAATGAAGTTGTGATCAAAATCTTCGCACGGGTAAGAGGTGTACTGATACATTTCTAAAATTACAACAGTGAAACATTTATTAGACTTCAGCGTTGTTCAATCCTGGGTCTTCCTCTATGATTTAAACAATAACTTTTTTGTGACACATAGATCATGTCATATTTCAGTTAAACAATTTTTACTTATCGTTATCCTTTTGACATATTGTAAAATAAATAAATTTGAACAATTAATTTTTTTTTTCAAAATATCACAAAACCAGTATCTACAACATTACAAAGTAACGCCTATTAAGTAACATTGGAAAAGGATAAGGATTATCGTAATAGAGACAGGGGTCGGAAGAAAACTTAAAATATACCATTTTCGGCAATACTAATCTCGAGCTTTATGTCTGTAAAAATTAACCTACCTTCTTCTTTTTCTTTCCGAACTGTCAAAATGTAGTGTAAACAGCTGTTGCAGCATTAGACAATGTAAACATTGAAACCTAGGACGGCCACGGCATCTCTTTCTTCTTCTTCCCAAACTGTCAAATTTTACTGTCCACAGCTGTTGACTTAAGTAATTTTATTACTTTCTTCCCCTATTACGATAGTATAAGGAGAAAGTATTTTTTTCGTCAGCAGTTTTTAATTTTAGTTTCCATTATAGTACCCCTCAATAAATAAGTGGTTTTAGAGTGATGTCTGTGAATATGTGTGTGGGAATGTGCAGAAGCTTAGTTATTATATATACTGATACTGATATTATATACATATTGACGTTTAAAAGTTAGAAAAAAATCAATTTTTTTCATTTTTCCGCAGAAACAATTATTGAGGTAAAGATTAATTTGACTACCACCATTGAATCCAGCTTAAAAACTTATGATGTTTAATTATTAGTCTGCGACTAACGGTTCCAAAGGCAAGTAAATATAATGTCCGTGGTAATCTCAGTACATTGTCTGAGAGAGCCTAATCTTATATGGAGAATATTTAAAAATAAATTTCTTCCTTATTTCCAACCGTTTTCCACGAAACTTGGTATGGAGCGTTAGGTCACATCATCTATCAAAATCACTAAAAAAACTCGGTATTAGGGGTTGGGTGGGGTATAGTCCACCCATTAAGTTCTAACTATCAATTTAATTTTTTTCTCTTGTCGTTATTTTAGAAATTGGATAATTATGTTTGAAACAAAGAATATTAAAATTAAAATCATTAAATGATATTTGGATAAAAATGTTAAAGAATATGATGGTTTTATAAAAGATTATCGTTTAAATTGACTCAAGGGAGAAAGTATTTGTCAGTCCACTGATACAGTTTATGTTGGTATCCATTGAAAATGTAAATAAATATTGAAACCTAGGACCATGGGGCGTAGCCCGAGGGAATTGGAATGAAATGGACATGCCTATGAGCTTAAGATCTACCTTTGTGTAAGATTTCATACAGTTTGGTTCATTATTTTTCGCGTACTTCCCCCAACAAACAATTATACAGAAACCATCTCTTCTTTATAACAGATAGATATATTATAGGATAGACATTATGAGATTCATCTTAGGTAAATCTTGACCTATGACATTTCGATATTCTGTAAAATTTACGCTTCTCACTAGCATACACATTTATTAACCTAAAAATGTTTCAGTTTATTTTATTAGCCTTACGGTTTTATGTAAACCGGTTTTATGTAAAGTATCTACCCATAGTACAACGTACTGTATTCAAAATCAGTTGTTTTAGTTTACTGAAAATCCGTTAGATCGCAGGAAAGTGTTCCGCACGAGCAGTAGTTGACTGCTGGTTGCTGTCGATGTGCGTGTGTGTGTGGTTTATGGATACGGTTACCATTTTGTTTACATGTTGAATTCGGTGTTTTTTATTTTATAATTGACTGTAGTGATGTGTTTTTTAAGTGTCTGTGGTGTGTTTGATTTAATATGTGATGGATGTGTAATTCATTGTTTGTTTTAATTTGGTAAGTTAAGATTCAACAATTTACAACGTTTTATCGACGATCATGGGGGCTTGGCTCTGAGTGAAATTTTTATCAATAAAGATTATTGTTTAAAAATCACACTCGTAGGACCCACCGATTAGAGAAAGAGGGGAAATTCTTAAACTTGCATAACTTAGATATTACTCTTTTGCTGCCAAATCAAGTGGATAATTGGGTAAAATGGTTGTGAACATCCATGTGTAGAATCTGAGTGGGAGGTCTGTTTTCTTCATGTTTACCATTCATAATGTATGAATAACTCATTTTTAATTAATAAAACTTAATTAGTAATTTACCGAATAATATCCAAGGTTATTCTCAATTAATTTCTTCAAAAAATAGGATAGTCCTTGTCAAATTAAAGTCCTGACAGGTTTAGAAGTGTTAAAAACCTAATGTCAAGTAGAGTATAGGCTAGGAAAAGTAATTTTTAGTAAAAACAATAATATTGATGATACTTGGTAATGGATTAATCATTAGTTTTTGACATTTTACAATAGTACTTATTCAGTTTTGGGTATATTTTAAACTTATCATGTTCTCTTAGCTTGTGGTCATAACAGACTTCAACATAACCTCAAATATGAAGAACCCTGTATTGATTTTCTTCCTTCCTCTGCCTATTCAAGATTGAACTTAAACTCCTATACTCAAGATTTATGTGCATTTATAAGGTTCCTTTTGTATATGTAAAATAAAAATAATATTGGCCTATTTCAGTTTTAATTATATTTTTGTAAGCCTAGGTAAAGTTATGTTTTTAAAAATACCCTCTCTTGCAAGTTGACAACCCTAACCCTTATGAATCTTGTTCAAAAAATAAATTAGGCCTATTTGAAATTAGGTTTGTAATGAATAACATATTAAAGTTTAGGCATATAGCTTTATATTCTGTTGCCTCATGTTATGATTACTGAATCTTACAGGTAAATTATAACAGGCTCTGCATAGTCTACTTCTTCATTATTTGGGTTAACTGAATAGGCCTAAGTTATTTTAAATAATGCCACGGATCTTAAGATAAACACAGCTCTTTCAAGTAAACACAATAATTTTTGTAGTCCTGCCATGAGCTATAAATTTTTAACTATAAAAATACAAAATACTCTTTACCACTACCAGAATAACTCGAATTCATAAATATTTGGCCTGAATTTTGCTTGTACCACTATTTTCTAATTGTTATGACGTAATTATCTATTTGTAGCAGGTCTAAATGTATTATATTTTGTACGGTTTAGGACTACTCTAAGAAACTTGTTTTCTCTCCAAACATCTTCTCTACTTAGGTATGATTTGTTCACAGGGTCGGGACTGAGCGGTCGGGCACTCGTTGCGCCAGCTTGCCATCCCTGCAGCAGCCTCACTTAAAATAAGGTCTGTACCTACAATCATTCGTATCAATAGTCTATTTAAACACTATGAATTTTGCGCTCAAGGATCATTTTTCAATTGTTTTGTACTGTGAAAATATTTCAGGCTTTCCCTCTTAACCTATTTACTCAACACATGATCAACATTCTGCTGATGAGTAGGCCAAAGGATTAACAAAATAAAATTGATCTATTTTTGCCACTTCATCTCCACCAAGGGTAGGACGAGGGTGATTGTTAGGTTTAATTCCCTTAAATGTTTTACCTGAATGTTGCCATTTAGAATCAGCTATCAGGGCTTCCTTGAACTTCCGTAAAACATGGATTCCGTAAAAAACGCATCCAGTACCTTCAATGCGACTTCTTTACCTTATAAGATTGGAGTAGGCCTACTTTTCATAAACATTGTTACGTTTTTGATATTTTGAGCATCGGGTTTTTATCAATTTTACTTAATGCATTTAGCCTATGTAATATGATCGGGTTTAATTTTGTTTATATAACTTAGGTTTAAAATTAATAATTAAAAATAGCTAGAAAGGCTCACAAAAATTAAACATATACATATTTGTGAAAAGTGTAACAAAATGGTTCTTGCTAGTCGAAAACTCATGCTTATTGAATATTGCCTTATGAACGACAAAATACTTTCTTTTCATGTAGCTTATCTATGTAGTGTAGGTTATATAATTTTTGTCACAACACAAGGGTCACTACAGTATTTATATTTTGAGCCTAATAATAAAAATATAAACTATTTTTTTAAGAAAGTGGCTGTATTGCTTTTCAAAATATTCCCCTTTAAGGTTTATGCACTTTTGCATGTGTTAGAACCAGTTCTCGTAGTATCTTTTCCAGTCTGCGTTGGGTATCTCCAAAACATGGTTTTTGAATGCTTCAACACCTTCTGCTAACGAAATTCTTTGTCCTCACAATTTTTCTGGTGTCATCAAAGACTACTAGCAACAAAATGGTTGTAACAATTAAACAATTTATTGTTTTACGCTCCTTCAAAATTTCTGTTGCCACATGACAGTCATAGGCCTAACAAACTCGATCCTTGAACGACAAAACGTCTTGATTACCAAATAGCGTACAAGCTATTTGAAATTGAATTGAAATTTTTTACTTTATTATTAGTGTAACATAAAAGTGAAAAGTAGGTTTAGGCTTTATACATTTATAAAAATCTATTTTGACTCATTGTTTTAATGTTAAATGGAAACGCTAAAGATAACCTACTCAATCTTGCTTAACTTAAATATGACTATTTTTTCCCCTATTCGCTCCAGTGATATTATAGTTTGATGATTTTTATCACAGTGTAAATTTGGAAAAAAATATTCAATTCCTATGGACTGTAGGACAAATTACCTAATGGAAAATCTGTTTAGCTTATGAAAATACTTTAACTAACGTCATAACTGAACTTTATGTCAACAATGAAAAAGCTTATATTTGGTGTACATGGCTATTCATGAAAAAACATATTCATTCTAAATTTTAATATTTTCACTCAATCTTTCATCAAAATATTGTATAGGTCTATTTTGTAATCTGTTAAACAAAGGATAGCTATAATGTTCAACCGCCACTAAGTATAATACAATAGTAATCGATAGTTCAGCTATTCGAACATATGAAAAAGAAGAGCACTGTGTATTCTCTTTGTGCAGTGAGAGCCTTTGATGTAGTCCTCTATGTAGCGACTGGTAGATGGGATGGAACTTTAATGGCCTATAATGGCTTGAAAGCATATTGATTGTCCTTCTTCAGTATCGAGCACTGTCTGCTGATAATAATGTTCAAGATAAGCTTTAGTGCTTGATAGAGTAGTTTAGATCGGAATCAATTTGAATTGCATTGTTAAAAAATGCTTTTTGTTTACATAGTTTTCTGCTCTTTTTTATACTTCACACTGTCAACGAGGTCTGACACTAAATACGAGTTCAGAATTACCTCTCACCGCCAAATGTCTTAAAATCTTATTTGTCAGTACAAAGTGTTATTTACGTTTAAAATTTTTAAATTCACTCAAGTTTGTCTGATATTTTGTATAGGCCTAGTTAAGGTTTTTTTCTAAGTACTTCTAGGTGTTTTGTATTTTTGATATAGATTTGACCCTGATCAATTTAAATTATTATTTAAATACATTATTGAGCTGCAAGCCCATTAACAAACAGTCCATTACAAAAGTTAGATTAACTATATTTAAATGGAAAGAACAAATAATTATTTTGACAAACATAATTTTGATTAAATCCGTACTTTCGGGTTAGAAGTTAAATTGGCAAATAAAAACTCTGCTTTCAGATTTATTGCAGTGAAAAATGTTTTTAGTTGAACTACAGACTGCTGTATTACATAAGTAATGTTGATTAATATCACCAGCTAGAAATATTTCAAGCACAATCTTAAACTATCCATATTTTAAACAATTTGTGGAAATAATAAGCTATGAAATAAATAAAATTATTTATGAAAATTATATTGATGCCGTATTCGGTTTTAGTTAAAATTCAATGTTGGTGATTGTATTACAAATATTACCTGAAAATGATAAATGATGTGGCCTATATTTTTATTTTGAATAGAAGGTCCAAGAGCTTGCACCAATGCCGGCATTGTTCTGGCACTGAGAAATACGTGGTTGAATCTTTCGCCCATGTTCTTGGACAATGTGCACACAGTGAACCTCCTTGTAACACAAGATATTATGCAATCAGGCGAATTATTGCCGACCAGTTTAGAGCTTAAGGTAAATATGAAGAAGTCATTGCTACATAAGTAAATGGGCCAATAAGGCGAAGTCAAGTTGTAATTATTGACAGAAGAAAAGGTTAAGGCATCATAGTTGATCCAAATATAAGGTATGGGATCGGAGTGGGTCAGCCTATAGATGTCGACAACCAAAGATCAATATTTACAAAAACACTGTTAATATATAATTTTATTCGGAGTATGAGGAACCATTCCACAAATGGTCCTTCACCTTCATGTATTGTTAAATATGTTTTGCCATTCAGACACTTTACAATGTGTAAAACGATGTTAATTTAATAAGCTATTACTTAATATATCCATTGAAATACTAAATGTTGTGAATATCTCTACAAGGGTGAACAATCACTCTCACACGACTTCTTCTAAAAACTTAAAAAATATTTCAGTAGGTCGTATCATATTTAATAACACAGAACCAAATAATTACTGAATAGGATTTTGAATTTTGAACAACAAGCATGCTTATCCATTTCAAATATTAGGCTTATCTAACTGGAGATAATAGTCTTAATCAAACTGTAAATACATAATTTATCAAAGCCTTTGTAGGGTAATATGAACATAGTTTATAACAATCCAATATACAGTATCCGCTTCCAACCCATTTAAAAACCTCAGGGCTTGGCATTTGACGAATAAACACATTATATTGGTAGCATTCACTACTTGTGCTGGACCAAGAAAAGCAATACAGTACCTCACACTTTCACGGCAAAGATAACAGGCTTCTTAAAATCCAGTTATCACATCTTTCAAGTATTTTGTTCAAACTTGACTTTTATCTATTAAATGTATGAAATCATCTCTCTTCCTGTAGCTACAGTTACACTTAATTTGACTTTATAATAGTTTCTAGATATCTGTATCATGATCATTTTTCTATAAAGTATGAAAATATTAATTAAACTTAATGTTCCATAAAGATTTTAATATATTTTAAAATCAATGGTAGCAAAAAGCCAATTTCTATTTCATACTTGGAAAATTCACTCAAATCTCGTATATTTTTTGGTCTCTTAATAGAATTATGTTTATTTAGTTTTAACTAAATAAACAGGACCTATCCATCAAAGTTTTTGTATTAAACGAACGGTGTTACTTTACCGCCAACGCTTGTTATCAACTGAAGCGCAGTCTAGTAGCGACGTGGTCAACTAGTGGCATTCGACGCTACCTAGCGGAGAATGCTACAACTAGCACTGCTGGGGGTGGTGTGTGGCGTTGCCGGCTCGTGGCGCAGCCATGCGGCGTTTTCAGCAACTACTGTCCCAACTCAGTCAATAACGTCGTGTTGGTAAACCAAGTACAGATTTCAGCCGCTTTTTACCCATTTCAGTAAATAGCACATTTGCTGGAGCAGTGTGGGTTTTATCACTCTTCATACAGTCGAGAATATCATTTCTGCGGTCTTTTTGCCCCAACTGCAGCTGCTGTTTAATATGGCTTTGAACGTTACGTTCTTGTCTTGAAGAAAATTCTCTCTCGGATCTAACTTTACTTTGATTTTCTACCCATATTGTTTAATAAATTATAGTGTTTCGAGTCTTCGATAGCCTAACTTTAGAAATATGAGTTTAATTTAATTAAAAGCGTGTTTTGTTACTTTTTTGCAAGTTATTTGTGACTGTGGTGGTGCCTGTTTCAAAAATTCAAAGCTAAAAGGATAAAAACATTTATGTAGTCTGATAATCAATAAGTTTTTTTCAATTAAAAAAAACTGTACACCAAATAATTTTGTTTCTTAATTTTTATTTTTCTTAAATCGTATCATCCATTACTTGGTGTTTCACGTACCAATAGCCTTACCGGAAATAGCAACTTCCAGCAAGGAATAATGAATAGAACATGGTTACTAGAAGACATACGGTAGGGTTTATGAACAAAAACAAATGACGTCAGTGAATCTAATGTAAACAATCCATCCCACAACATATGGTTATGAC
This sequence comes from Nephotettix cincticeps, assembly GCA_023375725.1. Classification (NCBI taxonomy): domain Eukaryota; kingdom Metazoa; phylum Arthropoda; class Insecta; order Hemiptera; family Cicadellidae; genus Nephotettix; species Nephotettix cincticeps. Next base: position 45,789,731 of record CM041787.1, read on the forward strand.
TCAATTAAGTGTCGAATTCTATATTTTAAATATCGGATTCACTGACGTCATTTGATTTTTATTATCTCTATCGCGTGTACAATAAAGGTTGATATAGCAATAAGGTTGATATTTAGCATAAAACGTTCTGGCTCATGTAGGGAGTTTTTTTCAAAGAATAATATTCTGACGTTTTCAAGCTTATACATCTTGGAATGTTTAACATTCCTGGTTAAAAATAAACACTTATACAATGTCCAGAGCACCAATCAATACAGTCTTCGTAACGCATCACATCTTTCCATTCCGAAACATAAAACTGCTCTCTTTGAAAACCAAACGTACTACTCCTCAATTAAAATGTTTAATAGTCTTCCACCAAACCTGAGAACAGAAGCTGATGTTGGTAGATTCAGGAGAAATTTAAAACTGCTTCTGATTAAAAAAGAATACTACAGGGTTCAGGATTTTTTTAAGTGTTAAGTTTATCTTTTATTAATGTTTTATTTATATGTAGTGTTTCAAGTGTTATTCATATACTCCTAAGAAGTAATATATTGACGAATTGTCCATGCTTTTGTTTAAAAGTTTCATGACAATAAAAGATTTTGATTTGATTTGTCCTCTAGTAACTGTAGAAAAAAACTTTCCAGTTAAGAGGCTGTCGCGTCTTATCCGACCGGTAAAAAATTTGCCAAGAATGGATCCGAATCCAATTCTGCGGTGCATCTCTTCAGCGGAGGCTCTTTGGAGAGCCAACAATGAGATTTACATCTCAATGCAGCTTCCACTTCGACTGGCAAATCTCCGATGTCGCCACCGCCGCCTCAGTTCTTAGAAGAACGTTTGCATTTTAACAAGGTTTACAGCTGTGAGTGCTTTTGCGGGTTGTTTAACTTATCTGTCACCGTGACTTTGTCATGTCGAAAAGAAAAGGTTGTTTACTCCCCTTTTGGAAATAGCGTAAAGGGAATGTTTTCAGTTTCTCTAAACAGCTGTCCCTATAACCGTATGACGTCACTACCGTTTCAATTTTCGCGTGACGTGAATTACAAACACTTCCCTCCTAGAGCTTGGACATACCCATGTTGGAGGTTTATCAACATCTAGAGTGGGTTACGTTGCGCATATTGTACAAGAAACAGGAGCTTTTGAGGTTTTCGATAAACTAATAGAATTGTGTATGTAAATTATTATGTTTTCATATCTTCCCTATGAAAACCCCAAGAGAATTGTGTCGTGTAAGAAATGTTTGTAAGGTTGTAACCAATATTTTCACATTGGATAGTCGGACATGGTTTCGAGGTTACGAACTGTGGATAGTTGTAAGTGATGGTCGGTAGACGTAGTATTCTTTAATGTGTATTAATTTCCTTACTCTTACTATTGAATACTAGTGCGCAAAGGTCATTCTCATAATTAGACCAGTTTCGTAATTCAGAGGCATAAACTGTTCGAATCCTACGTTAATTGTATTTACTCCATTCACACTTAAAGTTAATGAGAGTTAAATTTAACAAAAATAATTCGATTCCGTTCGCCAGTGAGCACGAACTCTTTTCTTAAGATTTTATATAAAATTAAAGGTGGCAACTTCGACCGAAGACGCTGTTCTCTGACAAACTGAACGTACAGTATGTTTTAATAGTTTTGTCTATCCTTGATGAAAAACTATATATGGCATTGAACTATCCTAAGTGCATCTGTGTGTCGTAACTTGCTGCTTCTTAGTTGAAGGCTCTAAAGTAGACTTAAGATGAGATTGATTACATTGAAACTGATAGGAACTCCCCACAGTTTGAACTAGAAGATTGTTAACTGTTAGAGTTTATTTTTACATTGTCTGGTCTCGTGTAATGCAGTCCTAGGAAATGAAAATAATAAATTACCCTATTAATACTGATCTGCATTCTCAGACAGCTAATGTTAATTGAGCAATTACATATGATGATAGCTAAGCTTCATCTTAACCAATTACTTCTACTTATCATTACTGATCATAAATTTAGAAACTTATATGCATTCCTATTCCTCCGTAAGAATATTACATATTAGATATTATTATATTATTGAAATGACGACCAAGGTAGGTATTTTAAGCCAAGTATGAATGAGGATTGAGTGTAATATGATTGTGGCGCGATCTTGTATTCTTATTACTGACTAAGGCTGACATGTTCCTTAGTCAAGACTGTTAATTAATAACCCAACAGCCGATGGCAAATAAGGTACCTACAGTTTAACGTGAAATCCTAACCACGGCCGCTGAATTACGAATTGGTGTAATTATGAAGATGGTCTTTGCGGATAAACGCAAGATTTAATAGTGCGGACGTTAATCCACACAAGAGAACACTACACCCACCGACCATAGGTCGCAACTATTCACAATTCGTGGCCTCCAAGTAACTGGATTACAGGACGTCGCCACCGTCCCAGTCAACTTCAAACTAATTAATTAACATTAACTTAATTAATTAACTTTAGGCACTATTCAAATTTCAAATGAAATGAGACAATTTAGTAAATCGGATCAAATCAGAGTCAATTTAAATAATTTAGTAAATAAGTGTGCAAATTTATTGCTTCATTTTGGCGGTGGCATCGTCCTGTAAATGCCACCGCCCCAGTTAAGGAGGTAAAGGAGTAAGGTATGTTACTTTGACAAAAACGAAAGGTATAACGTACATTGAAAATGTATTTCAAATTAAAACACAATATTTTCGATAATTTGCGATAAATTAATTTTAACGTTTTGTGTATAAAGTTAACATGGGCTCCAAAAGACAATGAAGGCCTACTGTGTTCACTGTGTCGTTTTCTCAGTAATTGATTGACTCAGAGGAAAATTCAAAATAAATTATAATTGTCTTTTCAATTCAAATGGTACGAAAAAAATAATTTTTATTAATTAGTTTGTGTGTGAAAATCCTAAAAACTTTCATCTCGGAGTAACTCCCAACACCATTAACCCCTTTTCGGATGGACCGATCTGTCTGGTTTTCGATCACGAACGATTAAATGTACATTTATATACATGTACCAAAGATGAGATTTTCACAAATGTTCTTGTGATACCTATCTAATCTGGAACGAATTGTGTTTTTGAAAAATGGGAACCTTAACAGAAAACCCTGCTGTTTATATTTCTATTACGGACATTTCTCCATCACGGTATTAAGTGAAACAAAGTTTCACGACGTTTCGGGATCTAGAATCTGAACCCGTCCTCAGGCGGACTAGCACCTGAAACATAACACGATTAGTACATGCTGAAAAGGAAAAATTTTAAAGCAGTCCAAAAAACTTACAACCCATACCATTTACTTACAATTTACGCACACAAGAAACGAAACGCGTCCAATCGTCACGACGATCCATTGTGACGATCTTGATAGAGAATTTCTGTAGTAGAAATCTAAATAGCATAAATCCACCATCACGAATAGGGAAATTTCAAAAAAAGAAATAAACCTGGTTTCGAATTGTCATGACGGTCACGATAATAGTTATATTATTTTGCAAGATATTCGGTTATTTCAATAATAAGGAAAAACAAAATTGTCAATTCTGTTAGGATGTTGTAGAAACTTTGTACAAAGGCAGACCAATGTTGCAGTGATGAGATACGTTGAAGTGCTGCAATGTTTTTGAAGAACAGACCAGCTCCTTCCCCCTTCCCATAGTGTTTCGCCGACGAGTGATAAGGGTGAAAGAGCGCTGGAAATACTGTCTGTGTACAAGTCCTGAACACACTTACTCCCCAAATACATCTTTACTTCAATTTCATCCAGTATATAACTTTTGTTGAGAAAAGACAAATTATTATGTTACTTTCTCGACTAATAATTACGCACATTTAACAGTTATTACATACACCCTGGTAATTATTGAAACACGAGTTTATCTTGTAAGAACGAAACATTTAGGCTTAATGATGTTTTTATGAATGGTCTACAAAGAACGATAGTTACATTTAAGAAATATTCAACACCAATCAATTATTGATTACTAAAAATTTATACTATAGATAAAATTAGATTATTGTGCGCACATCACTTGGGATTGTGAAATATTTGGTTTTTTACGTTTTATAACTCTCAAACCCCGAAATGTCAATTATCTCAATGACAAAACAAGGTTTTTTGTAACGGTCTCTTCGTGAAAACTGAAGCACCCCTAGTTATACGAAACTCTGTTTTTATAATTCCGAATTACGAAGTTGTCTAATTATGAGGGTGGCCTTTGTGGATTAACGTGAAATTTTGCATAAGAAGAAGTTTTATAAAATATGCAGTGCTCTAAACTTGGGAAGCGTACTGTAGCAATGGACGCAGAATAGATTTATAAAGTAGAAGAACAATTGTAATAGATTTATTTGACTTTTTATCTGGTAGCGGGAATAATTTTGATAATTCATATACAAAATTGAGTTTTTGTTTCTATGAAATTTGATAAAAATATTAAATTTATTTCATCACAGCTGACTAGAGCAATGAGAATCATTGGTATTCCAATGAAGAAAATAATATTTATTCCTGTAGACATTTGGAAGTTAATAAATACATTGTGACGTATATTTTACAAGTTTTAGCGGGAACTCGCCGAACTTGGAACATAAATAAGGTACTGTACTGCGTCAACACTGGCTCAAGTTTCAACCTAAACGTGATGGTAACAACAACAGTGGGTGAACTTGCAAGTAGCCCGAACCCTCGAGGTTTGGATGGGTTTGCATCAACTAGTGTGTAAAACTTGGGAAAGCTTTTAGAGCGGAACGTCTCTCGTTGATGCCTTTTTGTAAACAAAAAATGTTCTACAGCATTGTGAACCTTTTTATTTGGTAAAAACAAAAGAGATTTTGTTTATTTCTACAGTTATGTAAAACAGCAGATTTCTTTTTGATATTAATATGTCCTAGCTTTAGGAGGTGGTGTTGACAATTCGCGCGATCAAAATTTGAAACAGTAACGTCATTTGGTTAATGACGTCATAGTTTGTTTATGAACAGCTGTTTAGATGAACTGAAAACGTTCCCTTAAGACTTATCGATGATCTAATGCATTTCCGGCAATAAAGTAAAAATAAATATTCTCCAGGTCACCATAAGTACTACCCACTCAGATAGGTATTTTAAGCCAAGTATGAATGTGAAATGAGTGTAAAATGTTTCTGACGCGAACCTGTAGTCCTGTAAATGAATGAGGTTGACATGTTCCGTGGACTTTTAATTGATTGTCCAACAGGCTATTCTACAGTTAAACGTGGGATTCGACCCACAATTTTGCCTCTGAATTACGAACCGGTCTAATTATGAGGATGGTCCTTGACTGGAGAATATCAACTGAGTGAAACAACGTAAAACAAAGTTTCACAATATTTCAGGATATGGAATCTGAACCCGTCCATACGTGATTAGTACATGATTAATAGAATAAGATTGGTACATTATGCGGACTAAACTGGTATAAAGCTGAAAACAAACATTTTTAATGCAGTCACTAAACTTAAATACCAAAAAACAAGTCACGCACATAACACAGGAACACAAAAAACAGATTACGTTCACACGTCTGAAGAAGTCAAGAAGCACTGAGGCTCTTATGTTTTGATTATTTGCGGACTTTTTCCGTAACGATGCGTAAAACGAAGTTTCTTGACGTTTTTTAATCTGAATGGTGCGTTAATTTTCTCGTCAAAAGCAGTACGGGAGTGCTAGAATATAGGCCAAAGTTGCATAACATCTAATTTCAGTCACTAGATTTCAGTCATTCCAACAAAGCCGCCATATTGGTTTTGTGAGTTCATAGAGGTTAAAGCAAGATTACCATGCATTCTATGGGTTGTTTCGCGAACAACAGCGGAGTAAGTGTGACGAAATGGCTGAAAGTGAAAAACTCGGTTTCCGCGCCGTGGGACCCTACTGTGCCGCGAGAAATCTCGTCAGCCGCCCGGTAAGGGTTACGAACTCGTCTGAGGACGAGATCATGTTCCAGATCCCAAAACGTCGAGCTTTATTGTACTAAACTGAGAGTGTCCGCAATAATAATCTATATAACATGGCAAGAGTTATTTAAAATCCGGTGTGGTATACTGCATTTGAAAAAAATTGAAACATTTGCATAAAAAAACTAAAATTTTCGTTAAATCTGAACGAATTTTGACATAAATTAAATTAGAAATGTAAACGCAGTCGCTTGTTTATACGGGTGGATTACAGCAAATAATAATATTACGCGAAACTTCCTTGTCTAACGTCTTTTTCGGAGTTTTGTTTATGTTCTCTGAGTTAAAAAAACAAATTGAGATGTTTTTCTTCCATTTACTACCCCCTCGGATTTGAAGCAACAATAACACGGCCCGTGTTCAGAACCTGCCTCTGTTCGGTTGAGCTCAGAACTTGTTTAGTTTTAAAATTCATTTTCGATAACGAAATTAAATTCGTTTCGATAAAACTATGGTATTTATCATGTAGACTTTCACCGCATGATACCGGAGATGCGGGTAATGGTTATTGAGAAGGTAAAAAAGTAACTGCTCTACAACTCAATAAACCCGATTCTATTCCCGATTTCCTGTCAGGGTACGAATTAAATTTGTATCTTAGTCTGTTATCGTGCTTCGGAATGCACGTTTAGCCGTTGAGCCCGGCTACATAAGTAGTCGTTAGAGGTCAGAGCACGTTAGGGGCACTACTGTAGTGTGGTCAGAACCACGAATTACATTAAAACGAAGTCAGACGGTTACGTGATGATGATAATATCGGCATTTTAAGCCAAGTATGAATGAGTAATGAGTGCAAGATGATCGTGGTGCGATGTACAGTTGAACATGGGATCCGAACCACAATTTTGCCTCTGAATTACGAACCAGTTATTCAGAAGTAGTTCATGGATGGTAATTCAATAGTGCGGACGTTAATCCACACAAGGGAATCTATTATAAATATTCATCATAATGATTAAATAGCTAAAGAAGAATTCGATTAAACATGGTTTGCACTCTGAGGAAAATCAGATGTCGTGTAATTCAAAATACAGATACCGAAATAAATATTGCAAAGGCACGAAGAAAGAGAATAAAGAGTCATCGCTACAGCACTGGATTGGTGCTGAATATAGATCATGTCGTGAGATATGTTTTGCAAAACGTAGAAAAAATATGACTGGGGTTTTGAAAGTTTATTATTTTATTTCCATTGTACGTGGGTCAGTTTAAAGTGAACAAATACCTAAATACCTTCTAAAAAAGGTATAGAATAAGGAAAGTAAGTTTCGTAACTGTGGGTGTTCTCACAGTGGAATTGCTTTCAAGGCAAAGCGTGAGGAAATAACTTGTTTAGTGTTACAGAAAGGCAGACAGAAATACATAAATTGAGATAGGCCCTATTTTGGCTTTTCTGGGTTACGAAACGTAAAAAATGTAAACAATTATCATAATTCAAAGCAATGTACAGACAAAACTCTAATCTATTTATATATTTCAAAACGGGGGAAGTTTCTCTACCTTCAGCAACGTTGTGTAGTTCAAAACACAGACGCTTGGGAAAACGTCCAATAAGATATTTAGAGAAATTAATGTTTAACGCCATTATAAATTTCAAAGACTGTCGATCTTGGTCTTTAGTATCAATCGGCCTAGATATATACAATTTTTATCATTTGATTGTCATTTGGATGTTGATGTGAGTGAATCAAGGTGTAAATTTAAGCAGATTCTATCCGGATTATTTCATTTGATCAGTGAATTACCCAGTGTAAGATTGAAGAAACCCGAGTGGAAAGGCGGGAATTCTCATAATTAATTCATTCAAAACCGCATTCTAGACGTGGTCATAAGACATAACAGACGAAACTTTGTGTAAGGAGTTGAACTTTGCCGAGATCAGCAGGTCTAATGAGAGTAGTGTGATGAAGTTAAGGTGGAGAGCGCCATGTGCGTTTACAGCCGGGCTTTTTGGAGTCTGTATAAAACCGGCCGTCGCACCTGGGTCCGTCCGTTCACTCTGCTACGTTCACCGGGCTGTGTTTTTATTCTGTTAGGTTTATAAAAATGACGAAAAGCGTATGCTCTACAGGAGTGATAAAAAGGAGCGTTGTGCTTGTTGATAGATTTTGTCTCTCCCCTTGTTTGCAATGTTTAAAAGGAAAGTTTTGTTTTCACCATACTACGATGTAATCACCTGTTTTCGATACGCCGAAAGTAGCGATTTGCCGGCCCGGGAAGACTGCTGTACTTTCAACATCTACATTAATAAAAATAATGACAGCTGATGGGCCATTTCGTTTATTAGCTTGGTTTTTCTTATTTTTTGTAATAAACTTTTAAAATGTAGTAATTTTGTAATGATTATAAGCTCCCATCGAGCCGAAAATGTTTTGCAGACCACCTTAGGGGGGTTAGAGGAACTGAAAACATTCCCTTTGACATATCAATGATCACATTTCCCACAGGAAAGTTAAAACAGTCATTTTGTATTTACGTCCAATCTGCAAGCTTGATCCCGAAGGATTTTTTATCAAGTCTCCAGTTACTAAAAAACACAAACTAATATATAAAAGCCTTCTCAGTCGAATTTACCTACTCGACTTTCACTGAGCCTTCGTATTAAAACACAGAAAACAAGTTTATGCTATTAAATGTGTGTAGCAAAAACAGTTAAAAACTTTTTTTAATAATTTAATAAATTAATAAATTGAAACGTATTAGTGGAGGTAGGTGGAGAGAAAATACACACTCGTCGAAAGCAAATGGAAGCGTAGATATGGCATGGATTGGGCGAAACTTTCTCTCGGCGTGATTTAATCAAGTAATGAAGAAGTGATGAGACAATAGAGATAATTTGGAAGTTGACAAGAACAATAAAAGTTGGATCCTCCCGAACACATGCTCAAACAAACTCACCGAGTCTGGCGCAACCAAGTTTGATCCGGAGTTATCCGTCAAAACGTCGTCAGTATTATTAACTCTTTTAACTGTTTGATGAACATATCATGTGTTGAGGGATGAACATGTTATATTAGTTTCCTCTGGTTAATACGAAATGGTATATTTCGTTACACGGATGGAAAGTGGTTGTTTCCTGGCCACGAGCGAGTTTTCACGCGAGGGATTTAGCCGAGCGTGGAATTCGATGAACACAACACTTTTAACGCGAGTTATTAAGAGTCGGCATCAGTGGTAGCCATCTTGGATTTTAGTCCCGTAAGAGTAATGTTAAATTTTGGCGCCTATATCTCCTTGACCTATTGTCACAAATTAACGGAAGAGGTGTCAAATTAAAGGTATTACAGTCCTCCAGGGCGCCACCTTACAGAAATTCTTATTTTCGCTCTCAATAAAAAAAATAATAATGATTTATTTTGTAAGATATTCCTGGATTTTTGTTTTTATATCAAGTTAAATTTTTGAACATATTAAAAGGTAATGCCCTTGAACATCATCTCATCAATGTACTTCCAAAGTTTTACATTGATACTTTAATAATTAACGCCACTACAGACGCCAAAGTGAACGTTCCAAGAATTAACATTGCTCTTACTAGATTTACCTGAATTGAAAGATCTTAAAAATCCAGTTCAAAACTAATACTAATTAACATAAAATTACTTTTCAACACGTTATCCCTATTGATTCTCAGTAATGGTAATCAAATATTGTTTTTAAGTAAACTTTTTTTCAACTTTTCGGCAGTATAACGCTTCTAGCTGAGCGCTACTAGTGTCGGAATCGTAACTTTAATAGTGTGGGTAAATGATCTCAGTCACTAGCCGGGTTTTACTTCGTTGTCGCCTAAAAAGCAGCCGATCTCGGTACAGTGAATAAAATAAATCTTGCTATTTCACTGTTGATAACACAGTCTCTCCTTTAGAGATGTATGATGTTGGTGGTGGATGCCATCAATCATGCGTGCGAGGTGATAAGGTCGCATCACAAGAACCTATTCCTTTTTGCGGCTCTCCTTTACCAAACTACATTACGCCATGTTTTAAAAGTTAACGAAATAAAATTCTTACTTCGGCCAAGTAATATTCGAACTTAAAGTTATGCGGAAATTAAAATATGTTTTATAGAATTATTAAGCCTGCATAACTGTTTTTTTTTCTCAACTTTTATCGTTTTCTATTGTTAAATATGTTTTTACTATTGATTGTTAATATCATTTTATTTTTTATAATTCTATATTAAAATTAATTTGCAGAGTAGTTCTGTAAAATTTTTATGAGAAAGTGATAATAAAAAATATTATTTTACTATTATTTAATATGTTTGGAAATTTCAATTGCTCTTACGGGACTAAAATTCAAGATGGCTACCACTGATGCAGACTCTTAAAGTTATATTTCATGACATTTCATACTAATTGAACTAATTAAGTAATATAACTTTTCACTGAACTTTAGTTGCCTATTTGATTCCTTCAGTACCGGTACAATGGCAACAGTAATATTGTTTTTACAGCTGATTTCACTTTTTACAACTTTTACCGGCAGTATTGTTAAAGCTTCTAACGCTGAGCGCTACTAGTGTCGGAAATCGTAACTATATACTAGTGTGGGTAGAATCTCCAGATGATTCTCTCAGTCTAGGCCGGGTAAACATTACTTTTCGTTGTCGCAACTAACGCTAAAAGCAGCCGATCTCGGTACAGTGTAATGAAAATAAATTTTTCCTACAACTATGCGATAACAGGCACATTACACTGGCAGAATGTATAACCAGTTCATGTCCGTCCTAGGGTGGATAAACAACCGGTTAATCAAATGTGCGCTTAGTCAGCTGATAGACGGTAGTCGTTCCTACAACACTAACTTCCGGTTTTGCGCAATGAAACTGAGGTTACCGGAAACCTAAAAGCTATGTTTACATTTATACCAACGGGAAAATCGAATATAACCTAAACGGTAGGAAAAATCTCGCGTGTAATACGAGTGCAGACTGTCATGGCCGCCCTCGAAGTTCATATGAACCTCTCTGCGATATGACATCGTTTGCGCTCTAGTTACACAAATAGCATTTCCAAATTGTGATTGTAAACGGTAAACGTTTGGGGTAGTAACCCTGATTGATCCATAATACATTTTTGGATATTTTCCTAATTTCTTAAAACAATTTAGATCAAGACTAGTTAGTAGTAAGCCTGTCCTTTTTATGGGTCAACAGATAAACACTCTATATGTTTAAAACAATGGCGATGTTGTAACAGCTATAATCACGAATATTTGTGAGAAAGAAATCTGTGTTAATGCTCTCTTTATTACTGGACTATTGAATACTACGTTTATCCACAAAGACATCCTCATAATTAGACCAATTCGTAATTCAGATTGTTCGGATTCCACGTAAAAAAATGTAGGTCCATTAGTTGCCATCGGCTGTTGGGCTATTAATTAACTCAATAGTCCTGTCTAAGGAACATGTCAGCCTTAGTCAGTAACAAGACTACAAGATCGCGCCACAATCATCCTACATTCATTCCTCATTCATACTTGGATTAAAATACCTACCTTGTGGTATGGTCGCTATTTCAGTTAAAAGTAAAGTAAGTAAAAGTAAAGTAAACACAAATAAAAATAAAATCTCAGTTAAATCATTTGATATGAATTAAATCATTTGGATAAATTATAATTTTTTTGAATTATTAAAATTCGTTATACGTTAAGATAATATTGTAATAATTTTGAAATAGGGTTAAAATTCTAGATTTATATTTACAAAATAATATTGATTTTAGTTTGACAACTGACGGTTATTTCTTTCTATTGAACCGCTTATAAAGATCACATGTTTTGTAAAATATATGCTTAATATTGCTCAGAACTGAGTTTTCGAGAGACCTTTATTTTGTTTCCATTGTGCGTGGGTCAGTTTAAAGTGAACATGTTTTTCAAATGGTGTAGAATAATGAAAATAAGTTTCATAACTGTCGTTTTAACGGAGAAGCGTTGCAAAAATATGTCGTTTACCGATACAGAAAAACAGACAGACAGGAATTGAGATAGTATCCAATTACAGCTTTTCTGGGTTATAAAACAATACCATAATTACAAGTATTGTAGGGATACAACACAAATTTTATTTAGATTGTTTATTCATAATGAAAACACTGTGTTATTAAAAACTTGTCATTGTTATGTGCTTGTAAGAGCAAAATATATGAAGCCTAAGTAAGTTAAAGGGTGGAGAGACTCAAGAAAATAACGAGGTAATAACCGTAAATTTAGTAAATGTTTAAATATTTTTAAACTACCTCGGCTTTGTCATTGATTAATGTTTCCTTCTAATTGTTTTTCAGAGTCGGAATGTTTCTAAAAGAAAGTGGTAAATAACTTAATAACGATATAACAAGCGTTGTTTTTGGTATTAACGTACACATTCTAAATGCATCATTTAAATATATTGTAATAATTCAAAATATGGTCGCGTTTCCTATAATCAACCTACTTGGAGCTAAATTTTGGATAATTATGAGCAGTGAAGGTGGATGTGTGGATTAAAGGTCGTACTAATGGATATTACATAAATCCGCAAAGACCTTCCTCAAAATAAGAACAGTTTGCAATTCAGAAGGAAAATTGTAGGATGGATCCAAGGTTAAACTGTAAGTCCCTTAGATGCCATTGATGATGGGCTATTAATTAACAGCCCTGTATGTGGAACATATCTTCCAACTACAACAGAGGCTTTTGTCTGAGTAGTCCTGTAATCAGCAAAAAAACTACAAGATCGCGCTACAATCGTCTTACATCAATTCTTTATTCCGTTAGTAAAAAAAAAAACTATAACCTTTAATAATCTTATTCTATTTCTATTCAAATATAATTTAATAAGTCAATGTTTCAAAATTATTATCGAATTTCTTAAACTAACATGGAAACAAAAAATATGTTCAAATAATTGATAGAATTTTAGGGACATAACACCTTTCCCCCGGTATTGTTAAACTATTTTGAGTAGGTTTTGTTGGTTAATGTCAACAAAATTTCACTACCGAATTAATTTCATAGAAATCGGATGATTATTGTAGTCACGGGGTTTGTTACACCGGACAGTTATACAGACAGACATATGTATGAATGTTGAATTTGTGAATTTATCTCCCCCTGTTCTCCCATCAGTTCGAAAACTATTTTTTTTATTCAGGGATCCTCTAAACGGGTATATCTACTCTCATCTCAAAAATCTCTTCAACTAAAAATTCGAAATTTTTGACGAAAACAATATTTTATACATGTACAATGTGTAAGTGAGAAAGTGCAAACGCAAAAGGTAATACAAACTAAATTGTTTGTCTTCAATCAATGAATTACTGCAGCTGAAACGACTCAAAACGAGGAAGACATGCGGATATCCCAGTCGGGGCCGCGCACGCCGCCTTTCTCAGCTCTTGTTTTGAGGTGTTTGATCTTCCACAATCGGCTTTCTCCCGTTTGTTTTCTTTGTGTCAATTGTGTTCACTACTTTACGGTTTTTGACACCTCTAAATTTATTTTTCCACCACAGTTGAAAGAGAAACTGCGAAAATGTCAGATTGTGTTTTTCCCTTTGAAAGTCTTATCTTGTGACATTTTTCTATTTCATATTTTGTTGTATTTATTTAGTTTATTGACATGGATATGTCTAAGCTCTGACGGGGTATTGGCAATCCGCCAGACCAAAATTTTAATCAGATGTGACATCATATGGAGGAACTGAAAACATTCCATTTTGACACGTAAGGCGATTACACCTGCAATAAAATCTGTAGCTTTTTCTAGATCTAATATATACAGATCCTGCTTAATGTTTTCATGGAAAAGATTATATTAAGCGATTTAGGAGTTTCATAATGACCAAGAACGCATCAACGCAGATTAGTATATTTATCAACATTACAATTTACTGGATTAGTATAAGAATTAGTGGATTATCCTAGTTGTAATGAAATAAAAATGAGAAATCTTAATTAGTAGTGCCTGAGAAAAAACTATTGGAGAAAGTAGACTAATTTAAAAATAGCTATTTATATAACAATAGTGCAAACGATTTAATATCGCACAAGAGGTTAATATCGCAGAACTTCGAAGGCGGTTATGACAATTTGGACTCGTATTACACACAAGATTTTTCCTACAATAATAAATTTATTTGGGTTATACATAAAATAAGGTATATATAGGTTTCCGGTAACCATATCCACCATATGGCGGATATGTACTGCTTATACGTTCATCCATCAGGGCGAAATGTGAATAGCCTCACTACAGTAAGCGCCAGGAGAGAAGTCCGTTGAGCTCTAGCCAATAGGACACGGACGCGACCGCGCTGTTGCCGTATTGAACGCTGGCTCTCGTTTTTTTCAAGCAAAAAGTGTGAATAATGTCATTAAATACTATATAAAGTAACATTTTTTATTATTTATTTGAGTTTTTGACTATGGTTATTACATTTTTAATTAGTTTATGTCAATGTAAATTAATAAACGTGTAATAACCTGTTTTTGTTCTAATAAACCGAAGATTGAAAATATAAATATATAATTTTAAAGGTTATTTACATGTACAGTGCTACAAAAATAAGGTTTATCCGGTTTGTTTATGAGTATCAATTCAAGGAAGCCGTTGTCCTGATGGAAGGCTGTCAAAATGTCGGTCGTATGCAACCCAGAGAGCACTGTGATGCAATTTCCTTGTGATGCAATTTCCTATAATAAATATATAGATTCTTATTTATTATTAAAACTATAAACCAAATGTAAATCTTTAATTTTTATTGCTTGAATCTAAATAATTTTACAGGCCTCATAATATGAAAGAATAAGTATTTTTTGTGGTAGTCTGGATTTCAACCTATATCTTACTTCTATTAAACATAAATAAAACAATATAATTTTCATATTGCTTGATAGCCCATTTTATCTAGTTTGTATAGTTAAAAAAGAATTAAAAACAAAATGTATAGTTTTATAGCTGTATGTTATAAAGTGAGAGTTTTATGGCTATTTATGTAAATACCTGAGCCAAGTGTCAGAAATAGCCTAGCAGTTATTATAGGGTTAAGGATAAAATAGTATCACTAATAATAAATAATAATCTATAACTAATATCTATAACTAATATAATTATCGATGTAATATAAATTATGTTATTTTATATATATAATTTTATATACACATAAATACATATAATTGGAGAAAAATAGCTAGAAATGAGTTTGGCAACGTTGCGCGTAGTTGATTGGCGGACTCAAAATCTCCAGCTGTCTTGGCCCCGCCTTCAACAGACTTCTCTCCTGGCGGCTGGTATAAAGAAAATAACTCTGTATCTCTTTATAGGTCAATTTATTGAGAGTTGAAGGAATTAGAGTTAGAATCATCTTTCAAATTGTAGGTATGCCTATATTTCCCTAATTTGAATGCAAATACGGTAACTGGATCTCAAGAAGTTGATCCAAAACAAAATGGCGGCGGATTGAAATATCGAAAAAATCCATCTGAAATAAGGTTATAGATGTTACATAATTGTTTTGACATGGATATGTCTTAGCTCTGGGGAGGCGTTTTTTTTGCAATTTGAACTACCAATATTTAAAACAATGAACAGCCATTTAGATAAACTGAAAACATTCCCAAGTAAATACAAACATTTTTTCATTGACTTTGTACCATTTTAATATTATGTGCTACGTATCATTCAGAGGAAAATTTAAATAACAAAAATATAGTAAAAGCTAAAAAAGTAAATATTATTGGCCGATTTAGGGTGTCCTTTAGTTGGCCTCATCCAAAGGTACAATCGTGATTGATAGCCGAATGTATTTAGGGTGAGTGTAAAATCGTCTGGGATAGATTAAATCAATCCGTTCAAGATGTAAAGCAGCCGTAATGGATTTCACGCTCCAAGATTTACCAAGTTAATCACCAGCCAATGATAACCTTATCTCAAGTTGTGCCCCCCCTACACCCCACCACTCCCCCCGTCTGCTGAGGGAGTGGATGAAAGGGGCGAATAGTCATTTTTTATACTTTTTGAAAATCGATACACACATTCTTATCTGTAAATATATGTTTTTAATGGTAAATATTAGATACATTTCTTTTGTAAAATTAGACAACCATATCTTATGTTGTCCATGCTTAAGTGTATTTAAGCGTATTTGGTGATAGTGTTTTCCGGTTTTTTTTTTAATTTTGGACTTGTTGATAATGGTTAAATTGGTAGATTATATTAGAGATGTTTGTTACTTTAAACTTCAAGTTTTTCTATTCCTGTAAAAGTTTTTTTTCGGACAGTGATCCGTAGTGTTTTGTATAGTAAAAGCTTGGTATTACTAGTGGGGCGGGGGATTCCCCCCACAAAATTCTAACAATTAATTTAACTTTGTTTCTTTTGTTGCCATTTTTAGAAATTGGCTAATTATTTTTGAAACAATAAATTATTAAATTATATTTAAATAAACTTTGAATAATACGAGGTTTATTACAGATAGTCTTTTTTTAAATTTACTTAAGGGAGAACGTAGGTGTCAGTCCATTGATACCGTTTATTTCCAAATCAAATCTTAAATTCAATGCAGTATTCATTGATGGTTATAAAATTTATATTTGATAGTGAATTGTTAAAATTCCAACTCTTAGCTGTACGCTGCGGGAAAGTTAAACAAGGGCGATGTTTTGGTTAACGTGTGCCGGTTAGGTTATTACAGCATTGTAAACACAAGAAGTAACTCAAACCCGAGAGGAATGAAGCCCGGGGCGGGAGTAAACCCGAGAAACCTTTTAGCTGGTTACTGTGAACAGTAGGCCTACTTCGTCAAACTATCGATACTATTTGCAACAGGGAAAACTGATTTTGATTAAAAGTAGAATTATGTATCATCTAAAAAAAACTTCCGCCCAATGTGTCTTAGTTTTCTACGGAATATTAACTTAAAAGTGAGAAGCAGCGAAGTGTGCAAACCTTTTAAACTTGAGAGAAGAAATAGAGAAAGTTGCCTGATGTAAGGTGAAAAGTACCATGTGTGTTTACTCCGAGGCTTTTTAGAGAAGTTATGAAACCTTTTGACACACCTGGGTGTCTCTAGATTTAGTTGAGAAATATTGCTAAAACATCTAAACATGGTTTTTAAAAATACCCCCGTCGCAGCAACGAATTTCTAAATCAATAATATACAGTATTAATAGTAATATATAAGTTTTATTAAAATATTAAAATGTCCATAAACATGAGAATTATTTGCCTATTCTCCATAAGATTAACATGGGAAAGAGTGTGCAGGTTTGCTGCTGTGAGGAACACTGTAAATGGGCATTTATACCATAAATCATTTTTATTTTGACCATTTATACCAACTTTCATCAACATCTGCCCATAAATTAGTTTGCTTATTCCCTATATGATTAACATGGGAAACGAGTATGCAGGTTTGCTGCCATGATAAACAAACAAACTACGATTTTTAAGCTTAAATGCATAAATCTCAACCACATGAAGGTAAATACCAAGTTTAATCCAAAACCATTGATTGATATGGGAAATATTAATTTTTCCTTATCTTCCATAGGATTAACACTGGAGCTCCAAACTACAACGTACTGTGTTTAGATTTTTTAATATCTCGGTAACCGTTGAGATAGAGAAAAACTTGTAGTTTTTTGTAGTAAACTGTGTAGTTTTTAAGCTGATTTTAATGGTGAAAGATAAAATCAAAAAAATTAAAAAATGACATGGGAAAATGCAAAAAACCCCTATTTTTGAGTACAAAAACCCCCCAAACTACCCGCTCCGATTGACCGATATGTATGGTTTACGATCTCGTCCGAGCAAATACACGTCTCTAACAAAATTTGGTCACGATCCAACCATTTTTACGAGAGTTATCGTGTTCACACATACACACATACGCATATATATAATTTTATAAATTTTTGCTATTAACTCTTTCAACCGTTGCTAGTTTCATCAGTATTTTACGTGTAGGCTATAATGTGATTTATAATTCAATATTTGTTTAAATATCAATACCCCCGTCGCAGCATACCTGCGTACTCAGCGAATTTCCAAATCAATAATATAATAATAATAATATATGACAAGTTTTATAAAAATCTGTCCATAAACATGAGAATTATTATTAGTCTATTCTCCATAAGATTGACATGGGAAAGAGTGTGCAGGTTTGATGCTGTGAGGAACACTGAAAGTAGTTGTTTCTACCATATATAATTTTTATTTTTAACATTTATACCAACTTTCATCAACATCAGTCCATAAATAAAGGAGTTTGCCTATTCCCTATATGATTAACATGGGAAAAGAGTATGCAGGTTTGCTGCCATGATAAACACATAAACTATGATTTTTAAGCATAAATGGATAGATCTCAACCACATGAAGCTAAATATCAAGTTTCATCCAAAAACATTCGATAATAAGTGAAAAATTAATTTTTTCCTAATCCTCCATAACATTAACATTGGATCCTCAAAAATACAACGTACTGTGTTTAGATTTTTTTATATCTCGGTAACCGTTGAAGATAGAGAAAAACTTTAAGGAACTTAATTGTGTAGTTTTTTAAGCTGATTCTAATGGTGAAATATAAAATTAGAAATTTTTAAAAATTTCATGTGAAAAACGCAAAAAACCCATTTTGGGGTACAAAACCCCCCCAAACTACCCGTTCCCATTGACCGATATGTCTGGTTTACGAACTCGTCCGAGCATTTGTAGGAATACACGTCTCTACCAAATTTGGTTTCGATCGGACCATTTTTACGAGAGTTATCGTGTTCACAGACACAATATATATTATATATATATATATATATATTATATATACAGTATATATATATTTTATAATATTATATTAAATTTTAAGACTAGTTTTTGGCTCTGGGAAAAGAAGAAAAATAACATGGTTTTAATCTTGCCTAACATAAGGTAATAAGTTTCTTTATCATTGATAACAGTCTCTATCTTGATGAGACACTAATAGTTTTTATCAAATTTAAACATCTGGAACTCTCCTGAATATTATGTTTCCCTATAAATTTAATAACAGTCTGTATCTGCCAAACTACAATAGTTTCTTTATAAAATATAAACTTCTCGTAATTGTGAACAAGAATTTCTTCCCATAAATTGAAATAAACAGTTGTTATTTGCCATGAAATATTAATTTTCTTCATGGGAAAGAATAACATGTTTTAATCTTGCTAACTCGCTTGCTTTTCCCTATAAATCGCTATAACATGTCTCGGGTTAACTTTGCCAAACATATGGTATACTTCTTTTATAAATTCGCTAATAACATATTATTAATAGCCATTAGACATATTAATATTTTTTTATAAAATTCGCTAATACATATCTCGGGCTTAACTCTTGCCATGAGACCTACGGTAATAGCTTCTTCCCTATGGGAAATTCGCTAAAAACTAAACCTTGTTAGTTCTACCTAAGTTGTAAACATTATTTTATGCTAAAACATTGTACTTCAGTACAACTGGCATCAGTATTACAGTCTCATACTCGTATATCTTTCGGAATTGAAATAATATGGCTGGTCTGCCAATCAGAATATAAAATAAAATTACGTCGAGAAAAAGTGGTCGTTAAAACAGTGTTGTACATTGGAAGCAGGGTTACATACAGGGATCGTTTTGCTAATCTTGGTATAATAAAGGATGTCTTATTACTGACTTAGGTGATAATGCAATTAAGTGCCAAACAGCCAATGACATCTAAGGTACCTAGTTTAACGTGGAATCCGAATCACTCATGTCTCTGAATTAGAATGAGGATTGTTATTGTGGACGAACGTAGTATTTTAATTGTGCGGACGTTTATCCACACAATAGAATGTCGCACACACCGACCATCGCTCGTTACTATCCACAATAATTATATATTACTTAGTTATTTAATATACCTCGGTATTGGTATCAACGCTAAAATATGCCTGCTAGAATCCCTCTGGGTTTAAAAGGTATAAACAAAATAAGGAGATGTCACAAAATTGTGTCAATGTTAAAATACATTGCTGGTACTATTCAAGAGATTAAACAAAATTTGAAAACACTTAATTGTGTTAAACATTCTCTGTATCTAAAGTATCAGCCAATGATGCTATTTCAATTGTGGCTCAACAGGTCGGCTTGCTGTACGCGGTGGCGTTAAAAGTTTGCCAAGTCCACCCAAGTGCTCTTGCATTTTAATGGCTCTTAAGAGCCTCTGCATTTGTGAAATGTACTTTTCTAAGCTTGTCAAACTACTGAATTTACTTCTGGACATTTTAATCCGACAGGACGTTGACGAACTGAAAATTATGAGACGTACGCAAAAAACTGTAATTACATCGGTGTTTTTATGAAACCTTAAATTATTACAAATATTCCACGGTTTACTGCAGCGAAATGGTATTTTTTGTGATACTATTTTTGTTTTACAAGGGTTATTTCAACAAACCTGCATACTCAATACTATTTGATTACAATGATGGGAATTAAATAAGTTCTATAAAATTCGCTCAACATCAGCGTGCTACGTGCCTAAGGTTTTACAAGGGTTGTTAGCATAAACAATAAAATTGTTGGGAAATTGTTAGTACCGTGTAGATGTGTTATGTATACACGTTTACGATTCTACGATGCACCACGTCTGTTAAGTTTCTCAAAATTAAGATTTGGTCATTTTAGTTGATTAACATGCGTTTTATAATGTTTCGTTCTCCGTCCATTTAAATTTAATTGACATTTACACCTGGGGGTAAATCGATATCATTTTGTATTATAATAGTATCTAGAATATTAGAATCAATTTACACTCACTTTTCGTCCCGTTTATTCGCTGTTCCCATGAAAACTTTCTCGTATGTACTTTTAAAAGGATTTATCCTGTATTAAATTTACGTATTAGCTGAGTAAGTTTTCAGTTTTGG
This sequence comes from Nephotettix cincticeps, assembly GCA_023375725.1. Classification (NCBI taxonomy): domain Eukaryota; kingdom Metazoa; phylum Arthropoda; class Insecta; order Hemiptera; family Cicadellidae; genus Nephotettix; species Nephotettix cincticeps. Next base: position 45,810,629 of record CM041787.1, read on the forward strand.
TCCAGTAAGTGACACCAGTGGATCAATGACAGCTGCTGGGGACTCCTGTCAGATAATGGGGGTCACCACTGGCTAGCTTATGATTAACGCCGCTACGTTACCTTGCAGTCTTTGATTCACATCACAGGCCCTGAGCCTGAGGTTAACTAATACAATTTTTGACATGTTTTATAAATCGGTAAGTATTATACAGAGCTTGGAAAGCGCGGTGGTTGCCAAGGCCCGTGGTTAGCTTATAGACTTTCCTCGAAACTCAACAACTTACCTCCAGTCTTTGCTCAAGTCAATACTGTACTTATTTGTTGTGGCATTACAATTTGGAGCGATTTAACGCATCTGTGCCTTGAGGAAAAGCTTAGAATAATAATTAACTGGATTTTCCTGTTTGAATTTACAGGGGAAATATCTGCCACAAAACAACAAACTTTTGAGCTCAAATCGCTTTTAGAATCGATTAATGACTATGAACCTGTATAAATATTACAATGAGTTAATGAATGCTTAGTTTTATATTGCAATTGTTATTTTATGTAAATTGATGAAACAAGCACCAGTAATCACTAAATTCATAAAATAAAATCTTTTTTACAAAATGAAATACTAATAACTATTGTATGTTTAAGGTTTAAATCAGAAAACTATTATGAACGAAATATTTTTATGGTCCTTAAAGAGTTCGTGTTAAACCCTTGAAAATTGGCAACACAGACATTGAGTTTTTTGTTTATAAAACTTAACTATGGTGAATATTATAGTTACTGAAAGTAGTATTTTGGAATTTTTTGAAGCCTAGACGTTGTTTTCTGCTCGTATAATTCGAGCAATTATTTAGAGAGAAGTAAGTTTGGGCACAGGAGCTGTGACAGTATTACTGTGGTGTTTTATGTACTTATATGTATAATAAAAATAATGAAATGATATGTGAAAGGTTTAATTTTTGTATTCGTCATTAGTATTTGTTGGTATACATTATTAAAATATTCTACAGTGAAGACTTTTATTAAATGTATTTAGCCGAAACATTTAAAGAGAGAAAAATCAAATATCATTGTTAACGGGAAAAATGAAATTTAAGGAGAGGAGAAAGCCCGTGTTTGTGTTGGATAAACAGTTTTCAAAGACCAACAAACCCAACAGCCGTTCTCAGCCGTTGTTTTAAATGTCTTTGATCTGCCACGATCAGCTTCCGTTTGTTTGTTTTCTTTGTTTGACTCAATCTTACTCCAACGAATTTAGGCTTACGGCAGTTTCTGGTAATGGTTTTCAGTTCAGATATAATTCTTAAAAATTGTAAATAAAAAAGTGGGAAAGAGCTTTTCATTTAAAATACTGTTTGATATATTTACGAATATGAGCTAAAGTGAAAAATAATGTTTATCCTTGCCCAGATTAACATGAAATGCCTAAAACGTGTTAAACAAAAATTATTTCGTTTTGTATATAGTTTCTCTATTAAAAACTACCTTTCGACTCGCCTGGCAGTCGGTATTGTCCTAATCCTCTATAACTGGTCCTCGGGGTCAAAACGATCCCAGCGCCTTGCGTTTACCTTTTTAACTAGCCACCTAACAGGGACATGAATAATATTAAAAGTAAACATTTACCACATTCCCAATGTTCTAAGTAGTAAAATAAACTAGCCGAATTACCCGGTTTTAATTATGATAAAAAATATTCATATACTTAAATATTTTGATATTACTGTATTTAGTTTACTGCAAAATCAACCGGTACTAAATTTATCCTACCTCTGGCCCTTAATTTTAAAAACTTGTTTTAATATAGCCAAAATACATATCTAACATGTTTCGACTAACAGTCAGATGTTAGTTTTATTTAAATTATATTCTAGCTACTGTTTAATTATAGGCACACGGAAAACATTTATACGTGTGATACACGCGATATTGATTATTGGCTCGGTGGAGAGTGCACTGGTCCAGGGGTAGAGCGTGGGGCTTGGGTCCTGGGTTCAAATCCCGCCAATTACCAATGGCTTTTCGCTATGTGATAATGTCGCAACTCACCAGATGTAGCCTGAAGTAATGTGAAAAACAGTTCCGGGCGATGATTTAGTTAAAAAGTGATGGGATGATAATGTGGGAGAAAAAACCATTGGCAGGGCGAGTGTTTATGCGGTACGGGGTGGAGAGGAGTTCCGGCACTGATCAGGCGCAGTTGAAGACGTCATTTTTGAGGATTACGGGCGACCCTCGGATTTCACTCACCTTGAGGCGCAGTCTGTATACACCCCTCCTGTCAGATCATGTGCGGTCACCTCTGGCTAGGCTATATGACTCACACCACTACGGTACTTCACCGCCTTTATTTCACCGCACAGCCCCTAGGCCCACCGTGATGGTCGGTTAAGGGGGGTTTAATGAAATAAAAACTCTTGTGAAGCTTATTTTTCACATTTACGTATGAAGATTTATGTATGAAATGTAAACATTATAAAATAAGTAAACACTTCCGCGTCCGAAAGGAAACACATCTCTGTTTTTCATCCCCGGGCGAATGTACTCGCTTTTCCCAGATTTGTCGGATAGAAAGTCAACATTTATGTTTAGCGCTAAAAAAACGAGCAAACAAAGTATATATGAAGTGTGTATATGAAGTGTTTTCCTACACTTGAATTGTAACGGACACCATTTTATAGGATCAAATATGAATAGGAAAATTGGATGTTTATTTAATGAAATATTCGCTAGCATATTATAAACAAGAGACGGTTATTATATTTTCCTGTTTTAATTAATTGAGTAATAGTTTTCCAGAAAGATATAAAAGTTGATAGTTTATTGCTTTAGGTGTTTTTAAACAGACTGACGCGTTTTATCTAACGGCATCAGTGTACTGACACATACTTTAATCCTTCAAAAGCTAATTAATGAATTGTATATATTCTTTAATTCAACCAAATGGTCCGAGGGGTATGGTATAAATTACCATACCGCATTATTTGAGTTCTGTGATATAATTTTCAAGTTTAAAAATACGTAAAAATAAGTTTAAAGTTTCTTCCTTTTCATTGAAAAAAGAAAGGACTTTTCCTTTCCAACCAAAGTTTAGTGTTGAGCCATGACTTGAATCGCCATGACCAACTAGCCAAAAAAAGGTGTAGAGAAAATTACGATTTTTTCCAATGAAAAGGAAGTAACTTTTGTTTTTAAATTTGAAAATTATTTTCCAGAATTCAAAAACCATAGTAGTTTATACCGTACTCTTCAAAGAACTGGACTGATTAGGTTAATTTAATCCATTAATTATATTAATTCGTATAGGTGGTTCAGAGACTAAACAATATTGTAAGTCAAAAGTAAAAAAAGTATTTACTTCCTTTTAGGAAATAACTTAGTTTTTGGATATGTCTAAAGGGAATGCTTTCAGTTAATCTAAAAAGCTGTCGTTATAACTAGGCCTATATGACGTCACTTCCGTCTCGAATTTTGGTTTGTCGGATTGCCAATACCCCCCTACAGATCAAAGACAAATCCATGTCAAATTCATGCATTTAATGAAAATATAGTATTCTTAAATGTAAAGTTTTTGAACACGCTAAATATCTCCTAGTTTAATAAATTGAGGGATCAACAAACTGGCACCCCTCCAAGTTAATAAAAATCTTTATTCGAGGAATAAACGGGGTTTTATTCCTAAGAATATCATAAAAATACAATTTTGACGAGATTGTACTGTACGAGTATATATTGCGGACAGTTGGCCTACAATTCTCTAAACCATTAGTCAAATAATCTGTTAGTTATTGAAATGGGGTTTTTTGGTGATACTCGAATTACAAAAATACAAATATCTTGGTTTTGCTGGAACATTTAAAAACTTAATTATTCAAGTATAAATCCTATATAATTAAAGATTGGTTGCTTTCAGTTGCAGAAAACTAGTTGCAAAGCCATGATTTTTTGTAAATTGTGACAAACAAATTATTTGTACCAATTCGTGCTGGGGTTTAAAGGTATAGTTGGTAGCCACCGGGTTTAAAAGCGGTGGAAACTACGTCGTGGACCGTGATGGAGAGGGGTTGGGCGCTGCATAATGCAGTTGCTAATGGAATCGTCATTAACTATTCCGGAACACCTGTTGGGATACACTGGGAGCACGCAGACTTCGACAGCCACGACAGTGCGAGTGACAGACTTTACCAAGCTGCTCCTTGCATAGTTGAAGTCACGTGTGCAACAGTTTCGTGAACATCTGATGTCTGTCAATTCTGACAAGATTGATTTTTCAATCGGGCAAAGATAAAAGTGTAGTTAAGTATTCTATAGATGATAGTATCGGTCAGACCGAGGATGAGGTTCTTTACCCCCACATAGACCATGTTGCTGGTCGTCTTACCTCAGGTGTCTTTGTGTGTTCAACTTGAGACGCCTGTCTAAATTTACGATATACGAATTACTTCTCTCAGTTTACTACGCCCTTACATACAGGGTGTCCATAAAAAACGTTCCAGGACTTCGGTGAGTGAGTTCCAATGGATGTATAGCCTAAAACGCTTATTTTCTCAGATATCCGCCATTGTGAAAATTAACACAAATTTTTTATTTTAAACATTTACAAACGGATTATTTTCAAATTTTGTATGTGTTTTACACTTAAAAATATCTAGCATGAACCAAACTCAAAATTCAAAATGGCGGACATTTAAAATTTTAAAACCAAAATACTTTGTAAACGGTAACAAATACAATGGTCGCCCTTTTGGATTTTTAGCTTGGATCATGCTAGTTATTTGTTTAAAAATTGTAGTCTACTAGTGTAAAACACATACCAAATTTGAAAATAATCCGTTAGAAAATGTTTGAAATAAAAAGTATTTTGTGAAAAATACAAAATGGCGGATATCTGCGAAAATAAGCGTTTTAGGCCATACCTCCACGGACCTTTTTCTTCCTTTTAATGTACCTAATCACTCACCGAAGTCCTGAAACGTTTTTCATGGACACACTGTATATCCACATCTTTCATATACTGTGGAAATTTTGGTGTCCGAAAAGTAATTATAGGTATCCACCGAGTGGTTTCGTGTTCTCCGTATTTTAAATATTTTTAACTACTTATATTCCCGTCCCTTTGTCTGTATCTTGGAGAGTTTAACGTTTTAAGGAAGAAATTAAGATGTTATACATGTTCAACCTCAAGTAAACAGTTCCTGCTGGAAAGTTGCTTTTATGAAGTGAACGATTTGATAGTATAAGTAGTTATTTTGAACTTTGTATTTAATTTTTATTGACATTTTCTCTTTGACGAAGGATCGTTTTATCATGGCAATAAAGATAATTTGATTTGGATTGATTCGTGTTGGTGTAGTCAATAACAGTCTAACGATCCGTCAAGTGGTTAGATTTCATTCTGAAGTGATTGAATACGTATTGAGTTTAAGAAATCCTATTTGAATCAATTATCAGCTGATCGTGTTACTAAACTTAATCATAACGATTTCGTTGTACAGCTTCATGATTGATTTTTTTGATCGATCTGTCTTGAAGTGTCTTTAGAATACTGAAATCCAGAACTGATTCTTGTACGCTGATCAAATTATTTTTTTGTACGATGAACTTTACGTCCTTGAAGTTGTATTTGTGTGAATATTTCAATCTATTGTCTTTATCAGAACAGCACATTCTAACACTCTTCACAAAAATCTTCACTATTTTCTCAAACCATGACTGTACTATGACGATTATTAATAAAAAAATGAATTTTAGTTAGCTCAGTTGTAATTCTAGTAGTCTTGCTATCGAAAAGACACTATTTCATATACAGTCTCAGCTACTGTCTATTATCTGTCTAATTCACCGCACTAACAAGCATATAGTATTACACTAAAAAAAAATCATTTCACTTATTTTTTCAGTACTGGTGACGGTGTCTAGAATAAGAATATACAAGGTTGCTTAAAACAAAATTTACGGATGAACATTTAGTGAACCGTTTTAATACCCGTTAATTAATGGCTAATTCTCAATAATATATAGTCGGATCGATCAGCGACCTTGCGACGTGAGTCTAATTAACCTACCGTAGCATTTCGCCTGTCGAAATCAACCTATTATAGTAACCTTAGTAACTAAAAAAATCCATCAGTTATTATTATCCTGTGATCATTTTCATATTTTATTAAGTTGAAAGCGTATCTTTCTTCAAACATTTTGAATACCGAAACAAATCAGATGGACAACTCTCTTTTTCGCCTGATACGAGAAAAATGTCCAACCGAAGCCATAAATACGTAGAACGGGTGACGTTTTGTAAATATCACGATTTAATTTCCGATATTTGCATATGATCGTGGGCGCAGTATGTCAGCTGATTTGTGGCGTTGTCGGTCGTCGGTGATTTAATTTGTACAGTATATTTAGCGATTTTGACACCCAGTAACGTTACGTTGTATGCCACATTTTAGATTAGATTAGATCATTGAAATGGCAACCATACAACAATGTAGGTATTTTAAGCCAAGTATGAATAAGGATTGGGTGTAGTAAGATGAGTGTGGCGCGATTTTGTAGTCTTGTTACTGATTAAGGCTGACATGTTCCTTAGACAGGACTGTTAATTAATAACTCAACATCCGATTAGAACTAATGGACCTACAGTTTAATGTGGAATTCGAACCACGGCCTCAGATTTACTAATTGGTCTAATTATGAGGATGATATTTTCGGATTTATTCAATAGTGCGGACGTTAATCCACACAAGAGAACACTACACTCACCAACCATCGCTCACAACTATCTACAATTCATGACCTCCAAGTAGATGGATTACAGGACGTCGCCACGGTCCCAGTCAACTTCAAACTAATTATCATTAACTTAATTAATTAACTTTAACTAGGCATTATTCAAACTTCCAATGAAATCAGACAATTTAGAAAATCAGATGAGTCAATTTAAATAATTAAGTAAATAAGTGTGCAAATTTAATGCTTCATTCTGTAGAAGGTGTAAAGGAAAAGATGCAATACACTCCATGTCATGTTTAAATGTCACGTGATGATTACAAGAAAACAATTTTTTGTATTGTAGGTCCTAGGTTTTTTTTACCTAGAATACACGCATTTTAGCATTTTTTAACGTTTTAGTGGGGGTCCTAACCGCGGCCTTACTATTTCGATCGGGATAGGACCTGTTGCTAGGATACATTATTATTTACAAGAAAAGTATTAACCTTTAGAATTGTTTTTGAACAAACCGATACATAAAGATTGTTAAGTTGCTAATTCAGTTGTAGACGATATGTGAATTTAAACAACTGAATAAATAGTAGAACTATTTACTGCTTGAATGAACAGTAATACAGGTAAGATAGTTTTAGAAATTTACATTGCAAAATAAATATGAACGTGTACGCTTCCAAATCATTAATTCGGTTGTATGGATTGATACAAATGTTGTTTGGATGATTATGTTGACTTGCAACAACAACACGAATGTTTCCGGAAGTAATTCCGGAAGTGTTGACCTCGACCTTGACCTGTCGTAACGTATAACTGCCCTAGCGTGCTACGCTCAGCAATCTGCAATCTAGCGGAATTTAATTGGATTATTCGCAGATCAATAGCAAAAATATACCAACGTTTAAAACCAATTATAGCTTGAATACTCTTGTAATTTCCTCAGAATTTAATTCAACCTTCCAAAAATTCTATTCGGGGCTCAGGCTTGTTTAGTTGTAAAAATGTGGAATTAATGTAATACTTAATAAACTTGTTCCAAAAATAAAAGCGTAACAAATTTTGTTGTTATATCAAATTTCTAAGGATATTAAATCGTACAAATGTGTCAAAATATTATTTTAAATTATCTAAGATACACAACTCATTTTCTGTCAACAGTTTTTATACTTTTATACGTATTTCGAAAACTTATGGTTTTATCGTCTGATCTTTTAAAAATAGTTTTTCTTCAAATCTTTATTTGTCATAAAAAATAAAGTTCAACATTTAAACAATTCAACTTAGAAATCTTTATAGTTATGTTGTTGCTCCGCCGGACGGCGATGGAAGTATGTATAGACGTATAAAATAATCGAACTGTCGGCGGAAAATAAGGTATTTAACCTAGATAATACTAATACACAATACAGTTCGGGAAGCAATATACAAATGAATAGATTTTAAATTAGTTCAAAGTTGTTTAATTTTGGAGTCAGAGTATATAAATAGAATAGATTTGTTATAGAATTTTTTTCAGAATAGTGTAAAATAAAAAAAAACTAATTTGTTTTACTCTTAATAAAATATTTTTAGATATTTATTACATACACATTTTATTACTATTTTAAGTGAAACAAAGTTTCACGACGTTTCGAGATCTAGAAACTGAGACGTCCTCAGGCGACGTAGTACGTAAAACATGACACGAATAGTAAATATCACGGACTAAGCTGGTATAAAGCTGGAAACAGAAACGTTTAAAGAAGTCAAAAAACCTACAAACAAATACCAATTACTAACAATTACGCACACAAGATGCAAAATACGTACGCTCGGCACAAAGACTCAGACAACTGAATAGGAGTGGGCGTTTTCGGAACTAGCTCGCCTGACGACGGGATCAGATTCCAGATCCCGAAACGTCGTGCAACTTTGTCTTATCCAAAATTCAGATGGAAATGTCCGTAGTATAACATAAATCCACCATCACCAATAATGAATTTCAAACAAAGAATTAAAAAATGTTTGAACGATTATTGGAGTACAAACGGAGTCCCAAACGTTCGTATTTCTGTTCGGGTTCGTGGTATACGTGATCTTCGATACTTGAGCAAATATGAGAAAGGTCCCCTACACACGTAGATTTCACGAAAGTCTGCGGGTTTTCTCCGTTGGCAGTATAATTTATAAATTTCAGCGTACTATGTTCATGAGAACTTCAAACTGGCCCTTTTTGCTGATGAATTGGTTAATGTAGGCTTATATGGTGAGGTGTGATTTAGAAGTATCGCTGTGAGCGTTCAGGTCTTTTGTCTTATATAATAATTATATTCGAAGTTTAAGTCAGATGTAAATTATATAACCATAATTACACGTGCTTGCTGTTGCAGTTTTATATATTTTGGAATCTAGTAAGGTGGTTCAATCTTTTATCCGCTAGTCTCATACAATAATGTATTACTTCACCAGTGTTGCGAACAAAGAAGCAGTCACTAGACGGAGGGGAAGGTGGGACGAATGGCGTCTTCAAGAAACTCCGCAATTTGGTTGTATCCACCGTTTGCTCGGGGGCTTGTTTTATTAAAGAGAAAAACGCCCAGAACATTGTTGTGTGCGCTTTGTGTGTTTATATACGCCAGAGAAGGTTGGAAACGGGAAACAATAATTAGATCTTTACTACATTTTTTAACAAAATAATATGTAGTTTTTACTTTAATAACCTATTTTTTGTGGTTTTCTCGTATCAATTTTTTTACATTTTAGTATTGTTAACCTCGAACAACAAAAACTTGACGGAGCTGATTTGGTCAATGTTTTTATGGTGTTTTTATGGCCTTTTTTAACCACTTTGAAGTCAACTTGGTTGATTTCAAACTTGGTTGATCGCTAGGATCATGTCGCCCAGATCGCGTCGCTCCCATGGTTTACGTAGGACTAGGCCTAAAGCATGTGTGTTGAATTACCGTAGCGACTTAGTCACATATAAGCTAGCCAGAGGTGACCGTTTATGATCTTCCAGGAGTCGCCGGTTACCGTTTTCAATGCAACACTTGATTTGATGAGGGCCAGAGCGTTACACCTGGGCTTCAGTGTCGTTAAAATAGTTTTATTTGTCTTCCGCAATCAATAATTGGAGAAAGACCGATAAAGCGATTCTGCCTCAATTGAACCGAACACTCGTGCTAACTGGCAATAAACCAAGCTACAGGCCTCGGTTTATGGTTTACGGCAGCGGTATGTGACGCGCAGAGACGTTGGTTTTGATTGGAAACTGTAATTTACAGTTTCTGAAGCTCTTTGCTGGAGTAATGTTCATACTTACGTGTTCGTTAAAGGTCTAGCCGTCATATTGAACAGATAGTCTTAATTTAATTTAATTTAACACTGCACTACTGTTCAACGAAATTTTTAGTGAAATAAATATATTTTGTATTTATAATGTGTAAGTTTCAAGGTGCACTGTGGCTAATGCAGCTTACCAATGGCATCTAAGGGGCCTGCAGAGAGAGATTTGAACCACAATTTTGATTCTTAATTACAAAAGAAAATTTTATTTTGTATTTGAAGTGTTACTGAATAGTTTTTGGTTGTTTCAGGTATATCGACCAACCGTTGTGTAGTAAATATGTAAGTTTTTTTATGATTACATATTTGACACAAACAATTAAAATATAATAGTCAAGCTTGTTTTTGTAGTATCTGCATTGTGTGACATTTTATTTTAGGATTTTATAAGTGTTAACGTTTTTCGTTAAAACTTTAACGGCATTTCAATTGTTGAAACAGATTATTCTTGTTTCGGATTTTTAAACATATGTGTTGGATACTTGTTATTTATAGATTTAGAGTTTAGTCTGTAAATTGTCTTGGATTATGCTAATTTTGATACTTTTTATACCCACAAAAACTAGTATCGGGTCTTATCTATCTGACTGGGACGGTGACGACGTCTTGTAATCCAGCTACTTGGAGGTCACGAATTGTGGATAGTTGTGAGAGATGATCGGTGGATGTAGTGTTCTCTTGTGTAGATTAACGTCCGCACTATTGAATACTGCGTTAATCCACAAAGACCATCCTCATAATTAGACCAATTCGTAATTCAGAGGTCGTGGTTCGGATTCCACGTTAAACTGTAGGTCCATTAGTTGCCATCGGCTGTTGGGCTATTAATTAACAGTCCTGTCTAAGGAACATGTCAGCCTTAGTCAGTAACAAGACTACAAGATCGCGCCACAATCATCCAACATTCATTCCTCATTCATACTTGGCTTAAAATACCTACCTGGGTAGGTCGCCATTTCAGTTAAAAGTAAAGTATAAAGTACTTATATAAATTTCTGTTTTCCGTCTGTTGTTCTCCAACGTTCAACAAGGCATTTTGTTACGTTTCCCCATGAAAACACAAACTATAAAGAAACCTTTCCCAGTACTCTATACCCTTTTAAGATAAGGTTTTTTTAACTGATCTACAATCTATTCAACTAAAGTAATGAGCCCAGGTTTTGGCAGTATGAAACATAATAATTGTTCTACGTTCTACTGGACATGTGCTCTATAACAGTAATGCAACAGAATATACAGCTGTCTGTTAAATTAAAATTGATCATTGATTCTAAACTTAGTGTACTATTTTAAAATGTTTTCTTATTGTTTAGCGAATTTTACTAATGATACAAATTTTGTAGTTTATCTAATTCAAAACTAATATTTTTTATTTATTTATGTACGAGTTTCACGTTAATAATTATGACAAAATAATTCATTATTGGTAAATAATAAATAATGACAAAGTATCTCGCCTATAATTAGTATGTGATACAACCTTTACAAAGAATGGGGGTTGTTGTTAGTATAAAAATAAATTGGTATTATTTAACATAATGGAATTATTGGTCTCATGTGAGAATAGTGCTCATTCTTAACAGAGTCGACATTGGAACTGGTAGTATTGGATACTTAGAGGGGCTGAGTTCATGAAAACATAGAAGTCCATGGCGGCAAACTTATATAACCCGATATCATTGGCATTATACGTGATGGAGTTGAGAAACTTGCAAGCGGCGCCCAGTCAGAGCTGCTTTACATCTTGATGGCTGCCTCACTCGTGTATTCTCTTATCTTTCCTACGATTATTGACTTCAGCGTATCGCCTCTGACTGTCGATTGAGAGATCGTCTTTGCAGAGGGTTTCTTTGAATGATTATCGATTCCACGCGGTGTGTTTTTAATTTGAATTAACAAAAATGTTAACATAATTTTTGCTCCTCATTCCTGTCAACACACATTGAATCTCCACAAGTTCAATGTTATTTTTTTAGATTTTATTTTCCTATATATTACAAGAAAGACGGGATTTTACTGGCTTTTCTGACATTTTGGGATTCTTCACTAATATTGGGCGGTGTTACCCACAAAGCCACGTCATCACTTCCACTGACCATTATATTTAGGGTAATGTCAACATACAAAATGGCCGACGCTTGGACAACACAACACAACAGACAGTGGTACCACCACAACAAACTCATACTCATATCTAGCGTCGTCCCGGTTGACGTTGCCAGGCATAGGACCAGTCAAATTTCCTACGATTCTTCATTTTTCCTTTGAAGGCACATCTAATTGATGCTGCCATTCTGCCAGTATCAAAAGCAGTAGGCAGAGAAGAGGAAAAAGTGGACAATGATTAAGTTGGATTATATTAGGGCGGGCTATGGATTGTTTATGATCTGGTTGAGAATCAGTCTAGGTGAGGTAAAAAGGGAGTTCATAATAGCACTGTTCGATTAAGAATATTTTGAGCTCATGCCTGAATTTTTAAAACTATTAATCTGGGCTATGTGAGGTGGAATTTGGTTTAGTAGCTTGAGCCCTATTTTAGTTGCTTGAAACTGAATGTTGTTAAATTTTTGCTTTATCTATTGATATTCGGAGTGTTTACGGATCCTTCTCATGTTATTCTTATGGGATTACTTTTCTTCCCTTGGTACTAAAAGTGTCTATATTTTCTTCATAGGTGCCAAAAGTGTCAGATGATGAAAAGTAGTACGGTACTTAAATATTGTATTCCATAGAGTAAAGTACGACTTTGTATCGTAGGTCGAGGGAGAGTATTTTTTGAGGATGAACACAGTAATCAGTTGAAATACTCATTTCGAGGATAAAATAGTGCATTTTTAAAGTGAGGAATGAGTGCTGAGGGTAGAAATATTCGCTCGGAGGATTTTTGAATCCAAAAAGTCTTCTTACACATTCTGTTACGACCTGAAGACTGGGACATGTGTATCGAACCCAAAACCAAAGCGACGGTTTTTATGAAATTCTATATAAAAATACACTTTGGAAACTTATATAGGTGTTTATTTTTTTAATTTAATATTTTTAATAATCGCTAGGTAATCCAAAATGGTAACAAAACCTGTCAAAAGGTTGAAATCGATTAAGAAACAGAATAGTATTTATGTTTACTAAAATGTCCTCACGTGTACTAAATAATAGTTTGCAATTAAAGGCGCTACAGTTGAACGTCTAACGCTATTTTAATGACAGTACCGTCTGGGAACAATTATAAAACAGACGTGTTGAGGCTGGTTGTAAACCGAAGGTCCAATCAGCAGCAGTTTTACAGCAGTACGTGCGTCTGTGGTCGCCAAGACTCCGACCTCCATCAATATATATCACCGTTGCTATTTCTATGTCGTAAATATTTCATCTCTCATACAAGTCTTGTCAAAGTATTTTTAGAACCTTTGAGAGTTGTACAGTGACAAATTCTATTTTTCAATTGTACTTTGAACATCTATATCCAAAACCCAATACATTTTATGATATTACGCTTGCAAATTTTAATAATAATTTTAACAGTAATTTTATATCGAGCAAGAAATCAAAAATAGGGGAAAAAGGGGGAAATTAAACTTTACATTCCTTATGTATTCTCACAATTGGTCCTTGTTAATCCTATTCGTTAATCCTTTTTGATAATCCTATTCGTTAATCCTATTTGATAGTCATATTCTTTAATCCTATTTGATAATCTTATTCTATAATCCTATTCGTTAATCCTATTCCATAATCCTATTTGTTAACCCTATTAGTTTATCCTATTTGATAATCCTATTTGTTAACCCTGTTTGTTAATCCTATTCGATAATCCTATTTGATAATCCTGTTTGTTAATCCTATTTGATAATCCTATTCATTAATCCTGTTTGTTAATCCTGTTTGTTAACCCTGTTTGTTAATCCTATTCGATAATCCTATTTCATAACCTGTTTGTTAATCCTATTTGATAATCCTATTCATTAATCCTGTTTGTTCACTCTTTTTGTTAATCCTATTTGTTGATCGTATTTGATAATCATATTCGGTAATCCTCTTTGTTAATCATATTTGATAATCCTATTCGTTAATACTACTGATTAACCCTATTCATAAATAAATAAAAATAATAAAGTTATTGTCCTAAGTTAATCCTAAAATTAGGGTTTCGTTTATACATTGTTTGGAATTATGACATTGCTACGTTCCTACCACAGAAACGCCGAAATGGAACTTATCTCCACTTCTCTCTGTCTGTCTTTCTGTTCCACTAAATTAGGTATTTCTGTGACGTATATCCGTGGAGAAGAGAACACCCACAGTAATTAAACGTTTCACGATTCCCATACCTTTTGGATATATCGGAACTTTCCTATAGCTATGGTTACGGTATTTATGTGAGAATTTATCTATTTTCTTTATATTTGTTTATTTAAGTATCGAAGTGTATATTTTTTATGATAAAGTATTTTAGGTTTTAACACATATTCACGCAACCCGCGCAAAGGCTTACGGCTAGCCATAAATATTTAAACGTCTTTCATTAAAGTCTGTACAAAGTATTTTTGGTAATGTTGTGTAATGAAAAATTTAATTATTGTACTTTGGTTACCTACACACAAACACCTTACAATCCTGAGTACTCAACAGATCAACAGATTACTCAAGTAATTATTCATGCTTCAAAATACATTTTTATAATTGTTACTAATAATACATTGTGTATTTGAATTATTTTAATTTTATATCGGTCAGGAAACCAAGATACAAGCGATTCCATTGAACTTTGCATATGTATCACATATTTTTCCATATCATATGAAGATCTCCGATAGTTTTTTTATAAGAAATGTCTGTGAATCTGAAATAGTTTTTAAATGTTGTTGCATTAATCTTAATACATCCGTTTACATAGTTTTAAGCTTCAACTGTATGATGATACAAGTCGTATCAGAGATGAAGCAGAGAACGCGTCGAAATTGCAAATTCCCTCAATTCCGTCGCCCGCCATGTCTGCAGGAGCCGTGGGGATCGTAGGAGTCATAAAGCTAAAAGGTCTCCAAGAAAAGCAGTCTAAATTTTTCAGGTACTCTTTCGTGGGCTACTTTACTATCGAATAAAATAATATATCAAATAATTTATATATCGATTAATTATATTGTTTTGATATTCCATATTAATTGTTTAATCACAATTTATAAATAAGTAAATAAAAATTAAAGTCAATCGTCATTCTGATTTTAGTTACTTTAGTAAAAGCGTATTAATGTTTATCAAGGTAAAGAATAAACACCTAATAATCCATGTGTATGTGGGGACAAAACAAAAATGCTTGATTTTACTTCCCTGTGGGAAATAGGTTAGGTCATACATGTGTCTGAAGGGAATGTTTTCAGTTCTTCTAAACAGATGTTTTTATTCTTATACAATAAAATTCAATACAATAGCTCTTGTAGTTTCTACAGAAACCCGTTTCAAATTTTCATCTTACAAATTGCCAAAACTCCCCTCCACCAGAGTTAAGTCGGATAAATATTAAAACTCGAATTCGTGGAGAAAATTCTGTAAAATTTCGATGTCATAAAAATTTTAATGGTGGACATTATGTAAGAAAGAACATATTAGAAAATACTTTTTTTAAATGCAATGTTTGGTTTGGTTAAAATTCTAACTATAGTATTAATATTGTAAACTATGATTTTTTAATATGAGAAACAGGGATATAAACATAAGAAAGCAGAAAACTGTCGCGGTTTACCTCGGGAAATGAAGTTATAGTTTGTTAGGCCTATGTAACTATCTGATTACATAATTTATTTGTAATTTAGGCTACTTTAAGTAATCAACCGATAAGATATATCGATTGAGAGTTGAGACTTGCGTGCCTCATGGTCTGAAGGTCGCCGGTTCGATTCCGGACCCTTATGTAACTGTGTAAAACTGTGTAACCTATCAAACAAAAGATTAACTTTAGGCAATAACAAGACCAGGGTTTATTTCCCTTTGGACCGTATGAAAGGTTTAGCGACGTATAAAATATACATGTCAATGTTATAGTGATAGTCAAGTCAATAAAATAAAACTATTTTATCCGAAATAAACATCGGTTTGGTCAGTTATAATTTAATTTTATGACTCTTCTTTCCAATTATATTGTCATAAAAACGAGAATTTTAACACACTATTTATGTTAGTTTGATATCACAAAAGTATTAATGGTTCTTTTCGTCAGATTTTGTAAAGATATTGTACCGTGTGTTTAATGGTTTTTTTCTGCAGATTTTTATGGCAAATGCATTATTTAACGATTTATTTGGTATGGTCCAATCTACCAACTACGGGATGGGACTGGTTGCTAATAGCAAACGTCAAACGTTTGTAAGATAATTAATTAATCAGTAGCAATTTCTAATTAAGACTGCTGGCGTTATTAATCGAAAAAGGAAAACTAAAATAAGAGTTTAGTTTATTATTCACTTTCTGAATCCAGGTAGTCATTTAGTCATTTTTTATATTTAGTCATCATTTAGTCTTGCTATTGCCCAAGGCTGACACGTTCTTTAGACAGAACTCTAAAAAAAATAGCTCAACAGTCAATGGTATCTAAATAGCTCACAGTTAAGCATAGCATCCGAACCACAATTTTAAAATATGGCTCTGACTAATTATGTGGACATTCTTCGTGGATGTAATATTCAATAGTGCAGACATTAATCCACCCACCAGAAGATCACATCGCTCATCACTATTCACAAACCGTGTTACAAGACAAGCCAATGTTCCAGTCAATCGTGAACGTGTGTCAGAATAGAATGTCGTATCTGGCATAAATAGTGGTTGAAAACGAGTGAATGATTAAAAATTATTTTTCGTAACTGTTTTTACAAAAGTAGAACGTCGGTCTTTAGTCGAAACAGCGTGGGGTTCTTTAGTGTTTATTTGGAGAGCGGTCTGGTCTGCGTGGCCGAGTGTTCCCGGTGTTTTATCCTTATTGCACAATTGTGTTACTTCTTCTCAGCAGCTCAGCAGGAGAGTGGAGCAAGACATGTCGCAATTTTGTTGGATCCCCACACTTTCTCGGCTCTCCTGTTTTATTAAAGTGGCTTAAATTCTCCCTCGCCTTGCGCAATGGAGGTTTGGGGTTGGTGGCTGTTTTGAGAATATTGCAGGAATGGAAATAAATTATTGAAGTAGGTCCTTCTTTAAGAAATGAGGACTGGTGGATGATAAATGAAGACGTAGATCGACGAATCAAATGGACTGAAAACATGGATTGGAACTAAATCATGAAAAAACTATCGTCATATGTCACTCTCGTTTACGATACGCACTTCACTTCTACTTGATCAATTCAATAACAATTAACAGAATTGCATTACATTACTATACCAAAGTCAAAAACTTAGGACTATCTATCAACTCAACACTTGGACTGATGCAGTGGTAGACATACAGAAAATGGTTTTACTTCTTTTCACTCATTAAATAAGTTGCAACATTTTTTACACTTGGACGTCAAACTGAATCCAGTCGAATCACTTGTGATGTACCACTTCACTAACATTATATGACTTTATTTAGATTTTTATTTTCCATCACGATTTTATGTAAAACAAAAAAAATTGTTTTACATAAAATCGTGATGGAAATTGACCGCAATAAAAATCTAAATAACATAAATCCACCATCACCAATAATGAATTTCAAACAAAGAATTATATGACTGTGAATCTCTCTCTCTCTCTCTCATACGTTGCAAAGGTCTGAGATATTTTGTTAGAAATTTGTTTATATAACAGGCTTGATGAACATTCAAATTATATTGAAACTAAATTGATGAATTACGTATCCTAAATGATTTATTACGTAACTAGGAAATGTTATGTGCATTTATGAAGTATTCTGAAACTTTTTCACGAACTATTTTTTAAATTCTTACTTATTTTTTTAAATTTCTAAAAATTTAAGGGCCACGAAACCCCGATCCCAGGGTCGCATCGGACCCTGCCCTAAGGTATTCGATAGGATCGCTGTTGTTCAGTAAATGTTAACTTCCCAATTTTAACTTTATTTTGTTACAATGTAGTTTTTGTTTACTCCGCATTAACACTATTTTTAAAATTTATTTATAATTATTATCATTTATTAAGTGTAAGAAAGGTCCTTGTGGCCCTATAAGTTTGCTAGGTTAAATGAAAAACTGTACATTTTATCATTTTCTAGTAAGTACTAAAAATTAATAAAGAAAATCTATTGAATATTTGTGTTGACGGTAGGAATAACATTCGAAATGTAATAAGGTTTGCTAAGCGAACGGCTTCGTATTGTCTCGGTAGTAAACAGATGGCCACATATTCCCGGCCGTATAACTGCAACCGATGGTTTCCGGCCACTGCTTCCGGTTTAGAGGAAGTAACCTGCGTTTAGCATTATTTCAACGATAATTAGTAAACTATCCTTACCTACGAATTTGTTGTCGTCAACAACGCGTTTTATCTAACATACTCGTTATCATTTTTAATCGCCTTATAACACCTCCATGTAGATAGAGTGTTCGACGAATTTGAACAGACTTATTAAAGGTCTGCTTTCAGGACGTTTAGGAACATGGATGCATAATTGGTTACTGATTTGGTGTTTGTATGGAATATTCACGATGAATAACGTATAATGAAAAACATTAATTTATTTATTTTGTAGGGTCAGTAGTTCACTAACCAAACTTGTAACATGGTCTAGAATCCAAAACTTCACTAATTTCGTGTATAATGTTTTGAAGCTTGCCAAAGGGATTTTAGAATAAAAATATAAGATATTAACTAAAGAAATTTGTACGGTTTGAATTTTTTAAATACTATAATAGAATACTTCAAACATTAATCTCACCGAAGTATATTTGATATAATTAGTAAGTAGTATCCTATTCTTACGAGATCAAATTTGAAAGAACTACAATTTGTTTATATTAATACATGTTTAACTTTGAACTCTGTGTCGAATTGGCGATTTTGTTTTATTTTAAGGCGTACGTTTACCACGTCTATAATGTGTCGCCGTAACTATTGTCAACTGCCATTGTTTTGTTGTTTCGTTTTAACGGTCTTGTTGATATTTGGTTGTACCATCTTTAATCGAACCATGTTTAAAACTTAATCTCATCAAGCTGTTTAATTTCACCTAAAAATAACTTTAAACTTTTTTTATAACTACCTCAAATTATATAATACTAGCTAAAGTACCCGTTCTTCGCACGGTAAAAAAGGCTGAGAGGTGTACTGATGTATAGATATAAATTGTTGAAAACAGATTGTAAATAAAATATCCAGTTTAAAAAAATAACAACTAGTGCAAACGCATGTTGTCAATAGAAAATGTAAACATTGATACCTAGAACGTTCACGGCAGCTCTTTCTTCCTCTTCCCGAACTGTAAGATTTTAGTATCCGCAGCTGTTGACATTCAAGTATTTTTATGTTGATATAATTTGAAAATGTAAACATTTAAACCGAGAACTGTCAAGGGAAGTAGCCCGAGGGGACGTAAAGGAAATAATATGCCTATGAGTGAATGAGCTTAAGATATACCTGTAAACTTTCCAATCGTTCGGTTCAGTACTTTTCGCATTTAATTCCCACACTAAACGAACATACAGATACCACCTCTTCTTTATAACATTATAGATTCAACTATGGGTTTGGTAAATCAATTTTATTTTGTGAACCGAGTCAAACATTTTAATTGAACCGGAAATGAACCCAGAACTTTTCCAATAACCGGCGCAGACGCTATAATATTAAACTAGCAGTATTAAATCTTTATAGAGGAAAATCAATGACGTCAATTAAAGCAAACAATCGCGGCTAGTGGCGAT
Source organism: Nephotettix cincticeps (assembly GCA_023375725.1). Classification (NCBI taxonomy): domain Eukaryota; kingdom Metazoa; phylum Arthropoda; class Insecta; order Hemiptera; family Cicadellidae; genus Nephotettix; species Nephotettix cincticeps. The sequence goes on from CM041787.1 coordinate 45,830,507, forward strand.
AAACCCGGGACCAATCACTTGCCAGTTTACGACGCCGCGCGGATATGTGACCGATACGTCTCGGATATTGATGCCCCCTTCTGCGGTTTATTGATGGTTGTCGCTCTATACCGTGCGTGCCACTGCGCAACATCGCCTTCAGGATCTCCAGGACTGGGACGGTGGCGTAGGTCACGAATCGTGGATAGTTGTAAGCGATGGTTGATGGATAAACGTCCGCACTATTGAATAATACGTTAATCCGCAAAAATGCCATCTTCGTGATTCAGAGGCAGTTGTTTGGAAACTGTAGGCCCCATAGATATGCCATTGACTCTTGGGCTATTATTTAACAGTTTTGTCTAAGTAATATCAGTCTGAGTCAGTAACAAGACTACAAGATCACGCCATAATCATCTTACACCCGTTTCTCATTCACACTTGGCTTAATACCTTCATGGGTAGGTTGTCATTCAGTAAGTAACTAACTAACGAACTGTTTTAAGCCAAGTGTGAACGACTAATCAGTTTATGATGGGTGTAATTCGATCTTGTAGTCTCGTTACTGACTAAGGCTGACATGTTTCTTAGATAGAACTAATTAATAGCTTAACAGTCAATGGCATAAGGGACCTACAGTTTATCCTGCGGTTCGAAGCACATTTACCTCTGTATTACAAACTGATCTGAGAATGAGGATTGTCTTTGTGGATGAACATAGTATTGAATGCGGACGCTATCCACACCAGGGTGGATATCACATCCACTACGTCGAATCGATAAGCTAGGTTTACACTAGCATTTAACGATGCAATGTGAGTATACTTAAAATTCATGTAAAAAGATTTGAAATTAAAAAAGAAATTGGAATCTATGAAATTTAATACGGTGATTTACGTACCTTAAATATCTGTTCGATTTAATTTATTTAGATTTTTATCACGGACTTTTCCATCAAGATTTTAAGTAAAACAAAGTTTTTACGACGTTTCTGGAATATGATCCTGTCCTCAGGCGAGATAGTACCTACAACTTAATACAATTACTACATAATCCCGATTAAGCAGGTATAAAGTTGAAAACAAAAAGTTTAAGGAAGTAAAAAACCCAAAACAGTCATAAAAACATGAAAAACAGGCGTAAAACTTCGTCTTACTTGAAACTGTAATGGAAAACGTCCGTAATAAAAAATCAAATAACATAAATCAACCAAATAAATTAAAAAAGAACTGTTCTATTTAGTTTAAATAAAGGCCTTAGGTTTTAAGTGAATGTTTAAAGTAGTGCAAAGCCCTTGAAAGCTTTTAAAATTCAAGAGTGTGCAGAAAGGACAGAAAAACTTGTAATGGGTCCCTGTTTTGCCACTAACTTGTAGAGCTCAGAATCGAATTAAGCGGCGAAACTTGATGCAATTCGAATGAGATGTCCAAGTCTGAGGTCCAGAATGGACGGTGAATATATTATGCAGGATCTAACTGAGATTGGTAAATAATTCTGTCCAATCTCTATCACCGGTTGATATATTCGGAGTGAATCCTTTATAGTGTATAAGTTATCGTCTTCCAAAGGTTAAGGCATTTGAGATTAGATTAAATTACCTTTTGAAATTGGGACCTACCCAGGTCTAGGTGTTTTAAACCAAGTATGAGAAATGAGATAAATGAGTATGAGAAGTATGAGTATGCGAATGAGAAATGAGTGTAGGATGATTGTAGAACGATGTTGTAGTCTTGTTACTGACTAAGGCTGACATGTTCCTGACTGGGATGGTGGCGTCATCCTGTAATCCAGCTACTTGGAGGTCACGAATTGTGGATAGTTGTGAGCGATGGTCGGTGGGTGTGGTGTTCTGTTGTGTGGATTAACGTCCGCACTATTGAATACTACGTTAATCCGCAAAGACCATCATCATAATTAGACCAATTCGTAATTCAGAGGTCGTGGTTCGGATTCCACGTTAAACTGTAGGTCCCTTAGTTGCCATTGGCTGTTGGGCTATTAATTAACAGTCCTGCCTAAGGAACATGTCAGCCTTAGTCAGTAACAAGACTACAAGATCGCGCCACAATCATCTTACATCCAATCCTCATTCATACTTGGCTTAAAATACCTACCTTGTGGTATGGTCGCCATTTCAATTAATCTAATCTAATCTAATCTAATCTAGACAGGACTGTTAATTAATAGTCAAACATCCAATGGCATCTTAGGGACCTACAGTTTAATGTGGAGTCCAAACCACTTTTACCTCTAAATTACGAACTGGTCTAATTATGAGGATGTTCTTTGCGGATGAATGTGCTTAATAGTGGCGACGTTAATCCGCACCAGAGAATATCACATCGACCATCACTCAAAATTATCCACAATTCGTTATCTCCAATTATTTGGAGAATGGAAATTAAGTAACGATCTTATAGATTAATACTAAAGGTTCTGTTTGGTATCTTTTATGGTCCAGACTGGCCTGGGCCAATAATATGAACTCAAATAACATTATTCTGGAAGTATACGTACCTTGGAGTTCCAGGACATAAAAATATTATGAATTCAAATAATGGTAGTATTTCGCACAGTCTGTTACTGTCAATTTGGTGTGATAATCTTGTATTATAATGGATACAGTGGGCCTTGAAATGCCTGCTGGAATCTTGAATGCAACATATACATAGCGATCATGTTGCCTACCCGTCAGATATGCAGGCGTGAGCCATCTTGCCTTATCTGAATCTACTACGTTGAAGTATATCAATAAGAGTATTTATTCTACAGTTCCGCCATATTGGATTTCAGAAGAGTTAGAATTTTCTGACGATCGTCATAATAAGATGGGTTATGTGTAAATTTAAACAGTATTAATGGTGGTAAATACGTGATTAAATGTTTCGAAATGCCGCGTAATTACTCATGATAATTAAAAAGTTATTATCTTGTTTTATGAGAGAAAACATTTTAAAATAAAACTTTTTTGTTTTATAGATGATTACTTTAAATTCCATATAAATCTTAATCATATTGTACGACTTAATTGTGGTCAGCCTTGTGTCAACGCAATAACATTTTTTATGGGACCAAAGCTCAATTTTTCGTGATAAATGACGATTTCAAAATTAAGCGATAAAACACTGCTTTTTTGTTTTAAAGTTTATCATCCTTATTTGTTTTGTTGAGATTATATAATTTTAACGCGTCACTTGAAAAGCGACTGTATCGCAACCGATGTCGATTGTTTTATTCGATTTTTCGAAATATAGGAAAATGTGGCTCGTCTTTATTAAAATTTGCGTGAAGAAATTAGTTTTCCCCGTAATGCTGTGAAAACGACCATTTTTAATGTATTCATTGCGGGTCGAAAACAATCCTTTCCCACCCTAGGGAAGGAAAGAGTCGGCTGGAAATAGGTCATCAGTCGTTTGTTTTTACAAGTTGAAATAGATTAAAGTATGTGCATGCCAACAATAAGTTATCGATTGCGAGATAGTCTATTTCGTCAGTCCGGAAAGTAACTGCTATCGGTGCGTGATAGAGTTTTTTTAAGTTCGAGGCGATGCCGAGTACCTGAATTCTATCAAGTACCAATATAGCACTTCCGACGTTTTACGAACAGTACATTTCACCATACCACCTTTATATTCATCTTAACCTGATTTGAAAGCGTGTTTTCAAAGCAAACAATAATATAGTAAACTGACATTACACGTGTTTGCTATTGTTTATATTACTAGAGAAATCAGCTGTTGGGCTTTGAAACAAAGAAATTAGTAAATAAGTATACAGCAGTGCTCGTAGTGTCGATTTATGGAAATCTACTTTTCACACTTGTGCCTTTTCCAGTTTTTCCGTATTGTTTACTAAGGCTTATACTGCGGAAATAACAGCTGATTGGGGCGATATGATGAAAACCCGATCATTCGCATTTACAAAGCAATCACTCGTCTGTAAAATATTTGCTTTTTGAAGTAGTATGCTTAATATTTTAAGTAGTTTAACGAAAAATATACAGCAGTTAGTTAGTAACAAGGATTTTAAGTGTCTTTTTGTTACTTGTTCAAATTACTCCATTAAGCTCGTACACAACACATAACTATCGACCCTGATGATGAAATAAACTTTAAGAGCTAGTCTCACTCAAATCCCCCCTCCAAAAAAAGGAATGGTCAAATTTCTTCGTAGTTGCAGCGGAAGTAACTGTTGTTTGAAGCTGGATTAACAACACGTTTTTTATCACCTTCACTTTCCTATCACTTTTATCGCCTTTTCAAATGGTGATTCAAATATGAATGATATGAGTGTGAATTGAATGAGTGTAATATTATAGCAGCGCAATATTGTCTTTTCTTGTTACTTACTAAGGCTGATATGTTCATTAGACAGGATTGCTAATTAATAGCCATACTGCCAATGTTATATAATGCGCCTACTGTTTACCTAAACGTGGAATCCAAACCAATGAGAGGATATTCAGTAGTACGGACATTAATCCGCCAGAGAATATCTTATGCGCCGATCACCGGTCATAGCTATAAACAATTATTAGTGTCCTCAAAGTAGCTGGATTACATCAAATACCAATATACATTACCTTGAATCTGTACACTTGTTGTGTAAGTTTGCCGGCAGACAGCTCGCCGATCGCGGGGTGAGATTAGGCAGGCCCAGGTGCGTCGGCCGGTTTTATACCGGCTCCAAAAAGCCCCGCTGTAAACGCACATGGCGCTCTCTACCTTAACTTCTCAGTACTTAGCGCCATTGTCCTTGTGTGAAGTACAGCAGCTTTTAACAGCAACTTTCAGTTAGGAAATCAGCTCTTTGATTCAGTAAAGTTTGCGTAAATTTTGTGAAGTATTCTGTTATAAATTTGTTTGTTGCATACATGTTTTCGAACTATCATAATTGAAGTAGGAATTTTAAAATTGAAATTATATTTATGAACAGTCTTTAGTTCATTTGATCGTAATTAAAAGAGGAAAAATTTAATTACACTATTAGAAGAGTTGACAAATGAATTTTGGTAATTAATTGCACCGACTTCAGCTACAGTGGTATTTGCCCATTCATTCAAATCAATTCTTCAACGTTCAAATTTTTACAAAATTATTAGCTTATGGTTAAAATAACCTTTTTAGGATATTTCTTAGGACATTTTAGGATATTTCCATTCGATTTATTGAATTAGCGTTGTAAATTAACGAATCATTTTGACATAATGCTAATTTTAATTTAGATTTTGATCACGAACATTATTGTTCGCATATATACCACGTACACATAAACCTCCTAGATGTAGACTATTTCGAAATACTATGGAGAGTTTGGTTTGAAAGATCCCAATATGCATTATATTCACTAGATTTCGTAAAATGAATTTGAAATTTATTCGCATTTTGTTAAAATCTAAATATATATTTAAACTATAATTTTTTAAACTCTGTAAATGTGTTTTCCTTAGAGGTGATGTCGTGGAAAATACTGTTACCGATAGTGTAGATTGCGAAGAGATCCATCCGATGAAGAGATCAATATACTCGTAGTTTACAAGTGATCTTGAGTCGGGCAACTCGATGATTGGTTATCGCCGTCCAATCACAAGACGTCCTTCTCCCATTGTTGTCTCACGGACCAATACCTGTGGCTAAATTGCTTTTATACGGTTACACGCTTCCGTATATAATTCTCACCGGAAGCGATTCATTTCATTTTTACTTTCTCCCCCAATACGATAGTATAAGCAGAAAGTATAGTTTTTGTCAGCACTTCTGAATTTCAGTTTCTGGTTGATATATTCATTAAAGTCTCCCCTCAATCAAAAAAGTGGTTATAGAGTAGGGACTCCTGTGTATGTGAGTCACGATAATTTTCTTTACGTCATCAAAATATTATACTTTGAAACGGAAAATTAAATGTTTGTCCAAAAAGAACCCAATTTCTAGGTCAATGAAAATATATTAAATATTCAAAAACTTGAATTTGAAACTTTTTTCCGTACTAAATGCTTATTTTATTAAAAGTCTTTTACGTATACTAACTGTTCATTCAATAGAGCCATTGCTAGTTGGTTCAGTTGGAACATTTATAATGTATATGCTAATGGTGACTGAGTTAATTATTCGTGTACAGCCGGTCACTTGAGTCGGATGGAAGGAGTTGCCAATGTCTAGCTAAGGTAGAATTTGAGGCTGTATAGATGTTATACAGAGCGTCACTTTGGGTCGTCAAGTTATGTATTCGGTTGGTTCAAATCACAACATATTGATTAATAATTTTGGTGTCTTGCTATATTTGCAAACTATTTAACGTCCCGCTTAAATTGTATAATTAATTACTCCTAGTGGAAAAAACAGTTACCGGTAAAAGTTTATCTTCTTTAATCCACTTATTTTTCAGATGTACCGTACAATATTTGATTGTAAGTGTTAGACGTGAAGATATTTACTTCCTGCATTTACACATTGCATATATTTTATTCTTATTAAAAAGTTATATATCAAAATGTGTCATCAACATAGTTTCAGTTATAGGTATTTGTGAAAGTTTATTAAAGACACCTGGTTTGACAAATGTTGTCAAACATTTATTGATTAGCTTTAATTGGTGTCGTGTTAACAAATATCGAAATCCACCAAAGCAATTGAACATACTAAAAGCAGGATATCGCTTGGAACATAAATTTAAAAATATTTGAGGTTTTAAACTCTTATCAATAAAGCTTACGTGAGCTCAGTGTTTCGTTTTTCTTGAATAGACCGATCGAACACAATTTCGTAAAAAACTCTGGTCGAAAATTGTTAAGATTATAACGTAGTAAACTTTTATCTTCTCAAATAACGAAGAAAAACTTGGCATAGAATTTTCCTTTCTTCTTCATGAAAATAAATTGAAATAGTGACGAATCTAATAGGTAACTGGCGTTCGTATTTTAATTTTGTATGTCGCTGTTCGATATTATAGTATGCGCGATATCATAATACTTTCAACAGACAGGGTTAAAGTAGAAGTCATTTATAAATGTGCAGCCAGGTCATTATATTTATGGTCTGTGAGCCAACCCCACCGGTTAATGCACCTCCTTTTATATTAAAGTCATTTTTCAAATCAGAGCTGATCTTACACCAGATACGCTTCAACCTGTCTTAGTGTTTACCTCTGTTATATTATTATTATTTTTTCTTTCATGTACTTATTGCCCTTTTATTTTTAACATCTATATTAACTATATGTAGATCACTTAAGAATAATAATCTGGTACTTACCATAAATTAATCTAACAGGTAATTAAATCTAATAAAATATTGTATTTCATCGGTAGTTTTTTTAAATATTGGTAACTAACGGACGGTAGCACCCGCTTTTGTAGCTCTGCAACAAGGTGCGCATAGTTTAAAGTCAGGAAGAAATAATTTCCAAAAGGACTCTACGTTCGTGGTTGTGAATGAGTCAGTATATACAGAAGAAATCCATACGCAGTACTCTATTGAGTATTTTTGATACTTCCTGAAAAACTACTTCCTGGAAAAATGTAATTATTTACTTTGTTTTGTACCAGAACAATACCAAAACCAAACACTAAATAAGTAAATTCTCTTAATTAACTATTAATTTAGATTACGTAGCTTGCATGGGAAAAAATAATAAATAATATTTTTCAAAAATTTAAATGGAGTCATTAGTCCGAAACTGGTGAAAATGTTTTTAATGAATAACGAATTTGAGTTAGAGTAATAGTTTTGAATGATAAAAGTAACAGAATGTTACTTCTAAAAAATACGTAGTAAACTGATAGTGAAATTAATGAAAATCCATTGGTATTGAGTGTAGACCGATTGTAGAAGAGCTTTCGTTTGTTTATTGTCCTAAAAGCCAGGCCCATCCCTTTCTCTTGTACAATCCCAAACGGTCACTTTTAAAAGTATACAGCAATTAATCACTTACAATACAAGTAAGTAAAGTATACAGCAATTTATTAATTTATTAATTAATACAGCAATATTAATCAACCAGATTTAACAGGCCAGTAAACAAAAATAACTATATAAGTTTTTCGTCGATTTCAGGGAATATTACTAAATTATTTAATTAACGTTGTTTAGTTTTTAATTTTTTACTTGATCTAAATCAACTGGCAAAAGAAATGTTATGAATATTTAAACGGGAAGAATTGGTGAAGCATCTGGAATTATATGAAAGAGGCATGGCTATATCGACATTGTTTTATTATTAGAAATGTTGCCAGTCTAATAATTTTGATGCACCAGCTTCCAACCCAAGTTGTAATCTAAATGATATAAATGTGTTACAATTAAATTTGCCATATTTCCAGATTTTCTTTTCAACTTTACATGTATCATTTGAATTTAATTTTTAATTTATTGATTGGCAATTGGTAGTTTATTGATAGTTAAGTAAAAGTTAGTTAAATAGTTATGTAGTTATTTTTTGACGTTTTTAAGTGTTACCATCAGTGACAACAACCGACGGTCTTAGTGACCAGTGTTTCAAAGTACTGTGGAGAGATATTGTTTGAAGTTATTATGACTTTGTGGTTATACAATTATTTATAAAACAAATATTAGCACCTTTTTCATTTCATTTCAAATCAACTGGAAAAATGTATGTAGACAAGAATGAACAATGTATGTAAATAGTTATAGGTTTTTTTTAATATTTCTTAGGAGAGTGAGAATTTGTTTGAGACAGTACAACGCTGACATTTTCGCAACGTTTAAATTTAATTTAGTACAATAATTATTTTTCTGTGTATTTAAAATGTTTTTTTCTAGACAGTTTAGTGCTAACAATTTATCTTATACTTTTATTTTTGTTTGTAGTTCAAACAAGTGAATTTATTACGCTTTTTCGTTTATTGTAAAGTAAATTTTCAGTTTTTTCTTCAATTTATGTTTCTTGTGTTAAAGAACGCGTTACCGCGGACAGGCCAACACAAGCCCATGCGGAAATATTTTTATTTCGATACATTTTTTTCTATTTTTGTTAATAATGTAACTTGGTAAGTATATTTGGAAATAGAATGGATATAATTGTAGTTACATTTAATTATAATATAATGCTATGTGTTTTCTCCTGGGGTATTTTATTTTACAAATAGGCTTTTTGGGAAAGTATTTAAAACCCCGAGTAGGCATACCGCGTACTTTTGCACCGAAGTCACAGACTGTTACCGCTAGGCAATCAAAACACTATATATTCACTGTTGTGAACGATATTCAGAAAAATCCGAACCGGTCGAAGATATTGAGATGTCGTATCGGTCATGCGCTCTCAATTTAATAAAGGAAATGACCGACGGCGAACGAAGTCATTAGGGTTATTGCTATGTTTTGTTCGACCCGTTGTCTGATAAGGTATCACAATTAACTGATAGCTCTGTCATTCCGCGGTGTCACGCTAGACAGCGCTGTCGGCGTCAATAGAAAGAATAATAACTGAACTCAATGGTCAGTGGTCAACCGATGAATAGACCTGTTAAGTACCACGGTCCTAAATAAAATTAATAGTTTTATGATCTAATTACGAATGGAGACTGGATCTAGACTCGAACCAGTCAGCGTCGTGAGGGGAACACGTTACATCTGAGCTGCACAGTGGAACGACATTGCTTTCAGTTTACCCTCCAAGTTCTAAAATAGCTTGACGCGATGTCATTGCTAAGGTCAGCGAGCTGGTTTTTGGTGCAATTTAGTGCCATCTGTGAGTCGATACTGGAACTAACTCATGGAGTTCGCTGTTCTGCCGCAAGAGTATACTTTATAGCGCTTTCTAAGATGGAGGAATAATAATTGTGGTCTTATAGTCCGGTACCTGTTAGTTACCAGCTGTTCAACTTTGAGTGGACAGCCGATCGACCACTTCCTCGCCTTCGTCCTATCCCACTCCTCGAAATCTAACGTACTCTGGATCCATAGCGATAATGGGACAGTCCATTTTCATTCCGGCGATATGGAAGATTTTCCTTAGGTTGTGCTTATATCTTAGTCTCCTAACCCCCCCCAATTCAATAAACGACATGTTAAGCTGAGTATAAATCACTTTCGACATCTGAAGGCTGAATAAAAAGAACAAAATAAGATTACGCTTCATAATGAGCTTTAAAAAAAGTTCACTAAACATGTTCACAATTAAATAAAACGTCACAGTGTGAAGCTTTTGTTAATTAACGATCTCTTGTGAATTTCAAAACGGTATTTAATACGAGGAATCTTTCAATAAAAACAACAATTTCCTCCTGAATATGTGAAGAAACGAAACTGTTTAGTATTTACATTTTTTAAATTAAAATCAAATCGATTTATATGAAGTCTAAAATGTGGAGCATATGTTACAGTTCATCTTGTTCACGTCTGTTGCAAAAGTACTGTGGATAAAGTTAATTGGTTGCAACATCAAAACACAATCATACGCGCGTCAAACAAAGGTAACATCAAAGGTTGGCAGAACCAATTAAGCGGACGTGTAACTGTGACTTCCGTGCGTCTGTTGTAATATTTGTTGATATGAGTCGATCATTGGGCTGTATAGTGGTTCGTGATAGTCTCGGTATGTTATTGTGGTAAACCTTGTGAAGAACCGTGTTTGTTTGGGTGTCTTGTTAGCGTCTTGGACTAGGGTGCAAGAGGTCACGGATTCAAATCCTGGGATAACCATTTGGGTTTAAACGGTTTTCCCGAAAGCCTTTGTGTACAATCTCTTTCGGACTATCACAAAATGCCTCTGGGGCCGACAGAACCAAAAAAAGGATGACGCCAAGGTAAAGCTTGTTTGTGTTAGCAGGTACAGAATACGTTTGAGAAATGTATTAGATGTACTTCCTTGAGGGAATAGGATGGATTATAGGTATGTCAGGAGAGAATGTTCAGTCCCTCTCAACAGCTGTTCCCATAACCATGTGACGTCACTTCCATTACACTTTCGTGTCCCGAAAATTGCTAACTCCCCCAGCAAGACATATCTATGTCATAAATTTAACTATACGTGAATACTGTGTAAAACTATAGAACTGTGAGCACCGTGCTCAAAAATCAGATCAACCTTCTTTTAATTTGGTTTTAGAACCATTTTTAAAAAGATTCATTGGAGGTTATGAATGTTTGAAGAACGAGAATTGCAGCTTAACTTCCATTATATACAAAGTAGTAGTACAGTAATAGCAGTACAGCCCTGTCCTTCCTTTGTCCGGGTATACTCCCGTCGCAGCATACCTCCATACTCAGCGAATTTCCAAATTAATAATAGTACCTGGTGACCGAGCTTTGCTCGTATAGAATAAGACATGTATTATAAAAATTAAATAATTAGAAAAATTAAAACACTGGAAATAGACAGTTTTACCATAAACTATTTTTATTTTGACCATTTAACATATATCCGTTAATAAAGGTGTTTGCTTATCCTCTCAATATGATTAATATGGGAAGGAATATGCAGGTTAACTGCCATAATAAACACATAAACTATGGATGGATCTTAACCCCATGAAAGTAAACACCAAGTTTGATCTAATAAAATTGGTTAATAAGTGAAACATAATTCTTTCTGTATCCTCTATAAAATTAATTATGTGGGTAAGTCACGTGAAATAGAATTCACCAGAGGCGTAACCGTATAACATTTCAACTGACTTCTCCATTAGAGACAATAACGTTGACGTATATGTACAGGAAGCCAACTTAACAACATTTCCTCCTCCTGGGACAAGTCTAGGAACTTTGGTATTCTTAAACTCACATCAGGGAAAATATTTGTTATTTGGAATTTCGTAACACGATGTGACTTGTAGAGTTAAGTATAAGTGTATTTCTAAGATTTGAGGAAAGATGTTTTTCAGGGGAAAACAGTTTTGAAGGATCCTTTTTCAGAACGTATTACATGCAAAACCAATTTGGGTTAGTCGTGGTTAAGTTTTCAGCTAATTACTTACTCACAGGGATGGTCACGTGTCCTGTACTCCTACTGCTTAGGGTACATTACAGCTACCTGTATTGCGGATAGTAATGAGCGATGGTCGTAGGATGTGATATTCTCACGATTGTTACTCACAAAATTGTGGTTCGGATCCCAAGTTAAACCATAGGTCCCTTGGGTGCAATTGGCTGTTGGGCTTTATAAAACCTTAAAAGAATATCACAATATTATTTCTCTGCAGTAGACCGTAGAATGTTTGAGAAAATCAAAGCGTTTATACAAACACCGATGTAATTACAGTTTTTTGCGTACGTCTTATAATTTTCAGTTCGTCAACGTCCTGTCAGATTAAAATGTCAAGAGGTAAATTCAGTAGTCTGACAAGCTTAGAAAAGTACATTTCACAAATGCAGAGGCTCTTAAGAGCCATTAAAATGCAAGAGCACTTGGGTGGACTTGGCAAACTTTTAACGCCACCGCGTACAGCAAGCCGACCTGTTGAGCCACAATTGAAATAGCATCATTGGCTGAGACTTTACATACAGAGAATGCTGAACACAATTAAGTGTTTTCAAATTTTGTTTCCTCTAATAGTACTAGCCGTGTAAACGTATTTTTAAATTGACACCATTTTGTGGCATCCTCTTATTTTATTTACACTTTTCATTTTTTCTAGTTGCGTTTTTAGCGTATATTTTCTCAATCATACTTGGCTTCAAATACCTACCTTGGTAGGTCGCTATTTCAGAATGGTAATGACAATAAGTTATGCAAATCGGCATCCTCATATTCCACCCTGTGGTCTTTTTACAAACAGATATTGCGGATGAAAACCATAAAAATTACCAGATAGTCTGCTATTTGAGTTTTTGATACAGTATTATCCTTATCAGATATGACATGAAACAATTTTAGTTTTGAAGAACTGTTGTTTTTTTCAGTTATGAACTACCTAGCTGATAAACAAAACTTTGTTTTTACTTCCCTGTGGGAAATAGGTTGGATTGTGGATATGTCAAAAGCAATTTCTTCAGTTCCTCTAAACGGCTGTAGTTATGACCATATGTCGTTTCAAATTTTCATCTTACAAATTGCCAACACCCCCCTCTCCAGAGCTAAGACGTATCCATATCATGTTATTAAGAAACCAATTCAATATTGTTACAAGTACTCAAGTAAACTTATTCTTTTATATTAAAATTAAATACAATAGTTCTGGTAGTTTCTATGGAAACCCGTTACATTTTTTCCATCTTACAAATCACCAACACCCCCTCCAGAGCTTAGACATATGCATGTCAAAATTTAATTTTCAGAAACGTAAATTCATCCATTTAATACTCATCCTCTCTCTTCAGGCAAGAAAGGGGTTTTATAATGTCTTGAAGAAATGATAATTAATTATATACGTTTTCAGATGTTGTTCTTAAATTGTGTTATGATGGAAATATAAAATTAAATTTATCGGCACAAATCGATTCTTAATACAGGAGAGCTAAAGAAAATAGAAGAATCAATTCCGATTGATGAAATCCATCAACGCGACTTTGAAGTCGAGAAAACAGACGGATTGACCTTATCCTTGTGTTGTGAAGTGTGAAAAGTCAATTTATACCTTTGATAAAATACAGTATAATGTGTTATAAGAACACTGCAGGACTTGTAGTGATATGTTCACTCACAGATTAAAACTTGGCAAAATGTTGTGAATAAATGTTTTGAAGTACGTTTCAATTTGTATGATTATGTTATTTTATCAACAGGCGTACAAATTTATTTTATTAACAGAAATTGAATCTGTTTTCCAAACTTTTAGCGAATTTCCCATAGGGAAGAAGCTATTACCGTAGGTCTCATGGTGAGACTTAAGCCCGGGACCATGTTATTTTTTCTTCTTTAGGTGCCCAGAGTCAAAAACAATAGTCGTTAAAATTTTTATATATATATATATATATGTATATATGTATATATATATATGTGTCTGTGAACACGATAACTCTCGTAAAAATGGTCCAATCAAGACCAAATTTGGTAGAGACGTGTATTCCTATAAATGCTCGGACGAGTTCGTAAACCAGACATATCGGTCAATGGGAACGGGTAGTTTGGGGGGGTTTTGTACCCCAAAATGGGGTTTTTTGCGTTTTTCACATGTAATTTTTGAAAATTTCTAATTTTATATTTCACCATTAGAATCAGCTTAAAAAACTACACAATTAAGTTCCTTAAAGTTTTTCTCTATCTCCAACGGTTACCGAGATATTAAAAAATCTAAACACAGTACGTTGTATTGTGGGGCTCCAATGTTAATCTTATGGAGGATAGGGAAAAATTAATATTTCCCATATTAATGAATATTTTTGGATAAAACTCTATATTTAGCTTCATGTGGTTGAGATCTATCCATTTATGCTTAAAAATCATAGTTTATGTGTTTATCATGGCAGCAAACCTGCATACTCTTTTCCCATATTAATCATATAGGGAATAGGCAAACTCCTTTATTTATGGACAGATGTTGAAGAAAGTTGGTATAAATGTTAAGATAAAAATTATTTATGGTAGAGATGTCTAATTTCAGTGTTCCTCACAGCAGCAAACCTGCACACTCTTTGCCATGTTAATCTTATGGAGAATAGGGAAATAATTTTCACGTTTATGGACAGATTTTTTGTTTTAACTTATCATATATTATTTTTATATTATTGATTTGGAAATTCGCTGAGTACGCAGGTCTGCTGCGACGGGGGTATTTTTTAAAGTACTTAGCATGCTACATATCGGTTTGCGGTAATTTACTATTCACTGAACGATATGGATCTCAAAACATTACGTATCCGTAGATTAAATAAATGGTATCAGTGGACTGACACATACCTTCTCCTTTAAGTCAATTTAAAAACTACAATCTGTAATAAAACTATCATATTGTTTAACGTTGATGTAAATATCATTTAATAATTTACTGTTTCAAAAATAATCATATAATTTCTGAAAATAAGATAAAAATACCCCCGTCGCAGCAGACCTGCGTACTCAGCGAATTTCCAAATCAATAATATAAAAATAATATATGACAAGTTTAAAAAAATCTGTCCATAAACATTAGAATTATTTGCCTATTCTCCATAAGATTAACATGGCAAAGAGTGTGCAGGTTTGCTGCTGTGAGGAACACTGAAATTAGGCATTTCTACCATAAATAATTTTTATCTTAACATTTATACCAACTTTCATCAACATCTGTCCATAAATAAAGGAGTTTGCCTATTCCCTATATGATTATTATGGTAAAAGAGTATGCAGGTTTGCTGCCATGATAAACACATAAACTATGATTTTTATGCATAATTGGATAGATCTCAACCACATGAAGCTAAATATCAAGTTTTATCCAAAATATTCATTAATATGGGAAATATTAATTTTTCCTTAACCTCCATAAGATTAACATTGGAGCCCCACAATACAACGTACTGTGTTTAGATTTTTTTATATCTCGGTAACCGTTGGAGATAGAGAAAACTTTAAGGAACTTAATTGTGTAGTTTTTTAAGCTGATTCTAATGGTGAAATATAAAATTAGAAATTTTTAAAAATTTTATGTGAAAAACGCCAAAAACCCCATTTTGGGGTACAAAACCCCCCCAAACTACCCGTTCCCATTAACCGATATGTCTGGTTTACGAACTCGTCCGAGCATTTGTAGGAATACACGTCTCTACCAAATTTGGTCTCGATCGGACCATTTTTACGAGTGTTATCGTGTTCACAGACACATATATATATACAAATATACATATATATATATATATATATATATATATATAAATTTTAACGACTATTGTTTTTGGACTCTGGGCACCTAAAGAAGAAAAAATAACATGGTCCCGGGCTTAAGTCTCACCATGAGACCTACGGTAATAGCTTCTTCCCTATGGGAAATTCGCTAAAAATAAATTAACTGATAGACTTTAACGGTGGACAACCCACGGTAATACCAAGCTTTTTCGAGTGGATTTTGTTGGGTGGTGTGACCTTACGCTGCGTACCAAGTTCTTGGAAATAGGTTGGGAAATAAGGAAGAAATATATTTTTAAATAGTCTCCATAAAAACGCTTTGTATACTTTTAAAGCTGGTTTTGTTTACTGATAGTCAAATAATTTCATAAAATTACTGTTTCGCCGGAAAATTATTAAACCAATGATATTTTTACCTTTTAAACCCCGATGTTTTGAGAAATGCAGGTGGTGTTATTTTGTGTACCATTAAAGATTATAAATCATATAGTCTTCATCAAAGTAGTTAGAGCCGTTTTTGTGAAACTTTTATTTTACGTGTTTTTTGGGGTTTTTAGTGTAATTCCCCTTAAAAATAAAAAAACTGTCCAAGATACCGTGCAATGTTACCTTCATACTGAATTTCATGAAAATCAGACCAATAGTTTCGTCTCTAGGCGTATGAACATCCCCACCCACACACACAGGCATCACAACCTTTTTCGATTTAGGCACTAATATCTAGGCGTCTGCACTTCCACACAGGCATACTTAATTCTAAACCCCTTTTTCTCGATTCAGGATGCTCTAATATTAATTGATATATCCACTAGAAACTTAAATTTGAAAATTCTGACTTAAACAATACTTTCTCCTTATACCGATTGTATAGGGGGAGAAAGTAAAGTACTACAGACAGTTTACACTTAGATAAAGTACTTAGTTTGATATGGTTTGCTATGTAAAGGCCACACATACTGTAAATTTAGCTGCTTGAGAGGAATATTTCTAGAAAACCTTTTTTCAGTCTTAGTAGTAGCTATATTACGTTTTAGTAATGAATGATTTAGTCAAACACTGAGTAAGGAGGGATGAGAGGAATATTTCTAGAAAACCTTTTTTTAGTCTTAGTAGTAGCTATATTACGTTTTAGTAATGAATGATTTAGTCAAACACTGAGTAAGGAGGGATGAGAGGAATATTTCTAGAAAACCTTTTTTTAGTCTTATTAGTAGCTATATTACGTTTTAGTAATGAATGATTTAGTCGAACACTGAGTAAGGAGGGATGAGAGGAATATTTCTAGAAAACCTTTTTTTAGTCTTAGTAGTAGCTATATTACGTTTTAGTAATGAATGATTTAGTCAAACACTGAGTAAGGAGGGATGTTTAGTTTGTGTAGATATGATTCACACTGTAAGTGGACAACTGTGATTACATAGCCTACAGCAACCACAATATCAATCCTGTCAACGTAAATTAGTACGCCTGGCATGTGATAATTTCCTGTACAACTCTCGTACGATCCCTGGTGTATGGAGGGTGAGTGTAGGGATCACTAGCGAACGGATATGTCACAAGTAAACTCAAACGGTTTTAGTAGAAATAGTCGGATGATATAAATAATAATAATATATGTCAATAAGATTTGGGTTTCGTTTGTACATTGCTTGAAACTATGATATTTAGGTTCTTTTTAGTTATCTCAGAACCACCACCTTTTTTAATTCTATACCTTCTGGAAAAGGGTTTTACTGACTTTGAACTTACCCATGACCTATTAAAATAAAGTATTGAGGTCTCAAATTCCCAATTTTGAGCGATAGTAGCAAACCCTTTTTTTAAGTTTAACTGGATATTAGAGTGTGATAAAAAATCAAGTCTAGTTTGTTTTGTTTTGATTGTTAGTTTATTTTACACTTATTTTAAAGTTTTTACCAGAAATTTTTTCTATATCAACACGTAATGTCAAGCCTTCTTTCTGATTGTAATTAAAATTTACTCATTTACTTAGTGGAAACATTTATGGAAAATATTGAAAAAATACTAATGACACTGAGTGATTCGTAGTCATTAATAATTATGACAAGTATAGAAATACCTTTTAATACCTTTTTTACCTATTGTTCATCAATAGACTGGACATTGGCTTAAAGTGTGTAGTTAATACCTCGCTGCCTCTAGCCAGAGTGAAGATTTAAAGGCGGAGGATATTATTATCGTACGTTGTTGATTTAGTACAGCATCTAGTTATGTACATGTCAGCCTTAGTCAGTAACAAGACAACAATCATCTTTAACTCATTTCTTATTCATACTTGGCTTAAAATTCCTACCTGGGTAGGTCGTCATTTCAAAACAAAAAGAAATCTAATCTAAGGTATAGACAGTTTGATGTTGCACATACATAACTAGTTTAACATATTAAATTTTAAAATTTACATAAAACGTTACCGTAAAGGTTTTTTTACGATGCTATTTGAGATTTAAAATTGATAAAAGTTAGCTTGAGAATTGAGTATGAATAGTGAAATAGTAATAAGTTAAAGTGAGCACATGTGACAGGATGAGCGGCAGACACCAAACTGAGACTATCTAGAGTGCACGGACTTGCTAGAAGGTAATAAACTAATAAACTTTGTATTGTGACGTCAGGTGACTGACAGTTTGGATCCTTCCATTAAAAAGCAATTTTTAATTTTTAAACCATAAAAGTTTGTAAATTGTATTTCAATTACTGTTCGCTAATGCTTACTGAATATTTAACAGACACTTTCTAAAAATGATTTTTGACCTTTCAATCAAATATACTACTATTATTTAGACTTCTATTCCGGACATTTTCCATCGCGACTTTAAGTGAAACAAAGTTTCACGACGTTTCGGGATCTGCATTCTGTTCCGTTCTCAGGCGAGCTCCAACCTAAAACATATAACACAATTAGTATATAATCCGACACATTCACTCAAAGACAACTACAAGTTGTCAACTTGTCTAAAGGAGTGGATTGTATATAAGTTTTTTCGACTGGTTTAAACTTTTTGTTTTCGGATTTATACCTGCATAGTCCGGATTATGTATTGATCACGTTATTTTTTAGGTTCGAGCCGCGTGATGACGGGGTCAGATTCCAGATCCCGAAACGTGGTAATTCTTCGTCGTTATGGAAAACTTCGGTCATAAAAATCTAAATAGCATAAATCCACTATCACCAATAATGAATTTCAAGTAAATAATAGATATGCTACTATGCTACTAATAAATATATTCAAGACGAACATTTTAAGATTTCAAACTAAGGCATAATTGAAGAGCTCTACCGGGGGGAAATCCCCAAGATGGCGAAGGCACTGTGTATTCACGATCTAGTGACTGACTTTTAACCTGTCTAAAAGTAATATTACTGAGTAATAATTTCTAATAACGTTTTACAAAATGTTCTTTTATATCTTAACTAGCAGTAAGCCCGTCCTTTGTACGGTTTGTAGGATTCAGTTTAAAGAAGAAAGATCATCATACCAAAATGTAAACCTTAAATCCTAAACAAATCAAAACAAAGAAAATAAATACTCAGCTTTATGATTTAGCATTACTTTACAATTAAATAGGTTTAAGAACATTTTATATCATTATTATAATTAGTTATACGTTAAAACAAATTTTTAATATAGTATGATTTCGAAATGGGTTTAAAATCAATGACCAATATAAACTAACTAATATTGATTTGACAACCGTTTGGTTTTATTTCTTTTAAAGTTTCAAATACAAAGACAGCTGATTATTACCAGTAGGTTATTCATTGAAAACTGGAACCTACAAACCTTCACTGGAATGTAGAGAATACATGAAATAAGTTTAATTGTTTTCAGTTCTCTCGTTTTTTTTCGGAGAAGACGGCGTAATATGCCTCGTGGAGCGTCACAAACAGACAAAAATTAAGATAAGACCGGATTCGGCTTCTTTAACGCACGAAAAGTAAAAATAACTAAAAAATTAATAATTTTGAGCAATGTACAGTCAAAACTCTAATTTTATTTATATAGATTTTTATTTTCGATGAATAGTTTCTTCAGTAAAACTACATTAAGTGTTAATCTTATTACAAACGAATGTTTAAATTACACCGGTGATGATACTGCGGTACCACACGCTATTTGGGTATCATCGTATGTGTCTGGCTCTAACTGTCGCTCTTACTGACAAAACGGCTTTTTCAATATTCAGAAAAGTTCTTGTGAAATATTTTCATAACGAGAATCAATAACGGTAATAAACTGAGCAAACTTCGCGTACAAATGCAACTTTTTATATGTAATTTCTACAATTAATTATTTCCAGAAGTTCCTTTATTGTATTTGCTGACACAATAACGATTTTTCCGTTCCTGGTAAATTTCATTACACGCGATGTAAAAAAAACAATATATATCCAAGTCGCGCCAAACCTGGTTCAAAGACCTTCAAAACCAATTTACCGGACAATTTGTCATACAACAACATGGAGTTTTGACTGACAACTTTATCAGGAGATTTTTCAATTTTTACATTGTTCATTTTAAGAGTTATAAAAGTAATGTATTATTTTGAGGTAAATATACGTTTTTGGGGATTTTATCAGAATAGTTTATTTAAATACAGCCTGTAAATTAGGGCTGGGTTTTTCATGAAATGCTTAAACGTTGTTTAACTATGTTCGGAATATAATAATGAACGATTTGCAAACTAGTTTTTTGTATGCAGGCTCGTTAAATAAATTACACAATAATTATTGTTGTATATTGTATCATAATGTCTAATGTATTTACTTTATTAGAACAAACATTTAAATATATAAGATTGTTTTATAAATAGATAATCTATTGTAAAATATGTTATAATGAAAACACGTTAAAATTATTCAGATTGTATTTAAATAAAAATATATGTTTTAGCCCCTGAGCTGCTGGTTATGATATAAGATCATATTACTTTCGTAACATTCCATCAGAGACCTGAAATAGAATTCAATATTTAGATGGAGGTTCAGTGTTAAAAAATCGTCACAAGTATCTGAAGTCGTTAGATACTTTTGAAGCTTCAGTTTGAAACTTGACATAGTTTTGTGATGGTTAGATACTAGATCTCGTCGTCTTTGTTCATTTGGCTATAAATAAATGATATCATTAAATGACGGCTTTAAATAAATAAATAAATGGTATATGTTTTAGCCGCTGAGATCAAATTAGCTAGGTCCCTGATTAATTAGATAGTCAGGTCAAATTTGTCCCTGTCTGACAAATTAGTCAACTGGTTTATAGTCACTAAAATTCTGATAAGACAAGAAATCTACATATCGAACCCAATAAACTCGCTGTTCACTCATATTACCCTCAAATACCCACCAAAGTCAGTCATCAAAATCTCATGAGTAAGAACAAGTATTCTGCTCTTAAATTAGAATTACGACTAAAACGCTAGAAAAAATACGAAGGAAATTTAAACAGGAAGTATAAACATTTTGATTTTAGTTTTACAAATTTATATGCCATAATACTCGTATACTGCGGATGGATACAGTCCTGAAGCGCCACTCCGATAGTGGTGTCCGAGATGGAGGATTTTACACGGCCATATTTAAAGCTCGGGCGGGCAAGGTAATTACTGCATGGTGCAAAACACAATCATACGCTGGCAAAGCCGACATCAAAGGCCTTCAAAACCAATTTGCCGGCCGTCGCGCCACACTACATATTGTGTTTATTGTAAATTACATCCAGAAATGAGAATTTGTCCCTGTCCGCCGACGTTTTTGATTTTCGACAGTGGTTTCGATCATTTTTTTTCATTTAAATGGAGTAATTAAAAGAATTTCTTGTTTGTCGGTTAGTTTTAGAAGGTATTTTCTCTGACTGGTTTTTACGTGTTCAGATATAAAAATCGGGTTCATTAAAAAGAATCTTGTATGCCCTTTGGCTGTATCCATTGTGGTGGTCTTCACTATCACCTTCTTTTTTGCCATCATGGAGACTTGATGACTACCGGATAAGACTGAACGTCCAGTTGATTCAGGAGGCTTCGGGAGTGGATGTAAGCTGTGAGGAGTGCCCTTGAGGAAGGATACGTTCTTAAAATACCCGTGTGACTTGCCGAGCAGTGAGAAGTATTGACCTTGGATGTGTACCCTAAAGTAAATTATCCGGGATCTTTGGGGTAGACATTTTCCTTGTCCGGAGGTTTTCGGGAGTGGCGTAACCCTGTGAGGGGTGCCCTAGAGGAGAATACGCTCCTGGCATGTCCTTGTGATTTGTTGGGCACTGAGAAGTATTGACCTTAAGTGTGTTTCGAGATTCTCCTTTTAAGTTTTGAGAACTATATTGACCACTGAACTGGAATTTCTCATACTTTTCTATTAAATCGTATTAGATCTATTCTTTACGGTGGTTTCTTCCTTATCTCGACTTTTTTATACTTTCACTTTTTCTCTGGTTTCTTCTCTCTGGTGGCCTGTCTCTCCTCGGACACTCCCAGCTTAGCCTGAACACCAGTTTAATCAGGAATGCCCGGATGTGGTTTATCTCCTAACTGTCCACCTGGGAAGGTTATCGTGAGGAAGGGTCCGTACTAGATGTGCTCACGACGTGTGCTGGGCAGGAGGATGTACTGCTCTAGAACCCTCAAACGAAAATTTGAGGTCTTTTACTGTGTATGGTAAAGGGGAGTTTGTTTTTAATTTTTAGTACGAATCGGAGAAATTGGAGATTCTTATGAGTTCTTCGTGCTCAAGTGCTCAGAGGAGGCATGTGTTTTTCGATAGCCATATTCAAGTATGTATTTTGGGTGCTCTACAGAGGTTAAACTGACTTACATTTTTAAGTTAATTTAAAGGTATATATTTTATAATAAAGAAAGTATATGTTTATCACAATGTAAAAATATAATAATTATAAGGCAAAGTGTAACAGTTTTCCTGCTTACAATTGTTATTACAAAATTGTTTTTCACATTTTACACATCAGCGTAACCTGAAGCGTGATTTATTTTGGATATGAAGTAAGGTTGAGAATAATGAGTGAAATTGAGCTTGAACGTTCATTATTTGTACCTTTTTTGACCCACGACATTAGTCATTTTGTATATTCACAAATAGATTAAATAAAGAAACCTTTATTACTCAAAACATAGTGATTACAAAACAAAACACAACAACTAAAACTATCAGCTGATCTTAATATAACATTCAACCATGAACAGATACACATCACCTCCCCGTCGAGTAAGGCACGGATTATGGAGGAAGATATTTAAGTCTTAGTTGGTCAGCATGTTTTTTAAGAATGCGACCACCCGCTTCTATCTGCCAAACATTTCTTCCTAATCTCTTAAGGACTCTTCCACTTTTCCACACTGTTCTCCCGTTTTTCAACTCCGACCAATAGATCATTTGATTTCTTTTAAAATCTTTTAAGGGCTGTTTCCCGTTTCCTTCAGTCTTTCCCTCTCCCTCTTGTTGTTCTGGGCGAATTAAATCTAACTGGCAGCGCATCTTGCGTCGAAGGAAAAGTTCTGATGGTGAAATACCCGTAGTAACGTGTGGTGTGATTCTGTACTTAAACAGAAAATTGTTAAGATCTGCTTCTAATCCTTTTGATGAGGTTTCTTGGGTTAACTTCCGAAGTGAATTTTTCATTGTGCCCACATATTTCTCCACTTGACCATTTGAAGTCGGATGATTTGCTGGTGTAGTTATATGTTTGATTCCAAGCTGATTACAAAAAGAAGTGAAACCTGCCGATGTGAAGCACGTCCCGTTGTCTGTGACAATCGTTCTTCGAATACCATACCGACATATCATGAGTTTCAACTGTCTAACCGTGGTTTCTGAGGTCATGGAGTTCACTTTATATTTCGAAGCCTTACAATTGTTATTACAAAATTGTTTTTCACATTTTACACATCAGCGTAACCTGAAGCGTGATTTATTTTGGATATGAAGTAAGGACGAGAATAATGAGTGAAATTGAGCTTGAACGTTCATTATTTGTACCTTTTTTGACCCACGACATTTAGAAATCGTATTTACGTTTCTGTTGATTATATTTTTGGACGACTTAAGACACGTCGTAAGGGTGTAGTAATAATTCTTCTACAATATAATACGCTTGATTGATTAGTTTCATGAACATTTTTATGCTTAGAGGTCCAATAGCACAACGTAGCATTATAGTTTTGTAAAAGACTACAAAGGAAATCCATCTACGTTGCTCTAAACGGTAATTTATTTGAAAGAAAATTCCACCTTAAAAGGATGTTGTGCCTTTAAATTTAAACCGAGCTAGCTTGAGATCCTGAGTGTAATTAAAACAATGAGCTGCAAGAGGATCCGGGCGGGGATCAAGCGACGGGGGCGGCCTCTGTCGTCAACCGTATCGCCTTACACAGGCTCTCCGCGACGCTCGTAACGACCTCTAGTGTACAACACCCTCAACTACGTTCTCGGGTACCAACAAAAAATAGTTTATTGTAATATGACTATTTGTTTTGGCTTTTAGTGGTTTGTTTTTTAAATTTAGATGTTCGAAAAAGTGAGTTTTAGAGCATGAAAATGTCCTGTTGACTAACATATATTCTTAGTGAAATAATTTAAATTTCAGGATTAATTGACTTCAATAAGTTCGCTCAAAACCTAATGAAGATTGATTGTTAAAGCAAATAGACCACTGCGGCAGGGCGTTTAAGTGCAGTGGTGTTTGGTTGACCGTTTTGTCCAGCTAGCCTTCAGAAAAATTGAATTGAATTCATTGAGTTCTCCCCGACGTTACACCGGTAACAGTCTTGGCACTATGAATAACCTCGATGTATCCGCTACGTGTATGTGTAATGAACTTAAAGATTCGACCCCTTTCCATTTAAGAATTTAATCAAACTGCCGAGAGATTGACTTATTGACTGATTGACTCTAAGGTATTAGAGAACATTCTCAAGTTCTTTAACTTATGTACATATCTGTCTTTGATTTCTTCAAATTTTTTTAACCTACTCCTAATCCACTGTTCATATACGTAATAACCTATCACCATTTATACAAAAAGGTAGTTTCTGCCAAACTTGGTTCTCATATCTCTTTTCTTCGTTAGGTTATAATAAAGTCGTCCTAAGATTTTATATGACCCCGTGTAACATGATGGACGAAAGTTTAGTGATTTCAGAGAATTTATGTAATGTTTTATAGTTTTTATTTTTTTAATCCAGTAATTATTAATGCGTATAGTTTGGGTTTTTATGGCTACACCCGAGGCAGTATATTGTGTCAAGTAGGTAACAAGTGTCGAGTATAATTTTACATGATCGCTTTTCGAGAAAGCGGTCCAAGCTTTCCAGCGACGTCTAAGACGCTAACTATTAGGGTAGCAAGTTCGGCACTGTAGCTGAAAAGTAACGATTTGGTACAATAAGTTGCTGGATCGTCGTAACCAGTGGCCGCCGACTCCTATTTGATTAGAATCCTCCTTGTTGAATTCAGAGGAAGTGGTTTGGACTCCACGTTAAACTACAGGTCACTAAGGCCGGCCTCACACTATGTGTTTTCGCGGGATGCGTCAGAAACGGATACGTTTTTACGTGTTTGGTATTTCCCTACCTTCCTGTGCTACCGCATACGCCAGCCTACCAGAGTATCATTCGCATTGTAGCGTGGACACGTGAAGGTGTTGTCTAAAGTTAAATAGGTTCATGCCCTTGAAGCTTGTGGTTTGTTACAAATGCTTATTTGTAGACAGTATTTGGTTCACCCTTTTCACTGTATAAATGAAACTGGTGCAAAGCTTAATACATTTTACCAAAGTATGAGGAAGTATCCTAGCAAGTTTTTTTTATTTTCATAGAATGTCCATTGCGTCTTTTAATGAGCTTCTGGAAATGTTGAGGCAATATTTAACAAATATAAGTACATCTTTTAGAAACTCTATTAGTGTAGGTGCTTGTCCCATAGTGCAGGCTGTCCATGCACACATTCTATGAGCTTGTCGGATGTCTAACATTTCCTTCGCTCGCTGGACAGGTTGCCATTTCAGTAACTAACTGACTAGCCTATGTGACTCACGTCGCTGAGTTTCCTGGCGACCCAACTTGATGGACAGTTGCGGGTTTTAGAGAAAAAAGACATTCCGAGTGAACGATCTCGTCACACTCGGGTCGGTGAGAAAAACGAGGTTCCTTAAAGATGTAAACATATCGCAGACATCTCGCCGTAATGTTTTTCTCTTCTCTCATCTCAGATTTATCAGCCGTATAATGCCCGTATCATTCTACGTCCTACTTTATACGCTAACTTCTTCGCGCGCTGGTTCAACGTTAATGTCGCACATTTATTTTGCCGTTTCTGTTGGAAAAACTTCGCCGTTAGATAGCGATCATTCCTGAGGCAGTGGAGTTAGTTTCTTAATTGAAAAATTGCATTTATTTCCTGTGGTATATCGCTTAGATCATAAGATTGTTTCAATTCGTCTAATCAGCTGTCCTCGTAACCATATGACGTCACTTCCGTCACACTTTTTGCGTCTCCGAAATTGCTACCAACCCCATTCCCCGATGGAGAATGGGTTTGGTACAACGTACAAATATATCGTACAGATGGATTCTCAAAATACAGATTGGGAATTTCACTGTAGTTTGTTCCAATCTTATAAAATTTGTAATGTATTAGCTTAAAATTTTTAAGCTTTTAAAATATTTCGCAAATGAATTTTATATTTTAAACCATGTTTTTCTTATTAGTAACCAATTGTATTTTTTCATAAATTTTTTTCTTCATGGACTTGTTTGACTTGTTTTTCATTTGGTTTAAAACTAATTTTGTGTCAATGATATCAGAAGCTTTATTTATCATATCAACGACATTGATACTCATTACATAGTTTAAGTTAATAAATTTTACACAGACGACCGCCAATAAACTAAAAATAAATGAGGTAAAATAAAACACATGATTTAAATTAAAACGGCTGTGAACTAATTAGAATGCTACTATTGAGCTCTTTTAATAATGTTAGCATTATGTGGATGGAGAATCGTTTAAATCACGACTAATGCTGGAAACTAGATTTAACTACTCTTTAATAACGTCTATCAACTTTCTTTATAGCTTTAATTATGTATTGTAATATATTTATTTTTTTAGGTAATTTGGAACTCACCTGTGTATCGTAATTTAAATGTTAAATTTGAAATCATGTAACTAATTCAATTTTTGGATAACACATCATTAATTAGTTATATATTAGGAACACCGAATTAAAAACTCTTATACATTAGTTTAAGTTATACTTTTAACTGAAATGGCGACCTACCCAGGGAGCTAAGTATGAATGAGAAATGAGTGTAATGAAATGTTCCTCAGAGATAACTGTGTAATAACAGCCCAACATTCAATGGCATACCTAAGATACCTATTTTTTACGTGGAGCCCGAACCACTGTCTCTGAATTACGAACTGGGATGATGAGGGGATGGCCTTTGCGGATGAACGCAGTATTCAATTTTTAATTAAATGAAAAATGAGTTTGCATTTCTTTCTTTTAGACGCTGTTCATAAAAATTGCAGGTACAACTCATATGTTTTGAAGTTCATTATTACATTGTAAGAAGAAAACAAAAAAATAATAATATCAGAAACTTTTGGTTATAAAATTTGTTAACACCAACACACGTTAATTCACACAGTTTTTCTGCAGGCTAGATAATAGATACCGACTGATGGGACCCTGAAATTACCCTTTCAATTAAGCTTTAATTATGAAGGACTGTGACGGAAAGGTATTTATTTTATTGGTACAATTACAGAGGCATTATAATGAGTAGCCTATAATTATAATTTCATTTAATTTAGTGTTGAATATACTTATCTATGCTCGAAATATATATGTTTACGTATGAATATAATTTAGAGATTTGTTTAGGTTTATTAGACTTCGCACTTATATTATACTCAAAAGCCAACAAAGCGTTTTGGAGTGATGCCAGTAGAGTGTGTGCTTGCTACGCCCTCTGGCAATGGATAGATGAATGCCCAAACATATCCGGTTGTTTACGACAGCTTTTTTTTGCAGTTAAAAAGTGATAGGGAACCGTAAAGTTTTGCTGTAATTCTACAACAATCTCAGTCGTACTAAAGTAGGTAAGGTAAAGATTTCAATTATTTTTTATATACTAGTACTTAAAAACATATTTTGATAGTAAATGTGATGCCTGTTTTTAGTGTCTTTTTGGGATGGGACTTATTTAAACTAAATGTTTTTATTTATTATTTGTTTAAAACCCCAAATCCACGGTACCAAGGGCCTAAAACTTGTGTGGTGAATTAAACGAGATACCTTTGGTCACTCTCACTATTCATAATCTGACAGGAGTCGCTGGTCACTGTTTTTCGATTTATAAACCTTTTACGTACTATACCTGCGCGGTGTTCACTGGTAACTTAGCCGTGAGTCAATAATGGTAATATTACTAATTATCCCAGTGTATTATCTTATTATACTGGGTTACCTCAATGACATGTCCTGCTAAAGAAACCGAATATTACGAAAGAAAATAATAGGAGGATCGAGTTTTATTAACAAGGGACTTCTTAAATCTTATATAACTTTATATAACGTTAATCAACATTAGGCGTGCGTGAATATCTTCCAGGTCAATTCTGCTCTGCATCAACTGTGTCTTGACTAATACGTGGACACACCTAAGAAATGACCACCTTTTGATACTTAAATCAGGTGGGTGCCAAGTTGTCGCAAAGACCATCCTCATACTTAGACCAGTTCGTAATGCAAAAGCAGTGGTTCTGACTCCACGTTAAGCTGCAAGTCCCTTAGTTGTCATCGGCTGTTGGACTATTAATTAACAGTCCTGTCTAAGGAACATGTCAGCCGTAGTCAGTAACGAGACCACAATCATCCTACACTCATTTCTCATTCATAAATACCTTGTAGCGTCGTCATTTCAATAATCTAATCTATTCGCAAAAAGTCTTCTAAATGTATCACCTGAATGAGTTTTACGCAATCGTTTAGCAGTTTGTAGTTTTTTCTTTTCAACTCGCCATTATTACGTTTTTTTATACTTCATTATAAATTTTTGTTGTTAATCATCTGGATTTAGGTTTTACCAAGATTAAATTTGATTGAAATCCCTTCAAGAAAATTAAGTAAGTTCTGCTTAGCATTGATAGTTCCAACACAACAAGTGTATAAAATTAGGACAATACAATATGGACACCCGGTATTTATCTTTTTCGCAATAAGATTGCATATTGTACGTGTGTGCACGTATAGAAGTTTGCCGTATTTTTAGCCTGGAAAATAAAACCGGGAATAATGGCGCGCGATAAATAAAAAAAGAGAATATTAATGAAATATACTAAAAAATCTATAAAATATGGGTTTCAATAGTGGCTATCCGTTTTTATCGTCGGAGGTACAAACCATTTAATATTGTTACGTTATTGTTTGACCGTTCGGTTCGCGTAGCGCCGGACCGGTGGAATTTACATTACCAGTAAATCACACAGATAAAACAAACGTCAAACAGCACGTTGCCGTAAATAACCCCGATATCCCTCGCGATGCGGCTGTTTAAAATGTCCTAAATTATTTCCAACCGTTTAAGTGCCAGTATCAATCTTGGTTTTTGGCTGAGTTGGATATTAATTTTCGGTTAGTTTTTGCATCTGTCTCGTTCAACCCAAGGTTTTTTTATATTTATTTTATTGAAACTCAAAACTTCCCATGGTCATTGTCCTACGACCTGTATGGTAAATTGATTACAGCGAGGTTACGTAATTTTGAAGTTAAATACAAACGTAAAAATTAAAAAAGTGTTACTATCCTAAGCAAAGTACAAACATACAAAGTACAAGACTGGGACGGTGGCGACGTTCTGTAATCCAGCTTGGAGGTCACGAATTGCGGATAGTTGTGAGAGATGGTCGGTGGATGTGATGTTCTCTTGTGTGGATTGACGTCCGCACTATTGAATACTACGTTAATCCGCAAAGTCCATCCACATAATTAGACCAATTCGTAATTCAGAGGCTGTGGTTCGGACTCCCCGTTAAAACTGTAGGTCCATTCGTTGCCATAGGATGTTGGGCTATTAATTACAGCTCTGTCTATGGACATGTCAGCCTTAGTCAGTAACAAGATTACAAGACCGTGCCATAATCATCTTACACTTAATCCTCAATTATACTTGGTTTAAAATACCTACATTGTAGTATGGTTGCAATTTCAATGATGTAATCTTATCTAACATTCTCTACTAATTTTATTTATTTATGTGTAAAATATGATCAACTATTTGTATATTTAACAGCGAAGGTGGCACGTCCTTTTATCTAGCTACTGGGAGGTAACGAATTGTGGATAGTTATAAGCGATGGTCGGTGGAAGGGATGCTCTCTCGTATGGATTAATGTCCGTACTATTGAATACTACGTTCATCCTCTAAGACCATCTTCATAAGTAGACCAGTTTGTTATTCAAAAGCAAAATTTTGGTTCGGATCCAATGTAAAACTGTAGGTCCCTTACATGCCATTGACTTTTATGCTATTAATAAACACATGTCATTAGCTGTTTAGGTATTAATTAACAATTCTGTCTAAGGAACATATCACCCTCAGTAAGTAACTAGACAACAAGATAGTGTCACAATCATCTTACACTTAGTTCTCATTCATATTTGGCTTACAATACCCACCAGAGTTATTTCCGAGTTGCAATTCCTCTAAAGGTAATAACAATAATAATAACGTCATTTAAGTGGTTGTTAAACGGAATTAAAATTAGCAACTAGTTAGTCGTTTTCCACATTAACCTATCGCCTGTATCAGAGGCTTCTGTGCTGGAATTGCTGGAGTTTTCTCTTCACCAAGATTACCGCTCCGGCGGCCGTATTGTTGACAAGTTGGATTAGTTTAGACAACTTGATTGGGTATCTTCCTCCCATCGGAGTTGCTCTCTCACCCATTGTTGTTTTTTACACTCTGATTGAACCCATTTCACAGTGGTTGTCGTGTTTATATCTGGATTTAATTTAAAGTTTATAGAAATGTTTGTGGTGTAAAATAGATAAAGTATTTTACAAGTTAGTTTTCTGCTAGTTTAGAAACTTAAGTAGGCAGACTAGAGTTTTGTATGACAAATGCACTCTTGTACTTTCGGAATTAGTTTTAACCTAACTAAAATTAACTAAATCCCAGAATTGCATGTAAATTTAAAATACCCCCGTCGCAGCAGACCTGCGTACTCAGCGAATTTCCAAATCAATAATATAAAAATAATATATGACAAGTTTAAAAAAAATCTGTCCATAAACATGAGAATTATTTGCCTATTCTCCATAAGATTAACATGGCAAAGAGTGTGCAGGTTTGCTGCTGTGAGGAACACTGAAATTAGGCATTTCTACCATAAATAATTTTTATTTTAACATTTATACCAACTTTCATCAACATCTGTCCATAAATAAAGGAGTTTGCCTATTCCCTATATGATTATTATGGGAAAAGAGTATGCAGGTTTGCTGCCATGATAAACACATAAACTATGATTTTTAAGCGTAAATGGATAGATCTCAACCACATGAAGCTAAATATCAAGTTTTATCCAAAAATATTGATTAATATGGGAAATATTAATTTTTCCCTATCCTCCATAAGATTAACATTGGAGCCCCACAATACAACGTACTGTGTTTAGATTTTTTAATATCTCGGTAACTGTTGGAGATAGAGAAAACCTTTAAGGAGCTTAATTGTGTAGTTTTTTAAGCTGATTCCAATGGTGAAATATAAAATTAGAAATTTTTAAAAATTACATGTGAAAAACGCAAAAAACCCCATTTTGGGGTACAAAACCCCCCCAAACTACCTGTTCCCATTGACCGATATGTCTGGTTTACGAACTCGTCTGAGCACTTGTAGGAATACACGTCTCTACCAAATTTGGTCTTGATTGGACCATTTTTACGAGAGTTATCGTGTTCACAGACACACATATATATATATATATATATATATATATATATACATATATATATATACATATATATATATATATATATATATATATAAATTTTAACGACTATTGTTTTTGGACTCTGGGCACCTAAAGAAGAAAAAATAACATGGTCCCGGGCTTAAGTCTCACCATGAGACCTACGGTAAATAGCTTCTTCCCTATGGAAAATTCGCTAAAAAAACCTGTACAAATAGATCCCTAAAATCATTGAACGAGTTTAAATAATCATATACAAAAATACCATATCCTCTATTTCTGTTTTCCACATTGTAAAATAGTTCCATTGAAAATATTGAACACTGTCAGTCCTTTATATTTTATATATTACTGTGAATAACATAAACCGATGTTATAGAATTATTATAGCAAGTCTGCTTAAAAGTAGTTTACTTATTGAAACTTTGTTATGCATTATGAATTTTTTGATTATTATATTTTTGTTTATGTTATTCCTTTAAAAATTTGTTTTAATATTTAGTGATGGAATATGATTGGTTATATTAATACAGTATGTTAACGCTCAATTTTGATGAATTCAGGCTAAATTTAATTTTAAAAGTCAGTATCAGTATTACTTTGGTGAAATCGATGTTTTTTTGCAATATCGGAACATCCGTAAGAATCGAACAAGTGGCTTGCATTAGCTGCTTCAGTGTTTGCCTCAGGGCTGGGTGCATTACCATGCGAAACAGCGCCCGTCAAGTGGGAATCTACGTGCAAGTATTTACACGTGTAAATAAAATAGCTTCTCCGTTCATTTTATCATAGGTTATTTTACTTTGTATACACTTTAGAAAAGTCATAATGGGTCGTTTTTGTCTAATTAAGGTCGATTCTTTTCTAAGTCTTTTTCTCTAAAGAACACATCCATGTTCGTTCTCTCAGAGAAAACGTGAGCACTAACTACGGTGAAAAGTTTTGTCATTCTCTTTCGTGTATAACTTTCGGGTAAGATTTTGTCTAAACCGACCCTCGCCGTATAAGAGTGTGAGCAATATCTATCTATATACAGGGTGTCGATGTCCACCGAAGTCCTGAAATGTTTTTCATGGCCACTCTGTATAAAATATTTTTTAGCATACTAAAATAAATTGCTGAGCTCATAAAAACTCAGGTTTCGAGTGATAATTGAGAGAGTTTCCTAGATTGTACTAAACATTTTAGCTTTTAAATTGGATTAAACTAAATGAGTAATCAACTATCATAGGGGGTTGCTTCCAAAAATCTTATAATCCAAAAATCAAAAATTTGTTTAGTTTAAGCTTGATTTTCAACCTATTTCTATACTAAATATATACTAAATTGTTACATAAACTTAACGAATTTTATTAGTGGTAAAGAACATTTAATTTATAATTATAAAATATTTTCTTACTTACTGAAACAAGACTATTACCAGCCCCGATTTGATATGCTGTTGACATTGACTATATCCCCATCGACAATATTGTTGTATATGTTGCTAATACTGTAGAGGAAACCCCGTCAATACTGTCATGTTTGTCGTTGGCTTATTGTGTTAATGTTATGCTTAGTGTAGAACTTTTATGGAAAGTACGTGCTGGAATGGGTGAGTTCAGTAGTTAATGGACCTTTATGAAGACCACCTTTTTTTAAACTTTAATAGACTACTGCTTTACCTAGTTAGTATCGATTTCGTTTTTTCTTTACTCACTTATTTCCCTCTAGCCCATACAGGCTCCGTTGAATTTCGACCACAAACTCAAAAGTAATATGAATAAATGGAGTTTTAATTGTTAATTCAACTGTCAAATCTCACTCCTTGTGCAAATAAATATGAAGACTCTATAGTTGAAATATTTATATTTTTTCAAATCAACTCAAAATAACATAATTAATTGTTTTTTAAGTTAACTATGACGTTTGTAATAATTTACAATGAGCTTTAATGTTCAATAAAGCTCCCCCTTTTCAAATGAATAATATCTAAATCTAAAAAGCGTATAAATCACGTAATTCATTTGACAATGCAATATTTTTGGGCATAATTCCTCTAATTTAATTTAAGTAGAAAATCTAAAAATAAAAAAAAATGGAGATGGTACCGTTGGCTGGCAGGGATCCCTTTAACAATTTCTTATGTTAGTAAAAAACTAGCAAAGGGCTTGTATCTACTAAGAAGGTTGAAGTTTACTGTAAATGTAGAAGTGCTTTTGAATGTATATTTTTCACAAATACAAAGTTTTTTGATCTATGGAATACTACTATGGGGCTCTGGTACTCATACTCACAAAATATTTCTACTTCAAAAAAAAGCAATTAGAATTATTAGCAATGTTGATATGAGAACCCATTGCAAACCTCTGTTCACTAGCCTTAGAGTTTTAACTATTTATTCCTTGTATGTCTTATTTAGTCTTAACTATATTCACAGTAATATAAGCCTAGGCAATCTTAAATTTAATAGCGATTTTCATAACTACAATACTAGAAATAAAGACAATATCAGAGTTCAACAGTTAAGGTTTACTAGCTCTCAAAAAAATTTGATGTATACATCAGCTAAACTATACAATGCTTTACCTATGAAAATCAAGTCTTTGCCAATTACATCCTTTAAAAGTAAATTGAAGACTGTGTTGTTATCAGAGTGCCTGTATGATGTTCAGGAATATTTTGAAATTGACTGGACTAAATATTTGTAAGTTACCAAAGGGCCTGTTTCTTTGTTGTACACTTGAAATGTTAAATGTTGTTTTTATTAATTGTTATATGTAAGGCTAGAGGCTATATTCTTTTAATGTTTCATTTTGTCATATATTTCTTGTTTATACTGCTGCTCAACTAGTTTTAATGACGCTTATCAATGCATTTGTGATACAATGTCTGTGATAATAAAGTTTCTTATTTCTTATTTCTTAAGTGTACAAGCTATTTCGAGAATGTACAAAGGGTTTAATTACAAGTGTACATTCTTAGCACGGTAACGGATACGCTTGTGAGTCTCTCCAGTCCTTAAGTCCTTAGTCCTGAGATGCGGAGACGAGGGGTTCGTGTTCTACTAAGTGTCATAATTACACAGGACCCGTGACGCAAAAATCGCAACCTGATCAGATTCTTGTTTTACGCTTTTGGGGGCGAAAGCAAACTCGCCATTGGACACGTAATGTTTTGTACAAGTAATTTCGAGATCTATAATATTATAAAGAAGAGGTGGTTTCTGTATGTTTGTTTGTGGGTTTGTGTGTTTGTGGGTTTGTTGTGGCAAGTGAACGCAAAAAATACTGAACCAAACAGTTTGAAATTTTACACAAAGACAGATCTTAAACTCATGCAACACATAGGCATACTCATTTCCTTAAAATCCTCTCGGGCTACGCCCTGTGAACGTCCTAAGTTTCAATGTTTACATTTTTAGAAAATGAAAACATAAAATTACTTGAATGTCAACAGCTGTGAACACTAAAATTTGACAGTTCGAGAAGCAGAAGACATGGTTGCTATAAATACCCTGGGATTAAATGTTTACAGTTTTTAATGTCAACATCCGTTTACTTTACATTTTGACAGTTCGGGAAGAAAAAGAAATAAAGTTAATTTTTACACATAAACTGCTGGATCGAAATTAGTGAATTATTAGTTCGAAATAGTGGAATGGTAGATTTTTAATTTTCTCCCGATGCCTGCCTCTATTACGTTAATGCTTATCCTCTCCCAATATTTGACATATGCTACTTTGTCATGTTTAGATATATACTTAGACACGTGTTTTGTCATTTTGTAAACAATAAAGAATTAATTATCAATAACTTAAATGTATCTGTAGAGCCTACACCTCTCAGCCTTTTTTACCCGTGCGAAGAACGGGTACTTTGGCTAGTTATTAATATGTAGTCGATTTTCCCCTAGTGTGACGGTGAAGTGTTTTTTATATTTTTTAAACTTCAACTGCTATTTATCATCACGGGTTTGTGAATGCTTGAAAGCTTGTTTGGTGAATGTAAATAATATCGATGTACCGTAGCGACGAGAGTCATATAGGCTAGCCAGAGGTGACCGACCGCTCATGATCTGACGGTCACTCGATTAGTAACATTTATCAGTGGTAGCCATCTTGGATTTTAGTCCCGTAAGAGCAATGTTAAATTCTGGCGGAACATACCTTCACTTTGGCGTCTGTAGTGGCGTTAATTATCAAAGTATTAATGTAAACCTTTATAAGAACATTGATGAGATGTGGCTCAAGGGCATGACCTTTTAATACGTTCAAAAATTTAACTGGATATAAAAACAAAATCCAGAAATATTTTACAAAATAAATCAGTATTATTTTTTTATTGAGAGCGAAAATTAGAAGTTCTGTAAGGTGGTGCCCTGGAGGACTGTAATACCTTTAATTTGACACCTCTTCCGTTAATTTATGACAATAGGCCAAGGATATATAGGCGCCAGAATTTAACATTGCTCTTACGGGACTAAAATCCAACATGGCTACCACTGATGCAGACTCTTTAAGTGAAAAAGATTTGCACGAAGCGATCCACACATGTTGTTCGGACCACATGGTTAATCAAAGAGTGCCTAAAGTCAGCTCGAAGAAGAAATTATAAATAATAATTTAGGTTGCTTCCCTCTTTTAAAATAATCTAATAATCTTAGTACAAGATTACAAATATATTATAAGCTTCTTTTGTACCGTGATAAAGTTCCCAAAAAACACATTTACACGGGTACTTTGGCTAGTTATTAATATGTAGTCGATTTTCCCCTAGTGTGACGGTGAAGTGTTTTTTATATTTTTTAAACTTCAACTGCTATTTATCATCACGGGTTTGTGAATGCTTGAAAGCTTGTTTGGTGAATGTAAATATATCGATGTACCGTAGCGACGAGAGTCATCTAGGCTAGCCAGAGGTGACCGACCGCTCATGATCTGACAGGAGTTGCTGGTCACTCGATTAGTAACATTTATCAGTGGTAGCCATCTTGGATTTTAGTCACGTAAGAGCAATGTTAAATTCTGGCGGAACGTACCTTCACTTTGGCGTCTGTAGTGGCGTTAATTATCAACGTATCAATGTAAAACTTTGGAAGAACATTGATGAGATGTGGCTCAAGGGCATGACCTTTTAATATGTTCAAAAATTTAACTTGATATAAAAACAAAATCCAGAAATATTTTACAAAATAAATCATTATTATTTTTTTATTGAGAGCGAAAATAAGAAGTTCTGTAAGGTGGTGCCCTGGAGGACTGTAATACCTTTAATTTGACACCTCTTCCGTTAATTTATGACAATAGGCCAAGGATATATAGGCGCCAGAATTTAACATTGCTCTTACGGGACTAAAATCCAACATGGCTACCACTGATGCAGACTCTTTAAGTGAAAAAGTTTTGCACGAAGCGATCCACACATGTTGTTCGGACCACATGGTTAATCAAAGAGTGCCTAAAGTCAGCTCGAAGAAGAAATTATAAATAATAATTTAGGTTGCTTCCCTCTTTTAAAATAATCTAATAATCTTAGTACAAGATTACAAATATATTATAAGCTTCTTTTGTACCGTGATAAAGTTCCCAAAAAACACATTTACAACTTTACATTGCTCTATAAAAACCATACCAAAATTTATGTAAGGACTAAATGAAATTTGTAGTAAGGGGTTGTCTGAAATTAATTTTTCAAATCGTGTAAGTTTTTAAATGTTATTTCATAGTGTGATAGTCTAAAAAATATGATAGATTTTATGGAGGTTGTAGTTTTTAAATTTATTTTAGGGAGAAAGTATGTGTCAGTCCTCTGATTTCCACGATTTAGGGAAGATATGTTCCCGATTACAACGAGTTTACCGCATTAAAGCTTGAAAATAAATTTACTGTAAAGATTATTTGTCTTTCGTCGTTAGTTATGTATTGTATGATGGAGCAAGTGTTTATTACAGACGTGAGAGTTGGCGAGGGCAGCACGCGTGGTCGGACGTGTAATGCAGGTATCGCATGGCACGCGGGAATAATACGCCGCTGATCGCCGCAGGCTAAGTGCCAAGTGGCCAAATTGTAGGTTCGCACTTGTAACTCCTTTGTTGGCCGTCGTTCCATGTTATATATCAGCTGGTGCCAGTTATGGCACCTCGTCTCGACCACTGTAAATAATAAACGAGATCGCACGCAGCACGCTGGCGTGAGTGGATCCCATCACAGCGCAGTGATCGAATAGTACTGAGTACGCAGGTTTGCTGCAATAAGGGTTGTTTTATATGGTAATGTGCTCATACTGTAAATCAAAATAAAGAGAAAATCAAGTATATGTTTTCCCATAAACGCTCTGTTTTCTAGATATCCGCCATTTTGTATTTTTGACAAAATAATTTTTATCTTCGAAAATTGTCATATAACTCATATGTATGTTTAAATGTAAGAAGCCTACCGGAGAAAAAAATTGACTTTGGTCAAATTTAAAATAACAAAGTGGCGGCCATTTTAAACTTAATCCGCAATAGTGTGAAAATGGTGGAGATTTAAAATGGCCGCTATTTTGAAGTTGCAAATTGGACCAAGTTAAATTTTGTTTCCAGAGTAGTTCTCTCTAGTTTAAACATACTTACTGAGTTTTATAGTGATCCGTTGAAAAATTTCGAAGATCGCAATTACGAAATGGTGGGTATCTGGTAAAAAACTATTTTGGAAAAAAAACTATTCTTGATTTTCCTTTTATTTTGACCCATACAATCTTTTCCCAACGTTTGGCACTTTACTTATTGGTCACTCTGTAGTAAGTCTATCCACGAATTAAAAACACATACCACATTTTATCATATCATTCCAATAATTAACCGAGTTAAATGAATTTTTCTACTCTCCACAATAATTACATGAACAATGAGTACGTAGGTTTGACGATGGGGGGTGCGGAGATCACCCCCGTGTCTGGAGGGTGCTGGGTTCCCACAGTCTCAACTTGGTTTTGAATATGTAGAGATACGGAAGAGTTAGGATATTAAAATATTGAAAGAGCCCTCTACAAGACGTGCCACTCCAGGTTTCTATTCCATAGACCATTATCAAAGGTTCGTTGTTTAATAGAGATGACAATGATTTGAGATCAAAGTTAGTTTTATTTAACTTGCCATTCAATATGATTCTCAGGATCTGTTCTACAAACGATCAGTTCGAATTTACTTTTATGTTTCTGATGTTTATTTATTTATTCATGGTAACATTTATTCATGGACTGGGACGGTGGCGACGTCCTGTAACCCAGCTATTTTTTTACGAATTATGGATAGTTGTGAGAGATGGTCGGTGGATGTAGTGTTCTCTTATGTGGATAAACGTCCGCACTACTGAATACCACGTTAATCCGCAAAAGAAAATCCTCATAATTAGACCAATTCGTAATTCAGAGGCTGTGGTTCGGATTTCACGTTAAACTGTAGGTCCATTAGTTGCCATCGGCTGTTGGGCTATTAATTAACAGTCCTGTCTAAGGAACATGTCAGCCTTAGTCAGTAACAAGACTACAAGATCGCGCCACAATCACCTTACATTCAATCTTCATTCATACTTGGCTTAAAATACCTACATTTTAGTATGGTTGCCATTTCAATGATCCAATCTAATCTAAACCATTTACAATTAATGTTAAGTACAATCACTTATTATTGTACCAGTAGGATTGTATCGCTTAATAAATTCGGAGCTTATTAATACTTAAATTACTAGGACAATATTCCCCCACAATAGTAGTGGAGCGTAAAACCTCCATACACACCGTACATTGTTACAGAAGGATCCTTTAAATTGACAACACGGGTGCGAAGTGAACTGTAGCTTTTGGTCGGTGACCGCCGGCCGGCCCTTGCCAACAGTGATTTATTCACGATCAACGACGATTTATTGGTTTTGCTTTTGAAAAGGCCAGAGAGCAAAACATTTTGAAACAGTGCCAAATTGAGTTTCCAACCACAACAGTGGCGATGTTTCCGAATGGAGTGGAGTGTTCGCTGTGGTGCCTGGTGACAATGATTGGACAAGATCGGAAACATTTTCACAAATTATCTATCAATAGTGAGAGGAAAATTGGAGGAAACATCTTGTACAAGTTTCTAGAGTAACTAAGGAGAGCTTAAAGATTATTAGATTATTCTGAACTTGAATAGTCTTTTGTTATGTGAATAATTTGTAAACGTTTAATAGGATGAAGTAAAAACTCACGCTTTCCAACACACAGTAAATATATTCAAAATTTGTTAAATTGGCGATTGATTTCGTCCAGTCATACCGGACATCACCAGGTCCAAACGGAGACGGAGTGAAAAAATGGCGTCCCTGCTTAGATACTATTGGTTAGTCAATAGTATCTAAGCAGGGACGCCATTTTAATTAATTCATTCTCCATTTGGGCCTGATTATGTTCGGTGTGACTGGACGAAATCGATCCCTAATTTAACAATTTTTGTATATATTTACCGTTTGTATATAAATACAATATAAGTGTAAATATAAGCAGTGTTGGACGACGTGAGTTTTTACTTCATCTTATAGTAAAACCAACATGCCGTCGTGTGTCCTTTTTAAGCTTACTTAACATATATGTTTTGGTTTATTTTATTTTTCTTACCTTTTTCAACTACCCAGAATAGATTGAACCCTTAAGCTCAGAAGACCGTTTTTATTTTATTTATTTATGTAAGCTATTTTTTTCTCTAATGCAGAGCTCTTTTTTTAAATAATCAATTCAAATTGTGTACGAGTCTAAAAAACTAAGATTAAAAGCCGTAAAATTTTTAAAATTTTAATTTTTTAGTTGTGGGTAATTTTAAGGAATGAATGTTTCTGTAAGGTTTAAAGGTCAATTTTTTACAGTTTTTGTATTTTACTCGCAATTGAAATTTGTTACTTTTGATAGTGTATCTGCAACATTTAGTTGTAAAAACACTTAGCATTTCTGCTTTTACAGAAGTAGCTAAATGTTAAAGATAAAACAGTTTTTAACGGAAAGTTGATTGCTACCACCAGTTGTTGCACTATGGGTACTGAGTATTGCTAGGGAGAGAAGAGAATCAAGCAATCAGATGTTTCCTTCAGCAGATTCAATATACACTAAACCCCTTGTTCTGTCACAAGAGACGTGGAGGGTCTGTTGTGTCTTATTAGCTGTTGGAGTGTTTTATTGTTACGCACACATAAAAAGCGTTCATTCTTAAGTGTTCAATACTTTGGCTTTTTTATAATCACAAAGTAATCTCTTTACATTTAATTTTACACCTCAATCATATTTTTACGACTGTGAAGTGGTTTGCATAGATGTCACCAAATTAACTTTGTTCCTAAGGGTCTAAAACTGAAGATGGAGGAGGTAGGTCTGCTGCAGAAACTTAACGTAACACCATTCACCAACACATAACTAAGTTTATACTGTTTGTTACCAAAAAATAAATTATTGTAAATTATAGAACCTTTTCTCAGATAACTCTCAACCTAAATATATAATCGAGTGTTCTTGTTTTCTATTATGAAGTAAACTTATGTTTATAAATCCTTATGAATTATGTTATGTTATGAATTTATGTAAATGTATCCTTTCTTAACCTATGCAATTGCTGTTTGGGGGCATGAGTCTCAAAGTACAAAATTTGTCTTTAAATTACAAAAAAACCATCTGAGTAATTTTCAGAAAAACCAAGCAGGTACTATTGCAAGTCGCTTTTCAAACCCAATAAAATTTTAACTTTTCCTTCAATTTGTATCTTAATACAATAACCTTTTTCTTAGCATACATTACAAATTTCCATCAAAACCAGCTTCAAATTATAATGTAAGAAACGGATTCAATGCAAGAGTACCTAAACACATCATAACAAGTTTTTTTTTTCAAAATAATTTCTCTTATAATGGAGTTATTAATGGAGTTTCACATTTTAATGCTCTTCCAAACTCCATTAAGGCAAAAGCAAGCTGCCCTAAAAGTTTTAAAACTATGGTTAAGAAAATTTTAGGCCTACTTAAAAATATTTTTATAAAGTTAAAGACTTTATTTGTGATAGTTAAAAAACCTAGTTGGTTAATTGACTACTATATTAATGTATTGGCATTATTATGCAGTTTTATAACTGTCAAAATAAAGAAATCAGAATCTGCATCTAAAACCTTTTTTTATTTTTTAAACGTTTCGGTTAATGGTCCAGATTTCCCGAAATACCCCCAAACTAGTAATCAATTATACTGTTTTTAGTGACAATGTATAGACGAGTTGGACTAAAATACACAAGAGGGTTTAACTCGGGATCCGAACCACGTTTTCCTCTGAGTTATGAATCGGTCTAATTAAGAGGATGGTCTTTGTGAATGAACGCTGTCTACAATAGTGCGGACGTTAATTCACACCAGAGAATATCACATCCACCGAACATCCCTCATAATTTCCCCCAATTTAAGACCTGTAAGTAGCTGGATTACATGACGCGGTGCCATCCAAGTCAAATTTATTACCTAGCATCTATAGTAAAACGTGTTACCAAATTAGACAGTGTAATTAATTTGGTATTATTTCGTTAATGTTTAGTTCTCGCTCTTAAATACGAGAGTTCATTTTTACTAAACAGACGTGCGACAAAGCATTTTGAACGGGAGCCAACGGATCGCGCCGCAACTTTCAACACAGTATTGTGTCTGTAAAACCGAGTCCACTCGTTCATTTTCCATACAGAGGATTATTTTGATTGGCATATTTGGTTTTATTTGCGCTCTTTCCAATATTGGTTTACATGAGCAAACTCAAATGATTTAAATGTATGTTTTCAACCTAACAATTTATCCATCGTGTAGAAATTAAGGTACAGTCACGATGGTTAATGTAATTTATTACTTACTAGCTGACCCGGCGAACTTCGTAAGGCCTATCAGTAAATACATGTTAACTTTAAGATTAGCCATGTCGTGAAGTCAATTAGCATTGCGGCTTCGTTGTGAAAGCTTTAAATATACAACAGCTGATTATTATAATAAACTCAATATGTATAAACATTGTAATTTTTTTTCTATTTGGCAAACATACAAAGACGTGACTTTTAATCATACAGAAATAAAGAAATATAAGTACAGTACATAAATCCCAAAAACCGTAAACTATTTACGTGGCGAATAATGCTGTTCATTTTGTACAGCACATATTAACTTCATAGTTTTACATTAATGAATGATTCAGATGGCATTGGATAGTAAAGCATATTGCTAACGGACAGTAAACAAACAGCTGGTTTAAGAAATCAAATGTTTTGATTGTAGATTATTAATTTTGTAAACAAAACTTATTCCCCATAAGGTTAACATTAGAAAATTAAAACGCTATAAAATGAAAACTAATTGAATTTATGGAAACTGAATATGTCTAAAGCATGACCGGAGCAGAGAAGAAT
The DNA here is from genome assembly GCA_023375725.1 of Nephotettix cincticeps. Classification (NCBI taxonomy): domain Eukaryota; kingdom Metazoa; phylum Arthropoda; class Insecta; order Hemiptera; family Cicadellidae; genus Nephotettix; species Nephotettix cincticeps. The sequence continues at coordinate 45,873,617 of CM041787.1, forward strand.
CCGAAAAATCAAAGATCATTAAAATCGGTCCAGCCGTTCTCGAGTTATAATGCGTGTAACTAACAAGACTTTGTTTTATATATGTATTTAGATGTATCATTTCTCCTTGCATTACTTAAACATTTTATCTAATCATACTACTGTTTATTAAAGGCAATATTATTTCATGGTGAAAATATTTCTTCAAAGTGCACAGCATGAGACCGGGGAAAGTTAATTTGCGAATAATTTCTTTTTGAATGCTCCAGGTGTGTTATTGGAGTAATATAATGGAAGGTAAGCAAAGAAGGTTCTCATGTCTTTAGGCGTTTTACATCTCGTGTCGTGTAGAAAAGAAGAAAGTAAAATCTTGAACGAATTACTTTTAGTAATTTAAACGGTCCTTATATTATTCGGAAATTAGGTAACTTTATTTTCACTCCCAAATTGCCTAAACCCACAAAGAATCCCTCTCACAGCTGACAAGTGGGATTAGTCGAGGACGAGGTGATTGGCTACCGTTGTCCAATGGGAAGACGTCTTTCATCCGTCGTTGCTTTTCAACTCGTTTTCTGTAGTGATTGTCTTCACGCTTCGTCACAATCAAATTCGATGTATCCGCTCCAACATATCTTGTGAGGGGTTTTTAATATATTGTAACTTTCCTTTTGTATTCTACAAATCTATAAAATGTAAAATTTCCTTCATTGTTTGCAGATTATATAATTGAGAGTAGTTGTGTTAAAACGTCGTACAGATCAAAGTATTGAAGTAGGGAGGATTCCCTCAAGTGTAGGAAATGTTCTACCCTTAAAGTTAACTCTTTTAGTACGTGCATAGGCCCTTTTTTTGAATTATTGAAAAAAATTAGTTCCTCATAAGTTTTGAATATGTGGAGGTGTTAGAGTAGTTAAAAATAGATTGTTGACACTCAATTGAGTTAGCAAAATTTTACCATTGTAGCTTAAATGAAATGTCTGCCATCTCCGATTCGGTTGTCCTCGGGTTTGTGGCATTGTACTCTGCTTAAAAATACCTTTAATGTAATGTACATATCAAACTATGCTTCTATTTAAGATTCCGCACAGACCCCTCGTCCAAGTCCCCCATTTGAGGTTGATAGACGGGAGTAAGAAAAATACCCCCGTCGCAGCAGACCTGCGTACTAAGCGAATTTACACCTCAAACATATGGTAATAATAATACAAGTATGTGACAAGATTGATCAATGAATACTTGTTGATGAATAAATAAGAGTTAATTTGCCGAGAGTTAATTAATTGAATAGTTTTTAAATTAAGTTCAGTTAAGAGTAATTGCCTGTTCTCCGTAACATTACTAAGGGAAAGAGGATGCAGGTTTGATGCTTTATGGAACACTAAAAGTAGGCATTTTTACCATTAACTATTTTTATTTTAACCATATACAAAGTTTTATCAATATCTTGACATAAAGGAGTTTGCCTATCCTCCATAAGATTAACTTGGGAAAGAGTATGCAGGTTTGCTGCAGTTAAAAAAACATAAACTACGATTTTTAGCATAAACAGAGAAAGAAACATGTAACACAACAATCATGTTACTCCAAAGAATCTAAATAACTATCATTTAATAATTTATTGTATCCTCAAAAATACATCATCCTGGAGCCCAAAATACAACGTACTGTGTTTAGATATTTTAATATGGTATGGGGGGATAAAAACTGGTAAGCTTTTTTTGCGTTGGTTTTTGGGTTGATTTGAACACGATAAAGTTTCATGAAGAAATTTAAAAAATAAGGAAGAAATTGATTTTTTAATATTCTCCATAACCCCCCCGAATACATTACGCTTTTGACCGATACTGGTTTATCTATGGATACAGTAATTTGTCTTTTTCGAACGTTAGTGTATAGACATACAAAATTCAAATACTAATTTGAGTTATTTAGCTGGGTTCTACACACATCACACAGTTATACTTTACTTTTATTGTTTTCGCTTAAATTAAAAAAATATTGATTTTTTTGACATTTTAAAAGTCATTGGCCTGTGAACGTCTTTTTTCACTCAGATATGCGGTGTAAATTATTATAGTACTCTGACACTAGAAATTCGCAAATTTTTTTAATCAAAATCGTTAATTTTTGAAAATTTGGATTTTTTACTTTTATATGGGTTTTAATTAAATACACACTCAAAACATTCAAACCCACTGAAATTGGAGATACCGTGATTATATACATACATGCCAAATTTCATCTAAATCGGACCAACGGGTAGTGTGGCGTTGTAACATAGACCCGCACGCAAACACGTTGCACTGACTCTGCCGTCAACACACCCATTTTATTGTCAGGGGCTTGTCCAAATACTGTATCTAGCTCAAATCGGCATTTTTAAACTAAGTTTCGATCATATAATATAAAGAGATAAATACGAAAGCAATTTTTATCCTCCGATTCGATGTGGGATTCTGTCTTATCTTTAACTACATGAAAGTAATACCACAAGATTACAAAGACCGAATCACACTTGGAGGTCACGAATTTAAATTTGTTAGATATGGTCAATGGATGTGATCTATTGTGTGGATTAACTTAAGTACTGATTTAATAATTTAATATAGTCTCGGTAACGTTGGAGATAAACTTTGAAGGATTTAAATTGTGTAGTTTTTTGAGCTGATTCTAATGGTGAAAGATAAAATTTGAAAGTTTTAAAAATTACATGAGAAAAATGCAAAAAATCCATTTTCGGGTACGAAACCCCCCCGAACACTACCTGTTCCGATTGACCGATATGTCTGGATTACGAACTAGTCCGAGCAAATATAGGAATACAAATCTCTACCAAATTTGGTCTCGACCGGACAAGAGTTATTGTGTTCACACACACATACACACACACGCGCGCGCACACACACGCGCACACATAAATAAATATAAATTTTAAATTAAAATTAAAATAAATATATAAGTTTTTAACGACTATTGTCTTTGGCCTGTGCACATGGTCCCGGGCTTAAGTCTTATCATGAGACCTACGGTAAAAGCTTATTCTCTATGGGAAATTCGCCAAACATTGTATTTTAAGTCCCCATTAAATTTGCAAAGCTTTACTTTTATAGAATAAATATTCATAAAAATATTAATCGGGTCCGCGACTTTGTATTGGATTGACATGTGTATAATGTAAGTGATGTCGACAGCTGCATGGTGGACGGTTGTGTCGGTCAAACTGCTGGACGCTTCGGTTTCCGTGGCGTTGTTTTATTATCAATATTGCCGTTTTATGGTTCAAACATCGTTGCACTCTGCATCGCCGCCGCCTGTCACCTTGTCCAGTTTCATTTTATACTTGTCATATTTTATTACCGACTGTTATTGTAGCTTGATTTTGAAGGGGTTCGCTGCAAATTGTTAAACTAAGTTGTCGATTCAAATATAAAGATAAATCCATACGAAAGCATTTTATCACTCCGATTCGATGTGGGATTCTGTCTTATCTTTAACTACATGAAAATAAATGCAATTTACTGGGACGGTGGCGTCGTCCTGTAATCCAGCCACTTGGAGGTCACGAATTGTGGATAGTTGTGAGATATGGTCAATGGATGTGATGTTCTATTGTGTGGATTAACTTAATGGATAAACTTAATGCTAATAATTTAGGATTAACCTAGTCTTTAATCTGTTGTTTCTAAATCTTGCCGTTCAAACGTGAAAGCCATTTGTATTTTACTAACTTAACATAGTAAAAGTCTTAATACATGTGTAATTAAAAAACTTGAGATATTGATATATGCTTTAAAATTACTACGATTTAATGGTGTATGAAGGGAAAAATAATAATGTACTGTAATAAAAGTTACGATAAAGCAAATACGATATAAATCACCTGTTTATAAAGGTGCAAAAATACGTCCTGTTGTGAGAAAACGTAAGTCTTGTTTGCTGAATTTAATTTTCTTTCACCAAAACTAAACAGATCGGGTTGTATTATTCTGCGTAATAAAGTATTATTTTAGCAATTTTTTATAAAATTGGGGAATCTTAATTTTAGTTTTTGTCATCTTTGGTTTATAGTACCTTGAAAGAATTCAATTGACATAAAAATCTATTAAAACGAACTCATCAAACTATTATTACTATTTCATTGCGAACACCTATGTTATTATCGTATTTTGAAACATATTCTCAACAAATGTCTTCTTTAAATGTATAAAGCCATGAATAAATAATCCATTTCGAAGTGGCAAGTTGGCTCGATGCTCGCCCTCAGTTGGAGGCTTATAAAACAATATTCGTTGGCACATATTCCAGTCTGCTTTTTATGGCTTGGCTTTTTCTCCCTCTTCAATGTCGGTTATTTATCTGATATGAATAGGCCAGTCTGTATGTAATCTGTCTACGTATTTTTTAGTGGTTAATAATGTGTTGGTAGAAATAAAAAAAGGTATCAGTGGACTGACACATACTTACTCCCTTTGGTAAATTTAAAAATGAGAATCTGTAAATAAAACTAGCATATTCTTTAAAGTATATCCAAATATTATTTAATAATTTTTTGTTTCAAAATTAATCATCCAATGTCTGTAAATAGCAACAAGGGAAACTAAGTAAAATTAACTGTTAGAATTTTTGGGGGGTAAACCCCCTGGTAATACCAAGCTTTTTGAGGGTTTTTTTGGGTGAAGTGACCTTACTCTGTATACCATGTTTCATGGAAAACGGTTGGCAAATAAAAAGGAAATCGGTTTTTTAGTATTCTCCATAAGAATATCTTCGCGGTGTCTCAGATAACGTACAGCGTTACAGTCTCTGGAACCGTTAGTCGCTGACAACTAATTCAAAATACCAATTTGTTAGTTTGTTAACCTGGTTTCAATGGTCAAATTATACTTTACCTTTATTTTTTGCGGTAAATAAAAAATACTATTTTTTACTTTTAAAAGCCCATTTAACATTTCACATTCATTTTACAGGGTCATTAATTGATAGTCCAATAAACAACCATCTGTTATTTAGATTTTATTGCGAACATTTTCCATCACGATTAAAAAACAAATTTCCGTAAAACAAATTTTCACAACGGATCTGGAATCTGATCCCGTCTTCAGGACTAATATCTAAAACAAACACAAGTAACATAATCGATTAATTTATTTTTTGTCATTGAGTCTCCGTAACGAGTGGACGTGTTTTGTTTCTTATGTGCGTAATGGTTAGTGAATGGTTTGTTTGTAAGTTTTTTGACTGCTTTAAACTAAACTTTATGTTTTCAGCTTTATACCGGGTTTGTCTGGATTATGTGTTAATTCAGTTATGTTTTAGATATTAGTTCACCTGAGGATGGGCAGGATCAGATTCCAGATCCCGAAACGTCGTAAAACTTTGTTTTACATGAAATCGTGATGGAAAATATCCGCAATAAAAATCTAAAAAACGTAAATTCACCATCACCATTAATGAATTTCAAAAAACAACGGCATCTGGTTCCACATTAGATCCGTAAAACATGTTTAGACGCTTGCTCATAATCGAATCGGCGACCTACAGATTGTTCAACGGGTAGGTTACTACTGTGTAACCACTTAACCGCACAGTTAACCATTTTTTAAAGAAAAACATCACTGATTTAACATTTGATGGTTTGATAATAGCTATTTTTCCCAAAACCACACTTTTAGGAACCGTATCCATGCAAACTCGTTAGCTTGGATTTAATACTGCATTAATACTCTTTAGCAGTAAAATGTTTCCCGTGTTGCCTTCGGCCTCAAAATAGCTCGCCGTCATGACTGCAATTTGATACTGTTGGACTGTAATGCTAATGGTTTAGACGGATCGCTGTAATAGGACAACGACTGGCTTCCTTACATTGTTGTACAAAACAATATTTGTTTCAATTAGTGTATTTAAAGTTAATACCTTTGCAAAAAGTACCAATAGAGATACTGAAAGAGGCTCAGTACTAAACGGAAATTGAAAACCGTTGCATTATACCTAGTTCATAACTATACATGTTCTAGTCCAATCAGAGCACATCATTTGACGAAAGAAATGTCATTAGGGATATAACGAAATGAAAAATCAGCTGATTTATCCATAAAGATAGTTCACAGAATAGGAACAACATAATTCGCACATCAGCTGATTACTCCAAGAATGAAATATACAACTTTTGCTTTTAAAGTCTAAATATTGTTGGTCGTAGATAAAATAGTGTACGCAACGATTGTATTATGCCTTAAAGCCACGAATGAGATGTCAGTTAAATGTCTTAAGAGTGGGGTAGAATTGTATAATGCAACAGCATGTTAAACAACTATCATTATTTGAAATATTCTTTACAAACAGAATATCAATATGCATGTGTAGTTTAGTGTGCATTTAATGCACTACCAGTTTTTTATATTGATGTGATAAATTGAATCTCATAATTTTAAAAACATTACGGCTTTGTGTAAAATAGTTAATAAATATACTGAAAAGATAAGATACAGTATTAGTAACATTCTCACAAAACAAATAAATCTAAGTCGATTTATTGACAATGTTCCAACCCAACCTAAATCCAAAACCGAACCTAACTGTGATACGACTCTTCTAGGAAAGATTGAATTTTCTGAATCTTGGCATTATTTATAATAATACTTGCTTAATCTAACATTCAATAATTATACTCGACCAAAAAAAATTAACTAATAACTTCGCTGGGACAAACCACAAAATCGGTAGTCTATAAATGTTTTTATTTTTGTTTCAGAACAATCACAAACATATGCTTAAAATGACACACAATGACGTTAGCTGTCGACTGGTAAAAATAAAGCAACACAAAATCAGCTCTTAATAAAATATTCACTTTATTGATGAATGCATATGATCATAATACACCACGTCTTTTCCTCATAAGATTAACATATACAAACTTTACAGTAATACAAAATACAAAACTGAATTTTTTTATCGCCTACTCGGAGCAGAGTTAAATAAAAAAAATCAAATATCATCAAAATCGGTGTGTAACTAACACGACTTTGTTTTATACATTTAGATATTGCTTAGGTAGGCTTTTGAGAGCTTATAATGTATTTCCATAGTGTGTAAGACTGTTTAACAAAAACTTTTCCAAAACAATAAATTTTGTAAAGCATGGATGTCTTAGCTATGGGGGGGGAGGTATTGGTAATCTGTCAGAACCAAAATTTGAAACGGTGATGTTCTTTGGTTACAAGAACAGCTGTTTAGAGGACCCGGAAACATTCCGTTTAGGCATATCTATCATCTAAGCTATTTCCAAAGTGAAGTTAATACATTATATTTACTATGAAATAGATCAGATCATGGATATAGTGTCTAAAGGGAATGTTTTCAGTTCCTCTAAACAGCTGTTCTTATAACCATTTGACAGCACTTCCGTTACAAATTTTGGTCTGACGGGTCGTCAATACCCCTCAGAGCAAAGCCATATCCTTGTCAAATACTTTCAGCGTTACGGAAAGACAGACAGACAGACTTACGTAAATTGACATAGGGCACATTTCGGGTTCTCTGGTGTATGAAAATAACCAAACTTATCATAAAAGAGACAAATTGGTTTATTCATTTATGTAAATTATAATTAATTGGCATATTAAAACTATTATTTATAGTAAACTAACGCTGTTATTGTATGTTACAGGTGATTTGAAATATGAAATGCAGTGTAATTCAAATTTTCGTAAGTGCAATTTTACTTTGGTCTACTTTTTTTACCTATTCTACACCCAAATACCTGTCTGTACTTAATACTTAAGATTTAGTGAATTTTTGAAGTGAAAAACTAAATTCAAATCATACGTTTTTTTATATAAATTAATAAAGCAGTATTCAACTTAATTAAGTTTTGGTTTTTAAACCGTGTAATTGTTAGTTGTAATGAGTTCTTGGAGGGTTCAGCGTTGTTGAGTCTTAGTTCACCAGATCTGTGCATTTTTTCTTCGAACGGCCGCTGTCGTATTAGATCTGAAACAAGAAAAAAAAGAAGTTAGATCTGAGAAATAATTTAACGATTGAATAATATACCACAGTTAGATTATTTAACTGTGATTTAATTTTGTATTGTTCTATTGAAGAATTCAGAAAATAAATAAGATTCTTAATTTTATCAGAGTTGTTACATCGTTGTAAAGAATTGTACAATAGTTATACGTAATTAAAGGAAGGAATATATTGTGTGTATGAATAGACTGTTCATTGTTGCATGCTGTTTTGTTTATGACTTAACACCATGAACTCAAGCTCTACTTGTGTCTCACGAAGGTGTGATAAATTGTACTCGCGGAGATGTGTGATGAAATATCGTATAGGATATCTATGAGAAGTCTACGCTGTTCGATTACAACTGCGATATCCGATGAGGTTACGCCATTCGATAGTTATAGAAATAAAATGTACAACTGCGATATCCGATGAGGTTACGCCATTCCATAGTTATAGAAATAAAATGTACAACTGCGATATCCGATGAGGTTACGCCATTCGATAGTTATAGAAATAAAATGTACAACTGCGATATCCGATGAGGTTACGCCATTCGATAGTTATAGAAATAAAATGTACAACTGCGATATCCGATGAGGTTACGCCATTCGATAGTTATAGAAATAAAATGTACAACTGCGATATCCGATGAGGTTACGCCATTCCATAGTTATAGAAATAAAATGTACAACTGCGATATCCGATGAGGTTACGCCATTCCATAGTTATAGAAATAAAATGTACAACTGCGATATCCGATGAGGTTACGCCATTCGATAGTTATAGAAATACAATGTACAACTGTGATATCCGATGAGGTTACGCCATTCGATAGTTATAGAAATAAAATGTACAACTGCGATATCCGATGAGGTTACGCCATTCGATAGTTATAGAAATACAATGTACAACTGTGATATCCGATGAGCTTAGGCCATTCGATAGTTATAGAAATAAAATGTACAACTGCGATATCCGATGAGGTTACGCCATTCCATAGTTATAGAAATACAATGTACAACTGTGATATCCGATGAGCTTAGGCCATTCGATAGTTATAGAAATAAAATGTACAACTGCGATATCCGATGAGGTTACGCCATTCGATAGTTATAGAAATACAATGTACAACTGTGATATCCGATGAGCTTAGGCCATTCGATAGTTATAGAAATAAAATGTACAACTGCGATATCCGATGAGGTTACGCCATTCGACAATAGAAATAAAAAATATAACTGCGATATTCGATAAGGTTACGTCATTCGATAGTTATTGAAATAAAATTTTCAACTGCGATATCCGATGAGGATACGCCATTCGATAAACTAGGGAAATAAAATGTACAACTACAATAACCGAGAAGTCTTACACGTGTAATTTTAATGAAATTTAGGGAGTAAATTTTGGTTCCATTACTGAAATCATCCACAAATAAACACGCTGTCTTTGTACGCAAGGGGTAGGTTGGAATTCCCCCTTAAAAATGGTAAAAATGTACTGATTATTATTAAGAAAAAAGTTTACTTTACTGTCGACGAAAATACAACCTGAAATTAATCAACTTAGAGGCCTATCTAGTTTATTTTAAGGGTTGCATCGCCATTCGACGTACTATTATTCTAGTACATTCATCAAATTTTATTCATCAACGGCTCTTGTTTTCGAATAATCAGTCCATCAAATGCAATATTTCACACGTCAGAGCGCCCGTGTGACGAACAATCTGCCCATTCGTCATTCTGTTATCGGCCTCAGTTCTCTTATCAAAACTGGTCTAAACTTCATTACTGGCGCGCTATACTCATTAATGATTAACTATGAATGTACACGTTTGAAGGTCATTCACAATAATTGTTCGTGTATTATTGATGTTCATTGAAGTCGTCCCCTGTCGAAAGCGAATGCGGTTTTTCGAAAATTCTTTTAGGACTTATGGCTTTTCAAACGGCAATAAAAATAAATTATTTCTAAGTAAACTTTTTTAAAGACTTTTCAATTCTCTGTTCATTATTTTTTATCTTATTTGACCTTTCCAACGTGTCAGTGTTTTATATTCGAAGTCAATTTAATACATATCGAATAGTTATGTATAAAAACAAGTATGCATGCCATTAATATTGAAATTTTTCTACAATTACGAACTTAAAGCCTAGGGTTTTTAGACAGGCACCTATTAGGATTTAATATTTAAACAGGCACAATTTCTTATTATTTCTACCTTTAATCTCTCATTTTCTTTAATTTTTTAAAATTCATTTTTTTAACAAAAAATTTAAAATTTTTTAACCCAATTTTTGTCATGGAGAGAATATAAGAGAAACAAGAATGTGTTTCCTAATTTAAACATTAGGTACATTAACAGTACAAAATTTGTTTAGAAATTGACTAAGATAAACGGTATAAAAATGCATATATTAAAAGAAATAAATTAAAAATAATAACAATAAACAAATATTTAATGTAACAGCAACAACAAAAATACAGACAAATCGTATTAATTAAGGAGGTCAATAGGCCATTTAACACTTTGACTAGAAAAATGCTTCGTACGTCTGATGCTTGGAAACCTAAACTAACTTTAGCATGAAATGGTATGATGGTAAAAATGTAGAGACATAAATGTTCATACGGAATGAAAATGTTTTAAACTTTCTTACCCTGCAAAATGTGTTGAATTTTATTAAAATTTAACAATGAAAATGTATGCATTATTCATTTGCTCACTACTAAGTTTCTTGTGAGTTTTTTACCTTTTTATTGCCTATAATTAAATCTCATATTTACAGATGTTTCATAGCTAGATAACATACAACATGTTTGATATGCTAAAATAAATCTATCTTGTCAGAACGAACTGTAAAAAAGACCGTTTATTTCAACTTGAGTTTATAAACCCGTTCTATTTTTCCATACTGGAATGAGCTATTAACAAGAAAAAATAAGTGTTTCACATAATTTTATTGTAATCTTTCCCCTGCAAATTATTATTTTGTTCTTGAAGTACTATAACTTAAAGATGAATTAATTAAAAATGTACAATTTAAAATGTTCATACGGAATGAAAATGTTTATTTTCAGTTTCCTGAAAAATGTTTGATTTTACCCCATAATAATTTTAATACAATTTAGAAAATGTATAACATTTAGTATCATTAGTTTCAATTTGAAACGTGGAGGCTCTTTGACTATTGCCTATGTTACATCTTATATTTTAATATCAATTAATTTAATCATTTTACAATATGTTTTCTCTAGGACATTTTTAATTGCCTAAGATTAAATCTTACTTGTCAGAATGTTAGAACGTGAGTTTTTAAAATATAATTCTATTTTTTTTTCATACTGGAATGAGCATTTGGCTCAAAATAAATTAAGTGTTTTCGTCGGATAATTGATTGGTAATTTTCCCCTGCAAATTAATTAGATTTTGAGTGTCTTGAAGTATTTAATTGAAATATGAATTAATTAAAAGTATATTTCTAAAATGATTTTGATATTTCAATGGTATTGTTTATTTTAGTATAGTTCTCAAAAAGTTTGTTAACGTTTACCCATATTTCTACCTCATTTTAAACAATTATTTAGAAAAATTGTTGGAAGATTTTTCAACGAATGCCCCAGAGAAAACAATTAAGTTTCTAATTGAAAAGAAGTACAGCTCCCCAGACGGTTTGGCTATGCATATTTTCTCTTAGTCATTTTTTCTTGGGAATAATAATATGTTTCGTGAAGCTTTCATTTTATATAATGTTTTTAAACTTCTATAATGGGTTTTAATTTGTATAAATACATATAGATTTTTGTAGAATGTTATAAAATATGAGTTAATTTAAAAGTATAATTTATTTAGAGCTAAATTTTTGGAGTTAGTTTTTCTAAATGTAAATGTTTAAAACCTTTTTAATCACTTATTTAACATAAGGACCACGTTTATTTAAAGAAATGCTATGCCATGTTGTGTTGTGTTATACCGAAGCACATTGTAGTTAAAGTGTTTTAACTACAAGTAAAGTCGAACGGAATTAAAATGCATTGTAATATATCAAATTCTGATTTTAATTTATAATTTATTCAGAGTATGAATCCTCACTAAGATTTCTCAAAGAGTCAATCGCTTAACATACGATTTCCTCCACAGCCGCAGGTGGCGGCGGCAAAGAGATCATCTCTTTAGGGGGGGGGGGTGGTACACATCCGGTGGTATGGAATTTCTTCCAGTATAAATAGGGGGTTAGGCCCTCTGGGAAGATTAAAAAAATTAAAACATGAATACTTGGAACCAACAAGTACGGGTGGCGTTAAATGGCTTTAAAAAATAAGATGATAACATATGTTTTTTATATCTCAATAAAATAAACGAGTTGAATATGTATTTTCCATATATAATGAATTGTAATACTTATTCACAAAGTATTTCGTTGTTTTTTATAAAATACTTTTTCGTTACTCCAAATGACTGGATGGTGGCGACATCCTGTAATCCAGCTACTTGGAGGTTACGAATTGTGGATAGTTGTGAGCGATGGTCGATGGGTGTAGTGTTCTCTTGTGTGGATTAACGTCCGCACTATTGAATACTACGTTAATCCACAAAAGACTTTGCTCATAATTAGACCAATTCGTAATTCAGAGGGCGTGGTTCGGATTCCACGTTAAACTGTAGGTCCCTTAGTTGCCATAGGCTGTTGGGCTATTAATTAACAGTCCTGTCTAAGGAACATGTCAGCCTTAGTCAGTAACAATACTACAAGATCGCGCCGCAATCATCTTACATTCAATCCTCATTCATACTTGGCTTAAAATACCTACCTTGTGGTATGGTCGCCATTTCAAATAATCTAATCTAATCTAATATAATTTTAGGCGTTTTAAATCATAACGGTCTGGTATCCACAAGAATCGTCCCTTGGGCTGCATAGTGACGACACCTGACTCAGAGGTTTGGTGATAAACTATTATTTTTAACTTATTCAAATAAAGGCTTATTAAACATTACATGCATCCCAAATGAAATACCTTTCAGAGAAAAACATTCTAATTTCAAACTAATCCGATGTCGTTTAACTTTTCTGAATTCGTTATTTCAAGCGAGGTAAGTGTCACCTAAATTGTTATTACGGAAATAAAAAAATATAATAATGTGGAAGTACTGCAAGAAAATGGAAAACACACATATATAGATATGTCCTTTATATGTTTAAAATGAACTTTCAGAAATCGTATGTATACTATATAGTATAAAAGATTCAATCCGATCGGATGACGTCGTGTGTTTGTGTTGTGCACGAGTTGGATTAGTTGGGGACAAACTGATTGGATATCGTCGTGTAATCGGAACCCGCTCGACTGCCATTGTTGCTTAAGGCAATTAATATTCCAGTATAACTTGGTTAATTGTAAATGCTGTAATTAAAAGTACTTAATTGAACATTTTTCTCCGGATATAAGCTTTTATTAACAGTACTGTTCTTCAACGGAGAGTAGAATTTTTGACATGGATATGTCTTAGCTCTGGGGGGTGGGGTGGCGATTTTTAAGATGGAAAATATGTAACAGGTTTCCGTAGAAACCACCTGAACTATTGTGTTGGATTTTTAATATAAAAGAATAGTAACGGCTGTTTAGATGAAGTGAAAACATTACCTTTAGACACATCCATGATCCAACCTATTTCCCACAGAGGAGTAAATATATAAACATTTTTTAACATAATTGTTTGAATTATTTATTTATGGAAGTATGGAAATGAAGTAATTGAATTAAAATCAATTTAAATTCTGGGCTAATAGAAACAAATTTCTTCTCGTAAAGGATTTCAGGATTTATATTAAATGCAAGGCTATTTAAAAAAAATTGTGGTTTTAAACTAACTAGGCCTACGTCATATTTTTTTTAATTTTTCCTTTACACCTTCTCTTCCGAGAGAAAGAGATACCTGTATTCAAAGACATGAGAAGATTTTTCATGTTTACAAAATAGGTTTTTAGCGAATTTCCCATAGGGAAGAAGCTATTACCGTAGGTCTCATGGTGAGACTTAAGCCCGGGACCATGTTATTTTTTCTTCTTTAGGTGCCCAGAGTCCAAAAACAATAGTCGTTAAAATTTATATATATATATATATATATATATATATATAAAATAGTATATATATATATTGTCTGTTAGCACGATAACTCTCGTAAAAATGGTCCGATCGAGACCAAATTTGGTAGAGACGTGTATTCCTACAAATGCTCGGACGAGTTCGTAAACCAGACATATCGGTCAATGGGAACGGGTAGTTTGGGGGGGTTTTGTACCCCAAAATGGGGTTTTTTGCGTTTTTCACATGTAATTTTTAAAAATTTCTAATTTTATATTACACCATTAGAATCAGCTTAAAAAACTACACAATTAAGTTCCTTAAAGTTTTTCTCTATCTCCAACGGTTACCGAGATATTAAAAAATCTAAACACAGTACGTTGTATTGTGGGGCTCCAATGTTAATCTTATGGAGGATAAGGAAAAATTCATATATCCCATATTAATGAATATTTTTGGTTAAAACTTGATATTTAGCTTCATGTAGTTGAGATCTATCCATTTATGCTTAAAAATCATAGTTTATGTGTTTATCATGGCAGCAAACCTGCATACTCTTTTCCCATATTAATCTTAGTACCTGGTGACCGAGCTTTGCTCGGATAGAATAAGACATGTTTTTACAAGTTAATTAGCAAAATTAAAACAAATCTACTGCCCAATGAAAACATTTATGTGGTTGAAATAAAACCGAAAAAATAAAAGCCGTGTTGAGGCCGACACGCTACAACTCGGCTACGACGTTAGTCAATTGAGCGATGCCGTTTAACGTCTTTTAGCCAAAGCCGATCATTTACTGTCTAATTATCCATACCGTTATTATTAGCCTGTGATCAACTGATTTTGTTATAAACGGAATGAGGATTGAAAAGCAAAAGAGAAATTTAATTTACATAAATTAATTGGTTGTTACAGTGGAAATACTAAATATACGTTTTCTATCAAAAACACGAAAGATTTTGGAAATACTTTTTTCTGCCTTAATTTCGCATAGCTATCCTTAATCCTTAAACCCTTAGTTTTACAAATTGTTTAGTAACCTGATAATTTTGCATATTTATAATTCTAAATAAATTCATTAATGCATAACCTCTATATTGTTCCCCGAGTCTTCAATCAAGACTGTCAAATGGTTATAAACAAGCTGTTTTGGTTTGTATGTTTACATCCTAGGTATAACTTTTAATAGAATTTCAGACAGTTATAACTAGTTATGATTCAAATTAAAAAATTCACTTAAAAAACATATTATTGTGTTTTAAATAAAACAGTATTTATCACGATATTTTTGGATGGATAAAATATTTCAAAATTTAAAGATCGGGTTTTATGACCGTGCATAAAATATTTAGGTAGAAGCACCTAATTTGCGTCGGTCGTTTAAGAGTATATTGAATCTCAATTAATTGTTTATAAACCTTATAGAAATTTTAAATGTTATCAGTTGTTATATAATAAATTTATAACTGATTTGTTAAAACGGAATAGAGTGGAAAGCAAAAAGATAAATTTAATTTAACACCATAAAAATGTTTAGAAACAGTAATCTTCAAGACTACAATTAATAGCGTTAAATTCATATAAACACAGAAATTATTAAATACTTGTTCCTGCTTTATTTGCGTGCAACGTTAGTTACCGCTAATGTTTTTACAAATTGATTTTAGATACCCTGATAAAACATTTATTACATCATACCATAAATATAATAAAGCCAAAGTTCACATATGTTTCTTTGCCGTCTTCATCAAAACTGTCAAAAATTTAAACACTGAGTTTTGAATTGTTTACATATTTTCTCCATAAGAAAATTTAAATTGTAATTGATAAAAATATTAAATAAAACAAGGAATTCCATACATATGACCTATCTAGAACAATTTTCACTAGAAATTATGTTATTTAAATTTAAAGAAATCCTCATGATCCGTTTTCCAGATGCGGTTGAAAATATGATATATATATATATATATCAGAAAATAGTAAAATTCAATTGCTCGTATTAATAATATAAATAATCTCCATTACCAATGAAAATCTAATGTGTAGATTAATATATAATAAACTTAATATTAAAGAAAAACTTTTCCTGTGAATACCAATCTAGAACTTATCTTCAAATTAGTTTATTACCAAAATTTAAAAGAAATTTCTCATTTTAATCATGTCCATAATAATAACATTATTCAACCTGCCTGTATAAGTATGGGAAAGGAATAGGCAACGCCTTTTTTATGTGTACAATGTTGATTAGGCTTTATAAGAAATGATAAATAAAAATTAATATTATGTTAAAATTCCAATATATGTTCCTCACAACAAAATCAAGTTTTCCATTTATATCTTATGGAGAATACAATAATTGCAGGTTTGGGCATTTTTTTTTTAAATAACTTTTCAACGTTTTTTATATTATTTCATTTAGGAAGAAGCTATACGTAGGTCTCATGGCAATACACCATGTTATTTTTTATCTTTACCGTTGAGAGAAGACTTTTAGTTTAAAATAATATATTAATAATATAAAATTATAAAATTTAAAAATTACATGTGAAAAACGACAAAAAACCCCATTTTGGGTTACAAAACCCCCCCAAACTACCCGTTCCCATTGACCGATATGTCTGGTTTACGAACTCGTCCGAGCATTTGTAGGAATACACAGTCTCTACCAAATTTGGTCGATCGGACCATTTTTACGAGGTTATCGTGTTAACAGACACACAAATTTATAATATATACATATATATACATATATATATATATAAATTTTAACGACTATTGTTTTTGGACTCTGGGCACCTAAAAGAAGAAAAAATAACAGTACGCTTAATTTTTGGTACCTAACACATAAAGACAATTAATTCTTCACTAAATTCATCTAAAAAAGCTAATTGATATATAAAGACCTACGTAATATCAGCTTAGTTTATGTGTATCACATTCCAAACCAATTCGTTTTCTATATGTCTTATTGGAGTTTTGAAATGTTGAGTCATGTTTTTTGTTATTTATGGCAGTGTTCACGTCAGCAAGCTACGATATAGTCAATGAATCTGATGTAGCTTGGTCAGTATATGACTGTATTTTTATGACGAGAATGACGTTGTCCAATAGCAATCGGACCAGCTGTAACAGGCGGTCGTATAGAAGTAGCAACAACTGTTGAAGGGGCGCGGACGTGGTTCTGTTTTACTGTCCATGTTGTCACTTTATGATCGAGGCCACATCAATCCGCAACATCTTGTCTCGTCCTAAACGTTACGTGTTAGAGCTTATGAATCTGTTAACTCAGCTTAAGAGTCTGCATCAGTGGTCCCGTCAGAGTAACGTTAAATTCTGGCGTCTATATCTCCTTGACCTACTGTCATAAATTAACGGAAGAGGTGTCAAATTAAAGGTAAAGGCCAGGTCCCATGCCAGGAGATGTTCAACCGGGACGACGTTGGATCTATGTATCTATGTATGGTTTTTTTTAAATAATGTGTGTATATTTATTTTTAGAAAATTACGATCTTCCAATAAAAAAGGAACTAACTTACGTACTTATAACTTTAAAATAAATTCCCAAGACTCGTAACTGCAGTAATTGGCCATACTCGTCGGGCCACTTGGTGACTGATCAAGGTAATAACTGTAAGCCAATATTTATCAAACTCAAAATAAAAACAGTAATAAATCTATACATTTTAGAACTAGCTATGTACTCATTGAAGAAGTTATCTTGTATGACTCTAAATGAAGATGTCCACTCCTATAACACTCGTAACAGGAAACATTTAAGCTTCCAACATTGTAGACTTAAAAAATCTCTCAACAGCCATTCAGTGATATGTAAGAAAGTGTACAACAAGTTATTTAATTTTATTAATAAGTACTCTCACAAGACCTTCCTCAAAAAATTAGATGATTGGCTTTCTGTTAACCCTTTTTATGACATAGATGAGTTCCTAAACCTTTCGAATATCAATATTTAATTAACTTATATACAACTGTACCACTGTTTTTTGTTATTTTGTTATTCTGTTAAATTTGTTATTTTGATATATATTTTATTTATTTGTTATACCTGTTATTTATTTATTCTTCGGCTACTTAACTGTTTTTTTATCATCAGAAGAACAATGTATTGCTGTTATCCTTTTATTAAGATATTATCCTGTTTTTTTATAATTATATAGTTTATTTATGTCGTTATAATTTATGTGCCAAATATTCGAGAGTACTACACCTGGAATGTGAAGCCTGGAACTGTAATCTAATGTAAAAAACTGACCGTCCAAAAATGAAATTGACCTATGAACATTGTTCTGTATTTTTGACTTTGTCAATACTTGTAATCAGTTTATGACAATAAAAAAAGATTTGATTTGATTCGATTTGAATCTAAACATTTCACTAATTCGAATGAGTGGTCCAGAAGCTATTCTATCATTAACGTTTATAGTAATCATTTATTTACAATTATCTACAATTAATTGGCATTTTCCTGTTGCTCTTGTATTTTAAACTACACAACGTTTCTGGACGTGGGAAAACTTCTTCAGTTTTTAAGTGATTACCTAATTAAAAAATCGAATGTTCAAGTTACAGATAGTAATTATATCATTTAGTCAATAATACTATTAAATATCTACTATCTACTCTTTATCTGTATTATCTATTATTAATTAAATATCCATCGCTATAATGAATATCAGACGAACAGTTGGTTTACAGTAATGTTGTACTAGAGTTACACGCGTCGCCGGGTCGATTCTCCCCGCTACCGCCAGATGGCATGCGACTGGACATTGTAGTGAAGATATCGCATTGACAATATTAGTAAGGTCGCGCAGGATAACCGCGGGGTGTAAGGCTGATGGAGGACAAACGGTCTCGTAATGGCTCCTGGCACGATACTGACTTGTGTATATTACCTTTTATACATCGCCGTGATGGTAATGGTAATGTACGGCTGAGTGAGTCGCATTACCTTGGACTGTTTGCGCTTTGTGGTTTCGTGGAAAAATGTTGCCGAGGACTGTTGGACGGAGTTGGTAATAGTCATTTTTTTAAAACGATGAAGTAAAAATTCACCGTTTGGTTCTTGAAATGGAAGATAATATAGGTATTAGTTTTACATTCCTATCTCCATTTAAATTCCTTGTTTAAAATCATATTTTTCTCTGAATAAGATATTTCAACATTATCTTTTTTCTTAATTTCATCGTTTGAAAGTCAGCTTTTTCAGTAGGTGTTCATTGAATTAATCCAATTCGATTAACGATTGTATATATTTTCTATACATTAATACAGTTGACCTTAATAAGTAACTAATTCTTTAAGAAAATTAATTTTATTATTTACTTGTTATAAATAATAAGGAAAAAGGTAGCCATTTACTGTACAATAAGTAAAAAAATTATTTTTTGAAAATAACATTTGTCAAATGTCCTCCATTGGAATCTATGCACTGCTGCAGCCGGGCCTGGAAGTTTCTCATGACATTTTGCAGCATATTGACTGTTATTCCTTCGATTTCGTCCCGAATTCGTTGTTTTAGGGCTGGGATAGTTCTAGGTGGATCGTTCTGAAAAACTCTTGTTTTTAAGTAACCCCATAGAAAAAAGTCGCAGGCTGTCAAATCTGGAGAGCGAGGGGGCCAAGGGATATCCCCGTTTTGGGAAATGACGCGGCCTGGAAACAAAGCATTCACAGCATTCATGGCAACTCTTGCAGTGTGGCTTGTTGCCCCATCTTGTTGGAACATTGTGTGTTCATTCACTGGAAAACGGGCGAGTTGTGGCGTAAGAAAGTTCTGGATCATTGCAACGTAACGCACAGAGTTAACAGTCACAGCGCTTCCATTGATATCCTCAAAGAAAAATGGGCCTATGATTCCTCTTGCCGACATTGCGCACCAAACCGTCACCTTTTCAGCATGAAGAGGCGTTTGATGAAGTGCGCCAGGGTTTTCCTCCGACCAGTATCTGAAGTTTTGTTTATTAACAAAACCAGAGAGGTGGAAATGCGCCTCATCGCTCATCCACAAGTTGTTTACTTGGTTGACATTTTCTTCAAGTCTTCTGACCATTTCCTCACAAAATTGTAATCGTTTCTCATTGTCAGTTGGTTTGAGAGATTGCACAATCTGTATTTTGAATGGGTGAAAATGTAAATCATTATGAAGAATCCTTCTCACTGATGTGTTACTTATTCCAAGGCGTAGAGCATGTTGTTTGGCAGATCGGCGTGGACTTTTGAGCACTGCATGCTGAACAGCAGCGATGTTTTGAGGGGTTCGAACGGTTTTTGCACTCCCACCTCGTTTTTTAGACGTTGATCCAGTTTGTTCAAGGTTGTTTATCCACGAAAATTGGGTTGGCATAATGAACATTTCCTAAGTAATAATTGGGTGGTGATTAGTCCGGTTTTAAATTCCTAACATTGTATAATGGCTTTTAAAATGAAAAAGATATTTCAACATAATCTTTCATAAATCCTTAATTCACCAACACTTGGTTCATTAGGTGTTCATTAATCCTTCGATTAACGATTGTATATATTGTTCTATACATTTATTACAGTTGACCAAATAAATTAGTCAGTGGAAAATAACCTAGTCGATTGTTGGTAAATCAATTACTAATTTTTATGACTTTTTTCTACATTAGTCTTCAAGTCTCAAAATGATAATCGAAATGTAAACAATCGGTATGTTGAATTGTAGAAGTTTGAATCATGATTATACTTTTTTTGGGCTCATACTCAAACAAAATCCACTGTATCAACTCTCAGAAGAAGTCTCCTGAGGGCCTACACCAGTGTTTAGGACAACTTTTTTTTAATTCATACTACTTTTTTAAAATTATTCTTATTATTTATCTAAATAACTTTATGCGTTAATGCTTCTGCATATTTATTTCTTATAATATTTTTTAATAGTTTATAGGTTGTTGTTGTTGTTTTTACATATAGTTTATTTAATGTTACTGTTCAGTCCCATTGTTTTGTTTAATAATTATCAGTATATGCTAAGTAATGTTCACTATGCTCTTATTGTATTCTTATATTTATGTATTCTTTTCATTTCTTATATATTATATTTATATCAAATTTTTATATTTATATATCTATTCTAATCTAATGTTCATATTTATTAATTCTTATATTTATATATTTATATTCTTATATTTTTATTTTTATTCATAATTGGCTATGTCTTTGTAAAAAAAGGTTTTCCGTCAAATAAATAAATAAATAAATATAGAGTAAAATAAATACGTAATCGCACCCAAAGATGAACCGTTTACAACACTATAACTGTAACCATTAACTGGGTCGGTGGCGACGTCCTGTAATCAGCTACGAATTGTGGATAGTTGTGAGCGATGGTCGGTGGATGTGGTAGATTAACGTCCCCACTATTGAAATACTACGTTCATCCGCAAAGCCTATCCTCATAATTAGACCAACTCGTAATTCAGAGGCCGTGGTTCGGATTCCACATTAAACTGTAGGTTCACTAGTTGCCATCGCCTGTTGGGTTATTAATTAACAGTCCTGTCTAAGGAACATGTCAGCCTTAGTCAGTAACAAAGACTACGAGATCGCGCCACAATCATCCTACACTCTATCCTCATTCATACTTGGCTTAAAATACCTACATGGTATGGTTGCTATTTCAATGATCTAATCTAATTTATATTTATATTATGATTGCTGAAACGAAGCAAAAAAATCAACACTACTGACGATACGAACCTGGAGGAGTGGCGGAAATGCACCGGCTCACGTTTGACTAACTTGTTAAACAAATTTCTTAGAATTCCATAGCCTTTTTTAAAGTTTTAAAAATTTATTTATCTTCGAATCTTAGAGGTAGTATTTTGAATCAAAGGGACATAATTCGAACTCTAGAGACTAAATAAATTATGGGTCAAAAATACTTGGAATCGTTGGAAAATATTTTTTTTCAAATATTAGAGATTTTCTTAAGGATATAGGCGAAATCTACGAACTGTAGAGGGTTCCAAATTAGCAATGATCTAATGTATCTACCGATGGATGGACCTACTCACGGAGCTCATTGCATTAGCCCGTTATCAACAGAGTGTACCCTGAACGCGGCGGTCGTGTCGGGTTGCCTTCGTCTGCTATATACTAATTGTATTTGCCTCGAGCTTGGTACACAAGGAGAGTTAATTGAATAATTGAAGCTTCTTCCTTCTTCATTCCACGTCACGTTAGCATAATTAGATTGAAATTTACCTTTTTGCGTAACACCACCTTTCATTCGCCCATTTTTTGTACAGTGAAAACTTGATAATTTTATCATAATTTTAATTTTTCATGAGATATTAAGTTAAGTATAAGGTTTGTTATTTTGCAATTTTATATTGACCGGTAAAGCTTTACAGGGTGTTGGAGATGTTAAAATGTATTTATTACGAATGAACAAATACATCGGGTATAATTTAATTCCTTAGAGAGGAACGATGGATATACTATTAGTCGTGTATTACATCTTAGCAGCTATCAAGTTTCTTCAAATACACTCTATGAATATTTTCGACATTTTAATGTTTCCAGGTATATTATTAGTCAGTTAATATTTCTTTTGCTGAGAGATAAAAGCCTGCGTTTCCGAAATGTAGACCTACCTGGGTAGGTATTTTAAGCAAAGTATGAATTAGTTATGTGTGTAAAATGATTGCGGCATGATCATGTAGTGTTGTTAACTTACAAAGAGAATATCACAACTGATCATCACTCATACACTCATAGACACAATTAGTAATTTTCAATAGCTGGACCACCGTCCCAGTCTGATTGTCAATCAATGTAATGATCAATAATTGGCACATGTGTCCCACAGGCCCACAAGTGAACTATCACTTATTTTTACGATATATTATTCACTAGTTTGCTTACATTTAAGTTGCTGAATTACACAGCGAGTCACACTATGTAATTCACGTGAAACCTGAAAGGTGATATTTGTTGTTTGTACACATCAAAATTGCCTCAGTTTACATTATGTCTACAATGGGTAATGATGGCAGTTACCATAAGCATTACCGCGATAAAATATACATCTAGATATTTATGGCAGTATTTGTCTGCGCACAACGTCGTCCTATTAAAATGCTTTTCTAGCTTGACCAATTTGATAACATGTAGGTTAGAAAATTCATCATGCATTTCATATCTACCGAAATAACTTTCTTTTTAAGTAATAGAAGCGGCTAATTAAAGTTCCATATTATAAGTGTAATATTTCATTATGACGACAGTTCATTTTATGGGGCGATATATTACTATTATAATTGTAGATACAGGGTGTCCATGAAAAACGTTTCAGGACTTCGGTGAGTGATTGGATACATTAAAAGGAAGAAAAAATTTCCAATAGAGTTATGGCCTAAAACGTTTAGAGAAAATAAGTGAAAAAAAATAAAATTGGTGAGTGATCATTTAGAAAATAAGCGTTTTAGGCCTCTATTGGAACTTTTTTCTTCCTTTTAATGTACCCAATCACTCACCGAAGTTGTGAAACGTTTTTTATGGACACTCTGTATATATTTGACCGACATTGGTGCTTTGAATGAAACTGAATTCAAATGCGACAAAAATAAACTGCTAATAGGCTCATGTGCTTTTCTGGAATAGAGTAGCATTACGTGCGTTAAACGGTTTATCAGCGGAATACTGGAATCGTGTGCACTAGTTGCCATCGCCTGTTCCTGTTGGGTTATTAATTAACAGTCCTGTCTAAGGAACATGTCAGCCTTAGTCAGTAACAAAGACTACGAGATCGCGCCACAATCATCCTACACTCTATCCTCATTCATACTTGGCTTAAAATACCTACATGGTATGGTTGCTATTTCAATGATCTAATCTAATTTATATTTATATTATGATTGCTGAAACGAAGCAAAAAAATCAACACTACTGACGATACGAACCTGGAGGAGTGGCGGAAATGCACTGGCTCACGTTTGACTAACTTGTTAAACAAATTTCTTAGAATTCCATAGCCTTTTTTAAAGTTTTAAAAATTTATTTATCTTCGAATCTTAGAGGTAGTATTTTGAATCAAAGGGACATAATTCGAACTCTAGAGACTAAATAAATTATGGGTCAAAAATACTTGGAATCGTTGGAAAATATTTTTTTCAAATATTAGAGATTTTCTTAAGGATATAGGCGAAATCTACGAACTGTAGAGGGTTCCAAATTAGCAATGATCTAATGTATCTACCGATGGATGGACCTACTCACGGAGCTCATTGCATTAGCCCGTTATCAACAGAGTGTACCCTGAACGCGGCGGTCGTGTCGGGTTGCCTTCGTCTGCTATATACTAATTGTATTTGCCTCGAGCTTGGTACACAAGGAGAGTTAATTGAATAATTGAAGCTTCTTCCTTCTTCATTCCACGTCACGTTAGCATAATTAGATTGAAATTTACCTTTTTGCGTAACACCACCTTTCATTCGCCCATTTTTTGTACAGTGAAAACTTGATAATTTTATCATAATTTTAATTTTTCATGAGATATTAAGTTAAGTATAAGGTTTGTTATTTTGCAATTTTATATTGACCGGTAAAGCTTTACAGGGTGTTGGAGATGTTAAAATGTATTTATTACGAATGAACAAATACATCGGGTATAATTTAATTCCTTAGTGAGGAACGATGGATATACTATTAGTCGTGTATTACATCTTAGCAGCTATCAAGTTTCTTCAAATACACTCTATGAATATTTTCGACATTTTAATGTTTCCAGGTATATTATTAGTCAGTTAATATTTCTTTTGCTGAGAGATAAAAGCCTGCGTTTCCGAAATGTAGACCTACCTGGGTAGGTATTTTAAGCAAAGTATGAATTAGTTATGTGTGTAAAATGATTGCGGCATGATCATGTAGTGTTGTTAACTTACAAAGAGAATATCACACCGATCATCACTCATACACTCATAGACACAATTAGTAATTTTCAATAGCTGGACCACCGTCCCAGTCTGATTGTCAATCAATGTAATGATCAATAATTGGCACATGTGTCCCACAGGCCCACAAGTGAACTATCACTTATTTTTACGATATTATTCACTAGTTTGCTTACATTTAAGTTGCTGAATTACACAGCGAGTCACACTATGTAATTCACGTGAAACTGAATGATATTTGTTTGTACATCAAAATTGCCTCAGTTTACATTATGTCTACAATGGGTAATGATGGCAGCCAGTTTACCATAAGACGATAAAAATATACATCTAGATATTTATGGCAGTATTTGTCTGCGCACAACGTCGTCTATTAAAATGTTTTCTAGCTTGACCAATTTGATAACATGTAGGTTAGAAAATTCATCATGCATTTCATATCTACCGAAATAACTTTCTTTTTAAGTAATAGAAGCGGCTAATTAAAGTTCCATATTATAAGTGTAATATTTCATTATGACGACAGTTCATTTTATGGGGCGATATATTACTATTATAATTGTAGATACAGGGTGTCCATGAAAAACGTTTCAGGACTTCGGTGAGTGATTGGATACATTAAAAGGAAGAAAAAATTTCCAATAGAGTTATGGCCTAAAACGTTTAGAGAAAATAAGTGAAAAAAAATAAAATTGGTGAGTGATCATTTAGAAAATAAGCGTTTTAGGCCTCTATTGGAACTTTTTTCTTCCTTTTAATGTACCCAATCACTCACCGAAGTTGTGAAACGTTTTTTATGGACACTCTGTATATATTTGACCGACATTGGTGCTTTGAATGAAACTGAATTCAAATGCGACAAAAATAAACTGCTAATAGGCTCATGTGCTTTTCTGGAATAGAGTAGCATTACGTGCGTTAAACGGTTTATCAGCGGAATACTGGAATCGTGTGAACAATTGTTACGACAGTTATTAAACGTTCGTGGTGCGTAACATTTTGAATAAGAGGTTTATAATAAGGTCTGATATCCGGATAAAACTTATAACAGATATTATGGAATACAATTTTACCTTATATCCATGGTTTAAAATATATAGTTAATGATGTTAATGAAGTGTAAATATCACCTTATTCGAGTAGGCTTACTCAAACATCAAGGCTACTTATCGTGTTCTACCTAACATAACTAGCCTCCAAGTTGTATCTATGTGTTGGAAATAAATATGAATAGCTGCCATAACTAGTCGCAAGGATGCGTTTGTGTCTATAAAATGAATATGAGTAGCTGCCATAATAGTCGCAAGGATGCGTTTGTGTCTAGAAAATGAATATGAGTAGCTGCCATAATAGTCGCAAGGATGCGTTTGTGTCTAGAAAATGAATATGAGTAGCTGCTATAACTAGTCGGAAGGATGCGTTTGTGTCTGGAAAATGAATATGAATAGCTGCCATAATAGTCGCAAGGATGCGTTTGTGTCTGGAAAATGAATATGAGTAGCTGCCATAATAGTCGCAAGGATGCGTTTGTGTCTGGAAAATGAATATGAGTAGCTGCCATAATAGTCGCAAGGATGCGTTTGTGTCTAGAAAATGAATATGAGTAGCTGCCATAATAGTCGCAAGGATGCGTTTGTGTCTAGAAAATGAATATGAATAGCTGCCATAATAGTCGCAAGGATGCGTTTGTGTCTGGAAAATGAATATGAGTAGCTGCCATAATAGTCGCAAGGATGCGTTTGTGTCTGGAAAATGAATATGAATAGCTGCCATAATAGTCGCAAGGATGCGTTTGTGTCTGGAAAATGAATATGAATAGCTGCCATAATAGTCGCAAGGATGCGTTTGTGTCTGGAAAATGAATATGAGTAGCTGCTATAACTAGTCGGAAGGATGCGTTTGTGTCTGGAAAATGAATATGAATAGCTGCCATAATAGTCGCAAGGATGCGTTTGTGTCTGGAAAATGAATATGAATAGCTGCCATAATAGTCGCAAGGATGCGTTTGTGTCTGGAAAATGAATATGAATAGCTGCCATAATAGTCGCAAGGATGCGTTTGTGTCTGGAAAATGAATATGAGTAGCTGCTATAACTAGTCGGAAGGATGAGTTTGTATCTGGAAAATTAATATTCAAGCTGATATACTAGTCGCAAGGACGCGTCTATGGAGTGAAATAAATATGTATAGCTACCGTAACAATCTGTTTGGTTTACACGTATCTAGGAAGTAATACGAATAACTGTTATCAGTAGATAACTAATAATTTCAGTTAGGTTTCAAGTTAGGAGTCTTGGAATGAATATGAATAGCTGCCATAACTAGACGGCGTGCGTGAGGTCGAGCGTGTTCGTGATGGTCGATCGACGTCGATCCTATCTTATCTGAACAGTAAATAGACGTGGTCGATATTTGACCACACAAAACGACCTGCGTGACTTGGAAATTAATTAATCCAGCGGAGCATGCGTCGTGTGATTATGCAAAGTGCCGGACTATCTGGACATCTTGTAATTGGATATGTGATTACGAATTGTGTCGTAGCCCTAGTTAAAATATTTTAGGAAGTATGTGAACCGACAGATGTTTGTAAAAATCTAGTTTAGCTGGATTTAAAAAAGTTTCACGACTATCAAGGATATATTTTGTAATTTGTGATGACAGCGTTGTACTATCAAATAAACAAATTGTATAGCATTGGCTGTGACTTGAGTGGGTCCGACGTAGACTCCCCAACTTGTGCTGGAGAACAGTACAATGCAGCTAAGATCAACTTAGCAGCATCCGGGGGTGTTGGGGGGGTGAAGATTTGCTAAATGCAAGTAACTGTTGCCGTTGGATCAGTTGTACCTAAATTAACTAGTTTTCTTAATTTAATTTTTTTTAATCGTTATTTATTTATTTTAAAAATATCTTACCAACGGCATACAGACTAGTTGTAACGTAAGTGTGCATTTCATAGAAGAAGTTAACGTTCAAGGTCAGTCAAATCCCTCCCTCCAAAAGCCCAAGTAAAACTCGAAAAACCATATCAAAGTGCTTGAAATATGTGATGCACATGAACACTAGTTTTCATTTCTTTGAGGATAATTAAATCTGGACTTTCGAAAATTATTTAATACTTTATTTCGTAATATCAAAACAACAAATTAATTTTTTCCATTTTTTAGATATTCACTATTATTTTAATTTAATACTCAGTTATATTGATATGGACATAAATTGTGAGAACTAAGCAATTGGTGACACTCTTTCTTGTAAAGTGGTAAAAACCATATAAAAGACCAATAGCTTAATCAATTTGGTATTGGCTACAAGTCAATTTTATTTTCACCTGCTCATACCTCGTCATTGTTGTAGAAGTTTTAAAGCATAAATTGGCAATAGTAAAACAATTTTTGATTACATAAGCCTAGTAATAATTTATCCCTAAATCCCACATGTGCAAATGCAGATAAGGATTTGGCCACATGCGAAATGGATTTAAAAAACCACAACTCAAACGTAAAACCTTTAAACGCGTTATTTAAAGTCCGGCAGCCCACCTGGTAAGCCTTGCTCGAAGGGGTGGGGTGGGGGGTTAGCAATAGATTTTTAATAAATATAAATAGTCATTTATATATGTTTGGAAATATGTTTTGGGTCAGGTTCTTCTTATTCTGAACTATTACATATTGTTGTATCAGTTTCCGTGAAAATTCAGCTTTAAATTGGTTTGGACTTCTTTGGACCTCAATGGTAAGCTGCTTCCAATATAATTTGTGGGAATTAGAATCTAATGTAGAATCTGATGTTTATTTTACGTTTCTGAAAATTTTCATTTTGAAGGTGTTTCAAATAATTTTTTTTAAATGATATAATTAAAATTCACTCTGTAAGTAGCTCGTGGCTCCTTGGCTTCTTGTTCGGGAAAATATATTTGAATTTCTTAATATTTAACATTTAACAGAAATATTTAATATTTCTTAATATTGAATATTTAACATAAGCATAACATAGTGTAGTGGGAAACGTTAGGCATACGGCATTAAAATTCTCTCGAATATTAGCCAAAACAAGTGTTCTATAACAGTTTATTAATTACCTTATGTCAACAGGCTATCTACAGGCATTCTCATTGTGTGCGTGATGTAAAAAATCTCATAAATACTTTCAGCCAACTGCGTTGGTCTTGTAAACATGTAAGCGCTACTGTTATAAAATATCGTTTCAATAACATAAATTCTAGCTTATGGCTTATACAAAATTGAATTGGTCCCACAAGTCTTAAAATATTGAATGTTTAGAACCAAGCATTTTACAATTAAGAAAATTAAGAGTTTACGTTACTTGAACATCTCTTGGAAACTACAAGTTGCATAATTGCTAGAGGATTTCCATTTAGTTGATGAAACTTCTATAGTACTTTGGTTATTAATAAAGCAATATCCAGAAAATATATTTATAATGTATAGTTTAGCATATTTGTGTATCGCTATTTTTTTATATTTAAAATACAACGTTCATACTCTTAGTATACGCTTAAGAGTTAAAAGTATTTTTTATATTTTGTTTTAAAAATTACTTACAGTAACTTGTACTTTGTGTGATACTTCAAAAATAATTCTCACATTATTTGAGTGGGAATTTTCCGAATGTACAGTTTGTTTTTAGTCATGGGTTTTGCCGTTCTGAGTAAGGTGAGTCTTCAGGTAGATGGGGTGAAGAAGAAATGAGTGGGAAAGCCGAGGTGTAAGACTGAGGGGGTGAGGGAAAGAGCAAGACAGGGTAGTCAAGCAGATTAAGACTTGGGACTGGCATAAATCGATAGGTATCTACAAGTTTTACGATTCGATTAACGAAGATTTCCAAGATAACGCGTCTATTTTTTGCCTCGTGTGTCTTTGTTTGCACCGTAATTAATTTATAGAATCTTTGAAATTCATAATGGCGTTGGTTATTTAATATATTTTATTGGACTTGTCCAACGTCTCTGTGTTTCAGCTACACAATGTTTCTGCAGCTGGACATACACCTTTCTGTTTTAAGTGATTATAAGTAATTTACTGTACATTGAAAATTGAAAGTTTAAGTTACACGCAACACTCCGCCTCCGAGCTAGCGGGTGACACAAGATAACGTGCGCTAAATGAGTTGGGATACTGAGTATACTACATTACAGTATTCTTAGGAGCTCGGTATGTAGATTAAAATAAAGACGTGATCTCTAGAACGGGAGTTGAAGAAAATTAAAAGAAGACTGGATGTATTGACGTTTGTAGTATGAAAATGTATTATGGTGTGAATTAATTCTTTTTAATGTTTATGAAATTACAAGTATTCAGTAGTGATAATGATATTTTTTTGGATTTGCGCAAGTGAATCCAATTAATAGGAAGACTTTGTTACATTTAATGGCGTTGGATTATTCATTTATTATAGTATTTTTAGGAATTGAAAAATCAGCACAATTTTTAAAATTTTTGAGGCTAATAATTTCTGTTTACGTTTATAAGTTTTTCTGAATTGAATGAATTAAAGTGTAACGAAAGTAGCCACCTCTAGTAAGAAACGTGCGCTCTCGGGTGTTGGAGCTCTATACTACTACAATACAGTCTATTACGGAGCTGCTCGGTATGTAGTACTCACTGTATGTAGTAGTTCTACGGAACACCTGTTCTCCTCGCACGCTATCTTGTGTCGCCCCGTTAGCATGGAGTGTTGCATGTATTTGTTGCACTATCAATATACAGTTTTTGTATTGTGCATGAAAGTAGGGTATTGCATTATTGAAAACATGATATAATTAACTGTAAATGCAACTTAAACTTTAAATTTTTAATGTAAATTATAAGGTAATCGCTTGAAAACGCGAGGAGTTTCTCCACCTCCAGAATTTTTGTGTAGTTAAACGCACAGACGCGTTGGAAAAATCCAATAAAATATCTATAATAATATTATAAAGAAGAGGTGGTTTCTGTATGTTTGTTTGTGGGTTTGTTGTGGCAAGTAAATGCGAAAAATACTGAACCGACCGGTTTGAAATTTTACACAAAGGTAGATCTTAAACTCATGCAACACATAGGCATACTCATTTCCTTAAAATCCTCTCGGGCTACGCCCTGTGAACGTCCTTTCAATGTTTACATTTTTAGAGAATGAAAATATAAAATTACTTGAATGTCAACAGCTGTGAATACTAAAATTTGACAGTTCGAGAAGGAGAAAGAGCTGCCGTGACCGTCCTAGGTTTCAATGTTTACATTTTCTAATGACAACATCCCTTTGCACTATATTTTGACAGTTCGGGAAGAAGAAGAAATAAAGTTGATTTTTCAGATAAACTGCTGGATCGAAATTAGTGAATTATTTGAAATAGCGGAATGGTAGATTTTAAGTTTTTTTCCGAGGACTGCCTCTATTACATTAATCCTTATCCTTTTCCAATATTTGACATATGTTACTTTGAAATGTTGTAGACACTCGTGTTTTGTCATTTTGTAAACAATGAAGAATTAATTAACAATACCTTAAATGTATCAGTAGAGCCTTTCAGCCTTTTTAGCCCGTGCGAAGAACAGGTACTTTGGCTAGTATTGAATAAAGTAATTGATTCCATCTGTCTTGAAGATGTTTGATTTGTAACATAACTTAATATGTTATTTTTAAATCATCACCGTTTTATTTTACTATTATTGAATGAACTTCAACATTCTTCATCTTAATTTAGGTTTCGTGAGGGGTTTCAAAATTATTTTTTTAATTACGTTGACGAAATATCAAACTAAACTGTGAGTTGGCTTAGTTGGTAGAGTGACGGAATCCAAACCTGAGTCAAGAATAGTTAATACGTTTTGTACACCTAGTACTGTGTCGGTTCACCCCTGACTTTGATGCATCCAATGTTCAGATCTGTAGTTTATCTGGACGGGCAAGTTTAGGTGAAAGTGACAGCTACTTAATTTTATAAATCTTCTAAGTTCAGAGAAGTTTTTTATGAGTTTAATAAAGATGAATTTATTCAAAATATAGATGGAGTGAAATTAGTTTTTGAATGAGGTTTAAAAAATCTTTGTTTTCCCTCTTTGTGAAACGTAACTAGTGGACAAGATTTACGATCTAAAACACTTAGATCTTTGTTGTAGAGCTTCCTTTCGAGGTGAACATTACTACACACGGTCGTAACATGGTTACTGAAAAGCAACTGAAAGGACGATATTAGTTTATAATATGATTTAATGTTTTCTATGTATGTAAAATGCTAAACAAAATGTGCTGTATTTTGATAATTTAACTATACGATGAATGGACTCAAAAGTCTACCCCTTCCCTTCCTGTCTACTTACTTTTTTCAAAGCTCAAAAACCATGGAATTTACAAAAAACATAGAATGAAAAAGGTACAAAAATTAATTGTATTTAAAAAATATAAGGTTTTAATAGGGTTTTAACACAAGTCAAAAATACGATGAAATTTTAGTAAAGTCACTACTTACCCAAATTGCCCATTAAAGCCTAAATTGGCAGTAGTAGTAGCCTTAGAAAAAAATTATTTTCTCTTTTGTCTGTGTTTTGACCCTATCAAAATTTTACATTCTCTTATAGAAAACTAAAATACGCTACTTTTTTGTTTTCAGTTTTTTTTTGTAAATTGCATGGTTTTTGGGCTTAGAAAATTTGAAATGGTCGCCATTTTGAAATAGTGAATAGTAGAAATTTTATGCTATTCAAAAATATGTCCTATTTGTACTTATGCACGTACCAAGTTTGAAGTAGGTACTTCCAGTGGTTCCAAAGTTATAGCAAGTTGTGTAAAAAACACATACACACCGACAAACGGAAAATGGAGCGAGAGAGGCCATATGTTCATAGGACATTTTTTGTTTGTTTTGACCTCAAAAGCGATATACCAAAGTTTTTCGGTGTTTTCAGACACACCCTGTATAGAGATAGAAAATATATTGAAAAGTAACTGGTAGATTTTTCGTTATATCAAGCCTAATTTTTACTTTCTCCCCTTATACATAGTATATGGAGAAAGTATTGTTTTCGTCAAAATTTTCGAATTTGAGTTGAGGGTGGTTATATCCGTTTTGGGGTCCCCTGAATCCAAAAAAGTGGGTTTTGACGTGATGTCTGTCCGTCCGTGTGTGTGTGTGTGTGTGTGTTTGTGTATGTGCCACAGCCTACCCGTTGGTCCGATTTAGATGAAATTTGGCATGTATCACGGTATCTCCAGGCGTTTTTTCATTTTTTTGAATTTTTGATTTTTAAGGGTAGTTCACCCCTAAAAACCTTAAAAAACGTGAAAAATCCAATTTTCTCAAAAACGGCTCTAACGATTTTGATTAAAATTTGACAGTTTATAGTGCAAAAAGTAAATAATAATTTGACACCACCCGCATATCTGTAAAGTTATGGGCTTTTAAATGTCAAAAAAATCAAATTTTTAAATTTTCAGCGAAAACAATAAAAGTAAAGTATAACTTGACTGGTACCATTGAAACCAGCTTAAAAAACTAAACAAATTAGTATTTTGAATTATTTGTCTACGACTAACGGTTCCAGAGAAAG
This sequence comes from Nephotettix cincticeps, assembly GCA_023375725.1. Taxonomy (NCBI): domain Eukaryota; kingdom Metazoa; phylum Arthropoda; class Insecta; order Hemiptera; family Cicadellidae; genus Nephotettix; species Nephotettix cincticeps. The sequence continues at coordinate 45,907,188 of CM041787.1, forward strand.
TTAAATTTACTGTCCACGATAAACGCAGTACGTTGTCTGAAAGCGCCCAATGTTATTCTTATGGAGAATATTAAAAAATAAATTTCTTCCTTACTTTCAACCGTTTTCCATGAAATTTGGTATGAAGTGTAAGGTCAAATAGAACAAAACCACTCAAAAAGCTTGGTATTGGGGGGGGTTCTGCAATTTGAACAATAAATTATTAAATGTTATTTAAATAATTTTTAAAACATTTATTTATAAGATGTTTTTTAAATTTATTGAGAAAGATGTGTCAGTCATTACCGTTTATTTTCTTTGAAATATATTATTAACGATGGCTGGTTATATTTATTTGAATTTTTACTGTAGAAATATTCCACCACGATTAATATAACATGTTTCACAACGTTTCAGGATCTGAAATTTGATCCCGTCATCAGGTGAGCTGGAACCTAGAATATAATAGGTTTATATTAGAATGTTAGTCAGTAACAACAGTAACAAGACTACAAGATCGCGCCACACTCATTTCTCATTCATACTTGACCTTGTGGTTGAGTCGCCATTTCAATAATCTAACGTAATCAAACAAGTTTAGTACATAGTCCGTAATAGACCGGTCGGTATACAGCTGAAAACAAGTGTTTAAAGCGGTCAAAATTCACATAAAGAGTCGTTTTAGAGATCTCAAGAAGTACTGTTCTTGTTCGTGTACAAAGTGAAAGTACTTTTAGCGAATTTCCCATAGGGAAGAAGCTATTACCGTAGGTCTCATGGTGAGACTTAAGCCCGGGACCATGTTATTTTTTCTTCTTTAGGTGCCCAGAGTCCAAAAACAATAGTCGTTAAATTTATATATTATATATATGTATATATATTATGTATTTATATTGTGTCTGTGCACGATAACTCTCGTAAAAATGGTCCGATCGAGACCAAATTTGGTAGACGTGTATTCCTACAAATGCTCGGACGAGTTGATAAACCAGACATATCGGTAAATGGTAACGGGTAGTTTGGGGGGGTTTTGTACCCCAAAATGGGGTTTCTGAGTTTTTCACAATGTATTTTTAAATTTTTAATTTTATATTTCACCATTGGAATCAGCTTAAAAAACTACACAATTAAGTTCCTTAAAGTTTTTCTCTATCTCCCACGGTTACCGAGATATTAAAAAATCTAAACACAGTACGTTGTATTGTGGGGCTCCAATGTTAATCTTATGGAGGATAGGGAAAAATTAATATTTCCCATATTAATCAATATTTTTGATAAAACTTGATATTTAGCTTCATGTGGTTGAGATCTATCCATTTATGCTTAAAAATCATAGTTTATGTGTTTTTAATGGCAGCAAACCTGCATACTCTTTTCCCATAATAATCATATAGGGAATAGGCATACTCCTTAATTTATGGACAGATGTTGATGAAAGTTGATATAAATGCTAAAAAAATTAATTGTTTACGCTAGAAACACCTACTTTCAGCCTTCCTCACAGCAGCAAACCTGCATACTGTTTCCCATGTTAATCTATGGAGAGTAGGCAAATAATACTCATATTTATTGACAGATAATGATCAAACTAGTCATACATTATTATTATTATGTTATTGATTTGGAAATTCGCTGAGTACGCAGGTCTGCTGCGACGGGGGTATTATTTTAAAGTTGTGTACGTAACTACTGTTGCTTGTTATATAATGTACGTTTTATTGACTGATTTGGATATTTTTTTCAGGTCGGACCAAATTATGTATGCCTTTTCCAGTTCACCTGAGGGCTGATCAGGAGGATCAAATTCCAGATTCAGAAACGTCGTGAAACTAAATAACCTGCAATAACAATCTAAATAACATTAAAACCTGTGTTTAGTGGATAAAAGAGAGTACATAAACAGTGCTATTTGGATTTTCCCTTTACCATTACCTATTATATGGAATTCTTGCATTGTTATCCAGAGATGTGTTGTTCTCACACCAATCACGTTCGCGCCCCTTAACAAAGGGAAGCTTATGTGCAGCACAGCCCATTAGTGCTGTAGAAGCTTATAGTAGCTTTGGCAAAGCATCGGATTACATGACAGGGCAAAGCATTCGCACATATATATTATGTAGCACTGTGTTACCTGTACTGCTTTAATAGTTTTCATCACAATGAGGAAAAGCGGTTGTTTAGCGAGGCGAAACTGACTTGAGTTTGGGCATGCGTTTAAGGATTGGGAAAAGTTGTTTATTTATAAAAACAGTAAGTTCACGGTATGTTTTTAAGTTCCAGTTTGTATGGTCTGGATGAAATATAGGCGTTTCATATCGCAGCGAATTGTTTAAACCGTAATAAAGTAATACATTGTGTAACCATGTCGATATGGTATGAGTAAAGTAGACCAATGTATATATATTTTTTAAGAAAACTAGCTAAAGTACCCGTCTTTTGCACGGGTAAAAAGGTTTGAGAGAGGATACCTTTTCTCTTCGGCATAAAATAAATATTCTAAAACATGTACATTTGATTAATAAAAATGCTTTATTAGAGGTAAAATACTATTCACATAAAAGAGGTATTTACTAATAGAATTTTATACCAAACATGATTTCAAAAATGTATAAACACGAGTGTCTACAACATGACAAACTAGGCTACTACGAGTTAAGTAAGTAATATTGGGGAAGGATAAGGAATAACGTAATAGATACATGCATCGGGAGAAAACTTAGAATATACAATTTTCGGAAATATTAATTTCAATCCAGCATTTTATCTGTAAAAATGAACTTTCTTTTTTCTTCTTCCTAGACTGTAAAAAGTAGTGTAAACACAAAGTAAAATTAGTTACTGTAAACATTGTAACCTAGGACATTCCCAGAAACTGTGTCTTCTGCTTCCAACTGTCAAATGTTAGTGTTCACAGCTGCTGACATTCAAGTAATTTTATGTTTTTATTCTTTGAAAATTAAAACCTAGGACGTTTACAGGACGTAGCCCCTGGGAATTTCAAAGAAATTAATATGCCTATGAGTTGCATAAGGTTGAGATCTACCTTAGTGTAAAATTTCAAACCAGTCGGTTTAGTATTTTTCGTGTTTACTTTTTACTACAAACGCTCAGACAAACCAACAAACATACAGAAACCACATCTTGTTTCTCGCGAGCAAAGCGAGTTTTGTCATGTAAACAATATCCATGAGCTATCCTGTCCGTTGCTCAAGGATAACGCTCTGGTCCAGTAAGGCAAATGTTGATCAAAACCAGTCACCGGCAGAAACCTTCTATTTATTGTTCCTCGCTGTCTTTAGCTATCCGCACAGACCCAAGGTCCAGTGATAGACAGACAGTCGAGGTAAAAAATATATGGAGTGGCCAATGTGTAAGCGCCAAACTCTGGGAAAGTGGTTTATGGGTCAAAATAAAGATAACATCAAAAATTATCTCTTTTCCAAAAACATTTTGATTACCAGATATCTGCATTTTTTTTACAAAATAATAATTATTTTCCTCACAATATTTAAACCGATCTGCATAAAATTCGATAAGTATGTTTAGAGATAAGAGACCTAATGTAGAAAAAATTTTATTTGGTCAAACTTAAAAGTACACAATGGCGGCCAGTTTAAACGTTCAATTTAGAATGGTGGGGAAACATTTAAAATGGCCACCATTTTGAAGCTTGAAATTGGGCAAAGTTGATTTTTTTCAACAGTAGTTCTCTTTTATTTAAACATACTTACTGAGTTTTATAGATATCGGTTGAACAATTTTTAAATTGTTGTTAAAAAATACAAGTTAGCGGATATCTGGTAAACAAAACGTTTTTGGAAAAACTTAATTTTTTTACCCATATAACCTTTTCTTAAGAGTTTAAAACTTTAATAAAAGGTACTAACTTAACTTGTTAATCAAAGTAATAAAATGTTATAATAAATAACGTTTCCTTATTATAATAATCGTATTTTTATACATATGTATTTACTATTTTCTACTTTTTCCTAACCGTTTATCCTATTTTAAGTTAATAGTTACTTAATTCTCTATTAACTTATTGGATTTTCCAATAAATCTGGTTCAATGATAAAAGCGTGCCTTATTTACAACATTAATACAAAAAATATATCAAAATTTAATTTCCACCAACATTTTTCGGTCTATTTCAGATACAGTCTGTTTAACCGATGTTTTGCGACTACTGTGATGCAAGTATTACTGGAACAAAGTGAACATTGTTCTTTAGGGATAAAATCCAATATTTTGAGACTAACGAAAACCATTCAGTCGTGCGGAATACAATTAATGAAGGGCATGCGAAGGCACAATTAGATTTGACAAAACGGAAATGCGAAATTTGTGCGACGAAACAGGAAGTAATTGGAACCATGAGTGTGAGGAAAGAAATTTAGGGAAAGGGGTGAGAAAAGGTGGTGAGACATTTTAGGAAAATGACAATTATTAATGGGGGTTTACCTCCAAGGCGAATCCCTTGCTAACAATCTGAGCGGCAAAAACTGGCGCCAACGCGGGAGTCCGCCGTTACCTGTCGGGCTTCCCGCGGTAATTGAGAAAAACGCGCGCCGGCGGGAAACTGTGCCGGGAATTAATTACCTCCGGATTAAGCCTTCGCTTATGAAATTATCGCTTTACCATAAAACCTTTTTGTGGGTTTTACAGACTGGTCGTACTGGAAATCTCTTCAAGACCGAGGAAAATAATTTATTGAAAAATTTTAATTGGTTCACTTCATTCTCGTCATTCTCGATTATTTAAGTATTAGTGTGGGTTGTTTGCGCGATATAAATCTTTAAACATAAGAAGTGTAAGCCCCTAACTCCAGAAATTTTATTACTATTCGTACTCGGAAAGAATGTTGGATGTCGATGTTGGAAGAACATCGACTGGGACTGTGGCGCGTCTTGTAATTCAACTACTTGGAGGTCACGATATGTTGATAGTTATGAGCGATGGTTGGTGGATGTGATATTCTCTGATGTGGATTAACGTCCGCACTATTGAATACTAAGTCCATCGTCAAATACCATCATCATGGATAGACTAGTGAATGATGTGACTAAGTCGTGTCAAAAAGTGACCATTAAAGCTGCTGACGAAAGGTAACTTAAAACCATTAGTCTAGTCTCGCAGCTCAGGGGCAAAACGCAAAACATAAGTCGTGAAAAACTATATATGAAATTTAAGAGGATTTAAACTGAGTTTTAAAATGTATAAAACAAAGAAAAATAATTTTTTTTCATTTATTAAATATCCGACTGGAATTAACTGCGCGTTTACCCGGAGGGTAGTCGGGAGTCGTCTGTCTCTCTCGTAGTGTTTCGTTTAAGAGCTCGGTCTGAGTTACGGCTCTAGCCACTCAGAGCCCTTCCTGTGTGCGGTGGCCCCTTTTAGTTGGTCGACTCGCTCCTTTTAGAAGTGGTACATGCCATCTCTGATGTTGACACGGTCTAATGCTAGTCATAGACAACGGCTTTAACTTAAAAATGCTAAAACTTTAGTCAGTTACAAAGAATATTTCTTTATGTTGCTGTGGTTAACTAAAAAAATAAACTCTTTATTTTCCAGAACGTACGAAAACGTGTTTACACAAAATTGATAAATTATTATAACAATTTTTTAAAAACTTTAAAAACTCATAATAACTCAAGTACTGTGCACAGGCGTAATCAAATATTTAACAGAGTGGTGAAAATTTACTTTGATAGCAACATGCCGAGTCACTCCAAACTCAATAAATCACATAAATCATAAATAATTATTGCCAAACGAAATACAGTAAAACTACATTAACCTAAAGATAATTATTTTAAGAAGCCATATAACCTATCCCCTCAAAGTTAAAAAAAATTAAAAACAATGGAATCAAAAAGATTTATGATCACCACAAACACATCAATAGGATACAATAACAATACATGAGTTTTCGTTATGTTTAAAAAGGTAATAATGAAACGATTTACTTTTTACTAACAATTAACACAATTATTTAATTTGTATTCCTTTGTATTTTCTAGAAAAATTACTTAAAACCCGTATATCACCGTATGAATATTTTCACATAATCTTTTGTCAGAAAATACGTTTTGAGTTTTTGCTGATAGAGAAGAATGCTGATAAAGGATTGTTCATGTGTAATGAAATGCGTCGTTTTATCGTTACAAGAATAATTTTTCATTTTGTGTCAGTATCACTAACTATACGATAGTCGTAAACAAATGGTTGAACTGTCAAATTGCAGCTAAAGTGAGTATTTTACAATTTTATCCCGAAATTAAATTTAATTTTAAGTTATTGGGTGTAATTGTATTGGTTATCAAAATTAAATAAAACTTAGCGGATTTCTTATGGGAAATTGAACCATTCACATGACCCGCACGGTGACAGTTAAGCCCGGGACCATGGTAGAAGTGTACTATTTATCCCCTTGAAGATAAAATGTGGTTTTCAACTTTTTCAAGTACGATATAGATTTTGAAAAATAAAACGATTTTGTATTATTAAGTTCAGCTAAAAAACACACACAGTTTAGTATTTTAAAATCATTACTCTAGTTCATTCGGTTACTGAGATATTCAAAATGAGAAACTCTGTATCTTGTCTAATGTTAATCTTATGAAGAATAACTATAAATCAAGAAATCAATTGTTTACTTAAATATGCTATCAAAAGTTGGTAAGCAAGTCCATCTAGCTACGTTTTTTTTAATTCACCTCTCAAAACCCCAAATTTAATGTTTTTTTTAAGGTGCGTTTACATTAGCTCGAGCTCGCATTCGATCTGCGAGGGAATGGCAGCAAACCTACGATGGAGAAAAGACAATTTGTATACCTCGCTTAGTCATTGACATAATGTGATAAAATTTGGGGTCTGTTTTTACTAAGGTAACAGCTTAATATAAGCATATTACCATGTACAACAACCATTATTGCTGAAAACCTTCGTAATCAGTACTATTTGATTACTATGATGGTAACCTACATTTATAGGTGGCCATTTAAAAAAGTAAAAGTAATTGTGTTCATACGTTGTAAACTGAGATATAAATTATAAATTTAGAGGTGCACAGAGAGGCACGACTGTTTTATATCAGGTTATAATTAACAGTGGATGAGGTCGTGAATACAGTCGGTCCGATAGTTTGCTTGTTAACTTGTGTTCGACTCCGAGATCTCGCAGTACAATAGTCCACTATGATGGGATGATAACATTGTTCCCAGAAGTTATCTTGCTTCAGTACCTTATTGAACACTTTAGGGCCCCGGTTCCTATTGTCTCGGCTACACCGTCACACCATTCCGAGGACTAACCAAGTTTCTCAGCTGTGTTGAAAATTAATTTGTTTCATATATTAATTGCCCTACGGTGGATTTGAAAACATTTTTTCTAACTGTCATGCGGTTACTGTCTTTTATTGGATAATACGGTAATATAAAACTGGAAAAAAATGTTACCTCAATATTTTCTACAATATAGAGTAATCTAGAATATACGTTATATACTCTGAAAGATTTTTTTCATTTTTTATAGGTAGGACCTATTTTTCCCCAGAAATGAATATTTTGCTCGACTACTTTTGTTACATTTTATTTTTTTCTAATTTTCTTTAACTATTTTCTCGTTTTTTCCAATTGTTAACATTTATTTATTTTCTTTGGCAATGTTTACAATTTTCATTTTATATTTAAATTTTTTCTATCAACGAATTTACACTTGCTTTAACATTTTGCCCAGAACAACAAACCGCATTTAAATTAATACCTGAATTTACGAATATACTCGTACCCATAGGGGATCTATAAGTAAATTAAGGGTGATATTGTTTTCAGTCTTTATAACCATATGACGGCAGAATTTCAACGTTTATGCGATGAAAGTCTACGAAATGATCAACTGTACAAGATTAAAACGAATTAAATAAACAAAAGGAAATGGAAATACACAAGGAAGTGGATATGTTTAATTTTATATAAAAAGCAAGACCTTAAGAATCAAGAGTGGTAAACATTTTACCAAGCAAATTGTGTGTGATTTAATTTTAGTTTTAATTGCTTATAAAGATTTAAGTTGCCCATTTTTAGACTGTTAAGGCCTTTATCAAACTGTGTAGAATAGCGTATTTGAAAAGCGTGGCTTTTAAAGAGTGCAAATGATCACGATGAGATTAATTAAAGTATAGAAATATTTTATCTGTGAGTGTAAATCAACGTAAATGCACCAGGTGCAGATTAAAAGGGTTTATAAAAGCAATTAAAAGGATGAAGAGACCGTCGGTCGGGGAAGATAGGGCGGTGGGGTTTAGCACGCAAAACGCATCGACGGTTTGGGTGAAGAGTTTTAAGATGATGCGAGCAAAAAATCGACTGTTAAAAATGATCAGATTAACGTTCAAGTGTCATTTTAGCACAATTACACCTTCCTATCAATTTGGAAATTTCGTATAAAGATTATAAAAAAAACTACTTATGCGTTTGAGCCTAAACTTTAGAAACGTGCATGGGTAGCACAGCTATTTTTACGTGACATGTACTACTGTACAGTGTATCTTCAAAGCTACACTTTTCATCTAATCGTTTTAGTCTATAGAATCTTAAAGGTTTAAAAAGTGTTTAACGTTGTGCAAACAAATTGGAATATTATGTTATATAGGTCTTTCAGAAACGTACGATAACGAAAAGACATAGAAGTGAGTCCGTCCTTTGTATGGTGTTAAGAAGAAAGGCACAATATTGCTAATATTGACCTGAAATCAGTATTGTAAAAAATAAATAAATTTTAATCCCTCTAAACAGCTGTCAATATAACCATATGATGTCACGAACCAAATGACGTCACAGTTTCAAATTTTGGTCTCGCTAATTGCCAACACATCCCCCAGAGTCATGTGAATAAAAATAATAATTAAATTGTTCAACTCAATTATTTAGTGTTATATTTAAATTAGATTTATCTGAAAATCTATGTTAAAGATAAAATTAATAAAGTATGATTTTAAAATAAGTATTGAATGTTCAACGTAAACAACCTAATATTGGTTTTATTTCGATAAGCTGGTTATTTTTTATGTTAAATCACTTTAATGTGTATCACATTTTTAGTATAAACTGACAGTAAGCTTATCTTTTGCACTGGTAGTATTGTTAAGGAGTATAATACGTATTATCATAACTATTATATTACATAGTACGATTTAGTTTTACAATCAATAATCGATTTGAGCAATCCAATATTGGTTTTTGATTTTAGTTTGATTACTTATTTGATGTTTTATGTTAAAGCACTTTAATAGATAAAATGTTTAGTAAAACGTTAAAAATTTGGTTTTCAGATTAGTGCTTTTTTGTGGGTCAGTTTAAAGTTAACAGACACCTCCAAAAGATACTAAGTGTTACAAATATACTCGATTAGGTTTACTGAAATACAGATCGACTTACGGAAACAATCTGAGATACAGAAGACATATTTCGGCTTTTTTGCGAGCATAAAACGTGTAAATGTCCAAAACTATCATATTTCCAAGTGGTATACAAACAAAACTCTATTTGTTATAGATATGACTATCTGTTATGCACGCCCCGCGCCCCGCCCTGTATTGGGCAAAGTTGTAGCGGGCCGGGCGGGTTCGCTCGCGGTATTAGGGGTGTTAATATTTAAACACCATCTGTTGCGACCGTCGAGCTCTCGGGTGGTGGGGGGTGGTGCGGCGGAACTTTCTACCTATCATCTTGCCGATGCGTACGTTTCTTTTACGAATTGAAAGTTGTTTGTGGGGTTTGGTTGTGATAATTATAAATTTATTACTGTTTAGTTTGCTTTACGAGATGTTTCGCTCTATCTGAGATGGCACGGAGTCTCTAGCACATCCATCGTCTTGGATTTTAGTCCAGTAAACAGATTAGATTATATTACCTTTCAAATGGTGGCCTACTCAGATAAGTATAAATGAGAAATGAGTATAAGATGATTGTGGCGCGATCTTGTAGTCTTGTTACAGACTAAAAGGTTGACATGTTCTTTTGACAGGACTTTTAATTCCAACAGCCAATTAGATTAGATTAGATTATTGAAATGGTGACCATACTACAACGTAGGTATTTTAAGCCAAGTATGAATGAGAATTGAGTGTAAGATGATTGTGGCGCGATCTTGTAGTCTTGTTACTGGCTAAGGCTGAAATGTTCCTTAGACATGACTGTTAATTAATAGCCCAACAGCCAATGGCAACTAAGGGACCTACAGTTTAACGTGGAATCCGAACCACGGCCTCTGAATTACGAATTGGTCTAATTATGAGGATAGTCTTTTGTGGATTAACGCAGTATTCAATAGTGCGGACGTTAATCCACACAAGAGAACACTACACCCACCGACTATCTATCACAACTATCCACAGTTCGTGACCTCCAAGTAGCTGGATTACAGGATGTCGCCACCATCACAGTCAATGTCATATAAGGGACCTTCAGTTGAACGTTGGGTCCGAATCAAAATTTTGCCGAACTGGCCTAATAATGAGAATGGTCTTTTCATGTCAATGTAACACTCAATAGTGTGGACAGTATTCGGAAACTTGCCTTTATTCTAATAAAAATTTTAAAATTAACACATTGGATTAATTTAAAAGAATAATATGTTTATACAAATTGTAACCATCGATCAATGCGATAGAATGTTAACCAAGTTGATTTTAATTCGTGGTTTTATTGTGCCGTGCTCTTTATTTGGGAGCAATATTTTTGCAAAGATGAATTATTAGGAATAGTTTATCATTATAACTATTATTATTATAGTTTATTATATCTGTTTCCCATGATCTCAAATTATTTGACAATAAGCCTGACTACATCGGACTTAAGCTACTAAACCAAATTCCACCCCACATAGCCCACATTAAGAGTTTTAAAAAAATCAGACGTGACCTCAAAAGATATTTAATTGATCAGTGCTATTATGAACTCCCTTTTTACCTCACCTAGACTGATTCTCAACCAGATCATAAACAATCCATAGCCCGCCCTAATATAATCCAACTTAATCATTGTGCATTTTTTCCTCTTCTCTTCCTACTGCTTTTGATACTGGCAGAATGACAGTATCAATTAGATGTGCCTACAAAGGAATATAAAGACTCGTAGGAAATTTGACTGGTCCTAAGCTTGGCAAGGTGTACCGGGGCGACGCTGGATATTATTATTATTATTATTATAACCCAAACAACTAGACATAAACACAGATGTATAGGTCATGAGCAAACCTAAAATCCCGCCAAACCTAATATCAGTTGGTAATCTCTGACCGGTGACATTATTTATTCAAATAAAAACTTAATAAATAAAAAAAAGAAAAATTTTAGGTTATTTTAAAATTTGGTTATCTTTTGAAATTGGTTAAATTCTATTTTCTACAGTTAACTTGCCAGCTGTCGTAAAATGCCAAGTTGTTATGTAGTAGGTTGTAAAATAAAAAATAATTCCTGTGTTCGTACAAAACCAATTAGGTTAGGATCAATCGTCATTACATTTGAAAGATTTTGACATTTCTAACAGCTGGTTTGTAAACATAAACATTTCCGTACCGGTGACGTCACCGGTTTTGTCCACGTGACCTTTACCTCTGTGTACATTCTAGTTACCTTGCATGTACACATTTAGTAAAAAATAGATAAAGTATGAATTACCTGTACAATGTAAGGTAAGCGTTGAGTTGTCTTCTTGACGTTGCCATAGTATCACGTTCTTATCTTGATTCCATCTGAAACATCAAAATGAAATTTGTATTTATTGAATATAGCAAACCATTACTCACGCCTCGTCTGTTAGTTTAACTCTTACATTATGGCGATTAAGGTGGGATGAGTATTATAAAATAAAATAACATACTCGTGTTTGATCTTTTTTACATTAGTTATGATTTTTAGTCAAAGATTTTGATTTATTTATGAAATGTGAAACGATTATTTGTGAGATGGAAATACGTATTTTCGAAATAAATTGAGAATATTTTTATTTAAGTGTGCCTAAGTAACTTGAAAATATATGGTCGAAATTTACCAATTAGTTAATTTATTATATTTAGTAGTATGTACAAATATATTTCCTCCCTTGTATTTGTGTACAAATAAAATAGAAACAATTAGTAATTTTATTTATATAATAGTTTTTAACAATTTTTCGATACATTTTACCTTATTTTCAGCTTATTGTCTGTTCGACGTCAATAGTAAAATTTTTTTAACTATTTAACATCGACCTGTTGTTACATACGTAATAAATTAATAGTCCCATAACAAATGGCGACTTTTTGGTGGCCTTTGAGAACGAGGTGGTCGCTTTACCCCTATAATACCAATATTATTGGAAAAATGGTTATTTGTAGTCCCTTTGAATTAAAATATATGCACTTCAAGTTTCAAGATGTTTTGTCAAGAGTTTTCCAGTTTCACTTTCAGTATCCGCTGCGGTCTTGGGGAAGTTTCCCCGTCGACAGTTAGTGGAAGTTGGGAGCGAGAGCGAGGCCATTGTCTCTGTGGCCGTAGGCGCCGCCCGCCAATCACCAACCCCTGGAGCTAATAATTGATGACGTCACCGATCCACGTCATCAATGTTCGATGGAATCCCATTGTTGCCAACCGTGTGATGTGAAGGAGACGGCGAAGTGCCGCGTTGTCACGTGCGCGATCTAATTTATATCATATTGAGCGTTTCGATAGCTTTAAACTTATACTTTATACTTTTAACTAAATTGGCAACCTTCCCAGGTAGGTATTTCAAGCGAAATATAAATGAGAAATGAGTGTAGGATGATTGTGGATGATTCACCTCACAGGGGATTAAAGACGAGCCCTATAGGGCTTCACAGGGGCTAGACGTAGTAAACTTAAGTAGAACACGATACAGTTGACGGTTGAACAGACGTGTCCGAGATGGCTCACCTCGTTGGAAGATATTTTCGAGATTGAATCACTCACAAGGAAATTTCCTGCAAGTGCCATGCCATGCATTCGACTGGGACGGTGGCGAGTCCTATAATCCATCTACTGGGATATCACAAACTGTGGATAGATGTGATAATCCCAGGTGTGGGCTAACTTCCGCACTATTGAATACTACGTTCATCCGCAAAAACCATCCTCATAATTATACAAGTTCGTATTTCAGAGGTAAAATTGGTTTGGTTAAACTATAGGTCCCAATACGGCTGTTGGGATGGTAATTAACAGACCTGTCTAGTAGGCTTAGTCAGTAACAAGACTCACTCAGTTAGTTATTTAGTTCCTGAAATGGTGGCCATGGTTCGGATTCCACGGTAAATTGTAGGTCCATTAGTTGTCATCGGCTGTTGGGCTATTAATTAACCTGTCTAAGGAACATGTCAGCAACAAGACTACAAGATGGCGCCACTATCATCTTACATTCAATCCCTATTCATACTTGGCTTAAAATACCTACATTGTAGTATGGTTGCCATTGCAATGATCTAATCTAATCTTATCTATTAAACCTACTTTAAGTATAACTAGTATTGGTGGTGAATAATTGGAGTCTTAAAGTAAAAAGGTTGGTGGCGGTGAATTACTAATCTTATATACTAATCTTGTATGGTCTCTTTGACGTTATAAGTCGTTGCCCATAATTCAATTAAGGACAGTCGTACCCTAGTCGACCCATTGTTCAACGCTTCAGTCAAAGCTGTTCTCCTTGTCTGAATCCTGTTAAACCTCAGCGATTCCTTGCTAATGATGTCGGTTGTATGTATCTTGTGCGCATCGCTTGTATAGGCCTATCTCCTTATGTTAAAGCGGCTCAAATGAGCGAGTGCTAAGCGGTTGGTGTCGGGCGCTTTGTGACGTCATTGTGTGTCGTATCGCAGCATTTTGGTATTGAGAATTTTCGGATTTTCGATATTGATTACGATATGAAACTTCAACGATACAATGATGTTGTCACAAACAACATTTCGATATATAATCGACAATGTTTTCTAAACTTCTAAGGTGATGCAAATCCTTACTTATGTGTTTTACATTACCTTCGACTCGTTGATTCGTGTTGTTTGGCCGGTGTTCTGTGTTTAGTTATTTCATTACAAGTTTTCATTTCTAGATGACGTTATTTTTTGCTAAACTCTAATTTCATTTTATTTTTTACAGGTAATCAAGCTTTGGAAGGCACTCCTTGGTATTCTCTAAATCGTACGTTATCATATTGTGAAAAGATGAAAGTATAACAACGAAAAATTGAAAATATTTATTAGAAATTTAAAAAATAGTATAAAATTAAAAATAGATACATACAGGGTGTTCCATATGTAAAGTAGCTTGAAAAACATGGAATTAATGGCTTAATTTAATAATTAAAGCTAATGATCGATGTCATGGGGTATTCGTGGTTCGATTGTTTTGACAGTTACACCATTTGATTTGAAATGAAAGAGCTACAATAAAGCATTCTTGATATTTTTCGATAAAAGTTCCAGTTTTCTGGTGAATTTTAATTAAAAATTAAAATGGCCGCAATTTAAAAAAATGTTTTATCTAACTAAGCTGGTTATTTTGTCATAATTAAGTCTTGACCAAAGAAAGAACCATACCAAGTATGAACCCAATCGATCAAACCGTTCTTGAGTTATAAATTATTTTGTAAAAAACCAAGATGGCGGATATCTGGTAAACATAGCGTTTTTTTCGAAAAAAGTTATTCTTGATTTTCTATTTATTTTGTATTTTGACCCATTAAACCATTTGACAAATTTTGGTACTTTACATATAGGACACCCTGTATTATATGCGACTAGTTTAAATTTTTTAAATTATGCATTCCTCTGTAACGTAGATCATATTCTGATTAGTTTACACAAAATCGTTTTATTTCCTCAAGAAGGTTATGAACCACTTCTCAAAAATATATGTAAAACTTCACATCAAACTAGTTATGTAATGTTGACAGAAATAAAACAATTAGGGGTTTAAATGTTGCTTCATGAAAAACTAATCTGGGTCAAAACTTTTTCCCACAATAAAAATTTCACAAAGGGTTTGAGTGTCTCTCTTGTGCAAAGTGAGTAAATAATTAACGTGAAGGGTAATTAGTTGACGGAAGTGTCGCTATCTGGTTGGGAAATGAGAAACCTCTCGCTCGCGTTCCCGCCAAAGCGCCACGCGCCCTCAGCTGATACCAACTTTACCCGCTTCGTAATATTTCCGGACGGGAAACGGAAATTGTCTTGAAATTAACACGTGAATGATTTACACGTCGTGCGAGTGTTGTTGTCGCGACTGTTGCAAGTCGCGTGTAGTGGTAAATGATCGTATTTACACATCATGTTTCTCGAATTGGGTCTTATCTCAATTTTCGTCTGTCTGTCTTTCTGTACCGCAGAAAAAGGAATTTGTGTTCGTCTTCGCCAGCGTGAAAACTAATGCACTCCCAATGGTGAAACTTCTTCGCACAGTGAAAATAATTTAATGTGTTCTAAAAATCCCAGTTTTGAGCATTGTTAGTCAATAGTCTTTATTTACAAATTACATTTGTTTACATAACAATGTAACAAATATCATGTATCGTCAAATGTATATAGCTAACTACTAAAAACATATTTTTCGTCATAAGGCTAAAATGCATAAGACTATCCTCATAATAAGACCAGTTCGTAATTAAGAGGCAAAATCTTGGATTGGATCCCACGTCATGCCGTAAGTTCCTTAGATGCTATTTCTTGTTTGGCTATTCATCAAAAGGAAAATGTAACAAGACTACAAGATTACGCCACAGTCGTCTTATACTCATTTATCATACCTGGGTAGGCTTCCATTTTAGATTGGTAATATGAAAGAGATGTTTTATAAAAAATTAAAATTTCCTAAACTGTTAAAAAGTTTTCAGATAATGCTATTCTGGAAATAACTTAAACTATCGCAATTCTCACGATTGGTTTCGGCTTTCGACGCAAGAAATCTAGCGACGATGTCGGAAGGTTTTGTCGGGTATATATTTAATCAGGAGGACGCGAGATGCAGTTACTGTTGATTTCATCGTTAATCTTTGAGCGGGACAACCAAAAACCGGCTCGGAGGACCGTTCTGGCGTATCAATCAACTCGGAGGCCGCAAAAACTGGCAAACAGGGAAGGTTTTGCGTCGAGCTCAACAGTGTCTTGTCGCAAATAGCGTCCTGTAGATTGTTAGCTTTCATGTTTATATTGTGTATCGAGTTTGATATTTGCAAAATGGTGAGCTTTATCGGTACTTTTGTTTGGAATGTTCTATAGTTTTTTGTATGTTTTGTAAATCGTACATTTTAGGGATAAAGATATTCGAATATTTCGTGTACAAAATTCAATTATTGCTTTCTTATTATTTGCTTAGTGCTAATGCACCCGTTCTTTACTTTTTGAATACAGTAATACCACTTTAGACATGGATGTGTCTTAGGTCTTGGGGGCGGGCAGGAGTTGGTAATTCGCGATACCCAAATTTGAAACAGTGTTGTACAGATACAAGTCGTAAATTAAATTTGAATACAATATTACTGCGCGTCACTGATGTATTTCTCAAAAAGTGTGACAAAATTTTTGAAATGATATTTTTCATCTTTATTTCTCATACGTTTTAGCCTATTTAAAAATTATGAAAAAGTAATGCAAATTTATTAATCAATCCAATAAAGGACTACATTAGATTAGATTACATCATCGGACTTATACAAGGACTTACCTTATATATAAAGTGTCTTCATTAATCAATCACCTTCTAGGTTTTGGATGAATGTTGTGATGAGTGTGGCGAGCAAATGACATTTCCTGTAACACGAAACAACTGGTTCAGTATCTTAAAAATTAAATAAGTCTTTCCCTATTCACTTAATTGTTTATGAAATTTCAACATGATTATTGATAGTTCATGGCTTGTAGTTTATAATTATTGTACTGTTAGGAATCATAGGGTTTTACCGTCTGTTAGTTTAGACGCTAAGCGGTTAGGAGTGAATAATGTAACATTCGAATATTGGCAATATTGTAATATTATATTGTATCGGGGAATATTGTCGCTTATACATGATACGACGTCATTTTAGTCTAGTTTGCCGCCATTATTACCATGTTGTCTGGTCTGCCAATCTTCGATGACATGAGGCAGGCGACGATTGGTCACAATGTCGCTGAATAAACGTCATTGATATCAGATTCTGTATGCGATATTAGCTTTTTCCTCATATCTGAAAATTCCCAGTGACACGTGTCGAACAAGTACTGTCCACACCGTTGTTTTACTTTATAACGTCGTTTTCGTCTGGGTACATGTAATAATTACGTATTATTTAGATTCTTAATGCGGACATTTTCCATCACGATATTATGTAAAACAAAGTTTCACGACGTTTACGTTAGTAATTACGTTACGTTTTAATAACTACGGTTTGGCCAGGGCTCCCACTCTCCGGTGATAGAGACATTCAAATATTTGCAACACTGTCGTTGAACTACTTTTTAACGGCATTGTTGTCTGTTCAATATCTGCTAGAAACAATAATTAACGTTTGGTCAGTGCTGCCAACACCCGGCGACACGTGACGTTCAAATATTGGCACCACTGTCGTTGAATTGCTTTTTAACGTAATTTTTATAGACACAATATCTGCTAGAAATAATAAGCAACGTGTGGTCAGTGCTGCCAACACCCGGCGACACGTGACGTTCAAATATTGGCACCACTGTCGTTGAATTGCTTTTTAACGTAATTTTTATAGACACAATATCTGCTAGAAATAATAAGCAACGTGTGGTCAGTTCTGCCAATCTCCGGCGATAGTGACATCAAATATTGGCAACACTGTCGTTGAATTGCTTTTTAACGTAATTATTATAGACATATTATCTTCTAGAAATAATAAGCAACGTGTGGTCAGTGCTGCCAATCGCCGGCAACACAGTCAGATCGCTTTGTGATATTCGATCTTACCATTAGACAAGATGTGATAATCGCTGTGTGGTTGGGTCAACTAATCCCTTATGGCATGTGATGTTAGGATATTGGCAACACTGTCGTCATGTTTAAACCCATCACGCTACGTTTCGGTTTTTGAGTTCTATGATTGGTGCTAGTTGCTTCTTCATAATGAGACCGCAGATTCTGGTTTTACGTCATCTATACAAATAAAGTTAGAGATTTTATTTACATTATCATTTATTTAATTACTAGCCAAAGTACCCGTTCTTCGCACGGGCTAAAAAGGCTGAAAGGTGTGTAGGCTCTACTGATAAATTTAAGATATTGTTAATTAATTCTTCATTGTTTACAAAATGACAAAACAGGAGTATCTACAACATTTCAAAATAACATAATATGTCAAATATTGGGAGAGGATAAGGATTAATGTAATAGATACAGTCGTCGGAAAAAAAACTTAAAATCTACCATTCCGCTATTTCAAATAATTCACTAATTTCGATCCAGCAGTTTATCTGAAAAATTAACTTTATTTCTTCTTCTTCCCGAACTGTCAAAATATAGTGCAAACGGATGTTGTCATTAGAAAATGTAAACATTGAAACCTAGGACGGTCACGGCCGCTCTTTCTTCTTCTTCTCCTTCTTCTCGAACTGTCAAATTTTAGTATTCACAGCTGTTGACATTCAAGTAATTTTATGTTTTCATTCTCTAAAAATGTAAACATTGAAACTTAGGACGTTCACAGGGCGTAGCCCGAGAGGATTTTAAGGAAATGAGTATGCCTATGAGTTGCATGAGTTTAAGATCTACCTTTGTGTAAAATTTCAAACCGGTCGGTTCAGTATTTTTCGCATTTACTTGCCACAACAAACCCACAAACAAACATACAGAAACCACCTCTTCTTTATAATATTATAGATGATATTTTTGATTATTTTTCCGTTTTACATCCCAAAAAACCTAATTGGGTCTTTCCTTGATTGTTTTTGTTTTTTTTGTTACGCTTCTACGTGAAAGCGAGAGCATTAGTTTTACAGAATATGTGATATGTGAAGTTTTTTAACAGAAAAAATACCCATCTTTCAAATTAAAATCAAAATTAGTTTTTTTTGTTTACATTGATAGTTATTTGAAACGTATTTTTAGAACTATACTATGTTAAAATGTTATCTTAATGTATGACGAATTTTCTGCATAATAATGAATTTGTCTACTTATGAAATATGGGTAAATCGTTTAGCTGAACATTTTTATCTCTTTTTTTGTATAAGAACTATTTAGGTTTATGTTTTATTTTGGTAATAAATGTCTTGCTTGAAATATTGTAAATAGTGAACATTGTGTGTGACCGATATAGCATTTCGGTATAGCATAACTTCATAATACTAGGCTGATAGATCAATAAAGTAGCTTTTTATGATATTTAGTGCTGTTTACATGCATTCAAAATTCAATAAAATTCATAAATTCATAATTCTATTAATATGTTTTTGTTTTCAAACACTTAATTAATTTCGAAATTTCTCTCTTGTACTGTATATATGTAAGGTCTCCATAATAAAAAATGAAGGTACAGTCTGGTGACAAGACGAATGGACCTCGCAGCTGTTGACCAATAATTATCTCTGGTCATTTTTCAACGCCACCTTCCACTATCACAGAATTTCGCTACACTGGGTTACTTGTGTTCCCTTTTTGGGTTTTGGTTGGTTTTTTACAGTAATATTGTCTACGGTTCCTTAGTTTGAGCAGAGGTTTTGCGTGAAATGTGAACTTTTTTGAAAAAATCAAAAGGTGTTTAACATTTAATTTATTTTGGTGAAATACTTTGTTGAACACTACCTCCAGATGGCGTGACATGGTGTAAGAAAGAAAAATGACAATGAGCTTGAATCCGAATTCTTACAGTAAACAAAAAATACTAATAACAAATCGGTCAAGTACGTGGCCGCTCCATCTGCGTCGTAGTCTTGGTGTACCATCGTGTGGTCTTGGAAGTTGTTCGGTGAGGGAGTTTGAGTGACGGTATGTTCTATCGTGTGTGTTATATGAAGTGTCTTAGCGATTTGGTCGAAAAATGGAATGTACAAGAATTAGTTCAGCATGTATTTATGTATTCATTTTCATATATATAAACAAATCATAAAAGAAAGAAATAATACATACTAACACACTCCACCAATTTAAATTATCAAAGGATATTTAATTACATTTACAAATTAAGATAATCATATTAGGTTATAAATTAATACTTCTTGATAATGGAATGTTTCCCAAAACATGTTGAAGGAATAATTAATATGTTTTCAAAGTGTACACGGTTTACTTATTTAAATATAATTATATTAGTAGCCCTGTTTGATGAACTAAACAGATAAATACACACACACACACACACATATATATACTTACGGTAATAGCCTCTTCCCTATGGGAAATTCGATAAAAGTTACAAACAACTTATATACTTGGATTAGGATATTTTTATAAAGTATCATTTTGTAGTAAAAAAAATCGTATTTTTCTTAACTTTAAATTTTGTTTAAATTCCTAACAGCCAGAGAAAAAAAGATGGCTTAAGTTTAATAGAAATCACAATCTTTTACGAAGGAAGGGAAGGGAGACGATTATCAACAAGAAACGCTTAACTTTTTTTGAGTGGCTTTTAAATTAAAAAAAATTATCAAAATAAGTAAAGGTGTCAAATGCTTCGTAGATTCCTGTCCACATCCTACATTTCTTTTGTCACGTAGCGACTAACCCCCTCCTTAACTCATGGTCTGACCTACTTATTAGCCTGTAGCAGGTCATCAAAACAAGTCACTGTTCAACAACAGTTCCGGTCTTCGCACACAGCATGCTTAAGTACTGTAATTCAATATTGTACTTTCCGAAATTATTCTCTCCATAAAAATGTTTTTTTTTATTTTACAATCATTTTGTTATAAAAAGAAAGAAATACTAGTGTATATAATAAATTTTTTTTAGGAATTTTTTGTTAAGAATATTTAACCATAAATACATTTTAGGTATAAATTATAATTGGTAAAAAATGTCAATTTTTTTAAGTTGTTTATAGGGACATTTTTCTGTATTTTCTGTAACATAAGAAAGTTTGAAACTTTTTTTACAGGTAAATAAAAAAAACAAAATAAAAATAAGTATGAAAATTGTATACACTTCCACATATTAACATTCATTTTTTACTTTAAATTCTACATAAAATATTGATGTTGTTTTTGTGACTATTAGAATTTGTAAAAAAGAAAAAAAATGAATATTAGAATTTTTTTTAACTGTTTTTAAATTAAAGTAAAAACATAAAATGTATCATAAAAATAATTGGTAAAACTGTCTTTTTTTTTTTATTTTAAATTTTTAATTTTTTCTACATAAAATTTCATATAAAACATTTTTAATGTTTATAGTTGAAAAATAAAAATGTTTAAAAAAAATATTTTTTAACTATGTAAAATTTTCCGTTCATAAATCATTTCTAAAAAGGTAACTAAAAAATTGTGTTTTAAAGTTTTTTTTAGTTTAAAATTAGCTTCATAAATTTGATATGTTGCTAATGTAAAATTAAAACATTTTTTTTTTTGTTAAAACATGAAAACATTGAAACACTTAAGACATTTTTTCAGTCTTAATCTGTTTTTAAATTAATTATCAGTACGATGTCACGACCAATAACCTAATAAATTTTTAGTCTGAATAATAGTGCTTAGACTCTGGAACATGTCCGGAATGTTAACCTTTACTTGAGCTGCTTGACAGGAATCTTTCGTAAGTAATTTAGTCATACTATATACACAGCAGCTCAGGAGCTAAAAAAATTAATATAATTCACATGTCTGTCTCCCTCAAAGTTTTTTTTCCTTTTGTAATAATGAACGCATGCCTCATCCACGAGGGAGGGTAGTTTTATTTTAATTCGTTTTTCCTTTTGACATGCACATGTCTTATTTTGGGGAGGGGGGTAATTTGCGCCACCAAAATTTGAAATAGTGACGTCATAGTTTGGTTATAAGAGGAGAAGTTCAGATGAACAGGAAACAGTCCCTGTAGACATATCCATGATCTAACCTATTTTCCACAGGAGGTAAGTAAATACATAGTTTTTTACAGAAAAAAATCAATTATTTTATGAGTATTTTTTTGGGGATTTTGTTAAAAAAATATACAGATATTACTCCAGTACGCGTAATTCAACAACCACTCTTGAATCGCAGCGATCCGCGCTAATGTAGTCTGTTTCACGCAAATCAGTCGGCCATGGATTTTAATGAGAATGCCCCCGGGACAGTGGTACTTAACGAGATGGTAATTCATCTCCCGTTGTGGAGTGGTTGTGAACGTGGACACGGTCGAGCTCGGTCGGGTTCTTGCACTGATCAAGTTGTACTTAATTACTAAATCTTCGTTCTGCTATAAGATTTCAATTAGCATTGCCAGCTTTTGGGCATCTGCATCAAAGCTCTCACTCACCACTAACTCTCCCACTTCCCAATTACTTAAGGCTAAAAATAGGAAAGTCTAATAGTTTTTGTGACAACTTTTCCATGAATCTCTATCCTACAAAGTCTCAAAGCCTTCAAAGTTCCCATGTTAATCTTATAATAAATATGTTAGATCATGGCTATGTCTAAAGGGAATGTTTTTAGTTCTTCTAAAAAGTTTTCTTATTCTTATGGAAATCTGTTTTAAATTTTCAACTTACAAATTGCCAGCACCCCCCTCCCCACAAAGCTAATACATGTCCATGCCAATAGTTTTTTGTTCTAAAATATGTTGTCTTATTTGAACCATTGAGCAAGCATAAAATACACAGTACTCAATGTCATTTAAATACTGTATAGGTCCTAAATAGAACTTTTCTCAATACAGATTTTGGGGATTATGTTTTATGATTAAAACTCAAATGTTTATATTTTGGCCAAATCATAATGATTAAACAGTAATTACAATGTTTATACATATTACGTAAAATCATAATAATCAGCTGTCATATTACTATCTGAAATATATAAATGGTTGATATTTTGTATTTTTATCAAATATTTAATTGTGTGTGTGTTTGTGTATGTGTGCGTGTGAGATTGTGTATTTACCAGGCTGCAAAATTTTCAAAGATTCTCTGGTGTAAGATGATATTGTCAGACCCAATTTTTCATATATGTTTTAACGTTTTTAGTCTTAATGAATACACTTATTTCTTAAAATATTTTGGCTTAAAATACTGGGTAGGCCACAAATTCAGAAAGTTAATAATAATTATATTATGTTTCATATTTGCCAGTGAATCTAAATTAATCCTAATTAATCTGTTCTGTACATTGCTGCAACAATATACAGTCAATACAATAACACTAGTCAGTTGATAAAATAAAGTCCCAACCATAATAAGAAAATGATTAACTAACTGGGTGGCTGAGTGGTTATAGTGCCTGATTTACAAACCGGTCGCCAAATCGAATTCCACAAAGGTAGAATCTGGACCCAGTTTCCATTTGTCATTGGGTTATTAGGCTATTAGTTAATGATGCTTCCTAACAACAGGTCAACGTTTGGATGTAACCATTCCTGGGTTTGAGCCATACCCTATGAAAAATTTGAAAATGCCGAAAGGCGTATGAAAACACAAAACGACATAGAAAAGCACAGCATAACACTGAAACGCGCACACAATGGGGAAATAGCCTCAAAACGTGATATAGAACTAGAAACAGGGCACTTTCCGTATTAGCTACAATACTATCTGACAACTCAACCAAACTGATACTGGAACGCTATCTCCGGATAATGGAGGAATAGTCACTAGGCAGTCAAGTTATTTTAGATTTTAGCGTTCTTTATTAAGAATTATAAGTATATTTCTAGGTCACGTATAAATGTTTTTGATTAAATAAATATGATATCCCTTGTTTGTTTAAAAACAACGCCTTGTTATAGGAATACAGTAAAATAAGCTATTGTTTTCCCAACCAGTCCGCAGAACAATCTTTTACTGCTTCATAAAATCCGCATATTCCCATATAATCCGCAATATCTTCCACCTTCTGGCATGTTTATGTGATCTGTACAGTTAAACTTTTCTGTTTAAGATTTCTTTATAAAGCTGACTAATACGTTCTGGAATATTGCAGTTGAAATTTACAGATTACCCTTAAATAGATATTGGCTTCTGGGTAAGACAATTTCTAACTCAACTAAGAGGGCTATATGAGTAGGCTGACAAGATGCCCAATAATATGTACACTGTACAGTTCTGAGTTGCAATTCAGGGATTCGAACCTAACTCGGGTTTAGAGTCCGCTACGCTAAAAAATACGTATACGATTAACATGTTTACGAGTATTTTCTCCATTGTATTCAGTTTAGTTACACGCACTATGCACTACGTTGGTGGTTCCCACCTAACTCTAAAACCAAGTTTAATGTAAACACCTCAACTGATCCTGGGTCTAAGGTCTATGCGGTGGATTATAGACAGCGTGGTTAGTCATACTGGCTAGCCAGAGGTGACCGCTCATAATCTGACATGAGTCACTGGTTTCCTGCAACATTTGACCTAAAGGGTCAGAGCGATGACCCATAGCTACCGTGCCGGTAACTCCATCATTGTTTTAACTCTTAAGTATTTTTGGTGTAAACGAATTTGGTTTTTCCGCGCACCGCTCAGCGGCGGAACGTCTGGGAGAAGTAGGAACAGCTTTGTTGAAAAGCCAACGTAATGCCATTTTATTCGCCTGGATCAGAAGTCGCCTGTCCATAGGACGTTTGTTATTGAAACGTATTTGAAAAGTGGCGATTCAACCATCACTGCATCACTACCAAGAGGCAGATTCGTGCAAACTTTCAATAAGGGCGAAAACAGTTAGGAGAAAACGCATAGTCTTGTGAAGAATTTTGTTCCAACAGTATGGGGCAACTGCTGTGATGGGCTTTTTATAACGGAAGTTTTGTGGGAGAGGAATCTCACGTTTTGGCCAGCACGCTTCCCTAATCTGAGCGTCTGTGACTTTTTGTGGCGCTACTTAAAATCTAGAGTGTACATAAGTAAGCCTCGTACATTTGGCGAACTAAAAGAGACCATAAGAGATTCCCATCCTCACCCCTGAAATGCTAAATAAGGTGTTTGACAGTTTAGGCCCCTATATTATGCATATTGTCGCCCGACGCTCACCCGACGGTCGCCCGACGACCGTCGCACGACGCCGTGCATAAAAGGGGCCTTAGTGCGAGACTGGAAGAAACAAGGCCACCATTTGACGGGCGTAATCTTTAAAACCTAAACTAGTAAATTTTTATGTTATTATGTAGTTTTTCGTAATGACAATTAATAAAAGTCTGTAATAACCAATAAAACCTATTGTACCCTTGATCATCTTTGTGTTGTTCGTAATATAAATAGTGTCGACTTTTTCCGCAACCCGTAGTTTGTTTAGTTGGAATGAGATGTCCATTTTGTCCTTTCATTCACAGGCTGAGAGATTTTATCCAGATTCGTCGTGCACAACGGAATTTAAATGTTAACACACCTTAGCCTACATTAGCGTGGACGTAACGACTGAAACATGAAGCCTGAGCTCGCATTTATTTCCTACTCAGTGTGTGTAATATTCTCATCAGATGACTTTATGAGCCCTAGTCACGATCTAGATTATCTCAAAAATATTTTCACAAGGGTCATCTTTATTCTTTATTAACTGGCATGGTAAAATATTTTATCCGAAGAAAGGATGGACTCGTAATTCCAATATCTATTGATCAGTATGGTTCGATATCACAGCATCCATTTACCATAAACATAGTTTCAATAAATGTTTGTCAAGAAAAAATCTGTATTATTGAAAGACCAAATAAAAGAAGTGAAATATTCTTAGAAATATTGAAATGTTAAAAAAGTAATTTCCTATAATGCGGATTTAAGTCATTACGTTCTATTCGTGCAGTTACAAAATACCGTCTCAGACATACAAAAACTTTTAATTTAAAAGAAAATACGACTTTAGGTGTTTGAGATGTTTTAAGAGTTTTCTACGTATCGATTTATGCTATTCGAATCATTAAAACGTCTTTCTGCCCTTATTTCCAACACGATTTCCTTGTGACTTAAAATAATATCTCATAAAAATCTGACAATACGTTATCATAATGATTGTTCTAAACCATAAAGCAATTAGTTAAATTTGTCTAATTAGAATGAAAATTTTAAAATACCGGCAGTGTCACAATGAGCGGTCTCGTTTCCACGAAGAAGATAAAGAAATAAATGCCTTCTTTAGCGTTGCAGTAATTCAGACGGACAGAATATGCGATAAAGATGATTTCTAATTTTCTGGGGTGAAATGTAAACAATTTTATGAGAAATAGTAACTTAATTGTGTTTCACATCATGTTTGTTGACCATGTCAATCTACAATCGCCCTATTTCAGATTTATTCAGGCTAGTCAATGATAAAAAAGGCTAGACATGGATGATAAAAATACAGAGTTTATTGTTTAAAGCTTTTATACAGTTGAACCAAGAAGATATGCGCTAACTTTGGGAGCTCATTCTACATGTAAAAACAATGAAAAATTCTATTTAAACATAGGTCCAGAAATACTTTGTTAGCGACTTTTTGGTACCTTGGATTAGATAAGGGCTTCCTGGAATTCCAGGTAGGTAAATCCAGGGGAAAGCCAATTTGCCTTATAGTATTTGACGTGACAAATTGAATAAAACCGGTCCCAGAACTGTAAGTTAAGTAGTTTTTTTAGAAAACCAATGTAAACACATAAAATTTGAATAAAAACACTATTTTTTTAACATTTGGCCACAACAACTTAATTATTTCATCAATTAACTGACCAAACGGTAAAGTACAACCTGTAAAGAATTTAATTCTGAACAAAATAGTACAATGAAAGTAAACAGAAAGTGAATAATCGATCGATTAAAAGAATTTTTTTTATTCAGAACGAAACTATGCATGTTTTACATTAGACCTACAATTGCAATAGGAACAAAATTTGTGTAGTTTTGATTTGAACAAATCTTTTACCCGATCGTTTATTTATTTACTGTAGGCTATTTTTATTGTACTATTTTGATTAGAATAAATTTTGGTTTTTGGTTGGAAATTTGGTTTACAGTTCTGAGACCTGTTTTATTCAATTTGTCGCGTCAAATACCATAGGGAAATTGATTTTCCCCCTAATTTACCTACCTGGAATACCAGGAGGCCCTTGTTCAACCCAAGGTACCAAATCTGAGGATAATTTTGCGCAAGCAATAAGTCGCTAACAACGCATTTCCGGACCTATTTTTATATAGGTTTTTTCATTATTTTTACACGTAGATTGACCTCTCAAAGTTACTGCAGATCTTCGTGAATCACCCTGTACAATCCCAAGGTTTCCGGTTAGAACCATGACCAAGTCGCCGTTTCTAATTGCGTTATAAATTAACTACTTAATCAATGTAAGGTCGATACTGTATGTCGCAGCGAGATCAGAATTTGGAAAATAACTAGAAGATAATTTAAATTTACAATGATCAGTTAATCAACAATATAAAAAATAATAATATTTCAAGTTTTTATCGTATAATAAGCGAATTATTTGTATTCAATAAGACATGGGAAGAGTTATTTGCTGCTGTGAGGAACACTAATATTCTATACCATTAAAAAGTTTTATTTTTTAACATTTATACAAAATTTCATCATTCGTAAAATAAATTTGCCTATTCTATATTTAACTAAAATATTTTTTGATTTAATCACACAAAACTATGATTTTTATGCTTATATAAACATGAATAAATATCTTTTATCATATTCATTAAAATATTAATTTTTACATTCCTTTAATTTTAAATTAATATGTGTTTAGTTTTTTTTATTTTGAACCGTTTTTGATAGAGAAAAAATTGGTTTTGTTTGTTTTTTAAGCTGATTCCAATGGTGAAATATAAATAAATTTTTTATTTCATTAATAATTTTTAAAAATTTGTTTTTGCATAAGTCGTGAATTAATTTGTATAAATTTTCAAAGTTAGATTTTTTTACAAATTCGTGACGCAAAAAATAACAAATTTTAAAAAACTTTGTTTTAATTAATAAAACGTAATCTGGTCATTTTTATTAGACTGAAATCTAGAAATTTTAAATAACAGGATAACAAAGTAAATGTTCATGTACTGTTTCGTAATGAGTGAAGGCGGAAACTTGGTGCGGGACCGCGTCTGTGTAGCGAACGACGAAGTATCACAAAGGTCGGATGGATGGACCCCTGGGGCAAAAATACGTTCGTTAACAAGTCTCTCCGCCACGACTAACCTGTCATTTGGATCGTCTGCCAGCGCCTTCTACCCAGTAGATGTGTAGACAACCGTTACAGGCTGTCGTTATGAATAATTGGGATCCAAAAATACCCCCGTCGCAGCAGACCTGCGTACTCAGCGAATTTCCAAATCAATAATATATGACAAGTTTACTGTCCATAAACATGAGAATCATTTGCCTATTCTCCATAAGATTAACATGGAAAAGAGTGTGCAGGTTTGCTGCTGTGAGGAACACTGAAATTAGGCATTTCTACCATAAATAATTTTTATCTTAACATTTATACCAACTTTCATCAACATCTGTCCATAATAAAGGAGTTTGCCTATTCCCTATATGATTATTATGGGAAAAGAGTATGCAGGTTTGCTGCCATGATAAACACATAAACTATGATTTTTAAGCATAAATGGATAGATCTTAACCACATGAAGCTAAATATCAAGTTTTATCCAAAAATATTCATTAATATGGGAAATATTAATTTTTCCCTATCCTCCATAAGATTAACATTGGAGCCCCACAATACAATGTACTGTGTTTAGATTTTTTAATATCTCGGTAACCGTTGGAGATAGAGAAAACTTTAAGGAACTTAATTGTGTAGTTTTTTAAGCTGATTCTAATGGTGAAATATAAAATTAGAATTTTTAAAAATTACATGTGAAAAACGCAAAAAAACCCCATTTTGGGGTACAAACCCCCCCAAACTACCCGTTCCCATTGACCGATATGTCTGGTTTACGAACTCGTCCGAGCATTTGTAGGAATACACGTCTCTACCAAATTTGGTCTTGATTGGACCATTTTTACGAGAGTTATCGTGTTCACAGACATATATAATTTATACATATATAATATTATATAGTATAAATTAATAATATATATAAATTTTAACGACTATTGTTTTTGGACTCTGCGGCACTAAAGAAGTAACATGGTCAGCTTAAGTCTCCCCATTACAGGACCTACGGTAATAGATTCCCTATGGGATCCAAAAACAATCGATAATGTTCACTTTTATTTTAAAACTAGTGTTTCCCGTCGCGCCTTGCAGCGGTGTACCAAACAGATTTTATTAGGTTTCGGTTCGCTGGCAAAGCTGGAAAATTTAAAACAGAATATAATTATTACTGTATTACCTTTCTGAATTTGTGTCCTATCCAGGTATTTTAAGCCAAAATATCTGTAAGAAATGAGTGTATTTATATGGACTTAAAACATGAAAAATTGATACAGACTATTATTACTGTACCTTATACCAAACTTTGA
Organism: Nephotettix cincticeps; assembly: GCA_023375725.1. Lineage (NCBI taxonomy): Eukaryota > Metazoa > Arthropoda > Insecta > Hemiptera > Cicadellidae > Nephotettix > Nephotettix cincticeps. The sequence continues at coordinate 45,936,723 of CM041787.1, forward strand.
TCATTTACAGCCCGGTAAAAATACATTCTCGCACGTACATGTGCACACGTACAAAATCAAATACTCGATAATAATACAAAATATCAACCTTTTATACATTTCAGATAGAAAAAGTAAAAATACATACAACAGCTAATTATTATAATAAACATTGTAATTATTTTTAATTCGGCCAACAAGTATACATTTGATTTTTAATCATAAATATAACGCCAAAATCTGTACTGAGAAAAAATTCTATTTATACAGTAATTAGATACCATTGAGTACTATTGTATGCTTGCTTCTTTGGCTTGCCCAATGGTTCAAATAAAGCAGCTGCTGTTTAATACGATATATTAAGACGACATATGTTGGAATCAAAAACAAAATTATTTCCCCATAAGATTAACATGGGAACTTTGGAGGTGTATAGGGTATAGATTGATGTATGGGAAAACCGTCACGAAAAATATTAGACTTTCTTATTTCAGGAAAAAGAACCAGATACCAAATTTCAGCCTCCTAAGAAATTTGTAAGTAAGTGTGAGAATTAGTGATGAGTGAGTGAGTGCTTTGACGTTTATATATACAGTTAACCTTGTATTATTACTTTTTAACACTCGTATTCATTGGTTATTTGGAATTCATTGTTAGCGATAGGTTTATGTAATTAGTATTTTTATTCCGGACATTTTCCATCACGATTCATACAAACAAAAGTTTCACAACGTTTTGTAATCTGAAATTTGATCCTTAGGTGATCTAGAGCCTAAGACATAACTAGATTAGTACATGATATATGTTTTTTTTAGTTTATGCAGTCAAAATACTTACAAAAATATTCAAATACACAAGCAACGAGTTCTTATTGAGCCCTTCTGATATGTGGATGTGTTTAGTTTCTTGTGTGTGTGACTAATGTTTCATGGTATTGCTTCAAAGTTTCTTAACTGCTTCAAAAGGTTTTTTTTTACTTTTTACCGGCTTAGTACGGATTGTGTAGATTTGTAATTATATTGTTTCAAATTTACCTGACGACTTCATCAAATTCCAGATACCGAAATGTCGTGAACCATTGTTTTTTTTAGTGAATTTCCCATAGGGAAGAAGCTATTACCGTAGGTGTCATGGCGAGACTTAAGCCCGAGACCATGTTATTTTTTCATCTTTAGGTGCCCAGAGTCATAGGAATGAACTTCATGTCAATGGGATGAATACGTTTATGCTAAAAAAAATCATAGTTTATGTGTTCCTCGCAGCAGCAAACCTGCATACTCTTTCCCATGTTAATGTTACGGAGAATAAACAAAATAGTATAATTTATCAACAGGTATTGATTGATCAAAACTTGAATTATTATTGCCATATTATTGAGGTGGAAATTCGCTGAGTACGCAGGTGTGCGGCGACGAGGGTATTAATAATCGTGGTGGGAAGTATCCACAGTAAAAGTTCAATCAATTAGTTTTAATATCACATGCGTATCTTGATTTAATTTAATTGAATTTCCATATACGACTATGTGAGGTTTATTGTGGTCGTGTCTGTCACCTAGGTATGCGTCCAGACAACATCGATGTCCGGTAATTACAGTGTTAAGGGATGATTTGGATGATAATCAAAGCCTGAGGGCGCCACGTCACCTCCGGCGATGCGGGTGTCAATCACTAATGCATAATTACGGTGAAACGCGCGCGCGCACTGTCCCTGCTGTCTGGTCAAGTATTAGATGTGTCTGGTGTGGATTAGACCATCAGAGGCAAAATTGTATTTCGGATCCCACGTTAAACTCGAGGTTCCTTTGACAGTCATGTCATATCTTGTTTCGACAGTCATGTAGAAAGAACTTGTCAGCTATAGCCAGTAAAAAAACTTTTAGATCGCGTCATAATCATCTTACACCAGGAAAAATAATAATAACGTTCAGTCATGTACTCAACGTCCTCTCGGAACGCATCTAGAAGTGCCAACATGACAGCAGCCTAGTATATTCAGCGATTTTGTATTAAGACGAAACACAAGTTATTTTATGCCTTTATATAAACTAAAGATAACGGTGGCGACGTCTTCTATTCCAGCTACTTGGAGTCACGCATTGTGGATAGTTGTGAGTGATAGTCGGTGGGTGTAGTGTTCTCTTGTGTGGATTAACGTCCGCACTATTGAATACTACGTTAATCCGCAAATAACATCATCATAACTAGACCAATTCGTAATTCAGAGGCCGTGGTTCGGATTCCACGTTAAACTGTAGGTCCCTTAGTTGCCATCGGCAGTTGGGCGATTAATTTTAACAGTCCTGTCTAAGGGACATGTCAGCCTTAGTTAGTAACAAGACTACAAGATCGCGCCACCTCCACAATCATCCCACGATCATTCCTCATTCATACTTGGCTTAAAATACCTACCTGGGTAGGTCGCCATTTCAAATGGTAATCTAATCTGGTAATCTAATTATCCAAGTATGAAACTTAAAGGGGGGTGTCTGAAATTATTGAAACGTAAATCATGTGCATTACTTTCTACACATACGACGAATAATTAAAAATACACTAGTCAGTATTTGTTAAAGACCTCTGATTCTCTCCGTTGAAATAATCCTGTTCTAAAGTTTAGATAGACAAAAATAGTGTTTATTACTAAAGGAATCATATCGTTAGATTCGCCTGTCTAACGGTATTGATTTAAAAATTTCAGTAGTTTGAGACTTCATTGTTTTCTAAACTACATAGCCTAGATAAATAGTTTAAAAAAATTCAGACACGAGCTCAAAAAATCTTTAATCGAACAGTGCTATTATGAACTCCCTTTTTACCTCACCTAGACTGATTCTCAACCAGACAATAAACAATCCATATCCCACCACAATATAATCCAGCTTAATCATTGTCATGTTTTTCATCTTCTCTGCCTACTCCTTCTGATACTGATAGAATGACAGCATCAATTAGATGTGCCTACAAAGGAAAAATGAAGTATCGTAGGAAATTTGACTGGTCCTATGCCTGGCAAGGTCAACCGGGACGACGCTGGATATGTATGTGTGTATGTACTAACGTCACTATCGCCTTGATTATAACGAGAGCATCCCATGTCCTGATGCAGGGACCAGAGTGGTACGAGGGTCTGCTGTAATGACTTGTGGTCAGTGGCGTGTCAATCCACTGACACTCCTATCATCTCCTCTGACACCTTGTGATGGAACCACTGTTTTTTTTTTTTTTTTTTTTTTTTTTTTTGCTGAAAGGGGCGGATTTCTCCCAAGGCACTTCAGCCGTAGCGGCTTTTTGCGCACCCCTGTGTGGGTTGTGGCATTATCACATAGCGAAAAGCCATTGGTGATTGACGGGATTTGAACCCGGGACCTTGGGCACCAAAGCCCCGCGCTCTAACCCCTAGACCAGCGCGCTCCCCTGGAACCACTGTTCCGGAATACATTCTATACTGGAATACACAGCATAAATTTATGTTTTCACCGTAGATTACACCCACATAAATGTTAAATTGTCAATTTTTAAATGAATAATATAAATCAAATAAATTGAATTGTTCAACGATCTACTTTATTAACTATCTTATACTCCTGTAGCATTCACATTCTTTCAAGGGAGTTTTTCCTGCTAGCCACCACGGCTTTTATTGTTAATACTATCTTTTCTAATGGCGTCATAGCCAGGTTTAAGCCAAATATGAACGTGACGTGAGTGTAATATGATTGTGTAGTCTTGTTACTGACAAGGCTGACATGTTCCATAGAAAGGACTTGTTTATTAATATCCCAACAGCCGATGGCATCTAAGGGACCTGCAGTTTAACGTGGGATCCGAACCACTTTTACTTCTGAATTACGACTTGGTCTAATTATGAGAATGGTCTTTGCGGATGAATGTAGTATTCAATAGTGCGGATCTTGTGTAAATCAATACAAGATACTATCACATCCACAAGCCATCGTTCATAGCCACTACAACGAACGTCATGTAGTTGACATAGCGTGGTCTTCAACGTGTTAGTGTAGCTTTCTCGACAAGGATGCGATATTGTCAAACCTTCCCAATTGGCTCTTGGGGCTAAGCATGTAAAGTGATATTTTAACCCACAACCTCAAGCTCTGTAGATCCGTGATTTAGTCCGTACATTTTTTTTACCGAAAAGTTTTTTTTGTTTAGCCAAAATAATACTTTAATGTATTTCTTTTTTACTGTTTGAAAAATGTCCCTTACTTTAATGTTAGGATACTATGTACACACTTGAAAGGGCTATATACGTTAGAAGAACACGTTGTCTGACCCTTGAATTCGGTGAAGATAATGCGAGGGAGAGAGAGCGATCATCCGGAGCAGTTGGAGTGTATGTAAAGCGACGAAGTAGGAAAACTTTAGACGTACGTGAATCTACTTTTTGTTTGTTCCAAACTTTGCCTGGATAGGACAGTTTTCTTTTTTTAACCTAAGCTATTTGGACTTCTTAACTAATAAAATATACAAATTTCTTGGTAAATGCTGCATTATTATTAAAATTTTTATGCGGACATTCTTCATCGTAAGTTAAAAATAAAGTTTCACGACGTTTCGGGATATGGATCCAACCATCCTTAGGTTAGCAGGAACCTAAAACATAATAAGATTAGTATGTAATCCGGACCCTTGGGTTGGGGGTGAAAACAACTTTTTGACATGGATATGTCTTTGTTCTAGCGAAAGGGTGTTGGCGATTTGTAAAACGGAAAACTTGTAACATGTTATCATGGAAACCACCAGAGCTATTGTATTGAATTTTTAAATATAAAAGAATACGAACAGCTATTTAGATAAACTGAAACCATTCCCTTTAGACATATCCATGATCTAACCTATTTCCTACAGGAAAGTAAGTGCAAACATTTTTTTCAAGAAAACGTACAAAAAATATCAAGCAACAATAGTAACGAATAGAAGAAACGAAACACGTTCACACGGCACAAGGCCAAAGAAGAACTGGATTGGAGATTGCCAGTGGGCGTGTCCATGGCGCTCAGTGATACTAGAACCGGAAACAAAATGGCCGCGGCAAAAACCTGAAACACAGACGGAAAACCCCGACGGGCAATGTGCGACTTTTTTTACTCCTTGTTTACTTGATGCCTCTCACGATACTTACAACGTGTTAGTGTAGGCCCCCTACCACGAAAATTTTGTTTCGATTTTAACAGCTTTAGGCATTTTTTAGCTTCATCTCAGCGAATATCTCATTAATCTTGATATGTGTTAGGTTACAGGTCATACGAGGAGGAAATCATATTCCAGATCATGAAACGTCGTGAAACTTTTTTTTACGAATAGAAAAATACCGAAATAAAATTCTAAAACTTAAAAACCCACCATCACTAACAATGAATTTCAAACAAACAATGTTTAATTATTGTTTCTTACTACGACAGCAACCGTGATATAGTCTACGCCATCATAATCTAGATGAGCTTTAAGAAAATACTACTGTATTTACAGTGTAAAATTAATATCCTATCCACCATGCCTATGTTATATTTCAAATTGTATCCGGTACAACGGAGCCGTTAATAAACAAGATGACCTAATCACCACGTAGCATGGCTGCCAACCCCCAGTGACACGTGTCACTCGCACGCTAATATTGGCAACACTGCTGCCACGGATAAAGCCTTTAATATCGGAACGTGGGATTACTGTTTTAAGCCGTTCGTCATGATAATCAGTTTGTAGTGTTACTGTTGTACCTTCCTGCTTTTCCTGCCGTAGAAACTTATGATATTCAATTAGGTTATTGATCATATTTAGTCATACAGTATTTAGTTTTTACTTTCTCCCTTGTAATAGTATAATTTTTTGTCAAGTGTAGAGTGGATATATAAGTTTTTAGGCTCCCTGGATATGGCATATTTTGTAAGATTATCGGACATAAATGTGGCTTTAAATCAGTTTCTGTAGTATATGAAAATGTTTGTTTTATATCAAAATTTCTCATAGGTTATGTGAAAAGGTCTTTTATTCATCCACTTTCCCAAAAGATTAGCTCGAAAGCATAAACAGTTTCTCCACAATTCGTTCATGAAATCCGCCAATTTTGTGAATTAATCGCGTTAAAATTATGTTTTTTTAAGATTTTTCGCTCGCACCACCCAAATGTATGCTACCGATTGGCTTCTTTAATATGTTAAATGTGTCCCACGTAGGATTTTTCATGTTTTTTATATTTTCAGGTATTTCCATTTCAAATAATCTAATAAAAACTCCATCGGATGTTTTAATATATCATATTCGAAAATCATATCCAAAAAAGATAATGTGACATTAAAGTATCGTTTGTTTTGTAACACTGTTTAGTCGTAGTTGCTCTGTTAGTTTTAACCTGTACATAGTAGTGTTCGTGACCCTACAAGATTGACTTGGCAACACTTCAACAACACTATATTTGCTCCAGGCAATATATAAGCACCATTGTATCTCTCTAGACGTGCTTACACAGCATTACAGGAAAAAATAATTTTAATTATTTCAATGAATAATGGTTTTTTAAGTGTCATTTATCCTTTCGTCGCCTGCGAGTGGCAATTTGACTACATAAGTTGCATTCACGGCTTATTTAAACTCGTATAGGTGACAGGTTGAACTGACTGAGATCGTGTGTTGACAATAATTGTAGCTTTCAGTTAGACGTGACATTTAAAAACTGAAACTGGGCTGGATGTGTAGGGTCTCCCAGTCTGTTCTCGTTTTACTGTAACGGCTCACCCCTACCATTAATCCAGCCACTGTCCTGTAATCCAGCTACTAGGGGGTCACGAATTGTGGATAGTTGGGAGTGACGGTCGGTGGGTGTAGTGTTCTCTTGTGTGGATTAACGTCCACACTATTAAATCCGCAAAGACCATCCTCATTATTAGACCAGTTCGTAATTCAGAGGTAGTGGTTCGAACTCTACGTTAAACTATAGGTTCCTTAGATATGACATTGACTTTTGGGCTATTAATTAAAAGTTCTGTGTCTAAGGAACATATCAGCCTTAGTCAGTAACAAGACAAAATTGCGCCACAATTATCTTACCGTACACTCATTTCTCATTCATTTCTCATTCATACTTGCCTTAAAGTATGAATTAAAGGTTGCCATTTCACTATTTTATCATTAGTCCAAGAGCGTGGTTAATTACGGGTAAAAGAGGCTGCTGTTCTCTTTTTAAAAAATAATAAAAACACTTTTTCCAAACAATACTATTTACTAATTTTCTTTTTAACATATTATTGTATTGTTTCAGGTACTTCATTCTGTCAATCCCAGGCCAGTAAGTAAAATTTTTAGTGCACACTTGTGATAATTGGTTGTACGTAAAATGTAAATCTGGAAGGAGAACGATGCAAATACTCCCTGTGGGGGTGGGGCGCATTTCCATGCCATGATAGACAGGAGCCAGCCATTGCCGTGATGGGCGCATATACTTTTACAACACGTCGGGGAGAGTGCGTTCACATTTGTCGTCGGAATTCCCAGTTATAAAACAAACATGTTTTTTATTCCTTTACATTTTTGTGTAACTGCTAAAATAAAACAACGAAACTCTTCATTTTAGACTCTATTAACGTTTTTTCCTAAATTCCAGTGATTTTTTAATTTTTAGCACTAATAAACATGTCAAAAAGTTTTGGTGACAAGTAAATATAAATTGTTCTTTGGGACAAAGTTTTATTAAAAATTTTCAAATTGTATTGTATTGAGTTTACGGTGCATATGTTTATAAAGTTATTAAACATTATTAGAAATATATCTTAAATTGTTTGCTTTAATTGATCGGGATAAAAGGTGCCCAAGTAACTTTTTGCTATTTTTGAGTGAAACAAAAATAAACGTTTTTTTTGTTATTAATTTATTGATAATTAGGTAAATTCATATGATAAAATATATAAATAGACCTACAGCCAGGTGCATTTTCAAATGCTAATTCCTAATACGATACATAAAAACAAAACCTTTTGTTATTGAACGTGGAATCCGAACCACCGTCTCTGAATTACGAATTGGTCTAATTATGAGGATTGTCTTTGCGGATTAACGTTGTATTTAATAGTGCGGACTTTAATCCACACAAGAGAACACTACACCCACCGACCATCGTTCATAACTATCCACAATTCTTGACCTCCAAGTAGCTGGATTACAGGATTAAAATTGTCCCCGGTTCAAGCACTCAAAACCACCCGATATCATGTATTGACTTGTCCTTATAACACATTTTAATTCATGACAGTACTCAATATAGTACTTTGAAATGCTGCTCTTTTATTTCTTGTAAGGTGCGCTGTTTCAAGAGAAATTTTAAGTCTTTTATATAAACTACCAGGCCACTAGTCAGAAAGTCCAATCACCATATCAGTTTAAACTGGCGTTATTGTCCCTGGATTTTTTTCTGCCTTTGCTATGAGTGGGACTATTTTCTAACTCTAGTTCGGATATCTCATTGCCACCGATGAACAATAATACAGTTGCGAGTGCAGACAGCGAAGTGGTGGTCCGGCGGCAAAACCAGAGTAGGTTTTGCCGGCAGACATTCAATCAGCTGGTACAAGTTTAGTGCTCCGTGAATTGTTTATCTCGCAGGCGGTGATTTTGGCGGCAAAACCGCATCGGGCGGTAATATCTTGTTGTGACACACAGTACATAGAAGTTACTCGTGATTACTTTGATTACGATGAAAATATGAATTTATTTAAAAAAAATAATACTATTATGAACCTAGAGGGGGAATTTAATTTAGCATTTTCCTCGTTATCTCTTCCATATTCCTGGAGAAAACACGGGATGACATGGGAAATAAAAATTACTTTTCCAAGAAAAATAATCCTTATTATTTTCTTGTAAAAGTTTAAACATCTGTCAAGTAGAAAACAATATTTTCAATACATAGGGTTTGTTCAATACTCTCTAAATTGATCTACAGTGCCACTAGTTATAAATGAAAAGGCCTTGAGAAAACAATATTTTCAGTAATAACGTAGGAACAAGGTTGTTAATTAAATAGAATTAGAGGAAAACAGTTTCGAGTAGCCAATCAAATAATAAAAGAAATATTAACAAATATCCTAACATACTTAAGACCAAAACGGTAATTTAGTGAAATGAAACTAAGAGGACTACAGGATGAATTAATACACTGATTATATGAATTCAAGTCTTTATACTCCTTCTAGGTATTTTTGTGTAACAATGATAATCTTCCATGACGAAAAATTGTTTGTGAAAAAAATTATATACTGGTTTGCATATAATCATATGTAATCAAATAATAATGGTTGTTATGTTATGTTTACTTTTTCACTCGAATGACAAAATTTTAGTTTTTGACATGTATATTATGTCTTAGCTCTGGGGGGGGGTGATTTTTAATATGGGAAATATGTAACATGTTTCCATAGATACTACCAGAGCTACCTGGGCTATATTGAATTTTTATAAAAGAATAAGAACAGCTGTTTATATGAACAGTCTCTTAAGATATATCCATGATCTAATCTATTTCCTATAGGGAAGTAAATACAAACATTTTTTAGTGTGAGATCGTCTTGCCTCAGGAGAGCTTTTTGTACATTTTGATCAGCTATCCTTAGAACAATTCTGTCCCTGAGTAGTAGATTTTCAAGATTTTCCTTTGTTGTGTCGGAAAAATGATACGAACCAATGAGTTGTCGACATCAGTGAGAAAACCATCAAACGATTCATTCATTATCAAACTATGATCGAGAATCAAATAAGAATTTTCAATATAAAAACAAAGATTTCTAGCAAATTTTTATTTACAAACAGTATCCTTACATTACTTTTGAAGACCCGTTCTTGTCGAGACATTTGTTGTAACGTGGGACCAGTTTTTCTATTCCGACGTTATACTCTTCAGCCGCGAATGATTTGAGCTATTTTACCACTGCTTCCTTAAGTTCATCGTCATTTCCAAACTGCTTTCCACCCAAAAATTCCTTCAACTTTGGAAAGAGATGGAAATCACTGGGTGCCAGGTCTGGGCTGTAGGGAGGATGATTAAAAATTTCCCACTTCAGATGTTGGAGTTCTTGCCTTGTTCTTGCTGAGGCATGAGGCCGTGCATTGTCGTGAATGAAAAACACTTTTCCCGACAGCATTCCGCGCCTCTTGTTTTGGATTGTTGTTGGATCGGATTGTTCTTGTTTGGACACAGATGACTCATTCATCTCACCTTCACCATAAAAAGCTTTAATTTGCCTATAAATTTCAATAGGCTTAACTTTTTGAGCGTTCAAAAACAATCACATGCACTTCATTTGGCGGGATTTTCTATTGGCGTCGCCATTTTAAAATGCTGCGAAAACGAGAAGCGTAACCGTACAGTAACGAATGTCACTAGCGAAAAGACAACCCGCACACGCAATAGCAGTGGTGGGGATTGCTTTATGCGCATTCGTTTTTATTTTCACATTTTATGATCGGAATCAAATAAAAATTAAGACAACATTCTTTTGAGGATTAGCATACTTATCTACAGCTTCTATAGCATAGGCTGATTTATCTACCTCAGATAACCAGAATCCTAGCAGCCTCATGACCCATCATGTTGCGTAATAAAGAAAATTATTCCAGAATCCTGATGAATATATTTAGTCCTCGTTCATCTTTCAAAATGTCCAATCAATTTGTGTTTTATCCTTGTAAATTTAAGTTTTGTAATTTGAAAATTCCAAAATGATACCCGTCCATCTTGTCTCAATATATTTCAGTTACAAATTAAATAACCCCTAAACCGATTTATTACTGCGTCATATTTTATAAAATAAAATAATATTACTACGACACATAACATAACACCCATTATTATTTGATTAAAACATATGATTATATCCAGACCAAATACTATTGTTAACATAAGTAGAACCAGCGGAGTTTTATATCTTTTTAGCGTATTTCCCATAGGAAGAAGCTATTACCAAGACTTGAGCCCGGAACCATGTTTTTTTTCGTTTTGAGGTGCCTAGAGACAACAAAAAAGCCGTCAAAAAAGTTTATATACACATGTCCTGGAACACGATACCTCTCGTAAAAATGGTTTGATTGACACCACATTTGGTAGAGATATGTATTTCTACATTGTCTAACACGAGTTCGTAATTCAGACATACCAGTCTATCGGAAATGGGTGTTTGGTGAGGGGACGGGTTGTACCCCGAAAGTGGGGTTTTGCGTTTTCCACATGTAATTTTTAAAAATTCAAATTATTTATTTTACCATTAAAATCTGTTCAAAAATTACAACTAATTTAGTTCCGTAAAGTTTTGATTTATTTCTAACCGTTACCGAGATATTAAAAAACTAAACATAGTGTACATTGTATTTTAAGGCTGCAATGCTAATCTTAAATGGTGGAAAAGGGAAAATTAATATTTCACTAATTAATCAATATTTCTGGATGATACTTGGTAGTTAAGTGGTTGATTTCCATCCATTTATGCTTAAAATCATAGTTTATGTGCTTACCGAGGCAGCTAACCTGCATACTCTTTTCCCATGTTAATCATATAGAGAATAGGTAAACCCCTTTTTGTATGGACAGATGTTGATAAAACTTTGTATGTAGTAAAAATAAAAAATAATTTATGATAGAAATACCGACTTTCAGCGCTTCTCTCAGCAGCGAAGGACTATTAAGGATATTTATCAAACCTGTTATACTGTATATTATTATTGATTTGGAAATTCGCTGCGTACGCAGGTATGCTGCGACTGGGGTATTTAATATGTTTTTAGATTAATGTTAATAGATTATATGAGCTGAAAAACCAAAGTGTTGACAGTTGAAGAGGAAGAGTCCGTCGCACCACGTGCTGCCCGACCGTTTAGGCCGAGAGGCGATTCCGTTTAAACTGCAAATTTAAAAGCAAGACACGCCAGGCCCTGGAGATCCGGATGCATTTCCTTTATCCCTTACATTGTCACACGTATGTGTCGTAGTGCGAGCTTCTCTCGTGTGCAAAAAAGGGTAGAAAAGTGATTATGAATTTTCACAGTGTTACAGTCTCTTTCTGTACTTTCACTTTGTTCCTAAACTTAGAAACTAGATTTGTTCGTGGGATAGATGGATGGTTCTGATGAAGTATCTTGAATAGCTACATGGAAGTCACGAATTGTGGATAGTTATGAGCGATGATCGGTGGATGTGATATTTTCTAGTGGAGGTATTTTCTAGTGATATTTTCTATTGAATGCTACGTTAATCCGCAAAGAGACCAGACTGACTCTTAATTAGACCAATTCATTATTCAGAGAAAAAATTGTGTAGTCCAACGTTAAACTAAATGGAGGTCTTTTAGATGCAATTGGCATTTGGACTATTAATTAACAGTCCTATCTAAAGAACATGTCAGTCTTAGTCAGTGACAAGACTATAAGATCCCACCACAATCGTCTTACACTAATTTTTCAGTTACACTTCATTTATACTACCATGATAGGTTGCCATTTCAGAAAGATAATAAAAAAATAATAATCATTTAAATATCTGAACCAATGACTTTGCCTTAAAATCGGAAGGCGACGCGCTACCAACTGAGTCATCGACTTCTGCAGTCGGTAGCATGGTAGTCTTCAATACCCTGGGCAGCGTTGGCGTTACTTCAGATCCCAGAGTTGCCTGTATGTTTTATCAATACTGTCTCCTTTTCACCGTGTCTGCACATCCTTATCTTTGCTTCATAGTCCCTCGCACATATCTGTAGTCCATGTCGTTGGGAAACTTATAGGTAAAAAAAGGCTACCACCTTTCCTTTTTTAGGTTTCATTCCCTTTTAGGCTTCATTGAAAAACGCAGGTCTCTTTCATTTTTGGACCTCAAATATCACTACCGCTGTCGTGCGCTGAAATGTGCTCAGACATTCACGGTGTTTACAGGAGGTGTTCTTGGTCTAAAGTGGTAACATCTTACAACGAATTGGAAGCTACGAAATCACGCGAGGAAAACTCACACTTCGTGAGTGCACCTCGTGCTACGCCATCTCTAGAGCCTAAGCGTATCATGTGACCTAAGGGTTGTAGTCATGTGGCGGGGGAGAGGGAGGGAAGGAAATAAAGCCGAAATGGAAAAAATACCGCCTCGGAAGGTTTGCAGGTTTGAATGTGCCTTTAAACAAACTAAGTGCTTCATTTTTGTACTGTTATTCAGACCATGTTTTTGTATCATACTTTTTACTAATAATTTAATATGAATTTGTCATTTTTATAATGTTGTTTAAGCTCGTCGGGAACACACATTTACGATTTCATATGAGGTGTATTAAAAAAATGTAGTTTTAGTAAATGCAATGATATTAATGTTTTAAATGGCCTATGACGGAGCACGCTGAGCGACACTAGCATTGTTTTGTGAATCACTGAATTTATTGTATTTTATTTTTTATTTGCTATTTTATTACTTACATCAGTTCCTTAAGCCACTTGATAAATGGCTAGTTATAATTAGCCATTTATTTAGATTTTCCGAGATCTATGAATAAACGATCATTTCGTGTCATAAATCATATTTTGTGATTTATACACAAGATTTAGACTTTAAAAATTATTTACAACACTTTTATATATGCTCGTCACAAAACACCAAAAAATAGCCAACAATTTGAATTTTGTGGAACTTTTGTGTTTTTTCTCAAGACATAAGTACTTTTATCAAAAGTGGGTTGATGACGTTCTTACACCTTAGATGAACTTATAAATAACATGAATTGGGTATGGTATATTTCTAAAAGAACACTGAATAGTTTTTGAGTAGTCAAGGTTAACCATTGTGACATTATAATATTGCTATAAACTTTGTCGTGCTATATGTTTATTATAGATAACATAATCGATGTAATGTGAAAAGCTAATGGGAAAAAATATTGTAACAGATGATTGATGAAAGGTTATTCTCACTTTCGTGTTCTAAGTTTATTTATTCACTGATAAAACAATTTCTTATCAGTTATTTTGACAAGGATATGCCTTTGCTCTGGTGGGTGGGGATGGGGTGTTAATTTTGAAGACGCAAAACTTTTAACGTAAGTGACGTCACATGGTTATGGGAGCTGTGAAGGGTAACTTCTTATACTTCTTCTTATACATATCCAAATAACGTAGCTACAGTTTGAATAGTTTTGATCAAATGCATTCTATTTAAAAGTGAGTCGAAGTGTAACATGTCTTTGTTTGTTCTGTTCCGGTGCCATCAACACCAGTGTCCGACCGCGGGTTAGTTTAGGATGGCTTAACGCTTTGAACGAAGCCAATAACTCGTTTCGACGGCGGATGATTGGATTTGTTGTTATCATTGACGCTCATTCGCGCTAAAAACACAATGTACATTCCATCTGCCCGGGCCAGGCATTTGGGGATCTGCTTCGTAAATACAGCTCTAGAGGCAGCTGAGCGGATCATTTGGTCAGATAGTATCCCGGCAAGTCCACTTGATTGTGTCAAATCAGATTTAATTAGAAAAATGTTTCTTGTAAGAAGCTTTAGTCGGCTCTGACTGGCTTTTTTACTAGACCATAAATCAAAATTGCGTACATTAAAATAAGCTGTTCAATTACTGGTAAGCCCTTTGGTTATCCTGGGTGACGTGCTTCTCTTCATCTTTATTTGATCTTGCCTCTCCTGGGGTTCATTTTTACATTTCATTATATGCGATGAACAACAATGATACAATGAGATTGTACCACCATCTGTATGATTAATCTAATTTTATAAATAACCAATGTGCGATGTACCAATTTAGCCCGTTTGAGATTGCTTTAATGTAAAAAATACTATAAATAACATGATATATTTTACATCGGGTAAGAATGACACAGGGATACATACACAAATGCAAGTTTCTATCAACTGAACGCTTGCAAGCGAACTGAGATAACCGCAAATAAAACATGTAGAGAACAAACGAGAATGAAACGTCGGTAAATGGTGACTGGGTCGATTTGTGTGTGTGTGTGCGTGCGTGTGCGTGTGTGTGTGTGTGTGTGTGTGTGTGTGTGTGTGTGTGTGTGTGTTGTGTCGTGTGTTTTATATTGACGAGTTCCAGCCACAATTAAAAAAAATAGGTGAGTGAGTCCAATAAAATAGATGGTATGGCCATGCCATCATAAGTAGTCATAAATATGATAAATTAGTGAACAATATTTTAATATAAGTAAAATTTCAGGACAGACCCTCAAATAACACTTTAGAATGTAAGTGTACATAACAACTTGGAAGACTTTGTTCCCAAAATTAATCAATTGGTCAAAAATCAAAAATCAAAAATCATTTGGTCAGTTGGAATTCCGGCATGTCTACTTGATTGTGTCAAATCAAATTGAATGAGAAAAGTTTTCTTGTAAGAAGCGCTAGTCGGCTCTGACTGGCCCTAAAGCGGTTGATCTTTGATGGCAAACAAAACCCATAGATCTATGTTATTAAGATCGTTATTGCGAAAAGTTTTCATCACGGTTTGTAAAACAATGTTTCACGTCCTTTCGGGATTTGGAAATCTGATCCTGCCCATCCTCAGGTGAGCTAGAACATAGAACATGTCATAATATGTACATAATCCAAATCAATCCGAAATGAAGCCGAAAACAAACATGTTTAAAGCAGTCAAACAACTGTCAAGCAATCGAAACATCGGGAACTAGGTGGATTGTCAGTAGGCGTCGCTCGGTGTCATTAGTAGCCTATTGGAAACAAAATGGCGCCGCGTCAACACCTGAAACAAAGGCGAGGATGCGTTGGAAACCCCGTACGTCGTACACATGTACCTTACGTGTCAGCAATCATAATCAGTGAATAATATCAATCAATGAATCTAGGGACTATTGCAAGTATAAGTGACTTATCATTTGTCAATGCTATCTCAAAAATTTACATGTTGTTCAGGCAAGGCTTGTTTCAAAGCAATTTCGTCATCTTAGGCTGGAATTGAAATTGTACCAGTTATCTTTATTAATGAATACAAACACAACATTTTACATACGAAATATGGACTCAATAATATAATTTTGTCAAGTTATATCAAATCAAGTAATCACTATCCTCCAATGGTGGTAGACAGGCTATTATCTATTTTCTCGTGTGAAAGGGTTATCAGTGGAAAAAGAAAATGATAAAACTGTTGACAAATAAAAGAAATTACTGTTGTACGTACAGTTTTGTGTTATACAATTTTTAGATAAAGCCAATTGGTGAGTTAAAAACTTCACTCAGTTCCAGCTAAGTGTGTTGAAGTGTGCCTTGACTGAACAACATTTTATTTTTTGAGCTGGTTTAGTCTAATTTAATAGTGAGTAATTTAATTGTACTTGAATAAACTTACATGGAACGTATTAGAGATCATTGCCGTCTTCTGCTATGTTCGAACAATCCAAATTTGTTTAAACTTATTTAATAGACATTTCCGTGTTCGGCCTTCCTCTCCGTGTGTTGAATACACAGCAGTTACAAAACAAATTTTAGTACACTTCGGAATAATTCTTAACGGTTAGGGTAGTAAGTTTTATCAAGTAAGGAAAGTTTGAAACTCAACTGTGGTGGGATGAGTTTTATAGGTTCGGTAGAGCTGGTAATAATTATTTGTTAAGTTGTTAATTGAACACTTTAACTTAAGCACAAGTGTAATTTTTAATTTTTTAACGAACAAGTGTTGTTGTCACAACTTATCGTTGTAGCCTTTAAAAGACAATGTTAAAATATTTTGTATGAAATACGTTTTTATGAGAATAAACGAGATTTATTTGCTCTACCTTGTAACAGGTTAATACAAGCCATATCGCCGGCCATGTAGCTACATGCGCGGTATTGTATTTTTCCAACCCGCCGCTGTGAGATACAACTGTGGCCAATCATAATATGCAAATTTCTGTGATTTTTCGTCACCGGCAACAGTGTCCCCAAAGGACCACATCCCACGCTGATTCTGACCATCTTATCCGTCCGGCATTTGTATTTTCAACTAAACAAACGTGAATAAAATAGGAGAGGGAACACAATATATTTTAGATATAGAAACCTTGAGCATTGGGATATCAATTAATTAATAATCTTGACAAATCAAATACTAGTCTTTGTCCATAACGAAGATCATTATACAGTATTATGAAAATCATCACAATCTTCTCTCTCTTCCTCTCCAGTATTACCAAACACATTATTGCAAGAATCATTTATTACCTTATTTCAAGTTTTTCATGACAAAACACAACTAAAACTATTAGCTGATCTTATATGACATTAAATAGATACACGTCACATCCTTTCCTCATATTCAGGTTAAAATAATTATCATCCCAAAATAGCTTTGACATTTTAATCGCAGAGATCGCAATAATTATATTGACATGGATTTGTCTAAGCTCTGGGGGTGGGGGTGTCAGCAGATTTGTGTAACGCAAACAGTTTATAACGCAAAAAAGTGCAGTGGAAGTGTTTATATCTCGTTTTCATAGAAACTACCAGAGCTATTGTATTAAATTGTTGGTTATAAGAACAGGTGTTTCGGTGAACTGAAAACATTTCCTTTAGACATATCCATGATCTAACATATTTCCCACAGGGAAGTTAACACAAAATGTTTTACGATAAATACTATATTATTCTGATTTCGAACTAAATGATTTTAAAGAGCATGATTCAGGTTTTAAAAATGATTTAACGTGAAGACGAGGTACTACAGTCTCTTATAAGAGTCTGTAGGAGTGGAGAAATATTTCGTTTTAGCCTCTTAAGAACATTGTTAGTTTTGTAAGAGCAGTACTGGTTACCTGAAGTAGTAAAAGATGGTTGTCTAATTAAAGGACCGTACCTTTAATTTACCTTTTTTTATCTGTCGATTGTTTGTTTTGTCTGGAGATTATCTAAGAAATTAGGGATTTCTACTTTATTTACTGGAAAAAATTTTTGTACGTAATCATTTATGAGAGTTAACGTGTTATCTTTTTATGTTAGAAAATTAATAAAAAACGTTTTGTATTTACTTCCCTGTGGAAATAGGTTAGATCATGGATATGTCTAAAGAAAATGTTTTCAGTCCTTCTAAACAGCTGTTCTTATAACCATACAATAGCTCAATACACTCAATACAATACCTCTGGTAGTTTCCATGGAAACGCGTTCCAAACACTTCTTGAGTTACAAACCTTTTGCGTTACAAACTTTTTGCGTTACACAAATCTGCTAACACCCCCTCCCCTAGAGCTTAGAGATATCAATGTATAAATTGGAACTCGTGACTACCTACAAAATGACTTAAACTTTAGTTTGACACCTCAATCATATCTCTACGGTAATTGAATAATCAATAATGATGTCGCAAAATTAACCTAGCTGTGTATTTTCATCTCAAAAAGTACACAAATATGGATTAATCCCCATAATGTTGTACTATCCATGATAACACTAGGATTAATTAATTTTTAAACATCAACCACGTGAAGCTCCAGACAGTTGAGATCACGTGGCTCAGGTCCAAGAGGCGATGTAAGGACTGCCAACTGCAGGGTCTGGAGCGCGGGAATGAGTAACGTGGCCACCGGCCGTGCCAAGCCAATTCCCGGTGGCCTCAGGCTGCGAGGGGAGGCCAAATACGTCGGACGATACACCCGGAACTGCCGGCCATCTGGGATAAACGACTGAGAATAAACAACACGCCGTTCTGGCGGAAACCCCAAGTTTTAACTGCCGCCTGGTAACTTTTATTTTAATCGGTAAGTAATTATTTGTATTATTATTTTTCTTTTACTAAGGAATGCTGTGTAAATACAATATGTTACAGTCGATTCACGCTAATTCGAAATTCAAGGTTGTCAATTTACTTCAAATGAAAGGAGATATTATAAGTTATTAAAAGGAGTTTAAGTTATAGAGGGAAAGTTATTAAAACTGGAATTGCAGAGGTTTAGTTCGGAAGTTTGATTTGTGGAGGTTAGCCAAAATAGAATTCAAACTATACTTGTATTTATTTGATCTCATTCTACACTCGAGAAGAAAATAAATATTGGAGGAATTGCGGAAACCAACTGGTTCACGTTTTGACTGGTTTTTTATATTAGATTACTTCGAATATCAGAAGCTTATGGGAATCAAATTGTAGAGATAGACGTAATGGACGTAATTCGAATTTTAGGGACTTTAGTACGGGAAAAGGTTTCGTATAATTGATGTTCGAATCAGCGAAATTCTACTGTGTATAGTATAACAGTTACACATGCGATCGTAAAGTATTTGGAATATGACGTCACCCCACATAACCTATGGAGAGAGCTGTTGTTTGTGAGCCTATGTACTACTTTGTTAGCACAGCTTTCAAAAAGTGGCTGTGAATCTATCAGCCGAAAATGATGACTAAATACTGGAGTATTTTTGACTTCGTTTTAATGCAACCTGACAATACCATCATTGTCAATCACCATCAAGGTACTACGGTAAAAAAGCAGAGTTAATAAAACTGTGATTACGATACTCTTCCGTTTTTGTGTCTGGAGAAGTGTCGAAGGGTAGGGAATAAGGTGTAATCCAGTTATCTTTTTTATACTTTGCATTCAATATTTCCACTCGTTTTGATCAACCAAAGTAATATAATATTCTATTGTTCGAACTACACGTCTCTTCTTGTACCACTACCGTAATAAAACGAACCTCGGGCTATCTTCCTTTTCCAATTTAATATACTCCAGATAGTACTTTACGTAATATAATCCACTCTAAAAGTAGTGCAGTAGACATAAATTTCACGTTTAGATCCCACTACGATAACAATGGGCAACGTAGTCTTAAGATGGTGATGTGTTTACATATCGATATATCGATGTATATGTTATATATCGATGCATCGACGTATATTCCATAAGTAATAAAGCCACTTCACATTTCAAAGTAGGGAACAAATAAGATATAAAGGCCGTCGTTGCTTGTGTTCCATATTTCAACCCCCGAGTCGCAGCTTTAGAGTCACATAAACACGACCCCGGTCTGATTCCCCTACAATCTCCTCTTCTCTCATCTTTATGACTGTTTTATTTGTATTCTTCTTAGCGTTATGAGATTTGATGTTTCTACATATCTCCAGATGTCAGCGTCTTTTAGTGTTTTACAGCCCTCTCGCCCGCGGGCAGTTTTAGTGAAGTTACAGTCTTGTATATTTCTGAAAATTTTTTTACCCTCTTTTAGGTTTGTGGTTGTTAATTTTGTTGTTGTTTTACGTGCGGTGCTATAGCCGGACCAATATGCATGTTTTGTTACATTTTTCTTTGAATGCAGTTGGAAATACTGTGATAATATTTGTTCGAAATTCATTATTGTGATGGTGGGTTTATATGCTATTTGGATTTTTATTGTGGACATTTTTCATCACGTGTATTAAAACGATTCAAGAAGTATTGGAATTGGTGAGCTTGGACCTGAAGATTCTACATGACAAGATTAGTGCATAATCCGGACTAAGGTGGTAAAAGTTGAAAACAAAAATGTTTTTAAAACAGTCAAACTACTTAAAACTCATACCAAACAAACAATACCCCCGTCTCAGCAGACCTGCGTACTCAGCGAATTTCCAAATCAATAATATAATAATAATAATATATGACAAGTTTGGTCAAAATCTGTCGATAAACATGAGAATTTTTGCCTATTCTCCATAAGATTAAAATGGGAAAGAGTGAGCAGGTTTGCTGCTGTGAGGAACACTGAAAGTAGCCATTTATACCATCAAAAATTTTATTTTTAACATTTATACCAACTTTCATCAACATCTGTCCATAAATATAGGAGTTTGCCTAATCTCCATATGATTAACATGGGAAAAGAGTATGCAGGTTTGCTGCCATGATAAACACATAAACTATAATTTTTTAGCACAAATGTATGGATCTCAACCACATGAAGCTAAATATCAAGTTTCATCCAAAAATATTAGATAATAAGTGAAAAATTAATTTTTTTTAATCCTCCATAAGATTAACATTGGAGCCTCAAAAATACAACGTACTGTGTTTAGATTTTTTTATATCTCGGTAACCGTTGAAGATAGAGAAAAACTTTAAGGAACTTAATTGTGTAGTTTTTTAAGCTGATTCCAATGGTGAAATATAAAATTAGAAATTTTTTAAAATTACATGGGAAAAACGCAAAAAACCCCATTTTGGGGTACAAAACCCCCCCAAACTACCCGTTCCCATTGACCGATATGTCTGGTTTACGAACTCGTCCGAGCATTTGTAGGAATACACGTCTCTACCAAATTTGGTCTCGATCGGACCTTTTTTACGAGAGTTATCGTGTTCACAGACACACACACACACATATATATATATATATATATATATATATATATATATATATATAAATTTTAACGACTATTGTTTTTGGTCTCTGGGCACCTAAAGAAGAAAAAATAACATGGTCTCGGGCTTAACTCTTGCCATGAGACCTACGGTAATAGCTTCTTCCCTATGGGAAATTCGCTAAAAACGTCAGATACAATGCCAGAGCACAAAGAAAAATCACGTCTACCCGTGCGCTTCTTAGTTATTATAAAGTGTGGACGTGCTTTATTCTTTGTGATCCGGAGTAATTTGTGTACTGGTTGTCCTTCTTTATGCTGCACTCATTTCTCATTCATACTTGGCTTAAGAAACCTACCTGGGTAGATCACCATTTCAGTTAAAAGTATAAAGTATGTTTGTATGTTGTAACTTTGTGTTGCTTGGTATCGTTTGTAAGTTTTTTTATCGGTTTAGTCTGGAGTATGTACTAATCTTCTCTTTTAGTTTCTTTTTCTTTTTTTAGTCTTTTTAGTTTCCAGTTCACCTGAGGATGGGATCAAAATTTTAGATTCCGAAACTTTGTTTACTAATCGAGATGAAAAATGCCCACAGTAAGATCTAAATAACTTGCAAATTACTTATCAAATTCATTTAATTCAATGGTGTATAGTTTTTCTCACCGATTTCTTTAAGTTAAATCCGAGTTTTTCGAATCCACGATTTCTAGTTCTGAAACTGTAAATATAATTCTAAAGGGTTATAAATGTATTCATTAACTAAATAAATTTAAAAAAAAACTTACTTGAAAATGGAAGGAGTTTCATTATCTCCAGTTTTGTTGTGTTAAAACACATTAGAGAAAAAGTTAACAGAATGTTTTGGTTAGTAAATCTAGGCAGGGGAAAGTGAAATGTTTAAACGTATTGTTTACGCATTTATGTAATAAACTGAGAGCTAACAGAAAAAAGTAAATAATCTCACAACTGTGTAATTGAAACACTGCGAAAGGATGGAAGAAAATTGCTCATAACCTGACAGGATTTACTTTGGCCAGGTCGGATATTACGGCCGCGGGCGGAGGCGGAGGCAAATCCACCGGTCAGTTTGATTGGAAATTCGGAAGCTAAAACCCAATTTATAATGTAAGCAATAAGAGTACTGTATGGGAGTTTCTCTCGTTTTTAACTGTACAACCATTTGTTAAATTTGATACTGAAAATCTACCCAGCCTATCTTTTAACAATCTGCAATACCTCTTGACACCTTGGATTTTATTGCCATAACAACAATGGTAATTTGGTGACGACATTAATAGACCACTTGATAATCGGAAAAAGTCTACTGACATGTGTGACTATAGTAAATTATTTTCTAAATTTTAGGTCCCACCTGTAAAGATAAAACCTGGTACTTTCACAAACCACATACCAGTGTTGGGAAATTGGCACTTAGTCGATTTATGATGACACTTTTGCCTACATACTCGTTTGGACCATTGGATTTGGGTGGAATCAGGGATT
This sequence comes from Nephotettix cincticeps, assembly GCA_023375725.1. Classification (NCBI taxonomy): domain Eukaryota; kingdom Metazoa; phylum Arthropoda; class Insecta; order Hemiptera; family Cicadellidae; genus Nephotettix; species Nephotettix cincticeps. The sequence goes on from CM041787.1 coordinate 45,959,517, forward strand.
TGAACTGGGTGAAAACTGAGGCCTGGTTCGACAGAGAGGTTTTTACTGGGCCCCAGACGTTTCACGGGGCACATCTTATCCACCGAGTTTTATGGTAAGGCGACCTATCTCATTTTAATAAGTCTTTGAAAAAAATCCAGTTTATTATAAACAATTTGTTGAATGCACGATTGTTTGATTATTCTTAATTAAATAATAATTACATTCTGGGGTATTCGGTGTTTTATTGTGATCGTGTAGGCAGTAACTTGCACATTTTGTGGACATTGTTTATTTCAGAAGTTTGGATTCCGAGTGTTTCTCGTTTAAACCATTGCTATTGTACAACTCTTGACTTCAATAATACCGTGACGAGAAAAATATCTTGACACGAATGTTAAATAAAAGGGCAATTGGTGTTTAGTGAAAAAGTGAGTACAATATTGCGGGTGACGGTAGGAAATAAAATGTAACACGATACGGGAGCAAGCGTTTGGTGCAAGTGCTGGAGTTAATTTTGGGTACAAAGTCTTCCAAGTTGTTTGAACGCTTACATTCTGCTATAGCAATTTGAGGGTCCGTCCTGAAATTACACTTAAACATAAATGTTGTTTACTAGTTTATTATATTTAATACTATAAAATGTTCATACCACATATTCTATTGGACTCACACACACACAAATCGACCCAGTAACCATTTACCGACGTATCGTTCTCGTCTGTTCTCTACTTGTTTAATTTGCGGTTATCTCAGTGCGCTTGCAAGTGTTCAGTTGATAGAAACTTTCATTTGTTTATGAATTACTGTGTTATTCTTACCCGATGTAAAATTTATCGTAATAGGAGTTTTTTTTAGATGAAATCAATCTCACACGGGCTAAATTTAACATCGCTCATTGGTATTTATAAAATTGGATTACGTATACAGATGGTGGTACAATCTCATTGTATCATCGTTGTTCATCACATATAATGAAGTGTAAAAATGAACCCCAGGAGAGGCAAGATCAAATAAAGATGAAGAGAAGCACGTCACCCTGGATAACCAAAGGGCTTACCAGTAATTGAACAGCTTATTTTAATGTACGCAATTTTGATTTATGGTCTAGTAAAAAAGCCAGTCAGAGCCAACTAAAGCTTCTTACAAGAAACATTTTTCTAATTAAATCTGATTTGACACAATCAAGTAGACTTCCCGGAATTCCAACTGACCAAATGATCCGCTCAGCTGCCTCTAGAGCTGTATTTACGAAGCAGATCCCCAAATGCCTGGCCCGGGCAGATGGAATGTACATTGTGTTTTTAGCGCGAATGAGCGTCAATGATAACAACAAATCCAATCATCCGCCGTCGAAACGAGTTATTGGCTTCGTTCAAAGCGTTAAGCCATCCTAAACTAACCCGCGGTCGGACACTGGTGTTGATGGCACCGGAACAGAACAAACAAAGACATGTTACACTTCGACTCGCTGTGAAATAGAATGCATTTGATCAAAACTATTCAAAATTATACGTTCACAGGGCCGACTAGGGTTTAAAAGAATTAAATGTAACTTTTAACGCGTTTTTGAATTGATAAAAATTAATTTTCACAAACACAGTCGGCGGTTGACACCAGACATATACTCGTAGGGTGAGTAGGGTGGTTGATGACACGGGTATTATCTCGAGTCACGGGTCAAACCCAATTATCAAACTGCAACATATGTAGGAGGCTTAAATTAAGTTTTTCCTTTTATAATTTCCTGTTCTTTATTCGTTAGGCTTTAATTTGAGTAATTCTTAAAAAGGATATCGGGTCAGTTTAGATTTTCTTTAAACTCGTGTATTCCTGAATTCAGTACATTTAGTGAATAGAATACTATATATTTGTGATTTTTTATCTAAAAATTTCTAAAAAAAGGTTTTAGCCTATATATTGTAATAGTTTTGGTTTAGTGTCATAAAGTCTCATTAAGTGAGAAATATAGCCTATCATTTAGCTACCAAGGTCATAAAGTTTCTACTTTGTCTTAAAGTAGTTCTTTTCCTTAGATCACGTATCGAGTAAAAATCACAACCGAATAATTGAATTCGGGTACATTCGTATCATTCTGACCATTAGTGCAAGACGGTGATTGACACTTAAACAGCGCTTTACGGATATAGGTTTGGTTGGTTATTGATATTTTTATACCATTGCTAATTTGATACTAGCAATAGCTAACTTAACACTACGCAAAGAAATATTTGATCGAAATGTGCAATAAAACATGTAGGTGTGATCGGTTTTGTATTTTTAGAAGGAACCAATTTAGTTTTGATCTAAAAATAATTAAAATCTGATTACATTCTAAAACTCTGGAACATACATGTAGCAAACGTAAAAGAGAATATCAGTGTTGATCTTAGGAAGTATTTTAAATAAATAATCGGATGAGGTGTCCCGTTTTATTGTCACATCAGAAAACTATAGTTTTCATATGTTTTTCAACATATGCCAAGCTACATTAAGAATTTTAAGAACACACAAGTAGTATCTAAAAGCCACACGGGCACTTAAGCAACATAAAGTTGATTTCCCCTCAAAATATAACAGTACAGTACCAGGATTCGTTTTCGTGTCTACTTATGTCATTTTTCACTGGATATGAACTTAAAAAATAACACAAGAACGCTCTCAACCGGAGCGCCTCAGTGAGACGTGGGGGCAACAAGTACATAAACAGGCCCCCCCCATCCCGACACGAAAAATCCCTCTTTATCCCTTTCTATTGTAGAACGAACCCTCACGTACTTTGTAATCCACTGAAACAAGACGTTGAAATGATTCAATACATATATAAAATACGTATTTGAGAACGCGATCCAGTAAATAATATTATTTTCTAGTGAAAAATAATAAAGTCGTGGTTTAAAGTGAAACCACATTTACAGTGTCCAAAAAAATCTTAATGTTTTCACGGGGTTAACTGTACCTTCAAATCCTTATTTTTCTTTATTTGTGTTTTCACGTAGATATACTGTTTTTACGTAGGGTGCCTATGACCATGATTCTAAGAACTGTGCGGTCTATGTTAGTTTTTTTGATCAACTCTAGATGACCTGTCATGATTTGATCGGAGTATCCTGTTAATGGATTCCTAGAAGACATATTCAACTGAGTGGGTCTGCAAGTTAAACCTGTGTTACATTGCGATAAACTCAAAACTAAATTGTCTTCAGTAATATTTTACTCTCCGTAGCTTACACCGTAGGCTCTAACGACTTTGATTAAAATTTGATAGTTTATAGTGCACAGAGTACTGAATAATTTGACACACCCGCATGTCAGTAAAAATGACTTTTCAAAAGTTATGGCCTTTTAAATGTCAAAAACATCAAATTTTTAAGTTTTCAGCGAAAACAATGAAAGTAAAGTTGATGAAGAAGAAGACTTGACTGGCACCATTGAACCCAGCTTAAAAAACTAGACAAGTTCGTATTTTGAATTATTCGTTTACGACTAACGGTTCCAGAGAAAAGTTAAATTTACTGTTAATGTACGTTGTCTGAAAGCGCCTAATGTTATAATTATGAAGAATATTAAAAAATCAATTTCTTCCTTATTTTCCAACCGTTTTCCATGGAACTTGGTATGCAGCATAAGGTCAAATCACCCAACAAAACCAACTCAAATAACTTGGTATTACTGGGGGTTCGCCCCATACAATTTGAATAATTAGTTTAACTTTGTCTCTCTTGTTTTTATTTTCAGAAATGGGATAGCTATTTTTGAAACGATAAACTATTAAATGATATTTAGGTCTAAACTTTGAAGAACATGATAGTTTTATTACAGATTGTCTTTTTTTAATTTAGTTAAGGGAGAAAGTATGTGTCAGTCCACTGATACCGTTTATTTGTAGAAAAATAACACAAACTACGAAATTTAAAAAAAATACAGTTTAAAGTATGTTTTCAGTTCATAATACACTCATAAATGTTCGACAGCATATTATTCGTCATTAGAGCTCCGAGCTGCTTATCATCATTGGTGTTGCCGTAGAGAATGAAGGGTAGAGAGCAACGTAGCAACAACACATAAATGTTGAACAGCACATTACTCGTCATTAGAGCTCCGAGCTGCTTATCATCATTGTCGGGTACAAGGCCGCTGTGTAATGGACAAGTAGCTCAGACAACTAACTGTATGACGCCGGCCGCCACATGAAACTGAACTAAGTCGATATGAATCCAACTATGATATAAACTAACCTAAACTTTAGGTTTCATCCATGAGTTTAATAATTTCAATATCAAAAATATGTACTACTAAATTTTAAGTTTAGTATTAAAAAACAAATTTTTGTGGAAATAATTAATTTAATCTTAACTTAGTAGCGATTGAAAATCTCTCCTTTTGTCGTAATTTGTTTAAACCGTTATATATTGAGACAAAGAGTCTGTTCATAATAGTTTTCTTAAAGATTCGAATTCGAATTTTTTTCAGGTTAATAGAAAAGTTTATGTTTAAAACTATTAAGGTATCATGACACCGTGGAATTCATTTTAAAAATATTTGTACATTTAAATTCATAGTGACGCCAACCGTCATTGAACTTGTATGGTGTTAATGAGAAGGTGAGAATGATAAGTGTAATGTTTTTTTATGACGTAGTATTCTTAATGATAAATACCTGCTTATAATTATCATATAGTCAAGTCGCATAATCTTTCCAAAACCTTCACAAAAAGTACATTATGGTTCAATATTAAAGGCTTGCTAACTCACCATTTTGTCATGATGTTGTGTTTTTTGCCTGTAACAAAAACAACAGAATATAAATATTCTAATACCAATAGTCTTGTTATTACCTAATATGAAAATATAGTATTACAATTAATTACTGAATTTAAGGATAGCAAGTTTAACTATAAATACACCTTTGTATTACTGTGTTATCATTATGTAAACTTTTAAGACACTGGACCCGTTTTGGAAGTTTATTATTAAATTAATTTTTGTCGTCCACGTTTTGTTGCGAAATAAGTATTAGGATATATTTTTATAAAAAATGTACAGTATTTACTTCCCTGTGGGAAAAAAGTTAGATCATGGATACGTCTGAAGAACCGCTGTTTTAATAACTATATAACGTCTCTTCCGTTACAGATTTACGTCTCGCAAATTGCTAACACCCGAGCTTAGATATATTCATGTAAATAATTACAAAACTCTTTTTATCAACTTATTTCAGTGTAATTTTTTTTAAATAGTCTAGTTAATTGACTTCGCCCTTTTTATGGGTTTCCAGCAATTTTTGAAAGTGCCTCCGCCGGCGTCGATACGTCTGGAGGAGGGAGGTGCTTGGGATGCGGCGGGCGCCGCTCGTCCATTTGCCGGTCCGTTGCTGCTGAGGTGGTTTTTATTTATTCAGCACATTCAGTCGATGACTCTAGACATTTTCCACCTCAATGGTCCAATATTGTCGGTATCACTTGGCCTAAAAATGATACCAACTATCGTTCCTCCCTCGTGTTTTAATGTTCCAAATAAAGACAAAATCCATCAGTTCTAGATTCTGAGATAACTGTGATTTTTTATTAAAAAATGTTTGTCGTTACTTCCCTTAGGGAAATAGGTTAGATCACGGATATCTTTCTATAATACAGTATTATAAAGAAGAGGTGGTTTCTGTATGTTTGTTTGTGGGTTTGTGTGTTTGTGGGTTTGTTGTGGCAAGTGAACGCAAAAAATACTGAACCAAACAGTTTGCAATTTTACACAAAGACAGATCTTAAACTCATGCAACACATAGGCATACTCATTTCCTTAAAATCCTCTCCAGCTACGCCCTGTGAACGTCCTAAGTTTCAATGTTCACAGTTTTAGAAAATGAAAACATAAAATTACTTGAATGTCAACAGCTGTGAACACTAAAATTTGACAGTTCGAGAAGCAGAAGACATGGTTGCTATAAATACCCTGGGATTCAATGTTTACAGTTTTTAATGTCAACATCCGTTTACTTTACATTTTGACAGTTCGGGAAGAAAAATAAATAAAGTTAATTTTTACACATAAACTGCTGGATCGAAATTAGTGAATTATTAGTTCGAAATAGTGGAATGGTAGATTTTTAATTTTCTCCCGATGCCTGCCTCTATTACGTTAATGCTTATTCTCTCCCAATATTTGACATATGTTACTTTGTCATGTTTAGATATATACTTAGACACGTGTTTTGTCATTTTGTAAACAATAAAGAATTAATTATCAATAACTTAAATCTGTAGAGCCTACACCTCTCAGCCTTTTTTACCCGTGCGAAGAACGGGTACTTTGGCTAGTATTATCTAAAGTGAATGTTTCCAGTTCATCTAAACAGCTGTTCTTATTCTTTCATATTTAAAATTCAAAACAATAGTTCTGGTAGTTTCTATGGAAACTTGTTACATATTTTCCATCTTAAAAATCACCAACACCACCCCCAGAGCTGACATATCCATGTCAACTGTTGTTTCTATGCTAAAGCCTATACAGCGCCTGGAGATTGGTTTTAAAACTTTGGGCCCTCAAAATTATAAAATTCAGCGAAAAAAACTTTTAATTGAACAAATATTTTTTGTTCGTTATCTTAAGCCTAAATTCTTTCAATAAATATACTTTTTCGATTGCAACAATTTACTCTAAGATTCATCCAAAGATTTTTGATCCAAGATGAGATTGAAATATTCTCCCAAATCCCTTTAAAATCCCATCCCAAGTTGACCTCATTGGCGGCAGCACGATGTTAGTCCAACCACACCTCGTGGAGGTTTCCACACAGATGTTACGAAATGGATTCTGGGAACGCGTGGAGTACGCTGACACACAGGTAACAGAATTCAAGAGAAAACGCCCCTCTTAACTATTCATAAAAAACCGCCCATCGAGTTCCCAGAAAATCAGCTCCTCGCTTTTAGCTAATTGTGTTCGTGAATGGTATAACAAATAGTTAAATTTTATCTAGGAAACCTATAAATATATGTCAACCTACGTATTATTTTTTTATATTTTACGTTTTTCACGGTAGCGGATTAGAATTTTGATAATTTAAGCCAAACCTTCGTATTGATGCTACCTGATGTTAGTTAATTAGTTAGTGAAATGGCGACCCTCCCAGGTAGGTATTTTAAGCCAAGTATGAATGAGAAATGAGTTAAGATGATTGTGACGCCATCTTGTAGTCTTGTTACTGACGAAGGCTGACATGTTCCTTAGACAGGACTGTTAATTAATAGTCCTACGGTCAATGGCATATTTTTGTGGGACCTACCGTTTAACGAGGAGTCCGAACCACTGCCTCTGAATTACGAACTTGTCTAATTATGATAATGGTGTTTGTGGATTAACATAGTATTCAATAGTGTGGATGTTAGTTGAACTATAGTCATTTAGGTAATAAATTAACCGGTTATTAGCCTTGTCACGATCGGCGATTGGGTCCGGATTTGAACTTACGACTTTCGGATTGCAAGGTGAGAACGTTACCACTGTGCTATCCAACCTAATTTGATATTGCTTAACCGAAATAGATATTAATTGCATTTTTACCGGTTCTTTTAACTCCTGACTTCTTTTGCGAATTCTATAAACTCACGTTTATCAGACAAGTATAAGCCTCTTGGTTTTGTCAAGTAATTTTATTTAATTCGTGTTTTTATTAAAGCTCGTTTTTTGGGCACAGAGTTATTATTTTAATGAAAAAAAAGTCTGCCCACAAATACAATTTTGAAATTTTTAACCTGAAATGTGTTAAGTTGTTATGTTTACGTCGTCGAAAGAACACCTTAGTTTTTTTAATTGACTAAATAAGGGATAAGAGAAATAATGTAGCGTTAAAATGACGAACGTTTGTTTGGCGTAATTGTTAAATGTGCTTAATTAGCGGAGATGAACGAGTACGCCAGAGAGATGAGGAAATGTGAACGGAGTTCGTATAACTGGCCTCTGAACATGTGTGGGCGGCCCGGAGGCAGACTTTGTACATGATTATGGTAACCTTATGGAGATGGTTAAAAAAATAATTCTAATCTGTTATCCATTATTTTAATTTTACGGTGGCGAGGGTGGTTCGAATTTTCGTTTCGATTTTAAAATTCCATTACCATTTGAAAGGTGTTGTTCGTCACCTAGAATCCGGGGGAACAGTCTAAATTGTGATCTTCGGTACGCGCATGTAGCTTAGTGTTAGAAAAACACAATTTTCAAAAACCTTTGTAGTAGTTTAAAATGTATTATTACTTTTTGTAAGCCAATACGAGTATCATCTAGTTTTAATCTACTGTACGTATTGGGTCTTCGATGAAAAATAAGCTTTACATATTTTTAATTTCACCTTTGATTCACTCAATACGGTTGATTGAAACCTTAACTGCCCGTCACTATAGACCTAGGGCCTTTGCGGCGAGTTATTACAGACAGTAAGGTACCGTAGCTGCGTGAGTCACACAAGCTAGTAAGAGTTGACCGCTTATGATCTGACAGGAGTCGCCGGCCACAGGTTTCGAACCAGCAAAAGCGTTAAACCCTGAGCTGCCAGGTCGATAAATTAAACGATATTAACAAAAATAACATAGTTTTCAGCTTTCAACTTGAATACCTCGATAATATGATTCAAGTAATGCTCTATCTTTTTAATCGTGAACCTATTGTAGCACGTAAGTTTTGTTCTTCTTCGCACAGCTACATGCGCAAACGGAAGATGAATCATTCGAATTCATTCATAATGTCTTTTAATTATAGGTAACATATTGAAACTTTCGAATGACAATGAAGTTTTGAAATTAAAAAAAAAAATTTTTTACAAACCACACTCAGGGTGGTGTGTCATGAAATCCAGCTACCTGAAGGTCACGAATTGTGGATAACTATTCGTATCCCACGTTAACTGTAGGTTCCTTTACTGACACGCCATTTGCTTTTAGGCTGTCCAATTGCGAGTCCGGTCCAAGGAAGATATCAGCTTGTCAGTAACAAGAATGAATACAAGATCGCGCCACAATCAACTTGCACTTATTTCTCATTCGTACCTGCCTTAAAACACCTACATTTTATGTATTACGCAATATTAGTTTAAAGTGTTAGGGCCTATCTCGAAAAATACAAAGTTTAGACAGCATCGTAACAATATGGCGTCTGAATTATGACGTAATTACGATAATGATTACAGCTCAGACCTCAGATCGAATTCAATAAACGATAATAATAATTACTACCGTCTGATTGAGGTCTGATTGGTAAAATACACGTACCGTACGGGCCTTAACCAGTTTTCAACGGAGTATGGATTTGACCTTTTTAAAGGTCAAATGTCAGATTTGTCTTGACCTATCCTTGACTTTACTTATGCACGCCTAATGAAACGTAACGTAAATCTTAGTCTTTTATCTCAACTTTTTTCTTGTCCTGTTTCGTTTCATGATATTTAAAATTAATTCTACACATTTTCAACACGCTCAATTTATATTACGCTTTAATTGACTCAGATTTGAATGAAAATTTGAGCGACTCTTGGTGAAACAATAATACTTCTTTAAAAATTAATAAATTAAGAAATTAAACATAAAATTTCATATTTGACAAAAGTAAAATTTACAAAATATAGCTTGATAGATTTCCAAATTTTTATATTAGTCAAATAATAAAAAATGAATGGGAATTTGAAAAATATATTTACTTGCAGAACAATTATATCGTTATTATCAGGTACAAAAAAGAAAAACCTTAGCAAAATATTATTGAAAATAATTTATTAAACGGTATTATATATCATTAAAAGATTTATTGCTTTGAAAATAATCATTCAATTATCTAAAGAATAAAAAAAAGTTTAAATGATTGTTAGAATTGATGTGGGCACGAATCTCCTCCGACCAAGGTCATAAGTTGACAAAGGTTTAGAATCAGTCACGCTAGCAACTATACCATCGTACTTAATTAAACATAACCATCCAGATAATTCTGTTGTCCATATCATTTATTTAGTTCCTGCTGTATTTTGTGCGCTACTAAAATGAAACCCCAAGGCACTACTGGGCTAGCAGTACTGAAAATAACCTTGGAAACTACTGGATCAATCCCAGAAGAGATTGAGGTTTAATTACTTCTCAAGAAAACATTTGTTGGAATAATCCATATAAATAAAATTAGTGTTTTGTCTGTATATTACTCAGAATTATACATTTTTAAAGTTATTTTAACGTTTCATACGTAAGAGAAGTCGAAACAAAGAGTATCCCAATTTGTGTCTGTGACGCTCCAGGAGACATTTTACGGCGTCTTCTCCGAAAAAAACGGAAGAACTGATAACAATGAAACTTATTTCATGTATTCTCTACATTCCAGAGAAGGTTTTTAAAGGCTTAAAATTGTCCGCCGACCCTTGAAAAGTAAATAACGAACATTTAAAAACCCATTTTTTACGCGATATTGGTCGTTATTTTGCCTCAGTTTTAAATGAATCACCTGCAATAATCAGCTGTCTTTGTAGTTTAAAGATTTAATAGAAAGAAAAAGCAAACAGCTGTTAAATCAATATTAGTTAGTTTATATTGGTCATTGATTTAAACCCATTTCGAAATCTTACTATATTAAAAAGTTATTTTAACGTATAACTAATAATAATAATGGCATAAATGTTCTAATCTATTTAATTGTAATTGTATATAGCATTACTCTATATAATAAAGCTGGGTATTGTTTTATTTTCTTTGTACTGATTTGTTTAGGATTTCAGGTTTACATTTTGCAAAAACACGACCAAAGCAAACGAAAGAACACGCATTGACGGAGGATTAGGTTAGTTTAAAGAAGAAAGATAATCTTTCTTCTTTAAACTATGAGAAAAGGTTTGCATACGTGACCTTTTTTCCTCAAATTTGTCACACGCCAGAGCTACGAAGGACTTCGTCAACCTCCGCACACATGTTCGGCCGCTCCTAATCCTCCGGTAACACGTGTACTTTCGTTTGTTTTGGTCGTTTTTTATTTTATTTATTTTTGACTTGTGAATGGTGCTTAACAATCTCTTGTAAATTACGGTCAATAAAACTATACGTGCGAATTATATTTTTTCTCAAGTATATCTAATCAAAACTATTTTTCTTGTGAGTATATTGAAGGAATGTTTTTTTATGTTTACGCAATATATTTTAATTAAGTTTTGATATAAATTTATTTTTACAATTTTTTACTTACATAAATTAGTTTTGGTGCATACTTAAGTCAAAGATTAGTTTCTCAAATTTACTTTTGCGCTAAATTAAATTAACCGGTTGAAGATGGGGTGTTAGCGCTGACGTGTCCCACTTTTGTGATGATGCTAGTAAAGTTACATGAATCTAGTGCAGGCTTTGTTAAGGTTGACCAGTGTATTCTAAGTAAGCCACATATTAAAAGTTTTCTACCTGCTTCTAGTATTAATAAGCAGACCGTTTTGTATTATATTTTATGAGCTTCTTTTTAATTAAAATTAGCTACTGTACCGGATAAAAAACACTCATCTCCAGTATAGGCAGTGTGTCAAGCCTACAGCATTAAATCAGTTCAACCAACATTCTCAATACACAGTATGATGCATCACACCGTTTTCTATTTGCAGGTATACGGGAGATTACAATCTAGAGACAGTTTGCCAATTCTACCGCCACAAATCAGTTCTGCCAACAGCCTCAACCAACAGGATGATACATTACAATGCTTTGTATTTGCAGTACACATTCTAGTGTGTACCTGCAACGGATTACCATCTAGAGACATGATGTCAATCCTTCAACCTTGTTTCAGTTCTGCCAACAACATCTAAACACAGTGTGATGCATCACAACACTTTCAATACAGGTACAAAACGGATAACCATCTAGAAACACGTTCTCAATCCTTCGACCATGTATTAGTTCTGCCAACAACATCTACATATAGCATTATTATGTATAAAACATTTTTTCGGTAATTAAACCAACTATATTGTAGCTGATGTGTTATATTTATAAGCCATCTATCCACCTTATAAAAGAACATCAATTTTAACACATTTAATGTTACAGTTTACGAATAGGATTTAATAATGTGTTTACTGTTTTATACGGATTGAAAATGCAGTACAAAATGCCTTTAGTTTAACTTTGTACATGTGTTGTTAATTGAGGTGTGAGTAAGCTAGAACTCGTATTTGTCCTACAAATATTGATGACGTAACACGGATCAAGATATAAGTTTGATACTGTTTTTTTATTTAAAATCCAGGAAATATTTGTACGTAACCTAAAATTTCTGAAATCCAGCCACTTAAAGGTCTCGAATTGTGGGTAGTTATGAGCGATAGTCGGTGGATGTGTTATTCTCTCGTGTGGATTAACGTTCGCACAATTGAATATTAAGTTTAACCACAAAAACGACCTCATTTTAGAACATTTTTAGGAAAAGGCTATTCGCCCGTCAGACGTGCGCTGTTACCGCACACGTCCGTTTCGTAAGACTTCAAATTACGTTCCAGTTCCAGTTATTTCTTTAAAATCGAATATCCAGAGGAGGTTTATCCTTTGCCGAAATGGTTTATGGTATATTTTATAATCATGCAAAGGACCTAATCTATGTTTGAAATTCGTTATTGATGATGGTGGATCTATGTTATTTAGATTTTTATTGCGGACATTTTCCACCACAATTTTATGTAAAACAACGTTTCACGACGTTTCGGGATCTGGAATCTGATTCCGTCCTCAGGTTAATAGTGTTATAGTTTAGATATTAGTTCACCTGAGGACGGGATCAGACTCCAGATTCCGAAACGTCGTGATTGAAAATGTCCGCAATAGAAATCTAAATGATCTAATCTAACTTTAGTATCAGTAGGTACATGTACCTATATTTTGACGAGTAGTCATTTGGTTTTATATACCTAATAAGTTTCACTATACAATGTACATCACTGGCATATGAGTTACGTTATAACCGCAGTTTAATTGGCTTGCGTCGGAACGTAAGTTTAGTGTTTCAGTTAGTCCGATACTCCGGAGAGTGACTTGGCCGATTTATTTACCGGCGTCCAGGGGAATGGACGGCCAACTGAATAAGTAACGACAGTTTTAAGAGGTTTCTACGTATAATCTCTCTACTTCCTAAACCTTTTTAGTTTCTACTAGCAGTAAGCCCTTCCTCTGTACGGGTTGTAGGATTAAGTGATGAGAAGAAATAAACTGATAATCGTGAAAATATATAATCTTAAACGAATAAAAATAAATAACTAATTAATTCGTAGCTTAATTATCATATCATTACTTATAATTACCAATTCCTTTATAATTAGATTAATTAAAAGGTATGTGTCACTATTAAGATTTTTTTATATGTATGATAACATTTAAATATAAAACGAGTTTTCGTTTCATAGGAAAAGCTATTAGTAGGAATTGTGAAAAAAATTCATTTTTTTCTTTTTAGGCAATAAAAAAAATAGCGTAAAATTTATAATAAATATATTATATATAAAATCTTATATTAAAATATTTTTTTTGTGTTTGTGGTTTGTATGTAATCAAGCCAAAAAATTTTGAGATTTTACACAAGGTAGATCTTAAACTCAGACATACGGTCATACTCATTTTTTACATGGGGTTTTTTCGTCACATGTAATTTTAAATTTCATTTTATATTTTACATTAGAGTAAAAACTACACAATTAAGTTCCTTTAATTTTTTTCTCTATCTCCAATGTTAAGATTTAAATCTAAACACTAGTGTTGTTATGTTATCTTAGTAAAGAAGAATTAATATTTCTATTAATATAATATTGGTATGGATATTTAGTTTGTGGTTGAGATTTGTTTTGTTAAAAATCGTTTTGTGTTTATCATGGCAGAACCTGCAAAAATAACATATGAAAACAAATCCAATGGACAAGTGATGAAATTGTATGTTAAGAAAAATTATTTATTAAAATCTAATTCAGTGCTCAACAGCAAAATAACTCTTTCCTTAAATCTTATAGAATAGGGAAATAATTTTCATGTTTAAGATTTTTTTTAAAAACTTTCAAAAAAAATACTTAAATTTAACATTTGCGACTTTTTTCAAATAGCGCCGGTTAGTTAAAAAAGCGAATTGTGAAAAAAAGTTTCATTTCTGTAGGTGCTATAGTTTTCATGGCAAAGCGTAAAGGAGAGACCTTGTTTAGCGTTAAAGAAATACAGACAGACAGGATTTGAAAAAAAGCCATCTATCTATAATATTATAAAGAAGAGGTGGTGTCTGTATGTTTGTTTGTGGGTTTGTTGTGGCAAGTAAATGCGAAAAATACTGAACCGACCGGTTTGAAATTTTACACAAAGGTAGATCTTAAACTCATGCAACACATAGACATACTCATTTCCTTAAAATCCTCTCGGGCTACGCCCTGTGAACGTCCTCAAGTTTCAATGTTTACATTTTTAGAGTCCTTATCCTCTCCCAATATTTAACAGATGTTACTTTTAAATGTTATAGACACTCGTGTTTTGTCATTTTGTAAACAATGAAGAATTAATTAACAATAACTTAAATGTATCAGTAGAGCCTACACCTTTCAGCCTTTTTAACCCGTGCGAAGAACGGGTTACGGAAGAACTTTGGCTAGTTTTCCATATAATCCACACTTTGGTAGCAATTTATATTGGAGTTTCTCTCTTAATCTATGTATTCATGTACGAAAAATTCAAGGACCTACTAACCATAAAAATTGTAAATTAAAAGGATACAATTTTCTCTAAATCTCCAAAAAACTGAAACTCCGCAATTGAAAACGTGAATAAAAGTGTACCTCATTATCCATGAATATATGTGTTATTTTTATCGTTGTGATATAAAAATACTATCTATAGTTTTAACACTTTATGAAACAAAATCAAAGAATACGAATGGTTGCAAGATTGGAGGAACGCGAATTGTTGAGCCTCAACAGCAAATACAGAGCGAGCGCATATTTCTTCTTTCGGTGTTTAAATAGCGCGAGTTGGAGAGGAGTCAAAGTATATTGCAGAACATTAATCCTCATTCTAATTAACTCAGACATAAATACTCCGGATTGAAATGTCATGTTAATTAATTGCGAAAATGCCAAGGATATCTTATGTGCGGTTTGTGCTTGATCCTGTAAAATTTATTGTATTTATAAGAAAACATGTATGATTTAAATTCTAATAATTTAGTCCACTGGAATTTATTTTTTACTAACTGTACTGTTTCCATATTTACATATTATTAGCAAACCTTAGGTAATGAGTGAGGGTAATAAATTTTAATTAATTTATAAATTGATTCATTCACATTCTGAGATTAATTCCAATCAAAAGGTTTGCATATCAGGTTACACATAATAAACCTATAAAGACATATAAACATACGGTATTCCGAATCGGAATTCAGTATTGAGGAAAAAACTTAACTTTCTTGAAATCATAACACATTATTTTTGACTTATGTATAATGATAAAAACTATATTAATTAAATACCATGCATTTTATGTCGTTTTAACAACACAAAACATCTAAAATATGAATACAAATTTATGAAGAGAAAACAATTCATTCAAACTTTCATTCAAAAATGAAAAGATTTACAAAGTCTGAGTCTTGAAATAGAGCTGAAAAAGGAACTGTTGCAAAATTAGAAGAACGTTTAAAACTTGTTATATACAATTTAAAATACTAAGTTTTAATTAAAATGCTACATTTTTATTATTACAATTTTAACACTAAAACACTTTTACTATGGATATATTCTGAAATTTCACTGATTGTAAAGGTGACAGTATATGTTTGTTCGAATCGAGTAAAATAGAAATATTCTAAAATAATAGATCTGTATTGAAAACGTCGTTTAGGTTATATTATCTTCTAGCACATACGGGGTGTACTCAAAAGTACCGCACGAGTTTAATGTTTTTTGGAAGATAACAGATAAATCAATAAGTTTGGTACATTAATACTAGATCTAAAAATCGTTTTGGAGGAACTTCTGTCATATCATCGAAACGTCCCGCAAGGAGTCTTACGTAAATCCAAAATAGACGCATGACTCAATAAACCTGGGTTCATAAAAAAAATGGAAGGCTATAAATTTAAAACGCCGATTTTATTTTAGATCGACATTTTTCAGTGTGGTATGCGCCATCGAACTCTGATTCTTTTCGAAATGGTGTGTATATTGAACTACGCTCCCACCTAGGGTGGTGCGAGCGAAAAATTCTATTTATTAAAAACCTAATTTCAACGTTCATTTGTTTATAGTATCATAAAATGCTCTTTGGAATAGTATTTTCAAGTTTTTAATGAAACCCTTTCGAGTTACAGGGTAATAAATTCGCAAATTTGACTTTTTTCATGTAAGGAGTTGTGAAAACTACTTATGTTTTTGAGCTGATAAAAAACCTTTTTCACGTAACCTCTGTAACGTGTTGAAATAAGAAATACCCCCGTCGCAGCAGACCTGCATACTCAGCGAATTTCCAAATCAAAAATATAATAATAATATATGACAAGTTTGGTAAAAATCTGTCGATAAACATGAGAATTATTTGCCTATTCTCCATAAGATTAAAATGGGAAAGAATGAGTAGGTTTGCTGCATTGAGGAACACTGAAAGTAGCCATTTATACCATCAAAATTTTTTTTAACATTTATACCAACTTTCATCAACATCTGTCCATAAATAAAGGAGTTTGCCTAATCTCCATATGATTAACATGGGAAAAGAGTATGCAGGTTTGCTGTCATGATAAACACATAAACTATGATTTTTTAGCACAAATGTATGGATCTCAATCACATGAAGCTAAATATCAAGTTCCATCCAAAAATATGAGATAATAAGTGAACAATTAATTTTTCCTAATCTTCCATAAGATTAACATTGGAGCCTCAAAATACAACGTACTGTGTTTAGATTTTTTTATATCTCGGTAACCGTTGAAGATAGAGAAAAACTTTAAGGAAAAACTTGTGTAGTTTTTTAAGCTGATTCCAATGGTGAAATATAAAATTATAAAATTTTAAAAATTACATGTGAAAAACGCAAAAAACCCCATTTTGGGGTACAAAATCCCCCCAAACTACCCGTTCCCATTGACCGATATGTCTGGTTTACGAACTCATCCGAGCATTTGTAAGAATAAACGTCTCTACCAAATTTGGTCTTGATCGGACCATTTTTACGAGAGTTAGCGTGTTCACAGACACACATATATACATACTGTATATACATATATACACATATATATATATTTAAATTTTAACGACTATTGTTTTTGGTCTCTGGGCACCTAAAGAAGACAAAATAACATGGTCCCGGGCTTAACTCTTGCCATGAGACCTACGGTAATAGCTTCTTCCCTATGGGAAATTCGCTAAAAGAAATTTCGTATACTACAGAAAATGATTTTTAAAGCCACATTTCGATTCGATAATCTTCGATAGTGTATCATTTTGGAGGTGTGAAAATGTACCAAATAAAACAGAATTATTTTTATCTTTAAACAATAAGGAAGCTTGGAAGAAACAGTCACATATGCGTAACGAATAAGGAACACTAGCAACGATCTAGCGGATCTCAGCTGTCCCTAACGCCGCTCGCACCATTTTAAGATTTATTATTGTAACTCTTTGGAACGTTAAAATGTATTTTGTCTTTTTTGGTGATTTTGGTAGACACCATGACGTGATGCGAAATGTTCATTCGCTGGGACAAGCGACTCAAACTACTTGTACTACTGAAAGAACTGTCACTGACAAAATCTCACGATGGTTTCCTCAAACAGGAAGATATCCCGCACCCGCGGGCCAGACGAAGCATTATGTTAGGTGAAATGTCATTTGCATTCAGACTGAAGGAAAACAACGTCCCTGACAAACAATATCTCCCGTCCAGGTAGTAGGGTTTGTGCGGTATACGGTGTTTACGAAAACAAAACCATCCTGGTCTTGGTTATGTCTTCGCTTTGTGCATTACAGTGTGCCACGTTATTACGATATGGAATATTAGAAATCCTATAATGAAATTTTTTATAATATAATTACGGGCACGGGACGGCAGCGTGTCGTGTAATACAACTTCAAGGAGGTTGCGAATTGTGTTTAGTTATGAGAGATGGTTGTTGGATGTTATATCTAGTGTGTATAAACGTCTGAACTATTGAATACTTTGTTAATCCGCAAAGAAAATCCTCAGAATTAGTAGACACGTTTAGAATTAAAATTAAACGCTCAAAGGACCCAAATAATTAAATTCTGCTTCTCTAAACGGTAGTCAGAACAGTCACACCTTGACTTGGAACATTCTGCTTAAAGATAGTCTCTTGACAAAACACCGCATTACACGGTCACACTGGGGATGGTTTCTGTGGGTATTTTCATGCTGAAAGTCCTTTGGCAATCAGCCACCACTGATGTCCCATTATCGGCATACATTGAGTTGATTACACATATTTGACTTAATCTGTTTCTGTTTGGGAAAGTGAGAGCGAAATAACTCGGTTCTTATTCACACTTCAGGAAAAAGGCAATCCAAATTTTGTTTGCTCTTTTAAATATCAATCCTGCTGAGACGTTTTCAAAATATTTACAGTTTTAACTTTCCTCTCTACTTACTATCTTAAAACCGTATCACTCCTAAAGAAAATGTCTCCATTTTCTCAACCGCAAGAAAACTCCTGGTAGGTAGCCTTTTCGTCATTTCACTTATTTTTTGCAAAGAAATTTTCATTGCAAACCCATTCTGCGTCGATGAAAGAACGAACAGGGTTTGGCCTAATTTGAGAAAGGACTAAAACATAATTTGATAAATAGAACCTTCTTCAGCGTCTGACTTGGAGAGTGTCAATAACTCGAATGCAGTGATTAGGTTGATTTTAGATTAAAGTATTATTGTTTTCACCTTTTTAGCGAATTTCCCATAGGGAAGAAGCTATTACCGTAGGTCTCATTGTAAGACTTAAGCCCGGGACCATGTTATTTTTTCTTCTTTAGGTGCCCAGAGTCCAAAAACAATAGTCGTTAAAATTTTTATATTATGTATATGCATATATATTTATATGTATATATATGTGTGTATGTCTGTGAACACGATAACTCTCGTAAAAATGGTCCGATTGAGACCAAATTTGGTAGAGACGTGTATTCCTACAAATGCTCGGACGAGTTCGTTAACCAGACATATCGGTCAATGGGTCAATGGGAACGGGTAGTTTGGGGGGGTTTTGTACCCCAAAATGGGGTTTTTTGCGTTTTCACATGTAATTTTTAAAAATTTTTAATTGTATATTGTATATTTCACCATTGAAATCAGCTTAAAAAACTACACAATTAAGTTTCTTAAAGTTTTTCTCTATCTCCAATGGTTACCGAGATATTAAAATATCTATACACAGTACGTTGTATTGTGAGGCTCCAATGTTAATCTTATGGAGGATAGGGAAAATTAATATTTCCCATATTAATCAATATTTTTGGATAAAACTTGATATTTAGCTTTATGTGGTTGAGATCTATCCATTTATGCTTAAAAATCCTAGTTTATGTGTTTATCATGGCAGCAAACCTGCATACTCTTTTCCCATGTTAATCATATAGGGAATAGGCAAAGTCCTTTATTTATGGACAGATGTTGATGAAAGTTGGTATAAATGTTAAGATAAAAATTATTTATGGTAAAAATTACTACTTTCAGTGTTCCTCACAGCAGCTAACCTGCACACTCTTTCCATTGTTAATCTTATGGAGAATAGACAAACAATGCTCATGTTTATGGACAAACTTTTATAAAACTTGTCATATATTTATTATTATTATGTTATTGATTTGGAAATTCGCTGAGTACGCAGATCTGCTGCGACGGGGGTATTTTTAATTATTAGACTCGCATCAACCAAAAATGTTCGTTAATCTAGCTCAATATCATCAAGAGATTTTAGTGGGTGAGAGACCTATACTCCGAGCTCAACTCATTTAAGCCCTACAAAAACATCTACATAAGCGATTAATGTTAAGTAAATTGCGTTAAATACCTAATTTATTTTCCCCGTCGAAAATGAACAAGTGTATCCGTTGTTTTACACACATTAATACGCATTAGCGTAGAATTCAATTAAATCACGGAGCGGCGAGCGCTGTAAGCGGCTTAGGGCGTCAGTTTTTTTCTCAACTTTAATTTCCAAGTGTCGAGCCGGGATTTTAGATTATTGTTATTTATTAACATTCCATTTATTTTAATTCAGCAGGTGTTACCGTTGATCCTCGGCGGCGTGTAAGTTTCATTTAGCTAGTTTGTTTTGACACATGAGCTAATGAAATGTTTGGAGGGATAAATTTTGATTTAGTTCTTCAAAACAAAGTTATACTCGTATTGAAATTTTTTATTGTCAGTCTGACCAAACGTCACATGTTTATATGTTGGCCAAATAAAAAAAAATAGTTACATTGTTTATACTTATTATGTTCATTATAATAATCAGCTGTTATACGAGCTCGTATATCTCTATTATAAAGCCGTATTATAGTTAGGTTTCGTTTGGGTTTAGGTTGGGTTGGAAAATTGTGAATCAATCCACTCAGATTTATTTTTAACGTGAGGTGTTATTAATATATCGTATTGTTTTAGTATTTTTATGTTATGTACTATGCCATGATATCTAATGTTTCACAACGAAGCCGTAATGCTATTCGACTTCAGAACATGGCCAATCTAAAAGTTAACATGTTTTTATTGTTATGCGTTACGAAGTGGTCAGCTAGTATTACATAAGTTATAGTAAACGTTTTGTCAAACATACTGCTTCAATGAAACAAAAATCCTTTGAATAAAATGCTGCAATAAAAATTATTTTTAATTATAATTCACAGTACGTGAATCTAGTCGAGTAAAGGATTGTGAGAATACACCCACGCTTTCCTCTTGGATCTAATTATACAGGCCATAAATACTTGAGATTGAATTATGAACGTAATTGTTGTGGAGAATCCAAGTCTGTTTCGTAGGAGGCCTTTCTTTCTCGGAAGACGCAAGCTTTTATGTTTGCTAATGTCTTTGATGGGTTAATAAATCTATATAAATACAATTAAAGTTTTATCTGTACATTGCTTTAAATGTGCAAAAATATGATTGGTGTTTTTTACCCTACAAAAGACGAAATATGTCTAATATTAATATCTGTATTTCATCTGTCTCTAATTTTGTGTCTGACTTTCTATATCTAATAAAATGTATTTTTTAACGTTTCGCCGTGTAAACGGAAGCACCCACTGGAATGAAAATTGTTTTCATCATTATAATTTTTGGAAATTTTTAAAAAATATGTGATATATTTAAATAATTCAAAACACATAAATAACCAGCTTTTAAATTATTAAATTATAATTATATTAAAATATTATCTAAATGTTACTGCATTTCCTGATAGAAATCAATATATCTAATTTATAATCGAAACTAACTAGTTCACAAGCTAATGTTATATATTTATTTATTTATTTCAGATTAACTTTCGTTATAACAATAAGAATATTGCATCTTGATAATGATGCAAGTAATAACACGTACAAGGACGGGCTGAGTGCAGTTGATTGAATAAAATAAAACATTAAGTATTATAAATGCTATTGCGTACATTTTTGTGGGAAGGTGGGGGGGAAAGAATAGTATACAAAATACGAACACATTATTTTTCGTCTTTAATCCCTACAAATCTCGTTAAAATTTATATATATATATATTTTGAAATATAATTTTTTTCATATATATGACATAAACGAAAACTCTGTAAAAATGGTCCAATGGACCAAATTTGGTAAAAGACGTGTATTCCTACAAATGCTACGAGTTCGTAAACCAGACATATATCGGTAATAATAGTTTTTTTGTAAAAATGGGTTTTTTAATTTTTCACATGTAATTAAATACTAATTGTATATTCCACCATTGGAATCAGCTAAAAAAAAATTAATTCCTTAAAGTTTTTCTCTATCTCCAACGGTTACCGAGATATAAAAAAAACTAAACACAGTACGTTGTATTTTGAGGCTCCAATGTTAATCTTATGGAGGATAGGGAAAAATTAATATTTCCCATATTAATCAATATTTTTGGATAAAACTTGATATTTAGCTTCATGTGGTTGAGATCTATCCATTTATGCTCAAAAATCATAGTTTATGTTTTTATCATAGAACCTGCATACATTTTTATAATATATATTAAAATCTTTATTTATAGAT
Source organism: Nephotettix cincticeps (assembly GCA_023375725.1). NCBI lineage: Eukaryota > Metazoa > Arthropoda > Insecta > Hemiptera > Cicadellidae > Nephotettix > Nephotettix cincticeps. Next base: position 45,981,745 of record CM041787.1, read on the forward strand.
GTTATGAAATTTATAAATGTTAATAAAAAATATTTATCAGAAATAACTTCATTTCCTCACAGCAGCAACCTTACACTCTTTCCCATGTTAATTTATGGAGAATAGGCAAATAATTCTCATGTTTATGCAGATTTTATAAACTGTTATATATTATTTTAAAAATAAAATAGATTAAATTCGCTGATAGCGTCATTGCGTACATTTTTGTGTATTGTTTAGTTTTTGACTATTGTATTTTAATATACTTGTTTTATTGCAGGTGGGTGGAGACATTGATATGAAGTGGATTATTCCCATTAAGGTATTCATTTAAGGTATTTACCTCGTTCGGAAAAAGGTTTTATATTTATTTTTTTGAAATATTTTTTTTTAATATTCATGACCTCGCCAAGTTTATAAACCGTACTTGTTGGTGGGGTCCAAGATTCATAACTGATACACTAAAAAAAATTAAATTTTTTAATCTATTCTGTTTTATTTATTACGTAAGTAATAAGTAATTATATAAGTCAGTTGTGGGCAGGTATCCAAATATTTACTTAAATTTAGCGGCAGCTTTACACTTACAAACCAAAGTTACTACCAAACAATAACAATAACAAGTTGTTCCAAGGATTCAGAATAATAATTAAAACAATTCGAAATTTTTACATAAAATATGTTGTATATAAAACATCAACGCAATCCGGTTTACAATCAAAGTACATTTAGTTATAACACATATTGATTCAATTTTGTTTGTATTCGTTTTATTTTAAATATGGGTTTACGCATATTAGTTTAATGAATATGTTTTATTAGTTTATTCATTGTTAATTCAATAACTGTGGTTAATTAGTTAAGTAACAAGTGGCATTTATGTGTTTATGAAGAATGCATTTTTTAAGTATATTAGTTTTAGAATCTATTTCTTATGTTTAAAATATTTTGCTTCGTTGATTATGACGTAATACTCGTATTTGACAGTCTTGGCTCATGGTTTTCGCCCAAGCGCGTGTGTAGTGGCACCCCTGCGCCGCGGGTGAATGGTGAGATCTCGCATTCACACGTGGTGCACAGCTGTTTATTATCGCGATATGCGCACAGCTGTTTTCACGGCTATATTTGTAACTACGAAAGCTTAACCAACAGCCATCCAGACATATCCTGGTCAAGCTATCAAGTTACACAGTGAATGGATTTTATATATATATATATACAGGATCGTTTTTCATGGACAATCTGTATAGGAAAAAGTTGTTTGTTCCTGGCTAATACAATGTAAATTTCAGTAAAACACTATAATCCAGTTTTTCAATTTTTATACGCTTTCACAGCTGATATTACTGGAAGAAAAAATGAAGGAAAAAATGTATTAATTTACTTATCTGAGAGAAATATTTTACATGATGGATACATATATCGTAAGAGAATGTTTTCAGTTACTCTAAAGAGCTGTTCTCATAAACATATGACGCCACTTCCGTTAAACGTTTTGCGTCTTACTAATTGCTAACAACCCAATATACAGGGTGTCCATGAAATACGTTTTAGGACTTCGGTGAGTGATTTAGTACATTAAAAGGAAGGAAAAAGTTCCAGTGGATGTATGGCCTTAAAACACTTATTTTCTCAAATATCCACTATTTTGTATTTTTTTACTTAAACATTTTCTCACGGATTATTTTCAAATTTTGTAGGTGGTTTACACTAGTAGACTACTATCGTTAAAAAAAACTAGCATTATCCAAGCTCGAAATTCTTATTGGTGGTCATCTAAAATTTTAAAACTAAAACGATTAAAAATACATGACCGCCGTTTTAGATTTTGAGCTTGGAACATTCTAGTCATTTTTTAAAATAATAGTAGTCTACTAGTGTAAAACACATACCAAAATTCAAAAATAATCAATTAGAAAATGTTTGAAATAAAAAAATATTTTGCGAAAAATACAAAATGGCGGATACCCGTGAAAATAAGCGTTTTAGGCCATACCTCCACTGGAACTTTTTTCTTCCTTTTAATGTACTAAATCACTCACCGAAGTCCTAAAACGTATTTCATGGACACCCTGTATATGTTTATGTTTAAGTTCTGGGGGGTTGTTAGCAATTAGTAAGACGCAAAACGTTTAACGGAAGTGACGTCATATGTTTATGAGAACAGCTCTTTAGAGTATAACTGAAAACATTGTCTTACGATATATTCATCATGCCGAAACCTTAAGACCATTATTTTTTGTGGGAATCGTTGACAGAAAACATGGTATTTGAACTGCGACCATGCTCATTTAATGATATTCCAGCGTACACGGTTTTATAATAACGTTATTAACTACGAATAACTACTACTCATTCAAATTGTAATATAACTAAACATCAAATTAAACTCATAAAATTAAACATATTCATTTGGAAAAAAAATTATAAAACAAAAACTTATATTTTGGACCATAGTAACCATTCGACTCTAATTAAAATTACATCATAATATTGTCTAATTTTGAAAGCGATGATCAATGTAAATATTGTAATTCGACTGTTGGCTATTTCTTTATGTTGCAATATTTTAATAGATCATGTGTTCAGTAAAAATTTAAAAAAAAATTGCTAATATCGCTAAAACTGAGATTTTAAAGGACTTAGTACTTTAAGTTAGTGTGGTATGGGCCAGTTTAAAGTGAACAGAAACCTTCTCCACAATGAAAAAAACTTTCATAAATGTGCGTGTTCTCGTTTTCTTTAATTGCATTGATTAATTGTATTTTACTATTTAAATAATTTAATCTTAAATTTTCATTAAAAATATAATATATAAAGTTTAACATGGTTGTTAATGTTAAAAAGCAAAGATAAAGAAAGATCAATTACGAAAAATATTGCGGATGGTTAAGTGAATTTTTTAATAATGCCCTGATTATTTGAGTATTATTATCTTCAGTTTTTACATAAACGGTTAATTATTTGTTTATCTTTACTGGTGAAAAAAAACAAAGTGTAACGATGATTCTTTTGTTGAAGTTCTTATCAAATTATCTGTAATTAATATCAGCTGCGGAAAGGAAGGTAAGTTTGTATCACGGTAATTAGTTGATATATGGGTTGGTTTGGATTTTAGAGTTTTGAAACTTTATTCGTGGAAAATGTAATGGAATAATGTTGGTTAATATTCTGTATTATTTCAGGTACTGTCAATATTTCTTTAATGAATATCGAATTTCTTGAAAAAAAACTCAATAATATTTATAGAGATTTACTGTAAAGCATTGTGATAATATTGAGTGTCGTCAAAAATAATTTATTTACCTTTTGAATTTTACCCTATTTAACGGTTAAAAAAAGATAACGTATAATAATGGATTCTAATTAGTTTAGAATTTTTTGGCTAGGTAGTTACAGGGTGTCCTGTAAAGGTATTAATCCATATTAATAACTCCCGATCGGAGTGTGTGACGCACGCAGGTGGTCGCGCGGCCAGTTTTTGCCGCTGCTGCCCTGCCGCAGGGTTGATATTATAATCCAGCCCCAACACACCTGGTCCCGGCCACCTCACTTCTTTTGTAGCTTAATTTATTCCTTGTCGAGGCTTAAATAAACACCCTTCACTCTTCAATAAACGAAAATGGGTCCCGTTGCATATGTAAAGACACAGTTCCATTTCAATTTAACAATGAAACTGTATTTTTGAGAGAAACGCACTTGTGGCTGAGTGGTTACCGTGCCCGCCTTCACGTCTGAATACCGCAAGGCTCGAATGTTTTAGTCGGGCTGTATTAATGTTGCTTTCTAACAAGATATCGCTATTCGGTAGTAACAAGATTAACGAGTGGTTTTGGACTGTTATCCGTCAAAACGTAAAAACCCGGAACCATTCTGACCTAAAAAGGAAATAATGTTTCCTATAGTATAAATAATAATAATATTTTTGACATGGATATGTCTTAGCTCTGGGGGGGTGTTTGTGGTTTTTAAGATGGAAAACATGTAACAGGTTTCCATAGAAACTGTATTGAATTTTTAATATAGAAGAATAAGAACAACTGTTTATATGAACTTAAAACATTACCTTTAGACAAGAACATATCCATGATCTTACCTATTTCCCACAGGGGAGCAAATACAAACATTTTTTATATTTCCATTCCCAATAATGTATAGTGTGACACATCGCTTTCCCCGTTGGTACAACGAACGATATAGGTAAATGTTTATATTCGAAACAGTTTAAAACGTCATCAAACGGACACATTTTAACTCATATTCGTGTGCGTTTCTAATTGTCATTAATTAATGTTAGCCCGTTCTGTTTAAACAACAAAAATAATACAGCTAACATTTGTTTTAATGTCGAATGTTTACTATTTTAATATTTTGTTTGTTTCCCTCAACATGTAAACGATTTCATATTTACACTTTTCATTAGTTAATTTTCTCTCCTAATTCATTATAAAATGCGTAGGTTTGACTACACTATGTATATATATTTTTTATTAGTTTAGTTTGTTATTTTAGTGGATACTCCTTTTTATCTACTAATTACAAAAATATATAATTTAATCACTGTGGTTAGTTAGAATTATTACGTGCCTATGAATATGTTCATGATTATGAGTATCAGTGTATAATTTATTACTAAATTATTCTTAGATTTAATCGAAAAAAATACATCCAGTAAAATTTATGAAAAAAATTATAAAATATGAATTTATTATCCATGTCATGATTGTTTTCAGGTGGTTTTTCACACTAATAACGAACGGTAATATTATATTAAAATGTATGATCAAATAAACCGGGACTCGAGGTTTTTTTTAACATTAATATGTATTGCTTTTAATATAAAGTAAAGATAAAAAGTTTTTTTTTCAGGAATGTATTCAATGAAATCATATAGGCCTACTGTATTAATGTAGAATGGTTTAACGGATGGAAAAGTACACATCAAAACTTCTGGTAGTTTTATGGGCCACTGTTGCTGAAGATATTAATTGAATGAAAGATATTCTTAATTACTGTATATTCATAATGATTTTAAATAAAAATATTTATCATTAACTCTTACGATTTAGTGATGTTTAAAGTGCCTGTAAATTCTATAGACAATTTTCACACTTTTTTATTTGGTGTACTTAGAATTTTGTTATTATCGTGTAGGTCAAGAAACCGAATTTGGGTTGGATTTATTTCATCAAGAATAATTTCTTTGTTTAGTATGCGCGGTCAACTGTTATAAATTCGCTTAATGTAAAGTATAAACTATAACTTTTCTAAGTTTGTACTGTTAAACTTCATAGGTTAAAAATATGTTAACGTATGTTAAAACTATATATTTTAATTTGAAAATTTATGTTAATTATTTATAATAATGTATATAGTATTTTCAAAATGAAAATAATTAACATACACGTTTTACCGTAGCTTCAGAATGGTACGCTTTACACAAATATAAGAAAAGTAATATTATTAAAGAAAACACTTACCGCTGGTGACGTAAAGAAGCGCGGCGCGTGATGCGGGTTGCCGTCGCAGCTGGCAGGCGCTGGGACTATGCACCTTTCCGTGCTCGCCTACACTTTATAAACACAAGTCAACAAAGTAACCCCCCTCCCCCCTACCCTGTGAGGCGCGCGCGGTGTCCTGCCGTGGGAGGGGGTAGGGCGGCCCTGTCAGTATGCGCGCACCCCTACCCGCGGTACCACGTGTGTCGTCTGCTACCCTCTCGTCACTGTGCAGTGGATAATTGTTAATTTAGTGTCCGGTGCCGTTGTGAAGTGTTCCAAGATCCATGGAGAGATGTGTGTTTGTGGTGTAGTTTTAAGGGTAGATGTAATCGTAAAGTCACTTTCCGCTTTGTACTGTAGTTGGTAAATTTAATGAATTACAAACAATTAATTTCACGATATCTAAGATATTATTTATTAATTACGTTTATAACGACTATAAGAAGAGTCTGAAATTATGTTTAACGATTAAAAAAATTACCTTAAAGTTAAAAGTACATGTTCGAGTTAGAAAACACCGTTCAACAGTTTAAATATTTTAATTAAAAAAATGGGTAAAAATGTAAATCCAGAAAATGTACAGTAAATACAACGAGACGTGAAATATCGAGCGTTTGTATAGAGTTAATTGGTTTATTTTTTAATCGAAATTAATATTTAAATATGTTTAAATTTTGTATTTCATTAAAATATTCATTTTAATTAGTTTTATCGCGCTTCGATCATCCGGTGAAGAGAATCTCTTTTCGGATGTCTGTATAGATTTTATGGGAATTTTTAATAAATTAGAAAACTTTTAGGCATATTGAACTGAAATGTAACGAACAATTTTTTTAGTTACTATAGAAAACAGTGACAGTCAGTCTAAGTTAGTTATTCCAAGTAGAATTTTATATGGCGAAAGTTTGAAATGTGTGAGTGTTTGGAATTGAAGTGGTCATATTTTTAGAATTGTATTTCAAAGATTGAAAATGCGTGGGAAACAGCGTAGAGGCCTATTTGATGAACCTTGCAACTAGCCGTGAGGCATTACTAAAGTTAGTTTGAAAATTTACGATCCTTAAATTCGACAATTTATGAAAAATGCTAGTACGGCTCTCGCCTAGTATGCATCGTTGTCTTTTCCCAAAAAATTTCGTTTGTTTTTTTATGTTGTCAGTGATTCCTTAAGCCGGATTTCACAAAAAAACTTAAACCTCCGTTAAGCTAGCTTTAACTGCAGTTAGCCCCGTAACTGACGAAATCGGATTTCACTACTCGCCGTTAGAGTGGAATCTGCCGTTAGTTATTAACTGTCCAAATTTGAGCAGTTACATCCTCGAAGAATAAATAGTTTGCACCGTTTATGTTGTAATGTTGAGTCGTACGCCGAATAAATTATTCAGTTCAGTTGTGGTTTTCTATTAAATATGTTCGAATAACTGTAAATTTCAATATTTATAATTTAATATTTTCGTTATTGTATTCTATTACAATTTCATTTAATTTTTACGTTAGATTATAAAATTTCAAGTTGGTATGGAAAGTCCAGTCTGTCGTATTATATGTAATATTGTATACTAAACTATATATTTTAATCCATTAATAACATTTCAATAAGGGTCTTTAATTTAAAAAAAAACTTTCAGACTGTAGGTAAATAATTAATTTTAAAATAATTTTGTATACGTTATTATACTTTTATACTTATACCATTAAAAAGGTTACGAAACTAAATTCAGGAAAAATCCTTTACGATCGCGTCAAATAGGTAAACTTTCTCACTCAGCCTTCGAACTCAGGTCCTCAATAACCCAGGTCGGTACGCCACCGTCTGAGCTACCAGGTCAAATATCGTCTAAACGAATACACTCAATGTTAGATAGTCTTTTATGGATATGGGCAAGGAAATTATATTTTTTAACATTGCATTTTTGGCTGCTAATAACATGAGTCGTATAAACATAATGTTGACGCATTTCTATTATCTTAATATCAACGCGCTACATAACAGGTACAGTACCAACTTATTTTTTTGCTAATAAACTAAAAATGTATTGCTGTATGAACCGGAAAATATTTCATTCTTGTGCTTTTGTCATTCGTTTATTTTGAAACGTTATAATTAGTTAAATGCCATTTTAATAAGCATATAGTAATGTTTTAGTTTATTAAAGGTTGGTTTAGTCATTTAGTAGTGGGCCTACCATGAAAGGGAGAAAGCATACGTGTTAGTTTAATGATACAAATGTTTTTATTTATATTATCTATCCTGATACAGTTTATTTTTTAGGTTGTTTGCTTTTTTATAAGTCAGTTCAGTGTCATGACAGCTAACTTCCCCCTCAATGTACTCTAATTTCTCGTTTAAGAAACTAGCGATAGTTTTCAAAATTTTTTTGGTGAACTCCTGGTGATTTCTTTAGCGGTGTTTAAAATCATCAGTCAGTTTTAACGGCTGTTTAATAAATCCAGCGTTAATGTGGTTTTGGTGAAATACGGCCTTAGTAGTAGTTGTGTTGACTAATACAATTTTTCTAATAACTGTCATTGACTTACGTTATAATTTTCATGGCTCTTGGTTACCTCGATTTTTCATACATCGTCAATGTAGTGAGTTTTAGGTTTCTCAGACGGTAGGGATGAAAGAAATTCCCGTTTTTTTGTACCCCGGGACTCATTAGTCGCCCACGACTCGCTGTCCCAGGGGGCGTCAACCCTCGTCGGAACCACCCCCTACCCTGATGTTTCGCCCGAAATACCTTACTCTACAGATTTAAACCAAAATCCGACATTTGTCGGTTAATTTTCAACCTATATTTCAGTTGGCATGAAAGACTGTTAAAGTAAAAAATTATGGAGCTAAATAGAAAAAATAATAATGAATATTCCTTCAAAATAGACAGTATTGACAACCAGGGCAACTGGTATAACTTAAGCAGTGACTTAAAAATGTATAAATTTTAATATAATTTTTATTAAGAGACATAGTTAAGAAACCATGTAGATAAAAACTGTAATTTTACAAATTTTGCTTCAATATAGCATGGTTAAAAGTCATTGTTGCTTCCTTTAATAAACCAATTTAATTTTACATATTATTAGCAATTTCAATATTATAGGGAATATAGGTTCAAAAAGCAAGATGTTGTTTGAAGCTAAGTCTCAAAATTCTGAAAATCCCCAAAAATTCTTAAAATGCTAAATTTTTTTGGGGGTTCACAAGTGATAGGTGGTGAGAAAAACATTTGACGATTTAATATTTTGCTAAAAAACTGTATCTTAAAATTGTTGGTCTTAAATAACTGTTTGAGAAAAAACGAATTTTTCATTTTCATTATTCTCATCAGATTTGAGGTTCTTTAAAATTAGGGCATGAGTAGCGAATTCCTTTTTGACCCCGAAACTAATTTAAATGGAATATTTAAGACGTATACTTATGTCGAGTACGGTCAGAGTTGCAACTAGAGGTATGAACCGCAATTATTTTACCAGTCAATTAGTCAGTCACATAACATAGACTGAAAGTATCTATAAATGGCATTTTATGCTAATTAAATCAAACATATAGCCTAACTACGAAAAACTCAACAAATAAAATATAAAAATTATTGATACAAGTGAAAATCGTCATAAATATCTGGGATATCGAGTTAATATTCTGCGAAAGAATATTATTAAATGAAATTAATTTAATTGATGTTGTTTGATATTGACAAGAATTAACAATAATAAATGTTAAAGCAAATTGAATTCAATTTTAGTTAGTGACATTTTGTCTATGACACAATCTATCTGTACGTGTCTTCGTAATTTAATTTAATTAAGAACCCTTTCGCACTTCAATTTCCTTGTTCGTTACTTTCCACTAGTCAATTACAGATTGACATTTAAATCCGGCTCTGTGTCCAAAGCTAATAGCCTGTCACTGTTCAATAACGTTTTAATCTTTGCTAAACCCAATAAAATACCATTTATCTGTACACAGTTGCGGATTATTATAAAATGAAAATCGGTGAGTAGCCAAGTAAACCATTGAATTCGTTGTTATTTATCTGGTATTGTTAGCGACAATTCTGCGAAGTGTAACCAATTAAATATTTATACAGTATTTCCCTTGATTTATTCATAGGTTTATTTTAGTTTCCGAATGTATTTACTTTACGATTTATATCAAGATCGACAGAGTCAACCTGGTTTCTATACAAAATATAATTTGTTAAATTTAAAATATTTGTAAAATAATACTTGATTGATTATGTATAATAAATATGTTACATCGGCGGTACAGTATAAAGCACTATTTATTACTGTTAAAAAATAGCGAGGTATGTTATTTAGATTTTAAGTGCGTACATGTTCCATCACGATGAGTAAAACAAAATTTCATGACGTTTCGGGACATTGAATATGACCGTCTTCATGTGAGCTGGAACCTAGAATACAACAATAGTATAATTCACAATCCACACTGAGCCGGTATAAAGCTGAAACCCAAAATATTTAAAGCAGTCAAATAAATTTACAACAAATATCTATAAATAATAGTCATGAATACAAATGAGTTTTTTAATTGGTATTTTTTTACTTCTTAAAACATTTTTTCAGCTTCATACCGGTTTCGACCGGATTGTGTAATAATCTTGTCATGTTCTATGTTTCAGCTAACTTGAGGACGGGATCAGGTTCCAGATTTCGAAACGTCGTGAAACTTTGATTTACTAATTGTAATGGGAAATTTCCAATACAAAAGTATAAAGCCCCATCGCCAACAAGGCGTTTCAATCAGAGAATGGTGTGCTAGTTAAATTGTAGCTGTTTCGATACCTGCCCAGGTTTTTATTTATAACTAGCTGACCCGGCGAACTTCGTAACGGCTGTCAGTAAATACGTGTTAACTTTAAGATTGGCCATGGTTCTGAAGTTGAATAGCATTACGGCTTCATTGTGAAAGGTTATATATATGAAAGGTTCTGGGTCGCGGCATAGTGAATAACAATACTGAAACGATAAGACATATTAATAAGATTCACACAAAAGAAATAAATCTGAGTGGATTAATTCGTAATTTTCAAATCCAGTCTAAACCCAAACCAAACCTAACTGTAATACGGCTTTTATAGGAAAGATATACAACAGTTGATTATTATAATAAACGTGATGTATATAAACATTGTAATTATGTTTTATTTGGCCAACATATAAACAAGTGACTTTTAATAAAACTGAAAATAAAAATATAAATACACAATCCCCCAAAACCGTAAACTATTAACGTGGCGAATAAAGCTGTTCATTTTGTACAGTATTTATTTACTTTATAGTTTTACATTAACAGATGATTCAGATGGCATTGGATAGTAAAGAATATTGCCAATGGAAAGTAATCAAACAGCTGTTGCTTAAGAAATTAAATGTTTTTATTGTAGAAAATTTGAAAACAAACTTCTCTATTAGGTTAAAATTAGAAATTTAAAACGCCATAAAATGGATACTAATGAAGTTTTCGAAAAAGTTTTTTTCACTAAAACCTTCCCGGACACATATAGAGCAACTTCCTAAAATTTCATGGCGATCGGATGTGTAGTTTGGCAACGCATAAAGGACATACATACATACATTCACTTTTATATATAGAGATTATTAGAGTGTTTTGTAATGATCTTATAAAAGGAAGCAGGTTTGTGGGCCCTTAATTCCAAAATGGCGATGGAATAAACAAAACCTCCTTACGGTGATGTTGGTTTACGGCAACGACGCTATAAACCGTTCAGTAACGCTCATGACAGCCGTTACACAACGCTAACTATTTATATTCAAAAGTAATTAATCTCCACTATAAATACATAAGGTCGACCGTCGCTCGGTCACGAACGTGGTCAACGTGCTCTATGTGCGATTAAAGCTATCGGTTCGATATTTGAGCGCATTCATAACCGATACTCAACACGCTCTATGTGCGATTAAAAATATCGGTTCGATATTTGAGCGCATTCATAACCGATACTCAACACGCTCTATGTGCGATTAAAAATATCGGTTCGATATTTGAGTGCATTCATAACCGATACTCAACACGCTTTTATGATTAAAACATCGGTTTGATATTTGAGTGCATTCATAACCGATACTCAACACGCTCTATGTGCGATTAAAACTATCGGTTCGATATTTAAGTGCATTCATAACCGATATTTAACATGCTTTAGGTGCGATTATAACTATCGGTTCGATATTTAAGTGCATTCATAACCGATATTTAACATGCTTTAGGTGCGATTATAACTATCGGTTCGATATTTAAGTGCATTCATAACCGATATTTAACATGCTTTAGGTGCGATTATAACTATCGGTTCGATATTTGAGTGCATTCATAACCGATACTCAACACGCTCTATGTGCGATTATAACTATCGGTTCGATATTTGAGTGCATTCATAACCGATACTCAACACGCTCTATGTGCGATTAAAACTATCGGTTCGATATTTGAGTGCATTCATAACCGATACTCAACACGCTCTATGTGCGATTAAAACTATCGGTTCGATATTTGAGTGCATTCATAACCGATACTCAACACGCTCTTTTGCGATTATAACTATCGGTTCGATATTTGAGTGCATTTTTATTCGATACTCATGCTCTACGTGCGACGTAAGCTATCAATTCAACAATTGAGTGTATACATAACTAATACCCGATATGCTCTACGTGCGATAATGAAAGCTATTCGACATTCGAGTGCATACATATCCGAACGCAATGTGCTTCATTAGTAGATCAATTCATGGTGGCGCCTTTGATCACAATTATTGCATGACCTTTAGACCTTTGCAGGACAATTTCAATAGGAGGCACCGGTAACATTTACGTTAATATAAAATAATAAATCATGATTTTAAATATGATTAAAATATTTGATATTATAATTATGTATTTTTTGTACTATCTAATTTTCGAATGTTGACACGTAATGCGTGAATGCAGAAGTTTAGGTAAAGATTTATGGAAACCATATTCAAATTGTTAATTAGTGGATTGATATATAACATACAGCACAATAAGTTACTTCTATCGGAACTGTATTTGAGTTTTTTTTAATAATTTTTCGTTTTGATCGTGTAGCTTGCTGTACTTTAAGTTTGGAACAAATTTTTCCACGGGAGAAAATGAGTATTTCATAAGATAATATTTTGAACCAAAATGTTTCTTAACTTCTGATGGAGTAAAGTTTTGGTGTTTGGTTACTACATGTTTGTTTTAAGTAAGAAGAATATCGGATAGGTTTGATTGATTGAAATATTTAACAAACTTTAGAAGTTAGGGCTAAGAAGTAAGTTACGTTTTGAACATTAGTCTGGGGAAAGGCATTTAGTAAGAGTATTTACGGTTAGTAGTCGTAGGATAGGATAGGGAGAGTGTTTGGGATTGGGATAGAATTTTATGGGACATAACATGTGAGGAGGGTATGTCGGTCTTAAAAACTACGTATGCAAATTCTGATTCGTTCTTACATTCTAAACGTCCATGATAATGTGTACTTTACACGTGGCAATTACGTATTGCTTGAGAAAAGCCGGTGAAACAACACTTTTGGTACGTAATAATTTTGGAGTTTACAGCTGAAAATGAAGTGAAAATTGTGGTGCTCAAAATTATAGAGTCACGTGTCCCATAATGTTTGATATCGTAATTAGCTAATGCACTCTTGTTAGTGCTCAACGAATATTTGATCGAATATGGCGTTTTGGTCAGCTACTTAAAATAAATGCAATTCGTCACAGCATAATAAACAAATCTAAAAAGATAAGTTAAAATACTTAAATTATACATCATTGAATCTGATCAACCTAAATGTTTAACTCATGTATGGTTTAGGTAGTAAACAAATTAGTAAGACCTGATTTTAATATTTTCCGTTGCTCTTTGTATGATTATTAATATTTTTACCATATTTATTGGAGTAAAAGTATCATTTTCTGTCTAATTTTATTTGCCACACCGTTTATACTTTTTCAAGTGTTCACTGCAATCTACGTCATTCGATTTGTGGACAAGGTTAATTTTAATCAACCGAAAAAAAACTAATAAAAGATTGGCGATCGTCTACTGCGAGTAGCCTGTCTTCTTGGGTAACAATAATAATAATAACAATAGCCACGAGCTGTGCAGACGGAGACCGTCGGGGTCATAAGGTCAAAGGTCAACATTTAAATTATGAGGGAAAATATTTAGTTTATTATCCAGGCACTACGGTTTATTTAGGGTGCGTCTAAATATATTCTAAAATTACCTATGTATAAAAAGTCTGTTCATATTATCAATTACTAGATTTTTTAATTTTTTTTTGATATATTTAGTTCTTATAATTTTTTAAAAATGTAAAATATTTCCATGAACTAATTATTCTACAGTATTAATTTTTATAATAATTAAATTAAAAAAAAGAATAAGTATAAAATAAAAAAAATTTATTTATAAAATATTTATTATATTATATACACATGTAAAAACATTTAAAAAGTTTAATTTGTTCATACAATAAAAAAAAAAAATTTTTTTTTTGTGATTGGCAATATCATGTCGATTTAGGTGAAAGAAAAAATGACAAATATTACTATTTTTACATGATTTTTTGACTCTGTAAATAATTTTTATATGTTATTTTCTTTCTATGTGTATTTTCGTTTAATGACTTTATGATGTTTAACAATGATTTATAATCTTGTTTAAATAAACTTGATTGAATGTTTATGTTATTATACATTTTAAATGTTAAGTTAAAAAGATTATAATGATATATTAAATGCTTTGTAAGGATTCGCCAGGATTTCATGAACTAATAATATAATATATTTAATAATTACTAATTTTTTGGTCAAGTAAAAAAATTACTTTATAGTAAAATATGTTCATATAAATATGTAAATTATTTAATTAAATTGACATGTATATTTAGTCCATGTTTTATTTTTTGGATAAAAATGAAAATAATATTTTATTAAGTCAAACTACAAATTATAATTTTTTTTAAATTTTTTTATATATATAATATATAATTTAATAAATATATAAATTTTGCTAATCAGCATCAGTGTACAATCGCAAAATGAAAAAAATTTAAAATTGTAAGGAAACAATTATCTTTTTGTAAATCCATTCTATTTTTGTATCGAAATTTGATTAACAAAATCGTAAGGGTCGGTGTTTATAAAATTTTACCACAATAAAAGTATCCACAGCTCTAATAGCTTTACGGTCTTATCTCACAAAATAATTGTAAAAACATATTTGATGTACTATTTTATACGTGATAAACTCCGCACGTGTAGTAAAGAAACTCACACAAGTCACAGCAGGAAACTAAAAACCGAACGATAATGATGAATGGTCTGTAAATTTATGAATTTTTACGCCACTATTTACGGATTCGTGGTGCTTACACGCGGCGGAAGGCTCGTACAACCGAAATAATGATTGTAATAGGAACTCCAAATAACAGTTTAATGTAACTGTTTTGGAGCCTAAACAGTTCCACGCCACTCAGCGTTTACGGAGCTGTCGTGGTCGGTGCTTACACGCGGCGGAACGGCTCGTTACACCGATATATGTTACGTTGTAATAGGAACTCAAAATAACAGTTTAATGTAACTGTTTTTGAGCCTAAACAGTTCCACGCCACTCAGCGTTTACGGAGCTGTCGTGGTCGGTGCTTACACGCGGCGGAACGGCTCGTTACACCGATATATGTTACGTTGTAATAGGAACTCAAAATAACAGTTTAATGTAACTGTTTTTGAGCCTAAACAGTTCCACGCCACTCAGCGTTTACGGAGCTGTCGTGGTCGGTGCTTACACGCGGCGGAACGGCTCGTTACACCGATATATGTTACGTTGTAATAGGAACTCAAAATAACAGTTTAATGTAACTGTTTTTGAGCCTAAACAGTTCACTAGCCACTCAGGTTGCTACGGACCGGCGGTCGGGATACTTTTGATATACTTATAAGGTCGTTAAAATTTGTTTACGTTTTGTGAAACATGGAACAAAAAGTAATAATAAATAAATAATAATTTAATGTAACTGTTTTTTGCCTAAACAGTTAGCCACTCAGCGTTTACGGTGTGTCGGGTACGCGGCGGAACGGCTCGTTACACCGATATATGTTACGTTGTAATAAAAACTCTAACAGTTTTAATGTAACTTTGGCCTAAACAGTTACTCAGTTACGGAGCTGTCGGTGCTTGCGGCAACACTCGTTACACATATATGTTAATGAATTGTTTAACCAAAATATTTTAATTAGACTGTTAATAGCCTAAACAGTTCGCCACTCAGCGTTTACGATTTGGGTGCTTACACGCGGGAGGCTCGTTACACCGATATATGTTACGTTAATAATAAAATAAAAATTAACTTTTTTACATGTCTGTTTTTCCTAAACATTTTAGCTAGCGTTTACGAACTGTGAGTGACACTCCACCGGCTCGACGCTTACGGATACGGAACAACAATATATGTTACGTTTTCTTTCTTTACTTTTTTTTCTTTTAGCCACTAGTTTTTGCTCCATGGACCCAAAGTCAAAATTAAATGGTCGTTAAAATTTGATTTTACGCATATTATAGTGAAACATTATCAGGAACAAAAAAAACTAAACATGAGTTTAGTTTTAGTTAACACACGACAGTGCTCGGCGTAAGTTTGAGTCTAGACTGATGGTCATGTTTGTCGCCTTGTCGCTTCTTACCGCCTGGCGGTCGCATTCATTTCTTTCTCTCCTTCTCGTAATACAGTGTCAATTCTTCTATACAGCGTGGACTTCATCTGGTGAAATAAATTTAGTGCAGGTACTTTAGAGTTTTATCTTAAAGTATAAGATTTATAAATTGACATTGTAAAATTCTTATTAGCGTACAAATACTTTTTTAACTAAATACATTTTTTTTAGAAAAACGTAGAGGAAAATTTTAAATCAGCTCCGAACAAAAAGGTAGCCCGGTTAAAGAAAAGCTAATTCTATTCGAAAATTTAAAGTGAAAACACGAGAAAAAGTTGGGCGTATTCATTAAGCCGGGCGCGAAAATAAGCCGTAATTTAATTTGACCAACGCCGGGCAGGATGGGATTACGCAAGACTTCTATCTCGGAAAAAACTTGGATATAATAATCAGAGACTTATAGCCTCTGTCTTGCTCATCAGCGGGGCCGGGGTGAGTAAACCTGACGAATCACGGACCGAGTCGTAACTGTTTCATTTGAATAACTGGTTCCAACCGTGTCACGGTGCCACCACCTCGGGGAGCTCCTAGATTAAATCTCGTATTCCGAGTTTATTGGGTGATAACAGTGTTTATTGCTGGGACGTATTAGGAGTTGTGAAGGGGTGGTGTGAAGTGGGTGGTTACTGCCCCTTTATTAGTGATTTATTTTAGTTGTGTTAACTATATCAAACAGTAATACGAATAAGATTGGCTTGATCAAAGGTGGCAAGAAATATATGTAGTTCGAATGTTGGGTGTTTTTATAATCGGTGCACAAGATATTTTCTATGAATTTCGGTAATTGATTTGCAAAAATGTTTAATTATTCTAATTTAGCCCTTTGAGTGCCTTAGACCATCGTTAGTTTCTATCCCCGAAAAGTCAGGTCGCAAGTAGTTGCATCTATTGACGATTTATCGAAATTTTTAGTTGTCGTCGTCGTATACCGTGCTGTCATCTGTGAGCTGATACTGGAACTAACTCGTGGAGTACGCTGTTTTACCGCTAGAGAAACTTTATTCACCAATAAAGCGCCTTCTATGACGGTGTAATAGTGGTCAAAGCGTTAGCTGTAAACTGAATCGTTGGAAGAAAAACTTTAGTTGTGTACAATGAGATTTTCTTGCATTTGTAAACCTTTTTGATAACCGTTATCAACGGCTTCTCCAATATTTACTCTTTTATCAGCAAATGTACTTGCAACGATCACATTAATCTAATTCTAGGGTTTCTAAAGTTTACTGACGTTAAAAAATATTTCTAACAGTCACAAGCAAGTTTCATTGTGTTTAACGCTAAATATATATACATGACTTTAACGAACCGTTTTACAAGAGTTCCAAAAAAAAGTTACAAGTGCTATACCACATTTTCAAACAACGAAGGCTATATCCCATGAAAGGAAATTTACCGAATTTTTTAACGAGTGTAACAACGAAACCGGGAACAGTAAAAAAATAGATCCACAATCCGATGTCGAAAGGCCGCTTATTGGCCAGTAAAGGAACGGAAAGCGCAACAAAAGTTGGCAGGTTATAAGGTTATAAATATATGATGCGGCAACGTAGACCCGAACGTAAACCGTTTATGGGGCAATTTTTCCATCATTACTCCAGTTGGAGTCGCCGCCGACCCGCCATTGTGAGCCGCGGGGTTTATGTTTCGCCGCCCGGAATAACCTCAAATCCATTTTTACGACTGCGCTTTATGATGTGCTGTATGGAATTATTAATCCGCCGTAAACCGAATTAAATTACAGGTGTCGTAAAATGTGAGATCGCCCTCGATGAAGGTGACACTTGTTTGTTGTTGCAAATGGTGTTTTTTGTTTTCATTTTAAGCAATTATATTCAGTAAGGGAATTGTTTTTTTTTTCAAACCCCCTTAATAAGTACGGCTTCATTATTAAGCTGGAAGTTTTTCAGCGAGATGGAAACTTAGGTAATTTTTTGCTCCGCTTCCCCTCTCAGCGACTCGCCAACTAAATTAAATTAAGGTATATTTTCTGCCGAATGGAACTAATTAATGCCTCGATTCGCGCGGCCGGCCGTGATGGAGATTGTACTTAATTTTGAAAGTTTGATCGAGCGAGTAAAATTGAGTTTGGTACCGGGATTAATAAGAATTGCCTGTTGCTGTAAGTGATTTAAAACGTAACAACTCGTCTAAGGTTCTCGTGCAGTAAATTGTTTGTTTTTTTACATTATTAAACAAACAAAGTCACACCCAATTTATTTTAAATTATGAAAGTTAAATAATCCCGCCATTATCGGAAACTTTCGGAAAGTAATCAGTAGTGGAAATATTTAATTTTAATTATACTTACTCTGTGTACATGTTTGATGTTAATTTGAAAAGTGTGTAAGCTGTAAAGGTAAACAATTCACACTAATGAGATACGTTAATAAACTAGTGCTTACTGTATTGGTCAAACACAACTTGCAATATTTGTTGCAGTTATATTTTAAATCTGTTACCTCAGTTTTCTTATTGGAAAATTTTTTTACATGGATGTTTCGTTGCTCTCGGGGAGGGGGGTTTAGGCAATGCGTCAGTTCAAAATTTATAACGGAAGTGACGCCATTTGGTTGTAATGACAGCTGTTTAGAGGAACTGAAAACCTTCCCTTTAGAAATATTCATGATCTAAGATGTTCCCAAAGGAAATTAAAGCATTTTTTGACATGTATGTGTGTAAATGTCTAATCTCTGGAGGGGGGTTTATAGCTATTTGTGGGATGCAAAAGTTTAATGGAAGTGACGTCATATGGTTAGGAAAACAGCAGTTTAGAGGAATAGAAAATATTTCCTTCAGATACATCCATGATGTAACCTATTTCCCACAGGGAAGTATATACCGTACGTTTCTTTGTAAATGAAATAGATAGTTTTTTTGTAAGTGAAATAGATTTAAGCGTGTAAAGTGGCTTTACGAGTTGAATTTCCTTTGTATCCCCTGGAGTCACAACTATTCCTGTACGCTTGTGGAGAGCTGGGGTGACCCCTTGGTTCCGGAGGGGGCTACGGAGGTGGAGGCCGAGGATGCTGTCGTCGTGGGAGCGCCGAGGGAAGGAGGGAGAGTGGAGAGCGTCGAGATGGAGAGGAGAGGATACCCAGAGGAGCGCGTCGGCGACGGAGGCAGAGGCTTCCTCTAGGACCAGGGAAGTCATTCATTCATTCACCCAAAAGTAATTCTTAAAATTACCCATAAGTCTCTCCTCAAGTGAACGCTTCTAGTTTTGGCTCCAAAGTTTTCCCCAGTGTTTCTACTAAATTGTGAAGCTCCTACTGTGTCATGTACATTTTATTATATCTCATATCTAAATCTGAACAACATGTTGTTTTTTGGATGATAAAGTAAATAAATCAGTTGAAACTCAAGTATAAGCTGTTGTGTAAACACAACGGATGATTAGTTAAATGCGTTGTATCCAGGGTATAAATCTTACCGGATTAATATCTTTCGAAAAGTTTAAATCTCTATAATTAGATTCTATTTCCCGAAGGCGACGCTGAGAAGAAGGCAAGTTGGCCAATTTCACCGACGTAGTAAACAATTAAGGGGTGACTTTGAAGATACACGCTTCGTTTACGAGCCCTCCGTGAATAATTAACGTTCATATTCGAAAAATACATTTTTATGTATTTTATGACTTTGGAAATTTTAAAACATGTATAAACATATATTCCACTGGTAGGTAGCAACATAGTTAACAACTCCACCTTCCTGCATTCACAAATAACAACACAATTCGGAAAAAAACTCTTGATACGATAAAAAATTGTGTGATAAAAACTCATCTAAATAATTTCTATTACGGACATTTTCCAACTAAAACAAAGTTTCACGACGTTTCGGGAGGTGGAATCTGATCCCTTCCTCGGGTGACTAATATCTAAAACATAACACGATTAGTACATAATCTGAACTAAGCCGGTTTAAAGCTGAAAACAAAAAAGTTTATATCAGTCGAAAAACTTACCTTACTTAAAAAAAATACCTCACAACTACGTGTAGATTACATTAGATTCTTGAAATGGCGACCATACTACAAGGAAGTTATTTTGAGCAAAGTATGAATGAGGACTGAGTGTGAGATGATTGTGACGCGATCTTCTAGTCTTGTTACTGACATGTTCCTTAGACAGGACTGTTAATTAATAGCCCAATAGCCGATAGCAACTAATGGACCTGCAGTATGAAACTATTACGCGAAGCGTGTCTGTCGTCAGTTGTCTTTGAGTCTTTGTGACGAGTGGACAAGTTTTGTACCTTGTGCGTCTAGCACCAAAAAACAGTTACGTTTTATTTTAACGTGGTTTTTGAAACCCGTACGAAATCTTTTGCTAGTCGTAACCCGAGGAATTTCCGAACCAATGTTTGTATAAAATGTTGGTACCATTTTGCCTAGTAGACACATCCTTCAATTCTTTTCGTTTATTCATGAATCACCCTGTATAACAAGCTCGACGGCTTGGTCATTGTGTCGTACAACGCCTTTACCCCTTTATCCCTCTAACGTATTACATGCATTGGTATCGAGCGTATGCAGACGAGAGCTGGACGCTTCAAACGACAGTCAAATTTATTCATGGGTCGCGGTCTTCATTTTACGACCCCCCTCCCCCCGGTCCCCACCCCCCCCCTCACCCCTCGCCGCCCCAGCTCCCCCCCACACCCCGCCCCCCCCCCTCACTCCCCCCACTCCGTCCCCCCCCTCCATTACCATCCCCTCACCCCCAGCGATGCCCCGATACCGGTACAACCCACCCCCACCCCTGTGTTTACCGTTTTAATCACATCGTTTTACAGCTAGTCCCTTTCCATCCCTTTCTTACTTTGTTTGATGAATGGTTGCATTAAACACCTTTAGCTTTGACGGACGTTATTAAAATTCGCGCGGGAAAATACTAATTACGGAGTTCGTTAACGTAGCGATCGGAGTATCTTAATTGTATTTACAATCTAAGGCGAATAATCTTATTTGATGTTAAGGGTCTGCATCAGTGGTAGCCATCTTGAATTTTAGTCCCGTAAGAGCAATGTTAAATTCTGGTGGAACATACCTTCACTTTGGCGTCTGTAGTGGTGTTAATTATGAAAGTATCAATGTAAAACGTTGGAAGTACATTGATGAGATGTGGCTTAAGGGCATGACCTTTTAATATGTTCAAAAATTTAACTTGATATAAAAACAAAAAAACAGGAATATTTTACAAAATAAATCATTATTTTTTTTTATTGAGAGCATGAATAAGAAGTTCTGTAAGGTGGTGCCCTGGAGGACTGTAATAACTTTAATTTGACACCACTTCCGTTAATTTGTGACAATAGGTCAAGGAGATATAGGCGCCAGAATTTAACATTGCTCTTACGGGACTAAAATCCAAGATGGCTACCACTGATGCAGACTCTTAAGTAGCACTTATTGAATAAAAATGCAATGATAAAAATTAATATTTTATTCTACTGGTAAAATAATATTTTTATTTAATTCAAATTTAATCAATGTACGAGTATGAAAATAATGCTAATAATAATAAGCTTCATACTCCGATAAATAAGAAATGGATGCTATCTAAATTTCTGTCAATATCGTTCGTCTATATTTTTATAACGCCAAAGCGAGAACACCTAAAGTTATGAAACCTATTTTCATTATAAACCTTTTGAAGGAGGTTTTTGTTCACTATTTATAATGAATGAGCTCTCAAATACAGTACCCAGTCTTTGAACAATATAAGATGTATGTGTATAAATTTTACAGAACTGTCTTTAAATAAAAGCTATTTAATTGAAATAAATAACAAACAGTTTCCATATTACAATCAATATTAGTTTGTTTACGTTGAACATTTCTTTAACTATATTCCGAAATTATACTATAGGCCTTATTTAATTGCTATCTTAGCTTATAACGAATTTAAAATAAAACATAATAAACATTTTCTAATTGTGAATGCTTAAGTTGGGGATTTATTTTTTCCTTGTATTTTTTTAGGATATCAGGTTTATATTTTGTCATTATAAGGCATCTTGCTTCTTGCTACTTAAAACTTTAAAGAAGGTATATTGTTAAATTAACAATTAGTTGGACTTTTCCAACGCTTCTTGTGTTTAAAATCTACACAACGTTTCGAGAGTTGGTTAAACTACTCCCGTTTTCAAGTGCCTAACGATATTTACATTTATACAAACAAAGGGTTATTTCTATATATATAAAAGAAACCGGTCAAAAAACACAACAAAAATATAACTGTAGAATTAAATAGTAAAAACAAAACATTCTACTTAGCCTATTTTGTTCATTCGGTTGTACAAAATACGATTGTACGAAGATTTAGATTCATACGAATGTACAAAATAGGCTAAGTAGAGTGTTTTGTTTACTATTTAATTCTATAGTTATATTTTTTGCTGTTTTTTGACCGGTTTCTTTTATATATAGAGAAATAACCCTTTGATGTATGAATGTAATTATCGTTAGGCACTTGAAAACGGGAGTAGTTTAACCAACTCTCGAAACGTTGTGTAGATTTTAAACACAAGACGCGTTAGAAAAGTCCAACAAATAATTAATTTAATATTTATTAACCAATGCTATCATGAATTTTCAAAATGTATATTGCTTCTTAAAACTTAATAATACAATCCGTATAAACGAGGTGATCACTGTTAGTTCGTTATATAATTAAGTATAAGTAAGTAATTATGTAAATTTTTGAGCAGTTGATTAGCATTTAAACTAAGAATGTAGTGATAATTGTTTAGAACTAAGAATGTACTGAGTATACAGTAATGTTAAGCTATTTAGTTTTTAACCTCAACGGTGGAGAAATGCCTCGCTTGACTCTAACAACCCGTTCAGATTCCAGCGGTAACTTTAAACGGGTATCGTGACTGTAATCTATTAATAAATCTCTTTTATATTTAAATTACCCAAATCGTTTTTCTTGCAATTTACAAATACGTAATTCCTATTATTACCAGCACGGCACGCGATCTCTCGTCAAGCTTGACCGTTTCCAGCGGTTCCATTCAATTATTGTTGCGGATCTGGGGTTTTTAACTCCATTTTTTCTAACAATATGAGTTTATACGTATGCGTACAGTTTGAAATAAAAAAAATCATAAAAATTTCAAATAAATCTCGGGTAATTACGGTATATTCGGAAGGATCGTGGCGTGTTAAATTTAATTACGTAAACAAAATTACGAAATATTATGAATATGATTAATGGAATCATTCTTAAAATATACTTTTATTATGTCTTTAAAAAAATCCAGATCGATCTTTGTAAGCATGGATACCTAAGTTTTAAAAAGTGATTACTAACTAACTAATAAGTAACAGTGTAGCTAAACACCATAAAAACAATTAGATGCTAATATGCTGAAAATATTGTTTTTCTAATGATAAAAATTAGAGTATTTTCTGTAGATAATTTGGAAAATTATGACATTATTTGTTATTTTTACGGTTTACACTCTAAAAAGTTCAAAATGGATCTTATCC
Organism: Nephotettix cincticeps; assembly: GCA_023375725.1. NCBI lineage: Eukaryota > Metazoa > Arthropoda > Insecta > Hemiptera > Cicadellidae > Nephotettix > Nephotettix cincticeps. Next base: position 46,005,489 of record CM041787.1, read on the forward strand.
CCATTTCTGTAGGGCTATTCTTACGATGGAACTTTGTTTCATCATTCTATTTATTTTGGGGAAAGATTTTTGTTTACTTTTACAAAGACAGCTGATTATTACCAGTAGGTGATTCATTGAAAACTGAAAGCAAAATGCTACTATCATCGCGTAGGAAGTGGGGTTTTAAATGCACATTGTTTACTTTTAAGGGGCGGCGGACGATTTCAAACATATAAAAACCTTCTTTGTAATGTAGAGAATGCATGAAATAAGTTTCATTTTTATCAGTTCTCCTATTTTTCGGAGAAGACGGCGTAAAATGCTTCCTGGAGCGTCACAGACAGAAGACAAAAATTGAGATAAGACTTTTTTGGCTTCTCTAACGCAAGGGACGTAAAAATAGCTAAAAAATGAATAATTCTGAGCAATGTACAGACAAACCTCTAATTTTATTTATATAGATTTTATTTAAGGAGTACAGTAATGTTTTTGCTAGTGGACTTACAGGACAGGTTATTGTTTTCTGTGCATAAAAACACTTGTAAAATAAAAATAAAATGTAAATAACTATTTTGTTTCTCTGTACATCAATGTGTTGACTTGTAGAGTTCTACGTAGTTCCACAGAGCACCGTCGGAAGCGGACATAGCTGTCCGAGGTCGGCGTCGCATGTCTCGAAGGGATTTAAAGCCTTCTGCAACCTCTTATAGTGGTTTACTACCCCGAGACATGACACGGAAAGAATAGTACCAATTATAAATTACTTAAAATGGCTTATGAGATATGGCGTTGTTCACTTAACTGGGCTTGTTTATCCCAGCTAATGTCACGTGTGCGCTCGTGTTGAAGTTTGTAATATTGAAGAGAAACTTTTCTTTTCTTTTTGTTTCAATTTTTGTATAAAAACAAATGGTGAGTTCTGTGAAAAAACTAACAATGAGAGGTTATAAATTTAATAATGTAATTCATCGGGGTTTTAAAAACTAGCAGTATGTCCGATTTTCCGTCCTTTGTACAACTTTGTATAACTTATTATTACGACGAAAATTATTTTTATATCTATATAAGCGGTTTAATAGACCAAAATAACAAACAGCTGTCAAATTAAAATCAATAATTGCTTGTTAATATTGATTATTGATTTTCAACCTATTTCCGAGTTGTATTAAAATGTTATCTTACCGTGTAACGAATGGCAATAATAATACAAATTGTTTAATTAATTGACTTGTAAATTAATGATGAATAATTTAGCTGAGAATTTTTTTTAAATAATTCTCTGTACAAGGCTCACCGGCCAGTGACTAATAGTGAATCACTAGAAATACGGAATGAAAGAGTGTTCTTAATTAATTGTTATTATTAATTTAATGAAAGTGTGCAGTTTGAAACTAAACCATCCGTATTCCCACGCCACTTTTCCAAATCGGCGCTCCCAATTATGATAATCGTTCTGGTGGTCCCGAATCTAATTACTGCCGACATCGGGCTATACTTGTTACCGGGGATGCGTGCGATGTCGTAATATAGGCCTATCGGTGCTGCTATCTGTTGATTACACTGATTAACTAAACCTATCAGCCGTATTATAACGGTCAAAACTGACACAGGCCATTCACGTATATTGATAAGCAGGACCGGCCCGGAGGTGATGGATATAGCCGTCTATTGTCGTCTAAATGGGTTCTAAACTTGTGATTTAATTTTGCATAATATTAGGTGTAAAGCACACATGTCGGTTTAATTTTGTGGAGTTTTAATTTTTGAACTACTTTGGCTTCTCCATGAGGTATAAATTATATTTATATGCTTGTCCCACCTTATATGTTCCGGGAACACATTGCCAGATTACAGAAACACACACACACACACACACACACACACACACACACACACACACACACACACCACACACACACACACACACACACACACACACACACACACACACACACACACACACACACACACGAACTAACTCCGGTCAGTGTGGTCCAACTTTTGCCATTCGTACGAGGGAAGATGTCTCCCTGAGAAAGGACTTGTATACGTTTCCAACGTATACACGAAACGTTGGAATGACTTCGAGTCCTTATTTAAAATTCATTGTTGTTGCGGAAATTTTCCATCTCAGTCAGTGAAGCAAGTTTAAATGAAAGTAAAACTTAGTGAAACTTGTTTTAACGATCTCGAGTCGTTGCTGAGAGTTTTTTTGTTTGCGTGTGTGTTAATGTTGCAAACAATGACAAATGACAAGGTCCTAGAATACGTTATATAAGGTGAAAGAAGCTCATTAATCTATTAAAATATATTTTACTGTCGTAATACATTTCCAATAATAATTTTGATCGTATTTGACTGTTTTAAATCACAAAAGTCAATATACAAAATTAGTTTGTAATAAAACTGTACATTTGACACATAAGGAGCTAGCGTTAGCACTTAGGTGAATAAAATGTATTTTCAGAAACTTGGAACAAAAATGTAGTCTTCTGTGAACAATGAAACGACACATCTCAAGAAGAATGAAGACGTCGAAGAGGAGAGAAAGTTTGAAACTGACAAAGAACGAAACTACGCGAAACAGTGAAGTGCGTGAACATGCTTCAAGTCGAATCTTCAAATAGATTCCTAAAAATAAAATTTTAAACCGACAGTGGAATTTTTTGTTTGTATTTCCGGCCGGATAAGCGGGTTTCGAATATGCCAACTAGAAGTGTGTTCTCAGATCGGTTGTCGGTGAATTCTAGTCATAGCACGTGCACGTGATCCAAAGGAATCATGAAAGCTAAAAGACTGTCAAATAGTTTCACCACACCCCGACACAACGTCAGGTGATACGTGGAAGCATGTTGAACATCCTCAATTATATTCTAAACGGTAGTGAGATAATAAAAATTATTTTTCTTCCCGAACCGAGAACAATTGTTACATTCAGAGTGGACTCGACGATACGGTGAATGCCGAGGATGAGTATATTGTTGTTAAGAGAGTTATAAAATTGTTTTGTACATAGGAGGTCTATAACGTAATTAACGGAGATTTCTCTGTCCCTCTTTCCCTGCCCGATTTTCCCGCCTTTCCAACATAGGTGGAGGAGTTTTTGGCGGGAAGACGCACCATGCTGAAGCACGGTTGCCAACTGACCGGCTCCGTTTGTGTTCTGGTACTGCTGACCACGTCGCAAGTCTTCGCTAGCGGTAAGTCGACTTTGTTCAATTTAGTGTAAGGAGGCAGGCCTAACGACAACCATGCTCTGCTACCATTCAGCGCTGAAAAACGTTTTGAAAATTAATTTTTCCCGGACTTGAACGGAAATTTACGTTCACTCTTTTTTAGATTGTGCTCTTGATCATTTCGGTATATTATCGATTATTACTCCAGGAAAAGACGTAATTACTACTTAAGTTTACCCAAAGTTCATTCATAATATTCACTCAGAATGGTAAAACGTTATTTTATATGGTTAAACTGATCAACATATTTTATCGTCAAATTGTCTTCATGTGTGGTAAACAAAATAGATAGCACACTCCCCCACAAAAAGCACGCTAAACAATGATTTTCATACAGATTCAAATCAGAAAACATTATTAAATTTCAAAACTAGCACCGTTAACGAAGGAAATTACTAGTTATAAAACGATTCACTTATTGATGGACTTATCCATTGTTTTTTTTCAGTGTTATGTATATAACGGAACAGACTCGATGACAATCGAAAGTTTGTTAATATCGAAACATCGGCCGCGCCGTCTGCTGACTGTGGTGCAGTGGTAAATATACATTGTTCGTGACGCCGAGTAAATGGCTATTGGAAAATACTGGCGGACCGTGAATGTAAACTGTGTTTACATTTCCATATGCTTTCGATTGACCTGTTTCCATCGTTGAACCGGCCTAGTAGAAAATCGCCGTTTCAAGGGTGGATGCGTTCTCTTGCGTGGAAGCTGCTTTATAAATATTTACTTACGTTGTAAATGTAGTGACAGCTGATTAGTTAGTTTACTATCACATATTGTCATGTGGTTGACATTATTTTGCATAATTTTAATAAAGTCCTCATTTAATGGGGAGTAATCCTTATAGATGCCAGTTGGTATCGGCTTCACTCCCAAAACAGTATATGACAGTTGTTCTGTTGCATGTCTTCTTTTTCTATAATCTGTATGCCGAACGATGTACCTAAACATCTTCTTTGCCATTTAGACTATTTCGAGGGTTCCCGTATGTCAAACGCTTTCAGTGGATCAATATCAAGAGTATTCGTTTGGACTGGAGACAATTTTTTAAAATTTTAGAAAAAATCAGTTTTTTCGACATTTTTTAATCCTACCGCTGCCTTAATGTAGCGTTACCGATTACACAAAATATAATGCAATAAAGATGCAGGAATCTTTATTCAAATCTTGCAAAATAATGTAACCAATATGTGACAGCCAACTAATAATCAGCTGTCACTACAATAACGTAATTGGTCAAAATTATCCTTTTTTAATCAAAATCAAAACACAATCTACATATGCAGATAATAAAAAATCGTGACAATTTTTTTACCCTTTTTGGAAAAATGCTCGTTTTAACGGTAATTTGTCAAGAAAAAGGTGTTAAGAAACAAAAGGGTTGTAGGGTGAGAGGGTAGTAATAAGACTGGCCCCGAGAGGGCACTAAGGGTATAAATCGGCAGAATGGTGGCGGGGCTGTTTGTTGTTGTTAGGCCTGGTGGCTTTGTCGCTGAAGAATGGCGTGCCTCCGGGTTGCGCACTGGGCCCTTTCTTCTTCCCGCTGTCGACAAACAATCGATTATTCAACGCTCCTGATCTTCAAGGTCAATTGTTCTGCGATTCACGGCGTTTAATGTATTATTGACTTTTGGGACTGTTTGTATTTGATTGATCTCACTCTTATTTATTAATTACTATACCATTTCACCATACTTTTTTATTGGTGTTCACAAAATGTAAACGAGTTTAAGTGGGGCCATCTGCGCAATAAATTAACTGAACTGGAAAAAATATTAAACTATCACAAATTTATAATGGTTTCCATTTTACCTGTATTTCTCTAGTTCAAAACTGGTTGTTGACTACAACCATGGTTTCGATGCTGCTTGCGTAGGCTAACAAGGGGAATATCACAGTTTCACAAATTTAATGAAGCCTAAATTTCTTAGACGTCGTCATGTGGTAGGAGAGAAAACAAAAACAACGAAACACGTACATTTAATTATAAAAACTTTCTACATAAAACATTTTGTTTAAATGTCCGTGTATTTTACATCTACTTGAAAATGATGCAAGCAGAAAACCATGGTTATAGGCAAACCAATTTCGAAACGGGACGCACAGGTAGAATAAAAACCACTACCATTTGTCAGTCTTGCCAGTTCAGGGATATACGACAACAATGAGTAAACGCAAATTTTCAACTTTAACTGAGTACGCTGAATTTAACGCACATGTTAAATGATCGTACTTCCGTTTAACTACTCAGAATAGAATTAGAAGTCACGTATAATGGGTTCACTTTGTCAAACGATCAAGTCCTTTAGTGAGTCGGAGTGAAGATGGCCACTTTGTAAGCCGTGAGCGTCCGCCGGATTACCGGATGTGTGTAAAGGCGGCGAGGGACTTTTACCGGATTATTGGACTAATACAGTCTACCCTTCGTGAAAACTTGCCCTGCATAAAGTGGAATGTTCCTAGACTCGGCAGTATGTGACTGTTTTCATCCTAGGACGGTGTAAACTACCTGGGAAAACGAAACCCGTGGTTAATACAAACAAAAATAATTAGTTATTCTTGAATTAACAGTTTCTTGGCCTTGTAAAGTTTTGAAGACTTGTCGGTGAGGTAAATTTTTAACTAAAACATGTATATATTGACTTAAAACTTTTATAGCTTAATCGGTTTGACTTATACATGTTTAAATGCATGAATTTTGTAAATATTGTTTTCTACTTTTACCCAACGATTGTGACCTGGAGAGGAAACGATTATAATCAGCTGTTTCGAATAAGATTTAATTAACACCTGTTTCTAAGAGAGGTGTTGCGATTTACTTTAAACATGCGTTTACAATTACTGTATTCCATGTAATTTAAAGATATATAGATTATCAATTTCATTTGAGTGATTTAATTTCAAATTTTCCAAAACGCGGGTCAGTGTACGATGAGCGTTGTAGAATATCCCCTACATTTCCCCATTGTTTTCCACTAATAGGTGCGAGAAGCGCGTGGAAACTATTCACCGGATTTGTCTCCGCTTTGATCAGCAACCGGATGGTGATCCGATCAAATCCGCCTGTCGCCGGATCAGCGAGATCAAATCCCCGCGCTTTCATTTTAGTTTTATTGGAGATTTATTCTACGAAAGAATCTTGTTACAACGTACGGTGTTTACATCTCCATTGTATAGTTTTCGTCGATTGAACAGAACGAAGAGAGCCCTATTTCAATGTAAGGTTTTACAAATACGTAGTGCAATTAAATAATTTAATTCAATAAAATATTAATTTTTATCAGATTTTTATATAATTTTCTTCAATATTATACAATGTTGGACAAAAAGTTCGACAGGGTTTTTACAGAGGATTTTATAAAATTCATCTAAATACGTCATTATAGTGGTCAATAGTATCGCCGACTTTAATTATACAAATTTTGTTAAAGTTGATTTTTTTTAATATCACTATTATTTCCTTATCCTTATCCTAACAAATAATAAAATGCATAGATCATTGTAATTTAATCAAAAGTACAAATCTTTGGGAAGAAAATGAATTGGACGGATGTTTCTGAAGTAACCATGAATTTTAACGCTAGGGTAATTAATTTTTTGACAGGCTGACGGGTCAAAATTGAAAAGAAGAGGTCTGAATGAAAGTTGATTAGGCTTTGATCACCTGTCGGCTTAATATCGTGAGAGACCAACGAATCAACTCAGTTAAACAACTCAATTTATGGATTAGGAGTGGTATTGTTGAAAAAAAATGTTTAGTTAAAATATAAAACTAAACCGATTTTTCTTGTATTTAACATAAAGTACCTGGGCACCGAGCGTTGCTCGGTGAAACACAAACATGTATTAAAAAATAGAATCTATCTATACAAATTATGGGAAACCATTAATATAAAAACAAACGATTGAATACAAAGTTACAATTTTTCAATGAAGAGTGCAAACTTATAGATGGAAACAAATGTATAATTACATTTGAATAGTCAGTTCAGTTAATATATTAATTTTGCATAAACTCTAAAACAAAAATATTATCGCCTCGGTCGGGGATCGATCTCATAACCTTTACGCTTGAGTCATCCGCTTTAGCAGTGAGCAACGGCGCATAAACTGTGATTCACAGTACAGATGCTGATAGAATAAGCTGTATTACAAGTTAGTTAGCTGATTTACTGTCAATGAGATGTTTTAAATAAAACCCTTTTAATCAGTTAATATCATAAATACTGAACAAATAGATGTATCGATCACCGATGCATACGTGAGATCTAATTAAGCTACGGCGTCAATTCGCGTCGTCGTTTAAGAGTTTTTGGCCAACCTCAATTAATTGTTTTAGCTAACCTTATACTGAATTTAAATGTCCATACTGTTGTTATTATTATCCTGTGATAACGATTTTGTTAGAAACGGAATGAGGATTGAAAAGCAAAAATAAATTTAATTTACAATTATTTGGTTTGTTACAGTAGCTTCAAGCAATACACGAATACGTTTTCTATCAAATGAAGATTTTGGAAATACTCTTTCCTGCTTTTATTTACATTTTTTTCCCTAAATTTTTACAAATTGTTTAGTAACCTATAAACATTTATTACATACATAAAATAAATTTTATGAAAAACCTCTATCACATATTTTCTTTGCCGTCTTAATCAAGAACTGTCAAACGTTATAACAGCTGTTTTGGTTCATTGTTTACATTTGATTCTCCATAAGCGTAATGTTAAATTTTTAGATTTTACTTAATATTTAGTAAAACAAGAATTTTCCTGCACATTAGACCTATCTAGAACTTATTTCTACTGAAATTATTTCCAAAATTTAAAATTCCTCGTGCCGTTCGAGATCGGTCAAATAAATATATATCAATTCTTTTCTTTAATTCCATGAAGCTGGTTATGAAGTGATCAAATACCAAAAACAACCACTGGGAGGGGGGTAGCTACATTTGATATCTAATTATTTTACAAACTCTAAAATACAAAAATATTATCGCCTCGGTCGGGGATCCGATTCTCATAACCTTTGCTTTTTTTTTTTTTTTTTTTATACGCTGGAAGTCAAATCGCTTTAAAGAATTGAAGAACCTAAAATTTATTAACATAACACTGAAATAATTTTTTCACTTAGTTAATGTCAAAACAATCTGTCATTGTACGTGGTTTAGAGTGTATTTGCTGCTCAATTTGTTGGAGCTATTTCAAGAATTTTTGTACACTTTATTACCTGTCCATACTCGAATTTGTTAAATTTCGGAATGAATAGTGAAAAAAAAACTAAAGGAAAATTCAATTTACACCAGTTGGTTTTTTACAGTAGCTTCAAGCAATAATGAATAAGTTTTCTATAAAAACACAAAGGATTTTGGAACTACTTTTCTCTGTTTTCTCTGATTTTATCTCGCATAGTAAATTTACCCTTTTAGTTTGTACAATATGTTTACTAATTTGATTAAATGTTTACATTATTTACATAATAAAATTAAATTTTCAGAAATACCATATTAGACATTTCAACATGGAAGGCATTGTTTTTGCCGTATCTTCAAAATACACATAAAAAACGTTAAAACGACTTTATAGGTTTTTTGTTTTAGCGATTTTTTCCCATAGGTGAAGAAGCTATACCGTAGGTCATTCAATAAACGGTTACTCCAGGTGACATGTTTTTTTTCTATCTTTAGATATGCCACAGGAGACAAAACACAATAGGTCGTTAAAATTTTTTATATTATATAAAATAAATAGTTATGTGGGTATTATACACCATAATTTTAATGTAAGCTTAAATTATAATATATGTGTGTTGTGAAACATCATTATACTATTTTTTTTTTTATTATTCGAGCTAAATTTTTGGGTTTAGTTGAGACGTGTAAAGTGTTTACAAATATGCTCGGATCGTGTTCAAAAAAACCAGGAACTATCGGTCAATGGGAATAAACTAAGTTTTCTTGTTTCCTTTTGTTTACCCCAAAAATTTTTTTTTTGCGTTTTTTACTAATTTGATAATTTTTTTCAAATATTTTTATTTTTATGGTTGTCTATTGTCTGTTCTTGTATGAATCACTTTGCAAAACTACAAAATTAAAGTTCCTTAAAGTTTTCCTTATTTTTAATAACTAAACGGTTACCGAGATATACAAATTTTACTCTAAAAACATACTTTTGATATTTTGGGCTCCAATGTTTTTACTTATGGGAAATGTACAAAAAAACATTTTTTATTAATTTAACTATTATATCTATTAATTTTTTATTTTATGTACTTGATAATTTAGGTTGAGGGGGGAGATTATACAATTTGTTGCTAAAAAAATTAGTTTATTGTTTTAATTACGAAACGATATACTCAGTTTTTTAGTTTTATCTATGAAGGATTACAAATAATTTTTCCTGTTTTATTATACAGATTGTGTTTAATATAATAGTTTTAAGTTGTTAAAAATAAAAATTTTTTGATGGTGTTATACTTATTGTTTTCAAATGAATACCTAACTCAATTTATTTTACTTAGGGACGATTAGGCAAAAAATAATTCCCCAGTTTATCAAAACAGTTTTTTACCCAATTTGATAATTTTGTAATTATTATATTTAATTTTGCAAAACCTATATTCGCAACCTACATGAGCATATTGTTCACCACCATTCTGCCTGAGACTAATTTATTGTTTACATTTGATTCTCCATAAACTTAATGTTAATTTTGTAGATTTTAACCTTAATATTACAAGAAACCCGGAATTTTCCTGGACATTAGACCTATCTAGAACTTATTTTCTACTGGGAAATTCCAAAATCTTAGGAAAGTCGTTAGAGCCGTTATCGAGATCCTTCTGCAAATATACAGGGTGTCCATGAAAAACGTTACAGGACTTCGGTGAGTGGTTGGGTACAGTTAAAATAGGCTAGTTCTTTTATTAATAATAATTGTTTATTAGTGTAAAACACATACCAAATTTGAAAATAACCGTTAGAAAAATGTTTGAAATAAAAATATTTTGTGTAAAATACAAAATGGCGGATATCTGAGAAAATATGTGTTTTAGGCCATACCTCCATTGGAACATGTTTCTTCCTTTTAATGTACCCAATCACTCACCGAAGTCCTGAAACGTTTTTCATGGACACGGTTACGATTATATACAAACCTTGCTCGGATTATAGTTACTGTCAACAAAGAAATTAATTATTTACTTTTACTTATTCATCTTGACGATTTTTTTTCTTTTTTTGAACAACTAATTTACTCTTTCAACTCGTATTTTTTTCAAACTTTTTTAGTTGAACTAGCTCAAAGATTTAGTGATACAATTCCTAGACTGAATAAACTGATGAAAATAGTAGGGCATATCGAACCGTCTGCATGCCGAAGTCTTACAGATTCTTGTGTTTGTAAAAGCTTTAGCTTGATCCATATAAACACTGTATACTCAGCTACTCAGGGGCTTCCTTGCATTACACAGGGTTCCGATGTAATACTGTCGAGTTACGTTTACTTGGCCGTCTACACTATTGATTGGTTAGTTTTGTCGAAAACATGCTAACGCTTTTTATTGACTTGACTGGGACGATGGCGACGTCCTGTAATCCAGCTACTTAGAGGTCACGAATTGTGGATAGTTGTGATAGATGGTCGGTGGATGTGGTGTTTGTTCTCTTGTGTTGATTAACGTCCGCACTATTGAATTCTACGTTAATCCACAAAGAACATCCTCATAATTAGACCAATTCCTAATTTCGAGGCCGTGGTTCGGATTCCACGTTAAACTGTAGGTTCATTAGTTGCCATCGGCTGTTGGGCTATTAATTAACAGTCCTGTCTAAGGAACATTTCCTTAGTCAGCCTTAGTCAGTAACAAGACCACAAGATCGCGCCACAACCATCCTACATTCATTTCTCATTCATACTTGGATTAAAATACCTACCTGGGTAGGTGTTTTAAAGTTAAAAGTATAAAGTATAAATTATTGTAAATAAAAAAACTACTCATACGGTTAACATATGGATAGTTATGAAAGATTTTCGGTGGATGTGATATTTCCGGTGTTGGATTAACGTCTGCAAAATTGAATATTACTTTTATCCGGAAATACCATCCCCATACAGTCAGCCCAGTTCGTACTACAAAGGAAAAATTATGGTTCGGATCCCACTTAAAACTGTAGGTCCCTGAGATGCATTTGGCTGTTAGGTTATTAATTATCAGTTCTATCTAAGGCACAAACAAGAGTCTTCAAACTCTCATTTGAGGTTAGCCACTAAAACTCTATCTTTATGGTTAAATTAGCGGATTTTTCATTCCATTATATCCATAATGACATTACTTTCATCAAGTGATGAGCTCTGATTGGTCTAGAACCTACCTGTATTCTTATGAACTCGTAATGCAACGGTTTTCAATTTCCAATTTCTAATCGCGCGATTAGCACTTTAAGGGGTGATGCGAACGAGTAAGTGTAAGTCGTACGTCGGAGAGAAATAGCTTCCGACGACGGGGAAAAAGTAGGGAACGTGAAAGGGGTTATGTACGCTGTTTGTCCAAACGACGGGACGACAGTCGGTCCGTTAAGGGACCGGCTCTTCTTGTACCGGTCCGTCCGGGTACATTTATATACAACGGTCCCATGGGAACATAGTCTAAATTAAAACATAATACATGTTGCTAATGTACATTTGTGTATTTCGGTTACAGAGCTTCTAGTACAATACATGTGAAAACCTCTCAACCGTTTTGTCGGATAACATGGTAACAACATAATATAAATTCAAATGGACAGAAAAAGACTATAACGTTTTTGGCATAAAACCGAGGATGCTAAACAATGCATATGAATACATATTATAAAAAAGAATACATCTAAAAAGCTAAGTTGGACAGAACAGTGTGATAACGATTATACGGTATAATATAAACCTTAGCCAACATTTCTAATTCTACTCGTACAATGAACACCGGGGAATTATATACCAATAGAAATGTAATATATAAGAATATAGAAGTAATTGATTTATTAGCCAACGTTGGTATAAACAGAATGTACATAGGTTCTCGAGAACAGGTCCGTGGTTACAAGTCACATACTAGTGGTTACTTCTAATAATACCCACTATCCGACAGATGACGCATTGGTGGCGAACACCGGAAGATGCGGTCGCCTGTACTGGATGCCGATCGCCGCCATTCCTTTCAGATCCCTGTGAGTCCATTCCGTTTCCAGTCGTGTGGACAGGTGGATGGATAGGGCGAAACGACTCCGCCGTCGGGACCGGTGTCCAGGGGCGCAAACGTCCATTCTGAAACAGACAGCAAAACCGCGTGAGAATATGGAATGCCAGGGGCGGTAGATCCGGTGATTCATTTTACTTTCTCCCCTTATACGTAGTATATGGAGAAAGTATTGTTTTCGTCAAAATTTTCTAATTTGAGTTGAGGGTGGATATATCCGTTTTGGGGTCCCCTGAATCCAAAAAAGTGGGTTTTGACGTGATGTCTGTCCGTCCGTGTGTGTGTGTGTGTGTTTGGATGTGTACAGTGCCACAGCCTACCCCGTTGGTCCGATTTAGATGAAATTTGGCATGTATGTATATATTCACGGTATCTCCAGGTTTTTTTTCATTTTTTTGAAATTTTGATTTTTAAGGGTAGTTTACCCCTAAAAACCCTTAAAAACGTGAAAAATCCAAATTTCTCAAAAACGGCTCTAACGATTTTTATTAAAATTTGACAGTTTATAGTGTACAGAGTACTAAATAATTTGACACCACCCGCATATCTGTAAAAATGACGGTTCAAAAGTTATGGGCTTTTAAATGTCAAAAAAATCAAATTTTTATACTTCAGCTAAAACAATAAAAGTAAAGTATAACTTGTCTGGTACCATTGAAACCAGCTTAAAAAACTAAACAAATTAGTATCTAAAATTATTTGTCTGCGACTAACGGTTCCAGAGAAAAGTTAAATTTACTATCTACGATAAACGCAGTACGTTGTCTGTAAGCGCCCAATGTTATTCTTAGGGAGAATATGAAAAAATCAATTTCTTCCTTACTTTCCAACCGTATTCCATGATACTTGGTATTAAGCGTAAGGTCAAATCACCGAACAAAACCAGCTTAAAAAAGGTGGGTATTACCGATGGGGGGGTTTCCCCCCATACAATTTCAACAATAAATTATTACATGATATTTAGAATAACTTTGTAGAACATGATAGTTTTACTACAGATTGTCTTTTTAAATTTACTTAAGGGAGAAAGTATGTGTCAGTCCACTGGTACCGTTTATTTTACAAGTTACACTCATCTGTACCAGCGTTTACGATGTACGAATCCCAAAGGGGGTTCAGCAACGAACTCAACAGCGTGAAGCGCAAACATTAATTAGCGACAGGTGTCGAAGATGCAATTACCGGATTGCATTTTGGACTGTAGTTGTAAACCTCGTAGCAGGATTCACAAACAGGTAACGAAGGCAGGCGGTACCGGCGTGGGAGCGGTGTCTGCAGGCCCTCACTCACGGGAAGTTGCGCTCCTGTGGACGGGGCGTGGGTCCGGACGTCGGACGTTAAGACATAGCTCTGCGGAGGTTCCCTCGCTGAAAACATGATATACAGATCTGTGAGTATGACAATTAAAAAAGGTTTAAGACGCATCGCTTCCTATCGCTTGTCCAAATATCTTATAACCCCCGGACGGCACCGGCGTTTGTAATATATATTGAGGTGTCCGGTCCTATCTAGAATACGTAATCTAAACCGTCCGGCGACGTCGACTTATCTCGAGTGGATTGTTCAAGTGTCCTTTTAGCGAATTTCCCATAGGGAAGAAGCTATTACCGTAGGTCTATTACTATTAAAATTAAGCTATTACCGTAGTTTTAAAATTAACCCGTTTCAGCTAAAACTGACATTTTCAGGGCTTCTTTAGATATTTTAATGCATAGAAGTAAAATGAGATAGTTTTAGCTTAATTTTAAAACTTTATTTTTATTAATGATTGACATGTCTTTCTGGATTTTGATGTGTACATTAAAAACCGAACAACCTACTGTTTAAAATCTTTATAAGTATTGATATGAAGTTTAAAACATTCTTGATGAATGAATGAAGCTCATAAAGTGTATCGAAAAATTACTTTCATTAACACCGAAGTATTATCTTAAAATCGATCAAACTCTTTTTAAAACTATATTATATTTTCTTCGGTCGCTATTCTCACAATTCTAAATATTTCCCACAACACTTACAATTCCCACACCCCTCATATGGTCTTCACGGTAATACGGGAAGCTAATTCACGTGCCTGATGGTTTTCAACATTCTAACGTTTTTCACAGTTGTTATAGTCCTACAGTGATCGTCGTTCTCATGATCCTCAACAAACCTCGCTGTATCCGTGGTCTTTGTAAATACACAACTCTTAAAGTTTTCATAACCTACACATTTATAATTTCCTTCACAGTACTACTATTATTCTTGACCTTTAAGGCCCTAATCTTCACAGCCTTGTTACTTTTAACTTGAATTGTTACAATTATGAGGACAATAAACCAGCTCAATATGATTTTTGGGATTGATTATAAGGATATTGGGTATTATAAGTATTCTCTTTAAATTAATGGGGGAATGTAACTGTAAACAAAGTTTACGTCAATTTGTAGCTTCAGTTCAAAAGTTCAAAGTTTTGATGCACTTCATGAGCTTTAGTTATTCATCAACAATATTTTAAATGATCAAAGAAATGTAATTGTAAACGAAGGTAACGCCAATTTATTATTTTAGTTTAAAATCAAAATATTTTATTTTTTTTTATTTTGTGTATTTCTACGCCAGTGGCATTTTTAACGTTTTGATGGGGAACGGTCCAAACCCCGGTCTTGTTACTACCTAACGTCGACCTGTTGTTAGGAAGCATCATTAATTAGTAGCCCAATGACAAATGGCGACTGGGTCCAGATTCGACCCTTGCGGGATTCGATCCGGCGACCTTCAGTTTTGAAGGCGGGTATTATAACCACTACACCACCCAGCCAGTTAAATATGTTTGGACTAATCAAATAAAAGTCTTCAAACATAGAAGTGAAGTAAATTATGTTTTCCAAAGTAAAGAAT
Source organism: Nephotettix cincticeps (assembly GCA_023375725.1). NCBI lineage: Eukaryota > Metazoa > Arthropoda > Insecta > Hemiptera > Cicadellidae > Nephotettix > Nephotettix cincticeps. The sequence goes on from CM041787.1 coordinate 46,020,830, forward strand.
TATTGATTCTCTTTAAATGAATGGAGAGATTCAAAGTTTTCATGCACTTTATGAGTTTCACTAATTCATAAAGAGTATTTTAAATGATCTTAGAATTGTAAGTGTAAACAAAGTTAACACCAAATTGTTATTTCAGTTCAAAACCAAAATATTTTTTGGACCTGTACAGTTTCATTGACTAACCATATTAAAAGTCTTCAAACATAGAAGTGAAGTAAATTATGTATTCCAAAGTAAAGAATTATTGATTATAATTAAATGAATGGAAAGATTCAAAGTTTTGATACACTTCATGAGCTTCATTAATTCATCAAGAATATTTTTGTTGATCTTAGAAATGTAAGTGTAAACAAAGTTAACACCAATTTCTTATTTCAGTTCAAAACCAACACATGTTTGGGCCTATACAGTTTCATTGACTAATCACGTTAAAGGTCTTCAAACATAGAAGAAAATTATGTTTTCCAAAGTAAATATTTATTGATTCTCTTTAAATGAATGGAAAGATTCACTAAGCTAATATTATTTTTAATTCTATAGTGATATTCAAGTGATCGATAGAATATTTGTGTCTTTGAAATTGATGTTGGAACTAAAACTGCATGATCTGATCACATTTAATATTATTTGAAAATTTATACAATAACTCCGAAAGGATTCTCAACATAGTCATCAGTTTCGTCTACATATATAATGGAAGTGGTCTTTAAGTAGGTCTATAGAAATATTGTTATAAAGTGATTATGTCTAGAGAGAAAGAAGAAAATCTAGTATTATTGTATATTTGGGTCTTTGCAATTGTTGCTGGAAATTCATGGTCTGATCACATTTAATATTATTTAAACTGAATTCTATATAACAAAATATAATCCAACTCAACATAGTTTAGCAAATTATTGAACATAACAAAAGTTAAAACTTCCTAACAATGCTTACAAAGATTTGAAACAGTACAGTGTTTAAAGAATCCATCAAAATCACAGATTAAGTTTATCACAAAATTACCTGGTTAAGTGTAAGAAAGGACCAAGTGGCTCTAACTTTGCCTGGATAAATAAAAGATTTTTCATTTCATTTCAAAATCCAGAATCACTTGTGTTAAAACTATCTAATTTTACATATGTTTTTATCCATGGCATTCAAACCCAAAAGAAACCCAAGAAATGTCTGGAATTTAGAAATGTCCTTAGCTAATGTTTATTTTTCAAACTACTTGTTATAAATATAATTTAAACAGTTGATGAGTTAAAAGTAGTGTAAGAATTAAAAATTGTCTAGTAAATAGTGATCTGATCAAACTTAATATTCTTTAAACTGAATTCTACATAACAAAATATATTCCAACTCAATGTAGTTTAACAAAGTATTGGATATAACAAAAGTTAAAACTTCATATTTATACTTTAAAACATTTAATAACAGTACAGTTCTTAAAGTACCCATCAAATCCAGAAATAATTATCGCTAAAACTATCCAATTTGATCTATGTGAACCGAAATATGTCCGGACTTGCACAGTTTCATGGACTAATCACATTAAAAAGTGTTGAAACATAGAACACATACAAACATAGAAACATAGTGTTCAAACATAGAAGCTTTTGCAAAAAATTGAAATGAAATATTGAGCAAATTCGTCATACTTAACACTAGATTAAATTCTTCAAGAAAATTGTGTTTTCCAAAGTAAAGAATTATTGATTCTCTTTAAATGAATGGGAAGATTCACAAAGCTAATATTATTTTTAATTCTATAGTTTCATCAAAGTGAATGATAGAATATACATGTTTCTGGTTGTCGGAACTAAAAATTCATGGTCTGATCACATTTAATACAGTATTGTTTAAAACTGAATTCTATATAACAAAATATGATCCAACTCAACATAGTTTAGCAAATTATTGAACATAACAAGTGTTAAAACTTCATATTAATGCCTACCGTCTACAGATAACGCTATAGGAGTGTCTAATCTTATCAGGGGTGCTCAACCGAGAATACCTGGAGACACAGAATTATCTTGAGTGAATTGCTCAAGTGTCCTTTTTGACCTTGCGGTCGTATCTACAGATAACGTCTCGTACAAGGTTTTGCTTTATAGTCAACACCTTTAATATAGAGATAAAAAAGCAATCGTATTTCTAATCAATAAATTTGATTACTAAACGGAATGTTGTATAATAGAAATATATATTATTATTGCTGTATAGAATTGTATTAATATATTATAAAGTGAGATTCGATTTTTATTTTAACATTTTAGAATTGTCACCAAGAGTGAGGAATACTATGTTTGTTAGCAGGATTATTACGGTATTTGAACAGTCATCGCGCACGATTGTAGTTTACCGATCGGCATCCGTTTCTCAAGTTTACCATGTAGTTAAACTATTGAATATTTGTAAAGCCGTTGGAACGTTCTAGAATTGACAGATCATTGAAGACGCTGATGACTAACTAAACGGCTTGCGAAAAGACTTCCCGTTGATTTCGCGATCTTTAAATAGTCCAATTCAAAGATAAACCGATATTTTACCAATCTTCGCGAGGTCTTACTCTCCGTGCACACACATACAGTGCTCTCAGTTTCCGCAGGTAACAGGAATAATTTTGGAACATAGGACGGCCTTCCAAGCGGAACCGCCTGTTTGGTGTGATATACATGCTCCGCTCACGATACGTCTCAAAGATATACAGATTCTAAAGTGCGCAAAACACACACAAACATTTATGAAACCGAAGTGAGCGGCAAACCTGTTTTCTCTGCAGGTAACAATTCCTCCAGTCAACATGTGATTATGTAGCATCTAATATAGCTAACAAGAAAAACCGGTCACTACTACAACCGCGATGGAGATGATGGAACAATAAAGTACTCACCACGCGTCGCTGCCATGGGTCCATAGGATGGGGGTCATCCTCCGATCGGGGGATGCGAAGGCGTATCACCACCCTTCGGTCTGGACAGCGCTCGCACATCTCTCTCCATACACATCTCTCTCTCTCTCTCTCTCTCTCTCTCTCTCTCTCTCTCTCAATTTCATCGCTTTTCTTCCTCTACCTCATTTCTGAAATCTTCCGCAAACAAAACCGCATGCTGTATCATACGGGGTCGTCCGTTCTTGTTCCCGGACAGCGACAGCCGTTTCACTTCAGGTCTTCTTCGATCAACCATCCGCACGCTCATCCTCCGGTACCACTCAACCATCCGCACACTCCGCCACCGATGCTACTCAACTATCCATACGCTCATCCAACCATACCACTCAACCATCCGCACGCTCACCCACCCATGCCACTCAATCATCCGCACACTCACCCACCCATGCCACTCAACCATCCGCACGCTCACCCACCCATACCACTCAACCATCCGCACGCTCACCCACCCATGCCACTCAACCATCCGCACGCTCACCCACCCATACCACTCAACCATCCGCACGCTCACCCACCCATACCACTCAACCATCCGCACGCTCACCCACCCATACCACTCAACCATCCGCACGCTCACCCACCCATACCACTCAACCATCCGCACGCTCACCCACCCATACCACTCAACCATCCGCACGCTCACCCACCCATACCACTCAACCATCCGCACGCTCACCCACCCATGCCATTCAATCATCCGCACGCTCACCCACCCATGCCACTCAATCATCCGCACACTCACCCACCCATGCCACTCAACCATCCGCACGCTCACCCACCCATGCCACTCAATCATCCGCACACTCACCCACCCATGCCACTCAACCATCCGCACACTCACCCACCCATGCCACTCAACCATCCGCACGCTCACCCACCCATACCACTCAACCATCCGCACGCTCACCCACCCATGCCACTCAACCATCCGCACGCTCACCCACCCATACCACTCAACCATCCGCACGCTCACCCACCCATACCACTCAACCATCCGCACGCTCACCCACCCATACCACTCAACCATCCGCACGCTCACCCACCCATGCCATTCAATCATCCGCACGCTCACCCACCCATGCCACTCAATCATCCGCACACTCACCCACCCATGCCACTCAATCATCCGCACACTCACCCACCCATGCCACTCAACCATCCGCACGCTCACCCACCCATGCCACTCAACCATCCGCACACTCACCCACCCATGCCACTCAACCATCCGCACGCTCACCCACCCATGCCACTCAACCATCCGCACGCTCACCCACCTATGCCACTCAACCATCCGCACGCTCACCCACCCATACCACTCAACCATCCGCACGCTCACCCACCCATACCACTCAACCATCCGCACGCTCACCCACCCATACCACTCAACCATCCGCACGCTCACCCACCCATACCACTCAACCATCCGCACGCTCACCCACCCATGCCATTCAATCATCCGCACGCTCACCCACCCATGCCACTCAACCATCCGCACGCTCACCCACCCATACCACTCAACCATCCGCACGCTCACCCACCCATACCACTCAACCATCCGCACGCTCACCCACCCATGCCACTCAATCATCCGCACGCTCACCCACCCATGCCACTCAACCATCCGCACGCTCACCCACCCATACCACTCAACCATCCGTACGCTCACCCACCCATACCACTCAACCATCCGCACGCTCACCCACCCATGCCACTCAAGATGGTCAGTTATTTGGGTTAAGATGGTCAGTGAACTCGCCCACTAGGGTGACACAAACGTCGCAAACGGCCATTGATAATGTTGTCTCAAACATCGCAGACGTGACGGTTTCTGTAGTTGCGACCGCTGTATCTGATCACCATGCTCAGGTCGCTACTGTCGGAAGCCGGCGGCCACTCCATCTACAGCCTACCATCTCCCGTGGGAGGGATACCAGACCCTCCAACGTTTTGCTTCTAAACACTAATCTGCAAAAAGAGAATTGGGACTGCCTCTCGGGAATCAATTGCGCTAATAATTTTTATGATACCTTCAATTCCTGCCTAACTGTTTACGTTGACGTTTTTGTCCAAAAAAAACATTTAAGCCAAGAAAAGATCTGAATCATAACAAATGGATCACCAAAGGAATTTTAATCTCAAGAGAGAAGTTAAAAATGTACTGGAGACAGTTACAACTAAATAATGACCCAGCATTTAAACTTTTTTATTAAAAAAATATATCGAAAAGTAATAAGAGCTGCCAAGAGCTATGAGATAAATTTAAAATTAAGAAATTCTGAAAATTTTTCCAAACAAGCTTGGTCAATTGTTAAAAGTAACAAATTAAATAGTCAAAAACACAAAATCACGGGAAAGATCGTCCGGGAGCCGGTGGAGGTGGCGGATGCTTTAAACTCGTTCTTTGCCAACGTCGGGGACACTGGTATTGCACTTCCCCCTCTAGTTGTTCCTGGTCGGTTGTTACCCGCCGAATCGATGTACCTTAGCGACGTTACTGAGCGGGAGGTTTCGAAGGCGATCTGCGACCTCAAGTCAAAAAGTCTGCCGATGTCAACGGCTTATCAACTTGGCTCTTGAAAAAATGCCACAATGGCATCGTGGGTCCCCTAACTCAATCAATCAATCTTTCTTTTCATAAAGGGATCTTTCCAAATTCCCTAAAAATTGCTAAAGTGATCCCCATTTTTAAAAAAGGGGAATCCATTCAGCCTAGCAATTACAGGCCTATTTCAATCCTGCCAATGCTCCGTAAGGTGTTTGAAAAATTGTTCATGTGCAGATTGCTGAATTTTTTTGAACGTTTCAAAATTTTTTGTCAAGAACAGTTTGATTTCAGAAAAGGTAAATCAACTGTTGATGCAATCATTTGCTTAGTGGAAAGTATTGTTGGTGGCTTGGATAGGCGCAAAACGACATTAATTGTCTTTCTTGACCTATCCAAAGCTTTTGATTGTGTCGAACATAATATCCTCCTTGACCGACTGTGGCACTGTGGAGTTCGTGGCTTACCACACAAGTGGTTAAGGTCATACCTCTCTGACAGGTCGCAGCACGTCCATGTGAATGGAGTGATTTCACATACAACCACTTTGAGATATGGTGTCCTACAGGGATCGATTCTCGGACCCCTTTTATTCTTGATGTATGTGAACGATTTGAATTCTGTCATTCCAAGAGGACAAATTGTCCAATACGCGGACGATACGACTCTCTGTTTCAGCTCAAATGATATTGGCCAAATTGAACAAATTTCTTTTGAAGAAATCAATGCCTGTATTCAATACTTTGAGGGCAAAAATCTCAAAGTAAATCCCTCAAAATCTAATTGTGTGATATTTGGAGGCAGCACCGCTCTAAATTCATACCGCCCGACTGCTATGATAGATGACACAGTCGTCGAAGAAGTCGGAGTCACCAAATTCCTCGGAATGCTCGTTGATGACGAGCTGACGTGGTCTGATCATGTGGACAGTGTTTGCAAAAGGCTATCTTCTGCAATATATTTGCTCAGACGGCTATCACAACGATTCAACGAATTCACAACGATTCACGGGTCGATTCAATGTCATCTCTCTTATGGCATCGCTCTGTGGGGTGGCTGTTCACAGAGAAACTTCAACCGCGTGTTTGTTCTTCAAAAAAAAGCCATCAGAATAATTGCTAAACTTCCTTTTAGAGAGTCGTGTCGGGGTGCTTTCCGGGAGCTTGGACTTCTAACACTAGCTGAGCTATATATTCTAGAGCTTGCTCTCCTCTGCAAATTTAAAACCAATTTGACACAGGGGAGAGACATTCACAATTATAACACAAGATCTAGAAACGTATTTAGGACTGCTCAGCATAGGTTGGCGGTCATGGAGCGCCTTCCATCAATGGCGGGCGTTTCTATACTAAACAGGATCCCGGAGAGCATCAGAGTTGAAAATTCAGAACCAAAATTCAAATCTAAATTAAGACGCTTTTTAGTGTCGCACGTGTTTTACTCGGTGGACGAGTTCATGATGCATTTTCGGGGGGAAACACCGGCTTGAGATCTCAGTTTTTATCAGTTTTCTTTTATTTAATGAAACCCGGCTGGAAATAATTTATTGATTTATTTTATATATTTTTTTGCTGTTTAGATATTTATATTTATTGTTTTTACTTTAAAATGTTTAATTATTATATGTATAAAGTATAAAATGTTTATTTATTATATGTTTTTAATTAATTGTAGCTATTATATTATGACGATTGCTATGCAAATGTTATTTTGTCAACGGCAATAAAGATGATTATTATTATTATTAATATTTCTTGCGATTACCCGCTGACTCACTGGAGACTCTCTTCTTACTTGGCTGTTCGCTTCGAACGGACGTCGAAGGTCCGTCGACTAGCTCCTCGTTCGCCGGCGTCCCGGTGTTGTTGCGGTACAAGTTCAAGGTTGGAGCGTACAACCGTGACCGTCTGACCTTCCTGCGGTCCACGATGTCGCGGCCGTTGGCCGCCATTTGGAACGGCTCGGTGAACGTCATGTACGGCTCCTTGGAAGAGATGGCGAACACGAGCGGTGGACTTGTCCGTTTGGACATCAGGCGTTCCAAGACGGACTTTAAATGTTTTGCCGTTTCAGCTGGTTCCATTCTGTTCTCAGGTCCGGTAAACAGTGTCCCCTCTTTCACCATGGACCTGAGTTCGAAAACGCATCGAACGCAGCTGGAGAGGACGAAGTGTCTGTTCAGGTACATCATTGCCGTGGTTTTAGTGGAATCGGCACACAGGACGCATGTACGTGATGGCATTTTATCGTTATAACGTGTCCTGGCCTCGACCACGCCGTCCAGCCCCGACGAGACCACCTTCCATTTCTCCTCTTCCGTAAGCAGCTTGAAACAGGACGAATCGATGGGGTCGGAAGACTGTTCTGTGATTATGCCTTCCTTCAGCGCGAGACACGTCTTGCCGTAAGTGTCCACGAAGCGGGTACTTCTATGGCTTCTCCCACGGGTGCCGTTGGAATAGTGTATGTTTTTCGTGAACCGCTCTGCGTACCATGAACACCAGTCTGTCGTCTTCACCATCTCTGACACGGTCCTCCGTTTTCTGGACGTGACGCCCGTCTTTGTGGCCGGCTCACGTTGTTCGTCCGGTTGGGCTTCGGGTTCGGGTTCGGGTTCAGGTTCATCCGTTTCTGGGTTCGTGACCTCATAATCACAGGAGGAAATTAGGCCTTCCGAAACGCTCAACACGGCCAGGAATCTCGGGTTGTAGTCCAATAGTACAGGCTGCGGACACACTTCGACGAGGCCTCCGGTCGATCCTTCTTCGCAGTCGCTGTCCGACCCGTCGTCCTCTGCTGCATAGTCAGGATCCATCGAGGGGTCTTCGTCAGATAGCAAGAGTTCACTGAACAGAGCCTTGGACGTGTCTTCGCCGGCGTTGAAACAGTGCCACCGAAGTGCGTGTATGACACGTTCTTCGATGTCTTCCATTTCGTCTTCCGAAAGATCGTCTTCAACGCAGAGTTCCGTTTTAAGTTTGCGATCTCCGTCAACGTAGATCGCAACGGCAAGTAGGGCTCTGAACAGCTCCTTTTCAAGGACGGTGACTAACAAAGAGCGGTCCTTCATTATCATGTACCCTTCTCTATTGGAGCAGTTGAGGTAGGAACTTACGAAGCATGCGAAGATTCTGAACAAACGTTTGGTATTCATTGCGGAATGAAGAGTAGGCGAACGCATGTTGCACTCAACTCCGAGAAGCTTGGTGTCGATCTCGTAGAGGGAAAAGTTGGAAAGGGAGCCCAGGCCTTCTTTGTAAGACGTGTGAAACACGACCTCTCTTAGCTCCACCGTGTCAGCCAAAGCGCGTGCTTGGTCTATCGTTCCACGGACAGGGTATCCATTTGAGGCGGATGAGATCCTGTCCATCAGCTCAAATTCTTCTGGATTCTTGGGGTTGATCGTCACGGCACCGTCCAGAATAGTGGTCTCGGCCATCTTGCGTAGTACGTGGAAGAAGAGACGATCCACTTCTGATTTCACGCGCCTCTTTTTTGCCAGCTCTCGCATTCCTCGGGGTAGGCGAGCGAACAGTTCTGGCAGAACTGCGTCCCAGTCCCGGGTGACGGGGAATTGAAGAGCGGTTCCCAAACGGTTAAATATCCTGAGGTTACAGTACATCTGGCACACCGTTTCGCGAAACCTCGGGAACTCCAGGTTGACTACGTATTCCCAACTGTGCTGAAGGTACACACTGTGCACGTCGCAGGCGTAGGTAACCGTCTCCAACAGAAACCTCATGTAGCCGCCCGCGTCTCTGAACAAATGTGACGGTTTCTTTATCGTCAGCGACTTTCCACTCCAAAGATCCATCATGGCGGTTATATGAGGTAGATGTTTTTTTAACACGTATAACGTCTCCTTGCAAAGACGCACGCTGGAGCCTGACACTAGGCGCACCTCTTTCACGAACCTGCAGCACTCGTCCTTCAATGGTCCGGACTCCGGCGACTCGGCAACAATTTTAATCAAATCCACAAGGTCTGCGAATCTCGACTCGAGTCCTCTTGCTTCTCCGCCTTCCGCGGCCTCGAACCGGAAGGCGTCATAGGCGGTAGGTTTAACACGTGACGTCGCGTTCCTTGTCAGGGACTTCTTGTGCTTAGCGATTCTCGCTTTGATCTTCTTCTCCCCGTAAAAGAATAGATCGGTGTGCGATTTCTTGTAGAAGAGGTACGTAAGTATCTCCACGTCCCCTTGTCTGAACGGACTGAACCTCCCCTTTGTTGTACCGTTCTTCAGATTAGTACAATGTTCAGTCAAGAGTCTGCGAAGTACGCGCTTCGATATATCCCGCGCACAACGAGGAATCGCCCATAGTAGAAGTGGATACACAGACGGACTGTCCCGGCTGTTCATAAACGAGATCCGTCTCATGTACTGGTTCGTACATTCGTACTCGTAGAAGGCGCGCAAGGCTGTGCTGCATTCGAATTCTGGAAGGTACCACTTTGCATTCTCCTCGTCATGACTCTTTGAATGTTTAATCGTGTACACCTTGCGGCCCTTCTGTATATCGCTGTCGAGATCTTTGAGTCCGTCTTGCATGTAGACGATGTCGTGCTTTCGCATGAAGCCCTCTGTGTATATCACGACTAGGTCTTCCGAGCCGGCCGTCTCCTCTGGCGGGTACAGGTGGCGGGTCCGTTGGCCCTCTCGTTTTCCGTTTCGACAGTCTTGCAGCGGCGCGAAGCTGCGTTCCATTCTACCTGGAAAAGCTTTGCAAGGGATCGTATGTCCCTTCCTTCCGTCTATTCCGTAGTTGCCGCTCAGAGATTCCATCGCGGATTTTTGCAAGTGTAGGCTGTTCAGCTCATCGAGTTGCCTTCGGAAGAACACCATCTGCGAGTCGCCCAAAGATTTTAAAAACCCATCACGTCTCTCCACATGAGGCACACCTTCAGGTGGCGTTAGAGGTGTTTCGAAACAATATTTCTTATCCAGAAACGTGTCATCGAGCGTGACGTTTGATCGGCCCAACATCGACAGAACGTAGTTGGCGTTTCTGATCTTACGCTTCAAGGCGTCTGGCTCTACCAACGTACATCTGCGAGCCGCTTTCCTAGGAGGCTGGTATTCCTCCGACTCCGAGTCGTGACGTGACGTTCCGGGGGCACATGAAAGTTCCACAGCTTTCCTAACCGAAACGTTAGTATTTAGGTATTTCCTTTTTAACTTCACCATAGCCATGGCGTTAAATACCTTGGTGTACCCCGGATACGGGATCAGGTACTTCATGCATCCGCCCAGGTCTTCTTTGAAACGCTGAACTTCTTCGGCCTCATCCTCGGCCCACTCGTCTCCCGTGTCCTCGTCGGATTCATCGAAGTCCGGGGTGTTCAACTGGGCGTCGCTCAAATCTCCTGCGACGTAGTCGGATCCCTCACTTTCGGTATCGGAAATGTCAGACATCAGGATACGCAACGGATCCGTAATTGGCTCTACAGCCCCCTCCGGCTTTTCGGATGTCTGATCCGCGGGCTGTACTATATCACCGTTTCTATTAGTACAAGCGCTTTCTGGTTCCTCTAATTGTTTTTCTACATCGCCGTTGGCTCCTTGCCCTTCACGGACCACGTCTGGTTCCGAGATAGGGCTGTACACGGCATACGGAAGGCAGCAAGGTGTTGGTGGATTGTACGAAGTGAGGGACATTCCTGTTCCTTCCCGGTCTGTCGAGGCGGGCACGTCAGGACCCGATAGTTGGGTATTGTCCTCCGCAGTCTTTGACCGGGCAGGGTCAAGCGGTCCGGGCTGACGATCGGTGCATTCCTCCGTTGTTTGAAGATTCACCGGACTGCCGCTGTCGCTGTTGTATCCGTCCCGGTCGAAGCGTGAACTGGGGGTCGACAGGAGATGGTCTTTGATCATGTATCTTCGGGGTCCGCCGGACGAGACACCGCCTTGGCCGTAGTGTGGTAGAAATACTTGGGGAGGCGAAGTGGATAAGTTGGTGGATGTGGTCAAGTCGAGAGGATGAACGTGCGAGTCGTGGTTCGAGACGTTTTCACCTTGGACTACACGTGGAGGCGAAGTGGATGCGTTAGCCGATGAGGTTGTGTTAGTGACCGGGACCTGCGGCAATAATAATAATAATAATAATAGTAATTCAAATTTATTTTCTCGCATGCGCAATAAGTTTTTTACATGCAGTGCTTATTTCTCCTCTCTAGCTAAAAGCTATTTGAGAGGATACTTAAATTAATGATTACATGCATCATACTATTTTAAAGTTTAAATATATGTTATTGATGGGCTTTTATACCATTATAAATGACAACATAACATGCATAAATAAATATATAGGAATAACAATAACACAATGATAAAACTTTATAAATTAATAACAATCATATATAAATCGTAACAAATATACATTTCGAACTACACAATCCTCTATGCTTCTCCCCCAGTCTGTGGGAAGTCGGGAAAACCAGCTGAGCAGGGTCTGTCCGGATACAACATGATGCTCAGATAAAGCTGCAGCATGTAGCAAACAACAAAACTGTACTTTATTTTCAAAGAAAAAGTAAAAAGATAAAATGATGATTCCCATTGTGTTATGTGTTTTTATTATGTGTTCTTTTAACTGTTAATACTTTATTAACCCACCCAACGGGCTCACCTAACACCCACTAACTACTAACTCATGGATACTAACAACTAACCTATTGGTGAGTACTTAACAAATTACTAATTTCTAACTGTACTAATTAAGTTTTCCTTTTTTTTATTACAAAACTTGCCATCCTAATAATGTTTATGTGTTTTGTATAAAATATGTTTTTAATTTTTATTTTACTTCACTCATAGTTTGCAAATTCTTTAAATCTTCAGGTAGGGAATTCAATAGATTAGGTATTCTAAATTCAGGTACATTTTTTCCGTAGCTATTATAATACCTATGTGTTCTAAACTGACGTTGCCTAATATTATAACCTATTTCATTTACTACTCTAAACTCCTCTTCGAAATAATTTCTTACTAAATCTGAATATTTAGCCAGAGCATCAAAACACATTATACCCATTAATTCCTGAGGGAGAGAACAAAAAAGAACTTTAGCTATTCTATTAATGATATTTACAAGACGCTGCTTAATATATTCAGGAGATAAATAGTATACAGTAATTCCATAATTCACCAAGATTTGAACAAGTGAAAAATAAATCATTCTTTTTGTGTTTATTGAGAAATAATTACTTAACTTGTAACATTTGTACATTATTAACCTCAAGATATTTGAAACAGATGTAATGTGTGTACCAAATTTCATATCAGAATCTATAAATATTCCTAAATGTTTGATACTTTCAAAAAATTGTAAAGGTTCACACAAACAGATCTGACCAGCTCCAAGAAAACAATCAATAGTATGGCAATAAATACTTAAATCTATATTTGCTGATAATCTTTTTTTGGGAGATTTAAAAATAATTGCCTTTGTTTTGGCTGAATTTAACTTAATCTTATTGTTAAAAAAATACTTTGTTAAGGTATTTAAGTCATTCTGCAAAAACTCAAGACCTACTCTCAAGTCAGTGTGAACCATATACATAATATTGTCATCAGCATACTGTAAAACATTGCTTTTTATTTTTAAATTTGCCATATCATTAAGATAAATATTGAATAAAGTAGGCGAGATTACACTTCCTTAAACTAAACCACATGATTGGGTAAATCCATCACTAACCGAACTACCAATACTAACATGCAACATCCTATCCTAAAATAATTCTTAAAAAACCTATACAAATATCTTCCTATTCCTATTTTCTCCAATTTTTTAAGCATTATATCATAGTTAACAAGATCAAAAGCTTTTGTAAGGTCAGTAGCGACAGCAATTACAAATTTATTTTCATTTAAGGCTTTATTTATGTCATTTGTTAGGGTTTCTAAAAGATCCGTAGTGGATTTATTAGGCCTAAAACCAAATTGAGCTTTATTTATTATGCTATTTTCTTCCAAATAATTCTGCATCTGTAAACAAATATAATGCTCAAGTATCTTTGTAATCTTGTATCTTTGCTGAGACTGACCCAACTGGCCTATAAGAATTAAAATCTTGCTTTCCATCTGTCTTAAATATTGGCCTTAGAAAAGTAACTTTCATCTTTTGTGGCATAACTCCAGTTTCAAAAATTCTCCTTATAAGATGCATCAATACAAGCTTAAGCTTATAAATATTATTTTTTATATCTTGTGGTCTTATATTATCAAGTCCTGGTGAAGATCTAACATTCAATTTATCAACAGCCAAGTTAAATAAACTATCATTACTTTTCACAAAATTCATGCTTACCATATCTCCTGTTGTGAGCATGGTTTCATTAAAATTATTTGTCAAATCAAAATTTTTCCCTTGCATTTTTAAAATAATATCATCTATTGTACTCTTAATGCTATCCCTAAACTTATTTGTTAAATCAAAAATATCTGTATCTTCTTCTACCTTAAAATTATGTTTTATAACTTTTACAATTGTAGGCCTTTCCTTTTTGTTTAGTGATTGGTTTACAATGTTCCACATTTTCCTACTCTCCTTACAATTCTCAGATAATTTACATTCATAATAGTTTCTTTTTTCAATTCTTATTTTGTTAACAAGGTTTGTTATAGCATTCTTAAATTCCCTTCTTAAAGCAATATTGTACTCATCTCTTTTTATCATACTCCATAAATATTTTTTCCTATCTATTAACCTTTCAATATCCACATTAAACCATGGATTTTGTTCGGTTTTTTTACTACATTTTACCTTACTTTTACAATTTTTACTTTCTCCCCTTATACGTAGTATATGGAGAAAGTATTGTTTTCGTCAAAATTTTCGAATTTGAGTTGAGGGTGGATATATCCGTTTTGGGGTCCCCTGAATCCAAAAAAGTGGGTTTGGAGGTGATGTCTGTCCGTCCGTGTGTCTGTGTGTGTGTGTGTGTGTCTGGATGTGTACAGTGCCACAGCCTACCCCGTTGGTCCGATTTAGATGAAATTGGGCATGTATGTATATATTCACAGTATCTCCAGGCGTTTTTTTTCATTTTTTTGATTAAAATTTTATAGTTTATAGTGCACAAAGTACTAAATAATTTGACACCACCCGCATGTCTGTAAAAATGACGGTTCAAAAGTTATGGGCTTTTAAATGTCAAAAAATTTAAATTTTTAAATTTTCAGCGAAAAGAATAAAAGTAAAGTATAATTTGACCACCATTGAAACCAGCTTAAAAAACTAAACAAATTAGTATTTTGAATTATTTGTCTACGACTAACGGCTCCAGAGAAAAGTTAAATTTACTGTCTACGATAAACGCAGTACGTTGTCTGAAAGCGCCCAATGTTATTCTTATGAAAAATATTAAAAAATCAATTTCTTCCTTATTTTCCAACCCTTTTCCATGAAACTTGGTATGAAGCGTAAGGTCAAATCACCGAACAAAATCAGCTCAAAAAAGCTTGGTATTACCAGTTGGGGGGGGGGTGTTCTTCCACATACAATTTGAACAATTAATTTAACGTTGTCTCTTGTTTTTATTTTTAGAAATTGGATGATTATTTTTGAAACAATAAATTATTAAATGATATTTGGATTAACTTTGTAGAACATGATAGTTTTATTACAGATTGTCTTTTTTAAATTTACTTAAGGGAGAAAGTATGTGTCAGTCCACTGGTACCGTTTATTAAGAATGGATCAAGAATAAATTTAGACTGTTATAGGCCAATTGGGTCAGAGTCTGTTATCACAAAGATTTTGGAACATTACATTAATATGCAGCTGCAGAATTATCTGTATAAATTCGAGATATTAAGTGCATCCCAATATGGATTTATTCCCGGAAAATCAACAATAGATCTATTAGAAATATTAAGCCATGATATAAACAGATCACTGAATGAAAATAAATATGTGGTTGCTGTGGCAACTGACTTAACAAAGGCTTTCGATCTAGTCAATTACAAAATTATGATCAGTAAGTTAGTCAAAATAGGAATAGGGGGTAAGTTACTAAAACTTTTTGCAAATTATTTTTCTAATAGATTATTGCATGTTAGTATAGGTAGCTATGTAAGTAATAGTTATAATCAACATTGTGGTCTCGTCTAAGGTAGCATTCTCTCTCCCACTCTTTTCAACATATATGTGAATGATTTGGCTAGCATAAAACTTAACAGGAAGATTTTACAGTATGCTGATGATAACATCTTGTATGTGGTCCATACGGATCTTCAATAGGATTGAGATCCATGCAAAAGGATCTAGACTTAATGACAAAGTATTTCTTTAACAATGCAATTAAATTGAATTCACAGAAATCAATAGTTTTAAAAAATCCTAGAGTAAAAATAAATAGAAACATAGATGTCAGATTGATTTGTCATCAAATAGCATGTTTGAGAAATGGTTTTAGTAGACTTAATGCTTGTAATTGTCAAGAAATACATTTTTAAGAATCTTTTAAACATTTAGGAATACACTTGGATGCAGACATGAAATTTCAAACTCATATTGATAAATTGTCTAACCTACCTAGAGTCATTCTATATAAATGTCATAGGATTAGTTATTTTTTCCCACTAGCCATTAAGAGGATTATTTATTTTTCTTTGGTGCAGAGTATTTTTTATTATGGAATAACTATTTATTATTTAGCACCAGAATATATAAAAAAGCCGATGATAAACATTATAAACAGAATAATTAAAGTGTTGTTTAATGAACTGCCTAAGAACTTGTTAGGCATAATGTCTTTTGAATCTTTGGAAAATTCACTGATATTACAAGAAATTATTTTAAAGAAAATTATAGGCAAATAAATTATGTAAATTATAATTTGAGACAGAGGCAGTATAGAACAGAGAGACAATATAATAACTATGGAAAATATACTCTGGAATATAGAATACCAAGTCTTTTAAACTCCTTGCTAGTTGAACTACGGAATTTACAGAGTAAAAATGAAACTGTAAATAAACTAAAAACTTATTTTATTAATAATTAGTATAAACTTAATAGAAATGTTAGTACATACCCAAATTAGCTAACCAATAAGTTAGTATCTTATGTTAGTTGAAGTTAGTACTCTTGTTATTTAAATTTCCACCACAACACTAATAAACATAAAAACACATATACTTTTGTTAATAATTAGAAAAGGAGATTTTCTAGATTTAATTTTACTTTAATATATTGAAATTAGGCCAATAAATCAACATTGGCAACGTTTTTCATATTGCTATACGACTTTGAGTTTGAGGTTACGTGGAGGTTTGGCAGAAAGTGAAAGTTACCAAACCATACTGCATGTATATTCCGGCCTTACATAGAGGAATACTCTCGGTAGCTAATGAAATTATTGTGTGTTATATTATATGTTATATTATATTATGTTATATTGGTGTTAGGATTAAGTTTGAGTTATGGTATTGTCCTTTGTTTTCTTTAAAGTTGTTGTACTCTTTGTAGTTTATCTGTTTATAATTGTATTGGTTGTAGAATTGTTTTACATTAGGCTATTCCCATCAAAGTGAAAGAACATTATATTATTGTTATTTTTATATTATATATTTATTATTGTTACACTCTATTATTGTTATTTTTAAAATTAAGTAAACAATCTGAGATGTCTCTCAAATAGCTACTTAAGCTAGAGAGACAAAACAATGAGCTCTGTTGTGAAATACTTTGCGCTTATGAGAATAAATAAATTGAAATTATTATCATCATTGTTATTATCGTGATACAATGAAAGGATCTACGACTAACTATGAATTGGACAAGAATACATACCAACAATTCCTGGTATATCCCGTTTGCCTCGTCTGACACCTTCGTATGTTCGCCAGAATCTGTTCTCGAGAAAAAGTTCTAAAAGAGAAAAAGAAACAGAAAAAAGTGAATTACAGGATACCACGTAAATAAACGTTAGCAATAGAGAATTATAGAACCTTCTATAACGTTGCGTAAAACGATCAACCGTCAAGTGGAGGGATAGCCGACGGTACGTCTAATTGATACAGTTCATCTGATACAAGCGTATATCTTTATACAAACGGAGACCCGCTATCGTGGGAGGGGTTGTAAGACCATTAAGCTATCGGTTTATCTTGATGTAGACTAATAGGTTTTTCGTAATAAGAGTAATTGCTCTCTCGCTCTTATCATAAAAATTCCTTCTTTCTGGTTGCGTAAGCGTAAAGTAAACGTTGAGTAATGTAAACACTCTATAATCGTATACCGACCACCATCGGTCGGCGTCATCATCTTCGATCACGACTCTTGTTTCTGTCGTCCCTCGTTCACAGAAACAAAAGGACGATTCCATCCGTATATCGCTTTCGTCACACACCCTGCAGTTGAACATAGCCGGTGACAAGACCCCGCGTATGGAGTTGAAGGTGGTGTAAAAGCGATTGTCCACGAAGGGGTCGCAACACCTGTAGCAAAGCCGATGGCCGCTCGGGTCCTGGTAGTAGTAAGCGCGGAAGCGCCTACACGCCTACAGTTCACTAGATGTGCTACGACCACCTCTTTGGCGATGTAGGGGAACATCTCGAAGTGGAATCGTGACATGTATAAATGGAAGGGGAGATCTTTGAGGTACGGCCCGTACTAGAGTCATGATTCCTTCTTCTTAAAGTGTTCTAGGCGCTCTTTCCGAGTCGAACCGGACGGCGTATTGACTGTTGACTGTCCTCCCACATGGCGGTCTCAGCCTCCAGGAGCACGCGCGTCTCGAAATCCTTCAGAGACACTGTAACAAACCGCGGAGTTCATAAATCGACGAATAGTGTAACGGACCGACCGGCGGGGTTCTTGCGCGGTCATGACCGATGTTATCATCCAATCCAATACTATAATACGAGCAAGGTTTGTATATATATATATATATATATATATATATATATATATATATATATATATTTGCACACGGATCTCGAAAACGGCACCGAGGAATTTCTTTAAATTTTTGAAATAACTAATTTCCGAGTAGAAAATAAGTTCTAGATAGGTCTAGTGTCCAGGAAAATTCGTGTATTACTGTAATATTAAGTTTAAAATCTAAAAATTTAACATTACGCTTATGGAGAATAAAATGTAAACAATACAAACCAAAACAGCTGTTTATAACCGTTTGACAGTTCTTGATTGAAGACGGCAAAGAACAATATGTGAATAGAGGTTTTTCATAAATATTTATTTTATGTATGTAATAAATGTATGTAAAATTATCAGGTTACTAAACAATTTGTAAAAACTTAAGGGTAACACAACTGTGCGAAATAAAAGCAGGAAAGAGTATTTCCAAAATCTTCCGTGTTTTGATAGAAAACGTATTTGTTGTATTGCTTGAAGCCACTGTAACAAACCAATTAATATGTGTAAATTAAATTTCTCTTTTGATTTTCAATCCTCATTCCGTTTATATCAAAATCAGTTGGTCACAGGCTAATAATAACTGTATGGATAGTTAAACAGTAAATGAACGGCTAAAACAATTGAGGTTGGCTAAAATACCTTAACCGGCGTCGATCATAGGGCAGACGTCGCGGTCCAGCGGTAGCGTGATGGCCACGTAACATGGAGGTTGCGTGTTCAAATCCCGTCAGGGACAATACTTTTTGTTCAGTGCTATATTAATTATGGTGTATTAAATCGGTATTATTTAAACAACATAAATGTTTTCATTGAGTAATAAATGTGTTTTAATTTTTCTAATTAATTTTTATAATACATGTCTTATTCTAAACGAGCAAAGCTCGGTCACCAGGTACTTATTATAAATCTTATAAGGGCTATTCATACCGGTTGTTGGAAATGCATGCACACCGACGAGACTTAAAACCCCTCCCCTCGCACAGAGAAAATACGAGTCAGTTCAAAAAATCCGGAATCACTCCGTTAACCGTCGACGGTTTGGATGTCCAGTATACATACATAAATAAATAAATAAATATATATATATATATATATATCTTCAACACCCCCATATTCCAGTCCACAACCGATCTAGTTAAATTATAATTATCCCGGCTTTATACAATATGTATTGACTTGCACCGCTATTTGTCTACATAACAGCGAGTTAAAAGGATATGAAGGTCGTTTATGTAAAATACTTCTACTTACTTTTCTCAAAAGCTGGTACTGCTGCTTTGCGTTAGGTACTCCTCTAGTGTCGCTACACATCTGTCAGACGTCTGTGAAAGTCGGGATGCGATAATATCATTACGTATGCTATATGAATTAAAAAAAGATCGATTTTATCCGCGCGAAACTTCGAGACTTGAAAAAAACATAAGCGGAAAGGGTGGCGGAGCTCCTCAGGAGGGGAATCGGAAATTATATATCCACACACACACACACACACACACACACACACATATATACATATATATATTATCTCCTTTCCGGTTATCCTAAGACCTGTACTTATTTATATCGCGATGTAATGTAATAAATGAACACGAATAGAAGCTTTACAACATGGAATAAACAGTCGTGTCAATGATAGGAGAAAGATTCGCTAAGACCCTCCAGGAAACTAGCGGAGGCGATAATCACCGTCGAAAGGTGTAAAGAACCGAAACGGTATTATTAGAAAAAGAAAGACAAAATGGGAAAGAATCGAATTCCGGAAAGAACGGTGGCTAAATAAAGTTGTATTTCTTAATGTTTTCACTAAAAAAGAAAAACTCAAGATGACAAAAACAATTTTGGTTTTCTCAAAACTAGTGTTCAAAGTTTGATCAAATATTACAAGTTGATAACAATATTTTTCCTAATAACGATATATCGAAAAAGATTGGCAATATATTAGTATTTATCATCATACAGTTATTATTGAAAAATTTATAAACTGTAAGAAGATTTTTACTATTTTATAAATGCTGAACATTTTTAAACAAAAAACATTTTTTCCCGAGTACAAGGAAAGTTTTTGGTATAGTCCCAAAAATAAACAAGAAAAACTGGTTTTTTATACACATGTACACTCATTTATAGAACAAATAATAATGTTTTATTTGCCACCAAGACAAGAAATTAGAAGACCCATAAAGTAAAATTAATTAAAAAAAGGTTTAGCGATGTTCTAAAATGTTGTGGAAATTCGAACGCTCATAAGTGTTTCACTGATCTTATAAGAAAGAATCCAAAATATATATATTTTTAGCAAATCTATCATGCATTTAGAAAATATACACTTTTTACAACTTCTATAAAGAAATACTTTGGATAGTTTGAAAAGTGTAAAAATAAAACGTAGGACGCGTTTGACAACACAACGAAAATGGCAAACTTCATATGATCAGGAAAATTAGCCGTACGACTCGTAGGTTTCCAAGTTCGAACAATCCAAAGAGTAACTGATACGGGCAGGAGGAGTGGTGAAGCGGCCTCAACCCTCTATCTGGCAAGCGTCTCCGAGAGACGATCTTCTTTTTACACCGATATATTATTTAAGAGCTATTTTTTGCGTACGTTTTTCGATTCGAGTAGTAGTTTAGAAGTTATAATAAATTACAAGACTATTTGTATTACAGAAACATTCGTCTCTATAGAGACGTTTGCCGACAGAGGGATAAAATATACGTTTATTTAATTTCGTATAAATATATTTATATCACTGAAAAGTACGACAGGTGTACTCCTAACTCCTATCCGAAGGGGATATAGATCACTCCTTTCATATTTCTTTTGTACAATTCTGTAACTGTAATATCGAATTCCGTATTCCTAGACTGCATCCGTTTTTTTCCCTACCGTTGGCGCCGCGTTTCCGGTTACTCGTTCGAATTCTTTTATAAACGGAAAGTCTTTTAATCATTTATTGTTCAGGTTTGATGTCGTTTCTTTTCCGAGTATTTATTGTACCGTACTCTAAACACAGACGGATGGATTTCTTCGTTTTTCATATTTATTCGGTAAATGTTTACTGTATTTTTTCTGAAATTCTAATTTATTTATCCGTTCTTTGTATTTTGGTATCGATCCCGTGTCTGTGTCCGGTAATCCGGTTAGACCGAAAGCGAAAAATGTTTCGGGGTCCTAACTCTCGTGTCACTTGAAAGAAAAGGGCGGGGGTGGCGTTAAGCGAACATTGCTAGCCATAGGAACCCGAACTCCCCTTAACGTATTGAAAGACGCGTTATAATTTTATAACTGATGTGTCCGGGTTTCAATAAAAAATAACAATATATCTAGCGGGT
This sequence comes from Nephotettix cincticeps, assembly GCA_023375725.1. Taxonomy (NCBI): domain Eukaryota; kingdom Metazoa; phylum Arthropoda; class Insecta; order Hemiptera; family Cicadellidae; genus Nephotettix; species Nephotettix cincticeps. The sequence continues at coordinate 46,042,532 of CM041787.1, forward strand.
TTATTGTTATTTAACCTGAAACTACATACCTCTCGATAATAAATTCCGTATTACATTACAAGTGAGGAATGAAATCTATATGAATGAAGATATTTAATAACTGAATATTAGATTATATATTATAATTTGTATAATATATAACATATAATAGTATTATGATAATAATGATGATGGTGATGATACTTACATGATCGGGAGAAGTCCTCGCAAAAGAAACTATGGGGGAATGTGATGTAAGAAAAAATGACTATTCAGCAGGAGCAGGGACCAATACACTGTATAGAGGTTGCGGTGATAATGCATGCGACAGCGACACCCTACGGATGATGGCCGCCTTATCACTTTGTCGTATCGTTATCGAGCGGGAAAAGGGGTTTAATCGCAAGATACCGCTATCGAGGTTACTCGTTCGCAGCGAATAATAACAGTGAATGTTATTATTATTATTATTATTATTATATGTGCTAAATACGAAAGGTACGAGGCGTTGCATGGTGAGGTAGAGAAGAAAAGTCCAATGTTATATATATTATTCCTAGTTGATTAATGGAGTATTGGAACAAGACATTCTTAAAACTGTGCGCTACAAATAGAATATCTAATTCCTGAACTACTGAAAAATAAATTTTATATGTTACTGGAATATTGTAACGAAGATAATTGTCTAGACGGCACTAAATTAGGTACCGGATCTATAACCGTCTAGTTAGATAATTTAAAAAAGCTATAAACTATTTAATAAATGTTTTGAAAACCACTATACTTCACAGATATTAAATCTAACATGCTGCACCGTTTACTCTGCAAGCTATAAAACAGTTACACATTCGCTGCTACCGTTTCCTAGTGTCGGGAGTGAAACTGGGAGTTCCAACACTTGGAACTAGTACTGTGCGGGGCAGTTCCGGTAGTGGTAACACAGCCCGTGACGAAAGCGGACGTCTCACGTCGTGTCCGAGAACCGTACGGACTCGTCTTTGATAGTACATCATGTCTTTGGTATACGGGCCGGACGCTGACGGTTTCCTGCTTAAGAATCTACCGGCGACGTTTAAAGACACGGTCCGGTACTGCGAAAGGGCCTGGAGTCTGTGGACAGCGGTGCGACCGGAAGAGAGGACGGTCGGTTTCAGTAACGTGTGCAACAACTGCCCCCGGGAACGACCGTGTCACCGGCACCTCGCCGTGAAAGAATATTTCGATTGGCTGTATCTGGAGAACATGTACAACAGGATGGTTTATTACGATACCATCGATCTGTTAAAAAAAGACGGAGGAGAAGGGAAAGAGGATGAGAAAGAAGGTGAGGAGGAAATGTACGGTTCAGAAGAAAGCGGAAGTTCCATCGGGAATGACTTGGATGACTACGACCTCGGGTACATCCGGGACATCGAGGATCTGGCCGGCGATGTAGGTGGCGACGAAGACGACGACCGGTTGATCGTCAGGTTCGACAGTGAAAATTGGGAGCGACGGCGGGATTTCGTCTTCTCGGCGAGCTTCACCGTCATCGCTCCTAGATGCCCGTAACACGTTTGACGGACCGTAACGAGGTTAACTGTAGTATTAACATAGTACACCTGTAGTCTAATCACAAAAAAACGATTGTCAAATGTCTTCAACAAACTCGCGTAGGTCACGTTTATGATTTGTACAGTAGGGCCTCGTGTTATTATGTTATAAAAATAATACTGAAGACTAAAATACACTATACATTCTATGTCTCACGTTTGAAGGGAGATCCTCGATTAGCCTAGCCGTTATATCGTGCGCATTTGTATATGTAGGTGTATTAGAGAATAGAAACGTTGGAGGCTATAATGTATATACTGTAGTACAAATGTTCTTATTGTTTGGACGAACTACGCGTTTCATTCACCCAACATGCGAGTCACATCAACAGGTCTCAGAGGGAGTGTGTGTTACTGAAAGATGAACGTAAGGGTGGAAATCGATTGATCGTGTCAAGGTAAGATCGGGGAACCCGCCACCCACTGTCTATACATTGTTACAACCACGAACGATGGTAAATCAATTGAACAATTGTTGTATACATGTTGTAATGTGAGTGACGAACCTTTACCTAAACGTACAAGTCACACCGGCGTCGGGTGATTATATACAACGATATGCGGTACAAACGATCGAATGTCTGTGGTATACAATTTGGAAAGTGGCAGAGGAACCTTTACCTAGACGCACGAGTCGCCGTGACAGGACAATTGCACTGGGTGATATAGACCGGGTGCCCGGTAGAGTTCAAGCGCGTCTATGTATTTTTAAAAGGCCGAAAGCGCTTACTTTTTTGCAATGGTCGTAGAGAAACACGAAAACCCAATGGCAGTAACAGGTAATTATAATAAGCTATACCATTCTTTTTGAACCGTTCTAAAAATCTGTTCCATATTTTCTGTCACGGTTCTTACAATGGTATGTTGTCCACTGCATACTTTTTTATTGCAGCAGGCTAATAAATTGTTTTACATGATGCTAGACTGTTAGGTTAAGTGTTAAAATGTTTTTCTTAAATTTAATTATTGTTTAGTGTAACTGACCACACAACTTGATAACGTGGCCAGTTTAAATTTCTCATAAGTTCAAGTGTATTTGTTGTGTTATTTGGTATAAGAAATAAAATTCATTTATTCATTTACTATAACCATTTGACTGAATCGTAGTAACAATATTATTGATACATCGATATTGTTATCAGCTCTCGTTATTTTGGAGCTTGTTAGAAGGTTCGAGGCGGTCCTTGTCTAAAATTGACGTGTCAAATATGTATACAGTAACAGTCAGTTGTTTCTTGGTAACATTTCTTGAGATCCGTGTGATACGTGATGGTGGACGTACATTACCACTGGAACCACTTGTTAAATCGGGGTTTCTAGTATTGAGGAAGGGAGAAAACAAATATTTACGTTAAGGAATTCTAATGATTCGTTTAAATAAATAGTCCCTATGCAGAGTCTGTGTGGTAATTCACCTATATTCTTGTCTTTAGAGGAAATGTGGATAGGATAGCGGACAAAGAATATTAGTTATTCCATGAGTACAAAGACAAATTAAGCGAACTTGTCACAAGAAATCCAAATGATTAGCTTAAAATATTACCTAACTTGAATGGCGACCTACCAGGTAGGTATTTTAAGTGTGACTGTGTTTTGATTGTAAGAAGATTATGATATGACCTTGTAGTCTTGTTACTGACTAAGGCTGAGAATCCTTCGACAAAACTGTTAATTGACAGTCCAGCATCCAATAGCATGTCAAAGACCAAAGAGAACATAGCCAGAAAACACAAAAAGTCATTCATTGGTTTAAGGAGCTAGAATAATAGCTCTAAATTCAAGCCGATGCTAACCTCCGTTCATCGAGTAGAACACGTTTGACGGGACGTTTAAAGACCGGTCCGGTACTACGAAAGGGCCTGGAGTCTGTGGACAGCGGTGCGACCGGAAGAGAGGACGGTCGGTTTCAGTAACGTGTGCAACAACCGCCCCCCGGGAACGACCGTGTCACCGGCACCTCGCCGTGAAAGAATATTTCGATTGGCTGTATCTGGAGAACATGTACAACAGGATGGTTTATTACGATACCATCGATCTGTTAAAAAAAGACGGAGGAGAAGGGAAAGAGGATGAGAAAGAAGGTGAGGAGGAAATGTACGGTTCAGAAGAAAGCGGAATTCTTCGGAATGACTTGGATGACTACGACCTCGGGTACATCCGGGACATCGAGGATCTGGCCGGCGATGTAGGTGGCGACGAAGACGACGACCGGTTGATCGTCAGGTTCGACAGTGAAAATTGGGAGCGACGGCGGGATTTCGTCTTCTCGGCGAGCTTCACCGTCATCGCTCCTAGATGCCCGTAACACGTTTGACGGACCGTAACGAGGTTAACTGTAGTATTAACATAGTACACCTGTAGTCTAATCACAAAAAAACGATTGTCAAATGTCTTCAACAAACGCGTAGGTCACGATGATTTGTACAGTAGGGCCTCGTGTTATTATGTTATAAAAATAATACTGAAGACTAAAATACACTATACATTCTATGTCTCACGTTTGAAGGGAGATCCTCGATTAGCCTAGCCGTTATATCGTAGATTGTAAAAAACAAATGTATTCCGTGTATCTTATCAGTAGCCTATAGATATGTGTTATTTGAGGAGATAGCCGTTCACGCTGCGCGCATGATATGTAGGTGTATTAAATAGAAACGTTGCTATAATGTATATACTGTAGTCTGTACTTATTGTTTAGGACGAACTGGTCGTTTCATTCACCCAACATGCGAGTCACATCAACGGTCTCAGGGGAGTGTGTGTTACTGAAAGATGAACGTAAGGGTGGAATCGATTGATCGTGTCAAGGTATCTGGAGAACATGTCTATACATTTACAACCAGAACGATGGTAAATCAATTGAACAATTGTTGTATACATGTTGTAATGTGAGGACGAACCTTTACCTAAACGTACAAGTCAACACCGGCGTCGGGTGATTATATACAACGATATCGCGGTACACGATCGAATGTCGGGTAAAATTTGGAAAGTGACAGAGGAACCTTTACCGACGCAGTGTCGCCGTGACAGGACAACTGCACTGGTGAAAGACCGGGTGCCCGTAGAGTTCACGCGTCTATGTATTTTTAAAGCCACCGAAAGCGCTTACTTTTTTGCAATGGTCGTAGACACGAAAACCAATGGCAGTAACAGGTATATTATTAAGCTATACATTCTTTTTGAACCGTTAAAAATCTGTTCCATATTTTCTGTCACGGTTTCTTATTTGGTAGTTGTCACGTGTTCATATGCTATGTTTTACAGGAGATGTGGATGTTATGTTATAAATAATTATTGTTTGTGATAAAACACATACTTGTATCCAAGAGATCAACTCGGTTAGTGTTAGTAGGTGTATAAAAAGAAAACTATATCATGTAGACGTGTTGTAAAAATAGATTCGAGTTGTCTCGCGCGTTTTTTGATGTGTAGTACTGGTCTATTTCATGTACGTGGCTGTATTGTAATGTCGGGTATTGTTTCACGATACTTTTCACATATGTTGTCTTTACACGTATCTAATTGTCATGAATGGTATACAATTATTCATAAACTGTAACAGTTACCCCGTTATTGATTATTTACTACGAAAACGTACATACATATATAAAAATATGCGTATGGTGTCTAACAATTTGTAGAGTTGCACCAACCTCAGTAATTTAAGAATACAACTGAACGATTAAAAATTCTTTCTAATAACTTTCATATTATCTGCAATACTGTCACTTTTTACAACTAATAATGTTACATAACTTAAGACTGTTAGGTTAGAATGTTTTTTTTTTTTTATTTTTTTTTTTTTTTTTTTTGTTTGTATTTGTTGTGTTATTTTTTTTTTTTATTTTTTTTTTTATTTTTATACCTTTTGATTTATTTTATCAGTTTTTTTTTTTTGTTTTCTGATTGTGCTACAGTAACAGAGTTGTTTCTGGTATTTCTTTTTCTGATGTGTTTTTCGTTTTCTAGTATTGAGGAAGGGAAAGAACTAATATTCACGTTGAGGGATTCTAATGATTCCCTATGCAGAGTCATTGTGGTAATTTACCTTTATTCTTGTCTTTAGAGGAAATGTGGATAGGATAGCGGACAAAGAATATTAGTTATTCCATGAGTACAAAGACAAATTAAGCGAACTTGTCACAAGAAATCCAAATGATTAGCTTAAAATATTACCTAACTTGAATGGCGACCTACCAGGTAGGTATTTTAAGTGTGACTGTGTTTTGATTGTAAGAAGATTATGATATGACCTTGTAGTCTTGTTACTGACTAAGGCTGAGAATCCTTCGACAAAACTGTTAATTGACAGTCCAGCATCCAATAGCATGTCAAAGACCAAAGAGAACATAGCCAGAAAACACAAAAAGTCATTCATTGGTTTAAGGAGCTAGAATAATAGCTCTAAATTCAAGCCGATGCTAACCTCCGTTCATCGAGTAGAACACGTTTGACGCAAAAAATTTAGATTTGAATTTTGATTCCGTACTTTCGAATCTGATGCCCTCCGAGATTCTGTTCAATACGTCAAAACTCGCCAATGAGGAAAGGCTTTCAACGGCCGGGGATCTGTGCTGTGTCGTCCTGAATAAATTTGTCGACCTTGTGATGTAATTATGTATTTGTTCCTGAGTGAAATTGAATTTGAATTTGTAAAACTCTAGCAAGTCCAACCCAACCGATGTTAGCACATAAATTTCCTGAAGGCACTTCCAACACTAATCAGTAAATTTCAGTTTCGTTACTATTCTAATTGATTTTCTGGATAATACGAGTAAACAGCAATGCCACAAGAGAGGTGACATTCAATCAACGTCATTAGCAATATTCATTAAGAATTCAATAGACGGACGTTAAAATATGAAGTGAAGAGGAACAATAGAGCGATAGCTGTGGAGTGAGTTGTAAAGGGTGTCTTTCTCCGGGGTGATCGTGTGGTCGGGGCGGGGTGGTGGCAACCTTGCTCAACAAGTGAAGGAACAGGCCATTTGTAAGCGAGGATAGCAGCTTTACTCGGAATAAATGATAATGCGCGAGCGGTGTTTACAGAGTCGGGGTATTTTTATCCCCCCTCCACCTCCCCCCCTTGCACTCTCGTCGAGCCGTTGCCACCTCCACGTGGTGATGTGTGCAGTCACGACCCTTTAGCACGCGACCGTCAAAAGAGGTGCTTTGTTCGTTTTCTGGCGGTAAAGATTATATTGTGTTAGTAGAGTGGATAACATGTTTGTCTTTTGCGTTTCATGTTTCGATCTGTACTGCTTTGTTGTTCAGTTGGGAAGTGCGATAAAGCATTAAAGTTGTGTTTGCTGATTTGTCAAAATAGTGAGGAAAAAATAACAGTACAGTATTTACTTTCCAGTGGGAAATAGGATAAATCATGGATATGTAATGGAGGTAATGCTTTTAGTTGATCTAAACAGCTGACCTTATGATTATTATATGACGTAACTAAGCGTATTAAGTGACCGTTTCAAATTTTGGTCTTATCAATATTGTCAATACTACCCCTCCCGAGCTAAGACATAACCATGTCAACACTGCACAGTATTTACTACCGTATGGGAAACAGGTTATATCGAGGACACTTCTTTCAGTTTCTTTAAACAGCTAACGTGACACTTTCGCGTCCCACTAATTATAAAAAAAAACCCGGAAGGGACGAATTTAAGTACTGAGAAAGGTTTGGGTTACAAAAATACGTTATAAATGTTGCGTCGAGTTATCAGAAGCAGGAGTTATCGTAGCACAGTTTCAGTTGAGGGAATGTTGGCAGATATGTTTGGGATTCCTCAGGCGCCGAGGTAAGTTAAATGTTCAGCAGGTCGGACCCGCCGCATACTTCATACCGGCCGGTCGTCCACTCAACTTATACCGACGAAAACGATGTTTAACATGTATTATGTCAGTGTTGCCAACACCTCGTACTTGTTTTACCCCACACCTAATCCTAAATTTCCCTAAAACTACCCTAAGCACCCAACAGCCAAAAAATGTTTTTACAGTTAATTTCTTCCGAAAATTGATGTGGGAGTTTTGGACCCCTGCGTACGGTTTCAGTAGTAGCGTTGACTATCCATATTAATAATGGATTTTGCTTACTACCAGTGAATGGTAATGTTTCACACGTAGTAAATACGTTTAAAAAGTTCTACAACTTAGAAAACATATAGTTTTATGATATATTAATTCCAAACTTAACTGCAAAAACCAAGGAAAAATCTATATTTATTTTTTAATATTTACAATAAGTACTAACATGAAAAAATACCCCAAATACTCCTAAAATGCTCTAAAAATCACCTCAAATAAATAAGGTAGCTACCCCACTATTGGCAACTTATATCATGTTTACGAACGGTATACCTCAAGGAATCATTTTAGAGACTTAGCTGTTTCTTTATTTTGGTTTCGCGTTTTGGATCAACCACGTTCTCGTCGTCTTTAATTTAGTGGTGATATTTATGTATTATACATAAAAAACTTCTTAAAACTGTCACGTGTATCTACATTTCTTAAATCCTTGTGAAGTAATAATTAATAATTTTTTTATATATTTTCGCTTTCCTAACGCATTCCGTCGCTAGCGTCCAAACAACCTGTGGAATTACCGTGTTGAAGTATTTTAACACCCTGTCAGTTTGTTAGACTACCCCATATACAGAGGCGCGTTTGCGATGGCGGCTTGCCGTAAGGGTAGCTTTTGCTGCATGATGGCGAGTTCGCGTGGCTGATGTGGTCGTGCGTGACCCCCTCCCCCTTTTAACCCTTCATACCGCCACAACACCTATCGATATTATTCTTTGCAAAATAATGGGTATATTAATAATATCGATGGGTTTTTTAATCCTTATTGTTTGTTGTTCTGATGAATTGTTAATTTTTTATAGTGCATTATTTATATTTTTTATAAACTGCATGTTTTGTCCGTGTGTTTTTTATTTCTTCTAACCCAGGTAATGTTTAACGAAATATAGTTTATAATAAAGTTACGAACATATAATTTTTGGAATATATAATATCATTTTTACATCAAACCTTCTTCTGATACTGAATGATTTATCGCACTAAAATGTCGTATGGCTGGCTTAAAATTATAGTAATGACCAATAAAGATTACACCTTCATATTTTATCGAGTTTATTTCATCGAAAATATTAAACTAATTATTTCACGTTTCCTTAAAATATTGACGTTATCTTCAGATAACATAGATAAGGGGAGTTATATAAATACCTCATTACAACATTCCTGAGGCACCGGCACCATAGCTCAAGGTAGCAACACTCTGACACAGTAAGTAGGAGGTTGCTGGATCGAAACCAGTGGCCGGCGACTCATCTATTCTTATAATAATTCAGTCTTAAAAATCTTTGTACAACTAAATCTAGTGACCCTATGTGACTCAAGCCGCTACGGTACCTCACCGTCTTTAGTTCACCGCTCAAGCCTATATAGGCCCGTGGTTTTGGGTAGTTGAGTTTTTTTAAGAAAGGAAAGAACAAAAAGAATAGCTCTTGAGGAAAATTAGAGGAGAATATCTCTAGTGATTATTGATATACGGGCGCTCGTGGTTTTATAATAGAGGCCCGTGGTCATGACAGTCGATGCGAAAATAACAATCGATGGTTGAAAATCTATCGCTATTCCCGGTTAGATATAGGCCCATGGCCATGGCAATCGGTGGAAAATTAACAATCGATGGTTGAAAATCGATCGCTATTCCCGGTTAGATATAGGCCCATAATCATGGCAATCGGTGGAAAATTAACAATCGATGGTTGAAAATCGATCGCTATTCCCGGTTAGATATAGTCTCACGGTCATGACAGTGGGTGCAAAAATAACAATCGATTGTTGAAAATCGATCGCTATTCCCGGTTAGATATAGTCTCACGGTCATGACAGTGGATGCAAAAATAACAATCGATGGTTGAAAATCTATCGCTATTCCCGGTTAGATATAGGCCCATGGCCATGGCAATCGGTGGAAAAATAACAATCGATGGTTGAAAATCTATCGCTATTCCCGGTTAGATATAGGCCCATGGCCATGGCAATCGGTGGAAAATTAACAATCGATGGTTGAAAATCGATCGCTATTCCCGGTTAGATATAGTCTCACGGTCATGACAGTGGATGCAAAAATAACAATCGATTGTTGAAAATCGATCGCTATTCCCGGTTAGGTATTCAGCCTAAATAATCAGACCTGTGTTAATCTTGAGCATGACCTTTGGCCGGCGGTTCTCAGGTGGAGATTTATTATTGTAGGCGCTGGCCGTGTACAATGTCCATTAACGGCGAAACTTTAACGTTTGACATGGTCGGCCTGAGGCGGCTTGCCGTATCCTTGATCTTGGAAAGGGACTATTTATGATCCATTTCATGTTTCACGTACAGGTAATTTAACTGTAGATTTTGTAGTATTCATTCTCCTTTCTGAAATTAACAGTCCTGTCTAAGTAACAAGACTACACGATCGCGCCACAACCACCTTATAGTAATTTCTCATTCATACCTAGCTTTAAATGCCTACCTGGGTATGTCACCATTTTAGTAAACATTATAAAAGTATTAAAGTTAATGATTTCATAATTTTTTCAATCGAAGGATAGTTTTTCCGTTACAGAGGCGGTCTTGTATGTCAGATGCCATCAAATATATTTAATTTAAAACAATACAACGAAAAAACTACAATTAAGTAATGATTTCAACGCTACAATATATTAATTTTAGGTAAATAATTCCATATTGTTGCATTGAACTTTTTTTTAGGTTAGAGAAACGTTATATTAACTATTTTTCAGAGTCTTTATTTTACGTAGCTAAAACTCCTTAATTTATGGACACCATTTACAAAAAAAAAACACTTTTACGTGCAGATTTATAAAAAATTCCCCACTCTCAGCTAAATCGATCTCTTACAAGCATAAAGCCGTAATCAACTTATCAGTAGTTAGGTAGGTATTTAAAGCTAAATATAAATGAGAAACGAGTGTGGGATGATTGTGGCGCGATCTTGTAGTTTTGTTACTGACTAAAGCTGACATGTTCCTTAAACAGAATGTAGTACTTAGTTCTGATATAAAAATAATTGCCAATGTCCAACGGCTTTTTTATGCCAATGGTATGAATTTGACAAAAAACTCTGTTCTGCTGTAGCCCTTGTTTTCAGGTTTATTAAATTTCGTAAGCGCCGTTGGTTTATAACGCAATGCTGCATTTATCTTTTAGCTTACAACTATTTGAGGAAAGTAATACTAGAAATAACAGTACTAAATAATAGAGAGAAAATAATACTTTGAGACAAGAGGATAGTTGTAGCTACGAGTGAAGAGTCGCATTGTACTAAAAGCTTCTATATTATTTATTCATTTTTGTTTGACATATTAGTTACGCATTTTATTTTCATATGCTCAGATATTTTTATCAGTATCTACCTTTCTTTGTTGAATAATAATGCAAAATTATCTGGTTTTAGTTTCCTTTCCATTCGAAAATACCGTAGGAAAGGCAGAACGATAAGGAGTAAATAAAGGCAAGAATTAAATTCTAGTTAAAGCAAATTCTGATAATTAGGTAGTGTGACACTAATTTGATCGTGAAAGTGTGCAAACTTGAGTTTGTCGTATCCATAATAGATTATGACAATTTGAACCTGAATATTTAGCTTTGCGCTTCCAGGAATTGACGCTATTTTCGTGACGAGTTGAAGCCATTTAACGTCATGTAATTGTTGGAACGGGCTTAATTGTTTAGCTAGAAGTGGTATTATAGATTTTCATATATATTGTAAGATTCGTAACACGAATGGAGCTATCAATTTGTATCTCTTAAGCAAGGGATTGAAGTGAAACTTTTTGTCTACGAAGGTAACTGTTTCCTGAGGGGCAAAAAGTGCTTTAATCCCATGATGCACATTTTTTGCCTCAACATACAATAAAATGAAAATAGCTTTAAGTTAATGATGTATAATTTAACTACCCCTAATTAGGCATATTACCTTCATATCATCATTTCCTACAAGAAGTTTCCTCTTAATGATGTAATTAATGAAACACAACAAAATTAAGAGTGTGCAAAAATTATAGTTTATTCACGATTTAAAAATAATCTTTATATTCAGTGTCCTAAAATCCGGTGTTTCACTTCACTAATCCTTTGCTGAACAGATAAAAATTTATAGCTCAATCCGTGTTACAAATCTTACAATATATAAGAAAATCTATAATATATCCCTTTCAGCTAAACAAATAACAAACCGTCTATAGTATCTATTAGTATTGCGTTTTGACATATCTAGATGGACTATAATTTTAGTGCCAAATTATAGGATTAGATTAAAAAAAACTTTATTTAAGGAACAAACTTTTTTCCATAAATTGACTAAAAAGAGACTATTATTAATCAGGTTTGGTTATGTGAGTTTAGGTTAGGTAAGGGACCAGTTGGTTCCGTAATTTGAGAACACGTTTTTGTAGCTTGTTTATGGCGTAACACTTTTCTTTAATAGCATCCACGTTTAATCTATGTAACTATTTTTAATAGTTTTAAATGACCTTAAAAAAAGGTTAATTTTAAATTCATTATATAGCTGATTTTTCTATATACATGTCAGTAATGAGTTGCCTGCATGATTCAGTTCACACAAGTGATCCAGTTATTACTATTTAAAATCTTAATATTGTGCCCCGTATTTGCAACTAGTCAAGTGTACTTCAGTAATCAACAATTTGTGTAAATTTCACCTTACATTTTAAAGAAAATGGCGGAGTGTTAGTTTATTCGCCCATTTATTTGTGATTAACTATCGAATGAACTGGTGACGTTGACTAGTGAATATACCTGTCAATGATAACTGTCAGTATATAAACGAGGGTCGGTTCACCGTCAGTGTCTGATACGGTTGACATCTGAGAGTAGATGTGTAATTGTAGTTGGCTAGCAGGTCCAAGTTATCCATTATAGAGTCAAAGACAAACAACTCCTACCCAAGGTTAAGTGCTGGTCATTGAGGCATCGACCTATGTCATCATTTGATACCATACATTTTGCATATTTTCCAAATATATTTTTTAAAGAAATTTGTATACTTTTGACATGAACACGTCTTAGCTCCAGGTTGGGGATAGTGATCGTCTAACCTAACCTCAAAGGGAAATAAATACATTGTTGTAACAATCCATTATCATTTAGTGTAATTTATTTTAAAATAATGTTATTTTATACGCCAAACCCCGGACTTGTTACTACCTAACGTCGACCTGTTTGGAAGCATCGTTAATAAATAGCCCAATGAAAAATAACAACTAGGTCCAGATTTGACTCTTGCGGGATTTGATCCGGTGACCTTCAACATTTAAGGAGATCACTATAACCAGTCAGAAACTCAGCCAGTTGTGGCATTCTAATAGAAAATATACAGAGGTATTTTCATTAATTGAAATGTTTTGTTCATATTCTGTTTTGTTGCTTAATATTTAGCTTCATATAATATGAAAAAGCTAAACAATTAATTATACAAGTACTCTCTTATGTGAAATAACAGTTTTTTTTAATTCTTGCTAATTCATTATCATTATTGACAATACCGTCAAACCTTCTCGCAAAATAGGTTAATAGGTTTTGCTTCGGAAGTAGTTATTTTATACCAACGACCTATGTTTGAACTTGATTGATAACTGTACTAAGAATGGTTGGAGGCAATGTTTATATCAATTGCTTTTGTGTCTTCCTTTATGCCTCTAAGGGATTGTAGAGAGTTAATTAAGCATTTATAGCCTTTTGAATACTATTTCTCCGGGCACGACTACTTGGTTACTAGTCATATGATTATCGATTGTCAAATCAAATCAAATCAAATCATTTTTATTTACCATTAAGTCAATAGACAATAGGTATAGTCAATACAATTTACATAATGCTACTTAAATATTACGTCCAATGCTATACAATATCCATCTTAAAATAGTCGTCTAATGAATAAGGAGCATTTTTTAAAAGGAATGACATTAAAACTTTCTTGAAATTCTTAAGGGGCATCTCCTTTACATGGGCCGGGAGCTTGTTAAATAGTCTGATGCCAACAGCCTTATGACTACGTTGAACCTTATCCAATCTAGTTGCATGTAAGTTTAAGTCTTTGCAATGTCTTGTTGCATAAGAATGGGAGTCACTCCTAAGCGCATAGCCATCAATATTATTTTTAACATGTATTAAATTGTTTAAAATATATACACTTTTTAAAGTTAATATATTATACTTAATAAAAAAAGGTTTACACGACTCTGATTGCTTAATTCCTGCAATTAATCTTATGGCTTTCTTTTGTACAATAAAAACTTCTGCTGCTCCAACGCTATTGCCCCATAACAAAACCCCGTACGATATGAGGCATTGAAAGAAAGCATGATATGCCATGAGAAGCATTTTTTCCGATACACAATTTCTCAACTTTCGAAGGAGATATAAAACCCTTGACAATTTATTTAAAACTTTATTTGTGTGTTCAACCCACGAGAGCTTTTCATCTAAGCTGTCTATTGTGTAATACATTTCAATGTAGAGATACATGGGTTAATGTGTCTTTAATTTTGACACCTTAACCATCATATTTTTACGAAATCGTGTTACCAGTAAAACTGTCACAAAAAAATGAAAATCAAATTTTTTCCTCCGGAAGCAATAGAAAAACATTACAGAGTAAAGTAGTTGGTTGCATAGGAATCGTTAGAAGTAAAAACTAAATTAAGTCTAGTAAAATACTAGCTAATACTATAAATTTACATATAATCAGAGGAATTATAGTTTAACATCTCATGAACACTGTAAAACAAGAATCAATCAAAAGTTTTTTAATACGGGTTGTAAATAACTTATCATTCAAATTTCTTATCGAGATTGGCAACTTGTTAAATAGCTTAATTGAGGTTCATTTATAACTATTGATTGTTTTGGAATACATATGGAAATATTTCTTAATAGCATTAAAGTAGAACTTGGATAATTCGAACCTCAAGGGACCAGAAAAAAATTCGAACTATCCAAAAATTCGAATTAGAAAAGTTTTTGCATGTGGTTAAAATAAACAATTGAACATCATGTTTTAACATTGTATATTAAAAAGTTCGGTTAATGAAGATATCATTGATTAAAAATCCCAATTTTTGTTAAATGTCGATAAAATGTGTTTGGAGGGATACCGAAACTAGCTATTTCAAACTTTTTCAAATCCTTTCTCTACCTCCTTCATCGCCGCTATTTATTCTTGCAACGTCAGAGATTTGTAGTTCGCTTTGACGAAGCCATCATACACACGACATGTTAAAATGAACGCAGACGAAGTCACAAATGCCAACACGAAACAAAGACGACGAATGTCGGAATAAAACCACCATCAATGATACACACGCTCCTGAACTACGACGGCGCCGTGTAGTGAGACTAGAGATGTCAATGTTGTGATTTATGAGCAGTGTTGCGGCGATGATCTAGCTAAAAATAGTCTGAGGACAGGAAGCCCGAACGTCGTTTCCTGGAAAATCGCACACATGACTTGTTCACTTTATAGATTTATGCTGTAAAAACTTCGAATTATCCAAAAAATTATTCGAATTAACCAGGATATTTTAACATTGTTTCATAAAAAATTCTAGGGACCAAGACAAAAATTTCGAATTAAGGAAGTTTCGAATTACAGAAGTTCGAATTATGCACGTTCCACTGTATTATATCTAGTATTATAGCTTTGTACATCACTATTCAAACTAAAACTACTCAAATTACTCTTAACATTCAGCAGACACTGACAAATGTAAATAGAAGGTAAAGTCATAATTCCACACAGATTTAACATTGTACTCATAGGCCTGAAACGAATTATTTAGCCAATATGGCAGACTATAAGTTCGGGTATTAAGGTTGAAATGTCACATACTACACTTAAGTTAACCTCAAAATAGTTTACGTACAATTGAATTAATTGACCAGCAATTAAGTGATGAAAAACTCAAATGTTCGCAACACTAAAACAATTAATTGGTGAATGCGATTGGCTTTGTTCTTAATATTTAAAATTTGATACAATATTTCTGGTAGTTTCTATGGAAACCTGTTACATGTTTCCCATCTTAAAAAACACCAACCCCCCCCAGAGCTAAGACATATCCATGTCAAAAGACGAAAAAAATTATTTCAGTTCCATCGTTTCTTGTATGTCACAACACTCACAAATAAAGCTGCTTGGTAAAACTGTAGTCTGCCAACAGCGAAAAAGAATCAGGTTCTGGATAAATTTATAGACAAGGTTTTTGTATGTGGCTTTCAGACGACCTGTTGATTTTAATCTCTTTATGTGTGTGTCAAATAGTTTCTCTAAGTAGAATATGACTTTTTCTCGTATTTTGACTCTTTCACCCCTAAGTAACGTTACATTTTATGAAAATTCCTTTTTTATGCAATTTTTTTCTTGTTCCGTTATTAAAGTAAATCGAGGGCTAATATTTTACATGCACCTTCATTTTATAACCATAAGTGAGAAAACGCAATAATGTTGCAACTTATATATCATTATGAAAATGTTAGTTATTTTCCGTAAGTACTGTAGTAAGAATCATCACCACACCATTCAACAAATTACACATCAGTCGGATAGCATTGTTTACTTACTTTACTTTTTTACTCGTTCTGCTCAAATAAATAAGGAACCTCTTCTATTTTGGGCTCAAAAAGAGCTTTACAGAAATTTTAAAGTGATTTTTTTCATATTCGTCGTCAAATTAGAATCGTTTTGACGGAACGACGACTTGCACAAGTTAAAGTAAACTAATTATGACGGCGGCTCCTCATTATAAGTTGGCGGATCTTGCACAGAGTGGAGAGTGGAGAGTGGACGCGGTCGTGGCTACTCTCCACTCTCCTCTGCCTACCGTCGTCAACCGCTAACTTCTCCATTAGCCAACTCCAAGCGAGTGATTAGTTATTTCACGTCAACGTTTCATTGTTCAGAAATCTCTGTGAGAGTCACAGTACTAGTAACAAACTGACTATCCGAGCTAGAAGTACTGTTCTTACACGTACTAATTCCTTACATCAATTTACCTCCGCTTTTACAAAACTTCTACAATAATAATAGTTACATACAATAATAAATCAACCTCCAGGATTGAGAATTGACAAATTTCTTAGTAAATTTTTTAGTCTTCTTCAGTTGCTACAAGTTTCGACAAAATTTATTCCCGAATATATGGATAGATGATGTAAAATAATGGAAAAAATAAAAACCCCCAAAAAATGTAGATTAAGTCGAGTAATGTAGATTATAATTAAGGTCACTTGATATCGGGGGGAGTTTCCTTAACTCCCGAAACGTAGTGTAGTTAAACACTTGACACTTGAAATAAATATTTATTTCCACTATCAAGCATTTGTATTAAGTTTCTTCAGAACGTGTATTCTTGTGTAAATAAATAAATATCATACTATCAAAATAAACACTTAACAGATGAATTTAAAATTTAAAATAATATTGTCTGGCCCCATACAAAAAGTTTTACACACTCTATGACGCAGATGACGTTTGGTCGAGTTGACCTTGGGATGGAGGAAATGGTTGATTGTACTTATTTGACGTTCCACTAACAATACCTTCGATCCTGTTAAATGATATTTTGGAGCCAAAATTTTATTTTTTATTGGGGGCATACACCGAAGATTTTTTATCGCTTTACACATTAAACAGCTGTTGGATTGAAGACGTCAGCTACTATAACCTTTAAATTTTACAAAAATAAAGTTCTCAATCCTCAATCGGCTCATGGAAATTGGAAGGATTGCTACCGAGGTGGTTGTCACGGCCGGTTATAGATAATCCACCCTCTAGACTCTTAATTTGAGTTGACAGTCATGCTCACTCACGCCAAAATCAACTGTATATCCCTGGGTCTGGACTCCGTTGGCTATGCTGTTCCGGTGAAGTGCATGTTTCCACAACTTTTCATCTATTAATTCCATATTTATAGTTTTCAAGTTTTGTATAGTTTAAGGTTTGTATCTTTAAATTCAAATAATACTTTCCATGTTAATTCTTTTTTAATGAATTATTTATCTTTATAAAAAATATATATATACAGTGTGTCCAAGAAATACGTTTCAGGACTTCAGGTGAGTAATTGGGTACGTTAAAAGGAAGAAAAAAGTTGAAAAGAAATGGCGGTATGGCCTAAAACGCTTTTTTTCTCAAATATACGCCAGTTTGTATTATTCACACAATAGTTTTTATTTAAACATTTTCTGACTGATTATTTTCAAATTTAGTATGTGCTTTACACTAGTAGACTACTATTGTTAAAAAACTAGCATGATCCAAGCTCAAAACTCAAAATGGCGGCCATTTTAAATTTTACCGATAACAAAGTATTTTAGTTTTAAAATTTTTAATAGCCGCAATTTTGGATTTTGAGCTTGGATCATGCTAGTTATTGTTTTACTAATTAGTAAAATTGCCCAAGAGTCTTGTTATTAGGCCCACATACTTGAGGTTGATCTGGGTTGATACTTAAGGTTGCATATGGTTTAGAATAGCACCTTTGAAATATTTCTCAAGATCGTTATGAAGTCAGAAAATCGTACGTAACATGTTCACTTTTATTAAAACTTTTGACGAAAATTTGGTATTTTAGTTTTATTTATTTGGTTAAACCCCTAATATTATTGTGTCCCTGGTTAGAATACAACAGGTTCGAGTAGGAAAAAGTCCCAAGTGATTACACGCATCGATCTGACCGTATTGGAAGAAATACATAAATACATCTTACAAATCGAACCGTTGTGGTGTTATATAGCAACCGAACTGTGTTGGAAAACAAGAACCAGTGAGCAAACGTATATAAATGAACACAGTTTACATTAAACGAGAGTTTACCGAATGCTTTACCTCTAATGACCCACGGGTTTAATGTCTGAATGACTCCCTTGGCATTGGCTTCTACAGGTGGACTCACAAAGGCGAGTTCAGTTTGTTAGCTGCTGGAAAGAAGCTTCCAATACCGGCCAATCCTTTCCATTCTCAAAGGAATGAATTCAAAGGGATTTTCTTTCAGTGGCCACTTTGATCATGTAAACCGAGGTGATCCTTAATTCCAACAATACTATATTGGAACTGGTCTGTTGTGTATGAACGTCTATCTTTAGCTAGCTTTACAGTTTGAATACGAGTCGCCCCTAACATGCATTTCAAATAAACTTTCTAAACTTTCTAAAGCCCCTTTCCAAGATAAAATTTCCCATGGCAAGTTGATCCGCTAGTACATTTTCGGGTCAAATGTTTGTATTTACTTCCCTGTTGTAAATAGGTCAGATCATGTATTTGTCTAAAGAGAATGTTTTCAGTTCTTCTATAAATCTGCTCTTATTCTTATATATTACAAATTCAATACAAAAAAGCTCTAGTAGATTCTATGGAAACCTGTTTCAAATTCTCATCTTACAAATTGCCAAACCCCAGATCTCAGACATCCATGACAAAAAAGTTTGTATAAACTACCCTGTGGGAAATAGGTTAGTTCCTTGAATTTGAATGGAATAATTTCAGTTCACCCAAACAGCTGTTCTTATGTTTCAAATTTTGGGCTTACGAATTGCTAGCCCCCCCCCCAAGAGCTAAGACATATCCATGTCAGTATACCTCGTATACCTCACCAACGATTTTTTACTTTATTCACGTGCATTTTTTGTAAATTACGATCTATAACCGCAAGAGAAATCCTACTTCAGCTTCACGCAGCTTCAGTATTACTGGACGCAGATAATTAAATAATTGAACTGAAAGGCTATTAAACATTGGAACATGTAATACCAATACACTTGCAACGTTAAAAGTGTTATTTTCACCATTACATTCATTAATGTGACTACATAAACTATGCAGAAATACTATGGCAGACTTAAAACTCGTGGACCTCTCATATGAGGGGTTCTACCTTAAAATTACATTAAATAACTGGTATAATTGATAAACACACCAACATGGTAGCTTAGGAGGAACGCGCTGGCCCTGGAAGTCAAAGGTTGCTGGATCGAAACGAGCGGCCGCCCCTGTCACCACATGATCGTCATGCATCCCAAACCGTCACAACTAGCCTCTTATGTGACTCACGCCGCTACAGTAAAGGCTGTGTCACACTAGGCTACTTACTAGCTGCTATTTATTGGCTGAGTGATGCTAGTAAAAGCTGTCACAGTAGACCTAGTAGCACGATTCACTCAGTGTCGTCTGTTGGTCTGTTGGTATAAGCCGGGTTGAATTACGTCGTTTAATTTTGATGTGCGTTAGTGATGTTTGTATTGATTTAATTGAAAATATCCGCAACAAGAAGAAACGCTCCTGGGTAAGAGAGTGGATTAAGAGAAGAGACAGGCTGGGTGCATCAGGAACACTTATTAGAGAACTAGCTGTTGAGGACCCGAAATCGTACTACAATATTATGAGAATGTCCGTAAAAAAGTTTGATGAGCTGCTAACCTTGGTAACTCCTTTAATTCAAAAACAAGACACAAAAATGAGGGTGGCAATAACATGTCGAACGAAATTGGAAATAACTTTAAGATATCTTGCAACTCCCAGATATAACTGCATTCCAAAACGAATCAGCTGCACTAAACCACACAAGTTTTGGTTTGTAAATGTCGTCTGTGCCGGCACCACTTTTTTGGGACTTCTTAATTTTATTTAATTCGTTACGATAACTGTCCCTTATTACTTTAATCTTCTTTTTGAGCCCATCTTCTTGCACCGGCAAACCGGAATATTCTAATTCCTGCATCAGTTGTGCAAATGCCTGTCTTTTTACTTACCGCTTTAAATAATCAGGGCACGTAATATCCCAAAGGCATTGATATTTCCGATAAATGTTTAAAAAGTTAATTATGTCCCCACCGGACCACTTCACTTCACTCATTTTTCACAAATTTTAATTGAAACCCACTTTTCCACAACAAACCAAACCCAAACATGCACAGCCACTAGCCGCTACTACGCTAGTACACATGTCACACCGGCTACTCGGTAGCCGCTAGTCAATCACGTGACTCACTAGCCGCTAGTTAGTAGCTCGGAAAATTGGACATGTTCAATTCTCGACGCTAGTGAAATGTGACTAGCGCGCTACTCCTACCAGCCGCTACTGCCTATGTCAGATTGGCTATGAGTAGCCGCTATTTCGCTAGCGGCTAGTAAAGTAGCCTAGTGTGACACAGCCTTAACTCACTGTTGTGATGGTCAGTTGACGTTTTGATAGGAAAAAACAAAAAAAGAAGTTTCTTTAAGAGAAAAAAATTAACCTTCAGTGAATATGAATGTTATTTTTGAAATCGTCGTGTACTCTCAGTTTTTACGTAGCCAGTCCACCTTTACACTGTACAGTCCTGCTAACACTTCAGTGGTCAAGTTTGTAGCGTTATCGACTCCAAGTTCTCCGCGAGTTGGACGAACTTCGCCCTTATCTGCCGAGTTATCAGAGGAGGGTCGGCCTGCGGTGGCCGCGGTTGGGAATTATTTACCAGGGGTTAACCAGTTTAGTTAAACTTGTCCGGTATTGATTCGCGCTTTACCTCACGACCAGGTGGATACTATCAAGGATACTTTTATGATGGAACTAATATATCGTCTACTAACTCATCGTCAGAAAAAACCGTAAGAATATCCTATTACCCACTATATTAAAAAAAGTACTTTCTTTTGGGATTTAGCTCAGATCATGGATGTTTAAAGGGAATGTTTTAATTCCTCAAAACAGTTGACTTTATAACTATATTATGTCATTTATATTTAAAATTTTAGTCTGACGGATCGTCAATACCACCATTCAATAACTAATACGGTTGTAACTTATAATAATTAATAATTAAGTAATAAGGTTATAACTTATTAGTTATAACCTTATAACTAGGGAATAGTTTTATGAGGTAATTCACAAGAAAAACCTGGACCGCACCATAACATCAGGAAGAAAAAACTCCTTTTCCACTCCCAGTGCTAGCTAGCTCTAATAAATTACTATCTTTAGAAAAACATTTTTATTATCTGGATATTAATCTCTGCAATACGTTTTCTGAATCTAGGTAACTCAGTATATCCAATAAGGTTTAAAAGTTTAGTTGCATTATTGCATTTTTTTCAACTTCAACTCATTTGTATATATAAAATTTATTCACCTCTTTGTTGCCTGTAGATTTAAAAAGTGGTCGATGAACCCGATGCACATTTCGCCACGGTGCGTAGTATCTCCGAGGAGCGTTAATTTTTTTTAAAATTGTCTAAATCAGTAATCAAATGAATATTAAATCACAAATTGAAGCGTATGTTGCACAGCGTCCTCCGTGATTAATTTAATTGCGCCGCTGCAACAATGTCAAACGACCGGTTGCATTGAAATCAAATGAGGTAAGAAAACGCCCCTTAACTACACTGTATTTCATATGTACACTTCGGTATTATAGCCACCGCTATGGAAATACTAAAGTGTACTTATGAAAATTTATATGAATAGTGATTTGGATTGTGTAAACAATTTTGTTGTACTCCTTGAAGATGACACAGATCCTGGCGAAATGTGCATTAGGCTCATCAAGAACGTATGACATTTTTATCTATAATATTATAAAGAAGAGGTGGTGTCTGTATGTTTGTTTGTTTGTGGGTTTGTTGTGGCAAGTAAACGCAAAAAATACTGAACCAAACAGTTTGAAATTTTACACAAAGGTAGATCTTAAACTCATGCAACACATAGGCATACTCATTTCCTTAAAATCCTCTCGGGCCATGCCCTGTGAACGTCCTTAATTTCAATGTTTACATTTTTAGAGAATGAAAACATAAAATTACTTGAATGTCAACAGCTGTGAACACTAAAATTTGACAGTTCGGGAAGAAGAAGAAGAAAGAGCTGCCGTGACCGTCCTAGGTTTCAATGTTTACATTTTTTCTAATAACACCATCCGTTTGCACTATATTTTGACAGTTCGGGAAGAAGAAGAAATAAAGTTGATTTTTCAGATAAACTGCTGGATCGAAATTAGTGAATTATTTGAAATAGTGGAATGGTAGATTTTAAGTTTTTTTCCGACGACTGTCTCTATTACATTAATCCTTATCCTCTCCCAATATTTGACAGATGTTACTTTGAAATGTTGTAGACACTCGTGTTTTGTCATTTTGTAAACAATGAAGAATTAACTAACAATAACTTAAATGTATCAGTAGAGCCCACACCTTTCAGCCTTTTTAACCCGTGCGAAGAACGGGTACTTTGGCTAGTAAACAATAAAAGTTAAATAAATTTCTTGTAGTTTAAAAAAATATTTAATTATTTTAATTTAATTAATTTAAAAACACCAAACATGAAAATGTGAGTATAAAAATTCACAAACTGTTGTAAATTTAGTTTTAACGGAATATACAATTAAATGCATAATTTATTAACCATAGTCAACCCGATAGTATTAAATACCAGACGACATGGACAGATGATAAATACATGTAATTTAACACGCTCCATCATGAACACGAATAAATGACAGCTATCAAACTTTAATTAATTATATTGGTCAAATGTGTTATTAATCAAACAAAAATGAGCACGAGCACCCCCCTTCTCCGTTATGTAGAAGTTTGAATGTCGTGGGTAAATATAAATAGTTGTTTTCCTCAGTTTTGCATGACAGTAGATAATTTGTTAACTACACGTTTCAATATTAGTTATTTTCACTAATAGAACCATTACAACTCATTATAATCTGTTAAACTGTGTTATTATTTCAATAATAAACCTGCACGTCATCAAAAATCCACTCACTCACACTTCACTAATACAATAATTTCCTTAGTACAAACCAAGTAGGTCGGTGTCTTTAAGAATATAAATAAATTGATCAACTGGTTTTTGTCTGTAACGAATCTATACGTCAATAGCACACACTCATCCCTCACCATACCGAAAGTTTGGGTCGAAAAATTTTTGTATTTACTCCCCTGTGGGAAATAGGTTAGATCATGGATATGTCTAAAGGGAATGTTTTCAATACATCTAAACAGCTGTTCTTATTATTTTATATTAAAAATTCAATACAATAGCCCTGGTAGTTTCTATGGAAACCTGTTAAAAATTTTCTACCTTAAAAATCACTAACACCCCCCAGAACTAAAACATATCCATGTCAAAAAGCAAACACGGTAGCTCTAGCCCAGTAAGTGAATGCGACTAGTGAGTAGACGATTGTTGAGGTTGTTAAAAAATAAAGAAAGAAAAATATCCTGCGTAGAACTGAAGAATGATATCACTTGCGGTATTGGATCACGTTTTCAAACAAATTTAATAATCCTAGGTTAGGGAGACCAGGTTTATTTTTAGCTAGAAACGCACTGTCGGATAAACTTTCCAACGGAAAATTTAGCTTTCAACAAAATTTTTAAATTTTTGAAACAATTTTTATAATATGCCTTGCTAAGAATGACTTAAGGTCGACTCGTATTCACCATAAACTTAGCTAAATATAGACGTTCACACACAACAGACCAGTTCCAATATAGTATTGTTGGAATTAAGGATCACCTCGGTTTACATGATCAAAGTGGCCACTGAAAGAAAATCCCTTTGAATTCATTCCTTTGAGAATGGAAAGGATTGGCCGGTATTGGAAGCTTCTTTCCAGCAGCTAACAAACTGAACCTCGCCTTTGTGAGTCCACCTGTAGAGGCCAATGCCAAGGGAGTCATTCAGACATTAAACCCGTGGGTCATTAGAGGTAAAGCATTCGGTAAACTCTCGTTTAAGTTGTGTTCATTTATACACGTTTGCTCACTGGTTCTTGTTTTCCAACACAGTTCGGTTACTATATAACACCACAACGGTTCGATTTGTAAGATGTATTTATGTATTTCTTCCAATACGGTCAGATCGATGTGTGTAATCACTTGGGACTTTTTCCTACTCGAACCTGTTGTATTCTAACCAGGGACACAATAATATTAGGGGTTTAACCAAATAAATAAAACTAAAATGCTAAAATTTCATCGAAAGTTTTAATAAAAGTGAACATGTTACGTACCATTTTCTGACTTCATAACGATCTTGAGAAATATTTCAAAGGTGCCATTCTGTACCATATGCAACCTTAAGTATCAACCCAGATCAAACTCAGGTATGTGGGCCTAATAACAAGACTCTTGGGCAATAAGCCATCTGAAGATTTTAATAGCAAAGTGATGCTAACGGTTCGTGTCACCTTGGAGTCAAGTCAAGTTGGAGTTTTCAGTGGTTGGTGCCTCTGACGTGCCTTTCGAAGCACGGAGCAGCCTGAAACACAAATTACATATTTATTTGTCATGACGGCCACTACATTGACAAAAAATTATTTTTAAATTACACTCGTTTTGTCTGCTTAATTTTGACTGATCGTCCAAGTAAATAAATCTCACGAGGTTTTTAGTTAACATCACTACGTTTCATCAACACCATTACATTCCGGTCACTCTGATCAACGTTTCACACAACAATGAAAACATTTACAGCTGCTACACGTTACAAAGTTAGTGAGTTTTGTGTAACCTTCTGGCCAAGGTCTGGTGTATTCAGGTGGCACGGGTGACCCATAAGTATGAGAAATGTAATTTTATATGTAATGACCAGGAATCGAAACCGCCAGTGAAAATAGACACCAATCTTCTAGATGCATTATGGTTTATGAATTCATCATTGAAAACTTTACATCGGTAAATCAAATCCACAAATTTGAAGCCGTCTATGAGCATAAATTTGGATACACAATAGCAGAAGTTGTTTCAAACACAAAGGTTCTGAATGAAACATCTGCCCGGACACCAGAGGTCGGTGGAGAAGGCAGGGTCACGTCGCCTCGCTATATCAAATTGGCAGCGGCAACAAAAACAGTTTGCCGGCACATGTCGCGTGCTGAACCCACTCTATTACACACAACCCCCCACTTGCCACCCCTAACCCAACCCCCTCCGCCCCGCATCACCCGCTGCCTTCTTCATCCCCTAACGGGCGGACTCTTACTCCTCTACTCAGGTGCCCTACTAAAGGACGGGGTTTAGGTGCGTCGCCCGTTTGCATTTATATCGGTTTGTTTGGGTTGGCGGAAAATGTTTTCTTTTTTCGGATTTCTAATGCGTTGTTACCTCTTACTATCGTGTGTAACCAATTCATCTTTCTGCTGTAATGATTTTTAAACTGTCAAACCTCAACTGTTCATCACACAAACCATAGGCCAATAGGATTGTGTGATGAATCAATGACAGTGAGGTACTGTAGCGGCATCAATCACATAGGCTAGACGGTGGTAGACCACGCATGATCTGACAATCTGACAAGAGTCGCCTGTCACCGGTTTTGATCCAGCAACCTTTGATCTACACAACTCCCGTGTCGGATGGGAAACGGATTTTTGGCAACCGCCCAGCCCCCACCGAGGGTCGGAACCCTAATTAGCCCTTGACAGCGGCCTTTTGGCAACCTCAGTTTCATCCCAAAAATTCTCCCTTTTCTCTCTGAAAATCCCTGCCTCGTTATTTAATCCCACAATATATCACTCTTATCCCTTAAAGTCCCTCCCTCGCCCCGGAATGGCAGGCTATTCACGACTACGGGGAACCGGCTATGAATGAGCCAAGTCCTTTGAAATAATACCATTATTTCACAATGGACGTTACAGGATGTACCGCTGGATGGAATTGGATTTTCCAAGTAGAATGTTTGAAAGACAATCATACAAAAGACAAGACAACACCTACATATATAGGTCAATATGGTGAACTGTTGAAGTGTTACGATATTGTCAACAGAAATTGTTTATACAAAGTCCTAAATATTAATAAACTTTATGTTCATGCAACTTCATTCATAAACGTCATATTCAAACTTATTTATATAGATTATAAATTAAAAGTTACAAGTCTTATCTGATTTCAAAGAAATATAAATCGTTAATTCTTTCCTCAAGAAGTTAAGTATGGGTTTAAAAATAAGACCAATACAATTCATAATATTGTACCTCTAAACATAGTTCAAACTTAACAACAGACAGTACTTAGACGGTTAGTAATCTCACACTAGAAAGGAATTGGGTATCAGGCGTTGTGCTTTGTTATTCTTCGTCTGTCTTCGCCCGCCGCCTCCCCTCTCGCCCTTCTCTAGCGCGCTTTCTCCCTCACCCTCAACCCCGCCCGGCACGAACGAAATCCCGGAAATCCCCACCAGGGAGAACAGCGGTTGCCAAAAGTCACACCCGTGTCGGCGGATATTAGCGGGTATGGTCGAGTTAATTGTTTGTTTGTCTCCCATGTTTTTTAAATCCTCTCTCGGGTTTCAAGACCGAATAGTTCTTTCACCTTCCTCGCCTCTAGTTGCTCGCAGACTAAAAACAATCTCCAAGGATGTAGTGAATAGCGTACTCTCTTATGGATTACGAATGATCCCTACTGTGTGTGATTGTTTCCTGACATTGCCGTGACCCAATATGGTCCGTGCGCAACCCAAGCAATCAGTTGGTGAAGAAATTATGAAAAGTACAAACTTCAAATCCATTCAATATAGATTTTATAAAGTAATCGTGGGTTAAAGAAGAATTTTGAAAGTAGCAAGATTATTCTAAAACAATATGCACAATAAAGTGTTTTCACTTTTGTCAGAATTTTCTTTTTTGTGTCAGATCTATTGGAGTTTGTAATTTTGTAAAGTTTTGCCATATGCGGTATGAATTTCTGGGCAGCAAGAGAATGCCGGTGATATCGGTGGCGTGACGGCGGCGATGCGGGGACATAAGCTGATAACAGCGTGTAATGGAGATATACTGGACATGGCGTGTGCAAGCCGACACAGTGCTGGAAACCTACATTGTCACTAGATCCCGCCCATAATGGCTTTTACCATTAATGCAGTTACGTTTATTATAATCTAAAAACTCCATTTCTATTTGTCTCTTTACGAAAAATTGAAGTCAACATAAAAACATCCGCTGTTGTTTAGTTAAAGATGTTAGGGATATTACTAGTTGTTCCCCCATTGTCTAGAAAATCCAAGTATATTTACTTACGTCTGTGACAAAATATTCCTGTTTCTTAGACAGATATTTCAAATAAACACCAAGAAGTGTAAGTAGAAAGAAGTAAATAACGCTGTTGGTCTTAACGAACATATTTTTTGAATAATGTCATGTGAGGAAACATAAGATGTCAATTAAAATCAATTATTTGTTATATCTCGTTGGTACTGCGTGACGGATCTTTGGCAAGTTTTTCGAATGAAAACTGTTTATAAGACAAACGTATACGTATTAATTGATGTTGAGTGATGAAAATAAATTTTCATCTGCAGTAAAACATTTAAAATGGATCAAAGAAGACACAGTTATAATTTATACTTGGTTGAAAACAAAACAACTCGACCTATAGTTCCTGGACAGTTTTTATTGAATTTTACAGTTAATCTCTATATATAAAATTGAATGTATGTCTGTTTTATGCGTTGCCAAACTACTCATCCGATCGCCATGAAATTTTAGGAAGTTGCTCTACATGTGTCCGGGAAGGTTTTAGTGAAAAAATATTTTCGAAACCCCCATAAGTTTACATTTTATGACGTTTTAAATTTCTAATGTTAACCTTATGGAGAGTAAGTTTGTTTACAAAATGTCTACAATGAAAACATTTGATTTCTTAGCTACAGCTGATTGGTTTACTTTCCATTAGCTTTACTATCCAATGCCATCTGAAACATTCATTAATGTTAAACTATGAAGTAAATGTGTACTGTAAAAAATGAACAGCTTTATTCACCACGTTAATAGTTTACGGGTTTGAGGGATTATGTATTTATATTTTTATCTCCTGTCTGATTAAAGTCACGTGTTTATATGATAATTACAATGTTTATAATATTACGTTTATTATAATAATCAGCTGTTGTATATCTTTCCTATAAAAGCCGTATTACAGTTAGGTTTCGTTTGGGTTTGGATTGGATTTGAAAATTGTGAATTAATCCACTCAGATTTATTTGTTTTATGGGAATGTTATTAATATGTCTTATCATTTCAGTATTGTTATTCACTATGCAGCGACCCAGAATATATAACCTTTCACAATGAAGCCGTATTGCTATTCGACTTCAGAACATGGCCAATCTTAAAGTTAACATGTGTTTACTGTGAGGCGTTACGAAGTTCGCCGGGTCAGCTAGTTTTACATAAAATAAACAACATTTTGACACTTTAATTAAAATGCAAAAAAACATGATTGCCTTTTTTTAACGGGGATAACTAGCTGACGAAGCATTTCCGAACCCATGTTTCTATTAATGTTTTTCGTCGTTTTCTGCAGTAGTTAATTAGTTAGTGAAAAGGCGACCAACTACATTTAGGTATTTTAAGTAAGTATGAATGAGAAATGAGTGTAAATAATTGTGGCGCGATCCTGTAGTCTTGTTACTGACTAAGGCTGGCATATCTAGGGTATCTACAGTTTAACGTGGAGTCTGGACCACTGCCTCCGAATTACGAACTGTTCTAACTAAGAGGATGGTCTTTGCGGATTAATGTAGTATTGAATAGTGCGGACGTTAATCCATCGCTTACAACTATCAACAATTCGTGGACCTCCTTGTAGCTGGATTTCAGGACATGCTATGGTCCCATGCGATCCTCGTAGAACACGCGCTTCAATTATGTCCCATTTTTCCTGAATCACACTGTATGTATACGAGTTAAATATCGCCCCTAGTGCGACGAGAGATTCGTTTTACTCGTATATTTCACAAAACACCTGCGGGAAGCGTTGCGTGCCCCCTCCCCCACTCGTTCAAATTACTTTAATCGCCATTTTAAATCAATGGGAGCTCATTTACTAGTCCGCGGACCGCCGGCGGCGTCCTAGATGGGACGATCGATCGATTTAACCGTCGCGTTTGTTGATTTTTAATAGTGCAATTAATAGTTCTTCTTCATTAATTAAAAGGGTCACCTAAAATACTGTACATTAATATCTAAAAACAGTGTTTCTATAGGCCTAATTAGCATTCTTAAATATTAACTAGTTTGGATTTTGAATTTAATACGGTAAAATATGTTTTACTCTAACGCGAGACTATGTCTCTTAGACAGTTTTAACGTGTAGGCCTACGAGTAAATTTATTTGATTTCATATTCTATAGTGTATATTACTTGTCATACAAAGTATGAACAAAAAGTCGTTTTGCAAGAATTTTTCAATTTGAGTTGAGAGTGGATATATCCGTTGTGAGGCTCCTTGACACCACAATGACCGTTACTTTTATGGAATTTGGTACATGCGTGCATTGTAGCTTACCTCAAGAAATTTTTATTTTTATTTTTGTTAGTTTACCACCATATGTTTAAGGGTTTAAATATGCAAAAAATTCAAATATTTCAAAATCTACTTGAAATACTAAAGAAACATTAAATAGTGTGATTCTTAAGGAAATAATTATTTTTCAGTTTACTGATACAGTTTTTCTAGTTTATCATCATGGTGTTTATCATCAAAGTGTTTCAACATTTTATAATAACGGAACCGCAGTGAAGAATGTAGTGACAAATGGGTTCAAGTAGGATTAGCATCTGCGTGTGTGACTGTCGGGGGATTTGGCGAATGAAGATTGAGAGGCTCTGAGCGGCAACCGAGTGATGTGTCTTGCGGCTACGGGTACGGCAAATACTCACCGCGCGACTCTGGTTGTCAGTGTGTGGTGAGCGAATAATCATTAAACACTACAAGGAGTTAAATACATATGACATGGATATGTCTAAGCTCTGGGTGGAGTGTTAGTAGATTTATGGAACGCAAAAAGTGCAACGGAAGTTTTTAAACACGTTCGATTTGGACCACTCGGATCCGAGTGGTACTTATCCTGGTGCGCGAAGCGGACCGCTTGGATCCGAGTAGTGAAATTTAGGTTAAAATCAAGATGGTGGATTTGGCGATGTAGATTATGCTGCCACCTGTTGGGATCTGAGAGAACTACGACCAGCTTTCTTATAACGCAGTATCCATTTCTTTATGGGTCACTTGGAATTTTACTATTGGTTGATTTTAAACTTTCTTGTTGATTTAAACGGGGGTTTCGGGAGTCGTATCGAATGTGTTTTAACGGAAGTGCCGTCATATGGTTATGAGCTGTTTAGACGAATTGAAAGCATCCTCGATAGACATATCTATGATCTAACCTATTTCCCACAGGGAAGTAAATATAACCATTTATATTGATTACATGTTTGTGTATTTAACGGCACAATAGTTTCAGGGTACGGTGTTGGTTTGGTGGGAACATTTTCGAACATTTTGAGCGTCGCGATGGAAGTGTGGCGGAAACCTGTTGTTCGCTGTAAAAGTTCGCTGCCACACCGATCATTGATTCGTCCGTCCGCTAGCAGTTGGAAATGGTCGTCGGACATGATTGATGAACTAAGTGGAATACTTTTCCTTGTTTATGTTGTTAGTGGAGACGCGCTTTAACATGAAGAATTCAATTCACTGAAACGGTAACGACACGTTAAGTCAAAGTTAACCCCCCGTTCAGTAAGTAAAAAAAGTGGGTCGAACAAGCGGTCACTCCTGTCAGATCATGAGCGGTCACGTCTCTGGGACTCACTGTGCTACGGTGCATCGTTGGATTAAATAGACCGCACAGGTTCATAGACAGTTGAGGTCAAGATGATAAATGTAGCATCTAGGTTCTGGAGGATTAGCAGGCCCTAGCAAAGCTGGAAAGGCACTATCCTGCGGAATATTGTAAACAATTTTTGGTAAGGTAGGACATACCTTTTTTTTATTTTTTTTTTAAGGACATACCTTACTCCCAGATAAGTAAATAAAATTTAACTCCAAACTAATCCAGATATGCGATTCATACTTCGACTCAATAACTCCAAAGTCTGTGTCGTCTAACCCAGATAAGGAAATTTTTTCCCCTGGCCGGAGAAAACTGCAAAAGTTTAAATTTTATATAGTCCATAAACACATTCCAATTTTCCCAGTATTCCAAAGTAGAAAAGGAAACAATTTATACGAGTTTATTTCTAAAACGAAAGTATATATTTGGCTTCTAATATCACATGAAAACGTAAGATGTTGTATGAAAGCCTCAGAGGGGTGGCCAATATATCAACATTAGCCGGAACCTATTGGAGCAGCGAAGCCTCTCGACTCGCGTCGTACCAAGATTGCGGCCAGATTCCATCAACCGGGCTTCTTTCCTTTATAAGGTGTATATTTGTATCATTGGAAGTAGTTTTTAATGTTTTCTCTAAACGTCGCATTAGAAAGAAAAATATTCAAAAGCAAAACTGTCCATTGTTGAGCTGGGTGGGAAAGCCTCCACCCCTCGCCCCTTTATCCAGTGAAGTATAATTTGCAAAATCCTTTTGGGCATCGTACTAAAAATTTTAAAATAAGAGAAATTAAAGGTCGAATAAAACAAAACCTCGTGCATATCCCCTCCTTTGCTACATGGGTAGATTTGTACTTAGAGTTTAAAAGTCTGCAGTATCTTTGTCATATTGCATTTTACTTCTAAAAGAACAATATATTTGAGTGAAATTTCTAAGTAGTTAAGTGGTCCAGGGATTTACAATATTATTTGTTTTATTTTTTTAATAATTAAATTGCCACTGAATTGTTTGTTATAATTAACAAGTAAAATGGAAAATTTAATTCCCTAACCATTTGACTCTCAATTAGACCTAAACCATCTGTTTAGAACCATCGAGAGGTCAGTAATGTTTTAATAAAATTAACATTATTATTAAAAGACTAAAATCTAAGATAGCGGTGGTACTGTAGACTTATATAATTAAGATACACATTTATAATAATATACCCTTATGTACGAAAACATGTATTATGCAATTGTGAACATTGTATACGATCTATCAATTACAATATTATAGAACAAAAATATTTAGTAGATACATAAATTTATGCTTTTAACTGTGTTTACACCGGCTTATCTACTATTATATTATTAAAACAAATTTGTTTTTCTATTTAAAAACGTTTCGGGTAAAAATCAGTTTTCGAAAGTATGGAAAGAAAATTATATTAAAAATCTAATACCTTACTGAAACACTCTAAACCGGGATGGTTTTGTGGACATTTCAAACATTGAAATCTGTTTAAATGTAAGAGTTTGGCGTCTTCTAAATCTGGTTCAAATATTTATAGAAATGAATTTGCATTTACTTAACATTAAAAATAATATTTTTGAAAGACAACTCAAAGTATACAAATACACTAGTTAGTATATCAATTTCCACTTCCCCGTCCCATGTTTTGACTGAACTACCTGTACCACCTCTGGGGCTGTTAAGCAGGCAGAATCAAAAGCTCACAGCGTGCCCCACGATTGATATCTCGATGTCACAGAGCTCTGACCTCTGTGATAACACGATACGACTGATAATCGCCTGGGTACCTTCATCTCTGTGAATAGGGAAATGGACTAAACATGAAAATCGTTTTAGGGAACTGTTGGTTAAGTAAAAGCCGTACGTTGGGAAAGATAACTTTCAAATCTTGTTTCCTGAAAGATATGGTATTAGCTTTCGTTGTTTCTTTCATTTATTCGCTAGTTTTTATTACAGTACCAATGAGTAAAGTGATTTGTAAAGCCGTGAACCGACTCCTGATTTATACGTTACCTGTAATACAGGTTAAAAACAACCGCTTTGATAGTTTCTTTCGTCTTCTATACTAATTAATTTCTCATCCGCTAATTAATTCAATATATTACAGCCGTGTTTGTGCGCAGCGCCAATGTAGGCCTGCTACTGTCGATCCGATATGTTTGTAAAGGCTAAGTAACCCATTAACGGACTTGCCCCAACACGCCCCGACACTCAGTATGGGCTGGCTATTATATCAATGATCACCCCTCACCCATACCCTGATTAATTTATATACAGGGGGTCTATGAACTAACGGACAGATTTCGTGGAGTTTTATCTGAAATTAAGACAACCGTAAAACACAATATAGACATGGGTTAATATATATATTGTTTCCTATAAGTCTATAAGCATGTGATGTAAGTTATTCGAGAATTTCTGCAGGCATGGGAACAATAATTTTTACCACCTAGCAGATATAAATTTTAAATACAACTTTTTAATCTTACAATCCGATTTTAAAAATGAAGTCGTTCGTCTTTTTTGTCACAAAAATTTAAATAAAATCATACTCTTAATTGTCGTTCTTTTATTAAACCAACTAGTTCTTAAATTCGACAAGATAGTTCCTCAAGTTTGAACCTAGTTCAGGAAAATAATAATACTTTTAATTCTTGTTCTGAATTCTATGGCACACGTTTGCCAATAATATTACATCATTAATATATATGTACTGTCCATTGAAATATATTTAGCACCTACAAATAAACGCAATAAGGAAAATTGAACGTTACAAGCAACTAAAAAAGTAAAAAAAAACTAATTAGACAGATTGGTTCTTTAAGACGAGTATTCAAATTAATATTAAATGTCCCTAAGTATTTCTCTTTACTGCTTTACTTCGAAATCATTCAGCGACTGTACGTGTTGCTTTGTACCTCTGGCATTATCTTTTAATCAGTTTTATTACTTTAGAGATTTTCGCTGTAATAACAAATTCGTTGTAACTTCCGTGACAAACATTCCGAGAAAATTAAATGTAAAAGATACTGGCAAACTTATGTGATGATGTAATTAAATTTTTATTGGGGAATATAGTACGTATACCGCTTCAATGCAACGAATTCAAGTAGCATAACTTATTTTTACCGAATTTCCCATTGGGAAGAAGGTATTACCGTAGGTCTCATGGTAAGACTTAAGCCCGGGTTTAGTTTTTAGGTGCCCAAAGTACAAAAACAATAGTCCTTAAAATTTATATATTATATGTGTTTGTGTACATGATAACACTATCGTAAAAATGGTCCGATCAAGACCAAATTCGGTAGAAACGTGTATTCCTACATTTTCTCGGGCAAGTTCGTAATCCAGACAAATCGGTCCATCGAAACGTGTAGTTTGAGGGGGTACCCCAAATAATGGTAAAACTGCCTATTTTCAGTGTTCCTCAAAGCAGCAAAACTGCATACTCTTTCCCATGTTAATGTAACGGAGAATAGGCAAATACTCTAATTTATCAACAGGTGATTGATTGATCAATCTACTTGTACTATTATTGCCATGTTGTTGATTTGGAAATTCGCTGAGTACGCAGGTCTGCTGCGACGGGGGGGATTAACTGTAATCTAACACCCCTCTAATGGTGCATTGTAACACAGCATTATCCCGCACAACAGAAAGGTTTCATTCGACAACCAGCAGCATTTTAACCGTTAATGTGTATCTGATCCCAGGTAATGTTAATGGCCAAACGGTCTGATTCCCCTAACGTTCCTCGCATGCAATACGTTACACCAGTGTTCCCAAACTGTGGTGTAGTAAGGAAAATTGAACGTTACAAGCAACTAAAAAAGTAAAAAAAAACTAATTAGACAGATTGGTTCTTTAAGACAGTATTCAAATTAATATTAAATGTCCCAAGTAATTTCTCTTTTTACTGCTTTACTTTTTCGAAATCATTCAGCGACTGTACGTGTTGCTTTGTACCTCTGGCATAATCTTTTAATCAGTTTTATTACTTTAGAGATTTTTCGCTGTAATAACAAATTTTTGTAACTTCCGTGACAAACATTCCAAGAAAATTAAATGTAAAAGATACTGGCAAACTTATGTGATGATAAATTATTTTATTTGTATAGTACGTATACCGCTTCAATGCAACGAGTAAATTTAACTTTTCTCTGGAACCGTTAGTCGTAGACAAATAATTCAAATTACTAATTTGTTTAGTTTTTTAAGCTGGTTTTAATGGTGCCAGTCAAGTTATACTTTACTTTTATTGTTTTCGCTAAAAATTTAAAAATTTGATTTTTTTGACATTTAAAAGCCCATAACTTTTGAACCGTCATTTTTACAGATATGCGGGTGGTGTCAAATTATTTAGTACTCTGTACACTATAAACTGTCAAATTTTAATAAAAATCGTTAGAGCCGTTTTTGAGAAATTTGGATTTTTCACGTTTTTTAAGGTGATTGGCAATGTTGTTGATTTGGAAATTCGCTGAGTACGCAGGTCTGCTGCGACGGGGGGGATTAACTGTAATCTAACACCCCTCTAATGGTGCATTGTAACACAGCATTATCCCGCACAACAGAAAGGTTTCATTCGACAACCAGCAGCATTTTAACCGTTAATGTGTATCTGATCCCAGGTAATGTTAATGGCCAAACGGTCTGATTCCCCTAACGTTCCTCGCATGCAATACGTTACACCAGTGTTCCCAAACTGTGGTGTAGACATGAGCCCAAAAGTGAATTTTAATTTAAAAAACGAATTCGTTATTTACTGAGCACACAAACTCGCATGATTTACAAAAACAAGAATTACGATTTATCTTACAGCTAATACGTGTAAACATATACAGTCGAGTTAAAATATAAGACGTCGTGTTGAACAGGCAAAAAAAGAAAATAAATTTTTAATTTACCTAAATACCTGCATTTTGAAACCTAAATGAATAATTTGAATGAGTAGTTTTTTTAGAGAAATACACCTTTTGGTAACCAAAGGTGAAAAAATCAAATTATTTTTTCCATCGTTAGGTCTCTAGGGATACAAACTGCTAAATGTTAAAAAATAAAATAAATTAAAAAATCGTTTTTAAGGTAGCGAATTCCGTTATGTAAACAATACACGAGTTTTACACATGAAGAGATTCCAGTTTGGGCCGAACACAGCGCAGGAAAGTTACCTGCGGTAGAAGAGAAGCTGAGGAGAGTTAATCCTTTGACTTTGGAGCTTCACTTCAGTAGAGAGCAACACTCGCCTTTTGATCCTGGGCGGGAAAACATCCGGTGAATACTCCGACTATTAGTGTTATTAGGTCCGTGCCAGCTTTCACA
Source organism: Nephotettix cincticeps (assembly GCA_023375725.1). NCBI lineage: Eukaryota > Metazoa > Arthropoda > Insecta > Hemiptera > Cicadellidae > Nephotettix > Nephotettix cincticeps. The sequence goes on from CM041787.1 coordinate 46,079,146, forward strand.
TCATGGTTGCAAATCAATTCACACTCCGGTTTATCCGGATCCGAACCATCCGGATTCCCGATTATCCGGATCCGTTTAAAAAACGTAATACAAATTGTAGTTTTTTTCTATAGATTTCTTAGAATTATAATCGATTTGGTTATTTTTACGTTTTAGAAGCTAGAAAAGCCGAAATGGATCTCATCGAAATTTTTGTCTGTCTTTCTGTAACGCGATTCCGTGTGAACGTGAGATTCTCAGTTACGAAATTTATTTCCACTATTCAATACGAGTTGGAGAAAGGTCTAGTTTACTTTAAACTGACTAACATCCTATGAAAATAAAATATTGAACCATCAATACCTTAGTTAGAGGAACATTATACATCATTTTTCTAAAGTTGCCAACAGCTGTCATATTAAAATCAATATTAGTTAGTTTTTTTACATTGGTCATCATTTGTTATGAACTATGCAAATTTACAGATTTAATGACTCAAATTTCCTTATTTATCCGACTGTAACTTAATTCGTAGCTGGGAATTAGTGTGTTTTTTATTTATTTGTTTAAGATTATACTACATCTTAACACGTACCTACAACAAGATCGGACTTATTGCTGGTCGATGTATTACATTATAAATTGTAATGCATCACGCCTGTGCAGTAGACTTAATGTAGTGGATGTCTTTCTACAAAGCTATTTACGGAATAAAGTCTCAGTGGAACGAACATCTATTTCAAACTAAGTTTTAAATCTTTGAGTAAGAAGAGATGCTGCGCAATGCCTTACTGAATAGCACTCCATTTACTTTGGGTTACTCTGAGATTTTCTAGATTTGTTTTGTAGCTGTATTACATTTAAATTCAATTTGATATACGTTGAAAATTTTAAGTATATTATGAAAAACAGGTGCGTTGTGTTTGTGTGTTATACTCGTTGATAATGAGTTAAAGATGAGTACGATGAGTGTACAGTAATAGATGTGATGGCCTGTAGCTTCGTTGCCGACAAAGAGTAGATGCTTCATTTGTAATCATCATCAATTAATGACAGAATGAACAAGGCAACTTGTCACAGAATCGAACCATCTCAAAATTGTGTCTTGATTTCGTTTGGGATTAAACCACCGACTTCAAATTGATGAACCAGACTTATCGGTCAACCGAAACGGGTACTTTGGGTTGGGGGGGCTTGTACAAAAATTGTTTTTTTGCCTTTTTTCATATGTAATTTTAAATAATGTTTAAATTCCACCTTTCACCATTAGAATCAGCTCAACCGTTACTGAGGTATTAAAAAATCTAAACTCAGTACGTTGCATTTTGGGGCTCCAATTTTAATCTTAGAGTTAAAAGAAAAATAAATATTTCACTTATCAATCAATAGTTTTGGATTAAAATTGGTATTCACGTGGTTGAGATCTTATGCTTCAAATGCTTAAAAATCATATTTTGTGTGTTTATCAAGGCAGCTAACCTGCATACTCTTTTCCCGTGTTAATCATATAGAGAATAGGCAAACTCTTAAATTTATGTACAGATGTTTATAAAACTTGGTATAAATGGTCCAAATTTTTTTGATGTTAGAAATGCCTACTTTCAATGTTCCTTACTGCAGCAAACCTGCATACTATTTGCCATGTTAATCTTATGGAGAATAGGCAAAAATAACTCTCATATTTATCGGCAAATATTGATAAAATTTGTCATATATCATTATTATATTACTGATTTGCAAATTCGCTGCTTACGGAGTTCTGCTTCGACGGGGGTATTTTTTCTTATTTGGAAGAAACTAGTACAGATACCTTATAATTAGTATGATGGTATCACTTGCGGTACACTGCATCACAGCTGGCCACGAACGTCAATAACAATATAACATATTTAGAACACCCACGACACTTTAAGGAAAATACTAGCTACTAGTCACGTGTAAGTTTATAACGAATCGAATATACTTTACTACAATCCTTTACGACCAAGTTGAGTTTAGTTATATTTAATAAAAAATTTCTATACCAACTACACCAACTGCTATGAGACATTAATCAAATCCAGGTAACTATATTGTAATTGCTAGTCAAAACAACCGGTTTTCAAAGAAAACGCTTTTCCAAGAGTGCATCGCGTGCCGGGGTTCTTGTACATCAACCCTTACCTCACCACCCCCCTCCACCCACCCTTACCACGCTAACGTCAAATTACGCTAATCGCCCCAGAATCAATGGGCAGCTCATTTGGGCTGCAAGGCTAGTTACTGCCTGCCAGGGTAAACCTAGGCAGTGTGTCCATTCGGGGAAAAGAAATATACCCATTGCCGGCTCTAAATTTCCCTCCTTCTCCCACTATTATAATGTTTTATAACGTGAACTTCCGATATACCGGCTAGTTTTTATACGCACTGAAATATTTTTCACCCTCCTAGAATTATGTATCTGAAAGTGAACTATTTTTTTGTGTAAATCAGTAAGTTCGTCGTTGTTCCGCACCATTGAATACTACGTTAATCCGCGAAGACCATCCTCATAATTATTAGACTAATTCGTAATTAAGATGCCATGGTTCGGATTCCACGTTAAACTGTAGGTCCATTAGTTGCCATCGGCTGTTAAGCTATTAATTAACAGTCCTGTCTAAGGAACATGTCAGCCTTAGTCAGTATCAATACTATAAGATCGTGCCACAATCATCTTACACTCAACCCTCATTCATACTTGGCTTAAAATACCTTCATTGTAGTACGGTTGCCATTTCAATCATCTAATCTAATCTAATATGAAATATTTTTTTATTATTCTTTGTATAAGAATAGAAATACTCGTATGTTATGGATAAAATTAGAGTATAAATCTGACCTTTGACCGTAAAGAATGTTTGAACGGGATGATTTGAATATCGTAAACCTTTGACAGAACAGCTTCTCATCTATCGTGCTTAGTGTATTCTAAATACGTTATAGTTTATTTCTAATTCCGAAAAACTATTATTAATTTTTTTTCATTTCTTGTTTGTAAAGTAGTTGCAAAATTTTCATTACATCTCCATAAGAACAATTATTTCGTTACATTGATACTAGATACAAAAATACTTTAATATACAATTTTTAATATTGAAAAAAAGCGTCAATGAATGTACAACAATGCATATACAACAATCATGTGATTGAATTCAAATTGCTGTGTTTCTTTACTATAGTCCTTCCAAAATGCTGTCAAGATAAAAATGCAGCGATACTGTAGAAAGGTCTGTGAGATAGCCTACACTAAAGGTCCCTGCTTCAATCTTCTGGACTCGAGAGACTTCTCCAGGTGGTAAAGAAGGATATGAAAAATGTTGCACTTGTAGACGAGGGCATCTCTTCATAGAAGCTTGTGCAATGGGCGGGCAGGTTGACATCGTTGTAATCATAATATGGTTATGATTTAAATAGTCTTGACAACATATTTAATGTGGTAAACTAAATTAATTGTAGGTGTCTGAAGAAGTAAACAATTTTTTCCTAAAACTGCGCGATAACTGGCACATTTCGCACTGTTGGCAGAATGTACAAGTAGTAAATTCCCGCACTAGGGTGGATATGATCTCATTACCACCCTAGTGTGGCAAAGTAACCGGCCAATCACATGCGCGGAACGCTCCAAATCTATATGAAACTAACCAATAAGCGCTCAGTCAGCTGGATAGAAAGTGGCCGGTCCTAGAACATTAACGTCCGGAATTGCGCAATGAAACTGAGGTTACCGGAAACATAAAAGTTGTATTTAAATTTACCCCAACGGGAAAATAAAATATAACCTAAATTACTTTTTTATTGTAGGAAAAATCTTGTGTGTTATATAAGTTCAAACTGTCATGGCCGCCCTCGAAGTTCTGGCATCACTCAGCTTCGTGCTGTCATATGAACCTCTCGTGCGATATGACATAGTTTTGTGCTTTATTTACACAAATAGCCATTCTTTTAATCAAAGGATCAATGAGAGCAAAATGTAAATTTTTATTGTATTGCTAAATATTTGTAAATAGCAAGCTCCATATTTGAATTACCTCCAGGTTACCGGTAATGTCGTTAGAAAATTTATTGTTACAGGATTTAATATCAGTATACCGTTAATGGTGAACTCATAATAATTTTTAAAGAAATGGCATAATCATTCAGGTAACTTAATTTCAACTTGTACGAGGATTTAGGACTGGTATCTGTAGTATTGCAACCGTCAGTGGGGACTCGGAGGAAGTCCAATGTTGCTGGATCGCAACCAGCGGCCGGCAACTCTTGTCACAACATGGTCACCTCTGGCTTACCTATATGACTCACGCCGCTACAGCACCTCACTGTCAGTACCTTCACTGCCCAGGCCCTTTGGTGGGTGGTTGAAACCTTTTTGAGTTTTATTTATAAAATTAAAAAAGTTAAATTCAATTTAAAATCCGTTTTCTTAGCTCAAGTTAAATTATGAAGAAAAACTGCACTACGGGCTGATATATGTTTATGCTTATCATAGTGTTAAGCCTATCGTAAGAGTTTAAACTTTGATATTTTATGATTTCCAGTTTTTAGACCTTTATAAATATAAAATTTGTTACCTTTATATCTAAAAGATTTTCTTTATTCTCCCGATGTAAATTTCGCTACAAAAGTGTAGCATCATCACAGGGTAAATTCTTGAATGTAAATAAAAATGTTTGAATTTTAAAATGTTTGAAAAATGTTTTTATTTACATTCAAGAGTTTACCCTGTGATGATGCTACACTTTAGCAGCGAAATTTACATCGGGAGAATAAAGACAATTTTTAGATCTACAGGCAAATAAAGGTAAAAGATTTTATATTTAAACTTTGGTTGTAAGAGGTCACGGGTTGAAACGGGGTCAGGATTTTGTGTGTAATCACTATGCGATTCTGTTAAAGAACGTCTGGCGTTAAAAAGAAAAAAAACTCCAATAGCAAAACCTTGTTCAGGGTTTTGTAACTAACGTGGGCGTGGCATTCTTGTATTTTACGCACTTGTATACTAAACAGTGAACTGTATTGTTTGAGGGCAGTTGCGCGTCATCAGACCGATGATATTTACACGTCAATTCTCGTCGAACCGACGTTAATAAACGTGGACGCAACGAACCGATAATAGTGTCATTTAAATATTGACTCGGTAAATTACCACGGCCACCGTGTTCGCAGAATAGCGAGTGCTGAAGTTAATGAAGTGTGCGATTCTGAAAATCGTTATTTTAGTACGTTATTATTGCACGTACGTTGTATGTAGATGTGAAGATAGAACGTTTGTACGGGCGGAAATCAGTCTAAAAATAAAGTGTTGGTATACCTGGAATTTTGACAAAAGTATGAAAACCTTTTTAAAAAATAGTTTCCTCAGACAATTTGTTAGAATGCTTCGCTTCTGTTATTTTAACCATTATGTAAGATTATATTCTAACCAAATTTATTTATTTTTAGGGTCTGACGTAGTGGCGAAATATTTCATTTTAGCACCAAAAGAACAATGTTAACTTTGTAACAGCATTATTGATAAACGACAGCCGTGAAAATATGGTTGAGATGTCAAATAAAAGGTAACATGCAATGCAATTACATTCAATCTACAAGTAATTATCTTTTACTTAGTAAAAAAATAAAAAAAAAATGGAAACGTAATTCCCTAGTTAACCTCTTTATTTATAGTTTAGATTAGATTTGATTGTTGAAATGGCAACCTATTCAGGTAGGTATTTTAAGCCAAGCATGAATGAGAAATGAGTGTAGGATGATTCTGGCGCGATCTTGTAGTCTTGTTACTGACTAAGACTGACATATTTCTTAGATAGAACTGTTAATTAATAAACCCAACAGCCGATGTCAACTAAGGGACCTACATTTTAACGTGGAATCCGAACCACGGCATTTTAATTACGAATCGTTCTAATTATGAGGATAATCTTTGCGGATTAACGTAGTATTCAATAGTGCAGATTAATCTACACAAGAGAACACTACACCCACCGTCCATCGCTTACAACTATCCACAATTCGTGACCTCCAAGTAGTTGTATTACAGGACCTCGCTACCGTCCCAGTCAATATGACACGTAAACAATCTCTTTACGACAATCAAGTGATCAGTAATGCTGTCCCAAAATAAACATTTTCCTGTTGGGACTAATATCACATTCCAAGTATCCGGAGCTCCAAGTAGCTCAGGGGTGTAAAGCTATGGTCCAGTCAATTGAAGGTTGCTGCAACGAAACCAGTGACCAGCGACTCCTGTCAGATCTTGAGCGGTCACCTCTGGCTAGCCTATGTGACTCACGCCACTACGGTACCTCGCTGTCTTAAATTCTGTGTTCAGGCCCTTCGCATATGGTGATGGGTAGTTGAATTTTTCAGTTTTTTTAGGAAAAAACTGAAATTCCGTTGTCATATAATAATAGATTTAATTCCTACCCATAAATACAATATAGTAGTTTGAATAACCTACATTAAGTTTAAGCTTGTTTATACAAAATTGATAAATATATCACTTAATGATGCGGTTTTTTATATGAAGAAAAGCTTAGAATACAGTACTTAATATAAATAATACATTTTTTAAATATAATTTCTTGTTTTTTAATTTAATTACTATGTGAATAGAAACACGCTGAATATAATTTAATTCTCAGTTTCCAACAATACATAAATTGATTTTTCATTTACAATCAGGCTATTTCTCCTCCCTGACAAGGAGTGGATCCCCTCTCTTTAATGATATTTCTTATAAACTTTGCTCTCAGACAATCGGGACACAAACCAGGTTAAGGCATCCTTCGGGGAATATCTAGTTTATTAAATCCCCCCTCCCTTTTTCTTATCAGAATCTGCTATTCTAAATCCGTCCTTAATGTATCGCCTTCGTTCTTCTGAATTAAAAGTAAGGAGATGAAAAATTGTTTTACAAAAAACATAATATTTTTTTGTAAGTGTTTATAACTAAATAACTAAAGCTTGTACGAAAAACATATAGGGTTAGGTGAAATGTTATACTATGCAACCCATTGTTATGTTGGCATTGTAAGGTATCCCAGAACAATGCCATGGTAATTGAACTTTTAAAATTTGTTTCACACTTTTTATGTTAAATAAAAATGTTTATTGTTTAAATGTTTTTCAAAAAGCATCCTTCTATACTTTAGAATTACCTGGTTATGTACTGATGATGGATATAAACTTTATGAAGGTATCGTGTAAATTTAAATTTTTATATAAAAGCGTTTAAAATTCCCAGAACATCCTCAAAAATATTAATTTTCAACCAGAAAAAAAACTCAAACTGCTAACATAGTTATTTATATTTGAAATCGTCAGTTGACTTTTTCATCGAGATTAGATTAGACAAACCGAAAACAGTTTGTACGAACGACATTTATTCGGACTTTAGAAAACCCTGATCACGAATTTAATGACACATTTTTCTTTAACGTAATGTGTTTTTACAACAAATAGCAGTGTTTATATTTATTGAAGTCAAATATTTGAGTTGTTTTACATTTATAGTTGTTTCATTTCAATTTATTTTTTCGTAAAACATAATCCGAGAAGCCCTCAATGGATTTGCAGGCTATTAACAAATTTCGACGTGGCGTGTCGTATTGAACAGAACCTCTCGGAAAACTGTTCACAAGGATGGATTAATTAATGTTCGATAATTATTATAATTAATGAGCCAAGCCGAGAGGCAGTCGCACATTGCATTGGTTGACGCCGTCTTAAGGTTTGTTCATTCGTGCTTGTTGGTTTTAATCGTCGACCATTAAGTAAATGTGATAATTAACTCTCTGAAATTCTTCTAAATTTAAATAAATATTTTAACTTTTGGCCAAACATTACTCGGAATTATGAGAGTTTTTTAACGTTCGATACAACAAGAGGGAAGCTGAAGTGAGTCCACGTAGAAGGCGTTAGTGTTCGTTTTCTCCGAGAAACGATAGCATATTTTTTACCATCCTGTACCGTACATTTTAATGTAGAAATAAATAATCTACTGTCATGTCATACTACGGTAATAATATAAAGATGAATAATGCTTTGTTTACGTTGACCAATTAATTGTTTGAAGCCTATTTAAGCAAGCGTTAAATACTCTCAGAATTGTATTTCAATATAGAAACCTGAGACGGTGGCTACGTTCTGTATCCAGCTACTTGGAGGTCACGAATTGTGGATAGTGTGGATTCGGGCTCAACGTTAAACTGTAGGTCCATTAATTGCCATCGGCAATTGGGCTTTTAATTAACAGTCCTGTAACAAGACTACAAAATCGCGCCACAATCATGTTACATGTTACTACCTTGTAGTATGGTCACCATTTCAATAATCTAATCTAATCTAACCTTATATCGCATATTGAAATAGAATCTGAAAAAGATTGAGTATTGAGTATTGGGAAAAACTATTTAAGAAATGCCATGCTGAAGTGCGGTTTTTTGCTATCGATTAGTTTTTTCAAATAAAAAAATGTTGAATACATATTTTATTTTATAAATAATTCGATTCTTATTATCATTTGCATATAAAAAATTACTGAGAAAAGGATAAAGTAATTGCTACGTACAAGGATTAATAATCTGAAACAATTCTGAAGAGTATTAAACTGTGAATTCTTGCCTAGGAAATCTCTTTCAAACATTAAGATAATTTAAACATTTTGCCTTCCGTACTGAGTAATGACTAGATTAAGGTTATAATACCTGCTGTCTTCAATCTAAGGTTTTTTATTTTTTTTATAACACTACTACCTTCGGGAACGATGTTCCCATTTTCAAGTGTACTTCAAGTTTGTCTTTAGGCTATTTAAGGATGTCTTCTTTTGTAAATAAATAATATTTTTAACGTATGATTTTTTTTAATAATTGTTAATAATTGTCTGGTGACGTACAAAAAATGTTTAAAAACACTTTACGACGCAGATGACCAACGGGTCAACTAGCCGATACCTGTTTGACGGTTTAGACCTTGGGGATAATGTTTGGGACCTTATTGAGATAATGTTTGATCATATATTGAAATTTTACAGGGGTTTTCAGTCAAGAAAAAAAATGATCGAACCAAATAAAAAAAAATATATGAACATACTAGCTGACCCGGCAAGCTTCGTAACGCCTAACAGTAAATATGTGAACTTTCAGATTGGTAATGTCCTGAAGTCGTATAACATTACGACTTCGTTGTGAAAAAATAGATATTCTGGGTCGCGGCATAGTTTATAACAAAGACATTAATAACATTCCCACCAAACAAATAATTCTGAGTGGATTGATTCATAATTTTTCTAATCCAACCTAAAACCAAACAAAACCTAACTGTAATACGGCTTTTACAGAAAATATATACAACAGCTGATTATTATAATAAACGTAATAATATAAACATTGTAATTATCATATAAACACGTGACTTTAATCAGACAGAAAATAAAAATATAAATACATAATCCCCAAAAATTGTAAACTATTAACGTGGTGAATAAATCTGTTCATTTTGTACAGTACACATTTACTTCATAGTTTTACATTAGTGAATGATTCAGATGGCATTGGATAGTGAAACATATTTCTAATGGAAAGTAAAAGAACAGCTGTAGCTTAGATGTCAAATGTTTTTATTGTAGAACATATTTTGTAAACAAACCTATTTCCCATAAGGTTAACATTAGAAATTTAAAACGCTATAAAATGAAAACTAATTGAATTTATGGAATCTGAATATGCCTAAAGCATGACCGGAGCAGAGACGAATCCGAAAAATCTAAGATCATGAAAATCGGTCCAGCCGTTCTCGAGTTGTAATGAGCGTAACTAACACGACTTTGTTTTATATAAATTTAGATATTTACGATAGTATTAATTGATTAAAATGATTCTTTAAAAAAAATATTTTTCACTGTCGATAAATAGGGGACGAATTAAGTGAACGCGTTGAGGGAGCAAGACGGTTGGACGTCGACCGGGACTATTTCTCAACTGGTTAATTACAACCACTCAATACAGCGTGATAAATGATGAGGAATACGGCCCAGAGTGCGATAGCTAAATCAACTCCGCCGCCATCCCTACTGCCAAGCCCGCACGCGTTCGGTCGTGGTGAAAAATATCTGATTTACTTCTCTGAGGGAAATAGATTAGATCATTGATATGTCTAAAGGGAATGTTTTCACTTCACATAATCAGCCGTTCTTAAAACCAAACTATGACGTCACCGACAATATGATGTTACTAACGAAATGACGTCACTGTTTTAATTTTTGGTCGTGCAAATTGTCAACCCCTCAAACAAATTAAATTTAATAAATGGGTTTCATGAGGTAATTAAACTAAAAGATTATATATCAGTCAACTAAAACTACAACTTAAACTGAAATACATATATCAGTGGAGATAATGGCTTCAGTCAGTCTGCAGTTTAATGTTTTATTTTTTTGTAACATATTTCGGTTTACGCAATTTTCAAACGGTTTCAATTAGAATATACGTTGGTGTAGCTTCTTTATGGACAAAACTAACATATCCTATACAACACATTACAAAACAAATATTAATTAAAATACAACACTTGTCACTATCTCTACTCCGCCAAGAACAGACTGTTCGTTGTGAAAAAATAGATATTCTGGGTCGCGGCATAGTTTATAACAAAGACATTAATAACATTCCCACCAAACAAATAATTCTGAGTGGATTGATTCTTAATTTTTCTAATCCAACCTAAAACCAAACAAAACCTAACTGTAATACGGCTTTTACAGGAAATATATACAACAGCTGATTATTATAACAAACGTAATGTGTATAAACAATGTAATTATTTTTTACTTGGCCAACATAATTATAAACACGTGACTTTTAATCAGACAGAATATAAAAAATATAAATACATAATGCCCAAAAACCGTAAACTATTAACGTGGTGAATAAATCTGTTCATTTTGTACAGTACACATTTACTTCATAGTTTTACATTAGTGAATGATTCAGATGGCATTGGTTAGTGAAGCATATTTCTAATGGAAAGTAAAAGAACAGCTGTAGCTTAGATGTCAAATGTTTTTATTGTAGAACATATTTTGTAAACAAACCTATTTCCCATAAGGTTAACATTAGAAATTTAAAACGCTATAAAATGAAAACTAATTGAATTTATGGAATCTGAATATGCCTAAAGCATGACCGGAGCAGAGACGAATCCGAAAAATCTAAGATCATGAAAATCGGTCCAGCCGTTCTCGAGTTGTAATGAGCGTAACTAACACGACTTTGTTTTATATTGTTTTATTTAGATATATTTTGAAAAAATATATTTCATAGGTTAAATTAGAATTCTTTAAAAACGCTATAAAATGAAAACTATTGAATTTCAACTGGTTAATTAAACTAAAGCGTGAATGATGACAGAGACGAATGCGAAAATATAAGATTTAAATCGGCAGCCGTCTCGTGTTGAATGAGGTACAAACGACTTTGTTTTTTATATTTATATACTTCTCTGAGGAAATAGATTATGATTCTTTATATATTTTATACTTTTAAATGGGGACGTTATTATAAGCGTATGAGGGAATGAATGTAGGTTATGTGGACGTCTGACAGGGACATTTCTCAATGGTTAATTACAACCACTCAATACAGCGTGATAAATGATGAGGAATACGGCTGACGTTCCACGCTAATCACCTCCACCGCCATCTCTCGCCCCTCGCGTTATTCGTGACCTCCAAGTAGCTGGATTACAGGATGTCGCCACCATCTCAGTCTATATGTCTGAAGATATGTCTAAAGGGAATGTTTTCACTTCACATAATCAGCCGTTCTTAAAACCAAACTATGACGTCACCGACAATATGATGTTACTAACGAAATGACGTCACTGTTTTAATTTTTGGTCGTGCAAATTGTCAACCCCTCAAACAAATTAAATTTAATAAATGGGTTTCATGAGGTAATTAAACTAAAAGATTATATATCAGTCAACTAAAACTACAACTTAAACTGAAATACATATATCAGTGGAGATAATGGCTTCAGTCAGTCTGCAGTTTAATGTTTTATTTTTTTGTAACATATTTCGGTTTACGCAATTTTCAAACGGTTTCAATTAGAATATACGTTGGTGTAGCTTCTTTATGGACAAAACTAACATATCCTATACAACACATTACAAAACAAATATTAATTAAAATACAACACTTGTCACTATCTCTACTCCGCCAAGAACAGACTGTAAGAAAAGTTCTAATCAAGACCTATTATCTGTGTTATCAGCGAGCAGCTGATCGGCTGATTTATACAGGTTTCCACCAAGGAGAAGGGCGTTGAAAATTTGAATTTGATTTGAACTTGTGTTTTTCATTTAAAATGAATCTGTTAAAATCTCGGTTCTAGTTGGATTTATATATTTTAAACTCTTCTAAAACATCTATTCTGTTTCCTTTTGACATTGCTAACATGGAAAGACATTATATTGAACTATTCAAACACTAATCGCTATTATTTTATATATTTATGTGTGCACCTTCGATATACTCTGACTTATAAATTCAATATTTCAAAATTTAATGAAATAAATTAGTAATTTAATTATAGGAAAATAAAAGTTAAACAATTCTTCTTCAGTTAATGTATGTACACTGTACAGAGGGAGTTGCAAGTTTGAAAGTAATAAACAAGCTCCATCGTTGACAATATCTAATCTCGCCGTTGTAAGCAGGGATCCTTCCTTAGTCTAGATAGAGCGATACACCCCCCTTACAACCCCTTACAACCACCTCCCCCCACTCCTCCTCCCCTGGTGGTTGTACAGCCATACATCTTCGTCCCTGTTAGTTATTGCCAAACACACACACAGGTATTAATCTAAATCTTCCTCCAATCCACTCGCTACCTGTGTTCAATAGGTATTCCATGGTTACCATTCAGTTGGCACAGCGTTTGTGATGATTTGTCTACGAAATGTTTAATAATACACTACTTTAAATCATTTTTTATTAATTTTTTTAAATTTATTATACATTTAATACTTTCAGACAGTATTTTGACATATGTCTTAGCTCTTGGGGTGTTGGCGATTTGTAAGATGGAAAACATGTAACAGGTTTCCATAGAAACCATCAGAGCTATTGTATTTAATCTATATAAATAAAATTAGAGTTTTGTCTGTATATTGCTCAGAATGATTAATTTTTAGTTATTTTTACTTTTCGTGCGTCAGAGAAGCCGCAACCGGTCTTATCTCAATTTTTGTCTGTTTGTCTGTGACGATCCAGGAGGCATTTTACGCCGTCTTCTAAAAAAATGGGGTAAATGATAACAATCAAACGTATTTCATATATTCTCTACATTTCAGAGAAGATTTTTCAATGCTAGAAATTGTCTGCCGCCCCTTGAAAAGTAAATAACGATTATTTAAAAACCCAACTTTTACACGATATTACTCATTATCAACAAGTTATTTGAACGTATAACTAATTATAATAATGGTATAAATGTTCTAATCCATTTAATTGTAAAGCAATGATAAATAATAACGCTGGGTATTGATTTATTTTCTTTGTAGTGATTTGTTTAGGATTTCAGGTTTGCATTTCGGTATGCTAATCTTTCTTCTTTTACCTAATCCTACACCCCGTGCAAAGGACGGGCTTACCGCTAGTTTTCAATATAAACGAATAAGAACAGCTGTTTAGATGAAGAGAAAACATTACCTTTAGACATATCCATGATCTAACCTATTTCCCACAGGGAAGTAAACATCTGTGTTTAATAGCAAAGCTTCCAAAGCATGAAATCTTTTTTAATATAGTCGCTTGTAATATATCGCACCCATACCTAAGCATTTTAATCCACAGATTACTCGTATATTTTAGGAAAATGTTTTTGGAACGTTGATAATATATTTCCAAGCGTGATTAAATTCTGAGTTTAACTGAGTAATACAATCTGATCGATCCTCACTCCACGATTGCCTTTTTGAAATAATACGGTTTCATTGAAACATTTCAATATATAAAAATAATCTCGACCTTTTTGTTTAAAATTAAGTCTACGTCAAGAGATGAGGTGAATTAACAAGGGGATGGAACAATAATGAAAATTCTAAGAAAGAAGACCATATTATAAAGGGCTAACTCAATTCTTTGTCAATTATTGTTTTTGCAATTTTTTATTATTAGTGTTACCGTCCAGTCCACAAAGGATTCCGATATTGAAAAAATCATCTTGGCCAAAAACTATAAATTAGGTTAGCCATGATTATTATTTCGAAAGCCCAGACACCTAGATAGTTAAACAATCACTTACCAAATGAATGGCATCTGCCCTTCAGGTGTCAATGAAGGGTAGACACCTGAAGGGCAGATGCCATTCATTTGGTAAGTGATTGTTTATAAATTAGGATCTTGTTGTTCCTAGTTTTTCAGATTTTAATTACAAATTTTCACATATCAAAGTATAAATAGTGTTTTAATTCAATTTCGGTTCACTGATTTTTAGCTGAATCTAACAGGGTTTTGTACATTTATTTACTATCAGTACTCTTCAAAACGACTGATTTCTTAAGAAATAGTGTAATTATAATAAGAATATTGTTTTGTTAAGTTTGACTAAGGCCAGATTTCCCCAAAATCCATAAACCCAATAAAGCTGTCTTTAACTCTGATATTAGAGCTCGCCGTTAAAACTACTGTAGTTTAGATTAACTCTTCGTTAGAGAATAAACTGCCCGAATTTTACCTGTTAACGTGTAATCTTTCGTTAAGTAACTGTAGCTAGTATATGGCAACGATGTGTTTACTTTTAGGTTGAAAGTCGTTTACAATCCGATTAAATCAATGACTCGTAATGCTAGAAGATTATACAATTTGGTATCTGTTTTTTTCCATTTAACTAATTGCTTAAGTGTTTTTTTCCACCTACGCTATCGACTTCCTTTATTTCATTGTTTGTAAAATCTCCTTTCCCATAAACACTGAACTATTTCTTGGGTTATCTAGTGTCAAGACTAAACTTCGGTAAACTCTAAACTCTCGTTTAAGAAACCAGCGTTATCTTTCGTTTTCGTTGATAAAATCAGTTTTGCTTAGCTGTGGTTTAATCGTATTTCAATTTTAAAAGATGTTCATTATTGTTAATGCAAATTTTGTGAAATCCAGCCTAAAGAACATTCAGAGAAATGACATTTAAACGTAAAATTAGTATGATAAAAAACCACCAGGTGGCAATTAAACATTGTTTCATTTGTTCTATTAAGAGTATTGACACAAGCAAGTAATTGGATACTGGTCTATGTAATGCAAACATCAATTAGCTACACTTTTTCGTGTTCCGTTTCAATCGACCTGTTACCTAGCAAATATTGCCGTGTGGAAACTATCGTCCGCTCTATTATTTCGCCGAGTGGAAGCGCGATAGTGTTTGCTCTAATGATGTCGACGCCATGTAAACACATGTAATTTTCACGCAGTGGTTAATGGTTAATAAGTAAAATGTTGTCCTTGTCGCCTCGGTAATGTGACGTTGTACAATTTAATATCTCACGCTCCGGCTCATTTTCTCATGCATTAAATTTTTTTAACACAGCCTACATTTGTCTTCGGTTATGCTATTAAATATATGTTTATTTAATTTTTCCCTTAATTGAAATTTATATTCCAATAATGTTCAATTTTTCAAACGTGACGTAGTTATGAGACTTTATTACCTTTATAGAAAGTATTCTGCAATGTCAAAACCGATCCCTTAAACATTTCTTAGTTATCAAATCGTTTAAAGATTTGACGTGCGTTCATGTTTGGTTTAATTTGTTTTTGTGTTTTGCGGGATTTTCTTTTGATTTGAAAAGGAAGACGGATGCAGCGGATGAGTTTCGGTATTTACAAAAGAATTGTGTCAGAAAGGCAATGAAGCTCCAAAACTAGTAACAACCAGGAACACGTTTTGAAGTTAAGTATAATTGAAGACGTTAAGGAATTTAAATTCTTTTATTTATAAAAATAAACTACCTGATTGGTTGGTACAGTATTGTAAAAGTCTTTATTTTAGAATTATCCTCACACTTGGGACCAACTATTTACTAAACGATTTGGACGAATTTATTAAAACGGATTTTTATTTTATTTTGGTAATACTTGTATGCGTTTTGTACAAAATTATTTGTTATAGCTTTTTTATGACAATTTTTAAAACACTTTACAGAATATAATTGATCGAAATATTAGTGGTGTTAGGCTTGTTGTGTTAAAACTTGGCGGATTTTTTTCTCATAGAAGTTAATTTAATTAACTAAAGTAATAAACTGTGCAGAAATTTATTTTTCAGTAATTTATACGATTAATTTTCCCAATTTATATTTTCTTTTTTTCAACACTTTACTACAAAATTATCCGTATTGAATAAGAATTTTCTAAATGTAAATACCAAACTAATACTGTAAGACAGTAATTTATACTCAATAATTCAAACAACCTCAAATCCGCAGATTATGGTGTGTATTGTATGCTTTTATGTCATACTTGATCGTAGTATCATTGACCAGCATATGCGAAACTGTAGTAGGGTTATTGTAAATAAATATATAGACTTATTGATGATGTATACCATGTAGAATGATTAGAACTGTAGAAATAAGGGATTTAGATTGCTTTTACTTGAAACCTTTTGTGATCTACCCTTAAAATTGCCTTTGAGGGTTCCGATAAAAAAACCTTTATGGATCATCCTTTTACCGCCCGTACTTTCCTGTTGGTATAATCTCGTCGAAAATGATCGTTCCGACTCGTACAAAAGCCCATCGCATAGACCCTGTTATGGGCAGATACGGCCTTCAGCCTTTGTGCGGGTTACGATGCGATAGTGTTCTTTGATCTACGGACCTTGCCGATAAATCGATTTTGACGGAATCTCCTTCGTAATAAATTCATGAAAAGTGATCACATAAGACCTGTGCATATATTGTACTCGCGTGTGACTAAGTTTAGAAATTAATAAAATATCACAATCCTTAAAAAATATTCATTATTTTAAACAAACTCTTATGTCTAATACTTGTACTTTTAACTGAAATGCCAACCTTCCCAAGTAGGTATTTTAAGCCAAGTATGAATAAGAAATTAGTGATGAGTACACGTAATTCCAGGAAGGTGTGTCGACTAGATCCGCTACAGTCGTCGCTTAGAAAATTGCACCTTTACATGTCATACGAGCCATTACATCCATTGCATTCATTATAATCCCTCACCTTAAAAGGTTCATGTTGTGTCGGTGTCTCAAGATTTAAAATAAGAACTGGAAGAAAATTTTATTGCTCCAAATGAGGATAGCGTTATGACGTAATTTAAAGGATAATTTTTACCCAAGGAATTCTTGTTTAAAATTTTGTTTTAGGACATTTACCGTTTTTACGTTAACTCTACGTGACCTGTTTGTTGTGGTCTTACAAAGCATTTATTTACAAACCGGTTAAGCAGTTAAACCTCCCTGGGAAGCGAATGCTGACGTCGTTACAGTTTTATTGTTCCCTTATCTCGGCCAACTCCTTTGTTGCTTTCACTGCTGCCTTAACGGCCGAGGAAAACAGGTAAATTGCGAGTTGGTTGCGGGAAGTGAATATTGATTGTGGAAAACCGACCGGTATTGCTTCTCCTTTAAATTAACTGTCTTTTTTGAAAAAGAAGTCTTTGTTTGAAGTCATTGTTAGTGATGGTGGGTTTATGTTATTTATATTGTTATTGCATCACGATTAGTTAAAAAAAGTTAACGACATTTTGGCATAGTGCACGCCCATGTTAAGGATGAAGACGGTACATCGTACCGCCAATTGACGTAGTAGGTACTGCCATCCTCAGATAGCGCTAGTGTCGCAAATGACACTAATGACAAATGACGGCGTCACAGAGGCCTAGTTCACCGCTAGATCCGACAGATGGCAACACTTGTCCTGAGATTTTATCGTCTTCACTAAGTCTCATAAGGCGCCTCCTCTGGTTTTGGTCTGGAATCTAATTCCGTCCTCAGGTGAGCTGGAACCCAAAAACATAGCAAGATGCATACATAATCCGGTAGAAAGATTTATACAAGATACCAAGCAACAAAGGTCACACACAAAACCAAAGTATCAAGAAGAAAAGCACGTCCACTCGTGACAGAAGCTCAAGGAGAACTGGGCAGTGGGCGTGTCGACGACACTAGCGCCGCACACAATATGACGAGTGTGGCGAAAACCTGAAACACAGACGCCATAGTTAATTTGGACAGGACAGAAAATTGATAAATTTTATTTATTATAAGTTATGTTAAATTGATTGTAAGTTATTTGTAATTTGACGAATAGTTGTTCTGAAAAGCTGGTGTACAAGGTGCAAAGTTACCTTATACAAACTGAATCAAGCCTAAAATACTATATAAAATTATAAGTCTAAAAAATCGAAGTAAAGAAAAAAGCAAGCCAGTCGAAACCATTGCCTCGTGACAGCAATAATAATATAAATTGTGAATACATATAAATGTTTAGAGTTCGATATTTTGCGTGTTACCTTAGTATTTATTTTTCTCTCTAGTATATTGTTTTGAGAATGAGCTCAAACAAGTACAAGCATAATAGATTATAATTTGGACTCACTAACTGAATTTCAAATTAGATACGTTTGACTATATTATTTACGAGTGTGGTTGATGAAAGTACGTTTGTCAGACATGACAGAGATCGTGTATCGGGGTTTGTTTGTTTGTAACTTCCATTAAGTGTTTGCGGACTGATATGGAAGCTAAGGGAGGTCGTCGTAGGGGTTGGTAGAGGGTAGGGGTTGGTAATGGGCGGCCGCGAGGCACACAGCATCGATACTGATGTCTCAACGTCAATAGGGGTTCTCGTCTTACAGGGGTGGTTTTCATGAGAATGAAAACGTATGTATATAAGAAGTACTGTATAATAATAGTGTTGTTTGCTTTGTTAAAAATTATGTTTATTCTTCATAACAACCTAAAAGCAAGTTAAATCGTTGTAAAATATGTAATATGTACATTTCACTTAACGGTGGTGACGTAATCCAGCTACTTGGAGGTCACGAATTGTGGATAGTTGTGAGAGATGCTCGCTGGGTGTCGTGTGTAGATTAACGTCCGCACTATTGAATACTACGTTAATCCGCGAAGACCATCCTCAAAATTAGACCAATTCGTAATTCAGAAAATTTGGTTCAAATTCAACGTTAAACTATGGGTCTCTTAGTTCTTATCATCGGCTGTTGTGATATTAATTAACAGTCCTGTCTAAGGAACATGTCAGCCTTAGTCAGTAACAAGACTACAAGATCGCGCCACAATCATCTTACACTCCATCCTCATTCAAACTTGGCTTAAAATACCTACATTGTAGTATGGTAGCCATTTAAATAATCTAATCTATGCAAATGTACACAGTTTTAATTTTAGTATAAGTAAAGAAAGAGAATAACCTGTGTCATAATTATTATTTTCATGTAGTATTTTATTTCACACAAACTATTAAATATTTTTTTAACCTTATTCAAGTCTAATAAAACAAAAACGTCTTTCAAAACTTCTGAATCATCCTCGATTCACATCGGCGATTCCAAAACAATTTTAGTAACCATTCCTTAAATTAAAAACTATTTATACTTGAAAAAGATAGTTTGTACCAATTTACATGTTAGTCCAAAAAATCGTACCGACTGATTTCTAAACTCCAATCTGAAATGGATAAATATATTAAATAACGTATTGTTTCAAAGAATTCCGCTAGGACGAATCTTGTAACACATGTTTGGATTTGCTTATATTCCGAACAAACCGAAACAAAGGAAAGTGGGAGGAGAGGTTGATACAGTGAAACGGATTGGACCAGACTCAGGGACAGAGCCTTGAGGGACTCCTTAGACATATCGTCGCGTCGCGATCCCTGGGGCACATTGTCCTTGTGTTATCCTCGTTCGAGATAACAGTATTATTTGGTTTTTATACACACCGTTTAGCGGATCTTTAAAACTGTGACGACGTATTTAGAACATCCCTGATGTATTTATGATTTTTCTATACTCTTTATTAATGTTTGAAGTAAGGAACGACTAAATTTTGTGATGGAGAAAGTAGTTCATCTAAGTACTCGTATTTTATTGTTTTTAGTTCCAATTTAATATATTAAACGTACATAAAGTTAATTATTTCTTGTTACTTGTTAAAATTGGGTTTGGTTCCGTAGTTAGAAGCTGTGCACAAAATAATTACGTTTTTTCTGAGTTTTGAAATTGTCTTTATAACATTTACAATCTTGTTACAGTTTAAATTTCAGTTTAAACAGCGTTGATGCATTATGCGTTTGTCGTAATCTTATTTTTAATAATATTAATATTTGAAAATACGATTATTTAGGGAAATTTATGAAATCACGCCGAATATACTTCCTTTGTCTATATGATGTTTTTTTCTTAAATTTAATGTCCTCATAAAGTCTGAATTGATTGTGTTATTTTTATATGAATCAATTTAAGGTTTTCGATTCGATGTTTTTGAAATAGTTTTTCTTTAGTTTATCTAATATATGTATCTATATTACGTGGCATGTTGGTTGATAAATGAACATGATGATACGGCATTGTGTATTAATATAGCGATATAGCTAAAATGCACCCGTGTACATAATTTCACAAATATCGGACGCTCCATGTGTTCTCAGAGTTTGCACACAGACAGTCCGAATCCCACTTTTTTTGTATGTAGGAATCAGCTCTTAACACAAATTCGACATTTTTGACGAAAACAGTACTTTCTCCTTACAGTCTTTGTAGTAGGGGAGTCAATCATGGCTGAAATGTGTAATTTTTCTACTGTTGTAAAAGATTAACAATAATAAGACAAATATTAAGATGTATATAACTTTTTTTTGACAGTGAGGGTAGCTTCTTTCACTTGCCAACTCAGTAATTTCAGTTTATACTGTTACCCTCTTTGTTGAGATCGGTCATCTATCATACCTTGTTAACGAATAAATTACTCAAATTAATATTATTCCATAAATTATCTGATGACTACTACAATGTTGTGGTATATATAGCAAACATGCATTAGTGCATGTTCCATAAAGCTCAATCAACATGTAGTTTTGTTGCTTCCACGTGATGCATAATAGTATGATTCACCACCATATATCAAAGTTATTTCCGAATTAGGATTGAAATGTCTCTTGTGAAATCCCTTTTAACGGACTTGATTATGTCGCACTAAAATAGACGTGGACACTGTTAGGTTATAGGAAGGTCTGGATAAAACCTTTAGCTCAAGTTACGAAATGCGTAGTTTATGAACTATTTTTATGAATGGCTATTTTTGCTTTGTGTTTTTCTACGCTTCTTGGAATTTTAACGTCTTGTTAGGGAACGGTCTAAACCCCGGTATTAATATTATCTACCGTTGACCTGT
This sequence comes from Nephotettix cincticeps, assembly GCA_023375725.1. NCBI lineage: Eukaryota > Metazoa > Arthropoda > Insecta > Hemiptera > Cicadellidae > Nephotettix > Nephotettix cincticeps. Next base: position 46,100,583 of record CM041787.1, read on the forward strand.
TGTTAAAAAGCATAATTACTGAAATGGCAACTGGACTCGACAATTCAGTTTTGAAGGCGGGCGCCATAATCACTCAGGCAGTTAGTTGTATTAATGGCTAAGTCATCGTCAGGTCCTAGGATGCAATTGTTATTTGTCATCGGACTATTAATTAATTATGCTTCCTAGCAACAGGTTGACGTTAGGTAGTAACAAGACCGGGGTTTGGACTGTTACCCATAAAAATGTAAATGTAAAATGATCTGCAGACCGGGGAGCTCAGATGAAGTGGGTTGAAGCAAGATTTAGATTAATACCGGAGTGTGTTCGGCAACTAAGACAGCCGGTAACGGATGGTTCCCCGCAGCCGTGGTTAACGCGGGGGGGGGTAAGTAGTCTAGGGGATGTGGTGAGAGACTAGTGTTGGAGCTGTATTTAACTACGTGTTGTTAGGGGTAGCTTGATCGTAGGGGTGATCTTGAAAGCACTGTTACAATAGCTGAGTGATACAATAGCTAACTTTTTAATCACACAACTTAGCATCACACTTTAGATTTGGAATTTGCTCAATTTACAGTTTCACTCAGGAATGCAATTTCAGTTTTTTTTCAATATGGCCGCCATTTTCCAAAATGGCGGTTAACTTAAAAATGTCTTATGGAACACCCTGTATTTTATTTTGTGTTTGGATTCTACTATCTAAATTAAAAAAAAACATTCTTGCTATTGGGCATTTTTTCAATATCTCCAAAGGTTTAGAAGCTACGAGGTCTTGAAGTTTTGATTTCTTTGATACCATTGAAATAATATTTCTCACTTTTCAATACATTTCATAATTTTTATTAGGTTAAAATTATGAAAGATCGATTGAAATAAAATAAAATATCAAATAAATTAGCATTGTAGGCGTCAGCACAAAGTTGTGTACTTTAGGTGTTTACATTAAATTTACGCTGAGTTTTTATTTTTATCGAGGTTAATATTTGTCATCGGACGATTAATTAACTATGCTTCCTAGCAACAGGTTGACGTTAGGTAGTAACAAGACCGGGGTTTGGACTGTTACCCATAAAAATGTAAAAAAGTGCTGAGAGACGCAGAAAGACACAAAATAACAAACAAATTAAAATTATCTGCAGACCTGGACGGGGAGCTCAGATGAAGTGGGTTGAAGCAAGATTTAGATTAATACCGGAGTGTGTTCGGCAACTAAGACAGCCGGTAACGGATGGTTCCCCGCAGCCGTGGTTAACGCGGGGGGGGGGGTAAGTAGTCTAGGGGATGTGGTGAGAGACTAGTGTTGGAGCTTTATTTAACTACGTGTTGTTAGGGGTAGCTTGATCGTAGGGGTGATCTTGAAAGCACTGTTACAATAGCTGAGTGATACAATAGCTAACTTTTTAATCACACAACTTAGCATCACACTTTAGATTTGGAATTTGCTCAATTTACAGTTTCACTCAGGAATGCAATTTCAGTTTTTTTTTTTCAATATGGCCGCCATTTTCCAAAATGGCGGTTAACTTAAAAATGTCTTATGGAACACCCTGTATTTTATTTTGTGTTTGGATTCTACTATCTAAATTAAAAAAAAACATTCTTGCTATTGGGCATTTTTTCAATATCTCCAAAGGTTTAGAAGCTACGAGGTCTTGAAGTTTTGATTTCTTTGATACCATTGAAATAATATTTCTCACTTTTCAATACATTTCATAATTTTTATTAGGTTAAAATTATGAAAGATCGATTGAAATAAAATAAAATATCAAATAAATTAGCATTGTAGGCGTCAGCACAAAGTTGTGTACTTTAGGTGTTTTTAGATTACGCTGAGGTTTTATTTTCATCGAGGTTATCGTATGTAATTTCGGTAAAAGGTATAAACATTATATACATTCGTTAAATTCTCTTATTTAGTTAGGGTATAACTTAGTGATCGAGAGTTGCAAATCAGTGTTACATGGCTTCTTTGAATTACGTTGTCTTTCATTCATTTTGTATTTACATTCAAAAAATAATGTAGCGATAAAATATTTCTTTTCTGTAGCCGTGAAATCTGTACATACAGGATGGAGTTTGTATCAAAAATATATTTATATTGAATTTTGTCTTTTGAACTCCTATTGGAGCCCTACAGATATCTTACAAGAAACAACATTTTACAAAGTATTTAATAATAATGTATATACTCACCTTTGAGAAATAGCTTTGGATTATGGATTTGTTTTTAGCTCTTCTAATCATCCGTCGTTATAACCATATGTCGATACTTTTGTTACAATATTTCGTTTAACGAATTGCTAACTACCCCCCCCCCCACCTTTCAGTGCCACGCCATATCCAAATCAAATTCCTAAAATTAAATTTAGAAGAATCTAGTAATTTTAGACTTTTATAAATGACGTAATCACAGAGATACGCAGTTTTTATACGCGGAATGGTCGAAGTGGCGGTCACAATGTTGCCGATACGTTCCCGGTGTTCACAGGAATAAAGCAAAGCCCGACCCCCGAGGGGGCGGCCCGCGGCCCTTTGTAATGTGCTCAGCGTCCGTGTCTTGCGAGATCCCCGACAAACGAAATGGGAAAAGGAGCGGGCGGAGTTAACATTGCAGAAACAAATTGGATCTGGCTCGGATTCCCCTTGTGAGGCACGAGTAGAGGTAATATGGGGCGGCTGGCGCTCCGGGTAGCAGGGGAGCAGCTTTTATAAACAGTCATCATTACACTCTAAAAAACTAAAATTATAGTTGTCATCTATAATAGCGTACTACCCGTGTTCGTAGTTACAGCCGTGTGCGTATGAGAAAGGGTGTAAGCTGATTGTAGCACGACCTTCTTCTAATCTTGTTACTAAGGCTGACACGTTTCTTAGACAGGACAGTTCATTAATAACAAATTGCATTCAAGGGGCCTCTTTTTAAATGTATTGTGCGGCAGATTAAATCCTGGTTCTCATCTTAACTCTACATATATTTATTGTATTTTTAGTTACGTTTTCACTCTAGCAAAGTCAAAATACGAGTAGGTTGTATATCAATTTTTGTTTGTCTTTCTGTAACACTAAAGAAAGCATTGGTGCTCCACTTTTCCGTGAAAATGAGATCACCTACTATGATAAACCTTATACACAATATTCCATCAGTAACGGAGAACGTTTTGTCTATTTTGGTTTTTGACCTACACTTAAACGTATTGCACTAAACACTCTTATAAACAAATCATAAGATCTCAATAACCTATTATTATGAACGATGTTAGACGAAACATGTGAACATCTGTTAAGATTTAAATTACTTCCAAATATCTGTATTTATTTGTTTACATTGACCATTGTTTGGATACTTTTTCGAAGAAGTGCTTATCCCATTAAAAGTTATTAAATGATAAAATTATGATAGTAGTTTTATTAATGAGGGAGTCACTAATTTACATATACTCGTACTTCAAAAGAATGATATAGGAATGAGAAATATTTTCTTAGAAAAATAAACTTGTCTTAATATACGTTGTAGTACACAGTGTACAACCCACACAAGGAATAAATGAAAAATGGTATTTCAAAAACTAATATTGCACAGCCGAAGCACTATGTTACAGCCATGTTACCAGTTTGAGTCCACGCTGTTTAAACACCCCTCTCCAGGGGCGAATTCGGCAACCGTCCAATTTGTTTTTACAATATTACCCACGCCCGACTTCTTCCCCCGGCCGTCTTTATATTTTCACTTTACTTTTTTCGGTTTCCACTGAGAGTCCAGCGGTATTATTCTTCACGTATGAAGCGAATTTTCTCTGGGACATATTTGAAAATTAGGACGACCTCCGTTTATAGGTTTGTATTCGTGATATTTATGGTGTGCAACTTTGCTATGCGGGTTGCGTTGAGTGAATCTAATCGGTTTCATGTTACGATAATCAGTAGTAAATTCCTTCACAAGGACTGAAAATGGTGTTTTCTAGCCTCGAGATTGTGTTTCACGTTCGTAACGAGAGAAACGTCTTCGTCCGTATCATGAACCATATTTTTCATTATACTACTGATTTAAACAATTCTTATACTGGGTTTCCACCAAGAGGTCCCTATATTTAAGTTTGTGTGACGGACGTGTGAATCGCTCTACGGACCTGAAACGCAACAGTCATAATATACACGGGTGAAAAAGAAATACCCTCCAGTATCAGTTAATTCTGACACCTTTTTTAAGGGAGAGGCGGAAGAAATGCTTTATGTACACAGGTGGCCAGCCTGTAGTGTGGGACTCCCATAAAAAGCGGGGTTACCCACTAAAAAACTCCCCTACTCTTTCGGATTCTAACCTTGGACCGTTTGTCACATTACAACAAATAACTGTTTAGAACAGAATTAACTGATACTCGGGGGTATTTCTTTTGCACGTGTGTATTGTTAGGACTGTTGAGTCCCAGGTCCGTAGCGCGATCCACACGTCCACCACACCAAAAATAGGGACCTCTTTGTGGGACACCCGGTATATTCGTTAAGGTTTTGTTTGGTAATTTGGGATGGGTTAAGTGTAATGAATTTGGTGGCATAATACTGACAAAGTCCAGATCATTAATTGGCCAGGATCTCAATTATTAATAGCCCAATTAACGAAGACGACGAAGGGTCCAACGAGGAACCATATGCAATTGTCTAATGATTTGCTCAAACACCGTGTAATGCACCGGTGCCAAAACCACTGAACCGAAAAGATTGAACAACATATAACCTAACCTGAAAGAATGCAGAACCTGTTTCCGGTGGTAACTAACGCTAACCTATTCAATACTGTAAGATATTATTGCTACTATGTGTGTTTCGGTAATTTTCTATAAGTGTTTGAGCCGAAGAGGTTTTTTCGTACACAATAAAAACATCATTCTAAGTAAATTGTAATACTAAATATGGAAAACAGCTGATATTGATGAATTGATATGCATCGTGTAACGGTATGTATATGCATATAATAGTACAGTGTTGCATGTCATATGCGCACTAATGGTGTCCGACCCCTTGACGTTCGACCTGTCAAGTCGTTGTGGGTAATTGACCTATTCACCTTAATTAATTATACATTGGACACGGTTAGCTGCTGTCATGTGTCGAAATAAACAGGGATTTATAAATTTTGAATCCTAAGTGAATTCGAATAGTAATATGTTTTAGATATGGCGTTGTATTGTCCATTGCCGGAAACATTATGCACTCCATTCCCTAGAGAAAACTGTAAAAATTGGACTATAGCAAACAGAAAGATTAGTTATTTTATTGAATCCTAACGAAATTTATTAAATTTTCAAAGTTTTGTTTACAACATGTAAATTTTAAGTCACGTGTAAATTATACTGTATTTCAATTTTATATATTTTAAGCATCACAAAAGGAATATCCTGTCGCAGCATACTTGCTTACTCAGCGAATTTCCAAAACAATACAGTAATATAATAAAAATAATATATGTCAAGTTTTATCAATATATGTCAATAAATATTAGAATTACTTGCCCATTATCCATAAGATAAACATGAGAAAGAGTAAGCATGTTTGCTGCAGTGAGGAACATTGAAAGGCATTTCTAACATCAAACAATTTTTTTGACCATTTATACCAAGTTTTATAAACATCTGTACATAAATTAAAGAGTTTGCCTATTATCTATATAATTAACATGGGAAATGAATATGCAGGTTAGCTGCCATGATATACACAAAAACTTTGGTTTTTAAGCATTTGAAGCATAAGACCTCAACCACATGAAGGTAAATACAGTACCAAGTTTAATCCAAAATATTGATTGATAAGTGAACTATTAGTTTTTCTTTATACTCCATAAGATTAACACTGGAGTCCCAAAATACATAGTACTGTGTTTAGATTTCTTAATATCTTGGTAAACGTTGGAGATAGAGAACAACTTGAAATAAATTGTGTAGTTTTTGAGTTGATTCTAATAATAGAAGATAACATTTGAAATTTAAAAAAAATACAAGTGAAAACCCCACAAAACCCCATTTTTGGGGTACAAAACCTCTCCCCAAATCACCCGTTCCACTGATATGGCTCGATTACGAATTCATCTAAGTAAATGTAGGAGTTTTAGGTCTTGCCTTGAAACCTACGGTAATAGCTTCTTCCATAAGGGAAATTCGCTAGAAACCCTTAAAAATACTATTTCTAAAATAAAACAGTTTGGAGGAATCTATTTATACCAATAGAAGGTGTAGGTTCTTCCCGCTTCTCCCCCAATGGCAAAATCACGACAAACTTGATTGTTTATAGTACAGTAATAGAATTGTTTGTCGTCAAAAAAGCCCGACCACGTTTTCCTTTTTTCCGCCCTTTTAACTAAACAGCCAACGTTTGGTTATTCGTTTGGCGCACTCAAAGAGAAACCGTATGTGAGCTTTTCTTTACGCCACATGGATACAAGGTCCGTTGAATGTTTACTTGGGGTGCAAGATATTCGTTTGGGTTCCCCGCTTGTGTGTCTTTAATCTTTCAAACCGTTACATCAGTGATTTCAAAGTAGTTTGTTATTTTATGTAATTATGCATACGAGTTGAAAGTTGTATGTACTTCCTTTTGGGATTTAGCTTAGATCACGGATATGTCTACAGGCAATATTTTCAGTTCCTCCAAACAGCTGTCCTTAAAACCATATGACGTCACTTCTATTTATAATTATGGTTTGTCAGATCGCCAATATTCCTCTCTCTAGCGCTAAGACATACACATGTCAAAGGTTTGTGTGATAAAAAGTATAATGTAAGTTGTACATTAAGTAATGATCTTATCGGATTCTTTATCTCAATATAATTTTTTGTTTATATTTGTAATTTGTATGGTCTACCACAATATCGATCATTCTCATTTGCCGGTATAGTATGCTGTTTTGATTTTCCCGAGCATATTGTTTAAGATTCTATTTTAAACTTGAAAATAATGACGGAAACTTTAAGAACGTGTGTTCGTTAATTTATTTATCAGATATTCACCAAATAGAGCATAACTACGCACTATGTAATTTATAAACCAACTAGCCAAAGTACCCGTTCTTCGCACGGGCTAAAAAGGCTGAAAGGTGTAGGCTCTACTGATACATTTAAGGTATTGATAATTAATTCTTCATTGTTTACAAAATGACAAAACAGGAGTGTCTACAACATTTCAAAGTAACATATGTCAAATATTGGGAGAAGATAAGGATTAATGTAATAGAGACAGTCGTCGGAAAAAAAACTTAAAATCTACCATTCCGCTATTTCAAATAATTCACTAATTTCGATCCAGCAGTTTATCTGAAAAATCAACTTTATTTCTTCTTCTTCCCGAACTGTCAAAATATAGTGCAAACGGATGTTGTCATTAGAAAATGTAAACATTGAAACCTAGGACGGTCACGGCAGCTCTTTCTTCTTTTTCTCCTTCTTCTCGAACTGTCAAATTTTAGTATTCACAGCTGTTGACATTCAAGTAATTTTATGTTTTCATTCTCTAAAAATGTAAACATTGAAACTTAAGACGTTCACAGGGCGTAGCCCGAGAGGATTTTAAGGAAATGAGTATGCCTATGTGTTGCATGAGTTTAAGATCTACCTTTGTGTAAAATTTCAAACCGGTCGGTTCAGTATTTTTCGTATTTACTTGCCACAACAAACCTACAAACAAACATACTGAAACCACCTCTTCTTTATAATATTATAGATTAATCTTTGTACACATTGACACAGTCAATGCTGCGAATTAACCAATGCACTATATATAGCTGAAATGTCTAATAACAGCTGATCGATCAGCTGTTTCAGTTGGTAGTTTTCAATAGCGGATATAACGGGTGAAATTACACGCAGGTTACAGTTAATGTGCAAACAACAGTAAAACCGAACTGCCGCTGCCAGTTCCCGACCAGTAACCGTAAAGTTAGCGGCAAATTAACGGACATAACTCTAATTCAAATTAGCATAATTGTACTTCGATGTAATTGGGAATAATAAGTTTAAATAAGTATAACTTTTGTCGCGTAAAAGGTTGGATTGTGTGTGATGTAACTTCTGGTGTTAAATAATCTATAATATTATAAAGAAGAGGTGGTTTCTGTATGTTTGTTTGTGGGTTTGTGTGTTTGTGGGTTTGTTGTGGCAAGTGAATGCGAAAAATACTGAACCGACCGGTTTGAAATTTTACAGAAAAGTTGATCTTAAACTCATGCAACACATAGGCATACTCATTTCCTTAAAATCCTCTCGGGCTACGCCCTGTGAACGTCCTAAGTTTCAATGTTTACATTTTTAGAGAATAAAAACATAAAATTACTTGAATGTCAACAGCTGTGAATACTAAAATTTGATAGTTCGAGAAGAAGGAGAAGAAGAAGAAGAAAGAGCTGCCGTGACCGTCCTAGGTTTCAATGTTTACATTTTATAATGACAACATCCGTTTGCACTATATTTTGACAGTTCGGGAAGAAGAAGAAATAAAGTTGATTGTTCAGATAAACTGCTGGATCGAAATTAGTGAATTATTTGAAATAGCGGAATGGTAGATTTTAAGTTTTTTCCGACGACTGTCTCTATTACATTAATCCTTATCCTCTCCCAATATTTGACATAATGTTACTTTGAAATGTTGTAGACATTCCTGTTTTGTCATTTTGTAAACAATGAAGAGCCTACACCTTTCAACCTTTTTAGCCCGTGCGAAGAACGGATACTTTGGCTAGTAATTAATAAGTTCATTATGATATGATTGGTTTTAGTCTGTTTTTCATTTGTAATTTTAATTCTTTGTTTGAAATTCATTATTGGTGATGGTGGATTTGTGTTATATGGATTTTTATCGCGGACATTTTCTATCACGATTTTATGTAAAATAAAGTTTCACGACGTGACGGGATCTGGAATCTGATTCCGTCCTCAGGTCAACTAATATTAAAAACATAATACAATTAACACAAAATCCGGACTAAGCCGGTATAAAGCTGAAAACACAAAAGTTTAAAGCACTCAAAAAACTTACAAACCGTTTGTCTCCGCTGTTTAAATCCGGCTTAGTCCAGATTTTGTGTTAATTGTATTATGTTTGAGATATTAGTTCACCTGAGTACAAGATCACATTTAAGATCCCGAAACTTTGTTTTACATAAAATCGTGATAGAAAATGTCCGCAATAAAAATCTGAATAACATGTAATTTTAATTGTTCCTTGTAAAAAATGTGTCTCAGATTAGATCAGTGCACTGGATAATCGTCTTATCGTTTTAACGCTTTAATTGTCAAGGATCTCAAATGTTTGAATTTAAATGTGCATATTTCCAATTGACTTTGAATTAAAGGAAGTTTAAATTGTCAGAAGTTTGAATTGTATAGCGTTATTAAAATTCGAATCATATAGGTTCAAATTCGGTAGTTTAAACTGTAGAGGTTCAGTAAGAATAAAAGTCTAACTATACTTGTACTCCTTTGAATTGTTTCTTAAAAATCTACAAGAGATTAAAATAACCACGGAAGGACACTAAAAGTTTAACCAACTGTCGAACAACACGAAAACTGTAACTATTGATTTTTATAACTTTATTTAACTTTTTATACTTTTGATGTTGCGACGGAGCAAAAAAAAAACAAATCCAGTTACAATCCGATCATTGATGAATTTCAAAAAAGCACTGTTTAACATTTGGATTGGCTCGTTTAAAAGATTTGAACTTTAGAGGCATATGGAAGCCGACTTCGAATTTTAGAGGGAATTTCGATTTAAAAGAACACAATTCCAATTGTAGAGGCAAAATTTTGCGTCAAGCATAATTCAACCATTTGGAATATATTTTTATATTAGAAAGTTATCTCAAGAGACAAAAATTACGAACTGTACAGGTTTTCGATTTATCGAGGTTCTACTGTACTTGTGTGTATTAAATGGGGTAAAACTGGAATATTTGCTGCTATTAATAAGATGGCTGTTATTTAGATTTTTACTACGGACATTTTCAATCCCAATTTTAAGTAAAACGACATTTCGGGATATGGAATCTGATCCCATCCTTAGACGAACTAGTACCTAAAACACAACACGATAACATAAATCCATCATCACTAATGATTCGTTTAAAACAAAGAAGATGACTGTTGTATGGACAAAACTGGGGTCAAAAACGATAAATTAAGTTAATACACTCGTCTTAAACTTAGCTGAAAGTTTTATCGCTACCGTTTTATCCACTTCGTGAAAATAGTTATAAAAATGTAAATTGAATTTAACCCGTTTGTCGTGAAATATTATGAGAGCGAGGTCTCGTGTGTGTAAACCCTAAAGGCGGGTTCGGGTCGGTGTGCGGTTGTACAATAATTACCCAGTCTTATCTCACTTCCGCCTTATAAACAGTTGCCTCCTGCCTTGCATTCTTTTTCACGTATTGTTTTACTAGGGTTAAACGTTATATTCCGTTTCGATTTCAGCTGTTATTACTTTTGTAGTTGTCGCCTTTGTTAGTTTCTAAAACGTAGTTTTTGCTAAAATAAGAGGTTGGTTTCGGTAAGTCCTTTTTCAATTTTTACTATGTTTCATAGTTCTATTTTCTCTTACTGGTCCACTCACATTAAATGTAATAATATCAACTTCAAAATTTAAGTGTTATATCATTGTATGTTAAACTTCTTTTAACTTTAAGTAGATGCACACTGCACAGAAATTAAACGAAAATCGCTACACGTATTCAAATAACATATTTTTAGAATTTTACACAAGGTTTTATTTGTATTTTCTTGTTCTTGATTTCGATTTGAATACATTTTTACATGCAAATGACTTTGCAAATAAGCGTATCTATGTTTAATAACGTATGTTTACCGTGGGTTAAACACATAATATTAAGTCCAAAATTGTGTACAAAAAATTTAATCATTTAATTATCTTTGAAACAATACATTTGCTCAATTCAGAAAAGCTGTGTCAATCCCCGAAATGTAAATCAAATATTAAATCTTGTTTAAAATAAGAAGAGCTTCCAGATTCAATTTAAAACCCTTCTCAGAGAAGGATTATCTCACAAAGAAACAAAACAGTTTCAATCTGTAAGTAGACACTCGCCCTAATAGAGGAATAAACAATTCATTCTTTAACGCTCGAGGTTTGAGTTCTCTGATAACTAATTTATAAAGCCTTTAAATCTTTAGCGATTTCCCCGGAGGTGGGCTGAGCCGTTCTCGACCTTTTATTGGTTCTAGCTCTCCATTTATGGCAAATGTCGACTTTATTTTCCAACCGTTTTTCTTATCGGGATGATTTTCAATTCGATTTCTTTGGGGTGTGCTGGATATAATCGGTTAAAGTGTTGAAAAACTGGCAGTATTTGTAAAACGAGAAAATCCGATACGGTAAGTCGAAGGTTGCAGGAATCGTTTAACGCTAAAACGGTACCTTGGATTGGGTTGGGCCAAGTTTTAGTACTGATAAAACCCGATTGGTCGAAAGAGAACTGACGTAGGCTGGATAATGAGTCTGTTATGAGACCTACCTTTGCTCGTATAGCCTTAAAGATAATGATAATGCTACGTATACTTCCAAATTCGTATCGCTCTTCTCTAATGATTTTATTCAAAAACAAGTATTTAGAACTGTACTGGGTTAAATAACATGTTGTTACGAAGCAAGATAAAGTATACCACTTTTGAAAATTAGTACAGATCGTTCAGGGGTAACGCTCTGGCCCCGTTATTAAAAGTTTGCTGGGTGAAACCAGTGGCGGTGCTCCTGTCAGATCATGAGCGGTCACTTCGAACTATCCTCTATGAATCTGGCCACCACGATTCACTGTCTCTGTAAATAACTCTGTCTCATTCTCATCTCTGTTCTCTCATTCTCTGTTTTTAAATAACTGTCAAGATCTATGGCGATCGGAAGTTGCTGTTAAAAATCAACCGTTACATGATTTACAAAAGTGAGATTAATTTCTATCTATCTAACAAGTTATATTGTACAGTGATAGTATCGGAGTAGGTATTTCGATGCGTAATACAATATAGTTCAAATCACTTATAAAATATACAGAGTAATACAGTTAAAAAAATGTACATTATGAGTACTATTTAAGACAATAATTATTTATTGATGGTTTTTGGTAGGATAGTTTCAATCAGTGTTTCACATTCTATACTGGAGACATTCAAAAATAATTGATGGATTACATTTATTGTTTGAACCTTATTTCATCTCATAAGTTCACGATTAACGATTTATGGATTTTTTTACAAGTAATCCAATAAAATTAAAATCACTTTTATAAACAGCTGGAGTTTTCAACGATAGTATACATCAATTTGTAACATATTTTACTAACAATTATTTATGAATTTTGACAAGTTAGTATTTTCAATTTAACTCTCTGCGTTGATGGGCACATTAATTGTTCAATTACAACTGGAAAGCTTATTAATGCAGTATACGAGTAACGGAGGACTCAGTGGCTTGTTAAGTCTCCGGTAATAAGGAAGCAGCGGCCGCTCGGGAGCCGTTAGCCCATTAAATGGCGGGAAAATGGCCGGTGGTCAGAGGCCCATTTGGAGCGCTCTCGGCCCTAACTGCACAACTTTTGAATCCCACCGTCCCCGAAACCGCCTTTATTACGATACTTACGGTATGGCCGTGATTTAGATTGACCGCCGGCTCCTTTGCGTTTAGGTATACACAATCCAGATTTTAGATGTATTTTTAAAAAGGGTCTTTTTTGGTTCATTTAATAGGAGTACCTGGTGACCGAGCTTTGCTAGGATAGAATAAGACATGTTTTTACAAGTTAATTAGCAAAATTAAAACAAATTTACTGCCCAATGAAAACATTTATGTGGTTGAAATAAAACCGATTTAATACACCATAATTAATATAGCACTGAAGAAAAAGTATCGCTCCTGGTGGGAATGGAACTCGTGGCCTATAGTTCTTGAGGCCGACACGCTACAACTCGGCTACGACGTTAGTCAATTGAGCGATGCCGTTTAACGTCTTTTAGCCAAAGCCGATCATTTACTGTTTAATTATCCATACCGTTATTATTAGCCTGTGATCAACTGATTTTGTTATAAACGGAATGAGGATAGAAAAGCAAAAGAGAAATTTAATTTACATCAATTAATTGGTTTGTTACAGTGGCCTCAAGCAATACAACGAATACGTTTTCTATCAAAACACGGAAGATTTTGGAAATACTTTTTTCTGCTTTTATTTCGCACAGCTATGTTATCCTTAAGTTTTTACAAATTGTTTAGTAACCTGATAATTTTGCATTTATTTAATTCATAAAATAAATATTAATGCATAACCTCTATATTGTTCCCCGCAGTCTTCAATCAAGAACTGTCAAACGGTTATAAACAGCTGTTTTGGTTTGTATTGTTTACATTTTATTCTCCATAAGCGTAATGTTAAATTTTTAGATTTTAAACTTAATATTACAAGAAAACACGAATTTTCCTGGACATTAGACCTATCTAGAACTTATTTTCTACTCGGAAATTAGTTATTTCCAAAATTTAAAGAAATTCCTCGGCGCCGTTTTCGAGATCCGTGTGCAAATATATATACAAACCTTGCTCGTATTATAGTATTGGATTATCTCCAAACTATCAAAATGTATACAGTAACTGGCTGGATGGTGTAGTGGTTATAATTCCCGCCTGCGACACTGAAGGTCGCCGGATCGAATCCCGCAAGGGTCGAATCTGGACCCAGACGCACATTTTTCATTAGGCCATTAATTAATTATGCTTCATAACAACAGGATTACGTTGGGCAGTAACAAGACCGTGATTGGACCGTTCCCCGTCAAAATGTTAAAAAATGCCTTTGGCGTAGAAATACACAAAATGCGAGAACATTTTGAATTTTCACTGAACAATTTTAGTTTTTTAGTTTCACATCATTTAAACATTTTATTTTAACTCTTTTCTTGTATCACTATTATTAATTTTATGTTTTTAGTTCATTTTAGTTTCATGTTGCCACGTAATTCGTAGCATTACATTTGTTTCTTAAAAAATCATTTCCAAACTAGCAAAATGTGAGAACAGTTTTAATATTGATTTTCATTTTAACTCATTTGTTATATTACTATTATTTATTTTATGTGTTTTGGTTCTTTTTAGTTTCATGTAGCTTGTACTTCTGATATTGATTTTTCTTTATATTTTACAGGTAAGTCCAGGCTGATGGTGTAACCAGCGACTATTGTAAGTCGATATTCTTCAATTCATAACTAGGCAACTGTCGAAAAGATTTAATTTCTCCATTATGTGGACATGTGGGTCAACAAACTTTCTTGTTTATATCGTTGTTGAAGTTTGGTAAATTAATAGTTCAATAAGAAAAAGTAGACCTAAAGCGTTATAATGTAAAAGGTGTCTTACGGTTTGTGGATGAACAGATAGGAGTTTAAAATACTGTTTGTAAATAATTAAGCTAATCAATTTATCAGCACAGTAGCTCAGAGGTGATGCGCTTACCAGTAAGTCAATGGTAGCTGGATCGAAACCAGTAACCTGTGACCTTTGTAAGATTATTAGTTACTTAGTCAATTAATGCAATTAATCCCTCATATTCACCTAGACTTGTGCAATTACTATTTTTAAACACATTGGCTACGAAACAAATTCACAATATCCTTGTAAGAATGCTAACTTTGTATTTCTAACTTTTACCATCCTTTACATATAGAATGATCAATTGTGAAGCCAGAATGGCCTATGAAACCAATATCACACCTTAGCTACTATTTGAAACTCAAGCATGTATCCTTCCGCGCGCACCCAGGAACTGTCATCTGCGCTGACTCGAGTTCGTATGCCTTTTGAATCACTTGTATAATTTCGCAAACATATATTTTCGGCTATACATAGCTTTTATAACGTAAATAAAACACAATTTTTTCAATGAATAAAATGATGCTACCGAGGAGGGTTAGTGTTGTAGTCAGGTTCTTCATCCTCTAACTCGTCTGTGTCTGAGGCAAGGTCATCAAAGGCCACGCCCGGTTTGTCTGGCTCTTCGTCATCGTCGGACGATTGGATAATCATCCATTAAGGAATGTTTGGACGGGAATAACGTGAATTAAATTAGAGAATTGGAATTAAATCCACTGTCGAAAAACACAATTTCACAATAATGCACACAAATATATTAAAAATGGTAGGAGACAAAAACGAACATGTATTTTACAAAACTGCGATATATACCGAAGAACGGTAGCAACACGCTCGACTTAGCCAAAGTGCTAAGCTATAAAAAGATAATAATAGGGAGGCAGGCTAAGCTATAAAAAGATAATAATAGGGAGGCAGGGATCCCTGCCACGTGTTAAAAACTGGGGTGTAGGACTTTTGGCAACCTCGCCTATCCCATTCGTCATCGCAGAGGGCTATAAAAGTGTCACAACCCGTGGTGCGGACTTTTGGCAACCGCTGTTCTCCCTGGTGGGGATTTCCGGGATTTCGTTCTTGCCGGGCAGGGTTGAGGGTGAGGGAGAAAGCGCGCTCGAGAAGGGCGAGAGGGGAGGCGGCGGGCGAAGAATAACAAAGCACAACGCCTGTACCAGATTCCTTTCAAGTGTGTGATTACTAACCGTCTAAGTACTGTCTGTTGTTAAGTTTGAACTATGTTTAGAGGTACAATATTATGAATTGTATTGGTCTTATTTTTAAACCCATACTTAACTTCTTGAGGAAAGAATTAACGATTTATATTTCTTTGAAATCAGATAAGACTTGTAACTTTTAATTTATAATCTATATAAAGAAGTTTGAATATAAAGTTTATGAATGAAGTTGCATGAACATGAAGTTTATTATTATTTAGGACTTTGTATAAACAATTTCTGTTGACAATATCGTAACACTTCAACAGTTGACCATATTGACCTATAATTGTTGGTGTTGTCTTGTCTTTTGTATCATTGTCTTTCAAACATTCTACTTGGAAAATCCAATTCCATCTAGCCGTACATCCTGTAACGTCCATTGTGAAAATAATGGTATTAGTTCAAAGGACTTGGCTCATTCATAGCCGGTTCCCCGTAGTCGTGAATAGCCTGCCTTTCCGGGGCGAGGGAGGGACTTTAAGGGATAAGAGTGATATATTGTGGGATTAAATAACGAGGCAGGGATTTTCAGAGAGAAAAGGGAGAATTTTAGGGATGAAACTGAGGTTGCCAAAAGGCCGCTGTCGAGGGCTAATTAGGGTTCCGACCCTCAGTGGGGGCTGGGCGGTTGCCAAAAATCCGTTTCCCTAAAAACTGTCCGTCTCCAGACTAGTGACGTCGGAAGTCGTTTTGAATTTAAATTTTCAACGGTCACGCCTAGAAAGCCTGTGCATGTGTAACTCACGCCGCTTCAGTAATCACCTAGCGATTGACAGTTGAGGCTAAAAAAATATTAATCGTCATTAACGCTTATAAAACGTCGTGAAAAGTAATCCTTAACGTTATAAAAACCCAACTTTAATCCAATAAACAGAGCAGAGTGTTTCTTTTATTCAAAACAAAAGCTTTTTGCCCGACGCGGAGTTCCTTATTAAATAAACATTCTCGAGATGAGTCGTGTTAAAAAGTACTCAGAAAAACCGGGCGACACTAAGACCTCCCCTCCCCCTCCACCGCCGGCCGAGTTAAAAATCACGAATACTCCGAGATTGCGGCGAAGCCGGAGATTGAAAAGAATAAGTTATAAAACAAGAAGTTATTGAAAAGAAGTTATCAAAGTTGCGCTCTGGGAGTTTTGGGCGTTGATTAGGACAACTTCCACTGGAGTGCGCTTCCGTCGCCGTGTTCACCGCTGAACAAGCCTCCACAATTGAATTCGCTTACTACCAATGCATTAACCTTTTTTGTATTTTCTACAGTATAGTTTTTATTGTATTTTGAGATTGTTGCTTAATCTTTTAAATTATGTACTGTAATTACTAAAATGCTAGAACAGATTTTGGACGTGAATCTTTCATCCGTTCTATTTTTAACATTTTACGGTGAAAAACATTACCGAGGTCTATGGTGAATTAAGACCATGTTATTTTTTCTTCTATCCCAATCCAACAATAGTCGTTAAAATTTTATATATAATAAAATGAATTATATTATATATAAAAAATATATGTTTTCTGTTACACGATAACTCTCAAAAATGGTCCGATCGAGACCAAATTTGGTAGAGACGTGTATTTACAATGCTCGACGAGTTCGTAAACCAGACATATCGGTCAATGGGAACGGGTAGTTGTTTTGTACCCCAAAATGGGTTTTTTGCGTCACATTAATTTTTTAAAAAACTCTAATTTTATAATATAAACCATTGGAATCAGCTTAAAAAACTACACAATTAAGTTCCTTAAAGTTTTCTCTATCTCCAACGGTTACCGAGATATTAAAAAATCTAACACAGTACGTTGTATTGTCTCCAATGTTAATTATGGAGGATAGGAAAAATTAATATTTCCCATATTAATCAATATTTTTTTATGAAACATATTTAGCTTCATGTGTTGAGATCTATCTTTTAATTAAAAATCATAGTTTTTTTTGTGTTTATCATGGCAGCAAACCTGCTACTCTTTTCCCATATTAATCATATAGGGAATAGGCAAACTCCTTATATATGACATGTTGATGAAACTTGTATAATTGTTAAAATAAAAATTATTTTTGGTATAAATGACTTCAGTGTTCCTCACAGTGTTCAACCGTCACACTCTTTCCCATGTTAATCTTATAGAATGCAAATAATTTTTTTATACAGATTTTTTATTAAAATTTAATTTTTAATTATTATTGATTTGGAAATTGCTGAGTACAGATCTGCTGCATGTTTATTTTAATATGAACTGTCCATCGTCGTTGGTCTAGGCCTATACGGTGAATTTAATACTGAGGTGACGGAGCGGCGTGAAACGTTTAGTTAAGGCTAGCCAGAGATGACCGATACCTCAAGATCCGACAGGAGTCGATCCAGCAACCTTTGACTTAACTGAGCAAGTGCGTTACCCATGAGCTATCATACCGGCATTTTCTTACAAAAAAATGCTATTTATTATAGGTAACTAAGATAAGATTATTGGAATGGCGACCATACCACAATTTAGGTATTTCAAGCCAATAATGAATGAGGATTGAGTGTAAGATTATTGTGGCGCGATCTTGTAGTCTTGTTACTGACTAAGGCATGTACCTTAAACAGGACTGTTAATTAATAGCCCAACAGCCGATGGCAACCAAGAGACCTACAGTTTAACGTGAAATCCGAACCACGACCTCTGAATAACGAATTAATCTCTCATAATTATGAGGAAAACTCTTTGCGGATTAACGTAGAATTCAATAGTGCGGACTTCACATAAGAAAACACAACACCTCACAACTATCCGACACATGTCATCATCCTTAAGCTACTTTCATGTAATTATTACAAAAATGGTTGTACAACGCTGGTACTTCCAAGTGATTTCAGAGTCGGTAATTAAATATATGACCTCGAGTTCGAACCTCGGAGGGTGTTAATTTTTAAGTATTTAAACCTCAAGTTGTACCAGTAACAAGGTGTGATATACACATAGTCTTATTTTATCGAACTTGAAAATCTGAACTCTTTTAATTCTCCAATTTCGGAAAAACTTGGCAAATTAGATAGTTTTCCACCATATTTTGACCCTGAACTGCAGTTAGGTCGATGCGTGTTCCCATATATGCACATAAATCTACGTCACCTTGTTTCATAATTGGCTTATCGGATAAGACGCGGCTGAACACATCTGTCACTAACACAATAGTGTCACCGTGTTTACCGTCAGTAACTACTTAGTGGGTAGAAGGTTTCTAAAATGGCATCTTTCAGACATTACAATAAATTTAATTTTTAATTGTATATATTGTATTTTGTGTAACGTATGTGAAATAAGGTAATGCACGTACATGTTAATGTTAACCTGCAACAAAAACCTATTACGATTGCCGACATATTTTACCAAGCAACCTTACTTCATTTCCTAAAAAACCCAACTTCTGATAGTTTTGGGCTTAAGTACTGTGTGGTGAATTAAAGACAGCGAGGTACAGTAGCGGCATTGGTTACATAGTCCAGCCAGAGGCGACTGCTCGAGATATGACAGGAGTCTCCAGCCTCTGGTATTTACCCAGCAACTCTTGATTTACTGTACCGGAGGGTTAATCCTGAACTACTGTGCCGATAATAATTTTATTTAGAACAATGTTGAGGTTCAAGATAAATTTATTAATTTTCGTGGCTGCAGTACGAAATAGTAATTTAAATTAGGTGCCTTTTTTGTGTTGCGGTTCATGTATAGAGTCGTTACAACCCTTAAAATCACCTGTATAGAAACATTACTGTATTTGTGTGGGTAAGATTCATAATAAGGAACCGTGGGAAAAGGAATTTGTTGCATAAAAAACTAACACATAACTAAAAACAGGAATGAGGTTGTATTGAATTAAAACTATAAGGATGCTCCGATAAAGCAATAATTAATTTTGGAATGGGATTGATGAACGAAAATTAATACACAAGGATTATTACTAGGAATTTGTATTGTTTCAATAGGTACAAACATATTAAAAAATATATTTGTTATAGTTTTTATGGATTAATTTTTAAAAAAGCCTTTCTGCAATAAGGCAAATTTCTATTTCAGACCAAGCTCGTGATTGTTATTAACATTATCGACACTGTGTTCAACGTAAACCGAGCCTGTTGCGGTTTAACCTCTCTAGGCCTAACCGAACCATCGGCATCGGATCATCAATAATTCGTGCAGAGATTCAAACATTTACATGGATAATATCGGTGCTGCCGTGACAATTCCCTTGTCAGCTGAGTAAAGCAGATTCCCCTGTATGTGTCTGTGTATTGAATAGGTATCTAATACAGCCCATAATACTGATCAGTGAATCAATATGTTCAGGGCGTTTTGGTGACGTGTTTTTTACTATAAATCTGTCTCCTCGGACAGGAAAATGTATCATGTGAGGTGATCAATTAATAGTTTAACAGCCAATGACGTTGAAGTTAAGTGTCTGCATCAGTGGTAGCCATCTTGGATTTTAGTCCCGTAAGAGCAATGTTAAATTCTGGCGCCTATATCTCCTTGACCTATTGTCATAAATTAACGGAAGAGGTGTCAAATGAAAGGTATTACAGTCCTCCAGGGCACCACCTTACAGAAGTTCTTTCTTTCGCTCTCAATAAAAAAATAATGATTTATTTTGTAAAATATTCTTGTTTTTTCCTGTATTTTTGTTTTTCTGCCTCAAAGGTGGCTCGCGTCCTACTTGAATGGCAGGTTCCAGTGTGTGCAAATTGAAGACGCAATATCCCAGAAAGAAGAGATGGTGCAAGGTGTCCCTCAGGGATCCATCTTAGGACCTGTTCTATTTTTGTTGTATGTAAACCAAACTGGTTCATCAATTCAGAATGGAGAAGTGATCCAGTACGCAGATGACACTACCATCTGCTTCAAATCCCTTTCGAAACAAGATTTGGAAATTAAAGCATTCATTGACCTCAACTCGTGCATTCAAATGTTTTCCAAAATAAATCTGAGAACAAACAACTCTAAATCAAAAGTAATGGAATTTTGCCTTCGGCAGCGGGAATCAAACCTGCCTCTTGCAGTAATGGTGGATGAAGACCTCCTAGAGGAAACTGATTCCACAAAGTTTTTGGGAATGCACATTGACAAAGGTCTTACCTGGGAAGACCATGTAGATTACGTATGTGCCAGAGTCTCTTCTGGTATTTTTGCACTGCGTAATTTATCAAAATTTTGCTCCCAGGAAGTACTGCTCATGGCCTATTTTGGCCTTATCTACCCCCACATTTCTTATGGAATATGTGTCTGGGGTGGCTGCGCGAATCACAGACTTGAGAGGGTCTTTCGATTGCAGAAAAAGGCAGTAAGAATCATTTCAAAATTGAAACCAAGGGAATCATGTAGAGACGCTTTTAGGGAGCTTGGAATACTAACGCTGCCCTGCCTCTACGTTTTCGAAGTGGCTGTCTACTGTAAATACAAATGCTCGCTTGTCCAAAACAGTGACATCCACTCTCACTATACGAGGGGCAGGGCCAATCTCAGAGTGCAACAACATAGAACTGCGGCATTTGAGCGTTTGCCTTCTCAGTTCGGCATCAAAATTCTTAACAAGCTCCCGGAAGGCGTCAAACATGCGCGAAATCAAAATCTATTCAAAACCCGTTTGAAGAACCTTCTAGTGTCAAACGTTCTGTACTCGGTTGAGGAGTTCATGATGAGTCGCTGGGATAACTAAAATTTTAGGAGTTACCGCGAATGGAAATTCGGTACAGATGGGGTGTTAAAGGTGCAGTGCAAAGGTGTTTCTGGTACGATTGGGAGGTGAAACGCAACGACTGACTGAATGAATGAATGAATGAATGAATGAATGAATGAATGAAATGTTGGACTGATAATTCACTGATTATATTATTAATTGTATAATTACTTGACGATTGCAATGCAATTTATTATTGTCATTTAAATAAAGATTATTATTTTTATTATTATAGTTAAGTGTCTGCATCAGTGGTAGCCATCTTGGATTTTAGTCCCGTAAGAGCAATGTTAAATTCTGGCGCCTATATCTCCTTGACCTATTGTCATAAATTAACGGAAGAGGTGTCAAATGAAAGGTATTACAGTCCTCCAGGGCACCACCTTACAGAAGTTCTTTCTTTCGCTCTCAATAAAAAAATAATGATTTATTTTGTAAAATATTCTTGTTTTTTCCTGTATTTTTGTTTTTATATCAAGTTCAATTTTTGAACATATTAAAAGGTCATGCCCTTGAGCCACATCTCATCAATGTACTTCCAAAGTTTTACATTGATATTTTGATAATTAACGCCACTACAGACGCCAAAGTGAAGGTATGTTCCGCCAGAATTTAACATTGCTCTTACGGGACTAAAATTCAAGACGGCTACCACTGATGCAGACTTAACGTGGGATCCGAACCACTTTTTCCTCAGAATTACGAACTGGTATAATTAATTTTATTCGATATGACTATGCTCATTCCTAAGTATAATACCAAACGTAGATAAATCGTTTCAGGTTGTTAAAATAGTCCTAAACACTCTGATGTAGGAAACTATAAAAGACCTCACGGTAGTAAAGTAATTGTTGAGATTCAATCCACTGAGTACTTTTATAGAAAAGCAATCTATATAAATAAAATAACAGTTTTATTTTTAACTTATTTTCATTATTCTATACATTTTGGGGAAGGGTTTTCTTTACGTGAAACTGACCCACACAAAAAAAAATTAATGAACACTCAAAAATCCTGTTTTGGTAAAAAATATTACATATTTTTCCCCAATTTTTACGGAACATAAGTGGCTATTTCGTAATTATATTATATTGAATTGAGTTGTCTTTACGTGTAATTGACGTTAACCCATTGGCGAAGATTGACGGATATTGCCCGTCATTACTAAATAGAGGACAAGTCATGATAAAACGTTTCTAATTTCATCTAATTGTGAATTAACGCTAAAACTGAGCTGATACATTTTCTTTTTATTTATTTGTTTCAGATTTCAGATTTATATTTTGTCATGATAAAATTGTATTTTTTTATACTTAATCACAAATATTAAATATTTCAAACCTAGTCCGAGTCAATAGAATTGATGCTGTGTACAGTAGAGAGGTAAGTGGCACGTTCGTAGATAAAGCACTCAAAGTAATAAGATTTGAAGTAGGGTAAGCGACCAGATGTTTGTCGAATGGTAGGTCGATGACTATCAAAGTTTGGCGAGTCGCCCGACGCCGCTCTCAAAACACGCCCTCCCCCCAACCACCCACAACCTCCCTCCCCTCCAATTCTTCCTGATCCTGGCCTGTGGTCGTTCTTGTTCGTCCTGTTGATCATTTTCAAGTGCAAGTGTTTGCGGGAAATACAATCACTCTGCAATTTCGTTATTCCTACATGATATGAATAATGTGATACCTGTGAATTTAGTTTCAAATCCATTACGCTGTGTAATGATGTTTAACATACTCGTTACTTGACTCTCCACCACTGCTGGTGTGACACTTAGATAAAAAGTTGGATAAATAACTTTATTGCTTGCTGAAAGTATCTGTTTTATTTAATGGCCAGTAAGTCGAAGATTTCTGGATCGAAACCAGTGGTCGGTGACTCCTGTCAGATCATGTGCGGTCATCTCTAGCTAGCCTATACTGCCTATACTGCTAAGGTACTTAGCTGTCTTTAATTTACTGCACAGGCTCTAGGCTTAGGAAAGTGAGTAATTATAGAAAATTGATCGTTGTTTAATAGGGTCTATTTAAATTTTCCAAATTGTATTTGAAATGCCTGTTAAATGTTTTGTGAATCTAAAAAAAATGTTTTATTGTAATTTTGTTTCTTTCAAACAAAACTTTAATGAAACCATCAATTGATTATACATAAAATGATTTTGGAAATACTCTTTAGAACTCTTTGAACAGAAACGTGTAACTTTTGAAATTTATCTGTGAAATGTCTCCAATAATTAAAGTAGAGTCAAGTTATCTGTCTGCTCTCCCAACTTCTTCGGCCAATTACAACAATCGTGTGTGAAAAGCTGGGACTTTCCCTTGATTTGAACTTTGCTCAAAGCCAACGACCACTCACAACTATTGAGTTTATTTTTATTCGTGGTTATTTTCGTTACTGAACTAATGAGTCTTATAATCCTTCGGTCGAAATGTATTTTTTGTGTGTTAATTGTTTGTTGTCGTTTTTATTTCTACAGATATTTTGTTTTACCAATAGAGATAAAAGTCTATGTAAGTTCTAAAAAGGGAATTTAATAGTTTTACCTTATTTATCCTAATACATTGCTCATTCTATCCTAACACAAAATACAATTAGTTTAATAAACAAGCCCCAAAATGTTCGTTACAAATTAAAAATAGTGATCAAAAGAAGTAGTAGTTAAACTTTTTTTCTACTCTTTGAAATGAAAACCAGGCTCAAATTGATTGTAATTATATCTTTATGTTACGACTAGCAGCAAGCCCGTCCTTTGTACGGGTTGTAGGATTCAGTTTAAAGAAGGAAGATCATGATACCAAAATGTAAACCTAAATCCTAAACAAATCAATACAAAGAAAATAAATCCATACCAAGCTTTATTATTATTAGTTATACGTTAAAATAACTTGTTAATATAGTATGATTTCGAATTGGGTTTAAATCAATGACCAATATAAACTATTGATTATTACAAGTAGGCTATTCATTTAAAACCAAAGCAAAATGCGACGAATATTGCGTAAAAATTGGGGTTTTAAATTATCTTTATTTACTTTTCAAGGGTCGGTGGGCAATTTTAAGCCTTCCCCTTCCTCTGGAATGAAGATAATGTATGAAATAAGTTTCATTGTTATCAGTTCTCCCGTTTTTTTTTCTAGAAGACGGTATAAAATGCCTCCTGGAGCGTCACAGACAAAACGACAAACATACAAAAATTGAGATAAGACCCGTTTCTGCTTCTTTAACGCATGAAAAGTAAAAATAACTAAAAAATGAATAATTCTGAGCAATGTACAGACAAAACTCTAATTTTATTTATATAGATAGAGAGAGTCTCAGTTAGTTGACTTTGGTGTGGAAATATTAATCTGGACAAAAGCATCTGATGTCAAACACGGGTAAGGCCAGAGAGGGGCAGGAATATGGTGCATCAGTCGACCTGGACACGAGAGGAGAGTATATTTGAGCTGCGATATGAACATAGGCTTTGCCCAATCAGAGACGAGCGATCATTTAGGCATTAACATCGCTAATGAGATTGCCTAAGTTTGAGTAAATGAAAGCTCTTCACGTTTTCTCTCAGTACTGAAAATCAAAGTGGATTTTATAACTTTTCTAACTCTTATGATTCATAAATTGCATTTTATTGAGCATCTCTTAGTTTTTAAACATTGATTTACAGAACATAAACATAATAAATAAAAAATACAAACAATAGCAGAGATAATTGAAGATCGTTACAAATCAAAACAGCTGAGAAAAAAACAGTTATGCTGGCCTTAAAAATAATTCTCGAATTTTTTAACCGAGTTTGCTGTATGATCTTTAAGTTCAGTGGGGAGATCATTATACAGCTATCAAGCGCTCACTTTTGGGAAGTGAAAGAACATTTCATGGCGGGTGAGACTTACTCCCGGAACGAGAGCCAGTCATAAAGGTACTAGAGTTCTTGTTTAAGCAGAGCTTTATCAGTATTCAGCACACGGCGTGACCCTAGAAATAATCCACATACACTATACAGGACGCGATACGTATAATCCGTAGACTCCAAATATTCGCGAGGAGTAATCCGAACTAATAGCAATGTTATTAAAACTTTACATTAGTGATAAAAGCCTTTATGGATTAATTTCATTTCACACTAATCCTATTGCCTCAGTATTAGGATTTAAGATTTTTTATGCGGTACATGAAGATCGTCTTCTATCCATCTGTGCTTTTATAATTTCATAAATATCACAAATAATTCAATTTATGGTTGAAATATTAACTAATTTAGTGTTCTTAGGAAGTCTCGACACATGAGAACCCTAAATATTATTTATAGCATATTATAACCGAGTGAAAACTGTAGTTTGGATTTATTATGAGTGTACAAAAAATTATTTTTTAAATGGAACCTCGGATTAGGTCGGATCACGTAGAAGTGATAATACTAGATTGGTCTAAATAGAACAGAAGTGGGCCGGTTAATGAGTCTGATATGAGATATATCTGATAAAACTCCAATCTTATGACTGTAAAAGCTGGGATAATGATACATGTGATTTAAAACTTTTGTTTTAATAATTTTAGTAAAATCTAGCAGTTTGTCCGTCCTTTGTACTTTCTATATGACTAATTGTTTAGAAGTAAGACAATTAATTAATACCGGCATCTCAGGGGTAACGATTTGGACCAGACAGTCAGAGTCTGGGACCGTGTCGTGTCCTGAAATCCAACAACTTGGACGTCACGAATTGTGGATAGTTGTGAGTGATGGTCGGTGGGTGTAGTGTTATCTTGTGTGGATTCAAGTCCTTACTATTGAATAATGTTCATCCGCAAAGACAGCGGGTGAGACTTACTCCCGGAACGAGAGCCAGTCATAAAGGTACTAGAGTTCTTGTTTAAGCAGAGCTTTATCAGTATTCAGCACACGGCGTGACCCTAGAAATAATCCACATACACTATACAGGACGCGATACGTATAATCCGTAGACTCCAAATATTCGCGAGGAGTAATCCGAACTAATAGCAATATTATTAAAACTTTACATTAGTGATAAAAGCCTTTATGGATTAATTTCATTTCACACTAATCCTTAACTGCCTAAAACGATCAACCTATTGCCTCAGTATTAGGATTTAAGATTTTTTATGCGGTACATGAAGATCGTCTTCTATCCATCTGTGCTTTTATAATTTCATAAATATCACAAATAATTCAATTTATGGTTGAAATATTAACTAATCTAGTGTTCTTAGGAAGTCTCGACACATGAGAACCCTAAATCTTATTTATAGCATATTATAACCGAGTGAAAACTGTAGTTTGGATTTATTATGAGTGTACAAAAAATTATTTTTTAAATGGAACCTCGGATTAGGTCGGATCACGTAGAAGTGATAATACTAGATTGGTCTAAATAGAACAGAAGTGGGCCGGTTAATGAGTCTGATATGAGATATATCTGATAAAACTCCAATCTTATGACTGTAAAAGCTGGGATAATGATACATGTGATTTAAAACTTTTGTTTTAATAATTTTAGTAAAATCCAGCAGTTTGTCCGTCCTTTGTACTTTCTATATGACTAATTGTTTAGAAGTAAGACAATTAATTAATACCGGCATCTCAGGGGTAACGATTTGGACCAGACAGTCAGAGTCTGGGACCGTGTCGTGTCCTGAAATCCAACAACTTGGACGTCACGAATTGTGGATAGTTGTGAGTGATGGTCGGTGGGTGTAGTGTTATCTTGTGTGGATTCAAGTCCGTACTATTGAATACTACGTTCATCCGCAAAGACAATCCTCATGATTAGACCAGTTCGAAATTCAGAGGCAAAAGTGGTTCGGATCCCACGTTAAACTGTAGGACCCTTAGATACCATTGGCTTCTGGGCTATTAAATAACAGCCCTATCTAAGGAACATATCAGTATTAGTCAATAATTAGACTGCAAGATCGCGCCACATCTTCCTACACTCATTACTTCATACTTCGATTAAATAATTACCTAGGCTGGTTGCTATTTCAGTTTAAAGTATAAATGTTGGGATGGGCATTTGATGTTAAAAAATCTTTTGTATAGACATACTCCTGCATTATAAAACGATAAATAATAAACATAATGGTAGGTCATAACATAATGGAAGGTTATAAGGTAAATGGGAGCACAATTCTCCAATTAAAGGTTAAAAGCCAGCTTTAGCCTCTGCCAACTCCTTTCGCCCAATTACCTCGCCTTTGACTGTGTTACTCCAGTCAGCCCAGATTAGGCGACAGTCAAATAACACAAATCCAAATTAGTAAAATAATAATAAGTACGTCATTGGATCGATTATATTCAATAAACTGATTGAGTTTTGTGGCTGTTGTTTTTTTTAATTTTTGTCGATCCCTGGTTAAATATTTAAAAAAAATTTGCGTATTTTTACGTATTAGCAACTAGAGGGGGGACCTACCTTTTTTCCAGATGTGTTGAGAGATTTTTTCCTATAAAACTCTCAATAAATTCATATAGTCCTATAAATAAATATTGCTGAACAAGAACTCATTTGACGAAATGACTTATACAAATTACTTATGAATCTGCCTTAAAAAACTTTTTTTCAAACCACAATTTTTATCTGATGATATATACATATATGATTTTCTATTCTATCCATAGTATGTGACCGTGTACACGTTGTGTATAACCTTTGTTGTATATTAGAAATAAAATATGTTAATTTAATATAAAAAATCATTGACGGAAAAAAGCTATTAATGCATTTTTTTCTGAAGATTGAATCACATGCTAAATCAACCAAATAGTTATAATATTTCTTGAAGAACTGTTAAAAAAGATTAACTTAAACATTCGGAGATGGATGAAAAGCATTTGAACGTTAAGTGAATTTGAAGTACAATCCTAATAATCTGAGAATGGATTGTGTAAATCAATATTATTGTTATCGATACAGTTTTCGTTGAGTATTTCTGAATTTCAGAAATAATTGTTTAAGTGATATTATTATTGAACGAAACTGTTTAAGATTAACAATGGATTAAAGAGGTTGTAATCCCATTACTACTAGCAATACTTTGTACTCTAGAATAGTAGTATTCTGGTTAAACGCTTCATCACCCATTCCAGTGTAATCACATTTGAATACCGCACGATGTAGCGAGCCCCGCAACCCTGCGTCTCCGCCCCGGGCTCCGTGTAAGACATTGGCGTTGGGATCCACGCCAAACCTTTGTCTTGACAAAGCTCTTGCCCATCATTCTTGGCTGGCTTTTAACCTAAGCCCAATACGCGTATTCAGTGTTCTTAAATCTTCAACGTGGTCGTAAAGAATGACGGTACACAGGGGAATGTACTGGTCACCTCCTTTTTTGGCTGAAATTGGCATTACACACCCGGGTACCAAACAGGAATGCGAAATATATATTTTTAACAAAAGCTATCTGTATTCTCAAAAAAGTGTATTCTATGAAGTGTAAAGTATAAAGTTCTATAAAGTATAATCTATAAAGTGTATTCTCAAAGTCATATATGATATTAGAAGTGCTATCTATATGAGTCTGAAACTCACTCTTTTAATACTATTTGACTTTAGTAAAGCTTTTGACCCTGTTTACCATGAATTATCCAATACTATAATACGAGCAAGGTTTGTATATATATATATATATTTGCACACGGATCTCGAAAACGGCACCGAGGATTTTCTTTAAATTTTGGAAATAACTAATTTCCGAGTAGAAAATAAGTTCTAGATAGGTCTAATGTCCAGGAAAATTCGTGTTTTCTTGTGATAATAAGTTTAAAATCTAAAAATTTAACATTACGCTTATGGAGAATAAAATGTAAACAATACAAACCAAAACAGCTGTTTATAACCGTTTGACAGTTCTTGATTGAAGACTGCGGGGAACAATATAGAGGTTATGCATTAATATTTATTTTATGAATTAAATAAATGCAAAATTATCAGGTTACTAAACAATTTGTAAAAACTTAAGGATAACATGGCTGTGCGAAATAAAAGCAGAAAAAAGTATTTCCAAAATCTTCCGTGTTTTGATAGAAAACGTATTCGTTGTATTGCTTGAAGCCACTGTAACAAACCAATTAATTGATGTAAATTAAATTTCTCTTTTGCTTTTCAATCCTCATTCCGTTTATAACAAAATCAGTTGATCACAGGCTAATAATAACGGTATGGATAATTAAACAGTAAATGATCGGCTTTGGCTAAAAGACGTTAAACGGCGTCGCTCAATTGACTAACGTCGTAGCCGAGTTGTAGCGTGTCGGCCGAGTTATATCTGCGAGTTATAATAGGCCGCGAGTTCCATCCCCACCAGGGGCATTACTTTTTGTTCAGTGCTATATTAATTATGGTGTATTAAATCGGTTTTATTTCAACCACATAAATGTTTTCATTGAGTAATAAATGTGTTTTAATTTTTCTAATTAATTTTTATAATACATGTCTTATTCTATACGAGCAAAGCTCGGTCACCAGGTACTTGATTCTTAAACGTTATATTACGGTTTGTCTGGTGATTCATTAAATTTGTTTAGATCGTTCCGTAATGGTAGGACATTAACGATTACTATATCCATACTTAGAGATATTTCCTCTGGAGTTCCCCAGGGTTCTGTTGTGGGCCTTTTTTGCTTTTATTTTTCATAAAACATTTAGTTGACAAATTACCAACTGTATGCCAATGACTTATACATATATTTGTATTTTCTATTATAGTATTTTAAAACGCTATCAATAATATAATGATAACCAAGCCGACTTAGTAGACAAAAATAAATCAATCATTACTTCATAAATCATAAATATCATCAATCAATCTTATTACTTCTCTAAAATTACCCTTAAAATAATGATTTCTTTTTCTACAAACAGATCCATGCAATTCCCGCTAGAGAAGACGATTGTGCTCCAAAGTCCAGACCATGCAGTTTGTGTCTTTTATAACATTCGAGTAAAATGTTCTATACTTGTGCGTAAGGGTAATAGCATTGCGTTATGCAAGTCGATCATGTTAATTGTGTTACTGAATTTCAGTCATAAACTATTTTAATATATTGGCCTCTCCTAAACTAGTCTGTAGGAATTTTAGTAACCTATTTTCATTCCTTAGAAAAGGGTAGCTGTCCTTTCGAATCCACCTTAGGAGAAAATAAATATAACAATAAATAAGGGGAGTCGCTACTAAATTGAAATTGATGACACCAAATGTTCTCTTAAAAGTATGTAAAGAAATATTTTGATGCAAATTGATCCAGCTTAAAAGAGGTTAAACATTATTCAAAAATTTAGCGTGAAAAGCTATAAAATGATTTTTGCTTATATTTTAGACTATGATCTGACTCTTGAAAATCTGTCCATCCATTTGCCCCAGAATCCATAATATTTTTGAAAATATAAATAATTAGTTTATAGTACTCGTATTAAAACGTCTATATTTAACCCAAAACCACTTTTACGATTCTCCCATAATTATCAGGAATTGCCAAAGTCGAAATAAACATTTTTAAAGAACGAGTTTCATCTAAATTTGTAGTGAACAAGTATTTTACGAGTTTAAAAGTTGGTGAAGTTTGCTCTCAGCCGTCGTGTTTCGCCTTTTAATTAGCCACTGTCCAACCGCACTGGGATTCTTGTAGTCTCGTCGCTTATTACGTTTTTACCGCTTGAAATGCACCAAAGGTGATTTGGGTAAGGGGTTTTTGTCCTGCATGTTTCACTGGTACAACGTAAAACATGCCTGTAATATTTCGCAGTGTTTTGAAGTACTGTTTCCGAAGGAACCCCTGTTAGATGAGTGCCGTTCGCTCGTATAGAAATTAGATTGTTCATCTTCCTCTCTTTAAAGTCTTTGAAAGATAGGCTAAAATATGTTCCGGTAAAATTAAAGATTAAGTTGTGAAAGGGTCAAAATATATTTTTTTATAATCCAACATTATTGGACCTAACTGAATACGATCAAAGTACAGACTAGATTTACCATCAGCTAGCGCCATTACATGAGGTATCTACAAAACATTAGTAAAGTAATACTATTGTACTAGTTGTTAAATACAGTATATGTCTACAGATATCTGCAGAAACCTTTACAAACCACCTCAATAAAAATAATTATAGATATGTGTAGAGTGGAATGCAGGATGTCGTCAATACTGCTCCACCTTTGATGTCCTGTGGTTACCGACATAGTTACACATTCTTCGTTATCAACATATTATAACCCCTGCTACGTATCCTTGGTTTACAGAATGTTGTCTATTGTGCAATGCAGGATGTCGTCAATACTGCTCCACCTTTGATGTCCTGCGGTTACCGACATAGTTACACATTCTTCGTTATCAACATATTATAACCCCTGCTACGTATCCTTGGTTTACAGAATGTTGTCTATTGTGCAATGCAGGATGTCGTCAATACTGCTCCACCTTTGATGTCCTGCGGTTACCGACATAGTTACACATTCTTGCTCCTTTATCATCAATACGTTACCTTTCTTTAAAGAAAATTCTTTATTAAAAAATAAATGCATAAATTTTTCTAACAAATTATTATGTATTGGTTATTGTTTTGGTTTTATAATAATTTAACCAAGCTATCTTTTATTTACGATTAGTTTTCAAGTCATTAATTTGTTTTGCTTGTACTCGTAAAAGCCAGTTTCGGCATAAACTAGACAAAACTAACCATGATTTCAGCCATTGTATCAGTTCGTGGTCAGTTCTGGGTTCGATCTGGGCCCTTAACCTTAGTCCTGAGCGGTTCTGTCACACCACGTAGACGGCTCCTTTGATCCTTTAGTCTGTCTCAGTTGTATGTCCTTTGACCCTGATCATCAGCAGCCTGTATTGGGGCAGCCCCTTTGAGTTTGTACATCTATGCACCCCCATAACCTGCGTATACCGCGTTCATTCATAATTTAATGTTAAGAGAAATAATAACTTTTTACTGAAACGATATTTTTTATATCTTCACCTCCTCCGGACTAAAAAGTAGAACATTTTAGTAAGCTTTTTTCATTCTTAAAAAAAGGCAGTGGCCATTTCGGATCTACCCTAGAGGAAAAGAAATTTTAACAAATAAATGGTAAGGAGGTCAGCCACTACTAATCTAAAAGAGATGGCACAAAATTTGCTCTCAAGAAATATGTAAATAAAAACTATGACCTTCGACCTTTAATCACTTTAAAAATGTTTCCAGACATGAGTAATAAGTCACCTTCTTGAAATGGATCTTGCTTTAAATTGGTTACTAGTGTTCAACAGTTCTTAAAAAATAAAATTGAGCTTGAATAGTTATAAAATTTTGAAACAATGGGCGAATTATTTTCTAGTAAACTACTTAAGTATTTTAGTCATATATACGAGTACTTATCAACCTTTGATAACGGGTGTAATGAATAAGGAAAATAAACCTCCTTGTCCAATCTGTCGTTAATGGTAAATTTAAAGATGATTTTTTACCTCTTTGTGAACACGTCACACTCGCAGTCGACACAGCTGATTTTCAGTGGGAATACAGTTTTGGCGGGAAACGTGTATCGTCCAATAATGACGTTCCCTTTGATCCCGGCTGCTGGGTTTGGGTTGCGACTGAACGCAACCCACCTTTTTGCACACGATTCGGTGGTGCGTGGTGTAATGTTTCAATATTTCGACGTGGAAGTTCACTGCCGAAAATAAAATTTTGGCTGTCAAACCTGTGCCCCTCGCCATAACAGTAGAGGTTCATCGTTTGCCGAACACCCCCGTGTATTAGTACAGTATGTACATTTGGACGTGTGAATAGACACTTCGTTTATAATTTGACACCATGTTTTTAGCGAATTTCCCATAGGGAAGTAACTATTACCGTAGGTCTCATGGCAAGAGTTAAGCCCGAGACCATGTTATTTTTTCTTCTTTAGGTGCCCAGAGACCAAAAACAATAGTTAAAAAATATATATTATATATATATATTATATATAATGTCTGTGAACCGATAAATCGTAAAAATGGTCATGGACCAAAAAATGTAGAGACGTGTATTCTACAAAATGCTCGGACGAGTTCGTAAACCAACATATCGGTCAATGGGAATAGTTTGGGGGGGTTTTGAACCCAAAATGGGGTTTTTGCGTTTTTCAACATGTAATTTTTTAAATTTCTAATTTTATATTTCACATTAATCAGCTTAAAAATACATTGAGTTTTTAAAGTTTTTTCTTTTTCAACGGTTACCGAGATATTAAAAATCTAAACACAGTACGTTGTATTGTGGGGTAATGTTATCTTATGGAGGATAGGGAAAAATAATATTTCCATATTAATCAATATTTTGATAAAAACTTGATATTAGCTTCATGTGGTTGAATCTATCCATTTAAGTTAAAAATCATAGTTATGTGTTAATCATGGCAGCAAACCTGCATACTCTTTTCCCATATTAATCATATAGGGAATAGGCAAACGCCTTTATTTATGGACAGATGTTGATAAAAGTTGGTATAAATGTTAAGATAAAAATTATTTATGGTAGAAATGACTACTTTCAGTGTTCCTCACAGCAGCTAACCTGCACACTCTTTCCCATGTTAATCTTATGGAGAATAGGCAAATAATTCGCATGTTTATGGACAGATTTTTATAAAACTTGTAATATATTATTATTATATTATTGTTTTGGAAATTCGCTCAGTACGCAGGTCTGCTGGGACGGGGGTATTTTTAAGTTTAACATGATTTTTTTTAACATAGATAGTTTAATGTTATACTAGTGGTGAAACCGAAATGCTTGCAAAAGTTAGAATTCGACGTTGTAACGCATTTTATGTACATTTGAAAATACAATTATGTCCTAAAACATAATTTTTCATTGTATTTCCTATTACAAAACTAGTTAAAATATATTATGTATTTAAAAAAAGCTGAATGCACGCTACGTAAGTGGATCAGGATTAAAAGTTGAAATGCAACATGAGCTCAATCCAAAGCCAACAGCCGTGTTTATGTATGCTCGTGTATGGCGGTGGTGATGAGGGCAGTGCAAAGTTAGATAAGACTGGCCATGTCGGTTTGACAGAACATTACATTGTTATCAATGTCCAGCTTAACTTCTGTCCCTGAAATCGCCCATACGGGTAAACGCATTCTCGATGCAAAATCCGTTTGTATTTCAGTAAATGTTTTTTATCTCCAATTTTTGATTCGGTTTTGAGACTGAGTACGGATTACGGACTAGTTTTAATACCTTACCAGTTTTTATTTTTTGAAATCGTGAACTAAATCATCGTGGGATTAGGGCATGTGAGGTAAATTAATGAACATACAGCGAGGTACCGTAGCTACGTGAGTATCACAGGCTAGCCAGAGGTGACCGTTCGTGATCTGATGTGAGGAGTCGCCGGTTGCTGGTTTCGATCCAGTAGCCTTTAACTTCCTGGGACAGAGCGTTAACCCTGTATTGGTATAGTAATGGAATAGTTTTGGGCTAGTTTTACTGGACACATTAAAAAATACCAATTCCCAAAACTCAATCAAACAAGAATAAATTAAATAATTTCATGAAGTGTATATTAATCGTTTAAAACATATTCGAGACGTTACGACGACTTAAAAGACATTTTCTTCGAAGTATAAAAATAGTTTGTAATGGATTTGGTTGAAATAGAAATAACCGTTTAAATACTGTTAATATAAAGCTTTCCCGTCTCGAGTAAATATTTCACTCTATTTTTGAAACTGTTACATTTTAAAGTGATTACATCGTCGGACTTGACCCCTGTGTGAACTTGCATGTAACAAATGGATGCTTTTATGTGACTTGAACGATTAGAAGAAAAGGACGTTGTCCGTACAAAAATGGTTGTATTTACTTCAATGTGGGAAATAGGTTAGACATGAATACGTCTAAAGGGAACGTTTTCAATTCATCTAAACAGCTGTTCTTATGTTTTAAACTTTTTTCGTTCAAATTGCTGACACCCCCCCCCCAGATCTAAGACATATCCATGTCAAAAAACGTCACCTTGAACATTAAACCAAACTCAAATACTCAATCCTGACACGTAGTTTTTCCCAGCTTTACGGCGACAATTTAACACTATAATAATTATTGTTTGGTTATTCGTTTAATGACTCTTCCTTAGCCATACATTTTATTTTAATACTTTTTATATCTTTTTTTGTTGGTTAAAAATTACCGACGCGGTAGTTCAGAGTTAACGCATCGTGTACGTAAAACGTACCTGGTTCAAAACCAGTGGCGACTCCTGGCTATGGATAGCTTATGTACAATGTACAGTACAACTTTGCTTAAGTACATTTTAACTTTATATTCACTGGATATGCTTCCATGATAATGGCCAGTTTATGTTTGAAAAATCTTATTTATGCTTATTACACTATATACAGTATTGAGTGAACTTTTCCGTTATACTTTTTATTTGTTGTCTGGTGTAAAAAAATAGTGATATATAATGGTTTTATAGTGGCTACTTACTTAACTCAAGTCCACAGAAAGCTGTTGTCGGCGACCAATTGCGTACACGCGATTTTGCTGACCATTTTGATATCTGTACATGGTTAAAAATATGTTTAGACCTAGACTGTCCATAACTTCAAGAAAGCCACTGGTTTTCTGTTAAACCTATATTTTTGCTTTATTCAACGAAACTAAAACTGTTTTTCTATAATTAATATTTTAGAAATTTATTTTTGAAATAGACCAAAGAATGTACTTGAATACACAACCTGTCCAATTATTACGTTAGTTAACACCAGAAAACCATTAAACAGCTGTGTAAATAGTGGTATGCGTATAACGGAAAAGTTCCGGATTGATATTTAATGAATTTTATTTGTATTTTTATAATTTCGTTTAACAATTTTCCATTGAATCGACAAATATTGCCTCTCAAACATCCGTTTAGTCCCGTCCGTTCCAAAAACAGTTGGAGTTACGGAGCATCCTGCAATTTTAATTTCACGGCTTTGTGGACGTGCGCGGGTTATTAGCGTTGCGGTGCACAGCATACGTTATTCCCAGATGCAACAGTCCGCTGCAATTGCCGTGTAACAACCCTATTACATGGCCGTGCATCACCCCGCACCCGCACCTGCAACCCTTGTGTCCGTTGCATCTCTATCAGCTCTCTTGTAGTCAGATTTTCATAAATTGTGTTCAGTACAGTGGTCGAAGTAAGCGGTTTAATGATTGCTGGTTTACGGTTTGATTTCATTTCTGACCGGGACTTTGCATGTCCTATAATCCAGCTACTTGGAATTCACGTGTGGGGTCGGTGGATGTGATGTTCCCTGGTGTGGATTTACGTCCGCACAATTAAATACTATGTTCATGCGCAAATATCATTCCTTTAATTTGACCAGTTCCTAATTCAGAGGCAAAAGTGGATCGCATTCCACGTAAAATTGTTTACATTTAGGCCTACTTACATGTGGGAAGTAGGTTAGATCATGGATACGTCTAAATGGAATGGTCTTAGTTCATCTAAACAGCTGTTCTTATTATTTTATATTAAAAATTCAATACAGTAGCTCTGGTAGTTTCTATGGAAACCTTTTACATGTTTTCCATCTTATAAATCCCCAACACCCCCCAGAGCTAAGACATGTCCATGTCAAAATGTAGGTCCATTAGTTGTAATTCGTTGTTAGGTTATTAATTGACAGTCCTGTCTAAGGAACATGTCAGCCTTAGTCAGTAACAAGACTACGATATGGTACCGTAATCATATTACACTTATTTCTTATTCATACATGACTTTAAATACCTTCCAGGATAGAATCCCGATTCAGGAAAATTATAAAGTATAATTATTATAATATACATATTTGCTTGAAATCTACAATTTTCACTTTAAATATTTAAAAAACGTTCTTATGAATCTCCAATCGTAATCTGTTCTTATACATTTGAACTGGATAAAATATGCAGAGCAACTTTTGTCAGCTTTTTCATACCTTAAAACAATTCGGAAGCGAAGGGCACACAGCGGATTTTACAACTTTAAGTCAGATTAAGGGTATAAGAAGCTTTTTGAGAAGTGAACCCGGGAAACGCTAAGTCCTCCAACTTGTGCAATCCAAACTTGATAATGACTATTCCCCAGTTATTGTCTGACGCCGGTATAAAGCGTGATGTTATCCTTTACATGCACTGTCGTATTAAATTAGTTAATTACCATATATTCGATTCCTTCGAAAATACGCCAAGGTTTAGTTTTATGGTTAGTAGTTTAAAATCTTAAAAAGTTACTAGTATTTTTTTTAAATAATGATAACCATTAATACATTGATTGAGGACTATAATATATTCTAATGTGTGTCTAATATGTGAGTAATAGTTACATCGTCAAAAAAGCTAAACACTTATTTTAAAATAAAATAACTTTTAATATTGAAAAATTAGCTCAGGAGTAACGCCCTGGTTCACAAGTCAAAGGTTGCTGGATCGAAACAGGTGACAGGCTACTACTGTGAAATCATGAGCGGACACCCTGGCTAGCCTATATGACTCATGTCAGATCATGAGCGGACACCCTGGCTAGCCTATATGACTCATGTCAGATCATGAGCGGACACCCTGGCTAGCCTATATGACTCATGTCAGATCATGAGCGGTCACCTTTGGATAGCCTGTGTGACTGATGTCAGATCATGAGCGGTCACCTTTGGCTAGCATATATGAATCATGTCAGATCATGAGCGGTCACCTTTGGCTAGCCTATATGACTCAAGTCAGATCATGAGCGGTCACCTTTGGATAGTTCTTATGACTCATGTCAGATCATGAGCGGTCACCTTTGGATAGTTTTTATGACTCATGTCAGATCATGAGCGGTCACCTTTGGCTAGTCTATATGACTCATGTCAGATCATAAGCAGTCACCTTTGGCTAGTCTATATGACTCATGTCAGATCATGAGCGGTCACCTTTGGATAGCCTGTGTGACTCATGTCAGATCATGAGCGGTCACCTTTGGCTAGTCTATATTGCACATGTCAGATCATGAGCGGTCACCTTTGGCTAGTCTATATGACTCATGTCAGATCATGAGCGGTCACCTTTGGATAGCCTGTGTAACTCATGTCAGATCATGAGCGGTCACCTTTGGATAGCCTGTGTAACTCATGTCAGATCATGAGCGGTCACCCTGGCTAGCCTATATGACTCAGTCAGATCATGAGCGTACACCCTGGCTAGATTATATGACTCATGTCAGATCATGAGCGGTCACCTTTGGATAGCCTTAGTGACTCATGTCAGATCATGAGCGGTCACCTTTGGCTAGTCTATATTGCACATGTCAGATCATGAGCGGTCACCTTTGGATAGTCTGTGTGACTCATGTCAGATCATGAGCGGTCACCTTTGGATAGCCTGTGTAACTCATGTCAGATCATGAGCGTACACCCTGGCTAGTCTATATGACTCATGTCAGATCATGAGCGGTCACCTTTGGATAGTCTGTGTGACTCATGTCAGATCATGAGCGGTCACCCTGGCTAGCCTATGACTCAGTCAGATCATGTACATGGCTAGATTATGACTCATGCCAGATCATGAGCGGTCACCTTTGGATAGCCTTAGTGACTCATGTCAGATCATGAGCGGTCACCTTTGGCTAGTCTATATTGCACATGTCAGATCATGAGCGGTCACCTTTGGCTAGTCTATGTATCACATGTCAGACCATGAGCGGTCACCTTTGGCTAGTCTATGTGACTCATGTCAGATCATGAGACCTTTGGCTAGCCTATGTGACCCTACGGTACATCGCTGCCTTTAATTCACTGCTGCACACGCTCTAATGCTACGGTAAAGGAGTGTGGAGGTGTTAAAGAAAATATTTTTACATGTTCTAAATAATCAAGCATATATATTCGGTCCCGAAACCCCATTCTCTTACTGACCTTAAAGTGTGTAATCACCAACGTCTCATCTATCAATCCCATTTAAGGATTATAACGTTCATTTTACACAACAATGACGCCAAATGATTACGAATGGCTTTGACATATGACACACTATCTTATTTTCCCCATATAAAAAAATAACATCATTTAATTTCTTTTGTCCAATACCTATGTCTATACGAGATTTAGAAAAATGTTATTATTAGTTACAGCATCACAAACTTATTCACGACAAACACTTTTTTCCTTACGAACACAACTTTTAACACTACGTGTGGAAACTGCCCCTAAAAAATCATAACAATTTTTCACAATTTGTCTAGAAGGGACAAACACGTTATAACAAACTTTTAAGAAAGAATATTCCGAAGTTTTCCTAAAACCACAAGACCCTGGAGCGTCAGGCGATCTTGTCTTCTTCTCTTTGTCAGACAAGTGCATCTTCTGTCTCTCACCCACTCATGTATTGTCCCCGCCTTTTAATTAGTCGACTGTTTGCAACTTTTTCACAACTCAAATAGAAACGGGAGCTGCCCTTAATTGTTACTCTTTCGTGTACGAGTGTATTGCGATTAACGCAGTTTTGAGTTAAATACAAGTTTTTGAAAATGTAGCCTACCACATATATTTTTTATAAACCCAAAATAGTAATTGCAATATTTATGAAATCATTAAATTTAATTACTAACGTTTATATGTATGCAAGCATGGTATGAAAACTTTATTGCGATCTAACCGTAATTTAATAGAGTGGATAATCTAAAAGCTATAAAAAAATTGTTATAGTAAATGATTTTGTAATGGTACCGTATATATTTTTTTAATTAATATTCCACCACCGAACATATTAAAGCTGAAATTAGACCCTTACGTGATCATAAATACCAATAAATTTACAAACCAAGTTTTTATTTAAAAAAGTCCAGTTAATCCTCACAATTCTGTTTCTCCAAAAAAACAAGAAAATTTTTATTTTGGCCCTGGAAAATAGTTCTATCTTTTACGAGTAATTTTAGTTTATTGTGTTTCGCCGAGTGGCAACACTGCTTGTAAATAGTTCAGCGACACGGACCTTGAAGGGTATTCGGGCTAGTTATGTTGGTTACTCTGTCAAGGGACCTTTGACGAGATTATCCTGTTTTGTTATGCTTAACTTGTTTGATTACATTATTTCATTTTGTAACAAAATTATTTAGTGATACAGGTTTTACCTTTTATAAATTTTATTAATGAAGAATATTTGTTTTTTATCTAGATTAATATATTTTTTTAGTTTTAAATACTTTGAGAACAATTATGGTATGTAAAAAAGTATGGTAAAATTGTGGTTGACACACACATTATCCACGGGAGTCCGCAGTGTTGCCAATGTCGCCAGTGATGCCAGTGTTGCAACACAAAGCAGTCGGATCTCAGCTGCCTGATGTCTTGTGATCGAATTAACCCCCATTTCCCAGCAGTCTGACACCGTAATGTTATTTGCCTCCAGTCAGAGAGACGTGTCGTCTATGTCACCCGCAAAAAGCGCCACCTCTGACGGCGTGTGAAGGACATAATAACTCATTTATACGTTTATGCTGTTGTTTATATTTTATTTGCATCGGTCATTAAAATTGTAAAATAAATAGTATCAGTGGACTCACACATACCATTCCCTTAAGTAAGTAAAACAAACTACAATATTCAATAATACTATAATATTCTTAAATGTTTATTTAAATAGGATTTAAAATTCCAATTGAATACAAAATATTATTTGGGACCTTGACAACTATAAACGATGACATTTTAACAAAAATCTTCAGAGCGCATTTTGAAAAAATATTAATTTTTTATATGTCTTTAATTAAATTAAACTACTTTTTTTAATCAAAAATTTAAAATACAGTAATAGTTTGGAAATACCCGTACAGCCACCCGTATACCTAATTTGATAAAAAAACTGATAAACACGTACATATTTATAAATATATATTATTTACTAAAAAGTAACACGGTCCCGGGCTTAAGACTTGTCATGAGACCTACGGTAATAGCTTCTTCCCTTTGGAAGATTCGCTAACAAAAAGGAAACACATGAAGTACCATATATCGGTGATTCAATTGAATTTTGATTAACTGTTTCAGTGTGAAAAAACATTTCCAATGTAAAATCTGATTTGATTTTACGTTAACACTAACGAACCACTGTTGGTTGAAATATTAGATTCATATAACGAACTTGAATAACTGTTGAGCTTGGGTCATCCTTGGCCGTTATTGTTGTTGCAGTCGCCCGCAGCTAGACTTATCCATCAACCGTGCCTTACAGCTCCTCTGTTGTTTTCTTGGGTTTTTTCTATTTTGTTAAACTAAATTACAACGGATTGCATGTCGAGTTCGTTAAAAATAATGAGTTTTTTCGTAATTCTACGTTTAAAAAATTCATTTCAAAATTGTCCGTAATGTTGTATACTGTACTCTAATAAAGGAGTTTCTATTACAAGTTTTAAACCGTACACTTATGTTAATATCCTTATAAAGTCCTTTGTATGGGTTGTAGAATTCTGGGAAGAAGTAAGATTATCACACCAATATGTAAAACTGAAATCCTAAACAAAGCAGTACAAAGAAAATTAATAAATACCAAGCTTTATTATATGGCATAACTTTACAATTAAATAGATTAGAACATTTATAAAAAATATTATTAAAATAATATTATATCAAAAAATAATAAAAATATTATAAAAATAATAAAAAAATAAAAATTATTAAAATAATATATATTACAATAATAATAATATAAAAATATTAATAATAATAATTAAAATTAGTCATACGTTAAAATAACGTTTTAATATGGTATGATTTCGAAATGGGTTTAAATTTACGGACCAATATAAACTAACTAATATTGATTTTAATTTGACAGCTGTTTGTTTTACTTAGTTTTAAATCATTAAACTACAAAGACGGCTGATTTATTACCAGTAGGTGATTCATTGAAAACTGAAAATAAAATGCGACTAATATCGTGTAAAAATTGGGGTTTTCAATGCTCGTTATTTACTTTTCAAGGGCAGCGGACAATTTCAAGCTTTGAAAAATCATCTCTGGAATGTGAAGAAAGCATGAAATAAGTTTAATTGTTATCAGTTGCCCGTTTTTCGGAGAAGACCCCGTAAAATGCCTCCTGGAGCGTCACAGACAATTAGATAGACAGACAAACACGAATTGAGATAAGACTTGTTTCGACTTCGCGAAACATGAACGCATGAAACGTAAAATTAACTAAAAAATGAATAACTCTGATGTTAATAAACTCAAATTTTACTTATACAGATGTGTCATAAGAAATTTTGAGGTAAGCGAACCGAAAAAATTACTATATGTTTTTTCTGTTCCTTGTTTGAAGTGACCCGAAAACGATGATTTTGTTGATGATATTGAAAACTGAAAATGAATATTTTCTGGACATTGTTATGAAATACGTTTTTCAAACAAAATTTTCATCAATTTGCATGTTTTATATGTGCTAAAAACTAAAATAAAGTTAAATGACATTTTACTAATCCTGAAGGGATACCAATAGAATATATTTTAATAAATTTGACCTTTGTATATAAATTTTTACGTTTACCAAAAAACACATGGATAATTTTTACACAACAGATATTTTTTTATTAACTTTCTTGATCCTAATTGAAATTTCGCCTTAATATTAGACTATAAAGCATGATCAAAAGGCGGGCAGAGCAACAATAGTCCAATCTCGTCAGTCAAAGGTCCCAGGACAGGGTAGCCAACCTAACTACTCAGATGTCCCTGCAGGAATACGTTGTTGACCTATTTACGTGCAGTATTGCCCCCGCAGGGAATACAATCGGCATAAATTGCAAAGCGATTACATACACTGCGACTGTAATAGCTCCTGTCCAACTAGTGGTCTCGTAGTTTTTTTTCAAATTTGTCTAGATATTTAGTATGTTTATTGTTGTACTTTGAGCAAAATTGTGTTAAACTTTTGAACATAAAAAAACTTATTTATTTTGTACACATTGTTGATTAAAAAGATTATCAATCTCTGTTTACTAACTGCCACTAAACTTTTCCAAAAAAAATATAACAATAATAAGTGTCAATAATGAAAAGCAAATAAATTAAAAGTAGTATAATGAAATGTGTTAAAAATTGTCAGTTTAATAATAGTGGTACAGTATATAACAGATATTCTATTGAAAACTAAAAATTAATATTTTGGATAGTACTTAGAATTAGGTAATTATTTTGTGCAGAAAATGAATCACTAATGCTGGACCATTTTTCTTTTTCCCTGCATAATACATGTAGAAATTGTTGTTATCGTCATTTTTTTAATTTGAGTTAA
Organism: Nephotettix cincticeps; assembly: GCA_023375725.1. Lineage (NCBI taxonomy): Eukaryota > Metazoa > Arthropoda > Insecta > Hemiptera > Cicadellidae > Nephotettix > Nephotettix cincticeps. The sequence continues at coordinate 46,144,177 of CM041787.1, forward strand.
AAGTCGATTTTTGTCCCTTTTGTGTCCGTGAATCCAAAGAGTATGTTTACTGTTATGCATGTCTGTGTATTAAAGACGCCGAAACTACACTGATCGACTGATATTTATAAAATTATGTAGACTTTAGCTTGTCTGTAGACGTTTTGTCTTTAATTTTTGATTTTAATGGTAGTTCATCCCTAAAAACAATTAAAATGTACAAAATAGACACGTTTCAAAATCCACTCAAATGATTTTCAAAGATTTTAAGGAATTATTGTTTTTAAGGTCCCTCATAGTGCACGCCACCTGATTGTATAGCTCAACTAATTGTTCAAACGTTATGGGCTCGAAATGTAAAAAGTAATATTTTTTTATAAAACATAACTTTATAAAATAATTAGACTATTATCATTTAAACCAGTTCAAAGACTAAACAAACTAGTATTTCGAATTATTAGTCTACGGCTATTAATTCCAGAGAAAATTTAAATCACTATGCGGCAAGCACAGAACGTTGTACGCTTGTATAAAAACGCGAATAATAATTTTTTTCTTTGTAGTTTACTAAAAAAATCAATTACTTACTCATTTCTCAACCTGAATTTATGAAACTCGTTATGCAGGCTAAGAACACATCATCCCAAAAAACACGTTCAAAATTATGTTATTTTTCTGGAAAGGGGGTAAAAATTAAGTATCTCTCAAAAGGTTTTTAACTTGTTCAGTTTACGTTTAACATGTTTGCTCTCAACATGTTTGTTATTTTAATTAGTATTAAATAAATAATAAAGGTTAGTTTTATTTAGTTTACGTTAAAGGATAAAATGTGTGTTAGAATTCACTGGCACTATTTGTTTTATTTTAAGAATTTCCCTGATTTTACACGTTCCCTGTGTTTAATTTTGAACCGAAAGTTTGACATTCGTAATGTCGTGAAAGAGTTTGTCAAAAATTAAGAATTGTTCTATAAATTTTAAAGGTTTAGGAAATCTCGGTTGCCATGGAAAGGCTTAAGGCAGGCTTCTCCTTTCCCCACTCACAAAACGTTCCGTTCATACATTGTCCCCTTTTTTAATTAATCGCCCGTGGAAACTTTTCCAGCGACAAATTAAAAACACTTTCCTCTCCTTGTCTTCGTGCTGATATCCCAAGTTATGATTTTTAACGCAACCATTCGTGCATTGTGTTTTTGTGGTATGAAAAAATATTAATTTTTGAATTTCCTGTACTACGCGGTTTTGAATCTTGACCATGAGCAATCCCGATTCGGTTTGGAAATTTGTTGTACATTGGTGGGAGGGTCCACCTAAATTGAACTGTGATCGGCTTGAGTGGAAGTTGACGGAATATGTTTAATTGTGTGTGCAGTGGACACCTTATATGTTTTTTGTAAACATATTGTATCGTTAAAGTGTGTGGTTACGTTGTGTTTGTACGAGTCGTCATATGGCATATACGGCACAGTGGCATCTATCAACAATTCAGTGAACTTAGGCCAGCCCTCGTCATTATCGTCAGCCGTGCTGCCATCTATGAGCTGATACTTGAACTATCTCATGGAGTGTGCTTTATACACAAATTAAGCGCTTTCTAAGACTGTTGACTGTGGTCATATGGTTAGTGTTCGCTGATTATTGAAGCGTTTGTAACCAATAGGACGTACACTGGTTCGAATCCCGACTATATGAGATTCCAATTTGTCTTACGAATGTGTGGTATAGTGGTGGGATGGCCCACTTGAATAAACGGTGACTTTTTGCTTTTTTACGATGATTTGGTTAAGGGAGGGACACGTTTTGTAGTTATTTGTTTGTGTATTAAAAACATATTATAATGATTTTATCACACAGTTAAGGATAAAACACATGCCGCTTCAGGAGTGAAAATAGAATAGCTGTTCAAAATCACAATAAGTTGAAAGAGTGCTGAAACTTGAGGACATTTTTTTAGAATCTAAAGGTTTAGGAAACCTCGGTTGCCATGGAAAGGCAGGCGTCTTCTTTCTCCTCTCACAAAACGTCCCGTTCATACATTGTCCCTAGTTTTTAATTAGTCGCCCGCGGAAACTTTTCCGGCGACAAATTGAAAACACTTTCCTCTTCTTGTCTTCGTCGCTGATTTCCCAACTTATCTTTTGTTTATAACGTAACCCTTCGTGCATTGTGTTTTTAATTGTTGTCAAAAGTCTCTAAAATTAATCTTAAATTCGTCATATTGGAAGAAAATTGAATTGATGAATAAACCAAAATAATGAATACCAAAGACTTTTATTTAACATCTATTTTATACTTATTGTTTAAACTAATGAAGTATTAAGGATTAATTGTGAAAAGTGAATTATGTTAACGATGATTTTTATTTGAACTTGAGTCACAACCTTATAATGGAACCGTTCGTGCATATTTTTACATAGTTAAAATTTTATGTGGTTATAATTTGAGATTATCTTTCCCCATAAAGATAACGTTGAAACCATAACACAACTACGCTATTTTTATTGTGACTATTTTTAGTTTACATTATACAGTAGTACTTTATTTAATATACAGTATATCATTATTAATCTTCATTGTATAAACTAGTTATTTAAAAAAATAAAGCATTATTTATAATATGTAGTATAATTTTCTTCTATGTTCAGAATATCTGTACCCTAGTTACACAAACCCCCAAACCAAGTATTTCTTTGTGAAAAGGTATGTCAGAAGTGTTTAAAGTAAAACTTTTAGCGTTTTTCTTTTACTATCCAATTTAGATATACGGTTCCCAAGTAATTTGGATAATTAATTCCCTACTGTATTTAATAGAATTAAGCTGAGATATTTAGTTATATATTTGTGTAAAACTCATTTAGGAGTAATGTAAAATGAAAGTGGAATATAATATATTCGTGGTAGTTGATGTTTCTAGAAGGATTAAAAGACGGTGGGGGTGGAAGGTCAAGGGATGGGGGGAGGTAACGGGTCCCTGGAGCTCAGGTGCTGGATTTTAACAAGATAAGGGAGGAGGAGCTCTGTGCTTCGTGAGCGCTCTAAATAGAAGTTAAGAGTATGTTATGTTTCCGGTGGAAAATCGCATTTTGAACGTTTACAATGTATTCGTACGGAAATTATTTTTATATTTTTATTATTTGAGGATACCCAATCTAGTTTAAATGAGATACAAAACTGGTGTAACGAAAACCGTTTGATTTAAAATTCCGATAAAACTAAACTTTTGGAATTTCATAACAGGAAAAATTGAACCAGCTCCTCAACTAATGCTTAATGGGTTTGCTGTCCCTTCTTGTGAAAAAGCTAAGTACCTTAGCCTGCACATTACTGAAAATCTTAAGTGAGATTATTTAATTACTAGGCTCCAGAAATTGGTCCAGACTGACATCTTGTTGAAAGTCTGTTATGGATGTTTCCATAGAATAATGTCTTATGGAAAAGTGTTTTAGGGAGGTAGTACCACGGCCAACAGGATTTTTCTCCTTCAAAAAAATTATTAGGAGGATGTATGGTGCTCAACTACCTGCCCACTGTAGGTCCTGGGAATAATAACCATCCCATCATTATTTATTTTAGAATTTGCCATACTGGTGAAAAGTAACCCGGAAATATTGTTTTTAAATAATATGGTCCACCAGAACAACACAAGAAGTTAGAACCAAGTACATGTACCTCAGGTGAATACAGCTTTGGCCAGAGGGAGCCTATATTTTACCAGTATCAAGATTCATAACAAAATACCAAAATATATAATTGAAGAACAAAACTTTGCAAAATTTAAGACTATTTTGAAAGAATATTTATGTGAAGCGGCCTACTATAAAGTGGAAGTATAAGTCCGGCCTAAAATCTCTTCATATCCATTCTGATGACCACGTCGCGGGAGCAATGCAATTGGGACAATATCAAGTATCAAAGTATGTAAATTGGGGTCAAATAATACAAACTTCATAATAACGAAGTTTTGTTAAACATATTAAAGTGTGTTAGCGGAGTAGGTAGGATTGTTTTGCAATAATACTGGGAAATGTTGCAGTCAAACCTTTTTTATCAAAAACCAAAGTATTGTACGTTCATTTTTGGTCGTAGTTTCCTATTTAATTAAACTTAACTATAAGTATTGCCAAAAATGTGAATTACGTAATTATTATGTGCAAAATGATTATGGTCAATACAGTTAAGTCATTTGTAGTGAACAAATTGCACAAAAAATTCAATGAAAGAAGGTAAATGATGAAACCGGAAAGACAAAACAGCTGACTATTAACCTCGACTCAAGCCAGCTGATATTATTACAACTAAACGGCGCAGTAAAATTTCTAATTGGCATATTTTACAAACAACAATGGTTTCTAAAATGAATTTAATACATTAATAGTATGTAATTAAGGTAAAAATAAAAACGAATGTAACAAAAAAAACAGAGACCGATTTGTACTCAGACTAGTGTTTTTGTTAAATGTTTTCCAAATTAAAATGCCACTGACCTTGATAAAAAAATAAAAAAATGTCAATTTCAATTTTTTTCAGTAAATTTGTAGGTGTATTTTATATTTGGTTTGACTAAACGCGTTAGTATTAATTTACACAACTTAACTAGCTTTCACTTGCAATTTATAGAGGAAGGTATTGGCAGATCAAGTGAACTGTGCGTGGTTCTGCGGTGTGGTCCCGGCCCAATATCATCAGAACCGACGATATTGGAGGGGAAAGTCCCGCCGAATATTGTTTGGCGGTCAGGTTTTCTGGTTTTATCAACCGGGGGCGAACCGCAATATACAAACTTGCTCCGATACGTGTGTCCACACGGTATCATTCTGTGTGTCTACATTATTGGTAGTACGAGATTATCAGGCGAGGAACGTATTACAAGATAATAAAAAGTTTCGACTTTTTTTACTGTTTGTTATATTGTGATTGTTATTGTTATATTGTGAAGCTTAAAAAAGCATCAAGACGTTCTCTTACTAGGTCGACCCGCGTAGTTCGTGGCGTATGTAGCGCGGTGGCCCTCAACGTTTCGCTCATCGTGTGTTGGGCGTCTTCAGGTGTAACACGTGTGAAATACGCCCCTACTTTTCCCTAGGGTACGTGAAAGTGTGCGCCTCCGTGTAACCACCTCACGCAGTCACATAATGAAGACACTTTGAGGACCACTGTCCTACGTGCGCCTCCAAGTTAGCACTTCGGAAGACCAAGTAAGTTTAGTCATTTTTAGTGGCGCGGGAGCTTACGCGTTTGTGTGAGGTCGACATGTCGTTAGAATTACTCAGCTAATGTTTGACATTCAATCGTCAATAACGTACATCAGTTTATACACATTAAAAAATCTCAACAAAAAGCTAGAAAATCCCATTGATATTTTAGCAGGCAGTTCTGGCGTATCTTTGATTGAGTTTAACATCGTTTTTATGCATTTTTATAGTATATATTACATTGGGATATCAATTATTTAATTATCTTGGGAATCAGATTATGGCATCTGAGAGTAACAAAGCCACTTCAGTCCATTTAATCCATTTCACTCAATAGTCAATACACTCAACCTCCAATTATGTTCACCTTAGTGCACACTAATGGACCAATGAACCCACTAAATGGGTCCATGGTAGGATTGATGTCTTAGGACCACAAAGCTAAATTTGCTACTTGTCTTGGCTGTAATATGAAAGATTTGATCTTTTACATGGTATATGCGGAAGGTTAGTTTTGAAATTATAAGGCAGTTTCTAGTTAATTGCCAAATACGAGAAAAAAATAATTAATATAGATTATTTATAGTTCTGATAGTGCTTTTATAATAGGTAACTTCGAATTTGAGCCCTGTAACGAAACCAATTTGCTTGGCTTAGTAATAGACTAACCTTAAATATTTATAGAAAAGTTAAAAATCTTTATCCTTCGAAGATTGGTTGGATTCTCCTGTAAAATACATTTTGATGGCCGCTTATTATAGATGAATTTATCCTCATCGTTCATAAACTATTCATATATGTGGATATGAAAAAAACATCAACTTCCTGTATTTTCAAGCTACAAAAGAAGGCCATCAACTTCATGCCGTTTTCAATGTCAATAAAATTCCAACTCTTCCATCTACTCTAGCCGTCCTAGATTTCTAAAACCACCCTCTGTTTTATCTTAGGTCCCTTTAACTGTCTGGCTATCCCACCACATCACACTGCCTTCTGTAAAAAAACAGGTATTCATTCCTTTGTGTCCGTATTCAATAGGCTTTATTGTAAATTTAGTGAGTTTGAAGACGTAACGAAATTTAGGAGCAGGGTAAGGGAATTTTTTCGATAAGGAATATTACTCTATCCATAGGTATGTTAGTGACAAAACTATCGTTTAGTTATAAGACGTGTTATTTTTGTTTTACCTGTATTACTAATTATTATATGTTTGTATATACTCACGTTGTCAATGCATGTATTTTATGTTCTCCAGACAATAAATAACTTTCACTTTGTATTAAACCGTTTTATCGTAATCATTTTACAAACATACATAATAAAAAAAACATAGCTGTCCATCACAATGGGGCTAGAACCTTTGCATTCAATTAAAGACAGCAAGGTATGATAAATCTCGCCAACTAACTGGTTTAGATCCAGCAACCTTTGGCTCACCGGGCCAACGCAATAACCAACAGCTACAATTTCGGTAAAACTATTAAACTGTTTATGTCCTCAATCAGTTAGTGAATGTTGGTAACGGATTTAAAATACCTATATCGTCTTGATAGCACTATCTGGTGACAATGTGACAATTATTTTGGAGGGAAATTCAAAGAGTGTGATAACGAGTGGTGGTAATGGCGGGAACTGCCACACCGGGTCTATAATGATCCTGTCTTGATATTCTTGGTAGGAGAGGTAAAACGCACTATGTAGCTTAAATTTACAGTTGATTTTTGTGTTTACATTTTATACACGTAAAGAGTAGTTTTACGTGCATCATATAATGTGATAACAAATTTATTTCTACAGTTAATTGTGTATCATTGTAATGTTTCTCTGATAGTCGATTGGTCAAAGTGTTTACAGCATCCAAGTTAGTTAGTTGGCCAAATGGTCAGTTAGTTGAGGTTTATGAACGTGATATGATGCCGTTAACTGCCTGTCCTAAGGGCATAACCGGTCGTCGTATATCAAGCGAGAGGATTGCGAAGGTCTGTTAATGCTTTTACGAGTTTCGTGATAGAAATGTGCTGCTAGTTTACACTTGACAAATGTCTGAAAGTTATTCAATTCGCGTTAACCTGATAAACTTTAACAGTAAGTGAGCTAATTTGAGACAACCTAGAATAGTGAATTTGACTATTTATTTTTTATTGTTGTATACAGGGTGAGTGGTTACAGTCACATATTAGTAACTCCGTATCTCGTATCGTCTTTCCACCTCTATTTACCACAACCTTTTATAGAATAACATAATTTATTTAGTGGTTGTAGTACCCGGTTCATTATCTGAAGATGGCCGGTATATCGGGACCAGTGGCGTGTAATTCAACTACTTGGAGGTCAAGAATTATTGATGGTTGTGTGCGATGGTCGGTTGGTGTAGAGTTCTCTTGTGTGGATTAACGTCCGCACTATTAAATACTACGTTAAATACCATCTTCATAAAGACCTGCTCGTAATATAGAGGCAGTGGTCCGAACTCCAAGTTAAGCTGTAGGTCCCTTGGATATGCCATTGACTGTTGGGCTATTAATTAACAGTTATGTCTAAGGAACATGTCAGCCTTAGTCAGTAACAAGACCACAAGTTCAAGCCCCAATCATCTTAAACTCATTTCTCATTCATACTTCGCTTAAAATACATACCTGGGTAGGTCGCCATTTCAGTGAGAAACTAACAATGGTGCAATGAACCCAATAGATTTTTTCTCTAGGTTATTTATGGTCGTTGCAAATAAATCAGCTTTGGTATTTTTCAGTAACATTACATTTCTAAATTTTCCCTTAGTAAGTCAGCCCAGTAAGTCAAAGGTTGCTGAATCGAAACCAGCTTCCGATGGCTCCTGTCCTGTCAGATCATGAGCGGTCACCTCTGGCTAACATAATATGTGACTATTACCGAAGCTATGGTACCTCGCTGTCTGTAATTACCCGCACATAACCTAATGGACAGTTGAGTTATAAAAAAGTATACAATAGTTGACTTTTTTAGGCGTTCTTATTTTCTTTTCTCAGTCTTTTTAGAGGTTAGTTTAGGAAGTTAGAGGTAAATTTAATATTATTTTTTTAACTCTATTTTTACGATAAGTTCGCCCGTTAAACTTGGATGAAACTTCTACTAATGAATCATACTCCACTGTGAATCTTATAGAAGGGAGATCATCTGCTGTAAAACTTTCTGAGGAAATAATTTCTCGAGCGATCGGGAGATTATGGACTGCGAGGCTCCGTTTCCCGCCAATTCCCCTTCCGGTAGAAGAGCCTCTAAGTGACTAACTTGGCAATTGTATCCGCCAGCTTATTAAGGTGAATATCGGTTCAAATATTAGTCACGAAAGTTACGAAAGTCCGCAGTTGTCATTTTTATCAGTGTACAAAAAAATAAAATAAGCAAAATTTATTTTAGAACGTAGTTTGGCTTCAGAATTCTATATTTCTCGGTACTGGTTTCCTAATTTATTCAAAAAGGAACGTGATTTTAAAATTGCTCTCCTTGATTCTATTTCTTTACGTTTTTTTTCGAATAAGCAAATATCCAGAGTAGAACACGAATTATTCGCTTTCCTATCGAAGACTGAGCAGAATTACTTCCGCTCCAAGACTTCCATTTGAAAGCCTTGTCTAGTGATATTGGAAACTGTCTTATATAGCGGTAACTCGTCTGTCGTAGGAATTGTAAACTTTCAAACCTCGTTTTTATTTGATCCTAAACCAGCTTAACATTAGCTTTCGGACAAAACCAAAAATATTTGACCAATTCGTTGTTGTTTTAATGGGTCACTGTAAGATAAATTTTCTACAAAATAATGTTATTTTTTATTGGAAGGGACATATTTACTCCCAAGGCACTTCAGCCGTAGCGGCTTTTGGCGCACCCCTGTTTGGGTTGCGGCATTATCACGGTGAAATGCCATTGATGATTGGCGGGATTTGAACCCGGGACCTTGGGCACCAAAGCCCCACACTCTACCCCTAGAACAGCGCGTTCCCCAAATCAATGTTATTCATTTGGTGGTATTTTTTAGAAAGCATATATGTCTTTATATATTCAATTAATAATATTACAATTGTTTTCCAAAATCTTTTTCTTTTTTGAAAATAACCGTCCATAAATTTTAGAATGAAATACAGTCAGTAACTGTAAATGTAAAAATAGATAATGTAAAAAAAAGCTATTGAAACTCTATACTTTTGATTTATTTACTATTTTCATATTCCAGTATTAATTTAACACCGGCATTCGTAAAGTCGCCACAGGTGACAGTTAAATTGTTATTCTGAAACACCAGTATTGGATATTGCATTCGATACTAGACACACATTTGTATATTCTACAATTTTTACAATATTTACTTACTTTTTTATGAAATTTTACAATATTTTCATTCTTACTTTATTTAAACTACTAGATGTTTTAGAAATACGTTTTAAATAAATACTAGTAATATACTCGTGTTAGTTTAGAGAAAAAAACCGAAACTTAGTTATGGAGATAATGTAGGATACCTGAAGTATATTTTGCTAAGACGCTTTTATCGGGACGGCTCCGACTGAAAAGTCGCCGTTGTAATCTCCCCAATATTTACTTTTCTCCAACTTTCAAGTAATGGAAATAAATAAATTGATATCATTGCAGCAGCCTCCCTTTTGTTGACTCAATTTTAAATGTAGTAATTAAAAATTTATTTGTTAATAAGTAGAAAAGTTGCTTATTAAAGATAATTCTACATCAACATATTTACTGGTAAAAACCCATACCAACGTTCGGATATTAAATTACAAATAGTGTGATTATAATTTTCCTACTTTGAAAATTTAATATCGTAACAATTATTGTAGTAGGATAAACTCTCACTTTGATGTACGAGAAATAATTAACGTTAAGTAACATACTAGACTCTTAGTAGACAAAAATATGTTGAATAAAATGTTAATGTGAAGTTAATGATATTGAAAATCTTGCGTAAAACCTAGTTTTTTAAATAACATCTTTGAAAAAAAACTAGAAAACATGGATTCGATGTCATAGATTCTACAACAAAAACTCACATTCGTTCTAACACGGACTTTCATAAAAATATATATTTTATTATGCTCAATACATTTAATACGTTTAGCATTATTTTAACCAATTACCTTTTATACCGTAGTCGTTAAGATTTATTACAGTAATGAGTTGAATGAATTTATACTTTTTAGAAATAAAATAGATCATATTATGTTTTAGTGGTTTTATTTTTTATTTGAATTTATTTCCGAACTATTTAAAGACGTTAAGAACAATGTATATCCGTTTTACGTTGAATTTAAAAGGAATTTAAATACCTTGTTTTATATATACAATTTATTTCATGTTAGAAAACACGTGGAATCTCTTTGATGTTTTCTGTGGTTTGACGTGTAGTAAAAATAAGCTGTAAATATTTTTTTCGTGTTTTCGTACGTTTTAATTGATTTATATTTCCATAATTGCAGGGTAAATTTCACTGTAAATCGAACGAAAAGAAATAAGCAATTTTATAATCTGGTGTACTAAATAGTTATTCCGTAAAATATAAAAATGCTTTAAGGAAAAGAGGAATAATGATGTGTGCATTAGTTAATACCTAACCAACGTAAAATGAGTGATCAATTCTAGTTACTGCAGTTTGACGGGGAAAGTTATATTCTTGTCGTTTTGGAGACGGGGCGGTGAAGGGAATCCAAAGTTAATGAGACAGCTAGAAAAATGGAACCATATTTCCACATCGTTCATCACTGGAAGATCACCGGTTGGCGCTATCTCGGCCTCGGATCTGTTCGCAGGAGAGTTTTCTTTGGAATGTTTAAATTTGCACTTCGTGATTGAATTGAACGAATATACCTGTTGTTTTTACGCATCTTTTTCGAAGTTCTATACAGGGTGTGCTCTGCTGTACCAAATTCTTCATCCTGAAAAAGGTCGTAAACTTACTTGGTAGGTTTTTTTCGATTTGTGCTTAGTGTAGCTGTAATCCGCCATCTTGTATTTTTAATAATTAACATTTCTGGAACTTGTCCAGATATTTTCAAGAAAATCACTATAGGTTACGAGTTTTTTTGTAGTTTCAACTACTGGTCAGAATCTTATTTATCAAAAGGATTCCAAAATGGCGGCCATTTAAAATGTTAAAATTTCATAAAAAATAGTGCCTAAGCAATGTTTTACGACCCATCAAATTCAACCTACTTTTCAATTCAAATTCTATGACGATTCAATTATAAAATTAAGTTGGTAAATTAAAGAGTTTACGGTTATTTAGAAATAAAAGAATCGAAATTACTCAAAAACTATTAAAGTAGGCAATGCATTAGTGATAACAATTAAAACTGAACCACCTAATAAATACCATTATAGCACAATATTTTAGACTAAAAAATTAGCAGTTTGTTCTAAATTTGTGGATAAATTTACGAAACAGGCTCAGCAGTTAGGTTCTAGGGTAGATTTATAATAAGTATTATATTTCGATGTTTTTAGTGTTTGTTGTTTGTGAGTAGTCAAATATATTATACAAGTCACTTTTTCTATTAGCAAACCAATGGAATCGGATTCAAAAGGTATTAGCCTAGAAGTTTTAAAAACTGAAAACTTATTTATGAAAAATCTATTTTTCTAACTGGTTTACTATATTCACAGCAAAAGTCACAAATAATTTTAATAGTACATTTTTATACTGTTTATTTAGAAATCTGTTTATAATAAAAAATACGCACTTGTGAATTAATAATAATCAATTGATAAAAATCCAATCGAATATTGTCTTATGTGTTATCGTTTGACTAAAACAGAGCCGTGGGAGGGGTTAACCGTATCCTTGGGCGTGTGCTTCGTACCTCATGAATAAGGTGACAACTTAGAGCCAGTTGGGAATGAAATTACCATACGCGACTATGGCCAAGTTCTGCTGAGATTTGGCCGCAGCATCGTTCACCGCTCTGCTCTATTAAAACACCATTACGTGTTTTAAGTTTACTGTAGATTTCTATGCCATGTAGATTGTCTTTTAGCGAATTTCCCATTGGGAAGAAGCTATTACCGTAGGTCTCATGGTGAGACTTAAGCCCGGGACCATGTTATTTTTTCTTCTTTAGGTGCCCAGAGTCCAAAAACAATAGTCGTTAAAATTTTTATATATATATATATGTATATATATATATATATATGTGTCTGTGAACACGATAACTCTCGTAAAAATGGTCCAATCGAGACCAAATTTGGTAGAGACGTGTATTCCTACAAGTGCTCGGACGAGTTCGTAAACCAGACATATCGGTCAATGGGAACGGGTAGTTTGGGGGGGTTTTGTACCCCAAAATGGGGTTTTTTGCGTTTTTCACATGTAATTTTTAAAAATTTCTAATTTTATATTTCACCATTAGAATCAGATTAAAAAACTACACAATTAAGTTCCTTAAAGTTTTTCTCTATCTCCAACGGTTACCGAGATATTAAAAAATCTAAACACAGTACATTGTATTGTGGGGCTCCAATGTTAATCTTATGGAGGATAGGGAAAAATTAATATTTCCCATATTAATGAATATTTTTGGATAAAACTTGATATTTAGCTTCATGTGGTTGAGATCTATCCATTTATGCTTAAAAATCATAGTTTATGTGTTTATCATGGCAGCAAACCTGCATACTCTTTTCCCATAATAATCATATAGGGAATAGGCAAACTCCTTTATTTATGGACAGATGTTGATAAAAGTTGGTATAAATGTTAAAAATAAAATTTTTGATGGTATACTTTCAGTGTTCCTCACAGCAGCAAACCTACTCACTCTTTCCCATTTTAATCTTATGGAGAATAGGCAAATAATTCCCATGTTTATCGACTGATTTCGACCAAACTTGTCACATATTATAATTATTATATTATTGATTTGGAAATTCGCTGAGTACGCAGGTCTGCTGCGACGGGGGTATTTTATCTTAAGTTTCGTTCTTTAAGATAGGAGGTGAAATTTGGTGACTACAGTATACTTAGTATACTAACCTTAACTGTCTATTAGCATGGGCCTAGGTGATGAATTAGGCAGCGACCTTAGCGGAGTGATTCAAGTAGACTAACCAAAAGTGATTAGATTAGATCATTAAAATGCAACCATACACAATGTAGGTATTTTAAGCCAGTGTAAAATCATTGTGGCGCGATCTTGTAGTCTTGTTACTGACTAAGGCAGACATGTTCCTTAGACAGGACTGTTAGTTAATAGCCAAACAGCCGACGGCAACTAAGGGACCTACAGTTTAACGTGGAATCCGAACCACGGCCTCTGAATTACTAAATGGTCTAATTATGAGGATGGTCTTTGCGGATTTACGTATTATTCAACAGTGCGAACATTAATCCAGACAAAAGAACACTACAACCACCGACCATCGCTCACAACTATGCACATTTAGTGACCTTCAAGTAGCTGGATTACATGACGTCGCCATCGTCCTAGTCAACAGACATTGTAGACAGTACTGTTAATTAATAGTGCAACATTAATTCCATCTAAGAGACCTAACTAAGTGTCCGCTCATGACGTGATAGGAGTCGCTGACCACTTTTTTATGAATCTCTTTTATTTTAAATCCATTACAATATCTATAATACCTGTTACATTAACCCAGTCTTGTGCTGTGTAAATGACCAACTTACATTAAAACTTGTCATTTTTCACTGGGCCAAAGAGTTTCCCCTGTTACCATGTCGGTATTGTTTTATCAGTATAATTACATTCTTAACATTCTTGAATGTTGAGGTAACTTTCTATTTCTGCATCCAGTTTGTCAAACTCCGCAGAGTGATTCATAATTTGGACTAAATATGTTTCAATGAGAAACTCACTCTCTGAACATTTTAAAATTCATATTAGCAACTTTATAGCTTATAAGTATTAAACAAAAACTGTTAAAGAAATGTTAACTTGTTAAAATGTTACTCTTAAATCTTTTACGAATTGAAATTGTGTTCACTTTCATAAAAAATGTTAAAAAATATATTGTGTTTCGGAACAAAGATTCAAATCAAAGGTCTTTTGTGCATGTGTGTTCGGAAGAGATCGTACAACGGAGGTCCATCAACAAAGCTAAGAGCGCCAACCAAACAGTCGCCCGCAGTAGCGATACATTAGTGAATTAGTTTTGCCCTCTCAGCCAAATTGTCTTGACTCCACTACTCGACATACGGTTGCTGATCATGTACATCAACATGCTAGATGTTTCGGTGCAAACATATTTAAAACTCTCAATTGGTTCTGTATATAATTTTTGATGTCAAATATAGCATGTTGATTATTAGATGTGTGTGTGCGCGATAGACACAAAATAATAAAAAAATGTTAAATCTTAGTAGCACTAACCAATCATCCAGTTTAATAAGAAGGCATTTTATTAAATGTTTTTTTAATTATAATCCTATCTAATCCTAATCCTATTTTAAAGCCCATGTTTTATCCTAAACAATCTGAACAAGCTTCGTATTATTTATCTTGCTTACAACCTAAATTTTCTTTTTTCAGGTATAGGATTTAATATGTTTGATTGTTAATTCACTACTATATCATCGAGAACACCACACTAATATTCTATATATCACTAATCATTGATATTACTAAAAAATATTCGATTGAGAATCAATCACAAAGTATTTTCCTCTTGAATGCTCCAAAGAAAACAAAAATAAGTAATTCCACTTAGAATTGAAGTAACGAAATTACAGAAGCAAAGGACGGGAGCACGGGGGTAAAACTCAAACAGAGCTAATGATTAGGGCACAATGTCATTTACAGCTCAAAGTTCGTCAAAGAAAGCCACTTTGCAACTTTTTAAACTCCTAACATAATTAACCCCTCCTAAACGTTTGTGAGATGTTCTTTGGACTGGAGTGGAATTAATTCAATTCTTATCAGCTTTCTCTCAGAGACGAAATATTTTGTTTGTACCGCAGCGAAGTCATTATTCGTTTTTAATGTGTTGTTGGAATTTCTAAGTTATAAATTACATTAAGGTAATTGTTAATAATTTTAATTAATATTTCATCCTTTCGGAGTATTATTATTCGAAAATACTATGCAATATTTTTGTAAATATTGCTGGAAATACGAAAATGTGTGTGAATTTCTCGAATGTGCCACTGATCTCTTACTAGAACTCGTCAGATCAACAATATTTCCTACAATTAACTTTTGCACTTCCGACATTTGTTAATTGCCTAACCTAGGGAAATTATATGTTTCTTATTCGTTTGCAGAACAGAGTTCTACTTCTATGTTACAATTCGTATTCAATATAATAAGTTGATCAAATCAGTGAGTTTAGGTTAAGTGCTACTAAGGTACCTTCGATTAAAATGATGCTCTAATCTTAAAATATTTAAACTTATTCATAATGCTTTTGGGCCGGAGAAACTGAAGTGCCTGAAGAAAAAAACTTCCGGTTAGGTATGAAGTCAACATACGCAACACTCGGCAGAATGGCCTATTAAACAAATATGAAAAAAATATGAATACAGAACATAATTCCCAAAAGCCGTAACCTATTATCGTGGCGAATAATGCTGTTCATTTTATACAGCACATATTTACTTCATAGTTTTACATTAATGAATGATTCATATGATGTAAAACATAGTTACACTTTCATGAGCACAGACATACGTGTGAATCCGTTCATAAATGCTTTGATAAATGCATAATAGTTATAACTTACTTGATAAAAAATATGCTATTTACAGTACTTATTTATATTTATTAAAACACTCCAAGGGGATAGTTTGGAAATCGCATGATTGCCAACAAACAGGGATCAAAGCACAAACACTAACGAAGGTCCGGTATGACCAAAGGCCTCTGGAAAGTGTGTCCAACCTAACTTTCGAAATATCCCTAAAGGTATATGTTGTTGACACATTCCCAGTCAGTACTGCCACAATTTGTTAGGGAAACTTATATATTCAACCCAGTAGAGAAGATTTTATGAAGATTCTAACCGATACATAGAAAATTCCGCTTTCCTCAAAGACAAATATTTGTTTGCGCTTAAAAAAATATCGCGAAAATTACCTTTCAAAGGTAAAAGTAACCAACCAGGTATTATACGGGAGCGGTTCGTTTTCATCTAAGTGAAGTTTAAAATGGTAATCATGAAATAATAGCATTACCGAGAAATTTCATCGCCAGATGTGAACAAGAAGGCGTGTCTGTTTTGTGCTCATGAATAAATTCACAACTTTGCTGGCAGTCGTAGGAATAAATTGGCATTTGAACTTAACCAGAATTATACTGCTCCGGCGAGTTTCTTGATGTAATATCCAATCGTCTTCAGGGTGTCCAGAAGTTACTAGTTACAATTACTGTATTACATAGCGATGAACATATTTCGTGGAATTATATTTCTCTATGGAATGTGGCAATTACGTGGAATTACTCTATGCATGATTATTTTTGCTTGTTTGGTAATTTCATCGTAACCCAGGTAAGAGTTATGAAAGTAATTTTGTCCTAGTTAGAATGGACTTTCCGCTCTTATATTGGAAGAAGTATTTTTTTTTATTTGAGTTTATATTGGATATATTCGTTTTGAGGCTCCTGAATCCAAAAGTGTGTTTCGGCCTATATGTCTGACTGATTGTATATCTGTGAAAAATTCCGAGACAAAACTAAATGTCCGATTTAATGAAAATACGTACTAGGATGCCTTTTGGCTATATCGGCAGACAATTATTTTCTTTTTTACGTTTAAGGGTAGTTTACCTCAAAAAACCATTAAAACTAAAAACTTATGAAACGAACGTGTTAAAACTCACTTGAAACGAATGGTTCAAAAGTTCTATATATTCTTTCCACAGTTTTATATTTTAATTTTAGTTAAAATTATTCAAATGCATTTACAATAGAAAAAACACACAATAATGTTGTGATTTTTATATGCTGCGTTGGTAATATGTTGCAATAAACCGTATTCGACTGAGGACAGGGCATTAACAATGGAGATCATGATCAAAGGAGACCAGTGCAACAATAGTCCAATCTCGTCAGTCAAAGGTCCCTGGACAGGGTAGCCAACCTAACAATCCAAATATACCTCTGGGCTGTTCATAATTGCCCACCGGAGTACATAAATATACCTTTAGATTTTTCAGATTGTACATCCTCAGACAGTTCTCTATCATTAATAAATTAAGTAAAATTATGACATTACAATGATAAAATAAATACTGATATCAATGGCAAGTTGTTTTTCATGTTTTTGGTTTAAATTGTGTTATGTTTTTTAATAGTTTGTAATATGTTATAGCTGTTTTTATTTGATGCCTTAAACGTATGCATGTGTACAGTGTTCTTCTGAAGCCGAAGGGTAACTTACGTGACACCACTGGGTTTACCCAACAAGTCAAACATAGCTGATTCCAATACAGTAACTGTACCAACCCAAAACTGTACGAACTAAAATTATATTAAAAACCAATATCGATTCCATTTAAATTTACAGATTGACAGGATATTTGTATTTTTATTTTGTCGAATTACGAGAAGTTGCGTCTCTCAACTTCTCGGCTGGCCCTTAAAATGCAGAATTACCTTTTCTCATTTCGTACGGGATTCGTGCATTTCTGGGGCTTACGTGTTTTCTGTGGATTTATACCTGCTGTAAGCTATTTCTAAGGATGTTGGTGATGTTATTATATTTTTTTATTAAATTATACATTTTGACATAGATATGTGATAGCTCTTGGGTGGTGTTAGCAAATTCTAAGATCAAAATTTAAAATATAAGAACAGCTGTATAGATAGCCGTATAGATAAACTGAAAACATTCTCTTTAGACGTAATAATGATCTAACCTTTCACTCACATGGTAAAGTAAATACAAACTTTTCGACGTGGATATGTCTTAGCTTTGGGGGGTGTTGGTGATTTTTAAGATGGAAAATATGTAACAGGTTTCCATAGAAACTACCAGATTATTGAATTTTTAATATAAATGAATAAGAATAGCTTTTTAAATTAAGTGAAAACCTAGACATGTCCATGGTCTAACCTATTTCCCACAGGGAAGTAAATACAAACATTTTTCGTGTGTTAATTAATATTTTTGGTGTGGTGTAAGTGCATGTGAATTCTCAAACTATTATATACTAAAATAATGTAGCACAATAGCACAATGAGCAAAAAAGTAAATTTTTAGAAAAGAAACTCTATTTACGTGTTAAGGAGGCAAAATATGAAAAAATCTCAAGACATCAAAGTAGAAGATTTTTAAAAGTTGACGACGCAAAGTGTCCTCTGATTTCTGATAGGACCTTTCCTTAAGGTTATATAGCCGAAAAATTAAAATATTTTTTGAAAAATTTTAATATTTTTTGGGGGTAGTAAAATTAAACATTTATGAAATCCAACGACACGATTATTCAGATTAATCTTTTAGGATTGTTTATAAACATTTACAAGGGTTCTAGCTCCTCAGGAATTCATATATTTAAAGGCCTTTTTTAAAACCCTGCATTTCACGAAAGGAACCCAATGCCTATGTGACTCACGCCGCTACAGCACCTCGCTGTCTTTAATATACTAATAATAAACGTAAATACATTAAAAAACAACTCAATCTAATTAGTAAAAACAAGGTTTATTGTATCTTTAAAAATTAATAGACAACGGTATTTTAGGCTGAATGTGGGTTCACTATACAATGCCGGACCAAAACAGGCAAATCCCATCCTGCCGAGCTGGTGGCCTATCCTCGGGAAATGAAGGAGCCTGTCCTGCCGGGTGTCACGCAAAGCTTCGTTATGCACCACATTTTTGAAAGCTATCACATTAATGCTAAAACAAACACATCAATACTTAACATCAACATTAAGTTCCCATTACGTTTGCTTAGTGATTCTTGTTTCAAGTCCAAATTTGTTGCTTCAATTTTTTTCTTGTCTTGCGAGTCTTTTTGTCTTTTTTTTATATTACTAGTTTTTCTTACTTCATCCAATAAAAATTTTTGTTGTGTGTTTTTTTCACTCATATTTTTTATGTTTAGCGCTAACTTTAATTTTGATATCTTTTCCCCAATGTGCAAATCTAATTACTGTCTGCCATTATAAATATGATTAGTGCTTCAACTCAGGCCTACGCACAGGCTCCTGCCCATGTAGGCCTTTCCTGATGTATTGGCTAAGTTTATACCTAGTTGTTTAGGTTATTATTGCCATGGATTGCTATTATTTATTTTCACTTAAATTTTCTGCCACGTAAATCACTATAAGGATAAATAAACATATTTCATTTAATTTTTTAAGGTTTTCCTGTATACGGTTGGATACTTTTGACCGTACCCTATATTTTTCTAATGCTAATTCGTTTTGTTTAACCAAGCTGTAAACTAAATACACAACTTTGCAGATTAATTATACTAATTATAAGTATCCGTTGTTCAGGCGTATTGCCTACCCAGGTTATCCAAGACGCTTTTCCTCATCACAGGCTCAGTTGAGGGATGTTAGTGGTAATCTCATTCCCAACTGGCTCCCAACTTGACAAGATATTCATGAGCACAAAGCATACATCGTGCCCATTTGGTTATTGATGTTACTCAACTGTTTGCCAACGTCTTCCTACTTTATTATTAATTTTACTGTTAGTTAAGTTCCCACCTTTTGTTCTGGCTCAATAATTTCTTGACTTGTTACGTTTAAATTACGAGCGTTTACATATTTATCGCTTGAAATTTATTTACTTGTTGAATTCATTCGCCTTATCCATACACTGTTTTTACATTTTTAACAATGACAACGTAATTATACGTTATAAGTTTTAATGGGTGGATCTATTTGCATCCAGTTCGTTGTTGCATTAATGACTCTAAGATTTTTTGGAGATCTCAACCTATGAGAAATATTTATTTGTTTTTATAAAACCAAGCTTTATGAACGATAAAATACTTTTTCTTTTAAACTCTCAACGAAAATAAATGTAAAAACCGAACTAGGCCTATCTTTATTGGTAATGGTAAACTTATTTTTTTATTATATCAAGTTATATGTCGATGCAGCATAAGTCGAATTCCGTATAAAATAGTAGGTATTTTAAAATTGAATAAAACAACTGAAACCGGATCTCAAAAGGTCGATCCAAAACCAAATGGCGGCGCTTTGACGTAACCACCGCCATTTTGTTTTGCATAAACCTTTTTGAAGTCGGGTTTGTGGAATTGCTTTTGGTTCAACAAGGCCTTTAATTTGATGTACATAAAAACTTAAGCTTAATTTTAAGATTTTTTAACGTACTCCTTATAAGATGTCCCCCATGTGCTATCCGATCACAACGCACACAAAAATAAGTAAACCGCACGATAGTAGTCCGATGAGGTCTTTAGACAGCTGGTTCCCCCCTCACCCCCTCTTGCCCAGCAGTGTTGCCATTTTTCATTTAGCCTATCAGCTGACGTAGACGTATTCTATAATATAATAGGGCGATTTGGCAACACCGCACTGACTCTCATCGGACTACTTTCGAGCGTTTTTTTTTGCTGTGATACATCTTTTAGTTTTAAAGCTGTAAAGTCTTCCCAAGACTAAATATATAAACCTCAAATTTATTGGTGTATACGGTAAATTGTACATTTGTCCTGTGCAATTTTTTTCTACCGCGATCAGTTCCAAAAATGCCAATCACTTAAAAAATCTCCCCTCCGGGGATATACGAGGTTTCCCGCAACCCACTTACATTTTTGAAATTAAATTCTAAAC
This sequence comes from Nephotettix cincticeps, assembly GCA_023375725.1. Lineage (NCBI taxonomy): Eukaryota > Metazoa > Arthropoda > Insecta > Hemiptera > Cicadellidae > Nephotettix > Nephotettix cincticeps. The sequence continues at coordinate 46,165,098 of CM041787.1, forward strand.
GAGTTAGGGAAGAAATACAGTCTCCCCATCAGAGGAGCAATGTAATCAGAAAAAACTCCTCGAATTGATGTCATCGTCTTGGTCGGGATCAGTCCAAATTAATGAGGGCCCGTCCGAGTCGTTCCGCGCCGCAACATTCCAAAATTGAATAACAACTTTTACCCCTTCCCCCACTCTACCGTCCGAATTCCTTCGCTTCAGTTATTTCTTGAAATTATTGTAAAAGTTGTATTTCTTTTAATTCGTCATGCAATTATCGGTATGGACTAAGTATTTCATTTTTAAAGGGTCATTTACTTGTTTTTCGTCTTCGCTTTTTTAATTTAATCAGTGGAGTTCTTTTTTTACAGTTTATGAATACATTTTTCATTATTTTAATGAACTGATTGTGTTCTTGAGCGTAAGTCCAATATTTTTATCTCATTCCATGCAGATTTCTTCTCTTATGAGTGAGTCAAAGGTATTATAAATTTGAGAAATTGTATAATGAATTTCTGAATTGATAAATTTTACTGAACCTGAGAAATCTGTTTGAGCTGAATCATCCGCATATAAAAAACAATTCATATGGTATTTATGTTGTGTAACGTTGTACAATATTTCAAATTATTTGTTTACTTTCTCCCCCTTTAAGATATTATAATAAGAAAGTATTGTTTTTGTTAGAATTTTAGAATTTGAGTTTCTGGTTGATACTGTATATCCATTTTAGTTCCTCCTGAATCGAAAAAGTGGTATTTAGAGTGATGTCTATCTGTATAACTGTCCGTGCGTGTGCGTGCGCGTGTGTGTGAGCGTGGGAAGCCTAGAGACGAGAATATTGGTCAGATTGTCATGAAATGCGATATGAAGGAAATAATCCACGGTATCTCGAACATTTTTGGATTCGTAAGGGTATTTTACCCATAACACCCCCAAAAAACACGTAAAATTAAAATTTATCGAAAACAGCCCTAACAATTTTGTTGAAAATTATTTCATTTATAGTCCCATTATGAGGTTAACACAATGGCATCACCCGCATTCCTCAAAACATCGGGGTTTAAAAGTTATAGCCTTATAAAATTCAAATTAACATTTTTTATATAATTTTTCCACGAAAACAAAATAGGGTAAGTATAATTTGAATACCACAATTGAAACCAACTTTAACAACTAAACAAATTACGACTAACATTTCCAGAGAAAAGTTAAATATACCGTCCATGAAAAACGCAGTACGTTGTCTGAAAGCGCGCAATGTTATTCTTATGGAGAGTATTAAAAAATCAATTTCTTCCTTATTTCCCAACCGTTCTCCATGAAAATTGGTATGCAGCGTAAGGTCACATCACCCAACAAAACCCACTTAAACACGCTCGGTATTGCAGGAGGGGGTGAAAGTTTCCCCTTCCCTATAAAAGTTTTAACAATTAATTTAACATTGTTTTTCTTGTTGTTATTTTCAAATATTCTATTGGATGATTTAATTTGAAACAATAAATAATTAAATGATACAGTAGAACTTGGATAATTCGAACCTCAAGGGACCAGAAAAAATTCGTTTTAACCAAAAATTCGAATTAGAAAAGTTTATGCAAGTGGTTGAAATAAACAATCAAACATCATGTTTTAACATTGTATATTAAAAAAGTTAGGTTAATGAAGATATTATTGATTAAAAATCCTAATTTTTGTTAAATGTCAATAATGTGTTTGGAGGGATCCCGAAACTAGCTATTTCAAACTTTTTCAAATCCCTTATCTACCTCCTTGATCGCCGCTATTTATTCTTGCAACGTCAGAGATTTGTAGGTTCGCTTTGACGAAGCCATCATACACACGACGTGTTAACATGAAAGCAGACGACGAATATCGGAACAAACCACCACCGATGATACACACAGATGTCAATGTTGTGATTTATGAGCAGTAGTCTAGCTAATAATAGTCTGAGGACAGGAAGCCCGAACGGAACGTCGTTTCCTGGAAAATCGCACACAATATAACTTGTTCACTTATACACACACTATAGATTTCCGCTGTAAAAACTTTGAATCATCCAAAATATTATTCGAATTAACCAAGATATTTTAACATTGTTTTTATATAAAATTCTAGGGACCAAGACAAAATTTCGAAATAAAGAAGTTTTCGAATTACAGAAGTTCGAATTATCCAAGTTCCACTGTACTTTGTGGTTATTGTTAGATAGTCTTAACCAGGAAATCACACGGCCGACCATCTGCGTCCATTACATTAGGCTTAGTGGCAGACGGTTGTCATTATTTGAGTAAGAAGGTGCTCAGTCCGGTGTATGGCCTACTTGGGCACATAGTGTGGTTTCCTTTGCACTTCAGTTCGTAATAATACAGTATGTTTCATTACAAGGATGGAAAATGGTTGTTTCCGGGACACGATCGAGTTGTAATTCCATCAAGGCACTGAATAACACTTTTCATAATCCGAGTTACGAACGATATTTTTCATTACACTGTAATCATTTTAAGATAACTATTTAAGTTATGTAATTTGTTAAACTGACCTTAATTAAGCTGCTCATTTGATCCCCTCAGTACCGGTACAATGGCCACCGCTATATTGTTTCTACAGCTGATTCCAATTTTTACAACCTTTACTGGCAGTATTGTAAAAGCTACTAGCTGACGTTACTAGTGTATGAAATCGAAACTAAATACTAGTGTGGGTAAAATCTCCAACTGACTTAAATAGCTTAGGCCGGGAAAACATTACTTTCCGTACTCGCAACTAACGTTGAAAGCAGTGTAATGAAAAATATTTTTGACATGGATAAGTCTTAGCTCTGAGGGTGTGTTGGCGATTTTCAAGATGGAAAACATGTAACAGGTTTCCATAGAAACTACCAAAGCTATTGTATTGTATTGATAATTTTTAATGTAAAAGAATAAGAACAGCTGTTTAGATGAACTGAAAACATTCCCTTTTATCATATCCATGATCTAACCTATTTCCCACAGGGAAGTACATGAATACAAACATTTTTACTTAACTGATTGTGTCATTTAAGTAATAAACAATACTAATCATATCATAGCAATATTTGAAACTCGCGAAGAGAACTTTTGTTTTCGACGTACTCGTCACTGTTTACTCGAGATTTCTACACATCCGGGTAAAGAAAACTAATAATCCGGTGACAGGTAACGTGTGACTCTTGTCACAGATATTTGGGACGACTGTTCCGATATTAAAAACAGTGACAGGACAAGATTTTCAATAGTGATTCTGTTTCAGAAACACAATATTGTCTCAACCGTCTCCGATCCTGTGTTTAATACGTTTCATGTGTCTGTTTGCATTACGTATTTCCTGACACCACTATCGCTTCGTCTTTCAAAAAAGTGTGTGCATTTTTAATATACTTTATCTATTTTTCGATCTTGTTCTTTTGGGAAAAAGATTATAAAAAAATGTACTGTGTTATTTTTCCAGTGTTGAAGAGGATAGTATGAATTTTTTACAGATAATTCCCGAGAAAAATATTTGGATTTACTTTCATATGGGAAATCGGTTAGATTATAAATATGTGTAAAGGGAATGTTTACATTGCATCCAAACAGCAGTTCTGATAATAATACTATGACGTCATTAACTACATGAAGTCACTTTTCCACACACGGGGGTTTTCCTATGTAGAAATTCTGCACTGGATCAAACAATTATCATGTATATATGTGTATTTATTTTCTATATTTTTATATATGTTTTTGTATCATATATAGTCTATTATTGCAGAATAAAACATTTTTGATTTGATTTGAACTAAATGACGTCGCTGTGTCAAATTTTTGTCTCGCAAATGCCCCCCTCTCAGCTCAGACATGTCCATGTTGGAACTGCTTGATGACTCAAAAATTGTTTGGGTTCTTTTTGATAGACCTATGATTATTTATACTGAGTTTCGGTCCATCTATTCGGTAAAATCAATATATGTACTTACCTTGTATTAGAATCTTAGAATATACACATCAATCTGTGATTTGAATTGCATACCAATTTTCTACAGGTTGAAAAATTTGTAACGTTAAGTTTATTTTGATTTTTTTCAGTTTCGTTCAGCTACTATCCATCATTTTTATTTTACGTGCAATGTTTTTATTACGATGTATCGATTTATGAAAAGTCAAAACATTATTTTTGTTGATTTTTTTTAAATCCAGGAAAATTAACCAATACCGTCAGTTCCAGTTGTCCACCTCACCCGTTATATCTTGCCAGCGATCATACACACAGCGAGCTGATGGGTTATCGGTCATGACTGTCACCACGTTAACAGCTGCTAACGGTCGCATCATGAGGTTCGTAAACCATTACCGAGCACTATCTGGACCGTAACGGAGCCAAGTCAGCTGATAGTGAAACTCCGTTTGGCCGTATCAGAGCCAGCTGGACGACGTGATAACGTGCCAGTCGCTGTCCGCAACACTTCTATAGCAGCAGTGTGTTACTCTCTCCCAGTATACATAGTATATCGGGAGACAGTATTGTTTTCGTAAAAAAATAGAGTTCGAATTAGAGTTGAGAGTTGATATACGGTTACTGTATTTCTTTTGAGGCTCACTGAATCCAAAACGTGGTTTAGGACTGATGGCTCTTAAAATTGTCAATTGTTATAAAATTAGGTAGACGGGTACACTTTGGCTATATTTCCATTTTTTCAAGGGTAGTTTCTCTCAAAACCCTTAAATATGTGAAAAATGTATGTCAAAATGTACCAATTGAGTTTGATACACATGTAAAGATTTAGGTTTGATTAATAAAAAAGTCAATAATAGACTCTTGAGCTTCATTACTTTTATTTTAAGAAAATCTTACATTTGAAAATCCATTAATGCCGGTTAAGACTTAATACTTCTTCCTTTCTTTTATTACATTTACATAAGTTATATAATCCCTAAAAACAGTTTTTCATTTATTATTTATATCGCTTTTAAAAGAAAAATACCCTTCAGAAAGATTTTTACAATAAAATAATAAAGTTTTTTACAATAACCCAAAAATTGGGGCACTTGAAAATTTATTAGGTAACTCAACATTACAATTTTACTTTTTAACAACATTCACCATAGAGTCTGAACTAAAAAGAAGGAGCACATGGCTCTGCACTTCTATATATAAGTTCGGTGGGTTACAGAATTTAGTCTGCTTGGACCCTGTGAATCCACCATCTAACCTGAATCGTTCTGTAGGGTTTAAAATAGTGTGTCGTTGTACTATCTTGCAACAAGTTTGAACCAAACTACTCGACAGTCTTAACTGGCCTACATAAACCTTATTACAACTTAAATGACATTTTTTAATAATTTTTCAATCATTTTTAGCGAATTTCCCATAGGGAAGAAGCTATTACCGTAGGTCTCATGGTAAGACTTAAGCCCGGGACCATGTTATTTTTTCTTCTTTAGGTGCCCAGAGTCCAAAAACAATAGTCGTTAAAATTTATATATATATATATATATATATATGTGTGTGTGTGTGTGTGTGTGTGTGTGTGTGTGTGTGTGTGTGTGTGTGTGTCTGTTAGCACGATAACTCTCGTAAAAATGGTCCGATCGAGACCAAATTTGGTAGAGACGTGTATTCCTACAAATGCTCGGACGAGTTCGTAAACCAGACATATCGGTCAATGGGAACGGGTAGTTTAGGGGGGTTTTGTACCCCAAAATGGGGTTTTTTGCGTTTTTCACGTGTAATTTTTAAATTTATAATTTTATATTTAACCATTGGAATCAGCTTAAAAAAATACACAATTAAGTTCCTTAAAGTTTTTCTCTATCTCTAACGGTTACCGAGATATTAAAAAATCTAAACACAGTACGTTGTATTGTGGGGCTCCAATGTTAATCTTATGGAGGATAGGGAAAAATTAATATTTCCCATATTAATGAATATTTTTGGATAAAACTTGATATTTAGCTTCATCTAGTTGAGATCTATCCATTTATGCTTAAAAATCATAGTTTATATGTTTATCATGGCAGCAAACCTGCATACTCTTTTCCCATGTTATTCATATAGGGAATAGGCAAACTCCTTTATTTATGGACAGATGTTGATGAAAGTTGGTATAAATGTTAAAAATAAAAATTACTTATGGTAGAAACACCTACTTTCAGTATTCCTCACAGCAGCAAACCTGCACACTCTTTCCCATGTCAATGTTATGGAGAATAGGCAAATAATTCTCATGTTTATGGATAGATTTTTTTATAACTTGTCAATATATTATTATTATTATATAATTGATTTGGAAATTCGCTGAGTACGCAGGTCTGCTGCGACGGGGGTATTCTATTGTGTGTTAAATAATGGTTAAACCAACTACACCAATGACCATGAGCGTACATAAATCACTCTTCTACTTTTACGATTAGAACATTTTTACAAACGAGAAAACCCGTTTGCCGGTCGACGTTATTAAGTTCATCTAGTATATTGAGTTCCAGAAAGTAGTTGTAAGGTATTTAATAGTTATTAACAAGGAAAGGAGCAGAGGTTATGGCGTATATCGGTCGTCAGAGCATTACTGCCCATCATTACTCTGGCGTAACTTAATGAAACCCATGAACAGGTTTATATTTCCATTAATGAAGTAATGACGATTTTATCTATTAACTGTCTGGATGGCTGAGTGGTTATAGTGCTCGCCTTCAAAACTGAAGGTATCTCAATCCCAGTTTGAACCTGGGATTAGACCGTTTCCTACCTACCGTTAAAAATTGCTGGAAGAAAGACAAAAATACGTCGCAGCAGACCTGCGTACTCAGCGAATTTCCAAATCAATAATATATGACAAGTTTTATAAAAATCTGTTTATAAACATGGTAATTATTTACCTATTCTCCATAAGATTAACATGGGAAAGAGTGTGCAGGTTAGCTGCTGTGAGGAACACTGAAAATAGTATTTTCTACCATAAACAATTTTTATTTTTAACATTTACACCAACTTTCATCAACATCTGTCCATAAATAAAGGCGTTTGCCTATTCCCTATATGATTAATACGGGAAAAGAGTGCATACTCTTTTCCCGTATTAATCATTATTAATCATTATTAATCATTATTAATCATTCCCGTATTAAAACCTGCATAGGTTTGTTGCCATGATGAACACATAAACTATGATTTTTAAGCATAAACGGGTGGGTATCAACAACATGAAGGTAAATACCATGTTTAATCTAAAAATATTGATTAATATCGGAAATATTAATTTTTCCTATCCTCCTTAAGATTAACATTGGAGCCCCACAATACAACGTACTGTGTCTAGATTTTTTAATATCTCGGTAACCGTTGGAGATAGAGAAAAACTTTAGGGAACTTAATTGTGTAGTTTTTTATGCTGATTCCAATGGTGAAATATAAAATTAGAAATTTAAAAAAATTACATGTTGAAAACGCAAAAACCCCCATTTTGGGGTACAAAACCCCCCTAAACTACCCGTTCCCATTGGCCGATATGTCTGGTTTACGAACTCGTCCGAGCATTTGTAGGAATACACGTCTCTACCAAATTTGGTCTTGATCGGATCATTTTTACGAGAGTTATCGTGTTCACAGACACACACACACACATATATATTAAGTCTCACCATGAGACCTACGGTAATAGGTTCTTCCCTATGGGAAATTCGCTAAAAAAATGAAAACTTTACTTCCCATTATTTGTTTTTTTTCAATCAAATATTTCCTAATAACTTGTATTTTAATATTCTTTTTCATCTTTAGTGATTATTTTTATTGTTATTTATTTATTTGTTTTGTGTTCTTTTAGTTTTTTTAATTATTTTATATAATTTTTCATCTTTGTGTCGTGAATTGGCTTTATCACAATGTTTTTGTTTCCAGGTAAGCAGTTTGCCGGTTTAAGGAGTTGATGTTTATGAACCTGTTTTAGTAAGTTTTTGCATAAAAGTTGACCCATAATATATAGTATGACTAATTCGGATTCGTCGAAATTAATTAATGTTGTTGTTAACACTTTACTATGTGTTTAATGAAACGCCGCAATATTTTCACTCTAAGGCGAAGTAAAATTCATTTCATTGTTATCAAATTTAATGTTTGTTTTTAATCGTAATACTTAAATAACTCCGAAGTTTCGGATAATAAAGGTGGGAAGAGGGTGGGCTCAGAATTGCACCTCTGGGACTTCACGATGCGGTACACAAACTGAAATATCCTCCATGCATCGTGGCCGCGAATCTCGGGATGACTATCATATTTTAGACTTTTAGTGAAAATCTCAATTTTTCTTTAAGTATATATCGAACTAAGCTAACTGTGTAACAACACGTCACAAATCACACGCCAAGCTAATAATGACTTAAACAGCGTATGCAGTGGAGTAGTATCATTGTGTAATAGGTTATTTTATTGTATTTTTGTAAACATTATTTTTGTGGCGTTTTACTTGAGTGATAATCACTAGCTCTGTACATTGCCGGTACGATATAATCTAATTTGAATATGCTGTAAGTCCAAACTATTCATTTCATTTATATAGTAGTATTCATCGCATTCATTCATTGTATGACGGTAAAATATTGAAACCCAAATAGAATAATGACGTAGCATATCGCACGATGGATTGGATTCCCCTTAACTACGAGCACACTAGCCGACATCGAGTATCAAAACATATTGACATAGAGGTATAACGATTACAATTGATATTAGATATGTATACTCGTACTCACAGTTAGAAGTTTGTTGGTTGGTTGGTTGTACCACTACCGTACATATAATGGTAGGAATTTGTTGATCGGATTAACAGAAGGTTGGTATTAATTTCAGATCTACAGAGCTTGAAGTTTAGGTTCAATTCCCACCTACAAAGATGCCATCTCATCCTAGGATTGGCCAGCTTCGTGAGACAATCAGAAAGCTACGACTAGAGTAGGTAGCATCATGGTCTAAAAATCGGTGGCACTTAACCAGCGGCTAGTTGCATCATTGTAATGACTCTGAGCTCATAAAATACGATACAGTGCTTGTAAATTTAACATGGTGAATAACTTATTATGCTTACAGTACACGGTATTTATTGAACTAAAACTTGAGACAAACTCTTAAGGAAATTCCCCGGCCGGTAGTTCTCCCGGCGCGAGATTCGAGAGCATGACACACTATCCGGCGAGACTCCCAGACGGCGGCTGGAATTGCGCTGTTGTACTCTGACAAGGACTTTTAGTTCAGTCCTAGCAACCATGACGACGGGCAGTAGCTGTGATTTGTCTATTGAGATGTAGGAAGAGAAAAAGAAGAAACAAAACTGTATGGGCTCATCCCTTAGTGCAGCAGAGGAGACTTTAACGATGTATATTATACGTTATTACTTCAACTCCGTGATGACGGCGCTAAGTTTTTTAATTGTTTTCGTATGCCTATTCAAACATTCGATGCTATTTTGTATAAAATAAAGGACGCCATGCAGAAAAAAGACACCTAGATTAGGAATTGTATTTCAACCCAAGAGAAGAACAATATTATAGTATAAATAAATGATATAATACATGTAATTGTACAATTCGAATTAGAGACAATTTACTTTCGTGCTTATACGGTTAAGGTCAACCACACTCATAGTAATATTAATATGGGGTTTAAAATACACAAGATGTCGGAGTTTGATAGACATTTCAACCAACAAGCATAGTGTTTATAATTAGTAAGTAATATCGCCAACCAACTAGAAAAATTATTATACTGTTGCTTTTCGTTAGACAATCTCTGTATATTTTACATCCTGTACAATCATAACTCTCTTTACAAATCGATAACTAATAAAACTCAATTAAATTATCAACAATCAGATGATTGATTTTACGGTATCGAATTTTTTCATCAGTATATATACGATCTCAAACAAAGGAAATATTTATATTTGCGACCGACCGGCTGTTTACCCGGACTGGTGTGCCTTCGACAATTTAGTGCAATGCCCCGCTACCTCCCGTCCGGAAAAAAACCGGCCGGTCAAGTAGAGAATACCCGTGGGTGTTGTCCGGAACCCGGTCGGTGTAGTGTGACATGGTCCTTAGCTAGCAGGTAAAATGTGAGGGGATCCACTAACGCGACGTGAATATTACTGTAGTATTAAGAGTATTATCACAGTATTGATACTACACTAAACGGCGAGCCTCCGCTTGTAAACTGTTCACAAGTTTAGTGCCGGAAATAATTAAGTCCATTCCGCCAGCGATGAGGAGATTATCGACTCCGAGGCTCCATTTCCCTCCAATTCCACTTCCGGTGACTCTAACTGACTAACTTGGGAACTGTTTCCGCCACCTGATTAAGGGTGGCTCGTACTGAAGAATCGACATTATCGTTGTGACTGATTGATTCAGAGTATTTGGAACATTTTTAGATATCCGTATTATCGAAATCGTATTTAACTATATGTGTTATAACATTCCACTATAGTCTTAAATAGATCTATAAATCGTTTTTGTTGTATAAAGGTACAATGCATAGTGTAGTAATTGCGCACACAAGGTTATTAAAGCAATGTGTTTGGTATTTGCACAAAATAAAACCTTTCGATAGTTAGGTAAGTTTGAGGCAATGAGTTAAAATTGAAACTGTCCATACGAGTTTATTTTTATTCATGCGGTAAAAATTAAGACTTTATTTCATGTCCATATGCAAGTAAGTTTTAACTGTTCAATTTAATGGGATTGGGAAAATTGATTACGACTTAAATAAAAATTTGCTCTTAAACATTACTCATATCGATGCAGTGTACAGTCTTTTTCAAACTATGATGCAGAAAGGTAAAAGATGAAATGCTAAAAAATAACTTTACCTGTACACAATATGAATAACTAGCTGTGTAAAATGTAAAACATTCTGTTTTATATATTAAAGCTTCTATTATTCTAATTGTTATTGTGAACCTTGTCCATCACCGTTAGCGAAGCAATGTTTTACAACGTTTCGGGATTTAAAATCTGACCGTCCTCAGGTGGGCTGGAACTTTAAACAAGACGAGATAGTTTATAATCCGAACTAAGCCGGGATAAAGTTTAAAAGAAAACAGATTTTATACGTAAAACTATTGAAAATGGGGGGTTTTATTTTGTTTATTGAACTAAATAAATCACACGTTTACATAAAACATAACCAACAACACACACTTGGATAGAATATAACAAACAAGAGGCAGCCGGAGGCGTCGTATTCGACAGCGTATAATTAATACGCGGCCGTTAAGTTTACCGGGATATTAATGACGTCGGCTAGGTGAGAAGTCAGCTGATTGATGACGTCACTAACAAGATGTCGGTAATCTGCGAGACCACCTGATACCTCATAGCGTTATCAGCGACCGGCGTCGCTATCAATTACCGTCGCCATCCGCTATCGGACTAAAAACCGGGTTTACACTCCAGGATTGATCGCTCGCGGGTTGGCGCGAAACTTAACGAAATTAACTCGCTAATGAACACAACTTTGGTTATTTGTTTTCGAAATTCGGCCTGACGATGAGTTTTAATTTGTGAAGTCAACATATTTTAAATTATGAAATACTTTTGCATCGTAATTTAATTCCTCAGCAATATAATTGTTACTCAAAGGGAGTTGAGCGATATTTTTTTCGTTCAAAAACGGGGTTACAGAATTTTTATACTCAAAACTGTGTGTGTGGTAACCTATACTTGTAATCTTGTTTAATAAGGTTAACCAAGAGTTTATACATAGTATGAAACCCTCATAGACAGTATTAAATTAATTCAATTGAAAAAATTAACGTTTAAACCAATCCATGTCCAGGTCTAAGCCAAAACACTATAAGATATTCAAAAACGTCCTTAAACGTTTCTACGAAGTCCTCAACTTTTGACTTGGGGGTACAAGCCCTAAGAAAACACATCGCCATCTCACAAACTCTGAGGGCACGCTGAGTTTCCATCCTTCCTCCATGGTACCCTCCCTCCTCACGTGAAAGGATATGCATTACTACAAGAGAATCCTGATCAGACTGTGTGTTCGGGTAGTTAATGAAGCTCCCAAGAGAGACAATAAGGAACCAATGTGATAAGGAAGAGCGTCTCACTGTGTAAATAATCAACTATTTATTAACTAGTTTGCTCCTGTTTAAGGCAGTGCGAGCGAAAAAGTGACTATTCTAAAAAAACATAATTTTAATGTTTATTTTTATGAAAATACTCCGGCGGTTCGGACTGAAAATGATTTGAGTTACAGATGATGAAAATGGTGTTTGAAACTTCCAGCTTGTGTCAATAACAAAGCTTTTCCTCGTGGTGTATGTAAAATTAAGAAAAATAATAACACTTTTCAAATGAAAATATCAAAAATGAATTTTTAAAAGCTGAATTTTTATCGGATCATTTTATAAAATTATAGATTTTGACGGTCCAAATGTTTATCTATGTAAAAAATGCTTTAAACAGTTTACTCTGGAATGGGTACAAAAGAATCATACATACGTAGCGAATGACATTTCCGTCGACCCCAAACAGCGCTCGCTTCGTCTTGATGTGATCTAAGTTCGACCTCTGAAATAGTAAAACTCATACGGTAATAAAAACAAAACGAGTATTATCTAAAAGCATAATAAGACCGTTAAAAGTTTAATTAAAACACCACCGGACCGAGAATGAAAAGCCCGCTTTGGAGACGATGCAATTTCGCCAAGGGACCGGTTCATTAACTGGCCAAAGCCTTTCGATATTTTCCAAATTGAAAATCGACAAACAATTGAAATAACTTGTCAAAGACTGAAATACGTCGCCGGAAGCCGTTTATGTTTGCCTTTAATTATTGAATTCGTTTCGAAAACCACACTCGCGCACTGTGTGTTCAGCTGATGATCGATCGATTAATATCATAGCGCGTAGTAATAGTTGCATCATGAATTTCACGTTTTGTACCATACCGTAGTGATTTTTTAGTAATACAGTTCGATTGAATTGTTTACATTGCTTGATATGTGTTTGATTTTGATTTACTTTTAGTTCTCTTGTTTAGTTTTGGCTAAAACTAGTCAAATCCTTTGTGGGCTTAGGACCGATATATCGCTGGATATATCACCATATATCGACTGGGACGGTGGCGACGTCCTGTAATCCAGCTACTTGGAGGTCACAAATTGTGGATAGTTATGTGCGATGGTCGGTGGGTGTGGTGTTCTCTTGTGTGGATTAACGTCCGCACTATTGAATCCGCAAATATCATCCTCATAATTAGACCAATTCCTAATTCAGAGGCCGTGGTTCGTATTCCACGTTAAACTGAATGTCCCTTAGTTGCCATCGGCTGTTGGGCTATTAATTAACAGTCCTGTCTAAGGAACATGTCAGCCTTAGTCAGCAACAAGACTACAAGATCGCGCCACAATCATCCCACAATCATTTCTCATTCATACTTGGCTTAAAATACCTAACTGGGTAGGTCGCCATTTCAAATGGTAATCTTTAAAATGGTAATCGCCAGTCTCGATTAAGGGGCTAGCAACCATGTGGGGGAGTGGTGGGAGGTCCTACCTAAAATAATCAATAACCTGCTTGTGTGGAAGTTGACGGCATTTTAGGCTTATTTGGGATTGTACTAGAAACCTTTTAAGTTTTGTTTTAATAACCCTGTATTTCTTTGTAACTAACAGTATTTTCTAGTTTAACAATTAAACACTTGATGAAAGTCTTTGTGCGTACATTTTTCGTTTTCGAGTGTCTCCGATCTCACGACAAAACAAAGACAATTAAATGTGATGAAGATATTGCCAGGCGGGTTGGGAGAAGAGCAGTGCCAGGGAGGGGTAGATGACGATCCGGCTTGGGCATTTGACACGTTCGTCTCTCATTTTTCTCGCTACAGCTGTTTCTTTTTATCGAAGTGTTGTATTTATTAACTTTATACTTCAATTTGTATAGCTCACTCACTACTATCGTTCAAATCCCCTTGAATTTTTTGTGTTTTATCCTAGTGTAATAACGAGTTGTTTTTGATTACTATATTTTACTTCCTCATGTATAAACCAATTTTTCTAACGTAGCGGTGTGAGTCACAAAGGCAAGCCAGAGGTGACCGCACATGATCTGTCAAAAGCCGTCGGCAACTGGTTTAGATCCAGTAACTTTAAACTTGCTAGGCCAAAGTATTATCCTTAAGCTAACGCATCGGTAAATCTATCATAGCGTGGGTTTTTTAGAAATCAGAATATTCCTATAATAAAGAGCTTTCTATAAAAATGAACACAGATTCTATTTAAGGTTCAGATGCATACTAAGAAAATATTTATCGAAACTCCCGAAGGCCTTTGCCCTACATAGGGACAAAGTCCTCATGCTAATCTAAGGGGGATAAATTTGTTTACAATAATACACAAAACTAACAGTTTTACTTGCCATGTTGATACTTCACAGACTTATTTTACCTTATTATCTTATTTCGTGTCTAATTAAATGTCACATATTAATAAATTCCATAGTACAGTATTGTATCTTGGTTGATCTATTTATATTATCTGTCTATAAAAGTCGTGTTAGTTACACCATTAATATCTTGAGAAGCGATATAGTTATGAACTATATCGCTACCCAGAATATCTTAATCGTTCACAACCAAGCTATAATGCTATTTTACTTTGGGACGTGGTCAATTTTAAAATTAACACATAACTAATGTAGGGCGTTACGAAGTCCGCCAGGTCAGCTAGTAATATATAACACTATTTACAAGACTATTGGAGCCCACTGTATCATAAACCTTTAGGTTTTATAGAAATTGAAACATTCCTATAGCATAGATAATAAAAAAAAATATTTATTGGAGCCTTTTCTAGAAATCGGAACATTTCGAGAATACAGATAATGTGAAGCGAAAAATCAATCCCATTTATAAACTAATCATTATCTTTCCTTTTGATGTTTGATACTTCTTATGTCTTGGCACATAGATATAGCCTTAAGGTCTACTGGTATTTCAATTTTAATAATTACCAAACAAGTCTATGTATTTGAAAGTAAACTTATACAGTTTAAGGAAACAAGTTATTATATACTCTCAATCAAATTCGACAACCGTTTAACACTTTTGAAGATTATTTGTAGTTCCCTTCCCAGCCAACACCTCTTCACAGCACGTGTCAAGTCTACGGGATGAAACGACTGTCGGAATGTGCTGTAAATTGAATTTCTTTATCCCGTCTGTCTGTTCGTCTCGAGCTTATGCGTTGGCGCTCTTCAAGTTTGACGGGAATGGAATATGTCGCGCGAGTCGTGGGGATTCTCCTTAAGTCTGAGACTTTACTTTTTTGTTTTTTTTATATTTAATTTTCTATACATAAGGATAAAGTATTGATTTCGTCAAAAGTTTATAGCATGAGCTGAGTGTGGAAATATCCATTTTGAGGCTTCCTAAAAAATTGTTTATGGATTGATGTAAATCACCTCAAATTCTAAAGTTTTGACGAAAACAATACTTTCTCCATATACTATGTATAAGGGGAGAATGTAAAAGTGCATCAACCTTTAGTAGAATCATCTCCAAAATTGATTATTTACCTCAATTACCGGTAATAAAAACAAAAAACGGTAATAACCTGTGTTAGTGAGCAATGATAGCCGACATTATGGGTTTATTATCTGTTAAGAACTTCATCTCGTCGCGAACTCAGGCCAAGTTATGATTAACACGAATGCAGCGGTGGCGCGCCGGCGGCGACTATTGGCACTAAAGTCTTTATGCGCCAATCACGACGCACGCTACGTCATTATGTTTAACGCTTCCGTTTATAACTCAAGTTACGGCCGATTCCCAAGCCAATCAGTTCATTATACGAGGCCGAGAAAGCCTAAAAGCTTCCTAAGTGAAAGATTACGGCGTAATGGTGAAATATGTAGTCTACTGTGGTTCAATTTCGAGTCGGCGTTTTTTTTTACGTTAATGGATCCAAATTATTTGCATTTTTGGGTACCGTATTTAATCTCAATAAATAGTAAAAGTTAGTTTTTTATTGGAAGGG
The DNA here is from genome assembly GCA_023375725.1 of Nephotettix cincticeps. Lineage (NCBI taxonomy): Eukaryota > Metazoa > Arthropoda > Insecta > Hemiptera > Cicadellidae > Nephotettix > Nephotettix cincticeps. The sequence continues at coordinate 46,181,116 of CM041787.1, forward strand.
GCGGATTACTCCCAAGGCACTTCAGCCGTAGCGGCTTTCTGCGCACCCCTGTATGGCTTGCGGCATTATCACAAAGCGAAAAGCCACTGTGATTGGCGGGATTTGATCCCGGGACCTTGGGCACCAAAGCCCCGCGCTCTACCCCTAGACCCCTAGACTCTACCCCTAGCGCTCCCCAGTTTTTTTTTGCTTTTGTGAGTTCTATTAATTACGTACCTGGAAATAGTTACAAATTTGATACTTTTTAAGTAATCCGGTTGTCTACTTGTGAAGTAGTGTTATATTAGTGTCCTTAATAATTTTCATATTTAAAGTACAATTTATAAGCTGTATAAGAATACCAGAGAGTACTGAAAAAAATTTTTGCACTAATTGTATAACTGAACTGTTAGGCTACACAATAATAATGAGAGAAAAATCCAATAATCATATTAAAGAAGCAGTATTACCTAAGGTCATTAGATGCTATATCGGATGTTTTATCGACATAAGATAGTTATAATAGCTTTGTCTAAAGATAGGCGGATGTCTGTTGTCCGTTAATCGGCTTGTCACTGAGAGACATCAACTTTGACCGAGTCCAACGAAGCTCCTAATGTCTCTGTAAGCCGATTTGATAGTCTTTGTGAAATAAACATCCTGCTGTAGAGTTTTCTTTTTATCAGAATACCTCAACTGCTCAAATTGCCCCTTCACCGTGGACAGAGTGAGAATTAAATACGCCCGTCGCAGCAGACCTGCGTACTTAGCGAATTTCCAAATCCATAATATAATTATAATAATATGACAGGTTTCATTATTATATGTCGATAAATATAAGAAGTATTTGCCTATTTTTCGTAAGATTAACATGGGAAAGAGTATGCAGGTTTGATGTTGGGAAGAACTCTATACAAGAAGAAAGTATACATTTCTAGAATATTCAGTTTTTCTTTTGACGTCTAAATAAAGGACTTTTCCTATTCTCTATATATGATGAACATGGAAAAAGAGTATAAAGGTTAGCTACTATGATAATCACATAAACTATGTTTTTTTTAGCATTAATATATATGTATCTCTAACACATGAAGTTGAATACAAAGTTTAATCCTATCATATAGATTGATAAGTTAAATATTAATTTTTCCTTATCCTGCATAAGGAAACATTAAAAATAAACATAAATATAAGGAAACATTGGGTACATTGAAGTCCTTAAATACAACGTACTGTGTTCAGACTTTTTAATATCTCGGTAATCGTTGGAGATAGAGTAAAACTTTAAAATGCAAAAAAACATGGCGGCCGATTAAAATATTTTACGAAAAATTTCATTAAAACTGTCGTCATAGTTGAAAAATAAAACTAGTAATAATAAAAGTTTTGAAATTAAAATTCGAATAAAATGACTCCTTATTTGCTCAAATAAGAAATGAAATAACCAAGTTCTGACAATTCTTCTATTAAATCGATGTAATTTCTATTTCACCACGATACTGCACATTATTATTCAACTGTTCAATAGTAACGCATTGTTAATAGAAGAAAAAGTAGACAGTTACGGTACACCCTGTGTAATTATATTAAACATTCTAGAAATGAACTTTCATTTTGTTTGTGCGTAGTGAATTATTTTAAAGCAGACATTATGCCACGGGTAGGGTTTTGAAGCCACGAACATACCGCTTCATATTATGACGTCATCTGTATCCCCACCCCTACCTCCCTCGCCCCTTTCTTCTACCGGCGGAACAATGACGTCTTTATAGAGTTAAGGTTGCTTTAAACATCTCCCATCTGCTCTAGTTCCACAAACGTGTACAGTAAAGTAAGTCTACATTTGCGAAATTCGGTTTCAATGAACTAACGAATTTAATGATTCAATTTTTTTATTTGGTTTTCCTCCCGAACTTTACGATCTTACTAAATTATTCTATCCATTTTTAATTGCTAATTTAGTTTTAAAACTGATTAAAATTGTATTTTTAATAAATAATTACAAATGAAACGAGTTAATTAAATATAACGTACATAGGAAATAAACATGTATATTATATATAAAAATTCAATGTGTAAATGTATTTCAAAACAAATTTAGGTATGGATTCTCAAAAATACTTGTATAAAGTGTGCTTCTAGTTGGATTAACTTTTTAAACATTCAAAACATATCGTTAATCCAAAATTCACTCATTCTGGTACCTTTAGTACCGTTATTGACCAATGAAATAAAAAGGCACCATTTTGGCATCGATATTTTTTATTATAACATAAGGTAAATTTTTGTTAGTAAAATAAGGCAACATACCTTTCAGTCAAAAGTTATAAAAAAGTTTAGGTATATTTCAGTCCATTGCTGGGCAGCAGAACGTGTTGTGTCTGTGTAGTTATTTAAAATATAAATTTTTAAAGAAAAAAATTATTAATTTGTATGGCCAATTTCTTGTGATGACAATTTTACCCCTGATGATGGAGTTAAACTATGAAACATGTAGGATATAAAAATATACCTAAAATTTTTTAGAACTGTTTACTGAAAGGTATGTTGCCTTTATTTTACTAGCCAAAATTTACCTTAAGAAATAATACAAAATATCGATGCCAAAACGGTTCCGTGTGTAAAATTTAATTTATGGCAGCATGTGAAAAACTCTTCAACAAGGTTTCATGTTCAAAATAGGTCTTTGAACCCGGACACAAAAACGGGCTCGCAGTTTTCGGACCACTGCAAAGGAAATAATTCAATTTAACTGTTTTCAGGTAAATAAAGTGGAAAGAGGAAATTCAATTAGTGAATTGAAGAGTAAAAGGCTTAAAGTAAGTTGAAGAGAGCAGAAGGGAGGGAGGGTGCATACTGGAATATTAACTACATTGGACGGCAGTGTGAGAGGATTGAATTAATTAAAATATCTTTGCTCTCTCCGTCGAAAAGAGCTGCTACAGTGTGACGTGGCTCGCGCTTAAACAGTTTAATTTGACCGAAAAGAAAACGCCTGATCGAGATTCGGACTTGAAATACTAAATTGAATGAGTTTTTCTTGCGATTCAGTATTAGTGTGTCGTCGATGGGGGATTTGAATGGATGGTAATGTTTATAGAAATGTCTTCAGAAAACTAAATAGTGTTTTACGTTATTTTGTAATCTATCATATAAATATCAATTGTCTTTAAGTAATTCGATGCGTAAGAAATTATTAAACAGTTCTAAATAGTACACAATTTAGTACATTATTTTTGGTAACAGTGATTTTACTTTTTTTTATTCTAGTGTTAACATTTGTTTCATAGCTAAATAGAATACAAGTCAATACTGGCTGAGTGGCTTCGTGGTTATAGTGCATACCTTCAAAACTGAAGGTCGCCGGATCGAATTCCGGTTAGGACCGTTCCCCATGATGGGCTTTGATCGGACACCATAAAGAAGTAAAAACATACCGAAAGGCGTATAAAGGCACAAAACTAAACAAGACACAAAAAACCAATCATGATCTATCAAGGGGTTGCCCGTCACTCATTAACCTAAAAGCTTGGGATGAGCTAATAATGTGACTTTCCTTAAGGGCGACCAAATTAATTACTTAATTTCTGGTGGTCAGAATTGGTGACTCTCTCACATTGCGCATTTGAATTGGGTAAAAAAGCAAAAAAGTTTCGATTTCAATCAATTGTGCTAAAACGGTTTTGTACATACTAGTAACATCAACTTAGTGTGGTAAAAACTCAACCTTCAAAATAAACTTGGTTTAACCTGAAATAAACCTATAGTTATCCGGTAGTGTCGTAACTATGCAAGAACAAAGACATTAACCGAAACGTGCGGCAGTCACGCAAACCAAACAAACAAAGGAGCTGACAGCGCCGGCAATAACAGTCGAACAACTTGACATTACACTAACAAAGGATGGAGATTACCGAAACCCTCCAAGGCGGGAGTTATGGAAGTATCAACAGGAAAAGAAGGGGTTGCGGGAGCGATTAGTGAGATAAGATCGGCGTGCGTGAGGGCTGGACTCACGCAGCCTGTAGTGTGGAGAGCTGACCGGGTAGAATGGGCGATCCAGGTCATGGGGAATGGGATAATCCCTGATCACGTTGATTGGATACGAGATTTTATCCCAGAACCTTTTTGACATGTGACCTTTTTGAACCTTTGTCTTAACTCTGGGGTGGGGGGTGTTGGCAATTTGTGAGACTAATATTTGAAACAGTGACATTATTTGGTTAGTGACCTTATATGCTTAGTGACGTCATATGGTTATAAGGACAGCTGTACAGAGGAATTTTAAAAACATTCACCTTTATCTATGACCTTACCTATTTGAATAAAAAAATTTTTTTATTTGGACATCTTCTAGAACTATTTGCACGTTATTTCAGGCTAGATATCTGCGATATCATCACATGGTGAAAAGCCATTTGTGATGGGCGGGATTTAAAAAGACCTTAAGGCATCAATCAATACTGGCTGAGTGGCTTCGTGGTTATAAGTGAATGCCTTCAAAACTGAAGGTCGCCGGATCGGATCCCGGTTAGGACCGTTCCCCATGATGGGCTTTGATCGGACACCATAAAGAAGTAAAAACATACCGAAAGGCGTATAAAGGCACAAAACTAAACAAGACACAAAAAACCAATCATGATCTATCAAGGGGTTGCCGGTCACTCATTAACCTAAAAACTTGGAATGAGCTAATAATGTGACTTTCCTTAAGGGCGACCAAATTAATAACTTAATTTCTGGTGGTCAGAATTGGTGACAATCTCATATTGCGGTATATTGAATTGGGTAAAAAAGCAAAAAAAGTTTCGATTTCAATCAATTGTGCTAAAACGGTTTTGTACATACTAGTAACATCAACTATAGAGAGTTTGGTAAAAACTCAACCTTCGAAATAAACCTGGTTTAACCTGAAATAAACCTATAGTCATCCGGTAGTGTCGTAACTATGCAAGAACAAAGACATTAACCGAAACGTGCGGCAGTCACGCAAACCAAACAAACAAAGGAGCTGACAGCGCCGGCAATAACAGTCGAACAACTTGACATTACACTAACAAAGGATGGAGATTACCGAAACCCACCGAGGCGGGAGTGATGGAAGTATCAACAGGAAAAGAAGGGGTTGCGGGAGCGATTAGTGAGATAAGATCGGCGTGCGTGAGGGCTGGACTCACGCAGCCTGTAGTGTGGAGAGCTGACCGGGTAGAATGGGCGATCCAGGTCATGGGGAATGGGATAATCCCTGATCACGTTGATTGGATACGAGATTTTATCCCAGAACCTTTTTGACATGTGACCTTTTTGAACCTTTGTCTTAACTCTGGGGTGGGGGGTGTTGGCAATTTGTGAGACTAATATTTGAAACAGTGACATTATTTGGTTAGTGACCTTATATGCTTAGTGACTTCATATGGTTATAAGGACAGCTGTACAGAGGAATTTTCAAAAACATTCACCTTTATCTATGACCTTACCTATTTTCCACAGGGAAGTAAATACAACATTTTTTTTAATTTGGACATCTTCTAGAACTATTTTGCACGTTACTTCAGGCTAGACTTAGTGGGTTGCGATATCATCACATGGTGAAAAGCCATTTGTGATGGGCGGGATTTAAACTCGAGACCTTAAAGGCATCAAAGTTCAACGTTCTACCCCTAGATCAGCGCGCCGATGGAGCGACCCCTTACAACATACAAACACTACTCACTCTTGCTGTTGTCGTTCTACGTCCTAATGTTGGATTTTATTAGCCTGGTCTTTTAATCTTTTAATGATCCCTTAGCATTGCTCTGGTTAATATTCTAAAATATTTTCTAGCTTATCGTTATTTTTCTACCGCAAAGAACTTCAGTAAAATATTCATTGAATTAAAAAATTGAGTTTTGCGAACGACAGCGAGAATTAGCTAAAGATTGGTCACGTGACTAAAGTAGCGTACGTCACGATCTCGGCTCTGATTGGTCGACGGTCACGTGACCTCCGTTGCGACTCCCATGATGCAGCAGTCTCCCGCGTTGCACATTTACCTGAGAAGCTTTCACCACTGTTACAATTTATTTGATTTCTGTATTGAATTTTTTCTTTTGAAAATGCCATTTGGGAAAATTCAATACTGTAGAGCTAGCTGCTGGAAAAAGTTTCAACAGCAATATTATTTCCAAGGAAGTAAAGTTATTTTATTCACTAATCACTACAAGAAAACAGTTTTATTTTAGATTTTGTCAGGAGAAAATTATTCTTTAACCTTACTCTTGCTCTTATTGAGAAACCTATCGAGTCTGCTATACCTCTGCCATCTTGGATTTTAACACGAAACAATGTTGATTTTATGACAGCATTAAATAACTTTATTTTATTTTAACTTTATTTATTTTAACTTTATAATAGATGACCTAAGTGTCGAGTTTAAGCTCAGTTGGTTATCTAGGTAATTAAATTATTATTTTTGTCATGAAAGAGATAACTGCTTTTCCCCGAAACAAACGTCAAAAATAAGTATTTCTATCTCAAAATTAACTTTTTTTATGGGTCTAAAATAGAGCCTTTTTGCATTTTCCTGCAGACATTTAAGGGCACGATTATGAACCTATAACTAAAAATACTATATGGACTTATCAAGAAACAATGCAGAGTTAGTTTTAAATTAAAAGTTGAGTCGGATGGTTCTTTCTTGCCCATCGTTATCTTTAGGTCAAGAAATATTATTAAAGTAATAACCTAAACATTTTTCAAAATATTCTATTTGTAGGTTCATTAACATTATTTTTAGCAGAGAGTTTCTAAAAAAACCTAAACAAACTAACGTTCATCAACTAAAGTTTAGAGGACTTCCACTGTGCAGCGTTTTATTAAAACAATATCTACGAGTAAATAACTCATGCAAATCGGAAGAATTGTATGAAATTAATGATATTTAATTGATAATTAAAAAAGGGTAGTCTATGAAACAAAAGTGCCATATGTTTCACCATATCATCCGTCTCACCTAACCTTTAACTAAAAATGTAATTAGTATGAGTTTGTGTATTTCATTTTTTAATCAAAAATTAATTCGTTCTAAATATTTTTTTAGTTTTTTTACTTCCACTCGTTGTTTTACTTTTTATTTGATAAAACCCTCCCGCAACTCCGCATTTTACAGCGGCGAGGCGCGGGAAAATGTCGGCGGTGTTGTAAATATTTACGTTAATGTGGAAAGTTGAAAATATTCCCGCCAAGTTGGACCACACATCACGTTCACGGCCCCATCGCGGCCTGCTGCACGTACCTGCTACTCTCTGGGTCATTACTCTGGTTTGTGGAAAATCTATTTATCGGTCGATTTTTAATTTTAATATACGTTCCTTTTATGGCAAACACCTTTATTTATGGCCAGATGTTGACGAAACTTGGTATAGTATTATGGTCAAAGTAAAAATATTTTACGCTAAAAATGCCTACTTTCAATGTTCCTCACAGCAGCAAACACGCATACTCTTCCCCATGCTAATCTTACAGGGTATATGCAAATAACTCTCATATTTATCAACGGATATTAATCAATCTTGGCGTATATATTATTATTATTATTATATTATTGATTTTGAAATTCGCTGAGTACGCAGGTCTGCTGCGACGTGGGTATTTTACTTTGTAACTTGGCCTTTTTTTGTTTGAATCTTCGGAATTCTGAATTATAGAGCTTAGTGTTAATGCAATAAATTGCCCAAATTCAAGTTAAAACCATTTAATACGCAATGTATTTCAGTTTAAAACGAAAGTAGGTGATGTAAAAAGCAACATTTAGGTAGTAGTATATTTTGGTAATACACATTTTGTACCGAGTGACAACCATTGTTGGTGTGAACCATTTCGCACTCAATGTAATACAGTTAATATGGTTTAAATAAAAATGTTTAGAACAGTTTGGTAAATAAATGTTTTACTTTTAAATAATAAATAATTTGAATCAGCTGATTTGGTTGACATTAGCTAAAACGTCCTTATTGTAGACAGTCTTTAGGGGTTTAGGACGACGAAAGCCGGATTTTCCCTGTTTTTGAGACCTGCTACAATAGATTTTTCGTGGCTAAATACTTTGTATTACAGAAAAAATCGTACATATTTGGAAAGAATAAATGTTGCCCGGACAGTGCTATAGAGTATAAGATGCGGACTGTAGCGAAATTAATATTTTCCGTCCGCCACAGAACACCAATTTTCAACTAGGATCCATCACCATTACGGCGTGTTGTGTCCGCCCCTCTCACTCCTCTCTCACCCTCCCCCGCACCACCCTCCCCTCCTCCCATCACCTCAGACACGCACTTGGATGCTATCTCACTCATTGTACTCGACCCTTCTTCCTTTTCCTGTTGATTTGTTTATAATCCCCATCTCTTCTTGTTAGAATGAAAATGAACGGCTGTTCCCATCCACGACGCTACTGGTTATGTCGGGGATATGGCAAGATGTTCGGGAAGGGGTTAAGACGTCATTGAGACGTCATTAAGACGTCATTGAGTGCGGTAAACGTAATTTCATTTGTGTCAAAATATGTTTACTGCTAAAATAAAAATAATTGTTTTATTATTTAAGACTTTAGGTGTAGGGTTTCAAGAATTGATCTGTATAGCTTTCCCAATAAGCGTTTTTTTTACTTTCTCCCCTTATACATAGTATATGGAGAAAGTATTGTTTTCGTCAAAATTTTCGAATTTGAGTTGAGGGTGGATATATCCGTTTTGGGGTCCCCTGAATCCAAAAAAGTGGGTTTTGACGTGATGTCTGTCCGTCCGTGTGTCCGTGTGTGTGTGTGTGTGTGTGTCTGGATGTGTACAGTGCCACAGCCTACCCCGTTGGTCCGATTTAGATGAAATTTGGCATGTATGTATATATTCACCGTATCTCCAGGCGTTTTTTTTTTCATTTTTTTGAATTTTTGATTTTTAAGGGTAGTTCACCCCTAAAAACCCTTAAAAAACGTGAAAAATCCAATTTTCTCAAAAACGGCTCTAACGATTTTGATTAAAATTTGACAGTTTATAGTGTACAGAGTACTAAATAATTTGACACCACCCGCATATCTGTAAAAATGACGGTTCAAAAGTTATGGGCTTTTAAATGTCAAAAAAATCAAATTTTTAAATTTTCAGCGAAAACAATAAAAGTAAAGTATAACTTGACTGGTACCATTGAAACCAGCTTAAAAAACTAAACAAATTAGTATTTGGAATTATTTGTCTACGACTAACGGTTCCAGAGAAAAGTTAAATTTACTGTCCATGATAAACACAGTACGTTGTCTGAAAGCATCCAACGTTATTCTTATGGAGAATATTAAAATATCAATTTCTTCCTTATTTTTTAACCGTTTTCCATGAAACTTGGTATGAAGTGTAAGGTCAAATCACCCAACAGAACCAACTCAAAAAAGCTTGGTATTACCGGGGGGGGGGGGTGTTTCCCCCCATACAGTTCGAACAATTAATTTAACTTTGCCTCTCTTGTTTTTATAATCAGAAACGGGATGATTATTTTTGAAACAATAAATTATTAAATGGTATTTATTTAGATGAACTTTGAAGAACATGATGGTTTATTACAGATTGTCTTTCTTGAACTTACTTAAGGGAGAAAGTATGTGTCAGTTCACTGGTACCGTTTATTTGTAATTACTCTGTTACTCTGTTACAATACCTCTGGCGTTAAAAGATCAAAATAATTACTATTATGCACATATAGCTTCACATATATCTGGTACACGGCATTCCAGACTCCTTAACGGATGTAAAAGGCTAGATAATCTTGCTGGGACAATTTACATCCCAAATTAACTTAATATCTAGATCATTCTTGTTAAAATGAAAATGAACAGGTATTCTCATATACTGTTCACTATTCAATTCCTCGGCTAGAGGTCTGGCCCAGTAAGTCAGTAGTTTTACTGTAATCTATAATATTATAAAGAAGAGGTGGTGTCTGTATGTTTGTGGGTTTGTTGTGGCAAGTGAATGCGAAAAATACTGAACCGACCGGTTTGAAATTTTACACAAAGGTAGATCTTAAACTCATGCAACACATAGGCATACTCATTTCCTTAAAATCCTCTCGGGCTACGCCCTGTGAACGTCCTAAGTTTCAATGTTTACATTTTTAGAGAATGAAAACATAAAATTACTTGAATGTCAACAGCTGTGAATACTAAAATTTGACAGTTCGAGAAGAAGGAGAAGAAGAAGAAAGAGCTGCCGTGACCGTCCTAGGTTTCAATGTTTACATTTTCTAAAGACAACATCCGTTTGCACTATATTTTGACAGTTCGGGAAGAAGAAGAAATAAAGTTGATTTTTCAAATAAACTGCTGGATCGAAATTAGTGAATTATTTGAAATAGCGGAATGGTAGATTTTAAGTTTTTTTCCGACGACTGTCTTTATTACATTAATCCTTATCCTCTCCCAATATTTGACAGATGTTACTTTGAAATGTTGTAGACACTCCTGTTTTGTCATTTTGTAAACAATGAAGAATTAATTAACAATACCTTAAATGTATCAGTAGAGCCTACACCTTTAAGCCTTTTTAGCCCGTGCGAAGAACGGGTACTTTGGCTAGTGTATTATAAATTCATTGGTTTTAAACCTCATTCATTATACTCCAGTTGTCGACCATTCGTAGCATTAGGGAATGACGACGCACTCCTCTTTATACTTTGTAAGGGTTGTTTTTAGTCTATTGTTTTGTTGTTAGGGTGTACGTAGTGTTAGTTACTTGATGTTGATTAATTAATCTCAACCACATGAAGCTAAATATCAAGTTCCATCCAAAGTTATTGGTTAATAAGTGAAACATTAATTTTTCCTTATTCTCTATAAGATTAACATTGGAGCCCCAAAATACAACGTACTGTGTTTAGATTTTTTAATACCTTGGTAACCGTTGGAGATAAAGAAACACTTTAAGGGACTAAATTGTGTAGTTGTTTAAGCTGATTCAAATGGTAAAGTTTGAAAATTTTAAAAATTACATGGAAAAAATGCAAATAACCCATTTTTGGGATACAAAACCCCCCCAAATTACCCGTTCCGATTGACCGATTTTTCTGGTTTACGAGCTCGTCCGAGCAAATGTAGGAATACATGTCCCTACCAAGCTTCTTCCCTATGGGAAATTCTCTAAAATCTTGTTCTTTTAGTTCAACCCCGACGTTCCTACAGGTGACAGAGCACAGCCACTTTTTAATACATTGCTAGAAGACACATCGCTACCCTGCCGTTGCTATCGTCGCTATCGCAGCGACACTCATGTATTATTCAATTAGCAGTAAACTACGAGTATAGCAGTCGCAGTCAGTTGTGCCGTTATCGCGGCCGTTATTGTTGCTTCATATCTGCCGTTATCGTCGATCGCGAGACATAAAGCGTTTAGTTTATTTTTATGGCGTTCTTGTTCTTCTCAAATTTTAAGTCCATGATGTCGTTTACGTCTAACTATCGTTAGACGTTTTTAGGCTCATTTCTGTTGTATGTTGTTTTTTTAGTTGAGAGAAAATCATTTAAAATTGTTTGTATTTACTTCCCTGTGGTAAAAAGGTTAGATCATGGATATGTCTAAAGTTAATATATTCACTTCACCTAAACAGCTGTTCTTATTATTTTATTTTCAAAATTCAATACAATAGATCTGGTGGTTTCAATGGAAACATGTTACATATTTTCCATCTTACAAATCGCTAACACCCCTCCCCCGGATCTAAGACACGTCCATGACAAAAAGTCTGTGTCGTAATAATTTTCATGAGTGGCGAGATATTACGTTTTAACCTCTTAGGAACAGTATGTAAGAGTGTGACAGCATTACAGGCCGCACAATGCTAAAATTAATTGGTAAAAAATTGGTAAGTTAATTGATGAATTAATTATGTTTCACCCTAGACGACCACTCCTACTTTAATTATATACCCCGACTATTTTTACGACTATAAATAGTGTAGCCAGAAATACTGTCAAAAAATAAACATTTTTGAGACTAAAATCCGAAATTGCACTACTGATGAAGACTCGAGAGAAATTTGAAATTAGTGATGTAATCGTTGTGTCCTGCAAAGCAAAAATATTATTATTATATTATTACATTAAATCAGTAACAATTTATTTATTAAAAAAATAGCAATTTAAGGACTAAAATACTGTATAAAGGTGGTCAGTAGCAGGGGCAAAAAATACACAACTTTCATTAAAGTGACTTTTTGAGAAACGTATTCCCCTTGGTAGAGGGTCTGACGTCACCGGTTAGGGTAAAGGTCAAGCATTATTGGCTATCATATGCCTAATGCTTATTTTGTTGCAGTGTAAGACCACATCATCCAACAAAACCCACCCCAAAATGTTTGGTATTACCAAAGGGGGTGGTCCCAATAAAATTCTGACAAATTCGATATCGTGGACAAAAAAGTATAAACATACGTATACAACTGTTACATACAATGTTACATATTTTCCATCTTACAAATCGCTAACACCCCTCCCCCGGATCTAAGACACGTCCATGACAAAAAGTCTGTGTCGTAATAATTTTCATGAGTGGCGAGATATTACGTTTTAACCTCTTAGGAACCGTATGTAAGAGTGTGACAGCATTACAGGCCGCACAATGCTAAAATTAATTGGTAAAATATATAAATATAAAGTTAATTGATGTATTAATTATGTTTTACCCTAGATGACCACTCCTTTAACTGTATGCCCCGTTTATATTTACGACCGTAGTTTAGTCAGAAATATTGTCCAAAATTAAACATTTTAGAGACTAAAATCCAAAATTCCACTACTGATGAAGACTAGAGAGAAATTTGAAATTAGTGATGTAATCGTTGTGTCCTGCAAAGCAAAAATATTATTATTATATTATTACATTAAATCAGTAACAATTTATTTATTAAAAAAATAGCAATTTAAGGACTAAAATACTGTATAAAGGTGGTCAGTAGCAGGGGCAAAAAATACACAACTTTCATTAAAGTGACTTTTTGAGAAACGTATTCCCCTTGGTAGAGGGTCTGACGTCACCGGTTAGGGTAAAGGTCAAGCATTATTGGCTATCATATGCCTAATGCTTATTTTGTTGCAGTGTAAGACCACATCATCCAACAAAACCCACCCCAAAATGTTTGGTATTACCAAAGGGGGTGGTCCCAATAAAATTCTGACAAATTCGATATCGTGGACAAAAAAGTATAAACATACGTATACAACTGTTACATACAATTTCATTCCACGGTATTATTCTTGTACAATTATGTGAATCCAGCTATTTAAAGGTCAAAATTGCAGATAGCTATACTGGTTGGTGAATGCAATATTCACTGACGTGGGTTTATTTCCGCACTGTTGAATACTATTTTTGTCCGTAAAGACAATGCTAATAATAATATCAGTGAGTAATTAATTCAGAGCTGAAAATTGTGTTTCGGATCCCACGTTAGACTTCTCTAACGTAGGTCTCTCTTAGATGGCGTTGATGTTGCATTATTAATTAACAGTACTGTCTACAATGTCTGTTGACTAGGACGATGGCGACGTCATGTAATCCAGCTACTTGAAGGTCACTAAATGTGCATAGTTGTGAGCGATGGTCGGTGGTTGTAGTGTTCTTTTGTCTGGATTAACATCCGCACTAATGAATACTACGTTAATCCGCAAAAACCATCCTCATAATTAGACTAATTTCTTAATTCAAAGGCCGTGGTTCGGATTCTACATTAAACTGTAGGTCTCATAGTTGCCATCGGCTGTTGGGCTATTAATTACCAATTATGTCTAAGGAACATGTCAGCCTTAGTCAGTAACGAGACTACAAGATCGCGCCACAATCATCTTACACTCAATCCTCATTCATACTTGGCTTAAAATACCTACCTTGTGGTATGATCGCCATTTCAATAATTTAATCTACGTCTCAGACCGTAACAAAATTACAATATCGTGTCACAACCATCTTACGCTTATTTCCCATTTGTACTTGGCTTAAAATACCTACCTGGGGTATTAAAATAATACGGTAAAACTTAACTAAAATGCAATGGTGAAAGGTATATGGTAAAGTTACGAAAAAACCTTGTTTTGAAACTCCCCGTGGCGCATCTGCTGGAATGCTGATAAGTTATCAAATTACCTTTAGGAGTTGGGAGATTTTGAGGAGACGTGATTCTCGGCCTAATGGCTTCCCAGCTGCATCGGATAAACGATCGAAAGTCGTGTAAACGTTTGTTAGGATGTAATTAAATTATTACTGTTACATATTACAATCGGTCGAAAGTCAACTCCTTTATAGTTAAGTTCATAGAATCAACATCAATTGCACCATGAAATGTTAGTTGTAAGTACAATATTTAAATGATCAAATCTTTTTGAGATTCTGCGTTATAAATTCTCCAACGAACATGGCCTTTTCGACGTCGGGTATAGTTACAACCCATTAGCAGAATGTGAGTGAATACCTGTATAGCAAAAAAGGTATAAAGTTGTCGGCACGTATGTACGTATGTAGATGTGTCGGCGTGTATGGCCTATCAGTATTCGCGCCGCGTTCACATTGTCTTCGGTAACGACGGGGATACGTGCCGGAGACGTCCCATTACATCGCATTGTCTGCTGCTGAATACATTAGTTACCTTCTCTAGTCATGGCTCTGTGTTTACATTGAAACCTATAATATTATAATGAACATATGGTATCTGTAGGTTTGTTGTGGAAAGTAAACGCAAAAAATACTGAACCAACCGGTTTGAAATACACAAAGGTAGATCTCAACCTCATGCATATTCACCTCATAGCCATATTCATTTAAAATGCCCTCTGGCTACGCCCCCGTGAACGTCCTTGGTTTCAATGTTTACATTTTCAACATTATTTGAATGTCAACAGCTGTGAACACTAATATTTGACAGTTATTCGCGAAGCAGAAGACACAGTTGATGTAAATGTCCATGGCTTCAATGTTTACAGTTTCTAATTTCACGATTCGTTTTCATTACTTTTTATAGTCGAGGTAGAAGAAGAAATAAAGTTCAGTTTTACAGATAAACTGCTGGATCGAAATTAATATTGCTGTTATATAATATTGAGATTAGTTTCGATTAATAAATAAAAATGGTAAATTTTAATTTTTCTACCGATGCCTGTTTTTATTACGTTATTCCATTTCCCAATATTATTACCAGGTGGTATTTTTTCATGTTTTAGAAACTCGTGTTAATAATTACAATCGTGTTTAATATAAAATATTATTATTAAATACCTCTATTAATTGCGAATGGTATGTTACCTCAAATAAAGCATTATTTGTCTTAATCATATGTTCATGTTTTAGAATATTTATTTTATGCCTAAGAATATAGTTCTCTTAAACCGTTTTTACCCGTGCGAAGGACGGGTACTTATTTTACAATACATGTTCTCCCGAAATTCCCAACCATCCCTGCTAACCGAACATTTTCTTTATTTAAATAAACGGTTTCTCTGAACCGACACATACTTCCTCTAAATTCGATCTGAACTGTATGAAAAGTTTGAGGGCTTTGCGTTTTTATTCCTTTTATTTATATTATTTATTAAAAAATATGTTAAGCGAACAATTTTATATAACCGCTCAATCGTCTTAAGTTGATTTGAAAACACGTTTTTAGCGCTTATACGAAATCAACTAGAATTTTTTGAACCACCCTAAACTTTTAGAAATCGTACAATTTTTTGGATAAAATATCCTTGTAGAACCAAGACAACTTATTGTTTTGGAAAGGAATTACTCAGGAAAACAGGAGTTTTTGAAGACGGCTTGAAGCTCTGGTTCCCTTTGAAATACAAGGGTTGTTGTGTACACTTAGTTCTTCCCTATCTTCTCACACTCAATTTGCTTCTGTTTGGGAACTGAGCATGCGACTTGGAGAACGCGCATTGCATTGGACATGTTTATTCACTCATCTTATCCCTTACTTTCCAATTTGTGTGTAGCATTTCCATAAATTGTATTTGTATTTTCTTTTGGTTTGCATTCTTCTTCTTTTTGAATAAAGTGTAAGAACTCAATTAATGTTTACATTTCAAAAACATTGTTTAATGTATGTCCATATTTAAGTACACGTGTAAATTAAATTTGCATATTATTTTACAATCAAAATAATCTACGGCAAATAACCTACTCGTTAGATTGTGGTCGTTTTATTTTTCGCTATAGTGATTAATAACCACTTTTTATATAGCTTAATATAATCTTAGGGCGTCTTGGTAGTCAAGTAGTAGCGCCATGAACGTTGGTTTAAAAGACCACTGGTTCGAAACTCGAGAAACTCATTTGGGTTTGAGCCGCTTTCCCAGAAAAAATTTGTGTTCTATTCTGTGTCTTGACCGACAAAGTGACTCTGGTGAAGAAAATGACAGAATAAAATGCTGTGTCTAATCTTTTTCTACCGTACACGAATATTACCTATAGCTTATAAACATACTAAAAAGGAATCCAAATCATACAAATAATTAAAAGTAACAAGTATCATTAATTTTATTTTTTTGTCAAGGTTAAATTTATAAACTTTTGTAGTTGTTTGTTATAATTTAATTTTTCCATTTTTGTTGATTTGAACTTTGATATACCACGAAACAGTTAAAGTTTGTAAAACATTTAAACGTATCAGCAAGAACAATCTAAAAAGCCGAGACCATAAAACGAAATATTATCAATTGAAAATGTCGCGTCCGCAATATTGACGCTTCGCCGGAAGTGACGTGATCGCCGACCAATCAGAGGAGATCGTGACGAACCGGATATCACGTGACCGGTCACAAGTCACCGACAGGTCACAAGGGTCGCGTATATACTCCAATTTATTTCAATTGAATTGGAATAAAATTACATTATTTCATGTATATAATGTGGTCGTTTGCAATTTACTAAGCTGTGTTGCAATGGTTCATACTGAGGATGAACAATTGGCGATTGGCAGCAGTTTGATTAGACCGCAATCGATAGTCTGTAAATCGTTCCATTCCAATGCGGAACTTCCAACTCATTTGTAAACCTTAAACACGCGAATCCTCCAAAAACTCTGCTACCAGCGATATAATAGTGACTTGAAAGTCATTTTCAAGTTGAATATGTCTTAAAGACGACATGCCTTCGGGAATTTATATTGTTGCCTACAATATTACTAACCTAGGTGATTGGAACTAAAATATTGACATTTTTCCATATTTTTGTGGTTTTCGTATCAAATTTAGTTTTAGGGGGAGTTTCCTTCTGGCAACCTTTGGTCACAGTGTGATGTGTTTTCCAATCTTCTACAACGGGTCAGTTGCTTTCTGGCGTTTTCAGAGGGGGGAGGGTTCCTTATGAGGTTTTAAAATAGAGAAGGTTGTTTCTAATATTTATTTTGTTATAAAGAAAGTTACCTTTTAGCATTTTTTTAGAGGAATCGCATAGTAACCTTCTTTAGAACGGGATTTTTTATGTTTTTAAGGGTAGTTAAACTTAACCTCCTTTATCAGGATAGTCATACAGTTTTTAAAGAGAACATTTACTTATAGATTTTAAAAATAGGAAATTGTTATAACATTTTTGTATCAGCGAGGCTTTATGGGTTTTTTGGGTAAGTTTACTTATAATCTTTTAAATTATGAAAGTTTTTTGTAATATATTTTTATAATGGTAGTTGCCTTTGAACATTTCTTATGGGGATATTGCCTTGTAACATTTTTCAGAGACGAATTGTCTTGTGTCGTTCTGAGAGGGTGGTTTTTAATTTTATAAGGGGTGTTACCTTAAACCTGTTTTTATAAGAGAAATTAATGGACAAATTGTTTGGTGTTTTCGGGATTACTAAAAAATATGTTTAGTTTTGAAGTGTTTACGTTATACATATAATTTTTTTAAATAACTGAAATACGGTTCGTGATTAACAAACTCGTAAAATCATAACTAGTCCCGAACCATGTAAACAGTGCTGAACACGAAACTCATAAATAAATCAGCAATGGTAATAGGAACTCTGAACGACACAGATCCCAAATCACCGTTCCGTGGAAGAGAGGCCTTGTGTATAAAAATGCATAACTGGGGAGCTGTTTGTATTTAAATCAAATCGGGATCCGGGTAAGTCTGCCGGCAAGATTGTGGCTCCCGGTTATGTAAATTCTTGTTTTTCTTTGTCCCTCCAAATCCTCCCGTTTCTAGAGTTCACCGGACGATTGTCCGCTGATATGTGATCCGGAATGTTTTACCTTACACCTGTTTCAATTCACAACCAACAGTATTGCATGAACAACAGTATTAGTTCTTTGTTTGAAATGCATTATTGGTGATGGTGGATTTATGCTATTTAGAATTTTGACATAAGTATGTCTTAGTTCTGGGGGGGGTGTTGGCGATTTTTAAGATGAAAAATATGTAACAGGTTTCAATAGAAACCACTAGAGATATTGATTGTATTTTTAATATAAAAGAATAAGAACAGCTGTTTAGGTGAAGTGAAAACATTACCTTTAGACGTATCCGTGATACAACCTATTTCCCACAGGGAAGTAGGGAAGTAAATATAAACAATTTTGTTGCGGACATTTTCCATCACGATTTTATGTAAAACACAGATTTACGAAGTGTCGGGATATGGAATCTAATTCCGTCCTCAGGTGAACTAATATCTAAACCATAGCACAATTAACATATAATTTTAGTTTTATAAGTTTATATACTTTTATAAGTTTTATAAAAAAGTGTTATTTTGCTACGTTTCCTTGATTTTACTTAAAATAACATCATTTGCCTCATTTTAGCAGGGGTAATGAAAACCTGGCGAATTCTTACACTAGCTAACGAAGCATTTCCAAACTCATTTTTATATAAACGTTTTGCTCCAGTTTCACTAGTAGAAAATGTTTAGTTTTTTACGTTTCTTTATGAACCACCCTGTTCAATAAACAGTATCAGTGATTATATATAAGTATAAATCTAACTCCTTCTCAAATACTTACTAAAACTTCATTAAACACTACCAACAATTACAATTAAAGAAATATGCATTCATTAAAGCAAACACTATTTTGCTTTGATAGTTATCAAAGATATCTTCAAATTTGTGTTTGAAGATAGTTTTCTAACTAACCTCACCTAACTCAATCTTAACTAGCCTTTCGAAGTAATAGCCAACTTTTAATAAACAACTCTTGATTCGTAATTTTGACAGACTAGCTGTTGATTTCATTTTAGTCAAGACTAAAATCATTAAATTAATTAAAATCGCTAATGACAATATTTGTTAAAATAACTTTTTCTCGTTTGTAAGTATTTTTTAAAGGGTATAGACATAAAAAATAAAATAACTCTTGATATAACAATTGGTTATGGTGTGCACAGCGTGGTGACACACAAAATTCAATTTCGAATTTCAGCAAAACTAATACGTTCTCGTAATGCAAATCTTTTAATAATCATATGTATTATGTGCGTATTGTACAGTATTCAATCTTGGAGATCTATTTTAAGTATTTGTATCTTAATTATTACGTATGTTGGTTGATTTTCCTCTCAACGAAGTATTGATTGGTTATCCACATTAAAGGCGTACGTGACAGGAACGTTTTAAGGCGGTTATTTATTTTGCGTAACTTATAACCCGCCATCCGGGAAAGTGTTGAGGAATCTACAAGGCGCGTGACTTTGGCCCTAATGGCTTCGATACGGCACCTGGGATCGATACAAAATCGCTTGCCCCGGCTACACAGTGTTAGTTCGCGACCCGTGTGGTAAGGTCGGTTTGGTTTTAATCAAGATAGAACAATTGTTTTTATAAATAAAATAGAACAATGAAATCGTTAAATATATCGTAAATAAATTCAAATAATTAGTAGCAGACCCAATGTAGCTTAATACATTATTATTAATATTTTTGTTTATAAAATATGAGCTCATTGAGCTCATTAATTATTTAATAATTGGTAAAAAATATATCAGTCAATATTAATGTTTATTTTGGTTTAAATAATCTCAAATTAATGCTAAATCCACAATCAGCCTTGTGATTTAAAATATTTAATTTTAGTTCTTTATCTGTGGGAAACCCTTCATCTTATGTTATGTTTTTTACGTTCTACGCCCCAGAAAATACGAAACGGGACTAATTAGTTAGTTACTGAAATGGCAACCTATTCAGGTAATTTAAGCCAAGTACGAATGAGAAATGAGTGTAAGATGAATGTGGCACGATCTTGTAGTCTTGTTACTGACTAAGGCTGACATTTTCCATGGACAGAACTGTTAATTAATTGCCCAATAGTCAATGTCATATCTAAAGGGAACCATAGTTTAACGAGGAGTCCGAACCACTGCCTCTGAATTGTGTACTTGTCCAATTACGTATTTGCGGATGGTCTTAGTCCTTAACAGTGCGGACGTTCATCCTAATTTCTAACGTTTTTCTGTGTAAAAAGAGCATCCACTATGGTGTAACTTATTGTACTTTTGAAGGAAATTTTATCCACTTTAAACTGGCCCAAAACCTATTAAGAAATAGTATTGTGTTCTCAAACATCCGGTTTTGAGCAGTATTAGTCACATTTTCTTCCTTTCGTTTTACCCTACATGCAATCTATTAACTTAATTCAACAGGAAGAAATAATAAGCCGTCAAGTTAAAATAAGTATCATTTTTACTATGATCATTGATTTTACCTTAGACTATATTAACGAAAACCAAATTTTACTAATCATATACATTTTCTTAAACGATCGTGAATTCTAATTCTGATCTTAATAATGTAAAACAATTGAGCTGAGAATGTATCACTCTTTTTACATTATTTTGGTTTCTTTTTTACTTTTTTTATTTTAGGTATTTATTTAGTCATACGTCATAAGTATCCCGCTTTACAGCGCTGAGTTACACAACTCGTTCCAAGGATTGATTACTGCTAGTATAAGTATAAAATAATAATTTGTAAGGGAACTTGAAACTAGATTAATAATTTATTAATAAACACAGTAAACTCAGCTATAAACTCACTGTGTTTTATACACGCATAACTTAAGAATTTTTATCAGAAATTCATTGTGTACAGAAATAATTTTTTTCACTTCTTCCGCAATTCAACTTCTTCTCGCCTAAAGCCCTATATTGTCAAATGCCTATTTGTCACGTTACAATAAAATTATCTCATTTCGTGAAAAGTCATAAACGGCGAAACAGGAACGCAATGCAACGGTCGTAACGGAGTCATAAATAAAACCACAACGGTTTCGTGGATCTGCGAGGGTTTAAACACGGTTATTAACCGTTATGAAACATAAATCTCATAAATAAATCAGCAATTGTAATGCTGAGTGGGATTGTAATTCAGAAAACAAAAGAGATCATAAATAACGCCGGGCGGGATTTGTAAGTTTAAAAACGCATGGAGATCCGTTTGTGTATTAAACAGGTGGGGCGGACTGATTATGGAAATCGGCGCCGAAAGTCGAAACCTTCGGTGTGCTTTTTCCTCGGTTGAAACTTCTATTCCGGTACGTTTAGTTGTGGTTTTGTTTTATTTATTTTCTTTGTGTTGTACTTTTTTCAATTGAGATTTACATTAAACAAGTTTTATTTATTTTTTATTTCTACAGTTTTAACTAAGCAGTTAACATGTCATTATAACCAATATAAGTTTTGAATAGCGGCAGTGATTTAGTTTTCTAATCAATTTGTTTTACGCTTCGAGCTAGAAACCGCTATCCATTGAACCACCCCTAACTACTGTGTCATAGAGTGTAGTATCTTTATTATCTTTTTCTTTCTTAAATTTAATTTAATTTTTATATTATTATATAGTTTTTTTTCTTGTACATATTTTTTTGAAAATGCGTTTACGAGAGGAGTTTCATGAAGTCCAGAAACGAGGTAATTCGCATTAGAATACGCACAATAGCTGATAGCAAAATCTTAATAACGAACGCCAATATGAGATTTAAAATATAACTTTATGCATTGTTTACAGTAAAGCCATTTTTTCCAATTTTTAGGTTGTGAAATACAAAGGAAATGCATCAATACAGTAATTTTTTGCTAAGGGAACCATATTATTTGAAACAACCTACTTATGAAAGGTAACATCGGTGAACTATAATAAACAATAATTTTTTAATTTTTCTTGTAGTGATACGAATTACAGGTAGAAAAAACTCCCGTATTGTTTCTCTAAATGGAAACTCAATGAAACACGGAGATACTTAAGGGGTTGTTAGCGAGATAAGATCACACGCGTGTGGAGGGTTGGTGTTGAAGGGTGGAGTCACGAGATCCTTTCAAGATCCCGATTGTTTTCCTACAGTTAACCACTGACTTATTACTCTTACTGTCATGGTCATATACGAGGTACTTTCAGAAGTAAGTTCCGTGTTATTGTAGAATTTATAGGTCGTGCGGAGACCACAATAAATGTTTGCGTCTTGTACCGTCGTGCTTCGGGAATAACTGTGCTCAATTTCAGCTTTCTAGCTAACCTGTACAATTCGATTTCCACATGTTTTTAAGATAACAAACTACCCCGCCGCGCACTCAAACCTTTGGTTGTGGGAACTCTGAAGCCGCTCCTTCTTGGTAAGATAATATGGTAACAAGATACTATGGTTGGGCTGAAACGGTGGCGACGTCCTGTAGTCCAGCTACTTGGAGGTCACGAATTGTGGATAGTTGTGAGAGATGGTCGGTGGATGTAGTGTTCTGTTGTGAGGATTAACGTCCGCACTATTGAATACCACGTAAATCCGCAAAGACTATCCTCATAATTAGACCAATTCGTAATTCAGAGGATTGGACGTTAAACCGTAGGTCCCTTAGTTGCCATCGACTGTAAGGCTATCAATTAACAGTCTTGTCTAAGAGACATGTCAGCCTTAGTCAGTAACAAGACTACAAGATCGCGCCACAATCATCTTACACCCAATCCTCATTCATACTTGGTTTAAAATGCCTACATGTGTATGGTTGCCATTTCAATTATCTAATCTAATCTAATAATAATATTTCCAGCCCATATAATTCTTCGACAGTTGATTCCTTCATTTACCTTGTTCACATAGAAGACCATAGATTTTTACTTAAATATAGATGTAATTTAATTCAACAATTCCATTATACCACGTTGCAAGTAGAAGTCAATTGACGTTTAACACCTAATATTTAAGCTCTAAATAGAATTGTTTGGAAATAATGTTAGATTAGTGGGTTCAAATATTGTCAACGTAGCGTATTTAAAGTAGGATAAAAAGGGAAATAACAGTTTCGAAATACTTTTAGCGTCGAAAGCTAAAGTTGCAAAAACCTCGCTTGCGGGTTTGCCCCTTTGAACAACAGGTCTTTGTTTCGGCACTTGCAGCTTTTGCAAGGGTTCTTACAAAAGTATTATATGTAAATACAATCATTTTTTTTATTGGAAAGTTACAAATTAAAGTTGACCTTAATACTAAAAGAGTACATCTTTTGTACTAGTATGTTAAAACGTTACGATAGCCTTTCTACCTAAAACTTAAATGTTTTCGTATTATGTGAATGACCGAGTGAGATTTAACAACGGACACGATCCGTTTTTTTTATATTTTTATATGAGAAAGGGATTTTTAGTCAATCTCTCGTGCACTATTGGTGCCATTATGGCTAAAATCACGTCCTATAGAGATTTTTTACGCATGCCGTAAAAGCTCTAACGGGTAGATATATTGCGATAACGATAACTTATGTCCTAAAAGCTGACTAGATTTATTTTAGATTACCTCTTTATTGAGTTTTTGGTGAAAATATTAGTTTTGATTCGTAAATGCAGTCGTATATGTATTTATTTTAGGTTATTTTTCATAAAACATTTTGCCAGATGACTTCGTAAATATGTTTAAAACAACTTGATAGATTTGATTTTAGTCCAATTGTACTACTGTCTTTATTAATATAAGTTTGCGAACTAACCATGTATGTATGGTTTTCTAATAATTGACCAAATATGCTGAAAAAATGTCATTTTTACAGTGAGTGAGTTTCCTAGTAAAGATCAAGTATGAAAAAATACGTTGCATTATTTGCAAAAATCGTTTGTATCTAATCGTAATGTTCATATCTAGAAGAAATCCTGGTTTTTAATTTGCGTGCAAACACGAGAATTTATCAAAAAAAAGCATTAGTATGTTCACTTAAATCACTACCATTTAGAAAAGTGTTTTTGCATGTCACACAACTATTACTTGATTGCTGTGCTGCTTTTAAACTTCTTAAAACTTTCACATTTTAACCGTTACATGTTGAACAATGATTTCTTTTCATTCTATTTAGGTCGTAATTTGTATTACGCATTTATTGAGTGTAGTGATTTTTTACATTTCATTGAGCTTAAACTTTACTATTGGGTTTGTAATTAGAAATTAGTTTTATCCTGCCTTAATTAAATAATAATTTATAAGAACTTAGCTCATTTGTTTTACTTTTAAAAGACAAAAATTGCTTTAGCTCAACACTTTTTTGGAATTATTTTCGTTTGGAATTATGTTTTCAAATGCGTGTTTCATTTGTCATTGCAAAAATTAATCTTTTTGTAACAATACGTGAATTTACTTTGTATCACATTTTTAAGGCTTGACATCAGTCCGAATTTAAGATGAAGACAAACGGAGATAAACATTCGTGCCATCATACATATTTTTTTTAACAGTCCTCATAGCCTCTATAATATCCGTGCTCCTCTTCCAATCTTGGATTACCCTCATTGAAGGATCGCCGGGAAAACTTTCGCAGCTAGAATGGTTGAACCAATCTCCTTTAACACCAAGACATTCCGCTTCTGATGGGAGCATGTAAACTAACTGCCAACGACGTTCAACATTCTACGTTCAACGTTGCCCTCACTTCGTTGTGTGTTTGCTAAGTATCTTAACACTTTTTGCAAATTCCCCAACTCAGTTTCAGTGTTCTATTTCATTGTTTATCCCTGCGTGGATATGATTACGTCATGGTCTTATATTTGGTCAGCCAAATAAAATATTCACGATCATTTCTTGTGGCTGATCGATTTATGAGTGCTCGACTTGTTTTTACAATCTTATAAGTCCTAATAAATATTTTTAATACGTTGTTGCAAAAAACCCCTTATGGTCATTGAGACTAAGTCAAACACCGAATGGACATGATGTGTTTAGTATATATTTTAAAATCGAATTTTGTAGGAATAAATTAAATATTTGCTATTAATATACCTATTAGGCCTACTAAAAACCTCCGATGAACCAAGTAGTACTCTTTTTTCTGGAAAAATGTACATTATATAAGAATTAATCACTCGAAAAATTCACCCTTCTATCATATTCGGGCTAAAATATTATGAAAGATTTTTTTGTTCGCTGCCTTTAAAATTTTCTAATTGCTATGATTTATCGCTTTAAATCCATATACACATGGTAGTTTCAGAGGTTGGGGTCTATAAGTAAAAAGTTAACAGCATTTACTTCCCTGTGGGAAATAGGTTAGATCGTCGATAAACCTGAAGGGAATATTTTCAGTTCATCTAAACAGCTGTTCTCATAACCTTCAACGTCACTCCGTACGGTAAAACTTTTGCTATCACAACCACCCCCCAGAGCTTAATAATAAAACCATTTATTTGACCGATATTAACGCTATTTCTGTTCAGTTGGCATTGATTCTAATATTATAACAAGAGAATATTAAAGGGTTAAAGTGTAGATAAAATGGTATTCGTGTTTTCATATTTTATGTAGTTCATTTTAGTTTAATCTCATGTAATGGTGTTTCCGCCGCTTATGATCACTCTTTAATCATTAGTTTGACCGGTATTTCTGGTTAATCTAGTGGTTAGCTTTTGGATTTCAGTTTAAGAGGTTTCTTAACTCTCAGGACGCCCATTGGGTTGGGACCGGTTTCCCAAAGTGGGTTTTTATCTGCCTCAGAGGCAGATAAAAGATAACCAATATTTAAAATATTTTTTGTGCGATTTATGTTGAATTAAAAAGCAGATCTTTCTGTTATACGTATAACACTGTTTAAATATCTGTTCAATGGTTTACTCATATAAACACGAATGTAATAATTATTGATCAGCTTATTTAATTAACATAATTTCGGATAAAGCTAAGATACAGTTGTAACAGAAACTCAGTGGTGTTTTGTTGGTTATTTACAGTAGAAACATAATATTAACGATCTAAAAATATCAATAACCAATCTAATAAACTCCACAGAGTGCTGTATGTCGGCAATATCGCGTGTATTATCATGTTACACAACATGTACTGGTCGCCGACATACGCTCTAACGCTTAAGCGCTATGTGAAATTAAGTTAGGTTGGCTATTGATATTTTTAAAGTTATAGTAGTAATCTATAACAATAAATACAATGTGGACAAATACACTATGTGATTAGATTTAATCATTAAATAACCACTACACCATTAGTTTTCTATTAGGTTTCTATTTGTAAATCTGAATGGATCCCAAAATCATAACAGATCTTTTTGAAACGGTTACAGTTTTGATTATTTAGTACACAACAAAAATTGTAGTTAATTTGAGTTAAATCGCACCTAATAGAGATGCCACCGTCTACGGCAAGTTTATCCAAAGTTTCGTTGACAAATCGAGGACATTATTGAACATGTTTCGGGATCCACCTTGAGCCACTGAACGATAATCCCGATGGAAACTTCTACCAGTTTTGTCCGAGTTTCAAATTTAATCAAATGTTTCCCTGGGCCATCTCTAAGCATTACAAATCTCCTGTGCAAGTTCTCTCGGACAGTCCATTATTCAGCTACGGGTTATTTTCCTATTTAGAAACAATCTAACCGAATAACTAATTTTAATCATTTCCTCAATGATTTTTTAATCATTTCGCTTGTTCTACAGGTGCCATCTGTGAGTCAATATTTTCGTGAATGATTTAGTATTTTTATGTATATTTATAAATACTTTTAACTGATCAATATTTACATGGATATGTCTTAGCTTTTGGGGGATGGAAGTATTGGCTATGCATCAGACTATAGTCATACAGTTAGTGACGTCATAATGATGGGACCGAAAATATTCACTTTAAAAATATCCATGAGGTAAGCTATTTCCCAAAGGGAAGTGAATTCAATATATTTTAAACTAAGTTTTAATGTAACTAAAAGATTATTAATTTACGTATAAAGTGGCCTAATGTTCTTGTTCTTAAATGTTACTTATGTTTTGTTAGACTTTATTTGGAATAAAAATGGTATATTTGTAAATGCAACTATTCCATGTTAGACATTTCTTACCGAGAAGATGGGCCTCCCAAATACTCTGCAGGATATTTAAATGCATTACGAAAGTAGGTCTACACATTTATATTTTACTAAAATTTGAAAAGAATGTATCCACTTAAAAAGTAATCAAACACTTGAATTTGTTTTAACCCTCCAACGGTTTTACCGTCGATGAATCGACGCCACCGCCGGTCGTCGAAGGTTCACCGTCGATCAATCGACGGTAGGTAAGCTTTTACAAAAAGCAATGGTGTGAATACATTTTCGGTTAAAACTACATTGAATATAGTATCGTTGTTTTCTACAGATCATACGCTTTCCGCCGAGGTATGTTTCGTTTTGCTTACTCTATGCGTCAGAATTCTATGTTAGTTAAAACATCGGTCTTCAGTTGCGCGGTTATGTCGCTTTGTTTACAATGGTGGCGTTACACGTTCTCGTCGCGTTTGTTTGGTGTTCTGATGACGATTTCACCATTTTAAAATTAATAGCAGTGACTTAAGTATATAAAACTATATATTTTTATTTTACTTATTAAATTTTTAAAAACTTGGCTATCTTCAATTTTTGACTGGTATTTATTTGCTGTGTTTTGTGGGGGAGCAAACTTTAAAAAACTTTTTGAAAAAATTTTTTTTATCAATTTCAATTGGATACACCCATCAAAACCAAGATAAAAATAAACCATAATGCTATTATCTTATAGATAGTTTAATGTAGATTAAAATGGTGTATAATATGTTATAGTTACTATATTTGTACTATTTTATGTGAAATTTTTAGTAAAAGCCTGCAAAAGCGCCAAAATGAGGTGAACCTCAAGGGGTCAAATAGTGAACCGTTGGAGGGTTTTAATCAAATATCAGTACTGTACTATTAAATGGAAAATGAGTCGCTAAGAATAAACTCAATCACATCCTGTATTAGTAATTCACTGAGCGAAATTGTCGGATGTTTTCCCGAGGAAACGTTTTCCCGGAACAAAGACATTAACGAGCTTGCGATGGCGAGGAATGCGCGATAGCAACATGTGAAGCAAAGATCCAGCGACCTGGAAAATTGGCCGGCACGTCTTGTATTGATTATGGACTCATCAGCACGACCAGCTGGCCCGCAGCTGTTATTACAGAAACGGCTGTTTGGTACGTAAACTGACATACAATTTTATACACTATGTGAAACATATGTTCGTGGTGTATTCAACATTTTGAAAAATATGCTTCTTCAAGACTTACCTTCCACAGTTGAAAAGTCTGCATCAGTGGTAGACATCTTGGATTTTAGTCCCGTAAGACTAATGTTAAGTTCTGGCGACTATATATCCTTGACCTATTGTCATAAATTAACGGAAGAGGTGTCAAATTAAATGTATTACAGTCCTCCAGGGCATCACCTTACAGAACTTCTTATTTTCGCTCTCAATCAAAAAATAAGAATGATTTAGTTTGTAAAATATTCCTGGATTTTTGTTTATATACAAAACAAAAATCAAGTTGAATTTTTGAACATATTAAAAGGTCATGCTCTTGAGCCACATATCATCAATTTACTTCCAAAGTTTTACATTGATACTTTGATAATTAACGCCACTACAGACGCCAAAGTGAAGGTATGTTCCGCCAGAATTTAACATTGCTCTTACGGGACTAAAATTCAAGATGGCTACCACTGATGCAGACTCTTAACGTTCTACCTGCGTATAGTTTGATTGAATTTCACTTGATTCTATTTTATCTATTTTCATGTAATAATAAATATTTGCCATGCTTTTTTAGCATAATATCTGAAAATAATTTGTTAGAATTGAAAATTGGAATGGAAATGCGATTCACGTATATGTACGTCTTAAGACTTCATTGGATATAATGTGAATATCAGTTTAGATAATTGTCGGGGGAATAGTGCATTTAATCCAAGTGAACATCTTAATTTTACAAGATTACTCAATCTTCGTCTGAAACGAATCGTGTGTTGAAGCAGGTGAAGTAATGAACGCATCACAGCTGAACTCGTCACTGTCGCACAGATTCGACTTGGAACTTGTTCCGAGTTTTCAGAAGACCGAGTTAAATTTTGCAAGTCTTCTCAGTGCCCAAGTTTTATAAGACCTTCGTCTCAGTCGCTCTAGTCCGTTGTTTCTCAATCCGATTTAATTTTTTATACTCTTTTCTCGTGAAGCAAATTCTGGTTTTCGGAGGTTGGAGGTTGGAAGTTGATGAACGAAATCTCTATATATAAAATTGAATGTATGTCTGTCTGTCTAATGTATTATAATTATTGTATTATATTAATCCTTTATTTTAACTTCCATCCGATCGCCGTGAAATTTTAAAGTTGCTCTAATGTGTCCGGAAGGTTTTAGTGAAAAAATATTTCGAAAAAAAATCATTTATGTGTTTTAAATTTCTAATGTTAACCTTATGGAGAGTAAGTTTGTTTACAAATGTCTACAATGAAAACATTTGATTTCTTAGCTACAGCTGATTGGTTTACTTTCCATTAGCAATACCGTATGCTTTACTATCCAATGCCATCTGAATCATTCATTAATGTTAAACTATGAAGTAAATGTGTACTGTAAAAAATGAACAGCTTTATTCACCACGTAATAGTTAACGGTTTGGGGGGATTATGTATTTATATTTTTATTTTCTGTCTGATTAAAGTCACGTGTTTATATGATAGTTAAAATATTTATATTATTACGTTTATTATGATGATCAGCTGTTGTATATCTTTCCTATAAAAGCCGTATTACAGTTAGGGTTCGTTTGGGTTTGGATTGGATTTGAAAATTGTGAATTAATCCACTCAGATTTATTTGTTTTATGGGAATGATATTAATATGTTTTATCGTTTCAGTATTGTTATTCACTATGCAGCGACCCAGAATATATAACCTTTCACAATGAAGCCGTATTGCTATTCGACTACAGAACATGGCCAATCTTAAAGTTAACATGTGTTTACTGTGAGGCGTTACGAAGTTCGCCGGATCAGCTAGTTGCATTATAAATCCATCCATTGTTGCAGAATCTTTACGATTTATAATGGCGTTGGTTATTACTTATTTAGTATCATATTGGACTTTTTTCCAAGTCTGTGTTTTTAACTACACAACGTTTCTGCAGCTGGAGAAACTCTTTCCGTTTTCAAGAGTAATAATTTACATAAAAATTAAAAGTTTAAGTTAAAAATATTAAATATATCGGTGTTTTGCGTGTATGTTATATTATGTTTTTATGTGTATTACACTTATCTCTTATGCAATATACAAAATAAAACTATATTAACGCAACCAATAAACACAACACTTTGACCTTCGGCGGGTTAAAACAAGATGCGCTCAGTACCTGAGTTTGATATAACATCTCACTACCTCTCATGGGGAGGTTAAAAAAATTCAAACGAAACTGTGATTTTGCACGTCAAATAAGGTTTATTTAACTTTTCTTTGTAAATTTACTGCAGAACCTTTGGATGACAGACCGTTGCGTGTCCTGTAATCCATATACATGGAGGTTACGAATTGTGGATAGTTGTTAGCGATGGTCGGTGGGTGTAGTGTTCTCTGGTACGTTAATCCGCAAAGACCATCCTCATAATCAGACCAGTTCGTAAATCAGAGGCAGTGGTTCGAACTCCACGTTGAACTGTAGGTCCCTTAGATATGCCATTGACTGTTGGGCTAATTATCAACAGTTCTGTTTAAGGAACACGTCAGTCTTATTGAGTCAAAATACTACAAGATTGCGTCACAATCATCATACACTCATCTCTCATTCACATTTGGCTTAAAATACCTACCCGAGTAGGTTATAATTTCGTTAAAAGTACATACGAACCAGAGATCTGTTTCCTGTTTAAGTTTTATGAAAACCATTTATACAAAGTAAACCGCAAGTTGTACAATTAATAATTACGTCGGCGATCGTTGGCGACAGTGTATAAAGCATGAGTTTACACCCAGCCCTGATTTAAATACGTAATCAGCTTGAGTCGTTACGATATCCTGAGCGGATGGAATATGACAGAAGCGCAAAGAGCGGCTAAATGTTACATGTGCCAGCACTGTGTCTCCGATGTAAAGTTATGTACATTAACAAAGACCGCCTTCAAAAGGAACAACTTTGACTTGGAACTTTCACACTGTCATAAATAAACCCGACCAACTTATCCGGTGGATTGAATTGACTCGTGTGTGTTCTTGAATAGAAAATGTTACAGTCTCTTGGATTATTATTACGGATATTTTTTATCGTGATTAGCAAAACCGATTACGTCTTGGTTTATGACGTTTTGGGATCTATAACCAGATTCCGTACTCAGGTGAGCTAGAATCTAGAACACTAAAAGATTTGTACACTTTGCAACAAGCAAAAACAATTAAGGAAGTTTTTTTTACTGTTGAAGAAGGATGTTATTTATATTTTTATTGCGGACATTTCTCATCACAATTTTATGTAAAACAAAGTTTTACGACGTTTCAAAATCTGGAATGTGATCGCGCCGTCAGGCGAACTAATATCTAAAACATATCACAATTAACTCATAATCTGGACTAAGTATGAAGTTGAAAACAAAAAAGTTTAGAGCAGTCAACAAACTTACAAACAAACCATTCACTAACCATTACACACAAAAGAAACACGTGCACTCGCCACGGAGACTCAAAAGACAACTGTTTTGTTTTACTACTTTAACTATTCAGCTTTATAATGGCTTATTCCGGATTATGCCTTATCTTGTCATGTTCTAAGTATTAGATTAGATACTTAAAAGTAATTAATATTAGATACTTTTAGTCCATGAAGAGTGTATTCGCATTGCTTATAGCCGTTATGTATTATAATGTAATGTTCGTTTAAAAAAATTTCAACTATACGTTTTGTCTCAAATTTGTCCAGATGTAGTTCTTTTGACTTAAAAACTATCGTTGTTACATATCGATCATTAAGTAAAAAACCAATAAAAACAACTTTATTATCAGATAAAACGAGTGGTTAAAAATTCGATTTGTTCTCACGAAAGAACTAAAACACCAAATGGAATGAAACAAAAGTCAGCAATACGAAACAGATTATCATCACGTTTAATTGGCGATTCTGTCTGTTTTGTGAAACATCTGTATCAGACAATATCAGCTTAGCAATTAAAATGAAACTCAATTCTTCTAACGAGAGAGAACGCAGATTTAAAATTTTCACATTCAACTGCGAATCCACCTGGAATATGAAAGCGTATCAGTCATGTCAGAGATATTCCTAACGTAATTCGGTCATTAGATATTCACACAGCTTTTCACTTTGTTAAACATTTTTGCCGAGCTTTTCTCATCCCTATAGTTTTCTTTGATGAATTACATCTGGATTCGGGTGTGCTTTGATTATAAAAAAGGTTGCCGTTTTGAATTTACTCACTGTGCAAATTCAGTACCGTGTTAGCTACGAAGTTAAGTTGAAACTTGCGGTTCATCAAACTTGTTATGGCGATGCTAACGGTAGATTTGCCGTAAATGCACCGGTCTCCAGTATAACCGTTCAAGTCAGATGCACTCACTGAAAAAGTGAGTGCATTTTTTAATAAGTTTCATTACTTACTACATGCTATTTTATATTTAAACTACTAGCAGGAAGCACGTCCTTTGCACGGGAGTTATATGATCCATTGTTAAGAGTCAATATTATTATTTAGCCATAAAATTGTGGAGTATGATTTTTGAAATAGGATTGAAATCAACGTTCTACGTAAAACCCTGATAATGATTTACTTTGACAGCTGGTTGTGTATTCCTATAAGATATACCGGGTGTCCCACGAAGATGTCAACGAAATAAAAAACAGTCATACGCTTTGCGGAACAACTCTTGATGTATCAACAACAGTTCCTCTTCTGTCGTCTGTCACAATGTTATAACAATAAACCTTTTCATTCAAAAATCCACACAGAAAAAAGTCACAAACAGTCAGGTCTGGAGACCTTGGGGGCCAGTCCATGAAGTTGCCGCCACGACTTATCCAACGGTTAGAAATATTTTTGTCCAAAACTTCGGAAAGGTACTATTTCTTTAATATTCCGCCATTTGGTCCCAATGTGTCAGAATCAACTGATACTCCGGGTTATTTATTTTGCACATGAGTATGTTAGGACTTTTGAGTCCCAGGCCCGTAGTGCGATCCTCATGTCCGTCACACTGACTCACAAATACGGACATCTTCGTGGAAACCCCTGTATGTTTTACATCACTAGAAGTAAATATAATATTACACAAAACTAGGATCTATTTACGTAATGCGTGGGTCAGTTTAAAGTAAACAATAATCTTCTCTAAAAAGTATAGAAATGGACAGAAACTGAAATGTGACTCATTCCGGGTCTTATCCGTAGTAAACATAGAACGTTAAATTAATAAAAAGTATTGTAATTCTAAGCAGTGTACAAACAAGAGTCTTATTTAATATTATAGATTATACAGTGTGTTCATTAAAGTCGGGGAAAAACTTCGAGGGGTGATAGTGCTCATAAAAATAAATAAAAAATTACCTATAAACATTTTTCGAAAAATCCTTCGTTTAGCCGCTAGCCGCCATTTTGTATTTTTTACAAACAACGTTATACATCAAGAACTATTAAAGATACGGAAACCAAACTTTCCACACATATTTATTGGCCAAAGTGAAAAATATTTTTAAAGGATCATTTAATTTGCTTTTATATTTTCAAAATGGCGGCGGTGAAAAATCTTTTAATTGAAATAACAAAAACCATTAACTTTGTAAAATTTTTACAAGATATAAAAAAATTTGTCCCCGACATTAATGAACACCCTGTATATAACTGATAGTTGAATTAACCTTCAATGTTCGACACTAAAACGTCTTTACGTCTTTAAATCAATCACATCAACCGATAGAGACACATTTAAGCAAATAATTTTTGCTACATTACTCTTAATGCAAATTCATCAAAATTTACTCATCGACAAACTAAACAGCCTGTGTAGCTCAAGGCCCTACACAATCTAACAACGTCAAGGGATTATTTTTATTAATTTCACAGAATTCGTTCGCGCCAAGAGTATCTTTTCCGTGTATCCGATTTCATTTCTTTAAAGTTTAATGTAGATCGTAGTTTACCTAATTAAAAGCTCTTCGTAATTTTGACTATTGGCTACTTAATTTAAATTTTTACCCATAAACAGCTTTAAGTTACTTGTTTTTCTGATTCGGAAGCTTTCCAAAACGTTATGAAAGAGTCTACCAAAGTAAACATACTGTTTTAATATATTTTCCTTCGCCTTACTTGGCATATTATTTTTTGGCGGGCGAGAGTTGATATGAGGATATAAATCTTCTGATATATCCGTGTGTGAACTTTCTTCTTCGGTACTTATGGATTTTCTTATGCTTTGTTTGGTGAAACTGTATGAATCTAATATTAGACAAATCTGAACGTTTTCACCTCTATAAAAACAACCAGATGGCACAAATGCTTGGGTTTTAAGTTTTTCTTTTTATATATAAATATTAAAAACTTCTACTGTGTAAAACAGTCAATGAGATTGATGGATAAGAAAGTGTTGTACTTCACAAATATATTACTGTCTTGTCCGAATATTTTAGTGTTAAATATTTTACGCAAGGCATATTAGGGGAAAATTAATCCCTTTAGGAACTGTTGATTAATTATGACAAAGATATCGTTATTTAAAACTTGGTCAGTGAACTGATTAGATATATTGAATACACACTATATCGTTTTAAAATCTGGAAACAAACGGCCAACTTATGGTCGGTGAGTGTGGTGTTCTCTTGTGTGGATTTATTACACTATTGAATACTACGTAAATCTACCAAGGACTATTCTCATAATTAGGTCAGTTCGTAATTTAGAGGCAGTGGTTCAGTCTCAGACGTTTAACTGTAGGTCCCTTAGATATGCCATTGTCTGTAAAGCGGTTAATTAACAGTTGTGTCTAAGGAACAGGTCAGCTATAGTCAATAACAAGACCAACATCGCGCCACAATCATCTTACACTCATCTCTCATTCATACTTGGCTTAAAATATCTCCCTAGGTAGGTCGACATTTTAACAACTAACTGATTTGCATCATATTCAGTACTTACACCTAATTATGCGTAATGTCTATAGATTTTACGTTAACAATTTAGATATATTTTCCTCACTTTTGTTATTAGTAAATTTTTGCTTTTCCATTTTCGGCCATTTTAGATTAAAAGTTAAAAATGGTCACCATTTTGAAGTTTTCAATTGGACCAGGTTGACTTTTTCAACGTTGATTGGTTTACTTGTTTTTTATTTGAACATATATACCAAGTTTTGTCAGAATCAGTTGAAATATTTGACTAAACAGTTATTTAGTGAAAAAATACATAATGGATATCTGTAAACGAAGCGCTATTAAAATTGTTCTCTCTTTTTACCCAAATAACATTTACACTGAGTTTGGCACTATACTTATGGTACACCTTGTGTGAGTACTTACTGTATATTACATACTCGAACAAAGACCTCATTATTCTTAACGTGTAAATAGTTTACGCAAAAAAGCTGAGATATTTTCCTTGAAGTAAAAAATAACCTAAGGATCGACGCAATAAAACTGAACAGAGGGATTTGTTCAAATATAAAGAACCTAGATGGAACCTCGCGCCAGGCGCTTGATGTTCGGGAAACTTTATATAACAACAGTAAATACTGTATGAGATATCAGAAGTTCGGACTCTCGGGTCTGCGAGTTGCTAACTTCGCCTGCATTTACATCTTCGACTTGACTTGACATTTTATGCTCTTGAGGTGAATCATGTATGAAGACGTTTCTGAGGAATTTTCGATCCTTAGGTGTAAGATACCAATTTTCAATAGTTGCCAATGGTTTATAACAAGGATATATTTTTACTGAATTAAATCGTGTAACACAATTCAATTGTTAGTTAGATTTTATTACAGACATATACCATCACGATTTTAAGTAAATCAAAGTTTTACGACGTTTCGGAATCTGGAATGTGATTCCGTCCTCAGGTAGGAACCTAAAACAAAACATGATTAGTACATACTCTGGACTAAGCCGGTACAAAGCTGAAAAGAAAAATGTTTAAAGCAGTCTTACAAACAATACCATTTATAAACACAAGAAACGAAACATGCCCACCAATTTTAATGGTATACTAACTCGTAGCAAGACTCATGAAGAGGCATAAGGTTATCTATAAGTATAAAAATATGTTAGACAAACTTCGCCTGGGTTTGTTGCGTTTATCCGCAGCCATTTTGTTTCCTGTTCCTGAGGACACGCCCACTCCAATTCAGTTTGAGTCTAAAATAAGACAATAATGCCAGCAACACAACATTAGGTCTGGATTAAACTTAAATTTACAACCACATAGGTTGCAAAAAAAACAGCACAACCCTCTCTCTCATGGGAATAAAACTATTCAATAAACTCCCTGAAAATATAAAATAACAAACTCAAATAAATACTTTCTGACCAGACCATACAACAGCTTAAATGATTATTTTGAAGAGCACACATATAAATTAATAAAGTAGCCAATAAAATATAAACATAAAAGGTCAAATAAATAAATATTAAGAGTCTGCATCAGTGGTAGCCATCTTGAATTTTAGTCCTGTAAGAGCAATGTTAAATTCTGGCGGAACATACCTTCACTTTGGCGTCTGTAGTGGCGTTAATTATCAAAGTATCAATGTAAAACTTTGGAAGTACATTGATGAGATGTGGCTCAAGGGCATGACCTTTTAATATGTTCAAAAATTTAACTTTATATAAAACAAAAATCCAGGAATATTTTACAAAATAAATCATTATTTTTTTATTGAGAGCGAAAATAAGATGTTCTATAAGGTGTCTGTAATGTGGTGCCCTGTAGGACTGTAATTCCCTGTAATTTGACACCTCTTCCGTTAATTTATAACAATAGGTCAATAGGTGTCAGAATTTAACATTGCTCTTACGGGACTAAAATCCAAGATAGCTATCACTGATGCAGACTCTTAATAACTTTTTTCTTACTCACATACACACACGCACACACACACACGCACGCACTAACACAAACCCCCAGACGTTACACTAGTCTCCACGACTGCGTAGAAGAGGGTTCATGTAAGATTTAAGTTTTTGTGACCAGTGGACGTGTTTTGTTTCTTGTGTGCGTAAACGTTAGTGAGTGGTATTTTTGTAAGGGTTTTTGCTGTTTTAAAGTTATTGTTTTCAGCTTTACACGGGTTTTTTTATAAAAAGGTATAAATGTTATGAAATTGAAATACAACAGTGCCTAGTCCTGTTCGAAGTAACGTTTCAATAACTCGGTCTCTAACTCATAATCCGGACCCTAGATTTGTCTGGGTCGACCCCGACTCGCCTCTCACCTCACACCCTAATCCTCTCCTATGCTTCACCGGAGAATCGCCTTCCAGTACATCATCTTAATGACTGTTCCTCTCCTTTACTCCTAATGTTCCAATCTACCCACCTGTGACAAATTCGAACGCTAATTCTCGCTTGTTTAACTTATTCACATATATCGATGTATCGATTTATCTCGATACATCGTAAAAATCGCACTTCCCACGCATGTCATTGAAAAACACCACGTTTCTGTTAAGTGATTTAAAAAATCGTTATTTCATTTTATTTATTAAAGTATATTTCAGTAATAATATTTTCATATTTTAAAGGAATTTTTAGTATTTTCACCTAAGCTGAGAGTAAAAATATCCGTGTTTAGCCTCCATGAGTGTAAAAATGTTCTGTTTTCCTGTAAACCAACTTCGAGACTGGTTTAAAAAAAATCTCTAAATTCATATAAATCAAAGTTTATGGAAACAGCTTGAACAATTTAGTTTGAAATTTCATGGTTAATAGGCGCTTATAATACTAAATTACACTCCTTCTTCCAGGTGGTTTTTTTTAAATGACGGTCAATCTTTATAGGTTTTTGAATTTGTTATAAAATATGTATTTTATATTTTCAGCAAAACTATTAATTTGATTAATACTATTGAAAGCAACTCAAAAAAGTCTTTTGAGTCATTAGTATGAGATAAATGGTACAGAGAAAATGTTAATCGATTATCCACTGCAAACACGGGTTTCAAAGGACAGTAAGGTATTTAAAAAAAATCGTCATTGGAAAAAAAACATAAGTGTACGGTAATTTAAATCAATTATGTATTTTTTCACTTTTTTAATGTTTATTTTTTTATTATTTTTTTATTTTAATCAAATAATTTCTGATGTACGAAAATGCAAAATTTTGCAATCTTTGAATGCTTTTCATTTTTTGTATGTTTATGTTTGCAACTATTTGTTTTTATATTTACTTTCTTTGCTAATAGATAATCTTTTTATTTCAGGTAAGGAGAATATTCCCAGGTCGGCTTGCTATGTAGCGGTAATTATATTATTCAGCATTCATTGAGGTACGTCGACTCTTATGGCGATCCGTCGAATTTATTTTACTTAAAATATCCTATTTTTATACCGGTGTATTCTATTAATATCACCAATTATCGATAATGTATATCGAAAAGCACGTAATAGCGAATTGAGATTGTGTTTAGACTGCAATAATATGTAAACATCTTGGAATTATAATAAGAATAATATTGAAAATAATGACAATGAAGTCTTCATAAACTTTGAAACATTTGTCTAAAGTTACTTCAAAAGTAAAGTGAATACTAAGTTTAGTTCGTAGGTCTTCTCCTCACAAGTAAAACTTTTGTAAGCTCCCTTTTGACGACGTTAGTTTTTGACGTTTATTTACAGACAGTGAGTATTGTTATATTTCCCGAAAATCGTTTCCAATAAAACAAATCTGCGATAATTTCATACTACAATTCAATTGAATATGGAACATAAAACCGCCGAAATTGTTGATGGATATTTTGAGATCCATTTCAGGCGTTTATGGTTAAAAGTATCTACAGTTTTAAACCAAATTTTAGTTATGCTGCTTTTAAAATATTCTGTATTGAATTGAAGGACCGAATCTGAAAAGGTTGAACCAAAAAAATTGTAGCTGTTTGAAATTAATAACCTATAATTTTGAAACTACCGCCAGTATGTTTTGGATCAACTATTTGAGATCAGGATTGTGGCATTTATTTCCACTAAATTAAGATATATATATATTGTGTTGTCAATATCAAACTGTGAATTC
This sequence comes from Nephotettix cincticeps, assembly GCA_023375725.1. Taxonomy (NCBI): domain Eukaryota; kingdom Metazoa; phylum Arthropoda; class Insecta; order Hemiptera; family Cicadellidae; genus Nephotettix; species Nephotettix cincticeps. The sequence goes on from CM041787.1 coordinate 46,220,604, forward strand.
CTTTAAAATGTTTTACTTACCCTCCCATCTGCCAAGTGTAATATCCGATCACCATGTCCACAAAAAGTATCGTATGACCGGTAATGATATTACAAAATATTTTGTTTGATTTTTATTTTAGTTTTAAAGTCATAAAGTTGTCTTAAGACTTAACTGTCAACCTGAATATGTTGTTAAAAAAATAACAAACAAAAATTAAGGTGACAAAATCGTAATAATGACGTTGCAGAGACGCAGACTGTTCAAAGATGAGGTTAAATGACACATTCGCCTTTGTCACATCTGCGAAGTTCCAGTAGCCGACAAAGCATACTAAGGGACCAACTTTGGCTTGAACTTTCACACATCATGAATCTGACATGACTTATTCAACTAGCATAATAACGCTTATTGTTGTATAAGTTTACCTTTGCAGATGCAGTCGATGTAGACCCTTTCATAACCTAATTTGGGAATAACTCATCGAACTGTTACTATTTAGTTACATCGTTAGCTTAATAGATTCATAACACTATCGGAATACTCGTTGTTTACATTTTTATATTGGAATATATTTCTGACGTACAGAACAATGTCTTCAAATGGTTTTTTGGTAAGTTTTAAATGGGTTTTTAGCTATATTTTAACCGGTTGGTGATTTAATTTTGTCTTGCAATATAATCTATGTAGTTACTCAGTCTTACCAACCACTTTAAGTATTTTTTTTAATTTTTAAGGCCAGATGCATTTTTTAAGTTTTTATAAAAAAACCCAGACTAAACCATTTAGTCGTTCATACTAAACGTGGGTTTGTTAGTAATTAGATTGTTGTTAAGAACATTTTCCTGTCACGATTAGTTTTGAGAAAACAAATTTTCTCAACGTTTCGTTGAAACCTGATCTCGTCCTAAGAGAGCGGAAACATAGAACACAACAAGTTCAGTATAGATAAGCAGGCTAAAAGCTAGAAGAAAAATACTGAAAGAAGTATAAAAACTTACGAAGAATTCGAAGCAACAAAAGTCACACTTCACCAGGGCTGAGAATCACTATTGTGCTTATCTTATTTTGGTTTAGGTTACAATTCAACTGAGGACGGTCAGATTCCGAAACGTTGTGAAACGTTTAAATCATTCAAGAAACAATTTTTGCAATAAAAATCTAAATAACGATAAACCAACCATCGCCAACAATGAATTTTCAAACAAAGAATCGACCTGTCGTTAGGAATATAGTCAATTTATTATAAATAGCGGTATACCTATGTCAAGTGATTCTCGTTTTTACGATATATAATATTCTCTAGTTATTATGCTAACACTTTTTAATAGATGGGGCTACGTTTGTTTTATTCCTGAGATACTGACACAGCTATGAGGGTATTTTAGGTAAATATGGGTGGAGGTTTGGTGCGATAAGTGAAATAAATGGATTTTGTTTTCAAAATCTCCGACCGTAGCGTTAGTGCACTGAATTTTAAAACGATGATTACTTAAAACACACCTTTTTTAAGTGATATTATGGTTTATTTTTCAAAATTTATGAAACATCAGTCATTTACATAGAGTTTTCCCCCGGTTCGTACAGAGCCCTGCTACGGGGAGAATCCCTATCAGCTGGAAGTGTTTGACGAGTGAAGTGTTACAATGGAAAGCTTTCACCTGTCGTCTGCTGGAGACTGACAATCCTTCCAAACCGGGGTTCAAAGTGTTACTAGAGTTTTATAAAATAACATTGTCACATAAACTGGGACTGGTTATCATATGCGAGGATCATTTTGTTGGGAGTCAAGTATTAGTTTTTACAGTCTTTTAGAAAGCAGTCCAAACTCTGATATCTTTTCCGTGTTAAATATATGGAGATTAAATTAAAAAACAGTAACTCAGTTACTGTTTTACTTATTTACTCTGCCTTCTTTAAATACGGTGTGCACGTCAATCTAGTTAAGTTTAATCAAAACATTCATAAACACCCCAAATTTGATGTTTCTTGTAACAGTAAACCTACGGACTATATAATTGACGTACACATATAACTTTGTTTGGGTTTTAACTTAGTTCACAGCATGAATATAAGCATATTACAACGTAAAATAGCCCTTTTTGCATCAAACCTGCATACACAGTACTATTCGATTATGATAGGATTAAAGTTGTATGAAATTTGCTCTACTCACGCCAGCTTGCAGATTGCGATTTCGTAAGTTCTATTTAAATAAAATAGCAAGTCAAGTCAAAATCAGATTTATTCCAAAAAACAAACAAAATATATTAAATTAAACTGTGCACATTTTTTAAATAAATGTTGGATATTATAAGCAAATTAAAAAATATCTTCACGTAGACATAATAAGAAGATAATAAAAGTAACTTAAAAAGTATAAAATGGCCTACATGGACCTAGAATGGTCCTACAGACCATTCTAGGTCCGAGTTGGCCCGAGTTGTTTTTATTAAAAATAAAGTGTATGTACATTTTTTTATTTAGATTTTGTAAAAAGATGTAAAATGTATATAAATTATTAAAGAAGAAGGGAAAATCCCGTAAGAAAACTATTCTTCCACAGGGATATGTACATAAAGAAAAAGCAAAAGATAGAGAATAACTTAATAAAATGGTAATAATGGTAACTTAATAATTCGAGTATAGTGATGACGCCAAAATAACAATATTGTTCTGAGCCGCTTGGAGGGCGATGGACGGGAATTGGTCAGTCCAAGTCAAACGGTTGTCAGTTGTTGAAGTGTCGGCTGCAGTCAGTGGAGATAAGAGACTCGGCCTCCTTATCGCTGATTGTCAATAACCAATCCTTTAGCTTAATTTTGAAAATGTTTGCATTACGCTAGTCAATGTGAGGACTGAACTGCGCTTAAATAATCTCTGCAAAATAGAATGTATCCATCCTGAATGCATTGTTGGCTGTTTGTAAGTTTAACCAACGTATGTAACACCCCCGGCGTGAGATGTGGTGGGGGGAAGGGGTTGTTATATAAGCATGTGGTTAGGGTCGCTACATCATTCGCCACAAGCTATATCGTGCGCTAACCGGAGCTTCTAAGCTAGCGTTAAGGGTGTTTGAAATATATCACTTGGACGCCTTTCAAACTTAAAGACAGTGCGATTTATCCTTGATTTACCCCGTTAAAATCAGCCCATAATATTTTTATGTTAATTAGAGTGTCAAAAGTAGTGTTTTTTATCTATATTGGACTGAAAAACTGAATAAATTTGGTTGAATAAAAATGCTAAAATCGTAGCCAAAACTTTTTTTACAGTATCTATACAATACTTCTGTTTTCTTAGTAATAAACAAAAATATTTTTGAAAAATAAATAAAGCAGTTAGTTGTTATATTCTGAATCCAGTCACTCTATGATTAATTAATTAGAACTTCAACCAAAACTTGCTCAAGCTAAACATGCATTAAATGTGATTTTTAAGGAGAAATCGTTAAACTTGAAGGGACATTTCAGCCTCCTAATCAACCCAATTATAGTAGACAGTTTTGATTATTTTCTTTTTTTGACGTCACCAATTATAATCGCAATATATTGTAGAGATACAGTATATCTTAATGACTATGTTCCGAAATATTTTAGGTTGATTAGTAATTTAAATTAGGCTACCTTCAGTTTTTTGTTTCGCTCTTTTTCTTGTTTTTTTATTGCCTCTAGTATTGTCTCAATAATTTTCTCTAATGTTATTCCCATTATTTACATTATATTTCCATCTCAACAGAGGCATTTCTGCGCATTCGGGCTTTTCCCATAGAGTATTTTGTAGTTTTTATGTAAGATCCAAGGTTACATAATGTTTTATCGACCATGTCCCTGAGCTATATTTTTTATTGAGAAATAAATTGTGTTTCATTCATTCAATTATTCACGTCCAACCACAATTACCGAGACAGTCCTAAAATGAGATGAAGGGACGTAGAATAAAACTATTTTCCGAGGTACTAATTAGATTATTTTTATTTATTTGCACAGGTACGCTTCTACTTTAACAATATAATCTAACATTAAGAGTCTGTATCAGTGGTAGCCATCTTGGATTTTAGTCCCGTAAGAGCAATATTAAATTCTGGCGCCTATATCTCCTTGACCTATTGTCATAAATTAATGGAAGAGGTGTCAAATTAAAGGTATTACAGTCCTTCAGGGCACCACCTTACAGAACTTCTTATTTTCGCTCGTAATAAAATAATGATTATGATATATTTTGTAAAGTATTCCTGGATTTTTGTTTTTTTATCAAGTTAAATTTTTGAACATTTTAAAAGGTCATGCCCTTGAGCCACATCTCATCAATGTACTTCCAAAGTTTTACATATATACTTTGATAATTAACGCCACTACAGACGCCAAAGTGAAGGTATGTTCCGCCAGAATTTAACATTGCTCTTACGGGACTAAAATTCAAGATGGCTACCATTGATGCAGACTCTTAAGTAATAATTGATTATTCTAATAAAGCTAGAAAGGTTTCAGGCTGTTAACGACTGCGGATGGTTGGATTCACAAAGTGTTTCAGCAACTCTGCGTCCGCGCCGTTCGCCGATCAAATTACTATTCTATGACACATTGGAAATGGCGCGGAATTTCAATAAGCTTTCCGGTCCCCAATTTCCGATGTCGGATGCTTTTTACGAAATATCTCATTAATTAAATCACAGCTTTCGGTTCATTTCAGTTTTTGTTGGGTTTATCAATTTTTAGTTTTTATTAATAGTTTTATTTGTATATTTGTTTAGTGAGGGGATTTTAATAAAAAATTCAAATTAAACATGTTGACAAATTAAAAGTAAAAAATAGGTACTGTTATAACTTTTTTCTACAATTTACACTAACTTTGTATAAATTCTGGTTACTTTTAGATGAGTCAAATTTTAAATATCGACTAAGTAAGGTAATTGATAACAGAAACATGTTGCGTCATTTGTTTCTATCTTCTTAATTTCCTGTTTAAAAAAAGTTGGTCCAACTAATATATTTCAACGTAATAAAAACGATTGTTTCAATACTAAGTTCAATTGTTTATCTTGAAGGGTGTGTATATTGCTGACTAAAGCAATAACTACTTTTGGGGTTATCGCGCTGAAAATTGTGAATGTAAATATATCTCACAAATGTTTTATTTAACGACAAAATAATTACTAACAAATAGTTTTAATGGCTTACAAATGCAAAACATATATGAGGGAACCAACGTTTACAATAACAGAATTTTGAAATTGTATTTAATTATAATACTGAAAAAAATTTCAAGCAAATAATCATTCCGATTATTCGGTTATTTTTTAGAGCTTTTTCATTTTTTTAATTTAAAAAATAGTACTATAATCTTTCCTTTTTAAATGTGCAATAAGTATATCGACAGATAGATTTGTCACGAAACTCGCAATATAAGAGGAAGTGAAAGAGTCGTTTAAAATTTTCTCCGCAAACCTGATGTGTGGAGAAATGCCATAGAAGTTTCTCCTAAAATGTTTTTATGTTAAAATAATAATAATATATCTAAATTTAAACAAAGTATGTGGGACTTGACGGTTGACACTTAATTTATACACATTAAAGTGACATTTTGACCATGAGGGTTGCTAGTGTTGCTTGTGTGTGCGGTTAGTGGTGAAGAATTAAATTATTTGATACTATGAAATATCATAAATTAAGAATGAACACTAAAGCTAAAGTATTTTTGAAATCGGAGCTTTTGTATCTAATGGTAAACCCGACCTTAACCTCCTGTCTAAACCCATACCTAAAGTATTGTAGATACAGTCAGAAATACAAGATTGCATTGGATTCAATGTCCTGTAGAAAACAATATAAAAGAGAAGAACGTATGTTGTACATTTTAATAAATTACGTAATTTAACTTACCGACAATTTGTGTGTAACCTCACTACCATGTGTAATGTTTGTATTGATCGTGTTGTATGTAATGCGAGTTTGTCATCATTTTTTGCAGAAACATTATCACGAGTATGTAGATATTATTTGATATATTGGTGAAATATAGTTTTTTGATAATAGTCTATGAGTCGTATCGTCTATAGCAAAGAGATTGTTTCATAAAGGGTCTCAGAATTGTTTTCTTAAAATAGCACTTTTAAATCAGACATCAAGGGGTATCAAAAACATTAAACATTGTATAAAAATCGCATAGTGCACTATTTAGTAAAATTTAAAGCTTCTGAGAATCGAATCAGATAAGTAACATATTAATTTATGGTAATAAAATCAAAACAATTTGCACAGTTGTACAGTCGATTGCGCCACCCAGCACGGTCTATTTAGCCCCAACAGCTGTAATGGCAGCCATCTTAAGGAGGGTAATTACCCCCCCCCTCCCGGTAACCTCAAGAACCGCTCCGCAATTTGAAAAATTACCCTCTTGACACCCCGGGCACATTAGTCTGTCGGAAAAGGGAAAATCTCGCTCTACAGCCCTGCAGCGGAGGACAGAAATTATACCGTCTCCGTTCAAATTACACAAAGTGATTTGATTTCATGTATTTGTATTTTATGTAACAGATATTTTTTATTTTAATTGGTTTTGTTTATTTATTGTTTTGAACTTACTATGTAAATTAAGGTTTCGTTAGTACATTGCTTTGAATTTTGGTGATTTTGGTTTCCCACTATTTACACGCCAGAATAGCCGAAATGCTCTAAGCTGAGCTCCGGGGGGGAGTGGGGGGTTGGCAATTTACACGACCAAAACTAGAAACAGTGACGTCATTTGGTTAGTACCGTCATATGGGCAGTGGCGTCATAGCTAGGTTATAAGAACAACGGTTTAGATGTTTAGACATACCCATGATCTAACCTATTTCCCACAAGGAAGTAAATATAATTTTGTAACATTTTGGCGTAAAACGGGAGCATCCACAATGATGAAATTGATAGATAATGATAATTTCTATCATTCCATACCTTTTGTAGAAGGTTTTTGTTCATTTTAAACTGACCCACAACCTACTAAATAAAAAGATATGAGCTCCATAAAGTTTGAACGATATTGGCTACATTGTTTTACGTTTTACTAAACATATTGTGATCAATTAAAATGGTTTAAGAGAAATTAAAATTAAAATTAATATTGATTTGCTTATGATGATTATTAATGTAAACCTATTTTAAAATTACATATTAGACTTTATTATTTATTATTATTATTATTATTTGTTATTTGTATTATTATTAATATTTATTATTATTTATTGGAGTAAAATTATTTATAATTTATGGTATCTCAGTTTAAACAAAAATGTATTATGACGTGTTTTACAATTTAATTTGATTTATAATTTTTAAAAACAACACTAAATAATTGAGCTGAGAATTTTATACATTTGATAAATTATTTGATATCAAAACAATAAATATGTATTTCCACGTGAATAATACTGTTTTAAAATTGTCTACCGTTACCCCAAAAAAACGGTGTTATGTAATGCACCAACTGATTATTTACGGACGTATAACTGTGTTCATTTTCTTTTTTTTGTGAATGATGAAAGTAATATAATTTATGTTATATATTAACCAGTTAAGTGTTGTATAAACTAAATTTACAAAATTTTGTGGAATTTCATACACACGTTTAACAGCCTTACTTTGCCATTGGATTTTGGTCAGTGAAACATTAAGAGTTAATGAGTGGAAGGGGTTTTTTTAATAAGCAACACGTTGACTCATACGTAACGCTCTGGTCCCATAAGTCAAAGGTTGCTGGATCGAAACCAGTGGTCGGTGACTCCTGTCAGATCACGAGCTGTCACCTCTGGCTAGTCTGTGTGACTCACGTCGCTTCAGGTACCACGCTGTTTTTAACATATCGCGCAGGACTAATGCTTATTGTGATGGGAATTTGAGATTGTTTTGTTGATTAAAAAACCTTTTTAGCATCAGACTCAACACCTTTTTCTATTATTCATATTTAGAGATGAACTTTAATCGACTTCTGATTAGAAGTCGTGAATTATCTTTAGAATTATCTATATTATAAATTAGAATTATCTCTTTAGAATTATCATGAAAATTATGGTCTTAATGTCGGAAAATTACGTCGGTCTAATTCAATACACAGAAAAACATGTTGATGTCGTCTGTGAGGGTATACAGCAAGATTACATGAAACCCAGATGTAATACTTGTTATATTTGAAATACTCTCTGGCCCCTTACTTCGCCTCATCACAATATCTCGTCGACAGAGGTTTGCTTTCAGCCTCACTCTCTCTTCTGTGAAATTAATTTCCGACTTTTCAACATCTTCTCTTCCCTTTCGCCGCAAATGAACTGTTGGGGTTAAATCACCGTATGGTTTTGTAGGTTGAGGTCGCGTTTTTTTGAATATAGATAAAGTAGTATTAGATGATGTAACGATATTTTATGACATTTAAACACAAATATATCACACCCTAGTGAGACAGAGTTCTAAGATCTAGGATAAAAACCATATATTAAAAATTAAAACTGTGCCATAAATAGATAGTAGTCTTTCGGGCAGAGCCCTTGTAAAAAAATTAAAAACATATGTATTATTGTTTTGGTATTTAACAACGTGGTATGCATGAACCTATGTTAACTTTGCGATTATACAGGGTGTTTTTTATTCCTAACAATAATTAGCATTTTCACATAATATTTTTATATACTCAAAACAGATTATTTATAAAGCTAAACGTATCTGAAGAAATTATAAACTATGATCTCCATTTTGTGTTGTTAATAAGTCTAAATTATCATTTATTTACATGTTTTTTTCGACTAGATATTTTCACTAAAATTAGTCTGAGTTTAAGACAACAGTAGAGGAATTGTAAAAATTATAAATAGCTTATTTGCCATTTGTCATTTAAATTACGTACAGGATATTTTTTAATCTTAACTTTAATTTAAAATTTTTAGGGAAATTAAAAAATTGAAAAACAAAATGTATGGTTTTTACAAGATTTTTATAACATTATGTTTTATTATAAAAATAATTTAATTTTTTATAAAATAGACAGTTTGAATAATTGTTTAATGTTCGACAAATATTTCATGAAATTATATATCTTTAGTGTAAATTAAAACTGTATAGTCATTTACAGTGTTAAGGATGGAGAATCATTTCATGTTGTTCACTGCAACACTACAGCTTACTGAAAAACAGTAGCAAATTATATATTGCTTGTTTTGCAATAATATATTAATCGCACAGGCCGGCCGATTAGTTTATGCGAAATATCTTTTCAGTGTAAACGTCTCGCCTTTTGTAATTTTAATCAAACATTTTTATAAAATAGTTAAAGTCAAGTAAAAAATCACGTTGAAATTATTTTTTTCTCAGTCCATATTATTTTTTCATATGATTTTTATACTTACAGTAATCTACAGATCTATAAATAAAGAGTTTGTTGTATGGTAGCACAAAAAATACATAATAAACACTATAGTGTCACTATGAGACAAATTACCGTGAATATTTTTTTTAGGAAATACTAAAATAATTTTTCTCAAAGTTGAAATTGGTAGTAAAACAAAAATTATAATTTTTAAACTTTATGTTAATTACAATTATTTGAGCGAATTTAATTTTTTAAATATATTTACTTATTATATTTTTAATTGGAAATTCTGAATATGATATATTTTTTGCTTGCTTCCTCCTTGCCAAGTCTTCTTAGGTCTCTTCTGACCTGGTCTCGCCATCTGAGCTTTGGTCTACCTGGGTCTTCTGCCCTCTGGACTATTCACAAGGATGTTCTTGACTAAGCTGTTGTCCTCTTTCCTTAATAAATGGCCGGCCCATCTCATTCTCCTACTTCTCACCTCGGCCACTATGTCTGGGTTTAAGTATAGTTGTCTCAACTCCACATTATGCTTTATTCTCCACTCTCCATTTTCAAAGGTTGGACCATATATTTTTCTGAGAATTTTGTTTTCAAATACTATTAAACGTTTTTCTGTTTTTTTACTTAATACCCAATTTTCTGAGCCATACAAAATAATACTGGTCTGATAATGGTTTTATATATGCGGAGTTTTGTTTTGTATGACAGCGAGAACTTAACAGTTTGTGGCATGCTGATAGACTTTTGTGTGCTGCATTTATTCTTTGTTATATTTCTATGTCTTCTTCATTATTATTTGTTAGCATTACTCCCAAGTAAGTGAAGTTTTCTACTACCTCAAATTTGTGTCCTTCTATTTCTAAATGAGTTTCATTATTTATCTGGTTTGTTCTCCCACACTCCATTACTTGTTTTTCCTTCATTTATTCTTAATCCTACTTTTTTGTGTGATTTAGGAGTTTAGTGACCAGCACTTTCAGCTCTTCTTTATTTTCCGCTATAATTGCCACATCATCTGCAATGCGACGTTTATTTGGTCCTATCGTGATCACGCTTCTGAATTTCTACTTTGTAATGCTTTTTTAAGCTAAATTAAAACAGCAGTGTCAAAATCGCCCTGTTTTACGTCACGTTGGATTATTTTTTCGGTCGAGTGGCATAGGTTTTTTCAATTTACTTTTATACCTACATCTAGATCCTAATATCTAGCTTTTGAAAGTTTACCATGTACTTTGGTCAGTCCCAAACTTCCATAATCTTCCATAGCTACTGTTTTCCTGCAAATCGAATCATATGCTTATTTCGATGAAAAGGCAAAAAAAAATTTTTGTATTCAAATACATTTTAATGCTAGAATTTACATATATTACCAATACGAAATTTTACTGTAAACAGATTCGAAGAAAATATTCTACAACGTTATACAATGGAATTTTCTTTTTGATGTTATCAAAATTAGCATCCATCGTATATTAGTTAGGGCTCCTGAACGGTTAAGATAAAGCTCCAATCAATTATAAAAAAATTTGTATCTTTTTGGCATAAAAACATATGTACAGGTATTGGTTTGAATCCAAACATATAACATGAGGTAACGTATTACCGAAATAAATACATAAATATTTCGAAAAAATAATCCTCACAAGGGAAACTACTCCCGTGCGTTATAACTAATAACAATTTGAAATTTAATCAAATATAAAATAATTTTTTTAGGTTTTAGTTGATTAAGTTTTTTTTTAAATTATGAATACATTTTTGACCTATGACGCGTGTACTGTAGTCGTGTTGGTGTTGACGCTGCATCTGATCACGCGCACGCGGTGTTTACCCGCGCTCACATGGGCAAACATTTGCCTACGTGCACCGACTATGACGTCATGTGACGTCATCACCCAGCTTACGTGATGTTTGCGTGCATTCAAATCACTGTCGCGTTATATATCGTCCATCGCTCAGCTAGGCTACTTGCTTGAGTTTACGCCAGAGATATTTCAAAGTTGATTAGTGATCCGGGGTCCAAACTCGAAGGAGTATTCGCGATTTATTTCAGTAAATATGGCACCGAAGTCCAAGACGCTTTTATATACGGATATCTCTTAGCTCTACGTGTGGAGGGGTATTGGCAATCGGACAGAGGAAAATTTATAACGGTGACGTCATATGGCTATAAGGACAGCTGTTTAGAGGAAGTAAAAACATTCCCTTAAGACATATCCATGATCAAAGTATTTTCCCAAATGCAATATTTTTTGCTATGGTTTTAGTAAAGGAGATTGTTCCAAAAGCATGGCTTGTTGAAACACATTTCACCCTACCCTAAAAGCGTAGTATTTTTTTATACAACTTCTCATAGTATTTTATAGCAGACTGATGCTAAGACTAGTTAAAAAATTATTATTTATTTTTTATTATATTAAAAATTATTTTTTCCCCGGAGGTGTAACCTAAATATGCGATTGTATTTTAATCCGTTTTGACTTGATGTTGAAACCTGAATAAAGTCTGTTACATTGAAATGAAAACTGTAGAAGAAATGCAATTTTAGGACTAGAAATAGTAAGTCAAGTCATAAAATATATAAAAAAGAGTAACAAACTTTTGACAACCTATGCATAAACATAATAGCACAAGTATTTTTAAAAAGCTAAAAATAGGAAAAACGTACATACCAATAATATTATCTTTGTGTATAAATTTTAAATTTCCGACATATCTAAGAGAAAAAAAGCTTTCCTCCCTTCGGAAAATAGCTCTAAATAGCTGACCACATAACCACGATACGTCTGTTACACTTTTTCGTCTCGATATCGCTAACCCCCACCCAGAGATTAGACGAATCCATCTCGTATACATAGACCACATATGGATAAATTGTTAACTATAGCATGACATAGTTAGTATTAAACTCATCTCATCGTTCAGGCAGGTTTTGACGAATATTGACTGATTCGGCGAACTTCCGGCCGAAATTGGACTGTCATTAAGATTATAAAGTTTTCAAAGCGGACCGGTGCGCGGACAAAGCGCAATTGTCGCAATATAATCCCGGTCAACTGTCGCTGCCGCCATTTCATTACCACCAAGCCTCATCAATATTGATTTTTAATTCCGCTGGTAGGTTAAAATTACCATCACGTTAATCCGATGGGCGGCAATCAATTTGGAACCGATAATTACAATGTCAAATATATGCCTGTTGATAAACTCGTTACCGGGTAAAAAACCTTCTTAATTATTGTTCTCTGTGTGCCATCTCATTAATTTTTAATTTTACGGTAATTGAGTCGATTTCGATGCAATTATCCAGTGTTTTCTGTTGTATTGTTGACCGTTGTAGGTTATGTGCGGAGGTGTTTGTGAGTCGTGTAATGTGGCGTAAAATTGAACCTATGTTAACCGATATGTTTGATGAACAACTGTATTACTGGGTGGTTCATTTAGTATTCGCTTCATAATCTACAAAATGCCTGTTCTTCCCCGTGTACATCCTGGATAAATTTTGGCATAAATAAGTCTAAGCTCTGAAAGTGTTTTAGCAATGTGTGTAACGGAAGTGACGAAATATTGGTATGAGAACAGCTGTTACAAGGAACTGAAAACATTCCATACAGACACATCCATGATCTAACCTATTTCCTTTTGTGATGTTTCGGTACTGGACACGATTTCCTTTGTTCATTGAGCTATGAAATAATGACACTGGCAAACGAGTCATACCCATAATTCAATTATAAAATTCAAGACACTCACCTCCTCCACCTATATTGACGATAGGATGTCTCACGAATAAGAATGAGAAATAAGTAGTGTTCAGTGTAGTTGCTTGTATTATATTATTTGAATTCTAATTACCCTCAGATTTTTTGATTTAATAATATTTTTATGCCCGAAATGTCAGTAAAAAAATATTCTAAAATGTTTTAGAATATTTTTTTATTTTTAGAATGTTTCTAAAATGTTTTTTTTGTTTTGCTGTTTAGATGTAAAATGTTTTTAATATTATGGATGTGAATGAGTGAATGAATGAAACAGAAATTTATTCCTCAACAACATAGATAATACAATTATTTATACACAATTGACACAATCTTAACTTACACATGATGAAATATTCAACAAAAATAACAATGGAATAAGCCTACTAGGGCAATAATGCCTGTGTGTAGGCTCAGGTAGAGTCATTAAAAATATGATGGAAAAGATTAGGAAATAATAATATTAATCGTCCGTCAACAGAAGAGGAAAAGAAGAAGTTTAAGAATAAAAACTTTCATTCTTACAGATCAAATTCTCTAACTATTCATTTATATTATTTCACGTACAAAAAAATAAAGCAAAAATAAACCACTTAATGGAGCTCAGATGAAATTGGAAGCAAGGTTTTTTTTAAATGTATTGTAAATTGTATAACGTTTTGTTTAAAAACTAACTGAATACGACGAAACGTCATTTACTGTACGGTGTTTATTTATGTTGATTCGACTGAGATCATATCAGTGTAGCGCTGGAACACTGTTATAATTTAAACATATTTATAACAGAAGCTATCCAGCTGACTACGTCACCCCTGAAAGGCGGCACAGTAGTTTTTTTCTACGAGTCAAGAAGGGTAATATGACCCCATGTGTCACGGAGAGCGCTGCCACCTCCACCTAGCGGCCGGGGATGGAACTGATTTATGTGCTCATAACGCCCCCCCCCCTCGGTACCCCACGTAGCTCCCGCCCAGTCTAAGGTAAGGGGCTCGGTCATTGGAAGGGATATAATTGATACACTTTAGTTACCGGAATAGTATAATTTAAGTTTAATAAACTGTGTTGTGGTCCAAAAATCCATCTTAAGAGTCTGCATCAGTGGTAGCCATCTTGGATTTTAGTCCCGTAAGAGCAATGTTAATTTCTGACGGAACATACCTTCACTTTGGCGCCTGTAGTGGCGTTAATTATCAAATTATCAATGTAAAACTTTGGAAGTACATTGATGAGATGTGGCTCAAGGGCATGACCTTTTCAAATGTTCAAAAATTTAACTTGATATAAAAACAAAAATCCAGGAATATTTTACAAAATAAATCATAATCATTATTTTATTACGAGCGAAAATAACAAGTTCTGTAAAGTGGTGCCCTGGAGGACTATAATACCTTTAATTTGACACCTCTTCCGTTAATTTATGACAATAGGTCAATGAGATATAAGCGCCAGAATTTAACATTGCTTTTACGGGTTTAAAATTCATGATGGCTACCACTGATGCAGACTCTTAACGCACAGTTGTGCTAATATCGAGGGAATGTGGAGCTAGGTGTACATAATATAGATTAGAAAGTGTAGAAAGGCGTAGAACAACACAAATGTAACATGTACGTTCTATATATTCATTTATATACATTTCGGTAGATTTGCAAACATAATACATCAAAAATTATTCTGCAGAATTTTCTCCTTCTACGCTGATTTTTGCTAATACTACGCCTCCTTTGTTTTTGAATTACGTTTTGAGTGTAAAAAATCGTCTTGGTTATAGTTTTGCAATAAGATTTCAGATTTTTAAATTGGTTTTGGCTGAATATAAGCCTGACTTAAAGTTAAAAAATGCTTCTTTCTTCGAAGTACTTATTTTTAGTACAATATTTATTCTAAGTTTTATTTTAGTGAAATAGTGAATGAATTATGTTTCCTGACGCAATATATTATATTGCGTCAGGTATGCTATCATGCTTATCATTGTTCAATAATAAATCATTAAAAATCCATAATTTTTTAAAACATTTGTTGATAGTGCCGATTTACCCAGATGACAGGTTAAAGACTCTTCACCCAATAAACGAATGAACTGGTCGCGTGAATGCTGTCCCGGAAGGTTTTCTAACCTCATCCTTTCGTGAGTCACGGAAGAGCAAACTCCTGGAAACCCGCTTCCCACTGGATACAAGTGCGTTTAGCCTTATTGCCGTATGGTTATACCAAATTGCCTCCGTGCTATCTAAATTTCGTCGAGTATTTCCAGTTTTATATCCGATTCACCCTGTTTGTCTGTCAAAGTCACGTCAAAGGTTGATGGATCGAAACGAGTGGCCGGCGACGTTAAAAACAAGTAAAAACACTTTTAGGACGTTGGTTTCTCACATAAATTTCCAAAATAGAACAACTATAGTGGAAGTATTTTTAGAAGAACAGAAATTTGGTTACGTCGAATAAAGCAAAAATATAGGTTTAAAAGAAAACAAAAATAAAAAAATATAGGTTAGAAAGAAAAGTTAGACTTTACACAAATATCAAATATACAAACATAACTAAACTCCGCAGAGCGCTGTATGGTCGGAAATAACGCGTGTATTATGACGCAAAGTACATTTTGTCCCCGACAAACACTCTGCGGACTAAAGTTAAATCTTGGTTATTGATACTTTCATATCGTTTTTGAAGTTTTTATACAATAAGTAGTCATGGGAAACCCACTAAACCTCCGGTTCTGTTACAACAGAACACAATTAAACCATTTTTTTTAAAAGGTATACGTATAATGGATAATATCTTAAACATCACGATTTGAATCATCCATAAGAATAGTGTAACTTTTTTGAAAGTAAAATACAACAATAAATATTTTTCTCCCCTCATAATTTGAGGGTTGTCAGTTCAAATTACATGCCTGCCCATCAGGTAGAAGGTAACGTGATCCAGGTTTGAACCGCTATCTAAACTTTTAAAAAATTCCACCAGCGTTAATAAACACAAAATGAAAGATGAACACTTTTAACTCGTCCTTACACGCTGTAAAACACAAAAGAAGCAACCAGTGAACAATGGAGAGTAAGATGTAGTAATTAACTGAGCTAATTGCGCGCCATTAGAGATGTAAAGGCGGGAAAATAAAGCCACAGACGATAACGGCGCGTCCGTAAATCATCTCGAGATTGGATCAACTTCCTCTTGTTCTACTCTTCTTGTACTGCTCCATTCTCTTCGGTTGATTTTTTTCTCGTTTTTCTTGTTTAAGATCTATATCTAAAACGCGGGGTCTTCATTCTGTGACAAGTTGGATTGGTTATTTTCTTGCCGGTGCTTTGTAAAAATTGTAAACACAATTTGGTTAACGTTAACTCCCCATCACCATAGGGTTAGGTTCTGTGCGGCGTGAGTTACATAGCCTAGTCATGGGTCATCGTGATCTGACAGGAGTCTGACAGGAGTCGCCGTCCACCGGTTCGATCTAGCAACCATTCACTTACTTGGCCAGAACATTACCACTGAGCTTCTGTTCCGGTAAATTTTATTCCTAGAAAATTCTAGGTTGGTATGTACAATAGATAGAGCTTCATTTATTCAGTTTTGTAGTTGATAGTCTATGATGTAACGTATATACGTTCAGAATAATGGAAATGTCTGACTCTTCAGGTAACAGAACAATCAGCGTAAAAGAAAATTCCACTACGTCATGAAAGTAACTTATGTTTCCTACCAACCTACTAATTTAGTTAAATTATATTGTAACCTGATAGCACGCAGGTTGTTTCAACCGCTTATGACATTTTGCTTGATACATTTATTGGATTGTCCTTCTTTCATAATTCATGGAATAATACTGCGAATTATTTAATCGAGTCTTTTTTTTAATTACACGTTTGATGGCAACAAGGTCAGAATTTTTTTGTCAATTATACCTCCGAGAAAATACTCTACACTTTTCCTTGGTGTATTCTTTCAAAGCCAGTTGAAAGGAAGGTATTGCTTTCAACGATATACGAATAAATATTCACCTGACAGCCTCTCGCAGGGTGTTGGATTTCCAATAACCGGTTGTGAGAGGCTACACGCGCCGGCTGAAGCGCTTATGACGTCCTTGCTCGTGAGTTCGTGACTTGGATAACTGCCCCATGAGAAAGGGGATGATTCACAATAGTCAAATGGGACAGGGAGGTTATTGCATTATCGTGAACCAATGAAAGGTAAAAACTCTCTTTAATGTCGTTTGATGATCTTCAGGTGTTTTCCTACTTTAAATATTACTTAAAAACTACAGTATTACTAAACAACTGAGGGAATTGATCGTTTTATTATCATATGAAAAAGTAAATATTGACTTGGATACATCTTAGCTCTGGCGAGAAGTGCTCGTAATTTGCTAAGCGTAAACTTTTCAACGGAAAGGACGTCGTTGATCACTTGACCGGATGGTTTGTTTAATATTTCGTAAGAATATCCGTGAAATACTAAAATTTTACTATATAGATTTACTGTCGTGTTTTGTGTCGGGCGTTTTCGGTGTGACGACCAATGAGTATGAAATCGGTGTTTAACCTTTTCAAGTCTTTTCGAAAGCCTAGTGAGATGAAACTATTAATGATGAAACATAATTTATATATTATCAGCAATTTGGAGGTTAAAAACAAAAGGAATGTGTACTAATTCCTTTGGTGTTTATTACATAATAAACTTTTAATGGCCTATAATAGATTATTTATAGGTTGTGATAACCAAAATGTAAAGATAAAGCTAACGGGAGAGCTTTCAAGGAATAACTTGTAATTACTTGTGATGTTTGGTTACAAGAACGTGAGCCGGTGTACCTTGGTGCAGTGTGACGCAGTGCCTTGCTGCACACTGCACATTGCACATTGCACATCGGTCTGCAAGACTGATGCCGTGTGCATTGCAGTGTTGACCGCGCGCAAAGCAACGCGACCATGACTGATAACGTCCCGTGTCGTTGTTAGATCGCTGGGACTACGTCATCGTCACACGGTCTACAGTCAGCAATACAGCAATACAGCGATACAGCGATACACGATCGGGAACTCGCGTCAGGAGCAACTAATCCTTTACACATTATATTTTATATTTTACAGTAATTAGCGAAAGTTTTATTAAGATGTGATGAATGAATAAAAAAAATCCGAACAAATCTGTTACACATTTTCTTTAATCGCGTTTTTGTTGTAATTTAGACTCATTTTAACTGTATCTTTGACCATTGTCTCTGAATCACTGTGATTACTAATTATAGGTCAAAGCATCTGTAATAATGACTTCGGATCTATTATTTAATCATTGATACCAGTTAAGTGAACCGTTTTTTATTTGGTGTAATGGACCTAGAGGTCCAAAATCGTCGTGTAATTGTCAGAACCAAATCATAGATCATAGACGGTAACACAGGGGTTTTAACCTGCAATTAGTTATTTATATGTAATGTATAATGTAAGTAACGCCACAATTTATATTAATGAGTATTTTTTCTTGATGTGAGTGACTAAAACCCTTCTTAAGTTTCTAATTCCTAGTTTATTAATTTACAGTATTTGCTATTTCGTTAGTAACTTTAGTCTGACGAGTAGAGACTGGGACGGTGGCGACGTCCTGTAATCCAGCTACTTGGAGGTCACGAATTGTGGATAGTTGTAAGCGATGGTCGGTGGGTGTAGTGTTCTCTTGTGCTGATTAACGTCCGCACTATTGAATACTGCGCTAATCCACAAAGACCATCCTCATAATTAGACCAATTTGTAATTCAGAGGCCGTGGTTCGGATTTCACGTTAAACTGTAGGTCCCTTAGTTGCCATCGGCTGTTGGGATTTTAATTAACAGTTCTGCCTAAGGAACATGTCAGCCTTAGTCAGCAAAAAGACTACAAGATCGCGCCACAATCATCCTACACTCTTTTCTCATTCGTACTCGGCTTAAAATACCTACCTTGGTAGGTTGCCATTCAATAATTTAATCTAATCCAGTTAAAATGATTGTACGCAATTTAACTTTTCTATCATTAAAAATAAACATGAAGTCGTAACGTAAGTAGTATGTAGCATTCATTCCTACCAATAGTAGTCTATAAATTAATATATTTTACTAAAACCTTAAAGTAATTTTAACTAATATTGTAAAAGCAAAAAATACCATGGTATGAAATAAAATTCGTTAAAACTACCACAATTTGTTGATCACTTCATCACCACAGGTTCAAAAATTTAGGAGAGCCGGAAGACAGCGATGTTTGCTCTCGCGGCGTCTCGTGGCTTGACAGGAAGATCGTCGGAGTCAGTCTGCTCCCTTGGGACTCGCCTCACGCGAGCGAACCAATCCCTATATTGGACGGCTGAAACCTCGACATCGTATGGATGTTGTTAAGGAAATTGCTATGTGGAATGTCGAACTCTCAATATAGTATGACACACGGACAATCTTCTACGTTTAGGCTATATGTAGGAGTTGCAACGTATATCGGTCAAAAAGCGTGGTATAAATAAAGCGGTAATTTGTAACCATTTGCGTAATGCATGTCCACAAATCGTCTGCTCGCACCTCATCGTGAGTTATTGAAAATTCATGTTTTAATATAATTTTTTCCAAGTACCGCATCAACGCAATAACAAAACGTTTGTAGTTTTAAAATATCGCGCTAATTTCCAATACATGTACCTACGTTATATGTAAATTAGTAAAAATAAACAATCCGAACTAAAAATGTTGAAAGGTCGATGATAATTGCAACCTTATGTTACTTAACTATTATCTAGTTCTTTTAAAATCCAGATATGTGACCATTATAGTTGATTTTGATGAACGGCTTACCTATCATTTTATCCTGCTTTTAAAAGACATGTTTATGTTTAGGTGAGGTGGAAATTGTAATAAAAATTATTAGGCTACTCTTACCTTTTTAATATAGTTTTTTTTCCAACGGCGATTGTCACTATAAAACAACATAAAGCAGGACGTTTCATTGGTCCTGCGAAACGTAGGAGGATTCCTGGCGTGCTTTTGGTTGTTTTATAGAGACAATCCCCGTTGGAAAAAACTATATTGAAAAAGGTGAGAGTAGCCTAATATTTTTTTATTATTTTATCGTAGTCAAACAGAGAAGGGTGTATCTCTAACACCGCCCTAAATTGTCATCACCACTTCTCCCAACTCTATTTGCTGCTCATCATATGTGAAGCATGATGATTGCAATCGTTCACCCATCGTGACGACGCCGTAGGTGGCAGATTGAGAAACGATTGGGATAAAAACTGTCATTTTAGAAATAGTACTATTTGTCTCCGCACTTATGGTTTTATCTCTGGCATTTCAGGTAATCGAAACGAGCTTTGTCCAATGGACCGGATAGATACGTGAAATTTTGCTTCAGAACGGGTTGTTTTTATTAAAATAGTTTTCACCTATAATATGTTTAATGCTTTTGAATTATGTTATGTTTATGTTTTTCAATTATTTGATAAAAATACTACCAGTACTGACAATATTTTCTCCAAGTAATTTAAAAGCCTTATAAAATATCATGTTTAAACAAATTATTTTATATTTAATAATTTATTGTTGAAATTGTATAATAATATTTTTTTATGCATTTTGTTCGGTGATTTGAAACGCTTCACCAAGTACATGGAAAACGGTTGGAAAGTAAGGAATAAATTAATTTTTTATATTCTCCATAAGAATAACATTGGGCGCTTTCAGACAACGTACTGCGTTTATCGTAGACAGTAAATTTAACTTTTCCCTGGAACCGTTAGTCGTAGACAAATAATTCAAAATACTAATTTGTTTAGTTTTTTAAGCTGGTTTCAATGGTACCAGACAAGTTATACTTTAATTTTATTGTTTTCGCTGAAAATTTAAAAATTTGATTTTTTTGACATTTAAAAGCCCATAACTTTTGAACCGTCATTTTTACAGATAAGCGGGTGGTGTCAAATTATTTAGTACTCTGTACACTATAAACTGTCAAATTTTAATCAAAATCGTTAGAGCCGTTTTTGAGAAATTTGGATTTTTCACGTTTTTTAAGGGTTTTTAGGGGTGAACTACCCTTAAAAATCAAAAATTCAAAAAAATGAAAAAAACGCCTGGAGATACCGTGAATATATACATACATGCCAAATTTCATCTAAATCGGACCAACGGGGTAGGCTGTGGCACTGTACACATCCAGACACACACACACGGACGGACAGACATCACGTCAAAACCCACTTTTTTGGATTCAGGGGACCCCAAAACGGATATATCCACCCTCAACTCAAATTCGAAAATTTTGGATATTTTCTATGTTTAAAAAATTACGATTTCCGTAACTAAGAATAAAGCTGTTTGTTAAGAAAATTGTTAACACATACCCATTATTAATTACTATTATTTATTGGTCTTGGTGATTATGAGTATATTATTTTTTAGATTGTTGTTGACATTTTTCAATACTATTAGTAAAAAAAAGTATCCGATCACCTGAGGAAGGGGATCAGATTCCAAATTTCGAAACGTTTGAAAAACTTGGTTTTACTAAACGTGATGGAAAGTGCAACAACAATCTAAATAACGGTTGGGTTTCTGTTGGCTATTTCAAAATCGTATTTATTCAGGTTATTTATTTCATAAGTTTTAAGTTGAGGTCCAAACATTTACATCACCAATAATTTCACGTATACGACCAAATTAAACAATCGTGTTTTTGGTTTTGTAAGTTATAGATTTATTTTAAAAAGTTTTTTTTTGTTCTTCTCAACCACACCGACAGAATTAGCCGGATAGTAACTAATGAAACATTGGTCCTCTTTTACCGGATAAATAAGCAATATGAAACCAACTACTCAAAGGGGCCGTGTTGTGAAATGCAAATTAATTAGAGCATAACGTAACGTACGTAGGCAACGTAGCTTGTACGCCCGAGGGGTTCGCTTTGTACGAGCGCCGACTAGAAATATCCATTTTGTCGCTAATCAGTTTGTGTTTGACCTTTCTCTTTCTGCACTCTTTGACATTTGCTCTCAGAGGTTTCATCGGGTTTGTGTGTATGATATCCTTTCACGTGGGATCTCAAACATCGGGAATGGTGTGTAATAAGTGTTGTTGGTGTGATCTCAAACACGGGATGTAATTATGTAATGACCGCTATGTTTATCCAGATAGTATTTCACGTTTAGGTTTTTCGATCTTCAATTGACTCGTTCGAAACACTGTTCCGCAATAAACGCCTGTAAAACGTAGGCTTATTCCCGTTTTTTCCTTATTTTTTTGTAACATGAACTGCCCGTCAAATCATATGCTTAGGGCCTGTGTCGCGCATTAAAGACCGTAAAGTATCTTAGCGCCGTGTCACATATACCTGCCAGAGGTACAGGCTCATGATCTGAGGAATCTTCGGCCTCTAGTTTCGATCCAGCAACCTATGACTAACTGGGCCATCGCGTTACCCCTGATATGCATCCCAAATCAGTAGTGGACCGTATCTAATGTGACTAGTGGAATATTGTACAGCCACTGAATAAACAGTAAAATAAACCTGTTCGCAGCTCCAGGACAGTTTCATAGAACAACATATCCATGTTTAAATTCAACAATCCTGCAGTACAACCTGAACGAGGAGAAGGTCTACACCAAGATCGTTGGTATACACTAGGAAACCCTCAATTCTCAATGACGGTTCTTCACATGCCCTGGAATATGGGACCTGTGCCCAGAAACGCCCAACAGCATTCTAAATAAGAATTCTTTCTGTAGGATACCCCTCCCAGTTTGACCGTTGAAGAACTTCCTGAAAATTCAGACTTATGTACTGAGAGTTAAGCCTATAGGAGAAGGAAGGAGAACCTAGGCTATAAATAAATCCCATAACACTGGGCTTACGATTTATGTGGTATTTTTAATGTATACAATTTCATAATCACATTGAAAGTGATAAGGTAGTTAAACTGAGTTGAAGCGAATAAATTAGCGAACGATTTAAATCAGAATAATGTCTGTGGAAATTATCTTGCGGTCTTGATGGAAGGCGAAGGCGGAAGTCATTTAACTTTTCAATGGTAAACTGAGAGCTCATCTCGTGAAAGACTTTGTTAAGATATTTGCGGGATCATTTCCCTGGTTTACTTCTCAATAAAGCGTGTTAGCCAACAAATTTCACGTTCTGATATCGAAATTTCTTTAAATTTAAAAGGATTAAATGTTTCCTTCATTTTTAAGATTTGGTGTTTTAGTAATTTTAACGTTAAGTGATTTATGAGAGTTGTATAGTGTGACGACGTAAGGAGTTTTGTATCATTAGCTCACAGGTTAACACGCTGATCCAATGACTCAAAGGTTTCTGAATCGAAACAGGGACCACAGCGTAATCGATCCATTGTGTTTTTTCGTTATTCCTCTATGCTTTCTTTCTGTAAATGCCGCCGAATATGTATTGTTTAAGTAACAATAAAAATAAAGCAGGTGTAGTTAACAAAATGAAATGAATATAGATGATATGTAGGACCATTATTGACCGATCGTCATCGATTAACCATGTCTTGGAGGGAGGTAGCAATAGAGTGAAGGGGACGCAGATATATATTTATATATTAATACGAACTATCAATAACATACCTAACGTAACTCCGCAGAGCGTTGACTACGGGCGTCTCTCCCCACTCTCCCCTCATAAGACAAAAGTGGGGAGACGGTGGATCGAACGCCTGTGGACTGAATGAGATTGCCTCGATTGAAACCAGTGTTCGGTCACCTCCGACTAGCCCATGCGACTTATGCCGTAACTGTACATCGCCTATGGTGATGGTAAATCGAGGTTCTAAATTTAAATGGAAAGAGATTAGTAAAAAGAAAATGAAACCCGTAGGAACGCAGTTTTTACGTTAGTTCACAACAACATAAAGTTTAAATCTTGATATTTTTTTAATTTAAAAATAAATTTTAGCATTTAATTTAGGGAGATTTGAGAACACCCAATTAAAATGAACCTAATCGAAACAAACGCGTGATTGGATTTTCAATCATGTGCAATGTACGTTCCAGAGATGTGTGGGCCAGGTATCTGGCGTTTGCAATTGGTAACCCTGCCCACTGGATATCCGTATCTGCGGCGTGTGGTGGCACCACTGTATTTGTCTTCGCCACAGTGACAACTCAATGCAGGAACATCAACCGTTCGTACGGTTATCCCACGCAAACCATGTATTTTAATTTCGGAATTTGACTGTTCCGTGTTGTGATGTAAATTCGTGAGTGTTCCAGAATTGTACTTTGGAATATTTTACTACTTTATCAAATTTGAAATTTTTTAAATACGACTTAACTAATTAGACTTTTAATAATAATAAATATATACACACTAGAGTTTTTCGTTTTCGGTTTTTATAAATAATTAAACATAAACTTGTTTGTACAATGCTTGAAGTTGTATTACTTTTACATTTTGCATCCTAGATAAGCCGATTAGATAAGAAGTCTTATACAAAATCATTATAATTATAACAAAATCGTTTTGTATCGCTTTTCCGTTAAAACGTTAACACACATTATGGCGAGACTCATTTGCATTCTTTTAGACATTTTAGAGAAGTTTTTGTTTTTCTGTTTACAAAGTAATGAGCTTTCAAACCTTTCATTTTGGCTAAATTAGCATATTTTTTTAGTTTAAAGTTGTGACCATTAAATATAAATAAGCAGATGTGGAGTGAAAACCAATATTTGGTTACACTGATCATTGAATTTGAACCCATTTTTAATCTGTACTTTATTAAAATGATATTATAGTTTAAATCAAATATTACTAATTATATACACTGTTTATAACTTAATCAATGTAATGTAACATGAAATTATTAATCTGAGAATTTATTTTTCGTTTTATTTACTTGTCTTGTTTGTCTTTACTTACTTTGTTTTCAGACAAATATTTAATTTTGATCTTAAGTATTTTTTCTAAGCACTGAGCCATTCAACCCATAAACATATTTTAACTGCTATTTCGTTAAAGATAAACATTGTATTTATTTTTTGTTTTTTTTTCGTCATTTTCATTTCTATCTACCACGTTATTCAGTATAACGTGATCAGGCTAGTGCGAATAAATACTTTTAATAGATTTCTATTTATGAATCTTTGCGTGCTACAGACCAATTAAAAACTTAACAACAATAACGATACTTGTGTGTTCAGTAGGATGTAACTGAGCCTGTAATTGACACAAGACAAGATAATGTATCTGGTGGACCAGTTCATCGCTAATCACAATGTTGAACATGTGACATTCAGCTTTCATTGTGCACGACTCATTACGAGTTGGTATCCAATGACGATTTCAGCTAATTATATCCCTTCCGTTGTTTCGTTTGACGTGTACGAAGTTTTTCCTTAGGCTTGTAGAATTGTATATTACGAATCTCCTCATTATCCTTTTAAAATGATACGTAAAACATATCTTACTTCTTATGTCAACCTTAAATAAAATGTTAAAATAAAATTGCAATGGCTATTTAGCACCCGAGGCAGTAGAACTTTTTTTTTGTAGACTGCTTATTTGGCATCACAGAAGGTGTATTTTGTTATTTTGTGTGCAGACCGTAGTTTATCTAGTTCTATGAATTTAGTTACTTACATGGACATTTGTATATCGTTGGAAGCGGTGAAATAAAATATCCGTTAACAGTATTTACAAATTAATTATTTTTTAAACGTCAAGACCTTTCAAATTATACCTGTAATTTAAGGGAATACCATGTGTGAGATTAGGTTATATGCTATTAGAATACACTCAAAGTCAGGAGGCTTTACATTACGTTAACATTAGGTTTTTATGGGGGTCGGACTTTACGTTCAAGAAAGTTACGTTACAGACTTTAGTAACAAATAACACACAAACCAAAGCTATTTAAGGCTAATGTAGAGAATTTCTCTTCATCTACATTTTGCCTTAGTTTCTACAAAACGGTGCTTCGATAGTTATTAATATTGTTAAATTGGTTAATACTGCTACGTTCTGCATACTCTTAAGAGTTTGCTAAAACTTCAGCCATCTTGGACTTTTAATCACATAAGAGGAATGTTGAAACCTCCATAACATACTTATCGAGGATTAGTTTAGAATTTAATTCTGGTTACACAAAAAATGTTATTTTTGGATAGAATTCGCGAGACCTTTTACTTACCATTCTAATGTCACTAAGAACAATGTTTCTGGTACAAAACAATATCACAAAGATTTTTTTTTAATTTAACATTGTTTTCTAATATGTTATGAGTTTAAGAATGTGCAAATATATTAATTCCGTAGATTGAAAACCTTTTTTAACTTAAATATTATCTCAATAGCCATATATCTATTAAATTATATCGTTAAACCCCCCAAAATGAATGTAGATATACTGTAATTTTAGACAATACAGTAGAACGTTTTTTGTACTAACGACTGCGGTTCGGTAATTCGCTTAGTTTTCGATTCGGCCGAGAGGAGCGTTGTCGTCGTTTTGAAAATTGCAAAGCAATCAAAAGGCGGCGAGCCATAATCATTGGATATTTTTGATCGTCCGATAATGGACCTGGCGGGGGTCGGGAGGAGGAAATTCAATTGGCAAAACCAATCAGGGCAGCGACGGGGTGCTGCGAAGATCAAATTCGGACCTCCACTTAGAGATTTTACATTTGATAAGTGTTGGGAAAGTTAAAGTACTCCTAGAAATTATTGTTAGTTGTTTTAAATTGTCTTAATTATTTCCAAATTCTGTCGTTTTCAAGATGATAAATATCCTCTAAATCAGTCGTGTGCAAACCACTATGAAAGTGTTTAACATCAGAAAATTTATCCATGAGTCAAAATGAATAAAAGTATGAATTTTTCCTTAATATTTTAAAGAAATATTCATAATTTTGTAGTACTTGTACATAAATTCAGTTACGTTTTAAGGAAGAAAAGATTTATTTAATAAAAACATATTCAACTCACATATTCACGACAGTTAAAAAAAATAAATTGAAAATTAGTTTTTGTAAACCAAAAGTTACTAGAATTTTAAAAGTCGTATTTTTGTCTTCTCGGTCATTGCCGTTGAGTTTATTTTGACATCATTTACTAGAATTTAGCCCTTTTTGACAATATTTACATGGCGAATGCGTTTCCCATGTTGTGATCTTTTTATAATCTAAATATGTAAAACAAAGACGTGTTAGGTACAACATTTATTAACATTTATAACATTTGTAACCTTCGAACGCCTCCACATTTTCGACTTTCCCTTAGTCAATATCTTGTTGTTGAAAGTGGTGCATTCATCCTGTCGTCTGATACTTTTATTTTCCGTTTTCAAAACTTCTACTGCCCATCACCATAAGCCTGTGGGGTGAATTAAAGACAACGAGGTACTGTAGTGGCATGTCCGAGCACAGGCTTGCCAGAGGTTCACTCCCCCAAGATCTTAGTAGGGGGAGGTTTTCTTCACACAGTTGGTGGTGGTTCCACTCCCCCAAGGTGTTAGTAGGGGGAGGTTTTCTTCACACAGTTGGTGGTGGTTCCACTCCCCCAAGGTGTTAGTAGGGGGAGGTTTTCTTCACACCGTTGTTGGTGGTTCCACTCCCCCAAGGTGTTAGTAGGGGGAGGGTTATCTTAGTATCCACCGGTATCTTACGCTTGTCGGAGGGATCCGGAGTTTTCTTATCATGGTGCTTGTCGGAGATCCTGAGTTTTCTTATCATGGTGCTTGTCGGAGATCCGGAGTTTTCTTATCATGGTGCTTGTCGTAGATCCGGAGTTTTCTCATTATGGTGTTTGTCGGAGATCCGGAGTTTTCTTATCATGGTGCTTGTCGGAGATCCGGAGTTTTCTTATTGTGGTGCTTGTCGGAGATCCGGAGTTTTCTTATTATGGTGCTTGTCCGAGATCCGGAGTTTTCTTATAATGGTGCTTGTCGGAGATCCGGAGTTTTCTTAGCACCTCGTGGTGCTGTCTACTTCCCCGTGGTCTTGTTAGGTTTTCAGCACCTTGATGAGTGGTGCTCCCTCCCCCAAGATCTTCGTAGGGGGAGGGGAGTCCGCCGCTTTGGTTCTTCGAGGGTTGTGGTGGATTCTGAAACAATAAAATATGTTAAAGTATCACGATGTAAATAAATTATTACCATTCAACCTATATTATTTTGTATAGTTTTAAAGTGGCTTAAAACAAAACTTCGCTGGTTGTCCCATTCGTTTTCATCATTCAACAATGTTAAATAATAAATTATGTAACTAAGAGTAAGCTTGTGAAATTAAGATTTAAGATAAATTTAGATTCATTCAATTCAATTTAAATTTATAATTTATATATTAGAAAATAACTGTTAACAAATTTTCCTGAATTGTATTATTTGTTTAACTGTTAGAGGTAAATTGTACTTACTATCTATCGGGGAATGCCGCGTAGTTCACTGCTGCGACCTCCTCCTCCAACTCCTCTTCCAAGTCCAAGACTCTCCTCTCGACCCTTGCCTCTTCTGCAACCTGAGGAGGATTCGTGAACCTCCGCCTGACCATGTTGAAGGCGGTGTCTACGATGCCCCCTGGAGGACGACTTCTGTACGCAAGATACAGCACTCCCCCCACAACGACTGCACCAGCCACTCCCTGGCACCACCGGGAGTTTCTGCAACATTAACATAACACATTAACACTGGGACTGTCCATAAAAGTTCTACAAATGTCAGCGTTTTCTGTGTAATTTTTTTGTATATTGTAAAAATTATGTAATGTTTTACAATGTACAATTTTTAAAAGAAATAACAAGAAAATAATGGTAATACATATTTTGTAAAATAATTACAAATATTTTCTACAAAATCTGAATATGTAGATTGGAAAAAATAAAAAACCTACATATAGTTCAAACATCATTATCTGAAAATTTAAAAAAAGGTCAATAGCACAAAATTTTAATTATGTAGAAGGAAAATTTAGTTTAATGTATTGATGCAATGATTCACAAATATTATAAAATATGTACGCATTATTCACAATGTTTACAAACAACGAAACAGTTGCGTTGGTTCTATTTTACAGTTTTAGCAGGCTGCCAATAGTGCCAACACAATATGATGGAATAAATTTTATATGAGCAGGCAGCCAACCGCATTGGCATTAAAGTGATACGAAAAATAAATGCGCATATATATTAAAAAAAATATATATATATATATATATATATATAAATCAGTCATATAATGGCTGATAGTATTCTCAAACGCTGCACTTCGGCCACAATCTAACTGATGGCGATGGGCAGTTCCTGGGTTAATGGAATAGTACACTTCCAACAGAATACAACACATGTACAACAAATGGTGCTAACAAAACAAACTAAACTACTTTTTTTAATTTGCTAAATTATAGTGCTAGATGAAATGTACTTACACAATGCTGCTTAAGTGGTCCATGGTTCGAACTAACTTTTTAAACAGCAAAACAAGAAAAACAGTGAGAAAGGGGAAAGTCAAACTTTTCACAGTAGAAAGACTTGTGAAAAGACCGTTTCCTAGGATATTGGGTTTTATTGGTATTATAGTTACCATGGAAACATTGAGAATTAAATGAAAATAATTCTGTGTCTTGCCTTAAAGACTAATGAACTCATTCCGTAAAATACAAAATGGGTTTTCATGAGGTTTGAGAATTATTATACTGTATAATCCTTGATATATTGTATAATCCTGCAACCAAATTGATCAGCTACTTGTGGGAAAACCAACTGTTTTAGCTAAATTGCCTTATAAGTTAAAAACTTTCGGCTACAATACATTTTACACTTACTTGAAAACACATTATTTAATATCAATATATGAAAAAATATTTTGACTAACTGAACAAATTTTAATATTGGCGATTCAAAATCGAAGCTAAAATTACACAGAACAAAAATATAGAAAACTAAAAAATCGGTTATCTAACTCCCCTTAAGAATTAGAGCTTTTACATGGTGTTTGGCGTTTTTCAGTAGCACAAAGTTAAAAGTTCAGCTGAATGTGAATTTGTGTAAATATTTATTTTTCCGTTAGGAAACAGTTTGTATTATTACCAGTAACGTGACGTTTACTAACTACTGTAAGAGTCTACCTTACTGGCGAAACAGTTAATTAATCCCCATAATAACAATGTTAATT